>CM062807.1:318099847-321097761 GCA_031772625.1 Pinus tabuliformis
ACTCAGAGAGTCTACCCAAAATTAAATTCTTCAAATGGAGGAACCTCCTCAAAGGGAAAAATTCTTACCTTTGAAAATAAAAATAAAAAGGATTACAAGGGCCCTCAAAATGGGTCATGTGTCAAAAGGAGGAAGAAACAATTCAACACTCTCATTAACTATACAGTGACAAAGAGTGTGCTGGAAATAGGCAACAAGCCCTTTAGAAATAAACATAAACCCAACAATTCAGTTGACAACTCTTCATAAAAACTGAGACAAAAGCTATCCATATACAAAGAAAAAAAGGCAACAATAAATAGGATATGGAGATGTCTCCCTTCAATCCTATGTTCGCAAATTTGGTTAACCCGAAACAAATGCATTTTCAAAGAACAAAAGCCAAATCTAGGCAAGATCCTAGCAAAAGCTTGGAGCCAAGTTGTAGAGATCATAAGTACAAACGGAATCTCAAAAATGGACCAAAACAATTTATAGCAAGAAGAGAAAGACTGGTACAGCAAAGCAATGTTAGAAAACAAAGCTAAAGTAGAAGCTACAGCAAAAAATAAAGAACCTCACCCAAACAAGAAATGGAAATTAAGATTGGAGGATAAAGATTTTACAGAATGGACAAAAGAACAGAAGAGACACATTCTTTTTTTTACGGAGCTGCAAAAAATAATCCAGGTAAAGCTGGGGCAGGCGAAGTTATTCTAGACCCAAAATGGAAACAAAATAATAACCTATGAATGGAGCTTGGGAGAAATGACAAACAACAGGGCTGAAGCATACAACCTTCTCCTAGGCACAAGGCTTTTAAACAAAAACGCAATCAAGGACCCTATAATAATAAAGGACTCAGCTATCATAATAGCCACCCTGGATGCCAAAAGGGACTTCAAAAGCATAGCCCTCAACAAAATCTATCAAAGGATCAAAACAAGTTTTGAAATTCTGGGAAATACAACCTTAAAACATGTCCTAAGAAACCAAAATAAGGATGTTGATAGCCATGCCAACAAAGCAATTGACAGGCCAGTCGGGATTGTCAAAGAGAATAATGAACTTTATGAAGAAAGTATCCCTTGACCCCCACACCTAGTATGAGGATCAAGAAAGTACTCCATGCTCCACATGCACTTGCGCAGGCTCCTAGGCGACTTGAGACAGCTTGGCATTCAACAGCGACAAGCCTCTCTTCAACAGAGAGCAATAAACCAGGACCAAAAACCACAGAACAAAGAAGAAATACCACAAAGTAAGAGTGAGGAAACATATGAAGAGTTATCGCACTGGTACCGTTGGATCGCGGAGATCAATGGTCGAGAATCAACTCCAGTTGCAGCAGAAGAGGATCTCAGAAATGTCGTCGCATCCGTTGATGGAGGCAGATCTATGACCATCGGGCGCTATCTTGCTCGAGAGTTAGTCAAAGGAAAAAGGCGGTATTTAAAGTAGGTATGGTATTTCGGGCAGCGCATAAGTGGTAAGCGGTTTCAGGTGAAGACCACCCGATTCCACTCACTGATGGACACGTTGCAAGAGGGTGGCGTGAGAATACCACTTTATCGGGTGGGTATTCTCCATGCACTTTGCCCGCCCGATATCCGTGCCAGCCATTGGATCTATCGAGTGTGGATCGACGGTGGTGGTGTGTCGTGCATGTTGTTTGACTAGTCAGAGCTGACGGAGGTTTTGCATGGAATTCCGCACCAAGGCTTAGAAAAGTGAAAATGGTTATATCTCGTGTGTTTGTGTATAATCGAATTTTCGAGGCTTATGGGTTTTGGTTGTTTCCGCCTTTTCCAAAGTTAAGTGCGGGTTTGGTCTCTGAGTGAGGCTTTGGTTTTCAAGTTAAATTCGGAAAGTTTTCCCACAGATCAGTTTCTCGACAACAGTACCTTCTTTTTGAAGTTTTGGGATTCAGGGCGGCAAAAGTAGCTGTGGGGACTACGCTCCCATTTGCGCACTACTTTTGAACTTGCCCTCCCCTGATTGTACAAGGAACTAGCTTCCTTTCCCTTCTTTTTTCTTTTTGCAATATATAAAAAGTAACCGATTGTGTTAAAAAAAAAAAAAAAAAACAAAACAAAAAACAAAAAACTTTGAAAAAAAATATGAAACTCTAATATTGGAAATTAATTTAAATTCAAAATTTAAGTGACTCATATACTATTTTAATTTATGAAGAATTTTATTTCATTGAAAAAAATGTATTATAAATTTTATTATTAGAAGTATTAGAATGCATATATAGAAACAATCAAAATATATATATCTGACATGCCATACATCAAACTGAAGATATCACTGTCATGTGTTCACAAGATAACATACAACACAGTCATAACCTTATACTGAAGATATTTGCCCACACATGGTAATTTCTTACTTGACACTTCATTGACCAAGGGCTCTCAGTACTAACCCAACACAAACTATCCATCCAGAACTTAGATTAAGGTTCTGACCTTGCACTCCTTCATGTGCAATTTGTTGTCCCAAAACAACGTTGAACACATGATTGGGCTTCCTCTATTCAGCGTATAGGATCCTTCTTCAACAATGGATGTAGGGCGACATCTAGTCCTTCTTTTGCTACGGAGTAAGGCCTGCGGTTAGGGCACACCTGGACAATGACTAGGGCACAAACTAAACTGCGGATTTAGCCTCATAGATCAACACTTAGGGCATGTCTTCCACGTCTAATTAGGCCTCATCCTTGGCAGCGGCTAGGGTACGTTGAGGCCTCCTTTATACATCATTCATATGCGTTATAGTGTTGTGTTAGTCCTTCTATTCTCTGCGGCTAGGGCACAACATGACCCTCCTTTCTTTGCAGTTAGATGTCTTTTCCTAGGACAACGTTTAGGGCTTTTAAGGACAATTGCTTAGGGTCTCTTCTAGACCTGTGTTTAGGGTAGTTAGAAATTCTCCTTGTTTCACTATAGAAGTCTCCTCCATGATTGCGTTAAGGCTTCTTCATTGACTACATTAGGGCTTCTTCATTAGGGCAGCGTAGAGCCTAGGGCACTCCCCCTAGATCTCTCCTTCATCAAAACCCAAAATAGAATGAAGAGAGAGATCACAAGAGTGTGAGTGTGAAAATGACTTGAAGGCCACCTCTATTTATACTAAAATGTTTAGCACAAGTGGGGGAAGTTTGGTTGCTGGCCAACCTAGTCGAATTGTCTTATAACACAATTAAATTCATAACTCCATGAATACTTATCGGAATCGGATGATCTTTAGATCAATCCTACACCTCTCGATGAGAGGGATCCAAGAAAAATATCAGCTGCCATAAATAAGATGACCCACATGGAGTTTGGCACTAGTTTCCAATTTTAACACTCCCTCTCAACTAGGGAGAACTCCATCCGTTGATCCATATGTCCGATTGTACTATCTCTACCATCAGTGCCATGCACTGCTCTGCTTTGCTGAACCATGAAGAAGAAGAATTGATCGAGAATATATCATGCCATTCTCTACTGACCTGAAGTCAGTTTTGTTGATCCCAAATCAATATCACAAGAGAGTGTCTCAAAACACTCATATTGATCCCAGATCAATGGAGGTCATCCTAGCATAGGGAGTATGGTAGATACAACGATGCGTCCATTGATAGTACTATTATGGTCCCTAACCCCATTTCCCTGCTCATTGGCCAAGTGAGAGGTACTTCCCATGATTCCTAGACTGCATGGGTAGGATGCCTCGACAAGAGAACCATTCATCTTGTCCCTAAGTCGCCTTGGGGTATCACAGGGGAAGGCTGAGCCATTCACCTTGTACACGGTGCACCATTAGGGGAGGGTGAGTCACCCTATGGTCTCTTATTGCTCCAAGCAGTACCCCAAGTCCCCCAAAGCTCCCAGAGCTCAATGCATGCATCATGTAGTACCTTTATAAGAAGGTCTCTCAACGACTCCAAGTCGTTCGGGAAATTCACAAATTTGACCTTTCCCTGGGGCTTTGACAAAATTTCTACGACATGTACATCAGTCTCAATGCGATAGAGCCTCCTCGATCATTGACGTACCATATCCTAGATAAGGTAGTATCTAATGTCTATATGTTGGAGCAATCATAGAATACGGGATTCCTTAACAATCGAATCCCCCCTGGTTGACACAGAGGATCCCAGTGGTATCCATCATGTGTACGAACAGCTCGCTAAAGAGCTTCCACAACCAAGCAGCTTCACACGATATCATACTCGTAGCTATGTATTCGATATCAGTGGTGCTTATATCAACCGACTTTTGCTTCCAGCTCATCCAGGATATCGAACAGAACCCAAAGTGAACCAGCACTTAGAAGTGCTCTTGCAATCCTCTACACTGCCTGCCCAGTTAGTATCAGAATAATTATGTAGCTTCACATTTCTGGCAGTGTATCTCAATCCATGAGGGATTGTGCCCTGAAGATATCTCAAAAGATTCTTGGCACTAATCTAGTGAGGCTCAACCATATATGAGCTCATCGTGCTAACTGCAAAACATATGTCCAGACGGAAGTTCACCAAGAACATCAATGCTAGTATGAGTTTGTGAAACTCAGAGGCATTTCCCAAATCTGGTCTGGCATCACTACCACATAACTTCTTAAAGTTAACCTCCATCGAGGTAGTCACAAGCTTGCAGTTCACCATTCCAAATCTGGAATCCAACTCCCTCTTACTTCTGTAAATGAAAAGGTCTACACATGTTAGAAAGAGGTCATCCTCATAATGTTCGGTATGAGAGGTCTATTATCCACAACCTTCAAGCAATGGTTTCGATCGACTTCACTCCTAGTGAATCTCAGCTTCATCAGACAGCTATTAATCCTCTCATACTACGCCCAGGGTGTTTTGCCTCAAGCCATAGAGGGCTTTATTCCACCTGCATACATGAGATTCTTGATCATGAATCTCAAACCCCTCGGGTTGTTCCAAACATGTGGACCTACTACATGAGAGGAATGGTTCCCTTGTAAGATTTTCCTCTGGTACATCTCAGACATGTACCTTCATGCTCTTTTTGAATTCAGGCATCCTAGTCACCATCTAACTCACATCGGGTAAGGTCCTATAATAAGTAGACCTTTGGTGCTATAGATGAGATATGTCAACTAACATGATCCCCAATGGACCATCCTGCAACTTGATACAAATTGCCAAAACCCTGAATCCATGACTAAAAGCATCTTTGAAAAATTCATTTTCAAACACATACCTTTCCATCGATGAATGCCACCTTGAAACCTTTGACTTCCATTACTGAAATGGACACCAAGTTCTTCTTGCAATCAGGTACATAAAGAGATTTTCGTAAATGAATCAAGTTACCCTAATTCAATTGAGGGGTAACATTCCCTACACCCTTTCCGGGATAGATGGCATCGGCTCCAAGTATAATGCCACGATTGTTTCCATCTCTAGTAAATTAGAGAGATCACCCTTCTATCCGATGAAGTGCCTTGAACACTACAATCAATAAGCCAAATTCCCATACAATCTGAAGGATAGGGCCAATACAAGATAATGCTTCTTTATCTTATCAGAAACAACATTTGATTCTTCATACTTGGGGTTCCTTGCTTTCTTTGAAGAGTCAGTCATTTCCTTGATGACCTGCATTACCTATCATTCCTCTGATCATTGAATATGTCCCTGGAATGATTGTTATCTTCATCAAGAGATGTGTCCCTGCCATTTGGACACTCCTTCGCATAATGGACGAACTTATTGCAAGCAAGGCATCTGCCTTTCCTTCCACCCTTAGATCTGGACTTCCCATTGAAGTGATTTTTAGGTAGGCCATCAGAAGCTTCCGTTGTGCCATTCTAATAATAGACTTTGCTTCAACTTCACCCTTGGTGAATTTGAAGAGGGATGAGGAATCCACTGATCCTATTGTCCTTTCCCAATTGTCTCCGATGATTTCTCTTTCACTTTTGCTTAGGCTTTTTCTTCACCTTAGCTCTGATACCATGTTAATTTTAGGTATGTTCTATGCTTAGAGCAATTTATTTCAGCTTTCACAATTAGCTCAATATCTTTTCCAAATTAGCAATCACATCAACATTAAATTAAACTGCATATAGAACATAAACATAAATCACAGAAGACAAGCTAAGACAAGAGGACATAATATGTGGCGTTAGCCAAGGACAAACCCCAATGTGGGGAAACCCTTGATCAATTCTTCTTATATGTTCTTCAATAGTTCAGCAGAGAGAGAGAGAGATAGTAGATTTACAATAGAAGTCAACACTTTGGCGTATGAGAGAGATAGTTTATTCCCATGTGCCATATTTTGGCTGCATATCTTTCCATTAGATATATACATCTCAAATGATGTGGTATTATAGTCGACATTAAATGGTGGCCAATACTACTTCTGGCTTTATCCAAATGGACCCTTCTTCATCAAGTTCAAATGGACTAGTTTGCACTTTGTGGTCCAATCACACTTTCATCTTCAAACAAGACACATGAAACACGACATGTATCTTGAAGTGGGTTGTGAGATCCAATTTGCAAGAACCTTGTCCAATCTACCTGAGGGTCTAATAAGGTCCCTAGAATTTTAGTGAGAGCCTCTGATGGTTTTTGTCTTCGAGAGTTGCTTATTTATAGGGTTGAAGGTGAAACACCTAGTCCCCTTCTTAGAGCGATGCCAGTCAGCTTTTTGTTTCATGCCATTTTTTGAGCCAGAACCAAATTGTCCTTAAGTGTGTAGAGAATAGCTACTTTGGTGTGAAGCATTTGTATGTGCAATCCTATTCACGGAGTTTTGATGTGCTTTGTAAATATGATGGTCTGCTTGGCAACGTTATTCCACACAAACGCACTTTTTTTTAGCACGGTTGTTAAGGTGGTTACCATAGTTATTCACAAACTTGCTTTAGTAGCATGTTAGTCCCAGGAAGCCGTGCAAGGTCTTCGAGGTCTTATTTTGTGGCTAATCCTATGTAGCTAGAAACTTTCTTTGGGTCCACTTGCGGGGCCTTCTTGTTGACAATGTGACAGAAGTATTTGACCTTTGAAGCCCCAAAGACATCTTTGCCAGAATGTGTAAGGATCAACTGGTGGACTTCAAGGAGTTATAGGGCCTATCAACATGTTGCACATGGGAGTCCATAGTTTTTTTGTAGATCAAGCTATCATTAAAGAATGCAAGCACAAAATTGCACGGGAAGGGTCATAAAATCTTGTTCACGAGGCTCCTAAAGGTGGACGAAGCACTACAAAGTCAAAAGGGCATCACTGAAAAATCATAATCGCATTCATGTGTGTGAAAGTTTGTTTTAGGGATGTCTATTTCCTTCATCCATGTTTGGTGGTATCCTAAGTAAAGGTCCAGGTCAACGAAGAACTCGTCTCCATGAAGCTCATCTAAGAGATCATTGATAACCAATCTAGCAAATTTGTCTTTGGTGATCCACTGGTTGGGAGCCCAAAAGCCAAGGCACGTGTGCCAACTAACTTCATTCTCAAATACCAAGACCACAGTTAGTGAGGAAGGGATCTTATTGGGATGTATGACTCCAGTCTCTGATAGTTCATGAATGGTCATTTTCCATTTCATTTTTCTATGCAAGTGGGTGTCTACGGGGACACATATTGGGTGGTTGACCACCTAGAACCGAGAGGAGGACATGGCCATGCTCACCACATGAAGGTCGCAATGCACATGACGTTTCAAATACCAATCGATGTTTAATTAGTACCATATGCAAATCATTAGGAATCTCTTGTGGGGGACCACTCACAACTCATATGACATTGAATTGGGCAGTAAAATTGGAGTGGCCTTTCTCCGATAGCTTCTCCATACGAGAAGACTTGATGATTTCGAGGGAGCCAAACTTAATCCCCTTGAGTGCATGCTCGTGCCCTTCCTTATCGAAGATCATGTATAATTGCTTAAAATCAATTGTAACATGCCCCAAAGCATGTGATCATTTGACACCGAGCATTGTTTGATAATCACCCATTTCAACAGCAAACATGTGAGATTTGAGCTACTAGCCTGTGATATGAGGTTTCACATCGCCCTCCACACTTCACTAACTTACAAAATGAGAGATTAGTGACTACATGGCTAGACAAGTTAGTCACCACAATTATTTCATGTGGATTACTACTAGATTTGAGCAATTTTAAGTGACCCCACTAAAAACGACTAACTTGAACGAAATCCATGCATGACGTGGACATAACAATTGGTTTCTTCTGCCACTCTCCTATGGATAAAATTATGGGTGCCGTCGTGGCGAATGAAAACAATCACCTTGTAGTTCTTTACATAAAAAATCAACTTCAAAAGTTTGGGGTGCAAAAAAATGTTGGATAAGGCAGAGAGGAAAGTTTGAGGATCCTCACGAGGAGCTTCTAAAGTTGGTTATTCCCAAGGAGGAGGGCCCTAGTGATTGGAACTCGAGGTCAGGAGTGTAGCACGATTGGCCTTTGAAGGAAACACGTGCTTGAAATAGTTCATGTCCTTTACATTTGTGCCTAGGGAAATTGCTACCCATCATGATTGCAACAAAGTTTGAGGCATTGGTGTTCTACCATTTCTGCCCAGTAAATGGGAATTGAGGAGGGTGTTTTGTTTCACTGCCCTTGTTCTCTTGTTCCAATCATGGATGATTGCCTTATAAAAATCTTTAATCTCTAAATTGGAAGCATTTGCAGGGTCAAGAATCACAACAACTTTTACCACTTGCCCCTGTCGAAGTGTAAAATTCGTAAAAACGTTATCCCTAGTTGACTTTGGATTTTTTTATTCCATTTTACTGCCCTTGTTCTCTTGTTCCAATCCTGGATGATTGTCTTATAAAAATTTTCAATCTCTAAATTGGAAGGATCTGCAGCGTCAAGAATCACAATAACTTTTCCCGCTTGCTCTTATCGAAGTGTAAAATTCGTAAAAACGTTATCCCTAGTTGACCTTGGATTTTTTCTTTCTTTCTTATCTTCTTCCCACCTTTTGGCTTTAGACTAATTTGCTTTTTGGTTCACTGTCGGT
Source organism: Pinus tabuliformis (assembly GCA_031772625.1). Classification (NCBI taxonomy): domain Eukaryota; kingdom Viridiplantae; phylum Streptophyta; class Pinopsida; order Pinales; family Pinaceae; genus Pinus; species Pinus tabuliformis. The sequence goes on from CM062807.1 coordinate 318,108,853, forward strand.
TGTGTTAGTGTTGTCTCATGCGGAGTTACTTGTGTGTGTGTGTGTGTAGAGATGAAGGAAGCCTTTGGAGGATCCCCCTTCTTCCCCATAACATCTGGATGAGGAATGGCGCGAACCACTAATCGTAAGAGTTACTCATAACTCTAAGGGACTCACCTTGATTTGAACATGTGATCTCCCTATCGACAACATGCCTTTGGCAGATGGTCCCACCGATTGCGCAAAGCATTGGGGCTAAAGTTACCAAGATCTTGCACCTAGCCCCAAGAACTATTGCGTAGATAGGTGCATATCCAACCCCAAGAATTACTGTGCGGAAAGGCAAACATCCACAATAATAAAGAGCAGCACTAGCATGTCACTAGAAATGAGGGCCATATATTGAATATAATAATAATGAAGTAGGAAATTAGAGAGGAAACAATTGATTGGATATTAATATGGTAGGGCTATATCCCACATGCAAAGGGTGGATGAGAGTGATAAAAGGAAGGGGTATAGAAGGGGAAGATGGAAAGTAACAAAACATACTTACCTGGGCGAAGTGAATCGATGATCACGAAGGTCGATGGCCTAGGAAGGCCACCTCTATTGCCCTTGGGAGGAGGGTTTACCTAGCATCTCCCACTTAGGAGAGTGCACATCATAATTTGTGGCAGCGGAGGCTCGCGTTCGCGCAGCCTCCACACAATACTAAAAACAAAAACAAAATGTGACAGCTCCCAATATTTCTTGTTACTGGATAAAATCAAGACAAATGCGTGGTCTCTAATTTTATTTTGATAGAGAGGTGCTAGAGGAAACCATCTCAAAATCCTTGCATGGTTGAGAGAATGTTGTTCGTTATTGTTTTGAACGTCATGCCGTGTGCAATAGTTAGTTACTTCCTTTCATAGATTGAAACCAGTGTTCCAATCTACTCATTCATAGATTGATACCAGCATTCCAATCTGTTTTGTTTTCTATAAACACGATCCGAGCCCCATCGTCGATGGATTGATTGTTTGTCGTTTCCAACTAATTACAATTTAGAGTTAAAAATTAGAAGGTTGTCTTCAATATTACTTCGTACACTTCTCGCTCAACTGTAGTCAACTTGGTCAGCTCTCTCGCTTGGGAGACACGGGTTCAAGCCCCAGCAATGCTGCAATTTTCTTTATTTGTACACTGTAACCCGAAAAGTTTCACAGCAAGGCAAACGTTTCTTGTTTGTTTGCATTCTCCTAGTAAACTGTTGGATCGTCATGATATGTTTTCCGAGTTAAGGGGACGCAGTGTTTGTGCTCCTAATCCTTTTCAAGGAAAGGAAAAAAACACGATATTTCTAATTCCTATTTGAAATAGAAATTTGTATATTTAGTGTTTGAAATAGGAATTTGAATATCGATTGTATATTTACTGTTTTAAATCGAAATTTGAACATACATTTATATTTACTGTTTTAAATCGAAATTTGAACATACATTGCGAATGCGCTGAGCACTGAGAAAAAGTTGTGTCAATGTCAAAGCCTAACCCAAAAAGGGCTAGGGCTATAATTCTGCTTGTTGTTCTTCCTCCAGAAAGCCCAATTACTTCACACATCAAACGGATTTTTCCCTCTAGGCTCTTCTAACAGAAACTTGGATCTGGATCTTCCCCATGGAAAAACCAAAAATGAAACAGCACAGATTTATCCGCATCTGTGCTGCAGTTTTAGGCCAGTTGCTATGGCTAGTCTCCTCATTGGGTGTTAATATGATAGCCCCCCCCATCCCTATGTGGTAAAACCACACTTGTCCAAACAGATAAAGCTTGCTCAGGATGCTCATCAGCGGAAAGATTGAACTCTACATATGCGTGTTGAAATTTTCTTTTAGTTGCTTGATCCTTTCCGAGAAGATTGGGGAAAGGATCTAATTCTAGAGATTTACACTTTGCTATTGGTCTAGTCAGCTATCTTGGAATCTCCCAAAATTTGAATTATGTAGACCCCTTTTCCTGTTGCCAGCCTTATCCGCAACCATAGAGAATTCAGTTTTTCCTAGTTATGTGTGTCGTCTCCCAATGCTTCTTTGAAACAATTTCTTTTTGGCTTCCTCTGAATATAAGACTCCTCCTGTGTCCTGCTCCAACTTACTGTGTCTTGCTCCCTCTTATTTTGTTTATTAATGTGTCCTGCTCCCTTTTATTTTGTTTGTTTCTCAATCCTTCTATGTAGATACATAGATTTTTGCTGACAAAACATGTGCATTATCTTTTGCTTGTAGATTTCTCATTGTTTAGTGCAGGCCTTGAGTAGACATTTTTCTATTCTTGAACCTCTAATGGCACTCGCAACTATGTTGTGGAGCATGTAGCCAACAAAGAGAGATTGGGAACTATGATTACTGGCATATGTTGTGGTTGATTTTCTCACCTATATTTGACTGGGAATGGCCAAATCCTATTACTGTACTTGGAGCTTGCACTGTGGTTTGAATGTGATCAACCCACATGCAACGGACTGATCGTGCCATCATGGGTGGTCGGTGTTCAGCATTTGGGTCTGTATTGCCTGGGTGTTCAGCATTGTGATTGTGATTGTGCTTATGTTATGTAAGTCGTGAGAAAACATGCAGTCAAGGGAAAATAGCCAATTTATGCTCTCTCTAATAACAGGGACCCCTGTTACGTCAATTTGATTCGGTTCAAGTCAAGGTTTGTTCACTCAAGTTCTGCTAGTTTCCAAGTATATACTTTTTCGGGGGAAAACATGTAGTCAAGGCAAAATAGCCAATTTATGCTCTCTCTAATAACAGGGATCCATGTTAGGTCAATTTGATTCGGTTCAAGTCAAGGTCTGTTCACTCAGGGATTTCATCTTACCATTCACTATAGAGCTGGCTAATTGTCTTTCATCTTTTTGTGCCCTTGCATCAATATTCACACGAATAAAGGTAGCAGTATACCATAAACTCAAAGCATGCCTAAAGCTGTTCTGCTTAGCTAAACAATGCACTACAAGCAGGTGAACCCTGACTTCAACATCTACAATTGTAGCTAAAGCATTGATCTCAGTTATTTTGGATGCAATCACAACTATGTACTCACCTCTCGTTAGGATAGGAAGACTTGATAGGTGTAGCTACGAAAATATAAGTGTCCAGCAATTCCCAGATTGATATGCAATGGTTTGCCTTTTTGATCTGATCTTTTTAGTGTATGCATGTAATAACTCCACATAGTTGGTGTGTGCATGCAATAACTCCACAGAGTTTGTGTGCAAGATCATTTCTCGGAAAACGCCACCTTCCCACCTCCCCCTGCTTTGTCTCATTGTAATGCAATTTATATAAAAGGAGACTTCAAATTTTCCAACTGTAATGTGAGTGCATAATGTTCTAATTAAAAACAAAAAGAGAAAAGAAATCTTGTTGGCCTCCAGAAATACGTTCATGTTAAATAAAACTAAAATGAAAAGTGTTGGAGCAATGCTCGATGTCTTTGAAATCAAAGCAAGTCAAAATCATCAATGTTGAACTTGGAAACGGAAAGGTGATTTTAGAAGAATGGATGACACAGAATTTGTTGGAAAGCTGAAGAAACAGGACAAATGCCCAGTAAAGGAGGGAGACCTAGCAATCATGTCAAGATGGGGTTTTTAGCTCCCAAAAATCTGGCTAGGAGTGGTATCGTTTTGTTTGTTGGCAGCTAATGATAAAATTCTATGTCAAGTACCAATAAGGAAGGGATGCTTCCAAGAGCTAAGAGCTAAATAGATGCGTGGAGGAAAGAGGAAGATTCGATCATTCACTAATACACTAAGGAAGGAAACCTAGATAGGATTCTCCATGATAACAATCACAAAACACTCGCTCAAACAGAGACAGAGATGGACAATATTATGTCAAGAGAAACACAACATGCGAGTAGAGTTCGATATGCTGAAACCATAAGATCGGGAGCCTGTGTAGATCACGTGGGGATAGTAAGGCGTACATCTTAAATATCTCCTTGTCATCGACTTAACGCATTACACCACTCGTTGTGCCTCGCTCTATATTTACTTCTCCAATGATGATTAATTTGATCAAGGGGTTTCCATGCCTCTCAAATGCTCTCAAGTGCCATGATGGATGGACTCCAACCTCCGATGATTCATGAAAGATTCTTGATTCCTTAATTAAACCCGGTTGAGTTTAGAGTCCCCTTCCAAGTTTATTCTTGTAGATGCAAATTTATGGACGCTTTAGTTCCTTCTTGGCGGGTTAGCCTATATTCCCTATAGCAATAGAGGATGGTTCTTCCGTGTGTTTTATAATTACAAACCCAAAACCTGCATTGCCAGGGCAACCCCTCGAAGAACCCATGAAAATGGATTTTAGAATGGAGACTTTTGCAACTGGACATACTTTCACTGGAATTCTGGGATTTACAGCGTGAAATGTAAGTTTTCGATTCCGGAGAAACACGTCACTTATCATCAAGGCTAATGGTGGAAGAGTAAACAACATTGTCACAGATATTTGGCTCAGCGATATTACCTGCATTGGAAACCAAAAATCCAATATCAAATTGATTTTGTTCATCTTGAAAGAAAGGGAAAAAACCAAAGTTCCAAATTTTCATGTGTATGTTCCCACCCAGTCTGGATTATCTTGAAAGAAAGGGAAAGACCAAATTTGCAAATTTTCATCTCTGTGTTCCCACCCAATTTGGATGATGTTCAAAGTGCCATTTGCCTTCGCCCAAAATGACTTCAGCATTCCTATATTTGTGGAGAAAATGCAGAAACAGGGTAACCATAATTCCTAGTTTTAAAAGGAGCCATTGATAGCTATTTGGAACAGTGAATGCGAGTGTGAGTGCAACGGAGACCGAGACCAATGGGAAACTTGTGAGAAAAAGGACCTAGTCATGTTGCAGTTTTCATTGTTGTTTGTGGTTTCGAGTTTTAATTGTTGTAACAGCAACAACCCTTGGAGGTTGCAAGCAATGAAATTTCCATTACTAGAAAAACTAATAAAAAGGAAAACTTGTTGTGTCTATTTCTTTAGATTGTTAAGAACATGCTTGAGTTTGTGTCTGAACTTCCCAATGAACTGTCCATCCGTGGCATTGTGGGCAGGGGTGATCTTTGTCCAATCACCCTTGCACCAAATAGAGTCAATAAACCTCATAAGCACGGCATCTAGATCATTACCCCACTCAAAATGGTAACTTCACATTCCTGTTATCAACCATTTTTATGCTTCCTGTCCAAAATATGTGTATTCACAACAGCCAAAAGTTTATCCTTTACACTTAGTTGGCTTATAATACCTATGTGAGCTTCAAAATATGACATTACTATTCTGCACATGTATAATGGGTATATCCCATTGGCTTAGAATACCCGTGTGAGCTTCAGAATATGACATTCTGCAAATGTTGCAATGGGCATATCCCATTGGCTCAGAATACTTGTGTGAGCTTCAAAATATGACATTATTATTATGTGAATGTTGCAATGGGTATATCCCATCCTAAACATATGGCACACTGTCATCTGCCTTTTGGCCCAAAATGAATTTAGCAATCCTATATTTTTGAGCACGCACCCTGAGAATCCCCCTATTCTGCCTTTTCGCAACAACAAGAATTTCACTCTGTAAAGCCCAACATCATCTCACTAACAGTGAAAAAATTCACTTTGTAAAGCCCAACATCATCTCACTAACTCCGGAATGTGGCAGTATTTTGGTACCAAGGGATTAGAGGTCTGACGGAGACAACATGAATCAGATGGAACGAGGCAAAATGGCAACCCAAAACCTCGGAAGGGCAATGACGATGTGATGATATCCCAACTCGACGAGAAGCAAAATTGTCGATGTTCAAGAGTGACTAGCTGTCGTAGGTAACCAATGATGACTTCCAAATTTTCCCCCACCATTGCTGGCGAGTATGCCAATTATTTTTGAAAAACAAGCTTGAAGGGGATAACATATGCTTGAGATATAAGTTCGACCTTCGTACGAATACAACCTAGTAATAGTTTAATGAGCCCTAGGGAGGAGAAGCTCGAGTCTCGTCATGGTGACGAGTCCAATGTCGTCAGGGTTTAACGAATCCGACATAGGTAAAACTCAGAGTCTTTTTCATGTTTAGAGAGTTTGAAAAAGACACGGAAAAGAAAACTCCAGGGGGGGTCCTTTTTCGTAAATTTGTGTCCCTCGAGCCCGAAAAAGTAGAAAACAATACCCGAGAGAACCACTTGACCATTACGACCAAGGAGTACTTTTCGTAATTAGTGGCTCCGATCCGAAAAAGTAAAAAAGCAATCGAAGACACGTCGTTTCATAATCAGTATCAAACTCGAAACAACAAAATTCTAGCGATCTTTTCATGTTTATACAGTCAAAAAAGAGTTGAAAGTGGACCGCCTTTTATTCTGTTTAACTAGTCAAAAAGGGGAAAATACTTGGCAATATTTTCATCTTTTACGAGTCAGAAAAGAGCTTAAAGGAGACTCGTCCTAGAGGAACGAGTGGTATAAAGGGTAGCAACTGGTTCTGGCAATAGTGGAACTGCTCAAAACATGTAATGGTCAAGAGGCTGGCTAATGAAACCACTCATCACTATGGTCCCTCAGGAAAGGACAAACAATCAAGTGAAAGCATACGATCGGCCAAAGAGATGGTGGCGATGGAATGAAACAACCAAGGCTTATCTAGTAGAATTTAGCAGATAAAAACTAGCGATCACGAGATGTAAATCAGGTATGGGTTGATGTTTACACAAGCTTGAACCATGGAGAACTCTGCTTGGATTCGGTTTCATTTTTACACAAGCTTGAAATGAAAAACTATGCTTGTTATAAGTTCGCTTGCCCCCAGCATAATGACACAAATCGAGGTACATGCCCCCCAAGCTTCATTGCATTCAACGAGGTGGATGGAATGAAGGTTCACTTTCGAGATCTTGGAAAGACTCGACTCAGATTTTATGAGATCTTAATCAAAGACTCGATTTGGAAAGGGAGTTGTTTCATTTTTTTAATGAGGTAGACACAGTAAGAGAACTATCCTCATAACCCTTGTTTCATTTTTTAATGAGGTTGACACAAGATCAAGAACTTTCCTCAAGACTCCTTGTTTCATTTTTTAACGAGCTTGACACAAGACAAAGAACTATGTTCCATGTGTTATCACTCAGGTTTTCCCCAAAGTTGTAAGAAACGGAAGGATGCCGAGGTAACCACAAACCAATCTTTTAGATACACAGTCTAGCCAATATATATCCAGAGAGGGCTCTCTCTTTATGTTTTAGCTTTGTTTTTTAAAGGTATTAGGCTAGTTATGAAGTTCAAGGGTTTTGTTTGAGTTTGGGTGGTGAGATTCAATAGAACAGAGAGGTAAAATAGAGTAGTTCAGTCCATTGGACTAATGGAGTCAAAGAAGATGGCTTTCTGGATTTGGTTTTTTAACAGAGGATGGCTTCACAGAGAAAGATAGTCAAACAGGGAACAAAATAAAGAGCTGAAAATAGATGGAATGGGCTCAAATGGGTGAAGGGCAGTTGAGAATCCTTCGACATATTGAAAGAGGGAAAATGGATGATTAATGATAAGGAGCAGCTAAGAATTCCTTAGCAAATAATCAACATGAAAGAATCAGGAAACAAGAGCAATTAAGAGTTCACTGCTTATCTAAATTATGAAGAAAACACAGAGAACAATAAAGACTGAATACAGAGTGCAGTCAAGCATATTCTGAAGTTAACATTTTCTTTATCATTCAGATTTATGAAACACAGATGATATAATAAACTAAGGAAAACTATAAAACACAAGATATAGAGGATTTATTGATCCGGAGGTTGATTCAAGAATTCTATGACAAGTCCTCTGCTTCAATTTTTCATCCAGTAGGCCAAACAACAGTTGATTCCAACAGCTTTTTTATTCCAAAATTTCAGTATTACAGCAAAGTCTAGGAAATCCACACACCACACACCCCACTAGTCTAATGGAGGGGGTATTTATACAACAAATATCTCATAACAGCTGTGAGATAATATCTAAGATGACTAATAATAATTTATAAGTAAAATAGAAACAACTAATTGATGTAGTGTTGGAGGCAGGCCTTTAGGGTTTGGCTTGCAGCTGTCCTTTGCAATAACTCTGCGTCAGTTGCCTGTCTTAACTGTGCTCTTTAATTTTGATTTGCTTTTCTTCAATGCTAACCTGATACTCTTTAATTCTTCTCTGACACTTTTTAATTCTGATCTAATGTATTTAATGTTGATCTGCTTTGCCTTTAATGCTGAACTGATACACTTTGACTTGTTTTCCTTTGTTCATCGTTGTCCATTGTCTTCTGGTAAAACAAAAACAGCTAACGTGTCTTCTCACCACTGTTCTCTGGAAATTTATGTTTTCTGAAGGTCCACTGGTTAGGGTAGCAAATATCCCTGTATATCTTCACTTCTTTCTTCTGCAAGCCCGGAAGTCCCTCTGTTTGGTTTAAACTGTGTTTGAAGAGGAAGAAACTGTAAAATGGCGGGTCAGCAGAGTCTGCGAGCTCGTCGATGCAGCCTTTCTGGTCGGAAATTGGAAATGCGACCTCAGTCGATTTTATGCCTGGAGCACGATACGCAAAGAAATACAGCAAAAATGACCTTTTTTACCCTTTTAATTGACAAAATGAAGTTTTTGGTGGGATTCTTTTTGTTTTGAAGGACGGATGATGTCAGCAGTACGGGTGACGTGGCGGGTGACGTCAGCGGAGGTGGTAAGCGGTTTTGCCCGCATCGCTTTTGGGGCTGGGCGGTTTTGGACAGAGGGCCAGCGAGCAGGCCGAGAGCGCGACACATGGCAGAGGTACGGCGGAAAACCACTAAGCGATCACGCGTTAACATTCGGCGGTTAGGGGGGTCGCGAAATGGATGCAGATCGTTGGATGTGCAGGGGTTGATCGGATGACGGATGCGCTGTGGAGATGGCGGAGAGTTAATGCTATGGGACCGATCATAATAAAACAATGCTTTTAATGTATCGGGGCTATTTTTATTAGTTCGCGGGGTGGTTTGGTTATTAATCAACCAGAGGTTAATTAACCCTTTGAGCGCGCCGTGAAGGCTATGGTTCTTAATAAACTTCAAATAAGTTTATCAATTCCATTTTTAAAACGGTGCTATGGTTATAGTTAACCAGGGGTGGGATATTTAATATTTGGGGATTTTTATACATTTACATAATACGGGGAAGGGTATTTAGCAAAGGATTTATATAATAAAAGTTAGGGTTAATATGACTTATGAAAATGAATGTGCGCTAAGTACAAAAACACGTGTATTTTTAGACTTAGGATAAAGTGGGAATGGGGTTTATGGGTGATATTTGTCATTTCCCTAAGAAAAATAGGGATTTACTTTAGGCAATGCTTATGAAATGAGATGAGTGATATATGAATGTTATTAAGAACAGATTCTTAACATTTTAGGGGGGAATTAGTAAATGATTAGGGAAAAATATGAAGGGGAGTTAGTTATTCAACTTTGCCTCGCTTGAGCTGCATCAGGTACAATGTCCGCCATGTACTTTGTGATAGAGATAATATTAACACATTTAGAGACAAAATCTTATCACAAGTGCCATTCTGCAACACCAATTTACCTACCCTGCCTACTTGGCCTAGCATTTTTTCCTTCTTTCTTTGGGTGCATTTAAACTGGCAAACCCTCATCAACTTTTCTTTTCTTTTCATGGCAAGCCTACCTAAGTCTGCACTTATTACTTCCAAGGGCTCAGATTAAACTGTTGAGCTCCTTTGCTTCTCTACCTATCTACTTATCTGCCAAGATTAAATAGTTTGGACAGATTTTTATTCTCTGTCTCTAAAACAGGAAATTCACATATGAACTGGCCAAGATTAAGTTGTTTGGCCTTTCATCAATTGTGGCATAAAGTTCAACAGGCTCCACACAATGTTTTATTTACAGAAAATGAAAAAGTAGTGGCATTTTGGACTTGCACACTTTCCTGGTCTTTCTTTGTTTAGGGTTCATTTCTTTCACTTTTGACCATTTTATTCTTTTTACCCTTTGATTTTTCTTTTAGGATATACCCTCTTTACATTCTTTACATTTTTTGATTTTTTTTAATAATATGGAAACCTTTACAGCAAGGAAAGGAATGAACATATTATGGAGCTCATCAAGTCAATCATGAAATATAACACCTATTGGAATAGGAGTATAACAGTGGCTCCACTTAAGGATGGCTTTTCCTGGTGGAAAGTCAAGAACAACAGGTCAGATGGCCTTCTGAATAACTTAGACTTTGCTCTAAAATTTCCTTTTGCTGGTTGCTTTATTGTATGTATGACCACACACTTGTGAAGCTTAGGGCCTTCTCTTCAGGCTTCAACTGCAGCAAGTTACTATCCAATCCAATTGTGACATTATTAAGGATATAGTATGTACATGTTAGAGTCAGAATACATTTAAAAACTGGATCAAAGTAATGTTTCAACATTCGACCATTCATTGGTCCTTCTTCTGTTTCTGTACCATCCAGGCTCTTCAGAAAGTAAGTGTTGTTCCCTTGCAATGCGTGGATGATGAATGGCCCTTTCCACAGGAAGTCAAACTTCCCATGTTTTCCTTTGTCTTCTCTCCTGGAATCCCACCTTAGAACTTTGTCTCCAATGTAGAAGTCTTCTGCTTTGGTCCTTTTATCAAATATTTTCTTGAGTTTTTCTTGTAACACTTGGGATCTTTGGTGCACTTCTTCTCTGGTCTGCTGCAAATGGATGGTCTGATTTATTCTCCTTTGAATGTCATTGGGTTCCACCTGAGCTTCTTGCAGCAATTTCATTACAGGAACTCCTAAAGATGAAGGAAACACAGCCTCCATGCCATAAAATAACTCATAAGGGCTAGTTCCAATAGATCTCTTTGTAGTAAGTATGTCTGCCCATAGTGCATTTATGAGTTTCTTGTGCTAGTTTTTCTTGTTCTCTTCCAACAATTTCTTAATAGTATTAATCATGCTTTTATTGGAGGACTCAGCTAGACCATTACCTTGAGGGTAATAGGTTGTGGAATGGCCTAAAGTGATATGGTATTTGTTACAGAAATTTATCATTTTCTTGGACTTGAAGGCAACAGCATTATCGGTTATGATCTTTTCAGGACAACCAAATCTAGACAATATGTTGGTTTCTAAGAATCCTATAATCACTATATCATTGGCTTGTCTAGAAGGAATGGCTTCTATCCATTTGATGAAATAGTTTGTGGTAGTGAGAATCCATTTATGTTGGCCAGAAGAGGGAGGATGGATTTCTCCAATGAAGTCCAAACCCCATTGTTGAAAAGGCTTTTAAGTGGAAATTGGTCTCAAGGGTAAGGGTAACAGTTTCCTTTTGCCTTCAAACATTTGGCATTTGTGGCAAGCAGTGACAAACCTCTTTACATCAGCAAACAAGGTTGGCCAGTAAAATCCAGCCCTTAGGATTTTGTCTGTAGTTGATTTCCAGTAAAGGTGTAATCCGCAGTCCCCTGCATGAAATTCTTTGAGAACCTTGTCAGCTTCTTCTTTTATCAAACACTTCAATAGAATACCTTCATGATTTTTCCAAAAAAGAGCATTATGTAAAATACAAAATTTTGAAGCTTTCATCTTTAAAAACCTTTTATTTGTTCTGGATAACCCTGGAGGAGCCTGCAGGTCTAATAATACATGAATTATATCAGCATACCAAGGTGATTCTAAGAATGCATGGCTGATGTGTGGAGTCGCCATCTCCTATTCATTATCCAGTTCATTAATATCCAGGGCTTGAAAGTTTGTTTCAGTCATGAGTTTAGCCAATCCCTGTCCTTTTATCAGCTTTGTAGGTTTTATTTCAATGTCATACTCCAATATTTTAGCTATCCATTTACCTCGTTTGCCTTCAATTCCATCCTGAATCAGGATGTCTTTAACAACAACATTTGGTACATAAGCTACTACATGGGAGTACAATATATAGACTCTGAAGTCTTGAATAGCTTTCACAAGTGCAAAAACCTGTTTTTCCATGATTTTGTAATTCAGAGGTGCATCTCTAAGTGCTTTACTGAAAAAGGCTATGGGTTTTTCACATCCTTGATCATCTTTTTGTAGTAAAACAGCTGCTATAGTGTGTTCTGATGCAAATGAGAAAATTATGAAGTCTCTGTCGAACTTTGGACTTGTGAGGACTGGTGTTTTAGTCAAAGCCATTTTAATTTCTTCAAATGCTTGATTGGCTTCTACTGTCCATTTAACCTTTGAATCATTTTTTAACATATTGTTCAGCAATCTAATTAATTCAGCCAAATTAGATATGAATCTTCTCAAAAAGTTAATCTTTCCTAGGAAATCTTGAAGTTCTTTGACATTTCTGGGGTGGGGTATTTGCAGAATAACTTCTATTCTAGCAGGATCAATTCTAATGCCATCTTTGGAGATGATATGGCCTAATAGTTTGCCTTCCTCTAGACTAAACAAAGACTTTTTGGGATTTAATGAAATACCATACTTTCTACATTTTAAAAACATTTGTCTCAAATGGTCTAAATGTTGCTGATCTGATCTAGAAAACACAGTGAGGTCATCTAGATATACAACCAAAAAATTGTGAATCTCTTTTGCAAAAGCTATGTCCATTGCTCGCTGAAAGGTCGCCCCTGCATTCTTAAGTCTGAATGGCATTTTAACATATTTGAATGTACCCCATGGTGTTGTAAATGCAGTCTTTTCTTGGTCTTCTGGATGAACCAGAATCTGATTAAAACCTAAAAACCCATCCAAAAGTGAAATCCTAGAAGCACCTACTACCCTTTGTAAAATATGATCCATATTAGGTAAAGGGTAGTTGTCTTTCAAAAAAACCTTGTTTACATTTCTTAAGTCAACACATAATCTGATTTCTCCTGTTTTCTTCCTCGTAGGCACTAAATTAGACACCCACTCTGAAAATCTTATTGGAGCAATAATCCCTGCACATGCATTCGTTTGATTTCCTTTTCTATTAAAGGAAGCAGTAAAGGGTTGATTCTTCTGAGCTTTTGTTTGAATGGTTTTTGATTCTCCTTGAGGGGTATTGTATGTTGAATTACAGAGGTATCATAAGATTTCAGGTCTTCATAGCTCCAGGCAAAAACATCCTGGAATTCTTTGATCAGTTCAACATACTTAAGTTTTTGATCTGGGGGCAAAGATTTGGATAATTCTATCATTTTTTGATTCTCTTTAGTTCCTATGTTGTAGTCTTCAATGTCTGCTTTTGGAGGTTCCATCTGGGGTTTTTTTGGAATATCTTTGAAATCAAAGAGATCTTCCAAAGGAGTTAATCCTTTGGGCAAGTAATTGTCTTTCAAATTGATAATTTCAAATTCTCCTTCAATAATCTCATCAACATCTGTTTCTTCAAGATCTTGTATTTCTTCTTTGGTAAATTTCGTTGGATGAAGCATTTGAGTTGCATTTTCTGCTGAAATGTCTGTTTCTATCTGATTTATTGGATCAAACTCACTAACCATATGTCCATCTACGTTAGCGCTAGAAAATTCTTCTTCTAGGGTTAAAAAATTGTTGATTTGATTATCACTGTCAAACACTTGCCAGTTCTTTACATTGTCAGGTATGGCTGGCCTATGTCTAATCTCAGCTGTGAATTGATGATTTGGTTCAAATGGTAATTTACAGGTGCTGGCAAACATTGCTAGGCTGTGAGCTTGCAAGTTATGTTTTCTTGGGATTTTAGCAAGCTGAGTTTCTAGAAATATATTAAGGATCTCTATAGTTGTTCCTCTGTATTCTCTCAATCTGGGATCATTTGTCAAGAACTTCCAGTTTATCTGTTGAATTATTAAATCAAAATCTCCTAGGACTGACACTCTAGTTGCTCCCAATTTCTTGACTAGTTTAATACCTAGCAACAGAGCTTCATATTCAGCCATATTATTAGTGCACCTAAAGTTTAACATGTAGGCATGGCCTTCAGCATGATTGTTTTCAAGATTGCACACCCAGACTCCTGCTCCTGCTTCTAATTTGTTCACAGAACCATCAAATTCTAAGTACCAAAGGATTTCCTGTTCATAATTAGGATCTGGAGTTTCAGGGATTTGTTCAATAGGGAGATCTGGTTTTTAAGTTTGTTCCGGTTTATTTGATGTTTCATGATTTTCAGAAATTTCTTGGATTCGGACCCTAGACCTTTCATTTGCAGTTTTTTCTGTTTCATCTGCTAGAACTTTTATTGCATGTGGGGGATCAATTTTAGCATTGTAAAGGATAAAAGAATCCATATCTGAATGTATTGAGTAGATAGGGAAATTTTCAGGTTTCTCTTGACTACTTACTACATACTTCATTAAGGTTTCTCTGTATAGTCTTTTGGGTTGACCAAACACTGAAATAGTAGCGTAAGACATATCTAACTGTAGAGATCCTTGAAGCTTTGCACCCCAAGATCTAGACAATAACATGCCATACTTTGGTGGAATATCAGCTACTACTATGTCCATTAAGATGGTTTTGGCAAGATATTGGACTAGTGACACACATAAGTCTTTGATTAAACCCAAACATTTGACCTGACTTGAATCGAAAGAGAAAAGGTCTTTATATGGCCTGGTGATGTCAAGGTCTAGTCTCTCCATTACAGATTTAGGCATTAAGTTATGGGAAGCACCAGAATCAAACATGGCATTATGAAGTATTTTGTCATGTATGTTTAAACCCACATAGAAAGGAGGAACTTCTCCCTCTATTGTTTTTCCATTTACTCCAGGGCCAAATATCAATTCAGGCTGGTCATCAAAAACATTTACTAAATCTTCGTTCACAGAAATTTTGAGTGATCTACTAATTTGACTTCTGTAGACATCATGTTTAGCTAATTCTGATAATGGAACATCTATCTTTAGTTTGCTTACTTCTGTCTCAAGATTGAAAGGTTTTTCGGTCTGAGTTCTTGTATTTTGGACAACTGGATTTTCTGCGTTTTTCTCCTCTTCATGAGTGGGATTATGGGCTGAAGTTACTTCTGAATCAAGTTCTAGAGGCTCTTCTACGTTTCCTTTAGCAGAAATGGAAGTGGAAGGTTGTCTGTTAGGTGGTTGATTATCTGATACATTTTCAACAATTGGATTATTTGGGCTATGACCTGTTTTAGAAAGAATATGTACAAGGGGGGTATTGATCTTACCTTTGTTAGGCTGCTTGATATCTTTCTGTTTACTAGTTTCAGGGACATCTATCCTTCTGCTCCTCAGATTGTATTGTTTATGGACTTCATAAATGGCTGTGTCATATCCCTCCCTAAAGTCAAATGTTTCACCTAACTGAGTTTGGAATTTTTTAAGAATGTGAGCTTCTTGATCCTCTTGAGTCAAGAAAACTTCTTGTTCATTGTTGAGTCCCATCAGATTAATTTGAGTGTCTTCTGTTGGTTCATCAGAAGTTGAGGCTTTAGCATAATTTTCTTGAAATGGGGGCCTAATATTTTGGTCAGGCCCTGTCTTTGCAGTGTTAGGATTTTGGTTCTTCCTGAAATTTGGATTTCTCCCAGTATTGCTTGATTGACCATCCCAAGGGGATTTTCTCTCGATTGTTTCTACTCTATCTCCAAGTCTATCCATTTCTTTAATAATAGCATCTAATTTATGTTCAAAGGCAGAAGGTTCTTCTTTGAAAGGTGTTCTTCTTTCAACTCTGACTCTAGATCATTTAGATATCATGTTGGCCTCAACACTGACAGCTATACTCTGCATCTCTTCTAAGTTTCGAGGAGCTATTTCCCTAATTTGGTATGCCATATCAGAGTCAAATGCATCAGGTAATTTAATCAAGGCCAAATCTGGAGGAGGTCTGAGATTCTGAGGAATAGCATTGTAGACATTATTGAATCTGGTACAGTAATCTTAGACAGTTTCTTGTGTGCCTCTTCTTAGGTTTTCATACGTTGATAAAATGTGGAGAGGATCTTTATTCTTTTCCCATCTATTCAAGAAGGTCTGATACAGAGCTTGTGGGTCATTGATACTATTTGCAGGGAGGGCTCTAAACCAGGTTCTAACATCTCCAGTTAAACTTCAAACAAATACTTTCATTCTAGCATCATCATCATCAATCTCATAACTTTCAAAATATTTGGTCATTTTATTGGTATGTTGTTGAACTGTGTAAGTGCCAGTACCTTCAAAAGAAGGGATTTAACTTTGATAGTCTTGGGGCATAGCCCCTGGATTAGCAGGCAAGTTTAGGGGAGTATATCGGTTTGCTATGGTTGCAGATATAGATGTGACAATTGGAGGAGTAGGGATAACAATGGGAATGTGTGTTGTAGATGGAGGAGCGGAAAGGGCAGTTTGAGGTGCTGATGGTGAACTTGGAGAAGCTGTAGTAATCACAGAAAGGTTTGGTGTTCTTTCAGAGGTAAGCTCAGATTGAATGGAGTTTTGCAAATGTCTGTCAAGGTGTGAAGTAACAACTTCAATTTGCAAATTTTCAATGAATATTGGATTTTGAACTGTGTGGGTTAACCCAGATTCTGATAAGGTCTCAAATACAGAGTTTTCAACATATTTATTAACAGGTTCGTCCTCAGGGTAGATCCATCTCACAGGATAGGATTTTGATCTGTATAGGGGCCGAGAACTAGCATAATTTTCTTGGCTCCCTTGTCTTCTAAGAATCCTAGGAATCAGATTAGGGTTTTCAAACACAGGTGGGGGATTAGGATCGGGATTGGATCTGGTGTAATGAATCTTTTCTGAAGCCAGTTTCCTAGGTGTGTTTTTTGTTTTTTCTTGAAATAGATTTGGCAATAGAACTTTAACAGTCTCTTCTAGGAGGTTTTAGATGTAGGAGTTTTGAACTTCCTTCAGACTTATTTGAAAAGAGGAATTGATCAAGTATTTGGAACCAACTGTTCAATACATAAACTAGACCAGAGATAGACTGAAGCAGCATTCATTTACTTCTGCAATTGCAAAGCAAAAGCATTTCAAAGGCTACCTGGCTAACTTCAGGCTCCATCTGTAGCTTATGAAATAAACAATAGTAACAAACAATTATTCAGGTCCCCAGCGGAGTCGCCAATGATGTTATCACTCAGGTTTTCCCCAAAGTTGTAAGAAAGGGAAGGATGCCGATGTAACCATAGAACAATCTTTTAGATATAGAATCTAACCAATCTGTATCCAGAGAGGGCTCTCTCTTTATGTTTTAGCTTTGTTTTTTAAAGGTATTAGGCTAGTTACGAAGTTCAAGGGTTTTGTTTGAGTTTTGGTGGTGAGATTCAATAGAATAGAGAGGTAAAACAGAGTAGTTTAGTCCATTGGGCTAATGGAGTCAAAGAAGATGGCTTTCTGGATTTGGTTTTTTAACAGAGGATGCCTTCACAGAGTAAGGTAGTCAAACAGGGAACAAAATAAAGAGCTGAAAACAGAAGGAATGGGCTCAAATGGGTGAAGGGCAGTTGAGAATCCTTCAACATATTGAAAGAGGGAAAATAGATGATTACTGATAAGGAGCAGTTAAGAATTCCTTAACAAATAATCAACATGAAAGAATCAGGAAACAGGAGAAATTAAGAGTTCACTGCTTATCTAAATTCTGAAGAAAACACAGAGAACGATAAAGACTGAATACAGAGTGCAGTCAAGCATATTCTGAAGTTAACCTTTTCTTTATCATTCAGATTTATGAAACACAGATGATATAATAAACTAAGGAAAACTGTAAAACACAAGATACAAAGGACTTATTGATCCAGAGGTTGATTCAAGAATTCTATGACAAATCCTCTGCTTCAATTCTTCAACCAGTAGGCCAAACAACAGTTGATTCCAATAGCTTTTTTATTCCAAAATTTTAGTATTACAGCAGAGTCTAGGAAATCCACACACCACATACCCCACTAGTCTAATGGAGGGGGTATTTATACAACAAAATATGTACAACAAATATCTCATAACAACTGTGAGATAATATCTAAGATGACTAATAATAATTTACAAGTAAAATAGAAACAGCTAACTGATGTAGTGCTGGAGGCAGGCCTTTAGGGTTCGGCTTGCAGCTGTCCTCTGCAATAACTCTACGCCGGCTACCTGTCTTAACTGTGCTCTTTAATTTTGATCTGCTTTTCTTCAATGCTGACCTGATACTCTTTAATTCTGCTCTGACACTCTTTAATTCTGATCTGATGTATTTAATGCTGATCTGCTTTGCCTTTAATGCTGAACTGATACACTTTGACTTGTTTTCCTTTGTTCATCGTTGTCCATTGTCTTCTGGTAAAACAAAAACAGCTACGTGTCTTCTCACCACTGTTCTCTGGAAATTTATGTCTTCTGAAGGTCCACTGGTCAGGTTAGCAAATATCCTTGTATATCTTCACTTCTTTCTTCTGCAAGCCCGGAAGTCCCTCTGTTTGGTTTAAACTATGTTTGAAGAGGAAGAAACTGTAAAATGGCGGGTTGGCAGAGTCTGCGAGCTCGTCGATGCAGCTTTTCTGGTCAGAAATTGGAAATGTGACCTCAGTCAATTTTATGCCTGGAGCGCGATACGCAGAGAAATACAGCAAAAATGACCTTTTTTACCCTTTTAATTGACAAAATGAAGTTTCTGGTGGGATTTTTGTTTTGAAGGACGGATGACGTTAGTAGTACGGGTGACGTGGCGGGTGACATCAGTGGAGGTGGTAAGCAGTTTTGCCCGCACCGCTTTTGGGGCTAGGCGGTTTTGGACGGAGGGCGAGCGAGCAGGGCGAGAGTGCGACGGGTGGCAGAGGTACGACGGAAAACCGCCGAGCAATCGCGCGTTAACATTCGGCGGTTAGGGGGGTAGCGAAATGGATGCGAACTGTTGGATGTGCAGGGGTTGATCGGACGGCGGACGTGCTGTGGAGATGGCAGAGAGTTAATGTTGTGGGACCGATCATAAGAAAACAATGTTTTTAATGTATCGAGGCTATTTTTATTGGTTCGCGGGGTGGTTTGGTTATTAATCAACTGGAGGTTAATTAACCCTTTGAGCGCGTGGTGAAGGCTATGGTTCTTAATAAACTTCAAATAAGTTTATCAATTCCATTTTTAAAACGGTGTTATGGTTATAGTTAACCAGAGGTGGGATATCTAATATTTGGGGATTTTTATACATTTACATAATACGGGGAAGGGTATTTAGCAAAGGATTTATATAATAAAAGTTAGGGTTAATATGACTTATGAAAATGAATGCGCGCTAAGTATAAAAACATGTGTATTTTTAGACTTAGACTAAAGTGGGAATGGGGTTTATGGCTGATATTTGCCATTTCCCTAAGAAAAATAGGGATTTACTTTAGGCAATGCTTATGAAACGAGATGAGTGATATATGAATGTTATTAAGAACAGATTCTTAACATTTTAGGGGGGAAATTAGTAAATGATTAGGGAAAATATGAAGGGGAGTTAGTTATTCAACCTTGCCTCACTTGAGCTGCATCAGGTACAATGTCCGCCATGTACTTTGTGATAGAGATAAGATTAACACATATAGAGACAAAATCTTATCACAAGTGTCATTCTGCAACTCCAATCTACCTACCCTGTCTACTTGGCCTAGCATTTTTTCCTTCTTTCTTTGGGTGCATTTAGACTGGCAAACCCTCATCAACTTTTCTTTTCTTTTCATGGCAAGCCTACCTAAGTCTACACTTATTACTTCCAAGGGCTCAGATTAAACTGTTGAGCTCCTTTGCTTCTCTACCTATCTACTTATCTGCCAAGATTAAATAGTTTGGACAGATTTTTATTCTCTATCTCTAAAACAGGAAATTCACATATCAACTGGCTAAGATTAAGTTGTTTGGCCTTTCATCAATTGTGCCATAAAGTTCAACAGGTTGCACACAATGATTTATTTACAGAAAATGCAAAAGTAGTGGCATTTTGGACTTGCACACTTTCCTGGTCTTTTTGGGGTTCATTTCTTTCACTTTTGACCATTTTATTCTTTTTACCCTTTGATTTTTCTTTTAAGGTAGACCCTCTTTACATTTTTTACATTTTTTTATTTTTTTTGATAATATGGAAACCTTTACAGCAAGGAAAGGAATGAACATATTACGGAGCTCATCAAGTCAATCACGAAATATGACACCTATTGGTATAGGAGTATAACACCATGATCCTTGTTTCATTTTTTTAACGAGGTTGACACAAGATCAAACTATCCTCGGAACTCCTTGATTCATTTTTTAACGAGCTTGACATAAGATCGGGAACTATGCTCGTCACTCCTTGTTTCATTTTTTAATGAGGTTGACACAGGAACAAACTATTCTCATGCCCTTGCTTCATTTTTTAACGAGGCCGACACAAGATCAGAACTATCCTCGGAACTCTTGTTCATAGGCTGTAAGAAAACATGGCTCCCAAGAAATCTTCACCGGACGAAAGAAGCACCCTCTGGGAGGAACACATGTCATTAGAAACCAATGACAGATCGGGTTCCAATTCCCCCAGTACATAATGTACGAGACCATTTGCATGATCATCAACAGAGGCGGAGATGGAACGGGTAGCCACATAATTGACCTGTGGCAAGGAAGGTAATGTTTGCGGATGAGAACCAATGGGGGATGATGGCGGTACAGGAGGCACTAGGTGACTAAAGAATGACAATTGATCGATAGTCACCATTCTTCCATCGTGCGGAAAGCAAACCACATGGAAAAGTGAACAAACGAGAGCTCCCATGGCATAAATATAATCACGGCCAAGGAGAAGACTGAAATCTAAAGCACCTTGGACAACCATCACGTCTATATAGACGGTTTTCGCTCCCAAAGTAATAGGGAACATCGGAAGGATCCCTAAAGGTTGACTGGTTGCTCCATCAAATGCCAACGGATTCTGAGTGACTGCCACAAGCTATAGGGAGCCCAAAGCTTGCCAAGTAGTGAAAGGCATGAGGCTAACCGATGCACCTTCATCCAAGACAGTGCCAGGTACTGCCTTATCATAAGCATGTACTGTAATTTGGAAAGGCACGTAGGATGGAAGGCAGAATGCAGTCAAATGACTCCAGTCGAAGGAAACGACTGAACTACTTGGTGGGGGTATCATATGATTGCCCCCATGCTCTACAGGAACCGAAGAAGGACTCTCTTGATCAGCTAGGATAAGAGGGTCGTTCTTGGACTCAAGAGAATCTGACGAGATGAGAAGAACATGAGCAGTATGATCATAATGTTCTTCGAGAAGTGGACCACGGGTGGTGAATCCAAGTCGACACTCTTTCTGACCAATGGTTGGTCAGGAACAGGCTGAGCACAGCCAGGTTCGAGAAGAGAAGGGTGGACAAGAGAAGAATCTAAGTTAATCTCATTGTCAATCAGGAGAGGGTCTGAAGAGAGCCTCTGATAACCAACGGGAAGTAGGGGTGAAGAAGCTGTAAGACTTTCCAAAATGGCGAAAGCTTTATCCATGAGCGAACAAAGGTGAAGGGGATGGTTGCCTTCACACAGTCCACAGGGGAATCGAAGCTTCCCTTTCTTCTGAGTGTTGCCAGTAGAGGATTGAACATCGACATGAGCTTCAGAGGACGATGAGGGACAAGCCAGATCGTGAGACCATACTTCTAAGATCTTAGGAATGCCAGGACAATCACGAAGAAGATGGTCACCCTTGGACAATATACCAGGAAACTTAACCTTCCACGGAGGAGCAGAAGGTGTTTCGACCTGAGATGTACTCGGAGCAATAGTTGCATGGGTGGCCTCGCGCTTATGGGACTTCTTCTTCTTCTTCATCATCTTCTTCTTCTTCTTAGTCTCCTGGTTACTAGATGTGGAACTTTCACCAGGCGAAGTAGGAGATGAAGATGAAGAAACAGGGGAAGAAGGCGCACGCTCAACCTTGGAATCATCGTGTCATGATTCAGATGAAGGAGATGTTGGAACATGAGTCATGACACTCGGGACCACCGAGGTTGAAAACAACCAAATGGGCAAACCGATGGTAAACCCAGGCAAGGACAATGCTTCCATATACGGAGCACTGACATTTCTGAAAGGTGGAAACGGACCAGGATTTCCATTTGGGGGAGGACCTTGGCTAGTAGACTCAGGGAAAGTTTCCATCGGGAACGAACCTGAAAAATACTCGTACTGTAACCAAGAACTCAAACTGTTACCAGGAATATTTCGCAGGCAGTAAATTTTATGACACAGGAACAAAACTTGACCTTTTCGTGTTTCAAGAGGCGAGAAAAGGACGAAAAGGTGACTCTATCTCTTTCAAGGTTTAATGAGCCTGAAAGGACAAGTGCTCAGATGATCCTTTTCTTTTAAGGAGTCGAAAAGGAACGAAAGTGACTACTCTGGAGAAAAAGGTTTACGAGACAAACCATAAAACTGCATATACACCTTGGTGATCAAATGAAAGAGAAATGACCAAGGACTTTCTGTACAACAGTCAATCTTCCCGAATGTTGTGTTCGGTGCATTACGGTTTGTAAGGCGGTAGACACGACTTCCTATGGATGTAGGATGATAACCTAGTGGGGTCTCCTGATATATACTCAATGGTACGGGGAGCACAAATCCGTACTAGCAACTATTGAGTCATAGAAGGAGGAACCACCCAACCTTAAGCGAAAGCAATAGTGACTAGGCTTAACGACGCCGGAGCACGTCTCTAGCCTAGACCTCTAAATAATGTGTGTTAAGTTCCAATGCGTTGTTAAGTTCATTCAGTTAATTTTAGAGTTGATCTTGAATTAGGTTTTAGTTTTCAGGCCCTACTGAATGTATCTCAACAATTCCTAGGATGCAGCTACAATGAGTAAAGCATCAATCGTTTCAATGAACACCTACTTAAAGAAGGGTAGAAAGCTCATTCCCAAGAAAACACAAGCAAATGCAAACACTAAGAAACACAATGCATCAATACACTAATCTTACGATGCATCGATACTACTAATGAAAGATTTAGAGCTCGCTTTTCAATTTCTCAAACATGAAAATTTGAAATGCACATATACTTTCACTTTTGTATATCAAATGAATGCAATCCCTTCTTTTTTTTTTTGAATTTGAAGAGACAAACAAGCAATTGTGCACTAATCGATCCAAACAATTGTGATCTATGCTTGGTAGTGAAGAATCGAATCAACATTAAAAAATTGGTTCAATAATCGACACTAAAAATCAACCAACAAGAGAAACTAGTAGCAAAAGCTTCAATCAAACAAATAAGATGGTTGCGGATGAACCTTGGATAGACAAGTAACCCAAGCAAATGGTCTAAAACACAAGACTCACTCAATGAAATCAAAGAGATATTGCCTTAACCAAAAGCAATCAAAACAAGCTAATGAGAGACAAGAAATAGCAGGGTATAAACAAGATTGATGGATTAAGGAGGCAAAGTTGTAAAAACAACTTTACAAGAATCGTCGTAGGTGTTACACTGAAACTAGAGACTAGTCACAAGAATACACTTGTTTTCAGAGACGTCGTCGCAGGTGTTACACTGACAACTAGAGACTAGTTGCAAGAATACACCTGTTTTCCAAGATGATCCGATTTCAGGACTCGTCGCGGGGATTAAGCTAGCAACCTGAGATGAAAGCCAAATCGTCGCAGGCACAAAGCTAGAACATCAGCGACGTCGTCGCAGCTGTTAGGCTATCTTCAGCGACGATCTTACTTAAGCAAAAGACAAAGTAAAATCACCTAAATGACACCAGATTGATCTTCCAAATAGTAAGGGGAATTCCCAGATTGACCCAGGTAACCTAGAAAACTGATGGTTCAACCCCCAAAATTCAAGAGACACTAAATCAAAAGACAAACTAAAAGTAAACAAGAAGAAAACATACAAAGGACTCCCCAGTGGAGTCGCCAACTTGTGATAAACAAAAGTGTTTCCTCTGCGGACAAAGGCAACCCCTCTAGCCCTAGAGTGGGTCTAGTCACAACAAAGACAAAACAACAATTGATTCCCTTAAATAGTCATCATTGGAGGCCTGCCTCAAACCGGTGGTTGATGAAGTTTCCGTTGCGCTACTCCAGCTTCCGTTTCTTTCTCCTCAATGAGCAATCAACCTGAAACACCACAAGAAAAACAACAGAGCACATAACCAAGAACAACGATGATCTATATACTTATAAAGTCAGGAAATCATAAGCTATCAAGTAAATTGTATACAAGATATAGGAAATCATCATTGATTGTATTAAATGAATCAGGAGCAAAGCTTACAACCAAGTCTTGACGTTGCAAGCCTTCTCGGAGGGTCCAGCTAGTATGTTTCTTCAAGCATTCACTCTCGAGAATGGGTCTCCCAAATAGATGATATATCTCTCTCACTCACAAGCTTTAATACAAGGTTAAGGCACTCCACAACCACTTACCAAAATATTTGCAATCCCACACTTGTCACACTCACACCAAAGCTATCTACTTAGTTTCAAACCAAACTCAAAAGAACTAGCCAGCACTGCAGAACTAGCAGATCATAGCAATGGTGAGTGATTTTATAGGAGAAGGAGTCTCCATGAAATGAGGGAGAGGGAGCTTATCCTTAAGGGAGGTTGCACAAGAGGCGGAACCACCATCCCAGAGGAGGAAAAGCGACCCAAACTGACCCAACAACTAGCTCTAGAAACACCTAGAAGTCCGACTGTTTGAACAAATTCGCCAAATTTGGGTCGTCGCAAGTCATGAACTAAGGATCAGCGACGACATCACAAGGAGGCAACACATTCAGATGAATCGTCGCTGTAAATAGCTGGGAGCTTCGCGTCGAGCCCTAAAATCGCACCACCGCGGGAAACTCGTGTACCCTGGCGACGGTGTCGCAACGAGACAGTTCAAGACAAGGGATCGTCGCACCTTTTAATGTCTTATTAGCGACGACGTTGAAACCTAGGAAAAAGGGTCAGTTCTTCAACATCAGAGAGCACTGTTTAATATTTTTGCATAAGTGGGAAGATATGGACATGTGTATTTGATACATGACAGAATAGAGGGACTGAGACAAGGATAGTGACAAATTATTGTGTAACAAGGGGACAAACCCCAATGTGGTGAAACCCTTGATCAATTCTTCTTATATGTCCTTCAATAGTTCAGCAGAGAGAGAGAGAGATAGTACATTTACAACAGAAGTCAACACTTTGACTTATCTAAATAAGAGCAGAGATCATCACTAAGAAGATGATACACGAGATCAACTGATTCTCCAAGGTGACTCCTTCACCTCTCAGTCTGCTGCATCTCGTCATCATGCTGCACCACGTTGCACCCATCATCACAATGTTGGACCTCATGACCATGCTATACACTTCATACCGTTGCACCTGTCACTATGATGCTCCCAATCACTGAGATGCTCTCATCACTGTGTTGCTCCCGTCACTGAGCTGCACTCATCACTGTGCTGCTCCCAACACTGAGTTGCACCCAATATTGCATGCATCATGCTGCATCCATCACTGCATCCAATACGTTGCAACCATTTATACTCACCAGCCTTAGCTGCTTGCTATGGCTTACAGCCTAGCAGAGCAACTAGACTCCTTCAATAGGCCCAAAGCGCAGTCAACTAACACTCACAAAATCTGCCCAGATTTGTATACAATTGTCCTCTAAGGGAAGGTTGTCTCTGCCTTCCACAAGACTGTCCTTCACTTGTCATCACAGGATATGGCATCATGGCATTGTTGTTTCATACAGTCATCAACCCAAATACCACTGTAGTAAGAACATTATTAAACTCTAGGATCTCTGATCAATCATCACTGAATCTGTGTCCATTCATTACAACATGTATATATCTAACATGCCATACATCATATTGAAGATATCACTGTCATGTGTTCACAAGATAACACACAACACAACCATAACCTTATGCTGAAGATAGTTGCCCACACATGGTAATTTCTTTACTTGACACTTCATTGACCAAGGGCTCTCAGTACCATCCCAACACAAACTATCCATCCAGAACTTAGATTAAGGTTCTGACCTTGCACTCCTTCCTGTGCAATCTGTTGTCCCAAAACAGTGTTGAACACATGACTGGGCTTCCTCTATACAGCATATAGGAGCCTTCTTCAACAGCGGATGTAGGGCAGCATCTAGTCCTTCTTTTGCTGCGGAGTAAGGCCTGCGGTTAGGGCACACCAGGACAGTGATTAGGCCACAAACTGAACTGCGGATTTAGCCTCATACATCAGCGTTTAGGGCCTGTCTTCCACGTCTAATTAGGCCTCATCCTTGGTTGCGACTAGGGCACGTTGAGGCCTCCTTTATACATCATTCATATGAGTCTATAGTGTTGTGTTAGTTCTTCTATTCTCTGCGGCTAGGGCACAACATGACCCTCCTTTCTCTGCAGTTAGATGTCCTTTCCTAGGACAACGTTTAGGGATTTTAAGGACAACTGCTTAGGGTCTCCTCTAGACCTGCGTTTAGGGCAGTTAGAACTTCTCCTTGCTGCGCTATAGAAGTCTCCTCCATGACTGCGTTAAGGCTTCTTCATTGACTACGTTAGGGCTTCTTCATTAGGGCAACGTAGAGCCTAGGTCACTCCCCCTAGATCTCTCCTTCATCAAAACCCAAAACAGAATGAAGAGAGAGATCACAAGAGTGTGAGTGTGAAAATGACTTGAAGGCCACCTCTATTTATACTAAAACGTTGAGCACAAGTGGGGGCAGTTTGGTTGGTGGCCAACCTTGTTGAATTGTCTTATAACACAATTAAATTCATAACTCCATGAATACTTATCAGAATCGGATGATCTTTAGATCAATCCTACACCTCTCGATGAGAGGGATCCAAGAAAAATATCAGCAGCCGTGAATAGGATGGCCCACATGGAGTTTGGTCCTAGTTGCCAATTTTAACATTAAGGCACTCCTAGATGTTAAGTCATTGATTCAACTCCCCACCTTGTTTAGGTGTTAATCTTGGACATAGCCATGATGCCGCCTCACTATTGCCAAACTTACAAAAAAAAAGTAGTAGGACATGTAAATGAATAGATGAAGAACAACAGGGATTGACAAATTCCAACTTAAGCTTCAATTTGCAATTCTCCTATCCAAATTTATCTTTATTTTCAAGGGAGTGCACAAGTAATCCTAACTGTATAGAGTGGGTTCATAAATATCGACAAACCTTGATGTGTGTGTCTTTAAAGAAATGCCAGTTTGTATTACGTTTGAAAGGCGTACAACCTATTCCTGTGTAAGCAAATCTTTATTTAGCATGCTCTCCATATAATCCGACATCTAATGTTGCAGCGATTCTACTTTCAGAGACACACGTTCTTGCTTTCTTTCAGTTATTTTCTGATCGAGGTATTTTATTTGAACCAAATTCTGAGTTGATTTGCTTCTTGCAGCTAGTCGATGCTACCGAGTAGATGGTTTCCCTGAACAGACAACTTCCACTTTCTCATGGTGCTCTGAAGAGCTAAGCTCTCTTAATTTGGTTAAATCAAGAGAAAGGCCCCATTGTTTCTCCAACATAGACTTCTGAAGAAGAATTAGAGCCTCCAACGAATGTTCTTCCTGAAAAATCACATCGATTCCCAGGAAAATGGATGTTTTGCACTTTGTTTCATTGCTGGAAGGTGCCAAAAATTCACGAGAATCTCCCAGTGCCTTGGTAGTGACGAAAGTGTCGAGCCAAACCCACGCCGATTTCAACTGCAAATTTACCGCATGCCTACTCCGTGACTTATCTGCAATGCCTATATTTGCTCATCTTTGAGAGGTTAGCAGTGTGTCAAAGATTAAGGGTGATGGTATACAAGAATACAAATTACTACATGAGTATCTCGCCGACGAGCAGGGCCGAAGCCATATGATGACCACATCTCTCGTGCCGTGAAATTGTTAAAAAGATACAATAAATTATAGACACATGGCTTATTCTTATAAGCTTTGGACAAACGACGAAACCCGCTAGAGAAACTTCCCCTTATAAATGCCTTCAATGTAAATATAATTATTGGTAATTATTGTTTCTATTGATAATAATACATATTCATATTAATTACACATTTCTCAAGTAATTATATAAAGAATAAGTTCAATAATATACCAAAAAACATGCATATCAGGAATGGTTAGTAAAAAATTACCGGGGCTATATGTGTGTGTTTGCGCCTAGAGAGATATAGAGAGAGCAACCCTCCAATGTGCTGACAAGGTTATATACATACATACATGTATGCGTATAACTCGTTGGAAGATCGACGATATGCTTCCCCATATTCGTGGATGGCATCCCTATTAAAATTGTTGACCTAAATTAATGTGCTTGTAATAATCCTCAACCCTTGAAATTGATTGATGAACAAGTTGTTTGTAGGAACATAAATGCAAAATAGCATATACAAGTGAAAAGGAGATCGAACCGACAAAATATAAACCTCGTATCGATGATTCCCAAAAGGGAGAGTAATTTTCATTATCGTGTTTGAGCAAGTAACCTATTATGAGCAGAGCTCCAATTACAATATCAATTCAAGAAAGCATTTCAGCACTATTAATAAATTCTTAATAACAAAACCATAACTACTTATGGTCCCATCATTAATGAGTTCCAACCACCCAGTGTTTCATATTTGATAAGCATGACTCTTTTACATTAAGTAACTACTCACAAACTATCTTATGGGCCTTATTAGACAAAGTTGGACTCATACTTGAATTGACTATCTCCTAAGTACCCCTAATGTAGGTAGGTTGGGTCAATTCCCTAACATGTCGCCCTCCTTTAGATGCAACATTGTCCTTAAGGTTGGGGGCATAGAAACTATTGTAAAACCGTTGTTTATTCCTATGTGCCATATTTTGGCTGCATATCTTTCCATTGGATATATACATCTCAAACGATGTGGTAGCATAGTCGACATTAAATGGTGGCCAATACTACTTCTGGCTTTATCCAAATGGACCCTTCTTCATCAAGTTCGAATGGACTAGTTTGCACTTTGCGGTCCAATCACACTTTCATCTTCAAACAAGACACATGAAACACGACATGTATCTTGAAGTGGGTTGCGAGAGCCAATTTGCAAGAACCTTGTCCAATCTACCCAAGGGTCTAATAAGGTCCCTAGAATTTTAGTGAGAGCCTCTGATGGTTTTTGTCTTCGAGAGTTGCTTATTTATAGGGTTGAAGGTGAAACACCTAGTCCCCTTCTCGGAGCGATGCCAGTCAGCTTTTTGTTTCATGCCATTTTTTGAGCCAAAACCAAATTGTCCTTAAGTGTGTAGAGAATAGCTACTTTGGTGTGAAGCATTTGTATGTGCAATCTTGTTCACGAAGTTCTGATGTGCTTTGTAAATATGACGGTCCGCTCGGCAACGTTATTCCACACAAACGCGCTTTTCTTTAGCACGGTTGTTAAGGTGGTTACCATAGTTATTCACAAACTTGCTTTAGTAGCATGTTAGTCCGAGGAAGCCGTGCAAGCTCTTCGAGGTCTTAGTTTGTGGCTAATCCTATGTAGCTACAACTTTCTTTGGGTCCACTTGTGGGGCCTTCCCGTTGACAATGTGACAGAAGTATTTGACCTTTGAAGCCCCAAAGACATCTTTGCCAGAATGTGTAAGGATCAACTGGTGGCCTTCAAGGAGTTACAGGGCCTATCAACATGTTCCACATGGGAGTCCCAAGTTTTGTTGTAGATCAAGCTATCATTAAAGAATGCAAGCACAAAATTGCACGGGAAGGGTCATAAAATCTTGTTCATGAGGCTCCTAAAGGTGGATGAAGCACTACAAAGTCAAAAGGGCATCACTGAAAAATCATAATGGCATTCATGTGTGTGAAAGGTTGTTTTAGGGATGTCCATTTCCTTCATCTGTGTTTGGTGGTATCCTAAGTAAAGGTCCAGTTCAACGAAGAACTCGTCTCCATGAAGCTCATCTAAGAGATCGTTGATAACCAGTCTGGCAAATTTGTCTTTGGTGATCAACTGGTTGGGAGCCCAAAAGCCAAGGCACGTGTGCCAACTAACTTCATTCTCAAATACCAAGACCACGGTTAGTGAGGAAGGGATCTTATTGGGATGTATGACTCCAGTCTCTGATAGTTCATGAATGATCATTTTCTATTTCATTCTTCTATGCAAATGGGTGTCTACCGGGACACATATTGGGTGGTTGACCACCTAGAACCGAGAGGATGCCATGGTCATGCTCACCACATGAAGGTCGCAATGCACATGGCGTTTCAAATACCTATCGATGTTTAATTAGTACCATATGCAAATCATTGGGAATCTCTTGTGGGGGACCACTCACAACTCGTACGACATTGAATTGGGCAGTAAAATTGGAGTGGCCTTTCTCCGATAGCTTCTCCATACGACGAGAGTTGATGATTTCGAGGGAGCCAAACTTAATCCCTTTGAGTGCATGCTCATGCCCTTCCTTATCGAAGATCATGTATAATTCCTTAAAGTCCATTGTAACATGGCCCAAAGTATGTGATCATTCGACACCGAGCATTGTGTGATAATCACCCATTTCAACAACAAACATGTGAGATTTGAGCTACTAGCCTATGATATGAAGTTTCACATCGCCCTCCACACTTCACTAACTTACAAAATGAGAGATTAGTGACTACACGACTAGACAAGTTAGTCACCACAATTATTTCAAGTGGATTACTACCAAATTTGAGCAATTTTAAGTGACCCCACTAAAAATGACTAACTTGAACGAAATCCATGCACGACATGGACATAACAATTGGTTTCTTCCGCCACTCTTCTATGGATAAAATTATGGGTGCCGCCGCGGTGAATGAAAACAATCACCTTGCGGTTCTTGACGCAACCAATCAACTTCAAAAGTTTGGGGTGCAAAAAAATGTTGGATAAGGCAGAGAGGAAAGTTTGAGGATCCTCACGAGGAGCTTCTGAAGTTGTTTATTCCCGAGGAGGAGGGCCCCAGTCATTGGAACTCGAGGTCAGGAGTGTAGCATGATTGGCCTTTGAAGGAAACACGTGCTTGAAATAGTTCATGTCCTTTACATTTGTGCCTAGGGAAATTGCTACCCATCACGATTGCAACAAAGTTTGAGGCATTGGTGTTCTACCATTTCTGCCCAGTAAATGGGAATTGAGGAGGATGTTCCGTTTCACTGCCCTTGTTCTCTTGTTCCAATCATGGATGATTGCCTTATAAAATTCTTTAATCTCTAAATTGGAAGCATTTGCAGGGTCGAGAATCACAACAACTTTTCCCGCTTGCCCCTGTCGAAGTGTAAAATTCGTAAAAATGTCATCCCTAGTCGACTTTGGAATTTTTTATTCTGTTTTACTGCCCTTGTTCTCTTGTTCCAATCATGGATGATTGTCTTATAAAAATATTCAATCTCTAAATTGGAAGGATCTGCAGGGTTGAGAATCACAATAACTTTTCCCACTTGCTCTTGTCGAAGTGTAAAATTCGTAAAAACGTTATCCCTAGTTGACCTTGGATTTTTTCTTTCTTTCTTATCTTCTTCCCACCTTTTGGCTTTAGACTACTTTGCTTTTTGGTTCACTGTCGATTGTGTCGGTGTTGTCTCCTATGGAGTTACTTGTGTGTGTGTGTGTGTAAAGATGAAGGAAGCCTTTGGAGGATCCCCCTTCTTCCCCATAACATCTGCATGAGGAATGGCGCGAACCACTAATCATAAGAGTTACTCATAACTCTAAGGGACTTACCTTGACTTGAACATGTGATCTCCCTATCGACAACATATCTTTGGTAGATGGTCCCACCGATTGCGCAAAGCATTAGGGCTAAAGTTACGAAGATCTTGCACCTACCCCCAAGAATATTGCGTAGATAGGCACATATCCAACCCCAAGAATTACTATGTGGAAAGGCACACATCCACAATAATAAAGAGCAACACTAGCATGTCACTAGAAATGAGGGCCATATATTGAATATAATATTAATGAAGTAGGAAATTAGAGAGGAAACAATTGATTGGATATTAATATGGTAGGGCTATATCCCACATGCAAAGGGTGGATGAGAGTGATGAAAGGAAGGGGGATAGAAGGGGAAGATGGAAAGTAACAAAACATACTTACCTGGGCGGGGTCAATCGATGATCAGGAAGGTCGATGGCCTAGGGAGGCCACCTCTATTGCACTTGGGAGGGGGGTTTACCTAGCATCTCAATGGGAGACTGCACGTCATAATTTGTGGCAGCGGAGGCTCGCGTTCGCGCGGCCTCCACACAATACTAAAAACAGAAACAAAATGTGACAGCTCACAATATTTCTGGTTACTTGATAAAATCGTAACAACTGCGTGGTCTCAATACTAAAAACAGAAACAAAATGTGACAGCTCACAATATTTCTGGTTACTTGATAAAATCGTAACAACTGCGTGGTCTCTGATTTGATTTTGATAGAGAGGTGCCAGAGGAAACCATCTCAAAATCCTTGGATGGTTGAGAGAACGTTGTTCGTTATTGTTCCGAACGCCATGCCGTGTGCAGCAGTTAGTTACTTTCTTTCATAGATTGAAACCAGTGTTCCAATCTACTCATTCATAGATTGATACCAGCGTTCCAATCTGTTCTGTTTTCTATAAACACGATCCGAGCCCCATCGATGGATTGATTGTTTGTCGTTTCCAATATTACTTCGTACACTTCTCGCTCAACTGTAGTCAACTTGGTCAGCTCTCTCGCCTCGGAGACACGGGTTCAAGCCCCAGCAATGCTGCAATTTTCTTTATTTGTACAAGTTTCACAGCAAGGCAAACGTTTCTTGTTTGTTTGCATTTTCCTAGTAAACTGTTGGATCGCCATGATATGTTTTCCGAGTTAATAAGGGGACGCAGTGTTTGTGCTCCTAATCAGTTTCAAGGAAAGGAAAAAAACACGATATTTCTAATTCCTATTGAAATAGAAATTTGTATAATCAGTTTCAAGGAAAGGAAAAAAACACGATATTTCTAATTCCTATTGAAATAGAAATTTGTATAATCAGTTTCAAGGAAAGGAAAAAAACACGAGATTTCTAATTCCTATTGAAATAGAAATTTGTCTATTTAGTGTTTGAAATAGGAATTTGAATATCGATTGTATATTTACTGTTTTAAATCGAAATTTGAACCTACATTGATTGTATATTTACTGTTTTAAATCGAAATTTGAACATACATTGCGAATGCGCCGAGCACTGAGAAAAAGTTGTGTCAATGTCAAAGCCTAACCCGAAAAGGGCTAGGGCTATAATTCTGCTTGCTGTTCTTCCTCCAGAAATCCCAATTACTTCACACATCAAACGGATTTTGCCCTCTAGGCTCTTCTAACAGAAACTTGGATCCGGATCTTCCCCGTGGAAAAACCAAAAATGAAACAGCACAGATTTATCGGCATCTGTCCTGTAGTTTTAGGCCGGTTGCTGTGGCTAGTCTCCTCATTGGGTGTTAATATGATAGCCCACCCCATCCCTATGTGGTGAACCACACCTGTCCAAACAGATAAAGCTTGCTCAGGATGCTCATCAGCGGAAAGATTGAACTCTACATATGCGTGTTGAAAGTTGCTTGATCCTTTCCGAGAAGATTGGGGAAAGGATCTAATTCTGGGGATTTACACTTTACCATTGATCTAGTCAGCTATCTTGGAATCTCCCAAAATTTGAATTATGTAGACCCCGTTGCCAGCCTTATCCGCAACCACAGAGAATTCAGTTTTGCCGAGTTATGTGTGCCCTCTCCCATTGCTTCTTTGAAACAATTTCTTTTTGGCTTCCTCCGAATATAAGACTCCTCCTGTGTCCTGCCCCAACTTACTGTGTCTTGCTCCCTTTTATTTTGTTTATTAATGTGTCCTGCTCCCTTTTATTTTGTTTGTTTCTCAATCCTTCTATGTAGATACATAGATTTTTGCTGACAAAACATGTGCATTATCTTCTGCTTGTAGATTTCTCATTGTTTGGTGCAGGCCTTGAGTAGACATTTTTCCATTCTTGAACCTCCGATGGCACTCGCAACTATGTTGTGGAGCATGTAGCCAACAAAGAGAGATGGGAAACTATGATTACTGGCATATGTTGTGGTTGATTTTCTCACCTATATTTGACTGGGAATGGCCAAATCCTATTACTGTACTTGGAGCTTGCACTGTGGTTTGAATGTGATCAACCCACATGCAACGGACTGATCGCGCCATCATGGGTGGTCGCTGTACAGCATTTGGGTCTGTATTGCATGTCCATATGTATATATATTATATATAGCACGGAGAATAAGCTTTGTGATTGTGATTGTGGTTATGTAAGTCGGGAGAAAACATGTAGTCAAGGGAAAATAGCCAATTTATGCTCTCTCTAATAACAGGGACCCCTGTTAGGTCAATTTGATTCGGTTCAAGTCAAGGTCTGTTCACTCAGGTTCTGCTGGTTTCCAGGTATATACTTTGTCGGGGAAAGACATGTAATCAAGGCAAAAGAGCCAATTTATGCTCTCTCTAATAACAGGGACCCCTGTTAGGTCAATTTGATTCGGTTCAAGTCAAGGTCTGTTCACTCAGGGATTTCATCTTACCATTCACTGTAGAGCTCGCTAATTGTCTTTCATCTTTTTGTGCCCTTGCATCAATATTCGCACGAATAAAGGTAGCAGAGTACCATAAACTCAAAGCATGCCTAAAGCTGTTCTGCTTAGCTAAACAATGCACTACAAGCAGGTGAAACCTGACTTCAACATCTACAATTGTAGCTAAAGCATTGATCTCAGTTATTTGGGATGCAATCACAGCTATGTACTCACCTCTCGTGAGGACAGGAAGACTTGACAGGAGTAGCTACGAAAATATAAGTGTCCATCAATTCCCAGATTGATATGCGATGGTTTGCCTTTTTGATCTGATCTTTTTAGTGTATGCATGTAATAACTCCACAGAAATAACTCCAGAGTTTGGGTGCAGGATCATTTCTTGGCAAACGCCACCTTCCCACCTCCCCCTGCTTTGTCTCATCGTAATGCAATTTATATGCAAGGAGACTTCGAATTTTCCAGCTGCAATGTGAGTGCATAATGTTCTAATTAAAAACAAAAAGAGAAAAGAAATCTCGCTGGCCTCCAGAAATACGGTCATGTTAAATAAAATTAAAATGAAAAGTGTTGGAACAATGCTCGATGTCTTTGAAATCAAAGCAAGTCAAAATCATCAATGTTGAACTTGGAAATCAAAGCAAGTCAAAATCATCAATGTTGAACTTGGAAACGGAAAGGTGATTTTAGAAGAATAGATGACACAGAATTTGTTGGAAAGCTGAAGAAACAGGACAGATGCCCAGTAAAGGAGGGAGACCTAGCAATCATGTCAAGATGGGGTTTTTAGCTCCCAAAAATCTGGCTAGGAGTGGTATCGTTCTGTTTGTTGGCAGCTAATGATAAAATTCTATCTCAAGTACCAATAAGGAAGGGATGCTTCCAAGAGCTAAGAGCTAAACAGATGCGTGGAGGAAAGAGGAAGATTCAATCATTCACTAATACACTAAGGAAGGAAACCTAGATAGGATCCTCCATGATAACAATCACAAAACACTTGCTCAAACAGAGACAGAGATGGACAATATTATGTCAAGAGAAACACAACATGCGAGTAGAGTTCGATATGCTGAAACCATAAGCTCGGGAGCCTGTGTAGATCACGTGGGGATACTAAGGCGTACATCTTAAATATCTCCTTGTCATCGACTTAACGCATTAGACCACTCATTGTGCCTCGCTCTGTATTTCCTTCTCCAATGATGATTAATTTGATCAAGGGGTTTCCATGCCTCTCAAATGCTCTCAAGTGCCATGATGGATGGACTCCAACCTCCAATGATTCATGAAAGATTCTTGATTCCTTAATTGAACCCGGTTGAGTTTAGAGTCCCCTTCCAAGTTTATGCTTGTAGATGCAAATTTATGGATGCTTTAGTTCCTTCTTGGCGGGTTAGCCTATATTCCCTATAGCAGCAGAGGATGGTTCTTCCGTGTGCTTTCTAATTACAAACCCAAAACCTGCATTGCCAGGGCAACCCCTCGAAGAACCCATGAAAATGGATTTTAGAATGGAGACTTTTGCAACTGGACATACTTTCACTGGAATTCTGGGATTTACAGCGTGAAATGTAAGTTTTCGATTCCGGAGAAACACTTCGCTTATCATCAAGGCTAATGGTGGAAGAGTAAACAACATTGTCACAGATATTTGGCTCAGCGATATTACCTGCATTGGAAACCAAAAATCCAATATCAAATTGATTTTGTTCATCTTGAAAGAAAGGGAAAAGACCAAAGTTCCAAATTTTCATGTCTATGTTCCCACCCAGTCTGGATTATCTTGAAAGAAAGGGAAAGACCAAATTTGCAAATTTTCATGTCTATGTTCCCACCCAGTTTGGATGATGTTCAAAGTGCCATTTGCCTTCGCCCAAAATGACTTCAGCAATCCTATATTTGTGGAGAAAATGCAGAAACAGGGTAACCATAATTCCTAGTTTTAAAAGGAGCCATTGACAGCTATTTGGAACAGTGAATGCGAGTGTGAGTGCAACGGAGACCGAGACCGATGGGCAACTTGTGAGAAAAAGGACCTGTTCATGTTGCAGTTTTCATTGTTGTTTGTGGTTTCGAGTTTTAATTGTTGTAACAGCAACCGCCCTTGGAGGTTGCAAGCAATGCAATTTCCATTACCAGGATAACTAATAAAAAGGAAAACCTTTTGTGTCTGTTTCTTTAGATTGTTGAACGCATGCTTGAGTTTGTGTCTGAACTTCCCAATGAACTGTCCGTCCGTGGCGTTGCAGGCAGGGGTGATCTTTGTCCAATCACCCTTGCACCAAATAGAGTCAATAAACCTCATAAGCAAGGCAGCTAGATCATTACCCCACTCAAAATCTCAAAATGGTAACTTCACATTCCTGTCATCAACCATTTTTATGCTTCCTGTCCAAAATATGTGTATTCACAACAGCCAAAAGTTTATCCTTTACACTTAGTTGGCTTATAATACCCGTGTGAGCTTCAAAATATGACATTACTATTCTGCACATGTGCAATGGGTATATCCCATTGGCTTAGAATACCCGTGTGAGCTTCAGAATATGACATTATTATTTTGCAAATGTTGCAATGGGTATATCCCATTGGCTTAGAATACCCGTGTGAGCTTCAAAATATGTTCGCAACAAGAAGAATTTCACTCTGTAAAGCCCAACATCATCTCACTAGTGAAAAAATTCACCCTGTAAAGCCCAACATCATCTCAATAACAGTGAAAAGACAGGCACCCGGCAAACTCCCTGCCAATTACCCTATTCTGCCTTCTCGCAACAAGAAGCATTCGACACTCTGTACAGCCCAACCGCATCTCACTGACAGTGAAAAAAAATATCCTTGAATGCCCTAAATACGTTGAAATTGCTGATAGAAATCAATCAAATTCACACTGCAAACGTCGAAATTGGTGATAGAAATCAATCAAAACGTTGAAATTGGTGATAGAAATCAATGAAATTCACACTGAAACGTTGTTGATGGAAATCAATGAAATTCACACTGGAAAACCATATGACGACTTCATGGCGCAGAGAAAAATCCGCTTCACGGCATACACACATATCTGGATTAAGAGATAACGATCAATGTGCGCGACGGACGAGCCAGAGACAATTGATAATCGAAAGGAAGGAGGCGAGGACTTGATTTAAATTCAGGGCAGAAAGGAACCGGAAGCTATACCGACAAACCCTCCAAACAAACAAACGCTCAGAGAAACAGAACTTAACTTCTCTTCACCGATTAAACAAACAACAATTCAATTCAATTCACCAAAAAACGATTTAAACCAAACAACAAACCCTCCGAACAAACGCTCAGAGCACCATAACTTAAACAAACAAACAATTCGATTAATAATATATTTGTTGGTGTCGTTGGGGTGCGCCAGGCTGGTGCTGTAGTGCAACGCACAAGCGACGCCCGAGAGCCCCAATAGCAAGCTATTGTGAGTGGGCCCTCCCCCTAGAAAAATACATTTAATATCATGTGGTTCTGTGAACCACATATCAGATATTAAACTGATAAGAACAGATACTACACTTGATCTTAGCCAAAAGGCCGAGAAAGGTATGCTCCCTCCCTTCTCCCTCCCTTCCTTTTCTACTACTCCCCCTCTCCTCTCATTTACTCCTCCTTGCATGTGGTATATACATCACTTATATTCCCCCTCCTATGATACCTACAATTTAAATAAATAAACATGCCAGGTTCCATCAGATTTATAAGTTAATGTTTTTAATATTCTTACATTAACTAACGTTTTTAATATTTTTACTATCAAATTTATAGGTCAAGGTTTTTATTATATTTTTACTATCAAATTTATAGGTGAAGGTTTTTAGTATTCTTACCATCTGCACTCTTTTTGCCTCATCGGTTTCGGTGGTGGTTAAATATCCTCTTTGACTCACTTTTGAAACACGCAACACAATGCACTTGGAAGAATGAAAAGTTCATCCAACACTATGCCCAAATAACCCATTAATGCCATCCACATCAGAAGCTCGAATGTGAGGCTCATGTTACTCTTCCTGGGTGCGAATAATGGAGGAGTACATGATTTTTTTTTTTGCCTTCGGATATTGGAGACAAACGCAAATCTTGATGCAATGTGGGAGGAGAATTCTACATTACCAGCCTTAGATACGAAACAAGACCTAATGTGGGAGTGCTTTTTCCCTTTTTTCTTTTTCCCACCACTACTACATAAAGCAAAAACGATTCTTGATTAAGATGTGTCAAGCCTTGCCTGCGCAAATGGGGAAATTTTTTCGCATTCACACATCCGCATCTATTACCACTGATGTGATCCATTCCACCATTTGGACCTTGTCGACCATTGTAGCAACTCTGGGCAGCGCAGTGCTAATTTGAGCTTTCCACGTCTTGCGTCATTTGCGGGCATCAAACATCATTTTCGGCCCCGAAAAGTCCTATTTAAAATACGCACCATTTTATTCGTTCTTGGTCTCATTGTGAGCTCTTTTACGACCTTTGGACCCGATTCTCGTTTCTTGCGCAATAGTTATGGCCCCGACAAGTTGGCCATCGATTTTCCACCTTAGCCCATGCGACTCTTGGCCTTCCATGCTTCATCTGCTCCCCTTCTTGTCTTTTCATTTATGGCTCAGTTCTTTGTAAGCACGATGAACGCGTGGTTGCCTTTTGGGGAGGGTGTTGCACATGAGAGTAGCTAAGCATCTCTCCTTAGAGATTTTCACCACCATGCAATCGCCCATTTGATAATAATACTTTCATTCTTCCACGAATGTGTGTCTGTTGTGTTTCATTCTATTTGCTTACTTCTACAATTGAGGTTATTTAATTGTTCATATACAGATTAATTTCCATGCATTAGTGCATGTCCACGGATTCCCACCTCAATCT
Source organism: Pinus tabuliformis (assembly GCA_031772625.1). Classification (NCBI taxonomy): domain Eukaryota; kingdom Viridiplantae; phylum Streptophyta; class Pinopsida; order Pinales; family Pinaceae; genus Pinus; species Pinus tabuliformis. The sequence continues at coordinate 318,148,333 of CM062807.1, forward strand.
GAACCAACGACGTCGGAGACACGTGCTACTCGATGCATGCCCCTCTAACAAGATTAGGGTAGAAGTAGCTTGATCAATCGACGTTGCTTGCCTAGATAACATCACATGGTAGAAGAAAACAGAGCGACGAATCCCATCACGTTGTTACTCCAAGGCATCGTGAACAATCAAGGAATCTAGACGTTGAATTAGTGAGCTCGGATATTGCAACAACTCTCCACCATCATGGGTTCCTCTTCTTCATCGAGCCTCCCCATCAGTAGATATACATGTTTCCAAATATAAGCTAATATGGATATCCCTCTATTTGAAGGAAGGAGATGCATATGCTTTAAAGCAGTCGTTGAATTACCTATAGTCCTTAATAGCTTCTCGGGTGAGGAGAAAATTAGAACCACGCCCCCGTGTCCAGCATTATTGGGACAACCCTCATCAACGAGCACTATAGACGAAGAAGTGTGAAGAAGACACGTACATTGCATGGGGTGATTTTGAGGGTGCCCTCAAGGAGGAATATTACCACGTGGGGAACTGCAAGGACCAATACCCCAGATGGCTACAACGCCGCCAACGTCAAGATCAGACTATATAGGAATATACCAACAACTTCTATAGCTCGCCTACAAAAACACGAAACTAACCAGTGTAGAGTTCTCAAGTGCAGTGGTGGCTTGCAAAAGTATATGTGTATTAACATGTAGTCGTTGGACATCTCAATGTGCTTGGGAGCGACCAAGTTGGCCCACCGAGCTAGTTTACCAAAAACCAAGTGTGAACATGATTTTTAGTGCATGTGGCTAAGTCAAGGATACTTAGGCTAAAAAATAAATGTAGATGTTAGGATTATATTCCAACATAGATTCCGGTTGCATGATGGAAGAGATGCAAAGTTTGGGGTAAAATCGAGCCATGGAAATGTGAAACAGAGAATTCGATGGACAAATTAATAAAGATTTCAAAATTCAACATTCGTAGGATTTCAGACATGGCCCAAATTATGCAATTTCAGTGTTTGAAAGAAGGGCCAACAAAGCCTGTAGTTAGAAGTTACCATGATGATAAGATATAGTTCTCGAGAGTTATCTTAATTGATGCCAAAATGGTTCGAAACTTAACCATCTTTTCGAAAGAATTGTTTCTTGTGAAAGTAACATAGCGACTTCAACACATATGTTGAAAGTTCAGAAGAGATGAAAAAGTAATTTCGAAAGGTTTGCCACACAACAAAGTTACATGCAACTTCATGTATTGGATAACACTATCATTTTAGTCCATCTCATATCCAAGTGTGGGATCTCTAATTCTTTGTTTCGTTTTCTTAGACACCATAGTGATATTGTTAGAAAAACCAAATAAATAGGACAAAATAAATCAAACAAATGCAAAATAAACATAGCTTTTAAGTGGAAAACCCTAATAGGAAGAGTCGTAATAGCTTAAACTATTCTTGCACCTTTTGTATCGCCTCAAAAGTGAGTGTAATGCTCTATTCTCTTTACAACAATGGTCTCGTGTCGTTCAAGATTTACTCTCCCCTTTGTATATGTATTTTACTTTGAGAGTGAGCCCCTGATCTAATATCATCAATAGAATAGATGTGAGATGTCGAGTTAACCTCAACATTAGATTAGATGTGAGCCATTGATATATCACAAATATGTAACTTAGACTTCAAACTCATTTAACAGTGGCATTCCAACACTCCACCTGAAGGTGAAATAGGATTTGATAGTATCTAACAATGGGTTACCTTCCCCATTTGTGAATATGGGAGCGTGCTTGTCTTTTAAGAGTAAAAATGCCATAGAATCTCGCCTTCCTTCAATAAGAAGGATGCAGTTCCACATCTCAGTGGGCATCTTTCATAATTGTAAAAGTGGGGGTGCCAGCAAAATAATCGATTGCAAATCCTCATGGCCACAAACGTTATGGTTCCAAAAAATATGGTCAACTCTCCCTAACATGAAGGTTGGGGTGCCGAAATAAGGCGGGTAAAGTAATATGTAACTCCTCTGACCATTGGACAAATTCCAATTAAAGTGTTGAGTTTTGTTACTTGTGAGGATCCTTTGATCTGCGATTACTACTAAGAATATTCTAGAATATTCTGCGGAGGTTGAATCCCTACCATCCATCAAATAACTATTGATAATTAAATTAAAATTTTGGAAGCACTATTCGAAAACAAACATGGCTATCGACATAATAATGAAATATATTCAATATAAAATATAAGTAATCAACTTTGATAATGATAATGAGATGCGTTTATTTCGCATGTGAAACGTGGGAATTAGAATATAAAGTAATATTTGAATATCTCTTGCAATATCACCCTAAACTACATTCACTCATTTATAACTCCTTTCAACTAATTGAGTTTGAATTTGAATTTAAATTAAACATTTATATAAACCTTTAATAAAATAAAAATTAATTTAAAATTAAACTTTGATATGAAACTTTAATATTGAAAATTAATTTAAATTCAAATTTTAAATGACTCATATAATATTTTAATTTATGAAGAATTTTATTGCATTGAAAAAGATGTATTATAAATTTTATTATTAAAAGTATTAGAACGCAGATATAGAAACAATCAAATTACATATATATATAAACTTTTAGTATTCTTTCACATCTAAATTAATCACTTTTTCCTAATTTTACTATAAATTTAAAAATAATATATTATTTATTGTAAAAAAATCCTACTTTAATTAACCTTAAAAACAATATAAAATTTTAAGACAAACCTTTTTCGCGCTATCTCACTATCCTATTAGAGTAGGATTTATATATTATACAGTGATATTCAAAATTATATGTAATGCAACTTTTAGAGATCGATAACTCACCTCACTAGTTTTGCTTCCCAACTATTTGTGTTTTTCTATTACCACACTTATATTGTCTTAAAATCTTAGGTATGATCAATTCAGTTAAAATAACAGACATCCAAAAACAAAGGTCATAATTTCCCATCTCATAGAGTGTTAGAGATCGTGTACCTATCTGATGGAGATTATCGTGAATGCCTATGAGAACTCCGCATACAATAAACGTGTACAAATATATAGGTGCAAGCAGTAAACATGCATGAATATACACATACATACAATAAACAAGCTCACAAATAAGTGATCTCGTACAAACGGGTTGCCTCTTCAATGTTATCTTAATTATAAAAATCACACATAATGGTAATATCACAATGAAGCCCATCATTTTGAGAGGACCCCCTCAACGTATGAGGAAAACCCAAAAAAAATTAATAAGCGGCCAACCAAAGATGAAATTGAAAAGTGAATCTTACTGAGAGGAAGAATTAAAGCATAGATGAGAGGCACAAAATGTTTCAAAGGGATCTTTCTCGGCTTCCTTCTAAACTCCTCTCTACATCATGAATAAACCACAAGAACCCTCTCAATATTACCATGGAGAATTTTGATTGGATGTTTATCTTTCATTCTGAACCTAAAAAAATTGAGTTCATTAAAGAAAAATTTAATGGAACTACAAATTGAAAAGAATCAAACAAAAAAGAAAAATGTGCGGCCAAAACAGATGGGTTTGACAATGCTCAGCGAGCTGGCATTGATTTTACATTGAAAAGTGGAGAGCATGTATGAAGCTCACGTTAAAATATTGTGCAAAATACTTTCCACGATACAATAAGGATAATGGCTCTATGTCATCTCCAAAAATGGCATTGCCTCAAATTAATCACATAACCTGCATGCTTCGAGTGGAAGATAAAACAATAACTTGTACAACCACCAATTTAAACTGTAACACATGTAAGAAATCCTTAAATTATAAGGGAGGAATCTTTCAACTCCTACATAATCTATAAAGCTATGCAATAAATGTGAGTGTAGTAAAGAGATACCTTTCAAAAGCAAACCAATAAGGGATGACATAACTATATATAGTCATTGTCCTAAAGGTCCTTCAAGTGGGGCATCTTTCAACCCGTAGGCTGAATTGTCTGGTTTAGCTGACCATCCGATGGTGTATGGAATTTCAGGGATGTCCTTGACAATTTTTGAACTTGATCTATCTCATAATTGCTATTGTAATCAAGATAGTGAGAGTTCCTTCACTCACATCTGTGAGTGGGAGCTGTCACTCGCCCTCGGGTTCCTCTAGATGGGCCTGCATCCCACCAATAACTATGTAAGTCTATTGATACAATAAGGGCAGTAAATGATGCAATAAGGTGACCGACATTCCTCTTGTTGAATAAAAACTAGCTCTGACAACTGTGTAATTAGAGACAGTGGGTCTACATTACCTTATTTATATGGTTTGGTGGCAGAAGTTACTTGTAGGCATATATTATGAATGGATATAACATTATTTACTTTATTGTTAACTATAATATTTATTGATAAGAATTATTAACTAATTTTAATTTTAGATTTATTAAATAATTATATAGTTAACAAGAATTATTATTATTTATTTTAGTAAATAATTAATGTAATTTGATTTTATTAAAAAGAATATTAATAATAATATTATAGGATTATTTTGAAAGTTTGGTGTGTTGAGGGCTATAGCAATTTTTTCCTCCGTCGACTAGTTACATTCTACGTTTCGTTTATGAGGTGGTCTGGTGGCTATCCTAGTGCCATAACCCCTTCTTCCTCTCTACGCTAGTCGGCCTAGCTGGTCGGTGCTTCTCAGGTGTTGGTGTTGCTTGTTGTTGTCGTCAGTGGGTCGATGTCCTCCTTTTGCCATGCTTCTCTCTGGTGCGGTATCGACCTGGGGTTTTATGGCTTTGTCGGTGGTGCTCAAATGTGTGTGGGGAGTTGAGGGGCGGCCCTTGCCTTTATCGCATGCCCTGTTTCGTGCCTTTTCCACATTTCTGTTGTGCTTTTTTCATCTTCATTTCTCTATGGTTGTTTCTTGCTAGGGATGGCGTGGGGTTTTTGCTTGGGCTCCGTCTCGTTTTTTCTTTTTTTGGGGGCCTGTCACGACCCATTTTTCTTAAGGCTTATTCGGCGACCTGTGCCCAACCCATGGCTAGTATGTTGGCCAACATTTGTTGGGGTTTACTGGCTTGTTTTTGTTTGCACTCAAAAGTTTTTTTTTTTTGGTTGGCCTTTTCGCGTATTCTTTTGGCGAGCTTGCATGCCCGCAACCTGTGTGGACTTTTGGCCTAGTTTCTTTGTTGTAAGGTAGATACTTGAATGTGTGCAACATATAGAAAATGAAAACTTTGTTCCTATTTTTGATGAATAAATTTACGAGTCTCTTTTCTCAGGAAAAAAAATATTATAGGATTATTTTGATATCATATTCGCTATTTATTATTTATAGAGACATAAATATATACATATTTTATTATTATCTTAATTTTATGTTTATTAAGTAATTATATACAAATAAATTAAAAAGTAAAGACTTAAACCCACACTTTCCAAAGGAGCGTGGAGACCTGGAGCGATGGTGCGTCCATCAAATAAATTAAAAAGTAAAGACTTCAACCCACACTTTCCAAAGGAGCGTGGAGACTTGGAGCGATGGTGCGTCCATGAAGACCTAGTCTTCTGCCTGCGCTTCGGTGCCTCTGTTCTGTGCCCTTAGTCCCCCTGCCCTGCGACCCTGGGCGCTCTGTCTTGCTGCGCTTGTTCCTGAGCTTCTTAGTTGAGAGCCTGCGCTTTTGTGTGGCTCGTCTGCCGCTTGAGCTAGGGTTCACCCACATGGAGTTCCCAGGCTCGCCTGAGGCAGGGCCCCTCCCCCCCCTTCATCTTCATCTGCCGAAGCCTTCTCTCGGTTCTTGGCTGGTTTGCTGTAGAAGAAAAAGAGTGAAGCAGCTAGGTTTGTCAAGAGGCTCGAGAATATTCCTGAAATATCCCTACCGCTAGAGACCCCGATCCAAGTCACCCTGTCCTTGGCTGAGAGGGCACTCGTTGGCCAGTTCACCAGACTATGGCCTTCTCCTAAGTCCACTGAGAACTGGGTCAACAAGAACTGGGCTCCATTGATCAAGAATAGCGTCACTTCCTATTTCTTAGGATGAGGGTTTTTCCTCTTCGAATTCTCCTCTAAGGGTGGCAAGGATCTGATCTTCCAGAATGGCCCTTATTTCATGGGCCCCCAGGGGCTTTATCTCAACAAATGGACGCCAAATTTCGACCCTGCAGTCGACGTTCCCATGGCTGTTCTGGTGTGGGTCAGGCTTCCAAACCTTCTAGTGCATTGCTGGAACTGGGACTCGCTGAAACACATCGGCAACGCCCTCAAGAAATTCATAGATAGGCCAAACAACAAAGATCAATATGATTGTGCCTGAATTTGCGTAGAAGTAGGTTTAGAGGTGGGACTTCTGGAAGCCATCAAAATCAAATTAGGAAGCTGGACCCATTTTCAGAAGCTAGATTATGAGCAGATGCCCTTCAAATGCCGAAAATTCCATGTCTACGGTCACTTTCCCAGAGGATGCCCATCCAATGTTGAATCAGATAAGGGTAAAGAAGAAGGTTGGAACCAGGTCATGCGAGCCAAGAAAACCCAAAAGAATGTCGGTCCAAACGGAAGAGGCCCCCAGTAGGCCCCTCCTCAGCAACCCCCTTCCAAAATGGAGCAAGAAAATAAATTCGCCCCTCTAAGCTCGCAAATAGTGGAAACACAGGAAGTAGATATCCAAAAATCATCCCCCCTCGCAAAAGGTACCCCCTCTTCTCCCAAGGGGGCAAGCCTTGCCGAGAGCTACAAAGGAAACACTGTAGAAGTCAAGGAAGTTGAGCAAGAATCTGAAGGCTCGGAGGAAGAAGGTGAAATAGGAGAATCCCAAGCTTCAGTAAGGAGATCCACAGGAGGCCGCAAAACAGATCGGGAAAAAAGAGAGCAGGAAACTTTCAAAGATAAGCTCCAAGGCAGCCAGCCAACTCTCGAAAAGCTATTAGCATCAAAACCAAAGATGGCGAGAAACCAACCCCAAGGCTCCAAGGGAGCCAACTAGAAATACAAATGATGAAGATTGTCTCCTGGAACTGTAGAGGTATGGGGAGAAGAATCAAAGAAGAAGCCATCAGAAGTTTAATAAGGACAGAAGCTCTTGACATACTCCTCATCCAGGAGACCAAACTGGAGGACTCCGTCTTCCTTCAGGTAAGTAAGAAACTCTGGAATAAATGTGAGGCGAAAGCAATCTCAGCTCGAGGGGCTTCCGGTGGGTTGGGCTCTCTCTAGAACACAAGTAAATTCTCAGTCATTTCTGAGACCCTCAATACTCACTGGTTGTTCTTAAAATTGCAGCACTTAGACTCAAAAGAGATTTTTAGTCTCTTCAATGTGTATGTCCCTGTGAACGCTGGGGAAAAAAATGCTTGTTGGGAATCCATAAGAAACCAAGCAGACCTCGTTAATCTTGAGAATACCATCATTGCCGGAGATCTTAATCTCACTCTCTTGTCAGCAGACAAGAGAGGAGGCAGCATTGTTCGCGATCCGGCAAGGGAATGGGTAGAGGACCTTATGCAGGACTGGGATCTACTGGTCATTAAGCCAATTTCTGGTAAGTACACTTGGACTAATAAAAGAATTGGACCCGGTCACATCGCTGCCAGGTTGGAAAGATTCTTTCTTCAAAGCTCTTTCCTTCTACTTGGATTAGAGGCTAGAGTCCACATTCTCCCATGCAGCACTTCTGATCATAAACCCATCAAGTTGGAACTCGTGTCTTAGCTTGATCTAGGTCCTATTCCCTTTAGATTTAGCCCGCTCTAGGCTAAGGAATCTGACTTCATGCAATTAGTTAAGGGCATCTGGTTGCAGCAGGTCAAAGGCTCCCCCTTTTTCATCTGGGAGGAGAAGCTCAAAAGAGTGAAAAGGGCTTTGAAAAGCTGGGCCAAATCTCTGCCCAATCCAGCCAACGAAAGGAAAAAATTTCAACGCACATTGGAAATTCACGATCTCCAGGCTGAAAAAGTTGACATAACCAAAGATATTCTAGATAAAGAAGCCCAGCTCCAGCAAAACTATCATAAGGCTTGTCTAGCTGAGGAAGAATTCTGGAGGCTTAATTCACGTAGCCTTTAGCTTAAAGCAGGGGACATGAACTCTTCCTTCTTTCACAAACAAGCTCAGGGAAGGAAATGTGCCAACTCCATCTCCGAAATCAAAGATGGCACTACCATCCACAAGGATAATACAAACATCAAAAAAGCAGCCTCCTTTCATTTTGAAAGTCTGTACAGTGAAGATATAAATCTTGACCAAAACTCTGATATGATGGATGTGGTCCCCTCCTTGATTATTGCTGAAATGAACCATATCCTCAAAGCTAAAGTAACCAAGAATGAAGTCAAGGATGCCCTCTTTGCCATGGACCTAGACAAAGCCCCTGGGCCGGATGGATTCTTAGCTAGATTTCTCCAAATTTGCTGGTCGGTTACGGAAAAAGATCTTTACAAAATGGTTCTAAAGTCTCAAGTTTGCCAGAAAATCGGAGGCAACACGAACTCCGCTTTTCTTGCTCTCATCCCCAAAGAGAAAGGAGCCAAATCCTTCAATAGGTTTCGCCTGATTTCACTTTGTAATATTGGTTACAAGTTGATTACCAAAGTTATCGCTAATAGATTGAAGCTCATCCTCCCCAAAATCATTCTGGAAAACCAAGGAGGCTTCAATCAAGGTAGACAGATTGTGGACAAATTGATTCTGGTCCAAGAGGTAATCCAATCAAGTTTGAGCCCCAATGAAAAAGGTATGGTTGTCAAACTTGATTTAGCAAATGCATTTGATCGAGTTAGGCATAGTTTTCTGCTGAAAGTCTTACATAAGCTTGGATTTGGTGAGAAATCTATAAACTGGATTCGGGCTTGCATTTCGGAGCCTTGGATTGCCCCATTAGTAAATGGCAGAGCTGTTGATTTTTTCAAAGCCATGAGAGGGCTCAGGCAGGGGTTCCCTCTCTCACCACTTCTATTTGTTCTTCAAGCCTCAGTCCTCAGTTTTTATTTAAACAAAAAAATGATGGATCAGGACATCGCTGGGCTCTGCATAGCAAGAGGCGTTAAAAACATAAATCATGCCCTCTTTGCGGATGACACCTTGTTATTGGGAGCTACTTCTGTGCTCATGGCCTCCAGATTTAAAGGAGTTCTGGATGAGTTTTGTATGGTCTTGGGAAGTAGTCTAAACTATGGCAAATGTCATATCTATTGCTGGAACACCACCCCCAGCTTTCTCAACTCCATTTCCAGAACCTTTGCCTTCATAGCTTCCTCAAATTGGACTTCCTTCAAGTACTTGGGCCTCCCTGTTTTTCTCAAAATAGCCTATAGCAGAGATTGGCTCCCCCAATTAGAGAAATTCAAGATCAAATTGCTTGCCTGGGGCTTTTCTTGGCTTAACATTGCTGGTAAGTCTGTTCTCATAAAATATGTTCTTAATAGCCTTCCCTTATTTCAGTTTTCTGTCCTTCTTGCTCCCACTGGCATTCTTAGAAAAATGGAGGAGATCACTCAAAAAAAAAATTGGAAGGGGTAAGCAGAATGAGAAAAAGATTCTGATAGTCAACTCAGAGTCCATCTCCAAACCTCTATTGGAAGGAGGCTTGAATTTCAAAAATCTTGGCATCCATAATATTGCAATGGGAGCTAAATTAATCTGGATAATTATTGCTCCTAACCTTGGCTGGGCACAATTAGCTCTTTGGAAAAAATATTTCAAAGGCCAGCGCTCCCGCTGCCTAGATCACCCTCAGACGCATCCAAATACGCCCTTTTTGAAGCTCTGTATCAAAACCTACCCTCTCATCAATGATCATGCCTACTAGATTCCCGATAATGGAAAAAGGATCAACCTCTGGACAGACAGGATAATGAATAATGAGCCACTGGGAGACTATAGCTCACTCCAAGCGCTGCGCAGATGGATGAGCAAGACAGGAATGTGTTCCCTGTGGGACATTTTCGTCTGGCAGGATTCACGCTGGGCATGCTGGAATCTGCAATCGCCCCCAGAATTGTTTATGGAGCGCGAGATCCTGTTATCCAAGCTCCACGGCTTGGCTCCAATGCTGGCACGAAATTGTGACTCAAGAGGATGGGGTGCGCATGCTGGTGGATACACATTAGCTCGTGGTTACACCAAGCTGTGTGAGCGCCCTCATGTGGCCATGAACCCAGAACCGTGGAAAGGGATATGGCATAATCCCTCCTTGCCAAAAATCGACTTCTTCAACTGGCTGTTATGCCACTCCAAAATTTTGATTGATGATAATCTTCAAAAGCGAGGTTTCCATAGCCCTTCAAGGTGCAGCCTTTGTAAGGAAAACCGGGAAAGCGTAACTCACCTGATGCTTGAATGCACTTTCACAATGCATATTTGGACCGAGCTACTGGGATCTTTGAGCTCCAACTTCACTTTGCCTTCCTCCATTCCTGATCTTTTTGCTAAATGGTTGCAAAGGTATCCTGGTCCCCCTCCAAAAAATAAAACTATCAGAACTGCTTGGTCTATTCTCCCTAAAATTATCTGTTCGTGGCTTTGGCTTGAGCGAAATAAAAGGATCTTCAGAAACCACGAACAAGATGTTGAGCTCGTGGTAGTTAAGATTAAATGTAAGCTAAAAGAGTGCTTGAGAGAGTATAAAGATGATTTAAGCCTAAGCTAGCAAGATATAAATTGGGGCTCTTCTCTTGATCTTCAGTTCCAATAAATTGCAAATAGTATCTCCCTCCCCAAAGATTGGCAAATAAGAGTTACATCAAAAGAGTTTCGGGGATGGATTACAAATCAGTCGAGACACTCTCTATTTTTTGATGGGGCTGTAAAGGGCAATCCTGGAAGAGCTGGCATTGGAGGTATCATATTGAATCCAGATGGCATAAGGATCCACAGTTTCGCCTGGGGTCTGGGCATCGCTTCTAGCATTCAAGCTGAGGCTTTGGCTCTTTTCCAAGGGCTCAAGCTTTTGAAAGTGCTGAACATCAAGGAGGCTAATGTAATTGGGGATTCTCAGGTTATCATTAACACTATGGTGACACATGCTAAGCCAATAGACCTAAGGCTTGCAAGGATGATTTTCAGAATAACAGATCTCGGAGACTCATTTCAGAAATTGAATTTCTACCACGTGTTGAGAGATAATAACAAGGAGGCAGACATTGAAGCCAACAAAGCAGGCCTTCTTACAGCTGGAGCTTTGCTCAGAGGCGAACAGGAAACATGGGAACCAATTCCTTAATTTAGAGAGCTGTTATGTTTTACTGCCTATTGTTAAATCAGTATGTATGTATGCACAAACTTGGGAAAATCTATGAAATTGACCACATAGTAGCCACTAAAAAGAGATATGAGCTAAGCATAAATAACATGGTCTTGCAAGGTTGTGCGGTACTCGTGGAACTAGGCTTTCCTTTTGTAATCCGCTTTTTGGCATTAAGGCCAAGTATCTAATATATCCACTATCCATTTCTGTAAAAAAAAAAGACTTAAACCCACACGGATTTGGATTGACAGTGAATGGGTATTTTATTTAGGTACTCCATGTGAAAAATTCACGAGTTCAAATCCCTCGTGGGTGTTTACCCCACAAAAATAAATATTAACAATAAGAAGTAAAGACTTATATACATACCTGGGAATGGACCCTTCTTCATCAAGTTCGAATGGACTAGTTTGCACTTTGCGGTCCAATCACACTTTCATCTTCAAACAAGACACATGAAACACGACATGTATCTTGAAGTGGGTTGCGAGAGCCAATTTGCAAGAACCTTGTCCAATCTACCTGAGGGTCTAATAAGGTCCCTAGAATTTTAGTGAGAGCCTCTGATGGTTTTTGTCTTTGAGAGTTGTTTATTTATAGGGTTGAAGGTGAAGAAACACCTAGTCCCCTTCTCGGAGCGATGCCAGTCAGCTTTTTGTTTCATGCCATTTTTTGAGCCAGAACCAAATTGTCCTTAAGTGTGTGGAGAATAGCTACTTTGGTGTGAAGCATTTGTATGTGCAATCCTGTTCATGGAGTTCTGATGTGCTTTGTAAATATGACGGTCTGCTCGGCAACGTTATTCCACACAAACACGCTTTTTTTTAGCACGGTTGTTAAGGTGGTTACCATAGTTATTCACAAACTTGCTTTAGTAGCATGTTAGTCCCAGGAAGCCGTGCAAGGTCTTCGAGGTCTTAGTTTGTGGCTAATCCTATGTAGCTACAACTTTCTTTGGGTCCACTTGTGGGGCTTTCCTGTTGACAATGTGATAGAAGTATTTGACCTTTGAAGCCCCAAAGACATCTTTGCGAGAATGTGTAAGGATCAATTGGTGGCCTTCAAGGAGTTATAGGGCCTATCAACATGTTCCACATGGGAGTCCCAAGTTTTTTTGTAGATCAAGCTATCATTAAAGAATGCAAGCACAAAATTGCACGGGAAGGGTCATAAAATCTTGTTCACGAGGTTCCTAAAGGTGGACGAAGCACTACAAAGTCAAAAGGGCATCACTGAAAAATCATAATGGCATTCATGTGTGTGAAAGTTTGTTTTAGGGATGTCCATTTCCTTCATCCGTGTTTGGTGGTATCCTAAGTAAAGGTCCAGTTCAACGAAGAACTCGTCTCCATGAAGCTCATTTAAGAGATCGTTGATAACCAATCTGGTAAATTTGTCTTTGGTGATCCACTGGTTGGGAGCCCAAAAGCCAAGGCACGTGTGCCAACTAACTTCATTCTCAAATACCAAGACCATGGTTAGTAAGGAAGGGATCTTATTGGGATGTATGACTCCAGTCTCTGATAGTTCATGAATGGTCATTTTCCATTTCATTCTTCTATGCAAGTGGGTGTCTACGGGGACACATATTGGGTGGTTGACCACCTAGAACTGAGAGGATGCCATGGTCATGCTCACCACATGAAGGTCACAATGCACATGGTGTTTCAAATACCAATCAATGTTTATTTAGTACCATATGCAAATCATTAGGAATCTCTTGTGGGGGACCACTCACAACTCGTACGACATTGAATTGGGCAGTAAAATTGGAGTGGCCTTTCTCCGATAGCTTCTCCGTATAACAAGAGTTGATGATTTCGAGGGAGCCAAACTTAATCCCTTTGAGTGCATGCTCGTGCCCTTCCTTATCGAAGATCATGTATAATTCCTTAAAAATCCATTGTAACATGCCCCAAAGCATGTGATCATTCGACACCGAGCATTGTTTGATAATCACCCATTTCAACAGCAAACATGTGAGATTTGAGCTACTAGCCTGTGATATGAGGTTTCACATCGCCCTCCACACTTCACTAACTTACAAAATGAGAGATTAGTGACTACACGGCTAGACAAGTTAGTCACCACAATTATTTCATGTGGATTACTACCAGATTTGAGCAATTTTAAGTGACCCCACTAAAAACGACTAACTTGAACGAAATCCATGCATGACATGGACATAACAATTGGTTTCTTCTGCCACTCTCATATGGATAAAATTATGGGTGCCGCCGTGGCGAATGAAAACAATCACATTGCAGTTCTTCACGCAACCAATCAACTTCAAAAGTTTGGGGTGCAAAAAAACGTTGGATAAGGCAGAGAGGAAAGTTTGAGGATCCTCACGAGGAGCTTCTGAAGTTGTTTATTCCCGAGGAGGAGGGCCCCAGTCATTGGAACTCGAGGTCAGGAGTGTAGCGTGATTGGTCTTTGAAGGAAACACGTGTTTGAAATAGTTCATGTCCTTTACATTTATGCCTGGGGAAATTGCTACCCATCACGATTGCAACAAAGTTTGAGGCATTGGTGTTCTACCATTTCTGCCCAGTAAATGGGAATCGAGGAGGGTGTTCCGTTTCACTGCCCTTGTTCTCTTGTTCCAATCATGGATGATTGTCTTATAAAATTCTTCAATCTCTAAATTGGAAGCATTTGCAGGGTCGAAAATCACAACAACTTTTCCCGCTTGCCCCTGTCGAAGTGTAAAATTCGTAAAAACGTCATCCCTAGTCGACTTTGGATTTTTTTATTCGTTTTACTGCCCTTGTTCTCTTGTTCCAATCCTGGATGATTGTCTTATAAAATTATTCAATCTCTAAATTGGAAGGATCTGTAGGGTCGAGAATCACAACAACTTTTCCCGCTTGCTCTTATCGAAGTGTAAAATTCGTAAAAACGTTATCCCTAGTTGACTTTGGATTTTTTCTTTCTTTCTTATCTTCTTCCCACCTTTTGGCTTTAGACTACTTTGCTTTTTGGTTCACTATCGATTGTGTCAGTGTTGTCTCATGCGGAGTTATTTGTGTGTGTGTGTGTGTGTGTAGAGATGAAGGAAGCCTTTGGAGGATCCCCCTTCTTCCCCATAACATCTGGATGAGGAATGGCGCGAACCACTAATCATAAGAGTTACTCATGACTCTAAGGGACTCTCCTTGATTTGAACATGTGATCTCCCTATCGACAACATATCTTTGGTAGATGGTCCCACCGATTGCGCAAAGCATTAGGGCTAAAGTTACGAAGATCTTGCACCTACCCCCAAGAATACTGCGTAGATAGGCACATATCCAACCCCAACAATTACCATGCGGAAAGGCACACATCCACAATAATAAAGAGCAACACTAGCATGTCACTAGAAATGAGGGCCATATATTGAATATAATAATAGTGAAGTAGGAAATTAGAGAGGAAAAAATTGATTGGATATTAATATGGTAGGGCTATATCCCACATGCAAAGGGTGGATGAGAGTGATGAAAGGAAGGTGTATAGAAGGCGAAGATGGAAAATAACCTGGACGGGGTCAATCGATGATCAGGAAGGTCGATGGCCTAGGAAGGCCACCTCTATTGCACTTGGGAGCGGGGTTTACCTAGCATCTCCCATTGAGGAGAGTGCACGTCATAATTTGTGGCAGCGGAGGCTCGCGTTCGCGCGGCCTCCACACAATACTAAAAACAGAAACAAAATGTGACAGCTCCCAATATTTCTGGTTACTTGATAAAATCGTAACAACTGCGTGGTCTCTGATTTGATTTTGATAGAGAGGTGCCAGAGGAAACCATCTCAAAATCCTTGGATGGTTGATAGAACGTTGTTCGTTATTGTTCCGAACGCCTTGGATGGTTTATAGAACGTTGTTCGTTATTGTTCTGAACGCCATGCCGTGTGCAGCAGTTACTTACTTCCTTTCCTTTCATAGATTGAAACCAGTTAGTTACTTCTTTTCATAGATTGATTGAAACCAGTGTTCCAATCTACTCATTCATAGATTGATACCAGCGTTCCAATTTGTTCTGTTTTTTCTATAAACACGATCCGAGCCCCATCGTCGATGGATTGATTGTTTGTCGTTTCCAACTAATTACAACTTCGATGGATTGATTGTTTGTCGTTTCCAACTAATTACAACTTCGAGTTAAAAATTAGAAGGTTGTCTTCAATATTACTTCGTACACTTCTCGCTAAACTGTAGTCAACTTGGTCACTTCTCGCTCAACTGTAGTCAACTTGGTCGGCTCAACTGTAGTCAACTTGGTCACTTCTCGCTCAACTGTAGTCAACTTGGTCGGCTCTCTCGCCTCGGAGACACGGGTTCAAGCCCCAGCAATGCTGCAATTTTCTTTATTTGTACAAGTTTCACAGCAAGGCAAACGTTTCTTGTTTGTTTGCATTTTCCTAGTAAACTGTTGGATCGCCATGATATGCTTTCCGAGTTAATAAGGGGACGCAGTGTTTGTGCTCCTAATAATAAGGGGACGCAGTGTTCGTGCTCCTAATCAGTTTCAAGGAAAGGAAAAAAACACGATATTTCTAATTCCTATTTGAAATAGAAATTTGTATATTTAGTGTTTGAAATAGAAATTTGAATATCGATTGTATATTTACTGTTTTAAATCGAAATTTGAACATACAATGCGAATGCGCCGAGCACTGAGAAAAAGTTGTGTCAATGTCAAAGCCTAACCCGAAAAGGGCTAGGGCTATAATTCTGCTTGCTGTTCTTCCTCCAGAAAGCCCAATTACTTCACACATCAAACGGATTTTGCCCTCTAGGCTCTTCTAACGGAAACTTGGATCCGGATCTTCCCCGTGGAAAAACCAAAAATGAAACAGCACAGATTTATCGGCATCTGTCCTGCAGTTTTAGGCCGGTTGCTGTGGCTAGTCTCCTCATTGGGTGTTAATATGATAGCCCCCCCATCCTTATGTGGTAAAACCACACCTGTCCAAACAGATAAAGCTTGCTCAGGATGCTCATCAACGGAAAGATTGAACGCTACATATGCGTGTTGAAAGTTGCTTGATCCTTTCCGAGAAGATTGGGGAAAGGATTTAATTCTGGAGATTTACACTTTGCCATTGATCTAGTCAGCTATCTTGGAATCTCCCAAAATTTGAATTATGTAGACCCCTTTTCCCGTTGCCAGCCTTATCCGCAACCACAGAGAATTCAGTTTTGCCCAGTTATGTGTGCCCTCTCCCATTGCTTCTTTGAAACAACTTCTTTTTTGGCTTCCTCCGAATATAAGCCTCTCCTGTGTCCTGCCCCAACTTACTGTGTCTTGCTCCCTTTTATTTTGTTTATTAATGTGTCCTGCTCCCTTTTATTTTGTTTGTTTCTCAATCCTTCTATGTAGATACATAGATTTTTGCTGACAAAACATGTGCATTATCTTCTGCTTGTAGATTTCTCATTGTTTGGTGCAGGCCTTGAGTAGACATTTTTCCATTCTTGAACCTCCGATGGCACTCGCAACTATGTTGTGGAGCATGTAGCCAACAAAGAGAGATTGGAAACTATGATTACTAGCATATGTTGTGGTTGATTTTCTCACCTATATTTGACTGGGGATGGCCAAATCCTATCACTGTACGTGGAGCCTATATTTGCCTGGGAATGGCCAAATCCTATTACTGTACTTGGAGCCTATATTTGCCTGGGAATGGCCAAATCCTATTACTGTACTTGGAGCTTGCACTGTGGTTTGAATGTGATCAACCCGCATGCAACGGACTGATCGCGCCATCATGGGTGGTCGGTGTTCAGCATTTGGGTCTGTATTGCATGTCCATATCTATCTATTTATATATATTATAGCACGGAGAATAAGCTTTGTGATTGTGATTGTGGTTATGTTATGTAAGTCGGGAGAAAACATGTAGTCTAGGGAAAATAGCCAATTTATGCTCTCTCTAATAACAGGGACCCCTGTTAGGTCTGTTCACTCAGGTTCTGCTAGTTTCCAGGTATATACTTTGTCTGGGGAAGACATGTAATCAAGGCAAAATAGCCAATTTATGCTCTCTCTAATAACAGGGACCCCTGTTAGGTCAATTTGATTCGGTTCAAGTCAAGGTCTGTTCACTCAGGGATTTCATCTTACCATTCACTGTAGAGCTGGCTAATTGTCTTTCATCTTTTTGTGCCCTTGCATCAATATTCGCACGAATAAAGGTAGCAGTGTACCATAAACTCAAAGCATGCCTAAAGCTGTTCTGCTTAGCTAAACAATGCACTACAAGCAGGTGAACCCTGACTTCAACATCTACAATTGTAGCTAAAGCATTGATCTCAGTTATTTGGGATGCAATCACAGCTATGTACTCACCTCTCGTGAGGATAGGAAGACTTGACAGGAGTAGCTACGAAAATATAAGTGTCCATCAATTCCCAGATTGATATGCGATGGTTTGCCTTTTTTATCTGATCTTTTTAGTGTATGCATGTAATAACTCCACAGAGTTGGTGTATGCATGCAATAACTCCACAGAGTTTGGGTGCAAGATCATTTCTTGGCAAACGCCACCTTCCCACCTCCCCCTGCTTTATCTCATTGTAATGCAATTTATATGCAAGGAGACTTCGAATTTTCCAGCTGCAATGTGAGTGCATAATGTTCTAATTAAAAACAAAAAGAGAAAAGAAATCTCGCTGGCCTCCAGAAAAACTGGACATACTTTCACTGGAATTCTGGGATTTACAGCGTGAAATGTAAGTTTTCGATTCCGGAGAAACACTTCGCTTATCATCAAGGCTAATGGTGGAAGAGTAAACAACATTGTCACAGATATTTGGCTCAGCGATATTACCTGCATTGGAAACCAAAAATCCAATATCAAATTGATTTTTTCATGTTGAAAGAAAGGGAAAGACCAAAGTCCCAAATTTTAATGTTTATGTTCCCACCCAGTCTGGATTATCTTGAAAGAAAGGGAAAGACCAAATTTTGAAAGGGAAAGACCAAATTTGCAAATTTTCATGTCTATGTTCCCACCCAGTTTGGATGACGTTCAAAGTGCCATTTGCCTTCGCCCAAAATGACTTCAGCAATCCTATATTTGTGGAGAAAATGCAGAAACAGGGTAACCATAATTCCTAGTTTTAAAAGGAGCCATTGACAGCTATTTGGAACAGTGAATGCGAGTGTGAGTGCAACGGAGACCGAGACCAATGGGCAACTTGTGAGAAAAAGGACTTGGTCATGTTGCAGTTTTCATTGTTGTTTGTGGTTTCGAGTTTTAATTGTTGTAACAACAACAGCCCTTGGAGGTTGCAAGCAATGCAATTTCCATTACCAGGATAACTAATAAAAAGGAAAACCTGTTGTGTCTGTTTCTTTAGATTGTTGAGCGCATGCTTGAGTTTGTGTCTGAACTTCCCAATGAACTGTCCGTCCGTGGCGTTGTGGGCAGGGGTGATCTTTGTCCAATCACCCTTGCACCAAATAGAGTCAATAAACCTCATAAGCACGGCAGCTAGATCATTACCCCACTCAAAATGGTAACTTCACATTCCTGTCATCAACCATTTTTATGCTTCCTGTCCAAAATATGTGCATTCACAACAGCCAAAAGTTTATCCTTTACACTTAGTTGGCTTATAATACCCGTGTGAGCTTCAAAATATGACATTACTATTCTGCACATGTGCAATGGGTACATCCCATTGGCTTAGAATACGCGTGTGAGCTTCAGAATATGACATTATTATTCTGCAAATGTTGCAATGGGTATATCCCATTGGCTTAGAATACCGTGTGAGCTTCAAAATATGACATTATTTTCTGCAAATGTTGCAATAGGTATATCCCATCCTAAACATTTGCAATAGGTATATCCCATCCTAAACATATGGCGCACTGTCATCTGCCTTTTGGTTCAGCAATCCTGTATTCTTGAGCACGCACCCTGAGAATCCCCCTATTCTGCCTTTTCGCAACAACAAGAATTTCACTCTGTAAAGCCCAACATCATCTCACTAACAGTGAAAAAATTCACTCTGTAAAGCCCAACATCATCTCAATAACAGTGAAAAGACACCACCCTGCAAACTCCCTGCCAATTACCCTATTCTGCCTTCTCGCAACAACAAGCATTCGACACTCTGTACAGCCCAACCGCATTTCACTGACAGTGAAAAAAATATCTTTGAATGCCCTAAATACGTTGAAATTGCTGATAGAAATCAATCAAATTCACACTGCAAAACGTCGAAATTGCTGAGATAGGATTCAAAATCAAAATCACACTGCAAACGTCGAAATTGCTGATAGAAATCAAAAATCAAATTCACACTGGAAACGTTGAAATTGCTGATAGAAATCAATCAAATTCACACTGAAACTATTAAATCAAATTCACACTGAAACGTTGAAATTGTTGATGGAAATCAATCAAATTCACACTGGAAAACCATATGACGACTTCAGGGCGCAGAGAAAAATCCGCTTCACGGCATACACACAACTGGATTAAGAGATAACGATCACTGTGCGCGACGGACGAGCCATAGACAATTGATAATCAAAAGCAAGGAGGCGAGGACTTGATTTAAATTCAGGGCAGAAAGGAACCGGAAGCTATACCGATAAACACTCCAAACAAACAAACGCTCAGAGCAACAGAACTTAACTTCTTTTCACCGATTAAACAAACAACAATTCAATTCAATTCACCAAAAAACGATTTAAACCAAACGACAAACCCTCCAAACAAACGCTCAGAGCACCGTAACTTAAACAAACAAACAATTCGATTAATAATACGCTCAGAGCACCATAACTTAAACAAACAAACAATTCGATTAATAATATTTGTTTTGGTGTCGTTGGGGTGCGCCAGGCTGGTGCTGTAGTGCAACGCACAAGCGACGACCGAGAGCCCCAATAGCAAGCTATTGCGAGTGGTGCCTCCCCATAGAAAAATACATTTAATATCATGTGGTTCTATGAACCACGTATCAGATATTAAACTGATAAGAACAGATACTACACTTGATCTTAGCCAAAAGGCCGAGAAAGGTATGCTTTCTCCCTTCTCTCTCCCTTCCTTTTCTACTACTCCCCCTCTCCTCTCATTTACTCCTCCTTGCATGTGGTATATACATCACTTATATTCCCCCTCCTATAATACTTATAATTTAAATAAATAAACATGCCATGTACCATCAAATTTATAAGTTAATGTTTTTAATATTCTTACATTAACTAACGTTTTTAATATTTTTACTATCAAATTTATAGGTCAAGGTTTTTACTATTCTTACCATCTGCACTCTTTTCGCCTCATTGGTTTCGGTGGTGGTTAAATATCCTCTTTGACTCACTTTTGAAACACGCAACGCAATGCACTTGGAAGAATGAAAAGTTCATCCAACACTATGCCCAAATAACCCATTAATGCCATCCACATCAGAATCTCGAATGTGAGGCCCATGTTACTCTTCCCAGGTGCGAATAATGGAGGAGTACATAATTTTTTTTTTCTTCGGATATTGGAGACAAATGCAAATCTTGATGCAATGTGGGAGGAGAATTCTACATTACCAGCCTTAGATACGAAACAAGACCTAATGTGGGAGTGCTTTCTCCCTTTTTTCTTTTTCCCACCACTGCCACATAAAGCAAAAACGATTCTCGATTAAGATGTGTCAAGCCTTGCCTGCGCAAATGGGGAAATTTTTTCGCATTCACACATCCGCATCTATTACCACTGATGTGATCCATTCCACCATTTGGACCTTGTCGACCATTGTAGCAACTCTAGGCAGCTTAGAGCTAATTTGAGCTTTCCACGTCTTGCGTCATTTGCGGGCATCAAACATCATTTTTGGCCTCGAAAAGTCCTATTTAAAATACGCACCATTTTATTCGTTCTTGGTCTCATTGTGAGCTCTTTTACGACCTTTGGACCCGATTCTCGTTTCTTGCGCAATAGTTATGGCCCCGACAAGTTGGCCATCGATTTTCCACCTTAGCCCATGTGACTCTTGGCCTTCCATGCTTCATCTGCTCCCCTTCTTGTCTTTTCATTTATGGCTCAGTTCTTTGTAAGCACGATGAACGCATTCTTGCCTTTTGGGGAGGGTGTTGCACATGAGAGTAGCTAAGCATCTCTCCTTAGAGATTGTCACCACCATGCAATCGCCCATTTGATAATAATACTTTCATTCTTCCACGAATGTGTGTCAGTTGTGTTTCATTCTATTTGCTTACTTCTACAATTGAGGTTATTTAATTGTTCATATACAGATTAATTTCCATGCATTAGTGCGTGTCCACGGATTCCCACCTCAATCTGAACCAACGACGTCGGAGACACGTGCTGCTCGATGCATGCCCCTCTAACAAGATTAGGGTAGAAGTAGCTTGGTCAATCGACGTTGCTTGCCTAGATAACATCACATGGTAGAAGAAAACAGAGCGACGAATCCCATCACGTTGTTACTCCAAGGCATCGTGAACAATCAAGGAATCTAGACGTTGAATTAGTGAGCTCGGATATTGCAACAACTCTCCACCATCATGGGTTCCTCTTCTTCATCGAGCCTTCCCATCAATAGAGATACACCTTTCCAAATATAAGCTAATATGGATATCCCTCTATTTGAAGGAAGGAGATGCATATGCTTTAAAGCAGTCGTTGAATTACCTATAGTCCTTAATAGCTTCTTGGGTGAGGAGAAAATTAGAACCACGCCCCCGTGTCCAGCTTTATTGGGACAACCCTCATCAACGAGCACTATAGACGAAGAAGAGTGAAGAAGACACGTACATTACATCGGGTGATTTTGAGGGTGCCCTCAAGGAGGAATATTACCACGTGGGGAACTGTAAGGACCAATACCCCAAATGGCTACAACACCGCCAACGTCATGATCAGACTATATAGGAATATACCGACAGCTTCTATAGCTCACCTAAAAAAACACGAAACTAACTAGTGTAGAGTTCTCAAGTGCAGTGGTGGCTTGCAAAAGTATATGTGTATTAACATGTAGTCGTTGGACATCTCAATGTGCTTGGGAGCGACGAAGTTGGTCCACCGAGCTAGTTTACCAAAAACCAAGTGTGAACATGATTTTTAGTGCATGTGGCTAAGTCAAGGATACTTAGGCTAAAAAATAAATGTAGATGTTAGGATTATATTCCAACATAGATTCCGGTTGCATGATGGAAGAGATGCAAAGTTTGGGGTAAAATCGAGCCATGGAAATGTGAAACAGAGAATTCGATGGACAAATTAATAAAGATTTCAAAATTCAACATTCGTAGGATTTTAGACATGGCCCAAATTATGCAATTTCAGTGTTTGAAAGAAGGGCCAACAAAGCCTGTAGTTAGAAGTTACCATGATGGGAAGATATAGTTCCCGAGAGTTATCTCAATTGATGCCAAAATGGTTCGAAACTTAACCATCTTTTCGAAAGAATTGTTTCTTGTGAAAGTAACATAGCAACTTCAACACATATGTTGAAAGTTCAGAAGAGATGAAAAAGTAATTTCGAAAGGTTTGCCACACAACAAAGTTACATGCAACTTCATGTATTGGATAACACTATCATTTTAGTCCATCTCATATCCAAGTGTGGGATCTCTAATTCTTTGTTTCGTTTTCTTAGACACCATAGTGATATTGTTAGAAAAACCAAATAAATAGGACAAAATAAATCAAACAAATGCAAAATAAACATAGCTTTTAAGAGGAAAACCCTAATAGGAAGAGCCGTAATAGCTTTTAAACTATTCTTGCACCTTTTGTATTGCCTCAAAAGTGAGTGTAATGCTCTATTCTCTTTACAACAATGGTCTCGTGTCATTCAAGATTTACTCTCCCCTTTTTATATGTATTTTACTTTGAGAGTGAGCCCCTGATCTAATATCATCAATAGAATAGATGTGAGATGTCAAGTTAACCTCAACATTAGATTAGATGTGAGCCATTGATATCTCACAAATATGTAACTTAGACTTCAAACTCATTTAACAGTGGCATTCCAACGCTCCACTTGAAGGTGAAATAGGATTTGATAGTATCTAACAATGGGTTACCTTCCCCATTTGTGAATATGAGAGCGTGCTTGTCTTTTAAGAGTAAAAATGCCATAGAATCTCGCCTTCCTTCAATAAGAAGGATGCAGTTCCACATCTCAGTGGGCATCTTTCATAATTGTAAAAGTGGGGGTGCCAGCAAAATAATCGATTGCAAATCCTCATGGCCACAAACGTTATGGTTCCAAAAAATATGGTCAACTCTCCCTAACATGAAGGTTGGGGTGCCGAAATAAGGCGGGTAAAGTAATATGTAACTCCTCTGACCATTGGACAAATTCCAATTAAAGTGTTGAGTTTTGTTACTTGTGAGGATCCTTTGATCTGCGATTACTACTAAGAATATTCTAGAATATTCTGCGGAGGTTGAATCCCTACCATCCATCTAATAACTATTGATAATTAAATTAAAATTTTGGAAGCACTATTCGAAAACAAACATGCCTATCGACATAATAATGAAATATATTCAATATAAAATATAAGTAATCAACTTTGATAATGATAATGAGATGCGTTTATTTCGCATGTGAAACGTGGGAATTAGAATATAATGTAATATTTGAATATCTCTTGCAATATCGGCCTAAACCACATTCACTCATTTATAACTTCTTTCAACTAATTGAGTTTGAATTTGAATTTAAATTAGACATTTATACAAACCTTTAATAAAATAAAAATTAATTTAAAATTAAACTTTGAAAAAAAATATGAAACTTTAATATTGAAAATTAATTTAAATTCAAATTTTAAATGACTTATATACTATTTTAATTTATGAAGAATTTTATTTCATTGAAAAAAATGTATTATAAATTTTATTATTAGAAGTATTAGAATGCAAATATAGAAACAATCAAATTACATATATATATAAACTTTTAGTATTCTTTCACATCTAAATTAATCACTTTTTCCTAATTTTACTATAAATTTAAAAATAATATATTATTTATTGTAAAAAAATCCTACTTGAATTAACGTTAAAAACAATATAAAATTTTAAGATAAATCTTTTTCACGCTATCTTACTATCCTATTAGAGTAGGATTTATATATTATATAGTGATATTCAAAATTATATGTAATGCAACTTTTAGAGATCGATAACTCACCTCACTAGTTTTGCTTCCCAACTATTTGTGTTTTTCTATTACCACACTTATATTGTCTTAAAATTTTAGGTATGATCAATTTAGTTAAAATAGTAGACATCCAAAAACAAAGGTCATAATTTCCCATCTCATAGAGTGTTAGAGATCATGTACCTATCTGATGGAGATTATCGTGAATGCCTATGAGAACTCCACATATAATAAACACGTACAAATATATAGGTGCAAGCAGTAAACATGCATGAATATACACATGCATACAATAAACAAGCTCACAAATAAGTGATCTCGTACAAACGGGTTGCCTCTTCAATGTTATCTTAATTATAAAAATCACACATAATGGTAATATCACAATGAAGCCCATCATTTTGAGAGGACCCCCTCAACGTATGAGGAAAACCCAAAAAAAATTGATAAGCGGCCAACCAAAGATGAAATTGAAAAGTGAATCTTACCGAGAGGAAGAATTAAAGCATAGATGAGAGGCACAAAATGTTTCAAAGGGATCTTTCTCGGCTTCCTTCTAAACTCCTCTCTACATCATGAATAAACCACAAGAACCCTCTCAATATTACCATGGAGAATTTTGATTGGATGTTTATCTTTCATTCTGAAGCTAAAAAAATTGAGTTCATCAAAGAAAAATTTAATGGAGCTACGAATTGAAAAGAATCAAACAAAAAAGAAAAATGTGCGGCCAAAACAGACGGGTCTGGCAATGCTCAGCTAGCCGCCATTGATTTTACATTGAAAAGTGGAGAGCATGTACGAAGCTCGCGTTAAAATATTGTGCAAAACACTTTCCACGATACAATAAGGATAATGACTCTATGTCATCTCAAAAAATGGCATTGCCTCGAATTAATCACATAACCTGCATGCTTCGAGTGGAAGATAAAACAATAAGTTGTACAACCACCAATTTAAACTGCAACACATGTAAGAAATCCTTAAATTATAAGGGAGGAATCTTTCAACTCCTACATAATCTATAAAGCTATGCAATAAATGTGAGTGTAGTAAAGAGATCCCTTTCAAAAGCAAACCAATAAGAGATGACATAACTATATATAGTCATTGTCCTAAAGGTCCTTCAAGTGGGGCATCTTTCAACCCGTAGGCAGAATTGTCTGGTTTAGCTGACCGTCCGATGGTGTATGGAATTTTAGGGATGTCCTTGACAATTTTTTGACCTTGATCTCTCTCATAACTGCTACTGTAATCAAGATAGTGAGAGTTCCTTCACTCACATCTGTGAGTGGGAGCTGTCACTCACCCTTGGGTTCCTCTAGATGGGCCTGCATCCCACCAATAACTATGTAAGTCTATTGATACAATAAGGGCAGTAAATGATGCAATAGGGTGACCGACATTCCTCTTGTTGAATAAAGACTAGCTCTGACAACTGTGTAATTAGAGATAGTGGGTCTACATTACCTTATTTATATGGTTTGGTGGCAGAAGTTACTTGTAGGCATATATTATGAATGTATATAACATTATTTACTTTATTGTTAACTATAGTATTTATTGATAAGAATTATTAACTAATTTTACTTTTAGATTTATTAAATAATCATATAGTTAACCATAATTATTATTATTTATTTTAGTAGATAATTAATGTAATTTGATTTTATTAAAAAGAATATTAATAATAATATTATAGGATTATTTTGAAAGTTTGGTGTGTTGAGGGCTATAACATATTTTTCCTCCGTCGAGTAGTTACATTCTACATTTCGTTTTTGAGGTGGTCTGGTGGCTATCCTAGTGCCACGACCCCTTCTTCCTCTCTACGCTAGTCGGCCTAGCTGGTCGGTGCTTCCCAGGTGTTGGCGTTGCTTGTTGTTGTCGTCGGTGGGTCGACGTCCTCCTTTTTCCATGCTTCTCTCTGGTGCGGTATCGACCTGGGGTCTTATGGCTTTGTCGGTGGTGCTCGAATGCGTGTGGGGAGTTGAGGGGCGGCCCTTGCCTTTGTCGCATGCCCTGTTTCGTGCCTTTTCCACGTTTCTGTTGTGCTTGCTTCATCGTCATTTCTCTATGGTCGTTTCTCGCTGGGGATGTCGTGGGGTTTTTGCTTGGGCGCCATCTCGTTTTTTCTTTTTTTGGGGGCCTGTTACGACCCATTTTTCTTAAGGCTTATTCGGCGACCTGTGCCCAACCCATGGCTAGTATGTTGGCTAACATTTGTTGGGGTTTACAGGCTTGTTTTTGTTTGCACTTAAAAGTTTTTTTTTTTTGGTTGGCCTTTTCATGTATTCTTTTGGCGAGCTTGCATGCCCGCAACCTGTGCGGACTTTTGGCCTAGTTGCTATGTTGTAAGGCAGATACTTGAATGCGTGCAACATATAGAAAATGAAAACTTTGTTCCTCTTTTTGATGAATAAATTTACGAGTCTCTTTTCTGAGGAAAAAAAATATTATAGGATTATTTTGATATCATATTCGCTATTTATTATTTATAGAGACATAAATATATACATATTTTATTATTATCTTAATTTTATGTTTATTAAGTAATTATATACAAATAAATTAAAAAGTAAAGACTTAAACCCACACTTTCCAAAGGAGCGTGGAGACCTGGAGCGACGGTGCGTCCTTCAAATAAATTAAAAAGTAAAGACTTAAACCCACACTTTCCAAAGGAGTGTGGAGACTTGGAGCGATGGTGCGTCCATGAAGACCTAGTCTTCTGCCTGCGCTTCGGTGCCTCTGTTCTGTGCCCTTAGTCCCCCTGCCCAGTGGCCCTGGGCGCTCTGTCTTGCTGCGCTTGTTCCTGAGCTTCTTAGTTGAGAGCCTGCGCTTTTGTGTGGCTCGTCTGCCGCTTGAGCTAGGGTTCACCCACATGGAGGTCCCGGGCTCGCCCCAGGCAGGGCCCCTCCCCCCCCTTCACCTTCATCTGCCGAAGCCTTCTCTCGGCTCTTGGCTGGTTTGCTGTAGAAGAAAAAGAGTGAAGCAGCTAAGTTTGTCAAGAGGCTCGAGAATATTCCTGAAATATCCCTACCGCTAGAGACCCAGATCCAAGTCACCCTGTCCTTGGCTGAGAGGGCACTCGTTGGCCAGTTCACCAGACTATGGCCTTCTCCTAAGTCCACTGAGAACTGGGTCAACAAGAACTGGGCTCCATTGATCAAGAATAGCGTCACTTCCTATTTCTTAGGATGAGGGTTTTTCCTCTTCGAATTCTCCTCTAAGGGTGGCAAGGATCTGATCTTCCAGAATGGCCCTTATTTCATGGGCCCCCAGGGGCTTTATCTCAACAAATGGATGCCAAATTTCGACCCTGCAGTCGACGTTCCCATGGCTGTCCTGGTGTGGGTCAGGCTTCCAAACCTTCTAGTGCATTGCTGGAACTGGGACTCGCTGAAACACATCGGCAACGCCCTCAAGAAATTCATAGATAGGCCAAACAACAAAGATCAATATGATTGTGCCTGAATTTGCGTAGAAGTAGGTTTAGAGGTGGGACTTCTGAAAGCCATCAAAATCAAATTAGGAAGCTGGACCCATTTGCAGAAGCTAGATTATGAGCAGATGCCCTTCAAATGCTGAAAATTCCATGTCTACGGTCACTTTCCCAGAGGATGCCCATCCAATGTTGAATCAGATAAGGGTAAAGAAGAAGGTTGGAACCAGGTCAAGCGAGCCAAGAAAACCCAAAAGAATGTCGGTCCAAACGGAAGAGGCCCCCAGTAGGCCCCTCCTCAGCAACCCCCTTCCAAAATGGAGCAAGAAAATAAATTCGCCCCTCTAAGCTCGCAAATAGAGGAAACACAGGAAGTAGATATCCAAAAATCATCCCCCCTCGCAAAAGGTACCCCCTCTTCTCCCAAGGGGGCAAGCCTTGCCGAGAGCTCCAAAGGAAACACTGTAGAAGTCGAGGAAGTTGAGCAAGAATCTGAAGGCTCGGAGGAAGAAGGTGAAATAGGAGAATCCCAAGCTTCGGTAAGGAGATCCACAAGAGGCCGCAAAACAGATCGGGAAAAAAGAGAGCAGGAAACTTTCAAAGATAAGCTCCAAGGCAGCCAGCCAACTCTCGAAAAGCTATTAGCATCAAAACCAAAGATGGCGAGAAACCAGCCCCAAGGCTCCAAGGGAGCCAACCAGAAATACAAATGATGAAGATTGTCTCCTGGAACTGTAGAGGTATGGGGAGCAGAATCAAAGAAGAAGCCATCAGAAGTTTAATAAGGACAGAAGCTCCTGACATACTCCTCATCTAGGAGACCAAACTGGAGGACTCCGTCTTCCTTCAAGTAAGTAAGAAACTCTGGAATAAATGTGAGGCGAAAGCAATCTCAGCTCGAGGGGCTTCTGGTGGGTTGGGCTCTCTCTAGAAGACAAGTAAATTCTCAGTCATTTCTGAGACCCTCAATACTCACTGGTTGTTCTTAAAATTGCAGCACTTAGACTCAAAAGAGATTTTTAGTCTCTTCAATGTGTATGTCCCTGTGAACGCTGGGGAAAAAAATGCTTGTTGGGAATCCATAAGAAAGCAAGCATACCTCGTTAATCTTGAGAATATCATCTTTGCCGGAGATCTTAATCTCACTCTCTTGTCAGCAGACAAGAGAGGAGGCAGCATTGTTCGCGATCCGGCAAGGGAATGGGTAGAGGACCTTATGCAGGACTGGGATCTGCTGGTCATTAAGCCAATTTCTGGTAAGTACACTTGGACTAATAAAAGAATTGGACCCGGTCACATCGCTGCCAGGTTGGAAAGATTCTTTCTTCAAAGCTCTTTCCTTCTACTTGGATTAGAGGCTAGAGTCCACATTCTCCCATGCAGCACTTCTGATCATAAACCCATCAAGCTGGAACTCGTGTCTTAGCTTGATCTCGGTCCTATTCCCTTTAGATTTAGCCCACTCTAGGCTAAGGAATCTGACTTCATGCAATTAGTTAAGGGCATCTGGTTGCAGCAGGTCAAAGGCTCCCCCTTTTTCATCTGGGAGGAGAAGCTCAAAAGAGTGAAAAGGGCTTTGAAAAGCTGGGCCAAATCTCTGCCCAATCCAGCCAACGAAAGGAAAAAATTTCATCGCACATTGGAAATTCACGATCTCCAGGCTGAAAAAGTTGACATAACCAAAGAGATTCTAGATAAAGAAGCCCAGCTCCAGCAAAACTATCACAAGGCTTGTCTAGCTGAGGAAGAATTCTGGAGGCTTAATTCACGTAGCCTTTGGCTTAAAGCAGGGGACATGAACTCTTCCTTCTTTCACAAACAAGCTCAGGGAAGGAAATGTGCCAACTCCATCTCCGAAATCAAAGATGGCACTACCATCCACAAGGATAATACAAACATCAAAAAAGCAACCTCCTTTCATTTTGAAAGTCTGTACAGTGAAGATATAAATCTTGACCAAAACTCTGATATGATGGATGTGGTCCCCTCCTTGATTATTGCTGAAATGAACCATATCCTCAAAGCTAAAGTAACCAAGAATGAAGTCAAGGATGCCCTCTTTGCCATGGACCTAGACAAAGCCCCTGGGCCGGATGGATTCTTAGCTAGATTTCTCCAAATCTGCTGGTCGGTTACGGAAAAAGATCTTTACAAAATGGTTCTAAAGTCCCAAGTTTGCCAGAAAATCGGAGGCAACACGAACTCCGCTTTTCTTGCTCTCATCCCCAAAGAGAAAGGAGCCAAATCCTTCAATAGGTTTCGCCTGATTTCGCTTTGTAATATTGGTTACAAGTTGATTACCAAAGTTATCGCTAATAGATTGAAGCTCATCCTCCCCAAAATCATTCTGGAAAACCAAGGAGGCTTCGATCAAGGTAGACAGATTGTGGACAATTTGATTTTGGTCCAAGAGGTAATCCAATCAAGTTTGAGCCCCAATGAAAAAGGTATGGTTGTCAAACTTGATTTAGCAAATGCATTTGATCGAGTTAGGCATAGTTTTCTGCTGAAAGTCTTACATAAGCTTGGATTTGGTGAGAAATCTATAAACTGGATTCGGGCTTGCATTTCGGAGCCTTGGATTGCCCCATTAGTAAATGGCAGAGTTGTTGGTTTTTTCAAAGCCATGAGAGGGCTCAGGCATGGGTTCCCTCTCTCACCACTTCTATTTGTTCTTCAAGCCTCAGTCCTCAGTTTTTATTTAGACAAAAAAATGATGGATCAGGAAATCGCTGGGCTTTGCATAGCAAGAGGCGTTAAAAACATAAATCATGCCCTCTTTGCGGATGACACCTTGTTATTGGGAGCTACTTCTGTGCTCATGGCCTCCAGATTTAAAGGAGTTCTGGATGAGTTTTGTATGGTCTTGGGAAGTAGTCTAAACTATGGCAAATGTCATATCTATTGCTGGAACACCACTCCCAGCTTGCTCAACTCCATTTCCAGAACCTTTGGCTTCATAGCTTCCTCAAATTGGACTTCCTTCAAGTACTTGGGCCTCCTTGTTTTTCTCAAAAGAGCCTACAGCAGAGATTGGCTCCCCCAATTGGAGAAATTCAAGATCAAATTGCTTGCCTGGGGCTTTTCTTGGCTTAACATTGCTGGTAAGTCTGTTCTCATAAAATATGTTCTTAATAGCCTTCCCTTATTTCAGTTTTCTGTCCTTCTTGCTCCCACTGGCATTCTTAGAAAAATGGAGGAGATCACTCAAATTTTTTTTTGGAAGGGGTAAGCAGAATGAGAAAAAGATTCTGATAGTCAACTCAGAATCCATCTCCAAACCTCTATTGGAAGGAGGCTTGAATTTCAAAAATCTTGGCATCCATAATATTGCAATGGGAGCTAAATTAATCTGGATAATTATTGCTCCTAACCTTGGCTGGGCACAATTAGCTCTTTGGAAAAAATATTTCAAAGGCCAGCGCTCCCGCTGCCTAGATCACCCTCAGACGCATCCAAATACGCCCTTTCTGAAGCTCTGTATCAAAACCTGCCCTCTCATCAATGCTCATGCCTACTAGATTCCCGGTAATGGAAAAAGGATCAACCTCTGGACAGACAGGATAATGAATAATGAGCCACTGGGAGACTATAGCTCACTCCAAGCGCTGCGCAGATGGATGAGCAAGATAGGAATGTGTTCCCTGTGGGACATTTTCGTCTAGCAGGATTCACGCTGGGCTGGCTGGAATCTTCAATCGCCCCCAGAATTGTTTATGGAGCGCGAGATCCTGTTATCCAAGCTCCACGGCTTGGCTCCAACGCTGGCACGAAATTGTGACTCAAGAGGATGGGGTGCGCATGCTGGTGGATACACAGTAGCTCATGGTTACGCCAAGCTGTGTGAGCGCCCTCATGTGGCCATGAACCCAGAACCGTGGAAAGGGATATGGCATAATCCCTCCTTGCCAAAAATCGACTTCTTCAACTGGCTGCTATGCCACTCCAAAATTTTGATTGATGATAATCTTCAAAAGCGAGGTTTCCATAGCCCTTCAAGGTGCAGCCTTTGTAAGGAAAACCAGGAAAGCGTAACTCACCTGATGCTTGAATGCACTTTCACAATGCATATTTGGACCGAGCTACTGGGATCTTTGAGCTCCAACTTCACTTTGCCTTCCTCCATTCCTGATCTTTTTGCTAAATGGCTGCAAAGGTATCCTGGTCCCCCTCCAAAAAATAAAACTATCAGAACTGCTTGGTCTATTCTCCCTAAAATTATCTGTTCGTGGCTTTGGCTTGAGCGAAATAAAAGGATCTTCAGAAAACACGAACAAGATGTTGAGCTCGTGGTAGTTAAGATTAAATGTCAGCTAAAAGAGTGCCTGAGAGAGTATAAAGATGATTTAAGCCTAAGCTAGCAAGATATAAATTGGGGCTCTTCTCTTGATCTTCAGTTCCAATAAATTGCAAATAGTATCTCCCTCCCCAAAGATTGGCAAATAAGAGTTACATCAAAAGAGTTTCGGGGATGGATTACAAATCAGTCGAGACACTCTCTATTTTTTGATGGGGCTGCAAAGGGAAATCCTGGAAGAGCTGGCACTGGAGGTGTCATATTGAATCCAGATGGCATAAGGATCCACAGTTTCGCCTGGGGTCTGGGCATCACTTCTAGCATTCAAGCTGAGGCTTTGGCTCTTTTCCAAGAGCTCAAGCTTTTGAAAGTGCAGAACATCAAGGAGGCTAATATAATTGGGGATTCTCGGGTTATCATTAACACTATGGTGACACATGCTAAGCCAATAGACCTAAGGCTTGCAAGGATGATTTTCAGAATAACAGATCTCGGAGACTCATTTCAGAAATTGAATTTCTACCACGTGTTGAGAGATAATAACAAGGAGGCGGACATTGAAGCCAACAAAGCAAGCCTTCTTACAGCTGGAGCTTTGCTCAGAGGTGAACAGGAAACATGGGAACCAATTCCTTAATTTAGAGAGCTGTTATGTTTTACTGCCTATTGTTAAATCAGTATGTATGTATGCACAAACTTGGGAAAATCTCTGAAATTGACCACATAGTAGCAACTAAAAAGAGATATGAGCTAAGCATAAATAACATGGTCTTGCAAGGTTGTGCAGTACTCGTGGAACTAGGCTTTCCTTTTGTAATCCGCTTTTTGGCATTAAGGCCAAGTATCTAATATATCCACTATCCATTTCTGTAAAAAAAAAGACTTAAACCCACACGGATTTGGATTGACAGTGAATGGGTATTTTGTTTAGGGACTCCATGTGAAAAATTCACGAGTTCAAATCCCTCGTGGGTGTTTACCCCACAAAAATAAATAATAACAATAAGAAGCAAAGACTTACATATCATACCTGGGAATTAAAACAATGTGAATAAAATAACATTGATTTTTTTATAATATTATAACTTGCATTGGTTAATAGGCAGATCAAATCCTATAGTCTTGCTTTGTAAGGAACTAATAAATTGAGATGTCTACACATTTACAATTTTACTCTTACATAAATAAAAGTGGGAAGTAACTCTTGGTAAGTATATTTATTTACATCTTATTCCTATCATTTTTTTAATTCAACACCTTGACTTTTTAAGAAGATAACCACTTCTATGAGTGAATTAGTGATTTCTCCCATTTTTCATTACCTTCATTTCTCATCTTAAATATTTCATTCCATTTCTGATTGGATTCCATCATTAATTTTTCTAGCATGGCATTTAATTCTATAATATTAACCATTTTTTATAAACCCAGAGCAATTCAAACCTCCGAGAGATTATAATTTGGTTATTACTTTTGTAGCAGAGAAGGAATCAACAATTGAAAGAATGTGTGACGAAAACTCCATCTGGCAACTTTTGATATATTTTGAATATGTTTTGTAATGATGGGTGAAGAAAGGAATCAACAATTGAAAGAATGTGTGACGAAAACTCCATCTGGCAGCTTTTGATCTATTTTGAATATGTTTTGTAATGATGGATGCACTCGATGCTCTTTGAACAAGAGTTTTATCTGTAAATTTAGCGGGAAAAGCCATGCAATTTTTTATCAGTAAATTTAAAAGGACAAAACACGTAGAGTTTAATTCTAAAAAATGTCCAATCATTTGTGCTATGTTAAAAAATGTCCATTCATTTGTGCTTTGTTAATCCTCACGTCTTCCATATATGTAGACTGTAGGGCTCATCCTTTTGAAACGTGTAGGGCTCATCCAACCCCTCTAAATTTTGTGTGGTTAGAAGGCCATGAGACATGCAGACCCACAAGGCTTACCTTATGTTGATCCAGATGGATTATTCTTGGTTTACATTATATGGGTCCACATGGGTGGTTCCTTTTAAGGTTGTTTACATTATATGGGCCCACTTAACTTCTCTTCACCAAATATTAAACAAACAATTCAATTCAATTCAATGCATCTTGCATCATAATATTTATTTTGTGTTGGTATCGTTGGGGTGCGCCAGGCTGGTGCTGTAGTGCAACGCACAAGCAATGCCCGAGAGCCCCAATAGTAAGCTATTGTGAGTGGGCCCTCCCCCTAGAAAAATACATTTAATATCATGTGGTTCTATGAACCACGTATCAGATATTAAACTGATAAGAACATATACTACACTTGATCTTAGCCAAAAGGCCAAGAAAGGTATGCTTTCTCCCTTCTCTCTCCCTCCCTTTTCTACTACTCCCCCTCTCCTCTCATTTTACTCATTCTTGCATGTGGTATATAGATATTCCCCCACACATAATACTTATAATTTATTTAAATAAGCATGCCATGTATCATCAAATTTATACCGAATAAAGAAGTTCATGTTTTTAATATTCTTATCATCGACACTCTTTTCACTTAGCCACCTCATTAGTTTCGTTGGTTAAATATCCTATTTCCCTCACCTCTGAAACAATCAATGCACTTGGTAGAATGAGTATTGGATGCATTTCATTAAAAAACATAGTGACAATGACAGACACATGCACTATCACTGAAAGAAAGTTCATCCAACTCTATATCTAAACAACCTATTAATCCCATCCACATTAGAATCTCGAATGTGCCATGTGAGGCCCAAGTTACTTTTCATTTTCTTCTTTTTTGGGGGTGTATGACGAATAATTGAGAAGTATATGGAATTTGTTTTGGATATTGGAGAAATGAAAATAAATGATATTTTAAGATCCACAAGACTAAAATTAGTCTCATTTCGCTTTTTTCAATTCAATCCTTTTCCGATTCAAATTGATGATGAGTTGGCCCAACCTTCTAACAATCCCCTCGCTAAAAGGGCAATGCCAAGAAACTGATGCTAACATGTTCTCATAACTTTCTTTGATGTCTTTGAATGCATCGCATTCCAAAATGAAATGTTTTTTCGATTCCACTGCCCCAGATGTGCAAAATGTACACACCCGTTCTTCCCAAGTTTCTTTAGGCCTTTCCATCGTCTTGTTTCACACCGAAGTTTATGCAATTTGGTCCTTAATTGAGCAATAAGAACCTTTTCCCTCCACAAAATGCTAGCTCCAATGAACTCTTTTTGCTGTAGATCACACGCAGGGTTGAATTCCTCAATGTAGTACTTCTTCTTTCTACCCAACTCTTTTCCCCATACCTTTTTACGAAACTTCTCCATAACAAACTCCTTTAGCTCCTTGCTATTTGTGGGACAGGTATTGAGGTAGATATTCCATTTTTGCATCCATGTGTAGTTTTGTTTCATCCATGTTTTCTCTCTTTCACTCATGCCTTCATTGAAGATAACATTAGGCCATGTACCTTCTCTCATTTGCTCAATTCTTTTTAGATATATTATGAGCCGCACCATAGCAATTGCTTCGATGGGAGTTGCTCTTGTTTCACTCAACAATATCTATAAGATACTGAACTTTTTATTTTGAACTTGCTCATGATCAAGTGTTTTTGGATTTTCTCAATCTGTTTCCATTTTGAGACGGGGGTGCTGCTAGCCCACAATTCACACCCATATAACATCACTAGACAAACTAGGAATCCAAAAATCACTTTAATCATTTTCGAATCCCATAACTCTGCCTCTCTACATCCGTTTTGAAGAGCTTATAATGCTTTCCTCGCTCCTAAAATTCTCTTCTTTCTGCAGTCCTCCCAATTGAGTTTGTTGTTGAAATCAATCATGAGGTACTTGTACTCATTTACTTCTTCAAGAATGTTGTCTTCAAAGAAAAAAATATGTTGCCTCTACTTCCTTTTATTAGACAAAATCATTATTTTGTTCTTGCCAGTATTGACTTGCATCCCAAGGGCATATAAGTTCATTTGCAATCCATGGGTCAATTTACAAATCAATACAATATCATCAACATATAAAAGAAGCTTTATCCCAAACTCCCCTAACCGAACACCATCTCCACCTTGCAGATTTAGCCACTCTTCCCATTTATCAATATATAAACCAAAAAGAGTAGGGGGATAAAGGGAAACCTTGCTTGACTCCAATGTCTCTTCCAAAGCTTTATGAGATACCTGCTGAGGTTCTAATCTTAACTTTCACCTCTTCATAAAGTCTATGGACAACGGCTCTATAATGCACAGGAATTTCAAGTTCTTCCATTCTACACTACAACTTATCTCTAGGGACTGTGTCAAATGCTTTTTTGAAGTCAACAAAGTAGCAAAATACTTCTTCTTTGTCCTCCCAAACCTTTTCAACAATGTGTCTCAACGTGATACCATGATCCACTATAGAATGATTCGGCCTAAAACCTGCTTGTCCTCTTTCCCTCTTTTCTTTTACTTCTACCCACTTACTAATTTTGTTTTCTACCATGCTGCCAAAAAGCTTTGAAGCAAACGATTGATCATAATTGTTCTATAGTTGGATGGATTATTAATGTCTCCACTTTTAAAAAGGGGTATTGCTAGGCTAGTTGTCCAGTCTCCTAGGAATCTTTGTTGAATGATGTTGTTGAATATTTTCATGATGTGCAGTGTAAGAGCATTCATTTCCCATTTTAGATCTGCTTGAAGTTCAACCAAGTCCTTTTCCTTTCTTGTTTTCAGATTCTTAATTCCATTCTCCACCTCTTGTAACATGAAGAGCTTTGAAGTTGTGTTGATTTTGGGGGGGCTCCGCCTTAGATTTTTTCTCATAGAGTTGTCTTGAATATTGAAACCATTGATTGGCTGTAATATTATTTTCAATTTACTTCTTCTTTGATTGCAGTTCATGCCAGAAAAGCTTTGGATTATTCTTGCTTAAATATATTAACTCTTTTCTCCTTGTTTGCATGAACTCATATTTTTTTTTCTTTTTAGTATCTACTTATATAAATTTACATTCATCTTCTCCTTTCCTGCCTTTTTCAAGGTTCTCCTTGCCATTTTGCATTCCTCATCAAGCCAAGCATTTACAGGAAAACAATTTGATTAATATTTCCTATTTTTTGCTCTTTTGCACTTCTCAAGTGCACTTTGAATTATATTTGTTAACTCATGACTATTGAAGCTTTTGAAACCAGTTTTCTCCTTCTGAATTAATCTCTCTAACATTGCCTTGAAGATTATACAATTTTATTGTGTTAGAAGAATTTTTCCCCTTGATATTGATTGTCGAGAGCATTGGGTTTTCATCTTATGATGCCTTTATTCTAACCATGATAACCTTATAGAAATTGGGTTATGGTCTGAATTTTAAGTCCCAAATATGCTCTCCAATATTAACTTCATCTATCTTCTGTATCAAGCTTTGTGAACACATCACATAGTCAACGACACTTGCCCCATTGTATGTGTTGCAAGTGAAGTTCCCAGACCTTTTCCATCTTTCTAGACCATTGTAAATAATTAAGTTGAAAGCCCCATACAGTGTAAGCAACTCCTCTCCAAAATGATTGCTAACTTTGTCATCTTCTGAACACCTCACCCATTGGGGATTCTCCTCTTCAGTGAGCCAAATAGGATTGTCATCCTCTTTGCAACAAAGAATGCTAGCTTGATTATTTGTTGTTTGAGCATTGAAATCTCCTACTAAAATAACTTCTCCCTACTGAGAGTACATGACAATATCTTGTTTTAAAGCTGCATACGGATCCTTGCTTTCAAGCCCCTTTTTTTGTAAGTTTTTGAGACTTGAGGGGCAAAATAACATGCTGCAATAGTTATGTGATTCTCATTCTCTGATATTTTCAACCATAAATATTGTTTATTTTCATCTTCTTTAATTAACTGAATGTGACGACCTTCTTTTTCTTTCACTAAAACTAGTATTCCCCCATACCCTTTGCCATTTTCTACTACTTTGTTCCAAACTGTCAACTTCAAATAATCGTCAAACACAAGAGTTTTGCAACCATCGTGCTCATGAGTTTTTGTGAGCCAAATTATGTCTCTACCTTCCGCAATAGGCCCTAACTCAGGTCCCCTCCTCCAAGGGTAACCTCTACAATTCCAACAAACTAAACTTAGGTAGGCCTAGGTAGGATTTGACTGCTACGTAGTTTGGCACATAAGACTCAAATTGAGTCTTCACCCCTTTTCATCCATGTTGCTCTTGCTGTTTTTGTCCCTATTATCAAATTCTCTGTTTTTTCTTTACTACTAGCTTGTTGCCCTGTTTTGCCCGGAGGTCCAAACACTACAATAACGACTTTGCCATTGTACATCCATGCCCTTTCCCTTCGTTTCTTGTTGTTATAATTTTCTCCACTTCATCCCTTCTCTCCTCTTGTTGTTTTTCGGTTAAGTCTTCATCGAGGAAGAAGTGTGAGCCTTTCAAAAGTTTCTTTTTGCCCAAAAGTTGGTGTTTGTCTTGTACACTTGCCATGGTGACTTTTATGGGACGAGGCTTCTCTTCACATATCCTCCCAACCCTCCTTGCTTGGAAAATTTTCCCTTTCTAGTGTAGTTTCTCTTTCAGAAAGTCTCTTGTCAAATTGAGAGTGCTTTCATTCTTCCCATAATCTCTTATTCCTGTTGAGTCTTGAAAATGTCATTCATTTCCATTACACTTTCACTATTATGTCCATTATATCACCTCCATTTCACCTCCATTTCACTACTATGTCACCACATTCATCCCACTTTCATTATCATTGGGCTACCTTTATGTTTTTCCAATCTTTATTATTTCTAAGCCTTTTAAGTGAATTTGTGGTTAAACATTAGAAAATAATGTGCATATGCTTATACCTAACAAATGGGTTGAGATTGTTGACATGTGTAGGTTGAAAGGAGGCTTCTAGAAGACCCTTATGTGGCACTCTAAGGCCAAATTCGAATTTGGTTGGAAAGAATCATGGGATCATGAGGATATGTGTCACATGTCCTAATTGTATTGTAACTCTAAAAAGACATGTGTCTTATCAGTTCCTATTTTGATTAGGACTCTAGAGGTAGAGGGAGAGATTCATGGACTATCATTAATGAGATGGCTCTCATCTTTTTGTATAAATAGGAGATCTCTCTCCTTCATTTGTTAGCTTTTTAGTCCCTAGTTCTTAAGTTTGTAGTTCTTCCTTGATGGCTTTTGAAAGCTTTAGAGAACTTTGTTGTACTTTGTACTTTTGAAGAAATTGAATAAAGCTTTGATGTTCTCAACATGGAAGGAGATGTGAAGTAGATGTCATGGAGCATATTAGGATGTAAGGTAGAGTAGATTTCATTTTGTAAATATTGCTTTGTAGAATGTAAGGTAGATTAGATTTTTCATTCATGCAAGTGTGTTTAATTTTGCTTTGATTTCATAGGTGGTAGAGGGCCCCTGCCTTGTATAGTTGTCATTTAATTTTGCATTTTATTTTTCTCATGTATATTAGCTGTACATAACAAAGTTGTTTTGATTACTGTTGTTTTACATTTTTCTCATGTATATTAGCTGTACATAAATTGCTTTCAAGTTGATTGTAGATTAGTGATGCACATAGCCTTTTAATGAACTAATGACGTGATAGAATCATCTTGTACTTTTGCTGAAGCAGCAAGGATACTGGGTCTCATAGTCATTAGCTCATTATTTGGTTATTGTATTTTATTTTGATTGAACTAGTTGTATATTTACACTTTTGTTTAAATACTAATTCCATCAATAACATGTTTTAAGTTCTTTTGAAGTGCTAAGTTTTGGAAATTACCATTAGGGACATAGGCCTTGTCTTGAAATCTTTATCCATACTTGTCCTTTAAAAGTATTCCTAAGACCTTAGAATAGGATTTCCATTTGCATTAAACACTTTAGAAAACCAACAAGAACAAAACCCCAAAAACAACATAAACTATAAAACAACGAAGTAAGAGAAAGGTTAACTAAGCACATATGGTGCACCACACTTCATCAGTTTACGATACCTGGATTGATAATTTATGTAGAGCAATTTAAGACATTAAATTGACTAGACAATTCCCATGATAATAAATTTTGTTTCCTTGTCCTTTCTTTATTTGTGTTCTATTTCCTATGCTTTATGAGCACTTGCATCTTCTTCTTCCTTTGTCCTTATGTAACCATTAGTGTCTTCACCCTAGATTTGATTCCTTTTTGGACTATCTTTCCCAATGTTCCTTTTTCCTTCTCTTTGGAAATGTCTGTTTGCTGAGATACTTGTGTATCTACCTGAGTTTGTTTAGAAATTATCACATCCTTGTTTGTTGTTATTAATTCTTTCACGCTTTGCCACACTGTCTTCATGCTTTTCCATTCTTGTTTTCCTATATATAGATCCTCTTGTAACATTGTTACATGTTCTTTTAAAATTCTATTACCTTCCATTAGACATCGGTTTGCAATTGTGATCTCTGAAATTTTGCGGTCCCTTTCTTGTTCTTTGGCTTCCAAAATCTCCATCATTGTCCTGGCCTTCATCATTTCTTGGACATATAGATTTGATGACCAAGAGGTGTAGATGTGGGACTGTAAATGATTGATTCTTCTTTATTTTCTTTCTCTGGATCGATTTTCTTCTCATTTGTTCCCATTTAGGGCAAGCAAGCCTACGCCTTAAAATGCCCTGATATTGCTTTGCATTTACCCAAATCCACTTTCTTGTTTTGTTTGTTGAAGCAATTTTGACTTGACCCAAATGATTTGTTTCCACAAAAATTGAGATTTCCTTGTCATTTTTAGCATTTTTAACATTTACTTGATGTACTAGCTGCTTCTAGGAGCTCTTTTGATAAGATGTTGCAGCAAGTTTATGAATACTCCTTGCAAGTTGGGAATAAGATAAAGGCTTCTTCTTATGCTTGGCTGGACATATATTATTTTTTATAGGAGTTAAAACCTTGGCAGCTGGATCATTATCGCTTTGGATCTGCAGAATGAAGCCACCAACCTTCTAGGTTTTCCGATTTGTCTGTCTGAATTTTGCCAAAGTGGAAGAAGGAAAAGCAGCTGCCTCTGGATCCTGACCTGTCATCATGCTACCTATAGCTTCTTCTGGTATTCCATTGCCCATCATCAGCGCCCGCTGGTTCTTCATGCCTGATCTTTATCTCAATGTCAACTCTCTCCTGGAGTCAAAACCCCGACTACTCTACAGGGTAACTTCTTTGCGACAATCCTCGGTATTTGAATGATATTCCTTCTCTGTCACTGAGGTTTTCACTCTGGAGTCCCATAGTGATTCACTCCGGGTCTATCTTCATTGCAGCTACTCCTTCTAACTCATCACCCCCTGTTTCTTCGCCTTCCTCTACCTCAAAACCCATTTCTATTCCACACTAACTGTTATTTGCCTCTGTGTGGTATTGTTGCATCCTTTCACTGAAAAACTTAACATCGAATCATCTTGCATCGTTAATCCATGATGATCACCTTACTACGTTCAATTCCAAAATCCTTTCAATCCTCATCCGACAAATCACACACGGTAAACACACAAATGTAGAATTGGCTGCCCAAATCAGACTACCTTCAACTGGAAGGAACCTCAACATCACAACACAACATTGTGCTCTGTTCATCATCTCTGTCATGCTCTGTTCATCGTCTCTGTCTCTGTCGTGCTCTGTTCCAGGATCTATAATGTCGTGTCATGCCATGCCGTAATCACTGTAATGGAGATGGAATGTAAGCGCACTCTCACTGACATGGACAAGATCAAATTAACCTTCAAGGGGCAACATATTTACAACAATACAACATATTGATAACATAAAAACAATGAAGTAAACAATGACTATGGTTATTCAAAGTCCCCGCCTCATAGGATTTGTATCAAGCACAAACAGTAAGCGTCCCCTCGATAACACAAACACAACATCATCATCCAACTATTCACTACAAGAAGGCAAGGAAAAAAATATTCCCCCTGTTGTGAAAGCTTAAAAGGTGAAGAGTTTACGGTCCTTGTAAAGGCATTAGAATAAATGTTTCCTCCTCGTAAAAGCTTTAAAATGGAAGGTCTTTATTAGAACAAATGTTTTCCTCCTCATAAGAGCTTTAAAATGGAAGGTCTTTTTATTATTGTAAAGGCGTTCGCAGAACAAATTCTCTTCCTTGTTTTCGAAAATGGGTCTCTTGAATGAGACTTGAGTATCCTAATCAATTTAAATACAACGATGCACATTTAGATATAAATGGAAGTAATTTTAAAGACATTTAAATTTAAAACTTTAAAAATTCGTAGATGTTGTAGTTTGTTCGCATCAATAATTAATAAATGAATCGCTAGAATTTGTTTAAGGCAACACAACCCAAACTTCCATCTTACGTTTGTCATTGAGAAGCAACAAGTGTATATTTACAACTTCTAGAAGCATCCTAATAGGCCATGCTAGGTGCGATGATGATTTGAAATATGACATGGCTTAGATCAAGATCCCACCAATAAACGAAAAGCAAATCCGAACCTCGTTGAGAACACAAGGCATTGTAGGAAGTTCATAAGGTGTTATTATGGCATTGCTTTATTTATGTTATTATGACATTGCTTTTTATTCTCGAATGATTCTTGGGAATCTTTTGATACGTTGAACAAGAAGCTAGTCAAAGCTCTTACTCTAGGAATTCATGATGGAAACACGCAGTTTAGTGCACAAGTTGACTCCATGAATATTGGTGTTTATGATATCTTACCTCAACCTTGGGAGGGAAATATTGACCACCCACATTACCATGCCTAGAAAAAATTGGATAAGGTAGAAAGGAACTATTTGATGATATAGAGAGAAGGCCTTGGAATGGAATTCTCTCTACATCGGTTCTAACATTACCCATTGTGAAAATCTTTCATTATTAACATTGATCAATTTACACAACTAGTGCATCATGATCACCGCCGCATACAACTCTTACATGCCCAAGAATTCAACTCTCAAACTGTCACACAAACATATAAGTCTCACCTCAAGCGAGACCACTTGTTGAGAATCAACCCAAGAGAAGGACCAATGATATAGATGATGACATCCACATTGCCAGCTATTCAAACTCAAAGGATTTCGAAGGGACCTATCGGAGACATAGTTTTTTCACAATAACCAAGTGTCCCTAGACATGCAATAACATAAGAAATATATGTTGTTGTTAAGGTTGTTCACAACACATTGACTCATGGACACTTGTATGGATTGGGACTGAATGATATCTTGAGGAGATGTGTCCTTGATCATGAAAGATGTGACATCATTGATGAAGCACATGGTGGGGTGTCAAGAAGACATTGCGAGACTGATACAACAGTAAGGAAAATCTTCCATGTAACTTTACAGTGACTGATGAGCCTAGGTATTGCAACGAGAATGCTGCAACTCCCAGGGCTACCAGCTTTACTTATCAACCCAAGGTTTGTACAAACTTAGAGGTGACAATGCTATATGCACAAGTAAAAGTGAAGGTATTTCCTGTTGTCACTGATCATCTGGCAAGAGACCCCAGGGGTTCCAAGCCATACTTCTATAAGTTCAGAAGAAGCTTAACTATTTGATGGAAGAAGAGAAAATCTATCCTAAGGGAGAGCTAATTCTACTGCAGTATTGAAGAAAACAACATGTAATGATAAACCACACCATAATCTAACTAACCAATTAAACAACCATGCTAAGCAAAATTGCTAAAACAATCACTAATCCTAAGGCTGCTATCTAAGTTGCAAAAGTAAAGAGCATCAAATAATCCTAAGGTGCAAGCAAAGAAACTAAGCTAAATAGGTTTTCAAGTGGAAAAAGTACTCGGAGATCAAAATTGGTGAAAGGAGGACGTAGGGATGCAGTAGCGCCTAGGGACCGTTGGATCGATCAACGAACAGAAGATGGATGGTGGAGATCTTACCACGAGATCTTAAGAGAATAAATGGATGAACAAGGTTAATGAAGCGATGAATGGCGAAGATCGTATCGTGGGGTCTTAAGTGAATAAATGGATGAACAAGGTTAATGAAGTGATGAACGACTGAGGTCTTATCACGAGGGATTAAGCAAGTGGATGGATGAACAAGGTTAGCAGAAGCGATGAATAGTTGAGATCTTATCGCACGAGTGAATTTAAGAGATGGGCAGATGAGGCTAACAAGAGTAATGAACAGCTAAGGTCTATCGCGTGGGTGAAGTCAAGAGATGAACGGTGGAGATCATATCGCAGGGAAAATAAATGTGCGGAAATTAGGGAGCGGGTTTCTAAGGCGATAAGTAGTTTCTCGCGCGCCCTTTAGGCTGTAAGTAGTATTTGGAAATTTCACGTGATTAGCCTTACTGTGCAACACGTAGCACTAGAAAACTACTTTTCTCGCGTGCTCTCGAGTGTATAACGTTCGTGCACTAATCCGCGCGAGATTGCGCGATAGCCGTTGGATCAGGTGGGGTTGATCAACGGTGGAGATCAGCCAAGCTAGTTGGCGATCAGGTGAAGCAACAACCATTGGATCAGGCAAGGCAGATCGACGGTGGGGGTTTAAAGCACCTAAAGTGATCGGGTGACGCGATAGCCGTCGGATCAGGCGAGGCAGATCGACGGTGGGGACTTAAAGTTCATAAAGTAAGTGGTGGAC
This sequence comes from Pinus tabuliformis, assembly GCA_031772625.1. Lineage (NCBI taxonomy): Eukaryota > Viridiplantae > Streptophyta > Pinopsida > Pinales > Pinaceae > Pinus > Pinus tabuliformis. The sequence continues at coordinate 318,193,097 of CM062807.1, forward strand.
TCCACGCGAGGTAGCAGTTGGAGAAAATAGTGAATCGGACGGTGATTGTGAAGGTTTGTTGGTGATCAGATGGCGAGGAAGTGATGCATGAGGAATGTGTTGGAGGCGGTTTCAAATGAAAATGATAGAGAAAACCAGTGTGGGTGAATAAATAACTGCATCAAACGACAAACTCCATAACTCATGCGAGAACCAGAAACCTGTGCTTTTGGGGTTGCTGAAGGGTCCCTTCCTCAAGTCATGGTCCTAGAAGGAGGAGATGAGGCCGAGACACTTGCACACAACCTGATAGTGATCTTTTTTCTCTAGCTAACCCGCCAATTAAAAAACACAAATGGAAGTAAACTACAACAAATGTAGCTACTGAAGCAAATGAATAGGAAAACCATGAATAATCTATGCTATGTTGTTGTAATGAAAGTGCAACTACTTAAGCAAATAAACAGTGAAAACCATAAGGCTACTTAAGCAAATGAACAGAAAACCATGAAACTACTTAAGCAAATAAATAGAACATAACTCTATGCTAGCATACATGTACAATAAAGAGGAGCTTTAGCTGCTTGGGTCGGGCCCTAACCCAAGAGCTTCAGCCCTTAGAGTTAACTTAGAGCTAGCTTAAACAAAACTCATTCTTATTATAAAAACCATGGATTACAGAGCAAACTATCACAAGTCTTTGCAGCTCAGAAATAAAAGAGAGTTTTAGAATAGAAGTTCAAATCCTAATGAGGTCCTAAACCTCTCTATTTATACATGTGAAGTCTCTAACGACTTTCTTCCCATTAGGAAGGCTTGGCCTCTAATTCAATAAAAACTAGTTTCTGTCCTTTTCACTTGCTCGGTTGTCTTCTAGGTTTCAAAGTGATGATTATTTACACTCTGAGCTGGTGAGGAATATTTGAATGGAGGGGTAGTAAATGAGGAGGATTTACCTCCTATAATTACTCTCCCTTGTCCCATTCTAGTTTTACCAATGTCTTTGTCATAGTTCCTTACTTTTATCCTTTATACCTACATTTTCCTTGCTTTTATCCTTTATTCATGCATTTCATGCACATTAGACCACAAAGCAACATATCCAACTCTAACTCATTTCATAAACAAAATATAATCAAAAGTATGCAATAAGTTGTGAGAATAGTTGGTTTGACTAAGCTAGGAGGTGAATTAAGGCTAATTAAGGCCCATATAATTACTCAATGATGAGGCTCATCATCACCCCCTTACTGAAAGTGTTGCTCATCCTCTGAGCAACTTAGTCAATTTCCATGTCCTTCATGGCTCTGGTAGCCTCTCTGACATCCCATGCTTTTGTTGTGGTCTCTTCTTCTTGTTTATAGAAGCCTACTTTCCTTTCTACTTCTTCCCACTGCCTCTTTTCCTCTTCTTCTTTTCTCCCTTTTAGCATCCCTAAGAGTAGTGGTAGACTGAATTTTAGGCCTATCCAATTAAACTTCAACCTTTGCATTGATTGCTTATACATAGGTGTCTTTTTGAGTGCCTCTCTCAACCTTTGAGGGGAGTGATATTCTCTGATCTTCAAGTTGTGTGGCAGTGTGTTCCATCTCCTTTAGCAGGCATGTATATTATCATCTCTTAGCAGCCTAAACATATCCTCAAAATGTGAAATTTCTTTCTCTTGGGCAGCAAGATATCTAGGTGCTAACTGAAGATCATTTGCAATTAGATTATGGGTGCTGATTAGGGCCATGGGATTTGATTGTTCAACTCTGATGAAAAGAGGTTCATTTTTCTCTTTGGTCAATATCCTTTTCATCTTTGTAGCCCTTGACTTCTCATGGTTCATCGATGATGCCAAAGCCATTAATTGTAGATCTTCTAGCTCTGCATTAGGATCCTAGATATTCATGTCTGTGATGGCCATGTTGTGTAAGTAAAACTCAACCATTTTGGCCATATCCTCTAATGCACTTTGATCACAAAGATTAATAAACTGTATGCAGTCCTGAAATGGCATGGTGACACTTTGTGTTAGTGTTTTAATTTGAAATTGCAGTCATTGTTCTCTGAGGTAAAGAGTATAGGATTTAGCTGGCATCTTACACTAGATGGCCTCCAAGGAGAGGCTAGCCATATATGCTAGTTCGTCTTTCTTTTCCTACAGCTGTCCTCTCTATTCTTTTTATCTTCTTCCTTTTGTTGTTCTTTCGAATCTCCATTAGTTTCTTCCTTTGTTTCCTCCTCTTGTTTCAACATCATCCTCCTTATCTTCTTTCAGCATGTTCCTCTATATTAGTTTCTTCTTTCTCCATGATAGAAGGACTAACATCATAGATGAGGGTTTTGATGTCATCCTCTGCTAGTAAGTCTCTAAAGACTGACCATTTTATTGGGATCCTGAGGTTTTGGAGGGCATCCTTAATGAGGATCTTGATCAACCCATGGTGAGCCAACTGTTGGAATTCCCTTTCTTTACTTTGTTGCTGGATTCTATGAGTGATTGCATCAAGAAATAGGGTATGTTGAGTCTTTGGTGAACTGTTGTTTCTACCCCAAATCTTAATTCTTCAAGCATTCTCAAATGGTTTCCATAACAATATTGTATCTATGGACTCTTGCATTCTCTTTTGACTTATTAAAGAATTTCCTTTTTTCCTCCTTTTCACTTATAAACCAACTACCTCTTAACCTTTACAACTTTTGATCAAATGATGCATATGAGTGAGTGAGTGGGATACTTACTTGTGGTCTTGATGCCATGTTGCAGTTGTCAAAGATCAAAGATGCTACTAATGGTCACTCTTTTTCCTCCTCTGCTGTTTGCTGATGGTTTCTTGGCTTTTGGAGGTGTCTGTGACTGGAGATCTGATGTTGTTGTTGCTGTGGAGCTCTTGGATTACCACTTGGAAATGTTTGGTGTCTCCCTTAGAATTTCTTGATCATGTTGCTGGTTGGTGCTGTAATGAATGGACAGAGGGAGTAGGAGTGTATGTGGATTCAGGGATGATGGTAATGGTTGAGGTGATTCTATAGAAAACACAATCTTCACCTGAATTGAAGAAATGAAGTGAAAAACAATGGGTTTGATGGAGGGATGCATGGTAAGGAGTGGAGGAGATGAATATATGTGAGGCAAGGTTCCCTTTGGATCTTTTCTTTGCTCCTTGCTTGTCTTTCTCACCCACTTGCAAATAACAATTATGTTTTTAAATATATATATATATATATATATATATATATATATATATATATATATATATATATATATATATATATATATATATATATATATATATATATATATATATATATATATATATATATATATATATATATATATATATATTTAAAAACACCTAAGTTTCCTCAGAGAGGTTTTCACCCTAGATATCTGCCCTGGGCTCCTCAAGGAAGGTTTCACCCAGGGATCTTCTTTTTTCTTCATTTTTTCTCATCCTTGGGTTGCCTCATGGAGGTTTTCACTTGAATCCTTATTCTATTTTCCTTTTCAGTGTCCTGATGGGGGAGGAGTTGGAACTTGCTCCACCATCATCACTGTATTATTGATATTTTCTATGAACTCTTGTTTTGATAAAGGCCTCTTGTACATTTTCAATCGGTGCCCATTAACTAGCAATGGAATGACTTCTTCATCAATAGTTCTAATTTGAAATGAACCATTATCATGGCATCTTTCCACCACATGAGGTCCGAGCCATCTTGTCCTTAGCTTACCCTTGAAGTCTTTATACCTTGAATCATACAACAATTCCCAGTCTCATTCTTGAAATTGCTTCTCCTTGATGTGCTTGTCATGCCAGATCTTCCTCTGAAGCTGAACTCTCTCTGTATGTAGGAGGGCCTGCATTCTGAATTCATCCAAGCCATTCAAATGTAATAACCTTTCTTTCTATGCATGATTGAGATTAAAATCTAGTTGGGCTGCCATCCTCAATGTGTTATATTCAAACTCAATGGAAAACATAACCTTTTTTCAATAGACCAGCTCATAGGGTGTAAATCTAGTGGTGGTATTCCATGTTGTGTTATAGGCCCAGGTGGCCTCAACTAGTCTCTCTGCCCAATCCTTCCTGCTACTGCTCACCACCTTGGTTAAGATGTTCTCCAGTGCCCTGTTGGTCACCTCCACTTGCCCATTAACTTGTGGATGGTAAGGAGTGGAGGTCCTATGCTTGATTTTTTGATGGCTGAGTAATTCTTCAATCATGCTAGAGGTAAATTAGCTTCCTTGGTATGTGACTAGCTCTCTAGGGTACCCAAATTTGTAGAATATATTCTCCCTTAGGAACTTAGCCACCTTTTCTTCTGTTACTGCCTTAATTGCCTTGGTTTCAGCCCGCTTAGTCAAATAATCAATGCACACAATGATGTGTTGTTTTTGCTTTGAAGGAGGGTTGATAGGCCCAATGAAGTCCATGCCCCACTTGTTAAATGGCTCGAAAGTCACTTGAGGTTGTAGGGGCATTTCATCTCTTGGAGTAGGCTTTCCCATCCTTTGGCACCGATCACACTGACTAATATACTTTTTCACATCCTGATGAAGAGTAGGTCAATAATAGCCTGCTTGCAACACTTTGAATGTTGTCCTCTTTGCTGCAAAGTGACCTCCACAAGGCCCATCATGATAGGTCAAAAGGATGTCAAAGACTTCCTCTTCCATTACACACCTTCTTAAGATTTGATATGGGCGAAGTTTGAACATATTGCCCCTAATCCAGGTGAAGGGGGCGCTCTTTCTGATTATCTTGCTCTTTTCTTTGGAGGGCAAGTTTGGTGGAAATTGTGCTGATACCAAATAGTTTTCTATATCAGCAAACCATAGGGAGAGAACTGAAATAGCAAACAAATGCTTGTCTGGTAACTAGTCATCCACAATTCCTTCTTCACCTGCAGGCAGATTCATCCTAGATAGAAAGTCAGCAACAACATTTTCCTTATGAGGCTTATCAACAATAGTTAGATTAAACAGTTGTAATAAAAGCAACCATCTTATAATCCTAGCATTCACATTTGGTTTGTTCATTAAATATTTGATTGTAGCATGATCAGTATGCACAAATGCTTGATAGCCTGTAATGTAATGCCTAAATTTTTTCAATGCATGCACAACAGCCATGAGTTCCTTTTTGATCACAGTATAATTCAGCTCAGCCTTTGACAAGTTCTTACTGATAAAATAGATGGCATAGGGAAATTTCTCCTCTTCCTGACCTAAGGCTGCTCTTATGGCTTTGTGTGAGGCATCAGCATGAATATGAAAATGGAGGGCCCAGTTTGGGTCTCTAAGGATTGGTGCAGTGGTTAACTTACCCTTTAGAATGTCTATGGGCTCTTGACAACTCTTTGACCATATAAACTCAGAATCTTTGGCCAACAACCCAAACAAAGGAGAGGCCAACTTGCTAAAGTTCTTTATGAACCTTCGGTAGTATCTAGCTAACCCTAAGAAACTCCTGGCATCTCTCTGATTTTGTGGAGGTGGGACTCTTTGGATGATTGCTATTTTGTTTGGGTCCACCTGTAGTCCTTGTTGAGATATTGAATGACCTAGCACAGTCCCTTCAATCATTAAGAATTCACATTTTTCTGGACTGAGAGTCAAATTCATTTCAATGCATTTGTGTAATACTTTGCCTAGGTTAGTCAGGGCTTCTTGAAAATCACAACCATAAGGTGTAAAGTCATCCATATAGATTTCCACTGCATCATGTACTAATTCAACAAAAATACTTAAGACTGCTCTCTGGAAAGTGGCAGGAGCATTGCATAGGCCAAAAGGAAGGACCCTATAGGCAAAATTACCCCAAGGATAGGTGAATGTGGTCTTATCCTGGTCTTCTGGGTAGATTTGGATTTGGTTGTACCCACTGAATCCATCTAGGAAGGAAAAAGTCTTCTTCCCTGCCAGGCCATCTGACACTTGGTCAATGAAGGGTAGGGGAAAATGATCCTTCTTTGTGGCTTTTTTCAACTCCTTATAATCAACACAAATCCCCCACTTACCATTTTTCTTGGGAACTAACATTAAAGGAGAGACCCACTCACTGTCAGAGATAGGGTAAATGAATCTTGCATCTAGCAGTTTTTGCGGTTCCTCTTTGACTATATCTTTAAGGGTTGGATTCATCCTCCTTTGTGGTTGCCTGACTGGCTTGCAACCTTCTTTGATGTATATGTGGTGAGTACACACTAAGGGGTGTACTCCCTTCATTTCCTTATAACTCCAAGCGAAGGCTTCTAGGTGTTCTCTCAACATGTTGCATAGCTTTTCCTCTTCTAAAGCAGAAAGAGATGGGTTAATTTTCAAAGTTCTCTCTAGGCCAAATTCTATGGTTTTGACATGGAGTGGGTTGGAATTGGCCAAGCATAAGTCAATTGGATGATTGCTCTGGGTTTCCCTTACTTCCTCTTCTAATGGTAATGAACTAGGAGTTGGACTTTGGAGCAGGTGTTCAATTAAGTCATCCTCATCTTGCTATCCTCCTCCTATGGTTGCTTCCAAAGCATAAAGTTGGGCAGAATAAACCTCATCTTCTTCCTCCTCCTCTAACCATAAAGGTAAATCATGCTCGAGGGTAGGTTGAGAAAGAGGGTATAAGACTAATTGTTTGGACATATGCCCATTATTTATGGTCATATTTCCATCTCTGCAGCTAATGTAAGCATCAATTGTGGCCAACCATGGCCTCCCAAGGATGAGAGGGTAACTAGTAAGCTTAGCCCTAGGTTGGAGAACTAGGAAATTTGTAGGGTATTCCCAGGAGTCAATGGAGACCATCACATCCTCCACAATTCCCTCAGGGGTGACTGTGGAACGGTCTGCAAGTTGCAGAACTATTGTGGTCTTTTTCAATGATGCTTGGAGGTTGAGCTTGAGCATGGTGTCCTTGGTCATCACATTAATGTTAACCCCAAGATCAATCAGAGTGTGTGGGACAATAGTGCCATTGATGTGCACATCTACTACAGGGCTTCTAGGGTCCAAATATTTTGGACATATTACTTGCCCCAGCATTAAGTCAGACAACTGCCCAATGACATTAATGGTAGGGGCATCCCTTTTTCTTCTTCTTGGATGCTTGAAGCACTTCTCCTTAATCAATTTATTGTAAATGGGAACATCTTTGATTGCCTGGAGAAGGGGGATCTTCAGACATAGATTTTTCAATTCTCCCAAAAGTTCAGTTTCTTCTGGGGTAGGATGGAGTGGTTGGGTTAATCTCTCACAAAAGGGTGGATTTACTTTAAGGTTTCTTTCCTCTTTTTCTTCCTCAACCTCCCTATGTGGAGAGGGAGGTTGGTTGTCTCAGAGAATTCTCCCAGATCTTTGGTTGATCTCCTATATTTCTACAACATAAGCTAGGTATGATGTCTCTCCACTGTATACTTGTGGAGCCTGCCTATTGTTTGAGTTTGGATTTGGCTGGGCAGGAATCTGGGGTTGCTTGGGTGGAGTAGAGTGCAGGAGTTGTGGTTGGGTAGGTGGTGGAGGAAATAGGGCTGGAACATTGTTGAAATGGGGCCTCCACCCCTAGTGTGGGGTATTCCACTAATGTTGTGGCTGAACATAAGGTTGAAATGGTTAGTTGTTTGGCTGGGATTGATACTAAGGTGCATAGGACCAAGGAGGGGGTGTAGACTAGGAAGGATGAGCAGGGGGTCCCCAAGAAGGTATAGTTGTGGTTTGGTTGGGGTTGTAATATGCATGGGATGACCCTTGCATGCCCTAATGGTATGGTATAGGCCCAGGAGGTCTCCTTTGGTTGATGTAGCAAAGCTGCTCAGTGACCCCTTCAGCTCCTTGATATACAACTTTGAGTCCAGGTAAAGAAGGGAACTTATCTGTGGAGTGGTTTTCTTCACAGACTGAGCAAATATTAATACAATTTAATGGAAATTCATTCCTAGGATGCCTCTTGGTGCATCTAGAAAAAAAGATGGCCAAGGCTCTCTCTACTTGCTATTGCTTCCTGTTGATGTTCATGGTGTCCAATTGCAAGGCAAGCGTTTGCATCATATCACTTTTGAAACCTTCCAGCATATTTCCAATTTCGCCCTTGATGGATAAGTTGGAGGATGATGTACTGGCCACAGGTTGACTACCCCTACCCTTTTTCCTGGCTGCCCTAGAATGGTTTCTAAAGACAGTATTAATATCCTCATAGGGTAATTGGTAGACATCTCCTCCTGCTATCATATGTAAGGTATCCAAAAGATCCTCCCTTACTCCTCTAAGAAAGACCAGTTTTAGTGACTCAGGGTCAAGTGTGCACCTGGCCCTTTTGTAACTGAGCTGGAATCTTTCTTCATAGTCTTCTAAGGATTCATCCTGGCCTATGGTCATCTTGAAAATCTCTTCTTTAGTATCCTTTTACCTACAGTAGTCCCTATATTTGTTGTTAAAGGTTTGTTGCATCTGAGCCCAAGTTGTGATGCTATCTCCAGGTAAACCCATGAACCAGTGCAATGTTGCATCCTTGAGGGTAGATGGGAATAGTTTTAACTTTTTCTCATCATCAATATAGTCATAGGTTTGGCATATAACAACAAACTCAAATAGGAAGGTGTCAGGGTCCTCTGTGGTCAGGCCATGGAAATGAGGTAGAGCAGAGGGGCTTATATTCTTCATCTTAGTGTACCCATTGGTTTCCCTGATGGGGAAGGCACCCTCAATTCTCTTTCTATTTTCTCTATCATTTCGATTTTCATCCATTGATTTAGTAGGAATGGGTTCTTCCTCTGTAGGTTCCTCAAATAGGTAAGGTTGCTCACCTAAAGGGTCTTCTAATTCACCGTCACTGAAGAAGAAAGAAGGTTGACTATTGGATGCAGTGGGGGTATTTGACAAGAATTTCCTTGAATTGTCCCTATTCCTACGAGGCATGAAAGAAAATGTTTTTGGGTTGGTTTTTGTAAGATTTTCTTTAAAGCTAGAAAGTACTTGCAGAATGGAAAGGAAATCAGCTAATGACAAATGAAAGAAAGGAAGCTACTAGATTACTTTTGCAGAAATAAACTAATGGAAGAAAATTGAAGATTAGAAGTAGAAGAAAAGAAAGTTGGAGACTAGAAAATAGAAGAAAGCAGTAATTACTTCTACTTAGACACCTCCCTGGAAACGACACCAAAAAGTGATGAGCCTAGGTATTGCAACAAGAATGTTGCAACTCCCAGGGCTACCAGCGTTACTTATCAACTCGGGGTTCATACAAACTTGGAGGTGACAGTGCTATATGCATAAGTAAAAGTTAAGGTACTACCTGTTGTCACTGCTCATTTGGCAAGAGACCCCATACTTCTATAGTTTCAGAAGAAGCTTAACTCTTTGATGGAAGAAGAGAAAATCCATCCTAAAGGAGAGCTACTTCTACTGTAGTATTGAAGAAAACAACATGTAATGATAAAACACACCATAATCTAACTAACCAATTAAACAACCATGCTAAGCAGAATTGCTAAAACAATCACTAATCCTAAGGCTTCTATCTAAGTTGCAGAAGTAAAGAGCATCAAACTATCCTAAGGTGCAAGCAAAGAAACTAAGCTAAATCGGTTTCCAAGCGGAAAAAGTAGTCGGAGATCGAAATTGGTGAAAGGAGGACGTAGGGATGCAGTAGCGCCTAGGGATCGTTGGATCGATCAACAAATAGAAGATGGACGGTGGAGATCTTATCGCGGGGTCTTAAGCGAATAAATGGATGAACAAGGTTATGAAGTGATGAATGACAGAGATTGTATCGCGGGGTCTTAAGAGAATAAATGGATGAACAAGGTTAACGAAGCGATGAACGACTGAGGTCTTATCGTGAGGGATTAATTGAGTGGATGGACAAACGAGGTTAACAGGAGCGATGAACGACTGAGATCTTATCGCACGGGTGAAGTCAAGAGATGGATGGACGAGGATAACAGGAGTGATGAATGGCTAAGATCTTATTGCGTGAGTGAAGTCAAGAGATGGACGACGAAGATCATATCGCGGGGAAAAGAAACATGCGGAAATAAGGGAACGGGTTTCTAAGATGATAAGTAGTTTCTCATGCGCCCTTCAGGCTATAAGCAGTATTTGGAAATTTCGCGTGATTAGCCTTACTGTGCAACACATAGCACGAGAAAACCACTTTTCTCACGTGCTCTCAGGCAGATAATGTTCGTGCACTAATTCGCGCGAGATTGCGCAATAGTTGTTGGATCAGGTGGGGCTGATCAATGGTGGAGATCGGCCAAGCTAGTTGGCGATCAGGTGAAGTGATAGCTGTCAGATCAGGCAAGGCAGATCGACAATGGGGATTTAAAGTGCCTAAAGTGATTGAGTGACGTGATAGCTGTCGGATCAGGCGAGGCAGATCAACGGTGGGGACTTAAAGTTCATAAAGTAAGTGGTGGACTCCATGCAAGGCAACAATTGGAGAAAATAGTGAATTAGACGATGATTGTGAAGGTTTGTTGGTGATTGGAAAAAAAGGAAGCGATGCATGAGGAACGTGTTAGAGGTGGTTTTAAATGAAAATGACAAAGAAAACCAGTGTGGGTGAACAAATAACTGCACCAAACAACAAACTCCATAGCTCATGTGAGAACCAGAAACCTGTGTTTTTGGGGTTGTTGAAGGGTCCCTTCCTCAAGTCATGGTCCCAGAGGGAGGAGATGAGGTCGAGACACCTGCGCACAACCTGATAGTGATCTTTTTCCTCTAGCTAACCTGCTAATTAAAAAAACACAAATGGAAGTAAACTACAACAAATGCAGCTACTGAAGCAAATGAATAGGAAAACCATGAATAATCTACGCTATGTTGTTGTAATGAAAGTGCAACTACTTAAGCAAATAAACAGTGAAAACCATAAGGCTACTTAAGCAAATGAACAAAAAACCATGAAACTACTTAAGCAAATAAATAGAACAGAACTCTATGCTAGCATACATGTACAGTAAAGAGGAGCTTTGGCTACTTGGGTTGGGCCCTAACCCAAGAGCTTCAGCCCTCAGAGTTAAATCAGAGCCGGCTTAAACAAAACTCATGCTTATTATAAAAACCATGGATTACAGAGCAAACTGTCACAAGTATTTGCAACTCAAAAATAAAAGAGAGTTTTACAATAGAAGTTCAAATCCTACCGAGGTCCTAAACCTCTCTATTTATACATGTGAAGTCTCTAACGACTTTATTCCCATTAGGGAGGCTTGGCCTCTAATTCAAGAAAACCTGGTTTATGTCCTTTTCATTTGCTCGATTGTCTTATAGTCTTCAAAGTGATGGCTGTTTGCACTCCGAGTTGGTGAAGGAATATTCGAATGGAGGGGTAGTAAATGAGGAGGATTTACCTATTGTAATTACTCTCCCTTGTACCATTCTAGTTTTACCAAGGTCTTTGCTATAGTTCCTTGATTTTATCCTTTATACCTGCATTTTTCTTGCTTTTATCCTTTATTCCTACATTTCATGCACATTAGACCACAAAGAAACATATCCAACTCTAACTCATTTCATAAACAAAATATAATCAAAAGTATGCAATAAGTTGTGAGAATAGTTGGTTTGACTAAGCTAGGAGGTGAAATAAGGCCATTAAGGCCCATATAATTACTCAATGATGAGGCTTATCAGTGACCTCATTGGATAAAGACAACAAAACCCTTCTTTTCCGCATAAAAACTCTGTGGGGAAACCTAAAGGATGCTCCCTCAAATTTGTGGATGCCATCCTCAGTAACCTCCTTAGCGTAGATCAATGAACCTAGCCCAAGGGGGTTCACACTCAACACCTGCTGCCACTTAACCACTCAAATGCCCAACATTATTGGTCACAACTGGTCGAGCCAACACCTCTATTACATTGCTGATGGAACTTATATAGGTACTTGACATAACTTTTAGGGAATGTGTAGATCTCTATAGAAATATGAGATCCAATTAGAAACCATTCTTCCATGGTTGTGTTGTAGCGGCTACAACACCCTCCAAAATTTGGGCCTACACCCAAATTTAGATCCTCCCTTTAGAGTTTCACTTGAAGATTGCATATACTCGGGTTCAATCTGTGAGCTCATGTGAGCCTTCACACCCACCTTACTTGTTCATACCACACAAGCTTTTGCATGTTGATGTCAATGTCATTCTTGCGACCATGTTCTGGTCATGCTCAAGGTCTTTGCTTTGTGTGTATATGTTATGTTCGCTATGAAGACATCTGTCACGCTCACACACGGAGTCCCATTCACTATCACACAAGTGTTGTCACGGTCGATCAACAATCAATCACAATTTCTGTGCTTGTCGCTTGCACTGTCAGTCAGTCATGTTGAACATGTGTGTCTGGATGGTTTGAGTCATCTCGTTGCCAAGTCATGTAAGTGTGTGTTTGTAAGATCACATTTGCATCTTTCACTTGTTCACACACTTGGTCATTCTGTTGAAGTTCTGATGACTGGAATCCCCTCTGACAATCGGACCATCACCCCACCATCGACTCGATCGATTGTCACAAAGAATAGTGCAACAACACTAAGCAAGTCATTTCAAGCTGTGCTGCTTGCAAGCAATTCAATCAACCTTCATTTTGGCCACTTAGAGAGTTGGACCTGACAGCCACCCCGGGGTTGACTCCCCTCAAAAATTGCGTAGAGGTTGTTGACCTTGCCTGCTCTGCTGACTGAAGAAATTGTGCAGATAGGCCGGACAGACACCCAATGCTCGTCCATGTCTCCCTTAGAAAATTGCATAGTTTTTACAGCCAGTCCTCCCGACAGTCGACTGACTGCTCATCCAGAAAATTGTGTAGTTTTCATGAGCATGCCCTCTGCTGCCCAACAGTCCGCTCAGCTCAGAAATTGCGCAAAGATGATCAGCATGCCAACATCCCAGCATCAGTGCAATTTCTCTCGCCAACAACAGACTGACAGTTCCCTCCAGGAATTGCACAGTTTCTGCTACCAAGCTCCCAGCAGCTGACTATCTGTTCCCCTTGGGAATTGCGCAGTTTCTGCTACCAGTGACCCAGCAGCCAGCTGCCAGTTCCTTCTAGGAATTGCATAGTTTTTTCTACCAGGCTCCCGACCAGTTCCTCCAAAATACTGCACAAATCCTGTCTGCCAATCCTCCCTGCAGCCCAACCTGTTCCTCCAAGAAATTGCGCAAATTTTGCTGTCAAGCTCGTACTGCCCACTTGTTCCAAAAAATGCACAGATTTTGTTTACCTTACCTTCCCACAACCCTGACTGTACCTCCCAAAATTTGCGTAGTTTTTCCTTCGAGCCGAGCCAAACCTCGCAGAAAATCATTGTCATCTCGGATCGCCCATCTTCATCACCCAGTGACCCTTGTGCAGTTTTCATCAACAGTGTCTGGAGCCATCATCTTGCCTTGCAACCTTATTGCCTCTCCCAGTCATCTACATCCGAAATGATAATGTGTCATGGTAGACTAGGAGGTTTTTGGATTTGATGTCGTCTTGTCATTAGTGACTGCAAGTACAGGTACACCAACAAACATGGCGCGACGATGAATGGGATGAAAGAAGAGAGAACATGCAGAAGGATAGGTTCACCAACGAATGAACGAATGATGCATGCGAAGAGAGGTGCTCACGGATGGACAAATGAACGAACATGCACCCTTCGTGAATAGATGAGCCTGTCAAGCCTTCCAACATACAAACAAGGAGCAACGTGCCAAAGCAACATCAAGTGAACCAATGACCATCGAAGACTTCACGTACCTTACCATGCGGAGGTGAAGCTGTGACACACCATGAAGACATCCACCACCCAACAACATCGCAGCTCGACATGCGCTCCAACAGCAACACAAATGTACCAACACTATCATGTTGAGTTGTGTCATGAGTCATGTCATCCACATCTCTACTGTGGGCCATGTCGTCAAACAATGTAATGTAACACATAAGTCCAAGAGACCCACTTGTTGTACAAAGAGTTATGTAAAGTCGAAGAGTCATGAAAGTCAAACAATCATGAGGGAATTCGAACAGCCACAAGGGTCAGTTTCACCCTTGGCTATAAATACCCCCTCATTTGTACATGAAAGGGACTTTTCACCTTAGCTCCTCTCACATAGCTAAGAGAGCCTGTAATCTTTTCTTCGAGGAGTAAGTAGTGGCTCCAATGCCCCACACATAGGGTTAGTGATGTATGGTGTAATTATGTGTCTTGGAGCTTTCACTTAATTCAGAAGCCTGCCAACAGACCAGCATGTTTTCACACATGTATTATAACTGTTGTATGACTAATCTTGAACACTTGTAATGCATGTTGCTTTAACTTGTGTTGAGAACTTGAACTTATTTCACTTGTTGTAATGCATAATATGTTAATGAAAATGTGTTGTATATGTTGTTCAATTTGTCTCGCCCATGGTGGCTATCTCCCCGAACATCAGACAAACCTTTCACATAAAACTTATTGTAACAAGCGTTGCACTCGTGCGGACTCATCCGCTGAGTGTTGTATGTGTTATCTTCCCTTGTGTTTTGTGACTTCCGCATCCGTGTGGATTGCTCCTACGGAAGTTGTGCACGTCCTGTTGTGATGTGTGTTCCTAGCAGAGTTGGAGATTCCTCCCAACTAACTTGGGACTCACTCTCACCCTCTCCCTCTACAGTGAAAGAACCATTGACATAAGTAACACTAGCAATCACCAGGCACGTGAACCTCACTTCTTGAAGACAAAGCAGACCACTCTCCTGTGCTGACAAGAAAGAGTTGAGGCAAATCCTTAAGATAATGGCAATCGGGCCATCATACTGGATGGGACTCCCACACCAAACGGTGTGAGGTCTAGTTGGGACTTCTTACCGGGGTGATCCCTCGAATGTTGGCGGGTCCAGTATCGTCAACAGGTTTCCATTTTACATTTGGGAAATAAGGTTTTTTGGCACGATTTTTATTAGAGGAAGGATGATTACAACCAAATGGATGAAAGTTAAACTACGATATTCACGAAGTGGGTAGAAATAGAACTAGTTTGGGACTACATAATATATAAAACATCAAGGTTTATTTATGAGAATGCGATTACAAGGTTATGGTGCCCCTCCATGAGAGAATGGCAAGCACTAGGGTTTTTTTCTATAGGTCTTCGACATTTGTCATTGTCGTCAAAGGGTATGCTTCAAGTGACAAAGGCAACCTATAGAGTGGGGATGTGTTGATTGTCTCCATCCATGATAACAGATGTAGATCGTTATTGACCTTTCCATCAAAGAAATGGTGGTCCTCTTGTTGTAAGGCAATTACAAGCTACACAATTAAGTATTGGAATGGATTTGTAATGTTTCACTGCCACAAGGAACTACTGGAAAATGGATATGTGGATCACCTATCCAATATGCCCCTCGTAGTCTATGGCGTAGCGAGATCTATAGAAGGAAAGAAAGAGCCATGGCTAGAGAGATTTCATCTTGTAGATCGGGATGTTGATCGGGCCAAGAAGGCCTCATGGTTGTTGATGGTTGCCGACACTTCCATGAAGGATGCACCAATCTCATTTCCCAACATAAATTCATTTGTTTCTCAGACTTTATGCCCATTGAAGGCACAATTCTCAGCAGATATAATTCACAATGGGGATCTGCACTCCAATGGTTTTCTTCTTCGTCTTTTATCCACAAATTTGGACAAATCTCAGTTTTTACTTCCAAAACCACCCTTTCATGGGTCTCCTCTTTGCCTTTTGTCTCCAAATCTGGACGAAAGATAGAGAGAAGATGGAAAAACACTTGATTTTCTTCAAAAAAATTAATGGGAAAATATCTCTCGAATGCATCTGCGGCTTAGATCTAGTGAAACCCCTAAAGAAAAGCATTCAAAGTGACATAGGAATACCGAAAACGATCTAAGTTTTACAATATTAAGGTAAAGCGCTCCAGGATTCCCTCCAACTGAAAGATTATGGTGTGGAAAGGGATTCTGCAATAATATTAAATCTATGGTTGCGAGGTGGAGCTACTGGATTTAGAAACCCTAATACAAATTCTAGAAGCCCTAATGGTTCAATCTCATTCAAGTATGCTATGAAAGGGAAGTCTGTCACTCCAGCTAATCAGATGCAAAATCTCCCAAGACATTACACAGTGGAGCAAATGGAGAAGATACCAACTATGGATGTAGAATCCCCAAAGATGAAATCCTATTTTGCTAATCTCCATACTAAAGCATTAATATGCAGGTTTAATGGTTTTTGGTCAAGACCTAAAGAGCTATGTCATTGGGTGTTTTCTTCCTGGACATCAAATTGTGATCTCTACTTGTGCTTTAAGGGTTTCTTCATAGTTCAATTTGGCACACGATGAGATATGGAAAAATTTATGAACGGAGGGCCATGGTTTTAGGGTAGAGATGGAATTTTCATTACTTGATGGTCCCCAAAATTTGATGCTACAAGCATGGTGGTAACTACAACGCTGGTATGGGTGAGGTTACTATTGAGAAATCACTAAGGCAGCTAATAAGGATTGATTTCTCTTACTTGATAATTGCTTCTGAATGCATGTTAGCTTATTATTACTTTTACTATGTCCTCTTCATCAAACAATTACCAAAACATAAACATGAAGATAACAAAAAGATAATGAACACGAGATATAGCCTCCAAGCCAGGGCAAAACCCCATAAGGGAGAAAACCCAGTCAACTCCTCTCCTTTTATAGAATCAGATCAAAGTGAGAAATCCAAGACCCAAAATCCAAGACCAATACCTCCCACAAGACTGAAGTCAGCTTTCCTTTTAGACTCTTCCAATGAGTCAAAGTCAACTCAAGTCAACAATAGTTAAAGCCTTCCAAATCTGGCCAGACTTTTTATTTTTGGCCCTTGTAACAAGTTTTCAGCCCCTACGATAGGTCTGCAATTTTTGGCCCCTGCAATAGGTCTACAATTTTTGGCCCTTGCAATTCACTGAAATTTCGCACATGTGGCAGATTCTAGGGCAGAAAATTTGATTTTTCTTCCTTCTTGATTTTCACTCTCTATCCTTTGACTTATTTCTCTTCTTCACTTGTATTTCGATGGTTTTATCACTCTTTTCCTAGCACAAACATCGAAACTTCTTGATGGTGTTAAAATTTGGTCGAACTGCACTATATGTATACACCTCTAAGAGGTCAAATGGGTCCCTGCCAGGGCCGACTTGGTCTTTTGGGGACAATATTGACCATTTTGACTCAAATAAAAATATTTTTCCACTTTATTTCAAAGGTCCAAATAGCTCTTGACTCAAGTACAATAATTTGACTCATGACAAATATTCTTTTTGAATCAATAAACCCTAGAAGCATGAAGAACATGCTTAACTAAAGAAATAATAATGATAAATAATAATTTTTCTCTTTCCTTCTTTTGCTTTTACAGGGAAAATACAATGATACACGTAGAAGGATAATTATGAACACTAAACCTAGTTACATTTTCCAACAGTTACTAAATATCCCTCTTCCTTTCTGGCATCATCAAGTTCTAGAGGCTATTGGAAATACTCTGGAAAAATTTAAAAAAATTGGACTTGGACAGAACAACAAAATACATCTCTACATTTTCTAGAATATGTGTAGAGATATGCCTTAGCAAAGGCCTACCTGATCGTATTCATTTAAAACATGAAAAAATTTAGTGGACTTAGGTTTTAGATTATGGGAATACGACATTTAGATGTCGAGCTTGTTTTCAAACAGGGCGCTTGTAGAGCACTTGCCCACAACCAAAAAATACCCCAAAAAAGAAAAAGAGGCAGGCCTTTAAGCCAAGGGGTTGGTAGTTTCCTGACACTTGTGGAGACGAAGAAGAAGATCCCATGGAATATACTCCAAATATAGATGCACATACACGAAATGGAAACAAATAAAATGGAGGAGCTGGGGACTAGTCAGGAATCGTGACGCATAGGAAGAAGGGTATTGAATCATTAGATACCATAGCATCAAAGCAGTAGAAAGTGAAAACCCCAATTGAAAAGGAATAAGGGGATATAAAGAGACCCCATGTATCCAAGGGCTTAGATTCTAACAAAGAAGTCCCCCTGAAGGTAGATGGAAATCATTTTCCAATAGAAACAACTTATCTCAAATAAGGAGTTTGGCAAAAAGTTCAGAAAAGTAAAGGAAAAAGGGGGAAGCTAAGCGACTTTTATCACACTTAGCTTCGACAAAAATATGTAATCTTTTATGATTTTTTTTTTTTCTATTATTGTGCATCAACCGAAAATTTGACATGATCGAATGCTTACTAGCATCTGCAAAATATAATTTTGTTCCTTGCTCCTAGGTTGAATAAAATTATGATTTTCCCTTTGGAAAAAATGGTTCTCATGCCTCTTGTTAATAATAAGTTATCAATGGACCCACTTTTAAATCCTACTATTACAATATTCATGGATCAACATACAAAGAGCTCCCTTTGTCACCCTTAAGCCAACGAAGTAGTAGAATCTTTCAACAAGATTTCAATGAACAACCCGACCAAAACTTGCAACATCAATAGGGACAAATAGCACGACAAATACCTAAAATTATTATGAGCATATACGAAAACCCAAAAGACTAGATAGTCCATACCCCATTTAAAATTGGGTTGAGAGAAAAAACGGTGTCTCTCAAATGCACTTAACGCCTTCAACAACAAAAAATAGAGGTCTGCTTAAATTTGGAGAGATGGAATCTATGGAAGAAAAGCCAATAGATATTATGAATTAACATCACACACTATACTACCTATCAATACAAAAGTAGTGAAATCCCACAAATATCAAAATACAAAAGAGAAAAAATTCGAGAACACATGACTTGTATATATATATGACAATAATATGACATGCCCCATTTAAAATTGTGTCAAGAAAAAAAGTGGTGGCTCGAACGCACTTGATGCCTTCAACAACAAAAAATAGAGGTGTGCTTAAACTTGGCATGACGACATGTATGAAAGATAAACCAATACTTATTATTACTTAATAGCATGCACTATACTGTATAAATACAAAAGAAGTAGAGGAATACCACAACGATCAAAATATAAAAAACAAACAATTCAAGAACATGGAATTGTATCAATATATGACGATAAAATTAGGGGTAGGATTAGAAAATTGGAAATCGCTAGACTTGGAACTTATATTGTCAAAGACATCAGAGTTAGTTTCCTTTTGCAACTAAATATACTTCAAGGCTTTATGTTGAAGAAACTTGGAAATGGGGACAAATTTTTGAAGACCCCAACTTTTTGTTAACTTAAGTGAAAGTAAAAAAATTCAATAGGTCAATTATGATAAGGATGGTTACTGCTTTGTAGCAGAAAGGATGTTGATCAACTATACAAACTCTTAATGATATTAGGAAAATGTTATAATTCAAAATTAACTATTTTGAAATAAGAAAAGAAGAATGACCATTGATTCGTCGGATGAAGAGAAAGAAAAAGAAACAATTTAGGAAATGAAGATGCACAAACAAGGAATACCTTGTATCAAATAACTAAACTTCCATGAAAGAATAAATTGGAGGAAAATCATTCAAGAGGGTGAAATAAGTTATAGAGTAATGTAATGAGATCCAGAGTATATTTAACCTATGGAGTTGCAAGGATGTTGTAGAATATTACCAACCAAAATTGAGAGAGTGAGTATTAAATATTGATTGAGAAACAAAAAAAAAATGAAGATGAAGATGGAAATCCGATAAAGGAAGTAACCCAACAAAATTTGGCATAATCGTTCGAGAAAAAAATTGACCACATATAATATAGTGAGGAGATAACAACTCGAGGCTAAATAAAATGCAAGAGAGTTGATAGGAAATGTTCAATCTAAATGAGGTTGAATGGTGAACTGATCAAAATAATAGCACTATTAAAACTTGTAGCACCCAAATTAATGGAATTGAGATGAAAGGAAGTAGGATCAACAAAGGTGGGATCAACATAAGGACAAAAGTTAGTTTGATGAGCAAAAGTCCATTAGAAAGTGAGTTGATGGCACCTACATCAATGAAATATAGTTTTACCAGTAGAAGATTGATGGGGTGTGAGTCTATGAAGGCAAAGAAGATATGCAACAAGGATAGAGCATTAGAGGAATTATAAATATCAAAGAAAGTAGTCATTCCAGCAATAAATGAGGTGAAAATCAATAAAATACATCTAGTTAAAGAAGAAATTCACAAATGTTTCCAAAGATTCACTATGCCCCAAGAAACCCAAATCATCGAGATAGAGAAAAGTCCATTAATCTAGTGAGAACCACTAAAAGTGGTAGTGATATTGAAGAGACATTATTTGTGGTGATGGGAGAAAGTGGGAAATAATAACACCATTTATCATAGAAAATTGAGGCCAAAACTATATTTGAGGTCATTAAAAACTTAAATATGGATGAATCGAGCCAGGTTGCGCGATGTAAGAGATGCAAAGTTTGGGGTAAAATCGAGCCATGCAAAAGAGAAACAGAGAATTCGATGGATAAAGTAATAAAGATTTCAAAATTCAACATTTGTAGGATTTCAGACATGGCCCAGTTTATGTAATTTCATTGTTCAAAAGAAAGGTCAACAAAGTTTGTAGTTAGAGGGTACCATGACGAGAAGATATAATTCCCATAAGTTATCTCAATTGATGCCAAAGCGGTTCTAAACTTAACCATCTTTTCGAAAGAATTGCTTTTTGTGAAAGTAACATAACAACTTCAACACATATGTTAAAATTTCACAAGAGATGAACGTAAGCAATTTCAAAAGGTTTGCCACACAAAAAAGTTACATGCAACTTCATGTATTGGATAACACTGTCATTTTAGTCCCTCTCACATCCAAGTGCAGGATGTTTAATTCTTTGTTTCATTTTCATAGATGCCATAGTGATATTGTTAGAAAAACCAAATAAATACAACAAAATCAATCACACGAATGGAAAATAAACATAAATTTTAAGTGGAAAACCCTAATAGGAAGAACCATTGCCTAAACTATTCTTGCACCTTTTGTATTGCCTCAAAAGTGATTGTAGTGCTCTATTCTATTTACAACAATGGTCTTATGTCGTTCGGGCTTTCCTCCCCCTTTGTATATGCCTTTTACTTTGAGTGTGAGACCTTGATTTAATCTCATCAATAGAATAGATGTGAGATTTTGAG
This sequence comes from Pinus tabuliformis, assembly GCA_031772625.1. Classification (NCBI taxonomy): domain Eukaryota; kingdom Viridiplantae; phylum Streptophyta; class Pinopsida; order Pinales; family Pinaceae; genus Pinus; species Pinus tabuliformis. The sequence goes on from CM062807.1 coordinate 318,214,214, forward strand.
CTAACCTCAACATTATATTAGATGTGAGCCATTGATCTATCCCAATTATGTAACTTGGACTTCAAACTCATTTAACATCGACATTCCAACACTCCACCTGAAGGTGAAATAGGATTTGATAGTAGCTAACAATGGGTTACCTTCCAAATTTGCAAATATGGCAGTGTGCTTATATTTTAAGAGTAAAAATGTTGTAGAATATCGCCTTCATTCAATAAGAAGGATGTAGTTCCACATCTCACTAGGAAATTTTCATCAGTGTAAAGGTGGAGGTGCCATCAAAATAATTTATTGCATATTGTCATCGCCACAAATGTCATGGTCCAAAAAACATGGTCAATGACTTAAAAATTATCCTCTTCGAGGGGGAGACCTCCCTTACATTACATAAATGAAAATTTCTTGGATGATACAAATGAAAAGGCCTATTTTGTATATATAGGAATTTAAGGGGTCACAATATAATGAGACCCTACATAACAGTAATAATGTAAGAGCAAAACAATAACAATAGTGGGTTTTTATAGGGCACAACAATAACAATATGGGGGTGTTGACGGTGTTGGACCCGCTAACATTCAGGGGATCTCCTCGGTATGAAGTCCCAACTAGACCTCACAATGTTTGGTGTAGGAGTCCCATCCAGTATGATGGCCCGATTTCCATTATCTTAAATGTTTGCCTTAGCTCTTGCTTGTCAACATGAGAGAGTGGTCTACTTTGTCTTCGAGGTTCGCATGCTTGGTGAATGATAGTGTTACTTGTGTCAAGGTTCTTTCACAACAAAGGGAGAAGATGGAAGTGAGTCTCTAGTCAATGGGGAAAGGGCCCCAACTTTGTTAGAGACACACAACACAACAAGACATGCACAACTTCCAGAGGCGCAGTCTACATGGATGTGGTAGTCACAACACACATGGGAAGATAACACGTACAACACCCAGTGGAGCAACCCATGCGAGTGCGACGGTCGTTATAAAAATTTTATGTGAAAGGTTCTATCTGATGTCCGGGGAGGTAACCAACACGGGTAGGACAATGTTAACAACTTATATAACACATTTTCGTAATTATATGTATTAGAGCAAATGAATGAGTTCAATTGTTTAACACGGGTTAAAGAAACATGTATTACAAATGTTCAAGATTAATCTTACAAACAATTACAACACATGTGTGAAAATGTGTTGGCCTGTGATCAGGCTTCTGAATTAAGCGAAATTTCCAAGACACATCGATACACCATACATCACTAACCCCATGAAAGGGGTGTTGGAGCCACTGCTCGCTCCTCAAAGAAAAGACTACAGACTCTCAAGGCTATGTGGGAGGAGCCAAGGTGAAAAGTCCTTTGCATGTACAAATGAGGGGGTATTTATAGCCAAGGGTGAAACTAGCCCTTGTGACTGTTCGACTTCCATCATGACTTTCTGACTTATTTGACTCTTCATCTTTACATGACTCTTCAGATTATAAGTGGGTCTCTTGGACTTCCATGTTACATTACATTGATTTACAATAGTATGGCCCACATTAGTTATGTGGCTGACATGACTCATGACACGACTCAACATGATAGTGCTGGTATTTTCATGTTGTTGGTGGTGTGCATGTCAAGCTGCAGTGCTGCTGAGTGATGGATGTCCTCTTGGTGTATCACAGCTTCACCTCCGCATGGCAAGGTGTGTGGAGTCTTCAATGGTCATTGGTGTTTGCTTGATGTTTCATGTGCACGTTGCTCCTTTGCTTGTACTTTGGCATGCTTGACATGTTTGTTCGTTCACGGAAAATTCTCCTCATTCGTTTGCGAACACATCTCCTTACATGCATCATTTGTTTTTTCATTCGCGAACACATCTCCTTGCATGTGCCCTCCTTGTTCTTCCCATCCATCATCACATCATGTCTTATCCATATACCTGTATTTGCAATCACTCATGACAAGATGACATCAAATCCATAAACCTCCTAGTCTACCATGATGCATTGTTATTCACTTTAAGATGTAGGTGACCGAGATAGAGGACAAGGCTATAAAACTAGGCAAGGCAAGTTTTGAGCTGGGATGTTGGCTCCGGGCACTACTAGTGAAAATTGCGTGGAATTCACTAGGAGACTAAGATGGGCAATCCAGATTAGCAGTTACTGTTCGTGGGATCTAGCTCGATTGGAGGGAAGATCTACACAATTTCTAGAGGGAGGCAGTGCAGGCAGTTGAGGGGCCTGGCAACAAAACTATGCAATTCTTGGAGGGAGCGAGCTGTGGGCTTCAAGAGGATTGGTAGAAAAAACTGTGCAATTCCTAGAGGGAGCTAGCAGTGGGTTGTGGGATGGCTTGGCAGCAAAAACTGTGCAATTCCTGGAGGGAGTTGGCAGCAGGCAGGAGGGTTGCTGGAGACAAAAAATATGCAATTGCTGGGAGGCTAACCCGATGAATACGTTTGCATAGTTTCTGAGCTAAGCGGGATGTTGGGCAGATGAGGAGCTTTCTTATGAAATCTAAGTAGTTTTATTGGTGAACAACCGGCTGGCTTACTGGGAAGACTGCGCAATTGTTTGAGGGAGACAAGGACGGCCACTTGTTTTCTGTTCGGCATGTCTGCATTGTTTCCTCAATTAGTGGAGCGAGTAAGGTCTGCAGCTTCTACACAATTTTTGAGGGGAGTGAGTCCTGGGGTTACTTCCCAGTCAAACTCTCCGGGTGACCAACAAGAGGGTAGGTTAATCAACTTGTAGGCAGTGCAGATTGAAATGGCTTGTTGGACACTTCTACCTTGTTCTGGGTGATAGTCGGTTAAGTCAAGTGCAGGGTGGAGGTACGACTATTAGAGGGTGATCTGGTCGTCAGAACTTCAACAAAATGACTAAGTGTGTGAGCGAGTGAATTTGTGCATACACGACCTTGCAAACACACACTCGACTTGACAACAAGTCACCTCAAACCATCAAGACAACATATGTTCAACATGACTGACCGACGGTGTGAGCGACAAGCATGATGCTTGTGATAGATCGTTGAACGACTATGACAACGCTTGACAGTGCATACAACTTCGTGTGTGAGTGCAACGGATGTTCACATAGAAAATACAACATGTACACACGAAGTGAGGACCTTGTGCATGACCAAAACATGGCTGCAAGTGTGGCATTGAGACCAACATGCAATTTTTTTTCCATTGAATGGTCAATAAAGGAGGGTGCAAAGACTCACATGAGCCCACGGGGTGAGCCCAAGTGCTTGCAAACATCAAGTAAAAATCCAAGGGAGGCTCTGAAATTGGATGCAAGCCAAAATTTTGGAGGGTGTTGCAGCCACTACAACACTTGGCGAAACATTGGTAGAATTCCAACTTCTCTGTTTTGGTTCATTGACAACATAGGGCCTTTGTCTTCTAAGGATTATTGAATCATTGTGTGGGTTACTTCGGCTTTCCCACTTACCCCATGGACAGGCATGGTTCACCTTTTTCCAACTCAATCAAACACAATAAAAATTTCAGCTTGATCATAGTGTTTCGATATCAGGGAGGGTAGTTTGGTTCGCGAGTTAAAAAATTTCATAGCATAAGTTTTCATCTCTAGTGTTTCTCTACTGCCAGTAGGCCTGGATAGTACCCCGACGAAGTCACGCAGGAACACAACATTGTTCCACTACCAGTGAGCCTGGACAGTACCCTGGTGGAGTTGCATGCTTCACCTCTCTGCACAAAAAGCATTTCTCTTCTTTTGCCTTTGTATTTTTTAAAGAGGACTGTGCATAGGCACTTATTTATTTTTGGGGCGGAAGAGTGATCCCGACTTATTGAGAGAAGAAGAGGTTTTTCCTTCAGAGAAGCATGTAAAACCTCTGACATAGGTTTGATTGTTTATATTTTCCCCTTCTTCGTTTCTACTAGTTGGATGAGCTTGATCACATAGAGCAGAAGACTGAGTATAGGCATGGGGTTTCCCAGTGTGGACACAGATTCATGGTTGGACCCAAGCTTCCCTTGCAGACGGTTTGTATTTTCTGTCAAGACTTCATCAGCCGCAAGTTATAACCAAGCACAGAGAATACGGACGCGGGATAGGCCAAGTGTTGTAGTGTCACAAGTCTCTTTAGATGTCAGCCACATACTCATTCAAAAGCCAAAATCCAGTAAAGGGCAACACTTATTTACAAAAGACAAAAAATAATAGGATACTAAGAAAACCAAACAAACGAAACAAAAATAGTAAGCAAAGAAAACAAAACAAAAACAACAAGCAGTAAGCAGACTATGTACATGGTGCGGGGCGTGGCCCGACCTACTGAAAATAGTGCTTGAGATCTTGGTCGTTGACAGGAAGGTTGTCAATCCTCCCGTCAAGTGATTGTAGACAGTATGTGTGTGGGCCAAGCTTCTCATGGACTATGTACGGACCAATCCACAGGGACTGGAACTTCGTATGCTTGCCTTTGTCTTCATGGGGTTTATCCCATTTCAAGGCTAAGTCACCAACATCAAAGTTAATTTTCCTTACAGACTTCTTATCGAACCATCTCTTGATATAGTTCTGGTGGAGTGTAATTTTTTTTTCTTTTCATCCTTTCTTCATGTAGTTTTTGAAGTGTATCCATCTTATGTTGGACTAGCATGCAAGACTTGCCTTGGGATTCTTGAGACAAATGAAGCGCATGCACGCAGATGTTGGACAATAGGATGGCTTCTTTACCATAGACTAGGAAGTATGGTGAAGTATTCAAAGAGGGTTTTGGTGTTACACGGTCAGCCCATAAAGCATTAATCAAGGTAGAGAGCTAGTTACACTGCTTAGAGTAAACGATCTTTTTTATTATACGGATAAGGTTCTTGTTCGTGGATTCTGCAAGACCGTTTCCCTACAGGTAGTAGTTAGATGAATGTTTTAGCACAATACCATTTTGTAATGAAAAATTAGAAAGCTTTAAAGATGAAAAATACGTTACATTATCACACACAAGTGATACTGGAATGCTAAAGCATGAGATGATGTTCTATTGTAGGAAGTTGATGACTTCCTGGTCATTCACTTGCTTGAGCGGAACTGCTTTTGTCCACCGCGTGAAGTAATCAATTGTTGTTAGAATATAGTGGTGTTGTTTCGACGAATGTGGGAAAATTTCCCCAATGAGGTACAGGCCCCATTGTTGGAACTATTCAGTCACTACAACACGGTGTAGTTGGGCTAATGACCTTTGAGTTCTATCAATGCATCGTTGACAGACCAGGCACTTGCAGGCATAAGCATGTGCATCCTTGAATAATGTGGGCCAGTAGAAACCAGCTCGCATAAATTTGTGCGCAATGGTATTTCTTGCGAAGTGACCCCTGGCTGGTCCATCATGCAGATATTCCAAAACCTTCTCTGATTCATGTGCCTCTAGGTACCTAAGCAAGATTCTGTTGTTGTGCTTTCTGTAAAGCACTCTGTGCACCAACTGATAAGCTAAAGCTTTGAGATGCAATGCCCTCTTTTGTCTGATGGAAAATTGAGAGGGTATGGTTCCCTTCTCAAGGTACTGGCACACATCTACGTACCAAGAGTTTCCGTTTACAGTGGGTGGTGCTCACACTACATCATACATTTCAATTTCTTGCTCCCAACTAGCGAGCTTTTCTTCTTCCTCCTATGCGTGTACTGCCTCGGCTGCGAGTTTGCAGAGACCATGAACTTTGATAGTGTGAACTGACTTGATGTCAAGATCATATTCTTGCAAGCCTGTCATCCAATTCGCACATCATTCACCCAGCTCTTGTTGTACAAGTAGTGAGTGAACTGCTGGGTGAGGCACATAGACTATGAAATTGTTTTTTAAGCAAGTAGGGTCTGAAGTGTTTCATCACCTTGTATACTGCATATTCTTATTTTTTAATGGCAGGGTATTTGGGTTCGGGTCCTTGCATGCTTGCGCTCATGAAGGAGATGGGATGTTCATCGCTCATTTCATCCTTTTGAGTAAGTACTGCAGCAAGCAATTTGTTAGAGGCGAATGTGTATAGCATGAAGTCTTTGTTGAAGTTTGGGTTGTATAGTGCAACACTTTTACAATAGCTTGCTTGATACGGGTGAATGCATGCTTTTCCCTCTTTCCCTAGATGTAAATTGCATCCTTCTTGATCATGGATTGCATTGGTTTTACTATCTGCACATAGTCCGAGATGAACTTCCGGAGGAAGTTTATCTTTCCCAAGAAGGATTGCATTTCTTTCTTGTTGACTGGGTGAGGGATCTGTGTAAAAGTTCGGACCTAGTCCGGATCAACCTTGATCTCGCTCTTGGAAACGATGTGTCCAAGGAGGTTCCACTTAGATACTGCAAATATGCTCTTTTTGGGATTTAAGGAAATCCCGTATTTCTGGCATCGCTAAAAAATTTTCTTCAGATGACGTATGTGGTCTTCCCGTTTTCTTGAAAACAAAATCATATCATTGAGGTACACCACTACATGTCTAATGAGTTCGCGGAAGACGATGTCCATGCCGTGTTGAAAGGTTGCGCCTGCATTCATGAGCCCAAATGGCATTCGTCTGTATGCGAACGTACCCCACTTGGTACGGAAGGTAATTTTGAGTCTATCAGGTTCCTCTACCAGAACCTGATTATATCCTGAAAACCCGTCAGGTAAGGAAAACATCTATGCCACAGATATTGTTTGCAAAATGTGCTCCATAGATAACACGGGGTAGTTGTCCTTTTCCAAGGCGCGGTTCAAGTTCTGGAAATCAACACACAAGCGGATTTCCTCGGACTTATTATGTATAGGAACAAGGTTTGAAACCCAAGTAGAATGATGAACTCCGTATATGATCCCTGCATCCATCAACTTGGTGACCTCTTTCTTTATGAGGGGTTCAAGTGACAAAAGTACTTTCCTCAACTTCTGCTAATATGGCTTGACCCTTCTTTGATTGGAATGATGTGTTAGATTATTCACATGTCGTAAGTTTTTAAATCATCATATGTCCACACAAACACATCCCGATACTATTTTAATAAGAGGACAAAGGCTTGTTGCTCCTGCTATGTGCAACACATAATGAGATGGACGAACTTCAAATCTTGTTCTGTTCCCAAGTTAATTAGTTTGTGCATCATGGTAGAGTTGTGGGTTTTGCTGTTCCTTGGCCCCTGAAAGTGTTCTTGCAAGTCATAGATTTTTTCCAACGATACCACACCTTTGGGGATGAGGTGGCCTTTCTTGATATCTGCCCCAACTTGCAAAGATCGCTCGTGCTCATCTTCATCTATTGCTGCATCCTTGAAGGTATCAATGTTAGCCATGAAATGCAGTATCTGTTGATCATCATCAAACACGCATAAATTAGTTATGTTATCCGGGATAGACGGTCTATACAAAATTTCAATAGTAAATTTATCCCTAAGCAATGACATTCTAGAAGTTGTGTTTTCCAAAGCATTGACAACTACATTACGCGTTCTTGGTACAATAGTGATATTAAATGCTTGGAAGTTAGAGATCAGTCGCCATACCTCTTGCTGGTAACTTTTGAGATGAGGTGATAAACAATGAATGGTGTTATGTACCTATCGTACCACTATTTCTGAATCACCTACCACTTTGAGCGTGACCACATTGAGGCTAATGGATTTTTGCAAGCCCAACACGAGTGCTTCGTATTCAACAATGTTGTTCATGCACTTGAACTCCAGGTGGCTCGAAATCAAATGTTTCCTGTTGTTTGGGTCAATAAAGACACACTCGACTCCTGAGCCATCATGTGACTTTGATTTGTCGAAGTACATGGTCCACAACTCGTCTGTACATAGACTGTTCGATGCGATTGCACTAATGCTACTCTTATTGCTACTACTACTACTACTACTGTTACAATGTACTGTATCTTGAAAATGGCAACAAGAAATTGCTAAAAATAGCACTGTTAAAAATAGCAGTTTAGGTATCAGTGCTGGATTGGGCAACAGGGAATGAAAAATGGAAGTGCTAAAAATAGAAGTTCTATTTTTAGCAGTTCAGTGTGGATTCCTATTTTAGTCAGACCCTCAACTAGAAATAGGAAGTAAAATTCGAATTTGATATTAACAACAGTTTGTAAATTAATTAATTAATTCAGTTTGAGTTAATTAGTTAAGGAATTATGAACTTGAAGTATATGTGAGGACATTCAACAATTTCTCCTTTGATTGAGGGATATAACTACCAGTTAAAGGATGAGGATGAGTTGTAATTAGTTGGCTCAGTTAATTGAGTCAAGTCAAGTTAGATTAATTTAACAAGTTGTTAAATTAATGAGATTTAGTTTGTTAATGCTTGCATGTATGTAACAACTGGTATTTTCAGATAACTAAAGATTCACTCATGGATAACTCATGCATGTCAGTTCAGACACAGACCCAGTTGAGATCAGATGGAGGGACAGTGTACTATCAGTTGCTAGGATATTCCTTTTGAATATTCCTTGCATGCAGAAGGAATATTATTCCTTATGGATTGCGTAGTTGGACCCGAGGTTACAGTAGGTATGATTTGGCCAATTCACACATGTTATGACATTGGACCCCAATCAAAACTGCGCAAGGAAATAGGAGCTTGGAGGACTTGTGGAGCCTATAAATACAGGCCTAGGTAGTCCATGAGCTATATCATCAGAGTACAGAGAGAGCAGGATAGCTTTTGAGCTGATTCTTTTTGTATTTTGTTGAGGATTTCCACTTGATTGATAATACAAAGATGGGGTTTTAGGCTGGTGCTTTCCCCAGGTTATATCCTCTATGTTATGGTTGATTACTTCTCATTCTCAGTTACATTGCATATATCAGTTTGCTCTGCAGGTGAAATTTCTACATGATATCAGTGAGCTAGTTGATTTGTTGAGAAAATTCTACATGGTATCGGAGCACAGGTGATCAAGGAAGAACAGTATACAAGAAGGGAGAAGTTGAAGTTTATGGTTTCTGAATATTGAATTGAGTTCTTATCACATCTATTTCACCGATGGCATTCTATGGTTTGAGACTCGAATATGCCCTTGATGGCAGTTCGAATTATATAGCATGGAAGGATCACATGGAGGCAGTATTAGAAGATAATGGCCTTAAGGACTTCATTGATCAAGAAGTCCAAAAGCCGACTGATGCTACTCAACTGGCGGAATGGAAAAAGTGTGTGGCTAGAGCTAGGAGAATCATCCTGGAGGGAGTTCAAGATCACATAGTCTCGAGCCTCAATGGGAAGGAGACTCCATTTTCGATGTGGAAAACATTGAAAGATCTTTATCAGAATAGCAGTGATCAGAGGAAGCTGGCACTGAAGGACAAACTTCGAAAGATCAAGTGTGAAAAGGATGACACGATCTCTATGTATTTGAACAAGCTCACCTCATGCAGGATGAGCTTGGAAGTGTAGGGATCGTGACAACTGATGATGACATGGTGAGTCTTGCACTCCTCACTCTTCCTAAGAGCTGGCATAATTACCAGGACTCTGTTAATGGAAGAGAGAAACTGCCAGATTGGGAACGACTTTGGTCAGACTTGATGCAGGAGGAGATAAGAAGAAGCACCAGAGATGGTTCTTCATCCATGGACAATGAAGAAATTGTGCCTTGGAGAGTAAGGCGAAGAAGGGGAAGGATAAGGTTTCTCTTTTCGAGTCCAGTTCTTCCCATGGTGGGAAGAAGTTTGACAAATTGAAAGTGTGATGCTTTCGTTGTCATGAGGTGGGCCATTTTATTACAAATTGTCCACTGAGGAAATCCAAGAAGGGATCCAGGGAAGGATCTGAGGGTGAGGCACTTACTTCACAGTTTGAGTTGGATTTCACACTCTTCGCATGCATGGTTTCATCCATGGTGGGAAGTGGTTGGTTTCTTGACAATGGAGCTTCTTTCAACATGACTAGCGACAAGAGTTTGTTTAGTACTTTGGAGGAGAAAGATCTCCAGATACTCATAGTGATGGGTAATGATGAAAAGTATAGTGTCTCAGGTGTAGGCATGGTTATTTTTCAGAGGGAGCATGGAGCTCGCCTTACCTTGACTGATTTCAAGTATGTACCAGGACTAAAGAGAAACTTGGTGTCGATCACGATGCTGGAAGACAGAGGCTATGATGTAGTCTTTAGTAAGGGAAAGGTTTTCCTTAGACACATCATCACTAGACAAGTGAAGCAAATCAGTTCACGGGTTAAGAACCTGTATGCTCTTGAGGTTCAAGATGCATGCAAAGCCTTGAGCAACAAGGCAACTGATGGAGACTTGGTGGTTGAGAGGGAGAGTATATTACCTCTCAACATGCAGCACCAGAAGAAGTCTCAGATGATTGTGGGGGATCCACGATTGGTGTAGCAACTTCAGGAGGTTGTGGAGCAGCCACAATAGGGGAAGCTGAGTGGAGATCGAGTAGAGACATCTACTCATGCAGAGACCTCCATTAGGGGGAAACTTCGAGCCAGGTGGGCTGAGGGATCACATGCAGCCATCTCTAGGTAGGAGATGGGGTGATGTGGAGTGATCGTCCCAAGGAGGAGGGACAGGATCCTTGAAGTACCCAACCTCTTTGATTCGACTTTACTACGAGAGCCCCGATGAGGAGTAAAAAAAATTGACTGATTGGGTAGAGACATATGCAAATGGAGCGGCAGAGAGAGCTATAGTGCAGGGAATCCCAGGACAACGCAAAGCTAGTAGGCTGCAACAATGCGAGAGGCACAAGTGTGTTGTACCAGTGTAGGGTAGCACAGAGAGGTGTGCAACGATGCGGGATGCATGGAGATGTTGTAGTAGCACAGAGGTCAGAGAGGGAGAAATTGTCATCAGCATATAGAGCTTCAGCATCAGAGTATGTTTCTAGCCCAACAGAGAGGTCAGTTGGGAGTTTTTTTGTTGTTTCGAGAGTCGCTGGAGCAACCACACTTGGTAGAAGTGTTGCATGCAGAACATTCCGAAGGTACAGGATGGGGTTTGAGAGGAAGCCTTTCTTGTTGAGAGGGAGTGTTGAAAATGGCAACAAGAAATTGCTAAAAATAGAAGTGCTAAAAATAGCAGTTTGGGTAGTAGTGCTGGATTAGGAAACAGGGAATGAAAAATGGAAGTGCTAAAAATAGAAGTTCTATTTTTAGCAGTTCAGTGTGGATTCCTATTTTAGTCAGTCCCTGGACTAGAAATAGGAAGTAGAATACAAATTTGATATTAACAGCAATTTGTAAATTAATTAATTAATTCAGTTTGAGTTAATTAGTTAAGGAATTATTAACTTGAAGTCTATGTGAGGACATGCAACAATTTTTCCTTTGATTGAGGGATTTAACCATTAGTTAAAGGATGAGGATGAGTTGCAATTAGTTGGCTCAGTTAACTGAGTCAAGTCAAGTTAGATTAATTTAGCAAGTTGTTAAATTAATGAGTTCAGTTTGTTAATGCTTGCATGTATGTAACAACTGGTATTTTCAGATAACTGAAGATTCACTCCTGGATAACTCATGCATGTTAGTACAGACAGAGACCCAGTTGAGATCAGATGGAGCGACAGTGTACTATCAGTTGCTAGGATATTGCTTGTGAATATTCCTTGCATGCAGAAGGAATATTATTCCTTATGGATTGCGTAGTTGGACCTGAGGTTATAGCAGTTATGGTATGGCCAATTCACACATGTTATGACATTGGAACCCAATCAAAACTACACAAGGAAATAGGAGCTTGGAGGACTTGTGGAGCCCATATATACAGGCCTAGGTAGTCCATGAGCTATATAATCAGCGTACAGAGAGAGCAGGATAGCTTTTGAGCTAATTCTTTTTGTATGTTGTTGAGGATTTCCACTTGATTGATAATACAGAGATGGGGTTTTAGGCTGGTGCTTTCCCCAGTTTATATATTATGTGTTATGGTTGATTACTTCTCATTCTTAGTTATATCTATTCATGCTTGATGTTGTTCATGTTCAATTAAGCTTTTGCAAAGTTTATGGTAGATGTAGATCTAGTATTATGCTTTAGTACATTGCATATATCCGTTTGATCTGCAGGTGAAATTTCTACATGATATCAGTGAGCTAGCTGATTTGTAGAGAAAATTCTACACTGTACATGTTTCATTTCCATCTGTTGGGCAAGGAAGGAGACCCAACTACATGTTTGGTGGGGTTGAAGCTGGTCGTGCAGGATAACACGCCAACATTGTTTCCAAGAGGTAGTTGCCAAACATGAGCTCTACGAAGGCCAACGGTTTGTTCTCGCCATTGATGGGAGTGACATTGTGCCTCATATATCTCTTGGATAACACCCAGATTTGATTGTTTTTTCCCTTGTACGAAAGCCACATGTGCGACCAGTCTATAGCAAAGTATTCGTTCAGCTTGCTGGACCAGTCTCTGTTGAGTAGTAAGCCATACGCTTCCGATATGTCCACAACAACAATGTTTATGCACTGGTGAACTCGGTCGTCATGAGATAGTCGAATGATCACATCTTGAAGTTCACCAATGGCTGGTATGGATGTTTGATCAAGTTGGATGATCTAAGTGGATGTATTTCTCCACTGCACATTGATCTTTATAACAATGGAGAGCGGCATGACGTTGGCTGCTGTTCTAGAATCAACCAAACGGTTGTGAACATTACAGTTGAAGATTTCGAATGAAAGTAGGAATGGAGGGCAAACAGAGTTTACTTCTTTCATCTGGAGTGTGTTTACCACAATTGAAAGTGATCTGGGAGGGGTGCTTGCTCCCTTGCTGGTAGAGGCTGCGTTTTCCGCTAATGTCTGCCCCAGTGCACACAACGGGATGTCTCACTGACTCTAGATCTTAGCCAACTTGAACAAACTGATGTTTGCGCGAGTTTTCTTCATGTCATCCACAATGTTGTAATCTAGAGGGGATAGACTCACCAAGGTGTCCGGGGTAAGACTGGTATTCATGTTATCCAGTGGAGTGTTCTGTAGTTTGCTACTCATGGACGTACTCTTGTCCGCCACTGTATTCCCGGGCTTGCTTTGCATTTTTTGCTTTTGGATGGCTGGTGGATCAACCTTCCTCAGTAGTTCAAGCTTTTGTTTCACCTCCCCAAGTGTAGGGTGATCCCATTTACTTCTGAGATTGTAATGATCATTTTGCTTTTGGGGTTGCTTCTCGGTGTTCATCTTTTGCGCTGCTTGCGAGCAAAGATACATGTTTACCACATGCCCAAATCTTGATGCCTCATCTGACACAACATCTTCGTCATTGTCTATATCTCTCGACTATCCCTGCGCGCTAATCGCTACGTCAAGTGCACGATTGCATATTGAGCGTCCAACTCGCTTCCAGTCCGGACAAAGCCCTTCCAAGTGATCATCTTCATGAAATGAACAAAATTCGTTGTTCACACATTGTTCAAGCTGGAACACTGAGCTCTATGTAGTTTTAGTCGGGAGATGATTTTTGCCTAATGACATGCTCCCTTGTCTCTGTTTCGTCTGTCAGTTGCTTGTAGATGTGTCAATTGTTCGTTGCTTGAGCTTGGACACTTATGTTGTCAAGTTTTTTACAAGATGAGTAAGGTTTCAATATCACTTGTTTCCCTGTCCTTACCCTTGCTCACCGTAGCCTGTGGCTTCTTGATCACATCTCTAGAGTCCTTTGTTGGTTCATCATCCTTGATGACTCCAATTTCACATAGGTCCTTTTCAACAACAATGGCCTATTCACATTTTTCTAACAGTGTTGGTTTCGCAACTCGCTTGATGAACTGCGCAATGTTGTTCTATAGGGCGGACATGTAGTAATTGATGGTGATGGAGTCATGAGGTTTTGTGTCCACTGCAAACTTATTCAATATGCACAGAAACCTCTGATTGAAATATTTTACCTTTTCTTTCCCCTCCATCTTCAGGCTTCCCAATTCTTTGAGTAACATGGTTGTGGTGTTGTCATCAACAAACTTTTCCACAAACATACATTTGAACATGCCCCAATTATGTATGGAGTTGAAAGGAAGCCTGTGATACCATGAAACTGCACGAATAGGTACATGGGAACAATCTACATGCAATATCATCGTAGCGTACCTCAAGTGTCTGCAGCTATAGGTAGAAGTTGTCTAAGTGATCTTCTACCTTCACTATGATGTCGGGGTCAAACTTTGTGATCATTCTCTCCGACCGCTTTGGAATCTTGTGCAAAGCACTCGGGAGATCCAATGGTCCTTGAGTCAACCATTCCAAATTTTGTTCATCCATGTCTTCTTTCTCTTCGTCCTCCTCCTCTTCTTCAAAGTGGCAGTTTCGGCTCTAAGTCTATTGGTTCTTCTCCACCTCCACCTCCTCCACTGCCATCCCCTCCGCCTTTTGTATCGAAGTCTAAGCCCAAGATCACGAGGGTGTCTCATTCTCCTTGTTGGAATACTAGAGGTTCCTCTCCATTCTCAACAGCTTCTGCCAGACCTTCAAGTGTGGCAAGAACTGCTTCTTGTATTGATGATACAACAACCCTTGTGGGAGTGATTTTTGGCTTTCTTGACACGTATGGAAGATGTTGTATTCTTGGGATCAGTCTGATTGCTTTTGCGAACTGGTGGGTGATGGGGCAGACATCGCGAAGGTGCAAATACAAAATTTCTTGTTTAGTCCTGGGAGGTGAGGAGCAACCAACTTCAGAGTCATGCGTAGGTGAGAGGGAGTGCGAGTTACTGCCTTGACCAGATGATTGATGAGTGGGAGTGAGAGGACATTCAGCCATAAAAATTGGCGACCCTCCTTCTAGCACCAGAAATGTTGACGGTGTTGGACCTGCTAACATTCAGGGGATCTCCTCTGTATGAAGTCCCAACTAGACCTCACACTTTTTGGTGTAGGAGTCCCATCCGGTATGATGGCCCGATTTCCATTATCTTAAATGCTTGCCTTAGCTCTTGCTTGTCAGCACGAGAGAGTGGTCTACTTTGTCTTCGAGGTTCGCATGCCTAGTGAATGATAGTGTTACTTGTGTCAAGGTTATTTCACAATAGAGGGAGAAGATGGAAGTGAGTCTCTAGTCGATGGGGAAAGAGTCCCAACTCTGTTAGAGACAAACAAAACAACAGGACATGCACAAATTCCAGAGGAGCAGTCTACACAACACACACGGGAAGATAACAAGTACAAAACCCAGTGGAGCAACCCGTGCGAGTGAGACAGTTGTTATAACAAGTTTGTGTGAAAGGTTCTGTCTGATGTCCAGGGAGGTAACCAACACGGGCAGGGCAACGTTAGCAACTTATACAACACATTTTTGTAATTATATGTATTAGAGCAAATGAATGAGTTCAATTGCTTAACACATGTTAAAGAAACATGTATTAAAAATGTTCAAGATTAATATTACAAACATTTTGAACACACGTGTGAAAATGTGCTAGCCTATGATCAAGCTTCTGAATTAAGCGAAATTTCGAAGACACATCGATACACCATACATCACTAACGCCGTAAAAGGGGTGTTGGAGCCATTGCTCGCTCCTCAAAGAAAATACTACAGACTCTCAAGGTTATGTGGGAGGAGCCAAGGTGGAAAGTCCTTTGCATGTACAAATGAGGGGGTGTTTATAGCCAAGGGTGAAACTAGCCCTTGTGACTGTTCGACTTCCCTCATCAATTTGTGACTTATTTGACTCTTCATATTAGAAGTGGGTCTCTTGGACTTCCATGTTACATTACACCGATTTACAATAGTATGGCACACATTAGTTATGTGGCTGACATGACTCATGACACGACTCGACATGACAATGCTGGTATGTTCATGCTGTTGGTGGTGTGCATGTCGAGCTGTAGTGCTGCTAAGTGATGGATGTCCTCTTGGTGTATCACAACTTCACCTCCACATGGCAAGGTGTGTGGAGTCTTCAATGGTCATTGGTGTTCGCTTGATGTTGCATGTGCACGTTTCTCCTTTGCTTGTACTTTGGCATGCTTGACATGTTTGTCCGTTCACGAAAAATTCTCGTCGTCTGTCCGCGAACACATATCCTTGCATGCATCATTTGTTTGTTCATTCGTGAACACATCTCCTTGCATGTGCCCTCCTTGTTCATCCCATCCGTCATCGCGTCATGCCTTATCCATATACCTGTATCTGCAATCACTCATGACGAGACGACATCAAATCCATAAACCTCCTGGTCTACCATGATGCATTGTTATTCACTTTCGGGTGCAGGTGACAGGAGAGAGGACAAGGCTATGAAACTGCGCAAGGCAAGTTTTCAGCTAGGATGTGGGCTCCGGTTACTACTAGTGAAAATTGCGGAGAATTCACTGGGAGATCGAGATGGGAAATCTAGATCAACAGTGACTGTCTGTGGGATCTGTCTCGACTAGAGGGAAGATCTGCACAATTTTTAGATAGAGGTAGTGCGGACATCTGAGGGGGTTGGCAACAAAATTGTGCAATTCTTGGAGGGCGCTGACTGCAGGCTTCAGGAGGGTTGGTAGCAAAAATTGCGCAATTACTAGAGGGAGCTGGTAGTGGGTTGCGGGGTTGTTGGAGACAAAAACTGTGCAATTGCTGGGAGGTTGACTTGATAAATGCCTCTGCACAGTTCTGAGCTGAGTGGGATGTTAAGTAGCTGAGGATATTTCTCATGAAATCTACACAATTTTCTAGGTGAATAATTGACCGACTGACTGGCTGGGAAAACTGCACAATTTTTTGAGGGAGACAAGGAAGGGCAGTTGGTATCTGTCTGGTTTGTCTATGCAGTTTCCTCAATCAATGAAGAGGGAAAGGTTTGCAACTTTTGTGCAAATTTTTAGGGGAGTGAGTCTCGGGGTTACTGCCCGGTCAAACTCTCTAGTTGACCAGCAAGAGGGTAGGTTGATCAGCTTGTGGGCAGTGCAAATTGAAATGGCTTATTGGACACTTCTGCATTGTTCTAGGTGACAGTCGGTTAAGTTAATTTAGGGTGGAGGTTCGGATATTAGAGGGTGATCAAGTCGTCAGAACTTCAACAAAATGACTAAGTGTGTGAGCGAGTGAATTTGTGCATACGCGAACTTGCAAACACACACTCAACATGACTTGACGATAAGATGCCTCAAACCATCAAGACAACATATGCTCAACATGACTGACCGATGGTGCGAGTGACAAGCGCGACACTTGTGATAGATCATTGAACGACCGCGATGACGCTTGCGCAACAGTGCATACAACTTCATGTGTGAGTGCGACAGATGTTCACATAGAGAATACAACACGTACACATGGAGCGATGACCTTGTGCATGACCAGAACATGGTTGCAAGCATGGCATTGAGACCAACATGAAAAAATTTGTCCATTTAATGGTCAATCAAGGAGGGTGCAAAGACTCACATGAGCCCTAGGGTGAGCCTGAGTGCTTGCAAACGTTAAGTAAAAATCCAAGGGAGGCTCTGAAATTGGATGCAGGCCAAAATTTTGGAGGGTGTTGCAGTTGCTACAACAGGGGGCTACATGGGCACAACAATAACAATAAGGTGGATACACTAGTATTATAGGGACCTAACATGCCCCTCTACTTAAAAAAGTGTTGTCCTCAACACTTGAGTATTTCTAGATGCGTTTGTATAAAATTCCCATCCTCCCATGTGGAATCTTCAACGGGTAAGGTATTCCAATTAATGAGATACTCTAAAATTGATCGATTATGTAGCAGTCAAGTTCCTATTTCCGTGACTTCTTCAGGGTCAAATATGATTTTTCCTTCTTTGTCAAGTTCTGGAAACACTGTTTGAATTGGTATCTTATCACCAATAACCTTCTTTAAGCATGAAACATGGAAAACTGGGTGTAATCGGGAAGATGTAGGCAACTACAATTTGTGTGCCATAGTACCAATCTTTTGTAATACCTTGTAAGGAATGTAGTACTTGGGTGATAATTTATTATACTTCTTAGCTTGCTTGAGAGACATTTGTCTGTATGGTTGTAGCTGTAAAAATACCTATTCACTTACATCAAAAATTCTTTCACTGCGATGTTGATCTGCCTGTTGTTTCATTCGATTTTGCGCCAGAGTGAGGTTATCCTTTAAGAGTTGGAGAACTTGTTGTTGATGCTCGATGTGACCTTCCATTACTTGAACCTTAGAAATTTATCTTAAATATGATGTGATGGCTGGTGAATGATATCCATAAAGTGCCATAAATGGGGCCATTTTTGTTGCAGTTTGGAAAGAAATATTATACCACCATTCAACTAGAGGTAACCACTTGACCCATTGTGTTTGTTTATCAGAGACAAAGTAACAATGATATCCTTCCAAACATTTGTTCACTATCTCGGTTTACCCATCAGACTGAGGATGATAAGATGAGCTATGAGCTAATTGAGTACCAAGACAAGAAAATAATTCCATCCAAATATTTCTAGTGAAAATGGGATCTCCGTCACTCACTATAATCTTTGGATTTCCATGAAGCTTTTGAATTGTTTCCATAAATGCAGTAGCAACTATACTGACTTTAAAAGGATGATATAATGCACAAAAGTGTGCATACTTGGTAATTATATAACCTATCACCATGATGCCACTCTTTCCTTCAGACTTAGATAAACCTATGATAAAATCCATTGAGACCTCCTCCCAACACTGACTTGGAATGGATAAAGGTGGTAACAAACTTGAGGTCTTAATTGTCTCAACTTTATTTGGTTGGAAAACCAAACATTCTACCACAAAATTCTGAATATCTATTTTAAGGCCATTCCATTTTTTTTTCTTGACGCTATGATTAGTTTTTAAATATCTTGAGTGCCCTCCTAAGGGAGAGGTGTGAAATTCCAAAAGAATGTTTTGTTTGAGTTGGGAATTCTTACAAAGATATAAGCAAACTTTGTACCATAATGAATCATTTTTCCAACTAAATGTATCAGATGTACTAGGATCTTGCTACAACTTTTGAATGAGTGACCACACCTATTGATCATTCTTCCATTCATTCCTTGCTTTGATTATCCACTCAGGTTGGATCATAGAAATTTCATAGAGCAATGCTTCCACATGCTCATCCTTTCTTAGGAGTGCATCTGCAACAACATTTTACTTCCCTTTTTTGTAGATGATTTCAAAGTCATAATCCAACATCTTTGTTACCCATTTTTGTTGCTCTTCTGAAGATAATTTTTGTTCCACAAAGTATTTAAGACCATAATGATCTGTTTTTACCTTGAAGTGTCTTGTCATTAGGTAAGGTCACCATTTATTTAGTGCACGTAGCATTGCCAAAATTTCCTTCTCATAAATAGGTTTGTGTAAATACTTTCCTTTGATTGGACGACTTTCAAAAGCAATGGGTCTTCCTTCTTGCATTAAAACAACACCAATTCCATTTCCTAAAGCATCATATTCCACAATAAAAGTTCTTGTGAAGTCTGGCGTAGCTAAGATTGGTGCTTGACACATTGCCTCTTTAAGATGTTCAAAGGCATTCATTGCTTCCAGAGTCCAAGAAAATGTATCTTTCTTCAATAATGATGTTAGAGGTGCCACTATTCTCCCATAATTATTAACAAACTTGCGATAATACCTTTTCAACTTGAGAAATCCTCGAAGATGCTTTATGGTTGTGGGGATTTTCCATTCCTTAATGGCTTTAATTTTGTTAGGGTCTACCTTAACACTCTCATGAGATACAATATGACCCAAATATTCCACCTCTTGTACTCCAAAGAAACATTTGGAGGTTTTTGCATATAATTGTTTCTCCTCCAATAGTTTGAGCACCCTGTCAACATGTTGAAAATTTTCCTTCCAAGACTTGTTGTAGACTAGTATATCATCAAAAAATACTAACACAAATTTTCTAAGGAAGGATTTGAAAATGGAATTCATCAAACCGTGAAATGTGGAAGGTGCATTAGTAAGGCCAAAAGGCATGACTAAAAATTCGTAATGACCCTCATGAGTTTTGAATGTTGTTTTTAGAATGTTTTTGGTCTTATTTCTAATTTGATGATATCTTGAATGAAGATCCAGCTTGGTGAAGTAAATTGCTCCATGCAATTCATCCAACAATTCATCAATGACATGAATGGAAAATTGATCTTTAATAGTAGCTTGTTGAGCTTGCTATAATCTGGACACATATGCCATTATCCATCCTTCTTGTGCACCAATACTATTGGAGAAGAGAAAGAATTTTGCCTAGGTTGAATTATTTGAGCCTCTAGCATTTTTGCAACCATACGTTCAATTTCACTCTTTTGGGCATAAGGATAACTGTAAGGCTTGATGTTTGTAGGAACACTTCCTAGAATAAAGTGAATTTCATGCTTATGATCACGAATAGGTGGGAGACCTTTGGGAGTCTCAAACACGTTTGAACCCATAGTGAGCATAATTGTGCATTTATGCCCCATTGTTCTTTCTTCAAAAGATTTGTCATGCCATTAGAGATGATTATATTTCTTGGTTTCCCTACGATACCCCTTAATTCAACTTCCTTTCCTTCCCAAAAATATTTCAAGAAAAGTTCTTGAAAATTGAAAGCTATCGTCCCCAAAGATTGTAACCATTGGACTCCCAGTACAACATCAACACCACCCATTGGAATGGAAAACATTGGACTATTCAATACATATTTACCCATGGTTATCTTGATATTATGGCACTTTCTAGAGTAATTTATAGTTCCTCCATTTGCAACCATCACTTGACACTCTAGTGCTGGATTAGGAAGCAATTCAATTTCTTGGTTCTATGCACACTTATGACCTTTAGTGTATTTTCTATCACAACTATAACAAAGCCATTTTGCTATTTTTTTACTCCAATTGTTGTGGTGTCAACCTTGTAGGTTGTGGAAGACTAGCACTTCCATATTTATAGTTGTGAGTGGTAGACTTCCTTGTTGCCATAATTTTGCTTTCAACTTTTCTTGTCACCTTGAATGCCTTCTCCAATGAATCAGGTTCCCAAAGGTGAACCTCATGTTGGATGTTATCTTTTAAATTCCCTATGAAGACATTAATCTTATGCCTCTATGGAATATCGGTTACCTTAATATTCAATTTTTGGAAGTATTCAATGTGCTCCGCCATTGACCATTTTGTTTGAGATTTATCAATTAGCTAAATAAGGTGTTGCTCTTTGTATCTTCATAATGTGCTATCATTTCCTGCATAAAAATTGACCCATGATAAGTGGTTTACGAGAAAAAAATCCATATATACCATACAAAGTAATTGGGTTATAAATATAAAGATGGAATACGTACCTTTTGTGAGGGTTGCACATCTTGTAGATCAAAATAATGCTTAATTTGTAGTATCCATGTTATCGGATCCTTGCCATCAAACTTCCTCATATCTATATTTGGAATGTGGTGGTTCTTAAACCCCACATTGGAGTCTCTAAAATCGTAATTCATATTCCTTTTGCCCTCATCATGATTTTCATCGATTACCTTGTCACCATCGAGAAGGCTTTCTTGCAACAACTTTGTCAAACCTTCCTTCAAACCTTCCATGTCGGATTTTAAATCATCCATGCTTCCTTTTAAACCATTCGTTTCACCTTTTAAACCATCCATGTCACACTTTAGTTCATCTTTGGTTGCTCTTTGTGAGAGCGAAATTTGTTGCACTTGGTCCCATAATCTTGATATATCATGTTGTAATTATTCCTCTTCATGCATCATAATAGAGCTTTTGAGGGCTTAATGGGTGTATAATTATTTTTCTTAGGGGGGTTTTTAGAACCCAATACTAATATATATGCTTCAATATGCCCTTGGAATCACTTCAAACTATTTTTTCAAATAAAAGTTATGTAATTGTTTTTAAAAAATACACACATTTTTCTTACTTTTAGGAGCTTGATATTGAAATGGTTGTAAATGTGTAATTTCAGATCTTTAAGTTTTAAAATTTCTTCTATGGTATCTCTTTGATTCTTCTATCCAACCCCAAACTCTAAGCATGATTGGATTCTTTAAGAAAGAGTTATGCCAAATCTTCCACGATGACCTAATTATGGATTGGTTCAGTAAAAAGAAGTTGTACGGGATACCACATGACACTGTTTCAACCTTCGGCCCTGAAATTTCTACACAAAAAACTACAATATTTGAAATTTCAGCCAATTTTTACAGAATTCAAATCTGATTCCTGAAACAAAAGTTATGACGATTTTCCGTAGGTCGCATGTTTGAGACAAAATTCTAGAGCATGCAAAACCCTAACTTCCTCAGATCATAACTCTGAAAATATAGTGAACTAAGCTATGAAATTTTTACACGAAGTTCACTAAGATTTCAGATCCATGTGATAAAAATTTCAGCTTCTATATCCTCATATAAAAAAAGTTATAGCGAAAATTCCAAGATGGCATGTTTGAAGATGTGAAACCCTAGAATCCAAAGCTCTGATACCAAATGTTATGCAACCAGCTCACAAAAGGATAGATCAACAACTTAAAAATTATCCTCTTTGAGGGGGAAACCTACTTTACATTACATAAATAAAAAATTATTGGATGATACAAATGACAAGAGATCATTTGTATATATAAGAGTCTAAGGGGTCACAATATAATCAAAGCCTACATAACAACAATAATGTAAGGGAACAACAATAACAATAGTGGGTTTCTATGGGACACACCAATAACAATACAGGGGCTACATGGGTGCAACAATAACAATAAGGAGGATACATTAGTATTATAGGGACCTAACAGTGGAAGTTCCATCAAAATAATTGATTGTCAATCCTCATCGCCACAAATGTCATGGTTCCACAAAATATGGTCAACTCTACAAAACATGAAGGTTGGGGTGCCAAAATAAGTTAGGTAAAGTAATATGTAATCCTCTGACCATTGGACAAATTCTAATTAAAGTACTGAGTTTTGTTACTTATGAGGAACCTGTGATCCGTGACTCTCACTAAGAATATTCTAGAATATTCCACTGATGTCAAATCCCTACTATCCACCTAATAACTATTGATAATTGAATTAAAATCGTGGAAACATTCAAAAACAGACATGACTATCAACATAATAATGAAATATATTCAATTTAAAATATAAGTAATCATTGTTAATAATGATAATGAGATGCATTTATTTTAGATGTGAAATTTGAGAATTAGTATATAAAGCAATATTTGAATATCTCTTTCAATATTACCCTAAGCTACATTCACTTATTTATAACTCCTTTCCATTGAGTTTGAATTTGAATTTAAATTAAACATTTATATAAAATTTAAATTAAATAAAAATTAATTAAAATACTATGAAACTTTAATATTAAAATTAATTTAAATTCAAATTTTAAATTACTTATATAACATTTTGATATATGAAGAATTTTATTGCATTGAAACAAAACTATTATAAAATTTATTATTAAAATATTAGAATCCAAATATATAAAAATCAAATTCTATGAAAACACAATATTAAAAATATTGTAATATTCTTTTACATCTAAATTAATTCATTTTGTTCAAATTTTATTAGAAATTAAAAAATAATATATATTTTTATTATAAATTAATCCTACTTCAATTAACTTTAAAAATAATATAATTTTTTAACACAAACCTTGTTCACGCTATCCTCACTAGTTTCATTTGTGCTTTTCTATTACCACACTTATATTGTGTTAAAATCTTAGGTATGAGTGTTATTTTATTTTATTTATTTATTTATTATTATTATTATAATTTTATTTATTTATTTATTATTATTATTATTTTTTTTTTGCCTGCTTCTGAGCACATGGTATCCCTAGCCCGCGCAAGCATACAGCCAAGAGTGGAGCTCAGCCGCAATGGATCTAGGAGGCGGCTCTGAGATCCCTCCTCCCTCGCCTCCTGAAGTAGAAGCTTTCAAGAAACTTGTTGCAGCAGCTGGAAAAAGGCCGATTACTGGAGCCCAGCAGAAATTTGTTAAAAAATTGGATAGTATACCTATGGTGGTTCTGCCGGTGGAAGAAACATGCAGATCGGCTCTGAATCTAGCAAAGAGGGGACTCATTGGTCAGTTCACAAGGCTTTGGCCATCCCCGAAAGTAGTAGAAGATTGGGTAAATCGAAACTGGATCCCACTGGTTTCGGAAGGAATCAAAAGTCATTTTGTTGGGAAAGGTTTCTTTGTGTTTGTATTTGAAAATGCCGAGGACAGAAGTTTGATCTTCAGGAATGGGCCATATTTTATGGGCCCTCAGGGCCTCTATTTGAACAAATGGTCTCCAGATTTTGATCCGGCTCAGGATGTACCCACAATTGTTCCAGTGTGGGTGCGACTACCTCATCTCCCCCTCCATTGTTGGAATCAGAGGTTGTTGCAATACATAGTGGTAAATACATAGATCAAGTGGTGAGAAAAGATCAATACTCTTGCGCCAGAATATGTGTAGAAGTTGATCTGGAAGTTGGTTTACCTGAGGCCATCAAACTTACTGTTGCTGATTGGACTCACATCCAAGAGCTTGACTACGAGCAACTTCCCTTCAAATGCTGACATTGCCACGAGTATGGGCACTTTGCAAGGTATTGCAAGAAAAAGAACGAGGAAGTAACAGAGAAAGAGAAAGGAGAACAATGGAATCAAGTCAAGAAACCAGTAAACAATAGGCAAAACAATAAATAAAAAGGCAAAGAGACTAGGAAAAAATCAGGGCAAAGCAATGGAAATCCTACAGATTAAGGGAGCAAGGAACCTAACAACACTGAGGTGGGAAAAAATTCCTTTGATCCTCTCAAAACTCCTCCAGAATCTCCAGAAGAAGATCGGGAAGGGTTCCTCCAACCAAATGACACCACCTCTCTGGAATCAGGTAATGTTGAAAAAATCCCCTCAAGTTCGGTCCTAGGAAATAATCCCTCTCCTTCTTATGCAAAAATCATAAAAAAAAGAAGACCACGGAAAATTCAGGCTCATCGGAGAATGAGACCTTTGAGAGGCCTTCGAAAAGAACTGGAAGGAAAACCCTCAAGGAAACAAGAGAAGAAGAAGCAGAAAGGCTAAAAACCGTAGGGAGTCAAGCCACCATTGAGATGTCTTTGGGGACGAATACTAGAACCAGGCCAGCCAAGGGAGGTGGTCCCGCTCCAACGAGTAGTAAGTAATGCAACTGGTCTCTTGGAACTGCAGGGGTTTGGGGAATCCTGGAAAGGCAGAAGCAATAAAAAATCTTTTGAAAATGGAATCCATAGATATTCTCATGCTCCAAGAGACCAAAATAGAAGGGGATTCCCTTCTTCATACAAGCAGTTCAAAATGGAAATTCGATAATGGGAAGGCAATTAGTGCCAGGGGCAAGTCTGGAGGAATAGGAACCCTTTGGTTTGGGAAAACCTTCTCTCTAGAAAGATCCCATGAAACACAACATTGGATATTCACTGAACTTCGACACACCACAAGTAATCTCAGTCTAGCATTATTCAATATGTATGTCCTAGTAAACTATGCTGAAAAGAGAGAGTGCTGGAAGTCCCTGTTGGAGTTTTTAGATCTCCACAACCCAAAGAATATTGTCATAGGAGGAGATCTGAATATCATAATGGACCCAAAAGAAAAAAGAGGTGGAATTTATACTAGAGACTCCATGCTCTCTTTTGTGGAAAATCTTGCCCAACAATGGGATCTGGTTGATTTTAAACCTGTGAGAGGAGAATTCACTTGGACTAACAATAGAATGGGAGAATCACATTTCAGCCAAGTTAGATAGTTTTTTCATTCACAGCTCAATATTTTTGGACATAAGAATAGTCTTTTCCAAAATTCTACCGAAGTTAACCTCGGACCATAAGCCAATCCTCCTCCCTTTGAAAGAGGAAGAAGACTTAGGACCTCTTCCTTTCAGATTCAGCCCTCTCTGGGCTGAAAGAGATGGGTTCCTTGAAATAGTCCAAACAGCCTGGTATAAAGAAGTTACAGGATCCCCAAACTTCGTATGGGAGAAAAAGCTAAAAAATGTGAAGTATGCCTTGAAAGATTGGATAAAAAAGGCGATAAAAACTCCAACCAGCCAGAGGAAGGAAGCTGTCCAACAACTGGAAGATTTTCAGTTTGATATGGAAACGACAGAAGTCTCCTCCTCGGAGTTAGACAAAGAAAAAATTTCTCAAAGGAGATCATATAGCTTCTTTTGGAGAGAAGAAGAATACTGGCGAATCAAATCCCACAGCTTGTGGTTAAAAGCTGGAGATAGAAACACAACATATTTTCATAGACAATACAGAGCCCGTCTCTCACGTAATCATATTGCATAAATTGTTGCTTCTAGTGGGCAGATGTGCAAAGGGACTGAGCAGATTAAAGAAGCAACAAGTAATCATTTTCAGAAATTACTCAGTGCAGAAGGGGATGGGTGTGATGAGGATATAAATGATTTTCTTGCACACATCCCGATTCTGGTTAATACAGAAGATAACAACACCCTGTTGAAACCTTTCTCGGAAGAGGAAATCTCAAAAATAGTGTGTTCCATGGAGCCAGATAAAGCACCAGGGCCTGATGGTTTTTCAATTCATTTCTACTAACTTTGCTGGGATATAATAAAAACAGACCTTTTGAGAATGATTCAAGGCTTTATGAAAAAAGCTAAGGTTGGAGGAGGAATCAACTCCACATTTCTCGCTCTGATCCCCAAGGAAGTGAATCCTGGGTCCTTTGAAAGATATAGACCGATTTCGCTCTGCAATGCCTCCTACAAGATTCTGGCTAAGTTGTTGGCTAATCGAATCAAACCACTGCTGCAAAAACTTATTTCTCCTGCTCAAGGAGGGTTCATGAAAGGAAGGCACATCTTGGACAATGTAATTCAAGTCCAAGAGGCTCTGCACTCCAACCATTCTCGAAAAGAACAAGGTATGCTGATTAAACTGGACATGTCTAATGCTTTTGACAGAGTTAATCGTTTTTTCTTGTACAGGGTTCTTCACTCCTTTGGTTTCAACCAAGAGTTCATAAATCTTATCAAAGCTTGCACAGGGAAGGTATGGATCATGCCACTAGTAAATGGAAGGCCAGCCAATTACTTTCAAGTAACCAGGGGTCTGAGGCAAGGATGCCCACTGTCCCCTTTCCTCTACATTCTGATGGCAGATACTCTGAGCAGAAGGTTATCTTACAAAAAATATGTTGGCAACATTCCTGGAATTCGAATAGTAAAAGGAGTGGATCCTGTGAATCATGCTCTGTTCACAGATGACTCCTTAATGCTCGGAGGAGCATCTCTTTGAATGGAAAATTATTTCAAAGTCATTCTCAATAAATTTTGCAGTATCTCTGATGCTCTGATAAATGAAAGGAAAAGTGTTCTATATGCTTGGAATATAGAGCTAGATGCTATAAACGGAATTGCAAACCTTCTTGGCTTCGTTGGGTTTGCATCCTGGGAGAAAATAAAATACTTAGGACTCCCATTAACGCTGGGCTCTAATAAGAATAACCTGTGGGAGGAAATCATAGCCAAATTCAAAAATAAAATCACATTCTCGGGAGGATATTGGCTCACAACAGCGGGCAAATTAGTTCGAATTAAATCAGTGCTATCGGTGCTACCCACATTCTAGGCCTCTCTCATGCTGGCACCTGAATCAATTATAGATCAGATAACAAGGTTAATGTATGAATTTTTGTGGAATGGAGGAAGAGGAAATAACAAAAGGTTTCACCTCATCAATTGGGAAACAGTGAAAAGACCCCTCGTGGAAGGAGGGTTGCAAATCAGAGAACCCACGCATGCAAACATAGCGATGGGTTGTAAAATTTTGTGGCAGCTTCATCCAGAACCCAACCATCCGGTTAGTCAGATTATTAAACTTAAATATCTTAATATCCAATCGTTGAAGCATTTTAACACAGAGAAAACACCAAAAGGTTCCTTGGCTTGGACCTTGTGTAGTTGAGGAATTGAATTTTTCAGAACCTTCCTTTATCGCATACCTGGAAATGGCAGAAACACTAAGCTATGGAGCAATAGAATAATTGGTCACCCTCCTTTAGCAGAAGTAAAAGAAATGGATGAGATAGGAGCCTGGTTTATCGATAAAGGAATTCAGAATTTAGAATATATCTCGAACTGGATAACAATGGGAATTGGCAGAGCTGGAAGTTCCCAAGAATTTTAGATTGCTTGAAATTGCAGTTTGAAACTCTTATTGAAGCTATCATTGATTTCACTCCGGTTCACAAAGATGAGAATGAATCCTAGGGATGGGGTAGATTTGGGGCTTATTCAACTACCCAAGCATACTTCGAATGCAATCTAGGAAGGATTCAATACACCCGGCTTACTTTTGGAAACAGGTTTGGGATAGCTTCAGCATCCCAAAAATTAACTTTTTCTTCTGGACAGTAATGCACATGAAAATTCTGACTGGTGAGAACTTGAACAAAAGGAACATCACAGGCCCCCATCACTGCATTCATTGTAAATGCGCTTTGGAAACCATAGATCACTTGTTTGTCGAGTGCGAGTTTGCGAAGAAGGCATGGTTTTTCTTTCTTCAAGGCCTAAATCTTCCCTTTCCTCCACAGACCTCGATAGTCTCTATGTTCTCTTCGTGGAAGGACAACTATCATTATAGAATCAGCAGCAAGACTCTCTGGTATCAAGGGTGGATAGCAATTCCAAAGTATGCTTGTTGGAACTGGCCAGGAATGATCTCATTTTTAACAACACTGAGTGGACCCCAGATAAGGTGGCTGCAAGAGAAAAGGGCCTCCTAATCAAAACCTTAAATCAATTCCCCCTTAAAGAGGATAAAACTCTCCTAAATGAAGAAAGGTTGTGGCTGGAAGCTTTTTCCTATAGAGATAGAAACCAAATTCTCTCCCGTCCAACTCAAAAGGAAAGATGGCAAATTCGGGATCTGGATGATAGCTTCCAACAATGGTGGAGAACCATGGGTAAGTGCACAATTTCTTCGATGGCGCTTCTAAAGGTAAACCAGGAAAAGCAAGTGCTTGAGGAGTGATCTATTTTTCGAATGGGATCAAAGAAGACAGGTTCAGCTGGGGGCTCAGACAGAAAACCAACAACCAAGCTGAAATCCTTGGCTTATTGAAAACCTACCAATTGGTTAGAGAGAAAGACAAGAGAAATCCTAGTCTTTGGAGATTCAGAAGTTCTGATAAAAGCTCTCAACACTAGAAAGATCTAAAGGATCCAAGGCTAAATAAGCAGCTAATAAGATTGAAGAGAATCTTGCAAGAAATTCCCTTGACACAATTTTTCCATATTCTCTAGAGCTCAAACAAGGTAGCGGACAACTTGGCAAACATAGGATGTACGCTAGATATTGGAATGTTAAGCATAAATGCTCAGACCCTGGTTAAGGCATTAATCCCTTGATGATGATGTAATGAAATTTCTGCTCTCTATAAATGGTTGATTGGCTTGGAACAACCTGATTTTTGTCATAAATAAAACATAACCATTTCAGTTAAAAAAAAAATAAAAATCTTAGGTATGAGTGATTGGGTTAAAATAACATACATCCAAAACAAAGGCCATAATTTTACATCTTAAAGAGTGTTAGAGATTGTGTATCTAACTATATATAATCATTGTCCCTAAGGTCCATCGAGCAGGGCATCTTTCAACCCGTAGGCATAATTGTCATTTTTAGTTGGCCACCTGATGGTGTATGGATGTTTAGGGATGACCTTGACAACTTTTTGACCTCGATCTCTCTTATGACTTCTACTATAATCAAGACAGTGAGAGTTTATTCACTCACATCTATGAGTTGGAGTTGTCACTTACCCTGGAATGCCAACTCTTCGGAAGACCAAGAAGAGCCAAGCTCACCAAGTCCTCATCATCGACAATCACCCCCACACTTCCCAGCTCATCCCTGCATTGGGTGAACTTCGTGAGATACTTGGGCATACTGTCTCCTTTCTCACACTTAATGTTTCTGAGTTTATCCTTGAGCGCCAACTTCCTCTGGTCGCTCTTTCTTTGGAATAAATCTGTCAACGTTTTCCACATCAAGTATGGAGAAGCCTTTCCATGCAGGCTGGATACAATGTGATCCTTCACGCCCTCCAACAGAATCCTTTGACACTTTGTTGTCTTATTTTGCCAAACCTCAACGTGAGCAACATCAGTAGGCTTTGGGACCTCAGCCTCTATGAACTCCTTCAACCCATTGTCATCTAACACCGCCTCCATCCTGTCTTTCCATGCAATATAATTCGAGCTGCCTTCAAGGGCATACTCCAATCGCAATCCGTAAGAAAACACTGCTGCAAATTCGAATTCCACCAGCTCAAAACTCAACTGCTTCTGATCTAAAATTTGTGAGAACAAAGTATTTCTCGTATAGAAATTTACTGTATGGGCTTTTACCGGATATCTCACCTTCCAAATGAAGGATGAATCCAGAGGCTACCTGGCCCAATTACAGACTCTGCCTGAAGAAATAAATTGTAAATACTTTCTGAATAATAGATCTGATGATCAACTCTGCTCTGATACCATGTAGAAATTTTGAATAATATAACACTTATTCACAGAGATTATCCCGATTATACACTATTTGCAGAATGCATGCATAATACATAACCTCCTCTACGTTGATCATCAATTTTGCAGAATTAAAAACAATGAAACATCAATCGCATGCGCACATTAACACAGTATGTACTGGGGAAAGCATACAACTGAAAACCCCCAACTATCTGTATATTATAATGATAGAGAACATGTAACAATACATAGTACAATACTCCTCACAAGTACTCAGTACTATCTCCACCTGCTACACACAAACTAGCTCAGATCTGAATCAAGTCATAGGTTCAAATCTCCTCCACTGTCTGCCTGCCTCTACTGCGCAATCCAAAGTGAGAAAAAAAATGATCCAAGCTCGTTTTTCCTTGGCTTGTACTTCACAATCCTCATTGGCAATCTCCATCATTGATTGTGCAAATCTCATGCACAGCTATAGTCACAACTAATAGTAGTCGCCACCTCTAACACCTGTCTCCACTGAATTGTCCATGCACTGAGTTAACTGATGTATTCTTTAGTTGCTTTATGAGTTAATAACTAGTGAATTAATTAATAATTAATTCACATCACTCATCACTAGTGTATTCTGCAGTTAGACTAAATACAACTAGTTCAACTAAGTCAAACTGAACACAACTCCATCAACTCCTCAATCAACTCCACCAAACTCAATCACTTGAGTTCTAACTGAAGTCCATCATGCAATAGCTCAACTGACCCATAAGAAAAGCGTATTTCTTTCTGGAAGTTGCATGTGCCACATCCGTAGCTCAAATTGAAGTGCTCCAAGAGGATAGATAATGTTTATAGTCCAAATATTATTAAGAGCTAATAATATTTGACTGTTCTATTTTTAGCCTGACAGTCTAAAAATAGACTCCGCCCATATGTCTAAAAATAGAAGTCCATCTATTTTTACCAACATGACCAATCATCCACAAATAGCATCCTACAACTCATAGACCATTATCCATATGTCTAAAAATAGACATAGTCTAAAAATAGACTTTGCACCAGAAATAGCCTGCGGGCCCACTTAGTGAAGGCGAGGATCTTTCAACCCATACGCATAATTGTCATTTTTAGTTGGCCGCCTGATGGTGTATGGATGTTTAGGGATGACCTTGACAACTTTTTGACCTCGACCTCTCTTATGACTTCGACTATAATCAAGATAGTGAGAGTTTCTTCACTCACATCTATGAGTTGGAGTTGTCACTTACCCACTAATACAATAAGGGCAGTAAATGATGCAATATGGTGACTGACATTCCTCATGTTTAATAAACACCAACTCTAACAACAGTGAAATGAGAGATTGTGGGTCTACAATACCTTATTATATGGCTTGGTAGCGGAAGTTACTTGTAGGCATATCTTATGAATGTATATAACTTTTTTTACTTTATTGTTAACTATAGTATCTATTGATAAGAATTATTAACTATTTTTAATTTTAAGTTTATTAAATAATTATATGGTTAACAAGAATTATTATTATTTATGTTAATAAATAGTTAATGTAATTTGATTTTAATTTTGTTTATTAGATTTTTTTTATCAATAATAATATTATAGGTTTATTTTGATATCATATTTGCTATTTATTATTTATAGAGATAAAAATATATACATATTTTATTATTATCTTAATTTTATGTTTATTAAGTAATTATATACAAATAAATTAACAAGTAAAGATTTAAGCCCACGGGGCTTTGTGTTGAAAAGCATAACTAGGTTTGGTCTTTATAATGACATATGTAAATGTGATTTTATGTAATCAATGTAAAGAAAAATAAAATTATTTTTGTATTGCTTGTCTCATGGGTTTCATGAGCAAGGACTTTTATTTTTAGTAATGGCTCCCATTGTGATCCCTTAGAAATTGTCATAAAGTTAAAGAGAGTCAATGTCATGTATGAAGGACCCTTCTTGGGCATGTTACATTTGTATAAGAGTCAATGAAAGTGTCAAATAACCCTCCAAGACAAGAACAAGCATCTCCCTTCAAGTCGACTTCAAGAAGAATAACAATGCCTCTCCAAATGACACGTCGACCCAGTTTGCTGTCAAGTCGGCTTATTTTGATGAGGAAACAACTATTTATAGGGTAGATCGGCATCATTTCAGGCAAATATTTTTGGTCATCATTAAATTTGCAGTAAGAGGTGTGAAGCTCACTAAGGAAGCCTATTATCAAGTGAAGGAGGGAAGAGTATAAACCGATCTCATTTTAGGTATGTTTTTGGGTTAATTTCCTCTACACGTGTGAGGCATCAAGAGATTAGTTACAATAGAAGAATCCAAGAAGAGTAAGCAGTCCTCTTGGGTAGCTGAGTTAGAAGAAGGTTAATTCAAGAAGGAAGTTGAGTCAAACTAGAAGAAGACCCTATCCAAAGAGAAGAAAATTAAGGCATAAGATAAGGTCTTGTGCATGAGCTAGGGTTTCTAAATTAGAATTGCATACCTAATTCAAGGAGGTTGAAGATCTGAAGCAGAGGGAGGTTGAGGTTGAGGAAGAAGCCAAGAAGGAAGAAGGAGTAGAAGGATTGTTGACTAAGGATCTCATCAAGGAAACCTTGTGTTTTGGTCATGGAGTGGCAAGTAGCTCAAGGATCTTAGTCTTGGTATTTGTCAATTGGAATCTCTATAAGAAGAAGAATTTGTTTGGTTTTTCCTCTCAAGTGGGAGAGGTTTTTTCCCTGGCTTATAGCATATATTATGTGTTTCTTGTCTCTTTATGGTTCTGTTGTGGCCAGCAACAACCCCCCTTCTTACTTATTTTTATCACTAATACTAAATAAGTGGGGACCCTTATTCAAACATTTAAAAAATCGATTAATGCTTGTATTTCCTTTTTCAATAAAACTTACTATCATAAACTTAGGAGAATACCCTCGAAAAATCTAAAGTTTTATGATAAGTTGGAATAAAATCACTCCTTAAAGTGCATCGCATCGCAAAAAGGGTAATGGATGCATTCCTAAAAGCGGAATTCTAAGATTGCGAAATCGTGATGTGAAATCACGCATCAAAAGACCCTCATCGCATCGCATGCCTCAAACATCACTTACGCTGAAATGCCTTAAACCACCGATATGCGATGGCACATCTCGCAAATTGCATTTCGCAGAAAACACATTAACAGATGATTACCACACGCAACGGATTTGTGATATTGCGAAGCAAATCGCAAAATCGCCTTATCGCAGACCTTCAGGGATCATTGTTTGAAAAAGCTTTTTCCATAAACTGAGGCCCGGTTATGTGTGTTAATGTTAATCAATGAGTTAGTTGGAAATCATTAATGAAATATGGTTTTGATCTTATCGAAGAGCCATTTCACGTAAGGTGGTATATTTTATATGTTTTCCACATTTAAAGCTTTCCCGTCACCTTTTTCTTATCATTATTCTCACCTCATTTGTAAACTACAGGAGCGAAGAGCAGAGAAGTATATATAGTAGTGTTCAGGATATTATGGGAAAGAAGGGTAAAGCTCCAAGTTCTGAAGATAAAGAAATGACGCCCTTATACACAGACACCACTTGTAACAAAGATGTCAGTATTACTACTTGGGAAGGCATGTACAGTCTACTCGAGGAAGAAAATCCCAAGGTAATGGAGGTTACAACTACTGCAGGCTCACACGGGTCTTCTAAGGCATCTATTACAGAACTAGCATGTTCGTTCTTGCACAGGATAGCGGCGAGGCCCAAAATTCTTCCATACACGGACATGGTTAAATGGGTACTAGATAATGCTGATATCACATATAGAGAATTTAAAGCTCAAAACCACGAACTCACAGAGTCATTATTTTCACAAAATTTAAGCTTTATATCCTCTAACAAAAAGCGCACAAGAGGTGAAAATCGCACCAGGAAAGCCTGGATCAAGAAACAGAGGTAGTTTCCAATGCGTGATTAGTGCCAAGCAAAACCCCTCAAGATGGAAAGCCTCTAATCACTCGGTCACCTGTAAGCTTGGAAATTTGTAGAAAAAAAGCGCTAAAGGTGAAAGGCAAAACTTGAACTCTAGACCAGTGGTATTTATCATGTATATCATCAAGTGGTATGTAGATATTTACTGAATGTACAACATCTACAGACAAGCTGGAAACAGAAGGCTCAAGAAAGGGCAAAGTCAATCAAAAGGTTAACCAAGTTGAATTGGGATTCTTACTGGGCATACTTGGTAAAACCACACAGCCAGTGCATGACTCTCAAA
Source organism: Pinus tabuliformis (assembly GCA_031772625.1). NCBI lineage: Eukaryota > Viridiplantae > Streptophyta > Pinopsida > Pinales > Pinaceae > Pinus > Pinus tabuliformis. Next base: position 318,248,917 of record CM062807.1, read on the forward strand.
TGTATCATCAATTCTGTCGAGAAGATGGCACCAACACTTGCCGATTCCGTTTTCGCAGGACAGCTAAAATCGGAAGTTGGCCAGCCAACTCTCCTCAAGCAAATGTTGAATGCTTGCGATTACAAGGAACAGATACACAGATAGTTAGTTGTTAGTTTTAGTTTTAGATTCAATTTTAGTTTTAATTTTGCTTTATTTTTTCCTGAAATGAGGATGGTCATTTAAACCGCATCCTACATTTTTGTAATAAATTATTTTTAGATTTAGTTAGTAGTATTTAAACCCTTCTCATGCATTTAGAGAAGGGTCCTGAAATTTGTCAAAAACTTGTCCTCAGAACATGCACTTTTGCACCCTCCGAGGAGGTTTTGATGAATGAATGGAACAAGATTTATTGATATCTGTGTTTAATATCTACTACTGATGTTGCACTTTTGTACTCTTAGTGGATGTTGGATTAAGAAGAGATAAATCATTATTGCTTGAAGCTCATGAGTAGAACTAGTTATAAATGGTACTTTTATCTCTTAACTATTTCTGCTTATGTGTTAAGGTGATATTCATGTTCAGTTATTTATATATGAATGCGTGAATGCTTGAGTTATCATTTGGCACTTTTGTACGGTGATAGCTATTTATTTATGTTTAATATATGAGTAGCTTATTATGTGATATGTTTTTCACAACTGTTTCGTCTAACTTTTTATACGAAATGGTTTATCTTTATTGAATTCTTTTCTCATAGCAGTTGAATGATCTTTATTACCAACTGTTATTTGAAATCATTTTAGATCGCATAACGGAAATATTACATCCTGGGTTAGTTTAGAATTAGATATTTCTGTTTATTAGAATACAATTGCATGTCGTTAGATTAGATTTAGAATAAAAAGCATTTTACTTAGGAACTATTAGAAAGGAAATATCAATTCTCAACACACACACACACATATATTGGGAAACTGGTCCCATATCCCCAGTCGGACCCACTATACCAAACGAAAAAGGAGCTGCTATCCAAGGTCTGGACCGGGTGGGTATCCCCCTTGTTGTAGACCCGATTTTCAGGGCTTCAACAGGTTCATGCATTGCTAGTTGTTTTATAAAGAATAATTCTATACTAACATAAGTAAAAGAATATCCTAATCTAAGAAGTAAAAGGCATTCCCAAGCATTTACTAATAGAAGAGAAATACCCTAACCTTGATTCCCTAGATTTTTCAACATGGTATCAGAGCTAAGGTGACAATTTCAAGGGCAGACATCTTATCAAGGGACAATCAAGGATCAAATCTTGAGAAAATAATACAAGTGAAGATCATCTTAAAAGTCAATATCTATAAAGGAAGCATTATAACCCTAGATCAAAGAAGGGGTATACAAAGAAGTCTTGGGATCATGATCAAGAAAATAAGGCCAAGTTGAAGAGATGTATGAATCAAGGTCCTTACCATTGAAGACATCATCAAGAAGTCATCATTGATCTTCATCAACAAAGACTCCAAGGATCCAAAGGGATCTCCCTCTTTATGGGATCAAGGATCATTATTAAAGAAAACTATCTTCATCAAGGAGAAGTTTTCTATTCTCTATATCATCATCAACATCAAGGAAGCAACAAGGAGAAGGATATCTATCAAGTAAGTATATTTATGTCCACATATGAATATGTCAAAATGTAATTTTACAAGGAAAGCAACAAATTGATTGGGGCTTCAAACTATCTTGCATGGAAGAAAATGACAAATATGAATCTCATTGAAAATGAGGTTATGGAACATGTCAAAGGATCTATCACTAAACCAAGAAAGGAATATGCTCAAGCTCTTTCAAATTATATGAAAGGGGAAGTTAGGGCTCAAAGGATTCTCATAGAATCTATCAAGGATCCCCTCATCCCATATGTATCCAAACTCGAAACTTCAAAAGAAATATAAGACAAATTGGTAGATTTGTATTCCATAAGCACTTCCAGAAAAATCATCTCATTAAGGAAAGGACTTTACAAGCTGAATATGTTAAGGGAATATGGAATAGCCTCATACTTTATGAGGATATCCGAAATATGGGATCAACTACAAGATCTGGGAGAAGTCATGTTTGATAGAGAAATGACTACATTTTTACTAAATGCACTACCAGAGGAGTGGGGTAACTTCACTTCAAGTATTTATGGGAATAAAGAAGCTACTCCATTCCAGTATATATGGTCACTACACAAGATTGAAGAATCTAGACTAAAGGCCAAATCTGATGTGGGAGTAGGTGAGTAAATTCAAGCTTATGATGCAATGACAAGAAGAAAAGGAAAAATTGGGAAGTTTGATTCTCTAAAAAATAAAAGGGACATGGCTAAGATCCAATGCTATGGGTGTCAAGAATATGGACACTACAAAAGAGATTATCCTAAGACCAAGAAGGACACTAACAAAAGAGGAAGAGAAGAAGCCCATATCACCAAAAAAGTAGAGGAAGTTGAAAACAAGAATTCTAAGAAAGAGGAAGTAAGAGATCTCTATTACTAAGATAACCTTCTTCACATAAGTTCTTTTCAAGTTCCTAAGTATTCTGTTGTAATATATGGCTATCATGATTCACTAAGTAAAATAATGGGATGCATCAAGGCATCATAGAAGCATTGAAAGCAAGAGCTCAAGAGATCATCATATAGAATCATGAAAGATGGTTAGAATATATGGAAGTCAATGATATATCTCTCAGGAATCTCATTGAAAACATAACTGGCAAGGTCATCTAGTGCAAGTTTCATCATACATCTATCAAAAGGAAACATCTGCTAATGGGGATACTTTAGATCCTCAATATTCTCTGATGGAATCTTCATTGAAAGGTTCACCGATCATGAGGGGAAGAAATTTTTTCATCAAGAATTCCAAACTTGTGGAATTCATGGGATGATGGTATGATGACATAAAAGAGGTAGAGAAATGGATTGAAGTTTTTTAAATCAAGGGAGTTGCTACAGGAAGTCTGGATGACCCAAAGGAAAATGAGGTATGTATGCTTATATTCAATATTGAAGAGTCATGTCATATGGTTGCAAGTAACATGGATCAACACTCTATCTTGAGAGCATGATCAAAATAAAAAGGATCTCCTCCTATGAAAGGATGAAAGAAGGCATGAGTCACACATTTTCTAGATGAAATCAACATAATATGTCCTCATATGTAATATGAGGTGGTTGACAACAACTAGAGGAATTATGATTGGAAATTCCTGGGAATGAAATGTGTGAAGAAAGGAAGGAAGAGATTGTGGAATATGCAATGATGGTAAAAGAAATCAACATCTGAAAGACCAAGAAGATTTTACTAGGATATCTCCATGAAAGATATGAATACTCTGATGGAGTGTGAAAAATAAAGAGACCCTTGACAATATATATCTTTGGGATATGTGTTGATATGTATGTTGGATGATGATGAAAACTAGAAGATGTCAAGATGAAAAACCATCACAAAGGTAATTTTGATTTAAGTGTTCATTTCTTATTTTTGAAATATCTAGATGGACTTATGTAGGGCTATCGAGGGAAGAACTATGAATATATTCCACCATCGATGCCCATGTAGTAGGATGAAAGATCCTTAAGGAAACATGGCATGAAGGATCACTTTCCGATAGTGACATGACTGACTCATAAATGAAAGTGATGGATGGTTTGTGCCTTATGAAGAAGTCCCAAACATGAAGACTCCCGAATAACAAAAAGAAGTTCATGACATCGTGAGGAGGAGCTCTTCATGCAGCTGGTTGTCCCATTATCTCCACCTAAGGAGTTGTTGAAGGTCCCTAATTAAGAGGGAGCCTGGAAATAAGTATTTTACTTGGTACAAACTTGGAAGCAAAATCCCTATGCCAAGAGGGAGCTTAGGTACATTCCTTCTGTAGGAATGAGTACATTCCTTTATTGGAATATATATGTCCTCCCTAATTAAGGGGGAGAGATAGATACATCATTCTTGTCTTCACTTGGGAAGACAAAATGGAGGTTTGGGTAAAAATATGGCATCCAATGATCTTTGAGGATGTGTTAGGGCATCCAAGATAAGAGTAGTCGTAGAGGACCGATATTATTTGAGGACTTGGAATCGAAGATAAGAATAGTCCTGGTGGAACACACTCCGAGAACGTGGGTGGGGTATGTTTCGAGAGAGACAATGATGAGGGTGTCTATACATCATTGATCTTGCCAACATTGTGCTCAGATCTCATGGAGAGATAGAGTTGTTAGTTAAGGCCTTTCTATGTGACAATGTTGGTTGATATGATGTTATACAGATGGGGTTACCAATCCGACTCTTCTTATGAGAAATTCTTCAGATTGAGAATGACCAAGTACCATTATGAATACCTCCCTAGTTAAGAGGGAGTGTTGAAGTAACTAGGTTCGGTCTTCATAATGACATATGTAGATGCGATTTTATGTAATTAATGTAAAGAAAAATAAATTTATTTTTGTAATACTTATCTCATGGGTTTCATGAGCAAGGAATTTTATTCTTAGTAATGGATCCCATTATGAGCCCTTAGGATTTGTCATAAAGTCAAAGAGAGTCAATGTCATGTATGAATGACCCTTCTTGGGCATGTTACATTTATATAAGAGTCAATGAAAGTGTCAAATATCCCTCCAAGACAAGCACAAGCATCTTCCTTCAAGTCGGCTTCAAGAAGAATAACAATACCTCTCCAAATTACATGTCGACCTAACTTGTTATCAAGTTAACTTATTTTGATGGGAAAACAACTATTTATAGGGTAGCTCGACATCATTTTAGGCAAATATTTTCGGCCATCGGTAAGTCAACAGTAAGAGGTGCGAAGCTCACTGAGGAAGCCTATTATCAATCGAAGGAGGGAAGAGTATAAACCGAGCTCATTTCAGGTCTGTTTTTGGGTTAATTTCCTCTACACGTGTGAGGCATCAAGAGATTAGTTACAACACAAGAAGTTGAGAAGAGTAAGTACTCCTCTAGGGTAGTTGAGTTGGAAGAAGGTCAAGTCAAGAAGGAAGTTGAGTCAAGATAGAAGAAGACCCGATCCAAAGAGAAGAAAATTAAGGCATAAGATAAGGTCTTGTACATGAGCTAGGGTTTTTGAATTAGGATTGCAGACCTAATTCAAGGAGGCTGAAGATCTAAAGCAGAAGGAGGCATAGGTTGAGGAAGAACCCGAGGAGGAAGGAGCAGAAGGATCATTGGCTAAGGATCTCATAAAGGAAACCTTGTGTCTCGATATTGGAGTGGCAAGTATGTCAAGGGTATTGGTCTTGGTATTCGTCAGTTGGAATCTCTATAAGGAGAAGAATTTGTTTGGGTTTTCCTCTCAAGTGGGAGAGGTTTTGACCTTGGCCTATAGCCTATATTGTGTGTCTCTTATCTCTTTATGGTTCATGCACTGGTAGTTGTTTGATGAAGAATAATACTATACTAACATAAGTAAAAGAAGATCCTAATCTAAGAAGTAAAAAACATTCACAAGCAGTTACTAATAGAAGAGAAATCACCTAACCTTGATGCCCTAGATTTTTCAACACGTTGAATGGGTGTTTACCCCAATAAAATAAATAATAACAAAAACAAGAAAATACTTATATATCATACCTAAGAATTAAAACAATGTGAATAAAATAATGTTGTTTTGTATTTAATATAAATATAAAATATAAATATTGGTTTTTACTGTTTCTAGTGACAATAATATATATTCAATTTAATTACACATTTATTAAGTAATTATATAGAGAATAAGTTCAGTGATATATCAAAGAAACATGCATGCCTAGAATAGTTAGTAAAAAATTACTGGGGCTATATGTGTCTGTGTCTACAGAGAGAGAGAGAGAGAGAGGGAGCAACCCTTCAACATGTCGACAAGTTTATATACATATATACATGTATGTTTATAACCTCGTTGGAAGATCGAAGAGATGCTTCCCCATATTCATGGATGACATCCATATTAAAATTGTTGACCTAAACTAGTGTTCTTGTAATAATCCTCAACCCTTGAAATTGATTGATGAACAACTGCTTGTAGAAATATAAATGCAAAATAACATATACAAGTGACAAGAAGATTGAACCTAAAAATATAACCCTTGTATTATGATTTCCAAAAGAGAAATTAAAGTTCAGTACTGCGTTCGAGTAGGTAACCTATTATGAGCAGAGCTCTAATTATGATAATAATTCAAGAAATCTTTTCCACACTATTAATAGATTCTTAATCACAAAACCATAACTACTTGTGGTCCCATCATTAATGAGTTCCAACCACCTAGTATTTCGTATTTTATAAACATGACTCTTTTACATTAAGTAGCTAGTCACCAACTATCTTATGGGCCTTATTTGACAAAGTTGGGCTTGTACTTGAATTGAATAACTCCTAAGTACACCTAATGTAGGTAGGTTGGGTCAGGACCCTAACATGTCATCCTCCTTTAGATGCAACATTGTCCTTAAGGTTGTAGGTATAGAAACTATTGTAAAATCATTGTTTATTCCTATGTGCCATCTTTTGGCTGCATACCTTTCCATTGGATCAATACATCTCAAACAATGTGGTATCATAGTCAACATTATATGGTGGCCAATACTACTTCTGGCTATAGCCAAATGGACCCTTCTTCATCAAGTTCCAATGGACTAGTTTGCATTTTGCAGTCCAATCACACTTTCATCTTCAAATAAGACACATGAAACACAACATATATCTTGAAGTGGGTTGCAAGAGCCAATTTGCAAGAAACTTGTCCAATCTACTAGAGGATCTAATAGGGTCCCTAGAATTTTAGTGAGAGCCTCTTATGGTTTTTGTCTTTGAGAGTTGTTTGTTTATAGGGTTGAAGGTGAAGAAACACCTAGTCCCCTTCTCAGAGTGATGCTAGTCATCTTTTTGTTTCATGCCATTTTTTGATCCTGAACCAAATTGTCCTTAAGTGTGTGGAGAATAGCTATTTCGATGCAAAGCATTTGTATGTGCAATCTGGCTCTTGTAGTTTCGATGTGCTTGGTGAATATGACGCCACTACTAGTAGTTTTTGGCAATAGACAACTTCATAAGGTGTTATTTTAGTAGCGCCACGCTAAGAGGCATTATACCACCATTCCGTGAGGGGCAACCACTATGCTCATTGGTGTTATCTATTTGAAGTGAAGCATCTTGAATAAGTTTCCAAGCACTTATTGACCACCTTTGTTTGGCCGTCGATTTGAGGTTGATAATCGGTGCTTATTTTCGAGTGTGTAACCTAAAGTTCAAACTGCTCCTACCTAAATTTGTCAGCGAATGTGGGATCTCGATTTGACACAATGGAAGTGGACATGCAATGTAACTTGAAAATTGGGTCCATGAAAACATGGGTAATTGTAGAAGGCATGAATGGGTGTGATAGGGTACAAAAGTGAGCATATTTGGAAAGGTGGTTGACAAACACTGTGATGATCGATTTGTTATCTGCTTTCGGAAGGTCCATTACGAAATCCATGGAAATTTCGGTCCAAATATTGGCCAATATTGGCAGTGGTCGTACTACCCCAAAGATCCTCAACGTCTCACCCATGTTACTTTAATAAGTGCCACATGTAGCTACAAATCTTAAAAGTGTGCTTTCATTCCTTCCTAGAAGAAAGAGTGCATAGCTCCTTCATAGGTATGCTATAACCAAAGTGACCATGGTAGGAGATGAATGTGGCTCCATTAAGACTCATTGTTTCAAAGCGGAATTTTGCACCAAAAGTACGCACCCTTTATACTTGGAGGTATCTTGTTTCCATGTATATCCCTTGGGAGGATTGGGACCTCCTTAAATAGTTGGATGAGTTGAGCCATTGTGTCGATTTCCAACCATTCTTGACAAGCTTTGACCAACCAATTCGGTAATGTAAGGATAAGGCAAAAAGATATCCTTTCTCCTCATAATTCAACAATAAAGCAGACATCACATTGCCTTTCTTATATACGATCTCATAATCATACCAATCCATCTTAGTGACCCATTTGTGTTGCCCCATGCATGATAATGTATGGTCCAAAAATTACTTCAAACTATGATGATGATCTTGATTTGGAAACACCTCCTGATAAGATATGGGTTCCAAGTCTCAACTACATGAAAGATGGCCATCATCTCTTTCTCACAGATGGATTCTGTAATGCCTCCACCCATATCTATCCATTTTCACTGGCCTGCCTGGGGTAAACATGAGCTGAGGGCTAGTATGACATGACTCAACCTCCTAGATAACCTTAAGGAAATGAAGCTGACAAAATAAGATCTTACTGACTTCCCTTAGGTGCTACAAGACCACCAAAAGCTAACTAACCACTCCAGGTGCCCAACCCCAGAGTTAAATTTATTTTTCATTGACCTAGAGCCTTAGTCACTCCCATGACAAGGCCTCTACTCACTCCCACAGGTCTGCTTCCCAACGACTACAGTCTTTTATACTCAATTCTATGCCATTGACCCCAATATATGAGCCACTTTTTTCAGGCTAAGATCCAAACCTCTGCCCAAAACTCCTATAAATGATAAATAACACAAAGACAAAGCCTCTAGCACAAAACTTAATACAGGACTTGACCTAGCCTAGTCTAACCATGACAATCACTCCGTCAAACACATTGAGAACATAATATCTACATGTCATGAATGCATATTTGAACATAGAGATCTGAAACTTATCTGAGGTTTACCAAGAAGGACTAATTCCCTTTCACAATAGCTACAATATCATCCATTAACCATTCAATTATCAATCAAACATGATAAGAGCCTTAACTTGTATATGTCATAAAACCATGCTTATAATCAACATATAACCAGATAAATAACAATGATAGAACAATCATTAAAGCACATAATGACAAGTACATCTACTCATAATATACTATTAGGAGCTTAGCTTTTATTAACATATGAAAAAGCCAACCAAGTCAGGGACTTCCACGTACCACCTGACCATAAATTGGGCTGAACCAAATCTTTCTTTCAGCCAATCAGCCCCATGCTATATTCCAAGTGTGAATGTGGGATCTCATGGGATAAACCAATCCATAAACAACCAAGGGAATCCAGAGGTTAAACCACCTCCACCCTCACACTTCCATGATCTCACCTAAACTAGTCTCAAGATTACAAAACCAATCCAAGCTTGAATGCCTTAGAATTCCTTCACCATCCTTTGAGGAATTTTCTTGTCTCAACCCACCTGTTGAGGGTTTCTCAGAGAAAACCATCTCCACCCCCAACTCTTGGGGATTTTCCTGAGACCGCCTCACCCGGATCCAAAACCTTTCGACAACCCAAAGCTTAACAAAGAATGAATCCCATCACACCATGGTTATCCAGAAATGGCAAGGCAAGGCGAAAACCATTGTTGAAACCGACAAAAGCCATGCCAATGATAGAAAATGAACCAAATACACACATACATATACCATGCATGCCAAAACTTGCTAGGAAATCATGCATGCAACTTGTTACCTGCAAGTATTCCTATCGAGGTCGCTTGATCTAACCTTTCCTTGCTTGATCCTTGCTATCCTTTGCTTTACTTTGCGTTCCTTGTCCTTCCTTTGATTTCTTGCTTTCCTTCTCCTCTTGTTGCTCTTCTCCTATCTGAGACTAATTCCAAAATTGAACTGACAAAAGGCCCCAAACTGATGCTCTAATGTCTTTTTATTATTAATGCCTCTAATTTTTTCATTTTCCCTCTATTTTCCTTCAATTTCCTCCTCACATGAAACCTGTGACCTTTCACCTTCCTTTTCTCCTATTTTCTTTTAATTCATAAATAAAATACTATTAATGCCTTTTTCCCTTTTTAAAGCCTTTTCCAATTTCCCCTTAGGCATAATAAACGACAAATGATGCTCGCTAGGATGCTTTTCCATACATTCAACTTGGAATATGTGTCCCATAACCTTGGTCTTATTTTTCCTTTATTAACTTTATTACACGAAATTTTTAACATGGGGTTGTTACAGACCCCTCCCCCTTAGGGGAACACCACCCTCAGTGTTCAATGACACCTACAACTAGGAAAACTGTTGAAAACCAAAGCATACTACCCATGGAGCCTTATAACCCAACTTGTTACAGTATTTACAATGAACAACCTACTCGGAAGCAAAACCATCATGACAAACATGGCAACATAAAAACCATATCGATTATTGGAGCTTTATAACACAGTTCATTGCAATATCTACAATATAAAAAATATGTACATATACTAAAAAATCATTTGCCTCCACCGACAAATAATGATGCATGTGATCAACCATCTCCCATGTAGCTTCTTCGGGCCAAAATTGCTTCCAATGCACTTTAAATTGCTCGATTGCTTTGTTCCAAAGCATGAGTTGTTTCCGCTATAATATGCGCTAAGGTTCCCGTTGGAATTCTCTTTCTCACTCCACCTACAATACAGACCAATCAATAACACAATCAAAATATTTTACATATCTTTTAAGAAATGAAACATGGAAAGCAACATGGACTTTCACTATCGAAGGTAGTGCAAGTCTATAGGCCAGTGGTCTAATCCTCTCAAGGATCTCGAAAGGCCTGCAATACTGAGGTGCCAACTTGGCACGTGATCCAATACTCAAGGAAATCTTCTTGGGATTGATGCGCAAGTACACATGCTCCCCAACTTGAAACTCCTTAAATTTCGTATGTTGATCTGCATAACTCTTCTACATGTCCTGTGGTGCGTTTAGATTCTGCTTGATAATCTGCATTTTCTTTTTCATTTCTCCCAACATGCCTGACCCAATAAGTACCATGTTCACTGGATCACTCCTGTTGATGGGAGTATTACAACTCTACCCATAAAATGCCTCAAATAGACTCATCCTCAGTGACTCCTAATACCCATTTTTGTAAGCAAACTCAACCAATGGAAGATACTCCTCCCACTTCTGCTACTGATGCATGACATATATCCTTATCATATCCTCTAGAATCCTGTTGACCCTCTCTGTCTGTCTATATGTCTGTGGATGATATGTTGTACTGAAGTCCAACTCTGTACCCAAACCTATGAATAACTCCTTCCAAAACCTGGAAGTGAACTTCACATATTTTTCTAGCACAATGTTCTTTGAAACACCATGCAATCTCACTATCTCTTTGATAAAGACCTGTGGTACCTCACTAACTAAATAAGTAGTCTTCATTGGAATGAAGTGAGCTACCTTGCTTAACCTGTCAACCACAACCATGATGGAATAATGTTGCTTCGATGTCCTCGACAAACCTATAATGAAATCCATGGAAATGACCTCCCATTTCCATTCTAGAATCGAAATAGGCTATAATAAACCAGCTAGGTGCTTACCCTCAGCTTTCACTTGCTGACAATCCAAGAATTTAACAACAAACTTTGCCACTTCCTTCTTCAGATTCAGCCAACAGTATAACTTCTTCACCATTGTCAATGTCTTCTGATATCTTTGGTGATTTGAATATGGCTTGACATGAAATTCCCTCAAGATAAGATTCTTGAGCTCACTGTCATCTGGCACATAGATCCTGTCCCTAAATATGACCAAGCCATCTGTTGTGAGGCGAAAATCCACATCTTATTCAACTGTACCCTATTGCAACCTGTGCTTAAGTTGTTGGTACCTGTCATCCTGCTATCTTGCCTGTGGGATCTAGTCTTGTAAATTCGTCCCATAAGAAATCATAGCTACAACATGGTTTACTTGCACTATTGAGAGCATTTGCAACCTTGTTCTCCTTTCATTTAATGTGCATGATCTCAAAGTCAAACTCATTGAGGGTGGTCAACCATCTAGCTTGCCTGGCATTTAGATTCAGTTGGTCAAATAGGTACCTCAACCCAATATGATCGCTGATCAATACAAACCTCATGCAAAGAAGATAGTGCCTCCACATCTTCAATGCATGAATAATAGATGCCAACTCAAGATCATAAGTTACATAATTATGCTCGTGCTCTTTCAATTTCCTTGACTCATAACACACCACTTGTCCCTCTTGCATCAATACTCCACCAAGTCCTCCCCTGCAAGCATATGTGCACACCACAAACTCTTTATCTGGATATGCAATCTTTAACACTTAAGAATTTGTCAACAACTACTTCAACTGCTCAAAACTTGTTGCACATTATTCGTTCGATTCAAATTTCTTTCCTTTCCTCTGCAAGGATGTAATAGGATATGTGATCCATTGGAAGTTCTAGATGAACCTCCTATAATAACCTACTAACCACATGAATGATCTGACCTCATTCACATTTCTAGGAGTTGCCCATTCCATGATAGCTCTTATCTTTTCCGGATCTACTACTATGTATTCCTTGGAAACCACATGCCCCAAGTAATGTACTTTTGTCTAAAAGAAAATTCATTTGCTAAACTTGACATACAACTAATGTTGTCTTAACAATCTCAATATTGTTCCTAAGTGTTCGACATGCTCTTCCTCGTTCTTGAAATATATCAATATGTCATTAATTAATACAATAACAAACTTGTCCAAATAAGGACGCAACACACTATTCATCAAACACATAAAGTAGCTGGAGCTGGAGCTTTAGTCAAACCAAAAGGAACTACGACAAACTCATAATGCCCATACCCGGTATGAAAAGTAGTCTTGTAGATATCCTTTTCTTTAATTCATAATTGATGGTATCATGATCTCAAATCAATATTTGAGAACAATACTTCTCCTTTCAATTGGTCAAACAAGTCATCGATCCTTGAAAATTGATACCTTTTCTTGATGGCCACTTCTTTTAGCTACCTGTAATTGATGCACACTATGAGAGTTCCATCCTTATTCTTTACAAACAATACTGGTGCAACCCAAGGCGATACACTTGGCATAATGTACCCCTTTTTAAGCATTTCCTTCAACAACAACTCTAATTCCACTACCTCTGGAGTACTCATCCTGTAAGGTGCCATTGATGCTAGTGTTGCCCCTGGTACCAACTCAATAGAGAAGTCCACTTCCCTGTGAGGAGGCAAATTTGAAATCTCTACTAGAAACACATCTTGAAACTATCGTAATACACGATACCTATCGAATATCTTTACATCCTCAACATCCTTACCCTTGTCACTAGAAATATGGATTGCAAATAGTACACACCTTTTTCTACGACTATGCTTGGATTGCATTGTTGTAATCATCCTCACTATTGTAGGCTTCTTCTTTCCCTGCAAGGTTCTTCTTTCCTCATTATCATCCAGGCACTCAATAGCCTTGTCATAACAATCTACTTTGGTCATGTGGAGATACAACCAATCGATACCCAAAAGCATACTATAAGATCCCAATGGAAGCACATTTATATGTGTTTATGTAGGCATACCATTCAGCTCAAATGCACAAGATCTTACCCAGTGATGGACTCTCTTCTTAATATATGTAACAAACTACACCAACCAAGACTCTGCATGCACTTATTTTCTTAAACCACACTTATCCACCAGGTCAGGATTAACATAACTACAGCTAAATCCAGAGTTAATTAATTAGAAATAATTTGACCACATAGCTTATCGTCCATCTCAATAATAGATGCATGGCGATCTTCCTATTTGTTGTCCACAACTGCATAAATTCGAGGAATGTTATGGTCCACATCCCCAATTGTTCACGCCACCTGGGCACTGTAGATATGAGGCCTGCAACCCTGGTACAATGGACAATCCTTTTTGTGATGATATTTTCCACATATCCAATACTACAACGGTCCCCTACCATCACCTCTATTTTGCTACTCTCCAGGATGTGACCCATGTCCCTTCTCATCTGCATTAAACTTATTGTAAGGAACCATATTCTCTTTCTCACCTGCATCCTGAGGTATTCCCCACTTCGGTGGCCACTTCTATTTAACTTTCTCATTTCCCTTCAAATCACGCTTAGGATCAACTTTACGCTTTGACTGCTCATAACAATGCTTTAGTTTCCTGATGGATTCCTCCAACGAATGTGGCTCATCAAACTCAATTCGGTCTCTATGTGTTGCTGGAAATCCACTGATGAACCTTTGAATCTTTTCTTTCTCATCCTTGAGGTAAGACACATACCTCAATAGCTCTAGAAAAATGTCAGTATACTCGTCATCTATCATAGAACCCATTTGCAGCTCATAAAAATCCTTAGCTCTGTCATCATAATACCTCTCAGACATGTACTTCTTGTTGAAGAGTCTCTCGAACTCATCCCAAATCAACTCTTCTTCTCAAATTCCCTTGATATTCTTCACATCTTCCCACCAAATATCTTCTTTTTCTTTCAGACTGAAGGTGGTTATTTTGGCTTTCATGTTCTATGAATAGTTGTGTAATCTAAATAATTTCTTCATCCCAAGCAACCATGCCTCTACATCTTCTAACTTCTTCATCTCTCCATCAAATGTAGGCGGTTTGACTTTCTTGAACTCCTCAGGAAAGTAATCACTCCTCCTATAAGGATGATGGTGGTGATGAATGTGATGATGTCTCCTAGATGAGGAACTAGAGTGATACTCATACACACCAGTCCTCCTGTCAAGTGTATCCAGTGATTTGCCACCTTTGACTGTGTCCCCTCTATCCAACCTGTATCCTGATTGAGACTTGCTACCATAGGCTCCATTAGTATTCTCTTCTTGTTCTTGAATAATCCTCAATTGTCCCTGTCTCTGCAAATTTGACAAAATCTGAAGGATGACTGCATTAACCTCTGCTTGCTTTTCCTGAGCCCTTGCAAGTCTTTCCTGAGCCTCAACCAACCTGTCATTGTCTGCTTGGTAACTTTTGATCTCTGCCCTCAAAATCCTCAATGTTTATGCTATATTAGGACAATACCCATTTCCTTGCTACCCAACTGATTTATAAGGAGAGTCACGTGAACTGTAGTATACCATTTTTCTCGCCATATTTTATTCTCTTCTTCCTACAAGTATACCATGTCAGATAAACCAAATAGATACCATAACCAAAATCATACCTCAATGGCATTCAAGGGAGGATTATCTCATCTACAAAATCAATCCACATTAACATGATACATGTATAATCATAATCATATAAATATGTCAGCATCATGCATGACAATACCAACTACATACCATGACCTCATGCATGGAAACCATAACCATGACAATGCATGCATCTAGCCCATCTGGTCCAAGTGTTTTAACCATGCTCTGATACCACTCTATGGTATTACATATCACCCAAAGAGAACAAAAACCAGACATCACCCAAAGAGAATGGAATCCCCTTTGGTACCACTTTGTAACACCTCCTCCCATATCTACCCACTTTCACTGACCTGCCTAAGGTAAACATGAGTTGAGGGATACTATGACATGAATCAACCTCCTAGATAACCTTAATTAAAAGGAGCCAACAAAACAAGAGCTTATTGACTTCCCTCGGGTGCTACAGGACCACCGGGAGCTAACCAACCACTCCAAGTTCCCAACCCCTGAGTTAAATTTCTTTTTCACTCACCTATAGCCTCAGTTGCTCCCATGAAAAGGCCTCCATGCAACTAGAACCCTCCAGTCACTCCCACGGGCCTGCTTCGCAGCGACTGTAGTATTTTACACTCAGTTATGTGCCAACGACCCTGAGATTTGAGCCACTTTTTCAGGGCTAGGACCTAGACCTCTTCTCAGAACTTAATGAAACTCCCAAAAATGATAAATAACACAGAGACAAAGCCTCTAGTGCAAAACTTAATCCAAGATTTGACCTATCCCGATCCAACCATGAAAATCATTCCATTAAACACATTGAGAACATAAGATCTACAAGTCAAGAATGCATATATGAATATATAGATCTGCAACTTATCTGAGGTTTACCAAGAAGGACTAATGCCCTCTCACAATAGATGAAATATCATCCATTAGGTCATGCATTCATTGACCATTCATTTATCAATCAAACATGATAAGAGCCTTAACTTGGATCTGTCATAAAACCATACTTATAACCAACCTATAACCAGATAAATAACAATGATAAAACAACCATTAAAGCCACATAATAACAAGTACATCTACTCATAAGATACAATGAGGAACTTAGCTCTTATTAACATATGTAAAAGCCAACCAAGTCAGGGACTTCCATGTACCGCCCAACCATAAATTAAGCTGAACCAAATCTTTCTTTTAGCCAATCACCATGTTACATTGGACAAATCCCTGTTGCGGACAAGAGCGATCTCCCTAGATCCTTGACGGAAACTAGAAACAAGCAAGACAATTGAACTGATCCTTTCCCTAAGTTTAACTTTTTTGAATTATAAGAATTAACGTTAATGGATGAGCCTCTTACCTATTTCACGAAATGCTCGATGAAGATCTCTTGTTGTGATTCAATGTAGCTCTTCAATGCTTGATAAGACCTGCAAACATTGACCATAAAAGGATCAAAAGCACATGTGATATAATAATCCAAACAACTTAACCCAATGATTAAGGAAATTAGGAATTGAATTTACCTTAATAATCATTATAAACAATTATAAACCTTTCATCATTCCAATAAGACGAATCAATGGGAGAAAGTGTTCATTTGTATTAATCAAAGATTAAGAGGAGCCTTACAACCTTTCCCTTGATGCCGTGAGGTCCCTCCCAAATGACTTCAATCTCTTCCTTAGATGAGAAGCTTTCAAATCTCAAACTAACAACATAATTTTATCTTCTCTAAGTTCTGACCTATTCAACCACTCTATCCTCTAGTCATTTTATAGGCCAAGAGGAAGAAGTTTAAGATCCAAAATAGGAGAATGAGACTCCTTAATTGATGGATTAGGTTTCCATGAGAAAATTGATTAAGATGCATCATCTAAGGGTTATAGTTCGAATATTCATCACCTGGAAGATTTTAGTTTGGAAATATTCAACCAACTATGTTTCGAGAATGTGTTTTTTATTTTTACTTTCTTGAATTCACTTGCGCGGGTTTATAGTGGCAGACAGAGCGCAACTTTGCATTGTTGTCAGAGTTAATTCTAACGAATGTGCAGGACACTCTAAAAAAATCAGCACATGTGGAACTTAACAAGGTGCGACAACTATTTTCCCCAAGTTTATCATCTACTTCAATATATTTTGGGTTGTTTGACTTCTGAGGGAGTTGTTTCAAACATGTTCACAGACAATAAAAGGCCCATAAACTGATCAACTGTCATGGCAACAATTTGTCATGTAATAGGTTGCCCCCTAAAATGCTGTAAAATAAGTTTAAAAGATTGAAGCGCTTTATCATTCCAAGGATCGGATCAAAGGCAATGGTCGGAAACTTGTACGGAACATTCAAGTATTACAATGCAAATATGTATCAAAAATCATCTTTGAGGTAGGCATTCCCATACTCAGAGTAAAGTGAGCTCAATGAACAAGCATGGAAAAACCAAAAACATATAGATAGTAGACACATCATGGGCACAACCATCTGTCATAAAAAGATCTCCATAATCATGAATATAAAATCTCCTTGCAACCTGGATTGATGAAACTAGATCTAGGGTCTTGATCTCCATCTCTCGATCCACAGTATGAATTTAACCATGCGAATGAATGTTTCAAAGTCGAACATGGCTGAAACCACTTGATTATCGATTGATGATGTAAACCGTTAACAAGCACGAGAGAAACCACCAATAATGACAATGGTTCTCAAGGTACTTGCAGTACAATCTATGAAGTGCAAATAGTGATCTGAAGTCGAACACTCATAGAATCATTCAATCGAAGGCTAATGATGAGAACCTGTCATTGAAAGCAAGAAACCTGCCATTAAGGCATGTAGGTCTCAAGGTACTGAAGGTTTCTAGATTAACTTCCTAGATAATGAGCTGAAGTCAATAGGAAGCAACTCGTCGTAGAAAAGCCTACGACACGAAACACAATGACAAGTTTTGAAAATAGTTTGCAAGGACTGACTCAAGGATGGCCGATGTGATTGAAGGCTAGAATTTGCAAAGGGATTTTGAACTGAGGTTGAACTTCTCTTGAACACATAACGACATGAAAATTGACTTGGCAACATTTGACTTAAAAATAATACCAAAACCATGAAGACTTTCAAATGAGGTTCGATTAATTGTAAGACAAATGGATTTCCCAACTCGAACATGAGTGTGACGGAGTGCCGTGTTCAAGAGCAACATGCTACCTTTAGAAATGGTAATGTAAAATGGACACCTTTTCCAAATTCCCCCCCACAATTACTGGCAAGTACCTCTTTATTTTTTACAAGCTTGAGGAGGATACCATATTCTTGGACTATAAGCTCATCCTTTGGATGAGTCCATCGAAATATTTTTAACGACTCTGAGAAGGAATGGTTCGGTCCCATTATGCTTAACAAGTCTTATACTGTTTAGTTTTTATGAGTATAGTAAAGGAGTAACGTGGTGTCATTTTCTTTTAAAGAGTTTGAAAAGGACACAAAAAAAAATCATTCAGTTCTTTTCCTGTAAAATTTTAACGAGCCTGGAGAAAGTAAAGCTCAACGTTTTTCAATTTTAGAAAGTCAAAAGAAAAACATAAGTAGACTCCATCAGGGTCTTTTTTCGTAAGTTTTAGCCTCTCAAGTCCGAAAAAGGATAAAATAATACAAGAGAGAACTCTATTGATCATGTTCAGTGAACGTATACCTTTTTTGTAAATAGTCCTAACTTAGTCAGTAAAAGGGGCAAACTTATACTAAGTGGATGGTTGTTCATTTACTTTTACGAGTTCGAAAAAGCAAGTACTTGATAATCTTTTCGTTTTGAAAGAGTATGAAAAGGGCTCAAAAGGGGACTCCATGATTTTTGCTTTTCGTAATTTTTTAAGAGCATGAAAAGTGATAAAAATATGCTAAATAGTCAAAATGATTCATCCTCGCTCTGTAACTTATCCAGCACATTCAAACTCAATAAATCATCATAACTTCTTGGAAATATCGTTTTCCATCTCAAAAGGTTTTAAAATAAAATATGATATTTTTTAGCTTCAAAAACCCTATAAAAGTGGGAACATTAAATTATTTTCACCATTTGCATTTTTACCATTTGAAATCAGAGAGAGGAGTTTTTACCACCAGACTTCCAAGACTGATTCCGAGCTAACCGGTGGACGAAATCATGCACCACTTCTTCTAGGTAGAAGATCTCTCCTTAACGTAGCTTTTCATCTGTTTAAAATTCCATTTTAAGCTTCAAATTGTTTTTTTGGGGAAAAATTATGTTTAAAAATATGCCCTCGGCCTTGCACTAGTTCCTTTTAGTCAGGCCCACACAGGCAAGTAAAATTTTCCATATGGAAAATCACAGCCTGCGCGAAATTTTTATGGAAAAATCCATGCAGCTGCGCCCTGTCTGTAAAACGTCGGCTGTGTAGGCGGTGAGGGTTTATTTTTAAACAAGATTTGGGCCTCAAAAAACATGAGATGACTTTAAAAAATGGAGTGGAGGGGAAGAGAGCATGTTCAGGCTATTTGATTGTTCAAAATGGAGTGGAGGGGAAGAGAGCATGAAGCCAATGATTTGGTAGCTTTGACAGATCCAGCTACCGTGCAGGCTCTAAGAACTTGTGACCTCCTGAAATACTAGCTCATTCCTGGGATGAAAGCTCAGGTAGATCTGATGACATAGCTAGTAAGAACCTGGAATGTCAACAATGTGAACTTTGAGACGAGAACTCTAGCCAAAAAAACCCCAAAAAAACATGAAAAACAGTGCTAAAAACGAAAGTATTGATGCTGGAATAACATTTTTTTTTTTTTTTTGGGTAAATTTTCAACATGTTTTAAAAATGGCAATGAAAATCAAATTTTTGTGCAAAAAACACCCTCAAAACAAAAAGTGTTGATGCTGGAATAACACTTTTTTTCTTAGGATAAATTTTCAACATTTTGAAATAATGGCGTAAAATATTTTATCATGACTCCGAAAAACATTAAAATTCAAAAGAATAATGAAAACATATTATAAAAAATTAAAACAAAACAAAAAGTTAAAAAAAATAACAAAACTTAAATAAAAATATATATTAAAAACAAAACATAAAATTATATATATATATATATATGGCAAAAAAAATTAACAAAAAAAATTCAATCATAAAAATGTTAAAAAATAACAAAATTAACTCATAAAATATAAGAATTAAAAAACTAAAAAAATATAAAGAAATAAATAATAAGAAAAACATATTTTCAAAAAAAATGTAAAAAAAATTAAAATTATTTCGTAAACCATAAAAAAATTTGGGAAAAAAAAAAAACGAAACAAAAAAAACAGAGAAACCTATAAAATTAAGTAAGTAAAAATAGAAAATAAAAATAAAAACATTAACAAAAAACTACAAAATAAAAAATAAGAATTAAAAACAAACTAGATTGGAAAAAATAGAAAGTTAACAGAAAAAATAAATAAATTAAAAAACTATTATATTAAGATTAAAAACATTAAAAAAAAACTCAAATTAAAAAAAAAAAAAAAACAAACAAACAAACAAACCATTAAAATTTAAAAAAATATATATATTTTCAAATTTTAAGAAAAAAACCAAAAAACTCTCAATTTAACATACACACACACAAATTATAAAACTATATATTTTTTATTTGAATATCTATAAATATATATTTTTTATTAAAAAAAAAATTGTGCACATTTTTTTAAATATATACATTTATTTTTAAAAAAATAATTGTGCGCTCATCTTCCCGCCACCCGTGGGGGTGCGGCCATGGGCAACGAAGTTGCCCGCAACTCCGCTGCCCAGGGCCGCGTCCCCATGGACAGCTAGGTAACAGCAGATGGGTGCACCATATATATATATATATATATATATATATATATATAGTTTATTTAAAAAAATAAATAAAAAATGCATATAATTTTTTTTTTAAATAAAAAATATATATTTAAAAAAAATGTTTTTTTTTTGTTTTTTTTTTTAATTTTTTTATTATATATATATATATATATTTTTTAAATGTTTTTTTAATAAAAAATATTTTTAAATAATTTTTTTTTTTAAATCAAATATATATATATATATATATATATATATATATATATATATATATATAATTTTTATTTTGAAAAAATATATATAAATATTTTCAAATTTTAATTGTTTTTTGGATTTTTTTATTTTTTATTTTTATTTTTAAATGTTTTTATCTTAGTTTTTTGTTTTTTTATTTTTTTTATGGTTTATGAGATTTTTTTTTTTACATTTTTTTATGTTTTTTTTGTTGTATTTTATAGATATATTTTTATGGAGTTGTCTTTAGTGCGACTTTTTGGAGTTTTCGGTGCCACAATCCGACGTAAAAATTTGTGGTGAAATCATGATTTGTGTTATTTAAACTAGTTTTTTGACTCTATATATAGATTCAACACCCTGGAAAACCCCTAGGGCACTTCTATTGTGCAGGGTTTACCCATCAAACTTGTGATTTCAATGAATTCCTGTCGGATTTTAGAGAAATTAGACCGTAAAAATCCACCGGAAAAGCTTCCAAAAAGTCGCACTAAAGACAACTCCTATTTTTATATTTTCTTTTTTAAGTAATCAATATTTAAAAAAAGAAAAATAAGACAACTAGAAAATTTGTTAAGTAATCATGATTATAAAAAATAATTGGACATAAAAAATTTTAAGCGTAAAAAAATGTAACATTTAAAAAAAAAATCCACACTTAATACATTAAAAAATTTAAAATGTCAAAAATAAGCCCTCTAAAAAAAATGTTGATGCTGCATCAACACGTTTCAAAATCAGCATGAAAATCACTAACATTTAAAAACAAATATTTATATTTGATACATAAGAAAATTTAAAGTGTTAAAAATATGCTCCGAAAAAAAAGTGTATTCTGCGTCACCACTTTTCAAAATTGATTGACTTTTTTGCTACCTCAACGAAATAGGCAATCGTATCAGTTCCCATTTCAAAGTTTACATTGTTTGTCCAGAAACAACGTTTTGTGATCACAGATCATCACGTTACCATTGACGCCGATGACATCTATTTCTTGACTGGGTTGTCTCATCGGGGAGCCGACATTTCATTATTCAGACAAAGGACAGGAGGAGATACTACTGATGGGTATCTATGGCGCTTTTGTAGGGGTGCACCACCTAAGGATGGTAGAATTGATATTCAGACCATAGAGCTCTTGCCCCTAAGGACCATTACTTTCACTGTTAGCAAGTTGTGTGCCAGCGCTACCCTTCATTTAGTTACACAGGCACAAATGCAAACGACCTTGGAATGCTGGGAATCCACGATGTTCAACTGGTGTGAGGCAGTGGTGGCAAACATGAAGGGACAACTGACCAGATGCAAGAATGGAAAACTAAATAATTTCAGTTACGACACCATTCTTGTTGCTTTTTCCCTAGAGAGGATTCCTCTTCTCCGGCCACAATAGATTCTAGTAGATGAGGGGGGGGGGGGGGGGGCGGCTTAGGGATCCACGCATGATGAGGTGGGTTGCATTTATGGCACGTCATGGAGGTGATGGACCAATAGTGAAGTATACTCCAGAGTTTTTTGACTGGTTAGGCTAGCAGATTGTTCTGATCGAGGACTTTCCATATTCCGAGATGGATTACAGAGATGATCCCGATATCCCATTTCTAGCCGGAACTCAATGGGGTGATCTAGGTGAGAATTTCTCATTTTGACATATTTCCAAATTTTTAAATTTTTATGTGTTTTTGTCTTCAAAGGCTAATTATTCGAGATGCATGTGTAGACATGGGCCCAAACCAACTAGCAAGGCTGAGATGATTTGACAGACAAGGTGAGCAACCTATTGCAGCTATGGTAGCTAACCTGGAGGCATAAGATATCTTGATAGAGCTGAAACATAACCTTGAGAGGTTGACTTCAAATATCCTAGAGATTGGGACAGATGACATTCCTCGCGCTTATAAAAGACATGTAGTTGGGGTTCCAGGGCCACTTAGACGTTTGCTGTGTCGAGTTTCTCGTGATATTGTTTGTTATCATGAGCATCATCATGCTTAGTTGTTTTAGTTTCTAGGACCACACTTTGATTTTTTGTGTCAGCATATTCGGAAAATAAAAGGCCACGGGGCCTTATGTCCTCGAATGACATATGTTGTAGACACACTTTAATACAAACCCAATTTTAATGAAAAGATACTACTTTTGCCTACTATTTATCTTGATCAATGTATGAATGAATATTGTTTTTATTTTACAAATGTTGCAAATGTCTATTTAACACATGATTCGTCAATGCATCTGTCAATGTGTTTAAATATCTCGAAATGTGTTGATATTCAATATAATAAAATTTCCTTTCCAAAAGACGGACCCGTAAAAACACTCTTAACATTGTTGGACTCCTTACTATATAAACATCATTTAAATGTAATACCACGAGTTGTGAATCTAACCTAACAATCAAATGTTGGATTCCAAATGTGATGGAATCAACTAATAGCTCAATGACTGCGCTATATTATGCTATGCTATTTGTTGTTTGGCCGAGACATATTCCATGAGTAGAGATTAGCTCATCACTAGGTGAATAGATACCCCAAGCTGCAGAAGATAAATTTCGAGTACTACGACTAGCGTCATCAACAAGGCCAATGTAAATCCCCACATCTGCAAATCAAGTGCAAAACGAGATAAGCAGGAGAAGTAGTAGAAAATGCGAAAAACATTAACTATCACACATACCTAAAAAATGGTAAATAATGTACAGATCTCCACCAAAATTTCATGCTTAATATTTCTTAAGGTAAAGACAATTTTTGGGCTTTCCCAAAGGAATACCATCGTAATCGACCAGCTCATAGTCTCCTTTAGCTAATACACGTTTTATGATGTAAGGGCCATGCCACATGGGTTCAAATTTTCCTGCGCCTAACTTTTCATGAGCTTGATCATAAACCAAGACTAGGTCACCTTCTGAATATGAACGAGGATTAACGTTTTGATCAAACTGAGATTTGACACGTTTTTTGTGAGTCTCACTAGCAAATGTGACATCACAATGATTTTCATCTAAATGTACTAAATGTACAAAATGTTCTTCTTTTGCAGAGGTAGCATGTAGTAATTCGATAGCTAGTTTTAGGGATGGGATTTCACATTCAATGGGTAATACTACTTCCAAACCATATCCAAGTTGGAAAGGAGTAAAACCCATCGATGTTTTTGCAATAGTATGGTAAGCCCACAATGTTGAAAAGAGCATAGAATGCTTGTTTCCTTTATAAATACCAACTATCTGTTTAATCATATTGGTTAAAACTTTATTGCCAACTTCGACCTAACCATTAGCTTGTGGATAGTAAGGAGTAGAGCTATCATGGCGTAGGCCAAGCTGTGGGGATAGTTCAACCATCATAAAGTTACAAAAATGACTACCATGGTTTGTCACAATGGCTTGTGGGACACCAAATCGAGAAATCACATGATTGAAAATGAAAACTGTTGCAGTTTCACCGTAGTCTCTATATGTAGGCATTGGCTCAGCCCATTTCATAAAGTAATCGACTGCAAAGATAATATACCCATGCCCCCCAGCCGAGTGATGGTTATAGGTGACAAAATTGAAGGTGACGAAATCAATGCCAACATCGATGATGCAGTGAAGAGGAGCTAGAGGTGCTCACATTTTGCGACCGTAGATTTGGCAATTATGGCATTTGCGGACTGTAGTAATGCAATATTTAAACATTGAAGGCAAAAAATAACCAACATGTAATATCTTTTGGGCATTAGCACACATAGACATATGACCGCCATATGCTCCAGAGTGGCAGTCATTTAATTTTCGGCCTCTTAGAGAGTCAAACAACGTAAGAATATAGAATCAATACCGCGACGGTAAATAGCGTCACCAATAATATTGTATTGTTGGGATATTGAATTCGACGACGATCAGTTTTAGATAACTCGGGCCTAAAAGTTTGTGTTTGGAGATATATAATGATATCGCCATACCACAGATATAACGTACTAATAAGTAAGAGAGATTCGTTAGCAAATAATCTTCTGCTACAATTTCTATATTAGTAAGAGGAAAGTCACATAATAGTTCGACGAAAATCAAAGATTTCTTTGATTTAGATTTTTCAAATTCCAAATCAAAATCTTGTAAGATAACTATCCACTTGGAATATTTTCCCCTTGACAATTGCTTAGTGAGAATATACATCATAGGGTTGCAATATGAAATGATAGTTGTTTTCGGAGAAGTATATAGTGACGAAATCATTGGACAACTTGTACAGTTGCCAAGGTAAGCTTCTCCACATGTGCGTATTTAATCTCAGATTTAGTGAGACTTCTACTCAAATAATAAATCACACGTTCGTTGTTAGAATCATCCTCTTGGACTAACACCATGGCAATAATGGAATCGGAGATGGCTAAGTTCAGAAAGTAATCTTGATGATAATCAGGGGGATGCAGTAACAATGCATTGGTCAGTGCATGTTTTAATGCATCAAAATCTTTATTATCAAGCTCATCCTATAAAAAAGGAATGCCCTTTTTCAACAGTTGAGTAAAACCATAGGTTAATTGTGGATGAATCTATGCAAAATATTTGCTTTCCCTTGCAAACTTTGGAGTTGAGTAAGGCTAGAAGGAGCAGGAAAATCTAGAATCACTTACAACTTGAGGGGGTCGACATGAATGCCTTCTTTTGAAACGATAAAACCTAGAAGCCGAACTGATTGCACACAAAAGACACATTTATTAGGATTCAAGTGGATATTATAATGCCTGCACCTAATGAAAATTGATTTTAAGTGCAATGGGTGATCCTACCTTTTCATTGAATCAGCCGGAAGGTCATCTAAATAGGGTTGAAAAATATGATTGATATCATGGAATGCATAAGACATTTCTTGCTGAAAAGTTGTGCCAACATTTTTCAGGCCAAATGGGAGTTTGTGATAAGAAAAATATTCCCATGGGCATATAAATGTGGTTTTGTACTGATCGACAGGGAGTATGTTTATCTGATTGTAGCCAGAAAATCCATCCATGAATGAAAAAATTTCATTCTCAGCACAGTCATCAACAATTTGGTCAATATACGGAGTTGGATAATTGTCTTTACGACAAGCTTTATTAGTATCTCTGTAATCAACACATACTCCAATAGTTCCTTGTTTTTATTAACGGGTACAATGTTTGATACCTAATTAGTGAAAGGAACAGGGTAAATGAATATTATTTTCAACAAATTTGTAACCTAAATTTTGATAGCAACATCTTTTCGTGGATGTATAAGACATAATCATTGTCTAACAATATTAGCATCCGGATAAGTTTTTATTTAATGTACAACTATGCTAGGGTCGATTTTCTGGTAAAGATGTCACAGAATTCTTGAAATAGGGCTTTGTAAGTTTGAATCTCTTCTAAAGAACAAGAAGCTCCTATATGAATATTTTCACTTATCTTGGGTTTCACTGAGATATCTATGGGTATCGTTGTCGATATGTTCCCTAAATTCTGTTCAGAATTGGAAGAAAGGGTAGATATTGGACATTGAGGATCACTAAGAGTCTCAGATGAAAACATAGATGAGAAATTATTCTCAATTTTGTTAAAGGATGGCAAGAAGGTTGAACAATGATGAGTATCGTTCCATGACATTTTGTCCTAGGTTATAACTTCCATAATCTTTCATTAGTTAAGAAATCTGTGTTAAAAGGATCAGGCATAGAGATTGGTTCCAAGCATGACAAATGAGAATATTCATCAATAATCGTATTCATTCAATTGTCTTCAGATGTTGATGAGTTGGAAAAGGACTGAATTGCCTCATAAGCTAACTCAAAAAGGCTACAAGGCATCTCACTGCCATATAAGACCATTTTTGACTATGAAGGTATTTTCCACAGATCTCCCAATTCGAAATTACTTGATGTAATCATATTAATCTGGGCATCATTATGAGGGAAATTGGGTGGACGGAATGCGAAATTTCCCATCAAAGATGAGTCTTTGAGAAGACCAACACCAACTTCTTCATATGGAGTCATCTATTTTCCAACAAAAGGCACACTACCAGTGGAATTAGGGTATGGGGTGTAGTAGGATAATTGATCTACCTTCACAATTCTTCCTTTGTGAAGAAACTTGTTCATTCTAAAATATGAAGAGACTACTGCCGACATGGCATAAGTCCAACTCCGACCAAGCAAAAGGTTATAGTCAAGTTGAGCATCAACAACCTCAACATCTATTGCAACCGTTTTACCCTCTAATTTGATTGTCAAATCATTTTAAAGACCATAAGGACGGAAACCTCTTCCATCAAAGGTTTTCAAAGTTGTGGGAGATTGATTGATTGTTGGAGAATCGAAATCTTTCCAACAGGAAATGGACATAATACATGTCAATGTTCCTTCATCAATCACTGTTTGAAAAAATTGTTGAGTTTTGACATGAATTGGTATCTGAAAATCCAGTTGGTGCGGGAGACGTAGGACATGATTTTTGGGATCGAAAACAATCAAATTGGAGTCATCAGGATCTACTACTCCTATGGCTGATAATAATAACTTCCTTTGTGCTAGACAAATTTGCAGCACTTCAAGAGCCTACATTGCCGAAGGTGACATAGCCAAATCTTCAATGACGTTATAGTTCTGAGAAGCCCTAACATGAGGGTTAAAGGCTGACTTTTGAAGCATACCTTTAGGAGGAAGATGAATTATCATATCCGAGTTTGGTTTTTCAATATGTAATGGTTTAGAAGAAGGAGGAGTAGATGTGGAAGTTTGACCAGTTGGACTGGAGTCATCTCCATCTTCAATAAAACTCTTTGATGTGTAACCTTTGGATCTCGCTGCTACCATAACTTTGGAAGACATCATCATGATATCTGACGATGCGGATGAGGAGGATTGGTCATAGTGAGAAAACATTTTGTTGTCTTGGGAAGGAAAGGGGTCATTCAAAACAACGAGAGTGGGTGAACCTTTGATAAATTTAGAAACTTCGACATGATGTGGGAACTCCTTGGTGTAATGATCTTCATCACAAATTAGGCAAGGATAACGAGGTTTCTTCTTTTCATCAGATGGTTCATTCTTGTTTGATTTCTCCTTAGAAAGAGTGTCATGTTCAGTTTTTAATTTTCCATTTTTCTTATTTCTAGATTGCTTACCCTTGCCGCTAAATGACTCTACAACGTTAATTTCCGAAGTAATTTCAGGAGAAGCATCTTCTTTAGGTGAATCAGATAGAGCCGAAATCTGAGTTTTCTTAGAAATTTTCTTTTTATTCTTAGATTTTTGGCTCACCGAACCAATCATGCCATCTACGACATGTGATCGTGTAAGGGATGTATTAGTTTGACCAGGGTGGGGTAAATCTGGGATCTTTTCAGACAAAGTACCTGACTAAGCATAAACAAGATCAAGGTATTGAGCGTGAGTAATTACTTTCTCCTCAGTTACAACAACTCCTTTTGCCACATCTTTAATTATTACTGGTAAAAGAGATTTTATGAACCATTCGGCCAAAATCTGGTCTGAAATGTAAACTTTAACCAGGTGACGTCTTCGTCTCCATTCATGAATGTGATCTGAGTTATGGGTTGATGTTGACTGCTTTAAAGAAGTTAAAAGTTCAGTTCCATTATCATATCGAATAGGCAATTGAAAATGGGTCAAAAAAGTTGTATTGAAGGGAATTAAATGTAATGAAGGAAGCGCACAACAATTCTACATACCATTTGGCTACCGAACTAGTTAAGGTTCGTTGAAAAAGTCATAATCTAATAGAATCATTGATTAATGAGTTGGACGCACACCAAAGCTGACAGGTCATAACATGGTTTCATGGATCTTCGCCTGACTTACCTTCAAACTTAGGAATATCACTGGGAAACTTAGCAGGAATGGCTAGCCAAAATGGAAAATAAGAGGATCATTAGTTAACCGAGAGAGGTTAGGCAAATCCAAAGTTGCAATGAAGGGCAACTGGTAGTTAGGATCCTTCGATGGATAGTGATAACCCTGAGGGATGAGTCTTGTACTGGGAGGAGGATAACTAGGATATCCAGGGATAGCTTGAGCTGTTGGAATCTGCATACCTCCTGGATATCCAGGATGAGCCATACTGTATTGTGATAGCATAGGTAATTGAAATGTATGACCTAGGTATGGTTGATTCTGAAATGGAAGACTCTGACCCATTTGACCTTGAATGAACTATCCTTGAAAGGGTTTATTTTGCAAAGGTTGACCTTGGAGAAATTGAGCTTGAAAAGGTGGACCTTGAACAAACTGATTCTAGAGTTGACCTTGGAAAGGTTGCCCTTGAAACGACACTTGCAAATATGGGACGCTAGGCTGTACAATAGGTATTCGGGGCATGGAAGAAATTGTAGGAATAAACTGAACACTAGATACCTGAGGTAAAGACTGAATGAGGGGTTGCACCATTACTTGTGATATAAGTGGGACAGTTACCTGTGATACTCATGGAATGGGAGTTTGAGGCAAACTTGAACCTGGGTTTTGAATAGTCGTTGGTACAACAGACTGTACTAAGGTTTGAGGAGTACTCGGGACAGGATGTTGAAGTGGTTGCTGGATAGGTGTAGATGGATTAACCTAGACAGTCGGTTGGGCTTGAAAATGCATACCTTGAAAAGGTAATTGTTGTATAGGTTGTCCAATAGGTTGAACAGGTTGAATAGGTTGATACACGGGCACTTGAGAAGCAACTGGAATTGAGTGTTGATTTAACGAAGGGTTTCAAATTATATTCATTCTAGGGTAAGGCATTCTAATGATGGGATGAGGCATAATAGGTTGACCAAACCCAGTTTGAGGCATTTGAGCATAATTAAGATAATTTCCGGTAGGGGGTTGCCCCCTAGTTGCAGGGTAAGATCCACCTAAAGGTTGTCCTTCGGGTGGAGGATATGATGGTTTCCCCCCAAGCGGGTAATAACCACCTATTGGGTTATTTTGAGGATTAACAACATTACCGGAAATCATATTAATAAATTGTTCAGATGTCAAACCTTCATTGGTAGGATTAATTACACTAGTTGACATGTTTGAAGATGAATTTGAGAAAGAAGCTCCTGAATAAGCTCCAGCAAGAGAGTGATATTTAAGCGGTAGAAAACCACCATACAATGTTGACTCTGGAGAAGTAGAAAACATAGATGTGTCTGATGAGGTACCTCTAGAAACCATCATAGACTAGTCAAAACCTGGTATGGTAGAGTAAGGTGTTAATTTCTCACTGTCCTCATCTCAGTCCCTCTGCTGTGTGATGTATCAAATACACATGTCCATATCTTCCCACTTATGCAAAAAGATTAAACAGTGCTCTCAGATGCTGAAGAACTGGCCCTTTTTCCTAAGTTTCTGCATCGTCAGTAATAGGACATTAAAAGTTGCGATGATCCCTTATCATGAACTGTCTCGTCGCGACACCATTGCCGGGGTACACGTGTTTCCCGCGATGGTGCGATTTTAGGGCTCGGCGCGAATCTCCCAACTATTTACAGCGATGATTCATCTGAACGCATTGCCTCCTTGCGACGTCGTCGCCGATCCTTAGTTCACGACTTGCGACAACCCAGATTTGGTGAATTTGTTCAAACAGTCGGCCTTCTGGGTGATTCTAGAACAGGTTGTTGGGTCAGTTTGGGTCGCCTTTCCTCCTCTGGGATGGTAGTTCCGCCTTTTGTGAAACCTCCCTTGAGGATAAGCTCTCTCTCCCTCATTTCATGGAGGCTCCTCCTCCTATAAAACCACTCACCATTGCTATGATCTGCTAGCTTTTTTAGCTCTTGGATTTCCTAGTTCTGCAGTGCTGGCTAGTTCTTTTGAGTCTGGTTTGAAACTAACTAGATAGCTTTAGTGTGAGTGTGACAAGTGTGGGATTGCTAATAGTTTGGTAAGAGGTTGTGGAGTGTCTTAACCTTGTATTAGAGCTTGTGAGTGAGAGAGAGATATCATCTATTTGGGAGACCCATTCTTGAGAGTGAATGCTTGAAGAAACATACTGGCTGGACCCTCCGAGAAGGCTTGCGACGTCAAGACTTGGTTGTAAGCTTTGCTCTTGATTCATTTCAATACAATCAATGATGATTTCCTATATCTTGTGTACAATTTACTTAATAGCTTATGATTTCTTGACTTTATAAGTAAATAGATCATTGTTGTTCTCGGTTATGTGCTCTATTGTCTTCTTGTGGTGTTTCAGGTTGATTGCTCATTGAGGAGAAAGAAACAGAAGCTAGAGCAGTGCAATGAAAACTTCATCAACCATCGGTTTGAGGTAAGTCTCCAACGATGACTATTTAAAGGAATCGATTGTTGTTTTGTCTTTGCTGTGACTAGACCCACTCTAGGGCTAGAGGGGTTGCCTCTGTCTGCAGAGGGAACACTTTCCTTTATCACAAGCAAGAGAGTGATATCTAGGTAGTAGAAAATCACCATACAATGTTGACTCTGGAGAAGTAGAAAACATAGATGTGTCTGATGAGGTACCTCTAGAAGCCATCATAGACCAGTCAAAACCTGGTATGGTAGAGTAAGGTGTCGTGTATTACGGAATCCCTTGTCTTAAAAAGTTCAAGGGTGTGAAATACCAAGGGTTAGGGTGAAGAGATCTAAACAAAATCTTTAAGATATCTGACGGTTCACTGGTAGAAGCTATTGGTTCTTCCTCTTTGTCTGAAACAAGTTCTTCAATGCTAATGAGACCAAGAGGGAGACTATCAATAATAATAAGTTTCACATGTGATGAATGTGGAGGATCTGGAATATGCACTGTAGCAAGTGTATAAGTCTCAGGTTCAGAAATATCAGACTCAAGTTCGTCAATATCTGGTTTAGAAATCGGTTTTGTATCTTAAAAGTATCCAATATCTGATTCAACTTGAATGAGTTCAGTAATTTGTAAATCATTTCCTTCTGAGTATGATGTTAATTTATGAGTTTGATCAAATTCAGTTTTTGTCACTTCAAGGCCTAAAATAATAGATATTGCCAGTTGATTAACTTCAATTCTTTTACATAAGAGTCTATAATAGTAGAAGTTTCAGTTTCTGCTACAGTTCTAGATCCCGATGATTTAGATTTTTCGGCTTTTATCTTTTCTAACTGACTCTGTGTATACTCAGGGGGTTCCCCGAGTATCCTACGTGATTGTCTTGGTAATTCTGTCACAATGAAAAATTTTCAATTAAAAACTTACCCAATATCTAAGTTACCCCTAAAGTATCTAAAAAGTAAAAAGAACAACACAGAAAGTAACACACACTAAAAATATAGGAGTTCAAACCATACAAACTGACTCTTCACAAAGATCAATAATTACTAGTTGGTGATGAAATACACCATCACAGTGATCAAGGTGAAAAGATTTCTAGAAATGTTTGGAACCAATCACCCTGACAACTTTGCTATAAACAATCTTGAGCAAAGATTACCCTCCAAAAAGTCCAAGTGAGTCTAGTCAATGTCTGTTCTAGGTACAACAGGACCTTCCCTCTGCCATCACCTTAGGTAGATCCCTAGGATTATAGTCACTAATTTCACCAAATACAACAATTTTACCTAGGGGGACAGTGGCAGATCGGGTCTACACGCAAGGGCAGAGTAACAAGCTTAATCCCCTTAAAGGCTCCTCCACATGATCAATTGGAGGTTTACTTACAAGTGACCCCAAGTACCTTTCGGTACCGTTGTAATACGTGCAAATCACTATATCTAGGTCGATGAAGTAGGTACAACCAATTCACCAGATTCGACACGATCTCTTGCTTAACTCATGTACAAGAAGAAATTCCTAGAGAAAAACAGAAATAATTCAATTTTCTCTCCCTAACTCGAGAGTCTATTGTTCATTTGTAGCTTTGGAAACTTTGCTCCTTTCTTTATTCCAAAGCCCTATACTTAAGCTAATGTAGGTGGCAAAAGCCCTAAAAAATATAAAATTCTAGATGAATTTTAATTAATGTTGTATTATTAAGTTGTTATTTACTCAATAGGTAATGAAGGTGAAACTTATGATGTTATGACATGA
This sequence comes from Pinus tabuliformis, assembly GCA_031772625.1. Classification (NCBI taxonomy): domain Eukaryota; kingdom Viridiplantae; phylum Streptophyta; class Pinopsida; order Pinales; family Pinaceae; genus Pinus; species Pinus tabuliformis. The sequence continues at coordinate 318,282,027 of CM062807.1, forward strand.
TTCGAAATCTTAATGCACTAAAAAATGCAATAGCAACTTTCAAATTCGATGAAATCCTATTTAGAGGAAAGAAAGAGTTTCTTTGATTTTTTTGAAATGAAATGCAAAACTCACAACTTTTCCAATTTTTCTAAAACAACCAATTTCATTTTAATGTAATGAAAATGCAAGAAACAAAACGAATTCCAAATTTCCCTAAATGTAAAGTAAACCAAAATACTCTTTATCTTTTATCACTCAAAACTTTCAAGTATAGAAAAATTAATCAAGAAGATTGGAGGAAAACACATTTTCCCTATGAATGCTTTTATTTAATGATAATAACAGTGTAATCATGAGAAACTCACAAAATTTAAAGCAACAATTTCCTTTATCAAACAAAAATGACCACAATTCCTTTACAAAAGCACTAGATCTCAAGAAACCATAATTTGCAATTCAAAATGAGTTTTACCATAGATAAGAAAAAACTACGGCTAACTGGTGTATTTGATAGAACAAAATAAGAATATCATAAACAGAAGGACAACCTATATTGTTTTGATCAATCAACAAATCAACTAGGAAAAACCCTAAGGAATTTCTTCAAAGAGATTTAATTCTCAAAAAACATTAACAAAGCACTCAAAGGAGTTCAGAAGAGACATAATACAATCTAAACAAAGGTAATGACACTTCTAGAAAAACAAACTCAAGGCTGGGTTGAAGAAAAAGCTAAATTTTCAAAAATTAGAAAAAGCCTACGTAGGTAAACAATACAAAACAGAGTGCATGCGCCCGGTTGCTAAGGCTAAACTAGTGCAGAACTGCGCTCTATCAGAAAATGAAAACAACATAGGGGCAAAAAACTCAAGAAAAAATAAAAATTCAAAGAATTGACCACACAGATCTGAAAGGTCATTAATTTATAAAGACTCAGGTTGAGATAGATCAGAAGAATAAAAAAGTAAAACTAAGGAAAAAGACGAGAACATAGATGTTCCCTAGTATGGCTGCCTATTTGTTACACCAGACAAATCCCTCTTGCGGACAAGAGCGATCTCCCTAGATCCTTGACGGAAACTAGAAACGAGCAAGACAATTGAACTGATCCTTTCCCTAAGTTTAACTTGTTTGAATGATAAGAATTAAATCTAATGGATGAGCCTCTTACCTATTTCACGAAATGCTTGATGAAGATCCCTTGTTGTGATTTGATGCAGCTCCTCAATGCTTGATAAGACCTACAAACATTGACCATAAAAAAATAAAAAACACATTCGATATAATAATCCAAACAACTTAACTTGAAGATCAAGGAAATTAAGAATTGAATTTGCCTTAACAAACATTATAAATAGTTATAAACCATTCATCATGCCAATAAGACAAATCAATGGGAGAAAGTGTTCATTTGTATTAATCAAAGATTAAGAGGAACCTTACAACCTTCAATTGATGTTGTGAGGTCCCTCCCAAATGCCTTCAATCTCCTCCTTAGATGACAAGATTTCCAATCTTAAACTAGCAACATAAGTTTATATTTTTTGAGTTCTGACCTCTTCAACCCCTCTATCCTCTAGTCATTTTATAGGCCAAGAGGAAGAAGTTTCAGATCCAAAAGAGGAGGATGAGACTCCTTAATTGAAGGATTAGGTTTCCATAAGAAAAGGGAGTAAGATGCATCATATGAGGGTTATAGTTCTAATAGTCATCACTTGGAAGCTTTTAGTTGGGAAATATTCGACCAATTATGTTTCTAGAATGTACTTTTTTATTTTTACTTTCTTGAATTCACCTATGTGGGTTTATAGTGGAAAACAAAGTGCAGCTCTGCGCTGTTCTCAGAGTTAATTCCAGCGAATGCACGTGACACTCTAGAAAAATCAGTGCAGGTGGAACTTAACAAGGTGTGACATCTATTTTCCCCAAATTTCTCATCTACTTCAATATATTTTGGGTTGTTTGACTTCTGAGGGAGCTGGTTCAAACATGTTCACAAACAATAAAAAGTCTCATAAACTAATCAACTGTCATGGCAACAAATTGACATGTAAGACACCCTCGTGTCATATTCCAAGCATGAATGTGGGATCTCATGGGATAAACCAATCCATAAACAACTAAGGGAATCCAAAGATTAAACCACCTCCACCCTCACACTACCTTGATCTCACCTAAATCGGTCCAGAGATCACAAAACCAAACTGAACTTGGATGCCTCAGAATTCCTTCACCATCCCTTGAGGAATTTTCCTATCTCCACTCACCTGTTGAGGGATTCTCGAAGAAAACCATCTCCACTCCCAACCCTTGGAATTTTCCTGAGACCACCTCACTCGGATCCAAAACCTTCTAGCAATCCGAAGCTCAACCAAGAATGAATCCCATCGCACCATGACTATCTAGAAATGGCAAGGCAAGGCTAAAACCACTATCGAAACTCAACAAAATCCATGCCAATGAAAACAAATGAACCAAATACACACATGCATATACCATGCATGCCAAAACCATCTAGGATATCATACATGAAACCTGTTGCTTGCAAGTATTCCTGCTGAAGCCGCTTGATCCAACCTTTCCTTACTTGATCCTTGTTTTCCTTTGCTTTCCCTGTCCTTCCTTTGCTTGCTCACTTTCCTTCTCCTCTTGGTTCTCTTCTCCTCTTTGAGACTAATTCCAAAATTGAACTGACAAAAGGCCCCAAACTGTTGCTCTGATGTCTTTTTATTATTGATGCCTCTAATTTTTTCATTTTCCCTCTATTTTCCTTCAATTTCCTCCTCACATGCAACTTGTGACCTTTCACCTTCTTTTTCTCCCATTTTCTTTTATTTCATAAATAAAATACCAATAATGTCTTTTTCCTTTTCAAAGCCTTTGCCAATGTCTTTTCCAATTTCCCTTTAGCCATAATAAACAACAAGTGATACCACTAGGATGTTTTGCCCAACTTTAAGCTTGGAATACATGTCCCATAACCTTGGTCTTATTTTGCCTTTATTAACTTTATTACATAAAATTTTAACTCAAGGTTGTTACAGATTCACCCAAATTTATGTCAACTTGTCATGCCCCCATTTTTATTACTCTTCATAGTACAACCAGGGTGGATATCTAGGGCAGGAGATGGCTAGGTCAGTGGAGCAGGTTTATGTTATCAAGTGTCTCGATGGAGTTTTGAGGAGTTTTTATGGGATTTGATGGCATTCGCTTGGCATATTCCATCATCCACACAGTTTGCCTTTCGTTCCGTCACGTTCTGACAACTTTAAGAAATCAACATTATTATTTGGCATAACTTAATTAATTATGCTCAAGGTGGCATTCCGAGGAGATGAATTGATGGAACATCTCAGTGTGATAGCTCATTGGAATCAGAACGCGAATATCTACAAGATGAGATGTTGAGAAGATACTTCCAGTGGATAAAGAGAGTATGGTGGGCAATTTGTCATTTTTCTTACTTAAAAATGACTTTAATTAGTCATTTAATTAGGGAAAAATAATTAATTGAAGAAAAATGGCCAAAAGTGACTTAAGTGAAATAAAATAAAATTAAAAGTCACTTAAGATAAAGTCAATGGAGGAGCTTTTAGAATAATAATAAAATAATAAAATAAGATGCTACTAGAGGCTTGGGGATCTATCCATCAGATATATAAAAGGGAAGGAAGAGATCATTTGGAGACATCTTGGATCTTGGATTGAGTATTGTTTCTTGTATGAGAGGTTGAGAAACTAGTTTTCTACTCCAGCAGTAGCACAAGGACGAAAACCCTCAGGTGATTTAAAGAGATTGGGCGAGCACCCATCTCCCCTTGGTGGATTCATTCAGAATCCACAAGTGTAGTGATTGTTTTCCTGTTTCAATATGGAAATCAAAGGGCCATTCCTAGTTATTGTATTGCCATATATATAATAATAAAGCTTATTTTTGTTGTTGCATTTCTTATTGTCCTTCGTGTTATGATCTGTTAGTGAGATTTTCGTGCAATTCGTGGGTTTACGGTTTCAACCAAATTTCTAGTGTTTGAGTTTTTCATGGCAATTTTCTGTTAAGTAGATGATAATTTTATGTGAAAGGTTTGTTCCAATTTTTTCTCATTTGAGATGTTACAGTGGTACCAGAGCATTGATATTGGCTCAACCTATGAGTTTTCCAATTTTCAATTGCAGCCATTATGGGAGGGTTTTGCCAAAAAAGTTGAAAACCCAATTCTTGCAAAAATTTCTTAAAAGGGCTAAGAACTCTTTGGGATGATGTTTTTTTAAGTCAAATTATTTGGGGCAAAATTAAATTTTCTAAAAGGGGTTGAGAATTAAAAAGTTAATAAAGCCAAACAGAGCCCACTCACATTTTGTGGAGTCCGTGACTAAATGAAGTTGCAAAGACTTTATTTACATTGGTTAAAGCATGAGTATTAATTTCTTTGAAGGGCCGTGAAGATATTTGCAAGGGCCAAGGTTATGGAGGGGTCCTAATTTTAGTTGAAAATTTGGTGACGGCATATCAGATTATTAGGGCCAAATCTTCATATGGGTCGAATGTTGTTATATACAGGATCGAATGGCATGCTGCACAGGGAACTGGAACGTTTTTTTCGATCTACTAGTTTGAAGGCCGAGTACCCTTTTCTGAGCTGGTCGGAGGTATTTTATTGACAAGGAAGACGAGAACATTTTCCTGTTAGTAAATCAAGCATTATTTATTTATGTAAGACCCAGGCATAAAATTTATTTGCTGGAAGGGAGTTTGATGCATGAGATATTCATTATATATTGAACCAGAAACTATATCTTTGAGAAAGGTCGAGTACCCAACTAGTAAGGGCACATTCTGAAGTCTGCCAGCAGTTTCTTTGAAGGCTGATTCATTAGTCCGACCCACCAGATCTGCTGGAGCGTAAGTCTTGCTCTAATTCACAAAATTAGCAGAAGATCCAGTAGCATTCCTGAGGGCCGAGTTATTATCCCTTCTCCTGGCCGAGTTTAGTCTAAATAAGACGTTGAATTTGACATTGCAGTGGGTCGTACTCTTCCTGTGTGTTTCTGGTGTGAGTAAAACAACCATACTTGAAGACTCTGCGTGTTGTAGCAAGGAAGAGGATAATGGTACAAGGATAATCTAATCCTAAAGCCACAAATCTATACTTTCTGAGAGAAAGGAATGGTCATACCTGTGTTTTGAAGCCTGAATTAATATGGGCAGTTGAAAGCGACGCAGTTGTGATATGTCTCTGCTATTAAGGGCCACCAACTTCCTCATATCATTGGACATGTGACTGTGGGTATACTGAAGACATTCTTTCTATACTTCTGAGATCTCTGTCGCTATTAAAGCAAGTATATCAGAGTGAGTGTGTTAGAATAATCTTCAACAATCTGGGCTTGCCCAGTACTGGAATTTACAAAGCTTATTCTCTAGAAAGGGGGTATTGTGAAGCACACATCAAAGTGATCAATCGGTAGCAGAATATTTCTTGGAGCTAATATTGTGTATTGGATGGGAGGAATCAAATATTCCTTTGCATATCATCCACTGACAGGACAAATTCAAATTGTTGTAGCAGAGGTAAAGAGCAAAGATCCAAGGGTCAACGTATTGCCACTATGGGAAATCAAGATTCTCTCCTTATGAGTTCGTAAGCCGAGTTATTTGTGTACCATTTTGCTGTGGACGTGGGAATTAGTGTTGAAGGAAAAAAGGGAGATCAAGCCACTGTTGTAATCAGGTTCCTTTTACATCTGTAGGGTGGCTATGGGTTCCCCTGTCCTCTACTGTTGCTAACCTATTCATGGAAGATTTTGAATTCTCGGCTTTATTTAAACTTAAGTTTTGGAAAAGATTTGTTGATGACACCTGCACCATATGGCAGCATGGGCCGGATAAATTAGATATCTTTTTCCAGCATCTCAATAATTAGTCTAATTCCATTAAATTTACGATGGAGCGTGAAGTCGATGGTTGCCTTTTTTTTCTTGATGTCCTCATTTCTAGGAAAGCCGATGGATCTTTCTCCCATGAGGTGTATCGGAAAAATACTCATACTGAGCAGTGTCTTCATACTAATTCCCACCATTTCCCTGCTTAGAAGATAGGTGTTTTTAGCACATTAGCACTCGTGCTCTAAGAATTTCTGATGACGACCACTTTTCTAAAGAAAAGTCCCATCTCCTTAAGGTTTTTGTCCAGAATGGTTATAGTAGGCAGCAGGGTGTCAAAGCTTTCCTCAAAGTGAGTAAGGGTCCCAAGGTCAAGAAAGAACCCATTGATCACAGTTTAGGAGTTCACCTCCCCTTCATCCAGGGGACGACAGACAAGATTGCAAGAATCCTGAAAAAGCATAATATTCCCTCGACCTTTAGACCCCTCAACACCATTAGAAGCTCCATGAAGTCTGTCAAAGACAAGGTGAACCCTATGGATATGAAAGGTGTTTATATCATCCCGTGTTCCTATGGAACCTCATACATTGGTGAAATTGGTCGTTCTATTAACCAAAGGATTAAGGAACACGTGGCTGATATCAAGCACGAGAGGACCAAATCTTCGGCTCTAGCCGAGCATGCAGAGAAGACCAAGCATCATATATGCATTGAGGAGGTTAGGGTTATTGTTAAGATTCCTCATTTTCATCATCGTAAGTTTAAGGAAGCCATTGAAATAGAGAGGTCTTCCAGTAATATTAATAGGGATGACGGCTGGAAAATTAGTAGTTGTTGGATTCCTGCCCTCTCTTCTTAGTTTTGCTCCATCTTTGTCTTGACCCAGTGTCACAGGGTTCCCCAAACTTAAACCTTGAGGTTCGAAACTCGGCGAACCTCAAAAAAAATTTCAGGTTCAGGTTAAGTTCAATAAATTTCGGTTCATGTTCGATTTTTTGTGTGCCTTATTTTACGTGTTAACTTCGATAAATTTATGTGCATGTTTGATTTTTTGCTTGCCTTGTTTTGCGTAGCAGGGTCCGTCGTATTTCAACTTTGGAGGTCCAATCTCTTCGTGTTACAGGGTTTGCCCGCCATATTTCAATTTTAGAGTTCCAATCCTTTTTCGTTTGGGTTGTCCCGCATGCAAATGAAAACATGCGCATACATCTAGTATATCCTGTATGGGAGCCATCGTGAAAAATCCGACAGGTTCAGAAGCCATCGAGCGGTTCTCCCAGAAAACATGGGTTGTTATAAGAGAACCTTCAACGTATCGGCCTTCGATGATTTGTACATAAAAAAATAAAAAATACCATTAACGAAACTGCAATTTCTTAGAGACGCAACTGCAAACTTCGGTAGGTTATGCCCTTGCGAGACATGATGGTAAGTTAGTCAACAAACTTTTAACTTTTTCATTTTTGCCCCTTTTAAAAAAAATTTAATCACATTCATATAATTTTATAATTTGCTTTTAGATACGTATTTTTTTATACATATTAAATATATATATATATATATATATATATATATATATATATATATATATATATATCTATATATATTTTAGAACGAAAAAGCATAATAGCATTATATTGAGACTATATAAAGGTTCTAGATAGTACAAAAATCAAGCTTATAGAAGCTGGATGATCTTGTTCTTGAAAACAAAAACTGTGGGAAATGACCCTTCATAAAGGGAAAGACGATCTGAGCAGAAACCATATCAAAGACAGATACAAATTTTATATGCAGCACATGAGGAACATATCTGAGATGTAACCTTGATTTCAGATATTGATGGACATCCAAAAATCATACATATACGAAGATAAAACAAAAAAGGTGAAAAAGAGAGGATCTGGAGATAATCAGATATGAGTTAAGAGCCAGGAATTGAGAAGTCCTGAATAGAAAAGGAATTCTCACCATATATTACCTTCATGGACCAGGAACCTGTTTCTAGTAGAATACCTTCCTTTGACAGGCTGTCCGCTTGCTGGTTCTGAGCTCGGTAAATGTGTTGAATGGAGCAATCTTTCACAAGTCCCCAAAAAAACATAATCCTGTCCATCCAACCTGCGAGGTGTGGGCTCTTGATATGGCAGTTTCCTTTGACATGATCGATCATTGTTTTGGAGTCACCAAAAATTGAGATAGACTGTATATCAAAAAAGATGCAGAAAGCCAGAAGACCCGCTAGAGCCCTCGCCTCAGCCATGCTATTTGTGCCCTTTCCTCCATTCCATGAAATAAAATATTGAAGATTCTCGTCCATAATAATGTGAACCCCGCAGCCACAAGAGTTTTGCTGCACAACACCATCAAAAAACGCACTTGGAGTCCTTGAGAGATCAACTTCTTGCTCATTTCTGATGGCATTTTTTGTTTTGGGCTGCTTTTTCGGCACGGAGTCATAAATGGATATGATATGTTGCAGGATAGTCTTGAGGGGGGTCTTCATTTCTTTGAAAATTTTGTTGTTTCTCCACTTCCAGGCACACCATAGGACAATAATAACAATTGATCTCCATGAATCTCTCTGCCCACTCCACCATTCAAAAGCTGCATGCGTTGAAACATGAGAAACAAGAGGGAAACCATATAGAATTGCTAAGTCATGCCATACTTGTTGAATAGATTGGCATTGGAAAAACATATGATAATTTGATTCCTCAGCTGATTCACACATTAAGCATCTACTCGGCCCGTGCCAATTTCTTTTCTTTAGATTTTCCCAGGACAGATTTTTATTGTGGAACACCAGCCACGAGAAGTATATTAATTTGGGAGAGCATCCTGATTTCCAGAAGACTGGAGGATACTTAGGACTAGAGTGCATGGTCTTTAGTTCAATCAGATCTGTATAAATATCCTTTACACATACCTGTAAATTTGCTTTTGGCACCTTCCAGATTAGATAATCTTCTGACCTGAACCGATGAAAACCGCAGCTTCTCAGCCCATCCCTGACAGTGTTCCAAAGCCTTTCCAGAGACTCTGACATGCCTAGATCAATGGCCTCTTTCCAAAGAGGAAGAGGGCCTTGCCATACTGCTATGAGTTTATCCCACGTAAAAATACCTTTTCTATGGAAGAAGATTAGAAGCCTATCAGGGATGGTTATGCTCTCTCGCCCACTCAAAATAGGGTCTATTCCAATGAGGATTCTGCTGCCTGATTGTAAGCTCCATTTCAGATTCTTTAGAAAGTATTGCTCAATTTTGCGAAAGCTAAGCCATATAGCTGACCCATATGTGGCTCCGATCCTTCCTAATCTGAACCAGTATTCCATGTTTTTACCTTTCATATATTTCTTTCTTCGGGACAGCATCAATTGAAATGAAATATTCTATTTGGTGACCCCGCTAACTCATTAAGAGAGCATAAAGACCAAGTATCGTCGTACTTTACACAACTCCTCCCTAGCCTGGGCGGTGCTGCCTCGTTATATACAGGATTTCTGCCGCTGTTGGAACTAGATATAGAATATGATATCTCTTTGTATACGATATTATGGTACGATCGATTATGATAACCTAACGCGAAAAGCTCCCCACGCCTACCTTCGCACCCACCTTCGCACCTACCTTCGCACCCACCTTCGCACCTACCTTTCTCTCCAGGGGGAGGTTTGGGAGCTTTACCCAAATCAAGTTATTCGAAGGAGTGTTTTTCAGAGGGTTGTACCCGATATACCACCTGTAGAGAGCAAGAAAGCTCCTTTTATGAACCCAAGGTCGCTTCTGAATGGTTTCTAAATCACTGGCGCTTAAAAAATGAAAGCAATACCACTCCTTCATGAGATTTGAAACAATGGGAGTATATCCGATCAGTGGTTTCCACTGAATCTCAAGCCATTTTCTCATCGTGGCATCATCCATTTCTGGAAAGTGCCATCTTCCAACCAAGGCAAGGTCCTGTAGACTTTCTATACGCTCAGTCAAGTGGACGCTGTCCAATTTTACTGCAGCAGGCGGGGCGGAGGTTTTGACAAGGTTCCGAGCCTTGTTATAGTGGCTTGCGTGTTCGCGCATAACCTTATCCTTCTATTGAGCAACACTTTTCCTGTTTACCTTCAATAATGGTTGCTCACTTTGAGCCCCTTCCCTATCCCTATCAGCATCCGGCATCGATGGCTGGACAACCACGTCATCCAGAGTAGATTTCCATCCTCCAGATAACGTGGCATCCCCCCATACCTTCTCGGCCTGAATTGCTGCCCGAATCATGGCCTCCGTGGCTGACGTATCTGACCCACACTCCATGCACCTCCAAAAGATTCTCCTAAGTTAGCTATAGTACCCTCTGTCCTAGTAAGATTTCCGAATCGGGATTTTGTACTAGACTTTAATAAGCAACTGACTGATCTCTGAACATAAAACCTGGATGAGGTATTGCCAAATGAGGGAATTTAAGACACTTCTGACACTTAATCTGGCGCCAGGAAGACTCGGGAAGGATGGTTCCAGATTTCGAGAGAGGCGCGGAAATAGATACAGCTAGTTAGCCAGAGATAATAACTATGGATGACGACACCTCTTAAGGCGAATGACAGTAAAGGGATAAGCCTAAATTCTTTATTCCCACAGGTACGGGACACGTCATCTAAGGTACATATCCCAAATCCCTATGAGATTTGAATTACCATGCCGGTTTTGGACTTTTAATTCCGGTCCCGAGAAATGGTTTCCAGCCCAGAAAACCAGGGATTATGTTTTGGTGGAAAAACTACAGGCTACAGTCCATGGAAGTCCTGGATCCTTCAGAGAGTGATAGAGTCAACTACGGAAACAAGTTCATGAGCTTAGGCAAAAACATACCCTATCAAGGAATCTTTCTACAGAGAAACCATAACAGCTCCTTGAATATTGCTAACTGGATGAAGAATCTTGGCAGACTATGCAACAACAATATATTTCAAAAATACACCACCAGGCTCCTATTTTGATTCGAAAGTCTGAACAGGGTTTATAAATCACTACAAACTTCTTCAATTTGTGTATGATTAACCAAAACATTCTGAATAATCCAAGCCCTGAACAAAGAAGCTTATAACACGCTGAGTAAACCAGACCCTGGACAGATATACTTAAACCATGCTGAATAAACCAGACTCCGAACAGAGAAATTTAAAAATGGCCAATTTCATAATTCAGACTCTCTTCCCAGACTTATATTTTTAAAGCGTCAGGGCAAAGAAATTTCAGACTATAAAATTCACTATCACTGCGCAGCTCTTAAATTCAGAAATAAAACTGCATCCCATAAGCTAAAAAGAAACATAAAAACACAAACTGTAAAAGGCAAAGAGTCTGACCTTTTACCAAGCGCATGTCGAGGGGAGAGCGTCTTTTAACCTCTAGCAAACCCGAAAACCAGTGGAATTTGAGCCAAAGCAAGAACACCGAAGGATGAAAGCGGAGGGGTGTAAACGATAAACTGCCAGGGTATGAGAGAAATTCAGCCCTGCGCCTGGGCATGCAGGGAAAACGAAGAGGCTAGCAAAACTTTTCTCCCTTACCAACGAACTGGTTATGTAATGGCTTCAATGGACGATAGGCCAGTGAAAAAAACAGAGAGTGTGTGTTAGCCTATGGTTTTGCATGGATAGCTATAGAGTTAAGTGCCGTTAGGTGGCGATGGTACGAAACACGTCGGGTAGCAAACATGCATGGTTGTTCATAGACAGTAGCCTAAAAAATGTGGCAGTAAAATAGTCTAAGCAAGACATGCACTGGCTTTCACATACCTGCTTAGCATTGATAAGCTATAGACATGTCTGTGGCGACCTGGTTGGTTGCTTTCAGCGCGCATCTCCGCTCGGCACACGCCTCTCCTTCCCCTGCTCCATCACGAAATCCTTCCCTAAATCCAAGTTTTTCCACATATATATATATATATATATATATATATATATATATATATATATATATATATATATATATATTCATAATAATGAATTATATATTAAATTTTAATTGAATATCTTTTCTCATTAAAATTGTTTTATAAAAAAATTACTTTATTTATTTATTATTCTTTTACATATATTAAAAAATAATATATTAATATTATAATGAGATGCATATTATGTTCAATTAAATTTTAGGTTAAATATAATAATGGTTGTGTATATAAAGGGATTACAAATTTAATATATAAATATTATATTAGATTATATTAAAAACATTATTTTTATATATATTCGAATTTAATGGCGAACCCCATTCGAACTTTATCAGAAAATTCGAATTCGAATCGAACTTAATCATTGTCGAACTCAAATTTGAACCTGAACCATGTGACATTGTCTTCACCTTATTTTTTTTAAATAATTGTTATTATTATCAAGTAATTTTTTTATTTTTTTTTTTTTTTTTCTAAGTAATGTTAATCTATTAATATGATACAAAAAAAGTATTTACAATGATTCTTGGCCACAGAGGAACCCGGCCTCAATCAACACACATCCATGATAATTGTCTGAGACTGCCCCAACAAAGGGGAAACCAGTCCAAAAATATGTCCAAAATATATCCAAAAATTAGCCCACAGTTTTCCTGACTAGACCAACCGACCAAAACCAACACCAAAACCAACACTAAAACCAACAGTTTATCCTGACTAAACCAGCTGACCAACATATTATCCAGAGGACACATAAGATTGGACAAAGCTAAACCAAGAACTAGAAAAAATGCCACCTGGCAGACATGACACGCTGCTCGAAGTCTTCCGGAGCAGGCTCCTCCACAATAGGACACGCCCAGTCATCCGGGTTGTCCGTCTCGCCACGTCCCAACGCCTGATGACCTTCCTCCATGCTGCCAGCCTCAACCTGCGGGCCTGACGTGTCATCCAAATGGCTCTCCAAGGCTTGCGTGTCACTGTGAATGCCCATCTCAACATGCGAACTGCCAGCAATGGCTTTATCGTGCCTTCTGTTCCGACCTCCATCAACTGCCTGCTCGTCATTGTTGCCCCTATTCCTACTCGAGCCAGCTCTGTTCACCTCCTCCGTAGAAATGGTCATGGGAATATGCTGCTCGTTCTCTTTTGTAATGGAAATTGAGACAGTGGCTACAATAACCAGGTGGTTCAAAGAGCTGCGGAACCGAAACTGCGTTGTGTGAGGAACAAGATGTGGAGGCAGAGGAAATGTAGCAGTGCGAATAGCTGCAGCTTCACGTCTTGAGCTGTGAGGGCTGGCTCTGCCTCTGCCACTTCTAGTATCCAGATACCGACCTGCAAAACTGTGCTGGTGGGGATTTTCGGCAGAGGATGCAGGGGAAGCAGAGTCATGGCTATGCAGAGCAGGGGAGTGAGAACTTCCACCTCGCGTGCCACCACGTCGGCTGCACATGTGATGGCGGACCATGGTGGATATGGAAATAGGTGGAGATTCAGGAGGAGCATAAGAAGAATTGACAGAAGAGCTTTGCGCGGAATTTACAGAGGGCTGGAGGTCGTGAGCTGAAATACAGAGGTATGTGTGGGAATGGTGAAAGCCATTACCCAAATCTATGCAGCTCACAAGCCAACATCCACGCCTAGTGCTGGTGCGTTCAGTTGGCTCTCTCGCCTGTGGAGGGCATACACAGTGAATCATGGGCAGAATGACAGGATGGTTCTTCGGCTCCATGGTTACGCGGATAATGGCCTTGCCTCGATTTGAGCAGGCATTAAATGACGCCTGCGAAGTGCCATGAATGCCATTCATGGTGACCTTGGAAAGGTTGCAGAGGGCCATGTGGCCGCCCCGTCCGCCGTCGCCCCATCTAATCATTTTAATTATCGTTATTAACACCCACATCTGGGGATTATTATTAGTATTATTAATATTATTAATACCATCAATATTAATATTAATGGTAAATACTAGTTTAATAAGCCTTAGATTTGGTCATATTAATAATACTAATAATAAAAGTATTAGTATTATGAATATTGGTAATCTTAGTATTATAAATATTAATTTTAATCTAGTAATATAAAAATTTGATATATTATTAGTAATATAAATATTAGTATTATTCGTATTAGTATTAGTATTAGTATTTAATGATATTGAAATTTAACTAGCTTTAAAAAAAAAATGAAAAAAAAGAAGGAAGAGTAATAAAATAATAATAATAGTAGGTTTATAAATTTAAATAAATATTATTAATACAGCCGTTAAGACAATAAGATAATATATTAATTAAGATAAATATAAATAGTTTCAAGTATAACCCTTTTATAAATTTATCAATATTATAAAAAAACCCTAGTCAAATATAACTATTAGGTTAATAAATTGACATTCAAAAAAATATATTTATTTATTTATATTGATTAAATAAACAATTAATAAAATAACTAAATTTAATTAAATAATATTAAACTTTCCCTCATCTCCCTTGGTCAAATATTGTTGTTTTTTTCTAGCTGTTAGGTTGATCTGTCTCCCTATTTAACCTTCTTCCTAGATCTGTTTCTTCATTGTGTCCTGAAGATGAACCACACTTGTTGGTTCGAAACGCGTCGACCAAAATCTTCAATGTGACTTATTCCGAAAAAATATTTTATAATTACCATATTTTTCACTGATGACTGTAATGTTTGCAAATGTAGTTCATATATTTCTGGGTTATACGTTGTGTAAAAGTGAGGGTTTAAATGGCTATAGCAACCATTGAAAGTTGATTGTGTATTTATCTGAAGTTTTTTTGAATCTCTAGTGGATGTATATCAATCATAACTCTAAACTAATGTTAAGCCCTATAAAGCTAGGCGACCATATATCAAAATTTATTGTTGCTGATGGAGATAGTGGGGTGCAAGTATGTTGTTGTTCAAGTAGTCGTGTGTCGGAGAATTAGCACAATGATGGGTTGCAGGGTCTATCATATTTATATTGCCTTGTTGTATTGAGTCCCGTGTCATACTACTAGCATTGTTTGTATAACAACATTGTAGTAAAAAAGTAAGATTACTAGTAGGATCTGATTCTAATACTGTTGTAATAAATGTCCTTAAATCACAATGCTTCTACCGACCAAAAACCAAAACAGAACAACAAACTTTTCTCAAGAGGGGTCTATGCCATTCTTTAGAGAGAACAACCAAAGGATGTGCAGGAGGGGCAAGAAATAAGACACAAGATTTTTGCTCTCAGGACAAATTTGAAGCACATGAGGGTCACATGGAAAGTTCTTTTCAAACTTGAAGAACTAGATACAATCCTTTCCAAAGTGAGCCAGTTAGAAGGGAATAAATTAATTTTGGCTCTAAAACCAACGATGCTTTCTCTCATACAACACCAGTTCTTGGAGGAACCTTGTGAAGGGGTTAAACTTCCAGTTGCATCTAGTCACATCATGAGACTAACCGCCCCTATAGCTCCTTACAATGATGATCTTGTGAGGAGAGTCTTCAAGTTGATGATAGATACTTTCCAAGACTTGGACAAAAGTACAAGTTCTGCCTTTGGGAAGAAGCTTGAGGTTCTAGAAATCATGGCCCATGACTAAGATTTATGAAATCATGTTTGATATTGAGTGTGATGACTTGATCCAACAAATGTTCCAATGAATTTTCAGAATTAGGAGACATCATTTTGACTGGGTCAAAACACACTGTTTAGTCCATCTTGTCATCATGTATGAGAGGTCGTGATGCCATTTGTCAGGAGTTGTAGTCTCGATTGCTGTCCATTTGGAGGAGAGAATAGTTGGTCTCACCTGTTGCTTATGAACTAGTCGAGAGGTTGGTTGAGCAGAACATTGGGCTGTTCAGGGGACAGTTGACCAGAGAGGAGCAGATCAGGTTTGGGGGATCATGCAATAAGAATGAGATGAGGAGGAAGGGACTTTGCTTTATCAGCAAGGGACCTGACCACTCATGTTTGGGTGACGTTGAGGAGATGACAGAGGTAGAGTAGCAAGAGATTCCTTTTGATTTTCAAGGTGAGGATTCTTCTTTTGATGATTCCATGGGTTCATACGATGATACCTCTGAGGAGCATGAGCAGTCATGTGGAGTTGATGATAGTAGCCTAGATATGCATCCATGTCTAGTAGAGGAGTATGATGAGCAACCGATAGTTCGCATGAGGGAAGGAGATCCGGGAGTAGATGAGCGACTTATGATTTAGCATAAAGAGCACATAGATGAGCATGAGTCATGTAGAGTCTTTGACAACAGGCCAAATTCATATGATAAGTAGACAATAGGTCTTAGGAGAGACATTCAGGATGATGAATCACCAGTGGTGATTCAGCATGAGTAGGATAGGGTGGATCATGAGTTAACTGCGAAGGATGATGCACACAGTATGCATGGTGAGCCTTCTAGGGAGTGCCAATTGGAGGTTCATATTGAACCCGTGATGGTGGAGGATGAGCAACCACCCCTAGGGTCAGCCATTGATTAGGAGAAGACAGAAGTACAAACAACTGGCAAGGTGACAATATTTTCTTACACTTGTCCTTAGGAGATGCTGGAGTATGATAGGAAAATTTGGCAGGAGATTGGTGGACTAGAGGAGTGTGGAGTTTCCTATCAGGCGAGGGAGATGGAAATGCATACATCTTCGGGACTACCCGTTGATGAGGTGCAAACAAATTTAGTGGCAGCCAGACGAGCTACAACATTTTCCGGCAACAACCCTCTCCAGGAGTACATAAACGGGGCTTGCAACACAGTTTGCCCACTTTTTCCCATTAGAGGGAGAGAGGCAAGATTTCTTGGACATGTTTTGATTGTCCAGGTAGAGCATCAATAGTTGAGCATGGACCCGTTTCAGTGTAACAAATGTATCCCTTGCACAAGTGTCCATGCATTGGATTGGTGAGAGATCATGAGCTGGTATCCTTTTGATGGAGTATCATTTTTAGTCAAGAGCATTGTATTGTAGGAGCCCTCAGAGGTGAGGGATATCACATGTTTCAGTTGGCAGCAGGATGTAGGCTGGCCACTCATCAATGTTTCAACACGGCATCAACATGATGAGATTGACCTTGATATATGCCAAGGTTTGGACTGGAAAGAGGTGATGAATTGGTATGTGGTGGATGGAGCAACATTCACAGCCGGAGTTATAGCACAACAGGAGCCGTGGAGCATTGATGCTCCTTCTTGGTGGCATTAGGATCTAGGAGGATTTGTTGATGACAGGTTCCGTCAGAAATTGGTCTGGGATCCGGGCATCGAGGAGTCCATTCATGGTGGGTTGACACAGGAGTAGAGCATCACCCAGTGGTTCGTATGGGATTAGGGCATTGGGTCTCAGTTGCATCAGACCACCATGTTGGTCCACAGATTTGGATTTCTTGAGGGAAAGAAATCTTGGGGCGGGAGGACTGTCATGTCCCCATTTTATTATTCTTCATAGTATAGCCAAGGTGGATTTCCAGGGCAGGAGATAGCCAAGTCAGTGGAGCAAGTTTATGTCATCAGGTGTCCCGATGGAGTTTTGAGGAGTTTTTATGGGATATGATAGCATTCGCTTGGCATATTCCATCATCCGCACAGTTTGCCTTTCATTCCATCACATTCCGATAACTTTCAGAAATAAACGTTATTATTGGGCATAACTTAATTAATTATGCTCGAGGTGGCATTCCAGGGAGATTAATTGATGGAACATCTTAGTGTAATAGCTCGTTGGAACTAGAACGAGAAGATCTACAAGATATGATGTTGAGAAGATACTTCAAGTGGCCAAAGAGAGTATGGCGGGTGATTTTCCATTTTCCTTAGTTAAAAATGACTTTAATTAGGGAAAAATAATTAATTGGAGAAAAAGGGCCAAAGGTGACTTAAGTGAAATAAAATAAAATTAAAAGTCATTTAAGATAAAGTCAATGGAGGCTTCTAGAATAATAATAAAATAATAAAATAAGATGCTTCTAGAGGCATGGAAATCTATCCATCAGATCTATAAAATGGGAAGGAGAAGATCATTTGGGGACATCTTAGATCTTGGATTGAGTATTGTTTCTTATATGAGAGGTTGAGAACCCATTTCTCTACTCCAGCAGTAGCCCCAAGACAAAAACCCTCGGGTGATTCAGAGAGATTGGGCGAGCACCCATCTCCCCTTGGTGGATTCATTCAGAATCTATAGGTGTAGTGATTGTTTTCTTGTTTCAGTCTGCAGATCGGAGGGTCATTCCCAACTATTGTATTGGCATATATATATATATAATAAAGTTGGATTTTGTTGCTGCATTTTTCATTGTTACTCATGTTGTGATCTTTTAGTGAGATTTTCGTGCAATTTGTGGGTTTATGGTTTCAATCAAATTTATGATGTTTGGGTTTTTCATGGTAATTTTCTGTTAAGTAGATGATAATTTTATGTGAAGGGTTTGTTCCAAATTTTTCTCATTTGGGACATTACACAACTGCATCAACATAGATCCTCAACCCCTCGTGATGCACCACATTCCAAGACAAAATTCTTAGTGAAATTGGGCACTACAAAAATGGGTGTAGTTCTCGCGACTTACTTTAAAGTTAAAAGCTTGCTCGATAACATCATCCCATATAAAGGCATTTTTTTAGCATGGTCGTTAAGGTGGTTACCATAGTTATTCTCAAATTTGATTTAGTAGCATGTAATTGCCAACAAATCATGCAAGCTCTTCAAGGTCTTAGCTTGTGGCTAATCCTATGTAGCTACAACTTTATTTGGGTCCACTTGTGGGGCCTTCCCGTTGACAATGTGACCCAAGTATTTGAACTTTGAAGCCCCAGAAACATCTTTGCCGAAATGTGTAAGGGTCAACCAATGGCCTTGAAGGAGTTACATGGCCTATCAACATGTTCCACATGGAAATCCTGAGTTTTGTTGTAGATCAAGATATCATTAAAGAATGCAATCACAAAATTGTACAGGAAGGGTCATAAAATCTTGTTCATGAGGCTCCTAAAGGCGGATGAAGCACCACAAAGTTGAAATGGCATCACTAAAAATTCATAACAACATTCATGAGTGTGAAAGGTTGTTTTAGAGATCTCAGTTTCCTTCATCTATGTTTGGTGGTATCCTTAGTAAAGGTCTAATTCAATGAAGAACCTGGCTCCATGAATCTCATCTAAGAGATCATTGATAACTAGTACACCAAATTTGTCTTTGGTGATTAACTAGTTGGGAGCCCAAAAGCCAAGGCATGTGTTAACTACCTTTATTCTCAAATACCACATGAAGGCGACAATGCACAAGGCGTTTCAAATACATATCGATGTTTAATTACGACCATATGTAAATCACCAGGAATCTCTTATGGGGGACCACACACAACTCGTACGACATTGAATTGGGCAGTGAAATTGGAGTGGCCTTTTTGTGATAACTTCTCCATATGGTGAGAGTTTATAATTTCGGGGGAGCCAAATTTAATCCCTTTGAGTGCATTCCCATGCCCTTCCTTATTGAAGATCATGTATAATTCCTTAAAATCCATTGTAACATGGCCCAAAGCGTGTAACCGATCGACACCAATCACTCCATACTAGCTTCCCACCTAAAGTTTCACATTTTCAGATTGCCTTCCATAATCCATCATACCTCCCTTGACTATCATAATTTGAAATTCATGCACGCCATGGACATGACAATTGGTTTCTTCCACTGCTCTTCTATGGATAAAATTATGGGTGAAAACAATCACATTGTGATTCTTGGTGCAACTAATAAACTTCAAAAGTTTGGGGTGCAAACAAATGTTGGATAAGGAACAAAGGAAAGTTCGGGGATCTTTTGAGGTTGTTTATTCCTGAGGAGGAGGGATCCAATCATTGGAACTCGAGGTCATAAGTGCAACGTGATGGGTCTTTGAAGGAAACATTTGTTTGAAATAGTTCTTGTCCTTTACATTTATGCCTGGGGAAATTACTACCCATCATGATTTTCGCAAAGTTTGAGGCATTGGTGTTATACCATTTATGCCCAAAAAATGGGAATCAAGAAGGGTGTTCCATTTTACTGCCCTTGTTTTCTTGTTCATTTCCTTGGTGATTGTCTTATAAAATTCTTCGATCTCTAAATTGGAATCATCTACAAGGTCAAAAGACACAACAACTTTTCCCGCTTGCTATCCTCGAAATGTAAAATTCGTAAAAACGTTATCCCTAATTGACTTAGATTTTTTTCTTTCTTTCTTATCTTCTTCCCGCCTTTTGGCTTTAGGCTACTTTTCTTTTTGGTTCATTGCCGATTTTTTCGGTATTGTGTCCTATAGAGTTACTTCTATGTGTTTCTCGCTTGCCTTTGTTTTGTTGGCGAGTGGAGATTTGTGGAACTTTTGTTGCTTTATGTGGGGATCCTTGCTCCACCTTTGACCAATTTTTGTGGGGCTCCTTGTTGTTGTTTTGTTGCTGACTAGTTCTGGTTAGCCTGTTCACCATGTTGTTCATTCGTGTCGAACTAAGATTGTTGATTTTATGTATCACCTCCATTTCCATTATCATGGGTGTCTGCACGTGTACTCTCTTATACTGTTGGGGTGAGCATCCTCGGACTTGGGTTCCTGGTAAAGTCGATTGGATCCCAAGT
The DNA here is from genome assembly GCA_031772625.1 of Pinus tabuliformis. Classification (NCBI taxonomy): domain Eukaryota; kingdom Viridiplantae; phylum Streptophyta; class Pinopsida; order Pinales; family Pinaceae; genus Pinus; species Pinus tabuliformis. The sequence continues at coordinate 318,302,485 of CM062807.1, forward strand.
TCCTTGTGCACCTTGGTAGCTCCCATTCGACAATCGAGGTTTGGTGAACGTCTCTGCCTCGATATTTGGGCCTTACTTCTTCTTATTTTCTTCGTTGCTTCCTCTGTTTGATGAGTCTTTCATTGCTCATACCTCACAATTTCTTGATGTAGTTGTTACGTGATTGTGATTTTATTTTCGATCGCTTCAATGATGATCTCTCCTTTTCTCATGCCATTGATTCATCGATGTATGCCTTTGCCAACACTTGATTCCATAGTCTCTTTTATTTTCCTCATGTGCTCCCCAGTCATTTTCTAGTTTTTATCATCCTACAATGTCAAAACTCTCTTGGCTATCTACGCGATTTTCTTCTTGAATATAGTCCTTCAAAATTGAGCTCTTTTAACTCTCCAATGAGGAGATTAAGGTCATCCTTGGTGGACTCGTTGTAAAATTCAGTAGTCGATTAATGCTCAGTCTTTTTCTTGATAGACTTCTTTCTAGTGGGTCTTGGCATGGCCACCTTCTTCATTGGGGTCTTCGAAGACGCTGGTTAAACCGAGACAAGAGGTATGGTAAATATTGCAACTCCTTTTTCATCTCGTATTTCTTCACCAGTGAGAGGTGAAATAGTTTGTTGAGTTGTTAACCATGCCACTTATGGCACCGTGGATGTTATATTCAATTGTCTCTAAACCTCACTTAAAACTCCATTAGTGGGGTAATAGTCCAGCCCTCTTGGTTCTCCCTCGAATCCATGCAATCACCAGAATTTGGTGAAGTCAAGCCTTATTTGTATGTGTGAAATAGGGAGCAAAGTTCTCTACAAAGTGTTAACACTCTTCCACCATTCTACAAACATACAAACATATACCGAGGTGTGTATTCCTTTATTGTTCCCTTCCATGCAGATGCAAAGCATTGAAAATTTCGCGTACTCGCTAGGGTGAACGATGCCTCTCTAATTGACATACTCAAGACATGGCGGTGTATAGCCACAATGATGAGCATCGAATAGATTTGCACGATGTATGACACTCTTCTTCAGGTTTGACCGAATAGATTTGATCGGTCTTCAGAGTGTCAGTGACATGCCCTACTCACTTGTAAATTGTTCCTTCCCATTCCAATAGCCAACTTTGTAACCTACTGTCAAATACTTCTTCGAACAGAGTAATAGAGGAAACAAAGGAAATCATTTAAAAATCCTCTGTTGGTTGGTTGGAAAAATGATTGCAACATTATTCGATGGTTGAGAGACTTATGCTGAGTGAGAGGGTGCAAACGCCATCACGCCTGCAGCAGTTACTTCCATTCATAGATTGCTATTGCTACCAGTGTTCCAATCAATTCTGTTTTTAGATTGATATCTCGTTATTGTTTGTTTGCTGCGTGAGAGTGTGCGAACGCCATTACGTGTGCAGCAGTTACTTACTTCCATTCATAGATCGATACCAGTGTTCCAATCTATTATGATTTTAGTATTTGAAATAGGAATTTGAATATAGATTGTATATTTACTTTTTTAAACCGAAATTTTAAGATACATTGCAATGCGCCCGAGCATTGTTGTGTCAATGTCAAAGCCTAACCAAAAAAGGGTTGTATACTACTGTTCTTCCTACTGTAATAGGGCGTAGGATGCTCATCAGCGGAAAGATTGAACTCTACACATGCGTGTTGAAATTTTCTTTTAGTTTCTTGATCCTTTCCAAGAAGATTGGGGAAAGGATCTAATTCTGGAGATTTACGCTTTGCTATTGATCTAGTCAGCTATCTTGGAATCTCCCAAATTACACTTTACTATTGATCTACTAAGTTATCTTGGACTCTCCCAAAATCTGAATTATGTAGACCCCTTTTCCCGTTACCATCCTTATCCGCAACCACATAGAATTCAATTTTGCCGAGTTATTTATACCCTCTCCCAATGCTTCTTTGAAATAATTTCTTTTTAGCTTCCTCTGAATATAAAACTCCTCTTGTGTCTTACTCCCTTTTATTTTGTTTATTATTGTGTCCTGCTCCCGTTTATTTTGTTTGTTTCTCAATCCTTCTATGTAGATACATAGAACTTTGTTGACAAAACATGTGCATTATCTTCTGGTAGATTTCTCATTGTTTGGTGTAGGCATTGAATAGACATTTTTCCATTTTTGAACTTACGATGGCACTCACTGTGGAGCATGTAGCCAACAAAGAGATATTGGAAACTATTATTACTAGCATATGTTGCGGTTTATTTTCTCACATATCTTTGATTGTGAATGGCTAAATCCTATTACTATACTTGGATCTTGCACTGCGTTTTGCATGTGATAAACCCACATGAAACGGACTGATCGCGCCATCATGGGTGGTTGGTGTTCAACATTTGGATATATATATATTGCCCAGAGAATAAGTTTGCGATTGTGGTTATATTATGTAACCTTATATACTTTGTTATGGAAAAACCATGTAATCAGAAAAATAGCCAATTTATGCTTTCTCTAATAACAGGGGCCCTGTTAGGACAAATTGATTCGGTTCAAGTCCTATACAAGATCCGTTCACTCAAGGATTTCATCTTACCATTCACTATAGAGCTGGCTAATTCTCTTTCTATCTTTTTGTGCCATTGCATCAATATTTGCACAAACAAAGGTAGTAGTGTACCATAAACTCAAGCATGCCTAAAGTTGTTCCGCTTAGCTAAACAATGCACCACAAGTAGGTGACCCCTGACTTCAACATATACAATTGTAGCTAAAACATTGATCTAAGTTATTTGGGATGCAATCACATAGCTATGTACTCACCTCTCGTTAGGATAGGAAGACTTGACAAGAGAAGATAAGTATCGATCAATTCCATGAATGATATGCAATGGTTTGCCTTATTGATCTGAGCTTTTAGTGTATGCATGTAAAAACTCCACAGAGTTTGGGTGCAAGATCATTTCTTGGCAAACACCACCTTCTCACCTTCCCCTGCTTTGTCTCATTGTAATGCACTTTATATGCAAGGAGGGTTCAAATTTTCCAACTGCAATGTGAGTGCATAAAGTTATAGTTAAAAGAAAAAAAATCTCGTTGGCCTTTAGCAATATGGTCATGTTAAATAAAAGTAAAATGAAGAGTGTTGGAGCAATGATCGATGTCTTTGAAGTCAAAGCAAGTCAAAATCATCAATGTTGAACTTGGAAAATCAAAGCAAGTCAAAATCATCAATGTTGAACTTGGAAAAGAGAAAGGTGATTTTATAAAAATGGATGATACAGAATTGTTGGAAAGCTGAAGAAATAGGACAATGCCCAGTAAAGGAAGCAGACCTAGCAATCTGGCTAGGAGTGGTATCGTTGTGTTTCTTGGCAGTGAATAATAAAATTCTATCTCAAGCACCAATAAGGAAGGGATGCTTCCAAGAGCCAAACAGATGTAGCAGATGCCTGGAGGAAAGAGGGAGATTCAATCATTCACTAATACACCAAGGAAGGAAACCTAGATAGGATCCTCCATGATAGCAATCACAAAACACTCGCTCAAACAGAGACAAAGATGGAAAATATCATGTCAAGAGAAACACAACATGCGAGTAGAGTTCCACATGCTAAAACCATAAGCTCGGGAGCCTGTTTAGATCATGTGGGGATACTTAGACGTACATCTTAAATATTTCTTTGTCACCAACTTTACGCATTATACCATTTATTGTACCTCGCTCTGTATTTCCTTCTCAAATGATGATCAATTTGATGAAGGGGTTTCCATGCCTCTCAAATGCTCCCAAGTTCCACGATGGATGGACGCCAACCTCCAATGATTCATGAAATATTCTTGATTCTTTAATTGATCCCGGTTGAGTTTTGAGTCCCCTTCCAAGTTTATGCTTCTAGATGCAAATTTATGGACGCTTTAGTTCCTTTTTGGCGGGTTAGGCTATATTTCCTATAGCAACATAGGATGGTTCTTCCATGTGTTTCTAATCACAAACCCAAAACCTGCATTGCCAGGGAAACCTCTCGAAGAACCCATGAAAATGGATTTTAGGATGGAGACTTTTGCAACTGGACATATTTTCATTGGAATTCTAGGATTTGCAGCGTGAAATGTAAGTTTTTGATGCCGGAGAAACACTTCACTTATCATCAAGGCTAATGGCGGAAGAGTAAGAAATTGTGTCATAGATATTTGGTTCAGCGATATACATGATTTTGTTTAGATTGAAAGAAGGGAAAATACCAATGTTTCAAATTTTCATGTCTATTTTCCCATCGAGTTTGGATGATGTTCAAAGCTTCATTTGCCTTTGCCCAAAATGAGTTCAGCAATACTATATTTGTGGAGAAAATGCAGAAATAGGGTAACCATAATTCCTAGCTTTAAAAGGAGTCATTGACAGCTATTTGGAACAATGAATGTGAGTGTGAGTGCAACTGTGACTGAGATAGAGGCCAATGGGAAACTTATGAGAAAAGGGACTTGGTTTAATTGTTGTTTGTGGTTTTGAGTTTTAATTTTTGTAACAGCAACAACCCTTTGAGGTTGCAAGCAATGTAATTTCCATTACCAAGATAACTAATAAAAAGGAAAACCTGTTGTGTCTGTTTCTTTAGATTGTTGAGAACATGCTTGAGTTTGTGTTTGAACTTCCCAATGGACTGTGCTTGATGTTTTGGGCAGGGGTGATCTTTGTCCAATCACCCTTGCACCAAGTAGACTAACATCTAAATCATATTACCACTCAAAATTGTAACTTCACATTCCTATCATCAACCTTTTTTACGCTTCCCGTCCAAAATATGTGTATTCACAGTCAGTTGGCTTATACCCGTGTGAGCTTCAAACATGAAATTATTCCGCAAATGTTGGAATGGGTATATCCCATCCTAAACATATGGCGCACTGTAATCTGCCTTTTGCCCAAAATGAGTTCAACAATCCCGTATTCTTGGGCATGCACCCTGCAACACTCTCCCTGAGGATCCCCCTATTATGCCTTTTTCGCAACAACAAAAGTTTCACTCTGTACATCCCAGTGACAGTGAAAAAACAAGCACTATGCACTCTCCTTGATAACCTAACTTCTTGATACCCATCTCTACCTCTTGCACCGTGAAGAGTTCAGTATCAATGTTGACCAAGGGGGGAGGGTCACCCTTGGGATCCTGCTGATAGAGTTGTCTTGCATAATCAAACCATTTAGAAGCTGTAATACTATTTCTAGTTTGTATCTTTTTCGGTTGTAGCTCCTTCCCAAATAATTTGGGATTATTTTTCCCAAGGAAGATTAGTTCTTCCCTCCTTGAAACCATGAAATCAGTCATTTTCGTGCTTAATAATTGTTTGTAAGCTTTGAGCTTTATGTTATCCTTGTTTGACTCTTTCCACATTCTCCTTGCATTTTTGCATTCCTCGTCAAACCAAGCATTAACTGGAAAGCAATTTGTTTCAGACTTCTTAATTTTTTCTCTTTTGCAGTTTGCAAGTGTGCATTGAATTAAATGTGTGAATTCATGACTATGAAGGCTGTGAATTGTGATTTTCTCCTTCTCGAAGAGCCTCTCTAGCGTCATTTTGAAGGTATAACAATTTTCTGGGGTCAAAAGAATTCTGCCCTGTGGGAAGTTTTGGTGGACATATGAATTTTTAACTCTCATTGTTTCTTTCCAGTCCAAGAGAAACATAAATAAATTGGCTTGTGATTTCCAACAATGCAACCAAATTTCCAGCTTATGTTTTTCATTAAAAAGCAACAAGTGTATATTTACAATTTCTAGAAGCATCCTAATCGGTCATGTTAGCTGCAATGATTATTTGAAATATGACATGGCTAAGATCAAGATCCCATAAATAAACCAAAAGAAAATTCGAACCTCGTCGAGAACACAAGGCATTGTAGGAAGTTCATAATGTGTTCTTATGGCATTGGTTTATATATGGATGAACTTCACTAAACGAATGTTGAGTTTTTATTCTCGAATGATTCCTAGGAATCTTTTGATCTGTTGAAGAAGAAGTTAGTCAAAGCTCTTATTCTAGGAATTCCTTATGGGAACAAGCAATTTAGTGTGGAAGTTGACGCTGAGAATATTGGTGTTTATGCCATCTTACCTCAACCCCGGGAGGGAAATATTGACCACCCACATTATCATGTCAATAAAAATTTGGATAAGGTAGAAAGGAACTATCTAATGATAGAGAGAGAAGGCCTTGGAATGACATTCTATCTACATTGGTTCTAATATTACCCATCATGAAAATCTTTTGTTATTAACACTGATCAATTTACATGGGTAGTGCATCATGATCACCATCACATACAACTTACTCTCTCAAGAATTCAACTCTCAAACAGTTGCACAAACATACAATTCTCACCTCTACCTAGACCACTCATTGAGAATCGACCCAAGAGAAGGACCAATGCTATAGATGATGACATCCACATCGATAATTATTCAAAGTCAAAGGATTCTGAAAGGACCCAATGGACATATAGTGCTTAAATAATAGCGAATTGTCCATAGACATGCAATAACATAAGAAATATATGTCGTTTTTAAGGTTGTGTACTACACATTGACTGGTGGACACTTGTACAATCTAGGACTAAATGATATCTTGAAGAGATGTGTCCTTGATCATGAAAGTTGGGGCATCATTGAAGAAGCACATGGTGGGGTGTCAGGAGGACATTACGAGATGGATACAACGATCAGGAAAATATTCTATGTAATGTTACATTTACCTCATTTGGAAAAAGACAACAAAACCCTTCTTTTCCCCATAAAAACTATGTGGGGAAACCTAAAAGGATGCTCCCTCACATTTGTGGATGGCATCCTCAGTAACCTCCTTGGCATAGATCAATGCACCTAGCCCAAAGGGGTTCACACTCAACACTTGCTAGCACTAAACCACCCAAATTCCCAACATTATTGGTCACAACTGGTCGAGCCAACACCTTAGTTACATTGACCATGGAACTTATTTAGGTACTTGACATAACTTTTAGGGAATGGGTAGATATCTATAGGAAGATGAGATCCAATTAGAACCCATTCTTCCATGGTCGCCATTTGACATGTGGGAAGTAGGCTTTTTCAACACGATTTTTATAGGAGGAAGGATGATTAAATCCAAATGAATGAAAGTAAAACTACGATATTCACAAAGTGGGTACAAATAGAACTAGTTTAGGACTACATAGTATAGACAACAACAAGGTTTATTTATGAGAATGTGATTCCAAGGTTGTGGTGCGCCTCCACAAGAAAATGGCAAGTGCTAGGGTTTTTTTCTTCAGTCTTCAACATCTACCATTGTCGTCAAAGAGTATGCTTTAGGTGACAAAGGCGACCTACGGAGTGGGGATGCGCTGATTGTCTCCATCCACAATAATGAATGGAGATCTATATCAACCCTGGCATTGGAGAAATGGTGGTCCTCTTGTTCTAAGGCGATTACAACCTATGCAGTTAAGTACTGGAATGGATTTTTAATATTTCCATGCCACAAGGAACTACTGGAAAATGGATCTGCGTATCACCTATCCAATAGGGCCCTCGCAGTCTATGGCACAATGAGATCTATAGCAAGAATGAAAGAGTCATGGCTCAAGAGCTTTCATCTTTCATCTTAAGGGCAATAGAATAAATGTTTTCCTCCTAGTAAAAGATTTCAAATGGAAGATTTTATTATTATTGTAAAGGTGTTTGCATAACAAATTCTCTTGGTTGGAGTTGAACCTGGGTCTCTTGAATGAGACTTGAGTATCCTAATCAATTTAAATACAATGGCACAAACATTTAGATATAACTAGAAGTAATTTTAAATACATTTAAATTTAAAACTTTTAAAATTCGTAGATGTTGTAGTTTGTTCGCATCAATAATTAATCAATGAATCATTAGAATTTGTTCAAGTCAACACAACCCAAATTTCCAATTGAAGATTATCATTGAATACCGACAAGTGTATAATTACAACTTAAAGAAGCATCTTAATTGATCATGCTAGGTGTGATGATGATTTGAAATATCACTGCATGGATGAGATTAAGATCCCACCAATAGAACGAAAGAAAATATGAACCTCATCGAGAACATGAGGTGATGTAGGAAGTAAATAAGGTGTTATTATGGCATTGCTTCATTTATGGATGAACTTCACTAAAAGGATGTTGAGTTTTTATTCTCGAATGATTCCTGGGAATTTTTTGATCCATTGAAGAAGAAGCTAGTCAAAGCTCTTATTTTGAAGAATTCCTAATGGGAATAAGAAGTTTAGTGTGTGAGTTGACGCTGAGAATATTGGTGTTTATGCCATCTTACCTCAACCCCGGGAGGGAAATATTGACTGCCCACATTATCATGTCAAGAAAAATTTGCACAAGGTAGAAAGGAACTATCTGGTGATAGAGATAGAAGGCCTTGGAATGGAATTCTCTCTACACCGATTCTAACATTACCCATCGTGAAACTATTTTGTTATTAACATTGATCAATTTACATAGATAGCCCATCATGATCACTGTCACATACAACTCTTCCTCTCCCAAGAATTCAACTCTCAAATTGTCACACAAACATACAAGTCTCACCTCAAGCGAGAGCACTCATTGAGAATCGACTTAAGAGAAGGACTGATGGTATAGATGATGACATCCAAACTGAAATATATTTAAAGACAAAGGATTCATGAAGGACCCAGTGGAGATATAGTTTTTTCACAATAGCCAAGTGCCCCTAGACATGCAATAACATAAGAAATATACAATGTTGTTAAGGCTGTTTTCTACACCTTGACTGTTGGACGCTTGTACAAATTGGGACCGAATGATATCTTGAGGAGATGTGTCCTTGATCATGAAAGATGGAGCATCATTGGAGAATCACTTGGCGGGGTGTCAGGAGGACATTACCAGATGGATACAACAGCGAGGAAAATATTCCATGTAATGTATCAGTGACCTCACTTGGAAAAAGACAACAAAACCCTTATTCCCCCCAAAAAAACTCTGCGGGGGAACCTAAAGGATGCTCCCTCAAATTTGTCGATGGCATCCTAATTAACCTCCTTAGCATAGATCAATGCACCTAGCCCAAGGGGGTTCACACTCAACACATGTTGGTACTAAACCACCCAAATGCCCAACATTATTTGTCACAACTGTTCGAGTCAACACCTTAGTTACATTGACCATGGAAATTATATAGGTACTTGACATAAATATTAGGGAATGGGTAGATCTCTATGGAAAGATGAGATTTGATTAAAACCCATCCATTTGACATGTGGGAAATAAGTCTTTTTGACATGATTTTTATCAGAGGAAGGATGATTAAAGCCAAATGGATGAAAGTAAAACTACGATATTCATGAAGTGGGTAGAAATAGAACTAGTTTAGGACTACATAGTATAGACAACATCACAATTTATTTATTAAAATGTGATTACAAGGTTCTGGTGCCCCTCCACGAGAGAATGGTGAGTGTTAGGGTTTTTTTTTTTGCAGGTCTTTGACTTCTGTCATCATCGTTAAAGAGTTTTCTTAAGGTGACAAAGGAAACCTATGGAGTGGAGATGTCCTGATTATCTCCATCCACGATAACAAATGGATATTGTTATCTACCTTGATATTGGAGAAATGGTGGTCCTCTTATGGTAAGGCGATTACAACCTACACAATTAAGTACTATAATGGATTTGTAATGTTTCCCTGCCACAAGGAACTGCTGGAAAATGGATCTGTGGATCACCTATCCAATAGGCCCCTCACAGTCTATGGCGTAGCGAGATCTATATCAAGAAAGAAAGGGTCGTGGCTAGAAAGCTTTCATCTTGCATATCGGGATGTTGATGATCTAGGAGGATCTTTAAAGGCTCAATTTTCGTAGTTCTCAGATCTCAGCAATATTGATACAAGGTCATAATGTTCGTCCTTATGAACCCAACAACACTAACAACACCTCAACTAGAGTCCTTCTATCACTGTCAGAAGTTTCCAGGTTATGTGGGACCCACTTTGCTTATGTGGTGACTTAATGACCAATAGGCCACCAACACCTGTCACTCCAACATTGGCCTCCTAGCCCTGCACAAAAGGAAATATAAAATTATAAAAAATAATAATAATAACCAAAAAATAAAAATAAATGGTTATTATATTAAAACATTATGGTTATAAATGTAACCACAAAACATAGTTTTATGGCTATTATGAACAAAATAATGTTCATAGGTCAACATAATATTATAACCTATGGTTATAACTCTATAGCCTATGGTGGCAGGTTGTTATACACAATGTGATATATTTTGACAAAACCATAAGCTATGGTTTTAGAGGTCTAAACTATGGAAATGGTTAAATTAGATATGGCATAGTTATATTAATGGCATGACATGTAACCGCAGTGTCACGGTCTGGCTACATGCGTCGAGCCTGGCGGGCACGAAACGACGACATATAAATGACATGTGTGGTGGTCAAAGAGAATATAGCAACATGCAAATTATAAACATGGTGTAACCATATACCATATGGTTCCAACACATCAAACGACAATGTCAGGACTAAACTGTGGCATGTGAACGACATAACAGTGAGTGACACATGGCGAGTCCCCACGGTGACAAGTATTAAATGTAACCAATCAAATGACAAACGTTCATTGTTTTGGAACCATATACAATGACAGAACCATAATCCATGACAGTTCTGGTGGGAGGTCAGTGCGGAGGTTCCACGTTGGATGGAACCATGTCAAACGACATGTGGGTGATGACATTACAACAACACTCACCAAAATTGAATAGGTCTGCGAGTTTGAACCCGTGACCCTCATGATTCCAACACCATAATAATCACCCACTAACCAAAATTCTAGGGCAGGTGGATATATAATGACCATTGAAGGTTTGATACTTAAAGACTATTCATTTATGCGGCAGAACCATATCAACAAACTGAGAGCGGAACTCTGCAACGAAACAATGAGCATAGAACTGCGAGGTGGTGGAATCTTGAAAGAGGGTTCCAGGAGCATAAACATGATGCATAGTATCTTTTTTGATGTTAAGAGAATATAAAAGATTCCTTTGTAGGTTTTAACTCCATACAGAAATTACCTGCATACGAATTTTAAAACACATAAAATAAACAATGCGAGAGCATAACACATAAAACACATATACACAGAGATTTTCCCCTGGATCCCAAAACCAAGACTACCAGCTTGATTTTTCATTATGTTCCTTTCAATGTTATAATACATATTTATACATGTCAAAGCATCCAATACCATGGAACGAAAACGATCGCATCCAAAAAACATGTGCGAAAATCATGCACAAAACCATAGGTGGGTCCGCCCAACCTAACATAGGGTCCAAAACCAAAATTTTCCAGGGCGTTGCCCCGGAACCCATAAAGTGGGGTTACAAGTATGCTTCAAACCCCCTGTGACCCCCCCACTACACAATCGGCGCAACGAAGGGGGGACTTTGCCCCCCCCTCTAACCCCCCGGTTAACTACGTGGGCTAGTCGTGGAAAGAATATAACACAACCCAACATCCTTGTGGGTCCAGAAGTGCCAGTGTTAGAAAGGGGTCGTGTTTATACTCAAATTTCACAATTTTTTGCTAGGAATCTGATGGTGAAGTCTGTTTTTCCATCTGAGCATCCCATTGTCAGGCCATCCCATATTTGGAGGTATAAGGTGTAATGTTTCCATGTATTCATTCGATTTTGCTGAGATGAATGAAGATGCCTCCCCACTTTGAGCAGGGCCCAGAGACGTAGTCCACATTGGACAAAATCCGTTATCAAACTCTTTGTGTACCTTATATTCATGGTTGTATTTACATCTTATCTTTTTAAAATTATATGAAAATGTGGTTTTTCATACTATTTCACACACAATTCTACTAACATCACAGAAGTAAAAGATCTTGGATAATGAGGTGTGCTTGAGTATCCCAGATTAAGTTTGGTATCAAAGCAATCTTCTTGCTGGTGTGAATTGCAAGTGTGTAGGATAAGTAGGGAAAAACTCAAACAAGGAGAAGGTAAACTTAAGTCCTTTGATCTCGAAGCGGGGTGTGCAACACGAAGAAGGAAAATGGAAAATGATGATGTTCATACTGAGAATGAGCAATATTTTCGCAAATCTTTTTACACCATGGCAAATAAGGTAGACAAAATGTTTGCAGATTACGAGAGGAAAATGATCAAGAAGGAAAATAAAAAGGAAGTAAAAGTAGAGGATCGTGCTTTGGTAAACCAAGAAAATGGAGGAGAACCTCCTTAACCTCCATCTCCTTCTTCTAGCAAAATCTATTCTTCTTCATCATCTCATTCTCATCATTCTAATAGACAACTTAGAAATGCTTCTAAAAATATATATATTTTTTAAAGTTGGATGTAAAGTTTGATTTGCCTGTGTTTAACAGAGAATCAGAAATGTTCAATAATTAGATTAGATAGATTGAAATTTATTGTCGGATTCATCACATTGAAGAAGATAAGGCCAATATCTAGTTAACATCTCTTTGAATGGGAGGCACCTCTCTCATATGGTGGGAGAGAAAACTTCAGAAAAGCAATAATCATGTGGGTAAACTCCTCTCTTCTTGGTCTGAATTTGTTTTTGATTTAAAAGAACATTTTTATTCTTTAACATATGGATAGATAGCCATGATAGAATGGAAACATTTGAAACAAGGCAAAGGTCAAGATGTTCAAAGCTTCACAGAAGAATTTAGAAAACAAGCTTTAACATTGGACATTCTTACATTCACATGATACTTTGATGAAGTATATTGGTTCTTTACATGATTATCTTTGACGTTCTTTGTTATTATTTGAACCCACTACTCTTGACTTAGCTAGTGTGAAAGCCATTCACTTTGAAAGTAGGGGAAGTATGAATAGGGAAACTATGCAAAGAAGGCAATGATAACAAGGAAAAAGGAAGAAAATCCCTCTTGTACTCATTGCGAGAAATAAGGGCATGATGAAGAGCATTGCTAGAAACTGCATTTGGAGTTGAAGCCTGTTATCTCCCCAAGAAACTCTCCTAGGTTGTAGCTCGGAGATGCTCGGGACATCACAAACTCAAATTAATGATGGATATGGATGAATGGAAGGAATGATGCATATTCAAGCCAGATAACCACTTCTACTTTGCTTGACTCCAGACATGCGTGAACACCCCCAGACTACAAGGCTTTAGACCACTAATTACTCATAGTTTAAGGATTAGGTGAATATGGAGAATACTGACCACACCAGCAGATGCACAGGACCCTGTGATGGCCGGCTGCAACCAGTAAAGAGGTCTGCAAATCTAATTCCCTAGTGAACAGACAGGATGACAGCTCTCTGTCACTAAGTGAAAAGAAACCTGATTAACAGATTCACTAATACATACAAGATTCAAACACAGAGGTGGGATGACAGCCCCTCTAATGCTAAACATCAAGAGTTCAGGAAGAATGCAAATCAAGCACAACCTAGAACAGAATAGAAATGGAAAGTGAGCAATTAACAGCAAAAGAAGCTTGTATTAGCTGAAAATGCTGACGAGACGCTGCAAGTATCAAAGCAGTTACAGTCTCCAGAAGTTGAACCTTACATCAAAACAACAACCATCAACCCTGATTACATCTGTTTTTTGGGTATATATAGAGTTTGATTACAAAAATGTTCTGCTATTCTATGCGTGGAGGGGTCTTAATGGACCACCAACCGCTTTAACTGTCTGATGGAGTCTCTGGTGCTATCTGCTTGCTTCAATGAATGAATTTGATGTTCTCTGGTACTCTGTTGTCCTTCTCGAGCAGGTGGACTGTTATATGGGATGCAATCCCATAACCATTGAATGCATTTACCTACTTGACTTTGTACCTTCCCTTCTTGGCCATATTGCCTCTTGAATGCAGTTGTTGTGGAGTAACTGCGCGGAGTACCGAATACTGGCCACCTTCATCCTTCGGATGCATGAGACAGGCTATGGGTGAGAGGGCTGCATGACGGACGAATGGAGAAGGAAGATCTGGCCGTTGGATCATGCAGATGGACGGCAGGGATCGTTTTGCAGGAGGAATCGGGAGATATGAGATCGGGATGGACACAGGCCGTTGGATCTCAGGCAAGCAGATCCAACGGTTATCGGGAGTCGAAGGTACACGAGAGATAACGAGCGGGAAAAACAGTTCGGGCAGTAAGCGGTATTCCCCGCACCGCTATCGGGGGTCAGGCGGTAATTGTACGCGGGCGCGCGATCCCATTCAACAGGTGCCACGTGGCGGAAGGGACGTGACGGAAACCACTTTATCGCGAGTTAATGGGTGGTTAGTTTATGGTCGCGGGAGAAGCGGATATCGTTGGATTGCGCGGTAGATGATTGGACGGTGGAGGAAATAAACGGGTGGATCGTTCATTGATTGCAGCGGGGCCGTTAGATCAAGTTGTGGTGATCAACGACTGGGATCAAAAGGTGGTGATGGACTATGGGAGCGCGGGATCACATGAATATGGTTGTGCGGGGGCTTAAGCTTTGCGCTCAGGGCTTGGAGAAACAGGGTTTATACAGAGTTTTGGAGGAAAAACAAAGGTGGCGGAGGGTAATGAGGGTGTGAGCAGGGTGGGAAAGATCACTGATACAAGTCCCTTTTTAGCCACAACAACCTGGCCCGACTGCATTTGACCCTCAAAAGTGTCCAAAAATGTAGCAGAGCTAACAAAGCCAAAGAGGATGGCAGAAAAGGGAAGCAGAAGATGGTCACTATCGTGCAACAAGACCATGAATATGTTTCATAGGATGAGATGAAGATCGCAGCTCTTGGATTATAGGTGATGGACCAATTGACTTGGGATCTGATTCAGGCGATGAGACAAAGATTGCAGCGAATGTTGTATCAAATATGAGAAGAGCACCAAAGACTGCATGGCTCCAAGAACTTGAGGAGATAAACCAAAGAATTCAAGCAGAGAATGTTGAATTGAGGTGACTCCTACAAGAAGAAAAATAGGAGAAACAAAGTTTGCAGCATCAACTACAAGCCATGAAAGAGGCCTTGGAAAAGTTGCAACATGACAAGCCATCATCACCCACTTTCGATTCTGCACCTAAGGTAAAAAGTGATTCTTCAGTTTCATGTCATTTTTATGTTGATGACTTCACTGCTTTTGAGAAACACACTATAGGAAAAGGTTCAAAATTGATGAATAAAATCGGGTGTCAAGGAAAAGGCCTCCTGATCCGGATTTAAACAAGAATGCAACAAATTACAGAGATAACCATAAACACAAATATGCAGTGGAAATAATACTTCATTTCATTAATGTAAAATACTGAAATATGCTTACAAACAGCAATGGAAATAGACCAGCTAGGGCGGTGGTAGCTTATCTCTAAGAAGAGATGTGGCGGCTACATGCCTCTAAACTGTGTTACAATGAGGATCGAAGGCCTATTTATTGTTGAGAAACAATGGAAAACCATCAACATCCAAAAACCTAACCCTAGAAGATGAAATGCCAAACTGTGGGCCCCGTTTGGGTAAATTGGTACATCAACTTCCAAGGGTCGTAACTTTGGTATCCGATCTCCATTTGATGCGTACAATATCTCGTTAGAAAGATATATTCGAGAAATACAACTTTGGGAAGAGACCCATGTTGCTCCTAATTTTCCCAAAAAACGTCGTTTAGGGCCTCAAAACAGCTCTGGAAGTTTAGGACCCGAAAAACTGCTAAAAATAGTAAACTATGCTATAATTAAGGAAACTGAAAAGCTGAAAGAAACAATGGTGGGGGTCCAAGTGGACTTGGTAGGTGGCCACCAATATCCACCTGGATCATTCCTCCCCCCTTAGGAAGCAATGGTCCCCATTGCGTTGAGTTCCTCCATGAGATGAGGAAACTTCTGTTGAACTTGGTCCCTGGTGAGCCACTTGCCCTGGTGAAGGAGTTGGCCTGCTTTGACAACTCGATACAGTTGGATATTCTGCTGGTGAGTGTGCTTGATCTGTGTGTCCATGATCTGATCATTTGCAGCTTGTTCTATGCAATCTGGATTTAACTCTGTGGGTGTGAGCTGTTCTGCAATGTTGGATGTGTGTGAGCTGTTCTGCAATGTTGGATGTGTCTAGTAATGGTGGAAAGTATGGCCGAAGGTGGTCCACATTGAACACTGGGTGCAGACCAAGGAATGGGGGAATGCTAAGCTCAAATGCATTGTCTCCCACAACCTTGGTAATGGTGTAAGGACCATATTGGAGTGGTTTGAGTTTCCGATAGGTTCCGGTAAGGTGCTCCTTTTGCAAATGCAACCAGACTTTGTTGCCCACTTGAAACTTGTGTGGCACCCGATGTTGATCATGTCGCTGCTTGTACTTGGCATTTGATTTCTCCAGAATGTCATGGACCTACTGGCGAATATGTTGGATGTGCTTAATGAAGCTGGTTGCCTTATCTGTTTCAGACTGGACATGAGCCGAATCTGTGTGAGTAGCTGCAAATGGCATGGCCACATCAATGGGACATAATGGCTGGAATCCCAAGCCCACCTGAAAAGGGCTGTGGCCAGTTGAGCTGTGGAGAGCCCGGTTGTAGCTGTGCTGAACATAGGGGAGGCTCTTGTCCCATGTGCATGGATGCTTTGAGTTCTACATGCGCAAAATGTGTACGATCATCTTGTTGACAACCTCTGCTTGGCCATCAGTTTGAGGACGAACGTGGACTTAGTGAGTTTAGTGTCCAGCATCGACCAGAGACTGGACCAAAATGTACTGAGGAACCTGCTGTCCCGATCTGAGATGATAGACTGTGGGATCCCAAAGTGTACCCACACTCGTTTAAAGAAGAGTTTAACAGTGGCTTCTGCTATGATATTCTTCTTGTAGGCCACCATAATGGCCATCTTCAAGAACATGTTGACGACCACAAAAACACAGTCGTTTCTATGCTTAGTGGAAGGAAGGCCTGACATGTAATCCATGGAGATGGATTCCAAAGGTCAACTAGGGGTAGGCAGCGGGGTATAGAGGCCTTGCTTCTTGATGGTTGATTTGGCAATGGTGCAGGCAGTGCATGATCTGATGTACTTCCCGACATCCTATCGAAGATTCGGCCAATAGAAATACTTCTGCAGTACTTCCACCATTTTCTCGACCCCGAAATGCCTAGCAACCCGACTGTAGTGTGCTTCCCAAATCATCATGGCACGCTCGCTTGAAGGAACACAAAGGTGACCAAGGTGGCATAATAGAGCATCTTAGAGGTGAAAATTTGGAACATGCTGACCCTCCAAGAGTGTCTGGTATGTGTGGCCGAATTCTGGGTCGTTGATCCGAATGGAAAATGGCATCAACCCATGGTACTCATCCACCCATATTATTCATCGACCCATGGAATTTACCCATGGTATTGTAAATGGCATCCGCCCGTGGTATTGTAAAATCCACCCATGGTACTCATCCACCCATATTATTCATCGACTCATGGAATTTACCCATGGTATTGTAAATGGCATCCGCCTGTGGTATTGTAAAATCCACCCATGGTATTCATTCACCCATGGAATTGACCCGTGGTATTGTAACTGAAAAATACTATAAGTAACAAGTCACATTTTGTAAAAGGACAGATTGTCCGCCACAATGTAGCCTTTACAGTTGAGAGGCATGTAGCCGTCACATCTCTTCTCAGAGATAAGCTACCATCGCCCTAGCTGGTTTATTTCCATTTCTGGTTGTAAGCATATTTTAGTATTTTCCATTAATGAAATGAAGTATTATTTCCGCTGCATCTTTGTGTATATGGTTATCTCTGTAATTTTTTGCGTTCCTGTTTAAATCCGGATCAGTGGTATCAGAGCAGGTTATGATTCCATGGGAATGAGGGTTTGATGCATATTTCAGTTTCAAATTTTGCAGCAATATTCAACAAACTTCAGGCATGTGCTACAACCTCCACAGAGCACTTTCTTGGGTCAAGCAGGAAGAATTTTTCTTTTTTTCATTTTTTTTGCAGGAATTTTTTTGGGCGACGACTTTGCAGATCAGATCTGAAACATTTTGTACAAAATTTACAAAAAAAAATACCAGATCTGGATTCCTCTCGAAAAATCACCTAATTTCAAAAAAAAAAAAGGGTCAAATCGGAGTTCGGATGTGGGAGATATCGCTGATTTAAAATAAGCTATTTTATCAGAATTTTTGTGACGGCGGAACTGTTGCAGCGCGAATCTGAGATCTCAGAGTGTCCAGATAGGGATTTCCAACTCATGGGAAGATGCAAAATGATCCTTCTGCTTCTAAAAACAGGTTATAATAAATATTCTGAGTTATATTGGCCGAGTTATGTCCATTTTAACTTTGGAGCAACATTCGGAGTGGGTTTCCATTGGAGACGTGCCCTCCCACCCCACTTATTAGGCACCTGCTTCACATTCATCAGTTTCAACATAGGAGCATTCGGCTTGGGTTATTTGGAGACTTGCCCTCCCACCCCAGGCTATGTAGTCACCTGCTACTTCATCAGCAACCAACATCATGGTTATGGGTCAATCGCATAAAATCCTTGTCATCGAAGTCCATTTGCTAGGCCGCACACTGTCAGAATCATAGTTGGTCACAAGCATTACAGGGTATCTCTATCCTCAGATCTTTGTTTATCAGGGTTTTGGGTTAACCACATAAAACCCTTATCTTCATTGGCTCTTCATATTCCACAAAGGCTTCGCAGGAGGGAACTTTACGCAATGGGGACCATTTCTTCTTAAGGAGGGAGGAATGATCCGAATGGAAAATGGCATCAACCCATGGTACTCATCCACCCATATTATTCATCGACCCATGGTATTGTAAATGGCATTCGCCCGTGGTATTGTAAAATCCACCCATGGTACTCATCCACCCATATTATTCATCGACCCGTGGAATTTACCCATGGTATTGTAAATGGCATCCGCCTGTGGTATTGTAAAATCCACCCATGGTATTTATTCACCCATGGAATTGACCCATGGTATTGTAACTGAAAAATACTATAAGTAACAAGTCACATTTTGTAAAAGGACAGATTGTCTGCCACAATGTAGCCTTTACAGTTGAGAGGCATGTAGCCGCCACATCTCTTCTCAAAGATAACGTACCATCGCCCTAGCTGGGTTATTCCATTTCTGGTTGTAAGCATATTTTAGTATTTTACAGTAATGAAATGAAGTATTATTTCCGCTGCATATCTATCTTTATGGTTATCTCTGTATTTTATTGCGTTCTTGTTTAGATCCAGATCAGTGGCGTATAATCTGTCCTTTTAGAAAATGTGACTTGTTACTTATAGTATTTTTTAGTTATAATACCACGGGTCAATTCCATGGGTGGATTTTACAATACCACAGGCAGATGCCATTTACAATACCATGGGTAAATTCCATGGGTCGATGAATAATATGGGTGGATGAGTACCATGGGTGGATTTTACAATACCACGGGTGGATGCCATTTACAATACCATGGGTAAATTCCATGGGTCGATGAATAATATGGGTGGATGAGTACCATGGGTTGATGCCATTTTCCATTCGGATCAGTCGCTTTTGTAGAGAAGTGGCCAATCAAAATTCTCGTGCCCACAAGAGTTGAGCATGGTGATTAACGCCATGATCGGTGGTCGACTGAGGCAATCTGCAACATTATTGGTGCTGCCCTTCTTATACATGATATTCAAATGGAACTGTTGTAGGTATGTGGACCACTTCTGATGGTAATCATTCTGTAATTTCTCTTGGGTCTGTATGAATTGCAGGGGTCGGTGGTCTATGTGGATGAACGTTTCCTTCCCCAAAATGTAATGCTTCCATTGTCGGCAGGCCTGCACAATGGAATACATCTCTTTGTCATAAGTGGGATACTTTTGGACTATGTCTGAAAGTGTCTCACTGTGATATGCCACTGGATGCCCGTGTTGAGTAAGGACTGCCCCAATAGCATAGTCAGAGGCATCTGTCTCGACCTCAAATGGTTGTTGCAAGTCTGGTAATGCGAGCACTGGTGCCGTGCAGAGGTGATCTTTCAACTCTGTGAATGCCTTCTGTTGAGATTCAGACCAAAATAATTTTTCTTTCGCTCCTCCCTTGGTGACTTGACTCAAGGGCCAAGTGATATGAGAAAATCCCAACACAAACCTGTGGTAGAAGTTGGCAAGACCTAGAAAGTTGCGGAGCTCTGTTAGAGTGGTTGGAGATGGCCAATCCTAAATGACTTGGATCTTGGTTGGATCCACATGCACCCCCCGTTCATCAATAATGTATCCTAGATACTGAACCTGGGTCATGCCAAAAGTGAATTTCTCCAAATTGGCACATAACTTGTGTTGCCGCAGTGTTTGGAGGACCTGTCACATGTGGTGGAGGTGCTCTTCCCAACTTTGGCTAAAGATTAGGATGTCATCCAAGTATACCACTACAAATGAGTTGGTTAATGGCCACACGATGTCATAAATTAGCCTCATGAAGGTTGCAGGAGCATTCATCAATCCGAAAGGCATAACCAACCATTCGAAAATGCCCTTCTTGGCTTTGAAGGCAGTCTTCCACACGTCAGAGTTTCTGATTGGTACCTGGTGATATCCTGAATTCAAATCGATCTTGCTAAAATATTTTGTCCCCTTTAGTTGGTCCAAGAGGTCATCAATCCATGGGATTGGGTGCCTATTACAGACAGTGATCTTGTTCAACGCTTGATAGTCAATACAGAGTTTCCATGTCCCATCCTTCTTCTATACCAACACGATCGGGCTCCCATAGGGTGATGAACTCGGACAGATGTGACCTTTCTGCAACAGATCCTAAATTTGCCTCTTGATTTCATCGTTCTCTAGAACGAAGCACCATTAGATTGGTCCATTGGGCAGCGGCGCACCTGGGGTCAGATCGATGGAGTGCTTGACCTGACAGTGCAAAGGAACCCCTGAAGGGGAGGTGAAGATGTCCTCGTACTCCTCCACGACCTTGTCCATCTGTAGTTGTCATGCAGAGGAGCCTTGTCTGGAGGTCGTGGCCACTATCTTCTTCTTTCCTTGAGGGTGTATCATCAGGAAAAAAATTTCCTAGTTTTGGAAATGAGCTTATTGCATTGTTTTGCAGTAACCAAAGAGATGGCGGTAGGTGGTGCTACCTCCGGTATCCTGTACAACTTATTTCCCAAAGTAACAATAACAGCACAGGGCCTTGATTCATACACAACATGTTGCTTCCACAGGTATGGTTGTCCTGATAATACATCACAAACTTCAAGGGGAGCAATGTCACACAATTCCTCATCAGTAAAGGGCTTGATGTTGTATGGAAGGCAACACTACTAGCTCACGCGAAGATCCCGTCCTTGGTTAAGCCACCCGATGGTGTACGGTTGTGGATGTGCTATGGTCGATAAGCCCAACCGCTTCATGACCTCTGCTGAAATGAGGTTCTTTTGGCTCCTGCTATCGACAATGAACTGTAGCAGGGAGCCCTTTACCCACATTTGGGAGTGGAAGAGACGTTCCTCCTCCTCTGGATCTTTGGGTTCCTCCTTCTGGATCTTCGTAGTGGCAACGGTGGCGTTAGGCTCCGCATTGATAATTTGCTTCCCTTTGTCATTCCCCTTGTTGGGTTCTGACTCAGAGTCGAAACATGCATCTGATTCTGAAACCTTTAGCTCGGCCACCAGTGACTGCTTGGCCCAACACTCACTCGTGTTGTGAGTTGATCTCTTATGGAACTCACACCACTTTCCCATGTCCTTTTTTGGCTTCACGACATTGCTCTTTGCTTGTAGCTTTAGCGGGTTGTCTTGGGCCGCCCCACCTTGGCTTTGTCCTTTGTTTTGCGGTTTGGGGGCACCTTTCCCTTGCTTCGGATTCACAGATCCAAAGTATCGCTTCTTCTGTTTAAACTTTTGATCGACATTGATGACATATCGGTATGGTCTGCCAAGCAAGGGGATGTTCAGGAATTATATTTCTTCCTGGATGTATTTGTGCAGGCAGCCGTGGTATTTGAGTACCAAATGCTGCTCCGAATCCTTGATACCCAACTTTGTGCGAAGGGTATGGAAAATATTGGTAAACTCTGGCATGTCTTGGTCCCTCCCCTGCCGCAACGTGGTCCACTTTATGTATTGATCCTCATAGCTTTCGATAGGGTAGTATTACTCCTTGATGGAATCCCGGAATGAATCCCAAGTGGGTGCAGCTGAAAATAGTGAGCCTGTACTTTCATCCTTTTGCTCACAGTAGGTTTCCCACCAGTCCTTGACATGGGGGGCTACTTTGAGAAGAGCGAAAATAATCTTTTCCTCACTGGAAAAATCATGAATAGAAAAATAACCCTCTAGTAGATTTAACCTTTTATCGACAACATCTGCGTCTATCTGACCCTCGAATATGGGGATTTCAAAATTAACTTGTACCTTAAACGGTGTGGCATTTCCAGAGTAGCTGTTGGAAGCTGATGTGTCGCCCCTAGGTAACTGCTGAAGGATCTGGGCAAAGCTATCTATCATCGCATTCCTTTGTCGCTCGAGGGCTTCTTTGAGAAAGATTTTGATAGGATCTCCTGCCCCCTCATCTTTCTTTTCATCTTCCATGGGAGGCTGTTGGGATTTGCGAGGCTGGTCTTGTAAAGGTTCGACCAGTTCAAGCCTTAACTCCTTATATCCTGACCTCGTTGGGGACATGCAAAGAAAAACAGAGAAAAAGAAGACCGTTCTGATACCACTGATCCAGATTTAAACAAGAATGCAACAAATTACAGAGATAACCATAAACACAAAGATGCAGCGGAAATAATACTTCATTTCATTAATGTAAAATATTGAAATATGCTTACAAACAACAATGGAAATAGACCAGCTAGGGCGATGGTAGCTTATCTCTGAGAAGAGATGTGGCGGCTCCATGCCTCTGAAGTGTGTTACAATGGAAAACCCTCAACATCCAAAAACCTAACCCTAGAAGATGAAATGCCAAATTGTGGGCCCCGTTTGGGTAAATTGGTACATCAACTTCCCGGGGTCGTAACTTTGGCATCCGATCTCCATTTGATGCGTACAATATCTCGTTAGAAAGATCTATCCGAGAACTACAACTTTGGGAAGAGCAGCATCAATCCATGGACCCATGTTGCTCCCAATTTTCTAAAAAAAAGTCGTTTAGGGCCTCAAAACAGCTCTGGAAGTTAAGGACCTGAAAAATTGCTTAAACTAGTAAATTGTGCTATAATTAAGGAAACTGAAAAGCTGAATGAAACAATGGTGGGGGTCCAAGTGGACTTGGCAGGTGGCCACCAATATCCACCTGGATCACCTCCTCATTAATGGCTAGGGAATTGTGAATCCCATCAAAGTGGAGGAATTTCCTTGTTATGTAGGACTTGGTTATGTCAGAAAGGAGGCTGGAGAATGTTCCAAGACAACTAGTGACCAATCAGTGACGAATGTTGAGAGCACATCACAACATTCCAGTGATAGTGAGAATTTCAAAGGAAGAGCTAAGGCTATCTCTCCTTGTTCAAGCCACACCAGAGGCAATTATTCAAAGAAGGTCAGGAAATTCTGGAGGAAGAGGAACCATTGCAACAATTGTAACAAGCATGGACATCAAAGAGCCACATATTGGGAGTTCCATCCATAGTTGTGTCTAAAAAAACTACATCCAGAATTGAAAGCATTTTTAAGTAGCTTGTCCTAGCCACGATTGTAAATCACATGTTGCGAAATTATTTGTAAAAGTGATGAATATATAACATCACTTTTAACGAAAGTGGTACGAGAAAAAAACGATGGACGCAGTTGCGGCGCAGGTGTTTCGTTCTTCGCCTTCGGCCGCTCAGGTTAGGGTTTCTCCCTTCGACACTTCTTTCGGTGTTCACGACGGCCATGGAGGACAGGAGGCCTCTGTGTTGGCTCGTAATAAACTCTGCAAACACATCGAAACGGAGAAGGTTCTTGCAGATATCCTTCAAGCAACGTTCCAATCCAGCATTCAGGGCAGCCGCGGCAAGCACAGCGCGGGATCATTATGCCTTCACAGCAGATCTGCACACGCCATTCTGGTCTCGACCGGACAGTTATCCGTGCGCTTTGGCCACAAACCAGAGCAGGAGATCTCAATGTTAGCTTGGTCTTTGTTAAGATCTGGGGAAATCACTCGCTCTCCGAAGCACAGTCTTTGCTTCAGATCTGACAAAGATCAGCCAGATCCGGTCACCCAGAAGGCAGAACAGTCCACGCTCTGGCCAGATCCAGAGATCTGTACACATCCTGGCCAAGATCTTGCAGGTCTGCTCCCCCGGATGGGAAATGGCCATGGCAGATCTGCTCTAGGAAGCTCAAAGCCCTTACCTGACTCCTTTCAGATCCAAATTTCTCAGCCTACAGGCAGAACCATCATGCAATGGGTTAGCCCTTCAGATCTGGTGCAGGAACTCAAACTGAATCTAGAGCGCAGAATGGGGATCCCTTCAAGCTTTCAGTGACTCCTCTTTCAAGGTAAACAACTTGAAGACCCTCTTCCCCTCTCTGCTTACAGCATTTCCAGGAACAACTCTGTGGTGGTAACCCTTCGTTTGAGAGGAGGTGCAGCGGGACAGTCTTCCTCTACTCGGCCTTTCTCATACAAAGACGCTGTTCACTCTGAGATCCCCAAACCCCCGGAAGCCCTTAAATCTAAGGCCTTCTTGGTTGACAAGATTGAAGAAGTTCCCTCTGTTGAACTCATTCATGAAGAGCTGGCTTCCCATCTTCAAGAATTTGCAGAAAGAGCCATCATTTGCAGATTCAACGGATTGTGGCCGCGATCTCAGGATCTCTATGCATGGATCCATGCAAACTGGACACATCATTGTAAGATCTTTTTTTGTTCGAAAGGTTATTTCATTGTTTTATTTGACAACAGTAAGCATTATGAAAAGGCCTTAACAGAAGGCCCTTGGTTCATGGGAACTGCAGGACTATTCTTGACTCCTTGGTTCCCAGATTTTGATCCAGCTATTGCAGTCATTACCAAGACACCTGTATAGATCCGGCTTCCAAACTTACCTGCCCACCTATGGAGTACTCGTGTCTTCAGAGCCATAGGAGACACCTTGGGAAGCTTCATTAATGGTGATTTATGGCAGGAATCCAAAGGTCTCTACTCATATGCAAGAATATGTGTGGAATTAGATCTGAGCAAAGGACTTCCAGAACAAATCAATCTCAAGATTAACGACTTCGTCTGGACCCAGACACTGGATTACGAGAATACAACTTTTCGGTGCCGCCATTGCCACCAATTTGGGCATTTGCAGAATACATGCCCATCTCGCCCAGCAAAAAAGAACAAGGCCAACGTCTCCAAGCCCAAGGCTAAACGATGGGCTCCTTGTTCTCCTCCTCCTGTCGTGAATTCTGATTCCTCCAGCTCTGAAGATGAAGATAGTGATGAAGAATTGAATCAGCCGCCTCATTTTGTGGCCCCTCCCACAGATGGTCTGGCGCCTTCCTCTAACTCAGCCATTGCTCAGAAACGTGTCCATTTGTCCTCCTCCTCTGATTCAGAAAAGGAGGGCTCTCCTGTGGAGGACCCCAATCTTCAAGTTGTTATTGCTCATCCACCCCAAAATGGTTGGGTTGAAGTCAAAAAAAGGAAAGGGAAAAAGCATCGTGTTGATGCCTCTACCCTTTCAGGGTAGGAATCACTGCTTCTTTAGGCTACCAGTGACTTGTTGTAGCTCCTTGCTTGCTTAATTCCTTCTCCGGAACCGAGGTTGATAGTCTTATCATTTCCGGTTGCCGGTTTCCTGCCTCTCTGGAATGTATCCTCTTGTACAATATTTTTGCTTATTAGAATTAGTCTTAATTGAGAGAAAAAAAAAAAAAAAACATCACTTGTATATGCAACATAGTGATATTTTGGCCTTTTATCTAGATAGCATGGGGATATGTTTTCTGTTGAAAATTAATGTAAACTTGACCATGAGTGTGTTATAAACTCTTGAAAAGCAGGGGGTTTGCTTGGGTCTTGTTTTTATCTTCTAACTGAACATGTGTTAGAAACTACAATTTTGCATATGATACAGGTGCCCGTTTCATCATTCTGAGTTCTGAAGTACAAAGGTAAAGGAAAGGGAAGGTGGCCTATCAGAGGCATATGTTATGCAAATCAATATTGTAGTTCATGTCTATGCTTTTGGAGGACCAAAAGCTCCTAAGTGGGGAGGAATGATACAAGAGGATCTTTAAAGGCTCATTTTTTAATTTTCCCAGATCTCAACAATATTGATACCAGGTCGTAATGTTCGTCCTTACAAACCCAATGAAGCAAATGAAACCTCAATTGGAGTCCGTATGACCATTCTATCACCATCAGAAGTTTGTAGGTTATGTGGGACCCACTTTTCTTATGTGGCCACTGAATGACCAATAGGCCACTGACATGTGGCGCTCCAACATTGGCCTCCTAGCCCTGCACAAAAGACAAAACAAAATTATCAAAAATAATATATAATAACAAAAAAAT
Organism: Pinus tabuliformis; assembly: GCA_031772625.1. Taxonomy (NCBI): domain Eukaryota; kingdom Viridiplantae; phylum Streptophyta; class Pinopsida; order Pinales; family Pinaceae; genus Pinus; species Pinus tabuliformis. The sequence continues at coordinate 318,329,010 of CM062807.1, forward strand.
GGCTAATATATTAAATTATTATGGTTATAAATATAACCACAAACCATAGTTTTCACGATATTATGGACAAAATAATATTGTAAGGTCAACATAATATTATAAACTATGGTTATAACCCTATAGCCTATGTTGGGGGGATGTTATACACAATGTGATATATTTTGACAAAACCATAAGCTATGGTTTAAGAGGTCTAAACTACGTAAATGGCTAAAATACAAATGACAAAGTTATATTAATGGCATGACATGTAACCGTGGTGTCACGGTTTGGAAACATGCGTCGGGCCTGGCAGGCATGAAATAGTCACATATAAATAGCATGTGCGGTAGTCAAAGCAGATATAACGACAAGCAGATTATAAACATGGTGTAACCATATAACATATGGTTCCAACACATCAAACAATGGTGTCAGGACTAAACCGCAACATGTGAACGACATAACGGTGAATGAAACATGGTTAGGCCATGTCACATGATGGGTCGCTACGACAACGGGTATTAAAATAGTGTAACAAATCAAATGGCGACCAATTCATTATTTTAGAACAATATGCAACAACAGAACCATAACCCACGATGGTTCTGGTGGGCGATCAGTGTGGAGGTTCCATGGCGGATGGAACCATGTCAAACAACACACGAGTAACCACATTACAACACTAACAAAAAATTAATAGGTAAACAGGTTTGAACTCAAAACATTTGCAATTCCAACACCATAATAATCACCCACCAACCAAGATGCTAGGGCATATGGCTTTGTAATGATAGTCGAAGGTTTAATACTTAAATACTGTTCATTTGTATGAGGAACCAAACCGATGGGTCAAGACCAGAACTCTATAATGGAACAACACACGCAGAATTGTGAGGTGATAGAACCCTAAAGTAGGGTTCCAAAAGTGGAACCCTAATGCATGGTATGTTTTTTAACGCTGAGAGAATCTGAAAGATTCCTTGGGGGTCCATAAGTGCCAGTGTCAAAAAGGGGTCATTTTTATACTCAAATTTCATGATTTTTCACTAGGAATATGATGGTGAAGTCTGTTTTTCCATTTGAGCAACCCATTTTTAGGCCATCCCTAGATTTGGAGGTACATGGTGTAATTTTTCCATGTATTCGTTCGATTTTGCTGAGATGAATGAAGAAGCCTCCCCACTTTGAGCAAGGGACAAAGATGTAGTCCACATTGGATGAACTCCATTATCAAACTCTTTGCGTACCTTATCTTCATGGTTGTATTTACATTTTCTCTTATTTAAATTGTATGCAAATGCGTTTTTTCATACTCTCACACAAAATTCTGCTAACATCATAAAAGTAAAAGATCTTGAATAATGAGGGTTGCTTGAGTATCCCAGATCAGTTGATTAGGCCAAGAAGGCACCGTGGTTGTAAATGGTTACGAACATTGCCATGAAAGATGCATGAATCTTGTTTCTTAGCATAAAGTTGTATGTTTCTCAGGCTCTGTGCCCATTGAAGGTGCAGTCCTTAACAAATCTAATTCAGAAGGGAGATCTTCCCTCCAATGGTTTTCTTCTTCAACTTTTATCCACAGATCTGGAAAAATATCAGTTTATTACTTCTAGAACTTCCCTTTCATGGGTCTCCTCTCTTCCTTTTATCACCAAATCTGGACGAAAGGCAAAGAGAAAATGGAAAAATACCATATTTTCTTCAAAAATTTTAATGGGAACACATCTGTCTGATGGATTTGGGGCTTAGATTTAGTGAAAAACCTGAAGAAAAGAATTCAAAGTGACCTGGAAATATCAACAAAAATCCAAGTTTTTTTATATGAAGGTAAAGTGCTCTAGGATTCCCTCCAGCTACAAGGTTACGATGTGGAAAGGGATTCTGCAATAATATTAAATTTGCAGTTGTGGGGTGGAGCTACTAGCTTCAGAAACCCTAATGGTTCAATATTGTTCAAGGATGTTGTGAAAGGGAAGACTGTTGCTCCAGCTAATCAGATCCAAAATTTTCCAAGACATTACGTAATGGAGAAATGGACAAGGTACCATCTATGGATGTAAAAACCCTAGAGGTAAAATCCTATTTTGAGGATCTCCAAACTAAAGCATTAATATGCGCGTTTAATGGTTTTTGGACGAGACCTTAAGAGATATATTAGTGGGTGTAATATTCCTAGACATCAAACTGTAATCTCTACTTATGCTCTAAGGGTTTCTTCATAGTTCAATTTGACAGACAACAAGATATGGAAAAATTTCTAAACGAAGGGCCATGGTTTTGGGGTCGAGCTAGGATTTTCAATACCATAAAGTCCCCATAATTTGATGCTACAAACATGGTGGTAACTACAATGTTGGTATGGGTGAGATTACCAAATATCCCTCTTCCTTTCTAGCATCTTCAGGTCCTGGAGAGTATGGGGAATACTCTGGGAAAATTCAAAAAAATGGACTTGCACAGAAAAACAAAAGGCATCTTTACATTTTCCAGAATATGTGTAGTGATAGACCTTAGAAAAGGCCTACATGATCATATTCATTTCAAACATGAAAAATTTCAATGGACATAGGTTTTAGATTATGAGAATACGAAATTTAGATGTCGAGCTTGTTTTCAAATAAGGCACTTTCCCATAGGAAAAAAAGACCCCAAAAAGGAAAAAGAGGCAGGCTTATAAGCCAAGGGGTTGGAATTTTCCTGACACTTCTGAAGGCAAAGAAGAAGAGCCATGGAAAATACTCCAAAGATAGATACACATACACAAAATGGCAGCCAAGAAATGGAGGAATTGGGGATTAGTCAGGAATCGTGACTCATAGCCAGAAGGGTATTGAATCAGTAGAGATCATAGCATGAGAGCAACAAAAAGTGGAAAGCCCAATTGAAAAGGAATCAGGGGGTAGAAAGAGACCCCATGTATCCGATAGCTAGGACTCATACAAATAAGTCCCCCTAAAGGTGGATGGAAATCAACTGTTACTAGAAACAAATGCTCTCAAACAAGGAGTTTGGCAAAAAGTTCAGAAAAGAAATGAAAAAAGGGGAAACTAAGTGACTTTGATCACACTTAGCCCTAAAAAAATATGTGAGTTTTTATGATTTTTTTCTATTATTGTGCATCAGCCAAAAAGTTGACATGATTGAATGCTTACTAGCATCTGCAGAATGTAATTTTGTTCCTTGCTCTCAAGTTGAATAAAATCACGATTTTTCCTTTGGAAAAAAAGGCTCTGGTGCCCCTTGTTGATAATAGGTTATCAAGGGACCCACTTTTAAATACTACTATTAGGATATTAATGTATGGATTCATGGATCAACATACAAATAAATCCCTTTGTCACCCTTAGGCCAACTAAGTAGCATAGTCTTTCAACAAGATTTCAATGAATAACTCGACCAAAATTTACAATATCAATAGGGACAAATAACATGACAAAGACCTAGAATTCTTATGAGCATATACAAAAACCTGAAAGAGTAGATAGGCCATACCCCATTTAAAATTGCATCTAGAGAAAAATCTGTCTCTCGAATGTACTTAATGCCTTAAACAACAAAAAATAAAGGTATGCTTAAATTTGGAGCATTGGAATCTATGGAAGATAGACCAAATGATATTATGACTTAACATCACGCAATATACTACCTATCAATAAAAAAGTAGTGGAATCCCATAAAGAACAAAATACAAGAAATAAAAAAATTGAAGAACATAGGACTTGTATCAATATATGACAATAATAGGACATGCCCCATTTAAAATTGTTAGGAAAAAAAGTGGTGGCTCAAACGCACTTGATGCCTTCAATAACAAAAAATAGCGGTGTGCTTAAACTTGGCATGACAACATCTATGAAAGATAGACCAATAGATATTATTACTTAATAACATGTGCTATACTTCACATAAATACAAAATAAGTAGAGGAATACCACAACAATCAAAATATAAAAAACAAGCACTTGAAGAACATGGAATCGTATCAATGTATGACAATAAAATTAGGGGCAAGTTTAGAAAATTGGAAATCACTAGACTTGGAACGTATATTGTCAAAGACATCAGAGCTAGTTGCCTTTTGCAATTAAATATATTTCAAGGATTTATATTGAAGAAACTTGGTAATTGGGACAAATTGTTGAAGACCCCAACTTTTTGCTAAAGAGATAAAGGAAAAAAAAGCCTATAGATGAATTATGATAAGGGTGGCTACCGCTTTGTAGCATAAAGGAGGTTGGTCAACTATCCAAACCCTTAACGATATTGGAAAAATTCTATAATTCAAAATTAGCTATTTTGAAATAAGAAAAGAAGAATGACATTTGATTCGTGAGATGAAGAGAAAGAAAAAGAAAGAAATTAGGGAATGGAGTTGTGCAAACAAAGAATACCTTGTATCAAACAACTAAACTTCCATGGAAGAATAAATTGAAGGAAAATAATTCAGGAGGGAGAAATAAGTGATAGAGTAATGCAATGAGATCTGGAGTAGAGTTGACCTATGGAGTTGCAGGTATGTTATAGAAGGTTACCAATTGAGATTGAGATAGTAAGTACTAAATCTTCATTGCGAGACAAAAAAAAAATTATGAAGAAGATGGAAATCTAATAGAGGAGGTAACCCAACAAAAGTTGGCATAACCAAATGAGAAAAAAATGACCACATATAATACAGTGAGGAGATAACATCTAGAGGTTAAATAAAATTCAAGAGAGTTGATAGGAGATGTCCAGTCTAAACGAGGTTGAATGATGAACCGATCAACATAAGAGAAATATTAAAACTTGTTGCACCTAAATTAATGGAATTAAGATCAAAGGAAGTAGGATCAACAAAGGTGGGAACAACATAAGAAGAATTGACAAAAGTTGGTTTGATGAGTAAAAGACCATTATAAAGTGAGTTGATGGCACTTACATCAATGGAATATAGTTTCTCTAGTAGAAGATTAATGGGGTGTGTGTCTTTGAAGCTGAAGAAGATACGTGACAAGGATAGTGCATTACATGAATTATAAATATCAAATGAAGTAGTCATTCCAACAACAAACGAGGTGAAAATCAATAAAATACATATAGTTAAAGAAGAAATTCACACATGTTACCAAAGATTCACTATGCCCCAAGAAACCCAAATCATCGAGATAGAAAAAAATTCCACTAATCTAGTGAGAACCATTGAAAGTGTTAGTGATATTGAAGAGACAATATTTGTGGTGATGAGAAAGAGCGGGAAATAATATCACCATTTATCATAGAAAATTGAGGCCAAAACTATATTGGAGATCATTAAAAACTTAAAGATGGATGAATAGTGTTGTGTTGCATGATTAAAGAGATGCAAAGTGTTAGTTTTTGTAGAATTGAGTGTGTTATAGTCTTGAAATTGTGTGGAGAGGCTAGAATACATGAGATCTCTTAAACCCATAAATTGTTTCTCGAAATTCCACATATAAGTGACTTAATTAGATTATTAGTTAGTTTTAAAATATTTCCTAAGTCTAAACTTAGGGAATATGACTAATTAATCAGAACTAATTAAGTTAAGTTATGAATGTTCTACAAAATCACATAGATCGACTTCAATTTAATCCTAGCCATCGATTAAGATCTAATCTTGGCCTTTGAAATCTCAAAGAGGATTATAAGAAGAAGTTGATGGGGCTTAGAGAAAGCACTTCAACAATTCTATTCCATTGGCAGATTGATTTCCAGAGTAGCAACATTTAGTTGCTGGAGAGAGAGAGCCAGTGAGATCGAAGCAGTGAGAGAGGGGTAGAGACAATGAGGCTGGAGGAGACATTCTAGATCCAGCAAGTGCAGTTACAGAGAAAGGCAGAGATTTCTCCAGGAAGCAGCGCAGAGGTAGTGAAGAAGCTTTAGTGAGCAAGTTTGATTTTGCTGGGGTGAAGCTGGATTTAAGTTCCAGAGGCGAGAAAGAATTTCCATAGTGTCAGAGGACCAGTTTCCCAGTCAGCAAAAGCCTAAACGTCTTGATATTCATTTGTTCCGAGCAAAGTGTGTAGCTGACTGCGCTGGTGTGACGCAATAGCTATGCAAAGCTAGGAGGACAACTTGATTTTCAAAGAGTTGTTGAGTGCCGAGATTGCTTGGAGTGGGTAATTTCCCTCAAGATATTTTTTCCTGTATTTTCTCTGTAGGATTTCTAGTATTCGACATCTAGATTATTGTACTCAGATTTCACTGATGCTTAATAATAAAAACCTTAGTTGTTGTACTGGTTTCCCAAGTTGGGTTTTTCCGAGGACATTAGTCCAAAAATAATTGTGTCATTTTATGTGTGTGTGCTACTATTTCTTCCACAGTTTATTTATGTATGTTGCAGTGTGCTTGATTCAGTATTTGTTGTGGCACACAATAATTAAATTGTTAAAATTAATTTAACAATTAGGAGAATTATTTCCATTTGCTACAATAGAATTCGGGTTTTCGAATTTTCACATGGTATTAAAGCAATATGATTAGCTGGAGAGCTTAGTAGTGAAGAGGGAGTTTTTCTGTTCATTGAGAGGCAACAATTTGAAACCCCAGAGGCAATGCAAATACCTTGGCCAAGAAGATGAATTCTTGAGGAGAAAGCTATTTTTCTGAGAGAGGGACAGAAAAAATTGATCTCTCCAAATCAAGGGTTTGCAGTGGTAGAGGGAGCAACCATTATTTTTCACAGAGCAGATCTCTAGTTGAATGCAAAATTTTTGCAGCAGTTGCCAGAGCAGAACTAGCGTTCAGAGGCTGAGAGGGAAATTTTTCATTTGGGAATTTATAGTCTCAAGAAGTTTGAATTCCCTTGCTGATTAGAAACAACAGCCGAGTAGGAGTAATGGTTGAGTAACAACAACAACCGAGTAGCTGCAACAACCGAGTAGTAGAAGCGGAGCGGAAAGGGAAGATGAGATTTTCAACATTCGTTGAGATGGCCACATATGGGCAGGATCCGTGGAAGAGCAGCAGATTAGATCCAGTTGCTACAAATTCCTCACATGGATCAATATCCTTGCTATGGGAGCCCAACATAATTAGTAGTAGGAGAATCACAGTGTCAGCAGGTGCAGTCAACCATTTTGATGACAACTACATAGCTAGTTTCAGTCAGTAACCAGGAGATAGTTACAGAACTAGTTGCAATGAAACAAGTAGTGTGAATTGCCCATTTGCAGAATGCAAGTGCAGTTCTAGCCAAGAGATTCCCAGTGCAGAGCTATGCAATCCAATTTCCAGTGCAAGAGAACAGTGCGAGTTTCTAGGAGGGAGAAACCCTATGGAAGATAATACTTTAGGATCTGAGGATATCAGACTCATTATTGCAGTAGTTGTAGCAGCAGTGAAAAAGCATCAGTAGAGCAGTAACATGAGCAATATGAGTAGATCATATTTTGCTATGATTACTGACATACCCCCAAGAGTAAGGTGGGGAGATTTGGTGTTGTAGCCTCAAAGTGCTACAGATTGGGCAAGATTCTTGAGGAGGTCCTCTTCTTGAATCAATACCTTGCTACGGGGCCCCCAATATTTTGTAGCAGGATGGATTAATGGCAATACATGCAGTCATATGCCAGAGTGACAGATGCAGAGTCTAGTTGCAGTCAGATGTTGGGCATCACAATGTGGAGTTGGTATCAGTGCAAAGTCAGTAGCAACGCAGATGCCTCAGTGAAAACACAGATACTAGCAGCAGTCAGAGACTTAGGTGATAGATGTATCATATTGATCACAATTGATTCAACATTTAGGATGATTTTCAGTTGCAATTGCAGTAACAACAGATGGAGAGGGAGTTTTTGTGTCGATGCAGTGTTGACAATAGGGTCAACAACAACACATATGCAATGGATATCAGAGTTGCACAGTAGTTGGTGGCTAGCAATAGCAGCCATACATCAGTAGCGTGACATGAGATGATGCAGAGACAAGTTGTTTCTATGGGGGGAAACAACTCTAGAACATATTCCTCACTAACATGGAGTGTTATTTTTTGTAGCATCAGATGTGTTCTAGCCTTGAAATTTTGTGGAGAGGCTAGAATACATGAGATCTCCAAAACATAGAAATCATTTTTGGAAATTCCACCTAGAAGTGACTTAATTATATTATTAGTTATTTTTTAAATATTTCCTAAGTCTAAACTTAGGGAATATGACTAATTAATCATAATTAATTAAGTTAAGGTGTGAATGTTCTAGAAACTCACACAGATCAACTTCAAGTTAATCATAGCCATTGATTAAGATTTAATCCTGGATGTTGAAGTCTCAACAAAGGATTATAAGAATAAGTCGACGGGGCTTGGAGAAAGCACTTCAACAGTTCGATTTCATTGGTAGATCAATTTCCAGAGTATCAACATTCAGTGGCCGAAGAGACAACCAATGAGATCGAAGCAGTGAGAGAGGGGCAGAGACGGTGAGGTTGGAGGAGACATTCTAGATCCATCGAGTGCAGTTGCAGAGAAAGGTAGAGATTTATCTAGGACGCAGTGCAGAAGCAACACAAAAGCTTCAATAAGCAAGTTTCATTTTTCTGGGGTGAAGCTGGATTTCAGTTCCAGAGGCAGGAAAGAATTTCCAAAGTGTCGGAGGACTATTTTTCTAGTCAGCAGAAGGTTGGATGGCTTGATCTTTAGTTTTTATGAGCAAAGTGTGTAGCAGACTGCACTGGTTTGATGTAATAGCTGTGTGGAGCTAGGAGGACGACTTGATTTCCAGAGAGCTATTGAGTGTTGGGATTGCTAAAAGTGAGGGTAATTTCCCTCAATATATTTTTGCCAGTATTTTCTCTACAAGATTTCTAGTATTCGACATCCAGATTATTGTACTCATATTTCACTACTGCTTAATAATAAAACCCTCATCTGTTGCACTGATTTTCCCAAGTTGGGTTTTTCCAGGGAAATTGGTCCAAAAATCACTGTCATTTTATGTGTGTGTGATAGTATTTCTTCTAGTGTTTATTTCTTCTGCAATTTATTTGTGTAGGTTGCAATGTGATTGATTTAGTATTTGTTGTAGCACACAATAAATAAATTGTTAAAATTAATTTAAAAATTTGGAGAATTATTTCCAGTTGCTGCAATAGGATTCGGGTTTTCGAATTTTCACACAAAGTTTGCGGCAAAATCAAGCAATGGAAAAGTGAAATAGAGAATTTGATGGACAAAGTAATAAATATTTCAAAGTTCAAAATTCGTAGGATTACAGACATGGCCCAGTTTATGTAATTTCAATGTTTGAAAGAAGGGTCAACAACATTTGTAGTTAGAAGTTACCATGCTAAGAAGATATAGTTCCCGGAAGTTATCTCAATTGATGCCAACGTGGCTTGCAACTTAACCATATTATTGAAAGAATTATTTCTTGTGAAAGTAACATAGTGACTTCAACACATATGTTGGAAGTTCACAAGAGATGAAAAATAAATTTCGAAAGGTTTTCCACACAACAAAGTTACATGCAACTTCATGTATTGGATACCACTATCATTTTAGTCCATATTACATCCATGTGTGGGATCTATAATTCTCTGTTTCATTTTCTTAGACACCATAGTGATATTGTTAGAAAAACCATATAAATACAACAAAATCAATCACGTGAATGTAAAATAAACATAAATTTTAAGTGGAAAACCCTTGTATTAGCCCTCGGTTACATTTCCATGTAAAAAGGTAAAAATCAAACCAAGGTTATGAGACATGTATTCCATGCAAAATGAGGGGGAAAACATCACATTGGGAATCACTTGTGGTTAATTATGACTATGGAAATTGGCATTGGCAAAAGGAAAAGGACAATAAATGACAATTTAATACTAGAAATAAAGGAAAATAAGAGAAAATGAAGATGAAGAGACAAGAATATGCATGCAAGGGAAATTGAAGGAAGATAAAACAAAAGGAGAGAGAGAACATTCTAACACTCTCTTGGTCACATTATAGCATGATCATTCTCTCTTGAACATACTCAAACATTCTAGCATTCATTTATAGAAGAGAAGAGAGAGAGAGAGAACAAGCACTTGTACACAAGGAGGACTCAAGAAAGTAAGCAAGGAACAAGCAAGGTAGTGCAAGAGAAGTTTGGAAAACAACAAGGGTAGAAAATAGTTTTGGATTTACAGGTAACAATGTGCATGTGTGATAGCATACTGGGATTTGATGCATGGCCTATGCATTGGTTTCTTGTTTATGTTTATTGTCATTGGTATGGGATTTTCCTAGATTTACAGTGGTTTATAACCTTGCCTTTTCCATTTCCTAGATAGCCATGATGTAGTGGGTTCCCTGTTTTGGTTAAGCTTTAGATTGCTAGTAGATTTTGGATCCTGAATGAGGTAGTCTCAAGAAATTCCTAAGGGTTGAGGGTGGAGATGGTTTTCTCCTGGAACTCTTGATAAGTGGGTGTAGACATGAAAAATTATCTGGGCATGGAAAAATCTTGTTGGTTTTGGTTATTTCTGGACCAGTTTAAGTGAAATCACTATGGTTGAGGGTTGAGGTGGTTTAGCCTCTGCAAGCCTTGGTTGCTTCTATTTTGGTTTATCCCATGTGATCCCACATTCATTCTTGGAATATGGCATGAGGATGATCAGATGAAAGAGAGATTTGGTTTAGCCCAATCTATGGTTAGGTGGTACATGGAAATCCGTAACTTGGTTGGCTATATGCATATGTTATTATGTGTTATTTATTATTGAGATCAATGAGCATATGTATTGGTTATTATGTTGATTTTATAATTGGTTTATCATGGCTCCATTTTGGTTAAATGTTGGTTATAGACATGGCTAAATGTTGTGCTCTTGTTATGGATCTTGTTCACGATTCAATAGGTTATTGAAAGGTTATACAAATGTATGAGCTAATGAGTGTTGTTGCATCTAGCTTTAGAGAAATGAGCCTTCTTAATGATTCTCTGATGAAACTAATGATACAATGAACATATATGTATTGATGACCTGTAGCTACCATGTTTAACATATGTTTGTCTAAATGTTTATCATGTGTTTGGAACATTTGGGCAACATTTGAGCCTCAGTATAGGTTATGTAGACTTGTGATTACCTTAGACTTGATTCTAGAATGTTTTAGGCAGTGGCTTATAAGATTTCCTAAAATTTAGGCACTAAATTTGTGATCGTAGGAAAAAAATTGAGAAATTTCAGCTGTAGCTGCATGGAGGAAGGCTTATTAGTGTGGCTGGAGCCTTTTGGATACATGCACAACTTGGCATGCATGAAACTAGGCTATGAAGAGATTTAAGAAGGTAGTTCCAGTCTAAGAAAAGTTGATCAGTAGATGTCGTTTGACATTTGGGTGATCTGGTGTTCTTGGAGGTTGTTGTAAATTTTAAGGATGGTAGACCCCACTTCCATAACTGGAACTTGGATGTTGGGTCATGCATAGTAACTCTCATCTCACTTTTACCCTGGTGAGCCTGTAAAAGTGAGTAAATGTGGGGTGGGGTGTATCAAAGTGGTATCAAACCAAGGTTCTAGCATTGGACCCTTGGGTAAAAGGATGTTGTCATGCATGTTTATATGTTTGGCATGCATGCATGATGGTTAATTATTGTTATACACATTTCATTCACATGTGTGTCAATTATTTTATTACTATTATGGTTACATGCATGACAAATGCTAGTTAATTAGTGCGGTCATATGCACGTGCATCAATTATTCAGATAGGATAGTTAAATTATATGCATTGCAGTCATATACATGATGAGTGTTGTCATTGTGGTTGCTTGCATGATGGTTAAGTTCTTCATATTATTATGTATCATGCTAATTTGGACTGACTTGTGCAAATGTAATATCCTCCCCTGAGATACGTTGAGGTATAAGTTTTAATTATGTCTTCTAATTGGTTTATCTAACATGGTATGTTTGCAGGACAATAAAAGAGTAGAGATGAAGAGAATAATAGTTGAGTACAGTTCCTATGACTCCCCATATAGGCCGAGAGAGACATTGGTGGGTGGGAGAGATTAGTTGAGCAACAGGGAGTGGAAGACTCTCATGCTCTAGAAAATACTCTAAGAATCTTGAAGGCATATATCATAAGTTGCAAGGCAGATAATGAGAGTTTGATTGAGGCACAAAAAAGGCTTGCAAAGGCTCAAGAAAAGAAAGTTGAGGTTAATGCAGTAATCCTCTAAATTGTTTCAGATTTGTAGAAGCTGGGATAGTTGGGAATTAGTCATGGGGATAGATAGGAAGAAAACACTAATGGTGCATATGGAAGAAGGTCTCAGAGAAGGCACATGTTGGACAATTATGATATAGTGAAGAGTGGCAGACTCCTAGATACACCTTAGAAGAGGCCTAAAACTCATGGATTTTATTCTAGTTCTGCTTCCAGGAGACATCATCATCATCACTGCCAATATCCTTATAGGATGAGTGAGAGGAGGTACATGCCAGAGGAGTTCAAGAAATCCAAGCCTCCTAACTTTGATGGTGAGTTGAATAAGTTAGAATATGCAAAAGCATGGCTGCTTGGGATGACGAAATTCTTCAGACTTCATGATTACTCAGAGAACATGAAAGACAAGATATCTACCTTCAGTCTCAAGGGAAAAACAAATATTTGGTGGGAGATGTTAAGCATGTCGAGGCATTAGAGAAGAGGAGCTGACTTGGGATGAGTTTCGAAGAATCTTCAGGAAAAAGTATCTATCTAAGAGATATTATTATAGAAAGACCAAGGAATTCTATGAGCTCAGGATGGGTTCCATGATTGATGAAGAGTATACAAGCAAATTTATAGAGCTGTTGAGATATGTTCCATATCTCAAGGATGAGAAAAAAAAGATACAAAGGTTCATTAGTGGATTGCCATTATCATTCAAAGACCATATTGAGTTTGATGAGCCTCAGTCATTGGAGGAAGCCATTAGAAATTGAAGCATTGCTATGAAAAATCAAAGCGAAAGCCTGAGTTCAAGAATGATTGGAAGGATAATGATAATACCAAAGGAAAAGGGCTCAAGAAGAGAGGAAGATCTCAAGATGGAGGTGAGAAGGAAAATATGGCCCCTCATAAGAAGTTCAATGTAGTTGAGAAAGGACATGGGTCTCAACCTTTGGATCAGAAGAATAAAGACAATGAAAACTAACCATTGAGGTGTTGAACTTGTGATAGAGACCATCGCAAGAGGGATTTTCCATCGTATCAAGGTGCTAGGCCTCAGATCTACAATATGCAGGAGGCGCAAACAGTTGGGGGTGTAGGCCAGAGAATTCCCAAGATCTATGTAGCAGTTGATATCATGAAGGTAGATCACCAAACATCCATCATCGAGATGGAAGCTGAAACCAAAGGGAGAGTTCCAATCAGAGCCTCAATGCAACTTGCAGTGAAAGGATCTCATGCTCCAGAACCGAGTAATAGAGAAATTTAAAGTGCATAGAATCACTTAGGGGCTAAGGAAGCTACATGGAAGACGGTTGATTAGATGCATGCATAATATCTGGTTTCCAATTATAACTGAATTTGTCAAGGGAATTGAAATCCCTTAAGAGATGATACAAGCATGTGTAGTTGCAGGGAAACATGCTTGGTATAATAGGGTAAGGTAATTAGTATATTGTTATATTTATTAAAGCATTGAAAATTGTGTGTTTAGGATAGAATGATGCAGGGAATCACATGGAAAAAGAGACTGCCATAAGATCTTGAAGAAGGACCAGGATCAACTTTAAACCATTGAAAGCATTGGGAACCCATGGGGGTTGAGTCATGGTGTCTGTTGAAAGTATTTTTCTTTCAGTGTTTTGTGATTTGTTTATGCTTTATTTGCAGTTTTGACTGTGATTGGTGCATGGTCATGGTACTTTGTTTGTGGTGTTGTATTGTTGCCTGGATTTCTATGTTTCTTCATCTAGTATTTCCTTTTATGTTTTGAGGGTCTTAGGAAGTGGTTTGGGGAAATAGGAAAGTTAATGGAGTTCAGGGAGAGCTTAGTGAACCCAACAGGTAATGTAAGACTAGATGAAGCTCGATGCATGAATAAAGGGTAGCTGAAGGCAAGAATATGAAAATCAGTTCAGCTAGTTGCTTCCATTGGGTAAATGGACAATGGAAAGATAGTGATGAGAAAGGTAACTAGGAAAGGTAAAGTAAATGGACTTGAGGTATCAGATGCCTTAGCTATGTTGGGAACTATCATTCTCAAAGTTGTGCATGCTTTGCATGGATAAAGGAAGTTCTCTTAACCTTGACCTTATGAACATTGGTAATTGCGTTGTGATCATGATTAGATAATGTTTCTCTCTCTCTCTCTCTCTCTCTATATATATGTATGTATGTATGTTCGCCATTGTTTGACAAGGTTTTCAGGGATCATTATTGTGGAAGAATGATTGTTTTATGTAGGTGAATGGCATGAAAAAGTTCTTAGTTTTATGAGGAATCAAGTGGGAATAATAGCCCTAGAAGATATATGATTTTAGTATCATGTGGATATGATTTTGATATTATGTGTTTATAACTATGCTTATGTTTATGCTATGAACAGGGAAGCGAAGGGGATTGGTTCTCAAGTTCCCTGGAGGCAGTGGGTTAGGTTAGGATCTCTAGAGCCTTGTAACGACTTGGGTTCACTGAAGGTTATGGATTTTAGCCCTATAATAGCTTGGGTTACCTAGAGGCCATGGGTTGAGATAGTAGCCCCTGGAGCCCTAGACAACTTGGGAAGAGATCAATCTTGAGTTAATATTTGCATAGGTCATTTCTAAATATTTCTATGCTTATGGTTTTATTTTAGTAGTGTGATCAGTGACATGCTGGGATAAGAATGGATAATTAGAAACACCACAAATCCTAGATTTGGATTGCAGATGCATGCAATAAGTTGTGGGAAGGACACTAGAGGCAAGGAAGCGTGGTAGAGACGGTGCGGTCTCTAGATGTGCAATACTGTTGTTGCGTACATGTTGTGTTGTATACATGTTGTGTTGTGTACGTGTGGTGTTGTATCATGTGTATATGTGAAAGCGTTTTAGTACACCGTATGTAGGTGTATGTGTTGTATAATGTGTTGGGATAGGTAGGCATGGAACTGTTTGGATGCCCTTGTTGTTGGTATTGAGGATAGAGGCGATATAGTCTCTAGATGCCCTTGTTAATGATAATGAGGGAGGAAGTCGTATAATCTTCAAATACCCTTCTTGCTTTGGAAGAGAACGCATTGGGTGCTTGTCAGGATTGGAAACCAATACAATGTGTGTACGCGATCAAAGAGAAGAGAAGGCATTAGGTTCTTGCCAAGTTCGACAACTGATTCAGTGTGTGTACGGAAAATACAAGGAACAAAGGAAGAAGCAAAGAACAATTTAAAATATAAGTATTAGTAGTTTATTTCATTTTTTTAATTTCAAAATTATGAACATAATCTGTGCTTTTGATTTATGATGGTTGAGTTTTGAGCTAACTAGATGTGATATTTTATACATGATGATTTAATCAGAGAGTTGATTTAACTTGTTGTGACAAGATTAAACAAAATTGCAAGTGTCACCTTATTGATGAGCTACCAATGAGGTATGATTTGAATTTATTAAAATTACTTTTGAGTCTAATGGAAATTATGTGCCTGATATATGAAATCATGGAAAATGCCTGGTTTGGGTGGTTGGAACTCGCTGCAATAGTATTAGCTACAGTAGAAAAATGAATTGGAGCATGAAACAATATGATGGTAAAGGACTTCAATAGTAGGGACAATGTAGAATACTTGTACCCAATAGTGTCCAATGATTTCCATAAGCATGTTATGATTGGTATGATGGTCTCGAGGTAGGGGTATGCCTTGTTTTTTGGACCTTCTGATGTGAGTAAACCTTACCAAGGGACGAATCTCTTAAGCAACCAGAAAGTAGAGAAGGGGATTCCGGGGAACTTGGAAGGATAGTGGCTGCATGGAAGGGGGTGACCATATTGCTCGAGGGATTGGGAAGTAGAGAAGGGAAGGTCGAGGAATAAATATGTTTTGGTCATTAGAATTTTTAGATGGAGTTAGAAGTACATTGGGAGTGTGCCCGAAAACAATGAGTCGATAACTATTCACTGACAGAACAAGTAGCAGAAGGATTGTAGTGTTGGACATTTGAGGCAGACTTGATATTAGCAGTGGGTTTTGGACTTCCTCATAAGGAGGTGAATCTTCGGTACTACTTTGAGGGTGGAGGTGTGAGCCTTTGAACTCCCTTATTGTTGATGCGAGCATCATATTATTTTATTTGCTGGTTGAGAAAATGTGCATATGTGTATATTATTGTAAATATTGTATCGAACTATGTTTATAAAGATCTATAAACAATATGTTTATTTTTTGGTTGAAGAAAATGTGCATAATTATATATGTGTTTGTCATTATAAATAATGCATCGAGCTAGGTTTATAAAGATCCATAAGCAATATGATGGTTATGTTTTCTGTATGTTGGTTGTTGCAAATATTACATCAAGTTGTGTTAAAAAGCTCCACAAGTAGTATGTTTGTCACATTTCAATAGTTGTCAATATAAATATTTCATCAAGCTAGGTTTATAAAGCTCCATAAGTAGGATTTTTTTGTTGTTCATAAGTGTCATAGAACACTGAAGACGGTGTTCCCCCAAGGGGGAGGGGTTAGTAACAGCCTCAGGTTATATTTACATGTAAAAAGGTAAAAATCAAACCAAGGTCATCAGACACATATTCCAAGCTGAATGAGGGGGGAAAAATCACATTGGGCATCACTTATGGTTAATTATGGCTATGGAAATTATAAAACCCTCCTCCCACATTCACCCAAGCTAACTGGTCCACTGGGGTAAACATGTGACGAAGAGTTACTATGATATGATTCAAGTCCCCAAGTACAATTAAGGAAGTGGAATTGAAAAACCAAAACCAAACTTACCTTCCTTAGGAGCTATAGGACTCCCAGGGGCTAACCAACCACTCCAGGTGCCCAACCCCTGAGTTAACTTTCTTTTTAACTGAACTAGACCCCTAGTCGCTCCCATGACAAGCCCTCCATGTGACTGAAACCCTCCAGTCACTCCCACAACAAGGCCTCCATATGATTGCAGTATTTTTCAGGTAGTTCTGTGCAAATGACCCCAAAATATGAGCCACTTTTTCAGGGCTAGGACTCAGGCCTCTACCCATAATTTGATGAAATTATCATAAATGATAAATAACAAGAATAAAAGGTCTCTAATGCAAAACTTGAATAAGGACCTGACTCGACTCATCCTAACCATGGAAGGCATTTCATCAAACACATCATGAACATGTAATGTACAAGTTATAAAACACATTTGAACATAGGGGTCTCATACTTATCTGATATTTGTCAAAAATGTCTGATGCCCTCTCACAATAACTACATTATCATCTATTAGGTCATGCATTCATTAAAATTTCATTTACTAAACAAAACATGATGAGAACCATAACTCAAGTATATCATAAAACCATTCTTATAGCCAACATATAACCAACAAATTAACAATGATACAACATTCATTAAAATCACATAATAACAAGTACATTTACTCATCAAATACAAGGGGAAAAGAGCTCATACTAACATATGCAAAATCCAACCAAGTCAGGGACTTCCATGTACCACTTGACCATAAATTGGGCTGAACCAAATCTTTCTTTCAACCAATCACTCATGTGCCATATTCCAAGAATGAATGTGGGACTCACAACAAAACCAACCAGGGCTTCTTAGGCTTTATCGTCTATCTAGCCATTACTAGTTAAGGGATTCCTAGGCCTAAAACCATCATCTATACAACCAAGCTTTACCATGTATCCCACCATTACGAGTCAAAGGATTCTTAGGCCTGAACAAAGAAACGTACACTACAGACTTTATCGCAATACTGCCATATATCGGTCAAGAGATCACTAGGCCCTAAATAAGCATATATGCCTCCATATCTCTCCACCTAAACCATGAGGAATTTTCCTGTCTCCACCCTTAGGATTTACTATGTATCCCGTAATTACCGGTCAAGGGATTTCTAAGCCCTTGGGAATTTTTTGAGACCCCCCCACTTAGTTTCGAAACCATCCAACAATCCATATCAACCAAGTAAAAGAACCCCATCACACCATGGCTATCCGGAAATGGAAAGGCAAGGCTAAAACCACTGTCACACCTGGAAAAACCCATGCCAATGATAACAAGAGAGCCAAATACACACATGCATGTACCATGCATGGAAAAACTAGCAAGGAAATCATACATGCAACTTGATACCTACAAGTAATCCCAATGTAGCTGCTTGATCCAACTCTTCCTTGCTTGATCTTTGCTTCCATTTTATTTATTGTCCTTCCTTTGCCTTCCTTCCTCCAATACTAGAGTGCTCCAAGAATGCTATAAGTGTGCAAGAGTATGAGAGAATAAAGAGAATAGAGAAAGCTCCAAGCTAAAACTGACAAAAAGTTGTGAATTGATCCTTAGAGGCCTTTTTATTAATGAGGCCTCTATTTTCTTCAATTTCCATTATTTTCCTCTATTTTCCTCCTCACATGCAACTATGACCTTTCACCTTCATTTTCTTCTAATTTCCTTTATTTTCATTAATAAATTTCCAATTAATGCCTCTTGCATTTTTAAAGGCTTTGCCAATTTCCCCTTAGCCATAATAAACCAAATGAACACCCACTAGGATGTTTTTCTCAACATTCAACTTGGAATATGTGTCCCATGACCTTGGTCTTATTTTGCCTTTATTAACTTTATTACATGAAATTTTAATCCGGGGTTGTCACAAACCCCTCCCCCTTAGGGGAACACGTCCTCAGTGTTCAATGACACCTAAAACTAGCAAAACCATTGAAACCCAAAACATACTACCTATGGAGCTTTATAACTTAGCTCGATGAAATATTTATAATGACCGACCGATTGAAAATGTTATGCAACTAGCTCACAAAAAAAAAAGATAGATCAACGACTTGAAAAATAGCCTCTTCGAGGGGGAAACCTCCTTTACATCACATAAATGAACAATTCTTGGATGATTCAAATGAAAAAACCTCCTTTCTATGTGTTAGTGTCAGTCTTTCGAGCCTTCCTCCAGAGATCAAATATGCTCTTACAAAGTGGTCTCAGAGTGTCCAGGTCAAATTTTGTCATTTCAAGGAGTTTTCAAGCAAAATTTGGTCACTAGGCATTAGGTCTAGGGTTTGCTTTCACTCCTTCTAAATTTGTCCAAATGTCGGTCCATGTCATCACTCAGCTGAGTTTATCATCATTCATAGGGTTTTCATTATCATGTCAGTGTCTAATGAGTCATTTTACATCTTGTTCATGCTTCAGTTGCGCCTAGGTAAGGTCATTTTCCTCTCCTAGGGTTTTGAAAGCTAATATCTCTTGGACAGTCAAATCATTAGCGAAAATTGTATCCTGATGTTCATGCACCTTCCCCTATCCTTAAATTACCTTATCAAATGCTTCCCATCACTGAGATCCCCCAAAATCCTCATTTTTGCACAAACCCTAGTTTCTAGCTACAACCTGGCAATTTTCTAGGTTGGGCCTGTGTTTTTCCCTTTTGGACCCCTTCCCCTCACTCAATCTCTGAGATTCCACTTTCCCCTGCTTCCTAACATCCCTCTCCACTCCCAAAAATTTCCTCAAGAATTTATAAGCCTCTTATCCCCTTCATTCCGCTTCATTTCGGCAGAATCCCCTGTTCCACACAACGAGATAAGTTTCACTCAAAAGATATTTTAGAGAAATAAAAGATGAATTTTGGGAAACTGAGAGAGGTTTCTCTCCAAAACATGCCAAGGAAGAAAAACCTCTTTCACTTTTTTCACATGTGTCATGGTTTGAGAGAAATGTCAAGAATACCGTTGCCTCAGGAGAATCAAAGACACCTCTGAAGTGACCTTGGGAAAATCAAGTTTTCTCCTAGCTTGGTTGGCCAAATGATTTTCTTGATGGGTAAAATGATAACTAGACACAAATATATTTCCAATGAGCTATCATGAGCTCAATTTGGGGTTGAGGAAGGCATTCAAAAGTTGACTGCAACAGCACTCTTCCTTGAGGCAGCCTCATTTGGCACTTTTTGACCAGTCTTGGGAGATTTGATTTTTGACAGGGAAAATTAACTCCAAATTGAAAAATTCTAGTTGGTTTGGAAAGTAGACTCAAATACCTTTCCAACGAGCTATCCTGTACCTGATTTTGACACCGGGAAGGCCTCCAAAAGCCTCCTGCAAAAGCGCGACCCATTGAGCCTTGCGCGCGACCCGTCAGGCCACCTCCGCCAGTGTTAATTCTCAATGGGCGCGACCCGTCAAGCGTGCGCGACCTGTTGGGTGAGGCGCGCGACCTATCAACATTCCCTCTACACAAAACCGCTAGCAAGCTGCCAAGGAACCACAAGTTACTAAATTTTGCAAGGTAGGCCCTCAATCATGAAAAATTATTGCTTGCTACAGTTCAAGAAGATCATGATTGTATTTTTAAAGGTCTTCATTTGCAAGTAAAAGTCTCCATTGTGCTTTTGGGCTTGAAGTTGTCAAAATTGCTAGGGTTTATTATGCTGTTTTGAGGTATCCCTTTTCTTTCCTATTTTCCACCTCCCATTACATATTCCTTATCATTTTAATTAAACTTCCCTTCCAAATTTGCTAAGAGCCTAAAACCCTATCCCTCTCCCCAAGAAATCAAAAAATTAAAATCCTAACCCTACCTCCCATAACATCCTTGTAAGTAAAATTGTATAATGATGTATATGCAATGATTTTTCCCCTAAAACTCCCTGTTTCATTATTATTCCCAATTTCCCTTTAAAGTATCCCTTCCCTAAAATTTCCCTTGTGCTTCTTGTCCCCTTAAAACAACATTTTAATCAGCAGTTTTCAAAGCAGAAACAGCAGTACATTTCAGCCACTTTGCTCCTAAAACAATGTCAGAAACCAAAACCAATTATGAGCAAAGTGATGACCATGAGTCAGCTTCAGAGTTTGAGGTACAGAGGAGACCTCACAAAGGTGGAAAGAGCGGTCATCATAGGAGAGAGGAGCCCACCTCTTTGACTGATTTGCAGGCTTGTCCAATTGCAGTCTCATGTTTCCGTTATATGTCTTGTTATGAGTTTTGCGAGAGGATCTCTCAGATTCAGCATCACAGGGAGTTGGCTCGCTTGTTTGTTTTGCATTTGCATGATGGGCATGTGAACCTTGCAGGGGTGGATTTTACATTGACACCTGAGATGATTGCTCAAGCAACAGGGATACCAAATGTTGGAGAAGTGTGGAACAAGCGCAAAATATTGGACAATGTTCAGTTTGAGCCTTACATTAAACCTGCATTCATGAGACAAGTGACGGGTGTATTTCCTTTCAGATTTTTGAGGAATGAGTATGCTCCATTGATGAGACTTATCATGCGCTATTTCACCTGTGAGGGCAGATTTTCACTTGTGTATTCATATCATATTCGCTTATTGATGCATTTCACACGGGTACGGATGATGAACATCCTGGTTTTCTTGTGCCAGAATATTGAGAGGATGGTGCCTTTGATGGAGAGGAAGAGCCCAGCACAACAATATAGGAGCCTCTATCATTATGGTTTGATTCAGCTTGTGGTCATACAGCAGTTGGCACAGCAGGGCATCCCATGGGAAGAGTTTATCTCTCATGAGTTTTTCACAGCGCCACTACCACATCCTGAGATTGTTCATGAGGAGGGGGGACCATCACAGCAGCATGATATCCATGATACTAGACATGTCAGCTCTCCTCCATTGGTCACTTATCAGAGAGGCCACATGGCCTTATTTGCAGCAGCTCGGCAAGTATTTTCTCCACACCAGGTGGAAGGGGTCTCGCCTTCTTCATCAGCACCGCGAGTGCTATCTCCACATCAGGTGGAAGGGGCCTCGCCTTCTTCAGCAGCACAGGCAGCACAGAGGGGCAAGCAGCCCATGATCGAGGAGGGAATGACCGGTGATCCCGACATTGATATCATTGATCTTGATACCTGCTCTCCTACCACGGAGCTTCATGAGGTCATTCAGCAAAAGGAGGCCGAGAACCACTTGTTGCAGCAGAAGTTAGAGATGGCATAGTGGACGATCACCTATTTAGAGCAGCGCAACAAGCAGTTGGAGGAGGAGCACACTCTAGATGAGTTGCAGAGGATCCATGAGGACCGCAACTTGGCTCGAAAGAGACCCGGCGATTTGGTACCCGTTGAGTGAGAGGCTATGCTTCTTCGGGTCAATGCTCATTTGGAGAGGTTGTTGGCCAAGGCCAACCAAGGTAAGAACTTGCTCAGAAACATGAAAAATCATTATTGGGCGCGGATGCACGTATGCAAGGCAAGAATGAAAGTGCTCCAAAGACGGTTGGTCAAAGAACAAAAACAACGGAAAAGGCCCGACCCCCTCCATATCTTGGCTGAGGCTTCCTTGAAGGAGCATGGCACTAAATAGCTTAGCCCTAGCACAAATTCCAAGAAATTTTGAGCATTTTGGGTCATTTTGGTTTTTTCAGGCAAAAAAACAGGTTTTGTCCCCTCAACGGGTCTCACCCCCCGCGCAACCCTTTCATTTGGCTACTCCGTTCCAGGAAAACTCAGCATTTCTGGATTTTTCATGAAAAGTTACACATGCTCACCCATTTCCAAGAGATTTTATGAAGTTTTGGGCCTCCAGAAAGTCAAAAAACAAGCAAAAAATGACTTTCTGCCACATTTTTGACACACAGAAAGCAGTCTTGGGAGATTGCAATTTTGGAGGGGTAAATGACCACCAAATTCAGAAATTCCACTTGGGTTGGAATGTAAACATTCCGACCTTTCCAAAAAGCCTACTCTTGCCCCATTTGGACACCTGGAAGTGCCCCAAAAGTGCTCTCAAAGGCGCGCGACCCGTTCAGGAATGGCGCGCGACCCATCAGGCAAATTGCTCAGGATTTCAGCCTACAGCTCAGCAAAACGCAGTTTTGACTATGTTTGACTTTTTGGAGTTGATTTTTATCCTCCTTGTTGTAAATGATGTAATTTTATGACACTTTTACACTTATGTATCTCTTCTAGAAGATTCATTCATGAGATAGGTGAAAATTAAATGAATGAACTGGTTTCCTAGCTTATAGAGGCAAGTTGTTTTGACTGCCTAGTTTTCAGTGCTTAGTTTAGAATTGGTTGAAACAGCTCCTAGAAGGATGAGCTCAACCCCTAGAGGCAAGGAAAGGTGTTAGCTTGCCTATATTATGTATTTTCTTAGTCATTTTCAGAGGTTGGAGGGTTGGACTCTTGAGGGAGAAGCTCTTATTGTATTACTCACTGTATCTCTGCAATTTTTGGCAAAGGAAGACCAGGGTTTTGCAGTCCTTTTTGGGATTCTTGTGGTCACATGTGTTGATGGTGTGTTTCTTTTTGTACTTGTAAGTGTGTTATGTGAATCATTTCCTTACTTTTCATTCTGCAAATTAGGCAAATGAAGTGTTAAAGTAGAATTCATGACTGTCATGCTCTGCTTTTAAGTTTGCTTAATATCAATGTTTTCAACTGTTTAAGGGGAATTCAAGGTTATTGCTTGCTCTCCTTAACTCCTCATCGGTCATTCTCATCCATCCATCTCTATCAAAGGCATAAATACTGTTTCCTACCTCGCCCCAAAGAACCCCCTGCGAAAACTGTGTCCAATCCCCGCACCCGAAATTGCCATTCCCCAATTTTCCACCAAAACTTTAAAAATCCCAAATTTAAACCTCTTGATCAGTTTACTAGCCTAAAATCAGTGTTTTCCTATTGGTCATCTCGCCCATTGAAGATCTTTACTGAGATAGACCGGAGAGAGCCCTCTCCTGCCCCATAGGGCTAGCTACGAGGCTAAGTGGTTTGATGTTACCTTGAAGTTTACCTTTCTCAGCCTGAGGTGAAATTTCAAGTGCTAACACTATGTATAGTAGTCTAAGGGGTCACAATATAATCAAAACCTACATAACAATAATAATGTAAAGGCACAATAATAACAATAGTGGGCTTCTATGGGGCACAATAATAATAATATGGGGACGACATGGGCACAACAATAACAATAAGGGGGCTACCCTAAGAATAACAATATTGGGCTATACTAATATTATATGGATCTAACATGCCCCTCTCCTTCAAAAAAGTGTCATCCTCAATGCTTGAGTACTTCTAGATGCTTTTGTATAAAATTATCATCCTCCCATGTGGAATCTTCAGTGGGAAAGTTATTCCACTTGATGAGATACTCTGAAATTGATCGATTTCATAACTATCAAGTTCTTGTTTCCGTGGCTGCTTCAGGTTCCAATATGGTTTTTCCTTCCTCATCAAGTTTTGGAAATATTGTTTGAACTGGTAGCTTGTCACCTATAAACTTAAGAATGAAACATGCAAAACTAGGTGCACTCGGGAAGATGTAGGAAGCTCCAATTTGTATGCCATAGTACCAATAATTTGCAACACCTTGTAAGGACCATAATACTTTGTGATAATTTATTATCCTTCTTAGCTTGCTTGAGGGACATTTTTTTGTATGGTTGTAGCCGTAAACATACCCAGTCATCTACATCAAAACTTTTTTTGCTACGATGCTGATCAACATGTTGTTTCATTTGATTTTGTGCCAAAGTGAGGATATCCTTAAAGAGTTGGAGAACTTGTTGTTGATGCTCAATGTGATATTCCACTGTTTAAACCTTAGAATTTTTTCTTAAAGATGACATGACAGATGGTGGATGATAATATCCATAAAGTGCCATAAATGGGGTCATTTTTACTGCAGTATGGAAGGAAGTGTTATACCGCCATTTAGTCAAAGGTAACCACTTGACCCATTGTGTTTGTTTATTAGATACAAAGCAAAAAAAATATCCTTCCAAACATTTGTTCACTATCTCAGTTTTCCCATCAGATCGAGGATGGTAAGAAGAGCTATGAGATAATTGGGTGCCTAGACAAGAAAATAATTCCGTCCAAAAATTTCCAGTGAAAATGGGATCTTTGTCGCTTACAACAATCTTTGGGTTCCCATGTAGCTTTTGAATTGTTTCCTAAATGTAATAGAAATTGTATTGGAATTAAATGGATGAGCTAATGAACAAAAGTGTGCATACATGGTAAGTATATCAACTACCACCATGATAAAACTATTTCCTTCAGAATTGGTTAAATCTGTGATAAAATCCATTGAAACCACCTCCCAACATTGACTTGGAATGGATAAAGGTTGTAACATACCCGAGGTCTTAATTTTCTCAACTTTATTTTGTTGGCAAACCAAACATTCCGCCACAAACTTTTTAATATCAGATTTAAGGCCATACCAAAAAAATCCTTCTTGACCCTGTGGTAAGTTTTTAAGAATCCTGAGTGCCCTCGTAAGGGAGAGGTGTGCAATTCCAAAATAATCTTTTGTTTGAGTTGGGAATTCTTACAAATATATAAGTGATATTTGTACCATAATGAGTATTTTTTCTAGCTAGATGTATCAGATGTACTGGGATCTTGTTGTAACTTTTGAATGAGTGTCCACACTTCTTTGTCATTCTTCCATTCATCCCTTGCTTCGGTTATCCAACCTGGTTGGATAATAGAAATGGAACAAAGCAATGCTTCCACGTTCTCATCATTTCTTAAGAGTGCATCCGCAACAGCATTTTTCTTCCCTTTTTTGTAGATGATTTCAAAGTCACCCATTTTTTCTACTCTTCTGAAGATAATCTTTGTTCCAAAAAGTATTTAAGACTATCATGATTTGTTTTTACCTTGAAGTGTCTTCTCATTAGGTAAGGGCGTCATTGCTTTATTGCATGTAGTATTGCCAACATTTTCTTCTCATAAATAGGTTTGTGTAAATACTTTCCTTTGATTAGGCAACTTTCAAAAGCAATGGGTTTTCATTCTTGCATTAAAACAACACCAATTCCATTTCCCAAGGCGTCACATTCCACAATAAAGGTTTTTGTGAAGTCTAACGTAGCTAAGACCGGTGCTTGGCACATTGCCTCTTTAAGATGTTCAAAGGTCTTAGTTTCTTCTAGAGTCCAAGAAAATGCATCTTTCTTTAGTAATGTTGTTAGAGGTGCTGCTATTCTCCCATAATTCTTAAAAGAACTTACGATAATTGCACTGTCAACCCAAGAAATCCTCACAGATTCTTTATGGTTGTGGGGTTTTCCATTCCTCAATGGCTTTAATTTTGTTAGGGTCTACCTTAACACCCTCATGATACACAATATGACCCAGATATTCTACCTCCTGTACTCCAAATAAACATTTGGATGTTTTTTCATATAAATGTTTCTCTTCCAATAGTTTGAGCACCCTATCAACATGTTGAACATGATCCTTCCGAGACTTTTTGTAGATTAGTATATCATCAAAAAATACTAAAACAAATTTTCTAAGGAAGGGTTTGAAAATGAAATTCATCAAATCTTGAAATATAGAAGGTGCATTGGTAAGGCCAAAATGTATGACCAAAAATTCATAATTTCCCTCATGAGTTTTAAATGTTGTTTTCAGAATGTCACAGGTCTTCATTCTAATTTGATGATATCCTAAACAAAGATCCAACTTGGTGAAGTAACTTGCTCCATGTAATTCATCCAATAATTCATCAATGAAAATAATGGGAAATTTATCTTTAATAGTGAGCTTGTTGAGCTCCCTATAATCCAGACACCTGCGCCATGATCCATCCTTCTTGTGCACCAATACCACTAGAGAAGAGAAAGAACTTTGACTAGGTTGAATTATACCAACCTCTAGAATTTATGAAACCATACACTCAATTTCACTCTTTTGGGCGTAATGATATCTGTAAGGCCTGGTGTTTCAAGGAACACTTCTTGGAATCAAATGAATAGCATGACCATAATCGCGAATAGGTGGGAGGCCTTTGGGAGTCTCAAATAACTTGGAATGATTGTCCAAGACTTTTTGGAGATATGGAGAAATAGATGATTTCGATGTCTGAACCTCTAGTGAGCATAATTGTGCAATTACGCCCCATTGTTATTTCTTTAGAAGTTTTGTCATGCCATTAGAGATGATTATATTTCTTGTTTTCACTGTGACATCCCTTACTTCAACTTCCTTTCCTTCCCAAAAAAAATTCAAGAAAAGTTCTTGAAAGTTAAAAGTTATCATACCCAAAGATTGTAACCATTAGAATCCTAGTACAGCATCAGCACCACCCATTAGAATGGAAAGCATTGGACTATTCAATACATATTCCCCCATGGTTAACTTGATATTATGGCACTTTCCATAGAAATATATAGTTCCTCCATTTGCAACCATCACTTGACACTTTGGTGCTAGATATAGGAAGCAATTCAATTCTTTGGCTATCTTACAATGAATAAAATTATGGGTACTACCCGAATCAATCAACACTATTACCTTTTTCTTCTTGATATGTCCTTTTATCTTGAGAGTTTGAGGAGAGGTAATTCCTGCCAATGCCTTACAAGATATGGTCGGATTCATTTCTTCTTTCTCTAAAGTTGGTTCCTGGTGTATATCCTCTTATTTTTAAGTTTCTTGTTCATTTTCTTCATCCTCTTCACAATCTATGTAAAATAATTTCTTCTCTGCACACTTATGACCTTTAGTGTATTTTCTATCACGACTGTAACGAAGCCCTTTTGATTTCTTTTCTTCCAATTGTTGTGGTGTAAACCTTGTAGGTTGTGGAGGGCTAGGAGCAACAACACTTCCATCTTTATACTTGTGAGTGGTAGGCTTCCTTGTGCCATAATTTTGTTTTCAATTTTTCTTGCCAACCTGAATGATTTCTCCAATGAATCAGGTTCCCAAAGGCAAACCTCATGTTGGATGTTAACATTTAAATTACCTATGAAGACTCAATCCTATGATCCTCTGGAATATCATTTACCCTTATATTCAATTTTTGAAAGTCCTCAATGTGCTCTGCCATTGAACCCTTTTGTTTGAGATTCATCAATAGGCTAAAGAAGGTGTTTCTCTTTATATCGTCATAATGTGCTATCATTTCCTCCATAAAAATTGACCAAGTCACAAGTGGTTTATGAGAACAAAGCCATCGTTACCATACAAACTGATTGGGTTCTAAATATGAAGTTTCAATGTGTACCTTTTGTGTGTGTTTCACATTATGGAGATCAAAATATTGCTCCATCTATAGTATCCATGTTACCGGATCCTTGCCATCAAACTTCCTCATATCGATCTCTGGAATATGGTGGATCTTCAATCCAATGTTAGAGTCTATGAAATCATGATTAAAATTTCTTTTGTTCTTATCACGAGTTTCATCTAATAGCTTTTCGCCATTAGGAAGCATTTATTGTAGCAACTTTGTCAAACTTTCCTTCAAACCTTCCATGTTTTCTTTTAAACGGTTCTTCAAAACTTCCATGTATGATTTTAAACCATTGTTCAAATCATCCATCTTAGCTTCCATTTCATTTTTGGTTACTCTTTGCGAGAGAGAAATTTGTTGCACTTGGTCTTGTAATTTTGATATATCATGTTGCATTTCTTCCTCAGGCTTTATGCGCCATAGTAGATCTTTCAGGTTTCTGGAGTCAAACAATGATATTTATGCTTGACTATTTCCCCTTGAATCACTTCAAATTGAATTTTCAAACAAAACTTATGCAAATTTTAAAAAATACAAACCTTTTTCTTGCTTTATAGGAGCTCGATATTGAATCTGTTGTATCTATGCAATTTTAGATCTCCAAGGCTTGAAATTTTGTCTTGTGGTATCCCTATGAGTCTTATTTTCATCCCCACAAGTCATACTTAGATTAGAGTCTTCAAGAAAGAGTTATACCCAATTTCCCATGATGGCTTGATTATGGACTAATTCAATAGAGTGAACTTGTACGAAGTGGCACGTGTCATTGTTTTGACCTTCAACCCTAAAATTGATACAAGAAACACTACAATTCGTGAAATTTCAGCCACTTTTTACGTAATTCAAATATGATGCTTTAAATGAAATTTATGACAATTTTCCCTAGGTCACCTGTTTGAGACTGAATTTTGGAGCTTGCAAAAACCCTAACTTCCTCAGATCATATCTCCGAAAATATACCGAACCAAGATCCGAAATTTTTATACGAAGTTTAGCAAGATTTTTTCTGCAAGTGGTACAAATTTCAGCATTTGAAGCCTCATATAAAAAGAAGTTATAGTGAAAATTCCAAGATGATCTATTTGAAGAAGTGAAACCCTAGAATCCAAAGCTCTAATTCCAAATGTTATGCAACCAACTCACAAAACAAAAGAAGAGATAGATCAATAACTTGAAAAATAGCCTCTTCGAGGGGAAAACCTCGTTTACATCACATAAATGAACAATTATTGGATGATTCAAATGAAAAAACCTCTTTTCTATTTATAGGAGTCTAAGGAGTCATAATATAATCAGAGCCTACATAACAATAATAATGTAAGGGCACATTAATAACAATAATGGGCTTCTATGGGGTACAATAATAAAAATATGGGGACTACATGGGCACAAAAATAATAATAAAGGGGTGACCATAAAAATAATAATAAATGGCTACACTAGCATTATAGGGACCTAACGAAAAAGAAAACCAACATGACAAACATGACAACATGACACCCATACCACTTATTGGAGCTTTATAACACAACTCATTGTGGTATTTACAATGACAACCATACATAAATATGTACATATACCAAAACTATTTTGCCTTCACCGACAAATGATGAAGGATACATAGCATGTATCTTATCAACCATCTCCCATGTACCTTCATCGATCCCAAAGTGCTTCCACTGCACTTTAACCTGCTCGATTGCTCAGTTCCAGAGCATGAACATCTTTCTCTGCAAAATGCACTAAGGTTCTGGCTAGAATTCTCCTTCTGGTTCCACCTATGGTACATACAAATCAATAACATGATCAACATCCTTTACATATCTTTTAAGCAATGACACATGGAAAACATCATGGACTTTCACGTTGGAGGCAGTGCAATTCTGTAGGTCACTGGTCCAATCCTCTCAAGGATCTCGAAAGGCCCACAATACTGAGGTGCTAGCTTCGCACATGACCCAATCCTCAAGGAACTTTTCTTGGGATTGATGTGAAAATACACATGCTTTCCAACTTGAAACTCCTTAAATTCCTTATGCTAATATACATAGATCTTCTATCTATCATGTGATGCATTTAGACTCTCCTTGATAACTTCCATTGTTTGTTCCATGTCTACCAACATGTCCGATCCTATCAATACCATGTTCACTCGATCACTCCAACTGATAGGAGTATTACAAATCCACCAATAAAGCACCTCAAACAAACTCATATTCAAAGATTCCCTATACCTGTTGTTGTAATAAAACTCAACCATAGGTAGATACTCTTCCCACTTTCACTGTTGGTGCATCACAAACATCCTCATCATGTCCTCCAGTATCATGTTGACCCTCTTTGTATATCATCTATCTGTGAATGATAAGTTGTGCTGAAGGCCAAATTTGTACCCAAACTTGCAAATAACTATTTTCAAAACCTAGAAGTGAACTTAACATCCCTGTCTGAAAAAATATTCTTTGATACTCCATGAAACCTCACTATATCTCTGATGAAGACCTGTGCTACATAACTAGATGAATAAGTACACTTCATTGGAATGAAGTGTGCTACCTTTGTCAACCTGTAATGAAATCCATGGAAATGACCTCCCATTTCAACTTTAAAATTGTAATCGGCTATAGTATTCCACCTAGATGCTTACACTCTGCATTTACCTATTGACAATCCAAGCATCTAGCCACAAACTTTGCCACTTCCTTCTTCATATTCAACTAGTAGTAGAACTTCTTCACCGATATTAATGTTTTCTGATATCCCAGATGACATGAATATGATTAACATGAAATTCCCTCAAGATAATATTCTCGAGCTCACTGTTGTCAGACACATAGATTTTGTCCCTAAATCTGACCAAACCATCTATTTTGAGACTATAGTCCACATCTAATCACCTGTACTATGGTGTTGTAATATGTGCCTAAGAAGATCCGACCCTATAAATTCGTCCTATAAGAAATCATAGTTGCAATGTGATTTACCTGTATCTGCCTTCTACTATCATCTGCAACCATGTTCTATTTTCCCTTAATGTACCTAATCTCGAAGTCAAAGAACATGGCCAACCATCTAGCTTACATGGAATTCAAATTTGGTCGGTCAAATAAGTATCTCAATCCACTGTGATAACTCATCAAGATGAACCACCTGCCAAGAAGATAGTGTCTCCACATCTTCAAAGCATAGATGATAATTACTAACTCAAGATCATGTGTCACATAGTTCTGCTCGTGCTCATTCAATTTCCTTGATTCATAACACACCATTTGTCCCTCCTGCATCAAGACTCCACTAAGTTTTCTCTTGCAAGAATTTGTACACACTAAAAAATATTTATCAAGATCTACAATCTTTAGAACCAGAGAATTTGTCAACAACTACTTCAACTGCTCAAAACTTGCTACACATTCCTCAGTCCATTCAAATTTATTCCCTTTTCACTACAATGATGTGACAGGATATGAAATATGCACGAAGTTCCTAATGAAACTCTTGTAGTAACCTGCTAACCCCATAAATGACCTTACCTCATTGACATTCCTAGGATTTTTCCACTCCATGATAACTCTTATCTTTTTCGGATCCATTGTTATGCTTTCCTTGGAAACAACATGCCCCAAGTAATGTACCTCTATCTAAAAGAAACTTCATTTACTAAGCTCGGCATACAATTGATGTTCTCTTAGCAATCTCAATATTGTTGCTAAGTGTTCGACATGCTCTTCCTTAGTTTTAAAATATATCAATATATCATCAATGAACACAATAACAAAATTGTCTAGATAAGGACACAACAAACTATTCATCAAGCACATAAAAGCATATAGAGTATTAAGCAAACCGAACTACAACAAACTCATAATGCCCATACATGTTCTAGAAAGCAGTCTTGTAAATATCCTCTTATTTAATGCGCACCTGATGGTATCTTGATCTCAAATCAATCTCCGAAAACATCACTTTTCCCTTCAACTGGTCAAATAGATCATCGATCCTCGATAATAGATACATGTTCTTGATGGTCACTTTATTCAACTGCCTATAGTCATTGCATAGTATAAGAGTACCATCCTTCTTCTTCATAAACAATATTGGTGCACCCCACGGTGATACACTTGGTCTAATGTATTGTTAAGAATTTAATGCACAGAGATAAATTATTTATCGATATTTACTAAGAGGAACAAAACACAAAATAACCAACAATAATCATAAACACATAAACACACATGTTTATCTGGGAAAAACTTAACCCAATGAGATCTCATTATCCTTGACCAAAACCCTGACCAACCTGGCCAAGTGAGCCTTCACCACTCACATCCCTGACCTCTTTTACAATGAAGTATTCTTAGCCTTTTATAAGCTCCATTACATGCAATACCATAGGAAGAAAACCACAGGTGCACAATACCATGTGCCCCAAAACCATCATTGTGTAACCTAGTCAACTTTGACTCTATCCTGAATCAGGTTTACCTAACAATTCCCCCCTTCAACTTGACTTGAGGTTCCTTGACTAACTCTAACCAAACTTTCTAAGTGAGAAAACCCCACTCACTCTAGCCCTTCCCGCCATCAAAGTTTTGCCCGAGGTATTGTTGACCTGACATCCCCCCTATCACCTAGGTCTAATCCAGAATTTACCTAAGGGTACGAATGCCTTACTAAGTCTTACATAAGTATGCCCATTTACATGCAATAAAATTTGACTCCATTATAATATATATATATATATATATATAGGGTTCTTTTTATATAGACATTGATTTAATATGTACAAAGACAACAACAAGGGTAAACTACTCTTGCTGTTGTCTTTGTACATAGGAAATCAATGTCCATATAAAAAGAACTCATCTAACAGATTACTTAAGTCACTAGTCGCTACAACCACCAATCCTCTAGGAGTTCTCTTCAGGTACATGGTTCATCAATTTATTAATCCACATGCACATATCCTCTCTCGCTTTAAATTTGATTTTCATTGTTGCATCTAATGTAGATAAACCTTATGTGTAGACTCATTTGTAGCCTTTTAATCTTGGCTTATGTTAGCACCACCCACTAAGGCCCATGATATTGTTGACCACAACATTCACATCCATCCATCCATGTTGTCATGGCTCTTCCATCCATACCTGGGCAACCACCAGCACCACCACGTAGGTACACAACTCCACACATGTATGCTCCCTCCTACATGTTGTTGCAACATGATATTTTGTTGTGCGTTGGCCATCGTTCATGTCACAACATGCCATAACGCCTCTACACGCCGAGCTCCACTATTTCGTACCCATATCAAAACAAGCAAGACCTATGCATTGAGGTGAAGTCAACGTTCTCTTCGTTGCTCCACCACGCTCTTTGACAAATAAATGATTCGTCATTGAATTGGGCATACAAGGTAACCAAAAAAAATTGTTGATTCCCATTAGAATCCACAGATGAGATTTCTATCGCTTTTTATATTCCCGGTCCTCCGGCCGACCAAGTCACAATGAAAATTTTTCCACGACGTGCCTCTTAGGCTAAAAAACAGTCGACTCGCGACTCACATATCATCACTGATAACAGAAACAAGAGCATTCAGATCCGCATTGGGCAACTGATACTTGAACGAAAACACTATTTCCACAAATACTCGAAAGCTTCCCGAGCATGCTTGAAAATATAATGTTGCAATCCACAACAAAAATTCGGGTATCTCTGCCCACATATGAAAGATAATTGTCATGGTGGTGGGGGAGGATTTTGTCACCATAAGTGCACATCAGTCAAACGTGGGAACCACTAGTCGAATTGGCGGCGTCCCATCTCTCCTGTTTGAACCCGCGACCGAGGTTTACACCAACACTTGACTCGACCTCATCAAAACCCTGATGCTATGTTGTTGAGCTGTTGATGTATTTATTCGCGTAGGAGCTAAGGAAATGGATTCAACCGATGAGTATCTGATTATCAAAGAATTCAAAGCCAACTTCTCCATGTGTTCTCATGGAACATAAATAGCAAGCCCTTCGATCTCATTATCGTCTTCACCCCCTTGTTCGTTGATAGCATCGAGTGACACATCTATAACAGCTAAGTGAGGATTCATAGCCATTTTTTTCTAGAGGATTGGTAGTGGTGGCCTTTGTGTCACCCAACACCAACCGGGCTGCCTTCTGTTACCACCACTACACGAATGTATGATTACATACCCATGCATCCTCCGAGTCTTACGACAGGTCTTTCATGCTCAACTCTTCATTCTAGCGATTCTTTCATATTTTTGCATGAGATCCATCTTTTTTCACTAGATTTGATGAGATCTACCTTCTTCACAAGGAGATCTAGCTGGATCTATATTGATCCAGTACCTTCATATGAAGATCTGTCCACAATTAAACTTTACATAAAAGCAATGAAACTATAGATACAAAAAAATCATTTCGTTCCCGATCCAGATCCAATGCATTAGTGCAGCAAATTATATCCCCTTCATTCGCCAAGCCAATACAAACTCTTGGCAACAAAAAATGTCTTTCTGAAGCCAAAATGGCTCTGATACCAATTGTTAAGAATTTACTGCACATAGATAAATTATTTAACGATATTTACTGAGAGGAACAAAACAAATAATAACCATCAACAATCATAAACACATAAACACACATGTTTATCCGAGAAAATCCCAAATTCGGGGAAAAACCGAACCTAATGAGATTTCATTATTCTTGGCCAAAACCCTGTCCAACCCGACCAAGTGAGCCTTTACCACTCACATCCCTGGCCTCCTTTACAATGAAGTATTTTCAGCATTTTATAGGCTGATCCATTACATGCAATACCACAGGTAGAAAACCATGGGTGTACAATACCATGTGCCCCAAAACCATTCTAACTGATGTTTCCTTCTTCTTATCTTGCAATATTTTCTATTCTCCATTGTCATCCAAGCACTCAATAGCCTTGTCATAACAATCTACTTTGGTCCTATGAAGATACAACTAATCCATACCCAACAACATACTATATGATCCCAATGGAAGCACACTCAAATGTAATGATATAGGCATACCATTCAATTCAAATGCACAAGTTCTTGCCTAGCAATGATCTCTTTTCTTTGTACCTATAGCCAATTGCACTAACCAATATTCTGCATGTACCTCTTTATTCAAATCACACTTTTCCACCAGGTCGAGATTAACATAACTATAATTAGATCCATGGTTAATCAAAATAGAAACAACTTGATCACAAGGCTTACCGTCCATGTCAATAATAGATTCCTGGGGATCCACCTGCGTGTTATCAAATGTTTCATAGATCCGAGGAATTCTTTGTCCAACATCCCCAAGTGTCTACGCTTTCTATGCGCTGTAAATATGAGGCCTACCATCTTGATATGACGGAAAATCCTTCTTGAGATACTCCTTGCCACATATCCAACACTACAACTATCCCTTACCATCACCTTTATTATGCTTCCTTCCAGGTTGTGACCCATGTCCCTGCCCAACTATGTTAAACTTTTGGTAAGGAAAAACCTTCTCTTTCTCACCTACTTCCTGAGGTCTTCTTCGCTTCAGTGGCCACTTTACCTTGGCTTTGTATTTCCATTTCCAAACTTGTTGAGACTCTATCTTCTGCTTCCATTTCTCATAACAATGTTTAAAATTTCTTATGGCTTCTTCCAACAATCTAGGCTCATCAAACTCGATCTTGTCTTTGAACTCTACTAACAACCTGTTGATGGTGTTGGACCCACCAACATTAAGGGGATCTCCCTGGTATGAAGTCCCAACTAGAACTCACACTATTTGGTGTAGGAGTCCCATCTGGTATCATGGCCTGGTTTCCATTATGTTACAGGTTTTCGTTAGCTCTTGCTTGTAAGCACATGAGAGTGGTTTGCTTTGTCTTCGAACAACAAGGTTGACGTTCCTGGTGAGTGCTTAGTGTTACTTGTGTCAAGGTTCTTTCACTACCGAGGGAGAGGGTGAGAGTGAGTCTTAAGTCGAAAGGGAATAGTGCCAACTCTATTAGAAACATGCGTAGCTTCCGTCGAAGTAGTCCACATGGATGCGGCGGTCACAAAACACAAGGTGAACAGATAACATGTACAACACCTAGCAAAATAGTCCACAAGAGTGTGATGGTCATTGTAACAAGTTTACGAGAATGATTCTATCGAGTGTCAAACAGAATAGTCCACACGGGTGAGACAACATTAACAACTAATACAACACATTTCCAATAGCATATGTACTAAAACAACTGAAATAGTTCAACTATCTTAATACAGGTTAAAGAAACATGCATTACAAGCGTCCAAAGAATAGTCTTACAAATGAATAAGATACATGTGTGAAAATGTGCTGGCCTGATATCAGGCTTTTGAAATAAGTGAAAGTTCCAAGACACATCAGTACACCATACATCACTAACCCCAATAGCGTGGCATTGGAGCCACTGCTTACTCCCCGAAGAAAAGACTATATACTCTCAAGGCTATGTGGGAGGAGCTAAGGTGCAAATTACTTTGCATGTATAAATGAGGGGAATATATAGCCAAGGGTGAAACTGGCCCTTGTGACTATTTGACTTCTCTCATGATTGTTTGACTTACATGAATCTTCAACTTTACATGACTCTTTAATTTTACATGTGGGTCTCTTGGACTTCCACCTTACATTACATTAATTACAATAGTATGGCCCACAGTAGTGATGTGGCCGAGATGACTCATGACATGACTTGACACAACAGTGCTGGTATGTTCACGCTGACGCTAGTGTCCATGTCGAGCTGCAGTGCTACTGAGTGATGAGCATGCTATTGGTGTATCATATCTTCCCCTCCGCATGGAAAGGTGTGTGGAGTCTTTGATGGTCTTGGCATTCGCTTGATGTTGCACATGCATGTATCTCCTTCGTTGGTACTTGGCATGCTTCATGTGTTCATCCATTCATGGACAAGTCTTCTAGCATGCGCTCCTTGTTCATCTCGTTCATTATCTCGCCATGTCTCATCCATGTATTTGTATCTACAATCGCTCATGATGAGATGACATAAAATCCATAAATATCCTAGTCTACCATGATGCATCATCTTTCGTTTTCAGAAGCAGGTGACTGGGAGAGAGGACAAGGCTCTGAAACTGCACAAAGCGCATTTCAGGCCGAGATGTGGGCTCCGGGGCACTATCAAGGAAAATTGCGTAGAGTTCACTGGGAGGATGAGATGAGCAGTCTGGACAGCAGTGACCATTTGCGAGATCTGACCCGGCTGGAGGGCAGAGCTATGTGAATTTTCCAGGGAGGAAGTGTAGGTAGTAGGGAGGACACTAGTAGTGAAAAATGCATAAATTCTCCGAGGAGGCTAACAGCGGGCTGTGGAAGCTTGCTAGCCAAAAATGCACAGAATTGGTAGGTTGGTCTGCAGGACATTTCTGCACAGTTTTTGGGCTGAGCGGGGTGTCGAGTAGCTGGAGGATAGCCCAATAAAACTAAGCAGTTTTTAGGAGGAGCAACCAACCGAATGACAGGGGAATTGGCTGACAGAACTGCGCAAATTTCGAGGACAATGCAATGACAGGTAGCGGGTGCCTGTCCTTCATGTTTGCACAATTTATTTAGTCAGCAAAGGTGGGCATGCTAGAAACTTCTGCACAATTTTTTGGAGGAGTGAGGCCCAGGGTCACTGCCCAGTCAAACTCTCCGTTGACTACTAGGAAGCTTGATAGATTTGCTTGCGGGAAGCACAGATTGAGATGGCTTGCTGAGCAACTTTTGCGTTGTTCTAGGTGACAGTTAGTTAGGTTGATTCCAGGATTGCATGGTGCAGACTGCCTGGGAGAAAACCTTAATATCTGCACAACTATGGGTAGCAGTACATGATAACTGAGGGTTGAGACTGCGTTGTGCAGCTCAACAGAGGTCTGACTGTTGGAGGGTGGTCTGGTCGACAAAGTTTCAACAAAATTACTAAGCGTGTGAGTGAGTGAACTTGTGTATGCATGGCCTTGCGAACACACACTCAACATGGCTTGAGAACAAGACACCTTGAACCAACAAGACAACAAGCTCAGTGCGACTGATCAATGGGTGTGAGCGACAAGTGCGACACTTGAGATAGATCGTTGAATGACTGCGGCGACACTTGTGTGACATTGCATACAACTTCGTGTGTGAGTGAAATAGATGCTTACATAGTGAATACAACTTGTACACAGGAAGATGGACTGTTAACATAGCCAGAACATGATTGCAAGCAAACATGGTGATCACCATACTAAAAGATGTCCGGTGAACGATTAAGCAAGGAGGGTGCAAAGACTCGACACGAGCTCATGGGATGAGCCCGAGTGTTTGCAAACATCAAGGAAAAACCTAAGGAAGGCTCCAAAGTTGGCGACACATTGGTTGAATACCAGCTTCACATGGACATACATGGTTCACCTTTTTCCAACTCAGTCAAACACAATAACCTATTTTAGCTTGATCACAATGTTTCAATATTGGGAAGGGTAGTTTGGCTCGCGAGTTAAAATTTTTCAGAGTATAAGTTTTCATCTCTGGTGTTGCTCTACTACCATCAGGCCTGGACAGTACCCCGATGGAGTCACGTAGGAACACACACATTTCTCCACTCCCGGCGAGCCTAGTCAATATCCCAGTGGAGTTGCATGCTTCACCTCTCTGCGTAGGAATCCTTTCTCTTCTTTCAAATTTGTATTTAAAAGAGGAATCTGCATATGCACTTATTTAATTTTTGGGGCAGAAGAGGGATCCCCACTTATTGAGAGCAGAAGAGGTTGTTCCTTCAGAGAAGCATGTAAGACCTTTGACATAAGTTTGCTTGTTTAGATTTTCCCCTTCTCCATTTCTACTAGTTGGATGAGCTTAAATACATAGAGCAGAAGGATGAGTACATGCATGGGGTTTTCCTGTGTGGACACAGGTTTATGGTTGGACCCAATCTTCCTTTGCAGACGACTCGTATTTTCCGTCAAGAATTCATCAACCGAAGGTTATAACCAAGCACATAGAAGACAAATGCAAGATTGGCCAAGTGTTGTAGTGTCACAAGACTCTTTGGATCTCAACCACATACTCATTCAAAATAGCATGATACTAAACAAACCAAACACAACGGGATAAAAATAGTAAGCAAAACAGAAAAACAAAAGGCAGTAAACAGACTATGTACATGGTGCAGGGTGCGGCCCTGGCTTACTGGAAATAGTGTTTGAGATCTTGGTTGTTGACATGAAGGTTTTCAATCCTCCCATCAAGTGATTGCAGATGGTGTGTGTCTGGGCCAAGCTTCTTCTGGACTATATATAGACCAATCCACAGTGGTTGGAACTTCGTATGTTTTCCTTTGTCTTTATGGGGTTTGTCCCACTTCAAGACTAAGTCATCCACATTGAAGTTAGTGTTCCCTACAAACTTCTTGTTGAACCATCTCTTGATACGGTTTTGGTGGAGTGTGAATTTTTATTTGGCTTTAATCCTTTCTTCCTACAACTTGTGAAGTGTATCCATCCTACATTGAACTAGCAGACTAGGCTTGTCTTAGGATTCTTGGGACTACTGGAGCGTAGGCAAGTAGATGTTTGGCGAAAGGATGACTTCTTTCCCATAAACCAGGAAGTATAGCAAAGTGTTCAGAGAGGGTTTGGGTGTTACGTGGTCAGCCCATAAGGCATTCGTCAAAGCAGAGTGCTAGTTACGTTGTTCAAAGTGAATGGTCTTCTTGATAATGTGGATAAGTTTTTTATTTGTGGATTCTGAGTGAGTACTGCAACAAGCGAGTTGTCGGAGGCGAAGGTGTATAGCAAGAAATATTTGTTAAAATCTGGGTTGTAAAGTGCAGGCACATCTACTATAGCCTGCTTGATATGGGTGAATGCATTCTTTTCCCTCTTGCCCTAGCTGTAGATTGCATCCTTCTTGATCATGTCTTTCATAGGTTTCACTATCTGCGCATAATCCAAGATGAAGTAGATGTTTGGCAGAAGGATGACTTCTTTCTGTTATTGTGCTTTCTATAAAGCACTCCGTGCACCAACTGATAAGATAAAGCTTTGAGGCACAGTGCCCTCTTTTGTCTCATGGAGAATTGAGAGGGTATGGTGCCATGCTCAAGGTACTGGCGCACATCTTCATACCAAGAGTTTCCGCATGAAGTGGGTGGTGCTTGCTCTACCTCATACATCTCGATTTCTTACTCCCAACCAGCGAGCTCTTCTTCTTCCTCCCGTGCATGGACTACTTCATGTTGGAATTTCTAAGTCTATCCATTAGAAATTATTCCTGTACTATCTGATTAATTTCTTCCTAATTTTTCATTTACTTAATAAGTTATTTACCATGTAAATACTGAAATTAAATACAAGTACAATATCAACACATACAGATCATCAACTGAAAGAAACAAGAACACAAGTGACACAGTTATTTTTGGACTAATGTCCCTGGAAAAACCCAATGTGGGAAAACCGATGTAGTTATCAGAGGGTTTTATTATTAAGCCGTTTCAGAATACAATCTAGGTGCCATAAATGCGTCACCCAACAGAGAATTCCCTTAGCAGTAGTACCTCTCAGTTGCAGATAGATACCAACTCTAATCTGTCCCATGAAATCTCCCAATGTCTGCCTCTAGGGTCTACGTTAGCCTCTATGGCCCAACATCAGCCTCGCGGGGCTTTGCGTCAGCCTCTGGAGCCTATGCGTCTCCCACGCTGACCCTCCTCAGGCTCTGTGCAGCTCCTAGCTGCCTCTGTGTGGCCTCTAGCTATCTCTGCGTCAACCCTCTCTCGGCTTCTGTGTTGATGCTCCTGGTACTATCTTTGCCTATCTGCTACTGTATTCACTGCCCCTCAGCTGCAACTCTGATCACTCCTTTGATTTCCTTAGCAAGCCCTGCCCCAGAAAATCGAATTCTTGATCAACTCTCGGTGTTCTCCAATTGACCCTCAAGCCTCCTCTTATACTTTTCTTGTTGACAGTTCAATAGTCGAGATTAAGTCCCTAATCAATGGCTAAGATTAGATCTGGCTTGATCCATGATTTTTGGACCATTCTAACTCAGTTTTATATTAATTCACATTAATAATATTTTCCCTAAGTTTAGACTTAGGGACTCCATTAAAAATATTAATTATTTTAATATCTCCCAAACTGGTTAGATTCTGCCCAAACCATTTCTGGGTCTTGGATATGTCATGCTTTAGCCTCTCCACCAATTTTCAAGGCTAGAGAACATCTGATGCTACCCCAAAACAACACTCCCTCTTAGCGAGGAATGTGCTCTAGTAATATTGCTCATTGAGTATCACCTTGATCATTCGACATTGGTCCCTCTGCTGATGATAGGCCTACTGCCCAACATCCTCTGCACTGTTGCATCATGTACTGCTAACCATGGCCTTGCCACTGCAACTGTTGCATCCGTACGATAGCTCCCTCTACATTCATGTTGTTTCCCATGCTCTGCCACTGCCATTGTTACATCTGCACTACATCCCCTCTCATCATTCTACATTGTGCTACTCATAGCATTTCCATTGCCAACTGCTACAATACAACTTAGTTTGAGAAGTAAGTAACTGATCTCCCAACTCTGACATCTTTGTCAGGCTAGAAACACTCCTAATGCTGAAGCTCCCTCTGTCGCTGACAAGTGCTCCCTCTCTGACCTCTGCGCTGCTACAACAACTCTATGACTTTCGCACTATTGTCTCACGTTGTCCTGGGATTCCTGCATTGTATCCCTCTCTATCGCTCCATCCGCATTCGTCTCTATCGACGTCCACTAGTCTTGCTACTCCTCTTTGGGGCTCCTCTAGCAAGAAATAATCCAAGGGGTTGGGTACCTCGAGGATCCTGCCCCTCATCACCTGTAGTTTGTCTGACTACAACTTGTCTCCCCACTTCTTCTCTCGAGGTGCATGAGCACTCATGGCACAGTTGTCATCAGTCTCCTCTTCCTTCTCCGTTTTAGCTGGCGCAACCTTGGTGTCAGAAGCCTTTCCCTTGGTCCTCTTCCTAGGACATTGGTTTGCATAGTGACCCAGTTCCCCACAATGGAAGCACTTGACCTTGGAGAGGTCCTTCTTCTTTCTTGTCTCTTTCTTTCCCATAGATGTGAGAGCGGCATCTTCTTCTTCCTCCTTCTTGACTCTGACCCCTTTTCCGCTACTCCCTCCCTTGGAACCTTGTCTGATCTTTTCTTGACGCAGAGCCACCTATAGTTCCTCCCAATTTGGAAGGCTCTTCTGGCCCAATATGCTCTAAACAAATACTTCCCAATCCTCTGAGACTACGTTCAATGCAGTCCTCACTATCAATTCATGATCCGGTGTGGCCCCTATGGAAGTTAGCTGATTACAAATCTCCTTCAATCCATTGAGGAAGACATCTATCTGCTCTCCCTTCTGCATCTGATATGATCGTAGCTGGTTTTCAAGTAACATCCTCCTCTGCACAGAAGTAGACTGGTACAATTTCTTCAAGGCCTCCCACATCTCATTTTCCATCTCCTTCTCGGTAATGTGTAGCACCACATGATCCTTAACACCATCAAGGATGATGCAGTTTGCCCTGGCCATTGCCTCCTCGTACTTGTCATTTTCAGCTGGGTCAACCGGGATCACTATCATTTTCAAGGCGAAGTGTTTGATGCGATACATGTATAGAATGGACAAGATCCTGGCCTTCCAAACTATGAAGTTTGAAGCTCTATCCAGTCTATCATGATCTCTTAGCCCATTCACTGCCATTTCGCTACTCCTCTTTCAACTCTTTCAAGTCTCTCTATTTCTCATCTGGAAGTTCTTGGTTTGACTCCATATGAGCCTCGATTTCCCTTCTGGAAATCCCTCTGCCAATTCTCGGTAAAAACTCCCTCCTCCTTGGTCTTTCCCTATTAGGTATTGTTTTGACCATAGTACCCCACCAGCTTTGCTCCGTAACTTACCCATGGCCACCAATGCCTCATCAATCTAAAGGTTAGAGCCTCTAGGCTCTACGCAATCCTGACACTAGCAAAATCTGAACCTCCTGGCTACGGGTGTCAATCCTTCCTGACTGAGAAGGATGAATATGCACTACGTAGGTCACATATACTCCTCTTTTCTACTACGCTAATCCTCCTCCTGGATCGAACTGATGATGTAGGCACTGTGTCACCCCTTCCTTGCTACTTTCTGCTAGGAAAAACTTCTGTCACTCGAGACCAGGGGTTAAATTTGATGCACGTATACCCATATTTGGCCTTTTTACATGTAAAATACCTTCTATTTCAAATCTCCACGTCATTTGTAACTTGCCAATAATTTTTAAAAACGTCAATATGACGGGCATATCAAAAAATGAAAAGTTAAAATATATATATATATATATATATATATATATATATAAACTGAGCTGAACGAAGAGTGAATCATCTTGAATCATGATTCATTAATATTATTAATATCTAAGTTAATAATCCTTGGATCCGTTACCCGTATTGCAATTTCGCAAGTGACAACTATCTGGATTCCGCACTAAGTCATAAATGCCAACTTCCAGGTTTCAAGAGGTAAATGGCATAGTAATTAATTCCCAGCTACCCACTGCCTAGTTATGTTACGAACTTATGGTGATTCATTTGCAAGTTGTAACTTCCAACTCGTGTCAAATTCCAAACAATTGTAGTTTGTAAGTTATTCATTGTTGAACGTGAATTACCGTGAGGAGCAGGGGCATAGGCAAAACTCTGCAAAGTCTGGAAATTTGAATGCTACAGAACCTAGAACTCAGCTGACCAAGAAACCAATAAGTGATAGCCATAGATAGTCTTTCAC
This sequence comes from Pinus tabuliformis, assembly GCA_031772625.1. NCBI lineage: Eukaryota > Viridiplantae > Streptophyta > Pinopsida > Pinales > Pinaceae > Pinus > Pinus tabuliformis. The sequence continues at coordinate 318,373,013 of CM062807.1, forward strand.
ACTACTTATATTTGAGAGAGATGCTCTAAGTGATAGCCATAGAAACCAACAGCCATGCAATCCATCCTTAATGGATTGACTTCAGATCCAAAATAATGAGTAATAAATAATCTTTGGACACATCATTACTATGGTTTTGTTTGCCTTCGCCATCAGTTCACCCTGATTTGTTGCCATGACCTAGCCAGGACTTATTCCTTCATTGGCGTATTTGGAAAGAATCTCTATTTCCAAACAATGCCACTGTACGCCATGCGATGATGAAGGCTCTGATTTGGGATCCCCTAAACATCTCTGCGATTTAATTGGAGCATGATTGATTTCTCACATATTTGATTGTTCCATCAATCATCGCCAAATATTTGGTGATCACTTTTCGAATCCCCTGTTTTACTTCTTTTTAGTCCTCCGATGCCTTTTTGCAGGTATTGAATATATTCACAACACATCTCTGCTCACTTGTCAAAATCTTTTTAGCCTCTTTTAACCATTGGAGCATTTTGGTATATATTGTTCATAATGGAAAACATAAATTGAAGTTAAATGAAAATAAATATGAGTACGTCAGGGAATTTTTCTAAATATTTTTGGTATCTTTTCGAATTTCAGAGATTTTTGATAGGGTTGGGTATATGGTTCATAATATACTATAGAAAAAGGAATTAAATGAAAATAAATATAATTAGAATAAGAAATATGTTTTTTCTATTTTCATAGATTTTTTGGTATATTGGATATATTGTTCATAATAGAATACATAACTAGAAGTTAAATCAAAGTAAACATAATTATATAAAAAAATACTTTAGAAAAGTTTATATATATAAGCTGCAGTGGAATGTGTGCTACACTTTAAAGGGGAAGCCAAGGGATATTTAAAAATTATAATAAAATTATTACAACTATAGTTCTCATCACTGACCTATACACTATAGCCATACATTCAATATTAAACACTGATAATTCTGAAACCCTCTCTAAAGGAAATGAAAAGAAATCCTAATTCAATTTTGCGAATAGAACCGAGAAGTGGTTAGGAAACCTAAAAGTTGAGGTGAAAAAGGAAGAAGTCACAAGGAGTATGTTGACTGTATTTTGGAGAAGGAGCATTATATTGACAACGAACTTGGCATCTAGTGAACCTGTACAAAACCAAAGAAAGAAAAAATAAATTGTAAGGGTTTCTACAGCTTTGGGAAAAGAAACCACACTCGTAAAATTTTGCGGCTAGGTTAAAAGAAAACCAATAAGAAGAGGACCTTTACCTGCAACGAGAGAGGAGCATAATTCCTCCTCAATAGCCACAGTACCTTATTAGAGCCGATAGAAAGATTAGATAGAGTAATGGTATTTCGAAGAATTGTTGGAAGTTGGGAAAGGAATTTACCCATGTGATGATTAGCTACTAGTTATATTTTACAACATTTTGAACGAATGAACTCATATTTCTCGGGCAATTATTCTAAATGGAAGTAGGTGGAGACTCATAACACTTTGTGATATCATAATATTTTTCTGATTTTCATATTATATTCCATTCATCTTTAAATTTTGATGTACAATAATCAAGAGGGGGAGGCACTTTTTTGGAAATGTCCGTGCTGAATTTTCAAGTGACAAGTCTCTGTCAAGACCGTGAGACATTTAGAAAACACGAGTCTTGCAACCCAATATCAGTTTGAGGATTTACCTTTTTCATTGAACTTTTTAAGCCAAACTGTCTTCCACACCAAGTAAGAACAAACACATCCATTTTTTTTTTAATCAAATTAACTAAAATAAGTGTATTAATTTTTACCTTTTTTCTTTAAAGATAAAATCAATAATTCATTACAAATAACTCAGATTACGTTTTAAAATCAATAATTCATTACAAATAACTTAGATTACCTTATAAGGAACACAATTATTATTATTATTTTTCGTATCAATTTGTATTTGTCTTTTTCTGTATACACGCTCAACGATATTTTTAGCCCAGAATATTTTGCCACCTATTTGGGTAATTCAAAGTTCCAATAATTTATATTTATAATTTTTATTGTTTTATGTTTATATGGTGTGTTGCTCTTTAGTTATTTGAATTTGTTTATTTACGTGTTAGTTTTACTATTTTTTGGTTATATTTTTTTTTAAATAGAAATAGAAATTTTCATTAAAGTGTATGTTTTAATATATAAATTAACTATTTTAAAAACTTATATTTTTGAAAATAAAATTGATTATTTTAAAAGAAATATTCCACGTTTATTTATCTTCAATATTTAGTAGAAATTTACAATGAAGATTTATAGATTGTCCTCATAATTATTGTTGGCATTTCAAAAATTGTTAAATTTGTTGTTTTGATTTTGGCTACAATAGGACAATGACCACAATTCTGCAAATTTTTTAGTCCAGGCAATGAGAGCAACCTACTTTGTGGGCAAATTTCAAAAAGTGTTTAAGAAGGAGTAAGTCAATTCACACACACACACACACACACACACACACACACACATATATATATATATATATGTGTGTGTGTGTGTGTGTGAGAAAAAATTGTATTTATATATGGCTTTAATACAATTTAAACCAAATAACAAATCAGTGTTTTTTTCAGAAATAATAACTCAAATAAAAATTTGAATATGTCCACTTTGAACTCCAAGAAATAGTGTTGTTGAAATCACCATTATTAAATGCAAACAAAAGCTGTATTTATGCTAAAACATTTAACTTTTCTTCCTGTACAAATGACTGAAATAGATAGAAAAAATAGACAATTTATTGTAAATATTGAAAAAATGTTTACTTAGATTTGAGAAATTATTAAATATTATAAAGAATAAATAGTATATTCCCTGGTTAATATCCTTTCTTGAAATCACTACAAGATTAATTTTTTAATATGGTTTTAGTTGATGAAATGAAATTCATACATACTAAATAATTTATTTTTATTATATAGGTATTATATATCAAAAATGTCTTCAAAAAAAGGAATCAACTTTCTATCAAAAAATTATTTGGATGGTCTACTACATCTCAAACTTCATTGCTCGATAAAGAAGATCATGATTTTGATCTAAATGAAGATTTAAATGTCTTGGGGCGTAATGAAGAATATGATATCTTGGAGCATAATGAAGAAAGTGATGAAGAATTTCACCAGGGAGAACCTAGCACCCAAAAGAAAAGAAAAATGAAAGTAAGAAGAGAGTTTCGTGATCAGTGGAAAACTAAGTATAAGTGGTTGAGAGAGGCAAAGCATGAAGGAAAAAAATTATGAAATGCATATATTGTGAAATGCCTAAGGCAATGGAGCCATGGGGAATTGGGTCTGGTTGCTCTACATTGCAGCATGATTCTATAGTTGTTCATGCTAGTTCAAGCATGCATAAACTCTCACAGGCAAAGTGGATATGTGGAAAGGAGAAGAAGGCGAAGTCTATTACAGAACACATTGCATGCATTGATTATATGAACAAAGAAAGAGTCATCACTACTATGAAATTAGTATATTGGATGGTGCCAGAGGATCTACCACTCTCAAAATATGAATCTCTTTGTTTGTTTACAATGTCTTTACACACGCCAAATATGCCAAAGAACAAAGATTATACATCATATACAAATCACATGGCTGCAAAAGAATTCCTTTTTGCTATATCTCAATATCTTGAAGAGCTACAAATTTCCAAAATGCTAGATAACCATTTTTTTCATTGATGTTAGATGAAAGTACAGACCGTAGTTTAGAAAAACATCTTGTGGTTTATGCCACGTTTTTAAACTCAAAAGGATTGGGTCCTCCAATTTCACAGTTTTTTAAGGTCATAAATGTTTGTGATGGAAGAGGGAAAACTACCTATGATGCAATCAAACATCTAATGGAATCAAGGGGCCTTTCAAAAGAAATTTTAATAGGAGTTTCCACAGATGGCACTTCTTCAATGGTTGATAATGAAAATGGTTTTATTACTTTCTTGAAGAAAGATGTACCTAATCTTGTAGGTGTTCATTGCATTGCTCATCGTGAAGCTTTAGACGCATCAGATGCTTCAAAAAAAGTACCTGAAGTATTATTTGTTGAGAAATTAGCAAATAAGGTATATTCTTGGGTGCAAAATTTTACGAAAAGAAATAGTCAACTTATTACTCTACAGGAACTTATGCAACTTGAAACTCTTCAAGCTCTTCAAATCCATGGAGTTAGATGGATTTCAAGGGGACAAGTCATTGAAATACTTGTTGTACTTATGCCTACCATATTAACATTATGGAAAAATGAACGAAAAGACTCATGGTATGATAAGACAAGAATCTTTTTAGTACAATTTTGTTTACATATGCTTGTAGATATAATGTGTGACTTAAACAAGTTGAACAAGCAATTCCAAGAAGAGTACATTGATGTCAGCTCTTTAGGGGCAACCATAGATGTCACGGTAAACACTTTGAAAAGGTGGTTTTTAAGAAGCGACACATTTGCAGATGGCACATGTTATTTATCTAAATTTATAGATGCCTCTAAATTTGGCTTTCTAGAATTTGTGATAAGGAGGGGCTTGTTCACAAGCATGAATTATGATGTGTAGCAATTCCACATGCATATGTTGATTGTGTTGATATACAAAAACAATCATGGAAACCGTGTATCGAAGGTTCAATAGAAAGTTGCAAACAAATTGCAAAAGATTATGTTCAAGCTCTCGTCGAGAATTTGAATGGAAGATTCTCCGATCTTGCATTTTTCAACTCAGCAATGTTGTTTAGCCCTTGCCATTATTTAGAGGATGTTCATGGCAGAGAAAGAAATTCAAAGCGTTGGCTCGAAAAGATTTTTCAACACTTACAACATCCTTATTATCAAAGTGAAGAAAACAAAACTACATTTGATTTTGAGGCTTGTTTGAAAGAGTTGCATCCATTTGTTGACACTCTTCGTGTTAATTTTGAGGGATCATCCATGAAAGACGCATGGAGGATTTTTTATGTTACAGAGTTGCATACAAATTTTCCTAACATGTCAAAATTATGGCAGGCAATACTTACTATTCCTACAAGTGTATTTTCTTGTGAGAGAGGATTCTCAAGACAAAACATAATAAAGGATGTCCAAAGAATAAAGCTATCATTAGTTGCATTGGATGCCTTGATGCGAGTGTCTCTAACTGGGCTTGATTCATCAATGGTGGAATGGGATAGGGTATATGACATCTGGAAAGATGCTAAAGAAAGAAGAATCTTAAATATTTAAAGTTTTTGCTTTTATTTTTATGTTTGTAATGGTGGTGTTTTGACAATTACCTCTTTTGGTGAAACTATCCAAAATTTAGTTTGTGTACATGTTGATATTGAATCTACTTTTTGAACATTTACATAGTTCATGCACATTATGTTTTTGGTTTGAAACTTATTTCACAATTATTGTTCTTTTAATGGGATTAACATCATAGTGACTTAAATGGAAAACATGGTATGTGTGTTTCAATTTTTGTTAAGTGAATTATTTTTGTCAAATTTTTTGCAACAATATTTACATTCATTATTTTCATGTGAGAGTAATTATGAATATATATTTTTTCACTTTATAATATTATTTTTTGTTGTTTCTATACATATTTCCCATCTATTTTATCACTATTTCCATCTTTAAAAAAAAAACGCAGAACATTTCAACAGCCTGGAAAATTTGTAGAAAAGTTTGATCAACAGGTTTCAAAAGAAAGTGTAGCAATGAGACTTGAGTGGACTGGTACAACAGAGAATAGAAAATTTGCAACAATTATGAGTACAATTTGAAATTAGATGAAACTTGTACAATTAAATATTAAAAGTCATGTGATGGGCAGTTTAAAAGTAAAAACATCATAAAAAAATTCCTTGACGGGTAGAGGCACCCGTCAAATTTAACCCCTACTCAGGACAACTGTTTCTGCTGCTGCTTCTCTACTTGGCTGATGCCCTCAGTTATCCTGTGATTTGCAACCACGCTCCGATACCATGTTGGAATTTCTAAGTCTATCTGTCAGAAATTCTTCCTGTGCTATTTGATTTATTTCTTCCTACTTGTTCATTTACTTGACAAGTCATTTACCATGTAAATACTAAAAATAAATACAAGTACAATATCAAAACATACAGATCATCAACTGAAAGAAACAAGAACACACGTGACAATTATTTTTGGACTAATGTCCCCGGAAAAACCCAATGCAGGAAAACCAGTGCAACTATCAGAAGGTTTTATTATTAAGCAGTTTCAAAATACAATCTAGGTGCTAGAAATGGCTCAACCAATAGAGAATTCCCTCAGCATTAGTACCTCTCAGTTGGAGACAGATATCAGCTCCAATCTACCCCATGAAATCTTCCAACATCAGCTTCTCTGGCCCAACGTTAGCCTATTTGGCCCAGCGTCAGCCTCTCAGGGCTCGACGTCAGCCTCTAGAGCCTCTGCGTCTCCCACACTTGCTCTCCTCAGGCTCTACGCGACTCCCGGCTGCTTTTTGCATGGCCTCTGGATGCCTTTGCATGGCCTCTAGTTGGCTCTGTGTCAACCCTCTCTCATCTTCTGTGTTGACGCTCCCATATTATCTCTGCCTCTCTGCTATTGTATTCACTACCCCTCAGCTGCAACTCTGATCACTCCTTTGATTTCCACAACAAGCCTTGCCCCAGAAAATCGAATTCTTGATCAACTCTTGGTGTTCTCTAACTGACCCTTAAGCCTCTACTTATACTTTTCTGTTTCACAATTCAATGACCGAGATTAAGTCCCTAATCAACGGCTAAGATTAGTTCTGGCTTGATCGGTGATTTTTGGACCATTCTAACTTAGTTTTATATTAATTCACATTAATATTTTATTTTCCTTAAGTTTAGACTTAGGGACTCCATTAAAAATATTAATTATTTTAATATCTCCCAAATTGGTTAGATTCTGCCCAAACCATTTCTGGGTCTTGTTGATCTCATGTGCTTTAGCCTCTCCACCAATTTTCAAGGCTTGATCACATCCGATGCTACTCCAAATCAACACTTCAGTTGCGAGTCTGTAGAGACCATGACCCTTGACAGTGTGAACTGGCGTGATGTCTTGATCATACTCTTGCAATCTTGTCATCCAGTTTGCACGTCTTTCACCTAGTCCTTGTTGTACAATCAATGATCAGACTACTGGGTGAGGCACATAGACTATGCAATGGTTCTTCAACAAGTAGTGTCTGAAGTGTTTCATTGTCTTGTATATTGCATATGATTATTTGTCAATGGTGGGGTAGTTGAGTTCGAGTCCCTGCATGCTTGCGCTCATGAAGGAGATGGGATGTTCATCGTTCATCTCATCCTTCTGAGTGAGTATTGCAGCAAGCGAGTTGTCGGAGGCAAAGGTGTATAGCAAGAAATATTTGTTAAAATCTGGGCTGTAAAGTGTAGGCACATCTGCTATAGCTTGCTTGATATAGGTGAATGAATTCTTTTCCCTCTTGCCATAGCCATAGACTGCATCCTTCTTGATCATGTATTACATAGGTTTCACTATCTGCACATAATTCAAGATGAAGTAGATGTTTGGCGGAAAGATGGCTTCTTTCCCATAATGTTGTGGGGAAAAATGCCTATGCAGGACGATCCTATCCACCTAAGGTGTGACAGTGCCTTAGCAACAAACAGAGACAGCTATTCTAGTATTCTTCCTTTATGAAATAAGAATGAAGAGAGATGGATGGACTAACCGATGTCTTCCCTTTGTCCCTCGATCCGGTTTCTCTTCTCTTTGAGAGTTCCCAGTTACTTGCCTTCTCGCTCGCCCAGCTTCAACAGGTTCCTGCAAGATCACAAGAAGGGAACACTACACAAAGACATAGATTCATATTCATAACTAGTTCAGGATTAGAAATAAACCAAATACACTAATGCAATCATACATCAAAGACACATCAGCATATAGGAGAAACCAAGATAGCTTTATTGATGAATAACAAGGTTCAGGAGGAGATACAACCAAGAGAGTTCCAATCCAGCATCTCCTTCCCAACAAATGAAATTCCTATCTTCACCTCCCTTCAAAGCATTAAGCACCCAATGATTCCAATCTCAAACCAACAACAATTCTTTGCAATAACAAAATTCCAGCCTTTAGATCTCATGGAGAAGAGATCCATATATAGATGTTTGGAGTGAGGATGAGTCAGCTTGTGATCTGACTAGTGTCCTCTCTCTCTGTCAGTTCTCACTTCCACTTGGAGACTAAGAGCCTCTTACTCATCACTTAGTCGAACTCAGCAAGGCAAGTGTCATGGAGGAAGATTCTGGAAGCTTCCACAGTCTTGACACCTCTCACAAGAGACCCTGACATTTGTCATTTCCCGCTCAGCGCACCCTGGTAGTGCTTCTACCTGCGTTGCAATGCAACCAGCCAGTGTAACCTCTGCATTTCAACGCAGGCAGCTAGTGGAGCTTCTGAATTGATCCTGAATTGACTTGTTTTTGAGCAGTTTCTGGTGGAGAACTTCTGTGAATTGCTGTGGTTTGTTAGCCTTGTTCCTCTAGGGGTAGGAACAACATGTTTAGGGACTTTGGATCCCTTGGATTATGGACATTTCATGCTTATAGCTGTAAGGCACAAAAATGTCTATAACAGTTGCCCCCTAAAGTATGAGGCCGTTTATCGGGTGAAATGCTTTATTAGGAGGATCCGAAGTTCTTTCATTGCTGGGAGGAGACCTGTAATACAATACAATACAATACATTATTTTCATACTTTTTCATGATCTAGCCGAGGCGGGCATTCCCATGCTCAGCTTTATAAATTCATTTTCATGTACATATAACAGACAATCGTCTGATGATAGACTGATGATTCTGAAAGAGCCATCATCCTTTTGGTAGGATGATTATCTGTGCTGCAAAGCTGTACATTTCCATGTCTTTATTTTCTGAATATATATCGCAGCCCGGATGGATGAAACTAGATCCGGGGTCTTCAATCTCGTCCGATCTTCACTCTAAGTACAAGTCAATCCATGTGAGAATTGCTCTGAAGTCGAACATGGAAAGACATCGCTTGATTACCAGTCAATGATGTAAACTGTTAACAAGCGCGAGAGGAATCACCGATAATGATGATGACCCTCAAGGTACTGCAGTACAATTCACGTGGTGTGAATAGAGGACTTGGCGTCGAACACCACGCAAAATATTTCGGTCGAAGGTCATTGATGTATACCTGTCGCCGGAAGTGAGAAACTTGCCATTGAGGCATGCAAGTTTCAAAGTACTGAAGGGGGTGTTCCTAGATCAACTTCTTGGATAATGAGCTGATGTCGACAAGAAGCGATCCGTCAAAGGAGGGCCTTAATGAATCCCACATCGATGACACGGAACGGAGCTAATGATTTTGATGGAGGTGAAAACGATCTGATGACATATGATTCAGGGTGGCGGTCATGAAAGAGTATAATGTATGGTAGTGGATGGGACATAGGTGACTTCTCTGAACGACTTCTCTTGAACATATGGTGACACTGATGTGATGGATTGGTAGCATTAACCCAAGTATGGATGGTATGGCGAGACCATGGTGATGCGACCGGTGAATGAAACAACCCAACCCGATTGTGGTACGGAGGAAAAGTGTCATGTTCAAGAGCGACTTGCTACCATCAAAGTTTTCTTGAGTTTCTCCCAATTTTTCCCCAGTCATTGCTGACCAGTACCTCTTTATTTTTGTCAAGCTTGAGGAGGATAACATATGCTTGTTCTATAACTTGCCCTTCGGGCAAGCCCATCGCTATGTTTTAACGAGCCTAGCGATAGGGAAACTCGTTCTCGTCTAAAGACAAGTTTGTCGCTATTTAATGCATTTAACGAGTCTAACGACAAGGATAACTCGGTCCTTTTCATTTTTAGAGAGTCTAAAAAGGTACATAAAGTTAACTCCAAAAGTCCTTTTTCGTCATCTAATCCCTTAAGTCCGAAAAAGTATAAAACAATACAGAAGGGATGAATTTTCGATAGTTTTAACGAGCCGAATAAAACAAGTGCTCGATCTTTTTGTGCAATAATCCCTCAGGTCCAAAAAGATTAAAATCTAGAGGAGGGATAGCTCTTCCGGTCACTTTAACGAGCTGGAAGGCCAAAACTCGGCAATCTTTTCATATTTTACGAGTCAGATGAAAAGAGCTTAAAGAAGACTCGTCTTTTGAGGAACGAGTGATAAAAGGGGTAGCAGCTGATTCCAGGGAAGGATTGGAATTTCCAAATCACGGCAGTGTCACAAGGATGGCTAGTGAAATCACTCTTCGCAGCTGTTCCTCAAAATGGGTAAATAATCATATGGAGGTGAATGATCGGCCAATGGAAAAGTGGAGGTGGTGGGCAAACACAACCAAGGCTTTAATGGCTGATGTCGCTACATTCACAGTGGTTATTTACCGGAATAGTTCATTTTTTAACGAGCTTAAACGCGGGTGGAAACATTTGCTCGATCTTATGTTTATTTTTTAACGAGCATGAACTATGCGCTAAAACTGCTCGGATCTTGCGTTTATTTTTTAACGAGCATGAACTGTGTGCTAAAACTGCTCGAATATCCAGTCATATGATAAGAATGTCTCATATAAAACGACAACATTTAGATTTTGCCCCACATCCTTTCTTTATGCAAGTTAGGAAACGGCTAATCCCAAAAACAGATAAATAACCGCTCTTTGCTTGCACTCCAAAAGGTTTGCATGCCCCCAGGTATAAAACAGAGTTTCAAGGTTACCTCTACTTCACTTCCGCCAAAAGAATTGTTCTACCGAGAGAGGCCTACCTCTTTCAGGCTACCCAAAGATTGTTCCGTTAATCTTTCAAAAAAAACACTTCTTCAGCGGTGTCTACCGAGATAGACAAAGGTGAATGACCTCAGTGCCAAACACGTAGCTTTGACAAGAGAATATTATTCTAGAATAACCCCTCTTCCAACCACGGACGGGGTACAGACTAGTCATATTCTCCCGCGGAAACCTACCCTATACCTAAAGTTTTCCTGCCGAAGCAGACCAGGACGCATGCCCCCTGGGTTCCAGTCATATCCTCCCGGATTACTCGTGCTCATCAGGAGGACGGACCGTGGGTTGAGACATTTCTTGAGTGAAGAGACCATTTAGAGATGGTATATGACTATTTGCGATGCGTGATCCGGGGAATGAAAGTTGGTCCACGAGCTTGACCATTCTTCCTTCATGCAGAAAACACATTACTCTAAAGAGTGAGGATACGATGGCTCCCATGCAATATATATAGTCTCGTCCAAGGAGTAGGTTGTAATCCAAGGGTCCTTGAACGACCATCACGTTCATTTGAATGGTCTTCCCTTTCAATGTTATTGGCACATTGGGGAGGATCCCTAAAGGTCGACTGGTTCCTTTATCAAAGCCTGTCAGATTTCTCATTTCAGGCAAAAGCGCTGGCGAACCAAGCGCTTTCCAAGCAATAGAGGAAAGGATACTCACAGATGCCCCCTCATCAATGATGGTGCCAGCCATTACCATTCTGTATATTTGAACGATAATTCTGAATGGTATGCTTGCTGGCAACCGAGGTCTGCCTAGTTGATTCCAGTCGAAGGATACAACTAGGTTGCTTGGTGGTGGGACCGAATAGACGACCGAGTATGACTCTGACGAAGTTCCTTCCTCTGATAAAGGAATGGGCAAATTGCCCCCTTGTTCGTCGAAGTCTGTGTTGATGAAGAGAATTTGGACGGTCTCGTCTTTATTCTCCTCTGTGATGGTATCATTCAAAGATAGAGCCTCTGAAGGCAAAACCGGGTCAATTGCCGCCTCAACCTTTTGACTTTCGTCAGGTATGGATTCAAACGGTTCATCCTCAATGATAGGTGCTTCGGCTGACCACCTGGGCGGGCCAGTCGGGTTCTCAACTGGTGAAGGACTTGGCAGGAGTTTTTGATGTCCAGGAGGAAGTTGCACTGGTAAAACCGGGCGATCTTCCAAAACTCTTTTAGCCTCGTCTAAGAAGGGACAACGGTGGATGGCATGGTCGCCTTCACACAGTTTGCAGGGAAATCTAGCTTTCCCTCTCTGTCCTGTGGCTTCACTTTCACTAGTTGACGGTGTGCTGTCAACATGGCTATCAGAGGTTGACGCCACCGAATTGTGCAAGCGGGGAGACCAGTCCCTTAGTATCCAAGGGATGCAAGGGAAATCTCTGTGAAAGTGGTCTCCCTTGCATATGACACATGGCGATTTAGGCCTGGTCAGTGCAGTGTGTGGATTTTCATTAGACGCCATTCGCTTGCCCCCAGTCGCTTTTGGCTCCTTCTTCTTCTTCTCTTTCTTCTTCTTTTCCTTCTTCTCCTTAGGAGCTTGGCTTTTGGCTTTGCCAGTTCCATCAAGCGAAGAGGAAGGAGGAGAGGAAGAGTTATAGGAAGTGGAAGGCTGGTGGGCAGCTCTGGACTGGTCTAACTGCTGATTCGATTGTTCAGGAGTAGTGGTGTTTTGAACAACATTAGTTGAGAAAAGCCAGATAGGCAAGCCTATTGTCAGTCCTGGAAGCGACAATGTGGCCATATGGGATGCTCCAACATCTCCCCAAGAGGAGAAGGGACTAGGACTTCCACCAAGGGGAATTCCTTGGTTGGAGGGCTCCATTTTCTCAACTGAAAGATCAACGCGGGAATAAGGGTGATTTATTATTCCGTTTAAAATAAGTTTTAATGACGCTTTAGACACAACTTGCTTTTTCAATTTTAAAGAGTCGAGAAAAAGCTAAAGATGACTCTAGTCTCCTTCGATGTTTTAACGAGCCCGAAGTGACAAATGCTCGGATGGAATTTTTCCGTTATAGAGTTTGAAAAAGGCCAAAAGGAACTGCTCTGGAGTTCTAGGTAAAGGGTGTGCCAAACTTTTCGCAAAACCGCAGAATACTTTTTAAGGTACGGGCGGTCAATCTTCCTGAATGCTGTGTTCAATGCATTGCGTTCAATAGGGCGGCCGACAGGGCTTCCTAAGGATAAAGGTTTTATGCCTATAGGGGTCTCCCAATATATACTCGACGGTACGTGGGAGCACAATCCGTACTGGCGCTATCGTCCCTCAGGAGGAATCACCCACCATCAGCGAGATCGACAGTCACCAGGCTTTACGACGCCGGAACACGTCTCGAGCCTAGACCTCTATGTTGTGCGTTATGTTACAAAGCGTTATTAAGTTCATTCAGTTTATTTTATGTTGATCTTTCTTAGAAGTTTTCCTTTTGAGGTTCACCACGAGATGTATAGACAACTTCCTAAATGCAATCTAAAAGATGATAATCAAATTTTATCTCTTTTTCAACAATGAAAATCCTAGCTACAAAGGGAAAAGAAAGACACCATCTTTTCTCAGAGAGCAATCAACACACTCTAAATGCACTTTCCCTAAATCAATCATGCAAACTATCAAGATGCAAATGCACAATGCAAGTGTTTGTTTTCCGCTTTCTTAATATTGATGCCTAAAAAGAAAGCTTTTTGCACAACTTTGAATTTGCTTTTAAATGAAAAATACAAACAAGTTTACTTTTTCGAAATCAGAAAGGGTAGAAGAGATTACAACACTTAACGATTTTCGAAATGAATACTTGTTTTGACACTCAAAAGAGACAAACTCAAACCAAAAGCAAAAATGAATGTATAACCAACTGTAAACAGCCAATGAACTCTCTCCTAAGATCACAATCAACAGATCTGAATCAAGGGCTACAAGATGACTATTTCACTCTTGCAAAGGGAAACTGTAAATGATGCCACAAACACATAAAAACACTCACAGTCTTTTGTACAAAAGGAGGTGGAATTTAAGCAGAGAAAAGGGGCTATCAGACAGGTACCTATGCTGGTTACAGGCTGCAAAAATCAGAGATCAAAACAAGGCAAAACAGAGCAGAGAACCCCAGCTGCACAAGGCCTAACTGGATCAGTGCACCTGTATAACAGGGAAACTGAATTTCAACGCAGGTAGCCTTCACGGGAACTACGTTGAAATGCAGAGTCTCTTCACAGAGCCTGCGCTGAAGGAGAAACGAGAGTTCCTCACTGGGTTCTGGGTCACGGTTTGCTATTTAATCTACAGTTTCAGGCCAAATCAAAGCAACAAGCAAGGTACAATCAAAGGGATGCTTTGAAGGAGGACTAAGATCTATCACAAAGGATCATCAAATCATTTGTGAGTCCACTGTTCATATCATAGACAAATCCAGTGAGTGGATCAAAGCAGCAGCTGTCTACTTTGCATCTGAGAATAGCAGATGCAGTTCGATTGTTGCTGTTGAGTCTATGAAACAAACAATGATAGAAACACAAATAAAATGACTAAACAGATCTCCCCAGTGGAGTCGCCAATTTGTTGTGGGGAAAAATGCCTATGCAGGACGATCCTATCCACCTAAGGTGTGACAGTGCCTTAGCAACAAATAGAGACAGCTATTCTAGTATTCTTCCTTTATGAAATAAGCATGAAGAGAGATGGATGGACTAACCGATGTCTTCCGTTTGTCCCTCGATCCGGTTTCTCTTCTCTTTGAGAGTTCCCAGCTACTTGCCTTCTCACTCACCCAGCTTCAACAGGTTCCTGCAAGATCACAAGAAGGGAACACTACACAAAGACATAGATTCATATTCATAACTAGTTCAGGATTAGAAATAAACCAAATACACTAATGCAATCATACATCAAAGACACATCAGCATATAGGAGAAACCAAGATAGCTTTATTGATGAATAACAAGGTTCAGGAGGAGATACAACCAAGAGAGTTCCAATCCAGCATCTCCTTCCCAGCAAATGAAATTCCTATCTTCACCTCCCTTCAAAGCATGAAGCACCCAATGATTCCAATCTCAAACCAACAACAATTCTTTGCAATAACAAAATTCCAGCCTTTAGATCTCGTGGAGAAGAGATCCATATATAGATGTTTGGAGTGAGGATGAGTCAGCTTGTGATCTGACTAGTGTCCTCTCTCTCTGTCAGTTCTCACTTCCACTTGGAGACTAAGAGCCTCTTACTCATCACTTAGTCGAACTCAGCAAGGCAAGTGTCATGGAGGAAGATTTTGGAAGCTTCCATAGTCTTGACACCTCTCACAAGAGACCCTGACATTTGTCATTTCCCGCTCAGCGCACCCTGGTAGTGCTTCTACCTGCGTTGCAATGCAACCAGCCAGTGTAACCTCTGCATTTCAACGCAGGCAGCTAGTGGAGTTTCTGAATTGATCCTGAATTGACTTGTTTTTGAGCAGTTTCTGGTGGAGAACTTCTGTGAATTGCTGTGGTTTGTTAGCCTTGTTCCTCTAGGGGTAGGAACAACATGTTTAGGGACTTGGGATCCCTTGGATTATGGACATTTCATGCTTATAGCTGTAAGGCACAAAAATGTCTATAACACATAAACCAGGAAGTATGGTAGAGTGTTCAGAGAGGGTTTGGGTGTTACGCGGTTAGCCCATAAGGCATTCTTCAAAGCGGAGTTCCAGTTACGCTGCTCAAAGTAAATGGCCTTCGTTATTATGCAGATAAGGTTTTTATTTGTTGATTTTGTGAGACCATTTCCTTGTGGATAGTACTTAGATGAGCGTTTAAGCATGATACCATACTACAATACAAAATTATAAAGTTTTAAAGACAAAAAGTAAGTTGCATTGTCAAACACAAGTGATACCGAAACACCAAAGCATGAGATGATGTTATGTTGGAGGAAGTTGATGACTTCTTGGTCATTCACTTGCTTAAGTGGAACTACTTCTGTCCACCGCGTGAAATAATCTGTAGCTGTCAAGATGTAGCGGTGATGTTTTGATGAATGTGGGAAAATTTCCCCAATGATGTCTAGGCCCCATTGTTGGAATGGTTCAGTCACTACAATAGGGTGCAGTGGGGCTGCTGACCTTCGTGTTCTGTCAGCACATGGCTGATAGACCGGGCACTTGCGGGCGTAGGCATGTGCATCTTTGAAAAATGTGGGCTAGTAGAAACTAACTCTCATAAATTTATGCACAATGGTATTTCTCACGAAGTGTCCCCTGCTGGTCCATCATGCAGATCATGCAAGACCTTCTCTGAATCATGTGCCTCAAGGCACCTGAGCAAAATCCCATTACTATGCTTTTAGTAAAGCACTCCGTGCACCAATTGATAAGGTAAATCTTTGAGGCACAATGCCCTTTTCTATCTCATGGAGAAGTGAGAGGGTATGGTGCCATGCTCAAGGTACTAGTGCACATCTTCGTACCAAGATTTTCCGCATGAAGTGGGTAGTTCTTGCTCTACCTCATACATCTTAATTTCTTGCTCCCAACCTGCGAGTTGTTCTTCTTCCTCTTGTGCATGGACTACTTCAGTTGCGAGACTACAGAGACCATGACCCTTGACAATGTGAACTGGCTTGATGTCAAAATCATACTCTTGCAATCCTGTCATCTAGTTCGCACGTATTTCACCCAACTCTTGTTGTACAAGCAATGATTAGACTACTGGGTGAGGCACATAGACTATGCAATGATTCTTCAACAAGTAGGGTTTGAAGTGTTTCACCACCTTGTATACTGTGTATGCTTGCTTTTCAATGGCAGGGTAGTTGAGTTTGAGTCCTTGCATGCTTGCGTGCATGAAGGAGATGGGATGTTCATCATTCAGATCATCCTTCTGAGTGAGTACTGTAGCAAGTGAGTTGTCGGAGGCGAAGGTGTATAGCAAGAAATATTTGTTAAAATATGGGTTGTAAACTGCAAGCACATTTGCTATAGCCTGCTTGATACAAGTGAATGCATTATTTTCCCTCTTGCCCTAGCTAGATTCTACATCCTTCTTGATCATGTCTTGCATAGGTTTCACTATTTGTGCATAATCTGAGATGAACTTCCGGATGAAGTTTATCTTTCCCAAGAAGGACTACATTGATTTCTTGTTGGATGGGTGAGGAATTTGTGTAATCATCCGAACTTGGTCCAAATTGACCTTGATCCCACTTCTGGAAATGATGTGCCCAAGGAGGTTCCCCTCAGACACTGCAAATACGCTTTTTTTGGGATTCAAGGAAATCCCACATTTTCAGCATCACTCGAATATCTTCTTCAAATGGTGTATGTAGTTTGACCATTTTTTGGAAAAGACAGTCATGTCATCAAGGTACACCACTATGCTTTGTCCAATGAGTCCACGGAAGGCGATTTCCATGGCATGCTGAAAGGTTGCACCTATATTCACGAGCCCAAATGGCATTCTCCTATATGCGAACATACCCCACTTGGTACGAAAGGTAGTCTTTAGTCTATCAGGTTCCATTACCAGAACCTGGTTATATCTTGAAAAACCATCGAGTAAGGAAAACATCTCTGCCCTAGATATTGTTTGTAAAATATGCTCCATTGACGACACGAGGTAGTTGTCTTTTTCCTAGACGTGGTTCAATTTTCGAAAATCAATACACAAGATAATCTCCCTGGACTTATTTCATACAAGAACAAGGTTAGAAACCCATGTGGAATGACGAACTCTATAAATGATATGTGCATCCAATAACTTAGTTAGCTCTTTCTGTATGATGGGTTCAAGTGACGGATGTACTTTTCTTAGATTCTGATGAAATGGCTTGACCCCTTCTTTGATTGGAATCACATGTTGGATTATTCACATGTCGTATGTTTTCAGATCATCATATGTCCACGCAAACACATCACGATACTATTTGAACAAGCAGACAAAGGATTTCTGCTCATGTTGTGTGCAACACTTACCGACATTGACGAACTTCGAATCTTGTTCTGTTCCCAGGTTTATCTATTTGTGCATCATGGTGGAACTGTGAGTTTTGCTGTTCCTTGGCCCTAAAAGTGGTTCTGCAAGTCATAAAGCTTTTCGAGAGATACCACACCCTTGGGGATGAGGTTTCATTTCTTGTCATCAGCTGCACCTTATAGAGACTTCTCATGCTCATGTTCGTCAATCAATGCATCCTTGAAGACATTAAAGTTATCCATGAAGTGCAATATATGTTGATCATCATAAAAAACACGTAGATTAGTTATGTTATCAGGGATAAAAGGCTTATACAAAATTTCAATAGTAAATCTATCCCTAAGCGGTGACATCCTAGCAACTACCTTTTCCAAGGAATATGCAGCTGCATTATGCATTCTGGGCACAACAAGTGATATTGAAAGATTGGAAGTTAGATATTAGTCACCATGCCTCTTGCTGGTAGATTTTGGGATGTGGTGATAAAAAATGTATGGTGTTATGTACTTGCAGTACCATGATTTCTGAATCACCTACATTAGAGAACTTTTGAGGTCTAAAATGGGCCTCCTAAGAAAAATGTACAAGCAAAATAAACTTTAGAAGAACCAATAGGATTCAAGATGATGATGTCAACCATGGGGGATGATTCACCATTTTTGCGGTAAAAAAGTAAAAATATTAAAATATAATAAAATAATAAAATTACTTTTTCAACTTGTATTTTCAACTTATCTCCCTAAGGTTTTACTCAAATTTCAAGTGGGAGTACTTGTTGGATGCAAAATTTAATTCCTCATCCAGGGAGTACCCATTTTGTATACTTTCGACGAACCCTGCTAGACGGAAAATGAGAAATACATGAAAAGCATGATTGCAATCACGTTTTTCATGTATTTCTCATTTTTCATGTAGTAGGCTCCATCAAAACTATGCGACATGGATACTTGGATGATGAATCAAATTATGCATCCAACAAGTGTTCCCACTCGAAATTTGAGTAAACCCATGGGGAGATAAGTTGAGAATACAAGTTGAAAAGTAGTTTTTTTCTTTTTTTCCCTCTAAAATTTGATGATGTAATATAACCTTATTTTATTATTTCAACTATTATTTTATAATTTCCCTAGGAAACCCATTTTAGACCTCAAAATTCCCCTAATGCCACTTTAAGCATAGCAATGTTGAGGCTAATGACCTTTTGCAATCCCAATACGAGTGCTTCATATTCAACGATGTTGTTCATGCGCTCGAACTCCAAGCGGCTTGAGATCAAATGTTTCCTATGCTTTAGGTCTATCTAGACACACTAGGCTCTAGAGCCATCCTATGTCTTTGATCCGTCAAAATACATGGTCCATAACTCCTCTGTATACGAACTGCTTGACATGCTAATACTATTGTTGCTACTGCTACTACTACTAGTGTTACAATGTACTGTACAAGTTTCATTTCCATCAGTTGGACAAGGAAGGAGACCCAACTACGTGTCTGGTGGGGTTGAAGTTGGTTGTGTGAGATGACACCCCAACGTTGTTTCCAAGAGGCAGTTACCAAACATTTGTTCCACGAAAGCTAACAGTTCGTTCTCACCATTGATGGGAGTGACATTATGTCTCATGTATCTCTCGGATAACACCCAGATCTGATTGCTTTTGCCCTGGTACGAAAGCCACAAGTGTGACCAATCTATAGCAAAGTACCCATTCAACTTGCTGGACCAATCTCTGCTAAGAAGTAAGCCATACGCTTCTGGTATGTCCACAATGACAATGTTGATGCACTGGTGAACTCGACCGTCATGAGATAATCGAATGATCACATCTTGAAGTTCACCAATGGTTGGTATGCACGTCCGATCTAGTTGGATGATCTGCGCAGATGCCTTGCTCCATTTCACATTGATCTGTTTGGCAAAGGAGAGTGGCATGACGTTGGATGATGCACCAAAATCAACTAAACAGTTGTGAACATTGCAATTAAAAATTTCAAATGAAAGTAAGAATGGAGGGCAAACAGAGTTTTCTTCTTCCATCCAGAGTGTGTTGAACACAATTGTGAGTGAACTAGGAGATGTGCTTTCTCCCTTGCTAGTAGAGGCTATGCTGTCCACGGATGTTCCCCCAATGCGCGTAGCAGAATATCCTGCTGAACCTGGATCTTAGCTAACTCTAACAAAGAGATGCTTGCACGATTTTTCTTCATATCTTCCACAATGTTGTAATCAAGAGTGGGTAGACTCACTGAGATGTCCAGGGTTAGACTCATGTTTGTACTATCCAGTGGAGTGTTCTGCAGTTTACTGCTCATGGACGTACTCTTGTTCACAACTGTCTTCTTAGGCTTGCTTTGTTCTTTCCTCTTTTGGACAAATGGTGGATCAACCTTCCTCAACAGTTCAAGCCTTTCTCGCATTTCCCCAATTGTAGGGGAAGCCCCTTGACTTCTGAGATTGTATCGACCATTTTGCTTTTGGGGTTTCTTATCGGTGTTTGTTTTCTATGCTACTTGCAAGCACTGATACATGTTGATCACCTTCCCAGTGCTAAATGCCTCATCAGATGCAACATGTTCCTCATCGCCTTCATCTCTTGGCTGGTATTGCACATTGTTTACTACATTTAGTGCACGGTTTCATAATGAGTCCACAACTCGTTTCCATTTCAGACAAGTCCCTTCAGGTGGATGTCTTCATGGAATGAGAAAAAATATTCATTCGTGCACACTTCCATATGGAACACTGAGTTGAAGCTCTGCGTAGTTTTAGCCGGGAAGTGGTTGTTGCCTGATGACATGCTTTCTTTCTGTTGTCTGGGAGGTCGGCTACTTGTAGATGTCTCGATTGTTCGTTGCTTTAGTTCATAGACCTTTGTTGTTAATTTCTTGACAAGACGAGTAAGGGTTTCAATGTTACTTGCTTCCTTGTCTTTACCCTTGCTTGCCGCAGCCTAGGGCTTCCTGCTTGCATCTCTGGAGTCTTTTGTTGGTTCATCATCCTTGATGACTCCAATCACACACAAGTCTTTTTCCACAATGATCGCCTCTTCACAATTCTCTAGTAACATTGGTTTCACAACTCGCTTGACGAACTGCACAATACTGGTTGGCAATGTAGACGTATAATAGTCGACAATGATGGAGTCATGGGGTTTCATGTTTGCTGCAAAATTGTTCAATATGCACAAAAATCTCTTATTGAAATCTTTTACCTTTTCTTTCGATTCCATCTTCAGACTGCCGAACTCTTTGAGCAACATAGCCGGGGTCTTGTCATCAACAAATTTTTCCAAAAACATCCTTTTCAACATACCCCAGTTCTGGATGGAGTTGATAGGAAGGTTATGATACCATTTTGTTTCTTGACCATCCAAGGTACACGAAAACAATCTGCATGCAACGTCGTCATACCGTACCTTGAGTGTCTGCAGTTGTAGGTAGAAGTTGTCTATGTGGTCTTCTGACTTCATTGTTTTATCAGGGTCATACTTGGTCAATATCCTCTCCAAACGCTTTGGCATCCTTTGCAAAGACCTTAGGAGAGCCAATCGTGCTTGAGTCATTCATTCCAAGTTTTGGTTAGCCATGTCTTCTTCTTCTTCATCCTCCTCTTCTTCTTCAGAATCTAATGGTTCCGACTTTGAGTTTGTTGGTTCTTCTTCGCCTCCACCTCCTCCGCTGCCTTCTCCTTTGCCTCCTGTATCGGAGTCTGAGCCCAAGATCACGAGGGTGTCTTGTTCTCCCTATCGGAAGACTGGAGGTTCCTCTCCATTCTCAAAAGCTTTTGACAGACCTTTGAGCATGGAAAGAACTGCTTCTTCCATCGATGATACAAAAACTCCTGTGGGAGTGGTCTTTGGCTTCTTTGATGCGTATGGAAGATCTTGTATTCTTGGGATTAGTTTGACTAATTTGAAAAACTGATGGTTGATGGGACGGACAGAGCAGATGTGCTGATACGAAATTTTGTGTTCACGTCTGGTAGGTGAGGAGTAACCAATTTTAGAGTTGCGCGTAGGTGAGAGGGTGTTTTAGTTACTACATTGACCACATGATTGATGGGTGGTGGTGAGAGGACATTCAACCATAAACAACTAGCAACCCTCCTTCTAGTGCTAGAAATGTTGACGGTGTTGGACCCACCAACACTTAGGGGATCTCCTCGGTATGAAGTCCCAACTAGAACTCAAACCATTTGGTGTAGAAGTTCCATCTAGTATGATGGCTTGGTTGCCATTATCTTAAAGGTTTTCCTTAGCTCTTGCTTGTTAGCACATGAGAGTGGTTTGCTTTGTCTTCGAACATCGAGGTTAACGTGCCTGGTGAGTGCTTAGTGTTACTTGTGTCAAGATTCTTTCACTGCAGAGGGAGAGGGTGAGAGTGAGTCTCAAGTCAAAAGGGAATAGTCCCAAATTTGTTAGAGACACACAAAACGACAGGACATGTGCATCTTCCAGCGAGTAGTCCACACAGATGCATCAGTCAGAAAACACAAGGTGAATAGATAGCACGTACAACACCTAGCAGAATATTCCACATGAGTTCGACAATTGTTGTAACAAGTTTAAGAGAATGATTATGTCGAGTTTCTGACATAATATTCGACACGGGTGCGACAAATTTAACAAGTGATACAACACATTTCCAATAGCATATGTACTAAAACAACCGAAATAGTTCAACTGTCTTAATACATGTTAAAACAATATGCATTACAAGCATCCAAATAATAGTCTTACAAACGAATACAATACATGTGTGAAATTGTGTTGGCCTTTTATCACTCTTCTGAATTAAGAAAAAGTTCTAAGACACATCGATACACCATACATCACTAACCCCAATAGCGGGGCGTTGGAGCCACTGCTCACTCCTCAAAGAAAAGACTACAGACTCTCAAGGCTATGTGGGAAGAGCCAAGGTAAAAGGTCCTTTGGATGTACAAATGAGGGGTATATATAGCCAAGGGTGAAACTAACCCTTGTGACTGTTTGACTTCCCTCATTACTATTTGACTTACATGACTCTTCAAATTTACATGTGGGTCTCTTGGACTTCCACATTACATTACATTAATTATGACAGTATGGCCCACAGTAGTGATGTGTCCGAGATGACTCATGACATGGCTAGACACAACAGTGCTGGTATGTTCATGTTGATGGTGGTGTCCATGTCGAGTTGCAGTGTTGCTAAGTGATGAGTTTTCTCTTGGTGTATCATAGCTTCCCCTCCGCATGGCAAGGTGTGTAGAGTCTTCGATGGTCTTGGTGTTCGTTTGATGTTGCATGTGCATGTATCTCCTTCGTTGGTACTTGGCATGCTTCATGTGTTCATCCATTCATGAACAAGTCTTCTAGCATGCACTCCTTGTTCATCCCGTTCGTTGTAGGAGCAGGTGACCGGGAGAGAGGACAAGGCTCTGAAAAGTTCAGGCCGGGATGCGGGTTCCAGGGCATTCTCAAGGAAAATTGCCCAGAGGTCACTGGGAGGTTGAGATGAGCAGTTCGGATAGTAGTGACCATTTGTCTGATATGACTCGGTTGGAGGGCATAAGTATGAAAAATTTCCCGAGAGGCAGTGGGGAGGACACTGGCAGTGAAAACTACGCAGATTCTCCGGGGAGGCTGGCAGTGGGATGCGGGAAAGTTCAGGCCAGGATGCGGGCTCCAGGGCATTCTCAAGGAAAATTGCCCAGAGGTCACTGGGAGGCTGACATGAGCAGTCTGGACAACATTGACCATCTGTGGGATATGACTCGGCTGGAGGGCAGAAGTATGAAAATTTTCCAGGGAGGCAGTGCAGGCAATAGGGAGGACACTGGCAGTGAAAACTATGTAGATTCCCCGGGGAGGCTGGCAGTGGGCTATAGTAGTTTGCTGGCCAAAACTACGCAGAACTGGGAGGCTAGCCTGCAGGACATTTTTTCAAATTTTCTGGGCTAAGTGGGGTGTTAGGTAGATGGAGGACAACCCAAGAAAACTACGTATTTTTCAAGAGGAGCAGTAGGTCGGCTGACAGGGGAACTGGATGACAAAACTGCATAATTTCTTCAGTTAGCAGAGGCAGTCATGATGGTAGCTTCTGCACAATTTTTTGGAGGAGTGAATCTCGGGATCACTTCCCAGTCAAACTCTGTGGTTGACGAACGAGAAGCTTGATAGATTTTCTTGCAAGCATCGCAGATTGAGATTGCTTGCTGAGCAACTTCTGCATTGTTCTTGGTGACAGTCAGTCAGGTTGATTCCAATACTACACAGTGAAAACTACCTGGGAGGTAGCCTCAAGCTCTGCAAAATTCTGGGCAGCAGTTCATGATCACTAAGGGCTGAGACTACAGAGTGCAGCTCAGTGGAGGTCCAGCTGTTGGAGGGTGATCCGGTCGAAAAAGTTTCAACAAAATGACTAAGTGTGTGAGCGACTGAACTTGTGCATGCATGGCCTTGCAAATACACACTCAACAATGACTTGACGATAAGACACCTTGAACCAAAAAGACAACCAGCTCAGTGCGACTGATCAATGAGTGTGAGTGACAAGTGAGACACTTGAGATAGATCGTTGAATGACTGCGACAACACTTGCATGACATTGCATACAACTTTGTGTGTTAGTGCGACAGATTCTTACATAGCAAATGCAACTTGTACACACAAACACAAACTGTGAACATATCCAAAACATGACTACTAGCATGACACAGTGACCAATATACTAAAAGACGTCCAGTGAACGGTCAAGCAAGGAGGGTGCAAAGACTCGACATGAGCTTATGGGATGAGCCCAAGTGTTTGCAAACATCAAGGAAAAACCCAAGGAAGGCTTTGAAATTAGATGCAGGTCAAAATTTTGGAGGGTGTTGTAGCCACTACAACATGACCCACTAATGAATCTCTAAAGTTCGCCTTCTCCTCCTTCAAATAAGGTACATACCTCAACAACTCCAAGAATCGTCTAGTGTACTCCTCATTCATCATCGATCCCATCTTTATCTCATAGAACTCCTATGCCCTATCATCATAATATCTATTTGATAGATACTTTTTCCTAAAAAGTCTTTCAAACTCCCTTCAAGTTAACTCCTCTTCTTGAATGATTATGACAATATTCACGTCTTCCCACCAAATGTCCGCTTTACCTTTAATACTGATGGTAGCTATCCTAGCTTTCATATTCTATAAACAGTCATGCAATATGAAGAACTTATTCATCCCAAGCAACCAAGATCCTGAATCCTATGAATTCTTCATTTCTCCATCAAATGTAGGTGGCTTTTCTTTCTTGAACTCATCCGACAAATATCCCCTGTCACTCCTCCTATAAGGATTATAGCGATGATGACCATGAGACCTATCTGAACCAAAAATAAAGTAATTCCCATTTCCACTAACTCTCCTATTATATGTGTCCAATAATCTGCCATCCATGATGGTATCGTCCCCGTCCGACCTGTGCCCATCATGATTTTTGCTACCATAAGCTCCATTAGTCTGACAAGTCTGACAAGATTTGAAGAATCATTGTATTAACCTCTTATTGTTTCTCCTGTTCCCTGGAAAGTCTCTCTTGTGACTAAATTATCCTATCATTATCCTCTTTGCAACTCCTTATTTCTGCCCTCAGACTTCTCAAAGTGTTTGCTTTGTGAGGGGAGTACACATCACCATACTGCTCATATGATCAATAGGGAGAATCTCATGAACTGTAGTCTACGATCTTGCTAGTCATATTTTCTGTTCTTCTTGCGAGTATATCATGTTATCTAAACAAAAATATAAATAAAATCAACATACCTCAGTATAGTTAGGGGAATATATCTCATCTACAAGATCAACCAGATTAGCACAATACATGTATAACCATAATCATAACAGTATATCGACATCATCTCAATCATCATCCGAGTTACCATGCGTGATGCCACAACTATAACACCAACTAGACACAATGCATGCATAACAACATATAAAAACTGGACATACACAAAAAATGCATATTCAAACGACATGCATTCACTGCAAACGCATCCCAACAACAATACCTTCAACTTCTACATGACAACACAACTGCAACAATGACCATCATCATGTATACACCTTAAGAACATTAACAATCTACATGCATGCATCACAACCACATTCCACCCATCCAGTCTAAGGGGTGAACCATGCTCTGGTACCAATCTATAGTATCATATATCACCCAAAGAGAAAATCAACCCTACATCACCCAAAGAGAACATAACTCGTTCTAATACCACTCTGTAACACCCTCCTCCCACATTTACCCAAGCTAACTAGTTCACCGGGGTAAACATGTGACAAAGAGTTACTATGATATGATTCAAATCACCAAGTATAGTTAAGGAAGTGGAATCGACAAACCAAAACCAAACTAACCTTCCTCAGGAGCTACAGGACCCCTAGGGGCTAACCAACCACTCCATGTGCCCAACCCCTGAGTTAACTTGCTTTTTAACTAAACTAGACCTCCAGTCACTCCCATGAAAAGCCCTCCATGTGACTAAAACCCTCTAGTCACTCCCATATCAAGTCTTCCATGTGACTACAATCTTTTTCAGGTAGTTTTGTGCTAGCAACCCTGAAATCCAAGCCACTTTTTCAGGGCTAGGACTCAGGCCTTTGCCCAAAACTTGATGGAATTCTAAAAAATGATAAATAACAAGAAGACAAGGCCTCTAATGCAAAATTTGAACAAGGACCTGACCTGACTCATCCTAACCATGACAGGCATTTCATCAAACACATCATGAACATGTAATGTATAGGTCATAAAAACACATATGAACATAGGGGCCTCATATTTATCTGAGATTCATCAAGAAGGTTTGATTCCCTCTCACAATAGCTGCATTATCATCTATTAGGTCATACATTCATTAGCATTTCATTTACTAAAAAAAACATGATGAGAACCATAACTTAAGTCTGTCATAAAACCATTCTTATAACCAACATATAACCAACAAATTAGCAATGATAGAACAACTATTAAAATCACATAATAACAAGTACATTTACTCATCAAATACAAGGAGAAAAGAGCTCATACTAACATATCAAAAATCCAACCAAGTCAGGGACTTACACGTACCAACCGACCATAGATTGGGTTGAACCAAATCTTTCTTTCAACCAATCACCCCTGTGCCATATGCCAAGCATGAATGTGGTATTCACAACAAAACCAACTACGGATTCTCAGGCTTTACTGTGTATCCCGCCATTACTAGTCAAGGGATTCCTAGGCTTGAAACCCTCATCTATACAACCATGATTTATCGTGTATAACACCATTACCAGTCAAGGGATTCCTAGGCCTGAACAAAGAAGCATACACTACAGGCTTTGTTGTAATCCTGCCATATATCGGTCAAGGGACCACTAGGCCCTATACAAGCTTGGATGCCTCTGAATCTCTCCACCTAAAACATGAGGATTTTTCCTGTCTCCACCCTTAGGCTTTACCGTGTATCTCGCCATTACTAGTCAAGGGATTCCTATGCCCTTGGGAATTTTTCTGAGACCACCCCACTCAGTTTCGAAACCATCTAGTAATCCAGATCAACCAAGTAAAAGAACCCCATCACACCATGGATATCTGAAATGGAAAGGAAAGGCTAAAACCACTGTCACACCTGGAAAAACCCACGCCAAAACTAACAAGGAAATCATACATGCAACTTGATACCTACAAGTAATCCCATTGTAGCCGCTTGATCCAACTCTTCCTTACATGATCTTTGCTTCCCTTTTCTTTCATGTCCTTAGTTTTCCTTCCTTACTCCAATGCTAAAGTACTCCAAGAATACTCTAAGTGTGCAAGAGTATGAGAGAATAGAGAGAATAGAGAGAAATCCAAGCTAAAACTAACAAAAGGTTATGAATTGATCCTCACAAGCCTTTTTATTAATGAGGCCTCTATTTTCTTCAATTTCCATTATTTTCCTTCATTTTCCTCCTCACATGCAACATGTGACCTTTCACCTTCCCTTTCTCCTAATTTCATTTATTTTCATAAATAAAATGTCAATTAATGCCCCTTGCATTTTCAAAGCCTTTGTCAATTTCCCTTAGCCATAATAAACCAAATGAACACCCACAAGGATGTTTTGCCCAACATTAAGCTTGAGATACGTGTCCGATGACCTTGGTCATATTTTGCCTTTATTAACTTTATTACATTAACTTTTAATCTAAGGCTATTACAAAAATTGGCATTGGAAAAAGGAAAAAGGAAATAAATGGAAATTTAATATAAGAAATAAAGGAAAATAGGAGAAAAGGAAGATGAATATAAATAGTATGCATGCAAGGGAAAATGAATGAAATTGAAGGAAAATAAAATAAAAGGAGAGCGAGAACATTCTAACACTCTCTTGGCCACATTCTATCATGATCATCCTCTCTTGAACAAACTTGGACATTCTAACATTCACTTAGAGAAGAGAAGAGCAAGAGAGAGAGAACAAGCACTTAGACACAAGGAGGACTTAAGGAAGCAAGCAAGGAATAAGAAAAGTAGCACAATATAAGTTACCTATTTTGGTTAAGCTTTGGATTACTGGTAGATATTGGATCCTGGTTGAGGTGGTTTGAGAAAATTCCCAAGTGTTGAGGGTGGAGATGGTTTTCTCCTAGAAATCTTAACATGTGAGTAGTGACAGGAAAAATCCTATGGGCATGGTGAAGAAAGTATTAGGCGTCCAAGCTTGTTGGTTTTGGTGATTTCTAGATTGGTTTAGGTGAAATCACTGTGGTTACGGGTTGAGGTGGTTTAGCCTTTGGAAGACCTGGTTGGTTATGTTTTAGTTTATCTCATGTGATCCTACATTCATGCTTGGAATATGGCATGAGGGTGATTAGCTAAAAGAGAGATTTGGTTCAACCCAATCTATGGTCAGGTGGTATGTGAAAGTCACTAAATTGGTTGTATTTATGCATATGTTATTATGTGTTATTTGTTATTGAAATCAATGAGCACATGTATTAGTTATTGTGTTGATTTTATGACTGGTTTATCATGGCTTCAATCTGGTTAAATATTGGTTATATGCATGGTTAAATGATGTGCTCTTGTTATGGATCTTGTTCACGATTTGATAAGTTATTAAATGGTTATATGAATGTATGAGCTAACAAGTGTTGTTGCAACTAGATTTAGAGGGAATTGAGGCTTCTTAATGTTTCTCTGATGAAATTAATGAGACAATGAATAGATATGTATTCATGACCTGTAGCTACCATGTTTACCATATGTTTTTATAAATTTTTATCATGCATTTGGCATGTTTGGAAAATTTCTGAGCCTTAGTATAGGTTATGTATACTTGTGATTACCTTAGACTTGATTCTGGAAAGTTCTGGGCAGTGGCCTGTAGGCTTGCCCGAAATTCAGGCACTGAATCCGCGGTGGTAGGCACATAATCGAGAAATTTTGGTTTTAGCCACATGGATGAAGGCTTATGAGTGCGACTAGAGCCTTTTGACTGCATGCATGTGGCTAGATGTGAAGTGAGTCAATAAGGTAGTTCCATTCCTGGAAAAGTTGATCAGTAGATGTTGCTTGACATATGGGTGATTTGGTGTTCTTGGGGGTTGCAGTAAAGTTTCAGGATGGTAGATCCCACTTCCATAAATAGAACTTGGATGTTGGGTCATGCATAGTAACTCTCCTCTCACGTTTACCCTGGTGAGCTTGTAAAAGTGAGTAAATGTGGGGTGGGGTGTTACAACCCTAACAGGAAGAACCATTTCCTAAACTATCCTTGCACCTTTTGTATTGCCTCAAAAGTGATTGTAGTGCTCTATTCTCTTTACAATAATGTTCTCATGCCATCCGGGCTTTCCTCTCCCCTTTATATATTCCTTTTAATATGAGTGTGAGCCCCTGATCTAATCTCATAAATAGAATATATGTGAGATGTTGAGCTAACCTCAACATTAGATTAGATGTGAGCCATTGATCTATCCAAAATATGTAACTTAGATTTCAAAATCATTTTAACAGTGACATTCCAACACTCCACCTTAAGGTGAAATAGGATTTTCTAGTATTAGTAACAATGGGTTACCTTCCCAATTTGTGAATATGGGAGTGTGCTTTTCTTTTAAGAGTAAAAATGCCATAGAATCTTGCCTTCCTTCAATAAGAAGGATGCAGTTCCACATCTCAATGGGCATCTTTCATCATTGTAAAGGTGGAGGTGCTAGCAAAATAATTGATTGCAAATCCTCATTGCCACAAATGTCATGGTTCCAAAAAATATGGTCAACTCTCCCTAACATTAAGGTTGGGGTGCCAAAATAAGGTGGGTAAATTAATATGTAACTTCTCTGACCATTGGACAAATTCCAATTAAAGCATTGAGTTTTGTTACTTACGAGGAACCTTTGATCTGCGATTACTACTAAAAATATTTTGCAGAGGTTGAATTCCTTCCATCCACCTAATACCGATTGATAATTAAATTACAATTTTGGAAGTCCTATTCAAAAACATACATGCCTATCGATAAAATAATGAAATATATTCAATATTAAATATAAGTAATCATTGTTAATAGTGATAATGCGATGCATTAATTTTGCATGTGAAATGAGAGAATTAGAATATAAAGTAATATTTGAATATCACTTGCAATATCACCCTAAACTATTCACTCATTTATAACTCCTTTCAACTAATTGAGTTTGAATTTGAATTTAAATTACAGATTTATATAAAATTTCAATAAAATAAAAAAGTTAATTTAAAATTAAACTTTAAAAAAATATGGAACTTTAATATTGAAAATTAATTTAAATTCAAATTTTAAATGACTTATATAATATTTTAATATATGAAGAATTTTATTTCATTGAAAAAAATGTCTAGTTTAGCTGATCGTCTGATGGTGTTTGGATGTTTAGGGATGTTCTTGACAACTTTTTGACCTTGATCTCTCTCATAACTACTACTGTAATCAAGATAGCGAGTGTTCCTTCACTCACATCTATGAGTGGGAGTCGTTACTCACCCTCAAGTTCCTCTGGATGGGCCTGCTTCCCACCGACAACTATACAAGTCTACTGATACAATAAGGGCGATAAATGATGCAATAGGGTGATTGAAATTCCTCATGTTGAATAAACACCGACTTTGACAACTGTGAAATGAGAGATTGTGGGTCTACATTACCTTATTTATATGGCTTGGTGGCATAATTTACTTGTAGGCATATCCTATGAACGTATAAAACATTATTTGCTTTATTGTTAACTATAGTACTTATTAATAAGAATTATTAACTAATTTGAATTTTAGATTTATTAAATAATTATATAGTTAGCAAGAATTATTATTATTTATTTTAATAAATAACTAATGCAATTTTTTTTATTACAATAATAATAATAATATAGGATTATTTTGAAAGCTTGGTGTGTCGAGGGCTCTGGCGATTTCTTCCTTCGTAGACTTGGTCATGTTGCAGTTAAATTGTTGTTTGTGGTTTCGATTTTTTATTGTTGTAACAACAACAACCCTTGGGGGTTGTAAGCAATGCAATTTCCATTATGAGGATAACTAATAAAAAGGAAAACCCATTGTTTCTATTTCTTTATGTTGTTGAGTACATGCCTGAGTTTGTGTATAAACTTCCCATTGAATTGTGCATGACGTTGTGGGAAGGGGTGATCTTTGTCCAATCACCCTTGTCAATAAAACTCATAAGCACAACACCTAGATCATATTACCACTCAAAATGGTAACTTCACAATCCTATCATCAACGTTTTTATGCTTCCCATCCAAAATATGTGTATTCACAACAACCAAAAGTTCTCCCTTACACTTAGTTGGCTTATACCCATGCGAGCTGCAAAAATGACATTATTCCACAAATGTTGAAATGGGTATATCCCATCCTAAACATATGGCACATTTTCATCTTCCTTTTGCCCAAAATGAGTTCATCAATCCTGTATTCTTGAGCACGCACCTTGCAACACTCTCCCTTAAAATCCCCTATTCTACCTTTTCACAACAACAAGAATTCGACACTCTGTACAACCCAACATCATCTCATTGACAATGAAAAACAAATATCCTTGAATGCCCTAGCACCATTGAAATTGATGATAGAAATCAATCAAATTCACACTGGAAATGTTGAAATTACTAGAAAAATCCTTGAATGCACTAGAAACGTTTAAATTGTTGATATAAATGAATCAATATCACACCGGAAACATTGAAATTTTTGATAGAAATGAATCAAGTTCACACTAGAAACATTGAAATTGCTGATAGAAATCAATCAAATTCACACTAGAAAACCATATGACAACTTTAGAAAAAAATTCGCTTCTTCATTTCATGACATACTATTGATGCCTCGAAAATCGTTGCATCAACATCGGGGAAAACCACCTGATCCGGACCTTAAAGGCAGCTCCTTCTCTGTTTGGTGTGGTGGCTTTGACTGGATATAATGGGACCAGTTTCCCAATGATTTGTAAATAGGATGGATAAGTGGTTGAATTTATATTATCTAATGATAATGATGGATGATTTATTCTAAAATGCAAAATTAAAGAACAACTTAATCTATCCCGGGAAATTTTCACTTTAGTGCAACTTTTGATGATATTTATTTACAAATAGGCATATAGATGACTCCATTGATAAACAAAGACATTCATTCATATGATAATTACTTTGTTCAAGTAGTTGAACAAAGTAATCATTAAAACATTATTACACTATTCTTCATATATTATTGACATAAATATGATTAAAAAATATAACATTCCTTAAACATTCAATAGTGATAAGTATAAGGACTGCTGTTAAAACACATACATATATCCAATGATAGCAAGATTGAATAAATGTTGATTCATATAAAAGAGTGGAGCAAAGACATAGATAATAGTACCATATGTAATTTGGATCTTTCACGATATCAATCGCATTCATATTCCGTCTTCTAACTCAGAAATACTCTAAAAAAAAATCAATAGTTCATATCTGATCAAGGTATTCTTCATTAAAATTCAGAATATGGGCCCAGTCTTCATAAAAAAAATTATATATTAGAAGCACAATAGTGTGACTCCCGATCCAAGTTTTATACAAAAATTGAGGACCCCTTCTAAAGACATGAAAGGGTCTATAAATACTATCTAAGCTAACTGATTATGAAATAAAAATGCTATTAGGTGGTATAATCAAATCATGAAAATCTCCTTAAAGTAGGCCTGCTTGCAGTCGGTAGAATGATTCACTGTTTCGGTCGATCATCCTTTGGCTTGAGCTGGCAGATAGCAAGCATTGGTTGCAATTCTGGAGGGTGACTCAGACGTGATTACAGTTGGGTTGAATACGTAGCATCGTGAATTTCGGGAATCATGTAACCGATCGCATCGGTTAAACATTTGAGTGCTGCTCTTTGACTGTATGGTTTAACTAGGAAGAACCAAAAAGTGTCCCAAGTTAAACTTTGGATGCTTGCGATTAATCTCTCCTTCTTTTCCAATTCTTGATTGCATGTCTATTCCAATGCCTTGGCTGATGGCAATTTACCCGGAGTGCATTATGAAATCAAATTGGACAGATAAAGAGTATCATTAATTAACTCAATCAAATTACCGGTTGATGATCTACATCTTGAAGTTTCCCTTTCTTCTTTCATCAATTGTGATTGCCATTCTAGGAAAAGAATTTCCTTGTGTGATTCTAGAATTTTAGGTAGATTTGCAGCTTGCCCTTCACTGGTTTCTTGTCAGGCAAGAAAGTTTGTTATTGTCTCATCGGCCTATTCCAAATTCTGTCTTGCGTCAACTGATTTGTCAATCATTGATGAAGCAATCTCACAGAGGGGCTCAACAAGGGAAATATTATGACATAGTAAATTTAATTGTTTAATCAATGCCTTATTGATTTGGAGAGCTTCGGATCTAAACTCTGCTGGTTGAGGAAAACTTTTGAATCTTTATTTCCATTATGATAGTTGAGTGATTTGCTCATCTTTTGTTTTGCTCATTTGTTCATTCATTGTCTTTAGTTTGGTCAATGCTAAAGATAATTCCTTATGTTTCTGCACTGCACTTTGATCTATTCTATGCTTTTCCTTGAGCAATTGCTCGTTTAGTTGGTTGTTTATTTGCTATTGTGCTGCTAACTACTATTTTAATTGCTCTATTCTCTGCTGTCTTTCAGATACCTGTGCCTCCAATGAAACAATTGTCTGATCTTTTTCCTTGAGTAAATTGCTCACTTCTGATGCTTTATGCATAGTGGCTGCTGAATATGCCCTGGCATATTGAGAGAGTTTTGTGAGGTCTTCTGAAGGATTTAATTCTTCTTTCCATACTACGTTAGCCATCTCTATTTGTGCAGGTAAAAGGGAAGATTGATCAAGTCTTCTCTTTTTCCTTTGTCTTTTTACTACAGCCCTATGCTTAGGGCTGTAGAAGACATCTAAAGGTGGTATTTCTTCTATATGCAAAACAATTTCATCCGATGGATCCTTAGGAATTATCTCTACATCTTTACTCATAGGTAGGCCGCTGGTTCCTTCAGTTGGAACCGTATTTGTTGTTGTCTTGTGACCAATTGTCACTTCAGGTGTGCTGAAACCCTGTGAACTCTCAGGATTTCTTATAATGGAATCGAACTGTTGCCATTCTTTAAGGAGCTTGGGATCAATCTGAGTATCTATATCCATGTGTTCACTACCTTTTCCCTGTTCTTTCTCCTGTGCTTTCTCCTGAGCTGGTGCTTTTCCTTTCTCAGGAATTTTTTCCATAGTAGGAGATTTGTCAATAGTTTGCTGTTCAGGCTCGCTTGACTGGATTGCCGGGGTGGTGGCTAATAAGTCTAGAGGCAGAGTTTGCAACCTCTGCTCTCTAAGCCTATTAAACACTTCCAGCCCTTCATCTTGATACTTGATCCTGGCCAATGTTTTTACCTAAAATAATGATTCTGCTGAGGAAAATAGGTCATCAAAGTCATCCTTCTCATGATCAAACTTTGCAAGTTTGGCTTGTTCAAGAACATTATAGGCAACTTTTCTTGGATCATATTGTCTGTTGGGAATTGTTGCAAGATTGAGCATTTTTATTTTTTCTATCTCCTTTTCTACATGTTTGTAATCATGGAGAGTGTAAACACCGCATCTTAAAGGAAATGTAGGCCATACCTGTTTCTTGGAATTTTT
Organism: Pinus tabuliformis; assembly: GCA_031772625.1. Taxonomy (NCBI): domain Eukaryota; kingdom Viridiplantae; phylum Streptophyta; class Pinopsida; order Pinales; family Pinaceae; genus Pinus; species Pinus tabuliformis. The sequence continues at coordinate 318,408,003 of CM062807.1, forward strand.
AAGGGTTTTGGATGTTCCTTTCGTTGTTATCTGGTAGGCCAATTCCCAAGCTAATAGCTTATCGGGCACATACAGGGGAAGGACATGGGGTTTTGCAAGGCTACCAAAAAGCCTTATATAAGTGAATTTTTCTTCTTTGAACCAATCACCTACTGCAGTCAAGTCGATCCCTGCTTCCTCGAAAATCCTAGGGGCAGGCTTATCAAAAATAGCATAGAAGACATGCAACATAAAACCATTGCAAATTTTGTACAAATGATCTTTGTAGTGAGCCTTCCATAATATTTGATGATAGATATGGATTGGATTAGGGTATTCGGAAGTTCATCTCCATCCGAGTATCGGATATTCAGAATTAAAGCAAAGAGTATCCATAATATAAGCACTGTAATAAAAAGGGGGAATGGTCCTGGTGGTTTTTCGTGAATTTGATTTGAATTCGAGAATTGTTGTGGCTAATTTATCAGACAAAATGTTTTCCCAATCCATCACATAACTGTTGATGGCTGCCTCCATTAGAGGGACCATTTCAATAGTAAACTTGGCAGAGTCATGTATTCCCCACATTCTACACATCATTGCTCCGGCATAACAGTAAGGAGAAGCTAATGAGTCCACAGAGTACTTACCTGATGATTCATGCTTGTGCTTCTCGGGAAAATGTCTCCACTGCCTAATCGGGGCCGATTCTGTCTCGTTTTCATTTGAAATTTTTTCAAGGAAGGCTTTGTTGTACCGCTTTTTAGGCTCAGGCACGTAATGCATTTGCCTTAGATCATCAGGTTGAAACGAGCCAAATATCCTCCCGTCAATTGTGCAAAATGTTCTGTTTGAGACTGGAATTTCCTCTACCACCCATCTCACTACGTTAGTATATGGGAGGATTTTTTCTCGTGCTGCTATTCTGTGCAAATATGAACAAGCTAAATCTTTGAGGGACGCTTCCGATTTGTTACTCCTTCTAATATCTCCTCAAGCTCCTCTACTTCTATTAGATTGTAGATGCTCTCCCAGCTCGTATTTCCAAGACCGAGGCACGTAGTGTCTGAGATTAACCCTTTTTTGCTTGGTCCAGGATCCTTGGCTGGCTACACTGCTGCTGTAGGAGCCACTGCTGTGGATTTCTTTGATCTCTTTCCCATTTGTTTCAAATTCCTAATTTCAGTGGAATTTTGCACAAGCGATTGGAAAAACAGTGATACAGAGAAATGCTACTACAGACCAATATGATAATGAAAGAGTTACGTCGATCAGCAGGTGATAATGGACTAGAGTAAGATTGCCGCGGATAAAATCTAAAGAAAATATCTACCCTTAACTGCTTCATTGATTAGCTGTTTAACCTGTCAATCATGATAAAAGAAGTTTTAAATGCCCATCATGTCGTTTATATGCCAAATGATTCATTCAAATGTGGCTTAGATTTCTTTGATGGATAATCAGTGATAATTCGCAAATCGGCGATCGGTAACGTGAAAGGAAAGGCTTTAATGCTTGTTTTAAACATCTCCGATCACCGAAAGGTGATATAATGCATGCAAACCTTTAAGATATATCCTCGAGATACGCGCCTCATTAATGCATCGCAATCGGGGAATGGATTCAGGCTTTATTGCTGTGTCAATGCGATTTTGCCGATAGCCGATTGCGATATGCTTTATCGCATCGGAGGATTTGAGTCTGCCTTCCATCATGTGTTGACTTGTTATTGCCGATTGCCGATGGCGATACACTTTATCACATCGGAGAATTTAAGAGGCTCTATTATATTGCTGCTTTGGCATTTACCTTTTCCGATATCCGATTGCGATATGCTTTTTGGATTAGAGAGAATGGATGTATCTTTGTGCATGCTTCCTTTGTTATTGCGATATGCGATCTTGTGATCGCTTTATCGCAATAACAAAGAGTTGTATAATAATTTAAAGCCATACTTTATTTCTATTCAAAAGGCTTTTTAAAATTTTCATTTACATTAAACCTTTTAATAAGGGTTTTTCTTATGATGGGTTAATACCAATTTATTTACACATCTAAGTTTATTTTAAAAGGGACCCATTTCATATTATGATTTTGTATAAAAATTTTATGAAATGGGGGGTTGTTGTACAGCACAACAATTGGCGATTTACTGGGAGAAACAGTTATCTCTGAGAAATTAATTAAAATACTTAAACTTTCTTAATCTGGAAATCTTACATGATAGAGAAAATCTAATATAACTAGGTAATCATAAATTCTGAACATAATGATAACTATTTTTGCTATTTCCTTCTGTTCTTAAAATTAAATACATTCTAAGTTTTAAATAAGCCTTAATTGGTTGATAATGATAAAACAAAAGACTTTTCCAACTTAGCTTTTATAATGACTCCTTTGTCATAGGTAGAGCCTCTGCTGCCAGCAAACGTTTATAGTCTCGACAGGGTTACCTTTTAACCATTTGATCATTCATTATTCCATCCATTTCAGAGTATAACTAAAAAGAATGAATCCAAAAGATATGTTTCCATATTTTTTGTATTACTTTTTCCTTTTTTCCTTATTTTGTAAGATAAAAAGCCATTGTCCTGGTTTGGTGGCCAGCTGTTGACAATGCCATTCACTGGTTGTAATTTAACTAAACAAGCTGGCTCGTGATGAGACCCCTTGTCTTATAATTATAAGCCATTACCCTGTTTTGGTATGTAGTGTTGGTAATGTCAGTTGAACTATTCCCCTATGATCATGGTAAGCAGGCTTGTAATAAGACCTCTTATCTTTTATATCAAATATATTTTAGAATTACACTCTGAGTAATTATAAACTTTGATGGATGGGATGAACAATTTTCTCCTTAAGAGAATATGGATGACAGTGTGGGAGTTGAAGATGCTAAGACTGAATCAGTCTCTGTTTTGTATTGATAACCGTTTTCAGGCTACTAAAACTTTAAAATGATTTACAGTATTTCTAAGTTTTGAGAAGATTTCACAAAAATAAAATGGGATTTTCAGAATCTAATTATACCTAATTTCCTAGAAATTTCTTTTTCCTTTAAGGCTTCCATTTCTTAAAAGTAAATATCAAAACTATTTTCTTTTGAGTAACTTTTTCAATATAGCAAAGACCAATGGGAGGCTTTTGACAACTTTATTTTCCTAGGATTTTAAACAAAATAAGTTATTCACACAAATCTTGCTGAAAATTGAATATTTACAAAGGGAGAAGGGGTTACCTCCTCAATTGAATTTTTTTCAAGATAAGGCCGTTGACAGGAAGAAAATCTCTCTTTCCTGATAGATCTTGCAATATGAATGTAGAAGGGCCTATCTTCTTGCTGATTTGGAATGGTCCAAGCCACATTTTCTGGAACTTAGTGTGTTTTCCTTTATCCTCATGGGCTTTGTCCCACTTCAAAACTAGATCACCAACTTGTAAATGTTTTGAGCCGGTTGAAGTTGCATCGAAAGATGACTTAATAATCTGCTGATGTTTTGCATGTATAATTCGGGCTTTCTCCCTTTCTTCTTCTAATTTCAGGATCTGATCATGTCTTAGTTGAATAGAAGATGAGGGACTTTCTTCAATAAACTGCACTAAAGCTAGTGATGGAAGTACCAAGTTTGCTGGTATGACAGCTTCCTTTCCATACACTAGGTTAAATGGAGAAGTGCCTATGGAGGCCTTCTGTGTTATTCGGTCAGCCCATAGTGCAAATATCAAAGATTTATGCCAGTTTTTATGATTTTGTTCAATAGTTCTCTTAATGATTTTGATAAGATTTTTATTGGTAGATTCTGCTAAGCCATTACCCTGAGGGTAGTAGTTTGCAGAATACTTCAATTTAAATCCCCTTTTGATAGCAAACTCAAATATAGAATTTCCAGAGAAGTAAGATACGTTATCAAAAATAAGAGCGTTTGGGACACCAAACCTGGTAATAATGAACTGATCTATGAATTCAATAATTGCTTCAGAGTTTGCTGTCTTCAAAGGAATTGCTTCAACCCACTTAGTAAAGTAATCGGTAGCTGTAAGGATATACCTATGCTGTTTGGATGAATGTGGAGTGATTTCCCCAATGATATCCAATCCCCATTGTTCAAAAGGTTGTTCAATGTTGACTGGTTGCAAAGGGAAAGTTGGCTTCCTTTGTCTTCCACTAGTAGTTTGACAACTTTGGAATTTCCTTACATATTCATGAGAATCTCTGAACAAGGTGGGCCAATAATATCCAGCATGAATGATTTTTTGAGCTGTTGTATCAGCTCCAAAATGTCCTCCTGTTGGTCCGTCATGTAGCTCCTGCAAGACCTTTTGCGCTTCAGGTTTTTCTAAGCATCTTAACAAAATTGAATCATAATTTCGTCTAAATAATACATCATCTATAATTATGAAGTTTTTTGCTTTCAATCTTATGGCACATTTGTTTTTATAGGAAAGATTAGAAGGAGCATATCCATTTTTCAAATAGAAAATCAGATCTGCATATTGGGATTCAGGATTAGAGGTACTTATCTGATTGATTTCTTCAGTATCTTTGGTACTTTCAGGTTCCTGAATGTTAGAAGCTCCTGCTAACAACCTGCAAAAACCTTGGCCTTTGACAATCTTTGCTGGTTTAATTTCCAAGTCATATTCTTGTAATGTTGTGACCCAATTTGCTCTTTTTTCTCCTAATTCCCTTTGAACTAGTAACTGTCTTACTGCTGAAAAAGGGACTATAACTTTTGTGTGAGCTTTTAAGAGAAAGGGTCTGTAATGTTTAATGGCTTTGTATACAACAAAGGCTTGTTTTTCAACTTCTGAGTAATTAAGTTCAACACCTTGAAGGTTTGAGCTATAAAATGAGATTGGTGCTTCCAAGTTTTGATCGTTAATTTGTGTTAGCACTGCTGCATAAGATGAATTAGATGCAAGGGTATATAACATGAAATGATTTGAAAAATTAGGAGTGCTTAAAGCAGGGGCATTTATGATTGATTGTTTGATAGAATCAAATGCCTCTTTTTCTACAGGCCCCCATTTAAACACTGAATTTTTCTTGATCATGGTTTGTAATGGAAAAACAATCTGGGAGAAATCTCGAACAAATCTTTTACAAAGTTAATTTGATCTAAAAATGACTGCATGGATTTTTTATTAAGAGTGAAAAAGGACTTCTTTGGATAAAGTGAAATGCCATACCTTTTGCAGTGTTGAAAGATTTGTCTCAGATCATGCAAATGGTTTGACCTTTTCTTAGAGAATACAATAATATCATCCAAATAGACAACTACTGACCTATTGATTAGTCCTTTGAATGATATGTCCATCGCTCTTTGAAATGTAGCTCCAACGTTGATAAGTCCAAAAGGCATTTTTTGGTAGGCATAAGTTACCCACTTGGTTCTAAAAGTAGTTTGAGTCTGTCATCAAGGTGTACTAAAATTTGGTTATACCTTGAAAAACCATCTAAAAAGGACATCAGTTCAGAACCTGCTATTGAATGAAGTGTTTGCTCCATGGTAGGTAAAGGGAAGTTATCCTTTTGACTTGCTTTGTTAAGATTTCTGAAATCAATACAAATTCTAATGTCACCATTTTTCTTTTGTACTGGCACCATATTGGACACCCAGTTTGAATGTCTAACAGGAAAAATTATCTTAGCTTTCAAGAGTTTGTTTAATTCAGCTTTTATTTGACTCTCTAAGTTAGGATGAATTTTCCTTAACTTCTGTTGTACTGGTTTTTGTTCAGAAAGCATTGGAATAGTATGCTGAATGATAGATGTATCGTATGTTTTCAAATCATCATATTTCCAAGCGAAGACATTTTTGTATTTATGCAATAATCTAATGAATGCAATTCTTTCTTCTGAAGAAAGTCCTAATCCCAAATTGATGTTTTGAGAATTATCCTCAGTACTAAGGTTTATCAATTCAAATCTCAAAGTAGAACTCTGGAGCTTTGAATTAGTAACCTGTTCAAACCTGTCTTTAATGTCATAAAGATCTTCAAGCTTGACCACTGGTTTAGGTATTGAGTTTTCTTCTTGCTTTTCCTTCATTTGAAGGTCATGATCACTTTCAACAATAATTTGATCATCATAGGATTTTTCAGAAGTTAAGAAATTTAAAATGTCTTCATCATGACTGAACACTCGCCAATTAGTGAAATTATCAGGAATTGATGGTCTAAAAATTAACTCTACTGAGAATCTGTCTGGGTTGTAATCTTCAGATGGAAGGAACTTGGAAGCAACATTAGCTAGTAAATCTGCTGCTGCATTCTGGGACCTAGGGATGGGAGAAATATTGAATGTTAAAAATTGAGATATAAGGTCTTGTACCAAAGACTGATAGTGTTTAAGGTGACTAGAAAGGCAATGAATTGTATTTCTGACTTGTTTTATAACAATTTCTGAATCACCGAACACTTTTTGATATCGAACTTTAAGACCAATTGCTTTGTAGAGTCCTTGAATCAAGGCTTCATATTCAGCTGTATTGTTTGTGCATTCAAATTCCAACCTGCATGATAACATGGTCTTTTCCCCCTCAAGGCTAACTAAAATACATCCTGCTCCTGCACCTTCACTAGATTTAGACCCATGAAAATATAATGAGCAAAACAAAGGTTTATCTACAGTTTATTTACAGTTTCCTCAGCAATTTTAACATATCTTGATGTATCTTTTTGTGAAAAATTTTCAATTTGAGATGTGAAATTATTAACTGAGAAAGGGGATGGTTGAGCGGTAAAATTGCCAAAGAATGATTCAGATGAGTAATTTCCCAAAATGTTGTTATTGAATGCTATTGATTGATTTTCTTGTTCGAATTCAGTAACAGTATGGGTCATGTGTTTCTCCCGATCAATCTTGATCTGATTTGGCTTTCCTTTATAAGGTAGCCACATATGAGACCAATCGGTGGAAATATAACCATGAAGTTTCTCAGACCAGTCTCTACTCAAAATCAAGCCATAGAATTCAGGTATATCAACAATTAAAATATCAATTCTCTGAACCACTCTTGGATCAGCTGATAACCTAATAGTAACTGAGTTGATTTCTCCTAAAACCTGGACCTTAGTTCTATCCAACTGGACAATATGAATTGCAGACTTTTGGGGTTCAATGTTCAATTTAGAACAAACTGAAGCTGGCATTATATTAGAGGAAGCCCCTGAGTCAATCAAACAGTTGTGTAGATTTCTATTATAGATCTCATAGGTTAAGAGAAAAGGAGGAGTATGGGAATTGGATCTATCTCTGATTAAAACAACATCAGTAGCTTCTACTCTACCAGGAGGTGGTTTACCTACCTCATTAGCAGCTTTGGACAATACGACATTCGGAAGAGGAGAAGAAGGTACAACATCTAATTCCTTAAGCAGCAATTTTTGTTGATGTTTGAGTTTACTAAGCTCAAACATAGTGATATTTGCCTTTGTTTTCTTCATGTCTTCAATAATGTTGTAGTCCATAGAATCCGTAACTACTAATGTCTTAGATGTTGGAGGTGGATTTGAAGCTGATGGTTGATTTTGGGACGGTATCGTTGTAGATTTCTTTGTGGGAACCTTTTCTTTGGTAGTAGTAGTACCTGCATTCCTTTTCTTTTGAGTTATTTGAATAGGTTCAGGAGTACCCTTACTCCTGGTAGTTACAGGAAAAGCTTCCTATTCATTTTCTATATCGGAATTAGGCAAAATAAAGTCCCACATCCCATGACATTCTACAGTTTCCTCTTCTTCAGGTTCTTCGGATGATAAAACTGTTTCTTCCTCTTCTTCCTCTTCGGGATCTGAGTCTGCATTGGATATAGCATTTGGTGGTTTTGATTCAGGTTTCTTAAAGTTTCTAAATGGCCTTTTTGTTGAAGTCTCAGCTACTTGCTTCTTGATTTCTACCATTTCATTTGACATAGTCTTGAGAACTTTTTGGAGACCCTCCATATCATATGGATCTTTAGGCATTTTCTTCTTTGAATCATCTTTGAAAGAGACTTTTTTGGATTTTTTGTCTTCAAGAGCAACTTTCTTTTCTAAAGCAATAATGCATTTCTCTACAGCAAGTGCCTCTTTCATGTTTTCAGCTAGAGTTGGTTTTGCAGCTCTATCTACAAAAATAGCTATATTTGAAGGTAAAGCCGTTATATACCATTCACTTCTGATTTTCTCACTTGGTTTAGAGGCAGTTGGAATCTTATTCAAGAGTTTATTAAACCGTGAATTGAACTCCTTTATAGGTTCTTTAGATTCTATCCTAAGATTCGAGAGATCATTGATTAACGTTGCTAGAGATCTGTCATCACCATATTTAGTCAAGAACTGTTCTTGAAAAATGTTCCAACTTGTAATGGATCCTGAGGGCAAGGAAAAATACCAAGACCCAACTGATCCTTGTAAGGTATAAGGGAAAAGCCTAACAACAACATCTTCTTCTGTCACTCCTTTTAAGTTAACTGCCAACATGAAATTGTTAATATGCTCATTGGCTTGTATTCCTACATCTGGATTAAATTTCAGCAACCATTTTTCAGGATGTGCTGGCAATGGATGTAATGGTGCAGGCATCGTGACTGCACCAGGATTATTCCATGGATTCTGAGCCATTATAGAACTAATACTAGATGATATTGCCGATGAAATTCCAGATGTTTGGGAAGGAGATGATATTGAGGTTTGAGGTGGTTGAGATGTTGAAGTTCCAGATCCCTGTTGGACAACAATGTGTAATGGAGGAGTGGATGGCTGACTTCGCACTGGAGAAGATGAAATGGAGGATGATGATGAGAAAGTCTCACTATCAGATCCTTCAGTTGTTTTTTTTCCCTTTTCCTTTTAGGTAAAGGCAACTCAGTAGGTTCAATACCAAGCTTTCCGCTTTGAAGTCTGGTGAGGTGATGAGGTGGAATGAATTGCGAAGTCTCACTGCCTTGAGATACCTCATATTTCTGTGGTGATATCGAAAAGCCTTGAAGTTTATGGATAAGAGACTGTACTTCAGGAGACTCAGGAGTTAATCATTCTGGGGTATGTTGGGGTTGAGCAGTGGTAGTAGTCTCCTCTTCTTCTCGTTTGAAGACTAGAGTTCCAGCATTCAAAGGAGAGGTCGGAGGTGAAGTGGAGGGAGATTTACTCTCAGAATGGGTTGTAGGTTTGGGTTTGCTCGCCATTCACAGTTCAGGCCCTCCTTCTAGCGCCAAAAATGTTGATGCCTCGAAAATTGCTGCATCAACATCGGGGAAAACCACCTGGTCCGGACCTTAAAGGCAGCTCCTTCTTTTTTTGGTGTGGTGGCTTTGACTAGATATAATGGGACCAATTTCCCAATGATTTGTAAATAGGATAGATAAGTGGTTGAATTTCTATTATCTAATGATAATGATGGATGATTTATTCTAAAATGCAAAATTAAAGAACAACTTAATCTATCCCAGGAAATTTTCACTTTAGTGCAACTTTTGATGATCTTTATTTAAAAATATGCATATAGATGACTCCATTGATAAACAAAGACATTCATTCATATGATGATTACTTTGTTCAAGTCATTATTACACTATTCTTCATATATCATTGAAATAAATATGATTAAAAAGTATAACATTCCTTAAACATTCAATATTGATAAGTATAAGAACTGTTGTTAAAACACATACATATATCCAATGATAGCAAGATTGAATAAATGATGATCCATATAAAAGAGTGGAGCAAAGACAGATAATAGTACCATATGTAATTTGGATCCTTCCCGATATCATTCGCATTTAGATTCCATCTTCTAACTCAAAAATACTCTCACAAAAAAGCAATAGTGCATATCTCATCAAGGTATTCTTCATTAAAATTCAGAATATGGGCCCAATCTTCATAAAAAAATATATATCAGAAGCACAGTAGTGTGACTCCCAATCCAAGTTTTATACAAAAATTTAGGACCCCTTCTAAAGACATGAAAGGGTCTATAAATACTATCTAAGCTAACTGATTATGAAATAAAATGCTATTAGGTGGTATAATCAAATCATGAAAATCTCCTTAAAGTAGGCCTGCTTGCAGTCGGTAGAATGATTCACTATTTCGGCCGATCATCCTTTGGCTTGAGCTGGCAGATAGCAAGCATTGGTTGCAATTCTGGAGGGTGACTTAGAAGTGAATGTAGTTGGGTTGAATATGTAACATAGTGAATTTCGGGAATCATGTAACCGATCACATCGGTTAAACATTTGAGTGTTGCCCTTTGACTGTATGGTTTAACTAGGAAGAATCGAAAGGTGTCCCATGTTAAAATTTGGATGCCTGTGATTAATCTCTCATTCTTTTCCAATTCTTGATTGCATATTTGTTCCAATGCCTTGGCTGATGGCAATTTACTTGGAGTGCATTGTAAAATCAAATTGGACAGATAAAGAGTATCATTAATTAACTCAATCAAATTATCGGTTGTTGATCTACATCTTGAAGTTTCCCTTTCTGCTTTCATCAATTGTGATTGCCATTCTAGGAAAAGAATTTCCTTGTGTGATTCTAGAATTTTAGGCAGATTTGCAGCTTGCCCTTCACTGGTTTCTTGCCAGGCAAGAAAGTTTGTTAATGTCTCATCAGCCTGTTCCAAATTCTGTCTTGCATCAACTGATTTGTCAATCATTGATGAAGCAATCTCACAGAGGGGCTCAGCAAGGGAAATATTATGACATATTAAATTTAATTGTTTAATCAATGCCTTATTGATCTAGAGAGCTTTGGACCTGTTGTGATAGTTGAGCGATTTGCTCATCTTTTGTTTTGTTCATTTTTTCATTCATTGTCTTTAGCGTGGTCAATGCTAAAGATAATTCCTTATGTTTCTGCACTGCACTTTGATCTATTCTCTGCTTTTCCTTGAGCAATTGCTCGTTTAGTTGGTTGTTTACTTGCTGTTGTGCTGCTAATTGTTGTTCTAATTGCTCTATTCTCTGCTGTCTTTCAGATACCTGTGCCTCCAATGAAACAATTGTCTGATCTTTTTCCTTGAGTAAATTGCTCACTTCTGATGCTTTATCCATAGTGGCTGCTGAATATGCCCCAACATATTGAGAGAGTTTTGTGAGGTCTTTGGAAGGATTGAATTCTTCTTTCCATACCACATTAGCCATCTCTGTTTGTGCAGGTAAAAGGGAAGATTGATCAAGTCTTCTCTTTTTCCTTTGTCTTTTTACTACAGCCCTATGCTTAGGGCTATAGAAGACATCTAAAGGTGGTATTTCTTCTATATGCAAAACAATTTCATCCGATGGATCCTTAGGAATTATCTCTACATATTTACTCATAGGTAGGCCACTGGTTCCTTCAGTTGGAACTGTATTTGTTGTTGTCTTGTGACCAATTTTCAGTTCAGGCGTGCTAAAACCTTGTGAACTCTCAGGATTGCTTATAATGGAATCGAACTGTACCATTATTTAAGGAGCTTGGGATCAATCTAAGTATCTATATCCATGTGTTTGTTGCATTTTCCCTGTTCTTTCTCCTGTGTTTTCTCCTGAGTTGGCACTTTTCATTTCTCAGGAATTTTTTCCACAACAGGAGATTTGTCAACAGTTTGTTGTTTAGGCTCACTTGACTGGATTGCTGGGGTGGTGGCTAATAAGTCTAGAGGTAGAGTTTGCAACCTCTGCTCTCTAAGCCTATTAAACATTTCCAACCCTTCATTTTGATACCTGATCCTGGTCAAATTTTTACCTGAAATAATGATTCTGCTGAGGAAAATAGGTCATAAAAGTCATCCTTCTCATGATCAAACTTTGCAAGTTTGGCTTGTTCAAGAACATTATAGGCAACTTTTCTTGGATCATATTGTCTGTTGGGAATTGTTGCAAGATTGAGCATTTTTATTTTTTCTGTCTCCTTTTCTGCATGTTTGTAATCATGGAGAGTGTAAACACCGCATCTTAAAGGAAATGTAGGCCATACTTGTTTCTTGGAATTTTTAAGGGTTTTGGATGTTCCTTCCGTTGTTATCTGGTAGGCCAATTCCCGAGCTAACAGCTTATCGGGCACATACAGGGGAAGGACATGGGGTTTTGTAAGGCTACCAAAAAGCCTTATATAAGTGAATTTGTCTTCTCCGAACCAATTACCTACTGCAGTCAAGTCGATCCCTGCTTCCTCGGAAATCTTGGGGGCAGGCTTATCAAAAATAGCATAGTAGACATGCAACATAAAACCATTGCAAATTTTGTACAAATGATCTTTGTAGTGAGCCTTCCATAATATTTGATGATAGATATGGATTGGCTTAGGGTCTTTGGGAGTCCATCTCCATCCGAGTATCGGATATTCGGAATTAAAGCAAAGAGTATCCATAATATAAGCACTGTAATAAAAAGGGGGAATGGTCCTAGTGGTTTTTCGTGAATTTGATCTGAATTCGAGAATTGTTGTGGCTAATTTATCAGACAAAATGTTTGCCCAATCCATCACATAATTATTGATGGTTGCCTCCATCAGAGGGACCATTTCAATAGTAAACTTGGCAGAGTCATGTATTCCCCACATTCTACACATCATTGCTCTGACATAACAGTAAGGAGAAGCTAATGAGTCCACAGAGTACTTACCTGATGATTCATGCTTGTGCTTCTCAGGAAAATGTCTCCACTGCCTAATCGGGGCCGATTCTGTCTTGTTTTCATTTGTAAATTTTTCAAGGAAGGCTTTGTTGTACCACTTTTCAAGCTCAGGCAAGTGATACATTTTCCTTAGATCATCAGGTTGAAACGAGCCAAATATCCTCCCGTCAATTGTGCAAAATGTTCTGTTTGACACTGGAATTTCCTTTACCACCCATCTCACTACGTCAGTATATGGGAGGATTTTTTCTCATGCTGCTATTCTGTGCAAATATGAACTAGCTAAATCTTTGAGGAACGCTTCCATTTTTTTACTCAAGTCAGCTGTGACTTCTTCTGATATCTCCTCAGGCTCCTCTGCTTCTATTAGATTGTAGATGCTCTCCTAGCTCGTATTTCCAATACTAAGGCACGTAGTGTCTGAGATTAACCCTTTTTTGCTTGGTCCAGGATCCTTGGCTGGCTGCACTGCTGCTGTAGGAGCCGCTGTTGCAGATTTCTTTGATCTCTTTCCCATTTGTTTCAAATTCCTAATTTCAGCGGAATTCTGCACAAGTGATTGGAAAAATAGTGATACAGAGAAATGCTGCTACAGACCAATATGATAATGAAAGAGTTATGTCGATCAGCAGGTGATAATGGACTAGAGTAAGATTGCCGTGGATAAAATATAAAGAAAAGATCTACCCTTAACTGCTTCATTGATTAGCCGTTTAACCTGTCAATCATGATAAAAGAAGTTTTAAATGCCCATCATGTCGTTTATATGCCAAATGATTCATTCAAACGTGGCTTAGATTTCTTTGATGGATAATCAGTGATAATTCACAAATCGGAGATTGGTAACATGAAAGGAAAGGCTTTAATGCTTGTTTTAAACATCTCCGATCATCGAAAGGTGATATAATGCATGCAAACCTTTAAGATATATCCTCGAGATACGCATCTCATTAATGCATCACAATCGAGGAATGGATTCAGGCTTTATTGCTGTGTCAATGCGATTTCGCCGATAGCCGATTGCGATATGCTTTATCGCATCGGAGGATTTGAGTCTGCCTTCCATCATGTGTTGACTTGTTATTGCCGATTGCTGATGGCGATACGCTTTATCGCATCGAAGAATTTAAGAGGCTCTATTACATTGCTGCTTTGGCATTTACCTTTTCTGATATCCGATTGCGATATGCTTTTCGGATCAGAGAGAATGGATGTATCTTTGTGCATGCTTCCTTTGTTATTGCGATATGCGATCTTGCGATCGCTTTATCACAATAATGAAGAGTTGTATAATAATTTAAAGCCATACTTTATTTCTATTCAAAAGGCTTTTAAAATTTTCATTTACGTTAAACCTTTTAATAAGGGTTTTTATTATGATGGGTTAATACCAATTTATTTACACATCTAAGTTTATTTTAAAAGGGACCCATTTCATATTATGATTTTGCATATATATTTTATGAAATGGGGGGTTGTTGTACAGCACAACACATACATACATACATATATGGATTAAGATATAATGATCGTTGTCATAAACATACATACATACATAAATACATATCTGGATTAAGAGATAATGATCACTATGCGTGACAGGACCTGCATCCTAGTGACAAAGTACCATAGAAAATTGATAATCGAAAGCAAGGATTTAAATTCAGTGTAGAAAGAAATCAGACGCAAGGACTTAAATGAAGGAATCAAAAGCGAGGATTTAAATTCAACGCAAAAATAAATTGGAAATGACTATGAGGAGAAGCTAGGGAGACGAGGCTACATGACACACCATCCAAACAAATGTTCAAAACACCATAAATTTTCTTCATCAATTAAACAAACAATTCAATTCATCATATTTTGTGTTGGTGTCATTGGGGGGGCGATGACCGAGAGCCCTAATAGAAAGATATTGTGAGTGGGCCCCCTCCCTAGAAAAATACATTTAATATCATGTGGTTATATGAATCACGTAGAAAATATTAAACTCATAAGAACATATACTACGCTTGATCTTAGCCAAAAGACCAAGAAAGGTATGCTTTATCCCTTCTCTCTCCCTCCCTTATCTACTACTCCTCCTCTCCTTTCATTTTACCCATTCCAGGAGAAATACCATCTCCACCCTTGACCCTTGGGAATTCTCCTGAGACCACCTCAACCAGGAAAGTCTACCATCCATCTAAATATTAATCAAATAGAGAAGCCATTACATCAAATGGCAAGGCAAGGCTGAAACCACTGTCAATCTAGGAAAATCCTATGCCAGTGACAAAAAATAACCAAAGAACCACATACATGTACCATGCATCCAAATATCACAAGGAAATCACACATGCAACCTGTTATCTGTAATATACACTCGCTATAGCTATTTTTCCAAGATTTTCCTTGCACTCCCTTACTTTCCTTTTCTTTCTTTCTTTCATTTTCCTTCATTTTCTCTCTAATTTCCCTTGCATTCATATTTGTGTCCCTTCATCTCCCTTTTTTTCTTTTTTCCTTTCTTTTAAATGTCATTTGTTGCCTCTTTGTCTTTTCCAATTTCCATATCCATTAATAAGGCACAAGTGATTTCCACCATAATTTTTTCCCACCATTCAACTTGGAATACATGTCCCATGACCTTGTTTTTATGTTTTATTTACATGAAAAATCAACTAAGGGTTGTTACAAATCCCTCCCCCTTGGGGGAACACTGTCCTCGGTGTTTGATGACACTTATGACTAGAAAACATACTACCTATGGAGCTTTATAACACAACTTGATGTGGTATTTACAATGATATATATATATATATATATATATATACACACACACACACCAAAAACTCATTTGATTCAATCAAGAAATAAAGAAGGATACAAAGACCACATCTGATCAACCATCTCCTAGGTAGCTTCATCAGGCTCAAAGTGCTTCCATTGCACTTTAACCTTCTCTATTGATCTGTTTCAGAGCATGAGTTGTTTTCACTGCAATATGCATTGTGGCTCTGGATGGAACTCTTCCTCTAGTTCCACCTACAATATAGACTAATCAATCACATGATCAGCATCCTACACATATCTCTTAAGCAATGAAACGTGGAAAAAACATGGACTTTCACTATTGGTGGCAGTGCAATTATGTAGGCCAATAGTCCAATCCTCTCTAGGATCTCGAAAGGCCCACAATACTGAGGTGCTAGCTTGGCACATGACCCAATCCTCAAGGAGCTCTTCTTGGGGCTTGATGCGCAAATACACATGATCCTCAACATGAAACTCCCTGAATTCTCTATGTTGATCTGCATAACTCTTTTTCTTGTCTTGTGCTGCCTTCGAATTCCTTCTAATAACCTGCATCTCCTACTCCATCTAAACCAACATATCTGGTCCAATCAACACCCTATTCACTAGATCGCTCCAACTGATAGGAGTATTACAAATCTTCCCATAGAGAGCCGCAAATGGACTCATCTTAAAGGATTCTTAATTTGAATTATTATAAGAAAAATCCACCAGTGGAAAATACTCCTCCCACCTCCTCTGTTGATGCATGATATACATCATTAACATATCCTCAAGAATCTTGTTAACCCTCTCTGTCTGTCCATCTATCTATAGATGATAAGTTGTACTGAAAGCTAACTTTGTCTCCAAACATGCAAACAACTCCTTCCAAAACTTGGAAGTGGATTTGGCATCTCAGTATGATATAATCTTCCTGGGAACTCCTTGCAACCTCATTATCTCCCTAATGAAGATCTGAGCTACCTCACTAGCTGAATTAGTATATTTCACTACAATAAAGTGAGCTACCATGCTCAGCTTGTCAACTACAACCATGATGGAATCATGTTGTCTCGATATCCTCAACAATCTTGTAATTAAGTCCATGGAAATGACCTCCCATTTCCAATTCTGGAACTAGAATGGGCTGCAAAAGACTAGTTGGATGCTTGCATTTAGCTTTCCCCTATTGACAGTCCAAGCACAATGCAACAAACTCAATAGCCTATTTCTTCCAAATCGGCCAATAGTAGAACTTCTTCATAGTTTTCAAAGTCTTCTGGTATCCTGGGTAGCCTGAATACGAATTGACATGAGACTGTCTCAAAATAAGCTTCTTCAACTCACCACTGTCAGACACATAGATCATGTTCTTAAATCTAACCAAGCCATCTGAGGTGATACTCCTCATCCCTATCACCTTCATCCTGCTGCTGCAACCTCTACTTCAGCTATTGTTACTTCTCATCAAGTTTCCCTGCATGCAAAATATGCTCCTGGAAATCTATCCCATAAGAGCTCACGACTAAAATACGATTCACTCGTACTCTCTTTTTGTGAGTGTTTGGAACCTTGTTCTCCTTTCCCTTAATGTACCTGATCTCAAATTGAAATTCGCTGAGGGTAGCCAACTATATAGCTTTCCTAAAATTTAGATTGGGTTGGTTAAATAGATATCTTAGTCCACCGTGATCACTCATCAAGATGAAATTCCTATGAAGGAGATAATGTCTCCACATACTCGATGCATGAATGATAACTTCCAACTCAAGATCATGAGTCACATAGTTCTGATCATGCTCAATCATCTTCCTTGATTCATAACAAACTACATACCATTCCTGCATCAAGAATCCACCAAGTCCTTCCTTGCAAGCATTTGTGCAAACCAAAAACTGCTTATCAGGATTTACAATCTTCAAAACTGGAGCGTTTGTAAGCAAATGTTTCAACTGCTCAAAAATAGTTGCACACTCCTTAGTCCATTCAAAATTCCTCCCTTTTCTCTGCAAATATGTAATAGGATAACCAATCTTAGATAAGTTCCTAATGAGCCACCTATAATAACGTATTAGTACCATGAATGATCTGACCTCGTCCACATTTCTAGGAGTTGGCCACTCCATGATATCTTTAATATTTTCCAAATCCACTACTATCCCTTCCCTCAAAAAAACATGTACCAAGTAATGAATCTGAGTCTAAAAGAAGTTGCACTTACTAAGCTTGGAATACAACTGATGCTCTCTCAACAATCTCAACACCATTTCTCTAGCTCTAGTAAGTCATCGAAATTGTTCAATTACTCTAGTACATGTGAAAGAAAACATGAATCACAAACATTAGAAGAATAGTTTAAAAAAATCCACAATCCATGCATGAAAATGTGTTGGCCAAAAGGCTATGAGTATTAAGCAAAAGTTCTAAGATACATAAGTACAATGAACACCACTAGCTCCAATAGTGGAGCGTTAGAGCCACTACTTGCTCCCCAAAAGTACTATCTCTATCTCTCTAATGTCTATGGGAGAAGCCAAGGTTAAAATTCCTTTGCGTGAGTAATGAGCATCATTTTATAATTTGATGCAAGAATTTTAATATCCTTATAACTATTGGATTTCCAAATTCTAATGACCATTGGACTTCTAAGACCTTTTGACTTCCAAATGAATTTTGGAATTACATGTTTTTTGGACTTCTATACATGGCTCTTTTGTCCATACATGACTCTTGGACTTCCACTTCTTTGTCTTTACAATGATTACATCAATACATCATAATTTACACATCATCATTTGATGAGGATGTGACAAGTCACTATCATTGATGACTCAGACTCATAATGACTGATGACATGGACTTTATTTAATGGGTGACATGGCTATCACTCATATCTTTGCTATTTCATGCAACTTCCGATTGTTGATGTCTTCACCCTCCAAATGGTTTTTGATCTTATGGAGCCTTCAGGGTGTTTCAATCATTAAGACTTAAATGTGTTCTTTGTTCTTTAATGCTTCCTTTGTTTGCCTTATTTGCCTAATATTCTTCATGCATGCCTGCCATGTTGTTCCTAAAATACCTGTAACTGCAATCACTCATGAAACACAAGCATCAACCTAAAAATCTCCTATTCGAACATGTTTCATGCATATTTTTTTTTCATACCTTAACAATGTGCTTGGAAGGAGCAAGGGGATCTTTTGGGCAAAAGGGTGCACTTCAAAAGGATTTAGGGTTGAGGACAAGGAGCTTTGGCGCTTCAACATGCACTCATGCACTCAAGATGAGAGAGAAAAATTCAAGGAAGGGGACAAGGTGCATGTACGAAGGATGGAGGATGAGGCTTTGGGCTTCTCAACTGTGTTTTTTTTATCAATAGAGACAAGGAGGCCGTAGGGCACATAGCTGAAGTTTGAAGGGGAAGGATTCACGACTTTAGGGTGCACTCATGTGCTCAAGAAGGCAAAGGAGGGTGCAGGGCGTAGTGTCAAAGGATGAAGGATGAGGCTTCATGGATTCAGAGTGTCCTTATGTGCTTAGAAGGGTAAAGGAGGTCTTAGGATGCATTGCTTAAGGCTAAATGGGTTATGCTTCAGGTCTTCGGGGTGCGTTCATATGCTCAAGGATGGTGTTGCCCTTTAAGTCAAAGAAGTGCGCTCAAAGGAAGACTTGGTTGTTTAGGGCACAATTTGGAACAAGGCAAGGGACATATTATTTGGGAGTGCATTATGTGCTCTCAGAGGTCACAGGGAAGACTTACTGATAATGAAGGATATCTTGATCAAGGCTTAAGAGTGCACTCATGCACTCATTGCCTTAATGGGTTCACTTTGCAACCAAATTTTTTCTAATTATGGAAGATAGAACAAGGGGAAAACAAATTGAGTTTATACATAAAATCATGTGCAACACATACCAACTCATCAAGGAAACTTATACAAGCTTGAAAAATGATAAATAGACATCAAAATTCCACTTTACATACATTCCCAACATATAACAAACAAAGCGTGTGTGACTGCGACCAAAAGTGTCTTTTTACAACAAACAAAGGTGTCATGATCATGAAATGCACTAGAGATGTTCTAATCAATGTGAAAACACATAATAATGATCAATAACACTTGAAACATATAAAATGACTCATAACGACACTTGACGACCAAGGCGATAGTAGATGCGACAGTGAAGTAGGCTCCAAAATTTGAATGTGCTGAAATTTTTGAGGGTTTTGTAGCAACGACAACATAATGTTAAAGGAAATCCATTGATGAACCTTTGGACCTTGTTTTTCTCATCCTTAAGGTGGGAACATACCTCAACAACTCTAGAAACTTGGTCATGTACTCTTCATATGTCTAGAACCCATCTTAAGATCATAGAATTCCTTTTCCTTCCCATCATAATATCTCTCAGACAAATAATTCTTTCTGGAGAGTCTTTTAAAATCATGCTAAATTAGGTCCTCTTCCCTGATGCCTCTAACATTCTTAACATCTTCCCACCAGATATCTGCTTTTCCCTTGAAATTGAAGATAGTAGTATATTGGTTTTCACGTTCTCTGAATAATCATGTAATCTAAAGATCTTATTCATCCCAAGCAACCACACTTCTGAATCTTTTGATTTCTTCATTCCCCATCAAAAGTATGGGGGCTTAGTTTCTTGAACTCATTTGGAAAGTATCCCCTCTCACTCCTCTCGTAAGGATGTTGGTGATAATAATGATGATGTCTCTTGAAACCATAGATAGAACAAAATACATGAGTGCTAGCCCTCCTGTCAGGTGTCTCCAAGGATCTTCCATGTCTGACTGTATCATCTATGTCCATCACATGTCTCCTATGAGACCTATTACCATATGTCGCATTTATCTTTTATTCCTGTCCATAACTGATCCCCAACTGTCCTTATTTCTACAAATATGAAATACTCTGAAGAATCACTGCATTGAGTTGTGATTGCTTTCCTGAGCCCTTGCAAGTCTTTCCTATGCTTCAATTAATGTGTTATTATCTACCTTGCAACTTCAAATATTTTCCCTCAAACTCCTGAATGTATCTACTAAATGAGGAGAATACTCTTCTCCTTGTTGCTCAATTGACTTTTCCCATTCCATTGATTTCACATCAGGTTTGTAAGGGGAGCCATGTGAATTGTAGTCCACAACTTTGTTTTTCATTTATGATCCTCTATTTCCTAGAAACATACCATGTTAGATAAACCAAATAGAAGACATAGTCGAGTTAATACCTCGGTGTATCTCAGTGGAGGCTATCACATCTACACAACTTAGTCCAGATTAGCACGATATATATATATATATATATATATATATATATATATATATATATATATATATATATATGTATATGTATATGTATATGTATATGTATATGTATATGTATATGTATATGTATATGTATATGTATATGTATATATATATATATATATATATATGTATATATATATATATGTATATATATATACATATATATATATATATGTATGTATGTATATATATATATGTATATATATATATATATATATATATATATATATATATATATATATATATACATATACATATTATATATGTATATATATGTATATATATATATATATATACATATATATACATATTATATATGTATATATATGTATATATATGTATATATATATATATATATACATATATATACATATCTAATATGTATATATATGTATATATATATATATATACATATATATACATATATAATATGTATATGTATATATGTATATATATATATATATATATATATATATATATATATATATATATATATATCAACATCATTATGCATGCATGATAATAATACAAATATATAATAATAATTGCACATATAATAACCATAACCATCTACGTGTACCCCGAGATCCAGTGCTCCAACCTCGCTCTGATACCACCCCGTAACACCCCACCCCACATTTGCTTGATTTTACAAGCTCTCTAGGGTAAACATGAGCTGAGTATTGCTATGACATGACCCGACCTCCAAGTTCCATTTATGGAAGTGGGGCCTATGAACCAGAACATTTATTGCCACCCCTCAGGATACCAGATCACTTAGGAGTCTGAAAAGTTGGAAGTGGGCCATTTTTTATAAGCAAAATTGGAAATGTGGTATGAACCAAAAGTTGAGTTATGTTTCAAAATTATGCACTAACTCAGATCCCACAAAGGGTGTTGGTTGATTACGATGGTAGGATGATGGTCATGGAAATTGAAATCTTCCAAGGAGTGTGTAACAACTCACTTACCAAATGAACTAGCCCAAAAAAATGGATGGCTCTAAAGTGTGCGGCCTATACTTGACCGTCATAGCAATTTCTAGGCTCTGATGAGTAGGAGGATGTGGGAGTCATTGAGAAACCTTCGATGGATCATCCCCCAGTGCAAAACTTGGTGGTAGGAGCTAATAGTCAAATGAGAACTTTAAATACTAAAGTGGAGAAAGGTTCCATGTGAACAACACTTGGACATGGTTTAGTCTATCCTAAGAGACGGGGAAGCCCTGTATCAAGTTTGCACTTTGCACAAGCATTGAAATTGAATCGTGTTAATATTCTTGAACTGGACCATGGCGACAGATGGAAATTTTAGGAAATTTGGAGATATTGTCAAGGGGCATGGGAAGAATGCATTTAATAATATGTGCTTCTATGAACCACCTATCAAATATTTAAAAAATAAGAACAAATAATACACTTTATATTAGCCAAAAGGCCAAGAAAGGTATGCTTTATCCCTGATCTCTTTGTCCCTTTTCTACTACCCGCCCTCTTCTCTCTTTCTACTCACTCATGCATGTGGTAAAAATCATTTTTATCCCCCCCTCCAATAATACTTACAATTTAAATAAACATTCCATGTACCATAAAACTTATAACTAATAAATAATTAATGTCTTCATATTCTTACCATTTTCACTCTTCACTGAGTCAACTCATTGGTTTCACTAGTTAAATATCCTCTTTTCACTCCACTCTACAACATTCGATGCACTTGAAAGAATGAAAATTCAACAGATAGCATTTAAAAAACAGAGTGGGTAGAAATGGGTGCATGCACTTTCATTAAAGCTTCATCCAACTCTATGCCCAAATAACCCATTAATGACATCCACATGAGAATCTGGGATGTGTCGTGTGAGGCCCAAGTCGGGGTGGGGGGAGAAGCGAACAATTGAGGAATATATATATATATATATATATATATATATATATAATTGAGGAATATCTCTCTCTCTCTCTCTCTCTCTCTCTCTATATATATATATATATATATATATATTGGAGACAAAGGAAAATATTGATGAAATGTGGGAGAAGAGTTATATATTACTAGCCTTGGATATGAAACAAGATCTAAAGTGGGAATGCTTTTTTTTTCCACCACTGCCACAAAATGCAACATTAAATATGCAAGACTAGCATAAGAAAAACAATTGTCGATTAAGATGTGTCAATCCTTGTCTATGCAAATGGGGGAAAATTTTCACATTCACACATATGCATTTAATACCACTAATGTGATTCATGCAAGAATTTGGACCTTGTTGACCATTCTAGAAACTTTGGACAACTCAATGCTAATTTGAGATTCCCACATCTTGCATCATTTGCAGGTATCAAACATCATTTTTGGCAGCAATTTTTTTCTCTCTAAAGTACACACCCTTTTCATGTATTCTATCTCATTGTGAGCTCTTTTACGAGCTTTGGAACTGATTCTCATTTTGTGCACAATAGTTATGGCCTTGACAATTCGGCCATCATTTTTCCACCTTAGCCCCTATGACGCTAGGCCTTCCATGCCTCATCTTCTCACCTTCTTCTATTTTCATTTATGAATTTATTTATAAACACGATGAATGTATTCTCAACTTTTGGGTAGAGTGTTGCACATGAGAGTAGCTAAGTGTCTCTCCTTAGAGATTTTCACCACCATGTAATTGACCATTTGATAATAATACTTGCATTCTTCCACAAATGTGTGTCTGCGTGTTTCATTCTATTTTCTTATTTCTACAATTTTGGTTATTTAATTATTGATATACACATTAGTTTCCATGGATTACCATGTGTCCATAAACTCCCGCCTCAATATGGATCAACAATGTCAAAGCCTTGTCTTGCTCGATGCATGCCCCTCTAACAATATTAGGGTATAAGTGGCTAGGTCAATTGATGTGCAATCCATATGGCTATCTTATTTTCCTGCCTATATGAAATCAAATGGTAGAATAAAATGGAGTAACATATCCCATCACGTTGTTACTCCAAGACGTCATTAAAAATAAAAGAATCTAGACATTGAATCAATGTGCTAAGACATTTCAACAAATCTCCACCATCACGAGTTCCTCTACTTCATAGAGCCTTACCGTCAATAGAGATATGCTTTTATAGATGCAAGTTAATATGGATATCCCTATGTTTCAAGAAAGGAGATGCATATGCTTAAAAGCGGTCATTGAACTACCTA
Organism: Pinus tabuliformis; assembly: GCA_031772625.1. Taxonomy (NCBI): domain Eukaryota; kingdom Viridiplantae; phylum Streptophyta; class Pinopsida; order Pinales; family Pinaceae; genus Pinus; species Pinus tabuliformis. The sequence continues at coordinate 318,431,898 of CM062807.1, forward strand.
TAGTCATTAATAACTTCTTAGGTAAGGAGAAAATTACATTTGTGCCTTGAACCACACCCCTTTGTCCAACATTGCTGGGAAAACCATTGTCAATAAGCATTATAGATGAAGAAGTGTGAAGTGCTATGTTTGAAGACACAACCTACATGGGGTGATTAGGAACCTTTTCCCTATTTCATTTTGTCGGCGGTATGGGTGATTGAGAACCAGCCTAGATCTGAATTTAAGATGGATTTATGTTGGTTTCATTATTACTATTTTTCCATTGAAAATCAGGGTAGGTCCACCCAAAGGGACCACACCCCTCGACCAAACTAATCCGAGCCTAACCCTGAGGGTGTCGAGGAGGATTGAACCCGTGACCTTCTAATGACAAGGTGTTTTAGCAATGAGAATTCAAACAATTGAGCTAACGCTAAGGGCTAGGTTGGTTTCATTATTAGTTATAAATATAAATATAAATATTAATTTTATGTTTTTTATTTTATTTTATTTTATTTATAGTTTTATGTAATCTGAGCAAGTCAAAATGTTTTATTGGTCATTATAATTATTATTTTATTTTATTTTATTTTGACTGATTCAAAATGTTTACGAGACATTACAACATCTCCCCCATTTACATGTGTTTTTTATATTTATTTAAGCTAGCCTAGATCCCTCTTGACCTTGTATCTATCAAGCGCTGAGAGAGTTCAAATATTTCAAGGTGCAAACCTTTCCTCAAGTTTTTCACTTAGAAAAAAGGTTTGCAACTCAAAATATTTTATCCCTCTCAACGCTTGACAGATCTAGGGTTAAAATGGATCTAGGTAAGTTTTTATATACACACATACCATATTTGGGTTGGATCCATCTCTCCCTCTCTCTCTTCCCTCCCACTCTACTCTCTCCCTCACTCTCTCTCCATCTCTCCCTTGTCACCCTCTCTCTCTATCCACCTTTCTTTCTTTATGTATTTCTTCTTCCCCCTCACTCTCCCCATCCAAGTCCATCTCTCTCTCTCCTCTCTCTCAAGTCCTATCTATTTTCCTTTCTCTCCCACATCCCTCTGTATCTCCCCCCCATCACTCTCTCTCTCTCTCTTCCTTCCAAATCTATCACTGTCTCCCTCCTTATCTCCTTCTCTCTCTCCCATTCTCTCCCCCTCCATATTTGTGTCTCCGTCTCTCTCTCTCTCTCTCTCTCTCTCTGCCTTCTCCCCCTCTCTCTCCTCTCTCTATTCCCTCATCTCCTCTCTCTCCATTTCTCCCTTGTCACTCCATTTATGTTTCCACTTCTATCTCTCTATGTCTTTGTTCTTCTCCCTTTCTCTCTCCCCCCTCCAACTCCATCTCTTTCTCAAGTCCTCTCTCTCTTCCTTCCTCTATCTCCCTTTCTCTCCCACCTCCCTTTGTCTCTCCCCTCATCTCTATCTCTCTCTCCCCTCCAACTCTGTCACTATCTCCCTCCCTCTCTCCTTATCTCTCCCCCCTCCATCTCTATGTCTTCCTCTCTCCCCCACCTTTCTCTCCCTCTCTCTTTCTTCCATCCTCTCCTCTCTCTATCACTCTCCTTCCATCTCTCCCTTATCACTCCTCTCTCTACCTATATCTCTTTGTGTATTTATTCTTCCCTCCCTCTTTCTTCCCCTCCAACTCCATCTTTCTCTCCCTCCCCTGCTCTCTCTCTCAACCTCTCTCTCTCTCTCCCTGTCCCCATCCATATGATGTCTTTATCTCTCCAACTCTTTTCTCTCCAGCTATATCTCTCTCTCCCCATCCTTATGATATGGATTTTTCGCTCTATGTAATCAATTATATATGTAATGTCTAAAATATTTTACATTTTAATTTTTGATTGGGGAATGAGTTATGGTTTTTTGGTATGTGGTATTGATAAGCCATGGTATTGGTCCATGATATTGTAACAAAATCTATTTACAAGTTAATAATATCCATGGTAAAGTGGGGGTGGATATTCATTGTTAAGAAACTTGTTATATTGTAAGTATTAAGTTTTTATGTCTTATTAATTAAATTTAAATATGGTTATGGAATAATTATTTTTCCTTGGCTAAGGTAGGGCTCTAACAATCGATTTGTATATTGATCGCTATTAGTTTAGCATTGACCAATGCAAATTATAATGTTTAATTTTGAAAAATAAATATTTTTTTTCAATTTTATTAAAAGAAAATTTTCAAACATCTTATTGCAACCTTTGCACATTATAATGTCATGTGGATAATTTTCTTACATATTTTATGCCATAATTTATGGATATGGTTGCAATATTCACGCATGAGTTTTAGATATTTGTGTAGTGATTTTTTATACTTATACTCAAGTAAATAACACATTTACCATCAATTGATTCCCACCATAATTTAAGCAATTCTTTTCATAAAAAATGGATAGGAATGAGATGTAAAAAATATACTTACACGAATTACGTCCCACCATTATTGATGTTTTCTTCAACACTTATGTAGGAGTAAAATTGTAAATGTGTAGACTTAATAGTGGTTACTACTCACCAAAATTTATGCAAGTTCTTCTGCTTGAGTAAGCAATTTACTTATCCACTTCTGCTTGAGTAAGCAATTTACTTATCCACTTCACATCTCAATTTATTAGTTCCTACCAAAGCAAGACTCCAGGATTATTTTCCTATCAATCATTATTAATTCAGAATTAACCAATGTAAGTTATTATTATTTATGCAATTTTTCCCCAACATAACATGAGTTGGAGGGGCTAAGCCGCCCTACAAAACAGAATTACAATATAACAAATCGAATTTTATTACTTTTAATTTTTTATTATTAATTGAGCCAAGATTTAAATGTTTACATTCATTTATAGACACTACAACATCTCCCCCATACTAGGCTCTAGATTAGCTGACATATAAATTTTAAATGTTTATGTTAAATGATAAATTTTACAAACATTTATGCCTACACGTTTACCCCACCTTTGGGCACAACAAAATTAAAATAAATTATTTTGATTTTTAAATGAGTTATGGTTTTTGTACTGTGGAATTGATAAGCCATAGTATTGGCCCATGGTATTGTAACAAAGTGTATTTACAAGTTAATAATACCCATGGTAGAATATGGGTCAATATACATGGTTACAAATCTTGTTATATTGTAAGTTTATTGTAAGTATTAATTTTTTTGTGTGCTTATTAACTAAATTTAAATATAGTTACAAAATCATTGTTTTACACCACTACATATCCCTATACCTTTTTGCTTTTAGATTTAATTTAAAAAAATGTTATAAATTAAATTAAAATAAAATATTTAAAAGATGTTGACATACAATCTTTCTTACATTACACCTAACGCCTACACATCTCCCCCATACTCAGTTATAGAGCACTCTCAGCCTAATAAACTACATGGGGTGATGTTGTGGAGACCCTCAAAGAGGAATATTATCACATGGGGAACTACAAGGACCAATACCTCAAATGGCTACAATGCCACTAGCCTTAGGATCAAACTATATATGACTATACCAACACCTTCCATACCTTGCCTACAAAATTCTAAAAGTAACTAGCATAGATTTCTCAAGTGCAATGGTGGCTTGCACAAGTATATGTGTACTAACATGGAGTCATTGGATATCTCAATGTGATTAGGAGTGACCTATATATATTTGGTTAAAATTAAGGAGAATTTTAAGCACAAAGGTAAAACATAGTTTTTCCTTGAAACAAATCGCAACTACGCATGACTAATCAACAACTTGATCGCTCATATTCTTTTTGCATAGTGTACTTGCCCACTTTAAGTGCGCAGTGGAATTAAACATTTCAAAAGCATCCATGGTTCATGACTTGGCAGAATCAAATACCCATGGACTCAAGAAAAATGCTCCATAAGGGAAGATAAAACCCATGAGCTATGAGAGGAAAAGCCGCATTCAAATTTATCCATCACATAGAAATCTCAAAGGACCATTTTCAATCTCAAGATGAATATTCCCGCAATATTCTTTTGGAGATGAAATGTAGTTGCACACTTGCTAACAAGGACAAGATCAAATTAACCTTCAAGGTGAAACATATTTACAACAATACAACATATTGATAAGGAAAAACTGATGAAGTAAATTGTGACAATGGTTATTCAAATTCCCCTCTCATAGGATTTGTATCAAGCACAAGAAATTGATAAGGAAAAAATGATAAAGTAAATTGTGACTATGGTTATTCAAAGTCCCCTCTCATAGGATTTGTATCAAGCACAAGCACTAGGCAACCCCTTGATACCACAAACACATCATCATTATCCAACTTTTCACTATAATAAGGCAAGGAAAAAATTATTCCCCGTGTTGTGAAAGCTTCAAAGGTGAAGAGTTGACAATCACTGTAAAGGAATTAGAATAAATGTTTTCCTCATTGTAAAAAATCTAAAATGGAAGAGTTTTATTATTATTTTTGTAAAGGCATTTGTAAAACAAATTCTCTAGCTCTGACTCAAACCCAAGTCTCTTGAATGAGACTTGAGTATCTCAATCAATTGAAGTACAACGACGTAAACAATTAGATATACTTGGAAGTAATTTTAAAGACATTTAAATCTAAAACTTTAAAATTTTGAAGATGTTGTAGTTTGTTTGCATCAATAATCAATAAAAAAATAGCTCGAATTTGTTCAAGGCAACGCAACCCAAATTTCCAACTTATGTTTTCCATTGAGGACCAACAAGTGTATATCTAAAACTTCTAGATGCATCCTAATCGATCATGTTAGATGTGATGATGATTTGAAATATGAAATGGCTAAGATCAAGATCCCACCAATAAATCAAAAGCAAATTCGAACCTCATCGAGAACACAAGATGTTGTAGGAAGTTCATAAGGTTTTATTATGGCATCACTTTATTTATGGATGAACTTCACTAAAGGAGGTTGAGTTTTTATTGTTGAATGATTCCTGAGAATATTTTGATCCGTTGAAGAAGAAGCTAGTCAAATATCTTACTTTAGGAATCCCTTATCCTAACAAGCAGTTTCATGTGCAAGTTAACTCCATGAATATTGGTGTTTATGCCATCTTACCTCAACCCACGGAGGGAAGGATTGACCACCCACATTATCATGTCAATAAAAAAATTAGATAACGTGGAAATGAATTATCTTATGACAGAGAGCGAAGGCCTTGGAATGACATTCTCTCTACATCTATTCTAACATTACCCATCCTGAAACTCTTTTGCCAATAACACTGATCAATTTAAAATTCTAATGCATCATGTTCACCGTCGGATACGACTCTTACTCTCCCAAGAATTCAACTCTCAAACCATGGAAAAAACACTTAATTATCACCTCAAGCGAGACAACTCAGTGAGAGTTTGCCTAAGATAAGGATCAATGGTATAGATCATGACATCCACATGAACATTTGTTCAAAATAAAAATAGAAAATTAAAGGACCCAACAAACACTTGTATAAACGGGACTTAATGATACCTTAAGGAGATGTGTCCTTGGTCATGAAAGATGGTGCATCATATAGGTACTTGACATAACTTTTAGGGAATGAGTATATCTCTATAGAAAGATGAGATCCAATTAAAACCCATTATTCCATAGTCTCCATTTGACATGTGGGAAATATGTTTTTTCCGCATGATTTTTATTGGAGTAAGGATGATTAAATCCAAATGGGTGAAATTAAAAATACGATATTCACAAAGTGGGTAGAAATAGAACTAGTTTAGGACTATATTGTATAGACAACAACAAGGATTATTTATTACAATGTGATTACAAGGTTTTGGTGCCCCTTGTAAATAACAAGATATGAATGGACCCACTTTAAATCCTACTATTAGGATATTAACGTATGAATTCATGTTTCAACATACAAATAGCTCCTTTGTTGCCCTTTGGCCAATGAAGTAGTAGAGTCTTTCCACAATATTTTGATGAAAACCCCAACCAAAATTCACAACATCAAAAGGGACAAATAGGACGACAAAGACCTAGAATTATTATGAGCATATATGAAATCCCAAAAGAGTAGATAGGCCATGCCCCATTTAAAATTGTGTTGAGAGAAAAAGTGGTGACTCAAATGCACTTGATGCCTTCAAAAACAAAAAATAGAGGTGTGCTTAAATTCGGTGTGATGGAATCTATGGAAGATATACAAATAGATATTATGACTTAACGTCACATGCTATACTGCCTATCAATACAAAAGAAATAGTGGAATCCCACAAAGATCAAAATATAAAAAATAAAAAGTTTAAGAACATAGGACTTGTAACAACATAAGACAAAATAGGCCATAACCCTTTTAAAATTGTGTCAAGAAAAAAACTGGTGGATTGAATGCACTTGATGCCTTCAACAACAAAAAATAGAGGTGTGCTTAAACTTGGCATGATGGAATTTATGGAAGATAAAACAATAGATATTATGACTTAATATCATGTACTATACTTCCTATAAATACAAAATAAGTAGTGGAATATTAAAAAAAAAAAAAAGCAGTTCAGGAACATAGGAATTGTATCAATACATGACGATTAAATTAGAGACACTTTAAGAAGATTGGAAATCATTGGACTTGGAACTTATATTTTCAAATACATCAGATCTAGTTGCCTTGTCAAACTAATTATACTTCAAGGCTTTATATTAAAGAAAGTTGGAAATGGGGACAAATTGTTGAAGACCCCAACTTTTTGTTAAAGAGATAAAGAAAAAAAACCTATAGGTTAGTTGGGATAAGGGTGGCTAGCGCTTTGTAGTGGAAAGGAGGCTGGTCAACTATCCAAACCCTCAACCATAATAGGGAAATGTTATAGTTCAAAGTTAACTATTTTGAAATAAACAAAGAATAAAGGCAGTTGAATCATCAGATGAAGAGAAAGAAAAAGAAACAATTTAGGGAATGGAGTTACACTAAAAAAGAATACATTGTATCAGAAAATTAAACTTTCATGGAAGAATAAATTGGAGGAAAATCATTTGAGAGGGAGAAATAAGCCGTAGAGTAATTAAATGAGATATGGAGTAGCATTGACCTATGGAATTGTGGGGTTGTTGTAGAAGATTATAAACCAAGATTGAGATAGTAAGTATTAAATCTTCATTGAGAGAGAAAAAAAACTTAAGAAGAGGATGGAAATCTGATAGAGGAGTTAACCCAACAAAATTTGTCATAAATGATTAAGAAAAAAATAAATCACATATAATTTAGTGAGGAGATAACAATTGGAAGTTAAATAGGATGCAAGACAGTTTATGGGAGATGTCCATTCTAGACAAGGTTGAATGGAAAACCGATCAACGTAAGAGCACTATTAAAACTGTTGCACCAAAATTAATGGAATTAAGATCAATGGAAGTAGGATCGACAAAGGCAGGATCAACATAAGAATAATTGAAAAAAGTTGGTTTGACGACTAAAAGGCCATTAGAAATTGAGTCAATGACACCTACAATTAAAACTTGTTGCACCCAAATTAATGGAATTAAGATCAATGGAAATGGATAAACAAAGGTGGGATCAACATAAGAATAATTAACAAAAGTCGGTTTGATGACTAAAAGGCCATTGGAAAGTGATTCAATGGCACCTATAATTAAAATTGTTGCACCCAAATTAATGGAATTAAGATCAATGGAAGTAGGATAAAAAAAGGTGGCATCAACATAAGAAGAATTAAGATAATTTGGTTTAATGACTAAAAGGCCATTGGAAAGTGAGTCAATGGAACCTACATCAATGAAATACAGTTTGACCAATAGAATACTGATGGGGTGTGAGTCTATGAAGGCATAGACTATATGCACAAGGCTGGAGCATTACAAGAATTTTAAATATCAAAGGAAGTAGTCATTCAGGCAATAAATGAGTTTAAAATCAATAAAATACATTAGTTATGAATAAATTCACAAAGGTTTCCAAATATTCACTATGCCCTAAGAAACCCAAATCAACAAGATAGAGATAAGTTCATTAATCTAGTGTGAACTAGTCAAAATGGTACTGATATTGAAGAGAGAGGATTTGTGATGATGGGAGAAAGTGGAAAACAATAGTATCGTTTATCATAGAAAATTTAAGCGAAAACTATATTGGAGGCTGTTAAAAACATAAAGATGGATGAACAGAGTTGAGTTACAAGATGGAATAGATGCAAAGCTTGGGGTAAAATCAAGCCATGAAAAAGTGAAATGGAGAATTGGATGGAAAATTTAATAAATATTTCACAATTCAACATTCATAGGATTTTAGACATGGCCCAACATAAGTAATTTCAATGTTTGAAAGAAGAGTCACCAAAGTTTGTATTTAGAAGGTACCACAATGAGAAGATATAGTTAACAAAATTTTCATTCGATGCCAAAATGGTTTGCAACTTAACCATGTTTCTGAAAGAATTGTTTCTTGTGAAAGTAACACAGCAACTTGAACATATATGTTGAAGTTCACAAGAGATGAAAAAGAAATTTCGAAATAATTTTTTCCCCTCAACAAAGTTACACGTAACTTCATGTATTGGATAGCATTACTATTTTAGTCCATCTCACATCCAAGTGTAGGATCCCTAATTCTCCATTTCATTTCTTAGACACCGTAGTGATATTGTTAGGAAAACCAAATAAATATAACAAAATAAATCACACAAATACAAAATAAACATAGCTTTTAAGTGGAAAACCCTAATAGGAAAAACAATTGCCTAAAGTATTCTTACACATTTTATATTGCTTCAAAAGTGATTGTAGTGCTCTATTCTCTTTGCAATAGTGGTTTCCTGTCATTTGGGCTTCGCCCTCCCCTTTGTATATGATCTTTACCTTGAGTGTGAGCGCTTGATCTAATTTCATCAATAGAATAGATGTGAGATGTTGAGCTAATCTCAACATTAGATTAGATGTGAGCCATGGATCTATCCCACATATGTAACTTAGACTTCAAACTCTTTTAATAGTGATATTCCAACACTACACCTAAAGGTGGAATAAGATTTGATATTAGCTAACAATGGGTTCCCTTCACAATTTGTGAAGATGGGAGTGCACTTGTATTTTACGAGTAAATATGCCATAGAATCTCACCTTCCTTCAATACAAAGGATGTAATTCCACATCTCAATGGGCATATTTCATCATTGTAAAGTTGAAGGTGCCAAGAAAATGATTGATTTCCAATCCGCATAGCTACAAATATCATAGTTCCAAAAAAAAGGTCAACTCTTCCCAACATGAAGGTTGGGGTGCCAAAATAATGTGAGTAAAGTAATATGGCCAAAAATGTCATGGTTACAAAAAAAAAGGGTCAACTCTTCCCAACATGAAGGTTGGGGTGCCAAAATAAGGTGGGTAAAGTAATATGTAACTCCTATGACCATTGGACAAATCCCAATTAAAGTATTGAGTTTTGTTACATATAAACAACCTTTTACCTACGACTACTACTAAGAATATTCTAAAATATTTCATGGCGGTTGAATCCCTACCGTCCACCTAATAATTATTGATAATTAAATTAAAATTATAGAAGTTGTAGTCCAAAATAAACATGCCTATTGACATAATAATAATAAAATATAAAGTAAAGTAACATAATTATTGTTGAATAACATGTCAAATTCAAGAATTAAAATATAAAATAACATTTAAATATAACTTGCAATATCACCCTAAACTATATTTATTGATTTATGACTCCTTTCAACTAATTGAGTTTGAATTTGAATTTAAATTAAACATTTATATAGAATTTAAAAAATGTAAAATTTAATTTAAATTTAAACTTTGAAAAATACATGAAATTTTAATATGTTAAAAAATAATTTAAATTCAAATTTTAAATTACTGATAGAATATTTTAATATAAGAAGGATTTTTTTTTTTTTGCTTAAGCAAGAGACTGTTCTTCTATTAGCTTAGGTAAAAAAATATTTTACACATGTTACAACATATGCCCAGAGGCGCAAACTCCCACAAAGAGAGAGTGAAAATGCCCTAAGTACCCAAAAAACACTCCAAAAATCAAACAGAGACAAGGCCTAGACTACCCTGGAACCAAGAGCGGGCAAGTGGATCCAAAGTTTGCTCCCCAAAACTGACCAAAGATTTGTCTTCTAACAATCCAGCGGTCAAGATTCAACCCACACAGGGGTGAAGCCCCCGAAAAACCCTAAAGTTGCACGATCAACGCTAACCCTTGATCTTTTCTTTCTGATCCAACGGCTGGAGTCCATATTGCGTGGCTAAAAAAGCTTGTTGAATACCGCGCGATGAAGGCGGTTTGCTTTTTCGGTCCTCTATCATGTGTTTCTTCTTGAGTGGAATTGGTGGCTTTTCATTAAAACCGTATTTGGTTTGGAAGGCGCCTGATGAAGGTGGTAACCCATTAGTGGTTTTATTCTTTTGGCCCCACCAACGTGCACACCAAAAGGTGGCTGTTGATCTTCCCTCTCTAGATCTGATGGCCACAGACCAAATCGGGCGACACAACTGCTCATGAAATACCCTAAAGTTGCACGATCAATGCTGACCGTTGATCTTTTCCTTCTGATCCAATGGCTGGAGTCCATATTGCACGGCTTAAAAAGCCCGTTGAATACTGCGCGATGAAGGCGGTTTGCTTTTTCGGTCCTCCACCACGTGTTGCTTCCTAAGTGGAATCGTTGGCTTTTCATTAATACCGTCTTTGGTTTGGAAGGCACCCGATAAAGGTGGTAAACCATTAGTGGTTTTATCCTTTCGGCCCCACCAACTTGCACACCAAAAGGTGGCCGTTGATCTTCCCTCTCTAGATCTGATGGCCACAGACCAAATCGGACCACACAACTGCTCATGAAATACCCTAAAGTTGCACAATCAATGCTGGCCGTTGATCTTTTCCTTCTGATCCAATGGCTGGAGTCCATATTGCACGGCTTAAAACGCCCGTTGAATACTGCGCGATGAAGGCGGTTTGCTTTTTCGGTCCTCCACCACGTGTTGCTTCCTAAGTGGAATCGTTGGCTTTTCATTAATACCGTCTTTGGTTTGGAAGGCACCCGATAAAGGTGGTAAACCATTAGTGGTTTTTTCCTTTCGGCCCCACCAACTTGCACACCAAAAGGTGGCCGTTGATCTTCCCTCTCTAGATCTGATGGCCACAGACCAAATCAAACCACACAATTGCTCACGAAATACCCAGCGATGAAGGCGGTAATCACTGTCCATCCACCTCCACGCGTCGCTTGTTGAATGGCATCACTTGTCTTCCATGAAAACTTCTCCCGGGTCATAGGTCGCCCGAAGCATGTGGTATGTCTCGGGTAGTTTTTGACCCCAGTAATATCTTCCTTTAACGCATTTCCCAAGGAAGACATAGTTGGAAGGGTGGCTCTTTGGCGTTCGTCTCCCATGGAATCACTCCTCTTGTGAACAGATATCTTCTGTCTCGATTACTACCTCTGTTTCTAGAAGCTCCCTTAGAAAACTGACAGTGCATCTCCGCTAATAGGCCATCTAAAGTGAACTTATCCATCATTTTCGTGAAGTAAAATTCTTTCTCTTGGTTTTTCCTAATACTGCTATCTATCGCTTAGGGCTCAGGATGAGCATTCCTCCTTCAACCTATCATCCGTTACCTCCTTCCACCAGCAGCACAAGTCGATATGCTTGTTTCGTACCCCCTCATTGGCAAGCCAGTCTGCAACTTTGTTGGCTTCCCTGTGGACATTCACCAACCTAAGAGTTCTTAGCATTCTTAGGTGTGCTTGGATTCTTTGGTAGACTTGCAGAAGCCACCAGTGTCCTGAGATTTTCTCTGGTGCAGCGATAGCATATATCCTCTTCACTGAGTTAATGACTAATTCCAAGTCAGCCTCAATGATGACATTGTGAATGTTGTACTTGAGCAGTATTTCCAAGCATAATTCCATCACCATGAGATCAACCATATTGTTGGTTGATTTTCCTAGATAACTGTGGAAGATGACTTGTATGTTTCCTTCCTCATCCCTCATGACCCCTCCATAACTTGCTTCTCCTGGATTCCCTTTTGAGGCCCCATCTATGTTAAATTTTAAAAAGCCATGTGAAGGGGGATGCCATGAAGCCTTTTCTGCTGAGGTATTCTTGTTGATCTGCATATAACACTGAGGGGGATGAACCTTGAGCTCTAACTTCTCCAGTATTTTAGCCTCTCTTTGTCTGATGGGTTTGCCAGTAGCTACACCTCCCAGGCTATGAACAGTCTCTTTGAGTTGTTTAAGGATTAGCTTAAGGATGCTGCTCATCGGGCTCGCTTTATCCTTGAAAATCTTGTTGTTGCGCTCCTTCCAAACATTCCAGATATTGAATCTTTGGGTCAACATCCAGGTGGAGTTAATGATCTCATTATTTGAAAAAATTCCACCATTTTTTCAGAGTAGCAATGATGTCATTTACATTTCTGTCTGTCTACTCGAAGACTTCTCCAACCCAATTCCAAAGTATTGTGGTGAAAGTGCATCTATTCATGAGATGATTTGTAGTTTCTTCCTGTTGTCTACATAAGCGACATCTTGAGGGGCCAGCAAAGCCTCTTTTTCTTAGGTTATCCCATGTCAGAATCTTGCCCTGTTGAACTAGCCACTTGAACAGTTTGACTTTCATCCAATGAGGATTATCCCAAAGTTCTTTCCACGTCTTATCAGTGTTTGGAAGGTTAAACCCTGAATCTATCCTTTTGGCTTCCTTAAGTTTGAAGAGACCTGCCTTGTTCTTTCCCCACCTTAGTTGATCGTCCAAGGTTGATTTTAAGATTTGCCTCTTGTCTAAAAGACCTTTAAGGGCTATAGCTTGAGTATGCAACATGCCCATTCCACTGTAATCTGGAAATTTCCATGTTCTCCATTTCCCATTGTTCCTTGATTGGTCCCAATAGTCACTTACCCTCCTTAATCCTTTGTTGATGGTATCGGTGTGAATGTCTACTAATTCTTCACTTCGGAGATTGTCCTCCTGCTACCAATTATCCTCCTAGAACCAGGCCAAATTTCCATTTCTGATCTCCCAGAAACCATGATTTTGGACTAGGGCCCTGTTCTCCCATGCCCTATTCCAAATTGCAGAACCTTTTACTTGTCTTGTCATTCTGATGATGTTCTTCTCCTGCCAATCTCTTGCATACTTTTGCTTCCATAGTTTTGCCCAAGGGGCTTGTATTTCCTTTAGGCATCTCCACCAAATTTTGGCCCCAAGAACTCTGTTAGGAATTCCTGGGTCATGAAGACCCAAGCCACCATGGGACTTTGGTTTGCATACCCTGTCCCATGCCACAAGGGCCCATTTCTTCTTTTTTTCACCTTTCCCCTAGAGAAAGTCTCTATGAATGTTTCTTATATTAGTAATTACACCAATTGGTGCCGGAATGGCTGATAGCATATAGATACGGATACTTTGGAGGATAGCCTTAGTTAGAATCAGTCTCCCTGCTAGATTTAGTGCTCTATTTGTCCATTTGCTGATCTTATCTTTCAGCTTATTTAGAAAAGGCTCCCAGATATCCTTGTGTAGAGGTTTGTCGATAAGGGGAACTCCCAGTTACTTCGCAGGCAATGACTCCCTTTGAAAGCCCAAAATTCTGGAAAGATTTCTTTGTATTGAAATATCAGTATTGAAAAAGAAAATCTTTGATTTTGTAAGACTTATCTCTATGCCTTCTGCCCTAGCAAACTCACTCAGAATCTGCTTAAATGCTTTGGCTTCCTTGACAGTGGGTGTGTCTTGAAGCATAGCATCATCCACAAATTGTTGATGTGTCACCGAGTCCCCACATTAAGTGAGTCTCAGACCTTGAATTCTCCCTTCCTCCTTAGCAGCTCTGATTGCTCTCCCTAACTGTTAGGCTCCTATACTACATGTGGCACTTCATACAAGTTCACTCTTCTGGATGAATTGCATGGATCAATTTACTTACAGCACCAAGTCTTGTAACAAGTTCTTTATGGGAACAAAGCCCTTCATACCATAAAAATTGATCTGGTTCTAAATATGAAGATGAAATACATACCTTTTGTAATAGTGGTACACCATGTAGATCAAAATATTGCTCCATCTGAAGTATCCAATTTACCGGATCCTTGCCATCAAACTTCCTCATCTTTCTTTTTCTTGATTTTAGGAGCTCGATCTTGAAACGACTATAACTCTGTACTTTTGGATCTTTAAGTTCTAAAATTGTGACCTGCAGTAGCCCTCTGCGTCCACTTTCCAATGCCACTAGTCTGACCCAAATTGGATTTTCGAAGGAAGAGTTATGCAAAATCTCCCACAGTGACTTGATTATAGACTGGTTCAGTAGAGCGAACTTGTACAACGTGCCACGAGTCACTGTTTCGAACTTTGGCTCTGAAAAATATCTACAAGAAACTACAGTTCGTCCTCTTTCTGTAACATCTTACGAAATTTCAATCTGATGCTCAGAGAGAAAGTTATGACAATTTTCCCTAGGTCACCTGTTTGGAATGTAATTCAGGAATCTGCAAAAAGATCAACTTCCTCAGATCATATCTCCGCAAATATAGCGCGAAAAGCTTTGAAATTCAGAACCGAGGTTCAGCACAATGTCTTCTCAAATGGTTTTTTTTTTAGCTTCTGAAACGTCATAGAAAAAAATTATAGCGAAAATGCCACGATGAGCTATTTGGAGCAGCGAAACTCTAGAATCCAAAGCTCTGACACCAAATGTTATGAAACCAGCTCACAAAAAGATAGAAAAGATAGATCAATCGCCTTAGAATTTAGCCTCTTCGAGGGGGAAACCTCCTTTACATTACATAAATGAACAATTCTTGGATGATACAAATGAAAAGACCTCCTTTCTATATATAGGAGTCTAAGGGGTCATAACATAATCAGAGCCGACATAAAAATAATAACGTAAGGGCACAATAATAACAATAGTGGGCTCCTATAGGGCACAATAATAAAAATATGGGCATTACATGGGTACATCAATATAATAAGTGGGTTGTACTAATAACAATAAGGGGTTACACTAGTAGTATAGGGGCTACACTAGTAGTATAGGGGCCTAACACTAACCCTTCCATCATTAGAATGAAAAGGAAAGGAGAAAGAGGATCGCCTTGCCTGAGACCTCTAGAAGGCTTGAAGGTTTTGAAGGGAGAGCCATTGAGAAGAATTGAACCGCTGGCGGTAGTAACTAGCACCATAACCCATTTAATCCAATTGTAATCAAAGCCATAGGATTTTAGTATTGCTCTTATGTACAACCAGCTAAGTTTGTCATAAGCCTTTGCTATGTCCAGCTGAATTATCATCCCTGCTTGTTTATTGGTGATGAGTGAATGAACCATTTCATGTGCTTGAATTATGTTATTAAGAATTTGTCTTCCTTCCACATAGCCCGTTTTCTCCTCTGACACTAGGGTTGGGAGGAGTGGTTTGAGATGGTTGGCAATCACTTTGGATATTATTTTGTATACCACATTGCATAATGCTATAGGTCTAAATCTGTCTGGAGAGGTGGCCTTTTCCTGTTTGGGGATTAAGGCTATGAAAGATTCATTAAGTGCCTTTAAGACTATCTTAAATCGTTACGAGTCTTCCACTACCTCCAAGATGTCCTGTTTTACTATCCTCCAACAAGCTTTGAAAAAGTCCATATTGAAGCCATCCGGGCCTAGTGCTTTCCCATTGTGCATCTCTTTAACGAATTCCTCAATTTCTTCCTCTATTATTGGTCTATTGAGATTGTAACTATCTTCTCTAGTAACCAATTTAGGAATGTACTGAGTAAATATTTTTGTAAACTAGTATCTGTCTTCCGAGGATTCCTCAGCAATTTTCTGAAAATGGTGGAGTAGAATCTTTTCCATCTCTTCATGAGTGTTTCTTTCTATTCCATGCTGATTTATAAGTTTCACAATTCTATTGTTGTTTCTGTGGGCTATGGTGGATCTGTGAAATAATTTTGTGTTTCTCTCCCCTTTCTTAATCCATTGTACTCTGGATTTCTGTCTCCAGAATATTTCCTCTTGAAGACATCTGTTTTCTCATTCATGTTGGAGTGACTCTGCCATCTCTTTCCTTTCATTTGTATATCCTTCTGTGATAAGAATATGATTTATTTCCTTTAGTTTCTTTTCCACAGATCCTTTAGCTTTGAAGATATTACCAAATTCCTTTTTATTCCACTCTTTGAGTCTACCTTTAATGTGTTTGAGCCTACAGTGTAGAAGGAACATCTTTGTACCTTGAAGGTGTAGCTCTTCCTTCCACCATTTTTCGATGTTTGTGAGGAAATCTAAATGTGTGAGCCAAGTGTTCTCAAACCTGAAGGGGGAGTTCCTTGGTTTACCAAAAAGAGAAGCTTCCAATTGGATAGGCCAATGATCTAAACCTCCAAAAGGTAGTATGAGCGCAGTCATGCTGCTTCCCATGAGAAGAAGTTCCTCTGAAATAATAAATCTGTCCAATTTTGAGGCTACTTGGGTAGGGCCCCCTCTTTTGTTATTCCAAGTGAAGATTCCATTGCTTGTTTCCATATCTACCAATTTCATATTGGTGATGAAGTTTTGGAAGGCAATTGAATCTCTACCAAGTGTTCTAGTTCCTCCTTTCTTCTCCATGAGTGATTTTTTCATGTTAAAATCACCTCCAAGAATCCAGGGTAGAGCTGGGTATCTCTTCTTCATATCCTCCAGTGTTGTGAGGAGTCGAAGTTTGTCCTCCATTGGCTGCGGACCATAGACATTGGTGATTATGTAACATTGTTTGTCACCCATCGGTTGTAAAATCAAAGAAAGGTGATGTATGGATGCCTCCGTATCAATCACACCAAATTTTTGTGGATCCCATAGAGTGAGAATGCCACCTATAGATTTATTTGCCTTAACTTTAAGGTATTTGTATCTATTTAACCATTTTCTATGTTTTTCGTGGATCTTCTCCATTGAGCATTTTGTTTCTTGTATGAATACTATGTTAGGTTTTTCCTCTCTGATCCTGTTACCTAGATTCCTCTGTTTTCTTCTGCTCCCTAGTCCTCTAATGTTCCAGGTTGTGATTTTCATTGAGGTGGGGTTTTAAAGGAGTAACTAGAAAGGTCTTTCATCCTTCCTGAGTCAACCATGAGTTTGCCACACTCCAGTAGTAGTTCTTTCTATCTTTTTCTTCCCCTCCTCTTGCCTGGATTTTTTGTTAGTTTTCCTGTTATTAATCCTATTGAGGAAGTCCCTTTATTTTCCTGGTTATCATGTCCTCTTTTGACTCCTGCAGCTATTTGATGTGACTTGTTAAGGAATATCTGTTGTACCTTTTCCACATCCTCCTGAGGGATGGAGTTTATTCCCAAGTTTCCTCCTTGTTCTAGAAACTTTTCTAGCTCTAGGTTCTCCCTTTCCAGGATCTCTTGTAAGTCTTGGTCCTTTGTACCACTTTCACTTTGAGTCATTTCCTGGTCTTTTTCTATTTCCATGGTACTCAAAGGGTCTGTTGTGTGTTCATTATGTTCCTGAGTAAACTCCATGCTGGTCTCTTTTCCTTTCCCCCTTGCTGACTGATTCTTTGTACTCTCTTGATCACCTCCATCTACTTCTTTTTCTCCTAAGATCTCAAAACTGTTGTAACTTCTTGTTTTGTTATCATTCACAATAGGATTCTTTTATGTCTTAATTCCCCCTCCTTTTCCTTTTCCTCCTACTTTGGTGAAACCTGTCTGATCTTTCCCTTTGCTGGTGTTTAGGTATTCCTCCCTTCTATTAAGAGGACAATCTCTAGATAGGTGCCCATGCTCATGACATTTGTGACATCTGAACGGGATATGTTCATAGTCAACTGTTTGAACCCATTCCTCATCATATACTTCTAGAATGACCTCATCTGGAAGGGCGCCTGATAGGTCCATCTCCACACATATACAAGCATAGGAGGTATATTTTCCTCGTAGAGTTGCCTCTGAAATTTTTAAGAAATGACCTAATTTATTGCCTATAGCTTTTAAAGACTCTAGCATCCAATAATATAAAGGTAAGAAGTAGAGTCTAATCCATACCTGTATCGAAGTGAAGGTTTCTCGTTCTGGCACAAAGTTCATTGTCCATGGCCGCATATAGAGACCAGCAACTATAAAGAAGTATGGTCCTCCTTCAAAAATCATGTCTCTATCTTCCATGTTCGTGAATACCATTGTAAAAAACCTTTGGATCCAAGATGTATATTTAACTCCCCCTTTGGTTTCCAGTTATATTTTATCCAGGTGTAACACGCTTTGTCTGACGGCCAGATTCCCATAAATTTGCATATGATGGCATAGTTTTCCATGTGATCCCTGTGCGCTTACAGCGCTGGATCATTCAGAATAACCTGAGGTTTAGTTATGGTCTTGGGTTTACAAGGCCCCATATTGGCTCTGTTCTCTGTTCCCTGACCTCTGTCTTCCACTTTCTCCTCCTATCGGTCTTCTTTGTGGGTCCCTTGATCTGCATGGGTTTTGCTGCCTTCCGCCTTCTAAGTTTCAGTGTTTTTTGTCTTGACCTCCAAGGGTTGTGGAGGCTTGTTCTTATTCCCTCCTCTTCCTTTGTTTGAAACCACATTACTATAGGAGGGAGTGGAGCTCCCTCCTCCCTGTGCCTCCATGGGTACTTGTTGCCCTCTGTCACTCTCTTAGTTAAACCCTAGAACCCTCTGTGAAACCAGTCTAGTCGTTCAACTCGTATTGAGGATATAAGAAGAATTTTATTGCATTGAAAATAATGTATTATGAAATTTATTATTAAAAATATTATAATGGAAATCTAGAAATAATCCAATTTTAAAAACACAATATAAAAATAATTTTAATATTCTTTCATATCTAAATTGTTGGCATTATGATGCATGTGTTGTACTTGATGGCAACCCTCTCATAGAAGATCATCTCACTTCTATACATTCAGATGAATCTACAGAAGAAATATCAGATGTGACAGAGTGCATGGGATCACCAGACAACACAAAGGAATCAAATGACAAGTTCTTAGTAAGCTTTGCCATCAAGTCCAA
Source organism: Pinus tabuliformis (assembly GCA_031772625.1). NCBI lineage: Eukaryota > Viridiplantae > Streptophyta > Pinopsida > Pinales > Pinaceae > Pinus > Pinus tabuliformis. The sequence goes on from CM062807.1 coordinate 318,450,925, forward strand.
AGGGGGAGATTGTTGGCATTATGGCTAAAGTGTTGTCCTTGATGGCAACCCATTCAGGTGATAGATCACAGTACTTCAAGTCAGCAGCAGAGATTGATGATCAGCTATCAAATATGTTGAAAATTAAGAAGTACGCAGGAGATCAGTTCAGAAGGTGCGTACCCGCAGGTACACCGTGAAGGGACCGCGGCCTGATATGCAGATAAGCCGTCCAGGAGGTGCGTACCCCAGTGCACACATTTCAAGGCAAAGAAAAGCACGCGTGGGGTTTCTTATGTTTAACTAGCCGACGGTATTTGTGTTTCTATGGTTTTGGCTCGTGGTATTGATCCATGATCTTAGGAGGAGCTTGCCTATATAAAGAAAAGGAGATCATTTGTCTTGTGCATGTTTTGGGGTTGAACATCTTATGAGAGCTAGATCTGAAATATTATGATCTCTTGAGAGTAAGGTCTAGATCTAAATAAGGCGAATCTACTGATGGATTGAGATCTCTTCGGCGCATGATCAGATCTGTAGATCTGACTGTCTGGGTTATTCTTGAAGTCTTGAAATTATCTATGCCCGAAGGTATGCAGGTACAGTGAAAGAAAAGTGTGTATATATGCTGGCACAAAGCGTTTCAGGTGCGCCGGTACGCAGGAACAGAAGGGTTGCGGGTGCGGAGGTCCGCAGACAGTTCAATGGACACAGAGCGTGGGTAAGCAGGTGAGCAGTTGAGTACAGTGCGTACGTAAGCAGGTGAGCAGTTGAGTACAGTGCGTACGTAAGCAGGTGAGCAGTTGAGAACAGTGCGTACTGTAAGCAGGCATTACATGGGTGAAGCTGCTTACTTCTCTTGAAATCTCTGTTTATCATTGCTGTGTTCTGGGTTTTGAAGTGATGTCTAATTTATGATATTATGACAGTATTCTGAGAAGTGATAGAGTATGTTTCAGTTTTGATAGATGAATGGATCGGGTTCATAATGACTTATCTTCATGTGATCTGATGGACTAGATCTGGTTGATGACTCACTTGTATATATATGGATCTAGTGCTTGCGTGATTCAGAAGCTTGTTTATGTTGTTGTTGGGTCCAGTATGAAAATTGGATGAAATGTGGCCTTTCAGATTATGTGTTGTGCTTTAGTGTATCTAGTCTGAAAATTGATGAAACGTGGTACCTGGAGGAGAGAAGATTGTAGGTCAGCACCTACGTACTAGTATCTAAGCTAGTACAAGAGCTAAAGGAAATCTTTGGAGCATTGTAGCAGGTAGCAGCCTGCGTACTAGTAAATGGATCGGCTAGTACAAGAGCAAAGGGGGTTGTAGCTCCTGTACTGGTATAAGACTGCACCAGTACAAATATTGTAAAAGGATTTTCTTATTAAGAAGAAGATTGAGATGACTTGCAGCAGGTGGTTTTTCTCCCGCATTGGGTTTCCACCTTATATCATGGTGTTCATGTGTGTGCCTTATGTGTGATGATCTATTCTCTATTACGGCATCTTTTATCTGATAATATGGTTGATAATGTTCTAATGCACTCATTGAAGATCAATTAACTTAATCATAAGAAGTTGTGGAAATAGCATATATGAATCAGAGTTTGGAAATGAAAAAAGTTTTATTAATGTGATAATACTGATTCACCCCCCCCTCTCAGTATTATTTCCAACAATTGGTATCAGAGCAGGTCCTTTGATAGAAGCTTGATCGCTTGAAGGAGATCCGTGGAACAATGGGAAAGAAGCTTAAGAAGAAAGCACCTAAGAAAAAGAAGTCATCTCAAAAGAACTATGACAGTGGGAGAATCGATTGGGGATTAGGTATAAGAAGCTCTTCAGATTCAGAATCAGATTCAGAATCATTATCAGGTATGAATATATTATCCTCTGATGTTCCAGCTATCTTTCCTTTTGGAAGAGATGAAAGTGATAGCGAAACTACAGAATTTGCTCTTATGGGTGAACAAGAAAGATATCAAATAGAGGCAGAATTTAAAAGGCTGACAGACAAAATTAGAGATCAACAAGATCTATTGAACAAAAGGGAATGTGATTTCAAAGAAGAAGCTACCAAACTAAAGGCCCAACTAGAAGAAGGAAACAAGGTAAGAAAGCTACTCAAGGACAAGGAAGACCAATGTCAAAAATTGCAGCATGAAGTGACATCATTAAGAAAAGAAGTCAACGAAAGAAGCACAACCATCAAGAAACTCAAAGATAGATCCAGCTACTATGAAAATCTTGAAGCTACAATCCTCTCACTAAAAGGAGATCTTGAAGAATCAAAGAAGCAGAATACAGATCTACTCCAAGCTATTGCAAAACAAGAAAACGAAGTCACCAGCTTAAAATCTCAACTAGAATGTGCCTTCCGAGTTCGTCAGGATCTAAATGAAGAACAAGAAAAGGAGATTCTCAAACTAAGGGAACAAATGGAAGAAGGAAGGAAAGCTGAAGAAGATTTGAAAAAGTAATCTCTTGAAAAGGAAGAACAGCTTCAGGTTGAGGTAAATATCTTGAAAGGTAAACTAGAAGAAAAGGATAAGCTTTTACGATTTCAAGATAGTTCTAAAGTCTTGGATGATATTCTTAGTAGTCAAAGGTCTCCTGCTGTAAAGACTGGTCTTGGTTTCCATGAATCTGTTGAAGGTGAATCTAGTTCACAAGGTGAGGCAAGGAATTCTAAAGAGAAATCTAAAGTGATCAATGAAGAAATGAAAGATCAATCTCATCATCAACCAACGAAAGAGTTTCCCCAAAGAAAATCCTTTACTCCTCCTATGAATAATGTTGAATGTTATGTATGTCATAATCTTGGACATGTTGCAGCTAGATGTAGAAGAAGAAGAGTTCAAGACCATTATGCAGAAAGGTCATCTCAATCAAGGTACTTTTATGGATATTGCTTTGCTTGCAATATGTTTGGTCACAAAGCTACTGATTGTTACAGGAGGAAACATGTAAGATGTTATGCATGTAACAAGCTTGGACATATAGCTAAGGAATGCAGGAACAAAGTATGGGCACCATATCAAAAGAAGAAAATGACATCATCACGCTTGAAGATATGGAGGAAAAAGGAAGTACAGTCAGAAAAAGGCGGCACAACACAACGTACAGACATACCAGAATCAGAGGGAGCTGAAAGTACAAAACTTCAGTGTCCTGAACCTCATATGCAAACTCCATAAAGGGAAGTCGCGTATATACGCGAATTGGATACTGCACAATCGCGTATATGATTGTTTGAAGAAAGGCAGTAGGGAAAGTGAAGTTGATCTATGAAGTATGATCTCTCGAGCACATGAACAGATCTGGGCATCCGTCTAACTATGGCACACTTGTATTCAACCCTACTTAGAAGTACGCAGAACAGACGAAGGAAATCTGCGTGGGTACGCAAAGCAGAAAAAGGCGAGCTGCGTGGGTACGCAGTGAAGAAGAGGGAGCCCTGCGTGGGTACGCAGAGCAGAAGAGGCTCAGGTGCGTATGCACAGTAAAAGTACACGGCGCGATTGGTTATATGAGTGCGTGCTTCCAGTAGTAGTGCGCGGTGCGATAGTGTCTCTGGGTGCGTATTTACAGTAATAGTATGCAGCGCGATTGAAGAAGCAGTGCGTGGGTTCGCTGCGAAACAGAAAGCTCTCTGCAGGTATACGCAGGGGAGGACATGGAGAAGTGCGTGGCTACGCAGGACAGATAAAGCACAACTGCGTACATGTCTTAAAGCATTTATTGGCTGACTCTTCTTATTGATATGCATGATCAGATCTGACAGATGGCACAGGTTTAGGGGGAGCATATGTTCTTAATGCATTGTTGGCATTATGGTCCTTGGTGATGATGCTTATGATTCATCTTACTATGGTTATGAGTTGGTCACATGGTTCTTGGATCAGATTTGTGGTTGATTCTCTAATGGTGCTTGCATGGAGTCTTTATTCTTCTTGGCACATATATGGATGAAGATTGTTGGCTGGATACATGGATGATTATTCAAAGTTGCATTGTTGGAGACATGATGATGATGAGATCTTACCTATATGATGATAGGTTGTTTCGTACATATGTTGATTGATGCAGATGCTTCCTTTTGATGGCTCTTGGTTCATGTAGATCAAGATGGTTATGAATGAGTTGATGAAGCAGATCATACAGTGTTGTTGCTGATGTTTATCTTGGGTGATTGGTCTTTACTCATGATGTAATAGTGGGTCTCTATTGTAGTTATCTCTTCAGGTCATGTAACGGCCTATGTTTCCCCACTATGCCTGGGATGAATGATGTTATCATATGTAAATTTTTTTTTATGTATCACCATTGTGATGAATGTATGTATTGAGTCTTTTGGTGATAGGAAGGTCATTTATGATATATAGAGTCATGTTCTTCTTGTAGAACATCTTTTTGCAGACCTTGCTTACAGTCAGGGGGAGCTTGAGCATGAACAACACTATATAGCAGAGCAGACATCTCAGCTTGTTCTCAGAAAGACCATTATCAGATTGGAGCACCATGGCATATACAAAGGGGGAGCTCATTCAGAGACTTCAGCAGATCTGGTTTATAGTCAAGGGGAGCATGTTCTTAGGGGGAGCATAACCCTTTGCCCTTGATGTCAAAGGGGGAGAGTGATTTGGTGTTGTTGCCATCAAGTCCAAAGGGGGAGATTGTTGGCATTATGATGCATGTGTTGTACTTGATGGCAACCCTCTCATAGAAGATCATCTCACTTGTATACATTCAGATGAATCTACAGAAGAAATATCAGATGTGACAGAGTGCATGGGATCACCAGACATCACAAAGGAATCAAATGGCAAGTTCTTAGTAAGCTTTGCCATCAAGTCCAAAGGGGGAGATTGTTGGCATTATGGCTAAAGTGTTGTCCTTGATGGCAACCCATTCAGGTGATAGATCACAGTACTTCAAGTCAGCAGCAGAGATTGATGATCAGCTATCAAATATGTTGAAAATTAAGAAGTACGCAGGAGATCAGTTCAGAAGGTGCGTACCCGCAGGTACACCGTGAAGGGACCGCGGCCTGATATGCAGATAAGCCGTCCAGGAGGTGCGTACCCCAGTGCACACATTTCAAGGCAAAGAAAAGCACATGTGGGGTTTCTTATGTTTAACTAGCCGACGGTATTTGTGTTTCTATGGTTTTGGCTCGTGGTATTGATCCATGATTTTAGGAGGAGCTTGCCTATATAAAGCAAAGGAGATCATTTGGCTTGTGCATGTTTTGGGGTTGAACATCTTATGAGAGCTAGATCTGAAATATTATGATCTCTTGAGAGTAATGTCTAGATCTAAATAAGGCGAATCTACTGATGGATTGAGATCTCTTCGGCGCATGATCAGATCTGTAGATCTGACTGTCTGGGTTATTCTTGAAGTCTTGAAATTATCTATGCCCGAAGGTACGCAGGTACAGTGAAAGAAAAGTTCGTATATACGCTAGCACGAAGCGTTTCAAGTGCGCCGGTACAGGAACAGAAGGGTTGCGGGTGCGGAGGTCCGCAGACAGTTCAATGGACACAGAGCGTGGGTAAGCAAGTGAGCAGTTGAGTACAGTGCGTACGTAAGCAGGTGAGCAGTTGAGTACAGTGCGTACGTAAGCAGGTGAGCAGTTGAGAACAGTGCGTACTGTAAGCAGGCATTACATGGGTGAAGCTTCTTACTTCTCTTGAAATCTCTGTTTATCATTACTGTGTTCTGGGTTTTGAAGTGATGTCTAATTTATGATATTATGACAGTATTCTGAGAAGTGATAGAGTATGTTTCAGTTTTGATAGATGAATGGATCGGGTTTATAATGACTTATCTTCATGTGATCTGATGGACTAGATCTGGTTGATGACTCACTTGTATATATATGGATCTAGTGCTTGCGTGATTCAGAAGCTTGTTTATGTTGTTGTTGGGTCCAGTATGAAAATTGGATGAAATGTGGCCTTTCAGATTATGTGTTGTGCTTTAGTGTATCCAGTCTGAAAATTGATGAAACGTGGTACCTGGAGGAGAGAAGATTGTAGGTCAGCACCTACGTACTAGTATCTAAGCTAGTACAAGAGCTAAAGGAAATCTTTGGAGCATTGTAGCAGGTAGCAGCCTGCGTACTAGTAAATGGATCGGCTAGTACAAGAGCAAAGGGGGTTGTAGCTACCGTACTGGTATAAGACTGCACCAGTACAAATATTGTAAAAGGATTTTCTTATTAAGAAGAAGATTGAGATGACTTGCAGCAGGTGGCTTTTCTCCCGCATTGGGTTTCCACCTTATATCATGGTGTTCATGTGTGTGCCTTATGTGTGATGATCTATTCTCTATTACGACATCTTTTATCTGATAATATGGTTGATAATGTTCTAATGCACTCATTGAAGATCAATTAACTTAATCATAAGAAGTTGTGGAAGTAGCATATATGAATCAGAGTTTGGAAATGAAAAAAGTTTTATTAATGTGATAATACTGATTCACCCCCCCCCCCCCCCCCTCTCAGTATTATTTCCAACATAAATTAATTAATTTTGTTCTAATTTCACTAAAACTTAAAAAAAAAATAATTTTTTTATTATAAATTAATACCACTTTAATTAAATTAATTAAAAATAATATAAAATTTTAACACAAAGCTTGTTCATGCTATCCTATTATCTTATTAGAGTAAGATTTAGAGATAATACAAGAAGATTCATAATTATATGTAATACAAGTTTTAGAGATCGATAACTCATTTCACCATCTGTGCTTCCCAACTATTTGTGCTTTTCCATTACCATGATTCTACTGTCTTAAAATCTTAGTTATGAGCAGTTCAGTGAAAATAACAGATATCTAAAAACAAATGTCATAGTTTCCCTTCTCGTAGAGTGTTAGAGATTGTGTACACTATTTGACCAAGATTATGGTGAATGCCAATGAGAACCATGCATACAATAAACATGTACAAATATACAAGTGTGTTTAGTAAATTGATGTAGGAGCATTCAACTTCCAAGTCAAAATTGTATTTTGACTAGACCTAGGGGTTTTCATTCACCAAGGGATGGTTGGTTCCCTAATTGAATGTAAATATTTAATTAATTGTATTTTCCTACCTTTATAAGGAAATTTAGAGAAATATGTATTTAGGAATGAATTACAATTAGATTTATTTCTCTCGATAGATCTCGAGAATATTTGTGAGAGTTAGAGAGAAATGAGGAAGTTAGATTGTTGAAATATTTATGGATCTAGGAATCCTAGAATAAGGGTTTAGGTGAGGATTTTCTGGATATGAACCAAAATATAGTTTAGAATCCTCATCTACAAATATGTAGCTAAAATAGGATTATGTGGTGGTGAGAGAGAAGAGAATCAAGAGGCCTGAGGAAGCAAAAATATCGCTTTAGTGCCAAAATAGCCATGTACTGTAAATATGGCAAGGGCCTATTGTAAATATGTTTTATTTTTTTAATTAATACAAGTAAGGAAGCGCTTTGTCCAAGTGTTCTGAGTTCATCTGTGTGCGAGAGGTAAGAAAGATTTTCTTTTAATGGCTAGTCCTTCTACAATCCTTATGCTCAAAATACATACACTATAACATATGCACAATATACATATATATCTATATATATATATATATATGTGTGTGTATATATATATATATATATATATATATATATATATATATATATATATATATATATCTATATATATATATATATATATATCTATATATATATATATATATATATATATATATATATATATATATATATATATATATATATATATATATATATATATATATATATATATATATAGATATATATATATATATATATATGAGAGCAACTGCAAGAGGGTCGCATGAGAAGGCACAACTAAGAGGCCAAGAGAAAACATGATCAATAGCAAACTGGAGCAAGTCATGCACTTAACTGCATAATAGAAATTTGTGTAAAATCTAGAGGAGCACAAAAGCTGAGTTTAGGAAAGGAGGAGGACTTTCGCGAAGCATTTTTGATGAGGAGATATTGAAAGACTCTGAATAGGTAGCATAGAGATCAGGAAATAGAGTGGTGTAGCGGAAGGAGTACATAGAAGAACATAATGAAGAAATCAATACTTAGTAATTTTCCAATTTTGAAGAAATTTGTCAATTGACAAAGGCTTGGGATTGAATTTCTATTAACAAACAATGTCAAGAGATGAAGTTGATAGTGTTGGGATGGAGGCATCACCTAGGAAGGACAAGAGGAATGGTTAATGAATTAAGTTGGTTGACTAGACTAGCTAACATGCGAGTTAACTAATATAAATGGAGGAGCCAAAGTGAGCAAGGGATCGAAGCCTTAGTGGGCCCCACACGAAGGTTATATCCTAGCGATCTTTCATGAATGTTTTTATTCCACAATGTTGGGTTACAACAGCGAGGCAGAGATTAGGTGGAGGACTTAAGTAAGACCCATCTGAAGGTCTCTACCCAATGATGTTTGTAGATAAATTTTCAATGGAGTCAGGCTATTGTGAGCGGGAAGAAGTGGCATATAGAGAACAAGCACAAATATTAAACATGGAAGTGGGGCCATCCAATGTCTATGCTATCTCGATGGATATCAGTTGTGCAGGAAGTACAAAAGATTCCGGATCCAATTTAAATAGAAAGGTTACATGAAAGACCTTTCCTTGCATGGTGTTACCAGAAAGTTTGGCTCTAGTGGCTAATACAAAGGCTCGGTCACAATATTATGCTTACAATTTGGGTTGCACATATTAAGTATATTTAGAGAGATTTTGGCTTTGGTGGCCATAGCCAAAGCTCTTGAATCTAGTGGTTTTGGAAAAATGTTTAGTCATACCCTTGTGGTTCCTTCCACTATTCGTTAATTCTTCCACTTTATAATTAAATCCACCCACTATGAGTTATTTGAAAAAGGGATTTATAATCTCTTAAGTGAATGCGAGAGAGGGTTAAAGGAAGTGACTTTAAGGGAGAAGATATGGGCACTATGGGATTTTAAGCAGGTCTAATTTGAGCCTGCATCAAGTGGTATCAGAGCTAGAAAGCTTTGAAAATATTAAAATAAAGAGGCCAAAAGAAGGAGATGCAAAATCAGGAAGAACCTACATATGTAGCAGAAAATAAGCTTCAGAAGAAGGATCAGATTTGGAGGGTTCAAATGAGATTGCAGGTTTACTAAAGAATTCTTATGAATATTTACAAAGGTACAAAAAATTGTCCGGTGAAGAAAGTTGATAATTTCTTAAGAAATTGGAGGGAGAAATGATAAGTAAAGTGACAAGTAGTCATGAAAGAAAGATAGTGGCAGAGGTGGCAGCAAAATAATTCTAACAGAAGGAGAGAAGGGAGAAAACATAGTGTTACACAACATTTTGTCACTGTCCTTGTACTCCATGTCTACGATCCTGGAGGACCTCTACAATGTACCTGAAATGCTTTCCCATCATGAAGAAACTCCCAGTATGTCCCTCTTCATGAGAAGAATAATTCCCCTTTACACCATTTCCCAAGAATCTTTCTTCTATCCCAGTTTACAAGACCGACGCTACTGACTAGTTTTCTCCTCGTGCCGATTTATAGAGGTTAAAACTATCCCTCGCACTAATCGGAGTGACTGAGCCCTTTTCTAGTCGCGCCGATCCTCTTTGGGAAGGTTTTTTAAATAAGGAGCTGAAGCTTCCATGTCTAGAAGATTCGTAACGGAAATCTGGTAGATGGCTGGGACAAATAGAGTCGAGGAAATCAGTTTGGGCTCCTTTCCCCTATTAGGATGGAACAACCTTAAGAGATAAGACCTTCTCCCATGATGAGAGGAACCATCTCCCATCCATCCAAGCTATATAAACCTCTCTTTTTCCCAAGCAAAATCTAGTTGGAGTTTTGGAGCAAGGTTTAATAACTAGCAAGTCATCTATAACTTGTAGTTTTCTAGTGTATGTTTGAGGGAGAATAGTGTGATTTTGGTTTGGTTTGAGACTAGAGGGAAAGAGGCCTTAAAACTTCCATTGTTGGGGCTATCCATGAAGTGCTAGCAGAAGTGTGGGAACCTGGATACATCAGAGGAGACTAGCAACGTCAAGGCACCGGTTGTAATCTCTTTCTGATTTATATAAATGCAAATATTGATTGATTTCCTACATGAAGTGTCATTTTACATCTTTATGGCTTAATGTTCCTTGACCTATTAAGTAGGTTGAATACAATATTGTATGCTATCACGTTTGTTGTTGTTGTTGTTTGCTTGTTTCAGGTATTCGAAGGAAGGAAACGAAAGATAGTTGGAGTGAGGAAGCAGGATCATCACCAAGCAGAATAGCGTTCTAAGAGGTAGGCCCTCTTAATTGATTCTAGCTTAAGGATATTTTCCATAGATTGTTTGTTTGTGGCTAGACCCGCTCTCTCAGGCTAGAGGAATTGTTTGTGTCCGCACTGAGAATTTACCTGCACCACAAATTGGCAACTCCACTAGGAAGCCAATACTTCTGTTTGATTGATTGTCATTTTATGGTTTTGTGTGAACTTTTCTAGTATCACCATTTCCCTTTAGTGTTCTCTGCTTTGCCTGGTTTACTGTTTTGAGCCTAAAATTTACAGTGGCAAGTCTGGTCTTAGCTTTTGAAATTTTTTATTTTTTTTCCTTGAATCCTCGGTCAACACGCTTATTTTTCTGACAGTCGCACCGATCAACGCAAGATTCTCTAAAATAGTCGCGCTAACCTCCTTCTGGCGTGTGTTGTCAATTAGGCGGTCACACTGATTCTTGTAGGTGAAGTTCAGGGTTTCCCCTAGATTATAACCAGCGTGTCTTTCCCTCTTAATTTCTGCCTCTTAGCTCATTTTTCCTGTGTTCTCCCTGAATGGAAATCTTCATTAGCTTGGTTTGTGTGCTTGTTTGGTTTAGCCCACCCTTTGATGTGTTAAGTCTAGCCCTGTGTGAAGTTATTTTTTATTTTTTCTTTGAATCCCTCGATCAACACTACTTGTAGTCTGGCCAGTCATGCTGATCAACCCATCAGCGCTAGTTGTAGTCTGGCTAGTCATGCCAGTCGTGTCGATCGGTGCTAGTTGTCAGTTAGGCAGTCGCTCCAATCTCTGAGTTAAGAAAAAATCAGAATTTCTCCCATTCCAGTGCCAATGTGTCTTGACCCTCAAACTCTCTTCTTCTACCCATAAGTGACTAGGATGCTTTGTTTGTTGCTTTTGATTGATTGATTGGCTTGAAGTTTCATTGCTTTATTTTTTGAGTTTTTTGGATGGTTTCTATGACCCTAGGGCATCTAGGTCAATTACCGTTCATTTGTTTGTTTACTCATTGTGTCAAGTTTTTGATTTGCTGCTTCATTTAATCCATCTTTCAGTCGCAACATCTTCATTGCTTCATTTTCAATTGAATGAGTGAAAGAGTCTCATTTGTTCTCTTATTTTGAGTGTCTCTTTTCTCGTTCCAAGCATAGATTACATTGTTTGGTTTGTCGATTGAAGCATTTATGTGTTTGGTTTGTTTGATTCAGGGAAAAAGTTTCTTTTAGTTTCATTTATCATGCTTTGGATTTGATCAATGCTTGTTTGTTCGGAATTGTGAAAATTTTCATTAAAGTGCTTTATGTGAAAGATTCATTTTGCATTTTATGAAAAGAAGAACATCATTCTAGTTTACTTAAGCGAAAATATTGCATTAGTAGCATTATTGAGAAGCTATAATTTCATCATCATAGGCATGGAAATGAAATGGAACTTATTTTGTTGTTAAAAGAAGATTAAGTGCATTTAGGACATATATTAGTGAAAGATTTCATTCTTTGATTGTTGCATTGATTTTGTGTTCCCTATCTCTCAATTAGTGTTAACTTTCATCGAAGACAAAGATCTCTTTTCTCATATAGCTGCATGTAGGAGTTTTGTCAGATGACAACGGTAGGGCCTTGTAATTGCAACCTAATTCAAGATCAACTGTTAGAATTTACCAAATTAACCTAAAGAAGAATTGAAACTTAATGCTTACATTTAGAAGGTCTAGGCTAGAGATGTGTTCCGATGTCTTAAAACCTAGTAGTTGTCGTTTTCTTCGACACTAGACAACGATAGTACGAACTTGTGCTCCCCGTACCATCGAGTATATAAAGGGAGACCCCATTAGGTTGCAATCCTTTATCCATAGGAAGCTGACTCTGCTGCCTTGTAAACATGATACACCGAACACAACATTCGGGGAGATTACCTGCCCATACTTCTCAGTTCATCGGGAGGTATTCTGCAGTTCACGGTTACCTGGTAATCCTTTTTACCTAGATCATCCTGAGTAGTCATTTTTTATCTTTAATGACTCTTTAAATTTGAGAACAGCATCGAGCACTTGTCCATTCGAGCTTGTTAATTCCAAAAGTGACTAGAGTCACCTTTCGTCCTTTTCTCGACTCTTAAAATATGAAAAGGCAATGTTTTATTTCAGTGCTTTAAAATTAACTGCCCACGAAATATTCTTGGTTAAAGTTATATTCCTTAGTGTTTCTTTAAAATTTGATTCCAATGGAAACATTCCCAAAGTCTACTAGTCAAGGGTTCCCCTTGGATGGGAATCCTAGTCCTTTTCCTTATTTTGGAAATGTTGGGGCTCTTTATATGGCAATGTTGTCCCTCCTTGGGTTAACCATTGGTTTACCTGTCTGGTTATTTTCGACCTCGGTGGTCCCGAGTGTCCCGACTCTTGTGCAAATGTCTCCTTCATTTGAATCACATCATGTTGATTCTAAAGTTGACCTCTCACCTTCTTCCCCTATTTCTTCACCTTCCTCTTCTACTTCGCCTGGTGAAAGTTTCAAATCTAGTAACCAGGAGGCTAAGAAGAAGAAGTAGAAGACAAAGAAGATGAAGAAGAAGAAGTCAGATAAACGAGAGGCCAACCGTGTAGTTATTGCTCTAAATGCACTTCCTGTCGACAAACCTTCCAATCCTCCATGGAAGGTTCGATTCCCTTGCAAGCTGTGTAAAGGTGACCATCTCCTTCAAGATTGTCCTAGCATCCCCAAAGTCTTAGAGGTATGGTCTCAAGACCTGAATCGACCATCCCCATTGAACTTTGGAGATCATGTCGATGCTACACCTTCAGCTAATGATCGTAAGAAGAAAGAGAATATTACATTCCCCTATAGGTTATGTGAAGGAGAGCATCTTCTTCACCTTTGTCCTCTTATGGATAAAGCTTCCAAAGTTTTGGAAAACCTTGAAGCTCCTCAACCCCAACTTCATGTTGGTTATCAAAGGCTTTCTTCTAACCCTCTCCTATTTGGTAAAGAGATTTACTTGGATTCATCTCTTGTCCATCATGTTCTTCTTGAGCATGACTCTCTTGTGTCTATTCGCGACCAACCATTGGTCGGAAAGAGTGTCGACTTGGCTCTGCCTTCAGTTGTTCACTCTGTTCCCGAAATGAGTAGTGATCATACTACTCATGTTCTTATCATCTCCTCCATTTCTCATGAATCAAAGAGTGACCCTCCCATCCCGGTTGTTCAGGAGAGTCTTTCTTCTATTCTTGCAGAGCATGGGGGAAATCATATGATACCCCCACCAAGTAGTTTTGTCACCTCTTTTGATTGGAGTCAACTGAATGCTTTCTGCCTCCCATCTTATGTGCCTTTCAATATTACAATACAAGCCTATAATATGGTAGTGCATGGCACTATATTAGATGAAGGCTCGTTTGTTAGCATAATGTCTTCTACTACTTGGCAAGCTTTTGGTTCCCCGCAGTTTGTGCCTGTCACCCAAAATATGTTGGCTTTCAACAGAGGAACCAGTTAGCCCTTAGGGGTCCTTCCAAAGTTACCAATTACTTTGGAAGGGAAGACTATCTATATAGACGTGATGGTAGTCCAAGGTCCTTTAGATTTCAATCTTCTCCTTGGATGCGACTATGTTTATGTCATGGGAGCTCTTGTTTCTTCACTTTTTCGTGTGTTTTATTTTCCGCACAAAGGGAGAATTGTGATTATTGATCAATTATCATTCATTGGTCACCAAGCGCCTCCTTTGTGACGATCATCCCCTATTGTCTCTTGTTTGCAAGCAGTACCTTCCCTGCCACAGGTCAATTATGTGGCTACCCGTTCTGTCTTCACATCTGTTGATGATCACGTATATGGTATAGTACATTATGTACTGGGGGCATTGGAACCTGATCTGTCATTGGTACCAGTAGACAATTATTCCACCTAGAGCATAGTTCTCCCATCTAGTGAGGACCTCTTGGGAGCCATGTTCTCATATGGTCCATGATCAGCTACCACAAGGATAGTTATTTTCTGTATCAACCTTGTTAAAAAATGAAATTGATTTTGAGGATAGTTCTTTTACTGTGCGAACCTCGTTGAAAAATGAAACAAATCCCTAGTCCAAATTGAGTCTTTGATTAAGATCTCGTAAAATCCCAGTCGAGTATTTCCTCGATCTCGAAAGTGAAACTTCATTCCATCCACCTAACTGAATGAATGAAGCTTGGGGAGCATGTACCTCGAATTAAGTCATTATGTTGGGGGCATGTGAACTTAACTCAAGCATAGTTTGTCTTTGTTTCAAGCTTGTGTAAAAATGAAACCAAACTCAAGCATAGTTTTTCGTTTCAAGCTTGTGTAAACATGAAACTAAATCCAAGAAGAGTTCTCCATGGTTCAAGCTTCTGTAAAAATGAACCCATGTCTGATTTACATCTCGTGATTGCCATTTTAATTAGTTGATTTCTGCTAGATGAGCCTTGGTTGTTTTATTCCATCGCCACCATCTCTTTGGCCAATCATATGCTTTCACTTGGTTGTTTTTTCCTTTCTTAAGGGACCGTAGCAATGAGTGGTTTTATTAGCCATCCTCTTGACCATTACATGTTTGAGTAGTTCCACCATTGCCGGAACCAATTGCTACCCTTTATACCACTCGTTCCTCCAGGACAAGTCACCTTTAAGCTCTTTTCTGACTCGTAAAAGATGAAAAGAATGTCGAGTATTTTTTCCCTTTTTTGACTCGTTAAAGAGAATAAAAATGGGGGGTCTGCTTTCAGCGCTTTTCCGACTCTTTAAACATGAAAATATTGTCGAGCTCTTGTTGTTTTGAACTCGTTAAAGGCTATGAAACTTCGTTCACCCAGTATACATTTACCCCTTTTTCAAGCTGGGATGCACTATTTACGAAAAAGGTATTCCTTGACTGAAATGGTCAAGCAGTTCTCTCAAGTATCGTTTTCTACCATTTTGGGCTCGAGAGACACAAATGTACGAAAAGGGACCATGTGGATTTTTCTTCTCCATGTCTTTTTCAAACTCTCTAAACATGAAAAATATACCAAGTTACCCCTATGTCAGACTCGTTAAAGCATTAAATGACATTGGATTCGTCGCCATGATGAACGTGAGCTTCTCCTTCCTAGGGCTCATTAAACTTACTAGGTCAGATTCGTCCAAAGGATGAACTTACAGGGAAAGCATATGTTATCTCCTTCTATCTTGCAATAAAAAATAATTGGGGTACCTGCCAAAAATGGTGGGGGAAAATTTGGAAATTCTATCAGTCGTGTTGGCAACTCACTCTTGAACATGACACTTTCTGCTTCATGTTGGGTTGGGATATCATCCTTTTCATTTGACCTTCTTGGGTTGGGCAACTCATTTTTGCCTTCCACTTGATCTCTGCCATGTCATCATGACTACCGATCCTATGGATCCAATAGCTACCAAACTCCAGAATCGTGTCACCGATATGTTCAAGAGTCAGTCCTTCTGCAGTTACACTTACTCCTGATTCTCTGTATCATCTGAAATCATTTGCATCCCTTTGTCTCGTGTCGATGATGTGGGATACATCATGGCCCTCCTTCAACACGGTCACTTCTTATCAACTTCAGCTCATTATCCAGGAGGTTGACCGAGAGACTCCCTTCCAGTACCTTAGAGCTTGCATGCCCTAATGGCAAGTTCTTCGCACTCGACGACAAGTTCACATCATTGACTTTCGATCGGGTGATTTCACGGGTGTTTGACATCAGTTCCTTTATTCACATTCCGTGAACTATGCTTCTAGTACCTTGAGAGTCATTGTCATTATTGGTGGGTTCTCTCGCATTTGTTAACAGTTCACATCATTGACTAGTAATCAAGTGACTTCCTAGCATGTTCAACTTCAACACATTCATTCACATGATAGGATTTGTACTTTGATCGGGTCGTTTGGAGCGCAAGGCACTGGGCTAAGATTACACAAGTCCAGGTTGCGAGGTGATGTTACATGGTTATGTTGATATACATGTATCTTTCAGATGGATGGCTATGAACATACCATGAGTCATTATATGTGATCCTTCTCATTATGGATGCAACCATACCTTGGTTTTGTTATGATCCTTTCTACTGGATGGATGCGCCCATGCCTTAGATCCATTCACATGATTATTCTCTGGATGGCTGCGTCCATACCACGATTCATGTATCATTATTTAGAGTTTTCAGTGATGTATATGTATCTATGCTTACTTGCAGGTTTTCTGATGACGAACTTCGGTTCCCCACTTCTGCTTGTAAAGCATTTCACCCCTCACTCTCGTTCGACCTTCACGCTTTAGGGGGCATTCGTTACACAACATTTTGTCACTGTCCCTATACTCCCCGTCTATGATCCTGGAGGACCTCTATAGTGTACCTGACATGATTTCCCATCATGAAGAAACTCCCAGTATGTCCCTCTTCATGAGCAGAATAATTCCCCTTTACACCATTTCCCAAGAATCTTTCTTCTATCCCAGTTTACAAGATTGGCGCTACTAACCAGTTTTCTCCTCGCACCGATTTACAGAGGTTAAAACTAGCCCTCACGCCGATCAGAGCAACTGAGCCCTTTTCCAGTCGCACCAATCCTCTTTTGGAAGGTTTTTTAAATAAGGAGCCGAAGCTTCCATGTCTAGAAGCTTCGTAACGGAAGTCTGGTAGATGGTTGGGCTAGATAGAGCCAAGGAAATTAGTTTGGGATCCCTTCCCCTATTAGGATGGAAGAAACTTAAGAGATAAGACCTTCTCCCATGATGAGAGGAATCATCTCCCATCCATCCAAGTTATATAAACCTCTATTTCTCCCAAGCAAAAGATAGTCGGAGTTTTGGAGCAAGTTTGAATAAACAACAAGTCATCTATAGCTTGTAGCTTTCTAGTGTATGTTTGAGGGAGAATACTGTGATTTTGGTTTGGTTTGAGACTAGAGGGAAAGAGGCATTAAAACTTCCATTGGTGGGGCTATCCATGAAGTGCTAGCAGAAGTGTGGGAACCTAGATATGTCAGAGGAGACCAACAACGTCAAGGCACCGGTTGTCATCTCTTTCTAATTTATATAAATGCAAATATTAATTGATTTCCTACATGAAGTGTCATTTTACATATTTATAGATTAATGTTCCTTGACTTATTAAGTAGGGTGAATACAATATTGTATACTATGACGTTTGTTGTTTTTGTTGTTTGCTTGTTTCAGGTATTCGAAGGAAGGAAATAGAAGATAGTTGGAGTGAGGAAGCAGGATCATCACCAAGCATAATAGCATTCTAAGATGTAGGCCCCCTTAATTGATTTTAGTTTAAGGAGATTTTCCATATATTATTTGTTTGTGGCTAGACCCGCTCTCTCGGGATAGAGGGATTGTTTGTGTCTGCACTGAGAATTTACCTACACCACACATAGCTCTCAAAAGAAGATTGTGGTAGAAAGATTGCAGCAGGGGTGTTGTAAAGAAACTTCAATGAGATACTAAAGCAAAGGGAATAATGGAAGAGTGAGAAGACTTGAAACAACCTAGAGAAAGGAGTGCTCATTGGTTCCAGAAGAGAGGACTAGGAAGGTGCCAAAAGACTAAGCTCAAAGGATAAGAAGCTTGGTGAGGTATCATGTGCCAGGAAGAGGAGAAAATTTCTACTGCAGAGGTTGACTGTAGCTCATAGTGGGTATGGATAATCTCATAGAATAAAGGTTGTTGAGGACAATGGTAGAAAGTAAAAGAGGAAGTACAAAGGAAGCCACAATAACAACAAATAAGGATACTAGAAAAAATACTACAAGACAACATATGAGTGTAGAAGAAAGAGAGAAAGAGTTAGATGAGATAAAGACATAACTCAATAGCCTAAAGAAGAAGTTACAGGAAAGAATGAGAAGGATGACAAAAGAATTGAAGAAAGGAATTTATGTGGGGAAAAGAGTAAAGTGACATGTAAAAGAACTATTTGTTGAAAAGATAATGCAGAAAGAAGAGGAAGAGGAGGCACTCAGAGAAACTAAGTGTGAAGTCAGAGAGTCCATTTATGAACCTGAGAAAGGACCCATCCTTGGAGTGGAAGAGGATGAAGAAGTGATGATACAGACTAGTCAGACTCATGATTTTGGCTTTAATTATTTGTGTAGTGATATATTTGCAAGAAGAGAAAATGAAATGGTGAAAGTGTCATAGAGGCAAAGCCATGCTAGTGGAAAACAATAGATGGAAATGAAACTTGGAGAGGAGCAGTTCCATGAAACTATTACAGGAAGAAGAATCTATGAGAGAGTTCATGATGAAAATTTTCAATGGTGTAGGATGAAACTCATAGGTATGATTGGATGGGTCTGTTTCATTTTGATAATCATATTTTTAATTATTTTTAAAGGATTTAGAAATATTTGGAGAGAAGGAAAGGAGAGACTGCATAATTTTCAAAATGAATATGGTAAGGAATAAGTTTTCCAGAGTAACCTATCTCAAGGAAATAACTCAACAGAAGCCATAAGGAGCTAAGAGTGAGGATACAATTTGGAAAGAAGAGGAGCACCTGTGAGGACAAAGACTTTTGCACTAGTTGGGAATGGTCAAAGAAAACAAGGCATACATGAAGCTAATTTTTTTGAACAAAGTTGGTTCTCCAATTTAGAAAAAGGCATAAATATTGAAGAAGAGTTTCTTAGTAGTCTAGTGGACTATGAGAATAGTTAAAATCAAATTGGAGATGAGGTAGTTGAGGCATCAAAAGGAGAATATTATATTTTGGATCTGACTCTTGCTGTGTGTTTATAGGTTTGATAGTTGATGACCAACCTTTTAATAACGTGTTTATGCGGGCAGATGAAGAAATGAGACTCATAGAGGAGATGGATGAAATATAAGAGTTTTTTACACATATATTTTTTGATGATGAAGCCATTGTAGTGGATGAAATTGAAGTAGAGCAGACCTCGATCTTTGTTATGAAGGAGGATGAAAGAAAATCATCTGAAGCAGCATATGAAAACATGCTTGAGGGGAGTTGTCTGTAGAAGGAAGTACAAATGAAACTAAGATCGAACCTTTAGTGAAGTGGTTGGTAGAAGATTTGGATATTGAAGATTGCATACAGAATGAAGATACAATTCAAAGTGATTTTGAATTTTACAAGGAATGAAATTACTTAGAAAAAATAATAGAGAAGCAAAGAATGCATATTCAACATATGAAGATAGAGTTGGAAAATGCAACAATTGTGTACAAAGGCAATCAAAAATTGATATGGCAGAAGAAAAGTGCAACAACTAGCATATAACACCAAAAACGAGGACCAAACAAAGGCAAAAATTGACAAGGTGATTGATGAAGTGTGTGAGATGATGAGAAGACCAACCAAAAGGAGGAGGTACAAAAGACAAAGGAGGATTCACAATGAGGATGAAAAATTGATCGAAGGACTCTGTATCAACAAAGAAAATAAACAACAACAACACAAGATATGGAGACATAGAGAACAAATAATAATGGAACAAAATCAACATGGTAAGGAAAAAGACGAGCTACAAACTAGAATTTTTTTATCCAGGAGGACTTCATCAACATAGAAATGGTCAGGAGTCCATGATTTTTTTACACCTTGGGAGTCTGACGCAGGAGCATTCAACTTCCAAGTCAAAATTGTATATTGACTAGAACTAGGGGTTTTCATTTACCAAGGGAGTTAGTTCCCTAATTTAATGTAATTATTTAATTATTTCAATTTTCCTATGTTTATAAGGAAATTTAGAGAAATATGTATTTAGGAATGAATTTGTAATTAGATCTATTTCTCTGGATAGATCTCGAGAATATTTGTGAGAGTTAGAGAGAAATGCAGGAAGTTAGATTGTTGAAATATTTATGTATCTAAGAATCCTAGAATAGGGGTTTAGGTGAGGATTTTGTGGGTCTGGACCAAAATATATTTCAGAATCCTTATCTACAAATATGTAGCTAAAATAGGATTATGTGGTGGTGAGAGAGAAGAGAATCAAGAGGCTTGGGGAATCCAAAATATGGCATCAATGCCAAATGGGCCATGTATTGTAAATCTGGCCAAAAGGGCCTATTGTAAATATGTTTTATTCTTTTAATTAATACAAGGATGGAAGTGCTCTATCCAAGTGTCCTAAGTGGATTTGTGTGTGAGAGGCGAGAAAAAGTTTCTTTTAATGACCATTCCTTCTGCAATCCTTATGCCCAAAATACATACACTATAACATATGAATTATATATATATATCTATGAATATATGAGAGCGACTGTAGGAGGGTCACGTGAGAAGGCATAACTGAGAGGCTACGAGCAAACAAGATTGATAATAGGTTGGATCAAGTCTTGTACTTAAGTGGATATATATATATATATATATATATATATATATATATATATATATAGATGATGGTCACGTGAGAAGGCGTAACTGAGAGGCCGAGAAAGGAAAGGTATTTCATATGAATTTTCTATATAACCTGGATCTCAACTCTTTTGTAATTCATGCATAGTCGATATTTGCTGGGACAGCTTAGACATTGGATGGTCCCACTTCCATGTTTCTTATTGGTGCTCATTCTCTACATGCCATGTCTGTCTGCTCATAATAGCCACTCCATGAAAAATGTATCTACAAACACCGTCGGGTAGAGACATCTGTGTGGGTCTTACTTAAGTCCTCCACCCAATCTCTAGCCTACTCATTGTAACCCGTCACTATGGAAAAAATCCTTCACGAAAGGCCATCTAGCTAGAACATCCGGGCATGGCCATCTAAGGCTTCGAGCCCTTGCTCGCTTTGGATCCTTTGTTTCTATTGCTTGACTTACATGTCAGCCTGCCTAATTCATTAACCATTCCTCTTGTCCTTCTGGGGTGATACCTTTGGCCCAACGTTATAAACTTCGTCTCCTAGAACTGTCTGTTCATGGAACTTTAGTCCCTAGCCTTCATCAATTGACCAATTTTTTCAAAAGTGTAAAAACGACTAGGTATTGATTTCTTCACTATGTTATCTTATGTACTCCTTCCGCTATGCCACTCTAGTTCCTAATCTATACACTGCCTCTTTAGAGTCTTTCAATATATCCTTATCATAATTGCTTCGTGAAACTCCTCCTCCTTTCCTAAACTCAGGCTCTGTGCTCCTCTCACTTTTACACAAATATTTATTATCCACTTAAGTGTAGGACTTGATCCAATCCGTTAGCGATCTTGTTTGATGTAGAAGTTTGGCTCCAAAGGCTCAGTCATGGTTATTCTACTTATAGCTTGGGTTGCACATATTCAAGTATATTTAGAGAGATTTTGGCTCTAGTGGCTATAACTAAAGCTCTTGAATTCGATGGTTTTGGGAAAAGGGTTGGTCACACTGTTGTGGTTCCTCCCAACATTCGTTAATTCTTCCACTTTATAATTAAATCCTCCCACTGTGAGTTATTTGAAAAAGGGATTTATAATCTCGTAAGCGACTACGAGCGAGGGTTAAGGAAGTGCCTTTAAGGGAGCAGATCTGGGCACCGTGGGATTTTAAGCAGGTCTAATTTGGGCTTGCATCATAAACACACACAAACATACAGATGCATTCAATAAACATGCACAAATAAGTGATCTCGTACAAACCAATTTCCTCTTCAATGTTATCTTAAATATAAAAATCAACATAATCACATATCATAATGAAGCCCATCATTTTGATAGGACCCCCTGAAGGTGCAAGAAAACCCCAAAAACTTTCTAATAAGCGACCAAATGAAGATGAAATTGAAAAGTGAATCTTATCAAGAGGAGGAATTGAAGCATAGATGAGAGGCACCAAATGTTTAAAATGGGTCTTTCTCATCTGCATTCTCAACTCCTCTCTAAATTGAGAATAAACCACAAGAACCCTCTCAATATTATCGTGGAAAATTTTGCTTGGATGTTTATCTTTCATTCTGAAGTTATAAAAATTGAGTTCATTAAAGAAAATTTTGATGAAACAACTAATTTAAAAGAATCAGACAAAAAATAAAAATAACTAGCCAAAACAGACGGATCCGACAATGCTCCATTAGCCGCCATTGATTTAAGATTCAAAGGTGAAGAGCATTTATAAAGCCTACATGAAAATATTGTGAAAACACTTTCCACAATGAAATAAAGATAATTACTCTACTTTCTACCATGGAATAACATTTCCTTGGATCAATCACATAACATGCATGCTTCTAGTGGAAGATGGAACAATAAGTTATACGACCATCCCTTTAAACAACAACACAAGTAAGAAATCCCTAAATTATAAGGTGGGAATCTTTCAACTCCTACATAATCTATAAATAGGCCATAATTGTGAGCATAGTAACCAAATCACTTTAAAAAACAAACCAATATAAGATTACATAACTATTAATTGTTGTCCTAAAGGTCCTTCAAGTGGGGAATTTTTTAACACATAGGAAGAATAGTTTGATTTGGTTGAAGGGATGGTTAGGGATGTCCTTGAAAACTTTTCAACTTTTGTATATTTTATGTCTACTACTGTAATCAAGATATCAAGAGTTCATTCACTCACATTTGTGAGTGGGAATTGTCACTCACACTCAAGTTCCTCTAGATTTAGTTCCACATCTCAATGGGAATATTTCATCATTGTAAAGGTGGAGGTGCCAAGAAAATAATTGATTTCCAATCCTCATCAACAAAATGTCATGGTTCCAAAAAATATGGTCAAATCTCCCTAACATGAATACTTGCATGCCAAAATAAGGTGGGTAAAGTAACTTATAACTCCTCTGACCATTGGACAAATCCCAATTAAAATGTTGTTGGGTGTGGAGCCTTATTATCTTCCTGATTGTTCAGAGGTTTATGTTTCAATCACGTTGGATCCTCGTTCCTAACGGGGCGACAACGCTACCCATTTAATCACCATGACGGGGGTCCTAGAAGGGGGTAAATTCGTAGTCAATCTAGACCATTCATTAAGCGAATGATTTGACAATAGAATTTATGTTAATTTATGGATTTTTTTCCCTAGAAGGCACCCGCTCGGTTTATATGAGGGAATTGTATTACGGTTGTGTATTATTATTCTGAGTGAGAGAGAGAGAGGAGATTGTGTGAGAGCAAAGAGGAAATTACAATGAATCTACTGTAGGTTGTATCTCTTCATTTTGTTGGATAATAGAAAAGGAAGGGTTGGTTTTTTCTCCGTGGACATAGCCCAAATTGGGTGAACCATGTATATCTATGTCTCTCTTATGTTATGTGTTTTTGTATTTGTGTTTCTATAAAATTTTGTGTATTTCATTTCTCTGTTAATTAATTTCTAACAACTGTTATCAAAGATGGAGGTCTATTTGGCTGATAAAATTGCAGGAGAGAAGGGTTCCAAGTTCGAGTGGGAGAATTGGCCTTGTATAAGGATCAAATGTAGGGAAATAAGCATGAAAATGAAAATAAATAATACACAGTTCTTGTTGAGATCACAAAAAATGTAAAGTTGCATAAAAATCATAATGATCGGCATCCACAAAAACAACATCAACTACAACAAAAACAAGCACCTCAAAATGGTGTTAGAAGATCTACCAGGATAAGTAGACCCCTGAAAGATACTCTCCTTCATTATTTTCTGTGTTGTTGATTGGTTCTGGTGAATCGGAAAGATATGAAGATGCAATGCAGGTAGAAACTAGGAAGAAGTGGTAGCAAGCGATGGAAGAAGAGATGGATTCCTTATTGCATAGCCAGAGTTGGGACTTAGTCAAGTTGCATGTAGGTAAAAAAACATTGTAGAATACATGGGTTTATAGGTTGAAGGAAGAAGATGGAGGTAAACACGGGTATAATGCTAGAATTCTGGAGAAAGGGTTTGCACAAAAGAAATGTATAGACTTTGATGAAATTATTTCTCTTGTTATTAAAATGACTTCAATCATAGCTATTTTAAGTATAGTGGCAGCAAAAGATTTGCATCTTGAGTAGTTAGATGTAAAGACAACCTTTCTCCATGGGGATTTGGAGGAAGAAATGTACATGCATCAACCACAAGGGTATGAGGTCAAAGGGAAGGAGAAATTAGTGTACAGGGTGAAGAAGAGCTTGTATGGCCTAAACAGGCTACAAGGAAATGGTATCTAAAAATTGACAGGTTTATGTTTGAACAAGGTTATATTAGATGTCATTTTGATCACTGTGTTTATATTTAGAAACAAAATAACGAAAACTATATTATATTTCTATTGTATGTAGATGACATGCTTGTTGTAGGGTCTAACATGCAAGAAATAAATGTGCTCAAAGTAAAATTGGCAAATTCATTTGCAATGAAGGATTTGGGTGCTACAAAACAAATCTTTGGTATGAGAATAACTAGAGACATGAAAAATAACAAATTAACATTGTCTCAAAGTGAGTACATAGAAAAGGTGTTGGAAATATTTAATATGTAGAATGCAAAACCAGTGAGTACACCTTTGGCTAGCCATTTCAAACTAACTAATTAGTAGAGACCAATGAGCTTCATATAATTACTTATAGCATATATTTATGTGTGTGATTATTTAGATGTTCATGCATGTTATGAAGACAAATCATGATAGATATTTTTGTTATTGTAGTGGATTTCGATGTACGATTGTGTTGTAGAGGTTTTATGGCTACTAGATATTCGATGACCAAAGTTTCAGAAAAAATTCTATTAGAGGATTGTGGCATATCCTTGGAGACTATTTTTGAGTATTGTTGGTATCTTCAGTGATATTGTTTTGTTAGAGACATAAATTATGCATTATGCTAGTTGAGATGATTGAGATGTATTGGGTTTGCTTGATTGAGATGATGTATTGAGCTTATCAAAGAGAAGAAAGTTGTTGTTGTCTTGTGAAGGGGTCTAGTCTGAAACATTATGAAATGTGGCCCTAGTGATCAAAAGCTTGAGATAGATTGGTGAAGAAGGGATGGGTGCTCCTTGTCGATGGGTATTAGTAGCTTCAGTAGAGGAAGTAGCATTTTCATAGTCCAATGGGTTTTGGATGAGGCTTGTTGGGGTAGAGACCTTTAGTGGGTGGGTGTTCACAAAGTCAATTTCATATGAGAAACTTCCTTACTGGACATAGGCAGCTATAGTGATGTAAATTGATTCGTTGATTAATAAAATTTGAATCTGAGCAACAACAACAAAGGGTGGCTTTTGCCCCAGAGGGGGGTTTTCCACCAGAGATCCTTGTGTCTTTTGTGCATGTGATTGTTTGATTGTATTATGGATTTCATGTGATGATCATGACATTTACTTTGATATGAGCTAATCTACTAATGGTGTAATGTGTTATTTTGAATCATTAATTGGAAAAGAATTTTAAATTATACATATATACCTTTTCACTATTGATTCACCCCCCGCCCCCAAGTAGTGAACACATTTCCAAAAATTGGTATCAGAGAGAGTTTTCTCTCAGTGAAGCTTGTTCACTTGAGGGCAAATCATGGGCCATGGAAAATAATAAGAAGAAGCAGTCCCAGAAAAGGAAGAGCAACAAACAAGTGAGGAAAAATTCAAATTCAGAAGAACCACTCTTCTTGCTAGTAAAAAATAGTGAAGGTAAATGTTGTGATCATTTTGCATCTGGTAGTACATTTTCTTGTAGTGATGATGATTTACTTCATTTTGATTGTTTAAAAGATGATGATCTTTTAATTCAGTTTGATTCTTTGGAGAAAAGTGGTAATAACCCTTTTGCGAGAATTCAAATCTAGAAGATGAAGAGCCTTGCAAGATTGAAACCCTAGAAGCAAAAATTAGAAAGCTCAAGGTTGAAAATAAAAACCAGCATAAATTATTGCAAATACTTGATGAGAAAGAATGTGTTTACAAAGAAGAAATCATTAAATTAAAAACCCAATTGGATGAAGCAAGGAAAATTGAAGAAGAAATGAGAAAGAAATATGAAGAAAAGGAAGATCAATATCGAATTTAGGAAGCAAAATTGGCTACATTTAAAAACAATTCAAAAGAGAGACATTCAACTGATGACTAATCAAAAGCATCTAGATCCTAACCTGCACAAAGCATAAACGATTTCAGCAACAAGTTTTAAAAAACCAGCAACAAAATATGTTTCTAGCAGTAAGAATAACAAGGAAGAAGCACATCAGCAAAACCAGAAGTCAAAGGAGGAAAAAGTTGTGCCAGACAAATCATCCACTTCCTCAAGATTGATAAGATGCTTCAGTTGTCAAAAGCATGGGCATATTTCTGCAAAATGTAGAAGCATGTAATAGAAGAAGCAGTTGGATAAAAGGACATATCAAGCAAAATCATCCATGGCAAGGTATAACAGTTCATTTTATGGCTATTGTTTTTCATGTAATAATTTTGGGCATAAGGATTTTGATTGCAGGAACTATGTGAAGAAGAGGAATTTCAAAGCTTTTCCTTTGTTTCTTGGACATATAAGGTGTTACTTGTGTGACAATGTTGGCCATAAGGCCAAAGACTGCAAAATTCCCATATGCTATAGAGAATTCACTCAAAAGGAAAATACTACTCAAAGTAGATCATACAAGAGACCAAATAATGAAGTTCATGTCAAAAATCAATCCAACAAAATCTGGAAGAAAAAGGAGAAGCAAGTGACTCCCATAAAAAACTAAGGCCGACATGATCTCAGGAGGAGCATATGGTAGCATTATGAATTTAAGAATCAATGATAATGCAACCATAATAGGAGAAGAGAAAGTTGAAAAATATGCATGGAGGAGGTATCTAAACTCATGGGAGTTCTATGAGTTTTGAAATTTTATTTTCTTATTTATGTTGTTTGATTTTGGATCAATGAAATATGATTGAATGTAGTAGTTTGTTGGAACTTTGATAAAGACATGGAATCATAGATGCATGCTCAAGAGATATATGGTATTATCTTACATATATTTCATTAATGAAATAATTGTCATGATGAGAAGGTAGATTTCACAGTTATGCAGTGAATATTTCCTTGGTGACAGATGAAAAATATGATATGCATTAGAATTACTTGCAAAAATTTATACTTGCATGTCCTATCTGCTGATTTTCTTATTTACATTAAGTATACATGGAGTTGATTGTTGAGTTTGCTGCTATTGTTACTGATGCTGGTAATGGTTATGTTATGCTATGTTGGGGATGTTGGTGGAAAGAGTATTGTTTCTCATGCTCATGTTGCTGCCTTGATTCGAGAATGATATTATTTAGAAGTTTACTCCTGCTAATAGTCATAGTATGATGTTGCTATTATTGCCATGATGATGATTATGATGCTTGTTTTGGTTGAGAGCGATGTTGCTATAATTAGTACTTCTGAGTTTATTTCTACTATAATATGATTCATTTCCTGCTTGAGAGATCCACACATTATGTTTTTTTTGAAGATTGATCTCATGCTACATATAAGTTCAACAATGGAGGTTGTTATGTTACGGCTCTCTGATGATATGTCACGACTTTATCTTCATTCTGGTTCACATGCTGTTACTAGTTACTATTGACGATTTTTCCAAAGAGATCATGAGTTGCATATGTTATTATTATTATTATCATTGTTGTTGTTGACATGAGGTTATATTGTTGCTTATAGTCTTATCTTACTATGAGATCACATATTGTTGTTGCTACTAAAATTTTCCATCATGGCTTAAGTGTTGAGGATCAAATGTGTGTTGCTTATCATCTCATTATTGCTTTGTCATGGAGTATAATTCCTATATGAGGATCACATACTTTGCATAGGAGAAGGATCTATATGTTAATTGTTGTTTTGAAGCGTTCTTCAAACGACAAAGAGTTTCCATGGCATATTCTACATTTGTTGTTTCTTCCTTGACATATGGCTGAAATGTTGAAGATTTATAGGCTTATTGATGATATGCATTCATTTATGACATGTGTATGGTTTGATTTCTCTCCATTAGAAGTGATTGGCGAAAGATTTAAGTGAAGATTCATTGGTACCTCATGTCTCACATTGTACAATGGTCGTCTTGATGCCTAGAAGGCATTGTTGAGATTTGTATTTGTTCATAATGTTTCATAACAATTGTGTGCTCTCAATGCCATAACCATGTAATCATTTTTATTCATTCATATGGAATTGTATTTGAGTTAGGCATATATTGAAAAAGAGTAAAGAGAGAGAGATTCATGGGTCATGTCAAGAGTATGTGTGTGATGAAAATTGTTACAACCATGTTTTGGCTAATTGGTGTCATGTATTTCGTTCTTGTATGAGCTCTTGGAGTCCTTGGGTAGCTATGTATTCTCACATATTTCTTATGAGTCATGGTTGGGTCATGTGTATGTATTTCATACATGAGAGAGGAGTCATATCTCAGCTAGTCAAAGGCTTTGTAAAGGCTGGTATTATCATTGATTCAACCTTGAATAATGCCTTGTATCTTATTGTTCATTATTGGGCCAAGTTGGTCAAAGCTTTGATATATGAGGAGAATCCTTCTTTCATATGAAAAAAGGCA
This sequence comes from Pinus tabuliformis, assembly GCA_031772625.1. Taxonomy (NCBI): domain Eukaryota; kingdom Viridiplantae; phylum Streptophyta; class Pinopsida; order Pinales; family Pinaceae; genus Pinus; species Pinus tabuliformis. Next base: position 318,479,720 of record CM062807.1, read on the forward strand.
CTAGAAACAACATATATAGCACATTTAGCAGTCCAAGAGATGCTTTTGCATCCCCCTTATATGTTTAAGGTGAGATTATTCAGCTTAGCAACAGTTCATTGGCTTGCATCAACTTTGTATTGGCATGATATTGAGATTGACAAAGGGAGTGCTTCCTTCATTGAAATGTTGGATTCCTTTAGATGTTGGAATTGTTGATTTTGTCCCTTTGCCATTGATGTCAAAGGGGGAGAAAATGAGGAGTTCAACTTCTTCATGAGGTTGTTTGAATCATTCAGCTAGGGGTTACCATCAATACCAAAGGGGGAGATTGTTGGCATTGATGTTGAGATGAGTGATGTTGTGATGAGGTGATAGTTGATGAGTGTTGAAATGAGTGATGGTTTGCATTGATGTTAACCTGGACTTGTGTTGGAGATGATATGATTTCTTGATGGTTTATTGGTCATCTAGGTATCCATGTAGATGATGCTTGTAGTGTTCCCTTTGATATGCACTTGATGCTTCTATGGATTGGAATCCTAATGATGTCTAAAGGTATTGAAGAGGCTATCATGATCCCATCTACAACTAAGCTTAATGTTTGATGCCACTTGATATAATTTTTAATCTCATGAGTTGGTTCTTGCACTTATGGTGACTACATCATGTATAAGCTCATCAGGAGGTTGCAAAGATAGTTTTGAGACTTTTCATGGCTTAGACAAGATTTACAGATGCCAAAGACGTTGAGCAAGAAGTTGGAGGCAGTTCTGATTTAAAGATCTTGTGTTTTTCTTTCATCTTTTACCCAGTCACATATATGGTGGGTTATCGAAGCGACTGAAAATATCCATTTGATGGGAGACAAGCCCATGCAAGCGACCATAACTTCTAGTCAACTTTGTGCAGGCTTGTGCAATCAACTGCATTTGTAGGTCAAATTTCTCCAGATTTCTCACACATTCTATATGATTTAATTGGTTTTTATGATGTTTCTTGTTTGATACTTTTCATAAAAAGTTCCAAATTAACTAAATCAACATGTTGGAATAAAATTTGAAGTGTGAATGCTTTAATGGAGTAAGTAGTGGAGTAGTGGCAAGAATTGTTTAAAAGGAGAAGCAGATTGACTATTGCAGTGAGGGTGGTGTGCAGAGGTTAATGTATAATCCTCAAGTCGAGCTCCTACAGCTAAAGAATAACCTAAGATTGAGAGATGATCATGTTAGGAGTGTAGAGATGCATAGTTCTGATTTATATTCATGTGAGAGGGAATTTGCAGTGGATGGGAGCTCACAAAATCAATTTCATATGAGAAACTTCCTTGGTAGACATAGCCAACTATGATGATGTAAATTGATTTGTTGATTAATAAAATTTGAAGATGAGCAAAAACAACAATAAAGGGTGGTTTTTGCCCCAGAGAGGGGTTTTCCACCAGAGATCCTTGTGTCTTTTGTGCATGTGATTGTTTGATTGTATTATGGCTTTCGTGTGTTGATCATGATATTTACTTTTCTATGAGCTAATATCTTAATGGTGTAATGTGTGATTGTGAATCAGTAATTGGAAAATAATTTTAAAGTATACATATAGACCTTGTCACTATTGATTCACCCCCCCCCCAGTAGTTAACACATTTCCAACAGAAGGCACCCCCTCGATTTATATAAGGTTATTGTATTGTGTCTATGTATTATTATTTTGGGCGAGAGAGAGAGAGAGGGAGGAGATTGTGTGAGAGCGAAGAGGAAATTACAGCGGATATGTTGTAGGTTGTATCTCTTCATTTTGTTGGATAAAATAAAAGGAAGGACTGGTTGTTTCTCCGTGTGCATACCCAAATTGGGTGAACCTTGTATATTCGTGTCTCTATTGTTTTATGTGTTTCTTTGTTTGTGTTTCCACAACATTTTGTGTATTTCATCTCTCCTTTAATTAATTTCTAACAAATGTTGAGGTTTATTACTTATGAGCAACATTTGATCTGTGACTACTACTAAGAATATTCTAGAATATTTTGCGGAGGTTGAATCCCTACTATCTACCTTATTATTGATAATTAAATTAAAATTCTCAAAGCCATATTCCAAATAAGACATGCCTATCTACATAATAATGAAATATATTCAATGTAAAATCTAAGTAATTATTATTTATAATGATAATAAGAAGCATTTATTTCACATGTCAAATATAAGAATCAAATTATTAAGTAATATTTGAATATCTCTTGCAATATCGCTCTAAACTGTATCCATTGATTTATAACTCCTTTCAACTTGTCAAGTTTGAATTTGCATTTAAATTAAACATTTACATAAAATTTCACTAAAATACAAAATCATTTAAATTTGAAATTTGAAAAATATATGAAATTTTAATATTTAAAAATTAATTTTAATACAAATGTTAAATGATAGATATAATATTTTAGTATATGAAGAATTCTATTGCAATGGCAAAAAAGTATTATAACATTTATTATTAAAAATGTTAGAATGTAAATATAGAAACAATCCAATTTTAAAAACACAATGTTAAAAAAATTGCAATATTCTTTAGCATCTAAATTAATCAATTTTGTTCTAATTCTACTAGAGAAATAAAAAATAATATTTTTATTATTATAAATTAATCCTACTTTAATTAACCTCAAATTAAAAATAATATAAATTTTAACATAAACCCTGTTCACGCTATCTTATTATCTTATTAGAGTAGGATTTATATATATAATACATTTAGATTCATGTAATGCACTTTTTTAGAGACCGATAACTCACTTCACTAGTGTTGCTTCCCAACTATTTGTGCTTTTCTATTAGCAAGATTCTATTGTTTTAGAATTTTAGTCATAAGCAATTCAGTGAAAATAGTAGACATCCAAAAACAAATGTCATAATTTCCCATCTCATAGAGTGTTAGAGATCATGTACCTATCTGACCAAGATTATGGTGAATGCTTATACGAACTGCACATAAAATAAACATGTATGAATATACAGGTGCATCAAATAAACAAGCACAAATAAGCAATCACGTACAATTTGGTTTCCTCTTCAATGTTATTTTAACTATATAAATCACACAAAATAGCATATCACAATGAAGCCCATCATTTTGACAGGACCCCCTCAATGTATGAGAAAACCCTAAAAACTTTCAAAAAGTAGCCAATTGAAGATGAAATTTAAAAGTGAATCTTACTGGGAGGAAGAACTGTAGAATTTGTCTTGGTTTCCGTCTCAACTCCTCTCGACATTATGAATAAACCACAAGAACACTCTCAATATTACTGTGGAAAATTTGATTTCATATTTATCTTTCATTATAAAGTTACAAAAATCGAGTTCATTAAAGAAAATTTTAATGCAACTACAAATTGAAAAGAATCAAACAAAAAAGAAAAATACTCTACCAAAACAAATGGATCTAACAATGCTCGATTAGCCGCCATTGAGTTGAGATTCAAAGGTGGAGAGAATTTATGAAGTTGCCACTAAAATATTATGCAAAACGCTTTCCATAATGCAATAAAAATAATGACTCTATGTCATCTCATAAAATAACATTGCCTTGGATTAATCACATAACCTCCATGCTTTTAGTGAAGTATGGAACAATAAGGTATACAACCACTCCTTTAAACCACAACACATGTAAGTAATCCATAAATTATAAGGCATGAATCTTTCAACTCCTACATGATCTATAAATATAGGTTGTAAATGTGAGTGTAGCAACCAGATCCCCTTAAAAAAAACCAATATAAGATGACATAACTATATATATTGTCCGAAAGGTCCTTCAAGTTGAGCATCTTTAAACCCATAAAAAATGATTTTCTGGTTTAGCTAGCCGCTTGATGGTGCATGGATGGTTTGGGATGTCCTTGGCAACTTTTTGACCTCCGTATCTCTTATGGATGTTACTGTAATCAAGATAATGAGAGTTCCTTCACTCACATCTGTGAGTGGGAGTTGTTGCTCACCCTCAAGTTCCTCTGGATGGACCTGCTTCCCACCAATAACTATACAAGTCTACTAATACAATAAGGGTAGTAAATGATGCAATAGGGTGACTGGCATTCCCAGTGTTGAATAAACATGAACTTCGACAACTGTTAAATGAGAGATTATGAATCTACATTACCTTCTTTATATGGCTTGGTTGCGGAAGTTACTTCTAGGCATATCTTATGAATGTAGATAACATTATTTATTTTATTGTTAACTATATATTTATTGATAATAATTATTAACTAATTTTAAATTTAAATTTATTAAATAATATATACTTAATAAAAAATATTATTATTTATTTCATAAATAATTAATGTAAATTGATATTAATTTATTTTTTATTAAAAAATTATATTTAACTAAAAATTAATTATTAATAATAATATTATAGGTTTATTTTGATATCATATTTGATATTTATTATTTATAATGATATAAATATATACATGTTTTATAATGATATTTGGAAAGGTTGTTGACAAACACTGTGATGATAGATTTGTTATCCGCTTTTGAAAGGTCCATTATGAAATCCATGGAAATGTCAATCCAAATATTGGCCAATATTGGTAGTGGTCATACTACCCCAAAGATCCTCACGATCTCACACATGTTCCTTTAACAAGTGCCACATGTAGCTACAAAATCTTAGATGTGTGATTTCATTCCTTCCCAAAAGAAAGAACGCATAGCTCCTTCATAGGCATGCTATAGTTGAAGTGACCATGGTAGGAGATGAATGTGGATCCTCTAAGACTCATTGTTTCAAAGCATAATTTTGCCCCAAAAGTGTATATCCTTTATATTCAAGGTATATTTTTGCTATATATATCCCTTAGGATGATTAGAGTCCTCCTAAAATAGTTGGATGAGTTGGTCCATTGAGTTGATTGCTAACCATTCCTGGAAATTTTTGACCAACTAATCCAATAATGTAAGAATAAGCTAGAAAGATACCCTTTTCCTCTTAATTCAATAATAAAGTAAATACCACATTGCCTTTCTTATATACAATCTCATAATCATACCAATCCATCTTACTGACCCATTTTTGTTGCTCCACACATGATAATATATGGTCCATAAAATACTTCAAACTATGATGATGATCTTGATTTGGAAACACCTCCTAATACGATATGGGTGAAAAGTCTCAACTACATGAAAGTTGACCATCATCTCTCTTTCACAGACGGATTCGCCCAAATTTCTGTCAACTGCATCAACATAGCCCCTAGACCCCTACCTGATGCACCACATTCCAAGACAAAAGCCTTAGTAAAATTGGGCACTACTAAGAATAGCTAAATATTCCTACTTGACAACATTATTCCATATAAGGTGTTCATTGCACCGAGTGGCACATTCTACAACCCAGTATGAGACAAAGTGTAAGTATGTCACATCTCCAATAAACTAATTATAATAATAAATTAATGTCACCCCAAGACAAAAATGAGAATAACCATATAGATAAAAAATTACAATACAATTCAACACAAAAAAATCTAAAATCATGCTCCAATTTTTTTAATATTACTTTTCATTAAATATTTTTAAAATGAATCTTTAAAAGGAAAAATCATATCCTATAGATATATTAAAATCTTTATAGGCATAAATTTTTCCACATCAAAGTTTTAATATTTGAAAATATTAATTTGATGTAGTTTTATTATAAATTTTGTTATCATGCAATGTAAAAAACATCATTAAATCTAATATTAATAATACTATATTTAATAAGTTTGGATTAATAATTTGAGGAAAAAATTGCATATCCAAGGATTTGATCCCTCTCGGCGTATGATAGATCTGGAGTTAGATGGATCTAGGCTAGTTTTTAGCATGGTTGTCAAGGGGGTTACCTGATCTGAACTTATGCAAGAACGCAACAAAGTACACATATACACATAAACACAGAGATGCAACAGAAATAAAACTTCATTTCATTAATATCAAAGAAGTGAAATATGCTTACATACAAAAATGGAAATAAACTAGCTCAGGTGATGGTAGCTTATCTCTGAGAAAAGATGTGGCAGCTACATGCCTCTGAATTGTGTTACAATGAGGCTCAAAGGACTATTTATTATTGAGAAAAATGGAAACACATAAACATCCAAAAACTTAACCCTAGGAGATGAAACTCCAAAATTGTGGGCCCTGTTTGGGTAAATCGGTACATCAACTTCCCAGGGTCGTAACTTTGGCATACAATCTCCATTTGGCTATCATAATATCTCGTTCCGAAGATCTCAAAGAGAAGGCCAAAAACTATCTTGTAAATAAATTTAGGGCTTTTTTGATCTCTTCGTTTTCCCTAAAAACGTCTTTTAGTCCCTCAAAACAGCTCCAGAAGTTTAGGACCCGAAAAACTACCAAGAATAGTAAGTTGTGCTACAATTAAGGAAACTGAAAAGAACAACGGTGGGGTTCCAATTGGAATAAGCGGGTGGCCACCAATATCCACCTAGATCAGTCCTCCCCCCTTAGGAAGTAATGGTCCCCATTGCATTGAGTGTCTCCATGAGATGGCGAAACTTCCGCTGAACTTGGTCCCTAGTGAGCCACTTGCCTTGGTGCAGGAGTTGGCCAGCTTTGATAACCTGAAATAGTTGGATCTCCTATTGGAGAGTGTTCTTTATCTGCATTTCCATGATTTGATTAGTTGTGGCCTATTCCATGCAGTCTGGGTTTAACTTTGTAAGTTGTCCTGCAATGTCTGATGTGTCTAGTAATGGTGGAAAGTATGGTCGAAGGCAGTCCACATTGAACACTAGGTGTAGGCCAAGGAATGGTGGAATGATGAGCTTGAAATAATTTTCCACAGGCCCATATCCGAGTGGACGAAGCTTGCGATGGGGTCGAGCGAGGCGCTCCTTCTGCAAATGTAACCAAACTTTGTTTCCCACCTGGAACTTGTGTGGAACCCAATGTTGTCATGATGCTTCTTTTACTTAACATTGGATCTGTCCAATATTTGATGGACCTACTGGAGGATGTGTTGAATTCACTCAAAGAAGTTTTTAGCCATGTTAGCTTTGGACTAGACATGAACTGAATCTTCCTTAGTAGCTGCAAATGGTATGGCCACATCAATGGGACATAGTGGTTGGAATCCCAACCCCACTTGAAAGGGGTTGTGGCCAGTTGAGCTATGGAGGGCTCTATTGTAGTTGTGTTGGACATAGGAGATGCTATCATCCTATGTGTATTGATGCTTTGAGTTGTACATACTCAGAATGTGTACGATCATCCTGTTTACGACCTTTGTTTGGCCATCAGTTTTGGGGTGCAAAGTTGTGGACTTAGTGAGCTTGGTATCCAACATCGACCAGAGATTTAACCAAAATGTACTTAGGAACATGTTGTCTCAATTTGAGATAATGGATTGTGGGATCCCAAAGTGTTCCCACACCCATTCAAAGAAGATCTTAGTAGTGGCTTCTGTTGTGATACTCTTCTTGCAGGCTGCCATAATGGCCATCCTAAGGAATTTGTCGACGACCATGAAAACACAATTGTTAAATGGTCAATTTGAGAGTGAAAAGGTGGCCTATGAAGGGAAAGGATATGCTTCTAATCATTCATTCTCTTTGGCTAGTCCTACCTTCCTTATCGGGTTAGCCTATTATCCTCCCTCTCATTCCCAATAGACATTTCATTCCCATCAGTTCCTTTCCTTCAAGGAGCTACTCTTACCCTCCCATTGGGTGGTTGCTGGCTGGATGGGTGGCAGAGGGCTATCGAGAGAAGGTAAAGCTTAGGGGAATCATCGGGCTCTGGATCTGGATCTTCGGGCTTTGCTAACTTTAGCTCATTTGGCTCTAGTGGGTCTTTAGGCTCTTCCAGATCATCATCTTCGGGACCTTCCGCTTCTCAATCTTCGATCTCATCATTTTATGATTATGATTATGGTGACGGCATTTGGTCATATCCTCCACATAGGATAGTAGTGATTCGGTTCTTCGGGTGATTGATCCGAATCGAATCATAAAGAACTCTCTAAGATTTCATAACTCTGTAAAATTCATGCCAAAGTTTCAAAGTCTCACGAAGGTCGAGCTTATCAGAAATATCCTCAAACAGTTGTAATTTGTGAGAAGCGCTGAGCAACGAGGACCCTCGGTCAAGCGTGCAGATCGTTGGCCCATGGTAACGTGTGCTGCCACGAAACAACAAAACAGGAAGTCTCTTTGAAGTCGCTAATCGCATATCGCCGGGAAAGCCCCTCAGAGAAGGAAAAAACCCCGAGCGACCCGGATGTAAATTCAAAAACTGTACGGAATTCACTGATACTGTTAGAGGCGGGTCCCACACAAAAACTAGCAGGATATCAGAAGGGCTTCAAGTAGTAAGCAGTTTCAACCGAGTCCTGCCTGATGCCACACACTAGGTGCCACATGTCCGGCAGAAGAGAGAGAAAATCGCTCACATCGGACGGGTAAACGTCATGCAACTTACCCGCTCGATATGGACGAAGAGGGGTGGATCTGGAGGCTCCAGATCAATGGTGGACATGCGATCCGACGGATGACCAGATTCAACGGGGTAAATAGGCTGAGTTGTATAAAGTTTGAAGTCTGACATGAACGATGAGTTGGCAGAGGAATCATGTTCGTGGGAAATCTGGGAGTTAAACAGAAATAACGACCGTTCAAACATTTCCAAGAGAACTGACACTCAGTTCATTATGAAACAGGTGGCCACCTCCTTGTGAGGAATTACACAGTGATGATGACACAGAACAGAGGAATTCAAATGGACAAGAGGTAGGAGAACCAGAGCGCTGAGAAGCGGAAACGAATAGTCAGAAAGCAGATTGGCTTTAAAGCCACGAACTGACAGAAACAAGGCAAGCATTGAGAAAAGCGAGTAAGAAAGCTAAAAGTAGAGAATAGAGAGAAGGAGTCGAGCTGACTTGCAGAGCAAAGGCAGCATCGAGACAGAGCCAAAGAGAGTCAGAGAGTCTGTGTACTCCAGAGAAGGCTTGAGAGGTTCAAGAAAACTCCTCTGTACATGCCTGTCATGCATGAGTCTCATATTGGGCTCATACTACTGTGACCAATAGAGGTCCAGTTTCAGTAAGGAGATTCTGTGTACTCCATATACTTGGGGGATCCAAGTCTAGTCCTACTGATTTATATCTGTTGAGTGAGACTCAAATTGAGCTCACTATTGTAAAAACTCTACTTTAGAAACATAATAAAGAAGCCACCACTAAAGGCTAGACCAGGAGACGTAGCCTAGGAGTATTAGGTGAACTTCTTATTAAACTTGTCGTGTTTACATGCTTGCCTGTTATGTTTTCTCTAACTGCTTCAGTGTCTATGTATTTTACAATCTTATCAATCCGTTGCATAAAGTAACATAGGCACATCCATGCACATGAGTCTGTAATACCTTTAATTCTTTGTCCTAGATAAATTCCAGATCAAGTGGTATTTACTAAGGTTAGACAAGTTTGTGCTGTATTTTTTTGTTGAATGCTAACTAGATCAGAGCTTGAATTGGGAGAAGAAGAGTTGGTAGAAACTAACCCTGAAATTGGAAGAGTCTATCCTAAGAGGAAAATGTCAGAAGAAAGTTCCTTGAAATCATACCATCAGTTCATGGATAGTTTCATGACCATGAGAGCCATGGTAGAGGAAATGTATAGAGAATTTAAGAAAGGAAGAGAGGAAGATTCATCAAACTCCAAACGAGATAAAGGAGCAGAAGAATCTTTCCTCCATGACCACTCTAAAGGAAAATGGAAAGAAGAAAAACTTTCCACACCTCCTAGTAGCCCTGAAAACAAAAAGAAGACATATTTGATTAGATTATATGTTAAATTTGATTTACCAATATATGATGGAGAGTTCAATGCAGAGAAGCTGGACAATTGGATTAAACATATTGATGTTTATTGTAGAGCGCAAAGCATTGATTCAGACAGTAGTAAGATTCAGCTGGCCAGCCTACGCCTTGGAGGCACTGCCTTGGTATGGTGGGAAGGTAGGACACAAGCTGACATGAAGAAGCATGGTTTGTTTCTGCAATTAAAAAACAGTTCTATCCACTAGCTTATATGCAGCAAGCCATGATGAGTTGGAAAACTCTTCGGCAATTAAAAGGGAAAAGTGTACAAAGTTACACTCAAGAATTTAGGAAAAGAGCTTTGATTCTAGGAATTTCTTTAGACTCACCAGAAACTTTGCTGAAGTATATATGTGGTCTACACAGCTACTTAAGGCACACAATTCTCTTGTTTAATCCCACTAGCATAGCTGAGGTATCTGTTCAAGCTACACATCTAGAGGCTAGAGGCAAGAAAGTGAACCCAGAAGTTGGGGGATCATCAAAACCTACTGCAAGCAAGAATAAGGAGAAAAGAAAACAAAAATGGAAAGAGAGGAAGACAAATATTGTACAAAAGACCAAATCTTCATGCACTCACTATAAGAGGGATGGGCATGATGATGAACACTATTGTATTCTGCATCCAGAGCTTAAACCCAAGAAGTATGATGACAAGAAGAAGAAGACTGCTATAACTATTCAAAAAGATTTGGGGTCAGATTCAGGAGATGAAACAACAATTGCAACCACAGGTATAAAAGGTAAAATTCTGAAGCACCTTCTAGTAATTCTGCACAATCTACTGATCATGAAGAAAATGAGAGGAAAAGACATGAGCTTTTTCATATTCGAGTTGTTTCCAAGCATCAAAAGATTGATACTTTGTTTGATAGTGGCTCACAAGTAAATTTAATTTCTGAAGCAATTGTAAAGAAGTTGGGATTAATAACCACACCTCACAAAAATCCATATCCATTAGGTTGTTTATGTGATAAAGCACAGCTACAAGTGACTAGACAATGTAAACTTAGGTTTTCTTTTGGGTCAACATTTGTAGATGAGGTTGAGTTAGATATTGTTCCCTTGGATATATGTGGAATTGTTTTAGGAAGTCCTTACTTGTATGATAGAAAAGCTATTTTCTATAGCGCTGAAAACAATTATCAAATCGTTAAAGATGGAATCAAATATATTATAAGAGCTCATAAACTCAAGAATAATTATACTCTCATAAACTCAGGGCAGATGAAAAGAATTGTAAATTCATGCAAACAATTTTTATTGATGGTTGTAAAGGAAAAGAAACCTGATAAAACCAATGTATTTGAGGGCTGTAATGCTAAATAACAAGCTGATTTAGAAAAAGTTGTTTCAGAATATGATATACTATTTCAAGAACCTAAAGGTTTGCCACCCAAAAAGGAAATAGTACATGATATTAATTTGCAACAAGATGCTCCATTGCCTAACATCGGAATGTATAGGTTGTCTGCTTTAGAGAATGCAGAAATCAAGAAGCAGGTACAGGAGCTACTTGAGAAAGGGTTCATAAGACCTAGCACATCGCCTTGTGGGTCTCCAATTGTCTTGGTGAGAAAGAAATATGGCTCATGGAGAATGTGCATTGATTACCAAGCACTGAATAAGATAACAATCAAAAATCGTTATCCCCTTCCTCGCATAGATGATCTATTAGATCAGTTGAAAGAAGTTGTTTATTTTTCCAAGTTGGACTTGCATAGTGGCTATCATCAGGTCAGAGTTGCAGAGCAAGATGCATGGAAGACTGCTTTCAAAACAAAGCAGGGATTGTATGAGTGGTTGGTTATGCCTTTTGGCTTAACTAATGCTCCTGCTACTTTCATGAGAATAATGAATGATGTACTCAGACCTTTTATTGATGATTTTGTCATTGTATATTTGGATGACATTCTTATATTTAGTAAAACATGGGAAGAACATTTAAAGCATGTCAAGCAGACTCTAGATGTTTTGAAGAAAGAGAATCTTCATGTTAAGCTCTCAAAATGTGAATTTGGAAAAACATCTTTGAATTATTTGGGTCATATTGGAGAGGGTGGTGAATTGAAGATAGATCCCTCTAAGGTTGCAATCATTGTAAACTGGCCTAAACCCAAATCTGCTACAGAAGTTAGAAGCTTCTTAGGAGCAGCACAGTATTGGAGAAAGTTTATTTCTAACTTTTCTCTGATTGTAGCTCCCTTACATGCTTTAACAGGATTGAACAAGGTGTTTCAGTGGGGAGGCAAAGAGTAGAAAGCCTTCAACACCTTAAAATAAAAGATTAGAAAAGCACCAGTACTAGCACTGCCCAATCTTCAAAGACCATTTGAGATTGAAACGGATGCCAATGACTATGCCATGGGAGCAGTGTTGATGTAGCACGGTAAACCCATATGTTATCATTCTGAGACATTTAATTCTGCAATAGTTAATTATCCCACATATGATAAATAATTTTATGCATTAGTACAAAGTGTGAAGAAGTGGAAACATTATTTAATGGGCAAAGAGACAGTTATACATACTGATCATCAACCACTTCAATATTTTCACTCACAAACTAAGTTGCAGCAATCAAGACACTATAGGTGGATGGGTTTTCTACAACAGTTTCATCTTGTCATCAGATATGTTGTCCAGACCAATCATAAATGCATCCACTATACTTAAGCATAATTCAGTATTGCATGAAAGCTACATTGAACAGTATGCTCAAGATATAGAATTTAAAGATGTATATGCAACTTTAAGTCATGGCAAACAAGTAGAAGAATTGGATTATTATGTTAAGGACCAACTCTTGTATCATATGGGAAAGTTATGCATTCCTCAAATAGAAAGAGTAAAGATATTTCGAGAAGCACATACTTCTCTAATATCAGGTCACTTTGGTATAAGTAAAACAGTTGCACAGTTGCAAAGATTTTGTTATTGGACAAAAATGAATGAGACAATTTCTAGATATGTAAGAGGGTGTACCATGTGTGCTAAAAGCAAACCCAGCAATAGAAAACTAGGCTTTTACACTCCATTACCAGTTCCTTCTCATCCTTGGGAAAGTGTTTCTATGGACTTCGTTGGGGGATTGCCTGAATCTAAAAAAGGTCATGACTATTTATATGTTGTTATGGATAGGTTCAGCAAAATGTGTATTTTAATACCTTGTAACAAACAGATTACAGCTGAGCAAACTACAAAGTTGTTCTTTCAGCATGTATGGGTTCATTTTGGATTACCCACTTCCATTATATACTATCGAGATATCCGATTTGTTGGGAAATTTTGGTCAAGTTTGTGGGAATTGATGAACACCAGACTAAAGAAGAGCACAACTTTTCATCCGCAAACAGATGGCCAAATAGAAGTGGTCAAGAGGACAGTGATCCAGTTGCTCAGAGGCTATTGCAGCAAGCATCCCAAGCTTTGGGATGAACATTTATGTTATGTGAAGCTTGCTTACAACCGAGCTAAACATTCTTCTGCACAGAGATCTCCTTTTGAGATCTATTTTGGTTTCACACCAAGGTCTCCCTTGGATTTTGTCTTTGGTAAAGACATAGCAGTTGATGGACATAGTGATGTGGACAAGGAAACCAAGTTCATCGAACAAATCCAAGAAATTCACCAGGTAGTACAGGAACAGCTGGAAAAGAGCCAAGCCAAGTACAAGGCAAGGCATGATAAGCATTGGACCGAGCATAGTTTCCAAGTTGGTGATCAAGTCTGGTTGTATATCAGCAAAGACAAAATGCAAGGTGAAGGTAAGAAGCTGAAGCTAATAAGGTATGGACCTTTCAATATACTTGAGAAAATTGGTGAGAATGATATTCGCCTTGATTTACCACCTTACATGCACATTTACTAAGTTGTTAATGCAGATAGCTTAAGACTATTTGAACCTTCATTGATTGAAGATCCCGAAGAGCAGAGTCAATTGCCTTCTATTGATGATCTGTTACCTGAATATCTCAATGAGTTGCAGGAAGATATAGTTCTGGACAGGAAGGTGAGAACTATGCACAGGGGGGATCTTGAGTATATGAGGATTGGACTCAAAGGTTCAAAACAAAGCAGTGCGAAATGGATAGAAATTGGGCAAGCGAGGAATTTGTACCCTCACTTGGTTGATGCTTAAAAACCAACTTTTGGTGGTCCAAAATATTTTTCAGTGGGAAGGTCGTGATCCGAATCGGATCCTAAAGAACTCTCTAAGTTTTCATAACTCTGTAAAATTCATGCCAAAGTTTCAAATTCTTACAAAGGTCAAGCTTATCAGAAATATCCTCGAACAGTTGTAATTTGTGAGCAGCGCCGAGCAACGAGGACCCTCAGTTAAGCATGCAGACCATTGGCCCATGGTAACGCGCGCTGCCACGAAACAGCAAAACGAGAAGTCTTTTTGAAGTTACTAATCACATATTGCCAGGCAAACCCCTCAGAGAAGAAAAAAGCCCCGAGCGACGTGGACCCGAAAATTCAAAAACTGTACGGAATTCACCGATTCCGTTAGAGGCAGGTCCCACACGAAAACTGGCAGGATATCAGAAGGGCTTCGAGTGGTAAGCGATTTCAACCGAGTCCCACCTGATGCCACACACTGGGTGCCACGCGTCCAGTAGAAGAGAGAGAAAACCGCTCACATCAAACAGGTAAACATCATGCAACTTACCATCCCAATATGGATGGAGACCGTAGGATCTGGAGGCTCCGGATCGACGGAGGACATGCGATTCGATGGATGACCGAATTCGACAGGTTAAACAAGCTGAGTTGTATAAAGTTTGAAGTCCGGCATGAACGATGAGTTGGCAGAGGAATCATGTTCATGGGCAATCTAGGAGTTAAATGGAAATAACGACTGTTCAAACATTTCCAAGAGAACTGACACTCAGTTCATTATGAAACAAGTGGCCACCTCCCTGTGAGGTGTTACACAGTGATGATGACGTAGAACAGAGGAATTCAAATGGACAAGAGGCAGGAGAACCAGAGCACCGGGAAGCTGAAACGAATAGTCAGAAAGCTGATTGGCTTTAAAGCCACGAACTGATAGAAACAAGGAAAGCAATGAGAAAAGTGAGTAAGAAGGCTAAGAGCAGAGAACAGAGAGAAGGAGTCGAGCTGACCTGCAGAGCAAAGGCAACATCGAGACAGAGCCAGAGAGATTCAGAAAGTCTATGTACTCCAGAGAAGGCTTGAGAGGTTCAAGCGAACTCCTCTGTACATGTCTCTCATGCATGAGTCTCATATTGGGCTCATACTACTGTGACCAATAGAGGTTGAGTTTCAGTAAGGAGAGTCTGTGTACTCCAGAGACTTGGGGGATCCAAGTCCAGTCCTACTGATTTATATCTATTGAGTGAGACTCAAATTGAGCTCACTGTTGTAAAAACTCTGCTTTGAAAACATAATAGAGAGGCCACCACTGAAGGCTAGACTAGGAGACGTAGCCTAGGAGTATTGGGTGAACTCCTTATTAAACTTGTTGTGTTTACATGTTTGCCTGTTATGTTTTCTCTAACTGCTTCAGTTTTTATGTATTTCGCAATCTTATCGATCCGTTGCATAAAGTAACATAGGCAAATCCATGCACATGAGTCTGTAATACCTTTAATTCTTTATCCTGGATAAATTACAGATCAGTGATGCTTAGTAGAAGGAAGGCCCGACATGTAATCCATGGAGATGGATTCGCAAGGTCGACTAGGAGTAGGCATAGGAGTGTATAGGCCTTGCTTCTTAATGGTTTGTTTGGAAATGGCACTAACAGTGCCAGATCTGATGTACTTCCCAACATCCTATTGAAGGTTCGGCCAATAAAAATACTTCTACAACACTGCCACTATTTTCTCTACCCTAAAATTCCAATGACCCAACTGTAGTGAGCCTCCAAAATCATCTTGGTACACTCGCTTGAGGGAACACAAGGGTTTCATAGGTGGCATAACAGTGCATCATGGAGGTGAAAATTTGGAAATTTCTTGCCTTCCAAGAGCATTTAGTTTGTGTTTTCGAGTTTTGGATCGCTCTTGTAAATATGCGGGCACCCCGTAGTCTCGTTCCCACAAGAGTCGAGCACAGTGGTCAGTTGAGGTAGACTGAAACATTGTTGGTGCTGTTAGTGTCAGTCTTTCCAGCCTTCCTCCAGTGATCAAACATGCTCTTACAAAGTGATTTTGAAGTGTCAAGGTCAAATTTTGTCATTTCAAAGAGTTTTCAAGCAAAATTTGGTCACTAGGCATTAGGTCTAGGGTTTGCTTTCACTCCTTCTAAAGTTGTCCAAATGTCGGTCCATGTCATCATTCAGCTGAGTCTATCATCATTCATAGGGTTTTCATTATCATCTCAGTGTCTAATGAGTCTTTTTACACCTTGTCCATGCTTTAGTTGCGCCTAGGTAAGGTCATTTTCCTCTCCTAGGGTTTTGAGGGCAATTTCTCTTGGACGGTCAAATCATCGGCAAAACTTGTATCCTGATGTTCATACACCTTCCCCTATCCTTAAAGTACCTTACCAAATGCTTCCCATCACTGAGATCCCCCAAATTCCTCATTTTTGCACAAACCCTAGTTTCTAGCTACAACCTGGCAATTTTCTAGGTTGGGCCTGTGTTTTTCCCTTTTGGACCCCTTCCCCTCACTCAATCCCTGAGATTCCACTTTCCCCTGCTTCCTAACATCCCTCCCTACTTCCAAAAATTTCCCCAAGAATTTAGAAGCCCCTTATCCCCTTCATTTCGCTTCATTTCGACAAAATTCCTTGTTTCACACATCGGGGCAAGTTTCACTCAAATGATGTTTCAGAGCAATCAAAGATGAATTTTGCAAAACTGAGAGAGGTTTTTGTCCACAACATGCCAAAGAAGAAAAACATCCTTCACTTTTTGCACAGGTGTCATGGTTTTAGAGAAATGTCAAAATTACAATCGCCGGATCCAAGGAGGTTGGCCAAGGCACTAAAACGACGGAAAAGGCCCGATCCACTCCAAATTTTGGTCAAAGCCTCTTTGACTGAGCATGGTACTTTATTGGGGACTCCCAGCCCAAATTTCAAGAAATTTGGAGAAAATTTTGTCATTTGTGAATTTTTTGTGCCATAAACAGGTTTTCTCCATTAACGGGTCTCACCCCCCGCGCGACCCTTCATCCTGGAAACTCCATTTTGCAAAAACTCAGCATTTCCAGATTTTTCATGAGAATTTACATATTCTTATCCATGGACAAGAGATTTTATGAAGTTTTGGGCCTCCAGAAAGTCAAAAGACAAGCAAAAAATGACTTTCTGCCACATTTTTGAGACACAGAAAGCAGTCTTGGGAGATTGCAATTTTGGAGGGGCAAATGACCACCAAATTCAGAAATTCCAGTTGGTTTGGAAAGTAGACTCACAGAAATTTCCAACAAGCCTACTCTTGCTCAATTTGGACACCTGGAAGTGCCCCAAAAGTGGTCCCAAAGGCGCGCGACCCGTCAGGATTTGGCGTGCGACCCATCAGGTAATTTTCACAATTTTTCACTTACAGCTCATGGATTCGCCCAGCTTTTACTAGTTTTGACTTTTGATGGGATTTTTCACCCTCTTTGATGTAATTAATGTATTTTTATGTTGACATGACACTTATTTACCTATTCTAGAAGATTCATTCATGAAATAGCAAACATTTAATGAATGAATTGGTTTCCTAGCTTATAGAGGCAAGTTGTTTTGATTGCCTAGATTTTAGTGCTCAGTTTAGAATTGGTTGAAACAGCTCCTAGAAGGATGAGCTCGACCCATAGAGGCAAGGAAAGATGTTAGATTGCCTATATTATGTACTTTCTTGGTCATTTTCATGGTTGGACTCTTGAGGGAAAAGCTATCATTGTATTATTCACTGTATCTCTGCAATTTTTGGCTAAGGAAGACCAGGGTTTTGCAGTCCTTTTTGGGATTCTTGTGGTTACATTTATTGATGGTGTGTTTCTCTATGTACTTGTGAGTGTGTTATGTGAATCATTTCCTTTCTTTTCCTTCTGCACATTAAACAAATGAAGTGTTAAAGTAGAATTCATGACTGTCATGCTCTGCTTTTAAGTTTGTTTAATTTCAATGTTTTCTACTGTTTAAGGAGAATTCAAAGTTATTGTTTGCTCTCCTTAGCTCCTCACCTGTCTTTCTCATCCATTCACCTCAATATAAGGCATCAATACTGTATCCTATCTCGCCCCAAAGAACCCCCTGCAGAAACTGTGTCCTATCCCCGCACCCAAAATTGCCACTCCTCAATTTGCCACCAAAAACCCTAAAAATCCCAAATCAACCTTTTTGATCAGTTTACTAGCCTAAAATCAGTGTTACCCTATTGGTCATCTCATCCATTAAAGATCTCACCGAGATAGACCGGAAAGAGCCCTCTCCCGCCCCATAGGGCTAGCTACGAGGCGAAGTGGTTTGATGTTGCCTTGAGGTTTACCTTTCTCAGCCTGAGGTGAAATTTCAAGCGCTAATAGGTGCTACCCTTCTTGTACTTATTGTTCAAATGGAACTGTTGCAGGTATGTGGACTATTTTTTATGGCAATTGTTCTGCAACTTCCCCTGTGTCCGTGTGAATTGCAAGGGTCGATGGTTTGTGTGGATGACCATTTCCTTTCCTATAATGTAATGCTTCCATTGTCAGCAGGTCTTCATAACGGAATACATCTCTTTGTCATAGTTGGGATACTTTCAAACTGTGTCTAAAAGTCTCTCACTGTGATATGCCACGGGATGCCCCTGTTGAGTAAGAACTGCACCAATAACATAGTCAGAGACATCTATCTCAATCTCAAATGGTTTTTGCAGGTCTGGTAATGTAAGCATTGTAGATAATCGTGTAGATTCACAACCTCATGTAATCTACTAAAACAATAGACAAGAATCTACTTCTACTCTTTATAGCGGAAGCACATAAAGATAGAGCAAAACAATAATCGACAAGAAGAAGAACATCAATGGCACATAACGCAATAAATATTCGGGGAAAGCTACAACTCAAAACCCCACTATCTCTATTGCATTAATTATAAAATCAAGATGAGATTACAATGCTTGTTCTCACAAGAACAACCCTAGCACTCAGTAAAAACAATCTCCAACTTACAAGCAAACTCTTAGCCAACACTTAGCCAATTCACCAGCTCTCCAAGTCCCTATTTCCTTGCACAATTCCTATGGATGATTAGCCCATCTTAAAGGGAAACCAGTGCATCCAAAACTGCGCAATCCCTTCTAGGTTCAGTTCCTAATTTCATGCACTATCTGTAAAACTCATAAAATTCTACAACAAATAGTACATTGTCCCTGCACTCTAGTCTCAACTAGGTCTTTCTCAGAATCAAAATGCATGAGTTTTTGATGAGGGAATCTTTAGTTAACTAGAGTAGCACTAGTTAATGCTTTAGTGCACCAACTGACTGTTAACTCACTATTAGTTTCTCAAATAGTTAGGAACTAATTTAACTGGACTTAACTCAATAAACTAAGTTAACTAATTACAACTCATACTTAACTCATCCTGGACCCCTATAATATAGGGAGAACATATATATGACTTCAGAAATACTTTCAACTCTAAATTCGTAAGATAATTAAGTTAATTAACTATTTACAAGTTGCTATGAATAGAATTCAATTTTAATTCACAATTTAATTCAATGACAAATTAGACTGGAATTTATGGATTCTATTTTTATCATTTCTTGTTGCTATTTTCAACACTCCTTCTCAACAAGAAAGGAATTCAACTTGATCCCGATCTTGAACCTTTGGAATGTTTTGCATTCAACACTTCTCTTGAGTGTTTTTTTTCCAACAACTCCAGAAACAAAAAACATCCAACCTGAATCAAAATGATGCCTCTGTCATCAAATTCTCTGACTCTTATTGCCTCTGTCGACTGAAAACTCTACGATTTTGTTGACTCTACCTTCCTGCAATGTTGTGAAACCTTCTCTACGCTTCTTCAGTATCTGACTGCTCTATCCTCTGTCACTTTGATCTCTGACTGCATCAATCCCACTGATTCCTCCTGCTACTATGTACTTTGGGATCCCGTAGCAAGGTATGATCCATGAGATAAAACCACTCAATGGACCGTACCCAATTTTAGCCTTCTTGGGACTATCACTTCACATCGCCCCACCTCACAGCTGGAGGTATGGATGCATGTGATCCGTCTACCCACCTGGATCGAAATTTCCCCCTACTAGAGGTCTCTGCATGACTAGATGCCTCCACTTAGTCTCCTCTCAACTTCTCCAATTGTGGCTACTCCACAATTGTCTGAGACTGGTTCTAAGACTACTTCCTCTTTGCTTGAGTGTATCTGTCCACTCGGTCTCCTCTCAGCTTCTCTAGATGTGGCTGCTCCACAACTTCCTGAAGTTTCTTGAGAGGATTCTTCTAGGGCTACATGTTGAGAGGTAATTTACTCTTGCTCTCAACCACCAAGTCTCTAACCTTTGCCTTGATCCTCAAGGATTTGCATGCATCTTGAACCTCAAGAGCATACAGGTTCTTGACCCATGCATCGATCTGTTTCACCTATCCCATGGTGATGTGTCTAAGGAAAACCTTTCCCTTACTAAAAACCACATCATAGCCACGGTCTTCCAATACCGTGACTGAAACAAGATTCTTCTTTAGTCTTGGAACATACATCACATATGTGATCCTGAGAGGGGAGCCAAACTCCCTCTGAAAGGTAATCGTACTGATCCTGGTAGCTCTATACCTCTCGTCATCTCCAAACTCTATGCTCTTCTTGAGGTCTTTCTCCTCAAAATCACTAAAGAGATCTCTATTCCCTGTCATATGGAATGAGGCACCACTGTCAATATACCACACGTGTCCCATGGCAATTCTGACCATACATGCAATGAGAGTGAAATAAAGTTCGAATTGTGAAGCTAGAGCTTCACCTGTTGTCGCTATTGTCAGCTCCTTCTTGCTTGCTTTCTTCTGTGGGTAGTTCTTGGCATAGTGCCCATGCTCATGACAGTGAAAACACTTGACTTTCATCAAGTCCATCTTCTTTCCACTCTCCGTGCCTTGGGACATCTTTGCCTTGGCCTTCTTTGCCTTACTCACTAAGGAAAAATCCTCTTCCACTTCCTTGGAATAGGTCCCATCTTTGGTGTTCCTCCTAATCTCCTCCTACATCAAATCTGACCACAGTTGTTCCCAATCTAGCAGCTTCTCCCGACCATTGACAGAGTCCTGATAACTATGCCAACTCTTTGGGAGTCCAAGAAGATAAATACTCACCATATCATCCTCAACAACCGTGATTCCAACACTTCCAAGTTCATCACAACATTGAGTGAACTTGGTTAAGTAATTTGGAATTGAGTCGCCCACCTCCATCTTGATTTTTCGAAGTTTATCTTTTAGTGCCAACTTCCTTTGGTCACTTCTATTCTGGAAAATTTCCTTTAATGCTTTCGAAATAACATTCATAGTTTCTATCCCATGGAGACTTGAGACAATGTGGTCTTGAACTCCCTCAAGGATTATCCGCCTCGCCCTTGCCACACACTTCTTCCATTCGGTCAAATTTTGAGCATCCGATGTTGGTGGCTTAGGAATGTCCTGATCAATGAATTCCTTCAAGCCATTATCCTCCAACATGGCCTCCATCATATCCTTCAAGGCTATATAATTCGAGATGCCATCCATGGCATACTCGAGCCGCAAACAGTAAAATGCCGTCTGTCGATCCTAAAGTATGTATTGCAAGTTCGAATTTCACCTGTAACCCTGAACTCAAAACTTCGAAATCTCATCTAGTATATTTTTCTCAGCTCCGATACCATGTATATAATCCTGTAGATTCACAAGCTCATGTAAACTCCTAAAACAAGAGATAATAATCTAATTCTACTCTTTACAGCAAAAACACATAAAGATCGAACAAAACAATAATCTACAAGAGGAAGAACATCAATGGCACATAACACAATAAATATCTAGGGAAAGCCACAAATCAAAACCCTACATCTATATTGTATTAATCAAAAAATCAAGATGAGATTACAATGCGTGTTCTCACAAGAATAATCCCAACACTCAATAAAATCAATCTCCAACTCACAAGAAAACTCTTGGCCAACACTTAACCAATTCACCATCTCTCCAAGTCCCTATTTCCTTACACAATCCCTTTGGCTGATTAGCCCATCTTAAATGGAACTCAGTGCATCCAAAACTGTGCAATCCCTTCTAGGTTCAGTTCCTGATTGCATGCACTATCTATACAACTCAGAAAATTCTACAACAAATAGTACATTGTCCCTATACTCTAGTCTCAACTGGGTCTTTCTTAGAATCGACATGCATGAGTTTATGATGAGGGAATCTTCAGTTAAATGGAGTATCACTAGCTAATGCATTAGTGCACCAACTGAGTGCTCACTCTCTATTAGTTCCTCAAACAGTATGGAGCTAATTTAATTAGACTTAACTCAGTAAACTGAGTTAAATAATTACAACTCATACTTAACTCATCCTGGACCCCTATAATATAGGGAGAACATATACATGACTTCAGAAAGACTTCCAACTCAAAATTCATAATATAATTAAGTTAATTAAACTTAATTAACTATTTACAAGTTGCTATGAGAATATAATTCAATTTTAATTGACAGCTTAATTCAAGGACAAATTAAACTTGAATTTCTAGATTCTATTTTTATCATTTCTTATTGCTATTTTCAACAAGAATTAGTGCAAAGTAGAGGTGATTCTTCAACTCGACAAACACATTCTATTGGGATTGATACCAAAATAAATTTGCTTTCGCTCCTCCGTTGGTGAGTTGACTCAAAGGCCAAGTGATATTAGACAACCCCAACATGAACCTGCGGTAGAAGTTGGAAAGACCCATAAATATATGGACCTATGTTAGAGTGGTTGGGGTTGTCCAATCCCAAATGACTTGTATCTTGGTTGGGTCCAAATGCACACTCCGCTCATCAATGATGTACCCCAGATATTGAACCTGGGTCATACCAAAAGTGCATTTCTCCAAATTGGCACACAACTTGTGTTGCTGCAGGGTTTGGAGGACTTGTCGAATATGGTGGAGGTGCTCTTCCCAATTTTGGTTAAAGATCAGAATGTCATCCAGATACACCACCACTAATGAGTTAGTTAAGGGTCACAAGATGTCATCTATCAGCCTCATGAAGGTTTCAGGGGCATTCGTCAACCCGAAAGACATGACGAGCCATTCAAAAATCCCTGCTTGGATTTGAAGGAAGTCTTCCATACATCGAAGGGTTCGATCGGTACCTAGTGATAACCCGACTTCAAGTCAATCTTGTTAAAATATTTGGGTCCCTTGAGTTGGTCCAAAAGGTCATCAATCCATGGGATTGGATGCATTAGGGGAATTTTGAGGTCTAAAATGGGCCTCCTAAGAATAATTTACAACCAAACTAAACTTTATAAGAACCAATAGGATTCAAGATGATGATGTCAACCATGGGGGATGATTCACCATTTTTGGAGATAAGTTGAAAATATGAGTTTAAAAATAGATTTTTCTTTTTTCCCTCTAAAATTTGATGATGTAATCTAATCTTATTTTATTATTTCCACTATTATTTTACAATTTTCTTAGGAGGCCCATTTTAGACCTCAAAATTCCTGTAATGCTTATTCCAGACAGTGATCTTGTTCAACACCCAACAGTCAATATAGAGTCTCCAGGACCCATCCTTCTTTTGTACCAACACAATCGAGCACCCACAGGGAGATGAAATTTGCCTGATGTGCCCTTTCTGCAACAACTCCTGAATCTGCCTCTTGATTTCATTGTTCTCCAGAATAGAGCATCGATAGATCAGTCCATTGGGTAGTTGTTAGAAAATCGAAAAGGTAGAAATATTTTTTTATACTTGATAATGACTTGAGAGATTCTTGTGTTCTTATTAACTTTCTTATGTTCTTCTTTTATCGTAGTTCATTAAGAAATTACCAAAACAATAGCATGAAGATCAAGGACACTAGATGTAGGTGGAAAACCAAGGAAAAACTCTGATCTTGGGGAAATCCCAGCCAACAACTCTTCCTTCAATAGTTTCCTGAGATAATCCAAGACTCTTGACATAGATAATGACTTCCTCCACACCAAGTAAACCCTTTCCTTTTCAACAAATGATCACTTTCCAATACTGTCTTCAACCTAGATGCATCAAAAGAAACAACAACACTTCGATGTAGTAGTATCTTCGACCTAGAAACATCAATCTTAGTGCAACAACTTCAAACTTGAAGCACTAAGCTCTTCGACCTTGAAGAAACACTTCTACCTTGGAGCAACACTTTGACCTTGATTTCATACTTCAACCTTGATGTCATACTTCGAACTTGATGCTATAACAAAACTTCTTGATGCCGCAAAAAAACTTCAACCTTGATGCCATAGCCCAAAAAATCACATGTTTTAGAGAGAGAGATAACCCAAAACCTTTGATCCTTTAATTCTCCTTCTTCCACTTTTTCATGGTTCTTCTAGGAGATCAAACTTTTGTTAGTGATTCTCCTCCAAATGAATCGAACTGCTTCAATACATAGGCTTTAGTGAGGTTGAATTAACTTTCTTGAGGCCGAATTGGTGTGCAGGTGACATAATTCATTTTTGACTCAAAAAAAAAAAAATTACATGATTCAAAAGCTTGAGAAGGGTCTCGTTAAATTTACAATGACTCTATTGACTTAGAATAAATCCTAGAAGTCCTCAATGTGGACTTTGACCTAAAACATGATGACCCAAGCATGAAACCCATGCTTTAATAAGTCGCAATAATAATAATAATATTTCTTTTAATTCTTTTTCATAAGTACATTTTATTATGACTCAAATACAATTATGAAGACTAGACCTAGTTACATTTTTCAACACTCCCTCTTAACTAGGGAGGTATTCATTATATACAAGTACAAGGAAGATCTCCAACTATGTGAACTATGAAGAGTTTAGACACTGCAATGCCATGGAATAGATTCCTGACTAGAAAAATCTATCAAAGGTCTCTCAACAATTTAGCACCACAATGCCATGAACTAGATTCCTGACTAGGGAAATCTATCTAAGTGGGACTAATATGGACTAAAGATTTTAGCCTCTCTAGGTACCATCAGGCTTATTTTCTAACCACCAACCCAGGGATCTAGGTGTGTATCCGAGGTTAGAGCTCTATGACCAATGCCACCCTCCCTACTTTTGGATCTAGACATCAACACATAGTGCCGACCTGATGTCCTCCCATGCAATGCTTCACTCACAAAGCCTCAACAAGTCCAATTTTTACAATTAATGGAAAATCCATCCTGATAAAATCGGTCGATAACATCAAATATCTATCGATCAAACTGATCAATAACAACAAGCATGGAAAACATGCTAACAAAACCTCTGAGAGATTTACCTGTAAAAACACAACCTCGATCAGTAACAATCTTTCAAATGTACATAAGTAAACACAAACCTCAGGGATCTTCCATACAATTGATGTTGCTTCTCAATTTATCATAGTAGGACTTCCAAATGAATATTGACTGAATATTCCTTAATCATACATCTCCCTTTCCTACTTCACATGCAACAACATATTCTACAAACAGATCCTGCTTTTCTTATCTCAACAACTCCTCAAAATGCATTCTCCAATTTTCTTCTTTCAAGGTGTCCATCATGACTATAATATGCCTTCCCTCTTAACTAGGGACTTGTTTCCATGAAGAAAAGAGTGAGGTGTCCTTCTCTCACTCATGGCCTTCACTAAGACTTATGGTTGTTAGACCTGTTCTAGTGCATGACACATGAAGTATAGAACCATATCCATCACTTCCTCTTAACCAGGGAGGATCTAATCATTCATATAGAAGGAATATACCCAAGTCCCCTCTTAACCTAGAGAGATCAACTTCGTTTCTACGACATCAGAGAATATTTCATGGCTTCCATTCTTCTCATTAGAGTTATCATTACCATCATCATCCATATAACTTTCTTCATCATGCTTATCATATCAACTTTACTTACAAACATCTTCACCATCTTGAAGATTATGTACCTGAACAACTTGTATAGGAAGTACAACCAAATCTATAGAAGCATGAAGTTAACCTCATCAAAATCATACAACAATGGAAGCATTAGACTTTATAAAAATAACCAGTAAGACACTTTACTTATATACTTCAACTTCTTGCCCAGGTTTTGTTACAAGCCCTAAATCACATCAACTCAAGATATCAATCTCATTATATCAAGGGCTTCAATATTTCTTTAAGAGATATGACAAACTCTTTTATAACATATAACAAACCCTCAAATAAATTCAAACAAGTATAATTTCAACAAATCATCTAACAACTTTCAGAATTCATATGTTAGACTTCCTACTAGGATTTTGTGCAAACCCTAGATTTCAAACATGAGCCATTAAGCTTCAACAATCAAAACCAATCATAGCTCAATTTCAGATTTCAACAATCTTTCATAAATCTCAGATTGTCAAATTAGTCATCACATATTAGAGAATTGACCTTCTACTCAGGTTTAGTTACAAAGCCATAGAATTCATAAATATTATCATCCTAGAGAATTAAACTTCAACTAGGGCCTAGTTCCAAACCCTATGAATCATGAACCTCAATAATTAGGTCAACTCATATATCTAGGATTCCATCATCATGCACAAGCATATCATAACATGTGTTAGTCAAACCCAAAGACACAAATACAAATATATTAAAGTTAGACATATAACAAACTTGATTAGACTAGGGTTTGATTAGACAAACACACATATACCAAGGATTTCATTTCTAGGACATTATAATGGTCTTGCTTATACACCTTACCAAACCCTAATGATCTAGAGTTTCAATACTAAACATAGAAAACCCTAATTTATCAATACTTCAAAGGTTTGGGATTTCAGACATCACCATTCAACCCTAACAAGTTAGGGTTTTCATTACCATACCAAAACCCCAAACATGACATCATCAAAGCATCAAACATTTTCTTTAGACTTCATCAATAACCCTAAGTAGGCTAGGGTTTCACACATTATCATCAACATACCCTTAAGTTAGGGTTTTATAGAGAACCTTTTTAGGGTTCCACAAGAATAATCAAATATGTGAGGAGGGTAGATTTATCTAATGATGAATCACCCAATCAAGAATCTTTATGATTCAAGAGTGTTAGACACAACAATGTTAGTAATATAGAATAGATTACCAAAAATAATGAATATACTTTTATCATGAAGATAAAAAAGCTTATGGTCTAAGGCATACCTTTGTTTTTTAACAAACCTTGTAATAAAAATGCTTTGCTTGTGAGGCCTTCTTTCATAATCCCTGAGTATTCAATAAGCCTTTCCTAAACAAGGAAAATATGATTAGAAATATGATTAGTATTTAATATAAAAAAAAAACTTAGATAAGTAAGGTAAACCAAATATAAAATATAATACAAGGAGTAAGATACTTATGTTTGGAGAGTGGGCTCCCTCTTAATCCAAACTTGAGGGATACATAAGGGATAGAGTCCCTAAGAAATAGATCTTTGAATTTAGATCCTTACATCTTGTTCTTCTTTGGTGAAACTTGTTCGACAAAGTTTGCTTGATCCTTGTTCCTCCTTTTATTCCCTGGATTCTCAGTACAATCCCTTCTATAGTGACTCATCTTGTGACAATTGTAGCACTGGCCTTGTGGACTTCTTGAAGGTTCCTTTCTTCTAGTGATGAGTGAAACAATCCTTCAATATTTTATCTTCTTCACTCTTCTTGTTGATTAGTAAATATATTTTGACTCCTTGATTGCATGCATTCCTTCCACTATTAGGCTTATACACAAATTTTGTGTTTCTCTAAACTTTGCTTTCTTTGCCTCACTTGATTTATCTGTAGGCTTATTTACTTTTCCTTTGGGTAGATCCAAAAAATTATTCTTTTAAAGGATTAGATCTATCCTCTTTTTACATGACCTATAATTTGATGCTCCTAATTTGTTCTCTCCCTCTATGGAGTTAGACATTGTCCTTGAACGTAGTAAAAATGTTTCTTTGTGAGGTCTCCTTATATGATTCCTTGCTCAATTTCTTGAGATTCCTTAGTCTTCTTTCAATAGATATTCAACCTTCCTTTCTCTTTCTTCTTCACCTTAGCTCTGATTCCATGTTAGAAAATCGGAAAGGAAGAAATATTTTCTTATACTTGATAATTACTTAATATTCTTTTGTTCTTATTAACTTTCTTATGTTCTTCTTTTATCTTAGTCCATCAAGAAACTACCAAAACAATAGCATGAAGATCAAGGACACCAGATGTAGCTGGAAAACCAGGGGAAAACCCCAATATTGGTGAAAACTCAATCAACAACTCTTCCTTCAATAGTTTTCCTGAGATAATCTATGACTCTTGAAATAGACACAGACTTACTCCACACCAAGTCAACCCTTTCCTTTTTCAGTAGATGATCACTTTCTAGTACTGTCTTCGACCTAGATGCAATAGTAGCAGCAAAAGAACTTCGATGCAATAGTATATTTGACCTTGAAACTTTGATCTTAATGCAACAACTTTGACCTTGAAGCAGTTAGCTCTTCAACCTTGAAGCAACAATTCTACCTTGGAGAAACACTTTGACCTTGATATCGTACTTCGACCTTGATGTCATAACAGAACTCCTTGATGTCGTAACAAAACTTCGACCTTGATGTCATAGCCCAAAAAATCACATGTTTGAGAGAGAGAGATAACCCAAAACCTTTAATCCTTTAATTATCCTTCTTCCACTGCAACTTCACACTTTTTCACGGCTTCTTCTAGGAGATCGAACTTGTGTGAGTGATTTTCCTCCAAATGAATCAAAATGCTTCAATGTATAGGCTTATGGTGAGGTCAAAATACCTTTTTTAAGGTTGACTTGATATTCTTGAGGCCGACTTGGTGTGGACATGAAATAATTCATTTTTTAATAAAAAAATCATTCGTTTTACATGATTCAAAATCCCAAGAAGGGTCTCTTTAAATGTACAATGACTCTATCTACTTAGAATAAATCCTAGAAGTCCTCAAAGGGGACTTTGACCTAAAACATGATGATCTAAGCATGGAACTCATGCTTTAATAAGTCACAATAATAATAATAAAATTTATTTTCATTATTTTTAATAGGTATATTTTATTATGACTCAAATACAATTATGAAGACCAGACCTAGTTACATTTTTCAACAGTAGCGACATACCCGGGGTCAGATCGATGGAGGTGTTAACCCGATAGTGTAGAGGTACCCTTGTGGGTGAGGTGAATATGTCCCTATACTCCTCCACAACCTTGTCCATCTACTAGCGTCGTGTAGGGGATCCCTATCTAGAGGTCGTGGCCACAGTATTCTTCTTTCCCTGAGGGTGAATTATAAGGAAAAAAAATTCCTAGTCTGGGAAATGATCTTATTGCATTCCTTCGCAGTGATCAAAGAAATGACGGTAGGAGGTGATACCTTCGGTATCATGTACAACTTACTGCCCAAAGTAATAATAATAGTGTGAGGCCTAC
The DNA here is from genome assembly GCA_031772625.1 of Pinus tabuliformis. Classification (NCBI taxonomy): domain Eukaryota; kingdom Viridiplantae; phylum Streptophyta; class Pinopsida; order Pinales; family Pinaceae; genus Pinus; species Pinus tabuliformis. The sequence continues at coordinate 318,509,203 of CM062807.1, forward strand.
ACTCATACATAACATGTTGCTTCCATAATTATGGTTGGCCTGATAATACATCACAAACTTCAAGAGGAGAAACATCACACAATACCTCATCTATGAAGGGCTTGATGTTGTAAGGAAGGCGAAACTATTGGCTGACGCGAAGATATCTCCTTTGGTGAATCCACTCGATGGTGTAAGGTTGTGGGTGTGGTGTGGTCGATAGGCCCAACTGCTTCACTACCTCTGCTGAAATGAGGTTCTTTTGTCTCTTGTTGTTGATAATGAACTGCAACGGGGAACCCTTCACCCACATCTATGAGTGAAAGAGTCGCTCCCCCTCCTCTGGATCTTCGAGCTCATACTTCTAGAACTTGGTGGTGGAAACAGTGGCACTAGGCTCTGCATAGATAATATGCTGCCCTTTGTCATTCCCCTTATAAGTTTCTGACTCAGAGTCAGAACATGCATCTGATTTGGAAGTCTTCATCTCAACCACTAGTGACTACTTGGCTCAACACTCACTTGTGTTGTCAATGGGGCTCTTATGGAAATCACACCATTTCCTTACATCCTTCTTTGCATTCATGGTGGTTTTCTTTGCTTGTGGCTTTGGCGAGTTGTCCTGGGTCACCCCACCTTGGATTTGTCCTTTTTTCTGTGGTTTTGGGGCGCCTTTCCCTTATTTCAGATTCACAGATCCAAAGTCTCGCTTCTTCTGTTTAAATTTCTACTCAATCTTGACAACCTATCGATAGGTGGCACCAAGCAAGGATATGTCTAGGAACTCCATCTCACCCTCGATGTAGTTGTGTATGAAACCACGATACTCGAGTACCAATTGCCTCTCATAATCCTTGATACCCAGCTTCATGTGAAGGGTATGGAAAACATTTGTGAACTCTGACACATCTTGGCCCCTTCCCTTCTGCAATGTGGTCCACTTTATGTATTTATATTTATAGCTCCCAACAGGGTAATATTGTTCCTTGATGGCGTCTCGGACTAATTCCAAGTGGGTGTGCTGAAAACAGTGAGGATTCCCCCTCATCCTTTTGTTCATAGTAGGTTTCCCACCAGTCCTTGACATGTGGGGTGACTTTGAGGACTACAAAAGTAATATTATCTTGATTGGAAAAGTCATGAAGTATAAAATATCCTTCCAACAAATTTAATCATCTATCTACGACATTTGCATATATTTGACCTTCAAATATGGGAATGTCAAAGTTAACTTGTACCTTAAAAGGAGTGATTCCTTCAGAGTGGCTGCTGGATGAAGATGTGTCACTAGTGGGTAGTTGCCGAAGGACCTGGGCAAAGTTATCCATCATCACATTCATTTGTCGCTTGAGGGCTTCCTCGAGAAATATTTTAAAAAGGTCTCCTGCCCCCTCATATTTATTTTCTTTCGCCATGGGAGGTCATCGGGGTTTTCGATGCTAGTGTTGCAAAGGTTCAACTAATTCGATCCCTAGATCCTTATACCCTAACCTCATTGGGGACATGCAAAGAAAAACTGAGAAATAGCAGACATCTTTGATACCACTGATCCAGACTTATGCAGGAACGCAACAAAATACATATATACACATAAACACATAGATGCAATAGAAATAAAACTTCATTTCATTAATATCAAAGAACTTAAATATGCTTACATATAGAAATGGAAATAAACTAGCTCAGGCGATGGTAGCTTATCTTTGAGAAGAGATGTGGTGGCTACATGCTTCTGAATTGTGTTACAATGAGGCTCAAAGGCCTATTTATTATTGAGAAACAATGGAAAACCCTAAACATCCAAAAACTTAACCTTAGGAGATGAAGCACCAAAATTGTGGGGCACGTTTGGGTAAATTGGTACATCAACTTCCTGAGGTCGTAACTTTGGCATACGATCTCCATTTGGCTATCATAATACCTCATTTCGAATATCTAAAAGAGCAAGCCGAAAAAAATTGGTAAACCAATTTGTGTCTTTTATGGTCTCTTTGTTTTCCCTAAAAATGTCTTTTAGTCCCTCAAAACAGCTCCGGAAGTTTAGGACCCAAAAAACTGTCAAAAATAGTAAGTTGTGCTACAATTAAGGAAACTAAAAAGAAACAAAACCGGGGGTCTAAGTGGAATAGGCGGGTGGTAAGCAATATCTACCTAAATCATTACCATAATTAGTCACAAACTTGCTTTAGCATGTAAGTCGTATGAATCCATGAAAACTCTTCAAGATCTTGATCTATGGCTAATCCTATGTACCTACAACTTTCTTTGGGTCCACTTATGAGGCCTTCCCATTTGAAAATGTGACCCAAGTATTTGACCTTTGATTCCCCAAAAAAATATTTTCCATAATGTGTAAGGAACAATTGGTGGCCTTGAAGGAGTTACATGGCTCTATCAACATGTTCCACATGGGAATCCCAAGTTATGTTGTAGATCAAAATACCATTAAAGAATACAAGAATAAAATTGCACAACAAGGGTCATTAAATCTTGCTCATGAGACTCTTAAAAGTGGATGAAGCATTGCATAGTCCAAAGGAATCACTTTTATCATTACGATATTCACTTCTGTGAAATGTTATTTTAGGATGTCCATTTCCTTCATCTGTGTTTAGTGGTATCATAAGTAAAGCTGTAGTTCAATGAAGAACATGGCTATATGAATCCAATCCAAGTGATCGTTGATAACTAGTCTAGTAAATTTGTCTTTTGTGATCAACTGGTTGGGAACTCAAAAGTCAAGGCACATGTTCCAACTACCTTCATTCTTCAATATCAATACTGCAGGTAGTGAGGAAGGGAAACAACTGGGATTTATGACTCCAGACTCTTGTAGTTCCCAAATGGGTGCCTACAAGGACACCCATTGGGTGGTTAACCACCTAGAACCAAGAGGATACCATGGTCATCTTGACCTCATGAAGGTGGAAATTCATAGATTATTTCAAGTACCTATAGGTTTAATTAGAACCCTATGCAAATCAATGGGAATCTCTTGTGGAGGACCACACACAACTCATACGACATTGAATTGGGCAGTAAAATTGGAGCAACCTTTCTTCGATAGATTCTCCATACGATGAGAGTTGACCATTTTGGGGGAGCCAAAATTAATCCCTTTGAGTGCATGCTCATGCCCTTCCTTATTGAATATTATGTATAATTCCTTAAAATCCATTGTAACATGACCCAAAGTGTGTAACCATTCCACATCGAGCATTGCATAATAATCTCACATTTAAATAGCAAACATGTGAGATTTGAAATACATGCACTGCATGGGAATAACAATTGATTTCTTCTGCTACTCTTCTATGGATAAAATTATGGGTGTTGCCGATGTGAATGAAAACAATCATGTTGTGGTTCTTGATGCAGCCAATCAACTTCAAAATTTTGAGGTGCAAAAAGATGTTGGATAAGGCATGTAGGGAAGTTTGGGTATCCTCATGAGGGGCTTCTAAGGTTGTTTATTCCTGAGGAGGAGGGAACTAGTCATTGGAACTCTGTTAGGAGTGTATCATGATTGATCTTGGAAGTAAACATTTATTTGAAATAATTCATTTCCTTAAATTCATGCTTGGGGAAATTGTTACCCATAACAATTGTAGCAAAGTTTGAGGCATTGATGTTCTACCATTTTTCTCAATAAATGAGAATCAAGGGGGGGTGTTTTGTTTTACTGTCCTTATTCTATTGTTCCTTTCCTTGATGATTGTATCATAAAATTATTCAATATCTAAATTGGAAGCATATGTAGGGTTGAAAGTCACAACAACTTTTCCCGCTTGCTCCTCCCAATTGTAAAATTCACAAAAATGTTATCCCTAGTTTACTTTGGATTTTTTTCTTTCTTATCTGCTTCCCAGATCTTGGCTTTAAACTACTTTGTTTTAGGTTTATTGTCGGTTGTGTTGGTGTTGTCCCTTATTTAGTTACTTCTATGTGTTGCTCACTTCCTTTGTTTGGTTGGCGAGTGGAGCTTTGTGGAACTTTTGTTGCTTTATGCAGGGATCCTTGCCCCTCCTCGACCAATTTTTGTGGGGTTCCTTGTCGTTGTTTTTTCGATGAATTGTCCTGGTCAGCCTGTTCATTGTGTTGTTCAATTGTGTCAACCTAATCTTGTTGATTTTATGTATCACCTTCACCTCTATTATCTTGGGTGTTTGCATTTACACTCTCTTATACTATTAGTGTGAGCATCCTCGGACCTGGGCCCTAGGTTAAGTTGATTGGATCCCAGGTTCATTGTGCACCTTGGTAGCTCCCATTCGAAAATCGGGGTTTGGTGAACATCTCCATCATGATATTTGGGCCTTTGATTTTCCTGTTCTTACTTACTTTGTTTCTTCCTCTATTTGATGAATATTTCATTACTCATACCTTTCAATTTCATGATGCAGTTATTAGATGATTATGATTTTATTTTTTACCACTTCAATGATTATCTTCATTGCCTCATCGAAATCTTTTCGAACACTTGAATCCATAATCTATTTTATTTTCCTTATATTTTCCCCAGTAAACAAAGCTATCGATCAAACTAGAACTATTACCTCAAAATGAGAACTCTAGCAAAAAATCCAAAAAAGAAATGAAAAAAACTTGAAAACGAAAAGTGTTGATGCTAGAACAAACATTTTTTTTGTTTTGTTTATGGGGGTAAAATTTCAACATTTTTTAAAAATGGAAGTAAAATCTAATAAAACCCATTTTTTGTGTAAAAAATTTCCTGAAAACAAAAAATGTTGATGTTGGAATAACGTTATTTTTTTGAGGTAGATTTTCAACTTTTTTTAATAATGACGTTAAAGATAAAATATCATGACTCAGAAAAAACTTAAAATTCCAACGATTTTCAAGCATGGCATTAAAGATAAAATATCACATCTCTAAAAAATCTTTAAATTCCAACGATTTCTGAGCATGGCAGTAAAGATAAAATATTGTGTCTCTGAAAAGCCTTAAAATTCCAATGATTTTTCAAGCATGACATTAAAGATAAAATATCATGGCTATGAAAAGCTTTAAAATTCCAACAAATTTTAGCCATGGTATTAAAAAATAAATATTTATAACTGTTTTCAGCCATACCATTAAAGATAAAAATCATGACTTAGAAAAACCTTGAAATTTTGACAATTTTTCAACCATGGAATTAAAACAAAAAATCATGACTCCAGAAATCTTATGTTTTCAACATATTTCAACCATGACATTATGGAAAAATTTATGACTAAAAAACCATTAAAAATGAACACCCGAATGAAAGAGTCATTAAACCAAAACTAATTATTTTTTAAATGCTAAAAGTGTATCGGTTTTAAAATCTTAGCCTAAGACAACTTGACACATTGCAACAAAAATTTAAAAATCAACCATCAAATTGACACGCAATGTAGGCGAACTTGACCCATTGTAATGAAAACTTAAAAACCAACCATGAAATTGACACATTATGGGGGGGATTCAATCCATTATAACAAAAAAATTTAAAATCAACTATCAGTTTGACACATAATGGGATTGGGTGCTAGTTGATGATCGATATAGACCCTGAAGAAGAAAAAATAAAATAAATAAATAAATAATAATAGTAATAATAATAAAAATAAATAAATAAATGAATGAATAGATAAATAAATAAATTATAAATAAATAAAAATGAAAAATACAAAATAAAACAAAAATTAAAACATTGAAAAAATAAAAACTAAAACAAACAAACAAAAACACAAAAATTAAAAAAAATAAAATAATAAGAAGTAAATAAAAATACATATTAAAACATTAAAAAAAAAAAAGAATCCAAACATAAAAATTGTGAAAAAAAAAAAAACAAAAATTAACTTATAAAGAGAGATTTAAATAAAAAAATAAAAAGCCAAGAAAATATTTTGAAAAAAAAAAAATTTAGGAAAAAAATTAAAAAATTAATCCAGAAAACAGAAAAATAAAAAGTAAATAAACAATATTGATTGAACAATTTAATTAAAAAAAAAACAAAATAAAATCCATTAAAAAAACACAATAGAAATAATTAAAACACACACACACACACACACTTGATGATGATGATGATGGTTAACGTCTACTGAGACCAAACATTGGTCTATCGGACCTAAAGAAATAAATTATTTATTTTGATTTAAGATTTTATTCCTATGCTCAAAAAGCTTGGAGAGAAGCCTCTCGAGCTCACTATAATTTTGACATTGTAAAAGGCTAGGAAGGTCAGTATTGTAACAAAGATTTTGAAACTGAGATCTAATGTGGTTGTACGTGGAGCACTCTAAGAGGAAGTGGTTTCATCCTCGATGTCCCTATTCTCACATATATGGTAGATCCTTTCCATCCATGGCATTTTAGAAACTACCCAACGACCTGTTTCACTATGGAGCTCATGAGAATTCGTTCTAATCTTTGCTATTAATTTTCTTCTTTGAGCTAGTTAAAATAGAGAGATACTTTTGATCTTCTAGGGTGAGGTTGATGACCTTCTTATAATAACTTAATTTTCTTTTAGCCGCTAAATCTTTCTCACACCACATTTTTGCTTTGAACTTAGAAGTAACAATATCTTTAATGTTATTTATGTTTTGCAATGCATCATTCTCGTTGATCTCCCAATAGTTTAACTAGGCCCTTGTGTCTTTATGCCACCCCCGATTGAGCCTTAGGTGGTTTTGGCTGGAATTTAAAGCTAGCTTAGGAAGTCTATGATTGTCTATGTTATTGAGTTTGTGCTTGTACAACAGAAACCTAATCATAACTAGGCTCTCAATAGGGGAAAGACTTGCTTCTATAAGGAGAATAGGATAGGGTGTATTACTTTTAATTTTCAGGTTATAAGTTATAAAAGGCTTCTGGATTTGCTCAATATTTCTCCATGATTCTCTGGAGATACTGCAACCCCAAACCTCACAGCCATATAAGATAACAGGAGTGACTAGAGTTTCAAAGAGGAACTTCTTTTTATCCCACATTACAAGGTTTGTTGTTTTACAATTATTTTCAAGACCAAAATAAGCTTTCCACCCCCCATTAATCCTTTTCTCAATGCTATGGTTCGAGTTGAGCTTGTGATGAGTATCTATTCCTAGGTACTTGTAAGAATACACTTCCTCCAAGTTATTATTGTCATACAAATTAGCGTAAGTGTGTTTCTTGGATTTGATAATCATGACTTTTGTTTTGTCAGTGTTAACAGTCATACCCATGGTAGATCAGAAATCCTTAAGAAGCCTAAGTTGCTTATCAAGATCATATGGGCACCTTGCCAAAAGAAAAATATCGTCAGCATAGAGCAGAAGGATGATGACTATCCCAGCCAAGATCGCGCCATCACATCCTGCTTCCTCTAAATAGCCTTCAATCTTATCAATGTAAATGCCAAATAGGGTAGGGGAGAGGGGGCAACCTTGTTTAACTCCAATGTTACACTTAATATCTTTCGATCACCCCTCATTGCTCTTTAGCTTCGCAATTACATTCTCGTATAACCTTATAGCGGCAGCTCTCAACTCAAGAGGAACCTTTAGCTCTTCTAATGTATTCCAAAGGTTGTATCTAGGAACTGTATCAAAAGCCTTTTTAAAGTCCACAAAGCAACGAAATAAATTGGATTTATCATTACGACATTCCTCCTCAATGATCCTAAGCATAACGAGGTGGTCTATTGTTTAGTGATGCCTTGTGAAAATTTCTTGGCCTTTAGCCTGCTTACCTTCACTTTCAAGCCATATGCTTAACTTCTTTTCCAAAATACTACCATATAACCTGGCTAAGAGAGGGCTGATCATAATTGTCCGATAATTAGAGGGGTTATTTGTATCCCCACTTTTAAAAATAGGGATAATGAGGCTCTCGGTCCAAGGTTTAGGGAACCCTTGCTTGACTGCTTGATTGAAAATCTTGTGGATGTGGGGGATGAAGACAAGACCTCCAATTTTTAAGATTTCTGCCTGGTAACCTTCAATGTCCTTAGCTTTCCCATTAGCGAGGCGATTAACCCCAAACTTAATGTCTTCTAAAGAGAAAACTTCTTTCGTTGTGAGCAGGGTTTCCAAATTATCCATGAAATTTGGAGATTCATAAAGCTTTTTAAGATAGGAATTCCAATCGTGAAGAGAAATTTTATTATTATCTTTAGTCTTCCTAGTCAGAATCTGCCTCAAAAAATTCTTAGGCGCTACCTTAGAGAGGTGTAAGAGATTCTCCTATCTTTGACGAATGTACTGCCTCTTTTTCCTTTTAGTTAGGGCTTTGTATATTTTTATCTTGTCCATTTTAAGAGATTCATCAACAGCTTCCTTAATTGCTCTCCTCGCACTTTTACAATCTTTGTCATACCATGGATTGGTTTTTCTATTTCTTTTATTATTTGAAACTTCAATTGAGAACTTGTTAATAGAATATGAGAGGGTTGTAGTAAAATTATGATAGAGGTCTTCTATGTTGTCTATACTAGATAAGAGAGGCAAATTAGTTTTTAATTCATTTAGAAAGATATCATTTTTATTTCTATCAAATATTAAGTTCTTTTGGCTGTAAGTATTATTTTCTATGAGAACTCTATGCATGACAAAATTGAGAGTTATAAGTAAAGGCCTATGATCAGAGTCAAGTTCGTGGTTGTTTAAGATGTCAAAATTTATTATTTCGTTGTATAATGGGAGATCGGAAATAACGTAGTCTACCACACTGCTACCAAGTCCATGGATGCAGGTCATCTTGCTGGAATTGGGCCACTTCTTTAGACCGTTGCAAATTATGAGATCCTGAGCACTACAGAGCTTGACTAGCTCCGACCCAAACAAATTTTCCCTGAGGTCTTCAGAGCTCCTTTTGTACCTACTAGCCAGAGTAGGGTCTTCATCTAACCAAAGAGGATTAGGGTTGGAATGATTGCTTAGAATAATAGCTTGGTTGTTTGAAGTTCGAGCATTAAAGTCACCTATTAAAAGGATATTATTGTCATTCCTTAGGCTAGAAATATCATTCTCTAAACCATTGTAAGGATTAGTTTTATCTAGATTCTTCTTCTTATAGAAGTTAGAATTGATGGGGGGAAATAACATATTGCTATGTAGGACTTTTTATTATTAATGTCTCTGATCTCTATCCAACTATATTGGTTGTGAGGGTCGTTTTTATAAATCCTAGCATGGGGGGAGATGTTCTTCTTAATGTAACAAGCTATTCCCCCAATGCCTATATATTACCAAAAAAAAGGTCATAATCAACTTTGTTTTTTTTTATGTTTTCTATTTCGTTATTGTTATTTTAATGGTTTTTTTTCAATTTATTTATTTATTTCAAAAAATAATTGTTTTAATGTTTTTTTTTAGAATTTTAATGTTTTTTTCTATTTAGTTGTTTTTTTTAACATCAGTTTTTTTTCCAATATTTTTTTTAATAGTATTTTTATTTATTTTTACTTAAAATATTATCTAAATACTTTTTTTTTTGAAATAAAACTTCAAATGCCATCATCTTTCAATATAAAATTCATGAAAGTTTCATAAAGTTTTTTATTTTTTCAACTTTTTTAATTTAATTTTTTCATAATTTTTCTTTTTAATTTAACATGTCATTTTTAGCAAAAAGGTTCTGAAATACATAATTTTTTAATTATATCTATATGCAAAATGTGTCTTTTTTGTCGAGTGTTTAAAATTATTATTTTTCAACAACAATTATTTTATGTGTATTGAAGTATTAATTAATGAGATATAAATATATAAAAAACCCTAACCTTAAAACATTAATGTTATTATTTTTATTAATCTTTGCAAAAAAAAAAATAGAAATTTCATTATAAACAAACATTGCAAAGAAAAAAAATACATGTTTGGAAGACCCTTAAAAAATAAACATCTTAAGACGAAAAATAAGAAGATGAATAAGACAACTTGAAAAATGGTTAAATAACCAATATTTAAAAAAAAAAATTGCATGCTTCCGACGTAAGAATATTTAAAGTGTTAAAAATATGCCTTAAAAAAATGTGTTGATATTTTTCAAAATCTACATGAAAGTCACCAACATTTTAGAAAAATTATTGACACTTAATACATTAAAAAAAATCAAGTGTCAACAATAAACCTTTTTAAAAAAGGAGTTGATGTTACATCAACACTTTTCAAAATCAGCATGAAAATCACTAACATTTTAAAAAAAATCTTCATACTTGATACATAAGAAAATTTAAAGTGTCAAAAATATGCCCCAAAAAAATGTGTATTCTTAATGAACACTTTTCAAAATCGGATGATTTTTTTGCTACCTCAAATAAACAAGTAGTTGCTAAAGTTCTCCTTTGATCAGTGTCTATGTTAGTAGTTTTCTTGTTTTTATCATCTTATGATGTCAAAACTCTCGTAGTTGGCTATGTAATTTTCTTCTTGAATATAGTCCTTCAAAGTTGAGCTCCTTTGACAAGTCTCTGGTGAAGAAATTAAGATAATCCTTGATGGACTCATTGTCAAATTAAATAGTCAATTACTTAGTGTTTTTCCCATTTTCTCTTTTTCCCAACCTTCTTCACCACTCTATTTTCCTGTGGAAAAATTCATAATTTTATTCATAATGACAAAATTACATTTTGTAGATGCTATAAAGCATATGCATATGGCCTGTACCTGTTTTCACAGGATGTTGGGTGGACAAAAAGTGGAGTACAGTGAAAAAAGTGAAAAAATATTGACTACGGTTCTTTTCTCCCCTTCTTCTTTTCCACCTTGCGCCAACTTCCAGTATTGGAAGTGGACATTACAATGGAAAGTTGATTTCAGTGGGAGTGTCTTTGTCATATTCAAATCCTTCTGATCCATGGGTTCGCTTGATGCCCGTTATTTCCTTTCCTGTTAGTTGGAGTGTTTCATGCTGTGTTTGTTTGCTGGAGCCTTCCTCCTCTTTTGGTGGGCTCTTCTGATTCTTTTGTTCCTTTGTTTAAGCTTGGTGTATTGTTGTTTCTGCATTTTCTACTTCTTCCTCTAGGGGGGCTGTACATTGTCATCCTTTTGGCTGTTTCTGTTGCTTCTTGTTCCATTTGGGGGGTTGCTTTACTTTAGGACAAGCACTGTGGACATGTCCTGTTTGTAGACATCCACGGCAACGGAAAGTTGTGTTTCCATAGTTTAGTGCCTATGTCCACTGTGTGTTATTGAAATTCAAATTGATACTATCCGGTAGACCCTCACTGAGGTCTACCTCCACACATATCCTAGCAAATGCTAGTATCCCTCTGGAGATTCTGTCCTCTTCAGTCTTGAGGTATTTACCCAAGGCATTCCCTATGGCGATTAATACTTTGTGATGCCAAAAATGTAACGGAAGATTGTGCAGCCTGACCCATACTGGCATCCTTGATACCACCATTGTGTTGGCATCGAATTCCGAGAACCATGGGGTCATAAATAATCTTGCGTTGCCCTAGAACCATGGCCCCTTGTTGAGGATGTATTCTCTTTCTTATTTTGTTCTGAATCTAACTATAAAAAACCTTTGGGGCATAGGTAGATCTCATAGTCTGTCGACTAGGCCTCATATATCCATTGATGTAAAGCATCAGATTTTGGCCAGAACCCATTGAATCTACATATAACTGAATTGGAATAAAGATCTGTAAACAGGCTTTTTACCTCAGGCATTGCAATGGTGAGTGTGGGGTTCTCAGATTTTTGTTCAACTATGTAGGGTCCTGGAAGCTCCAATGGTGCTGCAGGTTTGACATGCGGTTGGCCCTTTCCTTTGACTGCTTCCTTGAAGGAACCTGTGCTTTTGGAGCTGGTTCCAGCACTTCCTCCCCTTAAATGCAGGTTGATTATTATGGTTGTGTCTGCATTGATGCCGTAATCCTTCAGTGTAAAATGGTCTTGTAGACTATGTCCTGAGCAAATCAGGTTTTGCCAATGTGCTGGAATACCTAGTTGGTTCTGGATCTTGTTTTTTAGCTCCTGGATCTTCCTTCCTTCCCGAATCCTCCAAAAAACTGTCTTGCCTTCCAATGTTTTAATGAAGATTTGTATCGATTCCTCTGTTTTGGATGTATGATCATCTGCATTGTTGCGCTTTCTGTTGCCCAGCTGCCTGAATTTATCAGGTCTACTTCTCCCATCGTTTTCTTCTTGGGCTTCGTCATGGTCCGACCTGCTAGCTCACCACTCATCTGCTTATCTGTCAGGCCTTTTGGGCGTTTGAGTACCATTTTTGGCAGCTCTAGTGCATGATCTGAGAGGGTTGGCAAAATTTTTTGGGGTTCCCAAACTCCCAACAGCTCTGCCCATGCATTTTTGGCTATGATCCAGGGCAGAAGGGTGACTTATGGCATGTAGACCTCCACATCTAAGCTTGGTGAGGGTCGTTCAGACTCCTGAATACTGGATCTGTCAGGTTAGAGGCGGATCTGTAGATAATACTCCCTTCCATAAGAGGTAGGATCAACCCTGATCCATGCAATAGCCATACAGGGACAACGTTGCCAAGCTTAGGTTTATGGCTATGGTGCACAAGGGCCATTCCATCCCAGATCTTGGATCCGATGGCGTGTAGGCAGATGAATCTGGCACTGTGATCTTGGTCGTGGGGTTGGACAGTCTCTTTGAAGATGCATGCAATGGCACCCTCCACCGCCGCCGAGATCGCTTCTTCTTCGGTTTCTACATGCCTCGCCTTGCAGCTCTTCCCTCTCAATGAAATAGGGACATCTATAGAACGTTGAAGGACTCGAAAGAAGGGTCTCTCTACAAAGAGCAGGGAAGCAGCTTCTCCGTTGGAGCTCCTACTACTCAGTGGCTCCCATCCCATGTAGCCGAGATGCAGTATAGGAGCAGACGCGCGAGGGTTCATCAACTTTGCTCTCTCTGATCAATACCCTTTCTCCACCTTCTTCACCACTTACTTGGGAGCCTTCCGATTTTGCTGCCAACTTACATAAATCTTGCCCTCTTACATTTTTCACTTGTTTAATTTCAAGATCATATGATTGAAGTGTTGTCATCTACTTGGTTGTTTTATCCCCTAATTCCTTTCACAAGTAAATTTTGGATTGAAGGGTCTGGTACAATGATTTTTATATGTCTTTTAAAGGTATGGTCAAAAGTACTTACTACTTTGAATACAACATAAGGTGCGAAGTTAATTTTAGTGTATTTTAACTTTGCACCTTGTAGTCCTAAATTCATAAAAGATATTGGCACATCAAAACCCTCTAAATTTTTCTCATAATCATGACAAATACATAAGATACGTCAGTTGCAAAAATATATAATATAATTTTCTTTTCTTTTTTAATTTGGACTCATTGAAATAGGTGTTTATTGCTTATGGATTTATATGATTCTTTCTCTTTATCTTCCCTTTTGAATGAAGCATTTTTATTAATCATATCCTCCAAAGACTTTACTATTTTAGTAAAGTTGAGGAAAAATCTTCCTTAAAAAGATATTTTTCATGTGAATTATTGCATAGCTTTCTCATTATAAGGAAAATAAATATGAGAAATAGCTTTGGTCTTTTTATGATTTATTATTATTCTAAATTGTGACACAATGAAGCTTAACAACTTGCATTTAGTTACAACAAAAACCATTTTTTTTAGATTTAGTGAGATTCAACACCTCCTACATTGATCACAAATTTGTCTCGAATGAATCATAAATATGTTCATTTATACTTCGTGATTAAACTATAATGTCATCCAAATAAACAACCACTAATTTTTTTATCAATACCCTAAATGTAATGTCCATTACTCTCTAAAGTGTGGCACTTGCATTAAGTAGTCTAAAGAGATCTTCCTATATGCATAGATTCCTCACTGTGTTCTAATGGTGTTTTCTATTTGCTCTGGCTGTGATACAAAAATCTAATTATAACTAAAAAAATCATTTAAAAGAGAAAACATTTCAAAACCAAATACAGGTACAATTTGTTGCATTAATAGAGCAAGATAATTGTTTTTATAAAAAAAATGTTTAGATTATGAAAATCAATACAAGTTGTTAGAAATTAATTAACGGAGCAATGAAATACACAAAATATTGTAGAAACACAAATAATAAAACACCTAAAACAAGAGAGACACAAACATATGTGGCTCACCCAATTTGTGCTATGTCCACAGAGAAACAGTCAGTCCATCCTTTTATATCATCCAGAAAAATGAAGAGATACAACCTACAACATATCAGTTGTAATTTCCTCTTTGCCCTCACATAGTCTCCTCTCTCTCTTTTTTGCTCAGAATAATAATCCACATTTGCAATAAAATTCTCATATAAAATGAGGGGTTGCCTTCTAAGGAAAAAAACCTAAATTAAACATAACTTCTACCATCATATCATCTGTCTAATGAACAACCCAAATTGACTACAAAATTACAATATTTTACCAGGTAAATTTTCATCTATTTTTAGCTTCGGGGGCGTATCCAAACATGCAGCTGGCCCCCCAGGAAACAATAGTGGGGGGGGATCCCCCCCGTTAGGGATTGGGATCCAAACATGACTGAAACAACACCTCTAAATCAGGAAGATAATCAGGCTCCACATCCAACAATCTCCCACTTGGAGACTAATTATATCAACTCCATCGATGCTTCACTTGTTGGATAATTCTTCCACTTTGTACCTAGATCATTCTTATCTTCATCATAATTCTTGAAGGCCAATTGAAATTGAGAAACAACTCAATTTCTCCAACTTCAACTATCCATCATCCAAAACTGACTGTATGAAATGATACCTGAGCTGTATATGTTTAGTCTTAGAATGAAAGGCTAAATTCTTTGCAAGATGAATGACACTTTGACTATCACTATATAACTTGCTCATCTCCTACTTCTTTCCCAACTCATACATAAACCTTTGTAACCAAATCATTTCTTTACTAGCCTCTGTAGAAACAACATACTCTGCTTCCATTATTGAAAGTGCAACAATGTTTTGCAATTTTGAAACCCAACTGACAGTTGTTCCACCTACAATAAACACATACCATGTGGTGCTCCTCCTATTATCTCTATCACTTGCCCTATGTGCATCAACATACCCTTGTATTTGTGGTACCTCTCAAAAACCTGAGAATCCACTTCACTGTTATCCAATGCTCTTTTTCCAAATTGTCCATATACCTGCTTACAACTCCCACTACATGTGCAATATCAAGTCTTGTGTAGACCATTTCATACATTAAGCTTCAAACAGTTGATGCGTATGAAACTTTACACATATAATCCATCTCTTCCTGGGTCTTGGGACACATCTCCTTACTTAGTTTGAAATGACTAGACAAAGGTGTACTAACTGGTTTTTCATTTTGCATATTAAATATTTCCAACACCTTTTCTATGTACTCACTTTGAGACAATGTTAATTTGCAATTTTTCTTGTCTCTAGTTATTCTCAAACCAAGGATTTATTTTGCAACACCCAGAATTTGGCAATTTTCCTTTGAGCACATTTATTTCCTACATGTTAGACCCTGCAACAAGCATGTCATCTATAAACAATAGTAATATACTATAGTTGTCATCATTTTTCCTTTCAAAATAAACACAATGGTCTTAGTGATATCTAGTATAACCTTGTTTAGAAATAAACCTGTCAAATTTTAGATACCACTTCCTTGGAGCCTATTTTAAGCCATACAATCTTTTCTTCAATTTTCACACTAATTTTTCCTTCCCTATTATGAAACCAACTCACAAAAAGATAGAAAAGATAGATCAACAACTTAAAAATCAGCCTCTTTGAGGGGGCAACCTCCTTTACATTTCACAAATGAACAATTCTTGGATGATACAAATGACAATGCCTCCTTTCTATATATAGGAATCTAAGGGGTCCCAATACAATCAGAACCTACATAACAATAAAATTGTAGGGGGCACAATAATAACAATAGTGGGCTTCTATGGGGCATAATAATAACAACATGGGGACTATATGGGCACAATAATACAATAAGGAGGTTGCACTAAAAACAATAAGGGGTTACACTAGTAGTATAGGGACCTAACATGCCCCTCTCCTTCAAAAAGTGTTGTCCTCAATGCTTGTGTAGTTCTGAATGCTTTTGTATAAAATTTTCATCCTCCCATGTGGAATCTTCGGCGAGTAAGTTCTTCCACTTGATGAGATACTCTAAAATTGATCGATTTTGTAGCTGCCGATTTCTTGTTTTCGTGACTGCTTCCAGTTCCAATATGATTTTTCCTTCCTCGTCAAGTTCTAGCAATATTGTTTGAACTGTAATCTTCTCACCTATAACCTTCTTTAAGCATGAAACATGGAAAACTGGATGCACTCGGGAAGATGCAGGAAGCTCCAATTTGTATGCTATAGTACCATTCTTTTGTAACACCTTGTATGGACCATAATACTTTAGTGATAATTCATTATCCTTCTTAGCTTGCTTGAGGGACATTTGTTTGTATGGTTGTAGTAATAGAAATACCTAGTCACCTACAAAAACTTCTTTCGCTGCAATGTTGATATGCCTGTTGTTTCATTCTATTCTGCGCCAAAGTGAGGTTATCCTTTAAGAGTTTGAGGACTTGTTGTTGATGCTCGATGTGATCTTCCATTGCTTGAACCTTAGAATTTTATTTTAAATATGATGTGATGGGGTCATTTTTGCTACAGTATGGAAGGAATTGTTATACCACCATTCAGCCAGAGGCAACAACTTGACCCATTGTATCTGTTTATCATATACAAAGCAACGAAGATATCCTTCCAAACATTTTTTCACTATCTCAGTTTGTCCATCAAATTGAGGATGATAAGATGAGTTATGAGCTAACTGAGTACCCAAATATTCCACCTCTTGTACTCCAAAGAAACATTTGGAGCTTTTTGCATATAATTGTTTCTCCTCCAATAGCTTGAGAACCTTGAAATGTAGAAGGTGCATTGGTAAGGCCAAAAGGCATGACCAAAAATTCATAATGACCCTCATGAGTTCTAAATGTTGTTTTTGGAATGTCTTCAGTCTTCATTCTGATTTGATGATATCTTGAGCGAAGATCTAACTTGGTGAAGTAAATTGCTCCATGTAACTCATCCAATAATTCATCAATGATAGGAATGAGAAATTTATCTTTAATAGTAATTTTGTTGAGCGATCTATAATCTGGACACATGTGCCAAGATCCATCCTTCTTGTGTACCAATACCATTAGAGCAGAGAAAGAACTTTGACTAGGTTGAATTATACCAAACTCTAGCATTTCTGCAACCATACGTTCAATTGCACTCTTTTGGGAATATGGATATTTGCAAGGCCTGATGTTTGGGGGAACACTTCCTGGAATCAAATGAATAGAATAATCATGATCATGAATAGGTGGGAGGCCTTTGGGAGTCTCAAATAATTTGGAATGATTGTCCAAAAATTTCTTGAGATCTGGAGAAATAGATGATTTCGATGTGGTAACCTCTAGTGAACATAATTGTGCAATTATGCCTCGTTTTTATTTCTTTAGAAGATTTGTCTTGCTGTTAAAGTTGATTATCTTTCTTGGTTTCCCTTCGATACCCCTTAATTCAACTTCCTTTCCTTCCCAAAAAAAATTCAAGAAAAGTTCTTGAAAATTAAAAGCTATCGTACCCAAAGATTGTAGCCATTGGACTCCTAGTACAACATCTGCACCACCCATTGGAATGGAAAGCATTGGACTATTCAAGACATATTCTCCCATGGATAGCTTGATATTATGGCACTTTCCAAAGAAATTTATGGTTCCTCCATTTGCAACCATTACTTGACACTCTAGTGCTAGATATAAGAAGCAATTCAATTCCTTCGCTATCTTACAATGAATAAAATTATGGGTACTACCCGAATCAATCAACACTATTACCTTTTTCTTCTTGATATGCCCTTCTATCTTGAGAGTTTTAGGAGTGGTAATTCTTGTCAATGCATTACAAGATATGGTCAGATTCATTTCTTCTTTCTTTGGGATTGGTTCCTAGTGTATATCCTCTTCTTTTGACGTTTCTTGTTCCTTTTCTTGCTCCTCTTCCCCATCAATGTAAATTAATTTCTTTTCAGCACACTTATGACCTTTAGTGTATTTTCTATCACAATTGTAACAAAGCCCTTTTGCTCTTCTTTCTTCCAATTGTTGTGATTTCAACCTTGTAGGTGGTGAAAAGGCTAGGAGAAACAACACTTCCATCTTTATAGTTGTGAGTGGTAGGTTTCCTTGTTGCCATACTTTTTCTTTCATTTTTCTTGCCAACCTAAATGCCTTCTCCAATGAACCAGGTTCCTAAAGGCAAACCTCATGTTGGATGTTATCCTTTAAAGTCCCTATGAACACATCAATCCTATGCTGCTCTAGAATATATTTTACCCTTATATTCAATTTCTGGAAGTCCTCAATGTGCTCCATCATTGAACCCTTTTGTTTGAGAATTATCAATTGGCTAAAAAAGGTGTTGCCTTTTGTATCCTCATAATTTAATGTGTTATCATTTCTTCCGTAAAAATTTCCCAAGTGACAAATTGTTTACGAGAGTAAAGACATTGATACCATACAAACTAACTTGGTTCCAAATATAAAGTTGCAATGCGTACCTTTTGTGTGTTTTGCACATTATGGAGATCGAAATATTGCTCCATCTATAGTATCCATGTTACGGGATCCTTTCCGTCAAACTTCCTTATATCGATCTTTGGAACATGGTGGGTCTTTAATCCAACGTTAGAGTCTATGAAATCATGATTAACATTTCTTTGTTCTCATCATGAATTTCCTTTACTACCCTTTCGCCATTAGTAAGTATTTCTTGTAGAGACTTTGTAAAATATATCTTCAAATATTCCATGTTGCCTTAAATTTTTTCTTCTATACCATCCATCTTAGCTTCCACACCCTTTGAATTCCTTCAAACTAATTTTTCAACCAAACTTATGCAAAACTTTAAAAAAACTACACACATTTTTCACTTTGTATGAACTCGACATTGAATATATTGTATCTCTGTAAATTCAGATCTCCAAGGTCTAAAATTGCGTCCTATGGTAGACCTCTGAGTCCTCTTTCCAACCTCATAAGTCCGATCAAGATTGCATTCTCTAAGGAAGATGTATGCTAAATCTCCCACGATGGCCAGATTATAGATTGGTTCAGTAGAGCGAACTTGTACGAAGTTCCCCGTGTCATTTTTTCGACCTTAGGACGTGAATTCAATATACATAAAACTAACGGTTGTCCTCTTTTTTTAACTTGTTACAAAATTCAAATCTGATGCTTAAAGAGAAATTTATGATGATTTTCCCCAGGTCACCTGTTTGGGATGTAATTCGGGAGCCTGCAAAAACCCTAAATGTCTTCAACAATATAGCTGAAAATATAGCGAAAAAAGATCTGAAATTGGGGCCTGATCTTCATCACACATTCAACTCAAATTGGTTTATATTTCAGAGCCTAAAACTTCGTAGAAAAATTATTATAGCGAAAATTCCATGATGACCTATTTGTGATGGAATTATGGAGCTTGAGAAAACCCTAACTTCCGCAGATCATATCTACAAAACTATAGCGAGAAAAGATCTCAAATTTGGACCCGAGGTTTAGAACAATTTATGCTCAATTGGGTTTTTGTTTTAGCTTCCGAAACTTCACAGAGAAGAATTTATATCGAAAATTCCGTGATGACCTGTTTGGAAGACCGAAACCCTACAATCTAAAGCTCTGATACCAAATGTTATGAAACCAGCTCACAAAAAGATAGAAAAGATAGATCAATGACTTAAAAATCAGCCTCTTCGAGGGGGAAACCTCCTTTACATTACACAAATGAACAATTCTTGGATGATACAAATGACAAAACATCCTTTCTATATAGAGGAGTCTAAGGGGTCCCAATACAATCAGAGCCTACATAACAATAATATTGTAGAGGCACAACAATAACAATAGTTGGTTTCTATGGGGAATAATAATAACAACACGGGGACTATGTGGACACAATAATACAATAAGGGGGTTGCACTAATAACAATAAGGGGTTATACTAGTAGTATAGGGACCTAACATTCCCTTTTACCTCATACCCTTGTGGTTGTTGCATATATATTTATTCCTCCAAATTCCCATGGAGAAAGGTTGTCTTTACATCTAACTGCTCAAGATGAAAATATTTTGTTGCCGCTAGAGCTAAAATAGTTTTGATTGAAGTCATTTTAACAACAGGAGAAAAAATTCATCTAAGTCTATACCTTTCTTTTGTGCAAATATCTTCACCACAAGTCTAGCCTTATACCTCTATTTACCTCCATCTTCTTCCTTCAACATGTAAACCCATTCAATGTTGTTTTACCTACAAGAAACTTAACTAAGTCTCAAGTCTCATTATGCATCAAGGAGTCGATATCTTCTTCCATGGATTGCTCCCACTTCTTCTTGGTTCCTACCTGCATTGCTTCTTCATATCTTTCTGGTTCACCAAAATCAGTCAACAATACATAATATAATGAAGGAGAGTATCGTTCAGGGGGTCTATTTATCCTAGTATATCTTCTAACACCACTTTTAGGTGTTTGAGGTATCTTTTTTGTTGTGGTTGTTGATCATTATGATTCAGGGACCTTTACTTTTTTTGTGATCTCATCAAGCATTGTGTAATCTTTGTTTTCTTTTTCATGTTTCTTTCCCTGTATTTGATCCTTATACAAGATACTCTCATTGAGTATGACATATCTACTCCTGATGATTTTGTGATTTTCATAATCATATAAGTAATAACCAAAATAATTTACACCATATCCAATAAAGGTACATTTCTTTGATTTTGCCTCAAGCTTTGTTCTATTTTCTTTATTGATGTGGGCAAAGGCTTCACAGCCAAAACTCTTTAAAAATGAGTAGTTTACCTTTTTACCTGTCCATGTCTCTTTTGGAATACCACCATCCAAGGAACCTGATGGTCCTCTGTTTATTAGATAAAAAATAGTATCTACAACATCTGCCCAAAATTGTAAAGGAAATATTGCATGCAATATCATGCACATTGCACGCTCTATGGTTGTCTTGTTCATCCTTTTTGACACACCATTTTCCTGTGGTGTTGCTAGAACTGTCTTCTCTCTGTGAATTCCATGCTCTGAACAATAGTTATCAAAATCTTTGATGCAATATTCACCTCCATTTTTTTATCTAATACACTTCAGCTTATTTCCTGTCTCATTCTCAACCAAAGCTTTCCATTTCTTGAAAGTAGTGAAAACATCAGATTTATTTTGAATACAATAAATCCAAGTTTTCCTAGTTGCATCATCAATAAAAGTAACATAATAGCGAGAGCCACTAATAGAGGATACCTGAGAAGGTTCCCATACATATGTATGCACAAGCTCCATTTGTTCACTCTTCTTTTCCTTCTCAACTCTAATAAATATGACTCTCTTATGTTTTCCATAAACACAATTTTCACATAAATCTAAATCAACACGCTTCAAACCTAGCAACAAATTTATTGAGTGAAGAATCTACATCCCCTTCTCACTCATGTACCCAAGCCTATGATGCCATAGTGTTGTATCAGCTCTTGTGGAGGTTAAAGCATTAACATAATTAGAAATACTATTGCATAAATACAATGTACCAACCTTTCCTCGTTTTTCTATTACCAAGGCTCCTTTAGTGACCTTCCAGATTTTGTCTGTAAAAGTAGTTACACAAAATTCACCTCCCAACTACCCTGTTTAATTAAATTTTTCTCCAAATATGGAAAATTTTTTACCTCCTTCAATATCCATTGGTTTCTATTATGTTTCTTCATAAAAAACTTACCCATTCCAAAGATTTTACAGGGTTTATCATCACCCAGACAAATCTGTCCAAAATCTCCTTAAACATAGTCATGAAAATGTTTCCTATCAAGTGTGGCATGGAATGAGGCCCCTGAATCTACCACCCAGACATAAATAATATTCTCTAATGAAAGAATCAAAGCATATTGCAACACATCACCTGTCACATTCACTTCATGATTGTTCTCTTGTTGTCCATCTCCTTCTTTTCCCTTCTGAGATTTGTAGTCTTTCTTCAAGTGTCTTCTCTTCCCACATTCCCAGCACACTATCCCTGATCTGGATTTGGATATGCCTTTTCTTGACATAATGTGATTTCTTAGGATCCTTCCTCTTTCCATTTTTCTTCCCCTAGTCTTTGTAGTTAAAGCATTACTTGATGTCTCACTGAAGATTTTCCGTCACATTTCCTCGCTAAGGATGGCACCAACAACATCATCAAACTTTAAAGTACTAGATACAGAGACAAAGCTACTAATGGCCATAAGTAAACCATTCCAACTTTCTAATAATGAGCACAGAAATAACAAAGCCCTAACTTCATCATTAAAATTTACCCTCACAGAACTTAACTAACTAGTAATTGTGTTAAATTCATTTAAATGATCAACAACAAATCCACCTTCTAACATCTTCATATTAAATAGACGCTTCATAAGAAATATATTTTTTTAGGTTGATGGTTTTTCATATAGTTTCGCCAAGGCCCTCATTAGACCTTACGTTGTTGTTTCCTTCGAAATATTGAAGGCTATTGACGCCTCCAGGAACAGTC
Organism: Pinus tabuliformis; assembly: GCA_031772625.1. Classification (NCBI taxonomy): domain Eukaryota; kingdom Viridiplantae; phylum Streptophyta; class Pinopsida; order Pinales; family Pinaceae; genus Pinus; species Pinus tabuliformis. The sequence continues at coordinate 318,531,788 of CM062807.1, forward strand.
GTATTGTTCCTAATGATTTTTTGTGAAGAATCTCCCATTCTCCATCTGACATACTCGTCAACTTCTTTGTCTTTCTGCTCAATGGTAGGTACAGATCTTTTTGATACAGATAATCTTCCATCTGCATCTTCCGCAGCTGGTAGTTTACCTAGCATCTTCTACCATTGCTCCCACTCGAACCAGGAACCCTTCTGTCATGCGAGTTTATCATCCAAATAAACCTTCGACTCTGATACCATTTGTTAAAAATTAATTAATAGAGAAATGAAATACACAAAATATTGTGGAAACAAAATCACATAAATGCATAAAATAAGAGAGACATAGATATACATGGTTCACCCAATTTGGGCTACGTCCACAGAGAAGCAGCCAATCCTTCCTTTTATATTGTCCAGCAAAATGAAGACTTACAACCTACATCAGATCTGCTATAATTTTCTCTTCACTATCACATTATAGTCTCCTTTCTCTTTTGTGCTCTAAATAATAATCCACTCACAATTAAATTCCCTCATATAAACTAAAGGGTTTTCTTCTAGGGAAAAAAAACCTAAATTAAATATAACTTATACTGTCAGATCATTCTCCTAATGAATGACCTAGATTGATTACGAAATTATAATATTTTACAAGGAAAATTTTCATCTATTTTTAGCTTCGGGGGAGCTTCCCCCAAACCCCCACTAGGGGGGATCCAAACATGCGTTCACACCCCCCCCTTTTAGAACCCCTAGGCAGTAATAGTTGGGGGGGGGGAAGCCCCCCCACACCTCCCCATCGAGGATTGGAATCCAAACATGGCTGAAATAAGACCTCTGAATCATAAAGATGATCAGGCTCCACATCCAACACAAGTTCTAATATGCTCATTCTTCTTTCTTGCAAGAGCTAAACTCGATAGCCATTCAAAATGCCTAATAGGAAATATAATCTCATCTTCTAATAATTTGTTTAGTTTTTCGTATTTTGAAAGTCTAGATTTGAATGAATATTCCTTAACTTTTCTTTGTGAAGGTTTTATATATTTTTTAATTGGAATGACATGTTGTATGATTCTAGTATCATAAAATTTAAGTCAACATAAGTCCATGCAAAAATATTTGTATACTCCAGAGAAGTTTATTGAAAGCAATACGTTCAAAAGGAGAGAAATTTATTCCTTGGTTAATATTTTGATGATTTTGTTTAGATCCTAAATTTATTACCTCATATTTCATAGAGGAACTATTGGTTTTTAATGTAACAACCCTAGTAAAAAATCCATGTCAAAGTTAATGAAGGCAAAATAATAACGACAATTGAAGGGACACGTATTCCAAGTTGAATGCTGGGAAAAAGCATAGTGATGGGGATCACTGGTGATTGATTAATGCCTAAGGAAATTGGCAAAGGCAATGGAAAAGGCTTTGGAAAGACGAAATGGCATTTGGGCATATTTATTTATGAAAATAATGGAAATTAAGAGAAAAGGGAGGTGAAAGGTCACAAATTGCATATGAGGAGGAAAATAATGGAAAATGAAGAAAATAGAGGCCTCATTAATAAAAAGTTTTCTGAGGATCAATTCACATACTTTTTTCAGTTCAGTTTGGAGCTCTCTCTCTCATACTCTTGGACACTTAGAGTTTTCTTGGATCACTCTTGGAGGAGTGTGGCATACTTGGAGTTTTGGAGCAAGAAGGCAAAGGAATATCAAGAAAGCACAAGAGGACACCGGGATCAATAGCTACAACTGGTTTTTCTTGCAGGGACCAAGTTGCATGCATGTTTTCCTCACTAGTTTTGGCATGCATGGCATATGCATGTGGTTTCTTGGTTATTATTTGTCATTGGAATGGAGGATTTCCTAGATTGACAATGTATTTTCCTAGCCTTGCCATTTCCAGGATAGCCATGGTGTTGTGGGTTCATTTCTTTGTTTTTCTTGTTGGTTCTCATGTTTCCTTTAGCTTGGGTTCAGTTACTAGTTCCTAGAGCCTTAGTTGGACAAATTATCTAGAGCCCTATAACAACTTGGATTGAGTTACGAGTCCTAGAGCCTTGGTTGGAAAAACGCTCTAGAGCCCTTGGTGGGTTGAATTACTAGTCCTGGAGCCTTGTTTGGACAAATGCTCTAGAGCCCAACGACAAATGTCGGTTGAGTTACTAGTCCTGGAGCCTTGGTTGGAACAAACGCTCTAGAGCCCTGAAGAACTTGGGTAGAGACCAATCTGGTCATGGTTAGTGATGTCTGATCATGAGGTGGAATCACTAGTTGAGGGTTGAGGTGGTTTGACATTTGGAATCCCTGGATGGTTTTGATTGATGTGTTTTATAAGATCCCACATTCATGCTTGGAAAATGATACGGGGGTGATTAGCTAAAGAGATATTTGGATCAACCATGTCTATGGTCAGGTGCTTCGTAGAAGTCCTGAATCTGGTTTGCCTTTGCATCATTAATATGAGGTTATTTCTCCTTGTTAATTCACAAGTATTATACTGGTTTATCTGTGGATTATATGGTTGTTGTTTCCTTGGTATTTCTTGTGTTATTATGTTGGCTATGAACATGTATTATGACAGTGGCTATGTATAGCTCTCATCATGTTTTTACTTGTAAATGAATGAACTGTTTGGTCAATTTAGTGCGTCCTAAATTGATATTTAAAATGTCAATCCGAGAGTCATAAACTGCTGAAGTGAAGTGCACTGTATATGCAAGATAACCGATTTCTTAGTTCTTTGTCGTTTTTGAGTTTTTGGTTTGTTTTTGGGTTTATCTTCTGTTGATTCCCTAATGTGAGATGGCAGAATTGAAAGTCAAGTATGGATGGTAATGGTGATTTCTACAATGATTTTCCAAACTTTAAAGTTCTCAAAAAGGTTTCAAACTTGCTGTGATGAAATCAATTCTCAAAAGAAAATAAAAATGTACCAAAACAGTGAACTAGTGACAATGAAGCCCAGTATCCTTACTGCTGTATAAAAAGAAAATAAAAACTGAACTCAAAGCAATTCAAAGACTGTAAGCAAAGCAAACTAAATCACACTACTTCAACTCATATTCTGACCCCTCACCTTTCGACTCACTCTGGCTATAGGAGGTAATCATAAACAAATTGAGTAATCTGATATCTAAATTGCAGGAAATGAAATTGCATAAAATGAAACTAAGATTAAACTACTCATTCATACTTCAATCCCTGAAAATGACATAAGTAATTTAATCACTAACTTGCAGAAAAGTAAACTAAATCATACTACATCAAGTAATATTCTGATACCTCACTAATTGAGTCGCTTGGCTATAGGAAGGTAATCATAAACAAATGAGTAATATGATATCTAAATTGCATAAAAGTAAATAAGCAAAGCAGAACTGAAAGAAATGACAATGCTAGAATTAAAACTCAGAAAATAAATCAGCAGAGAGGACAAGATTATCTCATGTCATTAGTCATTAAAACTATGTAAATTGCCCGGACTGTCTACAAGAACCAGAAAGAAAAACACTGATCAGCTAACAATCATGAGAAAGCATAAAAGGAAATATGGACAGCAGTTAACATGAATAATATACAAGTAAACGATTATGAAAGAAGTGACATAATGAAAGAAAGCAAGAAACTATACAGTAGATACAGAGCCTTGGTGTACAGGGGCCCTTTGCAACCTCGGCCAATCAATACTCAGTCACGAATTGAACTTAAGAACGTTGTCTTCTCATATATTAAAGTGCAGTCAAAACATAAAGATAGAGAACGGCAAAGTGGGCTCGTAAACATAGTCAAGATTACATGTAAAAGGCTAACTATCAGGCGTATGATAACGCGTTATTTATAACTGAAGATGCTATAACTATTTCCTAAATTCTACGCTGCCAAACAGACACATAAATCTCCACGTCCTGAGATCTAGTAGTATGGTAGCCGTGACAAATAAATCTATGCAGTGGTGGTTGTTCGATTTGGTTCGCGGATTGATCCACAGGTGTTAGCACACCTCCGGAGATTGAGGAACTTGCCACGCAAAACTTCACGTGGGAAAAACAAAGCCGTGCCACCGCAAAACTCTTGGTTTGACCACTCCTTTGACCGTCCTTGACCATGGTTGTTTGTGAGTGATTCGGCTAAACCAAGGGGACACGCTCCATGTACATGTCATTTGCAGCTTGCCGATGTGGCCGGATTCTCCAGTGGACACCTGTAACATAGTCTTCAACAAAATTGTTGCGGAAACTTGAGCTGGCTGCGGAAAGTGACAAGTTTCCGCAGCTGATTGAACAAAAATGTAAATCAAACAGCAGTCACAAACATAGTTAGGAAACCATTTTATAAGCTCTTTTTAAACTAATATGCAATGATTTGACAACTTGGTGGGTCAAGTAAGTGGAAAAGAAGGCTGAAAAGGTGTATAGGGAAGATGCAAGTTTGGGACTCAACATACCCTCACTGTGAAGGTGTTTCATGTCCTCATGCAACCAAAATTTTAGTCATTCCCCTTTAATCCATATGTTCTGAAGCCTCTGCTAGGACATCTAGTCCTCTTTTCTTATTTCTTGGTGCTACCACCATCCTGGGTTTCCTTATCAGACATCTGAATTTGAGATTGATCAATTCTCTGCTCAACTTTCTGCACTTTTTCTTTAGTTTCTTGTTCTTCTTTTGCCATAGTCCCAAATGAAGCATAGTATTATCATGAATAATTTTATCCACTTTGCTCTACTCCTTAAGTGCTTCATTTTCCTGCTTAATATGCCTATTTAGAACCTCTAATTCAAACACTTCTTGCTTTAAGGATTGGACTTGTGCATCTTGTGTCATGTGGGGCAGAGTGGTACTCGGGCCTGCAGCTGTCTTTTCTAAAGATTCAAGGTAGTCATACACTTCCTGTTGACTTGGATCTATTTCGGGTGTTTTTCTTGGACTGACTTCAAAGTCTTGTGGAGGAGGAGGACTGCTTTCTAACTCTGGCCGAGAAGGGCTTTCATCAACATGTGGAGGACTAGTTTCAATACTTGGCTGAGGACGAGGTGGACTACGGCCAGCTGGAGGTTTCTCGGGTGTTTCCCCACCCAAGTCAATGAAGTGGGGTCGTTTTACTTGTGTTTTACTCCCCCTTCCTCTAAGCCTGTTGCTTCTTCTTAAATACGGTGGACTAGTACTCCCTTCTTCTATGCTTTGTTTTCCTTTTTCCTTTTTCTTTGTTGTAGCAGCCTGTTTTTGAAGATGCACTAGTCTCTCAGACAATGTTTGATAGTCTTCCTCTATAGATGGCTCAGGTGATTGGTAGACTTCTTCTATGTTTCTTTTGCCTTTCAATTTTCTCTGTTTCTTGTCCTTAGTTCTGTTCTCCTGTTCTCTTTGACTAATTTCTTCAGTTTTAGTAATATGAGAGTCTTGGACTATGGCACTCTTTTCTTTTCTCCTACTCCTTCTCAGTGTCTTTGGTGTACTACTTTCAGGTGCCTCAGATGGCTCTTGAAAGTAATTTCTTATTAAGAATTGTTCCCAGGTATCTTTGTTTTTCTTCAGTTGGTCTTCAATGAGAATCTTTACAAGTCCATGATGATATAGATGAGGTTCTATATTTCCTATGTGCTTTTGGACTGTGGTACTCATCTTTTTCAAACTCAGCAGTAAGAAATAAGGCAAATTAAGAGTTTGACTCTCTAAGAAGTTCATCAACAACCTAGCATGGTACATGTACATTGAACCAAAGCGTCCTTCGCAAGTGATAAACTTTTGGATAACTAACAGTAGGCTGGCCCATTCTTCTTTCAATGCATGAACAAGAATTCCTTTTGTAAACACAGTAACGTCCATACTTGGGTTTCATAGCATAATTCTCCATGCCTGTTCGTCCACACTTTTGTTTTTAAACCATCGCTCACCTTCTTGGGGCAAGTCTGTGGCAGCTGCTACTGCTGCTTCAGTGACCGTGAGCTTTAAGTCTCCAATTTCCACCATCTGGCCGTCGAAAGACCGTGCAAAATCTTTCATTACCTCCTTGTCATGGCCCTTAAATTTCTGGATGAAGCATAACCATTTTGCTTTCTTCAGCAAATCTTTTGCTTGAGGGTAACCTTCTAAATATTTAGGTCCTTCGGGTTTTGCCCTTAGTAATCGTCCCATCCTTTCCTCTGTTTTGAAATTCAACTGAAAATTCAATTGCGTGTGAGGGTTTAGCAGAGGTAAGGAGGTTCGGTTGCAGGGTTTATGGCAAGAACATAGTGGCTGCAATTGGAGGATAACAGGTAACAGGAATGTTCCGGAACTGCAAGCGGAAACAGAGGATGAGCAGCCGAGGTGAGTTCACAAAATGAAGTGCAGACGTATGTGAAGAAGATGGTCTTAACAGAATGGTAAGGAAATGGAGAGGAGTCGGGATTTTGAATTGAACGGCTGCGTACGAAATGTTACACGTTTAATGAATGGCTGCGGAAAATGCAGTGGAGAGGAGCCGTAGTGAAATAGGTCACATCTCATGATTACAAGTGGTGTATGAAAGTGCAGTCGACTATGAGTTTAAACCCGAAAATCAATCATAAGACCGTTAAGGAATAAATGCATGGTGTGCGGAATAATGTCGTGGGATGGTAATGGGTAATGGAGCTATCGTGATAATCATTGCACATAGTAGAGCTTTTATGGTTTGACAACTATGCAAAATTGTGCCTTCAATTGCTATTTGAAAGAAATTTTTGCTCATACCTTTGGGAACCTTGTCATTTGTTGTCCATTAGCTTTTAACCAACTGCTCTTTATTGATGTCTGGAGATGCTCCATATCTTCATAGCATATGCTCAATCACACCTGCATTTTCATGATTATTGCACTAACATTTTGACTGTGAATTTGAAAAACAGAGTGGTGGCTGCAGAAACTGCTTCTGGCTGCGGAAACTGCTTCCAGCTGCGGAAACTGACACAACACCCACTTGGATGAACAAAGATAGTTAGATAATAACTAACTGAGTGAAAATGGTCTTGAAAGAGACATTTATTGATGAAATGGAATGAAATGAATGAAATGGAGTGAGATGAAGCGGAGTGAAGTGAAATGAAAATGAGATGGAGATGGAGTGGGATGGCAAATGAAGTGGAGTGAAGATGGAAAAAGAAGGAGAGAAGAATTTTTTTTTGGAAAATATAGAGTGTCAGGTGTCCCTGATTTTCACTCTATATTTTCTGTATAAGACCGCCAATCAGTGATTGGTTTTCAGGCTTATACAATTTTTTATTTTTTTTAACTGAAAGAAACAAAGACTAGGCTGGTGGGGAAGAAGGATTCTTCTTCACCATCCTTATTGCAGAATTCTCTTGAAACATTTTGACAAATTCCTCTTTTGAGAGTGGCTTATGATAAATTTTCACTCGGTGGCCATTCACAATAAGAGGAGTTTGAAATTCATCAATGGTCTTGATTCTTACCACTCCATTGCTAAAGACTTTGTCAATCTCATATGGCCCAAGCCAATGGGTCTGAAATTTACCTTTGAAGTCTTTAAAATTGGAATCAAACAGTAGTGCCCAATCTCCCTCTTGAAACTTTTTCTCTTTGATTTATCTATCATGCCACTTAGCTTTTTGATGTTGAACTAGATCAGTTCTTAAAATTGCTTCTTGTCTGATCTCATCTAGCTCATTCAGCTACTCCATACTGTGCTTTTGGGCTTCTTATAGATACATCCCCAACTGAACTGCCATCTTGAAAGTCTTGACTTGAAACTCAATGGGGAGCAGGACTTCTTTCCCATAAACGAGTTCATAAGGAGAATGTCCTGTTGTATTCCTCCATGTAATTCTGTAGGCCCACAAGGCTTCAGGAAGCCTTTCTGCCCAATCTCTTATGTGTAGATGAACAGTTATGGTGATGATGTTCTCAATACTTTGTTTGTAGACTCCACTTGGCCATTTGCTTGCAGATGGTAAGGAGTAGATTTTTTGTGCTTGATTTTGTATTCTTCCATCAGCTTCTCCATCAAGTTAGATGTAAATTGACTTCCCTGATCTGTCACAATTTCTCTTGGGACACCAAAACGAGTAAAAATATCCTCATAAAGAAAATTAACAATTGAATTTTCAGTAGCAGAAAGTAATGCTTTGGCTTCTACCCATTTAGTGACATAACCAGTGCATACCAATATATAATTCTTCTGTTTAGATGGTGGATTAATGGGTCCAATGAAATCTAAAGCCCATTTTTCAAAGGGTTCGATGAGTACCTGTGGTTGTAATGGCATTTCATTTGAAAGAGTTGGTTTCCCTACTCTTTGGCAGCTGTTACATCTTCTGACATATTGTTTTGTATCTTTGAAGAGGGAAGGCCAATAATATCCTAAAGAAATGATTTTATAGGCCGTCCTTTTGTTAGCAAAGTGTCCACCGCATGGTTCATCATGACATGCCTTGAGGATGTCAGGCATTTCATCTTTCCGAACACATCTTCTGATCACACAATCTAGCCCTGTTTTAAACAATTCGTTAGAAATCCATGAATAATTTGAACTCTCCTGAATAATTCTTCTTTTTTTACTAGGAAATAAATGTGGAGGTAGCTTCCCTGTAACCAAATAGTTAGCAATATCTGCATACCAAGAAGTCTTAGTAGTTACTGCAAATAAATATTCATCTGGAAACTTATCCTCTACAGGAGAATCTTCATTAGTATTTTGGATCCTAGACAAGAAATCAGCGACTGTATTTTGTTTCCCTGGTCTATCCAATACAGTAATATTAAATTCTTGTAAAAGTAAGAGCCATCTTGTAACTCTGCCATTAGTAACAGGTTTGTTCATTAGATATCTAATTGCAGAATGATCAGTATGGACAAAAGTTTCATACCCTGTTATATAATGTCTAAACTTATTGATTGCATGAACAACAGCTAAGAACTCTTTTTCAGTCACAGTATAGTTCAACTCAGTGGGAGTCAAATTTTTACTGGTGTAGTAAATGGCATAAGGAACTAAATCCTTTTGACCCAACATAGCTCCTAGAGCTGTATCTGAAGCACCTGTAGAAATGTGGAAAGGAAGTTTCCAATTTGGCCCTCTCAAAATGGGTGCTTCAGATATTCTTGTTTTCAAAGTTTCAAATGCAGATTGATAATCAGGATCCCATTTGAATTCACAGTCTTTTGTAAGTAATTTGAAGAGTGGAGATGCTATTTTGGTGAAGTTTTCGATAAATCTTCTATAGTATCCAATAAATCCCAGAAAACTTCTAACATCTTTTTGACAATTTGGAATAGGCAACTTGGAGATGACTTCAACTTTTGATCTATCAACTTTAATCCCATCCCCTGAAATATGATGTCCCAAAACAACACCTTCAGTAAACATCATAAAGCATTTTTCATGACTCAATGAAAGGTACACCTTATAAGGACTTTTTCCAAATTCTCTAATGCCTCTTCAAATGAATCACCATAAATTGTAAAATCATCCATATAAACCTCTACACAATCATGGATTAGATCAGAAAAGATTCCTAGTACTACCCTTTGAAATGTTGCGGGTGCATTACATAATCCAAAAGGAAGTACTTGGTAAGCAAAAGTTCCCCATGGACAGGTAAATGTGTCTTATCTTGATCTTCAGGTGCTACCTAAATCTGATTATAGCTACTAAAACCATCCAAAAATGAAAAGTACTTTTTGCCTGCTAAAGTATCTAATACCTGATCGATAAAGGGTAAAGGAAAGTGATCCTTCAAATTTGCTTTGTTCAATTCCCTGTAATCAATGCATACCCTCCATTTACCATTCTTTTTAGGTACTATAACCAAAGGAGAAACCCATCGGCTATCTGAAATTGGATAAATGAAGTTTACATTGAGTAGTTTTTGGAGCTCTTCTTTCACTATCTCCCTAAGGTTTGGATTCATCCTTCTCTTAGGTTGTCTAATTGGTATACTGTTTTCCTCAATGTAGATGTGATGAATGCAAGTCTTAGGGTCAATACCTTTCATATCAGTATACTCCCATGCAAATGCAATAGAATGTTTTTGCAAGATTTTGGTTAGCTCTCTCTGTTGTGATTTTTCCAAGTTTTTGTTGATATTCAATGTTTTACCTGGAAAGATCTCAATGGCGAAACTACCAAATTCTTCCAGAGAGTAAAGAGACATTTGTCTAGATGATAGATAGTCAATGTCACAATCTAACTGAAATTGTGTGTGGTCATATTCTGAAGATGTTTCAAAGTTTTCTAATGTGTTCAGAATTTGACTATCTTCACTGATTTCAGAAATGGTAAAGACAGGTTGTATAGTATCCTCATCATCAACCCACTCATTATCTCCTATTTCTGTAATTGCTTTTGTTGGAGGATACAGATTGAATTTCTTTGTCGAATTACCATCAGAAATATACATGTCCCCAGATCTACAACTGATAAAAGCATCAGCTGTGGCTAGCCAAGGTCTTCCTAAGATGAGAGGGTGTCCTCCTAGATTACTTTTGGGAGTTAAAATCATGAAATCTACTGGATATTACCAAGAATATAAGGAGACCGAAATGTCTTCTAATATACCATCTGGTTTGATAATTGATCGATCTACAAGTTGCAGTAAAGTAGGTGTAAAAAGAAGATTAGGAAGTTTTACTTGTTCCATAGTCTGTCTACTCATAATGTTGATAGCAACCCCTAAATCAATCAAAGTATTTGAAATTTCTACCTCATTGATATGTGTTTTGACAATTGGACTACCGGGATCTACATACTTCTGCATAGTAATTTTTCCCATCATGATATCTGCAATTTTTCCTACCAGGTGGATTCTTCTTGTATCTCTTGGTTTCCTTCCTGGTCTTTTAAGACTCAACTCCTTTATTGTTTTTGCTAGAATAGGAATCTCTCTAATAGCTTGTAACAAGGGAATCTTGATACAGACATTCTTTAATTCATCTAGAAAATCATAGTCAGGCAACAAGATTTGTTTTTCCACCCCTTTGCCAATTTGTAATCTTTCAGGAAAAGGAGGTGTAGATGAAGATGCAAGTTGCTCAACTATAGGAGTTGTGGGGTTGACTCTTTTTCTTTTTCTTTTTGAGTACTTGGGTTTTGAAGAGGTGCTTCAGAACCTTTATTGGCTTCAAGAGAATCTTCCTCAGAAATGCTTTGCTTTTGAGCATCTATAGAAGGCTTGTCTAAAACTCTACCAGATCTGAGTTGTACATCATTAAGAGGAACAATCATATAGGTAGGAAATTTTTGTCCTTCTACCATGTAAGAATTTTGAGGGTTTTTATTGTTGGGGTTCGGAAATGGCTGGGAAGGTAGTTGATTTGTCTTCTGTTGGAATGGAAGCAAGAGTTGAGAATTTGGATTCTGTTGAGAAGGTTGTTGTTGTTGTGGAAATGGCAATGATAGTTGTGGATTTTAATTTGGAAGTTGTGGAGTTTGTTGATTTTGAAAAGATGGAGGATATTGATAAACTTGAGCAAATCTCCCATAAGGATTTTGCATACCTTGTACCCATGATTGAAAAGGATTTTGCGGTTGGGACCAAGGTTGTTGCCAAGGATTCCAATTTGGTGGGGGTTGAAAGTTTATAGAGTTGTTAAACCCTTGATTTTGTTGCCCCTGCCAAGGTCTCCTTGCAACAAAACAGACGGACTCGATTGAATTTGGATCTTCTTGAAAGACAGCGTTGAGCCCAAGAATTGAAGGACAATCCTTGGTCTCATGGTTTTCTGAACAAATCACACATGTTTCTACAACTTTTGCATCCAAGGGACATTCCCTTAGAGCATGTTTCTTCCTACATTTTGGACAAAAGATGGCCAAAGCTTCAGCTTCTGATTTCTGCTTGTTTTGTATCTTAAGGGTGTCTAATTTCTCACTAAGACTCCCTAAAATATCAGTTTTGAATTCATCAAGCATGTTGCCAATCTCAGCCCTACTTACTGATCCGGTTGCAGATTTGTTTGCTCTAATGAGAGAAGGATCTCTAGGCCCTTTTCCAGTTTTAGATTTTCCCCTTGAGAGATGGACACATCACTCTGCTATATCATGGAGTGGAAGTTGAGATATATCTCCTTTTCCCATCATGTTCAAAATATCTATCCATTCATCTCTAATGGCTTTTAATAGAAGGGCTTTCAAGGTTTCCTCATCTAAGTTATTCATTTTTGCTCTTTTCAGGTTGTATTGAAATCTTTCAAGTAAATCCTCCAAGTTTTCATCTTCTCTTTGCACCATTTTGAATACCTCATCCTTGTGATTGGTGGGCATACAATAGTCCAGGTATCTATCCAAAAATGTTTGTTTCATATCATTCCAAGTCCTAATGGATTGAGTGACTAATTCCATGAACCATTTCAAAGCAGCTCCTTTCAATGTTGAAGGAAACAATTTGAGTTTTTGAGAGTCTTCCAGATAATCAGAAGTTCGACACACGACTTCAAACTCAAATAGAAATGTTTCAGGATCCTCATTTCGTAACCCATGAAAGTTTGGGAGGACAGATGGTGAGATGTTTTTCGTTGTTGCTCGAGAATCCTCATCAACTATAGGAAATCCGAATGAGTTATCTCCATCCCTATTTCCCCCATTGTTACCTCTACCTCCTCCATTGTTTCCTCCTCCTCCTCTACCTCTACCTCTACCAAATCCGTTTACTACTTCCTCTATCATGATAGTTTCCTTAGAGACTTCAGAGTCCTCTGGTTCCTCTACTAATGGCGAGCGAGGAGGAATTTCTCCCTCTTCTTCTTCAGGTGATTCTACTTCCTCAATTACAATGTGTTTTCCTGTAGAAGTAGAGAAAGGGTCTCTTCCTAACTCAGATTCGGTGGATAGTGTGGGAGAGTCTCCTAATTCAACTACTGCCTCTTGAATTCCAGGAATCCTAAGGCTAGGAGTGTGAGTTGGAGATGATGGAGGTGTTTCTTGTCTATTCCTTGAAGTAGTTGGAGTTGTAAAAATCAAACTCTTGGCCCTAGCTAAAAACCTTCCCCTAGAATCTCTTGCTCTATGCATGTCATTTTTTATTTTTCTTCAAGTCGGGCTAATAATTCTCTTTTTGATCTTCCAGGTCACTCTAGGTGCAAGAAGAGAGCATACTCAAGAAATTATTAAACCAATAACTCTCTTTTCTGATCCTCCAGATCACACTAGGTGCAAGAGGAGAGCATACTTTGAAAATTTTTCAATTTTTACCTTCCTTGAAATTTTTTATTTTTTATTTTTAGAAATTGGCTACCTAGTTTCACTTCCCCGACAACGGCGCAAAAATGTTTGGTCAATTTAGTGTGTCCTAAATTGCTATTTAAAATGTCAATCCGAGAGTCGTAAACTGCTGAAGTGAAGTGCACTGTATATGCAAGATAACCGATTTCCTAGTTCTTTGTCGTTTTTGAGTTTTTGTTTTGTTTTTGGGTTTATCTTCTGTTGATTCCCTAATGTGAGATGGCAGAATTGAAAGTCAAGTATGGATGGTAATGGTGATTTCTACAATGATTTTCCAAACTTTAAAGTTCTCAAAAAGGTTTCAAACTTGCTGTGATGAAATCAATTCTCAAAAGAAAATAAAAATGTACCAAAATAGTGAACTAGTGACAATGAAGCCCAGTATCCTTACTGTTGTATAAAAAGAAAATAAAAACTGAACTCAAAGCAATTCAAAGACTGTAAGCAAAGCAAACTAAATCACACTACTTCAACTCATATTCTGACCCCTCACCTTTCGACTCGCTCTGGCTATAGGAGGTAATCATAAACAAATTGAGTAATCTGATATCTAAATTGCAGGAAATGAAATTGCATAAAATGAAACTAAGATTAAACTACTCATTCATACTTCAATCCCTGAAAATGACATACGTAATTTGATCACTAACTTGCAGGAAAGTAAACTAAATCATACTACATCAAGTAATATTCTTATTCCTCACTAATTGAGTCGCTTGGCTATAGGAAGGTAATCATAAACAAATGAGTAATATGATATCTAAATTGCATAAAAGTAAATAAGCAAAGCAGAACTGAAAGAAATGACAATGCTGGAATTAAAACTCAGAAAATAAATCAGCAGAGAGGACAAGATGATCTCATGTCATTAGTCATTAAAACTATGTAAATTGTCCAGGTTGTCTACAAGAACCTGAAAGAAAAACACTGATCAGCTAACAATCATGAGAAAGCATAAAAGGAAATATGGACAGCAGTTAACATGAATAATATACAAGTAAACGATTATGAAAGAAGTGACATAATGAAAGAAAGCGAGAAACTATACAGTAGATACAGAGCCTTGGTGTACAGGGGCCCTCTGCAACCTCGGCCAATCAATACTCAGTCACGAATTGAACTTAAGAACGTTGTCTTCTCATATATTAAAGTGCAGTCAAAACATAAAGATAGAGCACGGCACAGTGGGCTCGTAAACACAGTCAAGATTACATGTAAAAAGCTAACTATCAAGCGTATGATAACGCGTTATTTATAACTGAAGATGCTATAACTGATTCCTAAATTCTACGCTGCCAAACAGACACGTAAATCTCCACGTCCTGAGATCTAGCAGTATGGTAGCCATGACAAATAAATCTATGGAGTGGTGGCTGTTCGATTTGGTTCACGGATTGATCCACAGGTGTTAGCACACCTCCGGAGATTGAGGAACTTGCCACGCAAAACTTCACGTGGGAAAAACAGAGTCGTGCCACCGCAAAACTCTTAGTTTGACCACTCCTTTGACCGTCCTTGACCATGGCTGTTTGTGAGTGATTCGGCTGAACCAAGGGGACACGCTCCATGTACATGTCATTTGCAGCTTGCCCATGTGTTCGGATTCTCCAGTGGAAACCTATAACATATTCTTCAACAAAATGGCTGCGGAAACTTGAGTTGGCTGCGGAAAGTGACAAGTTTCCATAGCTGATTGAACAAAAATCTAAATCAAACAGCAGTCACAAAATAGTCAGGAAACCATTTTATAAGCTCTTTTTAAACTAATATGCAATGATTTGACAGCTTGGTGGGTCAAGTAAATGGAAAAGAAGGCTGAAAAGGTGTATAGGGAAGATGCAAGTTTGGGACTCAACATGAACAATGTGTATATGGCATAATATATGAAATTGTAACTAATGCGTTGAGGCATCGATGCTTCTTAGAGATTATCAGATTATTATGAAACCCCTACGCTCAATTATGTTGTTAAGGCATGTATCTTTTATGTTTTGACATGTTTGACGAAATGCTTGTCATGGCTAGCAAGGGTCCAGTATAGTCATTGTTGATGTTTTTTCACATGTATCTTTGTTCCACTGTGAAATTTCATTTCTGAAGGTGTCATTGAGTTTTGGGCAGTGACCTAGGCTCTGGGCCTGAAAAAGTGGCACAAATCCCAAAGCCACAGGCACAACACTGGGGAAAAAAGTCCCTAGACATTCGCTTGCGCTTGTTGTGGGAGTGTTTGGAGCCTCCTAGACGCACCTTGGTCCACATCAAGGGAGCATCCAGGGGTTTGATGCACTAAATATTTAGTTGGTCTAAGGGGCTAGTTACCTGAGTGGTTGGGATGGCTCCTCGAAGTTTTGTTGTTGATGTGGAAGGTTTGTGTGATGTGTTCCACCGATTCCACTTCCTTAACTGATACATAGGGAATCAAATCATATAATAGTAAATTCTCGTCACATGTTTACCCTGGTTGGTTGGTTACTTGGGTAAATGTGGGAGGAGGGTGTTACATTTAAAAATTTGTCACCCCTTTGAACTTGTCTTTCATGTCATAATAATTTTCTAGAAGAACAACTGATTTAGCAATAACATTTTCTAAATTAGGTTCTTTCTGAAGAAGACTCATTAATTTCTTTCTCATGTTGATTTTCATCAATGATAGATCCTGTAAAAGTATCTTCTTGTGTGAGGAAGTTCAATACTTGGTCATCATTTTCTAAGACCCTCATATTTTTTATATTCTCTGGGACTAAGGACTTAAATATCAATTCCACAAAATTTATCACGAGTAAAAAAGTATGCATGAATTAATTTAAAAGCAACATTTGTATCAACATTAGAGTTTTGTGCTCAAAGAACATAAACAATCTCAAAATGGTCAAAATTATGGATTATGTTCCAAACCTCTTATTGAGAATTCTTCATATGATTAGAAACACAATGTATAGAGTTTCATACTTGTTCAACAATGATTTTTGAATAACTTATCACTTTGATGTCTTAACATTTAAATCTATTACTTTCGGGACCTTGAGTGAGGGCCTCATACTAAGCAATATATTTTGTACATTAAAGCTCCAATCTATAAATATAAAAAAGAATTTCCTTGAGGATCTTTGAGAATACAGTCAAAACCTACACCCTTCTTAGATTTGGAGCCATAAAAAAACAACCATAAATCTATGTTTACATTAGAATTTAAATCGCTAGATTCTATGTCTGTACAATTTGATATAGCAATTTGTATATAATGAATAATTTCATATTGTAATCTTGAATTCACAAAAGGTGAAGATCTAATAGTAAAATTACCAAGATAAGGGTCAAAACAATAATTGCCTAGAATAAAATTATTGGGTAATTCTGGTTCATTGTAATCATTTAAATCGATAATGATGTGTATCACGTGTTTTTCACATTCATAATTTATCTTATTTGTCTTACAGTGTATGACAGCCATAAATGTGACCAATTAGTTGAAACATGTCCATTTAATTTTCCTAAACAATCTCTACTCAAAAGCAATCCATATCACTTTGAAATGTCATCAATAAAGAAATCAATGATCTAGTGAATTTTAGGATTTGAAGCTAATCTAATTAACACATTTTTCACTTCTCCTGATACTTTAACCTCTAATATGTCTGATTGCACAATTTGGGTAGTAGATTTTAGTGGTTCCATATTCAATTTTCTACAAACTAAATATGACATA
Source organism: Pinus tabuliformis (assembly GCA_031772625.1). Taxonomy (NCBI): domain Eukaryota; kingdom Viridiplantae; phylum Streptophyta; class Pinopsida; order Pinales; family Pinaceae; genus Pinus; species Pinus tabuliformis. The sequence goes on from CM062807.1 coordinate 318,548,675, forward strand.
ACATTTAATGATGCACTTGAATCTAATAGACAATTATGAAAATTTCTATTTAAAATGTCAAACGTTAAAAAAGGGGGACTTGCATGAACTAGATTTATTTCCAATTAGAGCTATATTAATATTGGGTTATTTTTTTATGAAGAATTTTGTGCTTTTTACCCCATATCTCTAGTTCCTATAGAAGTTTATTGATTTTCGGATGTAGTTACTTTCAGGGATTTAATTGCTTTTTCATTTTGTTGAGCTAATTTGGATAACTTATAAAAACATGTATTACCTCTTGCTTTCATCACGTCTTCTACTAAATCATAATGCATATTATCAAAACTAATTGTACTTATTTGCACCAGAAGATGATTTATTGCTAGATAACGATTTCTTTGTAGGAGACAAAACAATTGGGTATCTTGAAATAGGAGGTCATTTACTTCTAGTTTGAGAAATATTAATTTCTTTTACCTCATCACTATCACCATCATCATCATTTGTAATTCCTCGTGAAATATCCCATATTACATTTATTAATTATTTAGGAACTTCCTCATCTTCTTGTTCATTATCATTGACCTACATTTATTCTTCCTCTTCACCTATAATAATGAGTTTACACATATTAATGAATGTTGGATAAGTTTTTTTTTCAAAATAATTAGCATTGTATATCATATAGATATTGTCATAAGAAAATTCTTCAAAATGAAGTTCCTTAGTAAAAGGTTGACATGTTGGAGGTGGAGGAATTTCTCCTAAAGGGTCTCCATGATCTCTTAAAAGATTAACCTTACACTAAGATTTTCTTTAAATATGTAAAATCATTTGCGAGTTTTTTAATTATTATTTGAAGATTGTTCAGATCAACATCTGTTTTATCTTCTTTTCTTCCATTGTTGTGCTTTTTACTTATTCTTGATCAAAGTTTTTTTCCTTAGTTTGTGATTTCCATGCTATACTTATCAATTCTTTTTCTAATTTTAATAACTTTTTTTTATGAAAATGGCAATGGAAGAGCAGTATTTAAAAATCCAATGGTTATCTTGTCTGCAAACATAGAATACATGGATATTTTGTTATTTAATGTTAAAAATATTTAATTGAAGTCTTTGATTTTCTATTTTGGGTTCATCTTAATTCTAGATTGTTTGAAGATTTATCCTCACCAGTTTTTCAAAAATAATGATTCTATGTTTGTACAATTTGATATATCAAGCTATATATAATGAATAATTTCATATTGTAATCTTCAATCCATAGAAGGTGAAGATCTATTAGTAAAATTACCAAGATAAGAGTCAAAACAATAATTGCCTATAATAGAATTATTGAATATATTTGGTTCATTGTAATCATTTAAATCAATGATGATTTGCTTCATGTGTTTTTCACATGCAATACTTATCTTATTTGGCTATCCGTTGTGTTGAAAAATACGTAACTAGGTTCAGCCTTCATAAGTATGAAATGTACTCTTGTAAATAATAAAATGAAAAATAAATTATTGTTATTGGAGCATGGGTTTCATGCTCAAGTTCTTTTATTTTATAGGTCAAGCACCCATTGAGTGCTTCTAGGGTGTATCTTAGGTTTAAGATTCATTGTCATATATTGAAGACCCTATGGGCACATTGTATCTTGTAAAGAAAATTTTATTTTTCCTTTAAACTGTCTAAATACCTGCAATATCAAGTCGACCTACATGAAGAGCCACATCCACCCTTTGAAGAGCCTATATATAGAGAGGAACTCGTCCTCCATTATACACACTCATTCATCTCATTCTCTATGTGAAGAAGAGGAAGAAAAGAAGTCAAAGAAGCAGGTACGAAGAAGAGGAAGTCGAAGAAGTCAAAGTGCTTGGGCTATATCTATCTCTCTTGTGAAGTCATAGTTATGGTTGTTTCCCTGGGTCTATCTCTAGTTCGATCTTGAAGGAAAGAGAGAGGAAAGGCATGTGAAGGTCCCTTAGGGAACCTCATTAGCCCTAAGTCTCAAGTAAAGGCAAGCAAAGAAGAAGAGAATGCTATTTGAGGGAGATTGAAGTCTCTAGGAGGAGTAGCAACAATTTCCTTGAGACATAATTTCGGATCTACAATAGGAGGTCGAAGTCACTACGACAGGAGGTTGAGTTGATCTTGATCTTGGAGGGTATTTGTCTGAGTCACTAGGTCATGGTATTCATCAATTGAAGAATCTATAAGAAAGAGAAGAGATTTATGAGTTTTCACCTCAAGAGGAGGGGTTGTGGCCCTGGCTTGCAGCCTATATATTGTGTCACTATTCTTATTGTTTTGGTAGTTGTTTGATGTATCACACATTGTAATAATAAGGAACAAAGATAATAAGTAAAAAGGTAACACAAATAGTTATCAAGTTAAGATAATTAACATACTTACTGCCCTATTGAATTCTCAACATCGTATTGGAGCTAAGGTTTGCTAAGGGCATCATGGAGATCTTGTCTACAATGAAGAAGTTCATCGAGAAGATTGCAAGTCATCTCAAGGAAGAATGGAACTTATTATTCTCTGCAAAGAAGGTATCAATCAAAGAAAGGGATGACGGTCTCTTCTCGGCTCTCTCTGGCACATTTCAAGATGAGAACATTTGGGTAATTGACAGTTGTGCATCGAGGCACGTGACTGGCCATTCCAATAGATTGAAGACCTTATCAAAAGGAAAGTCCACTTATTCAGTGGAACTTGGAGACAAAAAGAGCTATCCCATGAAAGGTATTGGATCAACCTCCATAAAGCTAGAAGACAAAAGAAACATCCACCTCAACAACATTCCCTTTGTTCCAGGTTTGCACAAGAATTTACTTTCTATTTCAAGTCTAGAAGACAAGAGTGATAAAATAGCCTTCATTGATGGAAAGGTCGTTGTTTGGGGAAAAGAATCAATTATAGATCAAGCCAAAGTTATAGGTATTTGAGAAGGAAGACTCTACAAACTAATATCTCCTATGGCCCAAGCCCTCATTCACATTGAAATTAGCCCATGTGAACTTTGGCATCGAATTTTTGGTCATGTACATTTCAAAATCCTTTCAACTCTAAGTTCCATAGTAGATGGAATTATGAATCTAAAGGAGGATCATGAAGGTGTATGTAAGGGATGTGCATTAGGTAAGAATACCAAGAGACCATTTGGAAGTAGTGCTTCACAGTCAAAAGAAATCTTAGATCTCATTCACTCTATTGTATGTGGTCCTATGACTCCTAAATCGCTTGGAGGGAATCTACATTATGTCACATTTATAGATGATCATTCAAGAAAGACTTGGGTTTACTTAATGAAAACCAAGGACTAAGTATTTACAAAATTTCAATAATTCAAAGATGAAGTGGAGAACCTTATAGAAAGAAGAATGAAGATATTAAGATATGATGATGTAGGAGAATATACATCCAAAGAGATTATAACATTCTGTAAGGAGTCTGGGATTAAGAGGGAGTTGATAGTCCCATATGATCCCAAACAAAATGGAGTTGAAGAAAGAAAGAATAGATCCATTGAAGAAAGTGTGAAAGTAATGTTACACGATTAGGATCTACCTAAGTTTCTGTGGGGAGAAGCCACCAAGACAATTGTCTACATCCAAAATCAAAGTCCTCGCGGATCTCTAGAAAAAAAAAACTCTGGAAGAAGTTGCCAATGGAAAGAATCCATTTGTAGAACATCTCCGGATCTTTAGGTGTCCTTTATATATTCATATACCAAAGGAAAAAAGAAAGAAGTTGGATCCTTCCGACATGAAGGGAACATTTGTTGGGTATATAAACTCATCAAAAGCTTACAAAATCTACATGAGAGATGGACATCACATAGAAGTCAGTCGTGCTATCATATTTGATGAAAGCATAGCATTCAAGAAATCAAATGAAATTTCTATAGACTCTGATGATGAAGAACTTCCAATATTTGAGGAGGAAGTTGACCAAGGAAAAGAAAAATCACACCATGAATAAGAAGGTCCCTACGAACCTATTCAACCTATGGTCATCCCTCAAACAAAGAAAATACCTAATTGGTTGAAATATACACTATTTGATGCAGAAGGTCATGGAGAAGCAGGCTCATTTAGAGAAAGAAAGAAACCTAAGAGATATTCTAGATATGTTGCATACATGAAAAAACTAATAGAAGCAGAACCATCCTCCTTTGAAGAAGCTAAATAATCGAGAATGGAAGGATGTCATGAACGAAGAATATCAATCTATAATGAAGAATGGAGTCTGGGAGATCGTACCTAGGCCCGAAGACAAATATGTGGTTACTTCCAAGTGGATCTATAAGATCAAACATGCAATCGATGGAAGCGTAGATAAGTATAAAGCAAGATTTGTGGCCAGAGGTTTCTCTCAACTTGAAGGCATCAACTATGAAGAGACATTTTCTCCAACATCAAGATATACAACGATTCGATCTCTAGTCTCTCTGGCAGCATCAATGGGATGGAAAATCCACCAAATGGATGTGAAGACTGTGTTTCTGAATGGCATAATAGATGAAGAAGTCTACATAGAGAAACCCTTGGGATTCAAAGTAAAAGATAGAAATGCATATCTGTGCAGGTTGAAGAAGGAATTATATGGACTCAAACAAGCACCAGAGCATGGTATGTTAGGATGGATGCATACCTTCAAAGGATAGGCTTCACAAAAAGCTTTGTTGATTCAAACCTTTACATCAAGGTTGTAGATGGTGAAACTGTAATCATTCTTCTGTATGTAGATGATCTTCTCTTGACAGGTGTAGAAGGTCAAATTGAAGAATGTAAGAAGCAACTAGCAACAAAATTTGACATGAAGGATCTTGGGCTTATGCATTACTACTTGGGACTAGAAGTCTGGCAAGGAGCTAATGAAGTTGATTTGGTTCAAGGAAAGTATGTGATCGAGATACTGAAAATATTTGACATGATCGACTGCAAACCTATGACTACTCCGATGATCACAAACTTGAAGAGACTAAGAAGTTTTTAATCTAGCTATGTGGATCCTTCCAAGTATAGGAAACTCATTGGCTCACTATTGTACATGGTGAATACTCAACGAAACATATTCTTTGCAGTAAATATTCTTAGCTAGTTCCAAGTGGAGTCGAAGCATGATCATTGGGTAGCAGCGAAACATATTTTGAGATATCTGCAAGGAACCACCCAGTATTATCTGAAGTATGACCGAAGGAATGGTGTCCAATTGATTGGATATACAGATTCTGATTAGGGAGGCAGTGAGCAAGATGGAAGGAGCATTACAAGAGGATGTTTCAGTTTGGGATCCTCCATGGTCTCATGGATGAGCAGAAAGAAAGACACATTTGCTTTGATTAGTGTTGAAGTTGAATACATTGTAGCCTATGAAGTAAGTTGAGAAGTAGTATGGTTGAGGAAGCGGTTATCTGACTTGTTTGAAGGACCAATGAACGCTACAGTGATACTTTGTGATAACACCAATTGTATACTTTGTATGATGATCCATTTTTTCATGGAAAGACAAAGAATATAAACAACAAATATCACTATATTCGAGAGCTAGTGCAAAATGGTGTGTTGCAACTACAATATATGTCCATTGATGAGCAAGTAGTTGACATATTGACGAAATTACTTTTGAACAAGAAGCTTTTATACTTGAGAGACAAGCTTGGTTTGGTTGATGTATCCTCCCTGATTGAGAGGGTGAGATAGACACTACATTCTTGTCTTCACTTGGGAAGAAAGAATGGAGGATTGGTTAACCATCTGGCATTCAATACTCTTTGAGAGTGTGGTAGGGCATTCAAGACAAGAGTAGTCATGGACGGATATTCTTTTAGGATTAGCTACCCAAGATAAAAATAATTCAATGGAAGGTCATACTCTGTGAACACCCGGGTGGAGTATGTACCTGAGAGACAATGATTTTGGTGTCTATGAATCATTGGTCTTTCCAGCATTGTTCTTTGATCATGTGGATAGATTTTTTAGTCAAGGCCTTTCTATGTAACAATGTTAATTTATATGATGCTAGACAGATGGGTTACCAATCCGACTCTTTTTATGAGATCTCTTTAGATTGAGAATGACCATGTACCTCTTATGAATACCTCCCTAGTTAAGAGGGAGTGTTGAAAAATGTGTAACTCGGTTCGATCTTCATAATAATGAAATGTACTCTTGTAAATAATAAAATGAAAAATAAATTATTATTATTGGAGCATGGGTTTCATGCTCAAGTTTTTTTATTTTATAGGTCAAGCACCCATTGAGTCATTCTAGGGTGTATCCTAGGTTTAAGAGTCAATGTCATATATTCAAGACCCTATGAGCACATTGTATCTTGTAAAGAAAAATGTATTTTGTCTTTAAAGTGTCGAAATATCTCCAAGATCAGGTCAGCCTAAGGAGATGTCAAGTTGGCCTACATGAAGAGCCACGTCCACCCTTTGAAGAGCCTATATATAGAGAGGAACTTGTCCTCCATTATACACACTCACTCATCTCATTCTCTATACAAACAAGAGGAAGAAAAGAAGTTGAAGAAGAGGGTACGAAGAAGAGGAAGTCGAAGAAGTCAAAGTGCTTGGGTTAGATCTATCTCTCTTGTGAAGTCGAAGTTAGGGTTTCTATGTTGGGTTTATCTCTAGTTCGATCTTTAAGGAAGGAGAGAAGGAAATGAAAGCGAAGGTCACTTAGGGTACCTCATTAGCCCTAAGTCTCAAGGAAAGGCAAGCGAAGAAGAAGAGAAGGTTATTTGAGGGAGATCAAAGTCTTTAGGAGTAGCAACAGCGATTGCAACAATTGTCGTGAGATAAAATTTCAAATCTACAATAGGAGGTCGAAGTCACTACAATAGGAGGCGAGTTCATATTGATCTTGGAGGGTATTTGTCTGAGTCACTAGGCCCTGGTATTCGTCAATTGAAGAATCTATAAGAAAGAGAAGAGATGTACGGGTTTTCCCCTCAAGAGGAGGGATTTTGGCCCTGGCTTGCAGTGTATATATCGTGTCACTATTCTTATTGTTTGGCAGTCGTTTGATGTATCACACACTGTAATAATAAGGAACAAAGCTAATAAGTAAAGTTGTAACACAAACAGTGATCAAGTTAAAAGAATTAACATACTTACTGCCTTGTTGAATTCTCAACACATTGTATGGTAGCCATAAATGCAACCAATTAGTTGAAACATATCCATTTAATTTTCCTAACCAATCTCTACTCAAAAGAAATCCATATCACTTTGGAATGTCATCAATAACAATATCAATGATCTCGTCAATTTTAAGACTTGAAGCTAATCTAATTAACACATTCTTCACTTATCCTAATACTTTAACCTCTGATTTGTCCAATTGCACAATTTGTGAAATAGATTTTAGTGTTCCATATTCAATTTTCTACGAACTAAATATGACATAACATTTAATGATGCACCTTAATCTACTAGACAATTATGAAATTTTATGTTTCAAATGTCAAATGTTAAAGAAAGGGGGACTTGCATGAACTAGATTTATTTCCAATTAGAGCTATATTAATACTGGGTTACTTTTTTGATAAAGAATTTTGTGCATTTTCCCCATATCTCTAGTTCCTATAGAAGTTATTGATTTTCGGATGTAGTTACTTCTAGGGATTTAATTGATTTTTCAGTTTGTTTAGTTAATTTGGATAACTTACAGAAATAGGTATTACCTCTCGCTTTCTTCACGTCTTATACTAAATCATAATTCAGATTATCAAACTAATTGTACTTATTTGCACTAGAAGATGATTTATCACTAGATAAAGATTTCATTGTAGGAGACAAAACAATTGGTGATCCTGAAATAAGAGATCATGTACTTCTGGTTTGCGAAATATTAATTTCTTTTACTTCATTACTATCACCATCATCATCATTTATAGTTCCTTGTGAAATGTCCCATATTACATTTATTAATGATTAAGGAACTTCCTCACCTTCTTGTTCATTATCATTGACCTATATTTCTTCTTCCTCTTCACTTACAATAATGAGTTTTTACATATTAATGAATGTTGGACAAGTTTTTTTTCAAAATGATTAGCATTGTGTGTCTTACAAATATTGTCTTAAGAGAATTCTTCAAAATGAATTTCTTTAGTAAAAGGTTGACTTGTTGGAGCTGGAGGTATTTCTCCTAAAAGGAGGTCTCCATGGTCTCTTAAAAGATTAACCTTATACTAAGTTTTTCTTTAAATATGTAAATATCATTTGAGAGTTTTTTAATTATTATTTGAAGATTGTTCATATCAACATCTTTCTCTTCTTTTCATCCATTGTTTTGTTTATTACTTATTCCCTAACAAGGTTTTTTTCCCTAGTTGGTGATTTCCATGTTATACTTATCAATTCTTTTTCTACATTTATAGTTTCTTGAAAAGTAATAATAGTCAAATAAGTTTTAATAACTCTTTTTATGAAAATGGCAATGGAAGATGGAAGAACAATATTTAAAAATTCAATGATTATGTTGTCTACAAACTTAGAATATATGGATATTTTGTTGATTAATGTTAAAAATATTTGATTGAAGTCTTTGATTTTCTCTTTTGGGTTCATCTTAAATCTAGATCATTTGAAAATTTATCCTCACTAATTTTTCAAAAATAGTGATTCAAAATCATTCCAGCTAGTTAAAGAACTTTGAGATAAATTAAAATATTGTAGAATCTTTTTGTTCAAAAGTATAATTAAATAATCTACAAACCACATCCTCATGGTTAACATTCAATAACCAATCTGAAAGCATAAATTGTTTTGATATGATCTCGTGAATTTGTATTATCAAGATCAAATTTTGGAAGAAATTTCTTGGGTGTAAATCATGTTGAACACTTATAATGGTGTTCTAAAATTCTTATTATGAACTGTAGCCATTTGTCTAGGACTTCCTTGAGATTGAGATCATGAACCTAGTTGAGATTTCCTAAGACTTCCTTGAGAAGATCCTGAATGAGATCCTATACGATACTATAGAGGAATTTCTAAGGGAGATGGGGATTTACTAACACCAAATTGAGATTCAATTTTCATTTCACTAATTCTTTGCCAAGCATTTTACCAATCAAATATAAGATTAGTCCTAGAGGAATATTGAGTATTAGTTGCCTCCTCTTTTTTAAATCTTTTACCTTTTGCAAGTATAGTAAATTCAACCTATGGTTTTCTAAAAAAAATTTGCTCTATGCTCAACGTAAAACTCCAAGATGTTGAAATTGAGGAAGATTATACAAAATAGATTCCCTAGAAACACCATAATACATTGGTTCATTTTGTGGGGAATGATTTGGATCAAATGATTCAACATGTGAACATTGGCTAGGATCAATTCATGGATTTGAGATTGCATTTCCTTAGAAAGAATAAGTAAATAAGTTAAATCTTCTATGGTTTGTGTGGAATATGAAAGCTCACTAGGAAGTCTTTCTTCATGTTATGGAGGCGACTTTGATCTAGATGATTGGGTTGGATTGAATTTACATGGTACTTTGCTTACCATTCATTATCAAATGCCCTTAGTTTAGTGCCAAGTTGTTGTTACATAGAAAGCCCTAAAAATTCTAACTTTATTCATCCAATGTTTAAAAAAAAAGAAAGAAATGAAAATAAAACTATTAAAAACATCGTTCAAAATTCATAAATAAAATTCATAAATCACTCCAACCTTAAATATGACATATGGAAATGATAATCATGTACAATATTCTTATTTTACACAAACAAAATCATATATATTTATAGAGTGAAATATATACATAAGCAGTTTGAACTAACTTTGCTCGAGATTGCTCTCCTAAAAAAGATTCCATTTTCTTTAAAGTCATATACAATATTCTATCAAAGAAATCAATTTTATATATATATATATATCACCTATTATTTTATTTAGATCACTTACAACACTTTAAATCGCTATATTTTATGTTTGTACAATTTGATATAGCAAGTTGTATATAATGAATAATTTCATATTGTAATCTTGAATCCATGAAAGATGAATAGTAAAATTACCATGATAAGAGCCAAAACAATAATTGCCTAGAATAGAAATACTGAATATTTTGGTTTATTTTGGTTCATTGTAATCATTTAAATCGATAATTATGTGTTTCATGTGTTTCTCACATTCAATATTTATCTTATTTGGCTATCCATAGTATGGCGGCCATAGATGTGACTAATTAGTTGAAACATATCAATTTAATTTTCCTAACCAATCTCTATTCAAAAGCAATCCATATCACTTTGAAATGTCATCAATAACAATATCAATGATCTGGTGAATTTTAGGATTGGAAGCTAATCTAATTAGCACACTTTCACTTCTAATATTTTAACCTCTAATTTGTCCAATTACAACACTTAGTGACACTTGGTGGTCCTTAATGGCATGTTTCGATTGGTTAGATATTTCATCTTTTAGCTATAGATTATGGTGATTGTTTTAAGGTTTTTTTATTAAATGTGTGTAATGTATATTTTGTGTATTAAAACAACTATTAAACATTTTATCAAAATAATTGTTCATGTTAGAGAGAAACTTTGATATGAATAGTACAAACATTTTAATTTTCAATGTTTTGGATTATTAAATAAACTATGTGGTGTATGAATTGCCTAGAGGATTCGAGAGGTAAAACCATGCAAACCATGCAAAGGAAATGACACTATTTAAGTTTTTAAAGAGGTTTTGCATCTCAATAGAATTTGTGCATTATGATATTTGTAGCGCCATGTAGTTAATGGGATTCATTGACATTTTTCGGGGAATATGTAAAATTACCTCTTTAAAAGAATCACATCTGTGGGAGATATTTAAGACATTCAAACTGACATTGAAATGCAATATGCTAGAAAGCTAAGTGTTAAAAACTAGTAACATTCATGAGGTTGCTTCTTCAAGGTTCTAAACATTTTAAGTCACATGGAATTAAAAGATAACTTATACCTCACAACAAAATGGGGTTTCTAAGGAAAAGACTCAAAAATAAAAGGAATATACTTTGAAATAAAGGTAGTGATGGGAATAACATTCTATCTCATGAAATGAAGTTCAACAATAGTTGTTGATTTTTTTGACCGCAAAGAAGGCTTAGAATTAGATAAAACCTCATGTAAAACATCATTGACATTTTGTAGCATTTCTTCTATACTATTCTTAAAGTTAAAAGATCATAATTAAATAGAAAATATAGCAAAATGTGTATTTGTTGAGGAAAAGCCTATTAACTTTATGACCTTGTTGATAAAAGATTAAATTATCAATAGAAATCTAATGTTAAAAATTCAAACACAAAATCAATGGTGTATACTTAATTAACAACAAAGTAACAAAGAAAAAATTTTAAATGTTGAAGATGAAGTTGGTCTAAGTACTTAACATTTTAGAAGTGAAAGAGGTACAAATAAGACCCAAAAGATCAAAATTGTTTTATGAAGTCATCTTTAAAGTTAAATACGATTTGATATAGAAGATCACTTAATTAAGAGAGTTTGTGGATATCATTATTGAAAAAAAACTCACTTAAACTAACTAAATTCTTCTTGCAAAATATTATTGCATTGAATGCATCACTAGTGCACAACAATTGACAATTTCATGTAATCATGTTAAGGAGGAGTTTGCCATTGTCGTGTCAGTTGAATTGGATGTTTTGATGAAGAACCAAAATCTATTCACTATAAATGGGTATCCACAAAAAAATCAAAGTTAACCATAACATTGACAAACACTAGTGCAAATATATGCATTAATGAAGGATATTGATCTTGAAGAGATATTTGTATCCACAAGCAAATTGATCTCACAAAGTAAGTTTTATTTGTTGTCACTCATTTTGGTTGGAAATTACATCTACATTGAATAGAATGGCAAATGTATTTTTAAATAGTGATGATGAGTATGTCTATATGTAAAAACGACAAGGTTTTGTACAAGAGGAAACAATTACTAGATTAACGTTGTAGTATGCCATTGTCATGTAGGTTGAATTGGATGTTTTACTAGATTAACCCTGTAGTATGCCATTGTCATGTAGGTTGAATTGGATATTTTGATGAAGAACCAAAAACTATTCACTATAGGCCAAGTTCATGTCAAATCGTCAAAGCCATAGTAAAAAAAACTTTGATCGGTTGTGAAGACCTAGAGGCTGCTCTGGCCGCGTGACCTAGCTCTTTTGAGCTCTTGCGTTGTGCATGCCCACAACTGCATACTTACTACCCTCCAATCTGCCATGGCCCAAGAGGGGAGCTCGAAGCCCCTCCCCCTTCCTTCAGAAGTTCGTGAATTTCATAAAATGGTGGCTGCATGCTGCAAACGGCCCCCACCAGCACAATGATAGAAATTTGTTAGAAAAAAAGGACAACATACCCTCGGTGGCCCTCCCTAAGGAATAAACTTGTCGATCTGCTATGAACCTAGCGGACAAAGGACTCATAGGGCAGTTCACAGGCCTCTGGCCCTCGCCCAAATTGGTAGAAGATTGGATTAAGAGAAACTGGTCCCCATTGATCAAGGAAGGTATCAAATCTTACTTTGTTGGCAAAGGCTACTTCATGTTCGTGTTTGAATCTGCTGAGGATCGAAGTCTCATCTTCAGGAATGGGCCTTATTTCATGGGGCCACAAGGTTTATATCTAAACAAATGGTCGTTGGATTTCGACCCGACACAAGATGTGCCCACTGCCGTCCCAGTATGGGTGCGACTTCCCCACCTACCCCTGCATTGCTGGACCCAGAAATCGCTCCAAATCATTGGCAACTCCCTTGGAAAATATATCGACCAGGCTGCGAGGAAAGATCAATACTCTTGTGCTCGAATATGTGTGGAAGTAGACCTTGAAGAAGGATTACCAGAAGCAATAAAACTCACAGTAGCCGGATGGTCTCACATCCAAGAACTGGATTATGAGCAGCTACCCTTCAAATGTAGACACTGCCATGGCTATGGGCATTTTGTGAGATACTGCAAGAAAAAGGCTGAAGAACAGAGTGATAAGTCGAAGGGAGAACAGTGGACCACAGTCCAGAAAGCTGGTCATGCAAAAGCACAAGGGAAAGGGCCTACAAAGGAGAACAACACTGAAGATCAAGGAAATGAAAAGAGGAACCCCCATGCCCCGGATGAGAATCCAAACCCTAATGGAAGCCCCCCCCCCCCCCAGATCCTCCTGAAGCAGATCTGATTACCCCGGCACAGATTGACATCCCTCAAACAAACAAAGGAGGAGGAACTGCCTCTCCTGGTGTCTCTCAGGGTAGCCCCTCCATTCCCTCGTATGCAGATATAACAAAGAAAAAAGCGGCAGAACCCTCTGACTCCTCTAAGGATGAGATCTATGAGAGACCCTCGAAGAGGGCGGGCAGGAAGCCTCACAAAGTAGTGAGGGAAGAAGAAGCAGAACATCTAAAGATGCAAGGCAACCAATCCACAATAGAAATGTCTATTGGGAGAAATACAAGAGCAAGACCTTCCAAGGGAGGCCTCTCAAACCCCTCGCCAGGTAAATAATGCGTATAGTCTCTTGGAATTGCAGAGGTCTGGGGACCCAACCAAAAATCGAAGTCGTCAAAGATCTGATGAAAATAGAACCCACATATATCCTCTTGCTCCAAGAGACCAAAATCAAAGGGCAAGCCCTCATGGAAATCAGCAAGTCAAAATGGAAAAAGAATGCAGGCAAAGCAGTCAGCTCGAGGGGATCTTCAGGAGGAGTTGCGACACTCTGGACTGACGATCACTTCCATCTGCTTAACTCGCATGAGACCCAGCACTGGATCTACACTGAGCTCAAGCACCTTGAAAGTAAGTTAACTATAGCCCTATTCAATCTCTATGTTCCTGTCTTTTATGCTGAAAAAAGAGAATGTTGGAATTCTCTCTCCGACTTTTTAGACCTTCATTCCCCCAACAACATCATTCTGGCCGGAGACCTCAATATTGTTATGAAGCCAAAAGAAAAAAGGGGGGAAACAGCATCAAAGACCAACTACTGCCCTTGGTCGAAGAACTCATGCAGCAGAGGGACCTTTTAGATTTTGCACCTGTAAAAGGCACATACACTTGGACCAATAATCGAACTGGGACTGACCACATTTCTGCCCGGTTGGATATATTTCTGATTCAGAGCTCCTTGCTGTTGGAAAATCTTCTTATCTCCACAAAAATCCTTCCCAAACTCACCTTGGACCACAAGCCAATTCAACTCCTTATGGCTCCTGAGGAAGACCTAAGCCCAATGCCCTTTAAATTCAGCCCTCTTTGGATTGAAAAAGAAGGGTTTCTTGACACTGTTCAATCAGCCTGGGATATTCCCATCAAAGGATCTCCCAGTGATGTGTGGGAACAAAAATTAAAAGCCACAAAAAAATCTTTAAAAGAGTGGCTAAGGAATCTATCTAAAAACCCTTCTCAACAGAGAAATGAAGTTGTTCACTCATTGGAAACTCTGCAAATGGGAATAGAAGACCTTCACATCACTCCGGAAATTCTAAATAAAGAGGTTGCACTCCAAAGCAACATCCACGGCTCTTTCAGACGGGAAGAAGAGTATTGGAGGCTCAAATCTCGTAGCCTATGGCTCAAGGCCGGAGACCGAAATACTTCATTCTTCCACTGACAGTACAATGCCCGATTATCTCACAACCATATTACTGAGATAAAAAATGAAGAAGGACAGATCTGCAAAAAGCTCGATCAAATTAAATCAACAGTTGAAAATCATTTCAAAAACCTCTACGGGCCTAGGAATGAAGGCAGCAAAGAGGATATTGAAGACCTTCTCTCTAATATCCCTCACCTCATCAATCAAGAGGACAATCAAGCTCTTCTGAAACCACTATCTGAAGAAGAAATTATCAAAGTAATATGGGCAATGGAATCAGATAAGGCCCCTAGGCCAGATGGCTTCTCTATACACTTTTACAAAGTCTGCTGGAACATCATCAAAACAGATCTGTTGAAAATGATACAAGGTTTCTTCAATAAAGCAAAGGTTGGGGGAGGTATCAATTCAACCTTCCTAGCCTTAATTCCAAAAGAGGTCAATCCAGAAACTTTTAGCAGATTTAGGCCTATTTCACTTTGTAACGCTTCCTATAAAATATTTGGTCAAAATCCTTGCAAACAGAGTCAAACACCTCCTTGAAAAATTAATCTCCGGCTCTCAAGGGGGAATTGTTGAAGGTAGACACATCTTGGATAATTTCATTCAAGTCCAAGAAGCTGTCCACTCCAGTAAACTGAGAAAAGAGAATGGGATTTTGATCAAGCTCAACATGGCCAACGCCTTCGACAGGGTCAACCACTCCTTCCTCTTCCAAGTCCTCCAATCCTTTGGCTTCCTTACTCAATTCATCAATCTCATCAAAGCCTGTATTGATAATCCTTGGATTGCCCCTCTAGTCAATGGCCGGCCAACATCCTTCTTCCAAGCTCAGCGTGGATTGAGGCAAGGTTTCCCGTTATCTCCTTTCTTGTATATTCTAATGGCGGACTCCCTTAGCAAGAAGTTTACTGCAGAAATGAATTCTAGTGACCTCCCTGGAATTCGCACTTCCAATGCCCAAAAGCCTATAAACCACGCCCTCTTTGCAGATGACTCCCTCCTTCTTGGTGGTGCCTCTACGAGAATAGCTAAATCTTTCGACTCTGTCCTAAAAAGCTATTGCAGAGCCTCAGGAGCTATGATAAATGACAGAAAGAGCTCAATCTACGGATGGAATGTGGATCAAGGCAATCTGAATAGTATAGCCCAGATCCTTGGCTTCGAGGGCTACGCCCATTGGGACAGCATCAAATATCTTGGCCTACCACTCACCTCCGAGGTTAATATCAGAACTCTGTGGCAAGGTATTATCAGCAAGATCAAATCCAAGATCGCCTCTTGGGGAGGGTTCTGGCTCACAAAGGGAGGAAAAACAATCTTAATAAAATCTGTGCTTTCTGCCCTTCCTATCTACCAAGCCTCTTTTCTTCTTGCTCCTAAACACATCATGGAGCAAATCTCCTGCCTTCTGCGAAACTTTCTTTGGCAAGGAGGCAAAGGCAATCAAAGAAAAATGCACTTGGCAAACTGGGATCTAGTAAAATGCCCAATAGCGCATGGAGGACTCCAGAGAAGAGACCCCGCACTCTCCAATCTCGCCCTCAGCTGCAAGCTTCTCTGGAAAATCTATTCCAACCCTGCTCATCCAGTCAGTGATACGCTCAGGAAAAAATATGCGCAGGGGGTCTCTCTCAGGCAACTATCTGTTGACAACACCTCCCCTGGAACGTTAACCTGGAATTTATGCAGAAACAGCATCAGTCGCTTTAAGTCTCACCTCTACTGTATTCCAGGCAATGGAAAAAAAATTTACTTGTGGGAAGACCATATAATGAATAGCGCACCCCTTAAATCCCATGATGAAATTCGTGACCTCCGATGTTGGCTTCTAGATGCAGGGTATCGCAAGCTATTTGACATAACAGAGTGGGATCGCAAAGGGAATTGGCAGGATTGGAGCTTCCCAATCGTACCGGAGCATCTCCTTCCACAGCTGGCAGCACTGAAATCGCTCCTCTCCAATGTTGCGCCCATCCATCATGACAGTCCAGATAGCTGGGGCTGGGGAGACACCGGCACTTATACCACTACAGCAGGTTATATCGCTCTGTAGCCAAAAAAAGATAAAATATGTTCTCCCAGCATTTGGAAACAGGTTTGGCATTCTACAGGACTTTCGAAAGTCAAATTTTTTTTTTTCCCTGGATCCTCATGCATAACAAAGAGTTGACAAGTGACAATCTGCTAAAAAGAAACATTGCTGGACCTCATCGATGCATCATGTGCAAAAATGTTGGAGAGACAGCCCCTCATCTATTCCTAGACTGCGTTTTTGCCAAGGAAGTCTGGAAAATAACGCTCCTTGATCTGCAAGTTAATCTGCCCCAGCAATGCACCGTGGCTGATCTTTACTCCACATGGTTCCAAAATTATCCTCATCCCATTCCCAGCAACTCTCTGTGGTATCACATTTGGCTTTCAATCCCTAAATTCGTGTGTTGGGAAATTTGGCTCGCCCGGAATGACTTGACATTCAATAATACTCCTTGCTTCCCTGCAAAAATAGTTGCTAAAGCTAAAGCTCTTCTCCTAGAATCTGTTCTTCAGCATTCGCAAAAATCAGATTCTTCTCTCCTCCCTTCTAAAAAGAGCTAGTTGAATCATCTTAGCCCTCTCCCCAAAGGCAAATCTCTGATCCTCCCCCTTCCCAACCCTCACTGGAGATTAAGAGATCCAGAAGCCAGCTTCCAACTTTGGTGGAGGAATCAACTCAAAACTACAATTTTCTTCGACGGAGCCTCCAAGGGAAACCCTGGGGCAGCGGACGCTGGTGGAGTCATCTACTCCCGGACAGCACTAGAAAACACTGCTTCAGCTGGGGGCTTGGTCATCATACAAATAACCAGGCAGAACTTCTTGGCCTCACAAAAGCCTACCAAATTGTTCAGGAAAGAGGCGTCAAAGATTGTTAAGCATTTGGAGACTCAAAAATCCTCATCAAAAAGATCAATATGCAGGTCCAATTCAACAACGCCACACTCAACAAGTCTTTGAAAAGGCTAATGACCATACTAAAGGACTTTGAATCCTTTCAAATTTTCCACATTCTCAAAAGCTCGAATAGTGAAGCGGATATAATGGCAAACAAAGGTTGCCTTCTTGCATCGGGCAAACTCAACATCAATGACAATAGTATTATTCAAGCAAGTGTTCCTTAACCTGAGAAACAGAGTACATCATGATGTATTAAGATGTAAGATATTGTAGTGTAACAAGGTTGATTAGGCTCCAGCCCAATCAAATCATAAATAAAACATACCCATTTCAGTTAAAAAAAAAAACTATTCACTATAAATGAGTATCCCACACAAAATTCAAAATTAACAATAACATTGACAAACATAAAATGCAAATATATGCACTAAGGATATTAATCATGAAGAGGCATTTGTATCCACAAACAAACCAATCTCATAATGTAATTTTTATTTATTGTCACTCATTTTGGTTGGAAACTACGACTACATCGAATAGAACGACAAATGTATTTTTACATGGTGAGAATGACAAATTTATTTTTAAATAGTGATGATGAGTATGCCTATACATAAAAACAAGGTTTTGTAACAAGAAGACATAAATACTAGATTAACATTATACTTGCAGGTTGTTGAGGGGTATGGATTGAAGCAAGCACCAAGAATCTAGGGTGTGAAAATAATCTAGCATATTCAAGTCAGTGGTTTCTTGTAATTTTATTTTGTGTTTCTGGTTAAGATTAAAAACAATAAATATATTTTGGTTTTCTTGCCAAGATAAAAAATGATAAATATATTTGTGTTTTATTTATTTATTTGTTAAGATTAAAAATGATGGATATGTTTATACTTTTGGCACTTAAGTGAATGATAGTAAATTCACTTGATAGAAAAAAGAAAAAATACAACTTGTAAAGCTTTTAAGATATCAAAGCTTGTGATTAGATGCATTATCATTTCAAGTCTTAATCTTCAATACCCCAACCTAACCTAAGGTGTCACAAGATGTATACACATAATGCACACAAATTAGGAATAGGGGCACTAAACAAGCGAGCATAATCACTTTGTAACCAATCAATCATTATAATACCCAACATAAAGTGTCACAAGATGCATACACATAATGCACATAAATTAGGCATAGGAACACTAAGCAAGCAAGCATAATCACTTTGCAACCAATCAATCATTATAGTAGGGGAGCACTACCTCTTTCACCCTCAATACGATAAAGATCTTGGCATATTGAGGCATATAAATTATAGTGCACCAATACTTACGATCAACGTGAGATACAATAGAAGAAAATTTTATGGTAATAGAAAATATTTTAATATACCACATTATTGGTGTATCTCACTAGAAAGCTAACCAAACAAGCATAATCAACATGCAACCAATTAACCAATATATGAGTAGATAAGATACCATCTCTGTCAATGCCCTCATTGACAAATGATTATGTTATGTAAGTAGGGGTGCCATGGGCATTGACAAATGATTATGTTATGTAAGTAGGGGTGCCATTGTGAGTGTTAGAACCAATGCTCACAACAAAAGTAGAATAAGTGATTAAGAGATTTTATAGTCATGTAAACTAGAGTAGGGGTGTCATTGTGAGTGTTAGACCCAATGCTCACAACAAAAGTAGAATAGGTGTTAGGGTGTCATTGTGAGTGTTAGAACCAATGCTCACAACAAAAGTAGAATAGGTGATTAAGAGATTTTATTATCTCGTAAACTATTTCAATAGACTACAAGAAAGATTTATATAATTATTATTATTCACACTCACCCACACAAGTCATAAAGGAGAGAATTACAAATTGAGCAAGCAAATATAATCACCTATTATGTTAATAGGGGCATAGGGGCATCACTACCTAAGAAGAATAACACTGCGAGAAAGATTTATATAATTATTATTATTCACACTCACCCACACAAGTCATATAAAGGAGAGAATGACACATTCACCAAGCAAGTATAATCACATATTATTTTAATAAAGGCATCACCACCGAGGAAGAATAAATATAATTGAAGTCACTCCATGATGTTTCAAGATATACATCAGATTATAAATATCCATCATATTATTCTCGCACATGCACATCAGCCATATCCATCATATTATTCTCGCACATGCACATCAGCCAGATAAAGGAGGAAGGGAAAGTTTGAATGAAAGCATAATTACCTCAACCAATTACCCATTATGTTAGTAGGGATGAAATCAACCAATTACCCATTCATATCCATCATATTATTCTCGCACATGCACATCAGCCACATAGTCACACATGCACATCAGCCAGATAAAGGAGGAAGGGAAAGTTTGAATGAAAGCATAATTACTTCAAGCAATTACCCATTATGTTAGTAGGGATGAAATCCATTATGTTAGTAGGGGAGACTAACATAATTCTTTGTAATATGAATCTCATGGTATATTAAGAGTTGTATATCAAAATATATACATATTACAAGAATCTCATGGTATATTAAGAGTTATATATCAAAATTTTACAAAGATAACCACTATTCCAAAATCTCATAAGATAAGTGTATCTTACTATTATTATTCCTTCGCAAAGACCACTTAGAAAACATGGTTGAGGCCAAGCATGAAAACATAATCACCCCAACTCATTGTAAAGATTGTAAAGCAAAGATTGTAAAGCTTTTTCTACCATTTTAAATGTTGATTTAAAATTGTCAATAAATAAAAAATCAAATGCACTTATCAAATTTTGTATAGGAAAATAGTGCGTAGCATAATTCATGTTGCAAGTACAAACTCAAATCTCAAATTTGCAATTTTCCTGTGGTAATAGTTGCTGAATTTATCAGCAACACCAACAACCCGCAATAAAAAAATCAATGCACTTATCATATTTTGTATAGGAAAATAGTGCGTAGCATAATTCATGTTGCAAGTACAAACTCAAATCTCAAATTTGCACTTTTCCAGTGGTAATAGTTGCTGAATTTATTAGAAACACGAACACCCCGACATAAAAAAATCAATGCACTCATCAAATTTTGTATAGGAAAATAGTGCATAGCATAATTCATGTTGCAAGTACAAACTCAAAACCCCGACATAAAAAAATCAATACACTTATCAAATTTTGTATAGGAAAATAGTGTATAGCATAATTCATGTTGCAAGTACAAACTCAAATCTCAAATTTGCAATTTTCCAGTGGTAATAGTTGCTGAATTTATCACAAACACCAATTTTCCAGTGGTAATAGTTGCTGAATTTATCACAAACACCAACAACCCGACATAAAAAAATCAATGCACTTATAAAATTTTGTATAGGAAAATTGTTCGTACCATAATTCATGTTGCAAGTACAAAGTCAAATCTCAAATTTGCAATTTTCCAGTGGTAATAGTTGCTGAATTTATCACAAACACCAACAACCCGCAAGTACATTGGAACGAGACTAATTATTTAGGGATATGTTAATAAGTATTTTGAGATATGCCGTGTAAAAAAGTACCTTGAGATATGTTAAAAGACTTTCATTTTGAAAGTGGAAATGTTTTTAATTGACTTACTTTAAAAAATTTCCAGCACATAACTAAACTAATATTCAAAACACAACGTAGTTTGTATAGGAAAATTGTTCGTACCATAATTCACGTTGCAAGTACAAAGTCAAATCTCAAATTTGCAATTTTCCAGTGGTAATAGTTGCTGAATTTATCACAAACACCAACAACCCGCAAGTACATTGGAACGAGACAATAATTATTTAGGGATATGTTAATAAGTATTTTGAGATATGCCGTGTAAAAAAGTATCTTGAGATATGTTAAAAAACTTTCATTTTGAAAGTGGAAATGTTTTTAATTGACTTACTTTAAAAATTTTGCTCAGAAACTACGTTGTGTTTTGAATATTACTTTAGTTATGTGCTGGTATATTTTTTGATGGATATTTCTGGTCAACAAAAGCAAGCAAACTCTTTTCCATTATGAAAATTTATTATAATGAAACAAGTATATCTTACACACTACAATTTCGATTAAGCAGCTGTGATTGAACGGTATCTATTCCATCACAATAGCCTAAGGCTTGCCCTTAGCCCTGTCTGCACTAAATGGCCCATTTGGGCAAGCACGCAGACAAACCAGACAACAAGACGTGAACATACCTCTGGAAGAATTTTACCCCGATAGAAGAATAACACCACCCCTACTTTTACCAACCAACCTAGCTGCTCCTTTTGATGCAATGAAATAACCATGAAAACGAGTTCAATTTTTGCATTGAGGCCTCTTAAATTGTGTGTAAATTATCTATAAGATAAGAGCCTCCAAGGCATTAACATATCATTGTGTGCCAATAGAGTTCTAATGTTAGCATTCTAATGGGGCATTTGAATTCAATTCATTCAAAATATAATACAATTATTGAAAAATATCAACTCCCATAAAATAAGATACCCTCTAAAATAAGAGACCTATATGAAAGACAAATTTTAAGTTATTTGGGGCCTTTGTTTAAAGTATACTACAATTGAAACCCCCATAAAATAAGATGCCCTGTAAAATAGGAGACCTATATTAAATTTTTAAGACCCCCATAAAATAATAATGCCCTGTAAAATAGGAGACCTATATTAAATTTTTAAGTTCTTTGGTGCCTTTGTTTAATCTGTATGGATATAGAATGAAAGCTTTAATGTATTAGTCAAGCCTGATCCTCAACAATATTGCCTATTTAGCCTAGTCCATTCTAAACCCCTACAGCAAAGCATAACATACCTTACAGATGGAAGCTTTAAGTCTCTGTAAGAATCAGATAAAAAAATCCAAGTCAGTGATTTATTTTTTAAAATATCCGAATTGGCTGCAAAAAATATGGCATTTAGAATTCGAAGGTATTTGAGAAATTGGATCTAAGCAAATAACTTGTTGCTTGCCGCACTACAAACTAGCGGTGTTAAGGATTCATTCTTGAACAGAAACAAAAACACTTGACACTAGAAAGTGCTAGACAAAAAGCAAAAGGCATCAGTACATGAGAAAAATCTTTGAATCCTTTCCTTTGGCATGATATAGGATTTTACCTGCAATGCCAAAGATGTTCACTGTTTCTACTATTACCAACTTAACAAAAACCTCGTGTAAACCAAGAGAATGTAGAGTTCAAATTGCAAGCATGTTAAAAATTTAAAAAATTAATGAGTGTGCTTACTAGAAAAGCATACAAGAAAGTTTTAGGCTTGGCCTGAGTTTGTTATAAACTATAATTTAGAATACCACGAGTAACTGCTACTTTGAATAGTTCTTGTACTTACCGTCAAGCCATGTAGATAAGTGGATATGAAGTTTCAAATAATGAAATGCTATGCACTGCCTCCTAAAATACCAACGCTGACAACAATAGACGACTATAACAATCCTCCCCACCACTCTTCATGTGCCATTCTAGTTTGCCCACCAGAAGTTTGGAAGTTCATTTTCTGTGCTTAAAATTTAAGTTGATACTGCAGTATCACCTCGGATGTGCGGAAATTTGGCCGGTACACTAGTCCATGAACACAACTTAGCTCCTAATGACAGTGAGTGCAAAGAATGTCATCTTGGTTCTAACTTCTATCTATATGAAAGTTGGCAGTAACCTTTGTTAGTTTCTGATAGAATTGGTATGTACATTGGAAGAAGAGAAATGGAAGGGATGAAATGCTTTTTTACACTTTAGACAAGAGGAAACAGTTGACACGGGCTTCTAAACAATTCGAGGGAATTAACAAGGCTTAGAATGAACACGACTATTTCTAGTTTAAATCAATATCAACACGTTCAGGATTTCCCCTTTCACTTTGATAAGCAAGGAGCTCTGTCCCAAGTTGCCCTTTGTCTCCAGCTCCAAACGCGTAGAGATTCCCCAGTTTTGTCAGTGCAAATGTATGAGCGTTCCAATAGATTGAATTTGTTAAACTGATCTGCACAACCTGTTCTTGTCTCTTTTTCAATGAAACAACTAACTTTGGATGTAGGACATTTTCGTGCCTTTGAGCCTGAAGATCGAACCAAAAATATAGAGCATGGAGACATTAGTTTTCCGTTGGAAGCAATGATTAATTAACAGAAAACTCATTGCGTGTCATATGCTCCAGTATAGCTGCCATATAAACATCCGTGACAGTATAATGTGAAGTGCAGTGACCCAGACGATGGAAATCAGTAACTTTAAAGATTTTGAGGACCAAAAAATGTCACAAATACCTGGTTCTCCGTGGCTGCATCGAAATGCCCAAGGCTTGATGACTCGCCACAACCAAAAGAATAAACATCCCCATTGTCTGCCACCACAAAAGTTGTGTAGTCACCTGTGGCAACATGGACAGCCTTGATCCCTTTCAGTGATTCAATTGCCTTGGGTACAGACTCACACTCTTCATTCCCATGTCCCAAGCAGCCATATCGACCCCATCCCCATGTGCATACACGTCCATCCTTACCTACAACAGCAGCATGCCATGCACCTGCTGCTACAACAATAGGCTGAAGGCTCAGGTGTTGAAACTGCTCAATTAGCCGAGGATAACGTTCATCTGTCCTACAGCCATGTCCAAGCTTTCCTCCAAGTCCACAGCCAACAGAGTATACCGACCTGCAGATTATTGAACGAGAGATTTAAAATTGATAGGATAGTTCACAATCTCCTCTCAACACTAATGCTCACCATATATTGTAAGTAAGACTACACACTGATTGAGATACATGGAACAAAATTGCCTTGCTGATGTTTCAACCATGCTGGACAATTATCGGAGTTCAAGTCTCCAGATAAAACTTCTGAACCACAATTTTACTAAATTAACTTAAAACAATATTATGTGTGTGTGGAGCATAGAATGATCTAAAAAGTTGTTAGAGATTACATGCCACTCGGCTGACATGTAAGAGCTAACAAATAACAGTAGCCTGCTGCAATTTGTACCACGGGTATATCCTCTAGAACACCTTTCAACAAATGTGGTTTCAGATCTTGTGGGTCAGTTTGATGGCCAAGTTTAGCATCCACACCCCAAGAGAATGTATATACTCTGCCTTCTCTAGAAAGTACAGCAGTGAAGAAGTTACCAATAGCTGCTTGTACTATGAAAATACCCTCCAGTGATTCCACCAGCTGTGGTGTGGTGACATATTTAGAGCCTAGGACACCATACTCAGAGTCCCCAAAGGAATCTTTACCAAATGCATACACCCTACCCATATCACTGATGAGAATTGTTCGACCTGCCCCTGCAGTGGCTTGAATTATTCTAATGCCCTGAAGTGACCTGCACAGACATGCGAACATGGTTATTCAAAATGTTGCAAATATTCCAAATATAACTGCAACCAACATTTACCCAAAGATAAGGTAAAAGGCATGCAAGCATCACGTAGATAAAAATGTTTGAGTTCACAGAATGGATATATATTATAAGCTCAGGTTCCCTATTATTAGGCAGGACCTTTTGTTGTGTCAAAATCAACGATCATATGGAAATCGTAATCATGACCATTGACTCGTAATCACTTGCATTGGCCAGCTCTTCATGGCCAATGATTTGCAATAGCTGCCACCAGCCAGTACACCAAATCCACTACATGAATCATAAAGCCTCAAGTATATACCTGATTAACCTTGGCCGCCATTCTTCTTCTTTTGTCCCATGACCTAGCTGCCCAGAACTGTTAGATCCAAATGAATAAACTGCTCCAGTCTTTGTTACCACAATACTATGACCAGGGCCAGCAATGGCTTGACACTTTTCACGCCTGAAGCATACTTCACCAGCCTTCAAAAATCGCAATACCAACTTCCACGAACCTCCACATCTTTTTTTTAGGCTCTCTCTTTCTTCTTTTGTCATTGGTTTAAATACAGTTCTTCTTTGGCACATATCCAATGCCGCGAGTTCAGAAATAGACAGATCAAAATCAGGGGAAAAGTTTGCAGGTTGTCTGAAAAACAAACATGTAGCCTGCAATACAGGATTGATTCAAAGGCAGCTTCTGAATAACATCGCAATCAGTAAAAACCTCAGAAAGGGACAAAAGATCATGTACTAATACTTGCCTCAAGGCTTGCAAGATCTTGTGGATCCAAATCACATTCGGTAAGCACATGTAAAACAATTGAGGGATTAGCAGCTAGTGGGAACTCCCCAGGAGTTGAATTTCCAAAGCAGTGGCGTTGCTGACGCTGAAAACTTTGTGGCTGAATTACAATAGCAAGAGACTGTTCAGTGATTCCATGGTATTGTATAGATGGAGCCTGCGAAAGGGCTCCATTCACTGTAGTGTCCATGGGCACTGCAAACAGCAGTGCCCTTATTCTTCAGAAAACTGACAAATATATAAACTGCAGTCGATAGCAAAGAAGGATTTTTAATGGATTGAATAATCATTTCGACCCGCACATGCAATAAATGAAAGTTTTAGGGCCTCACAAAAGCACAGCTCACAGGTACATTGTAGCACTAACAGACTCTTCTAGTAGATAATAATACGATAGTTTGATTATGAAAATGGAGAATCAAAATTCTGCTCCTTTTATGAACAATATATAAAAACTGATTAAATCAAATTATTCAAGTAAAACAATAACAAAAACACGGCATATATCAAAACCGATTTATGGATGACTGAGACAGGATAAAATCCACAACGTTACAAGTTTCAAAGATGATGAGTATTCTTCCATATGGCACAGGATGTTTTAATCGATGTAAGTCTTTGGCCACTGATAAATCAAGAAAACAATCTTGATTAATGATCACTGCTCAATCAGGGGGAGGCAGGAGCATGAGGGGTTATATTCAACCCCAAAGGAGAAATAGTGACAAAATTTGCTTGGGGACTAGGAAGCACTACAAACAATCAAGCGGAAGATCTTGCACTATGGCAGGGTCTCAAGATAGCATTGTCCTATGGGATTCAACAGCTCGCTATATTTTGGGATTCACAGGTAACAATTCAAAAAAATTATTATTCAAAGAACCCCTTGGGGGGCCAACTCCCTCTAGATGAAAGAATTAGAATGCAATTAAATAAATTTGAGACAACCAATCTATTCCATGTCAAAAGAGGAAACAACGAAATGGCTGATGATCAAGCCAATATAGGAGCAACCTTGGAGGAGGGGACCCTCTCCCTTGATGAAGGTATCACCCATACATGTCATGTCCCATGAATCCAAAAATTAATTGGACGAGAAAGCGGCAGGCTCAGAACCTTATGGAACTAATACAAGAATTAAATTCTAAGCTTATGATAAGACGGCCACGATGTGTGTCATGCAAGCTCCAGCGTCAGGATGAAGCATCTAGATGGTTAGGCAGCATGTCAAATTGCATGCAGGAGGATAGGTGGGAATCAAGCTTGGTTCACATTAAATTCCTTGCAATTGAATTGATCGCCGGTGTCATTACCACTCCAATTCTCTCTGGTACAAATGAACTTGGAAGCAGGGCAAAGGATTTGTCGCAGGGATTTGTTGGTTGTTCGATGCAGCTGCTGATCAGAGGCATTAAATTTGAAGCGATGGCGTTAGGAGACCAAGGAGCCAAGAAGGCATGGTACCATGGTATTTAAGAGGTATACCCCCTGCTTCTTATGCATTGTTTCTGGTTAAATTCTCAGTGTTCGGTAAAATGGCCACTCCAGGCGCTAAGAGCAGTGGAAACGGTGGCAAGGAATTTATGTTTAGTTCATTGGAGGCAATCATGAATTCAGTTTCGAAGCTCGGAGAGCAGGTTACCCTGGAAGCCCATTCACATTTTGCTTTAATAACCCACCAATTAGAGGAGCTGTGGAGGGAAATGGAATGCCTCCAGGTTATGGTGACCACACTGGTGAGGAAGATGGACACGTTAAAAATCAAGGTGGAAGGTATTGAGGTCAAAGTTGAGTTGGCAGTTGTTGGAGTTCTAAAGGAAGTCTACGGCTTGTGTGACCGCCCGCTAGGAATCTATGAAGCGCACGAGCACAGCAGCCCCCAAGATCAGCGAATGGAAGACCCTACTGCTCAGGAGAACAAAGAAGATGAGGCTAAACTCGTTGCGAGTTCTGTGGAGTTTTTTGGCGTATATATAAAATAAATAATGTAAGAACTCTTGAGTGGAAAAGACCAGGTAAAAACAGAATGTTTAGTGAGCATTTCTGGTCTATGGCAGACAAAGAATCATCTCTTGTTGCAAGGGTTCTGGCCCGTTCTCCAGTTGTCTCAATATTGTGGAGCTTTTTGGCGTATATATAAAATAAATAATGTAAGAACTCTTGAGTGGAAAAGACCAGGCAAAAACAGAATGTTTAGTGAGCATTTTTGGTCTATGGCAGACAAAGAATCATCTCTTGTTGTAAGCGTTCTGGCCCATTCTCCAGCTGTCTCAATATAATATAACCATTTCTTTTTTAAAAAAAATGATCACTGCTCAATCAAGCACACTAGTTATACACCTGGAAGTCATGATTCTTGTTACTCAATGGAAAGAGAAAAATGCCATCTCTTTGGGCATAAAATTTGTGGGTCAACCTCAAGCCACGATATCTTTGCTATATTATGCCTTCCATTTACATTGCCAAATTATGACGCATTACAAGGAGGCCAGATCAAAATTAAGATAGAACATGACTGACGTTTATGTTTGTCTGAGCAACCCACATCTTATCCACGTTCATCTTATACTAAACACATCATCCCCATAGGTCATGAAGGTTATGCTCATCTGAGAAATCCAGTCAAGCGTGCATGTCAATACAGACATAAAGGAGACGGTATCTTTCATTTTAGCTCCATCAATTAATGCATCACTCTCAATCACTACAGTGTGTACCCCAATCATAACTGTTTAGGAGAAACATTCAACCATAAAGCAAATGCATATGGATTTTGATGTTGTATTGACCAAACCTAGAACTACTCTAGTTTGATGCCATATACTTATTCCTAGTCAATGGTCCAAAATCCCCTGTAGCTCACCCAGCTGTTGTTTGATGTGAATACACTGCGGAGATGGTTTATATTTCAAAAGCCTTCACTGCCATCCAAGCCTTGTGTGATGTTATGTGTTATGCTTACCAGATGGTTTCAATCTTACAATCCTTCCTGGTCCTAAAGGACTGTTTGATGTATGTAGTTACATTTGGGCCAATGGCTTAACTTGTTATCATCTGCAAACCAAGATGCTTTCCTCACAACTCTACCTGGATGGATTAGATCAGTAGATGATAACGTTCTCGATATTTGATTTGTGTACAAGCATCTGACATCTTATCAAATGTACAGACAATAGAAGAAGTTAGAGGCTTAGCTTAACGTGGACAAGTGCTTCTTTCCAAAGAGACTGATTCAATCATTCAACTGCCACAAACTCTAATAGAATAAGAATGAAAGGCTAGGATAGCCGCATATAGAATGCAAAGGGGGGTCTTTGAGAAGCTTTTACTTCTGAACGTTTAAGAATGGGATTTGACTGGATGAGAGAAGACAGAGAAGCACAGCCGTTTGGCTGGATGAGAAGTCAGAAAACGCTAAAAGGTGGTGTCTGAGAATTCATTTAGCTCAGTATCAAAGAAGAAGCAACTTAAATCCCGATACTTACAAGACAGATCCAAAAAAATTCTGATGTTTTTTAAGAGGAGTGATATTAGACTCCTGATCGCACATTTTCTATCAAAAACTGATTGCCAAAATTCCTTTTAGGTTTGGGAAAAATGTATGAGGTGGTCTGTACACAATATCTAAAAAATGTTTTAGTGTGATTTACCAGATGTCCTGCAAAGATCGTCCCAAGAGTTTTCCATAAAGAATGGTAATCTGAAAGAACATTATCAAATAAACAATATTCCTGGGAAGGGTACTTGTAAGTCAGACAAGATATTCAATGACACTGATGTTTCCAAATAACCTAATAAAATCACCATCCTCGCAAGCAGGAACAGTTACGGTGTCAAACTTCCCCAGTAGCATTAGATTGCTGGCATTCAGAAAGGTGATAGTAATTTTGAAGAGATAGGGATTTTATGCCCCATAGTCATTCTTTAAATTGTAGAATGTGAGAATCATGAGTAACGCTTATAGTGGACTGGACCTAGACTATTGGTGTTTAAGATATTAAAAAGTCAATACTGGTTTTCTGCTAGGCTCTGATCCAATAAAATCATTGTTTTATTGCAAAAACAGAATATGCAACGTATTGGGCAGCTAAGCATTGTAAAATAAAGTAATTGGCCGATAGAGCTATAGTATACAGAGCACTGGAAACAGTTTGTTATTAACCATTCCAAATTCTAGATTTAATACCCATAAGAAACGACACACTAGAAGGACGTGATGATGATGTTAACTGTACTAGCAAGCTAGCCAAATGATGTTTTTTGGTAATTGGAAAATTGGTCAAAGCTGGTGGAAGTTTGTTGTTTTCATTTGCATTGACATTAGTTCTAATTACTTCTGAACTTTAAGGGTCAAAGACAACTAATACAAAGAGTTGAAAAGGGTAAGACAAAAGATACTATAGAATATTCAATATCCATTCAGAAAAAATACTTCATCATTTGAAATTCTGAGAAGCGCCATTTTGGTTCTCACAATTAAGTACGGGATGTGTTCTATTGGATAACCAATGAATTTTAATGAGCTCATTGTTGGTAAATTTGGCAATGAGGATATCGAAAATATAGGAGAGAGGCATGTTGCCTTAAGCCTTATAGTCCAAAACACTGCATATAAAGAGCTAAAATCGTTGGACAAGGAATGGGCAAGGAATGCTGTAGAATATCCAAGCAGAAGATTTTGATGATTTGCATTAGGGAAAACAATTGCAGTTTTGTTTCTGGGGACATAAGCCCATATTTCCTGTTTAGGAAGGTATGGACTGTTCTCCTGGACAGTCAATGTCTTTTACTTCTCTCTCTCTGTTTCCTTTCTATTTGCCGGGGATGGTGATTGCAGGCCCAAAAATATCAATAAAAAATCCTTGAAACACTTTTTGAAGCAGCAACGAGATCTTGGTAAAGGAATCTAACTGGGATTAGCCAATTCACTACAAAGACAAGGCACTGAGAAAGGCTACAAATTTGGCAAATTAGTCGATCATACAAAAGTAATGAAGTGCATTACATGATCATAACATCTTAATCCGTACACTAATGTCAGCTAAAACGGTAAACTTGTTATTGATGTTTTACATATGCATAGGGCAATGAGGACAGTATGTCATTGTTATAAACATCTGCCATAGAGCAACTGATTTATAATCTTATAAATGAATGACTTAGTCACTCTGATACAAATCTATGAAAGCCGTGGAATTAAAACCAATCGATGAATACAAACATGTCTCGAGGACAATTAAGACACAGTGTCAACTGTTAGAAAGAAAAAGGTATGTCAACCAGAAGAATCCATTCACTGGCTCTCCTAGAGAAAACCAAAAAAGCTATTACGGGACACAGAGCTACTAGTAGGATAAAATAATAATATATTCATATGTGTTGCACATCATTTGGTCTCAGTGGATGAAAGCTGTATTCATTCATGATTTGATTTGAATAAGGGTTTCCCACAATCATAGAAAATCAAAGCGGGTAGAGCAAGGAATATCTGACTAGCAATTGTGAATTTCAACAATTACACGGACACATAGAAGCGAATGAAACCTCAAGATAGTGATTATATTTTAATAATCACAAGGAGGCATAGAACGGAACCAAACGAAATCAAAGGGATATGCCACTTTAGTGAACCACAACCCAGGGAAACAAAAAACAGCCACAAGGGATGACAATGAAAGCCAAAAACAACAGGATGGCATTACATTGAACTGGGGGCTTGCACTTCAAGCCCAGTTTCCATATTTTGTAATGTTTTTGGTTTGCAGTAATACCTTATAAACCAGTTTTTGGTGTGGAGTAATATCTTATAAACCATTCCTGTCTCCCACAGAGATTGCTATAGATATGTGCTTTGAAGTGTGTTGTGTTGTGAATAAAACATCCCCGCCTCCCTCAAACAACAGTTACATCATACTTCCAAAACCAGTATTAATGTGGAAGAAATTTTTAATATTAAAAAATGTTATGTCACTGTAATAAAATAGAATAGCTTGCACCTTCCTATAGAGAAATGGATGTGGATAGGAATATGCTACATGGAAGCCGATGGCAATGTAATGAGGCATCACAACCAACATAAAAATGGGAATGGCTAGGAATGGCAAAAGGGTTAGCGATGTTGGTACCAGGATATCAAATCAAAGACTTACCCCTCAGAGCTGGCTTCCAGATTGGAAAATATAAACCATCTATATCATTATGGATAAGAGAAAAACAAAATAACATAGGTGTATCAATTTTGCTATGTAAACTAAATTACATAATCTATTGGTAGGGGCTATGTCTATATATGAGCCCATAGCCAGATTAATCAGAATACTATTGTAGCGACAATATACATAAAAGCCTACGGCCAAATTTTTATCATAAATTCAGAGCACTTATGGAACATATGAACTCCGATTGAACAAATGACAAGGTAATTCAGATCCAACCCATACTTTGACCAGCATAACCAAATTATTGAACAAAATCAAACAATTTTGTTAAACCAAACCATCACAATCTGCATCAATCATCGACCCCATAATCAAATCTACCCTTTCTTTTCCTCGATAGAACTTCGGGTTTGAACCTCGATCAATACCAGAAAGAGGCGGCGGCAAAGGGAGCTCACAGAATCCCGTGCTGTACCACAACCATTGGAAAAATCAAATTCCGATCAATTCGGCAGTTGACAAAACGAATTTCAAGCTAAACAAATACAGGATTTGGAATCTTCTGCACCAGAGAGAAGGGAGGGTAACACAGTGGACAAAATGGGGTATTATTGAACCAATCTTGCACCAAATTGCCCGATTCTAGGCTCGATTTAAAGCCTGCTGCGCAATAAATATAGCAGAGGAGGTCATTTTGACAGTGGATGCAATAATTGATGAGTGCACGTTGGAGAGGGATGCATGAATCACTGAGCTAGAAAAACGTCATACGGGCAATTAGGAAAAACAGAGGCCTCCGCTGGTCTCACGCTCGCTCACTCTCTTTACAAAGACGGCATTGCCTCGAGGAGATGCTCTACAGACGTGTCACCGTCCTGGCGTGTACGGTGTTCTGGCGTATAGCCGGCGTCCACGTGGAGCGATATGAGAACATCAGATAACTCGTGGAGAAAAGCTATGTAAGGAAGGAAGAGCTGCTGAGTTTGTGTAATTATTATTTCTA
Source organism: Pinus tabuliformis (assembly GCA_031772625.1). Classification (NCBI taxonomy): domain Eukaryota; kingdom Viridiplantae; phylum Streptophyta; class Pinopsida; order Pinales; family Pinaceae; genus Pinus; species Pinus tabuliformis. The sequence goes on from CM062807.1 coordinate 318,581,574, forward strand.
GTTTAAAAAACCTAATATCATTAGGGATTTGGAGTGTATTATTTGAGGTTGAGGGTTAGAAAATTATAATAATGGCAGGGAGGACTTTTGGGGACATTGAAAAGGCCACCCAGCTATATTTTGATTCAGAGCCCCACGCCACCCACCATTTTGGTCCTCCTCCTCTTATGGGATACCTCTCCCTCTCCAACTTGCCCGGCATTGCCTCCTTGTAGTACTTGTGGTATGGTCCTTGAGATGTTTATCTTCACTCAAAGAATTTTTAAATTGTTTATAATTTTTTTTTTCTATTACTGGTGGAATCAGTTGTGTATTAGTTGTTGTATTCGCGTGATATAGGGTTGATCTTTAGTAGTGTATTAGTTGTCGTACTTGCATGATACAGAGTTGATCTTTAATCGATGTCACTATAACTTCTCTCACAGGATATAAGATAAGATAACTATATTTATGTCCAACTAATGACCACAAAGTAAGTCAAAGGTTCAAAGTAGGTCAAAGGACTATTGAGTACAATGATGTCCATAAATTGTGGGAGAACCAAATGGTCTTCTATAAAAAATACAATGCAAGAACACAAAAGATACAATGTATGGAATGCCTCGACGGAGAAGATCTAGGGGCTAATGGGTATGAGGATTAGACCCATCTCTCCTAACATCCGACGTTGGTTGAAGAACACTGAAAAAAATTCCACAAAGTTTGTTGGCCTGATTAGGGGCTAGTAGGAGGTGCAGACTGTCCACTAACTCGTTGTCTGGGGGAGTTTGCGCACTGCTGAGGTTTGGAGGACCTAGTCCGTCTCACAGGGACGGATTTGAGACGATTGCGCTGCTAAGGTCTCGTGTGGCGGGGTGAGGCCCCATAGATCCTCACTTGTCTAGAGTCTGGATATGAAAAGGTATCAATCATTCTCTTTGTGCCCCTGTTTGAAAGTAGTACCCTGAAAATGTTATGATCCTCTATGTGGGGTCAACCCCCAATGGTTGCCACTATAACCTCCAATACAATTGCATCGCTCCCATACACAACGCACGAACAACACACGAGTAAAACAAAATTTAAACCTACGACATACACAACAACACACATATCTTAATAATACATTCACTAACCAATAAGCCATACCCCTAAAAAACTTTACATATTACAAATCTTAATTTACATCATAATTTTTCCTAAATCACAATTTTATTTTCTATAATTAATTTTTTAATTAATATAAAATATATTAAAAATAATTTCATATGAAAATTTTCAACAAAACATGTGATAGTGCAATTTTCCACAAATGGGTCAATAAAATAATCATCATTTAACACACCAGATATTTAATGATTCGTAATGAAGATGCCGAATTCAAGATATTTAATGATTCGTAATGAAGATGTCGAATTCATATCTGTTTTAAATATATTCACAACATTAAGCACATGAAATGTTAGATCTAAAAATGGACCATGAATGGTTTATGTACATATTATTTATGAGTGCTTTGAAAATGAGAAGGCACTAGGAGAGTCTAAAATACCACATTAGATTGAGGGGGATTCACTCATTTTGCATATGCAGTTTTTAGATTTCATTATAGGTTTTCCTTTTTTCAAAAGGATACAATATTGTACAATATAAATAGAATCTTTTCTATTGGTATATTTAATTGAGTTTTTTTTAAGTGCTAATAATTTAATAAATTATATTATAAAAATTATTTATATATATAAATCAATAGTTTTTAAGTAAAAAAAATTGGAGTTTTTAGAGTGTCGAATCTATATATGCATTAAAAAAATCAGTTTAAACAACACAAATCAAGATTTAGTTACAATTTTTTTCGTCAGATTCAATAAATCTGCCAAAAACTCCAAAAAACTCTGTAACAGCCCCACTGATTTTCCATGTAAATGGAAGGATATTATAAAGGCAAAAATAAGACCAAGGTCATGGGACACGTATTCCAAGCTGAATGGAGGGAAAAATATTAAAGTGGGTATCACTTGTGGTTAATTAATGACTATGGAAATTGACATTGGCATTGGCAAAAGGCAAAGAGCAATAAATGACAATTAATTCAAGGAATAAAGGAAAATAGGAGAAAAAGAAGATGAAGGGATAGGAATATGCATGCAAGGGAAATTAGAGAGAAAATAAAGGAAAATGAAAAAAAAAAAGGAAAAGGAAAGGAAGAGACACCAGACATCAATGATAAAAAGTCATCTGAGAAACAATTGACAGATTTTGATCAGTTTTCAGTTTTGCTCAACTTTGGATCAGTTTCATAAACTGAACTCCAAGAGGAGAGAGCACTTGGACACAAGCAAGCAAGCAAAGAACAAGCAAAGGAAAGCAAGGGAGCGCAAGGAGAAGATTGGAGGAGCAACTACAACAAGAAGATTTTGCAAGTAATAGGTTGCATGTGTGATTTCCTTGTTGGGATTTGATTGCATGGTGCATGCATTTGGTTCACATGATTATTTTGTTGTCATTGGCATGGGATTTGCTTGGATTGACAGTGGTTTCAGCCTTGCCTTGTCATTTTGTTAGGTCCCTATAATACTAGTGTATTCCCTTATTAGTATTGTCATTGTAGCCCCTTATTGTTATTGTTGTGCCCATGTTGTCCCCGTATTGTTATTATTGTGCCCCATAGAAGCCCACTATTGTTATTGTTGTGCCCTTATATTATTATTGTTATGTCGACTCTAATTATATTGTGACCCCTTAGACTCCTATATATAGAAAGGAGGTCTTGTTATTTGTATCATCCAAGAATTTTTCATTTGTGTAATGTAAATGAGGTTGCTCCCTCGAAGAGGCTGATTTGGAAGTCATTGATCTATCTTTTCTTCTATTTTGTGAGTTGGTTGCATAACATTTGGTATTAGAGCTTTGGATTCTAGGGTTTCACTGCTCCAAACAGGTCATCATGGAATTTTCACTATAATTTTTTTTCTACGATGTTTCAGAAGCTAAAATTAAATCCCATTTGAGCTGAAATCTTGATGAACCTTGGATCCAAATTTCAGATCTTTTCTCACTATATTTGCAGAGATATGATCCAAGGAAGTTAGAGTTTTTGCAAGCTCCCGAATTACATCCCAAACAGTTGACCTTAGGAAAATCGTCATAACTTTCTCTCTGAGCAATGGATTGAAATTTCATAAGAAGTTACAGAAAGAGGACGGACTGTAGTTTTATGTGTATCGTTTTTAGGTCCGAAGGTCGAAACAGTGACACGTGGCAGGTAATACAAGTTTGCTCTACTGAACCCGTCTATAATCACATCATCGTGGGAGATTTGGCATAACTCTTTCTTGAAGAATCCAATATTGATTACACTGGTGGGGCTAGAAAGATGACTCATAGGGCTACCATAGGACACAATTTTAGAAGATCTAAAATTATAGAGATACAATATATTCAATATCGAACTCCTACAAAGTGAAAAAATGTGTGTAGTTTTTTTTTAATTGCATAAGTTTGGTTTGAAAAATTAGTTTGAAGTGATTCAAAGGGCATAGTGAGGCATAATTATTATTAATTGATGTCTCGAAGAAATAAAATGTAAACACCTAGTAAGCAACTTGAAAGCTCTACCATGACTCATGAAGAAGAGGAAGAAATGCAACATGATATATCAAAATTACGAGACCAAGTGCAACAATTTTCACTCTTACAAAAAGTAACAAAAGCTAAGATGAATGGTATAGAAGCAAAACTTAAAGGCAACATGGAAGATTTGAAGATAGATTTGACAAAGTTGCTACAATAAATGCTTACTAATAGCGAAAGGGTAGTAAATGAAACTCATGATGAGAACAAAAGAAATGTTAATCATGATCTCATAGACTCTAACGTTGGATTGAAGACCCACCATGTTTCAAAGATCAATATGAGGAAATTTGATGGCAAGGATCTCGTAACATGGATACTACAGATGGAGCAATATTTCGATCTCCATAATGTGCAAAACACACAAAAAGTACACATTGCAACTTTATATTTGGAATCCAATCAGTTTGTATGGTATCGATGGCTTTGCTCTCGTAAACAAATTGTCACTTGAGCAATTTTTATGGAAGAAATAATAGCACATTATGAGGATACAGAAAGAAACACCTTTTTTAGCCAATTGATAAATCTCAAACAAAAGGGTTCAATGGTGGAGCACATTGAGGACTTCCAAAAAATTGAATATAAGGGTAAAAGATATTCCAGAGGAGCATATGATTAATGTGTTCATAGGGAATTTTAAAGGATAACATCCAACATGAGGTTCGCCTTTGGGAACTTGATTCATTGGAGAAGACATTCAGGTTGGCAAGAAAAATTGAAAGCAAAATTATGGCAACAAGGAAGCCTACCACTCACAAGTATAAAGATGGAAGTGTTGTTGCCCCTAGCCTTCCACAACCTACGAGGTTGACACCACAACAATTGGAAGAAAAAAGAGCAAAAGGTTTTTACTATAGTTGTGATAGCAAATACACTAAAGGTCATAAGTGTGCTGAGAATAAATTATTTTACATAGATTGTGAAGAGGAGGAAGAAAAGGAACAAGAAACGTCAAAAGAAGAGGATATACACCAGGAACAAACCCTAGAGAAACAAGAAATGAATCTGGCCATATCTTGTAATGCATTGGTCGGAATTACCACTCCTCAAACTCTCAAGATAGAAGGACATATCAAGAAGAAAAAAGTAATAGTGTTACTTGATTCAGGCAGTACCCATAATTTTATTCATTATAAGATAACTAAGGAATTGAATTGCTTCCTATATCCAGCACCAGAGTGTCAAGTGATGGTTGCAAATGGAGGAACCATAAATTGCTCTGGAAAGTTCCATAATATCAAGTTATCCATGGGAGAATATGTATTGAATAGTCCAATGTTTTCCATTCCAATGGGTGGTGATGATGTTGTAATAGGAGTTCAATGGCTACAATATTTGGGTATGATAGCTTTTAATTTTCAAGAACTTTTCTTGAAAACAAATTTCAGAAGGATAGGAAGTTGAATTAAGGGGTATCGTAGGGAAATCGGGAAAGATAATTAGCTCTAACGACATGACAAAGCTTCTAAAGAAAGAACAACGAGGCGTAATTGCACAATTATGTTTGCTAGAGGTTCGCACATCGAAATAATCTATTTTTCCATATCTCCAAAATGTCTTGGACAATCATTCCAATCCCAAAGGCCTCCCACCTATTCATTATCATGATCATGCTATTCATTTGATTCCATGAAGTGTTCCTCCAAACATCAGGCCTTACAGATATCCCTATGCCCAAAAGAGTGAAATTGAACGTATGATTGCAAAAATTTTAGAGGCTGGTATAATTCAACCTAGTCAAAGTTCTTTCTCTACTCTAGTAGTATTGGTGCACAAGAAGGATGGATCATGGCACATGTGTCCGGATTATAGGGAGCTCAACAAGCTCACTATTAAAGATAAATTTCCCATTCCTGTCATTGATGAATTATTGGATGAATTGCATGGATCAACTTACTTCACCAAGTTGGATCTTCATTCAGGATATCATCAAATCAGAATGAAGATTGAAGGCATTCCCAAAACAACATTTAGAACTCATGAGGGTCATTATGAATTTTTGGTCATGCCTCTTGGCCTTACTAATGCACATTCTACATTTCAAGGTTTGATGAATGTCATTTTCAAACCCTTCTTTAGAAAATTTGTGTTAGTATTTTTTGATGATATACTAATCTACAACAAGTCTTGGAATGATCATGTTCAACATGTTGACAGCGTGCTCAAACTATTGGAGGAGAAACAATTATATGCAAAAACCTCCAAATGTTTCTTTGGAGTACAAGAGGTGGAATATCTGGGTCATATTGTATCTCATGAAGGTGTTAAGGTAGACCCTAGAAAAATTAAAGCCATTAAGGAATGGAAAATCTCCACATCCTTAAAGCATTTGCGAAATTTCTTGGGTTGACATGGTATTATCGCAAGTTTTTTAAGAATTGCAGGAGAATAGCAGCACCTCTAGCAACATTATCGAAGAAAGATACATTTTCATGGACTCCAGAAGCAACGAAGACCTTTGAACATCTTAAAGAGGCAATGTGCCAAGCACCAGTCTTAACTACACTAGACTTCACAAAAACCTTTATTGTGGAATGCTATGCCTCTGGAAATGGAATTGGTGATGTTTTAATGCAAGAAGAAAGACCCATTTCTTTCGAAAGTCGTCCAATCAAAGGAAAGTATTTACACAAAGCTATTTATGAGAAGGAAATGTTGGCAATACTACATGCACTTAAGAAATGGCGACCTTACCTAATGGGAAGACACTTCAAGGTAAAAACGGATCATGATACTCTTAAATACTTTTTAGAACAAATATTATCTTCATAAGAGCAGAAAAAATGGGTCACAAAGATGTTGGGTTATGACTTTGAAATCATGTACAAAAAAGGGAAGCAAAATGTTGTTGCAGATGCACTCTCAAGAAAGGATGAGGATGTGGAAGCATTGCTTTACACCATTTCTATTATCCAACCAGAATGGATAAACGAAGCAAGGGATGAATAGAAGAATGATGAAGAAGTGTGGGCACTCATTCAAAAGCTACAACAAGATCCTAGTACATCTGATACATTTAGCTAGAAAAATGATCGTTATGGTACAAAGATTGTTTATACCTCTATAAGAATTCCCAACTCAAACAAAAGATTCTTATGGAATTGCACACCTCTCCCTTAGGAAGGCACTCGGGATTTTTAAAAACTTACCACAAGGTTAAGAAGGAATTTTTTTGGGATGGCCTTAAATATGATATTCAAAAGTTTGTGGCGAAATTTTTGGTTTGCCAACAAAACAAAGTTGAAAAAATTAAGGTCTCAGGTCTATTACAATCTTTATCCATTCCAAGTCAACATTGGGAGGAGGTTTCAATGGATTTTATCATAGGTTTACCCAAGTCCGAAGGAGAGAGTGTCATCATGGTGGTAGTTGATAGACTTACCAAGTATGCACACTTTTGTGCATTATCTCATCCATTTAAAGCCAATACATTTACTACTACATTTATGGAAACAATTCAAAATCTACATGGAAACCCAAAGTGACAGAGATCCCATTTTCACTAGAAATTTTTGGACATAATTATTTTCTTGTCTGGGTACTTAGTTAGCTCATAGCTTATCTTATCATCCTCAATCTGATGGGCAAGCTGAAATAGTAAACAAATGTTTGGAAGGATATCTTCGTTGCTTTGTATCTGATAAACAGACACAATGGATCAAATGGTTGCCTCTAGTTGAATGGTGGTATAACACTTCCTGCCATACTGCAACAAAAATGACCCCATTTATGGCACTTTATGGATATCATCCATTGTCCACCACATCGTATTTAAGAGAAAATTCTAAGGTTCAAGCAATGGAAGATCACATCAAGCATCAACAACAAGTTCTCCAACTCTTAAAGGATAACCTCACTTTGGTGCATAATAGAATGAAACAACAGGCAAATCAACATCGTAGCGAAAGAAGTTTTGATGTAGGTGACTGGGTATTTCTATGGCTACAACCATACAAACAAATGTCCCTCAAGCAAGCTAAGAAGGATAATAAATTATCACCAAAGTATTATGGTCCGTACAAGGTGTTGCAAAAGATTGGTACTATGGCATACAAATTGGAGCTTCCTACAACTTCCTGAGTGCACCCAGTTTTCCATGTTTCATGCTTAAAGAAGGTTATAGGTGACAAGCTCCCAATTCAAACAATATTGCTAGAACTTGACGAGGAAGGAAAAATCATATTGGAACCTGAAGAAGTCACAGAAACAAGAACTAGACAACTAAGAAATTGATAAATTTTAGAGTATCTAATCAAGTGGAAGAACTTACTCGCTGAAGATTCCACATGGGAGGATGAGAATTTTATACCGAAGCATCCAGAACTACTCAAGCATTGAGGACAACACTTTTCTGAAGGAGAAGGGCATGTTATGTCCCTATAATACTAGTGTATTCCCTTATTAGTATTGTCATTGTAGCCCCTTATTGTTATTGTTGTGCCCATGTTGTCCCCATATTGTTGTTATTGTTCCCCATAGAAGCCCACTATTGTTATTGTTGTGGCCTTACATTATTATTGTTACGTCAACTCTGATTATATTGTGACCCCTTAGACTCCTATATATAGAAAGGAGGTATTGTTATTTGTATCATCCAAGAATTGTTCATTTGTGTAATGTAAAGGAGGTTACTCCCTCAAAGAGGTTGATTTGGAAGTCGTTCATCTATCTTTTCTTCTATGTTGTGAGCTGGTTTCATAACACATTTCCTGAATAGCCATGGTGTGATGGGATTCATTCTTGGTTGAGCTTTGCATTGTTGGAAGATTTTGGATTCGGGTGAGGTGGTCTCAAGAAAATCCCAAGGGTTGGGGGTGAAGATGGTTTTTCTCTAGGAAACTGTTGACAAGTGGGTGGAGATTGGAAAATTCCTTTAGGCATGGTGAAGAAATTATAAGGCATACAAGCTTGTTTTGGTTTGGTGATTTCTGGACCGTTTTAGGTGAAATCACTATGGTTGAGGGTTGAGGTGGTTTAGCCTCTGGAAGCCCTAGTTGGTTTTGTTTTGGTTTATCCCATGAGATCCCACATTCATGCTTGGAATATGGCATGGGGGTGATTGGCTGAAAGAGAGATTTGGTTTAGCCCAATCTATGGTCGAGTGGTACGTTGAAGTCCCTAACTTGGTTGGCTTTATATATATATATGTTATTAAGTGTTATTTCTTATTGAAATTAATGAGCACATATATTGGTTATTATGTTGAATTTTATGACTGGTTTGTCATGGCTTCATTATGGTTAAATGTTGGTTATAGGCATGGTTAAATGATGTGCTCTTGTTATGGATCTTGTTCATGATTCGATAAGTTGTTGAATGGTTATATGAATGCATGAGCTAACAAGTGTTGTTGTAGCTAGCTTGAGAAGGGTAGTGAGCCTTCTTGATGATTCTCTGGTGAAATGAATGAGACCATGATCAGATATGCATTCATGACTTGTAGCTACCATGTTTACCATATGTTTGTCTAAATGTTTATCATGTAACTAGCGTGTTTGAGCAATATCTGAGCCTAGTATAGTTTTTTTAGACTTATGATTATATTTTGGAAAGTTTTGGGTTGTTCTAGGCAGTGGCATGTAGGCTAGCCCTAAAATTGTGGCATTGATTTCACGGTCATAGGCATATAACTAGGAAATTTCAACTACAACTACAAGAAGGAAAGCTTGTGCATGCAGTTGGAGCCTTTTTGTCGCATGCACAGCGTGTAATGCATGTGGTTGGGCTATGAGCTTTGGTAAAAATAAAGTTCGAGCTTAGGAGATGATCATTAGTGGTTATTATCTGACAACTCGGTGATCAGGTTTCCTTGAGGGGTTTCAGTAAGTTTCTAGTTAGTAGATCCCACTTCCATAACTAGAACTTGGATGTTGGGTCATCTCATAGTAACTCTCAGCTCATGTTTACCTCGGAGAACTTTTAAAAGCGAGTAAATGTGGGGTGGGGCGTTACGAAGTCACACTTAAAGACTACTCCTATATAAAAGAGTTTAAAATCCTAATTATATGTAACAATGGGTACTTTTTGTAATAATACTTAAGTTGATTAATTATATAATTTCTTAATATTATAAAATATTTAAACTGAGAATGAGAGATGAAGAGGAGCTCTGAAAATCCTCACGGTATCTAGAGTTTCACTTTAGGCAGCCAAACTATGCCTAGATCGAGTGATTTTTTGTAGATTTCTTCAGAATTTGGAACAATGGCGAAACTTTGTGACTCTACGGTGAAGACAACTCCTATTGTTGGTATGTTGGTTGGAAAGGAAGGTTCATCTTATACCTTTTATAGCTCCATTTTGAAGTTAGGTTCTGCCCTCCTGATAGTTCAAGAAATTTCTTCTATTGATATGGATTTGGACAAGGAAACTTTCAGCTACGAATTTTTTTTCCTAGAGAAAGGATTGGTTTGATGGTTCAATGTCTTTTGGTCGCAGCTAGCAGTTCTGCATAAATGGATATCTGAATTTTGGAAGCCCCATATATCATATGACATGAATATTTACCCCATGGCTCAGAGATTTTCACAGTTGTCTTTGACAACATCGAGGATAAAGAGGTTATTTGTAAATTTGGTCTGTGGTTTTCAGGTAGTGTTGGCTTATTCATGCAGCCATGGTCTCCCAATTTCGATGCAGTTACGACTTCAATCTCCACTACTCCAGTTTGGGTAAGACTTCTAAATCTCTCATTGCATTTGTGGAACATTCAAGCATTAACATCTATTGGGAACACTCTTGGAAAATTGTGTCGCCTCTATCTAGATACTGAACATTATTATAAAACAACCTATTCTCACATTTGTGTGGAGATGAATTTCATAATGGGCTTTCCTACTGAAATAAATTTAAAGGCCCCAAACTATGTTTGGGCTCAAAATTTGATTACAAAAATGTTGCTTTTGGGTGCAGAGCATGTTATGAAACAAGGCGTGTGTTTAAAAATTTCCCCAAGCGGCATGGCAATACAAATTGAAGAAAATATTGAAGGTCAAATTGGTGGGAATGAGTGAAGGGTGATCACAATACAATAGATAAAGAGGAAGAGCTCTGTGAATTGAAAGACTCATAAAATAAATATGAAGAAGGCACTATCAAAGCAAACACAATGGGGACTAATCAGAGGAAGAAAGAATCATAAAACATATTTGAAGCTAGTGTTGACAAGGAAGATGCACCAGAGATGAATCAGGGGGGAATGCAAGAGGATCCTCTGATGCAGGAGCATGAGACTTGGAGGGAAAATCTTCAAACTTATTCCAAAAATCCAAAAAAATGTATAGGCAATGGAGTGGGGTCCTTTAGCCAGCAATTTCCATGCTTTTCTAGTTTAAGATAAGGATAGAATTAAGAATAAAATCATGCAGTAATAATCACTTATGGATAAGCTATAACAAGCTTTATGCATAATTGCTTTAAATTTCTCTATGTAAAAGGCATGCCTTTGTATGGGATAAGGACTGAGAGGGCTTATCTATTAATTATAAATGAAATAATAGGACGCGTGAAAGAAGTCGTGCCCGAAGGCATTATCATCTGCAAAAAAACTCTTTCTGTGCATCTAACTGATGGTCTCTATTAAACTGTTATTTTTTTATGGGTGTATCAGTTCCGATTCTGTTAATTCTTGTGTTTCATTAGTGGTGATTCAACCTTTGTTTCCCACTTAATACTTAAGTTGACGGCCTGTTGGGTTGTTTCCCTTTCATATCGACGTGCCTGTTCCTCTTACGTGCATTGTTCAGTTCCGCGGGTAAAACTCTATTTTACACAGGAAATCGTGAAAATACTTAGCCGGAACAGAGTTCCGGACCTGAAATATTATCACCTCTGGACTATACCCTCATCGGGTCTGAAACCTTTATCGCATCGCTGAGTGGGAGCAGAACAGAGATGAACCGTTGGAACACCGAACTCCGATAGCATGACACTACCGGAGCCGAAACATTATAGGGAGGCTTTAATAACATATCGGGTCCGCGATTATTATCACATCACAAGATCGGAGCAGAGGAGCCTTGTATTGGGAGCACTGGAATTGCCGATTGCGATCTCTGATAACACTACGTGTTATCGCGTCGGAGAAAGGAACACTGGAAGGACCGATGGTGACCGCCGACAGTGGTAAATGCGTTAAATGCATTTCTTGAATTTAAAGTGCTGATAGTTAATTCTTTAGAATTAACAATATAGTGATAATAAGGTGCCGATAGTGTATTTTTCGTTCCTTTGGAATGAAAGCCCTCCGCCTGTGTATACAACATTTTAACGCATTTCCTTTGTTTTAAAGCACGATAGTCTATCACTATAATTCCTATGGGATTAGAGTTCCGATAGAGGAAGAAAATAGGCCAATGATATGCTTTGTGCCCGATAACAAGGATTGGGGTGATTAGAGAAAATAAAACTTATGAAGCAGTCATGCTAATAATAGATGGCTGATACACCTGTTGAAACAGAAGGAGAAATTCAGCTAGAGTTAGAATAAATTATTTCAGGTTTCAGCCATTTGTCCATATCGCCTGCACCGAGGCCCTTCATTTGGTGGGTCAAGTAAGAGTTGATTTAGGGTGAGTCAACCGGTGTGATTGGGGCTTGTTGGGCCTCCATCTACCATTGTTGGTTTGCCCTCCTTCGTGGATTCGATAAGTCATTATGTTTGCTTCAACCAGCTGATGTTGAATTGAATCTCAGAAGTAAGATGATAGGACGTGGTGGAAGAGGACGACTTGTTGAAAACATTGAAGTAATGGAAGTTGTGCAACAGATGCAAGCTAGATTGGATGCATTAACAATAGGCAGAAATATAGATGATGGAGATGTTAGTGAACCTAAGGTTGAAGCTGCAGAGGAGGAAGCTGTAGCAGTTACCCCTGAGATGAGATTCTTCCAGTCAATGTTGAGATCCATAGCTAGGCCAAAGATCGAGGTTTCAATATATGAAGGAGGACTGAATCCAGAAGAATTGATAGACTGGATTAATGGCATGGAAAAATTATTCGACTATGAAGAAACAGAAGATGAGAAGAAAGTAAATTTTGAAAAGGCCATGCAACGCTTTGGTGGGATGGTGTGCAGGTAGAAAGAAAGAGACTTGGCAAGCAACCTATCAAGAATTGGAGCAGGATGGTAGCAAAGCTAAGAGGTAAGTTTCTACCAAGTAATTATCAGCAAACCTTGTTCAGACAGATGCAGAATCTTAGACAGAGGTCTTTGACAGTGAAAGAATACACAGAGGAATTCTACAAGGTAAGCATAAGAGTTGGAGAAGCCTAGGATACAGATGAGAAGGTGGCTAGATATGTGAATGGCCTTAGGATGGACATTCAAGATGAGATAAGTATATTGTCTCCTAAAACAGTAGAGGAAGCTTATCAGATAGCACTGAAAGCTGAAGAAAAACTCATGAGGAAGCAGTCTGCCAAAGGGAGAGGTACTTTCCGAGGAAGGGGAAGTCAACGTGGTAGAGGGAGATCTACAACACCTAAAGATGGAGCTAGCAATAGCTCAACCCAGCATGCACCCACAGGAGGTGATGCAAGAGGTAGAGGGAGTTTTTCTAGAGGGAGAGGAGGCAGAGGAAGAGGAAGAGAAGTAAGATGTTATAGATGTAACAAATTAGGACACAGAGCCTTTGAGTGCCCAGAGAAAGCATAAACAAATCAGAGGAATGCTATTGTTGCTCAAGATGAGGGGGAAGCAACAACAATAGTGACAGAAGAAGAAAATATACCAAAGAGAGGAGAATCTTTGGTAGTTAATAAATTTTTGCTCAAGCTAGCAAAGGAGATAGTTGAACCGTCACAAAGAAAGACTTTATTCAGGACAATGTGTAAAGTTCAAGGGAAATGTTGTTAGATGATCATTGATAGTGGCACCACTGATAATTTGGTCTCTACAGAAGTGGTGGATAAATTGAAGCTGAAGACAATGAAACATCTAACACCTTATAAGGTGTCATGGTTACAAAAGGGACATCAACTGTTAGTGAATGAACAGTGTGAAGTGGAATTTTAGGTGGGCAAGTATAAAGATAAAATTGTATGTGATGTGATGCCAATGGATGTGTGTCACATATTGCTTGGAAGACCTTGGCAATATGACAGAGGAGCCATGCATCATGGGAAAAGAAACACCTACAAGTTTGGAAAGGATGGTGTCAATCATATGTTGTTGCTTCTGCAAGAAGAAGATGTACCAGGAAAGAAGATTGATCCAAAAACTCTGTTACTAGGAGGAAAGGAATACTTGAAGCAGATTGAAGAGAGTGAGGTAAATTTTGTTGTAATTTGCAAGCCCAAGGTAATAATGACTTCTACTAAAATTTCTGATTTACCCATTGAAATTCAAATAATGTTGGAGAAATATTGTGATATTATTGTTGATGATTTACCAAATGAGTTGCCACCCGTAAGAAGAATTAGCCATCATATAGATTTGATTCTTGGAGCAAGTCTACCTAACAAAGCAGCTTACAAAATGACTCCTACAGAAAATGAACAGGTTAGAAAGCAGGTGCAAGAATTGCTCGACAAAGGGCTGATCAGAGAAAGCTTGAGTCCTTGCGTAGTACCAACAGTGTTGAGTCCAAAGAAAGATGGAGGTTGGAGAATGTGTATAGCTTCAAGAGCCATCAATAAAATCACAATCAGGTACAGATTTCCTTTGCATAGAATTGAAGATTTAATGGATTGCTTGAGTGGAGCAAATTATTTTTCAAAACTAGATCTTAAAAGTGGGTATCATCAGATAAGGATAAGAGAAGGGGATGAGTGGAAAACTGCTTTTAAGACAAATGAGGGATTGTATGAGTGGAGAGTAATGCCTTTTGGGTTGTCAAATGCGGCAAGTACATTTGTGAGACTCATGAATGAACTTTTTAAAGATTTTATTGGTAAATTTGTAATAGTATATCTGGACGATATATTAGTTTACAACAGATCTAAAGGGGATCACATGAGGCATCTGAATTATGTCTTACAAAGGCTACAACATGAGAAATTATTGTTGAATTTGAAGAAGTGTTCATTCATGAAAGAAGAGCTAGTGTAATTGGGTTTTGTTATTTCTGCTGAAGGGCTAAAAATGGATCCAGAGAAGATCAAGGCAATCATGGAGTGGCCTTCACCTAAAAGTGTCTTTGAGGTAAGAAATTTTCATGGTCTTGCTAGCTTTTATAGAAAATTCATAAAGAATTTTAGTAAGATCAATGCACCTATTATTGAGACCATAAAGAAGGACAAACAATCATTTAGATGCACTGCTGAAGCAGAAAAAAATTTCAGCTACTAAAGAAGAAAATCACTAAAAAGCCTATTTTGGTTTTACCGGATTTTAGTAAGCCTTTCCAAGTGAAGTGTGATACCAATGGAGAAGCAATTGGAGGTGTTTTAATCCAGGAAGATAGACCTATAGCCTATTTTAGTGAAAAGCTAAATGATTCCAAAAAGAAATATTCTTCTTATGATAAGGAGTTCTATGCAGTTGTACAGTCATTAAAAAAATGGAGGCATTATCTAATGTCAAAAGAATTTATCCTTTACTCAGATAACCATGCACTACAATATATTATGCAGCAACCAAAGCTTAGCCAGAAACATGCCAAATGGGTGGAGTATCTTCAAGGTTTCCATTTTGTTTTGAAGCATATAAATGGCCAATCAAACAAAGTTGCAGATGCCTTAAGTAGGAGGAATGTATTATTTCAAGAGAGTCAAATCCAAGTGTTGGGTTTTGATTTTCTTAAAGAATTGTATGAAACAGATCCAGATTTTAAAGAGGCATTTGAAGCTTGTAAAAATCTTGTTTTGATGGATAGGAGTAGATGGTTGGATTACTTCTTACAAGATGGATTGTTGTTTAAAAAAAATCAGCTGTGCATACCAAACTGCTCAATGAGGGAGAATTTAATCAAAGAAAAACATAATGGATGACTTGCAAGACATTTTGGCATAGAGAGGACTTTTGAATAGTTGAACAAATTTTATTTCTGGCCGAAAATGAAATATGAAGTGGAGAAGTATGTGAAAACTTGCAAAGTCTGTCAACATGCAAAGGGAAGGAGCCAAAACACAGGTTTGTATATCCCTTTACCAATTCCAGATAGGCCTTAGGATATGGTAAGTATGGATTTTGTTTTCGGCTTACCAAAGACTCAAAGAGGTAATGATTCAATTTTTGTTGTAGGTGATGCTTCTCACATTGCTAATTTGTTTTTTAAGGAGGTTGTAAGATTGCATGGGTTGCCTAAAAGTATTGTCTCAGACAGGGATTCCAAATTTGTTGGACATTTCTGGAGGACACTATGGAAGAAATTGGGAACTAAATTAAGTTTTAGTTCTGCCTATCATCCACAAACTGATGGACAGACTGAAGTTGTGAATAGGAGTTTAGGCAATCTTTTAAGGAGCCTTACTACAGAACATCCAAAGCAATGGGATCAAGCGTTGGTGCAAGCTGAATATGCATATAATGACTCACCTAACAGGAGTACAGGACAAAGTCCATTCCATATTGTTTATGGAATGCATCCAAGAGGAGTATCTGAGTTGAGAAACTTGGGAAAAGAAGAGATGAGAAGTGCAGAGGGTGAAGATTTTGCTTCAGAAATGCAAGCAATACATGAACAAGTGAAACAACAGCTACAGGATAGCAACATCAAATACAAGACTAGAGCAGACATGAGAAGAAGAGAGGTGAAATTTGAAGTTGGAGATCTGGTTTTAGCACATCTTAGAAAGGAGAGGTTTCCAAAGAGGGAGTATAACAAATTGAAGTTCAAAAAAATTGGACCATGCAGAGTGTTGAGGAAATTTTCTGCAAATGCCTATGAGATTGAGTTACCCCCTAATGTTGGAATATCACCAATTTTTAATGTTGCAGACCTGTACAAGTATGAGGGTGAAATTGCAATTGATACAACTCAAGATCAAGAGACACAAGAGATTGACTGGGTAAAACAGTTACCCACAGCAAAGGAATTGCAGCCAGAAAGAATTCTGGACAAGAATGTGTTTAAGAAAACAAGAGGACGAAAATACTTCCAGAATTTGGTAAAATGGAAGGACCAGCCAACCGCTGAAGCTACTTGGGTTACAGAAGACATGCTATAGAAACTGGGCAGTTCTGTAGATGAACTCATGGACAGGAGCCCATGAAGAATTTTGTCCTCAGGAGTTTGATGCAGGAGCATGAGACTTGGAGAGAAAATCTTCAAACTTATTCCAAAAATCCAAAAAAATATACAGGCAAAGGAGTGGGGTCCTTTAGTCAGCAATTTCCATGCTTTTTTAGTTTAAGATAAGGATAGAATTAAGAATAAAATCATGCAGTAATAATTGCTTATGGATAAGCTGTAACAAGCTTTATGCATAATTGCTTTAAATTGCTCTATGTAAAAGGCATGCTTTTGTATGGGATAAGGACCAAGAGGGCTTATCTATTAATTATAAATGAAATAACGGGACGCGCGAGAGAAGTCGTGCCCGAAGGCATTATCATCTGCAAAAAAACTCTTTCTATGCATCTGACTGATGGTTCTCTGTTAAACTGTTATTTTTTAATGGGTGTATCAGTTCTGATTCTATTAATTCTTGCATTTCATTAATGGTGATTCAACCTTTGTTTCCCAATTAATACTTAAGTTGACGGCCTATTGGGTTGTTTCCCTTTCATATCAACGTGCCTGTTCCTCTTACGTGCATTGTTGAGTTCCGCGGGTAAAACTCTGTTTTACACAGGAAATCATGAAAATACTTAGCCGGAACAGAGTTCCGGACCTGAAATATTATCACCTCTGGACTATACCCTCGTCGGGTCTGAAACCTTTATCGCATCGCTGAGTGGGAGCGAAACACAACTGAAGTGTTGGAACATCAGACTCTAATAGCGCAACACTACCAGAGCTGAAACATTATAGGGAGGCTTTAATAACATATCGGGTCTGCGATTATTATCGCATCGCAAGTTTGGAGTAGAGGAGCCTTGTATTGGGAGCACTGGAATCGCCGATTGCGATCTCCGATAACACTACGTGTTATCGCGTCGGAGAAAGGAACATTGGAAGGACCGATGGTGACCGCCAATAGTGGTAAATGCATTAAACACATTTCTTGAATTTAAAGCGCCGATAGTTAATTCTTTAGAATTAACAATATAGTGATAATAAGGCGCCAATAGTGTATTTCCGTTCCTTTGGAACGAAAACCCTCCACTTGTGTATATAACATTTTAACGCATTTCCTTTGTTTTAAAGCAATGATAGTCTATCACTATAATTCCTATGGGATTATAGTTCCGATAGAGGAAGAAAACAGGCCGATGATATGCTTTGTGCCTGATAACAAGGATTGGGGTGATTAGAGAAAAAAAAACTCATGAAGCATTCAGGCTAATAATAGATGACTAATACACCTGTTGAAACAGAAGGAGAAATTCAACCAAAATTAGAAGAAATTATTTCGGGTTTCAGCCGTTTGTCCATATCGCCTGCACCCAGACCACCATCCTCCAGACTCGGGAAAAGAGGAACAACAACTAAATCGTGTGGAAAATGTACTCACGCATGAAGAAATCAAGCAAAAAGTTGGAGAGGAAGCCTCTTGGGAAGACCAAGTAGATGAAGAAGATCTCAAGAACAAGAACTAGAATGTTTAACCAAAATCAACAGAAAACTCCACATGGGTACAAATCAAGAAGAAAGGGAAAAATGTCTCACCAAGAAAAACTAGAAGTCAGAGCAAAATAAACCCAAAATAATGGTAAATTTATATTTTACTTATACATAATATTTTTAGAAGTGCATATAATAGCTTATATAGAATAGTGAGTTCTAGGGGAGGGAAAATAAGAAGATTTCTTTGGAAATCTTGGACAGTAGAAGATATAAATGAAGAAATCAATGTAACAAGTTCTAGCCTACAAACCATATTTCTTATAATATAAACTCCATAACCGTTCCTTTCAAAAATATATATACATATTTAAATTGAGAAATATGTAAAACTAATGTATGATGGCTAAATTGAAATATTCACTATATTTTATGGTGATAAACAATGTACTCTTCAAAATCCATTCATATAAAGAATATAGAATCTTTAACCCACTGGGCATAGAGTAGATGGTGATAGGATGTTTTGTTAAGTTGCTTTGTGATGTAAAGGTCACTGATTCAAAACTTGTTAGGGTCCCACCCTAACCCCTTATTTATGTAATAGGATCGAGTCATAGTTATAGTTAAGTAAAGAGTCAATAAATCCCATATTAATAATTGTAAGTGGTTAACCCGCATTTAATGAAGGGATCACAGTTAGTTGCAAATGGGCCATGGTATTAGATAGATGGTATTAATAAGAACCATGGTATTGCCCCATGGTATTGCATGTATGAATGCTATATAAAGGATAGAGACCCCCCTCGAGGAGCATCGTGTCTTATTTTGTATTGAGCTCAGCTGTATTAGAGGTTGCCCCCTCAAAGAGGCAAGTGAATGTTGCTTTCTTAACAATAAAATACTTGATGTTATTTCTCATTGTTCTATGTTCTGGGTATATTTCTTCGCATATTTGGTATTCTGGTATTGTCTTGCAGGTTAAGAGCATAACAAGTGGTATCAGAGTGCTTTCCAGGGCCGGTGGGATCTCCAATTTTTAGCATTTTTTTTTTTGGCTAGAGACGTGTTCTGACGCCTTTAAACCACGGGATCTGTCGTTAAGAGCATAAACCTGCGGATTTGGGGAGGCATGCACGCAGGAAATACAAGAGGTGGTCACGCTTATTGGACTCCCTTGTAACCCCTGTGGGTACCCCTTCGAGTAGTAGCGCATTAGACAGATCCGCGCACAGAGTGTCTTCCAAGTACCCTCTTGGTATATCGGAAGCCCCCTAGCTCCCTTGAAACCTCGCCATAGATAAACCGTTGGCCGTCTTGCTACTACAGTACATCGAGAATAGCACTCAGAGAGATTACTCACACGTACGATAGGGTAGTCGGGTTGTACAGCTAAGGGTACGGTTGATCCTCCTTGGTTAGTGCGCTGAAAAATTTGGGTGAGTACTACTGTCAGACCCTTATGTATATTGTGATATGTAGCACCTGACACTCTTGGAGACCATAGTTCCCTTCTCTATCTCTGGATCACGCATAATCTTTGCCAAATCAGATCTTGCAAGTGGGGTTTTGTCGCAGCAGTAGCAATCAGTTCCGCTGTACAAATCTCTCAAGATCAGCCATTCAGATCTATTAGATCCATAAGATTCGCAGCTCCACAGTTCAGATCTATTAGATCGGCCATTTAGATCTCTCAAATCCATCAGATCTGCCATCCAGATCTAAGTAGTGGTGTGGGTTCCTATACCTGGGCGTGATTTTCGCAGGACTTTTGGCAGCATTGAAATTTTTGGGATTCGGCTACTGCAGTGTTCCTAAGCAAGGAGTAAAAAAAAAAAAAAGTGTCTGAGACCCCCCCGGGGTGCTTATTGGTGACTTAACCCATAAGAATCAAGATGACGATTTGAGCAAGGTGGTACCATTCAATTGTTAGTGCCAAAAAATTCAGGTGGTCCTAAATTTCAAGTACATTGGATCAGTGCATGGTACAAACTAGAGCTCAAGCTATGGCGAATGAGAGGATTGAAAAACTTGAATCAACATTGAACGAGGTACTGACATCGCTGAAGAACATAAATGAAACACTCTCAAAGGGCAAGATGGAGGAACGCGCGGAGAATGAAAACAGTGAGGGTGAGTCTAGCCAGTCTCTTCACCTCTTTGGAACCCACCAACAATCCCATCCGCGACCACCCAAGCTGGACATGTATAAATTTGATGGCTCTCTCCCGGCTGCATGGATAGCACAAATGGAGCAATATTTCAATCTAAATTACATCCTGGATAATGCAACTTAGCTTAGTGTGGGTATCATGTACTTGGAAAATGAAAGATGGCAATGGTGGCAATGTCATCAACGTTGCTATGGAAGGCCCTTGATTTGGGAGACATTCAAAAAAGCTCTTATGGATCGATTTGACCATGAATCTGACTTTTTGGGTCGTCTCACTAAGCTCCAATAGACAGGAACAGTGAATGAATATATTACAGCCTTTGAAGCCTTAGCTTTCCGCACTGGTGGTCTATAAGATGAGTTCTACACGGAATGTTTTGTCAGTGGTCTCAAAGAAGCCATATAAGCCCATGTCCGACTGCCCCACCCTAGCTCTTGGCTGCATGCTTGTAGGATAGCTCATGAAGTCGAACGTGCATTAGCATCCTAGTCCAATCGACCAAATTTCATCGCCAAGGGTCGCCCCCTGACAGGCTCAAAGCACTACCCAAACACTCAAGGTTCAAAAGGTGTCACCAGCAGAAATGGCGGAAAGAAGAAAGCAAGGATTATGTTACTACTGTGATGAGAAATACTCCCCTGGGCATAAATGAAAGGAGCCCAAATTCTTTCAAATTGATGCTACTGATCACAGTTCATCGGAGGAAGCCCCACCACTTGAGGAACCAGAGGAGGAAGAAGAGGACAACCAGCAGGACAATGTACTTGAAGAACCAGTTATCTCGTTGCATGCTTTGGCAGGGATTTCTTCACCTCAAACTCTCAAAATCAGAGGTTTTATTAAGCATCGCCCAGTAGTAGTCTTGATTGATAGTGGAAGTACACATAATTTTATCCATCAAAGAGTCGCGGAAGCAGTGCATTGTTTTGTCTGAGCAGTTTCTAACTTCCAGGTCCAAATTGCTGATGGGGAAACAATGAAATGTGAAGGCCACTGTGAAAATGTCAAACTTCAAATGTGGGATTATCAGTTAAAGATCCACATGTTCACCATACACATGGGAGGGTGCGACATTGTCCTCGGTACTGAATGGCTTTGCACACTTGACCCAATCACAATGGATTTCCAGGAGTTATATATGAGCTTTAAGCAGAAAAACCACACACATACCCTCTGCGGACTTCAGACAGGAGCTCCCTCTATCATCAACTCACATCGGATGGAAAAATTGTTAAAAAAGGGCCACCATGGAGTTATAGCTCAATTTAATGCCATCCGGGCCTTCGAATCCCATTCTCTTCATACTCATCCTGAGATGCAACAGATCTTAAACAACCATCTGCCAGTGTTTGACAAGCCTCATGAGCTTCCACCCTCAAGAGGGGAACATGATCATAGCATTACTTTGGTCCCAGGGGCCCAACCACCAAATGTGCACCCATATAGATATCTGTTTGCCCAAAAGAATGAAATAGAAAAAATAATCAAGGAACTCTTCGAAGCAGGTGTCATTCGTCCCAGCATTAGTCCTTATTCATCGCCGGTGGTCATGGTGCTTAAGAAAGATGGGGAATGTCGTATGTGTCCAGACTTCAGGGCCCTTAATAAGTTGATAGTCAAAGATAAATTTCCCATCCCGATTGTCGATGATTTGCTGGATGAACTAAATGGGGCTCAATTCTTTACTAATCTCAACCTTCGCTCAGGCTACCACCAAATTCGCATGAAAGAAGTAGACATTCCAAAGACTTCTTTACAAACTCATGAAGGCCATTATGGTCATGCCATTCGGTCTTTGTAATGCCCCATCCACTTTTCAGAGCTTTATGAACCACCTGCTCAAACCATATCTTAGAAAATTTGTCCTTGTTTTCTTTGATGACATCCTCATCTATAGTCACACCTAGGCCACACATCTTTAGCATGTAGATCTGCTCTTGCAACTGCTCCGCAAGCATAACTTATTTGTCAAGATGTCCAAGTGTTCTTTTGGCATGGAAGAAGTTGAGTATTTGGGCCACATTATGGGGCGTGAAGGTGTCAGGGTGGACCCAAAAAAATCCAAGAAATGCAGGATTGGCCTCAACCTAAAACCTTGAAGAGCCTCAGAGGATTTTTGGGTCTCACAGGCTACTATCGCAAATTTGTCTGCAATTATGGTCGCATTGCTAGGCCCCTCACTCAACTCCTCAATAAAAATTCATTCCTCTGGAATGATGAAGCACAACAGGCCTTTACAGCTCTCAAACATGCCATGTGTTCCACTCCAGTCTTAGCACTACCCGACTTCACCAAATCTTTTGTGATTGAATGTGATGCTTCAGGTACAGGTATTGGGGTGGTCTTAATGCAGGAAGGTCGGCCCTTGGCCTTCACGAGCCAACAACTAAGTGGGAAGAATCTGGGACAATCTACCTATGAGAAGAAGATGATGGCCATCTTACATGCAGTAGATACCTGGCGACCATACTTATTGGGGTGACGTTTCCAAATCCGCATAGACCATCAAAGCCTTAAATATTTTTTGGAGCAATGCCTATCCTCACCACAACAAAATAAATGGCTAGCCAAAATGCTGGGATATGATTATGAGATAATTTACAAGAAAGGGCATGAAAATATTGTAGCAGATGCATTATCCCACCAATTTGAGGAGGAAAGTACCCTGCTCGCAATTTCCCTTCCCATTCCAGAATGGATTGAAGAGGCTCGCAAGGAATGATTTTCACATCCTTGGCTCTCCCAACTCATTAATTAATTGTAGGTGGA
This sequence comes from Pinus tabuliformis, assembly GCA_031772625.1. Classification (NCBI taxonomy): domain Eukaryota; kingdom Viridiplantae; phylum Streptophyta; class Pinopsida; order Pinales; family Pinaceae; genus Pinus; species Pinus tabuliformis. The sequence continues at coordinate 318,604,743 of CM062807.1, forward strand.
TCCAAATTCCACAGCAGGCTACTCGTGGTAGGATGAGATTCTTCACTACAAGGACAGAGTTGTAATATCACCAACATGCACCCTCAAAAGCCACATTTCGGCGGAGTTGCACTCATCTCCCACTGCAGGACATTCAGGCTTTTAGAAGACGTATGCTCGCACTCAAAGATCAATTGTTTGGACAGGCATGAAAAAGGACATTCTTACTTTTGTAGTTGAATGCGACGTCTGTCAGTGCCACAAAGGAGAAACAGTCAAATCCCCAGGCACATTACAGCCATTGGCCATCCCAGCCTTAATCTGGATGGAGGTTTCTATAGAATTCATTACAGGTCTCCCAAAGTCAGGAAACAAGTCAATCATTATGGTGGTTGTGGACATACTTTCTAAGTATGCTCATTTTTGCACCCTACCCCACCCTTTTACACCGACTTTGGTCGCTCAATCTTTCATGGATCAGATCTTCAAATTGCATGGCATGCCCACTTCCATTGTGTCTGATCATGACCCAGTCTTCACCAGTCATTTTTGGCAGGAAATCTTCCGGCCACAAGGTACCCAACTACAACTCAGTACTTCCTACCATCCACAAACTGATGGTCAAACTGAAGCAGTCAACAAACGTCTGGAAACATACCTTAGGTGTTTCACTTCAGAAAAGCAACATCTCTGGGTACAGTGGTTACCTCTAGCTGAATGGTGGTATAACACCAACTATCATGCCACCACCAAAATGACTCCATATGAAGCAGTTTATGGTCAACTCCCTCCTTCCCCTACTTCTTATATCAAGGGATGCTTGAAGGTACAAGTAGTGGATCAACTCCTACAGACCTACACAACCATGCTAGCCCACCTTAGAGAGAATCGTCATCAAGCTCAAAACTGCATGAAGCAACAGGTAGATCAACATCGCTCAGAACGCCAATTTCAAGAAGGGGATCAGGTATTTTTGAGGCTACAACCATATAAGCAAACATCACTCAAAGACAAGGGTTGTCAGAAACTATCTCCAAAATTCTACGGACCGTATCAAGTACTTTAGCGCATTGGAGAAGTTGCCTACAAGCTAGCTTTGCCACCCACTGTAAAAATCCATCCAGTTTTCCATGTCTCATGCCTCAAGAAAGTGATTGGGAACAATTGCAGAATTCAAACCAGTCTACCTGAACTGGATGAAGAAGGGTCAATCTGGCTCCAACCTGAACAGGTTCTTGACACACGAGAATAGCACCTGCATGGCCGCATGATCAAGGAAGTCCTTGTCAAGTGGAAAGACACCTCTCCAGAAGATGCAACCTGGGAACCAACCACTATTCTTCAGCAGTTTCCGCAGCTTCAGCCTTGAGGACAAGGCTATTCTTATGGGGGAGGGCATGTTAGGGTCCCACCCTAACCCCCTTATTTATGTAATAGGATCGAGTCATAGTTATAGTTAAGTAAAGAGTCAATAAAGCCCATATTAATAATTGTAAGTGGTTAACCCACATTTAATGAAGGGACCACAGTTAGTTGCAAATGGGCCATGGTATTAGATAGATGGTATTAATAAGAACCATGGTATTGCATGTATGAATCCTATATAAAGGATAGAGACTCCCCTCGAGGAGCATCGTGTCTTATTTTGTATTGAGCTCAGCTCTATTAGAGGTTGCCCCCTCGAAGAGGCAAGTGAACATTGATTTCTGAATAATAAAATACTTGCTGTTATTTCTCATTGTTCTATGTTCTGGGTATATTTCTTCGCATATTTGGTATTCTGGTATCGTCTTGCAGGTTAAGAGCATAACAAAACTCCATGGGAAAAAATCCAACCATGCTAAGACTGGTGTGGCCTAGGCTGGATGTGATCCCTGAGTAATTTTGACAACATAGATGCCCCTGAGTCGTGATTACTCAAGCCACAGGTTAGGCGTGCTAGTCATCTCAGGACTCACATTACCTAACAAACAAACAAAAAAAGATTAGAAAATATTTTAGCTAATAATTAAAATTTATAAGCTTAACACTCCATGAAATGAATTAAAAGACAATGATAATAAAATTTAAAATGGAGAGGTCAAGTCCCACTAGCACAACCGGTTGAGGATGGGCCTCGTTAGCAAGGCGACCTAGGATCAAACCTCATAGGGGTGGTTGTGTCTATGCTAGGGGCAGGAGACATGCTAAAACATCCAGTCAACTTAGGGTTGTTGTGGCCTAGGCCAGGTGCGATCCTCGGGTGAATTTGACAGATTGGATGCCCCTGGGTCGCAGTTTCTCAAGCCATAGATCAAGCCTAGAGGATCATAGACAACTTGACAAACAAACAAAAAGGTAAAATTAAAAGATAATATTAAACATAAAATTATATATAATATAAATTGCTTAGTTATTATTATTAATTTTATTTTCAGATGAAAAAAACAATTGGTTATATTAAGGAAAGGTATAGCAGTACGTATGATTCCATTTCATGGATGATCGACATTTTATTATCAGTAACAAATAATCCATCCATAACCCCCATTAAAAAATAATCATTTTTCAGATAAACCATTGTAAGGAAGCTATAAAGACCAAACTAAAACATTTTTTCAAAAACAAAACTTAATATAAGTAACACTTGATAACTGATAATGAAAAATATAGTCATCGATCATTAAAAGCATCTAGTAGGTCTAAAAAATTGGGCCACTATGGAAATTTAATGAGTCCCACTTCTTGAATTGTGTTGTCTTCATAGTAGCAGAAACTCATGGCACCCTCAACATCTGAAAGCCCTTCTTTGGATAGAGCATTTGCAGTCATATTAGCTGTTTGGTCAATTTAGTGTCCTAAATTTCTCTACATAAATTATCAATCCGGGTATCGTAAACTGATGAAGTGTAGTGCACTATATGTGCTAGATGACCCTTTTTTACTTCATTGTTTTTTAGTTTTATGTTGTTTTGGGGGTTTTTGATCCTTTAATCCCTACTGATTTACAATGTACTTAACAAGATCTTAAAACTAACTTATGTAAAGACTGTTAAGAGCCTAAAGAAGTGAGAACCAAAAGAGCTTAAGTAAGCTTTGGAAGCAAAGTTTAATCAAGAAATAAAAACAGAGTTTCTATTTTCAATCATATCATTATTTCCAAATCATGAGCTACAAACTAAAAAGTAAAATTGCAACTACTGTCTATTCAATTAAAAAAAAAAAAAAAAAACAAAAACAAGACTAAATGAAATACTGAAAACTGAAAGTGAAATTGCAACTATTATATAATCTATTACAAGAACAAAACCAAATGAAATACTAAAACTGAAAGTGAAATTGCAACTATCTATTATGGAAACGAAACTAAATGAAATACTAAAACTGAAAATGAAATTCCAACTATCTATTATGGAAAACAAAACTAAATGAAGTGCTTAGTTACTCTGCCTCTCAATTTTGGGAGAAAAACCTCATTGTGATGGAATTTTGAGGAATTTTGTACTTCATCATTCTAAGAAAATAAATGCGCTGATACAAGAAAGACTCATTGCATGAATGAAGTATTCAACCGCTTAGTTTAAGATGAGTCATCAACTAGAAGGGCTTTTTAGAAACATTCATCTACACCATGAGTCAATAAACTAGTAAGGAAATGGCAAGAGCAATAATGGTACTGATCAGTTTAATTGAAAACCTAAAGACTAATGAAACAGAAAATGAAACAAACTACTCTACACTACTGAATTCAACTTCTAACTACTGATAAAAACTAGAAAGAAATTAAGCAAAGAGAGATCTATTATGTACTGAAAGAAGCTATTCTGCATTAGTAAGAAAATGATAAAGACTGCATTATAAACAAGGTTAGTAAATGGTTATGAACACTATGGAAGAAACGATGAATTTACAGTTAACTAGAGAAGATAAAACAAAATGAAATAAAACCTCAGTCAGCGTAGGGGCCCTCTACAACTGCTCAGGTTATGTGTACTCAATCAAAACTCCAAGAAACTCCTTCACATATCCATGAAACTTGTGGTCTTCATATTAAAAGAAACACAAGAAATGAGTTTTCAAATTTACAGAGCAGTAGTCTGAGCTTAATACATCAAGAAATTCGAACTGGCTCTGAGTTCTTTACACAGGTATTTATAAGAAAATTATACAATTGTTTGTGGAGAAAAATAAGCTACAACCAAAAACTCGTAGCAGACACGCACACTGAATTTTCTTCCTCGGCTACTGGAGACATAAATCTAAGATGATGGCTATTGGATTCGGTTGCACAGATGGCTGTTGGAGTCCGTGAGTTTAAGAAGTTGTTTCAGATCCCATCACCGTGAAATGTGTACAAAACAGAGTCCTGTTGCCTTTGGTCTCTCTACGTTTGACTTCTTCATTAACTGAAGTATTGTACCATCTTCCTTGTTGACCTGGGCTAGGTGAATAGGACACGATCCATGGGATGATAATTTCCAAGATGCCCATGTAATTAGTTTCTCCTTCTGACACCTGGAACCTGTTAAAGCATGGAAGTAGCTGCGGAATAGCCGATTAGCTGCAGAATAGGCTGCGTTCCGTAGCTAAAAGAGAAACTTATTCAAACAGCAAAACATAAAAGCATAACATTTAAATCACTAAAATGTTCTCCTTAAGGCAATGTATACTGGTTATTAATGATAGAGATGCATTTTCTTCATGGAAAAACAAAGAAAAGGGATAAGAAGAGTTGCTAAGGAAAGGGCAGTTTTGAGGCTCAACATACCCCCACTGCAAAACCATTGCATGTCCCCATGCAATCAAAATTGTGAACTTCCTCCTCTTATTGCATCTGTTCTGATACTTCAGCCAACACATCCAACTTCCTCTTCTTGCTTTTCTTTGCACTGACTGCCATCCTTGGCTTCCTCATAAGAAATCTATATTTGAGATTAATAAGTGTCCTGTTCAACGTTTTATTTTTCCTTTTCAGCTTCCTGTTCTTCTTGTGCCATAATCCCAAGTGTAGCATTGTGTTGTCATGAATAGCTCTATCCAGCTTATTTTGTTCCCTTAAGGTTTCATTTTCTTTTTGGATGTGCCTGTTCAGAATTTCTAGCTCATAGATCTCTTGTTTGAGAGAGCTAATTAGAGTTTCTTGTGTGGTGACAGGCTGTTGTGGAGGAGAGTTCTGTGGACTTTGTTCATATGGAATACTGTCAGGGGACTGAACTGGGGTTTCTTCCTCTAAATTTATAAACTAGGCCTCTTTTGATTTCACCTTCTTCACCTTGCCTTGGAGTCTAGAACTCCTTCTCACGTTTTGGAAGCTTATGGTTTCTTCTTTTGTGTCCTTTTTCCTCTTTCCTTTCTCCTTATTTTTCTTGATTTTTTCTTTGATCTTGGTTAGTCTTTCAGAAAGCAGTTGTTCATCTTCTTGAGGTGATGAAGGTTTAGGAATGTCCTTATTGATTTCTTCAACCCTCTCTTTCATTTTTCTCTTCTGTTTGGTCTGCTCCCTAACCTCTGGTTTAAGAGCTATCTCTGCATCATCTTTTTGTGAGGGGCCTTTAATGTTGATATTTCTTCTTCTACTTCTTTTAATAGGACTTCCCTCAGATAAATCTGGAGCATCTTGGAAGAAATTCCTTACCAAGAAGTCCTCCCATGTATCCCCTACACTTCTCAAATGAAATTCAACTAAAATATTCACTAATCCATGGTGATATAGAGTGGTTTCTATTGATTCAACTTTCTTTTGAACATTTGTTGCCATTCTTCTCAGACTATTCAAAAGGAAAAAGGGAAGATTGAGGGTTCCATTCTCTAGAAAATTCATTAACAATCGTATATGATAAACATACATAGACCCAAACCTCCCTTCACATGTAATGAATTTTTGCAGTATTAACAACATGCTACTCCATTTGTTTTTGAGTGCAGAAATTGGAATCCCTTTTCTAAAGACTGAAACATCCATACCTGGGTTTTTAAGAATCACCTTCCAAGATTCATCATGAAACTCTTTGTTTTTAAACCACCTTTCTCCTAGCCTTGGGAGTTCTGTTGCTTCTGCTATGAAGGACTCGGTAACTGCAAATTTGATGTCACCTATTTCCACTTTCATGCCATCAAATGACCTGGCAAAGGATTTAGTGATTTCCTTATGGTAACCATTAAATTTTTCAATAAAACACAACCATCCAGCCTTCTGTAACATTCCCTTCAGCTGCGGATATCCCTCCATGTATTTTACCCCTACGGGTTCAGTTCTAACAATAAGCCCCATATCCTCTATTCTCGGTTACCCTTCAAAACTACTCTCACTGTCTAAGAAATAGAATGACTGCGTAAATGGTAATGGAGTGACTGGGTATATAGAAGCAGAATGATTATGGATATGGAAATGGGATGACAGGGTATATGGAAGCAGAATGACTGTGAATTATGGAAACAGAACGACTGTATATACGAAATATATGGAAACAGAGTGACTGTATACACAAAATGGCTGCGTAAGTATGAGAGAAAAACTTAAGAGTTGGCATGTAATAAATAAATAGTCAGGGTTTGAAGAGTCGTATATAGGTAGGTCATGTCATTAACCTGACCGTTAACAAATGTAGCTGTGGAGGACCGGTTAAGTACAAGTTATGGAGTTTGAAGCAGAGATTAGTTATGAAGGAATCATTGGACCGTTTATCATTGAAGACGGAAGATATGGCGGAGACATTGTGGCAGTCAAATCACATGATGATTAATTAAGGAGACATGTGATCATACATGTTATACAAGCTTATGTTTTTGAATTTCTTTTTGAAATAAATTTTTGTATTTTACCTTTGGAACCTTTACCTTCCGCTTGCTAATATTTTGATGTTTGCTCCACAGGTGCTTTAGGCATGATTGGTCTTCAAAGTTGATTTTTCTTCAATTACCTGCATACAAGATTTTATTATGAACTAGACACTTGTGCTTGGACTAATAATCAAACTGTTGCTGCAGAATCAGATTAGCTGCAGAACAAGATCAGCTACGGAACGGAATCAGCTGCAGAACATGGAAACAACTGCAGAATGTGAAAACAACTGCAGAATGTGAAACAGAGAGTAAAATATGGCTTATGAATGAATGAAATGGAAATGGCTGTGTAAGTGAAAATAAGACATGATGATAAATGAAAAATGGAGATGAAAGAAATGTTGGGAAAGGAAAAATTTATTGGTGAAATATGGAAATGGAAAGAAGTGAAGCTATAAAAGTAAAACAGAGTGAAATGAAATGAGACAATGAATTTTGCAGAATGCTGAGTGACTGTGGCTTTTTGTCACCATTTTTTTCAGAAAGGAAATGGAAAATATAGGGTGTCAGAAACTTCTGATTTTCACCCTGTATTTTCTATATAAGCATGCCAATCAATGATTGGTTTTCAACCTTATACAATTTTTTTTTTCTCTTTTTTTTTAGATAGGAAAAACAAAGACTAAGTTGGTGGAGAAGAAGGATTCTTCTTCACTAACTTCATTTCAGAATTGTTCTAGAAGACCTTGATGAACTCCTCCTTTGAAATTGGTTTTTGATATATTTTCAATCTATGACCATTCACAAGAAGAGGAGTTTGACTTTCATCTATTGTTCTGATCCTCACTGCTCCATTACTGAAGACTTTTTCAATCTCATATGGCCCAAGCCAATGAGTTTGAAACTTCCCTTGAAAATATTTAAACTTTGAATCAAATAACAGTATCCAATATCCCTCTTGAAACCTCTTGTCCTTGATATATTTGTCATGCCATTTAGCCCTCTGTTGTTGGACTATACCAGTCCTTTGAACTGCTTCTTGCCTGATTTCATCAAGTTCATTTAATTGCTCCAGTCTATGCTTTTGAGCCTCTGATAAATCCATCCCCAACTGGACTGCCATCTTAAAAGTTCTGATTTGGAACTCTATAGGGAACAAGACTTGTTTCCCATAAACAAGTTCATAGGGTGTATGTCTCGTTGTGTTCCTCCATGTAGTTCTATAGGCCCATAAGGATTTAGGAAGCCTTTCTGCCCAATCTCTTCTATGTAGATGCACAATTTTGGTGAGGATTCCTTTAATCACTTTATTTGTAGACTCCACTTGACCATTTGCTTGTGGATGATAGGGAGTAGATTTCCTATGCTTGATCTTGTACTCCTCCATAAGCCTTTCCATCATGTTGGATGTGAATTGAGATCCCTGATCTATCACAATTTCTCTAAAGCCCACTTTTCAAAGGGTTTGATAAGTACTTGAGTTTGTAATGGCATTTCATTTGAGGGAGCAGGTTTCCCTACCCTTTGGCAGCTATCACACCTTCTGACATATTCTTTAGCATCTTTGAAGATGGATGGCCAATAATATCTTAAAGAAAGGATTTTATAGGTTGTCCTCTTGTTAGCAAAGTTTCCACCACACGGCTCATCATGATATGCTTTGAAAAGATCAGGCATTTCATCTTCCCTGACACACCTTCTGATCAAAAGATCTGGCCCTATTTTATACAATTCGTTAGTGATCCATGAATATCTTGCACTTTCTTGAATAATCTTTCTTTTATCTCTAGGAAACAAATGTGAAGGTAACTTCCTTGTAACCAAGTAATTAGCAACATCTGCAAACCAAGGAGTTTGAGTAGTTACTGCAAAAAGATATTCATCAGGAAACTTATCTTCAACTAGAGAGTCTTCTTTGATATTCTGAATCCTGGACAAGAAATCAGCAACTGTGTTTTGTTTTCTAGGTCTATCTAGCACAGTAATGTTGAATTCTTGCAAAAGTAAAAGCCATCTTGTAACTCTGCCATTAGTAATAGGTTTATTCATCAAATATCTAATTGCAGAGTGATCTGTATGAACAAAGGTTTCATAGCCTGTTATATAGTGTCTGAACTTATTAATTGCATGAACAACAACTAAAAATTCCTTTTCAGTCACAGTATAATTCAACTCAGTGGGAGTCAAATTCTTACTTGTATAGTAAATGGCATAAGGAATCAAATCTTTTTGTCCCAATACAGCTCCCAGAGTTGTATCTGAAGCATTTGTGGAAATATGGAAAGGAAGTTTCCAATTTGGAACTCTTAAGATAGGTGCTTCAGAAATTTTTGCTTTCAAGGTTTCAAATACCAGTTGGCAATCAGGACTCAAACTGAATTCACAATCTTTTGTAAGCAATTTGAAGAGTGGAGATGCTATTTTAGTGAAGTTTTCTATAAACCTTCTATAGTATCTTGTAAATCCTAGAAAAATTCTAACATCCTTTTGGCAATTTGGAATTGATAACTTAGAGATGACTTCAACTTTAGATTTGTCAACTTTAATCCCTTCTCCCGAGATGTGATGTCCTAAAACAATACCTTCTGTAAACATCATAAAACATTTTTCATGGCTTAGTGAAAGGTTTGTTTCTTTACATATTTTAAGAACTTTTTCCAAAATTTCCAAAGCTTCTTCAAATGTGTTTCCATAGACTGTAAAATCATCCATATATACCTCTACACAATCATGTATTAGATCAGAAAAAAATTCCTAGTACTGCTCTTTGGAACGTTGCAAGAGCATTACACAACCCAAAAGGAAGTACTCGGTAGGAAAAAGTACCCCATGGACGAGTAAATGTGGTTGTATCCTGATCCTCAGGTGCTACCTGAATTTGATTATAACCACTAAAACCATCCAAGAATGAGAAATACTTCTTACCTGCTAATGTATTTAACACTTGATCTATAAAGGGCAAGGGAAAATGATCTTTAAGGGTTGCTTTATTCAATTCTCGGTAATCAATGCACACCCTCCATTTGCCATTCTTTTTAGGCACAATTACCAAGGGAGAAACCCATTGGCTATCTGAAATTGGGTAAATGAAGTTTACATTTAGCAATTTTTGAAGCTCTTCTTTTACAATCTCCCTAAGATTTGGATTCATCCTTCTATGAGGTTGTCTGATAGGTCTACTATTTTCCTCAATATAGATATGACAGATACAAGTCTTAGGATCAATGCCTTTCATGTCGCTGTATTCCCATGCAAATGCAGCAGAATGTTTTTGTAATGTTTTGGTTAGCTCTTCTTGTTGTAGTTTCTCCAAGTTTTTGTTTATGTTCAATGTCCTACCTAGAAAATTTTCAATTGTAGAGCTACCGAACTCTTCCATAGAATAGAGAGACATCTATCTAGATGACAAGAATTCAACATTAGATTTTTATTGAAATTGTGCATGATCATATTCTGAAGATGTTTCAAAATTTTCCAATGTGTTCAAAATTTGACTATCTTCACTAATTTCTGGCATAGTAAAGAGAGGCTGAATATCATCTTCATCATCAATCCATTCCTTATCATCTATTTCTATGATTGCTTTTGCTGGAGGATACAAAGTAAATTTCTTTGTTGAATTACCATCATAAATATACATGTCACCAGATCTACAACTAATAAAAGCATCAGTTGTGGCAAGCCAAGGTCTTCCTAATATGAGTGGGTGTCCCCCTAAATTATTCTTGGGAGTTTTTTTTTTTTTTACATAATCGGTCGCTGTTTGTATTCCAAAAAGAATATTGAGGAGGCTAAGCTCCTATGTTACAAGGTATTATGCCTAGGAAGCAGAGTAAGGAAATATTACAGGGAAGACAAAATTCCTCTTTGCTTCTGTCATGCTTGACTTTTGGAAAACCTGAACAAGTATAGATTCTAATAAACTGAAACAGTAAGAAACAGAATTTGCAAGACATGCTTAGTCTATGTTTATATGACTAATTTGGTGGGCTATAGATTCTTTAGGTTTGCCTTCAGCTTCTGCGTTCCGTAGATTTGAAGAGCTAGTGCTGGGAGCGATATTCTTTTCCAGGATGAACTTCAGAACGTCAATGGAATATTTGACATGGCTACGTCTGTTTGAGAGGTCATTGAACTACTCCTGAAGGGAAGAAACTCTATGGAGAAAGAGATTGAGGTCGACCTCATGCTTCTCCTTAGTGATTTGGGTATGGATGTCGATTTTGGTGTCCAAAATCTTCTGATGAGCACGGATTTGCTCCAGTTCTACTTGCAGGTCCATGCAGTGAAGGCAATCTTCATTTCTCACCATTTCGAATGACCAGTCTGAGTTCTTCGAGCGCTGTGAGAATAGAGCGCTGCTAAAGTGTTGAACCAACGTGCCTGGGGAGAAAAAACTGAAAGGAGGAGGGGTAGAATAGAGGGAATGGGAGCGAAGGCTCTGAGCTGAAGGATGGCCAAGAGCAAATGACAGATGAAGCGGGTGCAGCCAGAAAAAAGATGAGATGCGATACTGAGCGAGGGAGAGAGCGGTTAAGTAGGCGAGCTTTGTCGAGGGGTTAAGGGAGAATAGGGTGGAAGTCACGGGAGAAGTGCGAGGTGGATCACGGGAGGGGAAGGAGTGGAGTAGAGCAGTATAGGTGATGGGACAGGAAGGGGAAAGGCAGATCAAATCCAGAGATTTGGAGGTAAAATCATCATGATGGTGAATTCCCATGTGGATTCTGGCAGCGACCAAAATCTGAGTCTGCTTGATGACGCTGCAAGTGTCAGTGAGAGTTGATTTGCTGCGAGCCTTTATAAGAATTGATTTAATTCTGATCATGGTAGATAAAGTTGGGATTCAATGGAGTTTCATGAAAGATTGCCTATGGATCTGGTGCAAGCTCTATTGGAACAAGTGTCAACCTCCTTATTGAAGGATCGAAGAACATGGAAGAAACGAATATCCATCATTTGCTGTGAGAGAGCTTGACACCAATTGATAATTTGATGCAGGAGTACATTAGAGGCACTTCGGTTGTGAACCATTAGACTTATGATGACGGCTGAGCCTCCAAGGACCACTGTAGTGTTTATGCCAAGTTTTTGAAGCTAAATGAGCACTTGGTATAGAGTGAGAGCTTCAGCCCTGTTGTTGGAGAGGGGGCCTAACCCCCATTCATAAGTCATTTTGATTTCTCCGTTGGCATTGTAGATGATTCCACCAACCCCTACTGTTCCTGGATTAGATTTAGAGGCCCCATTGAAAAAGAGATAGTGGGTGTTGCTGTTTCTAAGCCAAGTCAAGAAATCCTCATCTTTCAATCTTATTTTCCAACTGTGATTAGAGTTGTTGAGTTGGTTGCTAATGTTACTCCCTCTTTGGTTGTTGTCGCTTTTATCCAATAGATACCCTATGAAATTCCTTTCCTCAACATAGAGATTAGCGATGTCAATTTTCTTTTGACTCTTGACTACGATGGTTTCTAAAGTAAGACTCCTAGCCTTGTTACATAATTTCCTTGTGTTGGTTTCTTTGTCTTTGAAGACCATGCGGTTTCTTGCTGACCATATGTTCCAAAGAAGAGGATAGGGAAGAGCATCCCAAACTCTTTTAGCAATATTATGCTTCTTTCGTTGCCACGAATAGTTATTTTTCCAAAGGTGTAGAACTTCAACAATGGAGCTTTGGGGGTTCCAGGGAGATGGGTGTTAAAAGAGATTTCTTTCCAACAGGCAATGGCAAAGGGGCAAGCGATGAAAAGATGTTGGATGGTTTCTTCATCAGCTTGGCAGTTTGGGCAATGGAAAGGACCAATTATGCCTCATTTTTGCAAGTTATCAGAAGTGAGAACTTTCCCCTTTAGGAGGACCCAAATGAAGAATTTTATTTTTTGGAATGGTCTCTGATTTCTAGACAATTTTCTAGTGCGGCCAAATGGGCATGGGGTATTCATTGTTACAGAAATGCTGGTGGGCAGCTTTGATTGTGTAATCGGAACCTGAAGGGTCCCAACGGAAGCCATCGATGCCGTTTTTTTGAATTGGAGCTATGCTATGAAGGTGGGCTTGAAGATTAGCAAAACTTGCTTCGAGGTCTATGGGTATGGCTGGGAAGGTCCATCCTGTCCAAGTCTGGGATTGGTTATCCCACTGAGATATCTGGTCCAAGTAATGGAGCCCTATGTTGTCAAAGAAGGTGAGGATTTGATCAGTTCCAGGTTTGCTGTTGATGGGTTGCTGTCCCATTATTCTGTCTGCTCCAATTTTGATGTTGGTGCCGCCCTTGGGAACTTTGGAAATGTTTTGGGCGAGAAGGGGGATTGCTTTCTTGCACAACCTCCAGATTTTAGAGCAAACTCTGTTAGGGATATCATAATCCAAGAGGTGTTGTCTTGGATGGTTTAGATATTTAGCTTCCAACACACTTTTCCACCAAGAAGATTGGCCATTGATGAATCTCCAAACAATCTTGCCACCGAAAGCTAGATTTAGGATTTTGGGAGATCTGATTCCTAAGCCTCCACGATCCTGGGTTTGAATGACCTGCTTCCAATTTATAAGATTGTACTTATTTTTTTCACTTTTCCCCCCTTGCCAAAGAAAATGACGGAGGATTACTTCCATTTTGTGATGAAAAATAGCAGGAGCTTGCAGTAGCGTGAATTGTTATAAGGGTAAGGAAGAGAGACCTATTTTCAGGAGTACAAGACGGCCTGCTGGATTAAGCCAAGTGGAACCCCATTGATGCACTTTCCTTTTCATTTTATCAATGATAGTATCCCACACTTCAGCTTTTAGAGGACCAACGCTCACTGGCATGCCCAAGTAATTGAAATTCCCCCAGTCTAATTTGTAAGGGACCCCAAAAGTGCTAGTGATGTTATGCAGGACTTGAGCAGAAGTGTTCCAACCATAGATGCAACTTTTGAGCTGATTGACCATACCTCCTGAGTATCCCATGTATTGGTCTAATAGGGCTTTGAACCGGCGGGCTATTATATTGGAGGCTCCTCCCATTAACAGTGTATCGTCAACAAATTGAGAGTGGTTTATGTTTTTGACTCCATTCCAAAATTTAATACCTTTGATAAGACCGACACGCCGATTGTAGTCCAAGGCTTTACTAAAGGACTCAGCCATCAAGATGAACAGGTAAGGAGAAAGGGGACAACCTTGTCTTAGCCCTCGTGAGGATTAGAAGGATGGTCCTATTCTGCCATCAACAAGAGGAGAGATCCAAGGGCCTGCTATGCAAGCTTTGATGAGATCAAGGAAGAGCACATCAAACCCCATTTTCTTGAGAACTGCAAGGAGAAATGAGTGTCTGACTCTGTCGAAGGCGTTGGCTAGGTCCAATTTTAGAATGAAACCTTTTTCCTTTCTAGATTGGCTGGAGTGTATGGCTTCTTGGACAAGGAGAATTGAGTCAGAAATTTGCCTGTTGGCCAAGAAACCTCCTTGATTTTTAGAGATGAGTGAGGGGAGGAGAGGTTTAAGACGAGAGGCGAGGATTTTGGTTAGAATTTTGTAAGAAGAATTGCAAAGAAAAATGGACTGAAATTGGGAAAAGGATGAAGGTCGATTCTCTTTAAGTAGGAGGGCAAGATGGGTGGCATTGGTGAAACCTCCAATTTTACCCTTGCGTTGAGTCCATTTTATCATCTTGCCAAATATTTTTAGGTTGTTCCCCAATAAGCTTGGTAGAAGTAGATGGGGAAACCATCTGGGCCAGGAGCTTTGTCTGGTTGGAGCATCCAAACAACTCTTCTTATTTCTTCTTCTTCGATCTCCTTGATCAAGTTTTCATTAACTTCCTTGCTGATCTCAGTGGGGAGGTGTTGCAGCAGATCTGAATAATCTTCCACCTCTTTTGTTTCTGTTAAAAGAGCACTGTAATGATCTGAGGCTGCCTTTCTAATGGCACCTTGAGTGGTTTGGAGATTGCCTTCAGCATCGATGATGGAGGTAACATTGTTCCTAATTTTCCTGACAGTGGCCTGCTTATGAAAAAAGGCAGAATTTTTATCTCCTCCTTGCAGCCATAGCTGCCTTGATTTTATCCTCCACTTTTGCTCCTTCGCTCTATTGGCACGATATAGCTGGAAGTAGAGATCGCCTTCAAGAGTTTTATATTCCTGGGAGAGTCCTCGTTCTTCAATTATGCTGTGGATTTTTTCCAATTTGCTTTTTATCTCAGATTTGTCCTTCTCAGGTTCCGTAAAGCAGTTTTTTGCCCATTCCTTCAAGGCGTATTTAGTCCTTTTTAACTTGCTTTCCCATATGTACCCCGACGATCCTTCTATGTGCTAACACCAAGTGTTGTTGACAATCTCTTGGACAGTAGGAATACTGCTCCACAGAGGGCTATATTTAAAGGGAATAGGCCCTAAGGGGCAGTGGGTTTTGAGAACAAGAGTTGTGGGGTAATGGTCAGATGCTGAGTAAGGGAGAACGGTGGCATAAGCAGTGGAGTAAGATGAGAGGAGCGTGACATTCACCAAAATCCTGTCAAGCCTTTCCATGATATTACCTTTGCCCAGTCTGCGATTATTCCAGGTGAACCTGCGATTTTTTGGAACAATGTCAACTAGATCGTGATCCTGCATGATGTTCTCCAACTGAGATCTGTAGGGGTCATGAGAGAAGAAACCTCCTCTTTTCTCATTGGAGTGGAGGATGAGATTGAGGTCTCCACCGAGAATAATATTGTTGCTTCCTTCTTCATCTATGTTTGTTTTGAGGGAATTCCAGCACTGCTCTTTGTCTCTGTAATGAATTGGTGCATAGATGTTATAGATGACAATCCTTTGGTTATCTGTTAAATTCTCGAAAGTGGTTTTGATCCAATACTGGCTGACTGTATCTGTTATGTGATTCCAAATGTTGTGGTTCCAGAGGGTTGCAATTCCCCCAGAGGCACCCCTTGATTCGCTTATGCATCCATTATACTATTTTAGCTGACCAATGATTCCTTTCATTTCTTGGTATCCTTATTTTGTTTCTTGTAGCAACAGGATTTCTGGCTTCTCATGTATTATTAGATCTTTTAGGGCAACTATTTTGGAGGGGTGCCCTAGTCCCCTGCTATTCCAGGATAGAACTTTCATCATTGAGTGTGTGGGGTACAGAGAGTTGCTTGCCCTCCTTGCTCCTTGTGCATTGCTTCTTTATTATTTTGCCCCAAAATATAAGTTTCTATGGGATTTTGAGTACCCATGTAAATATCCTTTTGAGCATTTTCGTCTCTCTGTTGCTTTGAAGACTTTTTTCCTAGCCCTTGTTTTCTTTGTGTGTCCATAGTTACACCGTGCTCTTCAGGAGAACATCGGGTAGATCTAGAAGAGGGAGGGTCGTGGGAAAAGGAGGAGGAGATAAGTAGGGGGGGGGTCAGAGGGTTCAGAGGGTTCAATGGCATCAGCTTGGGAAATGGAAGGGGGGTTGTCTTCAGGGGGAGCGATAGCGGAAAAAGGATTGGATGAAGCAGGGGGAAGGATAGATGAGGTGGAGGGGATGGAAGCATTTGTTTTGGGAGGGGCTGCTTCAGGGTTTGCCTTGGGGTTGGGGCCAGTCTTCTTTTTCTTGACTATTTCCCATTGCTCATCTTGCGAAACATTTTCAACATTAACTAATTTAGAGCAATGATTGGCAAAATGGCCATATTCGTGACATACCTTGCATTTAAATGGGATTTGCTCGTAGTCCAATTGTTGGATGTGCGTCCAATCATCCACTTTGAGTTTGATGGCCTCAGGGAGGCCTTTGCTGAGATCAAATTCAACACAAATGCGGGCGCAGGCTTGCATGTTATCTTTTGGCTCACTACGGTCAATAAATCTTCCAACAACAGTCCTGATGGCTCAAATTGATTCGTCTCCCCAGCAGTGGAGAGGAAGGTGAGGGAGCCGAGCCCATACCGGGACTGCGCTAGGGATATCCAATTCAGGGTCGAAATCTGGAGTCCATTTGTTGAGGTATAAGCCTCTGGAGTCCATGAAATATGGTCCGTTTTTAAAGATTAAATCCTTTCCTTCTCTTGATTCGAAATGGAAGGTGAAATACCCTTTCGCGCAGAAGTGGATAGAGATTTTGCTTTGTATTTTATCAGACTAGTTTTATTCGACCCATATTTGCACTGTCTTCAGAGAGGGCCAGAGACCAGTGAATTGTACGATAAGGCCTCGTTCTACTAATGAAAGTGCTGCCATGCGAGGAAGTGTTGGAGGAAGGATTACCTCTTGCAAGACATCTAGCTTCTGAATGAACTTAGAGATTGTTGGGCGAGGGCGCTGCGGGGGCAAGGATTTGACCAGGGCTGAGAAGGCCAGTTGGGCGATAGCCACCTCCGGGGTTGCATTTGGAAGGGCCATGGCTAAGAGCCGAAGGTCGAAAGAGTGCAGCAGTGGTGCGACCTAGCAGGGCGAGAGCAGAGCGCAACCTAGCAGGGCGATTCCGTTCGAGTTTAAATTATTCTTGGGAGTTAAGATCATGAAATCAACAAGATATTCCCAAGAATCTAAGTATACTGAATATCTTCTAGTACACAATCTAGTTTGATTACTGATCTATCTGCAAGTTGCAGTAAGGTAGGTGTGTAAAGAAGATTAGGAAGTTTAAGCTGCTCCATAGTTTGTCTACTCATGATGTTTATTGTTGCCCCTAAGTCAATCAATGTATTTGGAATTTCAATTCCATTTATATGTGTCTTGACAATTGGACTTCCTAGATCCACATATTTCTGCATGGCAATTTTTCCCATCATTATGTCTGTTATCTTTCCTACCAGGTGAATTCTTTTTGTTTCTTTTGATCTTCTTCTTGGTCTTTTGATGCTCAACTCCTTTATTGTCTTGGCTAGAATTGGAATTTCTCTAATGGCTTGTAACAAAGGAACTTTGATATAGACATTATTCAATTCATCTAGAAAATCATAGTTGGGCAACAAGATCTGTTTTTCTACTCCTCTATCAATTTGTAGTCTCTCGGGAAAAGGAGGTGTAGAAGTAGATGTTGGTTGCTCAATGATAGGAGTTGTATTCACTGGTTCTTTTTGTTTTCCTTTTTCAATGTTTTGGTTTTAGAGAGATGTTTCCTCAAAACTTTTATTGACTTTTAGAGAATCTTCCTCAGAAGTGTCTTGTTCTTGAATAACTACAGAAGGTCTTTCCTTTTCTAATATCCTACCAGATCTTAGTTGAACATCATTAAGATCTAGTGGAGTAATCATGTAAGTTGGAAATTTTTGTCCTTCTACCATGTAAGCATTCTGAGGGTTTTTATTGTTGGGGTTTGGTAATGGTTGGGCAGGCAACTGATTTGGTTTCTGCTAAAATGGCAGCAAGAGTTGAGGATTTTGACTTTGTTGTGGGGGTTGTTGTAGAAATGGCAATGAAAGTTGAGGGTTCTGATTTTGTTGTTGTGGTTGCCAATTTTATTACTGATTTTGTGGGGGAGGATAATTCTGATAAGATGGAGGATATTAATAATATTGAGAAAATCCCCCATAAGGATTTTGTACCCCTTGTGCTCACAGTTGAGATTGATACTAAGATCAAGGTTGAGGCCAAGGTTGCTACCAAGAATTCCAGTTTGGTGGGGGTTGAAGATACATTTGATTGTTAAATCCTTGATTTTATGGCCCCAACCAAGGTCTTATTGTAACAAAACAAAGAGATTCTGCAGAATTTGGGACTGTTTCCTCTTGAAAGACAACCTTAAGACCTGGGATTGAAGGACAACCCTTAGTTTCATGGCTTTCCGAATAGATCATACAAGTTTCTACAATTTTTGCATCTAAAGGGCATTCCCTTAGAGCATGTTTCTTTCTACATTTTGGACAAAAAATGGCTAAAGCATCGGCGTCTATTTTCTGCTTGTTTTGAATTTTAAGGGTGTCTAGTTGCTCGCTAAGGCTCCCTAAAATGTCAATTTCAAACTCATCAAGCATATTGCCAATTTCTGCCCTGCTTACAGATCCAATTGCAGATTTGTTTGCTCTAACAAGAGAAGGATCTCTTGGCCCTTTCCCTGTTTTAGTTTTCCCTCTTGAGAGATGAACACACAGTTCTTCTATATTATTCAATGGAAGTTGAGAGATATCTCCCTTCCCCATCATGTTAAGGATATCTATCCACTCATCTCTAATGGCCTTTAACAAAAGAGCTTTCAAATTTTCTTCATCTAAATTGTTCATCTTTTCTCTTTTCAAATTATAGTTAAATCTCTCAATCAAATCTTCTAAGTTTTCATCCTCTCTTTGCATCATTTTGAACACCTCATCTTTATGATTGGTAGGCATGCAATAATCCAAGTATCTATCCAAAAATGCCTTTTTCATGTCATTCCATGTTCTAATGGATTGAGTGACTAACCCCATGAACCATTTCAAAGCAGCCCCTTTCAATGTTGAGGGAAACAATTTAAGTTTTTAAGAGTCTTCTAGATAGTCATAAGTTCTGCACAAGACTTCAAACTCAAACAAAAATGTTTCAGGGTCCTCACTTCTCAACCCATAGAAGTTTGGGAGGACAGATGGTGAGATATTTTTCATTGTGGTATGTGTTTCTTCATCCACTATAGGGAATCCAAAAGAGTTATCTATTTCCCTATTTCCTCTGCCTCCTCCATTATTACCTCTACCTCCACCATTATCTCCTCTACCTCTTCCTCTACCCCCTCCTCCAAACAGTGAGAATTCTCCATCTTGTTCCTCTTCTGCCATTATAGTTTCTTCAGAGTCAGTATAGGGTTCAACTTGTAAGGTTATTCCCTCCTCTAGTTCTTATATTAATGGACTATGGGAGAGAGTTTCTACTTCTTCTTCCTCACCAGGTATTCCTAATTCTTTAATTACAATAGGCTCTCCTGTGGAGGTGTAAAAGGTTATCCCTACTGTTGGAGATTCAAAATTTTTCTCTCCTAGGACTGTCTTGGTAGATGAAGTAGGAGAATCTTTTGATTGAGTTTCTGCACCTTGAATTCCAGGAATCCTATGGCTGGGAGTATGAGTCTGGGATGGAGGTGTGTCTTTTCTAACTCTTGGTGGAGTAGTTGGTGTTGTAGGAATCGAACTTCTACCCCTAGCTATAAATCTACCCCTAGAGTCTCTTTCTCTATGCATGTCATTGTTTTGTTTTTTTTAATATAAGAGATAAGGCTACCTAGTTACACTTCCCCGGCAATGGCACCAAAATGTTTGGTCAATTTAGTGTCCTAAATTGCTCTACATAAATTATCAATCCGCGTATCGTAAACTGATGAAGTGTAGTGCACTCTATGTGCTAGATGACCCTTTCTTACTTCATTGTTTTTGAGTTTTATGTTGTTTTGGGGGTTTTTGATCCTTTAATCCCTACTGATTTACAATGTACTTAACAAAATCTTAAATCTAACTTATGTAAAGACTATTAAGAGCCTAAAGAAATGAGAACCAAAAGAGCTTAAGTAAGCTTTGGAAGCAAAGTTTAATCAAGAAATGAAAATAGAGTTTCTATTTCCAATCATATCATTATTTCCAAATCATGAGCTACAAACTAAAAAGTAAAATTGCAACTACTATCTATTCAATTTAAAAAAAAAAACCAAGACTAAATGAAATACTGAAAACTGAAAGTGAAATTGCAACTATTGTCTAATCTATTACAAGAACAAAACCAAATGAAATACTAAAACTGAAAGTGAAATTACAACTATATATTATGGAAACGAAACTAAATGAAATACTAAAACTAAAAATAAAATTGCAACTATCTATTATGGAAAACAAAACTAAATGAAGTGCTTGGTTACTCTACCTCTCAATTTTGGGAGAAAAACCTCCTTGTGATGGCATTTTGAGGAATTATGTACTTCATTATTCTAAGAAAATAAATGTGCGGATACAAGAAAGACTCATTGCATGAATGAAGTATTCAACCACTTAGTTTAAGATGAGTCATCAACTAGAAGGGCTTTTTAGAAACATTCATCTACACCATGAGTCAATAAACTAGTAAGGAAATGGCAAGAGCAATAATGGTACTGATCAGTTTAATTGAAAACCTAAAGACTAATGAAACAACAAATGAAACAAACTACTCTACACTACTGAATTCAACTTCTAACTACTGATAAAAACTAGAAAGAAATTAAGCAAAGAGAAAGCTATTCTGTATTGAAAGAAGCTATTCTGCATTAGTAAGAAAATGATAAAGACTGCATTATAAACAAGGTTAGTAAATGGTTATGAACACTATGGAAGAAATGATGAATTTACAGTTAACTAGAGAAGATAAAACAAAATGAAATAAAACCTCAGTCAACACAGGGGCCCTCTGCAACTGCTCAGGTTATGCGTACTCAATCAAAACTCCAAGAAACTCCTTCACATATCCATGAAACTTGCAGTCTTCATATTAAAAAAACACAAGAAATGAGTTTTCAAATTTACAGAGCAGTAGTCTGAGCTTAATACATCAGGAAATTCGAACTGGTTCTGAGTTCTTTACATAGGTATTTATAAGAAAATTATACAACTGTTTGTGGAGAAAAATAAGCTACAGCCAAAAACACGTAGCAGACAGGCACACAGAATTTTCTTCCTCGGCTGCTGGAGACATAAATCTAAGATGATGGCTGTTGGATTCGGTTGCACAGATGGCTGTTGGAGTCCGTGGGTTCAAGAAGTTGTTTCAGATCCCATCACTATGAAACGTGTACAAAACAGAGTCTTGTTGCCTTTGGTCTCTCTACGTTTGACTTCTTCATTGACCGGAGTCTTGTACCATCTTCCTTGTCGACCTGGGCTAGGTGAATAGGACACGATCCATGTCATGATGATTTCCAAGCTGCCCATGTAATTAGTTTCTCCTTCTGACACCTGGAACCTATTAAAGCATGGAAGTAGCTACGGAACAACTGATTAGTTGCAGAATAGGCTGCGTTCCGTAGCTAAAAGACAAAAACTTATTCAAACAGCAAAACATAAAAGCATAACATGTAAATCACTAAAATGTTCTCCTTAAGGCAATGTATACTGGTTATTGATGATAGGGATGCATTTTCTTCATGGAAAAACAAAGAAAAGTGATAAGAAGAGTTGCTAAGAAAAGGGTAGTTTTGAGGCTCAACATTAGCTTCCCTGTAAACATGTTGTATAGTGATCTTCTGAAAAGAGGTAATAAGAAACTTGATATGATCCATCCAGTCGCGGAGGTCTCGTGGAGCGATGGATGAGTATCCCAAAATTCCATCTATGAGAGTTTTTGAGTCGATGTATACATGGATGACCTCCAAAGATTTCTCCCTGGCAAACCAAAGAAGCCCCCACAAAGCCAAAGTTTTTTCTCTGGTATTTGAGCCCATCCCACCATTCCAATGTAGTTTATAATGTTCTCTCTCCTTTATTCTAAGCCAAGCTCCACATCCACGTTTAATGCCCTGTGTTGCACCATCAAAGTAACTTGGCAGCAAACAAAATTGTGGAGGCATATACCAGGTGTTAGTTTTTGTAGAAACAAATGTGTTCTGGCCACAAAATTAGGTGGAGAGGCTAGAATACATGAGATCTCCAAAACCCAAAAATCGTTTCTGGAAATTCCACATAGAAGTGACTTAATTAGTTATTAATAATTTTTTAAATATTTCCTAAGTCTAAACTCAGGGAATATGGTTAATTAATGAAAATTAATTAAGTCAAGGTGAGAATCATCTAGAAACTCACACAGATCGACTTCAAGATGATCCTAGCCATTTATTAATATTTAATATTGGTTGTTGGAGTCTCAACAGAGGATTATAAGAAGAAGTTGATGAGCACTTGGAGAAGACGCTTTCGTAGTTTGATTTTCTTGCCAGATCGATTTTCAAAGGGCAACAACAATTTTCGGAGAGCTAGAGATCGAAGCAGGGCTAGTGAGGGGTAGAGAAGTGATCTGGAGGAAGTTTTCTAGATCCAGAGAGGCAACAACAAGGGGCCGAGTTATTCCCAGTGAAGTAGCGCAGAGCACTGTGTAGTTGCTTTTGAAGCAATTCAATTTTGCTGGAGAGAAATTTGTTTGCAGTTCCAGAGGTTGAGGAGAGGGTCTAGAGTGTCAGAGAAGCAATTTCCTCAATAGAGATAAGCATAATGACTTCATCATAGGTATTTCAAAGGCTAGATGTCATAGATTTTGCGCAAAGAAGCGCAGAGACTGACGTAGAGGGTTCAGGAGGATGAGTTTCTGAAGAGAAGTGGTGTTAGGATTGCTTGTGAAGGAAGGGTAATTCCCTTAGATAATTTTTCCCAGATTTTCTTGTTGTTTGGATTACTAGTTGTGCATCCATAGATTGTACTCATATTTCACTACTGCATAATAAAATAAAACCCTCATCTGCTCCACCAATTTTCCCAAGTTGGGTTTTTCTGGGGACTTTTGTCCAAAAATAGCAATGTCATTTTTTGTATGTTTGTGCTAGATTTTTTTCACTTTCTAGTGCTAGTTTTCTTTCACAGTATTTATTTGTGAAAATCACAGTGTGAATTATTTGGTATTTGTCGTAGCAAATTGCAAATAAATTGTTAAATAAATTAACAATTAGGAAAATAATTTCCAGTTGTTGTGATAGATGAAATTTTCACATGGTATCAGAGCGTGAGTGAACAATGTGGAAGCTCAGAAGCGAAGGTGATAATTTCATTGTTCAGTGGGAGCAATGGGCTGAAATTATCAGAGAAAGCGTAGTACCCAGCCATGTTGGTCGAATTGTTGGGAAAGGGTTATATTTTTGGTTGCAGGATTGCATAAAATTCGAGTTTCTCGAAATAGTGATTCCAGTAGACAGAGGGAGTAGCAACAACTCATATTTTCATTGAGAATATTTATTGTTGGGTGCAGTGGGTTTTGTAGTAGCAGAATCAATGTCGAGTGGAAGAGAACATCACACACGAGGGGAAATTTCTCTCAGGGGGCATCAAGTTTCAGAAGTTCAATTTTTCCAGGAAGATTGGCAATAGATGTGAGCAGATCTTCTCACTCCAAAAGGGAATGTGAGTAGCATATCCAGCAGCTGAGCAGTGGGAAAGAGGGAGATTTTCAAGTTTATTTTCTCCAATTTTGAGTTTCACAGATTTTGCAGCTTTACAGGGATGACTGTACAAGATTTCCAATAGAGGTTGTGCGAGTTATCCATAATGCAGATTTGGGCAGCAGTTTGACCTCCAATTGCGAGAAATAAGTGTTGGAGGAAATGCAAGTTGTATAGTGTGAGTTCCAATTTAAAGAAGGATCCCATCTAGGGACTAGGATTGAAAGGAGATAGTGGGTTACCAGATCCAGGAGGAGGAGGAGTATGAAACTCCAGCGTGTTAAATGGGCAGGGTCCAACACAATCACAACAAGGAGACCAGTCAAATCAGTTCTAGATTGTTGCAGCAAGATCATCACCTTTGCTATACGAGCCCAAAATATCATAGTAGCATGTTCAGTTTTAGCAGACACAATCTATCATTAGACAGTTGCAAAGCTAGTTGCAGCCAGTACTCGGGAGATAGTTGCAGAACTAGTTGTAGTGACAAAAGAAGTGCGAATTTCCCAGTTGCAGTATGCAGGTGCAATTCCAGCTAGGAGATTCCCAGTGCAGATCTACTCATTCCAGTTTCCAGTGCAGGAGGACAATACGAGTTTCCATGAGGGAGTAAAGATATTTCCCATATGGATATCGAGACTCAGAGGGAGCATCCCTATGGAAGCTGGTGCTTCAAAATCTAAGGAGATCAAACTCATTATTGTAGTAGTTGTAACAGCAATGCAGAAGCATCAGTAGAGCAGTAGCAACAATAGTATGAGTAGATCAGAGTTGTAGAGGTATGGGAAGGATCCATTGAGGAATACACCTCATGGATCATTACTTGGCTATGGGGCTCCACAATAATTAGTAGAAGGATGGATCAGTGGTAGTTGGTGTAGTCAATACCAGAGTGATAGTTGCAGACTAGTAGCAGATAGGTGTTGGGGAATGCAGTGTAGAGTTTCACACTGCAGATTCAGTAGCAGTGCAAATTCCTTGGTGGACAGTGTAGTCGCTAGTAGTAGTCAAGACTCGGGAGACATATGCATCACACTGAACATAGTTGATTTGGTATTTTATCTTATTTTCAGTTGCAGTTTTTGCAGTTGTAGTAGCAATAGATGAGATGGAGTTGCAGTGATGATGCATTGTTGGAAACAATTCAACAATGTCAACAACAACACAGATGCAACATCAAATTTGCATAGTAGTTGGTGGGAAGTAGCAGCCAAACATTAGCAGTGTGACAGAGGTGATACAGAGACAGGGTGTTATGGCAGGATGTGCAAAACTAGAGAAATAACACAGTCCTTGCTAAGAGGGATTTTTAGTTTCTGTAGAATCGGATGTGTTATAGCCAAAAAATTTGGTGGAGAGGCTAGAATACATGAGATATCCAATGTAACACCCTCCTCCAACATCTACCCAAGCAACAAGCCAACCGGGGTAAACATGTGATGAGATGATACTATGATTGGATTCAACCTCCTAGGTGACCTTAAGGAAATGAAATCGATGAAAACACATCATACAAACCTTCCACATCAGCTACAGGACCCCCGAGAACCATCCCAACAATTCTGGTAACCAACCCTCGAGTCCCACTGAGGTTATAGACCTCTTGACCTTTGGACGTGTTAGGGTCCTATAGTGATAGGATTCATAATTTTGAATTGGCTAAGTTTGAGCCCTGTAATATTGTACATACCTTTGCTTTCTGCAAATGTTTTCCATATTAAAATTTAAAAAATGTAAAGAGGGTATGTCCTAAAAGAAAAATCAAAGGACAAAAAGAATAAGAAAAGATCAAAAAATGAAAAAATATGAACCCCAAAAACAAAAATAGATCATGAAAGTGTGCAAGTCTAGATGCCACTACTATTTTACTACTTTATTATTTTAAATAATGGTTGTGTGCAGCTTGTCATACATGCCACAAACCATGGTAGTCAAAATGTTTAATCTTGGCTATTTCATGCTTTCAATTTTATGTTTATAGTTAGAGAATAAAATCTGACCAAACAGTTTAATCTTGGAAGATCATTAGATAGGTAGAGAAAATAAAAGGAGCTCATCAGTTTAATCTGAGCCCTTGGATGATATAAGGTTAAAAGTATATAGTTTACTTTTCAAAAGAAAAATGAATGATAAGGGTTTGCTAGTCTAAATGCACCCAAATAAAATGAAGAAAAAATGGTAGGGTAAGTAATGGGTAAGTAGAAGAAAGGTTGTTGAAGTATAAAGTTGATTGGATAAAAGCACATTTATCATGCTTGACTATATGTTTCAATGTGCATGAGCATTTAAGAAGGCAAAAAGACAATGGTTTACAAGTTTATTTAATTAACTCCCCTTCATTCTTTTTACCCCTTTACTTACTAATTTCTCATTCGCAAGTAAGTTCTAGTACTTAAATCCTTCAAGTCATAAAGGCTCAGAGCATTTCTCTGACTTTTGGTGGGACCGGACCCTCGGCTTAATGACTTATGGACATCAAGTATTAGAATCCCCTTCATAAAATTCATTTCCCTTCATTACCCTAATAAAACCTCTTTGCCCAAGGATAAACTTCATTTGCCTAAGAAAAGTAAAAACCCCCATGTTAAATTATATTTCACTCAAAAAACCCACAAAAGTGTTTTATCCTGAGTATGAAATGTCTATGAATAAAATGTGCAAATTTTACATTTATGCTAAGGTATGCTCACTCAGCTCATTTCATATTAAGTTTTAACTTTATTATATAAATCCCCTTATACCTTTTCCCGTATATTAAATAAATCCCCTATATAAATATCCCAACCCTTAGTTTTAATATAAACTATATAAATTACCCCATATCTCGACAAAACCGATAAATCCCATCATTAAGCCCCGCCCGATCGTTTTAACCCATGATTAAGTCTTAATTAATCCCAAACCGCCAAATATTAAAGCCTTGGCCCCCCCGAAGTCCATGCTCTTATCACCCGCACACCTCCCTCACCCGACTGTCGTTCGATCATCATCGCCCTCATCTGACGGTCCACAGCCATATCGGCCGCACTCGACGACCAACCTTTACCCGCCCAATAAGGTGGTTTTCCCCGGCCCCCAAACTGCTACGTGTCAAGCGATGGAGTAGATCGGGTGACCCCTCCTAAATACCACTCCCTCCACAAAAGCGGTGCGATGGCTTGGGAAACTGCCTCCCCACCAAACCCGAAAAACCGCCTACTATTCATATGTAAAATTACCCGCCAAAAAGTAACCGTTGCTCAATAAAAAGCCTGCGAAGCCCTTTTTGTCTTTTTTCACTCATTTTCTCTGTGAACCTCTGCAAACCAGTGTGACACCTACGAATGCTGAATTTACCAATTAACCTCAAATTCCACTCCTGAAGAAGCTGCAGAGACCTCAATCAACCTCTCGGTCCATACCAGAGCCATTCAAACATCTGCAGTTGCCGTGAACCTCAAATTTGAAGCTAATTCACCCAATTCCAGGTATTTAAAGATAAATTACCAGTCACCCTTTCCAATTTGAAAGCGTTCAGTCTGTAAAGTGTTTTAATTAAGTAAAATTAATTGAAACTACTTTAAATTTAAAATTCTGTGCCCAAACCCTTCTAAAAGCTTCCAGTTTCCATTAAAAACCTCTGAACAAACCTGAAAGCCAAATTCAAATCCATAAGAACTGAATTATGGTTTCCCCTGTCGCCATGGATGTCAGGCCTATTACAACTCCCCATTTGGACCTAGACCACCTCCCCTTGGTAGACAAGGATTTTCAAATCAGAGATACAAGTGCATATGAGGTCCTGCTCAAAATTCATTGTTTGAGTAAATATAGGTATCTGAACCATTCTAATGACATTGGCCTTTGGGCTCCAATTTTCCCAAATACCAGTTTCCCCAAGTCCATGTTTTTCCTGAAATTGTCCATATGTGCCATGCGTGTTACATTCCTAGCCAGAGAACTATAACGTCCCTTGACCAAAAGGTTTTGTTCACAATCACAGCTGAATCAATTGATGAGATGTTGCAAGTCCAACTAGGTCCTGACCTGACCCCACTCTCCATTGGGGATTTGTTAGACCTATACACCAAGTTTACCCCCTCTAGACTAGCCCAAATATTTTAAACTTTCATTGTTGAAGACAAGCACATTCATAAAGATGCCCCTCCATATGTTTCTGCCATTTTCTCTGAAAGGGGCAAGCATATTGTGACTATGATATCATGTATTTTGGGCTGCACCACTTATGAATTTGTTGATGAGTTTATCCTGGCCTTCATGTCCATTTCCACCCCAGGAAACCCTCTTGCTACTCTATACAATTATGCCCAGTTCATAGCTGAAAGGATGCATGAATAGTTTACTAGAATGCATAATGAGAGAGTATTCAAATACTCATCTGTACTATATGTTTTTGTATTATCAGTCAGATAGATTTCCCTTCACCCTTCAGAAGATTGATACTAGAGGCTAGCCCAGGTCTATCATATTTTGGACACCATTATTCCACAAGTATTCATCACCATACACTTATACAGACTTCATTGATTCTTTTGTCTATCCAGTCATGACTATGCTGTTAGGAAGTTTTCCACCCAGAATAAGCCAAGATATCAAAAGATTCCTCCAGTTTTCCAAGCAAAGTAAAGTAGGAGATTGGTACCTTTACCAAAACCACACTGAGATAAGAATCTATGGGTGCCAGCTTGCCCCATACAAACTCCCCAAATACCTCCCCATGAGGCTATTTTCTCTAGAGTATTATAGGCAGATAATGAACTCTGATGAAGTCAACTTTGTCTCAGCCAAGAAAAGGACCCAGTTCAAAGTCAAAAATCAGTTAGGCCCTTTCATTTCCAATTCTAAAGAAGCAGGGCAGGAAGCAAATCTAATTATGCAACAAATGAAGTTCCAAGACAGTTTCATGTGGAGATATGACCCTTAAGGGTTTATGACCAAACTTAGACAAAAGGTCAAATTGGGGCCTTACATTCATCATCCCATACCAAAGATAGAAAGATATGCCAACCAATATGAGTGGTTGGAGAAACACTTTCATATGCAGGGATAGTAAAAAGGTAGATGTTGAAAATACCTTGATTGATCTAGAGAGACAGCTTGATGAAAACTCATTCCTGCAGGTACCACAACAAGAAGCCACCATGAGTACCCCTACAGTTTTGCAAACTCCTCAGAATGAGGAAAAGAATCCCAAGAGGAATAGAGAGGGAGCCTCCACTTCAGGCATGGACACATCCAATGTACAGTATGAAGATAGCCAAAACAAAAGGCCAAGGCTCAATCCTATTTCAGAACAGGAAGACATAGAAGGCTCAGCAGAAGTAACCAATACTAAATTTGACATGAGCAGGGGCACAACTCCATCTGGAGAAACACAAGAGCCATCTACCTCACACACTCAAATGTTAGAAAGGCAGCTCAATGTAGAAGTCTCCTCATTCAGTAGGCCTGCTGATAAAGATAAGGATATTAAGGACAGGTTTAAAGAAATCAAAATGAGAAATGAGAAACTAAAGGCACAGTCTTATGCACAGTATCTCAAGATTACACCTACCAATAAAACTAGATTGATGTAAGCTTTTGACATCAAGGAAGGAAAGATGCAAATGTCTTTAATAAAGCCAACTGTGCAACCACCAAGGACATCATCAAAGTACAAAAAGATTTATTTTTAGGTATTGGCAAGGGATATTCATCCCATTGAACAAATTGAATTTCACAAACAGACTGGAGAAATGATTTACTCCACCCTTACAGGTAAAGCCATAGCTTCCCATCAATTACATAATTCATTGACCAATATCTCAGCTTAGTATTAGTTGGAGAAGGCCTCCTCACAGGCCAAAGACACCAAAATCAATTCTTTGGAAGACTTAGTGATTGAATTGGAACATGATCCCAAAGACATCAAATCCACTGAGCAACTAATTAAGAAAAAGAATGATGACATTGCAGCACTCAAAAAGAAATTGAAGATACCTTAGCTGCAGCATCCCTAGACACAAGAAGTCTTGGAAAACAAAACCAAGCATGAAGAATTGATGAACTTAGTCCTAAAATTAAATGATCAGTTAAGGGAGACAGAGAAGGAATTGGACAATTTAATCCAATTGAAGCAGACTGATATTGCCACAAGCTCAGTGACTGTCATCCCAATAGTCTCAACAGTTGTTCCTTCCACATTGGTAGCCTCATTGGCTCCCATAGCCCCTATGGCAACAACACAACTAGTTTCCACAGAGTCTACATCAGAAGCAGGTACATCAGGTGAATAAGTAGCAAATTTAGTTCAAGTTATGGAAGAGATGTTCATACAAGCAACAAAGATGAATAAGCTGAAAGAGAAGATGACAAGCTTGCCAAAATCATGCACAAAGAAGAAGTGCATAAAGCTGCCATAATGTGTGAAAGATTAAAGGCCATGGAGAAAGACCTAACACTGAAAGAACTGCTTGGCCAGGCCAAGGAACTATTATGGGCCAATATCATTGAATCTGTCAATGATATTTGGCCATCTATTCAGGTAATTTTTGAGCAGATAGATTTAATAGATGGCTACAGAGGCCATCCAAAAGGTAAAAGAAGAATTAGGAGAGATGCCCGAAGATGCCACTAGAGTCATCCAATTCCTTAACTGTAAAAATAAGTACGAGCTTCAAGAATTGGATATAGAGGACAAAACAAAGACAATTTTGGAGGTGAGAAAAGTTCTTTCCAAGAGAAACTTAATGCTAAACCTAGAGGACAAATGTCAGAATATGCAGGTATCCGTTGATAGGTTTATGGCTAAGTTTCAAATTTTGAGAGAGAAAGGGTTACCCAGTTCCTTAGTAATAAATGACAAGCTCATGACACAACATGATTACAATAGCAAAATCAGAGAACTAGCAAAAGAACATGCCAGTACATCATCAATCAAGGCATTGCAAACAGGCAAAGTACTTGATCAAACATTTGAAAACTTGTTTCACCTCCAGCATGAGGTAAAACACTTGTTTATCAATAAGCCTACTTTTGCCAAGTACACCGAGGTAGATGAAAGATCCAATTACCTGATGCTGAAACATGGGAGAAATTGACTGATTTACTGTGAGAAATATGCAGTAAAAAAGTTAATGTACAATAAAAGTGAAACAACTACGTAAAAAGATGAATACAGAACAACAGAGTCAAAGTGTGTCAGTGTCAAAGTGTATCAGATAAAGTCCAAAATTAAATGAAGATTCCAACATAAAAGATCAAAGAGCAAAGCAGCATAAAGGACTAAAATCAAACCATAAAAGCCAACAATACTAAAATAAAAGGGACAGCATGAAATAGTTCAATAGCTATCTCTATCTTCTTGCAAGAAGATATTTTTATTTCCTAGATTAAATCTCAAGTTAGTTTGAGATATTTTGTAATAATTGTTTGTATAAATACTTCACAATTCGAAGTATGTAGTGTGGACTCTATTAGACATTTCTATAGACTTTTTTATCAAGAAGAACTAGAAGGTTATTGTATCAATTGATGAGCCAACAAGCTGGATTGATTAATAAAGATCAGACTGTTCTGAGGATTCATGTGTTGAGCGAATATCAGATAAGTATTTTCATGTGTCTTTGTCAATTTCTCAAAGCTATTCAAAATCTTGTGTGTGTTTCAATCTAAATGCTATAACTAGAATAATATTTCAGAACTTGTTTAAATCACACTTTGTTTTAACAATTAAGCATTTGAATGTTTTCTTCTGATATTTAAATTAAAGAATTCTTAATTTCTCTTTAGTTTAAATTGATTTCATAAATAATCCAGATTAAAGGATTCTTAACTGCCCTTTGATTTTGATTACCCCTGCCTTTTTCATTATTTGGGTTTGAGAACCTTTCACTGCTCTCTCACCCCGAGTGAAACCCTTTCACCCCTCTGTCTCAAACATTCTGAAATACACTCTGCTATCTTGCCCTTGGAACATCCCCTTTAGTGAGTTTATCCAACCTTGCTTCCTTATCAGTTGACTCCATAGCCCAATGGTCTGAAAGACATCAATTTATCCATCTGTTTAAGAGATCCCACCACCCAATTTCAAACAAAATCAAAACCCCTTGAACAATCATAGCTAGCCTAAAACATCTTAACTAAAACAAAGTTAAAACTTAAAGAGAGAGCCCTCTCTGAGCATCAAGAAGGCTAGGTCCTGATCTCCAAAAGTGGATAGTGGTTACCTTTGGTTTTTCCTTTTTCTTACTTCAAAGGAATTACTAGAGTGATAACAGGATGCTCCCATGATATGGGTCTAAAAACATCCAGGAGGCTCTGGATGCTCTCATGACAAAGCATGCCAACGTTCAGGGACTATTTTTCTCAGTGTTGTGCCAGTTTCCCCATGATTTGAGCCACTTTATCAGGCCAGAGCCTAGGTGACTACCCAGAAATGAATGACACCTTCAGAATATAAAGATAACAATGAAACGATGATGCAAATGAAAATACTTGAACAAGCCCTTGACTCGACCCTTACTAGCCATGACGGGAATTTCGTCAAACATATCACAATATGTAATCTATAGGTGTAAACAATAGTTCTAAGCATAGGGGTCTCATACTCATCTGAGAATCGCTAAGAGACATTGATGCCTCAACACTTTAGCTGCAGTTTCATCCATTAGGTAATAGATACATTTTTCATTCAATTACAAGTAAAAACATGATGAGAGCCATACATAGCTACTATCATAAAACATATACATAACTAGCATAATAGCAATAGAAATACCAAGGAAATCATAGCCATATGATCCACATATAAACTAGTATAATACTCATATAAATACAAGGAGAAATAACCTCATATTGATGGGACTACCACTTTCCACCCGACTGTAGAATGGTTGAGCCAAATCTCTCTTCAGATATTCAACCCCGTGTGATTTTATTGGGAAAATTAGTTTTGTTGTGCTAAAATTCCTTTTCAGAATATGTTGAATGTGCTTGAGGATTTATGAAATTATTTCCACGTTTAAACATGGTTTTTTGAGTGCTTTTATGTAATTTTTATGTTCAAATTAACATAAACAATGACCGAACAACAACATATAATAGACATAAACATCACCATTAACAACATCACAGCTGCACGTGATGACAGAATTCACCCCTCCTAGGATATGTATCCTTGGTCCAACTTCCAATGGCTTGGAACTCTTTATTATGCTAAAAAATGTGAATACATCAATTTACAATGCTTAGAAAGCTCTGAAACATGTTCCAATGGCTCCAGAATGCCCAAAAATTCCTATGTAGCCTCTTTCTACTCCAGATTTGGTCAAAAAATCACCCAGTTATGATTTTCCCAATTTTGGTTGTTATTCGCTCTACAAACTCCCCAAAATCTGGCACCTAACCCACAATTTCTCCCCAAAATGTCCTAAAGGAGTGTCATTTTGCCCAAATTCCGGCGCGAATTGTGGGTGCCTTAATTCGGCTTCTAAGGCCATAATTCTGAAAAGTTTGGGCACGTGGGGGGCCACGTGCCCGGGGCTAAGGCCAACGACCTGCCCCCGCCGGCCGGGCCCCCTAACTCCTCTTCGACAGTGGTCGTGTGCTAGTGGTGAAACCAAGGGCCGGTTCCCATGTGCTGGCCCTACCCCCGAATGGCGCATTAATGAAATTCAAGTATGGGTGAAGTTTTATATATATTAAGTAACAATGGTTTGGTGTATTGGTAAACAAATTTTTTCGGTTGTTTTTGGTCACAGGTTTAACCCCCTCTGCTTCTACCTAGACTTGACTCATAATTTTGGTGGCCCCCGGGCTGCCACGTGGCGACCTCCGACTGGGCCACATGTCAGCTCGTGGTTGGCCACCAACCAACCAATAATAATATGCCAAATTGCACCAATGAAAATGCGCCACTTGGCACAACACGATTCGTTGAGCCTGTTGACCAGTCAACCTGCCACATACACCTGCCCAATCAACACCATGTCAGAAGTATGGATTGTTGACTGGGCTATCAATTTTTTTCAAAAAATTGCATGTTTGGGAAAGTGAACAGAACATGATCCTAGGAGCATATGGCATTTGTTTCGCGTGAAATGAGTTGCGTCGGATTCAAGATGACGAGCACTACATGGTCATCTAGGTTCCACACTAATCTGACAACTTTTAATTTTGAGCTATTTTTTTGAGCACCTGATCATTCCTCCCCACTAGAAGCCTTTTGGACCCCAAAAGATCACTTTCAGCTGTCCAACAGGTGAGGGTACAATTCCCTCACCTTTCCAATCTCGATCCATTTGGCCTTTGAAGGATTTTTTCCCTTGAGCCCCACTCGAAGGTAATCCACATTCCCTCATTTTGAAGACCTTGTTCTTCTATCAAGAATGGTGTCTTGTTGTATTTCATCAAGGTATTCGGGAGAAAAACCCTCAATGGAAGGAATTTGGACATTTTTTCCTTGATCTTCAATCAAAGGAGGCTCATACAACCTTAAGTTCTCAACATTCACAACAACATAAATTTTCATATATGAAGGAAAATCTAACCTGAAGGCATTGTTACCAATCTTTTCCAAAATTATGAATGGACCATATCTAGTTGGTTTCAGTTTTTTACCTTCTCCTTGGAGCCTCTCTTTGCTAATGTGAAGCCAAACTTCATCACCAACTTGGAACTTGTGATCTACAAGATGCTTGTCGTGTCATACTTTGTACTTGCATTGGCTCTTTTCCAACTATTCTTGAACTCTTTGGTGTACCAATTAGATTTTTTCAGTGAACCTTCTTGCCTATGTCACTATGACCATCAATAGCAACATATTTTCCAAAAATGAAATCCAAAGGAGACTTAGGCAAGTATCTCAAACATGCTTCAAATGTCGATGTTTGAGTTGAAGAGTGCTTGGCCCGATTGTAAGCATGCTGAATGTAGTGCAAATGTTCATCCCATAACTTAGGATGCTTGTTGCAATACCCATGAAGAAGATGTATCACTGTCTTGTTCACCACCTCTGTTTGACCATCTGTTTGTGGATGAAATGTTGTACTCTTTTTCAATTTGGTGTCCATGAATCCCCACAAGCTTGACCAAAAATTCCCAACAAAGCGAGAATCTCGATCACTAACAATGGATGTGGGTAATCCAAAATGCATCCATACATTCTGAAAGAATAATTTAGTAGTTTGTTCAGCTGTAGTTTTCTTTTTACATTGCATAAAAATACACATTTTGTTGAACCTATCCACAACTACATACAAATAATCATGACCTCCTTTTGACAATGGAAGACCTCCTACAAAATCCATAGAAACACTCTCCCGCGATCGTGAAGGAACTGGGAGTGGTGTGTACAATCCTAACTTCCTATTGCTAGGATCACTGACTGCACATAATGAACATCCTTTAATAAAACATGACACACTTTCAAGCATACGAGGCCATTAACAATACCTCTGTAGGTGTGCCACCGTCTTACTTACACTGAAATGACCTGCGATAAGAGAAGTATGTGCCTCTCTTATGATGTTGACTATTTCTCCCTATGGAATACAAAGCTTGCAAATATGGTACCACAAGTTATTATTCAAATGATAATCCAATTCTTCTACTTGGTTACCTTGACTCAAGCTTGCATAAACATCCTGAAAGTCATTGTCTAATGCATATTGTTCAATATAACTTTCATGGAAAACATAATTATGCTTGAGTAAAGTAGTTGCACTAATAATAGGCCTAGAAATCATATTAGAAACTTTATTGTAGATACCTTTCTTATACCTTATTACCAAGTGGAATTGTTGAAGAAAACCCATCCATCGAAAGTACCTTGATTGCTACAACTTAGTTTGAGATTGCAAGTATTGTGATGGATGATGATCAGTGTGAATGATTGTTTCCTTATCCATCAAGTAGTGTTTCCACTTTTTCACACTTTGCACCAATGCATACAATTCCTTGTCATATGTAGGATAATTAATCACTGCACCACTGAAATTTCTTGAATGAAAACAGATAGGCTTACCATGTTGCATGAGGACTACACCCATGGCATAGTCAGTAGCATTAGTCTGGATCTCAAATGACTGTCTCAAGTATGGAAGTGCAAGTACTGGAGCTAAATTGATATTTTCCTTCAATGTATCAAAGGCATTTTGTTGTTTGCCTTCCCACTGAAAAACATTTTTCACACTTGTCAATGCATGCAAATGAGTTGCTATAGAAGAAAAGTTAGCAATAAATTTCCTCCAATATTGGGATGCTCCCAAAATACTTCTTACCTCGGTATCTGTCTTGGGCCTTGGCCAATTCAAAATGACTTCAACCTTGGAGGGATCTATTTTCAACTCTCATCCTCCAACAATATGACCCAAGTAAACTAAAGAAGTTTTTCCAAACTCACACTTTTGACATCTTTAGATACAACTGTTCTTTCTTTAAGACATCAAGTACTTTTCTCACATGCATGGCA
This sequence comes from Pinus tabuliformis, assembly GCA_031772625.1. Classification (NCBI taxonomy): domain Eukaryota; kingdom Viridiplantae; phylum Streptophyta; class Pinopsida; order Pinales; family Pinaceae; genus Pinus; species Pinus tabuliformis. Next base: position 318,640,960 of record CM062807.1, read on the forward strand.
TGTTCATCACGAGAATTACTGAAAATAAAGATGTCATCTAAGTAGACTATAACAAACTCATCAAGAAATGGCCTCAACACATCATTCATCACACACATGAAGATAGCGGGAGCATTACATAAACCAAAAGGCATGACTATCCATTCAAACAAACCTTGTTTACTTTTGAATGTTGTCTTCCGAATGTCTCCTCCAATAATTCTAATTTGATGGTAACCACTCCTAAAGTCCAACTTAGTAAAATAATTTTCATTTTTCAATTGATCAAGTAAATCATCTATTCTAGGCAGTGGGTAACAGTTCTTTACCGTAATCTTGTTCAATGCACAAAATTCCACACACATGCGCCATGTTCCATCCTTCTTTGGCACCAAAACAATAGTTGAACCACATGGCGAAGAACTTGGCGTGATGAACCCTTTATCCAAGAACTCTTGTTTTTTTTTTTTTTTAATTTCTGCACTTTCCATCACTGACATCCTATACATGCCAATGTTAGGAAGAGGACTATCTTGCTGCAACTGTATCTCATGTTGGATTCCTCTCTTGGGAGGCAATCCTTTTGGTTCCTGAAATATCTCATCATATTGGTTAACAACATCAACCAATTCACATTTCAATCTTGAATCACAACCTTGAAAAGCTTCATTATCAACAACATTCTTGGGTTTGATCATTAGAAGCACAAAATTCTTGCTTGAATTCACTAGTCTTTTCATTTGTCCCACATTAACAGGTGAAAGACTTAGTTTCTTACTATGAGCTCTCACAATATATTCTACTCCATCTTTGAACAAATGGTATTTGTTTTCATGTCTATGGGAGATACATTTTCTTTCATAGAGATACGAGCTGCCCAAAACTATAACGCATATGTCTAATGGCACAACATCAAGCTCCACTTCATTTATGAAATTTTTAGTGATGGTGAATTTCAGTGTACACTTTCTAGTTACTTGCAATTGTGCATTGTCGCACACCCATCCTAGTGGATATGGTTTATGATGTGGAATGGTTTCCAAGTTTAAAATTTTGACAATGTTTTCAGAGATGAGATTGGCTTGAGAGCCACTATCAAAAAGAGTATCAATTTTTCTATGTTTTGAGATCACCCTTATGTGAAAAAGTTCTATCCTCTTCTTCTCATTTGGAGTTTCATTGTGTAAATTTGAAGTACTAGTGCTAGCAATGGATTCTTTTCCCTTCATACCCATGGCTGTAATTTTAGTTTCATCACCTGAATCGGATCCCAAATCCTGTTGAGTGGTTGTAGTTGTCTTTTTTCTTCCCTTGTTGTTTAATTTCTTTGGTTTCATTTCTAGATGAAGCTTCCAACAATGAGCTTCATCATGACCCTCTTTGGAATAATGCTTGCATGTTAATTTCTCTCCTTCCTTCTTAATGGGTGATTTTTTCTTTCCCTTCCCTTTGCAACCCTTTTCTTTTCCTTTACCCTTAAATGGCTTTTTACTACCCTCTTATGGAGGTTTTTTCCCTCTCGCCTCAAGATGAGTGGCTTGCAAACACACCTCATCTAGATTATTGGGATTAAACATAAGGATAATATGCCTAAGGTAACTATGTAATCCCCCTTTGTACTTCAGCAATGTGTCTTGTGATTGCAAATCTACACCTAACATTAGAGAAATTTTTCTGAATTCTTGGGTGTAATCTTACACATTTTGACCTTTAAGTTGTCTAAAGTTTTGTAAATTCATGATGGATTTTCTGCATATAAGCTAGAGGGTAGAATTGTCTTTTAATTGCAACAATGAAATCAGACCAATAAATTGAGATCTTGTCGTGTTTTTTTAATCTCTTCTTGTGTCTTTGATTCCCACCATACTAGTGTTGCACCCTCCAACCTCAAGGAAGCTAATTGAATCTTTATGTCATCCTCTTGAAGGTTTTGAATTCTATAATAGACCTCCAACTGACGAACCCAATTGTCAAGCTTCTCTGCATTCACTTCACCATTATACATGGGAAGTTCAAATTTAACATCAAGTTTTAACAAGGGTGATTTACCAGTTCCTTTTGAGGTATGTTAATGAGTATGAGTAAGGGTTGTGTTAGTGGAAGAGGGTGAAGATGCATGTGAAGAAGAATATGAAGAAGATGGTGGAGAGGGTGGAGGTTTACCTCCATTTCCATTACCTCCTCCTCCTGAAGAACCTTCTCCTTTGGGAGGTTTGGAGCTTTCACCCTGCAGTTTGGTATTCCTCTCTTCATAGAGGACCTTCACCATCTCTGTCATATCAAAGAAAGCCTTCCTGAAGACCTTCTCATCCTCTATCATGTTTGTAGGTTCTCCTTCATGAGACATGCTCACTAGAGTCTCAACTGCAACTTGAGGAAGAACTAGTGGTGGAGATTGTGGCAACCTTTCCCTCCTTCCCCTTGACCCAACTTCAAGGCTTTCAACCAGCTTCCCTTCTCCTCTCTTGAGTTTCAACCTTATAAGCATGACATTCACTTGCAAACAGTTAAATCCTTCTTGCACAAAGAAAACCAAGAGCTTTGATACCAAACTTGATCTGATTGGGAAAATTAGTTTTTTTGTGCTAAAATTCCTTTTCAAAATATACTAAATGTTCTTGAGAATTGATGAAATTATTTCCAAGTTTAAACGTGTTTTTTAGTGCTTTTATGTAATTTTTATGTGCAAATTAACATAAAAAAATGACTGAACAACATCGTATAATAGACATAAACATCACCATAAATAATATCACAATGACACATGATGAAGGAGTTCACCCCTTCTGGGCTATGTCTCCTTGGTCCAGCTTCCAATGGCTTGGCCCTCTCTATTATGCTAAAAAATGTGAATACATCAGTTTACAATGCTCAGAAAGCTCTGAAACCTGTTCCAATGGCTCCAGAATGCCCAAAAATGCCTGTGTAGCCTCTTTCTGCTCCTGATTTGGTAAAAAACTCATCAAGTTATGATTTTCCCAAGTTTGGCTGCTATTCGATCTACAAACTCCCCAAAATCTGGCACCTAACCCACAATTTCTCCCTAGAATGTGCTAACGGAGCACCATTTTGCCCAAATTCTAGCACAAATTGTGGGCGTCTTAATTCGACCTTAAGTCCGAAAATTTTGGGCGTGTGGGGGGCCACATGCATGTGGCTAAGCCCAATGGCCTGCCCCCGCCAGTCGGGCCCTCCCGCTCCTCTCCACTGGTGGTCATGTGCTGGTGGTGCAACCAAGTGCCAGCCCCCACGGGTTGGCCCTACCCCCAAATGACACATTAATGAAATTCAAATATGGGTGGAGTTCTATATATATTAAGTAACAATGGTTTGGCATATTGGTAAATGACATTGCTCGATTGTTGTTGGTCACGGGGTCGACCCCCACTGCCTCTGCCCAAACTTGAACCATATTTTTGGTGGCCCTTGGGCTACCACATGGCGGCCTCTAGCTTGGCCACATGTCAGCCTGTGGTTAGCCACCAACCAACCAATAATAATACGCCAATTGCACCAATGAAAATGCGCCACTTGGCACAACACGATTCGTTGAGCTCGTTGACCAGTCAGCCTACAACATACACCTGCCCAGTAAGCACCAAGTCAGCAGTATGGACTACTCACTGGGATGTCAATTTTTTTCAAAAAATTTCCTGTTTGGGAAAGTGAACAAAATATGATTTTGGGAGCATACGATGTTCGTTTCACGTGAAATGAGTTGCCCTGATTTAGGATGACGAGCACTACGTGGTCATCCAAGATCCACACCGATCCGACAACTTTGGATTTTGAGCTTGTTTTTTTACCACTTGATTACTGTGCCATACTCCAAGCATGAATGTCAGATCTCATAGAACACATCAATCCAAAACCATCGAGGGCTTCCAGAGGCCATCCACCTCAACCCATCAAATAGTGATTCCACCTCATGATCGGACATCACAAACCATCATCAGATTGGTCTCTACCCAAGCCTCCCAGAGCTCCAAAGTGTTTGTTCCAACCAAAGCTTCCAAAACTAGTAACTCAACCCACAACTTATTCTGGGCTTTTAGATATTTTGTCCAATCAGGGCTTCCGGGACTAGTAACTCTACCCACCTAGGGCTTCCAGAGAATTTGTCCAACCAAGGCTTCCAAGATTAGTAACTCAACCCAAGTTCTTACAAGGCTTCGAGAGCATTAGTCCAACTAGGGATTTCATGAACTAGTAACTCAACCCAAGCTAAAGGAAACATGAGAACCAACCAAAACAAAATAAGGAAATAAATCTACAATCACCATGGCTATCTAGGAAATGGAAAGGCTAGGCAAATCCATTGTCAATCCAGGCAATCCTCCATGTCAGTGACAGATCATGACCAATAAACCACATGCATATGCCATGCATGCTAAAACTAGTGAAGAAAACATACATGCAACTTAGTACCTGCAAGAAAAACTCGTTGTAGTTGCTGATTCCGATGTCCTCTTGTGCTTTCCTACTCTTCCTTTACCTTCTTGCTCCAAAACTCCAAGTATGCCACACCCTCCATGAGTGCTCCAAGAAACCTATAAGTGTCCAAGAGTGAGAGAGAGAGAGAGAACAATGAGAGAGATCCAAAAATGAACTGACAAAAGGTTACAAACTAATCCTCAGAAGCCTTTTTATCAATTAGGCCTCTATTTTCTTAATCTTCCATTATTTTACTTCAATTTGCTCCTCACATGCAACCTATGACCTTTCACTTCCCTTTTCTCCTAATTTCCATTACTTTCATGAATAAATGTGCCAAAATGCCATTTTTCCTTTGTTATTGCCTTTGCCAATTTCCTTAGTCATTAATAAATCAATGAACACCCACACTAGGATGTCTTTCCCAACATTCAGCGTGGAATAAGTGTCCCATCAACCGTGGTTATTATTTTTCCTTTATTAACTTTTATTACATGGAATTTTCACTGAGGTTGTTACATCCAAAACCAAAATATCATTTCTGGAAATTCCAACTAGAAGTGACTTAATTAGATTATTAGCCAGTTTTTAAATATTTCCTAAGTCTAAACTTAGGGAATATGGTTAATTAATCAGAATTAATTAAGTCAAGGTGAGAATCATCTAGAAAATCACATGGATCGACTTCAAAATGATCCTAGCCATTTATTAAGATTTAATCTTGACCATTGGAGTCCCAACAAAGGATTATAAGAAGAAGTTGATGGGCACTTGGAGAAGACACTTATGTAGTCCAATTTTCTTAGCAGATCGATTTCCAGAGAGCAGCAACAGTTGCTGGAGAGCCAAAGATCGAAGCAAGGTCAGTGAGGGGCAGAGACAGTGATAGGAGGAAGTTTTCTAGATCCGGAGAGGCATCAATAAGGGGCCGAGTTATTCCCAATGAGGCAGCATAGAGGATTGCGCAGTTGCTTCAACAACAATTCGATTTTACTAGAGAGAAATTTGTTTTTAGTTCTAGAGGTCAAGCAGAGGGTCTAGAGTGTTGTAGAAGTGATTTCCTCAGCAGATACATGCAAAAAGAATTCATCATAGGTAGTTCGTAGGCTAGACGTCATAGGGATTGCACAGAGCAGTGCATAGGTTGATGCAGAGGGTCTAGGAGGAAGAGTTTATGAAGAGAAGTGGTGTCAAGATTGCTTGTGGAGGAAGGGTAATTCCCTCAAATAAATTTTCCCATATTTTCTTATTGTTTGGATTTCCATTTGGGCATCCATAGATTGTACTTAGATTTCACTATTGCATAATAAGATAAAACCCTCATCTGTTGCACCGGTTTTTCCAAGTTGGGTTTTTTTGGGGAATTTTGTCTAAAAATAATGGTGTTGTTTTTGTGTGTGCTAGATTTTCTCAATTTCCAAAATTATTTTTCTTCCCATTATTTATTTTTGAAAATCACATTGTGAATTATTTGGTATTTTTTGTATAAAATTGCAAATAAGTTAAAAGTTAGGAAAATAATTTCCAGTTGTTGTGATAGATGAAAATTTCACACCAAGATGAAATATCCATCTTGGCCAAGGAGCGAGGTTCCTGTGCCTCCATCCGGGTGAGTATTTTGGAACAAATACGATCAAGGTTAATCGAGACATCTTCAAAAATACAAGTATTCCGCGCCCTTCATATTTCCGATATGACAAGCAGAGGAATGGCTTTGTGTGGTCTATTTCTAGATTCCCAACAACGTAGAAAAAGGTCGAACGAATTAAATCACCTTTAGGGGAACCTGTAATAAAAGAGTATTTGTGGCCAAATCTGAAGAGAGCTTTTACAATTGAGAAATAGGTGTAAAATGATCTCGTTTGCATCATCCTGGGCCTTGGTATCCCCTATTTTTGAAATTTTCCCATGTTAGATTCTTATTTTTCCAAACCATCCAAATGAATAAGATTATTTTCATGGGTACATGCCACTTCCATATTTTAAGAAACCATGAGTGAATAGTATAATTATATTTAGTACTCATAATGTACCTGTAAATGTCTGCTACCACATCGGAGCCTTGTTGAAGTGTCCCAACCCATATGAGCATGTCTCCCCTCGATCTTCTACATAGACCTGCATGTCTAAGATCTTGGATGTAACCTTTCCATTTATGTGCTTGGTGTCCATGTAAGCTAATACCCATAGCCGCTTTCCATATCAGATGTTGTCCACTCCATCTACATATGACCTGCCTCAAGAAAAATAAACCCCTGTGATGTAGAGCCACAATAGTATCTCCAGAGAGGTGAGTCGTATTACAGACACCCATTATATGGTCCAGACCAAGTAAAATCTTACTTCCTTTCCCAAATGATCATTTTATTCTATGGAGGAACCATGACTTTATCTTTTGAAAGCTCAGCCAAATATATGAACCCGCTTTTTTACCAATCTCACCTTCTTTGAACGAGTCTATGAAGTCCTTACCCTTTTGATATTTTTCCTTTATTATCTCCCCCCATATGCCATCTCCAAATAAAGCCCTATAGAGTGAATTTATGAGAAAATACCATCCAAAAACATTTGTGTCCAGTATTCTCCAACCGCCAAGTTCCTTTGGTCTAGAGATAGTGTCCTAGTTTACCAAATGAAATTTATGTACCAATCCAGTGCCCAACCATAAGGAACGAGATATAATGGAACGAATATTTGCAATGGTACGTGATGGAAGCACAAATAAATGTGCCCATTATATAGACAATTGTTTCAAAATGGCATGGACCAGAGTGTATCTACCACCCAAAGAAAGAAAACGACGTGTCCAACATTTAAGCTTATTATGGAACTTTGTCAGAAGCCATATCTAGTCCCAAAGTCGATAATCATTAGGCTTTAGCCTAAATCCTAGATAAGTAAATCCCTCCTTCAGTGGCCTGGTGCCCATGCCAAATATTCCAGTAATATAGTCTATCTCTATATGGTCTCCACGTGAGAACAAAAGTATGGATTTTTTTCCATTTTTTATTAATCCTGACACCTCACCATATCGATGAAAAATGTTGTGAAAAAACATCCACTGTACCCTGGATACCATTCCAAATGTTAGAATGTCGTTGATGAATAATAAGTGGGAGATATTTGTCACATTTTTCATTCTTAATCCACAGAAAGTCCCCAACTTTTTTGCCACATTTATCTTCCAGCTTATACCATCCATAACAAGAATGAATAATAGGGGAGAGAGTGAGAACCCCTGCCTTAGCCCTCATCCAGCTCGAATTTGTTTTGAAGGGTATCCATTAATAAGAACAACAAACCATGTTGTGGATATGCATGCCATTATCCACTCCACATTATGAATATATAAACCAATATTCATAAGGATTATCCTGAGGAAAGACTAGTCCACGCAGTCGTATGAATTTTGCAGATTGACCTTCATAACTACCGCTTCCAATTTCTCACTATGTATGGAGTGTATACACTCATGTGTTATGGCTATGGCATCATGTATCAATCTGTTGTGCATAAAACCAAATTTCTCCATGGATATGTGAACCGATAGAATCCCCTTGATACGCTCCATAATATTTTTTAAAATAATCTTATATGTAATATTGGATAGAGATATCAATTTGAATTCCAGAAAGGAGGATGGATTTGATACCTTTGGGATAAGAGAAAGGAAAGTAGAATTTATAGAACCCAAAATGTGCCTAGTGATCCTTGATTCTTCTACCATCTCTAGTAATTCCTGTCCCATAAGGTTAAAGAAGTGTAAAAAAATTCCACCCTCCAACCATCTGGTCATGGAAATTTATCTTTTGCAAAAGAATTCAACACCGGTAGGATTTCATCAATGGACACTGGTCAAAAAAGTGTTTCATTTGTTTCATCATTGAACATTATAGGATATTCCTCCGCTCCCCAAAGTTTATCTTCAATATTTAATTCTCCTCTAGCTCTAAAGATGTTCTGAAAAAAATGTACAACCTCACTGTGGATCTCCTTAGTGGAGTAAACACACTTCCCTCCAACCCCCTTGATATGCCAAATAGTGTTTATGTTCTTTCTATGGTTTTCATATTTGTGAAAAAAAATTGTATTTATATCCCCCTCTTTGAGCCATAGAGCCCTAATTTTTAATCTCCAGGTTGTCTCTTGTATCTAAATAATGTGTCTTTTCCTTCCTTTGAATTCCTTCAAAAATTCCAAAGTCTATTGTGTGGGTGCCGTATGTGCCATAACGTACCCAAGTATCTTAATTTCCTCAATTAGCACCTTCAAATACTTGTAAATTTTATTCTTTTGTTTGTTTGTTTGTTTGTTTTCGCTCCCATATTCAGACCTCGATCTTTAGGGTATTTAATTTATGTGAGATATTGTCCATAGCCAACTCCCCCAATGGTACTACACACAAATTCCATGTAGTCACAACCAAAATTTTAAAGTCTTCATCTTCCAGCCATACTCTATTGAATTTGAAAGGTATTCCTTTACGAATCCCCATTCGCCATTGTAACACAATTGGAATATGGCCTGAGATGTAAGTCATTTATACCCATGACGTCGAATTGCCAAATATTTCAACCAAATTCTCCTGTACCATAAATCTGTCTAATCTTTTACCAATGTGCTCCTTGCCACTTCTTCCTTTGTGCCATGTAGGAGTGATAGGAATGGGGCATATGTTCACTAAATGGTTTTCATAAAAGAGGGATTGCTATCGATCAACAAGAGGGTCGCCTTTGCACTGAAACCCCCAAAATTCATCCTCAAATAAAGTCACATTATAGTCTCTAGCAATAATAAGTGACCTGATCTTCAATATGTCTAATGATTCCACACAGTCTCAAAAGGACTGTCTCCCGTTATATGGAGCATATAAGTTCCAAATGTGAATTTGTTCAATTATACCACGGAAGTGACCTGTAAGCAAAATACCAACAACGAATTTATGGGCCTTCAAATTTTCCCATTTAGGGTCCCATAGGGCAGCAATGCCTCCTGACATCCCATAAGAATCAACAACAACCATGCACCAATCTGGATAGATAGAATGAAAATAATATTGATTTTTTTCAGAGTAGCCCTAGTCTCTCGAATGAGGATGATGAAAGGTCAAGTATTAAAGAAAAGGTGTCGCAAGGAAATCTGTTAAGTCGCATCCCCCAGAACACGCATGTTAAGAGATAAAATATTCATTTGGGCAGGTTCTCAGAGGGCTCAATTTCTCTAAGGGACCTAGGTTCAAAGGAATCAATGATAGGGGCATCATGCAAATCAGAAGAGTCATAGAATTGAAGTGGTCTTCCAACCAATTTACCTCAGAAGTGATAGCTACCCGTACCCCCCCCGCCTACGAATAGTGATGTTTCTAGAAGATTTTGGGTTGATGATAGGTGAAGAAAGATGATCCTTGCCTTTGAATATGGTATGGGAGGAAAGGTCCATCTCAGGATTCAATGTCATGAAGTCTAGGTTGTTTTTGACCGAATTATGAGGGGAGGGTGGCTGAAGAGGATTCATCACAGGGGAAGGGGTGAGAACCTAAGATGAATAAATAAAAGGACTAGATCCAGAGGGAACATGGGTAGATTCCTCATGAGCATTAATCATTGGAATATCAGGGGATTTCAAGGGGGGAGGAGGATCAGAGGACCCAAGGGAGGTTGAGTGGGAAGGTACCTAAAGGGCACAGATGGACCAGCTCGTATGTCCCCAATAGATGGAGGATGCCGACAACATTGATCATAAGAATGGACCATCCCCGATATGGCTTAAGGAAAGTGAACATGCGAGGATGAAGGGGATTAAGAGTGTCCATAATGTGAATTGTAAAGAAGCAAAGAAGGATCATTAGAAGAAAGTGTAGTACCTTTTCAAATTATGGATGTACGTGTTTAGCAAAAGATCTTCTTCCAAGTCCAGTTCTAAACCTACTTCTATGAGCACCCTTCGGGCTGTGATTTCTCTGAGGACACCATGAGAGTAGATGTCTTTTTTGATGACATAGAAGGCATCTAAAAGGGATGCCCCAGTAATCCAGTATATGCCGAATTTGAATAGAGTCCCAAGCTAAATTGATGTTATCAGGGAGGCCCACCGCAAAATTTACTTCAATTGGTATCCATGTGATTGCTTGTCCCGGGCTCCCAAAGCACGAGGATCCATATAAATGAAACAGACAACAACGTTCTCGATCTCCACCATCGCTTGGCATGTCCAAAACTCGATAGGAAAACAAGGGAGTTTAACCCACACCAGATTATTTCTCGGCGTGTCCAAGAGGGGGTTAAAACCCACATACCATCTGCTTAATTAAAGAAAGCTACATCCACATACCCATGGGGTCTTCAATATGTGGCTTGAGTCATCCATGTGTAAAAAATGAAAGCTATACCATGAGTTCATCAGTCTTCTCACCTTTCCGAAATATCCCAAAATAGGTGACCATTGTGTAGAAACCCAATCCTACATGTCTATATCCCGTACACTAGCAAAAATTCGCTATCCAACCAGAACCCAATTTTGTAAACTTACCACACGGTCCCATAAAACGTCGTGACCAAAACTCAGGAGTTTTATCGCAGATGCATTTTGACATTTTTTATCCTCATCCTTCTTCGACCCGAAGGTTGTTTGGAGTGATGTTGAAGCCAAGTTTCCTCGTTAGTGGATGGGGGGACACGTGGTTTCCGATCATAAAGCAATGTAGGTCGTTGTGGTAAGGGAAGATTCACTCCATTGTTGGAGCAGGTATGTTGGGAAAAATCCATCTTAGCATCCAAGGTGGCCCAAATAAAGGCCTCTAGTAGTGATATGTCCATGTCTAGCGTGTCAATTGTCTGCTCCATATTCCCTGACACCAACTAGGTATTAAATGTCATACAAATAAAAAGAGGCATTGCACCTTCACAACACTACAATAATTTGTAAATGCACTCGCAGGGGAATTTCAGGGCACGTGATCCTATGATATCGTAGATAGTATGTCGATCTGGCTCAACTAACAAGTGGATCCCACCTTGTCCTTACAAACTCTAGGGATCCACAAAATTCCCCTTCCAAAGTATCATAAAGGAAGGTTACATGTGCCCTGTGTGATTGGCCAAATAGCTAAATTATTCATGTACAAAACACCTCGAGAGATATTGATCTGAAAATGGAATGTACTTTTTTAAGGGTGCAAGGTATCCATTTTCATTTATGTAAATGAGTGCACAAATACTCCAAGTTTAAATCTGCAAATATGTGCACTTCTTATTTCTAATACAGAGATTGACTGTAGGGGCATTTACTGGATATGTCACCTCTAGAGAGAGGATGAGATCTAGAAGCTACTTGGCCCTCTACAGACTCTGCCTAAAGAAATAAAAAGTAAACACTCAGATTCAATTAAAAGCAAGACCTTTCTTGAACTTGACATTATGCGGAATTTTAGCTTGAAAGAGGTGTATGTCTTTTCTTCTGTTTATGTGTTTTAAATTGATTTGTTTCAGCTGATATTAAACATATATATCAGAGATATAATGCAACAAATAAACATCACACATAACAGCAAATTTAATAAGGAGTTCACCCCAATCTCGTGGGCTATGTCTCCTGTGAGCTCTAGTCAACTAGACTTGGCTCTTTGGGATTATGACTTGAATTCTTTTACAAGTTCCACACTCAACTCCAAAATGCTACTGACTGAACCTATGGGTTTAGAAAAACCATATACATCCCTGTCATGGCTGTCCACTTTGTGCTGTCCTGAGCTTCTTAATGGCACAAACTCCTTTAGAATACTTCAAATGTCTCTAAAACCTCCGCTACTGTCTCCAGCACATATCTGACATAAACAAATGACTGTTAATTTGCTCAAAATGAGCACTGCATCCCCAATCTAGGCCTTCTCCCATGGATGGCTCTAGGCTGCCTGAAAATTCTCTTCAGCATATCGGCCTTTATAAGTCTCCAAATGCTTCTGAAAACACCTTCATTGGATTCATAAGGTTCCTTACAACAGAAATAGACTTCTGTTTCACCTCAAACAGATGAACCTAGCCCAGCATAGCTCAATCTCTGAAATGGCCCTGATGGCCATGAAAGCTTCCTTGAAGCTAAACAGTGAGAAGAATGCATCAATAGGAAAAATGATCTGTATAAATAGATTCAGAATGCTGAAAACCTTTAGGAATGACCTTCGTTTCACATTCACTGGCTGCACACTTCCCAATGCAGCTCCCAAACTGATTTGGCTCTAGTGGCTCTTGGAACTTCCACGAAGCAAAATCACCTGAAAATGACCTCAGATGGCTATGAAACCTATGCCAATGGCTTCAGAAGGTCGAAGATACCCAAAATCAAAAAAAAATTCGTCCAAAAAGGACTTTCCTAGCCAAAGTTATGGCTCATTGAAGATTTCCTCCAATTTGGCCTAAAATCACTCCAGCTAACTGTAGTGGAGGTCCAGATAGGTCCGCCAATTATGGCGGGACCACCCAAATTTGGCGCTCCGCCAATATTCCCGCCAGTCTAACTGCCTTAACTCCAGTTTTAGCGTGCATGTGACCAAACATTCGTCGGAGGTTAGGTTGCCATTGAACATGTTGTTCAATCCGCGTTCGTTTCAAATGTAACCACGTTGGACATTAAACGTTAACCTTGGCGTTTTTCCGCTGGCGGGTAGGCTTAAGCCTACGGTTCCGGGGTTGGGTCGTATGGCATGGGAGGGTGGCCCTGTTAGGGCCCCGCCCAAATGAAGGTTAAACTTCATAAACAAATTCCACCGCCCTCATGCCAAGTCCTTCCGCCGTGGTCAAGTGGTAAGACGTGTGGCTTGTGGTAAGGAGGTCGCGGGTTCAAACCACAATTCGACCAAACTTTTAAACATCCGCCCAAAGTGATGATGTCACCTTGGCCACGTGGTGGCCTCCACACCTGCCACGGGGCAGCCTGCCATTCGTTGCCCATGACGGAATATTCCAATGAATATCCTGTGGAATATTCTTTTTTAATTTTTTTTTTTGAAAAAATTCAAAATTTCAATGTTATTAGGCCTTCTTTTTGGCATAACTTTCTCATACGGAGACCGTTTTTCGAACCATTTGCAGCGCCGGAATAAGGAAGACGAGCTCTATCCAGTCGTTCAGGTTCAAACTAGTTCTGAGTACTTTCATTTTTGACCATTTTACGGCACTTGGTCCTGAGCTCCTAATCAGATATATATCTGAAGAAGTACATTGTTGTCCCGAAAAGGAAATGTCTCATATATATAAAAACATTCCCTCCGGGGACAATTCACTTGACATGGAAATTATGTGACCCACTTGTAACAATAAAGACTTTGCCTACCAAAAATAAATCATCCTGAAAAATATAGTGCAACACCAAAGAATTTAAAAATTTCCGGTCCTCAACAACATCACCTTTGTCCATCAAACAACCCGCATATTAGGCCTTCAAGAATTGAAACTAGGGAAATAAAACCTTTGTTGAATATGAGATATATAGGAAGCACCCAAATTAACATCGCCAACAAAACCAACATCCCTTATACTTCCACCATCTATGACAACATATGATACTTAAATCCTTGAAGGATTAGGTGAAAAAAATAAAAGATGTAAACTCTTGCCACACATGTGTTATAAACGTCCTACATGAACCCTCTTTGGAATCCTTGCATTTTCAATGATACAATAGCTCATGAAACTTCTGCCGTATACACATTAGTGTCTTCGTCTAAGGGAGTGTTAGGCGGACTAATCCCTCTTGTTGACATGATGGATCTCCCTAGATCCCAAACGAAATATAGTAAAAAACAAGAGAAGAAATTCTACCTTTCCTTAGCTTACGATTGATTGAAACAAATAATATGAGAGAGATCACTTACCATTTTAACAAAATGCCTGTTGAAGTCCCTTTTAGTGCCTTTGACAGTTAGCTTATCCTTGATGCTTTAGAGATTGTTCTAGCGCTTTCCACAACTTCTCCATGATGTTTTGAAGGAGATATGAATAGACATAAACACACAAAGGATCAAAGCATCTAGTGTATAGAATGAAAGATAAATGAAATACTTAACTCAGTATATATCATAAATTGAATCAATAACCAATCATAACCTATGTGAGTGATCAAGGAATCCCAAAAATGATATCAAAATAGAAATGATTAGGAAATAACAACTTATTTTTATTAAATAAAAGGGAGAAAAAACTTACAACCTCAAAGCCTTGATGTTACAAGCCTCTTATCACAATATCCAACCCTCTCATTGGTTGAAAAGCCTTCTAACCTTATTTTTGCAGTATAATCCTACCTTCAATAGTCCTCTCCAATCCTCTGGCCTGTGTTTGATTTATAGGTAAAGATGAGGAGGTTTGGGATCCTCTTCCTAAGGGATGAGGTCCATAAATGGTGGGACAGGGGATCCAAAAAGAGAGGGAAGTAACTCCAGGATGGGAGGGATCAAGCTTGAGTAATCATCCATTCAAAGTTGTTAGTTGGGAAAGTTTTAACTAACAAAGCTTCTATACTAAACTTTTTATTTTTTACATGCATTAAGTCATGTGCACAAGCCATTGTGTTATACAGATCTCATTTTTGTGTAGTTTCTAATGGTCTCTTATGTGTATGCGTAGAAATGGACTAGGGAACTGTGCAGGAAGAAAAATACGTTTTTGGGCCTTGAGATCCAGGAATTTCATTACCTTTGGGATTGTTTAGGTTCTAGCCTTGCAAGGGGATACTTTGGAACACTTTTATGGATAGCAAAAGATTCGGATTGATGGTCATTTTCCTAATGCGACAAAATGATGTGTAAAAAAATTCCCCCTAAAGTGAAAAGTTAGAAAAGATGTTTGATGACTGTGGTGCTTTATCATGCCAAGGTTCGAGTTAGATACTAGATTCAGAGACCTAAAACAATCAATCAAATGTTACAATGCAATATAAAATCATTGTTGAGGTATGAGTTCCCGTACTCAAAGCATAAATGTATCAAAGAACCCGTACGAAAATACATCTAAAGATCCATGTCAATAAATGACATAGTATGGACGCATCCATCAATGGATATATGTTTGCAATCATGAATATTTAATAACTCCACGCAGGTTGGATGGATGAAACTAGATCTAGGGTCTTGATCTTCGTCTCTCGATCCGTAGTATAAATTTAACCACGTGAGTGAGTCTTGTAGTCGAACATGGTAGAAATCACTTGATTATCGGTCAATGATGTGAATCGTCAACAAGAACGAGAGAAACCACCAATAATGACAATGGTTCTCAAGGTACTTCCAGTACAATCTATGAAGTGTGAATAGATGTGCTGAAGTCGAACACTCATAGAATCATTCGATCGAAGGTCAATGATGAGAACTCGTTGTCAAAAGATAGAAACCTTCCATTAAGGAATGCTAGAAAGGTACTGAAGAAGGTTTCTAGATCAACTTCCTATATAATGAGCTGAAGTCGATAGGAAGCGACCTGCCGCAGGAGGACTTTTGACATGAAACTCATGTCAAGTTTTGAAGAACAATAGTTTTGAGTAATTCATGACTAGCTCAGGGATGGTTGACGTGATTTAAGACTATGAATAACAAAGTAATTTTGATTGAGGTTGGACTTCTCTTGAACATATCAGCGACACGACATTCTGACTTTTCAGAATTTGACTAAAAAATAATACCCAAAACCAACTAAAGAATTTCAATAAGGTATGGTAAGTTAGGAGACAAATGGATTTCCCAACCCGGACACAAAGGTGACAAAGTGTCATGTTCAAGAGTGACATACTTCCTTTGTAATATAAAAACAAATGTTCTTTCCAAATTCCCCCCCACTATTACTAGAAAGTACCTCTTTATTTTTGGCAAGCTTGAGGAGGATAACATATGCTTGTCCTGTAAGCTCATCCTTTGAATGAGTCCTTTGAAGTATTTTTAATGAACCCTAAGAAGGAGTGGTTCGGTCTCGTCATGATTGACAAGTCCTGCACTATTTAAGTTTTACGAGTCTAGTGAAGGGGTAACTCGATGTCATTTTCATGTTTAAAGAGTTTTAAAAGACACAAAAATAAAAACTGTTCATTTATTTCAACGTAAAATTTTAACGAGCCTGGAGAAAGTAAAACTCGATGTTTTTCATTTTTAGGGAGTCAAGGAAAAAACATAAGTAAACTCCACAATGTGTTTTTTTGTAAATTTAGTGTCTTAAGCCAGGAAAAGGGTAAAATAATGTAGGAGATAACTCTATTGACCATGATTAGTCAACATATACCTTTTTCTTAAATAGTCTAATTCAATCCGTAAAAGGGGAAAACTTATACCGAATAGAATATTGTTCATTTACTTTTACGAGTTCGAATAGTCAAGTACTTGACGATCTTTTCATGTTTAGGGAGTCTGAAAAGGGCATAAAGAGAACTCCTGGTTTCACTTTTTCATAAGTTTTTAATGAGTTTGAAAAAGTGATAGAAACATACTCTTTGCCAAAAAATATCATTTTTCTAAATAACTTGTGTTTTGCACATTTAAACTCAAAATTAAAGGTCACTATGATGAGGCTCATCAATAGGTATATCATAAGGGTGACACTGCCATCCTTTAGCTTTAAAATCATCTCTTTCTCACATTTATTTACAAATTTTGTTATATTATGCTTAGTGTGAGGGGTAAAAGATGTGTTTCTATGTCATGTGGCCTAATATGTTTTAAATGTAGGAATTGGAGAAATTTTGAGATAATTTGAGTGTAGGAGCTCGAAGTAGACAACAAGGCGAGATTGTAGGAGGTTTTCCACCTCCTTAACTCCTCCAATTAGTCAAATATCACCACTCTATCTCTCATCAACTCAAGGTCATTGGCAGCCAAGCCAGTGCAGTTCAAGGAAGATCTAGATCCACCTTTCTCGAGTTTGGGAGACAAACATCTCTATTTTCTAGGGAGTTGTTGGTAGCTACCCTTTTGTATAAATAAACATGCTAAGGAACTCATTAGGATTCAAATTTTGGTTGTAGCTAAGAGGCTATTGAGCTCAAGCACTTGTGACTGCTATTTTTTATGATGTATTTGACATTTCTAGAATGATAATGAGAAGTTTAATTTTGATCCATCATTGAGTTAGTCCAGTGAGCTAAAGCTCTTGTGTTTGGGCCCAACCCCAGTATCTTAGGTCCCTCTTATGTATTTATATTTCTTTTATATTAGAATGTTTTATTAGTTGCTGCATTTCAGTAGAGTATAGTTCCTCAAAAATTTTGTGAATGTGGCCTCTGTCTCACCTCTCTCATGTAAGTATGATTAGAGGACTCCACCATCAAAGCCCAAAAACATTTTGTGATTTCTTGTTTATGATTTCTTGGAAAAGTCTACATTTGTTGTCTTGCTTTACATATGATTGTTGTAGCTTAGAAGTGAATTCTTTGCATAGATCGACTTCTTATCATAAGTTAGATAGTTTCCAAATTCAACTCATCTTTTCCACCATTGATTGTAATATTTTGCAAATGAAAGGAAGAATATGTGCATGTGATGTTGCAGGACTATTGGATCTACAGGAAGGGGATATTTTCACCACCTCCTCTAGGAATTCTCCACTCTCTTTTGATGAATTCCAACCAAAGTTCTTGATCTTCATTTTTAGGTCACTCTGAGCATCTCTCTTAGCCCAAATATGGCCTTCCTGAAGTGTTGGGTTTGGCTAGGGGTGTTGGTCATCTTCCATGCATTTCGCACAGCCTTAATCCATCTTTCCATCACTTTATCCCATCATCCTTACCCTCCAAACCCTCTCAGCAAACTTCCTGTAGCATTTCAGGACTTCTTGTAGCAATACAGGAACCCTGTGGCAGCCTGTTTTTCCCTTGTTTTGATCTGTAATGCCAATGTAGCTTAGTTTAGGAGTAGGTTAATCCCTCATCTTGGAATCCATGATCAAAGGTACCACCTAGGCCATTACCTCCATTCATTTTCCTTTACTGTGAGAGAAAATATCAATAGTTTCTTCATTACAGATTTGGAAATTAAGACATTACTTAATCTGCAAGTGTGAGTTAGATAAATGATGCTTGAATTATTGAGTTGTGAATTGGTAGGATAATCTTATGTTTTCAAGTGAATCTGATAGCTAGATGGTTGATTGTAATTAGGGTAGTTTCCTTTCTGCAGGTAACATAATTCTTGTGTTCTTTCATTAATTGAATGAGTAGCATTTACAAGTTGACAACATTTACAAGTTAGAGTTGAAAAGAATTTACTTTCTCTACACTAGGACTAGCTTTTGAATTATGCTTTCAGTAGTTAATCCCCTTTAGTTCAGTAGAAGAATGGTCTTGGAGCCCTAATGATCAAATGACCTAGTTGAGGGTGGCATGAGTAGAATTCCATCTACTTTGTATATAGCACTTTCACCTCAAAGTTTGTATGAACCCGGGGTTGATAAATAGAGTTGAGGAGCTTCTAGGAGTTGTAATACTCTTGGTGCAATACCACGGCTCACCACTTTTTGGCGCCATTGCCGGGGAGGTGTCTAGGTAGATGTTATTTGTGCTTTTCTTTCTATTTTGCATTGAGTTTTGAAAAATCATATAAAAGAAGAAAAAAATTACTTTCATGCCTTGTAGGAGTAGAGACACTCTAGGAAAATTCTTTCCAAACACCCCCACACCATCAAACAATAAACCTTCACTCTTCTTCGGTGATTTTCAACTTCCCTCTATGACTATAGGTGAGTTAGAAGACCCCTTAGGCGAACAACCTGATATCTTTGAAGAACATATTAAGGAAGAATAAGAACCCATTCCACATACCCACACTATGGCTGAAAAAATGAATGGGTAGGTTTTCCCTATCAGAGAAACTAATGGAGATGCTAGGATGAAGAATAAAAGCCCTTCCTCACTTCCATGGCTTAACCTTTGAGGACCCTGATACTTTTACGTTTGAGTTTTTTGTTGTCTGTAGGACTTATGACTATACCTCTAATGACCAAAAGCTAAAGTTGTTCCCATCTACCCTTAAGGATGCAACCTTGTGTTGGTTCATGGATCTACCTGGGGATAACATCACTACGTGGGCTCAAATGCAACAAGACTTTAAAAACAAGTATAGGGACTATTGTAGGTCTAAATACACCAAAATGGAAATGTTTAGAATTGATCTGGAATTTATCCAGGACAAAGAATTAAAGGTATTACAGACTCATGTGCATGGAGGTGCCTATGTTACTTCATCCAACAGATTGATAAGATTGCGAAATACATAGACATTGAAGCAGCTAGTGAAAACATAACAGTAAAACATGTAAACACAACAAGTTTAATAAGGAGTTCACCCAATGCTCCTGGGCTGCGTCTCTTGGTCCAGCCTTTAGTGGTGGCCTCTCTATTATGTTTTCAAAGCAGAGTTTTTACAACAGTGAGCTCAATTTGAGTCTCACTCAACAGATATAAATCAGTAGGACTGGACTTAGATCCCCCAAGTCTCTGGAGTACACAGACTCTCCTTATTGAAACTCGACCTCTATTGGTAAAAGTAGTATGAGCCCAATTTGAGACTCAGTATATGACAAACATTTATCAAGGAGTTTGCTTGAAACTCTCAAGCCTTCCTTAGAGTACACAAACTCTCTGACTTTCTCTTACTCTGTCTGGCTCGATGCTGCCTTCTGGTCAACTCAGCTCTGTTCTCTGCTCTTGGCATACTCTTTCTGGCTTTATGTTTACTTCTCATTGCTCACTTTGTTTCTGTCAGTTCGTGGCTTTAAAGCCAATCTTCTTTCTGACTGTTCGCTTCCGCTTCCCGACGCTTTGGTTCTCTTGCCTCTCTGTCTATTTGAATTCCTCTATTCTGCGTCATCATCACTGGTAATGCTTACTAGGGAGGTGGCCACCTATTCTGTAACGGGTGAGTGTGTCAGGTTCCTTGGACACATTCGAACGGTTGTTATTTCCATTTGCTCCAAGATTGCCCGCGAAATACGAATCTTTTGCCAACTCATCGTCCACATCGGACTCCAAATCCCATATAATCTTGCTTTATCATTGGTCAAATCCGGTCATTCATCGGGACGCGCCTCCACCGTTGATCTGGACCCCCCAGATCCTACAGTCATCATGCATATCAGGCGAATAATTAGCTCGACGGTTACCCATCCGATATGCGCGGTTTTCTCTCTCCTCCACTGGACGCGTGTCACTCGCTGTGTGGCATCGGGCAGGACTCGGTCTAAACCACTTACCGCCTCAAGGCCCTTCCAATATCCTGCCTGGTTTTTGTGGAATCCTGCTCCGCCAGAACTGAAACCGGTACTTTTCCGCGTTTTATAACCTTTTCGGGTCCGGGCGCTTCGGGGCTTTCCTTCACTGAGGGGGACGCCCTGCGATACGCGATTAGCACTTAGCGCTAATCGCGTATCAGAATCTACTCCCGTTCTCTGATCTGGCTCCCAGTTTTGCCAGTTTGTCCCCAATGCGCATTACCATGGGCCCTCAGTCTGTGCGCTTGACCGAGGGTCCTCGTTGCTCCGTGCTGGTCACAATCTGCAATTGTCACGAGGATTCCTTCTGATAGCTCGATCCTTTTAAGACTTGAATCTTTTTGGCATAATTTTACAGAGTTATGAAAACTTAGAGAGTGTTCTAGGATCCAATTCGAATCATGACCTTCCCACTGAAAAATCTTTTGGACCACCAAAAGTTGGTTTTTAAGCACCAATCAAATGAGGATACAGTTTCCTTGCCTGCTCAATTTCTATCCATTTCGCACTGCTTGGCTTCGAACCTTTGAGTCCAATTCTCAGGTACTCAACATCCCCCCTGCACGTAGTTCTCACCTTCCTGTCCAGAACTGTATCTTCCTGCAACTCATTGAGATATTCAGGTAACAGATCATCAATAGAAGGCAATTGACTTTGCTCTTCAGGATCTTCAATCAATGAAGGTTCAAATAGTCTCAAGCTGTCTGCATTAACTACTGAGTAGATGTGCATGTAAGCTGGTAAATTAAGGCGAAAAGCATTCTCACCAATTTTCTCAAGTATCTTGAAAGGTCTATACCTTATTGGCTTCAGCTTCTTACCTTCACCTTGCATCCTGTCTTTGCTGATATACAGCCAGACTTGATCACCAACTTGGAAACTATGCTCAATCCGATGCTTGTCATGCCTTGCCTTGTACTTAGCTTGGCTCTTTTCCAACTGTTCCTGTACTGCTTGGTGAATCTCTTGGATTTGTTCGATGAACTTGGTTGCCTTGTCCACATCACTATGTCCATCAACCACTATGTCTTTACCAAAGACAAAATCCAAGGGAGACCTTGGTGTGAAACCAAAACATGTCTCAAAAGGAGAACTTTGTGTAGAAGAATGTTTAGCTCGGTTGTAAGCATGATGCACATAACATAAATGTTCATCCCAAAGCTTGGGATGCTTGTTGCAATAGCCTCTAAGCAACTGGATCATTGTCTTGTTGACCACTTTTGTTTGGACATCTGTTTGTGGATGAAAGGCTATGCTCTTCTTCAGTCTGGTGTCCATCAATTCCCACAAACTTGACCAAAATTTCCTAACAAATCAAGTATCTCGATCAGATATAATAGAAGTGGGTAATCCAAAATGAACCCATACATGCTGAAAGAACATCTTTGTAGTTTTTTCAACTGTAATCTGTTTGTTACAAGGTATTAAAATACACATTTTTCTGAACCTATCCACAACAACATATAAATAGTCATGACCTTTTCTAGATTTAGGCAATCCCCCAACAAAGTCCATGGAAACACTTTCCCGAGGATGAGAAGGGACTAGTAGTGGAGTGTACAAGCCTAGTTTTCTGTTGCTTGGCTTGCTTTTAGCACACATGGTACACCCTCTAACATATCTAGAAACTGTCTCATGCATTTTCGGCCAATAACAAAATCTTTGCAGCTGGGCAACTATTTTACTTACACCAAAGTGACCTGATATTAGAGAAGTGTGTGCTTCTCGTATTATCCTTACTCTTTCTATTTGAGGAATGCATAACTTTCCCAAATGATATAAGAGTTAGTCCTTAACATGATAATCCAGTTTTTCTACGTGTTTGCCATGACTTAAAGTTGCATATACATCTTTAAAATCTATATCTTGAGCATACTGTTGAATGTAGCTTTCATGCAATACTAAATTATGCTTAAGTATAGTGGATGCATTTATGATTGGTCTGGACAACATATCTGCAACTTTATTGTGTATGCCCTTTTTATATCTGATGACAAGATGAAATTGTTGTAGAAAACCCATCCACCTATAGTGTCTTGATTGTTGCAACTTTGTTTGTGAGTGTAAATATTGAAGTGGTTGATGATCAGTATGTATAACTGTCTCTTTGCCCATTAGGTGATGTTTCCACTTTTTCACACACTATACTAATGCATACAATTCTTTATCATACGTGGGATAATTAACTACTGCAGAATTAAATGTCTCAGAATGATAACATATGGGTTTACCATGCTGCATCAACACTGCTCCCATGGCATAGTCACTGGCATCTGTTTCAATATCAAATGGTCTTTGAAGATCAGGTAGTGATAGCATTGGTGCTATACTAATAATTTATTTTAAGGTGTTGAAGGCTTTTTGCTGTTTTCCTCCCCACTAAAACACCTTGTTCAATCCTGTTAAAGCATGTACGGGAGCTCCAATCAGGGAAAAGTTAGAAATAAACTTTCTCCAATATTGTGCTGCTCCTAAGAAGCTTCTTACTTCTGTATCATATTTGGGTTTAGGCCAGTTTAAAATGACTGCAACCTTAGAGGGATCTACCTTCAATTCACCACCAGGGAAAATTTTAAGAACCCCCCCAAAATTATATGTATAATAAATGGGCGAATCTCCATGGTATATAGGAAAAATGGAAGGCGATTTTATCAATAATATAATATGTATATATAATTTTTTGGCGAATCTCTCACCAGGCATGGCGAATATTTTACTCAATTATAAAATCTTGTAAGATCTTGGCGAGTCTTTCACTAAATAATAAAACTTTGTAAAGTCCTAGTGAATCTTAGCATTGTGAACTCTTAGAGAATTTTTTGAAAAAGTATAAAACCATATATGACAAGAGCCACATGGTGGCAATATCATTGTTTTTTTTCACATTTCCACAACATGGAACTTGCTTATAAAATTATAAAAAAGCCAACCAAGTCCCTTATAATATGTAGGTAACCTTATAATAGAGTCTGATACCTCTACTATGCTTGTCTTCATTCAAGTGTCATAGCTGCTATACTTAACACTGTGAATCACAACTCTCTCAAAACTCAACTCTATAGTGTAATTAAAACCTTTGGAAATTGAATCTGACAACTCTATAAAAAGGATTAGTGAAATAGAAGCTTTTGTGAATGAGCTCACTAACTATCACTGCTAAACAATCAATCTAGACTATGAAATCTTCCATCTTGATCACAATCGTGCTCACGATCAAGGGAGTGAGACCACTTGGCCTGACATAATGGCCATCATAGCTTCCAATAATCAACAACCACCTTGCAAGGACATCCTAGCTCATGTCTCATGAATTTTATTCATCAATCTTAACTGATATAAATCTTATAAAGATAATATTAGAATCCTCTCCAGATTCACTGTTAATACAAGGGTAAAGGAAATTTTCTAGCTCAAGGCACTAGCCAATACCAACTTTGGTATTTATGATCCCTTTGTGGGGATGCACCTACCTTGCCCCATTGGGTTTCTGCCTTGTAACATAGTTCAAGGATCACAAGACTTTCCAATCTTCCTACTCCATTAGACACACTTTATATGCTATACATAGTGAATGGAAAAGAAGCATTATAGAACACACAATTTCACAGAAGGAAGAAAAATCTTCGCCAATTCAATATCAAAATCTTAATCACTGATTAATAAAGAATAACAAGTAGTGTAATGAATTGTTCCAAGTTATTTATTTACAAGCTGTAAAGAATGTAGTGGAATGGAAAATATTACTTAGGCAACCCTTCAATATTTTCTACTAATATGTTTGTGCATGTACGTATGAAATTAAGAGCATTGTTGAATACAAAGTTTTCTTTTCTCTCGCCTCCATTTTGACAAGCAGTGTGAAATCAGTGTCACTTTGAATCTCCTTTCCTGTGTGGATGTTTTGACAAATCAATGTGAAATCAAAGTCACTTTGAATTTCCTTTCCTGCAAGGGATCAAATCCACAGTTGATTAGTAAAAGATAATCTACTATATATTATGTTCAAGAAACGGACTGAAATCTACAGTGGAAACGAGACCTCAATTATTATTCTGAATTTGAATATCTCAGGACAACATAAGAGATAAAAATGCATATGGCCTTAGTAGCTAGAAAACAATCACTCCATCATTACAAGACCACCTAGATTTCGACACTTAATCTAAATAATGGCACTAGTTGCAGTGCTTATTTGCATTAACACCATGGAAAAGCAACAACAATGTTTCAAAGTACACTTACTGGAAAGGTTGTAACGTTCCAAGAATATTTAATGATAGCATCTGAACCTCGTAGCTATGGTGGGGAAACTAGGGAACCCAAATCTTGGAAGATATCTCATACCAAATCTGAGAAAAAAAATAAAAAAGGGAAAAAATCAAAATCTATAAATCAAGCAATGAATTGTTTACAAATCAAATACAATTCCTTTAACTAACATTTAAATTGTGGTGATATATTTAAATATTTAGTAAGAGAGGAACTTCAAACCATGGAATATTACCTTTGTCATTACTGTCATCCCTCAGTGACTGAGATTACAAATCAATACTTATGGAAAGATTGTAAGAAATTATGTGAAATAGTAAAGCATAACCTCTATTTTCAAGCAACAAAATCAAGACATTGCTACATCAAGAGCCATAATTGATACATAATCAATGAATCAAGTCCTTTTATGGCACAAGCTTGTTTCACAACCTCTATTTTCTCAATAATGAAATCAAGACATTGTATGTGGTTATTGCCAAAAGGAAATTGCGTTCTAATTTGGAAGAGGATCTTATCAAGAGACATGGATTTATTAAAAGCTACAAAGCCTAATGGGTTACTGAAAAATAAGTTGGAATATGGGATCATGATACTTAAATTGAAAAAATATGTTTTCCTTTTAGAAACGTTACAATTATACAATGCTTTTTGAAAGCATTAGAATTTGAAATTGGGCCTTTCTATCAAGACAAATTTTCATTAACAGAATGTACTTTCCTACCTCAAACGTTGTAGATATCCAAGAAAAACCTGAAAAAGCATAAGAGAACTTAACATAATGTACTTTCTTTCCTTCCTTAACATTATTAAAGAGTTGAGGTTCCCCAAGTCATCAGGTAACTTTCAAAGGAAATGACAATTAGTAATAGTCCAATTCAGAACTGAAGATGTGTCACAAATACGAGGGGGCATCTCCTCCAAATCACAAAAGTGCTCCAAGATAAAGTCTAGCATTATTGGAAGCTTAATGCTCGACTGGGTGTTATTGAACCCAAACATTTTTCCAATCTTCACTAAAAGCTTAAAGATAGCTTCTCTAAGTTCTACATGACTTTACTATGCTCTTGAAGTGGGGGCACATTGGCACATGTAGCCTCTCCAAGTGAATAGTCTTAAACTAAGTGAAGATAAGGCCGATAGATCATTCAGTGTGGATCTATTTAACCCATAATTGAATACTATGTCTCTCTTGAACCCATAATTGAATACTATTAGGACTTTCAAATTTTTCATGGAACTCAAAAATGTTGGAAGAAAGTATTTGCTTCTAGAAAAGAGTAAAACTAAAGCCTCTGCTTGAGGACAATTGATGTCACACCACTAATACTTCTCCATGGAATCTGTATAGGTAAACCACAAATGCAGAATTCCATTAGAATATTGTGTTTATTGAATACACAAATGAAATCATTGCATTTCTTTAAAATATCTTTTGAAATCAAAATTACTGAAATTACATATCGATAACCTAGTGGGTGTAGGATAAAATTCACCCGTGTCATTCACAGAAAGCATGAGAAAAAATCTAATACTATATATAAAACCAAGAAAAATTCAAATTCATCACTTCTAGGGACCTCGTAACCACCCTGCCAATACACAAGTATGTTCCTGTTTGTAGTTACAAAAATTACCCAAATTACAATTTGTTTACTCCAGCCTATGTTGAAAAGTTATAGAAGGATGACTAGTGCAATCAATCCATTCCTTTTAGCCCTGGATTTGTTTCAATTTAAAACAGAAGTATACAAATATACTTGTCCAATGTCTATGCTTTAACCATTCACCTTAAGATGTTTTTACAATATAATTTCCTAAGTCTATTTAATATCTTCATTATCATAAAAACCAACCTATATCCATCTTAACTCCACATCTACCACTCTTAGGGGGATGAAATCTATTTATCCCTCTGAGCACTTGGTAGACCCAGAATTAAGATGGATCTAAGATGATAGAATTTCCCCTTTAAATAGTCTATGCTCACATGAATACCATGGTATTACCATGGGTCAATACCATGGGTTATCATAAACCTGGATCTTAAAAATTACTATTAGTAATTTATAAAAATTAATAAAATTAATAGTTGATTTTTATTTTATTTTTTATTTTAACCAAGCTAAAATGTTTAACATACATTAAATTACAACATCCATTTTTACTCTTGATCCACCAAGCCCCGAGAGGGATCAAATATTTTTTGACTCTATGCTAGTTTGCATATCACGATATTTGATACCTTTCGGGGGTTAGTAGATCCAGAGAAAAGATGGATCTATGCTGGTTCAATTCCCCCATTTAAATAGGCTACATTCCAGGTGAATACCATGGGTCAATACCATGTGCCATTTTGGTGAATACCATGGGTCAATACCATGTGCCATTTTTATTTTTATTAATACTAATATTAAGGTTATTAATGTTTTTTTGCATGGTATTAATAATAATCTAGCCCATGGTATTTGTCCCATAGTATTTTGCCCATAGGTTTCACCTAAATATAATGCATTTTTTGAGTGTTCGTAAATATAAGGTGACTTATGGAGTAAATATAAAAAAACGTTTTATTTGTTTACCATACCTCTCGTTTATTTATATTTTTATTAATTTACCATACCTCTTTTACAAATATGGTATTTGGCCCATAGGATTCACTTAAATAAAACCTATTCTTGAAAATTAGGGTGAATGGAAGGTTGTAACTCCTAATTTCAAGGGCTAAATTTACCTTTTTTACCCTCTTCCTTAAAATAAGGTGGGCTATTTGAGGTGATTTGTAAAAATGTACTATGATACAAAATATTCGCCCACTAAAAATTTAAAACCCCTTAATTTCGCCAAAGGGCGAACATTCGCCCCTAAAATTTTCCATGTTCACCACCCCCTACAATATGACCCAAATAATTCAAAGATGTTTTGCCAAATTCACATTTTGAGAGCTTAACATAAAGATTCTCTTTCTTCAAAACATCTAGAGTCTTCTTGACATGCTTTAAATGTTCTTCCCATGTTTTACTAAATATAAAAATGTCATCCAAATATACAATCACAAAATCATCAATAAAAGGTTTGAGTACATCATTCATTATTCTCATGAAAGTAGCACGAGCATTAGTTAAGCCAAAAGGCATAACCAACCACTCATACAATCCCTGCTTTGTTTTGAAATCAGTCTTCCATGCATCTTGCTCTGCAACTCTGACCTGATGATAGCCATTATGCAAGTCCAACTTGGAAAAATAAACAACTTCTTTCAACTGATCTAATAGATCATCTATGCGAGGAAGGGGATAATGATTTTTGATCGTTATCTTATTCAATGCTCGGTAATCAATGCACATTTTCCATGAGCCATCTTTCTTTCTCACCAAGACAATCAGAGACCCACAAGGCGATGTGTTAGGCCTTATGAACCCCTTCTCGAGCAGCTCTTGTACCTGCTTCTTGATTTTTGCATTCTCTAAAGTGGACAACCTGTATATTCCGATGTTAGGCAATGGAGCATCTTGCTGCAAATTAATATCATGTACTATTTCCTTTTTGGGTGGCAAACCTTTAGGTTCTTGAAATAGTATATCATATTCTGAAACAACTTTTTCTAAATCAGCTTGTTGTTTAGCATTATAGCACTCAAATAGGTTTTATCAAGTTTCTTTTCCTTTACAACCATCAGTAAAATTTGTTTGCATGAATTTACAATTCTTTTCATCTGCCTTGAGTTTACGAGGGTATAACTATTCTTGAGTTTATGAGCTCTTACAATATATTCGATTCCATCTTTAACGAGTTGATACTTGTTTTCAGCTCTATAGAAAATAGCTTTCCTATCATTAAAGTAAGGACTTCCTAAAACAATTCCACATATATCCAAGGGAACAATATCTAACTCAACCTCATCTACAAACACTGACCCAAAAGAAAACCTAAGTTTACATTGTCTAGTCACTTGTAGCTGTGCTTTATCACATAACCAACCTAATGGATATGGATTTTTGTGAGGTGTGGTTAGTAATCCAAACTTCTTTACAATTGCTTTAGAAATTAAATTTACTTGTGAGCCACTATCAAACAAAGTATCAATCTTTTGATGCTTGGAAACAAATCTAATATGAAACAGCTCATGTCTTTTCCTCTCATTTTCTTCATTATCAGTAGATTGTGTAGAATTACTAGTAGATGCTTCAGAATTTTTACCTTGTATACCTGGCTGCAATTGTTGTTTCATCTCCTGAGTCTGACCCCAAATCTTTTTGAATAGCTGTAGCAGTCTTCTTCTTCTTGCCATTGTACTTCTTGGGTTTCAGCTCCGGATGCAGAATCCAGCAGTGTTCATCATCATGCCCATCCTTCTTACAGTGAGTGCATGAAGATTTGGTCTTTTGTACAGTATTTGTCTTCCTCTCTTTCCATTTCTATTTTCTTTTCTCCTTATTCTTACTTGCAGTGGGTTTTGATGATCCCCCAACTTCTGGGTTCACATTCTTGCCTCTAGCCTCTAGATGTGTAGCTTGAACAGATACCTCATCTATGCTAGTGGGATTAAACATGAGAATTGTGTGCCTTAAGTAGCTGTGTAGACCCCCTATATACTTCAATAGAGTTTCAGGTGAGTCTAAAGAAATTCCTAGAATCAAAGCTCTTTTCCTAAATTCTTGAGTGTAACTTTGTACACTTTGCCCTTTTAATTGTCGAAGAGTTTACCAACTCATCATGGCTTGCTGCATATAAGCTAGTGGATATAATTGTTTTTTGATTGCAGAAACAAATTCACTCCAAACAGAAAGAATTTTACCATGTGTCTTCAGGTCAGCTTGTGTCTTGCCTTCCCACCATACCAAGGCAGTGCCTCCAAGGCGTAGGCTGGCCAGCTGAATCTTGCTACTGTCTGAATCGATGCTCTGCACTCTGCAATAAACATCAATCTGTCTAATCCAATTATCCAGCTTCTCTACATTCAAATCTCCATTATATATTGGTAAATAAAATTTAACATCTAATTTAATCAAAGATGCCTTATTTTTGTTTTCAGGACTACTAGGAGGTGTGGGAATTTTTTCTTCTTTCCCTTTGCCTTTAGAGTGGTCATGGAGGAAAGATTCTTCTGCTCCTTTATCTTGTTTGGATTTTGATGAATCTTCCTCTCTACCTTTCTTAAATTCTCTATAAATTTCCTCTACCATGGCTCTCATGGTCATGAAACTATCCATGAACTGAGGGTCTGATTCCAAGGGAGTTTCTTCTGACATTTTCTTCTTAGGATAGACTCTTCCAATTTCAGGGTTAGTTTCAACCAATTCTCCTTCTCCTAGTTTAAGCTTTGATCTAGTTAGCATTCAACACCAAAATCCAGCACAAGCTTGTCCAACCTTAGTAAACTTGCGCTCTGATACCACTTGATCTGGAATTTATCCAGGATAAAGAATTAAAGGTATTACAGACTCATGTGCATGGAGGTGCCTATGTTACTTTATGCAATGGATCGATGAGATTACGAAATACATAGACACTAAAGCAACTAGTGAAAACATAACAGTAAAACATGTAAACACAACAAGTTTAATAAGGAGTTCACCCAATGCTCTTGGGTTATGCCTCCTGATCCAACCTTTAGTGGTGGCCTCTCTATTATGTTTTCAAAGCAGAGTTTTTACAACAATGAGCTCAATTTGAGTCTCACTCAATAGAGATAAATCAATAGGACTGGACTTGGATCCCCTAAGTCTCTGGAGTACACAGACTCTCCTTACTGAAACCCGACCTCTATTGGTCAAAGTAGTATGAGCCCAATCTGAGACTTAGTGCATGACAATCATTTATCGAGGAGTTTGCTTGAAACTCTCAAGCCTTCCCTACAGTACACAGACTCTCTGACTCTCTCTTGCTCTGTCTGGGTCGATGTTGCCTTCTAGTTAGCTCGGCTCTGTTCTCTGCTCTTGGCAAACTCTTTCTAGCTTTCTGCTTACTTCTCACTGCTCACTTTGTTTCTGTTAGTTCATGGCTTTAAAGCCAATCTGCTTTCTGACTATTTGCTTCCGCCTCCTGGCGGTCTGGTTCTCCTGCAGCTCTATTCGTTTGAATTCCTCTATTCCGCGTCATCATCACTGGTAATGCTTCCCAGGGAGGTGGCCACCTATTCTACAATGGGTGAGTGTGTCAGGTTCCTTGGACACATTCGAACGGTCGTTATTTCCATTTTCTCCAATATTGCTCATGAAATATGAATCTTTTGCCAACTCATCATCCACATCAGACTCCAAATCCCATATAATCTTGCTTTATCATCGGTCAAATCCGGTCATTCATCGGGACGTGCCTCCACCGTTGATCTAGACCCCCCAAATCCTACGGTCATCGTGCATATCAGGGGGATAATTAGCTCGACGGTTACCCGTATGATATGCACGATTTTCTTTCTCCTCCGCTGGACGTGTGTCACTTGCTGTGTGGCATCGGGCGAGACTCGGTCTAAACCACTTACTGCCTTGCGACCCTTCCGATATCCTGCTTGGTTTTTGTGGAATCCTGCTCTGCCAGAATCGAAACCGGTACTTTTCCGTGTTTTATAACCTTTTCGAGTCTGGGTGCTTCAGGGCTTTCCTTCACTGAGGGGGACGACCTGCAATACACGATTAGCGCTTAGCGCTAATCGCATATCAGAATCTACTCCTGTTCTCTGATTCAGCTCCCGGTTTTACTAGTTTGTCCCTAACGCGCGTTACCATGGGCCCTCAGTTTGCGTGCTTGACCAAGGGTTGTTGTTGCTTTGTGCTGGTCACAATCTGCAATTGTCACGAGGATTCCTTCTGATAGCTCGATCCTTTTAAGACTTGAATCTTTTTGGCATAATTCTACAGAGTTAGGAAAACTTAGAGAGTGTTCTAGGATCCAATTCGGATCAAGAATGACTCTTGGACCTAATGAATCTCTAGAAGAATATGAGGAAAGGTTATAACTCAGTTATAGGAGGGTTAGATGCACCCTTGATCCTGAATCATTCAAGTTAGTCCTTCTCCGAGGAATCAGGGAGGACAGGATGGAAACCCTCAACATATTGCATGGGGGAGATATCTATCATCTACCTTATGAAGACATCAAAACAGTGTTCAAAAACCATTTTAGGGTTGTTAGGAATAAGGGTAGGGCTAGTCAAGCTTTGGTTAGTTCCTCTCACTCCACAACATCCATCAAGAATGAAATTAGAAACATGTTGCTTGACTTTACAAGTGAAATGTTGCATACCTTTTCTTTGCAAATGGATACCATGTATATCAAGAGGAGACAAGAGGAAGCAGAGAGGGCCTTAGCTATCTTTTTCCCTAAATGCACTAGAACGCACCCCATAAATGAATTTCCATTAATTGTTATAGAGGTCTTCTCAGTTTGTGAGGAAATCCATGCCACATATAAGTTTCCTTCTTTGCATGGGTTGAAAGATTTATAGCTGAGCAACTCTGTTTCATCAATCAAAGGAGGCCTTAAAGATCTCAGCCATACCAGCAGGGAATTCAAGGTCCGTCCTACTCCTATTACCATCCCAATGAGAATGCACCCTTGCCACCTTGGTACTATTCCACTAATCCATCATGTTCCACACATCCTTATTTTCCTTATACACCCCAATATCCTCCCCAACCTATCAGTCAACCATTTCAACCATATGCTTCTCCACATCCTCAATGGAATAACCCATCACAAGGGTGGAGGCCTAAAATAAACCAATCCCTTGCTTTACTGCCTCCACCTCCATCTCAACCACATCTCACTCATCCCACTCCACCCAAGCAACCTAAAATGTTTGCTCAACCCAATCTAAACCCGAATAACAAGCAGACACAATAGGTCTATAATGGAGAGACATCTTACCCTACCTATGCCGTGGAGATTCAAGAAATCAACCTCAGATTTGGAAGAGTGCTCCCAAATAAGAAAAATCCATCTCCACCTAAGGAGCTTGAAGAGGAAAAGGAAGGGAGTAGCCCTCAAGTAAATCCAACTCCTTTTCTTGATATATTTCCATCCTAACCAACACACCCTAGAAGAGACTGAACTTTTGGGAGAATTGAAGAACCCGTGTTAAAATTCCCCTCCTCCAAGCTATCAAAGATGTTCCAATATTCAATAATATTATCAGAGGGAAATGATTCAAAAATCCTAGGAGGATAAAGAAAGACACCCCTACCATCAATGTTATTGGTCAATTATCTGATTTGATGTTGGGGAGAGTGATTTTCCCAAAATATCTAGATCTTGGAAGTCCTATGGTAGATGTGCACATTGATGGCATCATTTTCCCTCACACCTTGATTGATCTTGGGGCTGCCATCAATGTGATTACTAAAGAAACCATGCTAAAGTTAAACCTCCAAGGATCCTTAAGAAATACCACTACAGTGTTGCAACTTGCAGATAGGTCCACAGTGGCTCTCAAGGGATTTGTTGAGGATGTAATGGTCTCTATTGAATCCTGGGAGTATCCTACTAACTTCCTAGTTCTCCATCCCAAAACCAAATTCAATGGTTATCCTCTCATCCTTGGAAGACCATGGATAGCCACTGTTTATGCTTACATAAGTTGTAGGGCTAGGAACATGACCATTAAGAATGGGCATTTTTCCAAATAGTTGGTATTGTACCCTCCTACTCAGCCATCCATTGAGCATGACTTACCCCTATGGTTGGAGGAGGAGGAGGAAGATGAAGTGTATCATACAACATCCCATCCAATATGTACCCTAGATGTTGTTATA
This sequence comes from Pinus tabuliformis, assembly GCA_031772625.1. Lineage (NCBI taxonomy): Eukaryota > Viridiplantae > Streptophyta > Pinopsida > Pinales > Pinaceae > Pinus > Pinus tabuliformis. The sequence goes on from CM062807.1 coordinate 318,674,633, forward strand.
GGAGGGGGACAACCTAATGAAGATGACCTCATTGACCAAATCCTCCAGAACCAACCCCCCAATACCATGCCTCTTGATGAGCTTGTGAAGGAATCTGAGGGTAATCCTTGGACTGAGTTATGCCTAGTGGACCCAAGTCCTGCACATGTCAAAATTGTAGAATTTGGTCCATATAGAACCTTGAAGATTAACCCCTCTCTCTCAGCCAACCAAGAAGAGAAGTTGTGCAAAATGCTAAGAGAGCACTTAGATGCCTTTGCTTGGAGCTATAAAGAAATGAAATGGGTGCATCCTTCGGTTTGTACTCATCACATCTACATCAAGGAGGGATGAAAACTTGTGCGCCAACCTCCGAGGAGAATGAACCCAACCCTCAAAGGAAGAATTGTAAAAGTTGTTGGATGTAGGGTTCATATACCCCTTCTTAGATAGTGAATGGGTGTCCCCTCTAGTTTTGGTCCCAAAGAAGAATGGAAAGTGGAGGATCTGTGTTGATTATAGAGAACTGAACAAAGCCACTAAGAAATACAATTTCCCTTTACCTTTCATTGATCAAGTTTTAGATGGTCTTGCAGGGAAGAAGTTCTTCTCTTTCCTATGGATTCAATGGTTACAATCAGATCCAGATTAGCCCTGAGGACCAAGAAAAAACTACATTCACCTATCCTTGGGGTACCTTTGCTTATGGGGTCCTTCCTTTTGGATTATGTAATGCCCCTGCCACTTTTCAAAGGGAAATTTTGAGCATCTTTGTTGAGTTGGTCCATGACTCTGTAGAGATCTACATGGATGATTTCACTCCCTATGGGTGTGACTTCCTGGAGGCTCTCTCTAACATGGGGAAAGTCCTGAAGAAGTGCATTGAAATGAACCTCTCACTTAGTCTTAAGAAGTGTGAATTCTTAATGAATGCAGGGACTGTCCTTGGCCATTCAATATCTCAGGAGGGAATAAAAGTGGACCTAAACAAAATTTTCATCATAAAAAGGGTCCCTACTCCTCAAAAGAAGAGGGGTGTTAGGAGTTTCTTGGGCTTAGATGGATATTATAGAAGGTTTATCAAGGAATTTAGCAAAGTAACCTCACCATTTTTTGGATTTCTCGACAAGGACTTGGAATTTTGTTGGATAGATAGCCGCCAAGAGGCCCTAGAGATCTTGAAAGACAAATTAACCACTGCACCCATACTTAGAGGCCCAAACTGGACTCTTCCTTTCCATATCCATGCTGATGCATCCGACAAAGTTGTAGGGGAAACTTAGGCCAAATAGATGGTAAGTTACCCTATGCCATTTAGTTCATTAGTAAAAATCTATATAAGGAGGAATTGAACTCCACTGTAACTGAGAAAGAACTCCTAGTTGTTGTACACTCTTTAAAAAAGTTCAAACACTACATCACTAGATACCAAACTTTTGTGCATATTGACCATGCATCTATTAAATACTTGATGAACAAGCCTGATGTGAATGCTATAATCATTAGATGGTTGCTATTGTTACAACAGTTTGATTTAACTATCATTGACAAGGCAGGAAAAGAAAATGTAGTTGTAGATTTTTTGTTTAGACTTGCTTTGCCTGTTGGTGATGAAGGGATGGTTGATGATCAACTTCCAGATGAGCACTTATTTTCTATCTCAGTGCTCTCTCCATGGTTTGCTGACATAGCCAACTACCTAGTTATTGCAAAATTTCCTCCAAATCTGTCATCTAGGGAGAAGAGCATAATTGTAAGGAAGAGCACCCCTTTCACTTGGATTGGGGGCAATCTCTTCAAGTTGGGACCAGATCAAATCTTGAGGAGATGTTGTAGGGAAGATGAATTATTTGACATCCTCTCAGCCTGTCATTATGGGCCCTGTGGAGGTCACTTTGCTTCTAAGAGAACAACTTTCAAAGCTCTACAAGCTGGCTACTACTGACCCACTCTCCACCAAGATGCAAGAAGATATACCAACAAATGTGATCAATGCTAGAGGATGGGGAAACCTACACCCAAGGATGAAATGACCCTACAACCTCAGGTGTCTTTAGAGCCATTTGAAAAGCGGGGCATGGATTTCATTGGGCCAATTGATCCACCATCAAGGCAGAAAAAGTACATCATTGTGTGCACTGATTATTTGACAAAGTGGGTTGAGACAAAGGTTATCAAGGCAACAATAGAGGAGAAAGTGGTTGAGTTCTTAAGGGAGAATGTGTTCTATAAATTTGGGTAACCCAGAGAGATATTCACCGATCAGGGAGTTTAATTCACATCACATCTAATCGAGAATATGTTAAGGCAACATCATATTAAGCACAAAAAATCTATTGCCTATCATCCTTGAGCCAATGGACAAGTAGAGGTCACAAATAGGGAATTAGAGGGCATCCTCACCAAGGTTGTGAGCAACAACAAGAATGATTGGGCAGACAGACTAGTGGAGGCCACTTGGGGCTATAACACAACTTGGAAAACAACTGTTGGTTTTACCCCATATGATTTGGTCTATGGAAAGAGATATCTGCTCTCTATTGAGTTTGAGTACAATAATTTAAGAATGGCAGTCCAATTGGATTTAGATGTCACCAAAGCACAACAGGAGAGGCTACTCCAGTTAAATGGCTTGGATGAATTCAAAATGCAGGCCCTCCTACACACCGAGGTTATCCAATTACAAAGGAAGGTCTAGCATGATAGGAATATCAAGGAAAAAGTTTTTCAAGAAGGGGATTGGGCCTTACTATATGAATCTAGGTTCAAGGATTTCAAAGGAAAATTGATGACAAGATGGTTAGGCCCATACCTGATAGAGAAATGCCATGAAAATGGAGTTGTTCAAATCAGGACCATTGATGAGGAAGGGATTCCCTTTCTTGTCAATGGCTACAGATTGAAGGTATACATAAAGCCTATGTCCAAGGAATAATTCATCAACACCATCAGCAAAGAGGTTAATGTGATTGGAAGTGTCATAGCTTCTAGGTCACAACATTCCTAGATACTATTTTTTTGTGGAAAAAAAGAAAAAAAGAAAAAGATAATAAAAGGCCTGGATGAAAACATTTATGAGGCATCTGAAGCCAACTCTTGGGTTGAAAACATCCTTGAGGTAGCCCAAGAGTAAATCAAAAGAAAAAATAAAATATTGATGGGTGAAAACCTCCCTTGAGGCGCTCAGGACAGTGATATAGGTTGAAAATTTTTATTGAGGCAACTTGTGTGTGTGTGTGTGTGTCTCTCAGGAGAAAAATAAGAAGGAGAATCTCAAGACATGGATCCACAACATGTCCGTTAATATTTTTTTGTCATTTTTGCCATTATAGATTTGGCAATTAGGACATTACTTAATTTGCAAGCGTGAGCTAGATAAATTATGCTTGAATTCTTGAGTTGTGAATTGGTAGGATAATCTTCTGTTTTCAAGTGAATCTGATAACTAGATGGTTGACTGCAATTAGGGTAGTTTTCTTTCTATAGATAACATAATTCTCGTGTTCTTTCATTAATTGAATGAGTAACATTTACAAGTTGACAACATTTACAAGTTAGAGTTGAACATAATTTACTTTCTCTACACTAGGACTAGCTTTTGAATTATGCTTTCAGTAGTTAATCCCCTTTAGTTCAATAGAAGAATGGTCTTGGAGCCCTAATGATCAAATGCCCTAGTTGAGGGTGGAATGAGTAGAATTCCATCTACTGTGTATATAGCACTATCACCTCAAAGTTTGTACGAACCCCAGGTTGATAAATAGAGTTGAGGGGCCTTTGGGAGTTGCAACACTCAGTGCAATACCAGGGCTCACCACACTGCTCAAAAATATAGTAAAAACATTAAAAATTTGGATTTTTAAGAAGCTAATTGGCAAAAAATAATATTTGAATGGGCCTAAGAACTTATAAAAATCCAAAAAAGTAAAAACTTTTAACCATTTGAGAGTGGTTGAGTGCATTTTTCACCAAGAACTTCAGAGGTAGATTATGGGAAAATCGTTGTACCAAATCACAAGCCGTCTTTTCCAAGTAAACGATCTCTCTGATATATTTGTTTTCATTTCTTTTGTTTTGATTTTCACCTTGTATATAGTTTATTGGGAGGGGTTTATCAATTGAAAAATCACCCTCACTGTGCACAGTTCCTCTTCATTGGGATTGCGTACACCAACCGATTTTTTAACACAGAAAAATGAGATTTGTGTGGTTTCTAGAGCTAGAACCGCGCAAATTTTCACTGGTCTTCAAAATCGGTTGCACACAACGTTGAGGGCTTTGAAAAAATCATTAAAATACCCATTTTTTTGCAAAAAAAAATTACTACAACATTTTCTAATGATCTATTTGAAGGTTTTGAGCTACAAAAATGGAGTGGAGAGAGTGTGAACACAAAGAAAAAGATATAGCTTCTTTGAACCATCCAAAAATATTACAGGCTCTAAGAAATTGTGGCTTGCACAAATTTTTTACAAGCCCAGACATGAAGGCCCAACTAGATTTGCTGGAATGGATGGTGAGAAAGTGGAATGTACAGGAAGAGTGCTTCCTAATTAGAAACCATAAACTCACTATAGATGTTGATACCATCTATTTCTTGTCTGGGCTCCCATATCGTGGAGTTGACATTTCTCTCTATCGACATAGACGAGGTGGTGAAATAATTGCCACCTATCTATTTCAAGATTGATTCCAAGGATCTGAACTCAAAGACGAATGTATTGATATCAAAACCATTGAGAGACTCACTTGGAGGGATATTGGTTTCACTGTTGCATAATTATGTGGGAGTGCAACACTTCACTTTCTCACCAAATCTCAGATGCATATCTCCATAGAGTGCATGAAACCTACAATATTCAAATGGTGTGAAGGGGTAGTTTCCAACCTGAAAGGGAAAATAACTAGAGTGAAAACCGACAAACTCAAGAAGTTTGGGTATGGTGCCTTTTTTATCTCATTCGCTCTAGAGAGGACCCCCCTTCTTGGCCCACATGTAGCCATAGATGGAGGAGGACCGCGATATACTCGCATGTTGAAGTGGGTCACATTGATGGCACGCCATAGAGGTGGTGACGGCCCAATTATTCGATATACTCTTGATTTATTTGGATGGTTGGAATGTCAAATTGTTATGATCAAGGACTTTCTATATGCAGGCATGGATTACACAGGTGATCCAGATATTCCACTACCAACTGGAATGCAGTGAGGTGACCTAGGTAAAAACTTCAAATTTTGGTTGGTTTTGAATATTTGATTTTTTTTTTTTGGTTTTTGGCATCCAAAACAAATTGTCCCAAATGATCATGTAGATGTGGGCCCCGTGAGACTAGTAGGACTATGTAGATCTGACAGACACAGTGAGCAGCCAATAGCTCCCGCAGTATAGAACCTTGATGTACCAGAGGCTTTGACTGAGATGGCGCACAAACCTAGAGAGGTTGACCCTAGACATCCCAGATGTTGGGATTGATGACTTGCCTCTCCGCTATCAGAGGCACACCATGGGGGTTCCTAGACTGATTAGTCGCTTGCTACGACAAGTAGTTCATTGTCTGCTACCATGATCATCATGTGCAGTTGCTAGTCTTAGAGCTAGATTTTGTATTTTGATGATGTATCATCATGTTCAGATAATAAAGGCCACGGGGCCTTATGTCTTGGATGACATTTTTGTAAAAACCACACTTTTTATAGACATTTTAATTAATGGAAACTACTACTTTTATCTCACTTTATTTGGTACAATATATCGATAAATATTGTGTTTACTTTCTTATAGATATTACAAATGCCTATTTAACACATAATTAGCTAATGCATTAGTTAATATGTTTAAATTTCTTGGAATGTGTTGATATTTGATGTAATAAAACTCTCTTTCCAAGAGATGAACCCACAAAAACATTCTCAACATTGCAACACTTCTTACCGAATAGACACCATTTAAATGTAATACTATGAGTTGAGAATCTAACCTAATGATTAACCAATGAATACCAAATGAAATGGAGTCAGATAATAGCTCAATAATTGCACTATACTCTATAATGTTATTCGTTGTTCGACCAAGGCATATCCCATGAATAGAAACTTACTCATATGTGGGTGAATAAATGACCGAGGCTGCAAAAGACAAATTCTGAGTACTACGACTAGTGCCATCGAAAAAGCTAATGTAAGTTTGAGGGAACATCAACATCTACAAATCAAGTGTAGCACAAGATAAGCACGAGAAGTAGCAGAAAATCATAAAAAGATGCTAAAAATTATCACACACAAAATATGATACAACAATATATAAATTCTTCATTGAATTATTTAAGCATAATATTTCTTTAGGTAAAGTCCATTTATGGGTTTTCATGAATAAATGTTGTCATAATCAACTAGCTCATAAGCCCCTTTTTTCAGTACACATTTTACAATATAAGGGTCAAGCCATATGGGCTCGAATTTCCCAACACCTAATTTACCATGTTCTTGATCATAAACCAATACTAGGTCACCTTCTGAATATGAGTGAGGTTTTACATTTTGATCAAACTGTGCCTTAACTCATTTCTTATGAGTCTCACTAGCTAATGCAGCATCACGGTGAGTCTCATATAGTCGTGCTAAGTACAAAAAACATTCCTCCTCTGCAAAAGTGGTTGGTAACAATTTGATTTCCAGTTTTAATACGATATTTCACATTCAATAGGTAAGATTGCTTCCAGACCATAAATCAGCTGGAAGGGATTTAAACCAGTCAAATTTTTTGCTTAGGTACAATATGCCCACAAGGATGGAAAAAGAATTAGATGCCAATTTCATTTATGACTTTCGAAAATCCGTTTGATCATGGTGGTCAAAACCTTTTTTACGTTTTCTAATTAGCCATTAGCCTGTGGGTAATATGGATTAGAACTGTCATGATGCAAGCCTAGCTTCACAGTAATTTCGGTCATCATAAAGTTTTGAAAATGGCTATCATGGTATGTGACGATGACTTGTGGAACACTGAACCTAGAAATCACATGATTGGATATGAAAATAGTTGTTGTTTGACAATCATCCTTATATGTAGGCATCGCCTCGACCCATTTCGTAAAATAATCTACTGCTAGGATAATGTACCCATGCCCCCCAGCCGAGTGGGGGGTTACATATAAGGAAATCAATGCCCCATTTTGCAAAAGGACCAACAACAATGATTGGGTGAAGAGGAGCTGAAGGTGCACACATTTTGCGATCGTAGATTTGGAAATTGTGGCATTTCTTGACTGCAGTTATACAATCTTTGAACATTGAAGGCTAGAAATACCCAACGCACAAAATATTTTGGGAAGTGGAAAACCCTGACATATGACCACCACAAGCTCTAGAATGGAAGTCATTCAATTCCTTTTCGGCTTCCTCACAAGTCAAACATCATCTAAATATGGAATGAACACCACGATGATAAAGTATATTGCCAACAATAGTGTATTGTTAGGATTGGTACCGAATACAACAACAGTCAATTTGAGTAAATTCTGTCCAAAAAGTTTGGGTTTCAAGATACATGATGATATCTCCATAATAGGGGTCTAAAGTATTGATAAGAAAGATGGATTCATCTAGAAGAGAATCCTCTACCATGGTTTCCGTCTCAGTATAGGGAAAGTCACATAACAACTTGGCAAACACCAATGATTTCTTAGACTTAGATTTTATGAATTCTAAATCAAATTCTTGCAGGATAACTATCCATTTAGAATATTTTCCCCCTAGCAACTGTCTCATAAGAATGTAAACCATAGGGTTGCAATCTAAAATCATTGTTGTTTTGCATAAGATAATGTAGTGACAAAATATTTGGACAACTTGAACGACCACCAAAGCCAATTTTTCCACGTGTTTATTTTACTTTTGTTTTTGTAAGATTTCTACTCAAATAATATATCACATGCTCATTGTTCAACTCATCTTCCTAAACTAAAACCATGCCAATGGTGACATTGGATGCAGCTAAATACAAAAAGTAGTCTCGATGATAATCAAGAGGATGCAACAATGGTGTATGAGTCAACGCGTGTTTGAGTGCATCAAAATCTTCTTGAGCAACTTCATCCCATGTAAATGAGATGCCATTTTTCAATAGTTGAGTAAAACCTTTAGTTAGCTCAACATAGTTCTGGATGAATCAACGTAAAAAGTTTTCTTTCCCTTGCAAACTTTGGAGTTGGTGGAGGTTGGAAGGAGGAGGAAAATTCATAATAGCCTCTACCTTGAGCAGATCGACACAAATGTCTTCCTTTGATACGACAAATCCTAGTAATTGCCTAGATTGGACAAAAAAAACACATTTGTGACGGTTCAATCATATATTTTAGTGTCGGAACCTGATAAAGATAGTTCTCAAATGCGTTGGATGATCTTCACATTTCAGTGAATGAGCTAGTAAATCATCCAAATAGGGTTGTACAATATGCTTAAAATCATGAAATGTGTAAGACATAGTCCCTTGGAAGGTTGCGCCGACATTCTTTAATCCAAATGGGATTTTTCAATAAGCAAAAGTCCCCCATGGACAGATGAACGCAATTTTATGCTGATCAACTGGGAGTATGTTGATTTGGTTGTATCCAGAAAATCCATCCATGAATGAAAATATTTCGTTACTAGCACAATTGTTAAGGATTTGATCGATATAGGGGAGACGATAGCTGTATTTGGGACAAGCCTTATTAATATCCTTATAATCTACACATACTCTAATGGTCCCTTACTTTTTGTTAACATGAACAATATTGGAAACCCAATCAGTCAATGGAACCAGGTAGATAAAACCCGCTTTAAGAATCTTTTCAACCTCAAGTTTAATAACAACAACCTTTCATGGATGCACTGGACGTAATCGTTGTCTAATAGGTTTAACATTCAGGTAAGTCTTAATTTCATGAAAAAAATACTCGGGTCAATTCCTAGCATTTCCTCATAGGACCAGAAAAAATGTCACAAAATTCTTGAAATAGGGCTTTGTACGTTTGAATTTATTCAAGTGAGCACGAAGCACCTATGTGAATGTTCTTGATAATTCCTGTTTTGACCGAGATATCAATCACAATCGTTGTAGATATTTTCCCCAATTTAATTTTAGATTCAACTTGAAGAACTGAGGTGGGCCATTCAGGACTATCTACAATCTCAATTGAAAATATAGTGGAAAAATCATTCTCGATTTTATAAAGGTTAGGAAGAAAAGATGAACGATGATGATAATTGTCCCATGGAATTTCATCCAAATTCATAATCTCCATAATACTTTCATCATTTGGAAACGTATTGTCGAAAGGATCAGGAAATGAAATTGGTTCCAACCAAGGTAATTGATTATAATCATCTTTGATCGCATTCACTTGATCAATATGGTGGATTGGAAAACGTTTGAACTACCTGATAAGCCAATTCAAGTGGGATCAAAGGAATCTCATTGCCATAGGAGGTCAATTTAGATTCTAAAGGCACTATCCACGGATCATAAGATTCCATAGTGCTTGATGTGATCATGTTAACCTGGGCAACATTAGAAGGAAAATTTGGTGGAGGAAGTGCAAAAGTTCCCATCAGTGATGAATCTTTAAGAAAACCAACACCAATATCCTCATAAGGAGTAATCATTTTTCCGACGAAAGGTATGCTACCTGTAGAGTTAGGGTCAAAAGTGTAGTAAGACAACTGGTCTACTTTTACTATTTTCCCTCGATGAGGAAATAGTATCATACGAAAAAGTGATGAGACCACTGCAAACATAGCATAGGTCCAACTTTGACCAAGTAAAAGGTTATAATCGAGCTGAGCATCAACAACTTCAACTTTGATTGTGACTGTCTTACCTTCTAACTCTATGGGTAGATCATTTAGGATTCCATAAGGACGAAAACCTCTTCCATCAAAGGCTTTCAGAGTGGTAGGTGACTGATTGATAGTTGGAGAACCTAAATCTTTCCAACAAGAAATAGACATGATACACGTAGAAGCTCCTTCGTCAATAATTGTGCGAAACACTTGTTTGGTTTTGAAAAAAACTGGTATTTGGAATGCCAGTTGATGCGGGAGTCTAGGTATATGACTTTCAAGATAAAATATAATAAGATTAGAATCTTGAGGATCAATTGCTCCAATAGCTGACAATAGTAACTTTCTTTGTGTTGGACATGTTTGCAGCACCTCAAGAGTTGACATTGTCGAAGGAGACATAGCCGGGTCTTCAACAATGTTGTAATTCTGAGCAGCTCTAGCATGTGGGTTGAAAGTTGATTTTCAAACAAAACCTTTGGGAGGTGGTCAAATCATCATGTCAGGGTTTGGTTTCTTAATCTGTAATGGTTTAGAAGGAGTAGGAGGAATTGAACTGGAAGGTTGACTAGATGGACTAGCATCGTTTCCATTTATTACAGGACCCTTAGATCCGTAATTTTTTGATCTTGTTGTTACCATAACTTGCTGCAAAGACATCATCATGATATCTTCCAATGTGGAAGAAGAAGATGGATTATGTGAAATCGTTTTTCTATCTTGAGAAGAAAAATGATCCTTCAAAACAACAGGATTTGGAGAACCTTTTCAGAATTTTGTACCCTCTACCTGATGTGGGTGTTGGTATCATCCCAAGACCCCTTTTCCTTCCCAAAAACATATCATTTATCCATTCATTTTCATCATATATCCCTCAAAATCCTTGAAAATTGATTATTAATAGTTCTATAGTTATTAAATTGCATAGAAATTGATTTAGGGGTTTTATGTTGAAGAATTAGAAGTTTTTGATGAAATGATTACAGGAAGTACCCACATCCTGTAATGAGCTTATCGTTTGACATGTGGCGCAGCAGATGAGCTAGAACGAAAGGCATGGGCGAAAAGCAGAATGTCCAAGCATGGACAAACACCTATCTCCCAGTCGAATCGAACCTCCTATGTACACGGTCAACTCAAGTCAAAGCAGGGCACTCTGGCAGACAAAAGCAGCAACAACAACTCGTTCCATTTTCATTTTAGTTTTTGTTCTTTTTGGAAACATTTAGCATGGAAACATTTTGAAAAGGCTTATGTAATAAAAGCGGCAACAACCGAATGTACATTCATTGTAGCAATGACATGGCTGTGCATACGCATATGTAAATACAGTCAGGTTAATGTTTGAATAGTTTTTATCGTTGAATCGTTTTCAGAACAGAGTTTTAAGTTTAATACGAAGACCAATTCACAGCCACGACGTGTATACCTCTTGCATTGATTTGGTAGCTAATCGATTATAGCCAGTGTACCCTTAGGACGCGGACGGGCCCTGCGTTCAATCGGTATACTGTCTGTTTGTTTCATTTACGTTTCGGTTATCATATGTTTGCACAGTGTTTATATTGGATTTCGATTTCCATAGCATATGGTTTGCATAACAGTTACATAGCTTTCGATTCCCATAGCTTTTGATTTCCATTGCATGTATATGGTGTGCGCTTATGAATGGTTTGCGTTTATGGTTATGTTGAACAGTCATCACTGAGATTTGGAAGTGAGTCTTGTAAGGGATTCGATCCCTGTGTGGCTTGCAGAAACACCACCATAAACTCTGTTTCTATTTCATAATTCATTTATGATTTCTATATAGTTTGATATAGTGTAAATATCATTGAATGCTGTGTGTTTATTGAACAAGGGTTTTCTGGGCAATATCTCTGTAAGGAGATTAAAATCATTGTTACAGTCATACACAGTGCTTAGGTTTGCACAGTCATACACAATACTTAGATTTAGTGTTTAATTTGATAGATGCATCTCATGACAGACATTGTAATCAAGTATATCAGTAGGGTAATCTGAGTGTTTGAATGATAGGCTACATATTCCAGTCTTCCGTAAGGAAGCCTTGTAACCTACATCACAATCACTTGGCCAGAGATCCTTTATGTCTATATATTTTAGACCACGCCTCTAAGCTTATGCACCTCGGTCGATATTAAATATAGAGTCTAGACTAGTACCCTAGCTGGAACCACTACATTTTGGCGCCGTTGCCGGGGAGGCGTACTTAAAGGATTCAAACAAAAAGAAAAAAAAAATTCAATACACAAAAACAAACAAAAACACAGTTAGAAATCATGTTCATTTATGCCTAGACTTAGAGACAATCAAGGGAGATTTGTAAGAACCCCCCACCATCTCAAAACTAACCCATCATCATCAGGAGCAGAATCTCTAGGGAATACAACACCAGTTGAGGAGGATATCCAAACATTGGAAGAAAGATTTTGTTCAGGACAACAAATTACTCTTGCTGAGAGGGAAACTCTATTTGCACATAAATCACAGCAGAAGCCCTTTCCTAGATCTTCTACACAAGGGAAAAGTAGTACAATTACCAAGCAATCTTCCTTTCTCTCTTTTCCACCAAGTGACACTAAGAGACCAATTAGAATGGCTGAGGAGGGATCTGGATCAGTTCCCCATCAAGAGGAGGAGGAATCAACTTTTAAGTTCCCCATACAAGAACCACAGGAGGATGAGGAGATCAAAATGAAAAATATACCCTCATCCGTGCTACCCAATTTCTATGGTATGGCTTCAGAGGATCCGGACTCATTCTTATTCGAGTTTGACATTGTATGTCGAACTTATGGCTATACAGATGATGCTCATAGATTGAGATTGTTTCCGGCCACATTAAAGGCAGCAACCTTGAAATGGTTTATGGGGCTAGGTGAGCATGCCATAGTTGATTGGGATGGCATGAGGAGAATATTTCTAAGGAAATATCAGCCTTATTGCAGATCCAAAGACTCTAAAGATGACATCTTTAGAATGAGTCAGCAGGAGGATGAAACCTTAGAAGAATATCTAGAACGGTTTGTCTATAACTTGCAAAAATCTAAACACCGAACAATGCCTCCTGATCTAGTCCGCACAATATTCTTGAAAGGTATCCGGGAAGAATACATGGATGATCTCAACTTAATGGGCAAAGGTGACATCTCTGCCTTACCCTTTGAAGAAATAGCCGAACTGTGTGAAAAATATTCAAGAAGTAAAGCCAAAATGGGAAAGAGAACCTTGTCAACCAGGGTCACAAAAACTGCCTCTGCTAGTGTCACCCAGGCTGAAATTGGTAATCTTTTAGAAGAGTTCAAAACAGATTTGTTGAGCACTCTAGGGAACCAAATTGATACCTTAAAGGCCAAAAAGAAACAGGAGGAAGAAGATAATATCATGGCTATTTTCTGCCCCAAGTGCCGCAAGAAACATGCATTAAAAGACTGCCCTCTAGAGAATATCCAAGTATGTGCTTTCTGTACTGAGCATCATGATATGTTTAACTGTCCTAAAGTTAAAATTTTGCAGAACTGTAACATGGCAGCCAGCACAGAGATGGAAAACGTGTATTACATGGGCGCAAAGCGACCATGGCAGCCAAGGCAAGCACCCCAAGGTATGTTTCCTAATCAAAATATGCAATTTCCTATGAATGATCAGATGTATGCACAAAACTCATGGAATATACCTATGCCATGGCAGCATGGAAACCAATCACAAAATAAATGGAGACCGTCTCAACAGTATTCCCAATCCTACCAGCCATATCCGCAATCATACCCACCTTACTCACAGCCATATCAGCAGTACCAACAGCCATATCCATCACATTCTCAAACATATCAGCAGCACCCTCAGCAAGTTGTTTATCAGCCCCAACCTTCTCAACAAACACTGCCTGCTCCTCCACAAATAAATGTACCACAGCTGCAATTTCCAACTAACCCACAACCTCCCAGACCCACACAAATACCTGCTCAAACTGTCCCAAATCCGAACAATAGAGCAGAGAGGCCAGCCTATAATGTAGAGGAAGGAACCTCATACTCCACACTGCCTTTGCAAAACATTAATCTGAGGTCTGGTAGGGTGCTCCAAAAGGATTCTCCAATAACAGATCAGCAAGAAGAAAATTTAGAAAAATAAAATGAAATGACAGCTCAAACAAAACCAAGCAGTGATACCAAAGATAAACAGATGCAATCACTGCACCCACCTTTTCCAGACCGATTGGTCCAAGTAAAACCACCACTGCCTCCACCACAATTTGATGTCTTGGATGAACTTAAAAATGTCTACATAAAAATCCCTCTGCTGCAAGCTATAAAGGACATTCCTATCTACACCAAAGCCATCAAAGACATGTGTCTCAAGAAGCCTGCTAGGAAAAGGATTGATCCTCAGACCATTCATGTTTTAGGAAATTTAGCAGGCCTTATGACCAATACCATCTCCATGGAGAAGTATGTTGATCCTGGCATTCCAAAAGTGACCACCATCATTAAAAACATACGGATTCCAAACACTTTGATAGATCTTGGAGCCGCAATCAATGTCATGACCCTTGAAACCATGAGAACACTCCAGCTCATGAATTTGCAACATACCACGATTGTTCTTGAACTAGCTGATAGGTCCAAAGTCATTCCTGAAGGGATTTTGGAAGATATCATTGTCTCACTGGACTCTTGGGAGTATCCAGTGGATTTCCTAGTCCTTCAACCCAAATCCAATCTAGGAGGACACCCTATCATTCTAGGTAGACCATGGTTAGCGACTGCTGATGCATTTATTGGATGTCGATCAGGTAACATGATTATCTCTAGAGGGACCGAAAGAAAACAACTCACCCTCTATCCATCGGCACAATCACCTGCAGTAACACATAACTTGTGGCTTGATGATAAATTTAATGATAAAGAGGAAGTACAATCTGTTTTTAGCATTGACCAGATCTATGATTTCCACGAAGACAATAATGATTTGGTAGAATTATTTCTTTCTCAACCTGATATGTCTGAAAATCTGAGAAATGAACAATATAATGCTGCAGATGTACTTTTGGCTCAAAGCTTTCAAGAAACATGCACCATCCACTCCTTGCAATCTACATTTCATGACATCTTTCCAGTTCAATCCATCACCAATACACAGAGTCAAGTCATAGAGATCAGTCCAGGGAAAACTTTGAACATAGGTAACCACCTAGACCCATCTCAACAAGACAAATTGATTAGACTCTTGAAGAAGTACCAAAAAGCCTTTGCTTGGGATTACACTGACATGCATGGGATTCACCCCGACACATGCACTCACCACATCTACATAGATAGCACCATTAAACCGGTGAGGCAACCACAAAGAAGAATGAACCCCATGCTCCAAGACATTGTCAGAGAGGAGTTGCAAAAACTTTTGAGAGTCAACTTTATATATCCTATTTCTGACAGTCAGTGGGTATCCCCATTGGTTATCGTGCCCAAGAAAAATGGCAAGTGGCGCATCTGTGTTGATTACAGACAGCTGAATAAAGCAACGCTCAAAGACTACTTCCCACTGCCATTTATTGACCAAGTGTTAGACACCCTAGCTGGCAAATCATCATTTTCCTTTCTTGACGGGTTCAGTGGCTACAACCAGATCCAGATTGCCTCTGAAGACCAGGACAAAACCACATTCACCTGTCCTTGGGGCACCTATGCCTACAATGTTTTGCCATTTGGACTCTGTAACGCTCCAGCTACATTTCAGCGGGCTGTGTTAGCTATTTTCGCTGATTTGATTCATGATTCTGTTGAAGTGTATATGGATGATTTTTCAGTATATGGCAATTATTTTGAACATGCATTAGAAAATCTTGAGAGAGTGTTGAAAAGGTGTATTGAAGCTAACTTGTCCCTCAGCAAAGAAAAGTGCTTCATGATGTTAAATGAAGGGATAGTGTTGGGCCATTATATCTCTTTTCAAGGCATCCAGGTTGACCCAGCCAAGATCCAGATTATTGCCGATTTGCCTATTCCACAGAATCAGAGAGAGGTAAGAAGTTTTCTTGGGTATGCTAGCTATTACTGCAGATTCATTGAACATTTTAGCAAGATAGCCTTACCTTTGTTTAAACTTCTAACCAAATATGTACTTTTCAATTGGACTGAGAACTGCCAACATGCATTCGAACAACTCAAAAAGAAACTATCTACCGCACCAGTCTTGAGAGGGCCTAATTGGAGTTTACCATTTCATATTTTTACCGATGCATCTGACACTGCAATAGGTGCATCCTTAGGCCAAAAAGAAGAATCTTGTACTTATGCAATTTATTTCATTAGTAAAAATCTAACACCTGCCGAGCTAAACTATACAGTTACAGAAAAGGAAACACTTGCCATCATTTATGCTGTGAATAAATTCCAACATTACATAACTGGTTATGAAGTCTTTGTACATACTGATCATTCTGCCATTAGACATCTCATGAATAAACCAATAACTAGTGGCAGAGTTACCAGATGGTTACTATTGTTACAGGAATTTAACATGACAGTGTTAGATAGACCAGGCAAAGAGAACCAGGTGGCAGATTTTCTCTCTAGACTGCAAAATCCAGGTGAGGTTGTTCCAGTTGAAGATTCTTTTCCGGATGAGCACTTATTTGCAATTTCCATAGTAACTCTTTGGTATGCTGATTTAGCTAATTACTTGTCTACAGGAAGGACACCTCCACATTTCACTGCAAAGGAAAGGAAAAGACTGATCAAACAAAGTGCTAGATATTCATGGCTTAATGGCGATCTCTTTTACACTGGTTTTGATATGATCATTAGGAGATGTGTAAGAAATGATGAGGTAATTGACATTTTAAAATCTTGCCATGATGAACCGTGTGGTGGGCATTTTGCAGCGAAGCGGACAACCTTCAAAGTTATTACTCTTGGATACTACTGGCCATCCATTTTCAAGGATGCCAAGAAGTATGTAAAGAGTTGTGACAGCTGCCAAAGAATGGGCAGACCAACAGCTACCGATCAGATGCCCCTTCAGCCCCAAGTTCACTTAGAACCATTTGATAAGTGGGCTTTGGACTTTATAGGACCTATCAACCCAGCCTCCAATGGTAAGAAGTACATCTTAGTATGTACTGATTACGTCACAAAGTGGGCAGAAGCAAAAGCACTGGTGAGAGCAACCGAACACACAGTAGTCAATTTCCTTTTTGAGGAGATCTTTGTGAGGTATGGAGTACCAAGGGAAATTGTAACTGATCAAGGTACTCAATTCACCTCAAAGCTCATGAAGGACATCACAGACAAGTACCAAATAAAGCATAGGAAAAGTACCCCCTACCATCCACAGGCCAATGGGCAGGTGGAATCAACAAACAAGACTTTGGAGGGGATCATTACCAAAACTGTTGCAATGAACTGGAAAAACTGGGAAGAAAAGCTCAAAGAGGCACTCTGGGCTTACCAGATTACTTGGAAAGATACCACTGGATTTACACCATACCAATTGGTGTACGGTAAGGATGTCATGCTTCCTATTGAATTCCAAATTCACACTTTTAAACTGGCTGCAAATTTACAAATTGATTTGGACCAAGCACAAAAAGAGAGAATCCAGCAGTTGAACCAACTGGATGAGATGAGACAGCAAGCAGAACAAACCACCATCCTCATGCAAAAACACAGGAAGCAATGGCATGATTCACACATTAAGAAGAAGCACTTCAAGGAAGGTGACTGGGCTTTGCTTTTCGATTCAAAATTCAAGGATCATAAAGCCAAGTTCACCACCCACTGGATGGGCCCCTATGAAATTATTCAGGCTTATGACAATGGTTCAGTTAAGCTCCAAACTATTGATGGAGAGGGTCATTCCTTCACAGTCAATGGTCATCGCCTGAAGCTGTACAACAAGCCCATCAGCAAGCAAGATTTTCTCCATACACTATCTCAGCAAGAAGAGGTTGAGATACTGCAGCCCTCAGCTGCAGTATCACTGCCTTAGTTTCATTTCCTTTCAATTTCAAAGTCAAAAAAAAAAAAAAAAAAAAAAAAAAAAAACTAATAAAAATAATAATGGGTTAGCTGTGAAAACCAGTATCTGGCACAATCTAACCCCGAATTCCTACCTGAAAACCAATTCGTTGGCGGGTATGAATTCTCTTTCTTTTGTTCATTGTTTCATTTCTCAGCTGAATCATGACTTGAGGACAAGTCAAACTTTAAGTCGGGGAGAGAGACTTCACCATTTTGTTCTGTTACTTTTATCTCTCCCTTGTAAATTCTTCAGATTTCTTATTCTATATCTTCACTGTAAATTTCCAACAACAGCTTGTTACCAGCATTCCAGACTTCAATAAGTAAGCTGTTTTGTCATTTATGCTTTCAGAGGGACCTGTTTATAAATATTTTGCAGGGGGACCTGTTCTGTTCAGACATCTATGCTACCAACACCAGCAGTCATGGGACCTGTTTAAAACATTCAGTTGGGACCTGTTAAAGAAATTGACACCAAGGGCTACTTCAACAGAATTCCATCAAGCTTCTACAAGGATTTGGGCACCAACACTCCAGCAAATGGCAAGCTCAGTGAACCTGTAACAATACAAGGAGTTGCATGAACATTTTCAAATTTTCAAAGGGACCTATTACATCTTCAGTTTTCTCAAAGGGACCTGTTACATATTCAGTTTCCTCAAGGGACCTGTTACATTCAGTTTTCTCAAGGGACCTGTACATTCAAATCTTCTTAAAGGGACCTGTTACATCTTCAAAAATTTTCTCAAAGGACCTGTGCATTCAATCTTCCTCAGAAGACCTGTTACAACAAGCAAAAGAACAGTAAAAAAGGATTAGCAACTCAGCATGTCAATATGATAATGATCAACAAAAGAGTAATGTATTTCTGTTCTTAAACATTTAATTTCCTAGATTGGTTTTTAATGTAACTTTGATGACTGTGAGCTGTTATAATTGATTTCAAGGACACCTACATCCATCTCCTATCACCCTTATCCCACCTATTTTCATCATTCCCATACATCAACCTATTCATATCCCTAAAAACCCATTATCAACGCATCCACCTTGTCATATACCCTACAGTCATACCAACATTCTCTATACGACCGAATACCAACTGAAAAGGACACGTGGTGAGCTGTGTTTTAAATACAAAGGAAGAGACAGATGTAAAAGCGGCCTATATATATATTTCACTCCACACACAGCCAAATCATAACTTCGCCACCCAACGTACCCAATGATCCAAAGGGACCCCGAAATCATACCCAACATTATAGCCCAGCACTATAGATACGCTCTCAGCGTTCTTGTGGTAACATGCATGCAAGCGTACAGCACTCTGTTTTTTTAAATGAATGGTTATGTTGTGAAGTGAGTACAGGGTTATCTCACCATCATTTCCACCTTCGATTCCCATAACTTCCAAAGTGAGAATCAGAAGCAAGGAGTGACGAAGAGAGTATTATCATTTGGGTAGATTTACAAAGTGAAAATCAGAAGCAAGGAGCGCCGAGGAGAGTATCGCCGTTTGGGTCGGTTTACACAGTAAAGATTGAAACTAGTAAGCGCCGAAAGGGGAAAGCATCACCATTCTATTTTTTGACTCCCATCACAGTCATATCGACCGGCCGAGCACCATATTGAAGACTGAAGGAAGCGATATATACCAGGTAACCAATTCGACATTTCTGTGTTAAATTTTAAGAGTATAGACAGAGAAGGGTTAGAGGCACGACCCTCTGCCATCACCATGACTAATAGGGTCGAACCCAGTGTATTCGACAGCTCACAATACCATGAGGATTGCATTGAGATTCTCAGAGAAATACAGTGGTTACCATTTCTAGAAAAATTCCATGGAAGTAATGAGGAAGTCACCAAGCAATTTGCCTTCACCTTTAATGGAGAAAAGGCCCTAATAGGTAACTTCTCCTTCAGAATCTCAGAGGATACTATAGCTCAGGAAATTGGGATTAGTCCTGAAGGAGATAAGTACTTTAAAACCAAGCAATTTAAGGGGAAATCATGGACACAGTTCATGTCCAGATCTAGAGTTTCCTCAGTAAACTGGAAGAAGGGTGTTCCAAGAAGCTGGTTAGTTCATCCTTGGGATGAAATGGTTTACATTCTTCAAAATTTCATAACCTGTGAAGGTAGGTACAGTATTGTTTATCTATACCACATCAAACTACTCCTCCATTTGAAGAAACAATGTGTAATCAATGTGCCATACTTTCTGCTACAAAGTTTAACCAAGATGGCCAAGACTATCCAGAAGCAAAAGGGGAATGAAGACAAAAGCTTGTACCATTTTGGCCTAATTAAAATCCTCATTGAACATGAGTTGCAGAAGCAAGGGAAACCATGGAAAGAATTCCTAGCTGTCAATCAAATCAGAGATGAGGAAGAAAAAGAAGAAGTGCAAGAGGATTCAGGGTTTATGAAGGACATTGATGAAGAAATTCCAGTGTCTAAAGCCAGCAAAGCACCTCTACCTGTGGGCAGCATAAGGACCAGGAACATGCAAAAAGAAGATGCTAAGAGGGCCGAGAAAGACAAAATTTTTACCACTTACTCACGAAGAACAAGGAGGACACCAAAAGCCCAGTTGCAAGAAGAATAGTTTGAATCTCATGCACCTGCACAAATGGATGTTGAGAGTGGTGACCATTCACTACCAGCACCAGAAGTTGACATGGAGGTAGAAAGCAATAACAAATAGGAAAAATGTTCACCACCTCCCACCAAAAGACAGAAGAAATTAGAAAAACAAATTGAAGAATTGAAGGAAGAGCTCATGGAAGCTAACATGTTGGAAAAAGTTATTAAAAGAGAAAATGAACTGCTCAGGGCGCAAAGCAAAGAAACACAGAAGACAAATGAAAAGTTAAAGGAAAGAATCAGTGAATTGGAGACTGAGCAAACTGAGATTTCTAACTGGGCCACTAAGTGGTACAATCAGAAGAAGGCTCTTAAAGAAAAGTATAAAAAGTTAAAGCAGGAGCTCAAGGGACAAAAAGATAACCAGGTGAAGAAGAATGTAGACACCTTGCTCAAGGCAGCAGAGATCCATGCAGGGACAGAGTTCAAGGGAAGCACCTCAGCGATAGCATGAGGACATGCTAAGTCCTTAAGTCGGGGAGAGATGTTGGTATCATCCCAAGACCCCTTTTCCTTCCAAAAAACATATCATTTATCCATTCATTTTCATTATATATCCCTCAAAATCCTTGAAAATTGATTATTAATAGTTCTATAGTTATTAAATTGCATAGAAATTGATTTAGGGGTTTTATGTTGAAGAATTAGAAGTTTTTGATGAAATGATTACAGGAAGTACCCACATCCTGTAATGAGCTTATCGTTTGACATGTGGCGCAGCAGATGAGCTAGAACGAAAGGCATGGGCGAAAAGCAGAATGTCCAAGCATGGACAAACACCTATCTCCCAGCCGAATCGAACCTCCTATGTACACGGTCAACTCAAGTCAAAGCAGGGCACTCTGGCAGACAAAAGCAGCAACAACAGCTCGTTCCATTTTCATTTTAGTTTTTGTTCTTTTTGGAAACATTTAGCATGGAAACATTTTGAAAAGGCTTATGTAATAAAAGCGGCATCAACCGAATGCACATTCATTGTAGCAATGACATGGCTGTGCATACACATATGTAAATACAGTCAGGTTAATGTTTGAATAGTTTTTATCGTTGAATCGTTTTCAGAACAGAGTTTTAAGTTTAATACAAAGACCTATTCACAGCCACGACGTGTATACCTCTTGCATTGATTTGGTAGTTGATCGATTATAGCTAGTGTACCCTTAGGACGTGGACGGGCCCTGCGTTCAATCGGTATACTGTTCATTTGTTTCATTTACGTTTCGGTTATCATATGTTTGCACAGTGTTTATATTGGATTTCAATTTCCATAGCATATGGTTTGCATAACAGTTACATAGCTTTCGATTCCCATAGCTTTTGATTTCCATTGCATGTATATGGTGTGCGCTTATGAATGGTTTGCGTTTATGGTTATGTTGAACAGTCATCACTGAGATCTGGAAGTGAGTCTTGTAAGGGATTCGATCCCTGTGTGGCTTGTAGAAACACCACCATAAACTCTGTTTCTATTTCATAATTCATTTATGATTTCTATATAGTTTGATATAGTGTAAATATCATTGAATGCTGTGTGTTTATTGAACAAGGGTTTTCTGGGAAATATCTCTGTAAGGAGATTAAAATCATTGTTAAAGTCATACACAGTGCTTAGGTTTGCACAGTCATACACAGTACTTAGATTTAGTGTTTAATTTGATAGATGCATCTCATGACAGGCATTGTAATCAAGTATATCAGTAGGGTAATCTGAGTGTTTGAATGATAGGCTACATATTCCAGTCTTCCGTAAGGAAGCCTTGTAACCTACATCACAATCACTTGGCCAGAGATCCTTTATGTCTATATATTTTAGACCACGCCTCTAAGCTTACGCACCTCGGTCGATATTAGATATAGAGTCTAGACTAGTACCCTAGCTGGAACCACTACAGTGGGCATTCCTTTTGTATAATGATGTTCATTACAAATAAGGAAAGGATAACGAGGTTTCTTTTTCTCGCCAGTAGGTTCATTTTTAGTCAATTTCTCTTTCTTAGAAGCATTTTTACCTTTCCCTTTCTTTTTACCTCCAGACAGTTGATTCTTTCCAATAGATGACTCTATGACATAATTTCATAATTAGTTTCCGTAGAAAAGATTTCAATGGGTGAATCCTGTATAGCCAAAGTCTGAGTGCTTTTAGAATTATTCTTTTTTCTCTTAGAATGATGGCTGACAAAACCAATTACATCATTAGTGGTGTTATATCTTGTAGGAGGTGAATTTGATTTATCTAAAATGACTGGGTGAGGTAAATTTAGGATTTTCTTGTGCCAGATTAGGTATAGACTAAGTCTAAGTACTGGGCACGAGCAATTACCTACTCTTTTGTTATGAAACCTCCCTTAGAAACATCCTCAGTAATATTGGGAAGCAATGATTTTGTAAACCATTTAGCTAAAATTTGATCTGGAATAAAAACTTTGACTAATCGATGCCTACGTCTCCATTCATGTATATGATCTAAAATATAAGTAGATTTCAATTGTTTTAAGGAATTCAAAAGTTAATTAGCAGTTTCATATCGAATTGATAGCTAAAAATGTATCAAAAATGTTATTGCTAAAGAGTTGAAATTATGGAAAGAAACGCGAGGTAACTCAATGTACCATTTTGTTTCCAAACTGGTTAAAGTTCATTGGATAAGGTGACGTCTGATAGAATCATTGATTAATTAATTTGATGTACACCAAATATGATATGTCATAACATGATTTAATGGGTCCTCTCCTGATTTGCCTTCAAACTTTGGTATATCACTCGGTAACTTGGTAGGAATCGCCGACCAAAAAGGATAATAATAGATAGGATCGTTTGTTAACCGGGATAAATCTGGTAAATCTAAAGTTGCAATGAACGGTAATTGTCGGTTGGGGTATTATTGTGGAGTTTGATAACCTTAAGGGTTAAGTCCATCCTTTGGAGGAGGATACCCAGGATATCCTAGAATAGCCTGTGTAGTTGGAATTTGCATTCCTCTAGGGTAACTAGGGTGAATCATACCAGGTTGCGGTTGAAAAGGAACTTGATAAGTATGACCAGGGTATGGTTGACTCTGGAAAGGTGGACTTTGACCCATTTGACCCAAGTAATATTTCCCCTATAAAGGTTGACCTTGAACAAATTGGCTTTGAACATGTTGACTATGAAAATATTAACCTTGAAAAGGCTGGCTTTAGAAAGCTTGACCTTGAAAAGGTGTTTGCATTTTCCCTATACCAGGTTTTCTGATAAGAATCTGTGTTGTAGACTGGAGAGTAGGACTAATTTGATGAACAGATGCCTCAGGGATATCCTGTGTAGGTTGTGAAACAAATATTTGAGGGGTAACTTGGACAGTTGTTTGTGACACTCCTGGAATAGGTGTTTGAGGTGAAATCAGAATCAATTGTTGAACAAATGTATGGATAGGTCTTTGAGGTCCACTTTGAATAGGTTGTTGAACTGGTTGTTGAACATGTGTTTGAGGAATTCCTTGGAAATTTTTTTGGATAGGGGTTTGTTGAATTCCCTGGACAGATTGTTGGATAGGTAGTGAAATACTTTGCACAAGTATTTGTGGAATAGATTGTCCAATAGGCTGAACAGGTTGATAAACTGGAACTTGTGGAGCAACTAGAACAAGTTGTTGAGAAAAAGTATGGTTCCAAATAGTATTCATCCCAGGGTAAGGAGTACCAATCAAGGGTTGAGCCACAACAAATTGACCCAAAGTGAGATGAGGTATCTAACCATAAGTTCAACAAGTTGTCCTCCAGGTGGAGGGTAAGGTGGTTTCCCCCTAGGTAGGTAATAAACACCAGTTGGGGTTGCTTGAGGATTAAATAACTTAGCATATATCATGTGAACATATTGGTCTGATGCAAAAGGTGCTTTAGGCATGGATGTCATGCTCTAAATAATAGATGTAGATAAACCAGATGACCAAGTAGAAACTTGAGGGGAAGGAGTAGCTCCTAAAAAAGTTCCACTAAGTGACTGGTACCCAGGAGGAACTGAAGGACCACCATACAATAATGACTCTAGAGAGCTGGTAAAAATAGAAGTATTAGTAGGTTGACTCCCAAGAGGAATTTATGACATGGTTCGTCTCAGTGAATAGTAAAAAGGAATGCGGTGAGGTGGAAAACTCAGACCTAAAAAGTTTAAAGGGACAGAATACCAAGTATCACGCCGGAAAGGATCAAAAGGAACTCTTGGAAAAAATCTTGGTTCACTAGTAGTAACTAGAGTACGAGGTGATTCTTCCTCCTTGTTCCCAGTAATATCTTCAATACTAATTAAACCAGGAGGTAGTCCAGTTGTAATTATAAGTTTCCTTCGAGGTGAAGGTGGAGAAAGAGTAGGAGCTATAACAGCTAAAGGTGATTTAGGTTGAGAAATATCAGACTCAGGTTCTTCAACTTCTGGTTCAGTTAGTTCTGTGTCTGAAACTTCACCAGTATTAGATTCACTTTGAATAACTTCAGTAACTTCTGGGCCAGAATGAACTAAGCCTGATTCTACTTCTTGCATTGGATTCACTTTAGTTTCTACTGTCTCAGATTCTAAAATTGTAGATGTTTCGGGTTGTTCTGAGGTTCCAGATCTTGTTGATTTTGACCTTTCAGTTTTAATCTTTTCCAATTGACTAGGTGTAAATTCAGGGGGTAAACCCTGCATTCTACATGAATGCCTTGGTGAATCAACCACGATGAAATTTTATTAAAAAACCAAATAATATTCACAATCCAAACTTAAGGTCTCTAAAAAGTAAAAACAAACAAATAACATGCAATAGTAAATCTAAGGAATCAAACCATGCAAACAAACTTTTCATAGCGAAATCACTAGTTGGTGATGAAACCCAACATCGTAGAGATAAATGTGAAAAGCGGCTAAAGATAGAGCAGGTGGAACCAGTTACGCTAACAACCTACTTAATGTACACGATCTAGTGCAAGTAAACTTCATTTATGCCATCTCGAATGAAGAATACCCTCCAAAAAGGTCCAAGTGAGTCTAGCCAACGTTTTTTCCAGGTACAACAGAGACTTCCCCTTCGTCGTCACCTTGGGTAATAGCCCTAAGATTATGGTCTCTAAGGTTACCACGTAAAACAATTTAACCTGGGGGGACAGTCGTAGATCAGACGTACACGCAAGGGAAAAGTAACAAAGCTCAATCCCCTTGAAAGTTCCTCAACATGGTTAATCTGAGGTTTACTTCCAAGTGACTCCCAAGTACCTTTCGGCACCATTTTTAATACGTGTAAATCACTCTACCATAACCAATGAAGTGGGGTCGATCACTCCACTGGGTCCAACATGATCTCGTGCTTAACTCCTTTGTAAGGGGAGATTCCTAGAGCCAAATTGTAGTAAATGGATTTACTCCCTATCACAAGATTCTAATGTTTTTTTGCAGCTTTTGAAAGTTAACTCACTTCCCTATTCAAAAGCCCTACAACTTGATCTAATGTAGGTGGAAAAGAGCCCTAAAATAATAAAAATTCTAGATTTATTTTATTAGCGTTGTTTTTAAGAGTTGTTATTTACTCAAAGGTAATGGACGTGAAACTGATGGTATTATGACTTGACGCAAATCCTTAATGAAATCAAATATGAAATTGTAATATTTTATTTTCAATGAATTTCTAACTGAAGTAAGGAGAGAGTCTTTTCAAATTTTCAATGGAAATGCAAAAAACTCTTAAATCCCAACATCCCTTTTCCTAAATGCAAATCTTCAATTTTGAATTACCCAAATATGGAAATTAACTTTTAAAATTTCAATTCGCCCAATAAATCAAAAAATCAAGAAACTTTCCTTTTGACATACAATCACTCGAAAAAATTCCAAAATGCATGAAGAAACCAATCAAAACTTAAAATGAATTTCTCCTATTGAATGTTATGAATTTGTTGCAATCAAGAGTACAATTCTGAAACACTTCAATAATGGAAGAAAAATGACTTTTTGTTTCACATTCAACATAAGAAGCACTTTTCATAAACAATACTCATTCTTGAAAATCATTGATTTTCATTCACGAAACAATCTTTCACAAAAAAGTAAAATAAACACAAGATCTGATCTGTTCGAAAGAAGAAAGACAGGAAGACTGAAAACCAAGACCAACTAATCTTTCTTTTGATAGATCAACAACACACCAGATGAAGCTTTTACCCTAATTTGTGAAAACAAGAAAATTTCAAGAAAAATCTTTCACAACACTCAACCAAACTGACAAAGACTTAATGAAGGTGTAAACAAGTGTAATTAAACAGGAAAAACAAAAATTTCTGGACTTGAAGAAGAGAAAATTGAAATTTTCAAAAATTGCATGTATGTGTGCAAGCAATAGATAAATCTAGTGCACATACACATTGTTGCAAAAGGCTAAGTGCGCAAAAATACGCTATGTGCCTAAAGATAAAGTGTGCATAATAGGAATTTTTTAGAAAAAATTAAAGCAAGTCAAACAAATCATAAAATCCAGATTTTCAATATTTTCCAATCATTCAGAGAAGGTTATGAAAAAAGGATCAAAGGTCAAAAACAGAGAATGATGGAGAGAGAGATGTTCCCCAATGTAGTCGCCAATTTGTTAGGCGAAATAATCCCTCTTGTGGACAAGATGGATCTCCCTAGATCTTAAACGAAATCTAGTAACAAACAAGAAAATAAATGTTACATTTCCTTAACTTACGATGGATTGAAACAAATAATATGAGAGAGATCACTTACCAGTTTAAAGAAATTCCTGTTGAAGTCCCTTTTAGTGCCTTCAACAGTTAGCTTCTCCTTGATGCTTTGGAGATCGTTCCAGTGCTTTCCACAACTTCTCCATGATGCTTCGAAGGAGATCCGCATAGACAGAAACACACAAAGGATCAAAACATCTACTGTATAGAATGAAAGATAAATGAATACTGAACTCAGCATATATCATAAATTGAATCAAGAACCAATCGTAACCTATGTGACTAATCAAGGAATCCCACAAATGATATAAGAATAGACATTATTAGGAAAAAACAATTATCTTTTATTAAATAAAAGGGAGAACAAACTTACAACCTCAAAGCCTTGATGTTACAAGCCTCTTCTCACAATATCTAACCCTCTCCTTGGATGAAAAGCCTTCTAGCCATATTTTTGTAGCATAAGCCTACCTTCAATAGTCCATTCCAATCCTCTGGCTTGTGTTTGATTTATAGGCCAAGAGGAGGATGAGATCCACAAATTTTGGGATAGGTGATCCACAAAGAGAGGGAAGTAGCTCCATGATGGGAGGGATCAAGCTTGAGTAATCATCCATTCGAAGTTGTTTGTTGGGAAAGATTCGATTGACAAAGCTTCTAGACTTTGCTTTTTATTTTTTACATGCATTAAGTCATGTGCGCAAGCCATAGTGTCAAACATAGCACATTTTTGCACAATTTCTAATGGTCTCTTTTGCGTATGCACAGAAATGGACTAGGGAACTGCGCAGGAAGCCAAAAATAGGTTTTTGGGCCTTGAGATCCAGGAATTTCATTCTCTTTGGGATTGTTTGGGTTCTAGCCTTGCAAGGGGATGCTTTGGAACACTTTGATGGATAGTGAAATATCCAGACTGATGGTCATTTTCCTAATGCGACAAAATGATGTGTAACAGGGAGCTTATAGCCATAATAAGCATCTGAAATATAATGTAGATCATGCACAGTATCAGGCCAATGATTTCTATCAATTCCACCTCAGGGGTGGAGCACATCATGTAAAGAAACAACACTTTGTCCCACTTAAATAACAAACTTTACACAACCTCAAAACATGTATGCCCATAGATCTTCTCACACCCCAACATGAAAACTCGCAACAAAAATCGTATACTACAGTAGTCTTCTACAAGAGGAGTCAGACTTTGGGGAATATAACTAAGAAACTACCCCAAACAAGCATCAAAATATGCAACCCAAGAGGGTACCCTATCATGTACCCCATTTGAATCTTGTTGCACCATCTCCCATTAATATCCTCATGGATTGTTCTAGTTACAGTAATGGTTACAATATTACCTCAATAAGAGCATCCAATTTTGTCCCTTAGAAAAACCCATTCAAACCACATATGGCTTCACCCGTGAAGATCCACCATGGAAGGAAATCAAAACCACTTTGCAGTCATAAGCACAACAACTATATCTCCATTATGGCTCTGTATCGCAACCTCCTTGAAGCCAAGTGTCTACATTACAACTGTAGAAATCCAAAACTCCTTAAGCCATCCAAAGAAAACTCCTCCACTACGAATAATTAAAAACAAGAATTACAAGACTATCAAAACATAGAGTGCCAAGACACTAAAGAGAGCAACATGAAAATCCCAAAGCCATCCTTAAAGAGGTACGCTCTCATCTTTGTTGTGAGGTACGTTCACCCACGAGGAGGAGGAGCTTCATATTGTCAAATTATCCTTGGATTTGTTGAATATTGAGCCATGTTGTCCTAGCTTTATTGCAATTCATTCTAAGTAACTACTGAGAAGGAAAGCTTTCGTTTCTTCTAGCGGAATGTACTTTTTCCTAAAGAGCTTAAAAGTTAACATACCTATACGATAATTAATTTAACTAATAATGATGATAATTATAATAATAATAAATAAACAATTTTAAAATCTTTACATGCATATAACATCAAAATTAGATAAAGGAATTAGTATTTAAATTTAAAATAGGTTTGGTGTGAAATATTAACAAGGACCACATAGTAGCTAGTAACTGCCGCTTAGCTTAAATATAGCTTAATTAAACTAAAAAACAATAAAGACAAAGTTTTCATCACAAAAATAAAAAATCTAATCAAATATTGTATTGTTGAATGTCATCACCAAAAATTAAAAAATATGACTAACTAATATTGTTTATATTACATATATGCACTTTAATATATATGTTTATTTTTTAATATATGTTTATGTGTTTTATTTTTTATTAATATCTATAATTTTTTATAATTAAATTTATTAAAATATGTTTTTAATATAATAATAAGCCATGTGGGAGGGTGGTTTAAACTTCAAAAACTTTTGTCAGCAGAATGTGGCTATGGCAGCTAAGATCATCTGGAGGATCATCGCGCCCAATCCTGGCTGGGCCCAATTGGCCCTCTGGAAAAAATACTTCCGAGGTCCACGTTCTAGCTGCTTAGACAATGTGATCCACTTGCCCAACTCGTCTTTCCTCAAGCTGTATGCCAAAGCTGCTCCTCTAATCAAGGATCACATCCACTGGATCCCTGGAAACGACAAAAAGATCAACATTTGGACTGATAAAATCATGCATATGGATCCGATTGAAGACAGAGCCCCCACTGGAGCGCTGCGAGACTGGATGGATAGAGAGGGGTTGAGTACATTGTGGGACATTTCTCTCTGGAACGATACTGATTGGGCAGGGTGGAAAAGAATTGAAGTGCCAGTCCATCTGACCAACGAATGGTCCACACTACTCGATCTTCTCCATGGTCTGGCGCCCACGCACATGAGGAAAAAAGATGCGAAAGGCTGGGGGCTGAAAGCCAGAGGCTATACTGTCTCTGCGAGATATGCCAAGTTGAACGAGAGACCACATATCCCCTCCAATCCAGCACCTTGGTAGGGGGTCTGGTGTTTCCAGTCATGGCCCAAAATCGATTTTTTTGCCTGGCTTCTCTGTCACGGCAGAATCCTAACGTTTGACCGATTGCAGAAAAAAGGTTTCTACGGTCCCTCTATTTGCTCGCTATGCAATGATAATGTTGATACAACAAGCCACTTAACTCTGGAATGCATCTTCTCCAAGCAGATTTGGTCCTCCCTTATTTACTCCTTGGATCCCAACTTTCTGCTCCCTTGTTCCACCGCTGATCTTTTCTCTAATTGGGCAAACAAATATCCTGGTCCCCCTCCTAAAAACCTGATAATCAAAATAGCATGGGCTATCCTTCCAAAAGTTATTTGCTGGCAGATATGGCTAGAACGCAACAGAAGAATTTTTAGAAATTCTAGACAACATCACAAGGCCGTAGAAGTCAAGATCAAATGTCAATTAAAGGAATGCCTGACTGATATAAAAGATGATTCTAGCCTCAGCCAGCAGGATATCGCTTGGGGTTCATTCCTTGACTTACAATTTCAACCAGCAATTAGAATTGTCCCTCCTCTTAAAGATTGGCAAATAAGGAAATCGGAAGCAGACTTTCAAGACTGGCTCAAATCGCATTCAAGGCACTCTCTCTTTTTCGATGGGGCAGCTAAGGGCAATCCGGGCAGAGCTGGTGCAGGAGGTGTTGTTGTAAATTCAATTGGGGAAAAAATACACTCCTATGCTTGGGGGCTTGGACACTCAACCAGCATTCAAGCTGAGGCTTTGGCACTCTTGCAAGGCCTCAAGATCCTTAAGGAGCTAAACATAAAGGAAGCAACAGTTATAGGCGACTCCCAGATCATTATAAACGCAATGGTCTCCAATTCCCCAGCTTCAGATCTTAAGCTAGCTAGGCTGATATCCAGAATTAAGGGCTTGGAAAATGCTTTTCAGAAGTTGAATTACTATCATGTGCTGAGAACTCATAATAAAGATGCGGACAATGAAGCCAACAAAGCTGCCCTCCTCTCTGCCGGGGTCAAGATGAAAGACAGAGAAGAATCATGGGAACCCATCCCATAAGCTGTTTATCGTCATGTTTTACTGCTTGATCTTAAATAAATTTGTTTGTATTTCCAAGTGGGGAAAAATTTCGGAAATAGAATCTATAGAAACCCAAGCAAGGAAGAAGACCTCAAGTTTCAGCAGCATTCTCACTCTCAACAGTGAGACGCACCAGGATTTAGACATCCTCATTGTAAACAGATTTTCGGCATTCAGGCCAAGATGAATACAATCACTCCATAACCGTTTCTGTAAACAATATATATATATATATATATATATGCCATCTTAAATTAAAAATATGGAGAAAAAACTGAAAATGGAAAAATAAAAAAATAAAAAACCAAAATCAAATAGTTAAATAAAAAGTAAATAAAACAAAAAACAAAAAATTAGGAACTAATAAAAATGGAAGTTACTAAAACAACTAATAATAAGACCTCAACCAATCACCTTACAAATTAATAAATTTAAATAACAATAAAAATAACAAAAATTGAATTGTCAATGTTTTAAACTATAGATAAGCAATAGAATTTTGACGCAAGCCTGGAGCTTGCCATAACCAGGATCTTTTCCATACATTCATATACAAGCATGCGCCTCAACTTTTCCACAATACATGGCAATTTCATCATCTATATGAAAGTTTCTTTGTTACAAACAACCATGGTTAGGAAGCCATTATTAATACACACCATCCCAAATTTTATTCATAACTATCATTCCAACTCACATACTTTCATTCTTATAACGCCAGAGTTAAATCAAAACTCAAAGAAAAGGATGCGCCCTGCTATCATTTCCATTCAACATCAATGCTCAAATATGACTTATAACTAAGTTCAATCAAAAGAATGAACTTATGCTTTTCGATCTCAAGTGGACATAACAAACAATACCAATATCATTTGCATGCACAAATTTACCTGTTTCAACAAGTCAAAGCACCAAATATATGTGCGCCCTTTCTCTTACAGCGTACCCAGTGATACACAAGTATTTCCTTTCAATATTTACAGTTGATTCAATCAGATTTAATTATTGAAATCTGGCAATTTCTCTTACCTCTGTTCAGACTATCATCTTCCACGATTTCACTCTGCAATTATCATCACTGTAGATCGATCCTGCTCGTGGCATTTTCATATCGACTTCTTGTTGATTCTTCTCAGTGAACAAAGGCGCACACATTAAAACTGTGCGAGGTAATCATTTCATGTCAATATTGCATAAGTGTATCCATGTTATACACGTACAGTGTATATCCTTTCTCTCTGCTATCGGTGCTGTTTATATAGCTGGCTTTATTATAAACAAATCTCGTGTTTACCATACAACCGGCGTGCAGTTATGTATCACCGGTTCTGAGATAATGGAGAATTCAACTTACTCCCGGCGCAGGCAATCGATTTACTATCGGCAGTCTCTGATATATATATATATATATATATATATATATATATATATATATATATATATATATATATATATATATATATATATATATATATATATATATATATATATCGGTCTTATAACCACAAGTCGCATCTGCGCATACATACAATGAGATTTCAAACGGTTATCACACATATTCATACGCTACCATACCTCCTCCGCATGAAGTTCTTTCTCTGCTCCCTCCAATCGACGGCTATTTACTCGGCGACGGCTCTATATATATATTTATTGCAGGTATAACGCCGATACATTCAAAGATATAACCGGTGATTGTCGTTCCTCCCAAATACAGTTTCACCGAAGAATAAACCACGCGGACAGTCATGGGTTGTAAATAGAGCGCACTGCTTCGGCAATTAACACATACAACCGACATTCAAGCACTTTACCGTTATAACGCATATACATCGGATGCATTATAATATTACACTGTTAGTATTAACAACAACCCACCATTACATACATACGACGGCCATCAAATATTGCCTACAGAACATATTTCGATAAATGAATATGGGACAGTGACAATTCACATGGGACAGTTCCGATAGTTATAACACGCAGATCTTTACCCATTCACCGACAATTTATCAGTGCACGCCCCATGGAATATACTTCCCCTTACGCTCATCCATTATAACATTATATAACTGCATATATAAATCATGCATATATGTGCGCCATATAAAATCAAGCCAAACATCAATTTCGCCAATCATGTGCCGAGCTATATCAATAACGCCGAGCGCCTGTCCATAACAATAATACGTGGAGAAAAAAAACCATTCACACCTTCCAAACTACAGTTAAAGTCAACCGCTGGATACATGCATAGCATCATGTCTCACACTTCATTAAACGCAACCATGTTCATGCAAATCAAATTTAACATACTTATATTCACATAAAACAAACATTTACAAGAACTTCCCACTCATGGCCAGATATACAAATCCATGGCCCTTTTACAAACTGCCTGAAGGCTCCCAAGGAGAACCTTGCTCGCACTCACACACACTCTCTCACAATCTCAATGTCTTTTTTCCTCTAAAACTTCTTCCTGTTTATACAATTTAAAAATATCATTAAATTAAATGCTCAATCCCTTCAATTCCTCAACAAACCCCTAAATCTCTCAACATCCCTAAAGGATAGCTCTTTATCCCTAAAATCCTTCCACTAATTAAATTCCCTCATATCCTTTTATTAAATAAAAAGATATTTACAATAGATCCTCACATTTTCCTATTTTACTCAAATTAATTTAATAAAATATTAAAAATCAACACACCCCCTTTTAACATATTTACAAAATAAAAAAAACGCCCTTGATGCTCCTGCATCAGACTCCCCACGTAAGAAAGTTCATGACCACCTGGTCATAAGTCTGGATATCTCCTCCTGGATCCCAAATTTTATTTTGTAATCTTCCCATGCTTGTCGATTGCTTTACTACTGTTATCATCTGCTGTTGTCTTCCAGGTTTCCATATTTTGTGCTGTAGTGCTCCACTTGCTTTGCTCTTGCAATCCTTCGCTATCTTTCTCTTGTTGTCTTTCCTTTCCTTTCTTGCTGCTGGCCTTTTCCGGGATTCTTTCGTCATCAGTCTTCTGATACTTTCAATCTCTCGGTCCAAATAATCTCCCGGCTGTTGATTTCTTGCTGCCTGCTGAGCTAAGACGGCTTGCTCAGTTTTTACTTTCTCTATCTGTACTGTCACTTGCTGACTTCTTGCTTCTATTCTTGTTTCTGTTCTGACTGCCACCCGATCATCCATACCCTCTTGTCTTCTGGAACAGAAAACTTCTTCTTCCTTCATTTGACTGCTCAACTGAGTCAAATGTTCTGCAACAATACCTGCATTCACAAAACACTTGTTAGAATAAAAATCAGAAGGCATCAGTGCCTTATCCTCCTTTGCCAGCACTTCAGTATGCTGTTCTGAAGTCTCCTCCACTATCAGCACATTAGTATTCTGATTCTCTTTGCCCAAAGAATCCTCTGAAGAATTCTCAAGACTGTCAACCAGTCTTTCTCCCACATCATCTGCTTCCATGATATCTTTCTGCACTCGTTCACTGTACTGAACTCTTTCTTCTGCCATCTCCCTGTCATACTCCGAATTTTTCAACAAATATTCTAGCAATGCAATTTCTCTGTGACATTGCTGAAGCATAACATCACCATCACTTACAGTCCCTGCATTCATACACAACTTATCAGTTTGAAAACTACAAGTCTCAACAGCTTTAATCGTCAGTTCATATACCAGCTCTTCCAGCTAATCATCTTCTTCATTCACATGAACTTCCTCTTCAACAAAACCTGTAATCACATCACAACTGTCAACTATAAAAACACAAGAGTTCACATTATCCAGCTGATCTGGATCTGCCCAGTAATCCAAGAAATCGTCAATGATCTCCTCCTCTATTTGATCAATTGAAACCTCCTCTTCCAACTCAGCTGCTCTGAGTTGCGTACACTTCAACTGTACATCCATCATCTGCTCGAGCTTCTTCAGCTCTTCCATTAACTGCATGTTTATTTGTCGATCTCTTTTCTGTTGTAGCTTCTGCCACTTCACTTTCTTTCCCTTCAGTGGAAAGATCCATCCTCTATTCTGGTTTTCCTGCTCTTGCAGCCATTCCTCTAGTACCTGCAATTGCACTTTCATTACTGCAATCTCTCTTTCTCTGACTTCTGCAGTCATCTCATCGCTGTGGCATTCCTCTGAACCTCTTCTTTGATCCTCCATGATCACATTCTCCATGAGTTGTTCACGTGCCATAAGTTGTACTAGCCTTTACGACAACAATCTCTTCTACTGCCACTTACCTCACCAAGCCCTCCTCACTCAGTCTTTTGGTAAATACTTGGTTCACTGCCTCTGGAACCTTTCGAGCACTCTCTCTGCTCTCTTCAGGCTATCTCTTCAACTCACCTTCTTCTTCAGGACACTGCAATTGTCCTCCTTATTCAGCCTTTAGCTGAATGCCAGGTTCACTGCCATCATCTTCTCTGCAACCATAAACTGCATTTACAAATTTCCAATCAGAAAAATCATCTCACCTCCTAAGATCTTGCATGATCTTTTCCTCCCTGCAATCCTATTCACTTGTGTAGTTTGCATATCAAATTTAAAACTCTGATCTTCCTTTCATCATTCATCATACAGTCAAAAATACATTTCAGTTCTCATTCAGAAAATAAATATTTCAACAGAGCATTCCGGCTCTGATACCAAAAATGACGCAAGCCTGGAGCTTGCCATAACCAGGATCTTTTCCATACATTCATATACAAGCATGCGCCTCAACTTTTCCACAATACACGGCAATTTCATCATCTATATGAAGGTTTCTTTGTTACAAACAACCATGGTTATGAAGCCATTATTAATACACACCATCCCAAATTTTCTTCATAACTATCATTCCAACTCACATACTTTCATTCTTATAACGCCAGAGTTAAATCAAAACTCAAAGAAAAGGATGCGCCCTGCTATCATTTCCATTCAACATCAATGCTCAAATATGACTTATAACTGAGTTCAATCAAAAGAATGAACTTATGCTTTTCGACCTCAAGTGGACATAACAAACAATACCAATATCATTTGCATGCACAAATTTACCTGTTTCAACCAGTCAAAGCACCAAATATATGCGCGCCCTTTCTCTTACAGCGTACCCAGTGATACACAAGTATTTCCTTTCAATATTTACAGTTAATTCAATCAGATTTAATTATTGAAATCTGGCAATTTCTCTTACCTCTGTTCAGACTATCATCTTCCACGATTTCACTCTGCAATTATCAGCACTGTAGATCGATCCTGCTCGTGGAATTTTCATATCGACTTCTTGTTAATTCTTCTCAGTGAACAAAGGCGCACACATTAAAACTGTGCGAGGTAATCATTTCATGTCAATATTGCATAAGTGTATCCATGTTATACACGTACAGTGTATATCCTTTCTCTCTGCTATATGTGCTGTTTATATAGTTGGCTTTATTATAAACAAATCTCGTGTTTACCATACAACCGGCGTGCAGTTATGTATCACAGGTTCTGAGATAATGGAGAATTCAACTTACTCCCGGCGTAGGCAATCGATTTACTATCGGCAGTCTCTGATATATATATATATATATATATCGGTCTTATAACCACAAGTCGCATCTGCGCATACATACAATGAGATTTCAAACAGTTATCACACATATTCATACGCTACCATACCTCCTCCGCATGAAGTTCTTTCTCTGCTCCCTCCAATCGACGACTATTTACTCGGCGACGGCTCTATATATATATTTATTGCAGGTATAACGCCGATACATTCAAAGATATAACTGGTGACTGTCATTCCTCCCAAATACAGTTTCACCGAAGAATAAACCACGCGGACAGTCATGGGTTGTAAATAGAGCGCACTGCTTCGGCAATTAACACATACGATCGACATTCAAGCACTTTACCGTTATAACGCATATACATCGGCTGCATTATAATATTACACTGTTAGTATTAACAGCAACCCACCATTACATACATACGACGGCCATCAAATATTGCCTACAGAACATATTTCGATAAATGAATATGGGACAGCGACAATTCACATGGGACAGTTCCGATAGTTATAACACGCAGATCTTTACCCATTCACCGACAATTTATCAATGCACGCCCCATGGCATATACTTCCCCTTACGCTCATCCATTATAACATTATATAACTGCATATATAAATCATACATATATGTGCGCCATATAAAATCAAGCCAAACATCAATCTCGCCAATCATGTGCCGAGCTATATCAATAACGCCGAGCGCCTATCCATAACAATAATACGTGGAGAAAAAAAACCATTCACACCTTCCAAACTACAGTTAAAGTCAATCGCTGGATACATGCATAGCATCATGTCTCACACTTCATTAAACGCAACCATGTTCATGCAAATCAAATTTAACATACTTATATTCACATAAAACAAACATTTACAAGAACTTCCCACTCATGGCCAGATATACAAATCCATGGCCCTTTTACAAACTGCCTGAAGGCTCCCAAGGAGAACCTTGCTCGCACTCACACACACTCTCTCACAATCTCAATGTATTTTTTCCTCTAAAACTTCTTCCTGTTTATACAATTTAAAAATATCATTAAATTAACTGCTCAATCCCTTCAATTCCTCAACAAACCCCTAAATCTCTCAACATCCCTAAAGGATAGCTCTTTATCCCTAAAATCCTTCCACTAATTAAATTCCCTCATATCCTTTTATTAAATAAAAAGATATTTACAATAGATCCTCACATTTTCCTATTTTACTCAAATTAATTTAATAAAATATTAAAAATCAACACACACCCTTTTAACATATTTACAAAATAAAAAAAAAACGCCCTTGATGCTCCTGCATCAAATTTTTTGGTCAAAGACAATCTAATACATAGTTAAAAGCAAAACTGAATGCATAATACCATGCCTGCGACAACGACAGGTATAACAAGGGCTACATAGTAGCTAGTACTTGCTTAGTTTAAATATAGCTTAATTAAAATAAAAAATAATAAAGACAAAGATTTTATCACAAAAACAAAAAACTAATTAAATATTGTATTGTTGAATGCCATCACCAAAAATTAAGAAATATGATTAACTAATATTGTTTATATTAACATTTATACACTTTAATATATATATATATATATATATATATATATATATATAGAAGAAAGAAAGAAAGAAATTATTTTAATGTCCACGAGGCTAAAGATAGCCTATGGGACAGATTGCTTCTTCATTTGCTTGATGTATTCGGCCCTTTTTCTGTGAAGCTTCACAATAAATGCTCCCAGCTTCTCGACAAACCCCTTGCTAAATAGATTATCCCAAGAGCTAGCTGCCAGCATATCTACATAACTTTCCCTGTTGTCTTTGAAGGCCTCACATTCTAAAATGAAATGTTTTTCTGTTTCCACTTTTTTGGAAGAACAAAAAATGCATACCCTTTCCTCCCACACTTCCTTTGGCCTTTTCCAGCGCCCTGTTTCACAACGGAGTTGATGAGAATTAGTCCTTAACTGAGCAATAATAATTTTGGCTTTCCAAGATATATTGACCTCTATGTATGCTTTTGGTTGATGATTATGAGTGGGATTAAACACTTCAATATAATAATTTTTCTTTCTTCCTAGCTCCTTATCCCAAGTACGTTTGTGGAACTTTTCCATAACAAAATCTTTTATCTCTTTGTTGTTTATGGGACATGCGTTCAAGCAAATACCCCATTTACTAAACCATTTGTTATTTTGTTGCATCCAAGTTTTTTTGCTCTTGCATAATCTATCATTAAAGACAACCTTAGGCCATCTACCCTCTTCCATTTGCTCAATTTTTTTTAAATACCTTATGACTCGCACCATAGCAATTGCTTCAATAGGAGCAGTCCCTGTTTCACTTAACAAGATATCATAAGGAACTGCACTTTTAATCTTAAATTTGTTTGTAACCAAACACTTCTGAATTTTCTCAATTTGTCTCCACTACATGTCAGAGGTATTGCTAACCCACAGTTCACAACCATAGAGAATCATCGGAATCACTAGAAGCCCAAAAAGAGTTTGAGTGGTCTTCCAGTCCCATAACTCTGTCTCTCTACACCTATTTTGAAAAGCATAAAATGCTTTCCAACCCCCCAAAGTTATTTTCTTTCTACAACCATTCCAGCTTAGATTTTTGTTGAAGTCAATCCCAAGGTATTTGTAATCCGCAACTTCTTCCAGAATGTTGCCTTCAAAGTAGAACTTATGCTGGTTATGTTTTCTTTTCTTAGAGAAGACCACTACTTTCTTTTCGCTGTTATTGACTTGCATCCCCACACTTCTACAAAAATGCTCAAGGGATAGTAAGTGCTCTTGCAAACCAAGAGCCAATTTAGCAATCAAAATAAGGTCATCTGCATACAAAAGAAGCCTTATAACAAACTTGCACAAATAGATACCATCACCCCCTTGTGAATTTAACCACTCCTCAAGCTTGACGATATATAAACCAAAAAGGGTAGGAGACAGTGGGAAACCTTGCTTGACCCTGATATCGCTTCTAAAACTTTTAGAAATGCCTGCTGAAGTTCTAATTTTGACTTTCACATCTTCATACAGCCTATGCACAGCTGCTCTCAAATGTTTAAGAACCCCAAGTTCCTCCATTCTCTGCCAAAGTTTATCCCTAGGAACTGAGTCAAATGCTTTTCTGAAATCAACAAAGAAACAAAAGACTTCTTCCTTTTTCTCCCAAACTTTTTCAATGATGTGCCTTAAAGTTATGCAATGATCAACTGTGGAATGTTTAGGTCTAAAACCTGCTTGCCCTTTAGCACGCTTATCTCTTTCTTCTGCCCACTTGCTAATTTTGTTTTCTAGCATGATTCCAAATAGCTATGCAAACAAAGGGTTTACCATGATGGTCCTATAACTGGAGGAATTATTGACATCACCGCTCTTGAAAAGAGGTATTGCCAGACTAGTTGACCAATCTGTGGGGAGCCCTTGTTGTATGATGTTGTTGAAGATTTTTGTAATGTGAGGTGCAAGAATCTTTGAGCCCCACTTTAGATATTCTGCTTGGAGTTCAGCTAAGTCTTTTGCTTTTCCAACATCCAACTTCTTGATACCCATCTCTACCTCTTGTACCGTGAAGAGTTCAATATCAGTGTTGGCCGGGGGGTCAACCTTGGGAACCTACTCATAGAGTTGTCTTGCATAGTCAAACCATTTAGAAGCTGTAATATTATTTCCAATTTGTATCTTTTTTGGTTGGAGCTCCTTCCAAAATAATTTGGGATTATTTTTCCCAAGGAAGATTAGTTCTTCCCTCCTTGAAACCATGAAATCAACCTTTTTCTTGCTTAATAACTGCTTATACGATTTGAGCTTTATGTTATCCTTGTTTCATTGTTTCCACATTCTCCTTACCTTTTTGCATTCCTCGTTAAACCAAGCATTAACCGTAAAGAAATTTGTTTCAGACTTCTTAATTTTTGTTCTTTTGCACTTTGCAAGTGCGCATTGAATTAAATGTGTTAATTCATGACTATGAAGGTTGTGAATTGTAATTTTCTCCTTCTCAAAGAACCTCTCTAGTGTCATTTTGAAGGTATTACAATTTTCTGGCATCAAAATAATTCTGTCCAGTGGGAGATTTTGTTGGACATGCTGAATTTTTGACTCTAATTGTTTTTTTCCAATCCAAGAGAAACATAAATAAATTGGCTTGTGATTTGATTTCAAATCCCATAGCTGATCTCCAACCAAAACTTCTTCCATTTTCTCACACAAACCATGCGAGCAAATTACATAATCTACCACACTTGCTCCATTGTAAGTATTGCAAGTGAAATTACTGGACTTTTCCCATCTAGTCAAGCCATTACAAATGACTAAATCAAAGCCCCCACATAGAGTAAGCAATTGTTCACCAAAGAGATTGTAGCCCTTGTCCTCTGAAATTCTTTCCCACTGATGATTACTTTCTTTTATAAGCCAAATAGGGTCATAATCATCTTTACAAAAAAGAATGCTAGCTTGCTCACTTGCAGTCCTAGCATTGGAATCACCCACTATAAGGAATTCACCTAGCTGCGAATATGTTGCACTTTTAAAGCTACAAATGGATCTTTGTGGTCAAGCCCTCTACCTTTGTAGATTTTTGAAACCTGTGACGCAAAATAGCATGCTGCAATTCTGATGTGGTTTCCATTTTCTGATATTTTAAACCAAATGAATTGCTTATTTGAGTCTTATTTTTCTAACTGAATAAGACGACCTTCTTTCTCCCTTACTAAAACCATGATACCCCCGTGCCCTTTGCCATTCCCTGCTGCCTTGTTCCACACTGCCATCTTCCAGTATCCTTCAAACAAAGGTGTCTTGCACCCTTCATGCTCATGTGTTTCTATGAGGCAAATTATGTCTCTATTTTCCACAATAGGCCCTAACCCAGGTTCTCGTCTCCATGGGTAACCTCTGCAGTTCCAACAAAATAATCTTAAGGAAACCTGGGTATGACTTGATTGCTATTTATTTTGACATGCAAGACTCACATTTGAGTCTTTGTCCCTATTTTCCCATACTGACCTTGCTTTCTGATTTCCTGTTGAAGAGTTTGTTGCCTCTTCTTTATTACCATCTTGTTGCTCTGTTCTGGAAGGAGGTCCAAATTACGCTATCACAGCTTTGCCTTTATAAATCCATGCTCTCTTTCCTTCATCTCTTGCTGCCCTAACCTTCAAAATTTCCTCCTGTTTTTTTACAATTAAATCTTCTTCTAGGAAAAAACGAGAGCCTCTCAAGAGATGTTTCTTGCTTAGAATAATATATTTATCACGCAAGCTAGGCATAATGACTTTTATGGGCCTGACTCTCTCCCCGTTAAACTTACCCACCCTCCATGCTTGACATATTTGTCCTTGCCATAGCAACTTATCTTTCAAGAAGTCTCTTGCAAGAAGTTTTTTATTAATATATATATATATATTTTATAATTAAATTAGTCTTTACCGAGAAAAAAAAAAAAAAACAATAAGTCATCTTAAATTAAAAATACAGAGAAAAACTAAAATTCATGAAAATAATAGAAAAAAATTTAAAAATTAATAACTAATAAAAATGAAAGTTAATCAGAATAAACAAGTTAAATAAAAAATAAATAAAACAAAAAACAAAAAAATAACAAAATAACAAAAATTAGATTTTCAATATTAAACTATGAATAAGCGGTATGAATTTTTGGTCAAAGACAAACAAAGGCAAAACTTAATACCATAATCAAAATAAAAAAAGTTAAATAAAAAAGAAATAAAACAAAAAAACAATAACTATTAGAAATGAAAGTTACTAAACAACCCATAATAAGACCTCAACCAATCACCGTGCAAATAAATAAATTTAAATAATAATAATAAAATAACAAAAAAATTAAAAACTAAAAACTAAAAATTAATAACTAATATAAATGTAAGTTATTAAAGCCCATAATAAGACTTCAACCAATCCCCTTGCAAATACATACATTTAAATAATAATAAAAAATAACAAAAAAAGAATTCTCAATATTAAACTATGGATAAGCCACAAATTTTTGATCAAAGACAAACAAAGGCAAAGCTTAATACCATAATCAAAATAAAAAATTAAATAAAAAAGAAATTAAAAAAAAAAATTAAAAATAACATAAATAAGTGGCATAAATTTTTGGTCAAAGACAAACAAATGCAAAACTTAATACCATAATCAAAATAAAAAAAAAGTTTAAATAAAAATGAAATAAACCAAAAAAAAAAAACTAATAGAAATGGAAGTTACTAAACAACCCATAATAAGACCTCAACCAATCACCTTGCAAATAAATAAATTTAAATAATAATAAAAAGTAACAAAAAATTTTAAAACTAAAAAAACTAAAAACTAAAAATTAGTAACTAATAGAGATATAAGTTATTAAAACCCATAATAAGACCTCAACCAATCACCTTGCAAATAAATACATTTAAATAATAATAAAAAATAACAAAAAATAACAAAAAATGAATTATCAATATTAAACTATGGATAAGCAGCATAGATTAACAAAGGGAAAACTTAATACCATAATCAAAATAAAAAAGTTAAATGAAAAGAAAATAAAACAAAAACAATAAAAACTAAAAATAACAAGAATTAAATTCTCAATATTAAACTATGGATAAGCTGCATAAATTTTTGGTCAAAGACAAACAAAAGCAAAACCTAATACCATAATCAAAATAAAAAAGTTCAATAAAAAAGAAAAAAACAAAAACAAAAACAAAAAATTAATAACTAATAGAAATGAAAGTTACTAAACAACTCATAATAAGACCTCAACCAATCACCTTGCAAATAAATAAATTTAAATAATAATAAAGAATAACAAAAAAATGAATTTCCAATGTTAAACTATGGATAAGGAGCAAAAAAAATTGGTCAAAGACAAATTAATACGCAGTCAAAAGAAAAAACTTTAAATTTAAAGAAAGAAAGAAAGAAATTATTTTAACGTCCACGAGGGTAAAGATAGCCTATGGGACATATTATTTCTTCATCTGCTTGATGTATTCGACCCTTTTTCTGCGAAGCTTCACAATAAATATTCCCAGCTTCTCGACAAGCCCCTCGCCAAATAGATTATCCCAAGAGCTAGCTACCAGCATATATACATAACTTTCTGTGTTGTCTTTGAAGGCCTCACATTCTAAAATGAAATGCTTTTCTGTTTCCACTTTTCCGAAAGAACAAAAAATTCATACTTTTTAGTCCCGCACTTCTTTTGGCCTTTTCCAACGCCCTATTTCACAATGGAGTTGATGAGAATTAGTCCTTAACTTAGCAATAAGAATTTTGGCTCTCCAAGAGATATTGGCATCTATGTATGCTTTTGGTTGATGACTATGAGTGAGATTAAACACTTCAATATAGTACTTTCTCTTTCTTCCTAGCTGCTTGTCCCAAGTACGCTTGTGAAACTTATCCATAACAAAAGACTTTATCTCT
Organism: Pinus tabuliformis; assembly: GCA_031772625.1. Lineage (NCBI taxonomy): Eukaryota > Viridiplantae > Streptophyta > Pinopsida > Pinales > Pinaceae > Pinus > Pinus tabuliformis. The sequence continues at coordinate 318,718,849 of CM062807.1, forward strand.
TTGTTGTTTATGTGACACATGTTCAAGCAAATGCTTCATTTACTAAACCATTTGTTATTTTATTGTATCAAAGTTTTTTTTTTTTGTTTTTTTTGTTTTTTTCATAATATGTCATTAAAGACAACCTTAGGCCATCTACCCTCTTCCATTTGCTCAATTTTTTTTAAATACCTTATGACTCGCATCATAGCAATTGCTTCAATAGGAGTATCCCATGTTTCACATAACAAGATAGCATAAGGAATTGCACTTTTAATCTTGAATTTGTTTGTAATTAAACACTTTTGAATTTTCTCAAATTGTCTCCACTGCATGTCGGATGTACTGCTAGCCCATAGTTCACAACCATAGAGAATCACCTGAATCACTAGAAGCCCAAAAAGAGTTTGAGTGGTCTTCAAGTCCCATAACTCTGCCTCTCTACACCTATTTTGAAAAGCATAAAATGTTTTCCAAACCCCCAAAGTTATTTTCTTTCTACAACCATCCCAGCTTAGATTTTTGTTGAAGTCAATTCCGAGGTATTTGTAATCTACAACTTCTTCCAGAAGGTTGCCTTCAAAGTAGAACTTATGTTGGTTATGTTTTCTTTTTTTAAAGAAACCAGTTCTTTCGTTTTGTTGACATTGACTTGCATCCCCACACTTCTACAAAAATGCTCAAGGGATAGTAAGTGCTCTTGGAAACCAAGAGCCCATTTAGCAATCAGAATAAGGTCATCTGTATATGAAAGAAGCCTTATAACAAACTTGCCCAAATAGATACTATTACCCCCTTGCAAATTTAACCACTCCTCAAGCTTGTTGATATATAAACCAAAATGGGTAGGAGACAATGGGAAACCTTGCTTGACCATGATATTGCTTCTAAAACTTTTAGAAATGTCTGCCAAAGTTCTAATTTTGACTTTCACCTCTTCATACAGCCTATGCATAGTTGCTTTCAAATGTTTAGGAACCCCAAGTTCCTCTATTCTGTGCCAAAGCTTATCCCTAGGAACTGTGTCAAACGCTTTTCTGAAATAAAAAAAGCAACAAAAGACTTCTTCTTTTCTCCCAAACTTTTTCAATGATATGCCTTAAAGTTATACAATGATCAACTATGGAATGTTTAGGTCTAAAACTTGCTGCCCTTTAGCATGCTTATCTCTTTCTTTTGCCCACTTGCTAATTTTATTTTCTAGCATGCTTCCAAATAGCTTTGCAAACAAAGGGTTTATCATGATGGTCCTATAATTGGAGGGATTATTGATGTCACCACTCTTGAAAAGAGGTATTGCCAGACTAGTTGTCCAATCTGTGGGGAGCCCCTGTTGTATGATGTTGAAAATTTTTGTAATGTGAGGTGCTAGGATCTTTGAGCCCCACTTTCAATATTCTGCTTGGAGTTCACCTAAGTCTTTTGTTTTTCCAACACCCAACTTCTTGATACCCATCTCTACCTCTTGCACCGTGAAGAGTTCAATATCAGTGTTGACTAAGGGGGGAGGGTCAACCTTGGGATTCTGCTCATAGAGTTGGTTTTCATAGTCAAACCATTTAGACGCTGTAATATAATTTCTAGTTTGTATCTTTCTTGGTTGGAGCTCCTTCCAAAATAATTTGGGATTATTTTTCCCAAGGAAGATTAGTTCTTCCCTCTTTGAAACCATGAAATCAACAATTTTCTTGTTTAATAACTGCTTGTAAGCTTTGAGCTTTATGTTATCCTTATTTGGCTCTTTCCACATTCTCTTTACATTCCTCGTCAAATCGAGCATTAACCGGAAAGCAATTTGTTTCAGGCTTCTTAATTTGTGCTTTTTTGCACTCTACATGTGCACATTGAATTAAATGTGTTAATTCATGATTATGAAGGCAATGAATTGTGATTTTCTCCTTTTCAAAAAGCCTCTCTAACATCATATTAAATGAAAATATTTAAATTTAAGATTTTCTTATCAATTAAAAATTGATATGAAAATAATAATAAAATTATTTTAATATATAAATGTTAAAAAATAAAAATGACATTGAAATTTAAAAATATACATTTTGAAGAATCAAAGTCATTTTGATAATTAATTAAGAGTAGATAAAAAGAGATTGAATATAAATTTTTGAATAACTAGCGAGGATTAGTAAAGATAAAATACAAAAAGTAATTACAAGTGGACACGTTATGGTGTGACGAGCAAAATACGGTGAGAAATAATTAAAAGTGAATATATATATATATATAGATATATTTTTCTTTCAGCCAAGAGAATAATTAGAAATGAAGTTTTTTTACATAAAGAAATAACAATTAAAAATTAATTTTTATTTTCTTATTTTTTAAATAAATAGAAACATAAGATTGAGATTAAAATAATAAAAAATTAAAGCAAAAAGAACTTAAAATAATATTTTTTTAATAAGTTCAATGGATAAAGTATACAAAGAGAGAAGGGAACTGGATAAGGGGTTATTTTTTCGCAAAAGAACTTTCAATATCATAAGCATTAAAAGTAGACTCAGAGGAGATTAGTTTGCGTGTGAGAGAAAGATGGAGGAGAATATAATTATGGTTTAATTATTTATTTATTACGTGGCTTAGTGGAATTTAGAGAGAATAAGAGTATTTAGGGTGTTGACTTCCAGAATTGTTAACCTATATAATTACTAATTATGGTAATGAAGAGGCTTAATTATTTTTTTTAAAAGTGTTTAAATTTATTATTTTATTTAATATTTATAGTTAATATCTAATTCAATTTTTTATTTTGGAATTTCTCATTTTATTTTTGTAGTTGATTTATATATGTTTAGTGATTTAGTTTTAATTCATTGTATATGAGCTTTTCATCTTTCTAATAGTCGTAGCATCATATATCAAATTATCTTGGAAGATTATGCATGTCTCTACAAGTTTGTTAGCCAAAAGAATCTAGAACATAGATCTACAATGTGTTAGTGGTTGGACTATGATCTCTCTAGATGACAAAACAATGGTTGTTGTTGAGTCTTAGTTGATGAAGCAAGTTTGATGTGTCAAGAGATGCCTATACACATTTAAACAATTGGTCATGTGAAAGGTGAAGAGTAAGAATTTATAGGCTAAAAAAAGGAATTACTTTAATAACTAGGCATAGTAGAACATTAAATAAATCCAAACAACTCGCAACCATCCCCTATCTAGCTTGCAAAGGTTATTGTTTTCCCCATCTACAATTAGTAAATTGTATATCAAAAAGGAGGTAAGGGTCGAGAAAGTAAGTGTATTTAATGAAGGGGGTACAAAGATATCTCTACTAAGGTTATGGACGATTTCTACCAGTGGTGCAAGGTTTACAACACCATGGTAGCTTTCTTAGGGCTATGGATACTCACTGGAAATAGAGTGACAACTGAGGAATAACATATTTACTTCTTATGAAAATCTCTATATCCCAAATCCGTTATCCCTTGTAATGAACGCTCCAATTGATCCTCGATGTAAGCTTTAAAATAAACCTCATCATTTTAGCATACTAGATGGGCCTCATTAGTTGATAGGAAAGTATGACTATTGAATCCCTCACTAGGTAAGATTTATTAAGGTCGACTACACATTGATTTTAGGATGTCCATAAGAAATGAAACATGAGAAAGTCCACACTTTATGATCATAATGCAACAATACCTAACAAATACTTATTGGTCTCTCCCAATTCACTTTAGATTTTCGGCTATTTCAGCTTGTTTGATTGCATTTTGATTTTCCATCCATTTGTTTCGTTTCAAGTTTCCATTGGAAACAATACAAGAAGAATGTTTTCTAACATGGATTTTTTTCTTAACCTCCCCAAAGAAATTATCTTTGATCCCTTTATAGCATAGGTTGTTGACAGGGGTAGCAACCAAAAGTTTTATGAATGCTTTTAATCAATGCATTTAAATTCTATGAAGTGCACTAATAAACTCATAACTATAGTACACTATTACATTATCTAACCAGTGACACCAAAAATTATTACAACTAATTCATAATTAAAAGAAACATTTACATTAATTTAAACATACCCTATAAGTACGTCAATGTGTTATTATATGCAATAGATAAAGTTTAGACATTGTGTTATTTAAAAAATTACAAAAATATATCGATAAATTCATATCGAAGAAAATCAATGTGCTCCTTAGGTAAGCACACTAAAAATTGTTTATTATTTTGTGATAATATATTACAATGGGTCATTAGACTATAAGCCTACTAGTGTATCTATATGTAAAAAGACATTAAAATAGGCATGATATTTTGTTATAAAATAAAATACAAGTTTTATTTAAAAAAAATCAAACACTATCCAATGCACTTAATAGCTTAAACATGCACCAACAAGCACTAAGAAATGGCACACCATATGCAATTTAAAAAAAATCAAATGGTGCACTACGAACATTATAGTACATTAGATAAAGTTTATATATTTTGCTATGCAATATTGGTTTTTATTAAAAAAAAAAAAAAAAAAAAACATATTGGTGCTCTTCCAGAGCGTCGAATATTTCATTTTTTTTTGATAACATTTTACTGTATGCAAGACTATAAGTGTGTTGGTGCATCTTTATGTAAGAAGCACTAAATTAGGTTTAGACATTTGGTTCTCAAATATAGTTTTGTATCTTTTTAAGAATTACAACTATTTCATTTTTTTATAACATACGTTTTAGTTTATGCAAGATTATAAGTAGGTTTAGACATTTAGTTCTCAAAAATAGGTTTTTATCTTTTTAAGAATTACAATGGGCATGAGCAATAACTTAGACATCCATCGATTCTCCCTATGAAATAGAACACCATTTAACATTTTTTTTTTAAAATCAAATGGCATCCCATTCTTACATGTATTGAGGAACGGCAGAGTTACAGATAAAAAATAATTGTGATATCATTTTTACATTTAATGCTTCTAACCATGCAAGATATTTTGCTCATAATTTTTATATAATTATCTCATTATTTTTTTTCTAAGCTATACTAATTTTATTAATGAAAAAAGAGATATCATACACTGAGGCCGAAGCCTGTACTTAACCATGCCAGAGTAATGGCATCAACCAGCAAAGTTTAGATCTGAACTGCCCAGAAGGGAAACCAGTCCGTAACAGAAAAAGAGTTCAGATAATTATCTTGCTGCCCACGCAGGGGAAACCAGCAAAGCCTCCAGTTTGGTATCAATGTATCTAATGAGACAAAAAGAGAAAAAACCAGCTAAAGAGCCAAAAAATGCCTAGTTTTTTCACCAAAACCCCATTGAAAACAGAAAGCTAAAAAATAGGGTCCCAAAAAACCTGAGACACGTAGCATGCTGAGTGGCAGACTGTGTGGCAGACTCGTGGCGCACTGAGTGGCAGCAAGGTGGCAGACAGTGAGGCGGACACGTAGCATCGAGGTGGCAGGCTAGGGACGTGGTGGCGACGGAGGTTGTTCCTCCACGATGAAGCACCTGTACTCGTCCATGTCGCCACTTGCCAGCAGCGATGTCTCCGTGTTGCCAGCCTGCAATGCCGGGTGTTCTTCCTCGATGAGACAACAATATTCGTCCATTACCCAGTTTGTATGTGGAGCCTCGTTCACCTCCTTCCCTGCATGTCTGGTATGCTGCTCCTGGCTCCGCTCCCCTGCTCCTTGAATGCTTGTCTGAGCCAGTTCCGGTTTGGCTGTGGTGTGGCTGCACCCTGTTGTGGTGCGCCCACCACCAGCAATGTTCGAAATCCCAATTGTCCTGGTGCTACCACCCCCCACCGTTCCTTGCTCCTCAATTGCATTGGAGCGTCCACCAGCCTCGGTGGCTTGTTCCTCAGAGCTCTGCTCTTCCTCGTGAAAGCGAATGGTTATGGTGGCCTTGATGAGGGGCTTGTTCAGGGCGGAGCAGAAGGTGAATTGGGCATTCTGGGAATGCAGTTGAGGAGTGGGTGGAGTGCTTCTAGGAGACGGGGCAGACATGGAGGGGAAGCTACTGGGAGGTGAGGCAGAGGCCACCGAGTGAAGGCGACCTCTTCCACTGCGCGTATTTGGGTAATGACCTGGGATTTGCTCAGCCAGAGAGGAAGTGGTATCCGAAGCAGGAGATCGCTGGGGGCGACTCAGGCTCCCTCGGCTCCCACCCCTGCGGCTGCGCATACAGTGTCGCACCATGCTATCTGTAGGCCTATGCGAATTTCGTCCAGAATTGGGCACAATAGGGTACAACGTCACAGTGGAGCTTGCGGACTGCTCAACAGAGGGATGAGCAGCTAGGGCCGAAGGGAAGATAAAATGACAGTCCAGGCTATGGGTGAAGTGGATGCCCAAGCCGAAATCAATACAACACAGGAGGTTGCAGCATCTCCCTGTGGTTGTGTGTGAGCTGGGTGCAGTCATGGCTGGAGGGCAGAGGCATTACAGCGGCAGAGGTTGCAGAGGTTGATAGGCAGTAGCAGAGGTGAAATTCTCTCGAGAATTCATGTTTGCAGTGAGCCGAGGTAGATGGCGGTTAACAGATTGGAGGCAGCACTCACATAAGGTGCATTTATGGCGGTTGTAAATGCCATTTTTGGACCATTGTGCCAACCTGCAGGAGGCCATGTGGTTTCGCCACACGCCAACCCAGTTGGCGGCCACCTTACTGCTCTTAATTGTCACCCGCATCCGGGAAACTATCTCATTATTAATGTTACTATGTTGTTGAATTTTTTGAGTCCTTCATTTCGCTCATGGATTTAGTTTATTTTCAAATTTTGCAAAATGGTACTATATTTTCATTTTTTTTTTCTCTAGATGACAACCCCACTTCTAGTGAATAGGGACGAAATCAGGTAAATTGCTTGTTACATCATCATTTATATTTTTAGTGGATTAAAATTTTGAATTTAGCTTAATTTTGGATTATTTTTCAATTATTTTTAAAAACTTCTATATGGTGCATTCAAGCTATTTGGATGGCACCAAACTATATTATGCATCTTGTAAATTTATAGGACACACCACTATAGGGTGCATTACCTTGCATGCAACACATCATTAAATCACTTTAAACTAAACATTTTCTCATGCTTGTCAATGCATTTGTGAATGTACAATGACACTAACATTGGTGCTCTAGTACATAACAAATGTACTATTGAATCTAGTTAATAAAAATGATTCTCATGCTTTCTTAATACATGATATCAAACTTGGAAGCATCTTTGGCAATGCATCGATGTATTACAAGCATACTAGTGAGCATGCTTTTAAATTATAAATTGCTCCCTTTTAATCATGCTCTTGTGGACACAGGGAAGAATCATTACAAATACTCTCAAATATCACAAGCACACCATTAATCCTAGGCTACAAATGAAACTTTCCCAACATGGGAATACATTTCAAAATGTATAAATGCATTGTTGGTGATACAATGGGAGATACAATGCACATTAAAGCATTGTTGGTTAAGTGGTGCAACAATTATCGATAATAATAATAAATACCATGTGCATTGTATTGGTTCGTCATGTTTTAATTAGGAGCATTAGTGATGGTGCATTAATGGTTACTTTACACCATGGATGATGCATCCCTTTTTTAAGATGCACCAATGTGTTCTACACCATTTTTTTGCAAAAAAATATTAATTTCAAATCTTTTTCAAAGAAATGGGTAGTAATTTATATTAAAAGGAAATTTTGGATTCAGGGTAAGAACCCTTACATATTGTTGATTTTTGTGTAGCATTGAGAGGTATTCCTACGTGCCAAGAGGCCTCCAAAGTCGTCCAAAGAAAAATATGAAAAATTAAAAGTTTAATTTCTTAGGGTTCATGTAGGCTCCAAAATGAACAAGTTGGCCCAACTCATGAAGGGACGTGTCCCTTGGGGTAAATGCACCCATTCGAATTGTATATATAGACAATGTTTCATCTTCATTTGAACACACATAACAACAAAACTTATCCTCTCAAGTAGTTGTAGATAGGATCAGAAAGGAGGACGAATTGACCATAGAAAGGAGGCCAAAATTTTGATTGTTGACTAGTTGGTATTGGACCAGATTTGTCTGGTATCCTGAACTTGGATTTGGGCATAGATTTATAGAAATTTTTTGTAATTGTGAACCTTGTTGAAGAACAATTTCTCCTGAGAAGAAAAATTGTCGAGTTTTTCCCAAGGTTGGGTTTCCCAGGGAAAATCTGTTGTCTCTTTATTATTGTTTTCATTGTATTGTTGTTGATATTTTTGTGTATAATTACTCAATGATAGGAATGGAATAAAGACAAATTGTTAAAATATCATTAGGAAGTAATTATCATATCAAAGAATTGGTTATATTGTGCATCCTTGTAGAAAATTCAACATGGTATCAGAGCGAGGTTAAGAGAGCAGCTAGAGATATTTGCCTTAGAGAGTCACAATTGTCTAAGAAGAGGTCGGGTTTAAGTATCTGTCAAGAGAGTGAGGTCTGAAGAGAGGGTGGACGTAGAGGAAGCAGGCTTGGCCAAGGGTCTCAGGCCCAAGAAGGTTGGGCAAAGAGAAATCATAATACTTTTCTGATAAGTCCTTAGATTCCATTGTACAGAAAATTGAATGGGCTCTAATGAATGCCCTGTTATTCGTTGTCCACCTAGTCAAGTGAATATTTTTTATTGCATTCCTTTACTATTAACCTTGCATCAGGTTTCTACAAGGTTACATGTGTATTATTGTATTTTTCGCCCTAGTATTGATGAGAGGATTAATTTTCGTTAATATAATTCATGCCTGGCCAATACATGTTGATAACATCTCCTTCTTGGTATTTCTTCTTAATTTCACTATGTTGAGTGTCCTTTCAACTTTTTCACCCAAGATGCCCATTATCTTCAAACGGGCTTATTTGGTGATACTAAGTATCTCTATGTCATATCGATTTACAATTTTCCCTAAATGGTCTATCTAGGTGCTTTTCGTTGCTTTGGAAGTTTATGATTTGGGGGGAAATTTGATTGCAGCAACTCTAATGCAATTTTTTCATCTGAAGGAGACCAAGCTATCATAAGACAGGTGACATTAGAAACCTTAATATTACTATATGTTGAGCTCCAACTTCAAAACTCTAAGATGCAATCTATTACATAAATGTTGAAAAGTATTACAACACCTATCACGGAAGCATTATTGTTACTTGAAACAAATCTCACCAGGGAGACTCTCAATGATGTTCCAATGGAGGAAATGACTCCTAGTAGGGAGGATTCCAAATCCCAGTGATATTAGCTATGCATTTGGATTTGATGGTTCCATAAATGAACTTGAAATGGTTTATATAAGGGAAGACTTGACGAGAGAGGTATGAGTTCAATATCACGAGGCATCATGTTGGGGCTAGGAGATTTTTTGTTTTATAGTGTTGTTGTTGGGAAAGTTGTAATGTATGATTTGATGACATCTTGCTCTTTTTATCTTTCTATAATACTTGGGCTTGAATGTACACTTAGTCTCTTAGTTGTGTGTAAACGTGCTTTACCTACTCTTCTCGTCTCAATTTCATTGGGAGTCATATTTTACATGCTTGCACATCTACTTATGGAGCCTTTCATAATTAGTCTTTCTACAAAGCTTATGATGTTTTGATGCATTTTTATGTAAGCGGGAAAGGATCATGAGGAGTGGAAAAATATTCTACAACTCTTAGCAGTTTAATCAAAATATAAGTAATTCATATCCTTCTGCCTTGATTACCGTCGAAGTCTGAAATTGTCCTCTTTTTGACAATACTTTTGCCTTCCTTTTCATCCTTTTCCATAATAATTTTGTTGTAGTTACAAGCTAAAAGGGTCATCCTAGACATGCTCAAGCATTTAAAAAGGTATTAATCATCCATGATTTATGATATGTTGTTTCTTTGTGAAATTTAATTTAAACATTCCTACAGCTATTGAATCTCATTCATTCTGCAACTAACCAAGAATTTTGTAGCTATCTCCATGGTTAGGAAAGTTCTAGTGCACCAGAGGATGAATAAAGGTATCGACAAATGGAAAATGGTCAACATATGGATATACACCTGTCTTGGTGATCTCGCAATTTACATGGTTCAAGAGATTTAGAAATCAAACTAGAAGTCAACTTTGGTTATGACACTCCAATGATAAGTAGATTTTGAAGGTGGTTCACAAACAGAATCAAGAGAGCATGGAAATGATTGAGAAACCTTTGAAGCTAACGTGTTCAATTAAATCCCTCATGATTTTCTCTTTTAGTAGCAAATCATGAGAAGAATGACTTTCATCTTGATTTTACTTCTTAGCTATTAATCTAGTAAAGTTACCTCTCAACTTAGGACTCTTGAAATAGTTATTTAATAAAGGAGTATAAAAAAACTTGAGGCGAGGCTACAGATAGTAGTTATCATTGTTAAATGTTGCAATCTCTTTGTGTTGATACTTCTGCGATTAATATAAATACTATGTTTCCGAACCAATGCGTGTCTAAGTGATTTAGAATCTGATTGCATAATTTAAATCAACAGGAGGGCCCCCTGGAGAGTTATAAGATTATATTAGATTTTGATTATGTTCATTACAATTTGCTTGATGAATAGCCTTGTTTCATTGTAGTTTGTCAATGCATTATATTGATCAATTCCTAGTTTAATTTTCGTGTTTTCAACAAACAAAGCAGTTATAAAAATACAAACATATTTAATTTCCCTGGTTCATTTCGTTCAACACTTTCATTCCATAATCCAGTTAAGCGATTTCATGAAGGATAAATATAGATATTTTGAAGTATAATTGTGCACATTAGTAATCCTTTGAAGTTACAATTCTATTTGATATTTTGTTGAAGAAGTCTAGTTTTGATCTATTTCCTTCCCCCAAGTAGAATTAGAATTTCCTTTCTACAAGTAGAATTAAAATTTCCTTTTTGCAAGTAGAATTAGAATTTCCTTTCTGCAACTAGAATTAGAGTTTCCATTGTTGTAATTAGAATTAAAAATTCCTTTGTGCAATTAGAGTTAGAATTTCCATTCTGAGATTAGAATAAGTTGTGATCCCGAGTTCATAGATTAAAATTTCAATTCAGTAATTATTTTGATTTCATTTTGCCTTGAAGTAGTTTTAATGTAAATAAAATGTGTGTGGGAACACGTTGATTCAATCTAATATTCATTCATATTTAGATCAATTTCATCTTTAAAAAAAAAACCAAAAAAAAAACTCCTATCATATATTGTGCACATGCACTTCATAAGTACACGAACTTTGGTTGATAATTAATGAAGTAATTTAAGATCAATTAAATTAACCAACATTTTGGCGTCGTGTTATGTCCCTTCTCAAAAACATTAGTCATAGGGTGTTGCTACACATTTTTGGCACAATTTTGACTTAGGAGGAGGACCCCACACGTAGACTTAGGAACTATGGGGCAATTTCGACTTTATTTTGTAGCTAGTGGAATGTGGGGGCCACCCACATGGGGAATTCAAACTTGGCCATTCGATGTGCTTGGAGGGAAATCAAATGGGTGGATGGAAGGGCCCACATGAGGCTAAGGAGGCCCAAGGTAATAAAAGGAGGATCATCTCTCATTTTTGATCATCTTCTACATTTGCAAAACAAACACTCACTTGTACGCTTTGCTGCTTAGCAAGTCTACCAGTTGTTTAGCGACGAATCTCCCATGTGGGAGATTCAACCTCTACTTCGGGGGACCATCCATGCCTGCCCTATGTAGGTTGTTCTAACAAGAGTTTCAGGGAGTTAGGGACAACAACACACTTTAGCCATCAGTGCAGAGAGGGAACTGTGTATTCCTTGGCATCCAAAAAACACGAAGGAGGAGTTGGAGATTAGCAAGGGGATTCACAACTTGCTGGGAGAGCTGGGAGTTTAGGAGGCAGCATAGAGAAGGCATTTTCATTGGAGTTTGTAGCCAGCTAGACTAGTGCAGCAGTCAGTCGAATTCCTGGACAAGGGGATTACGTAGAGGTCATCCAACAATAAATTTGTGGGACTTGGGGAGCAGTTGATCTTGGCCAAGAGCCATCCGGGGAGCTTGGAGTTGAATAGCAGAAGTAAAACTAGCATTTTGGAGGAGTTGCAGAGGGATTTGTAGGTTGTTTCCTGCAAGTCGAAATTGGAAGTTGAAGCTGAGAAGAGGCTCCAAGGAGGTCGAAAATCAAAATTCAAAACCAGCTAAATTCCCTTATGGTTTTTTTGGGTTTTTTCCAAGGAGTCCGATGCTAAAAGGATATAATTTTCTAGGCATTTTTTGAGCACCTTCCAGCTAGTTGAAGTTTAGCAGGAGAGTAGTTTACTGGGGCAGCGCAATGTAGAGTGGTGCAGCAGCTGGGCAACCTTCAACTCAACTATTTTCCCACCTAGGGTTGGTCTTGCTTGTTCTTTGGGACAAGCCTAGGTGCACCATTCCATTTCATATTGTAGCCAACCTGTAGATTTTTAATAATATGGCTCAACAATTCCTTATTGGCAGTGTTTTCATGGATGTTTGATGTGTGTTTAATTTTTATATGCCGTTGCACAATTTATTTACTTAATATCACTTACATTCTTACTTAGGAACATTACAGTGGTATCAGAGCCTAGTTCTTGACTCAACTATGGGGATTGTTTCCTATGAGAGAAGGGGACCAACAGAACATCACCTACCATAGGCAGAGGTACAGGAGCAGATAAAGGAAGTTAGAAATTACTCCAGATATAGAGGGAAGAGGGAAAGCAGTGGCCGGAGAGGAGGAAATGACAAAGCCCAAGAGTAGGGAGGAGATGGCTTTCGACAGCCTCCTGGGGGCCTTGAGTGACTTGGCCAAGGGGCAGAAAGACATGCTGGAGGACATCAAGTCATATAACAGAGAGAGGACCATGCCTAGAGGGTTTCTATGTGGAGAAACTTTCGGGGCCTCTCAGCATTTCGATCATCCCTCACCAGTAGCACAAAGCCCTTCATTCAGTGTACCAACTGAGGCCACACTACTTTCTTTCATGCCAGTGGAACAAATCGAGCCTGCAAGGGAGGAAGATCCTCCTCAGGTGGGGGATTACTTTAGAGAGTGGAAGACCATGGATGAAGACTTCAAAGAATCCCTCTCCTTCAAAGATTACTACAAGCTCAAGCAGAGTGAGAGGAACAAGGGGTACGGAGGACAAGGGACCTAGAACTATGAGCTGCAGAGAACCATAGGGAGAATGTATTTCCCTACTTTTGATGGAACTAGCAAGTGCACGACCAGAGATTGGGTTGAAAATATGGACACACACTTTCAACTCAACATGCTGACAGAGCAGGAAGCCATTAAGATGGCCACGCTGCACCTGGAAGGGGAAGCCCATGATTGGTGGTTCCATGGCTTGACCACCTTAGGGCATGCCCAGATAGTTTCTTATGAGGACTTCACCTGGAGGGTGGTGGAGTGATTTGATCAGAGGGATCCAGAGGCTTATTTCATGGATCTGACACAAGCCAAATAGGAAACCCAGAGCAGTACTTTTCAGATTTTCTACGTGTGTTAGTGATGGTCCTAGATCTATCCGAGGCAAGGAGGGTATATACCTTCATTAAGGGTTTTCTTGAACCCCTGTGTGGACTAGTGAAGTCACGCAGACCCTCCATGTTGCATGAAGCAATCTTGTGTACTAGAGATCTATAGGGGGCCATCCCCAAGACTAGATTACCATTTCTTGCACGGACTCCTTTCCCACAGAAAGGGCATGAGACTAGACCCTCACCGTCGAGGACCATACGAGGGAGGGGACAGTTGAATGAGGAGATGCGGAGGGACCTTTGGAGGAGGAAGCTGTGCTTCATAAGCAGAGAGCCCTGGGCACCTGGACATAGGTGCACTGCAGGTAGATCACACTACACTGAGGTATTTTCTGACAGTTACCAGGAGGATGAGGTGGAGCAGTATTTTGGTGGGACAGATGGAGAGAGTCTAGCAGATATAGGGCCACAACCACCACCTCCATAGGGAGGGGCATCTCTTGTCCCATCAGGAGGAGTCCTTGCTTCTTTATGCAGGAGGAGTCCTTGCTTCTTTATGCAGGATTCCTAAGTTTTTGACACTAAGGTTCAGAGGCACTATACAGGGACAGAGGGTGTCAGTGCTGGTGGATAGTGGGGCTACCCACAATTTCATAGATGCACAACTGGTCCAGAGGAGGGGCCTCACCACATCAGAATTTGAGGTTTCTCAGTCCCAGCGTCGGGAGATCTTACCATCTAGTGCACCAGATATGTGCCCTCCTTGACAGTGGTTATGGGTAACTACTCGATGGCAGACCACTTCTTTGTGGTCGATGTGCTAGACACCAATGTGGTGATGGGTGTCCAATGGTTGTATTCCCTTGGGCAAGTCATGACGGAGTGAAGGAAATAAAAGATGGAGTTCATTGGGCCAGATGGCAAATTGGTTGTCTTGAGAGGCTTGTAGTCTTACCCACCTCAGACAGTTTTGGCCCACAGGATGTAGGGAGATCTACGACATGGGGACATTACATGGGCAATTGAGTTGAGGATCTCAGAGGCTGGGGAATAGGCGTAATCACCATCAGCAGACATACAGGCTTTACAGGAAAAGTATGTAGTAGTGTTCGGGGACATTCCACTAGGGTAGCCACCAAATAGAGGATTTGAGAACACCATTGAGCTGGAGCCGAGTGTACAGGTAGTGATCACTACTCCTTACAGGCATCCTAAAGCCTATAAGGATGAGATAAAGAAGGCCATCCAGGAGTTGCTTGCATTGGGCCATATCAGGCCAAGTTCCAGTCCTTTCGATTCTTCAGTAGTGCTGGTGAAGAAGAAGGATGGAACCCTTTGGATGTGTATTGACTACTGAGCCCTCAACCGGAAGACTCTTAAGAACTGATACCCTATTCCCTACATTGATGAGCTGATGGATGAGATTAGAGTAGCCAAGTACTTCTCTAAGATTGATCTACATCCAGGGTACCACCAGATCAAGGTGAGGGATTAGGACATCCCGAAGACAGCTTTTCGGTGCCACTATGGGCACTTTGAGTTTCTGGTCATGCTGTTTGGGCTGACCAATGCTCCAGCCACATTCCAGTCATGCATGAACCATGTCTTTTGGGGACAATTGAGGAGGTTCATGCTAGTGTTCTTCGATGACATCCTGATCTATAGCCGGACGTGGGAGGAGCACCTCCAACACTTGGAGGAGGTATTGCGCATTTTGGAGGAGCAACAGTTCTATGCCAAGCTCTCCAAGTGCGAGTTTGGGTTGACAGAGATGCTCTACCTAGGGCATATCATTGGAGCAGATGGGGTGAAAGTTCACGAGGAGAAGATTCGGGCCATCCGGGATTGGCCAGTACCCCGAGACGTGACTATGCTGAGGGGCTTCTTGGGCATTTGCACCTATTATAGGAAGTTTGTCAAAGGGTTCTCGCAGCTGGCAGCACCTTTGACCGACTTGACCAAGAAGGGGGCCTTCGCATGGACTGATGGAGCACAGGTCACCTTTGATCACCTCAAGGAGGTGATGAGAAGTTTCCCTATTTTGGCACTTCTAGACTTTTCCCAACCATTCATGGTGGAGTGTGATGCATCCGAGGTAGGAGTTGGAGCATTATTGTCACACGAGGGGCATCCCATAGCTTTCGAGAGTTGAAAGCTCCTACCGCATGAGCTGTCATATTCCATATATGACAAGGAGATGCTAGCCATTATGCATACATTGGCCAAGTTCTACCAGTACTTGGTGGGAAACCGATTCTGAGTGAAGATTGATCACAACAGTCTTCGACATTTCATGGGGCAGCAAGGTCTCAATGACAAGCAATAAATATGGGTCAACAAGGTGCAGGTCTATGATTTCGACATAGAGTATGTGCGGGGGAGGCATAATGTGGTGGCCAATGCTCTATCTCGGAGGCCAGCTAGGTTATCTCTCATGAGAATTTGCTAGGATTGGAGGGCTCAGTTGTTGGTGGAGTACTCCAAGGATAAGAGGGCATGCGAGGTAATGGAGGGGACACATGAAAATGAGTGTTACCGTGTGATGAATGAGGTCATCTATTACAAAGGGCACATTTACTTAGTACCCAACTCACAGTTGAGGGAGAGGATACTCCAGGCAACTCATGATTCACCATTGTCCGAACACCATTAATTCCAGAAGACTTATATGGATGTTCGGGAAAAATTCACGTGGAAGGGCCTCAAGGAGGATGTGTTGCAACACGTACGAGAGCATGAGGCGTGTGAGCAGAACAAGGGGGAGATGACCCACCCTACAGGACTACTACAACCAATTCCCATTCCGGAGGGGAAATGGGAAAGTATTTCAATGGATTTCATCATTGGGCTCCCCATAGTACAGGGGAAGGATTACATATACGTAGTGGTCAACTAGTTGACCAAATTTTCCCACTTCTTCGCCGTCCCCACAAGGTACACAACTGCACAGGTTGTCGAGTTGTTCTTCTGGGAAGTTTTCAGGATGCATGGGCTCCCCAAGAACATAGTGAGCGATAGAGAAAACAGATTCATGGGTGGGTTTTGGCAGGAACTCTTCAGGTTGATTGGGGTGCATCTCACTCCTAGCACCAATTATCACCCTCAGATTGATGGCTAGACGGAGAGGGTTAATCAATGGTTGGAGGGGTACCTGAGGAACTATGTGATAGGTCAGCAAAGAACATGGATATGGTGGTTGCATCTGGGTGAGTACTGCTACAACACTATGCATCACATGTCTATTGGTATGACTCCTTTTTGTGCCCGTTATGGATATGATGCACTGACTTTTGTTGATATTGTTTTTGGAGACAGCTGGGCCCCAAAGGCCAAAGATTGGGTCTAAGAGAGCCAAGATATACTTAAGGCTCTTAAGTATAATTTGGTGACAACCCAAAATCAACAAAATCTTTATTCAGATCGGCACAGGACAGAGAGGCACTTTGAGGAAGGGGACATAGTGTACCTCCGACTGCAGCCTTACTGGCAGTCTACGCTGAAACAGAAGGGGGCCGAGAAGTTACAACCATGCTTCTATGGGCCCTATCGTGTGACTGGGTGAGTTGGGGAGGTGGCTTATGAGCTAGAGTTTCCTCCAGGGAGTAGAATCCATAATGTGTTTCATGAATCATGCCTAAAGAAGATGTTGGGACAACAGGTGACAACAACAACTGATATACCCTTGCTGGATGATGAGGGTCACTTGGTGTTAGAACCCAAAGGCCATTTTGGAGAGCAGAGAAAGAGTACTAAGGAGAAGGACCATTAGGGAGTTCTTGGTACACTGGAAGAATTTTCCGAATGAGGATACCACCTGGGAAGGTGAGCACATATTGGATCACCTAGCTTTGAGGTTGCTTGAGGGCAAGCAACATTTGGGAGGGGAGGACTATCATGTCCCTTCTCAAAAACATTAGTCACAGGGTGTTGCTACACATTTTTGGTGCAGTTTTGACTTAGGAGGAGGACCCCACACGTAGATTTAGGAACTATGGAGCAATTTCAACTTTCTTTTGCAGCTAGTGGAATGTGGGGGCCACCCACATGGGGAATTCATACTTTGCCATTCGATATGCTTGGAGGGAAATCGAATGGGTCAATGGAAGGGCCCACATGAGGCTAAGGAGGCCTAAGGTAATAAAAAGAGGATCGGCTCTCATTTTTTATCATCTTCTACATTTGCAAAATGAACGCTCACTTGTACGCTTTGCTGCTTAGCAAGTCTACCGGTTGTTTAGCCACGAATCTCTCACGTGGGAGATTCAACCTCTACTTTGGGGGACCATCCATGCCTAACCTAGGGAGGATGTTCTAATAGGAGTTTCATGGAGTTAGGGACAACAAATCACTTTATTCATGAGCGCAAAGAGGGAACTGTGTATTCTTGGGCAGCTAGAAAACATGCAGGAGGAGTTGGAGATCAGCAAGGGGATTCACATCTTGCTGGGAGAGCCGGGAGTAAGGAAGGGGATTCATAGCTTGCTGGGAGAGTCGGGAGTTGAGGAGAAAATGTAGAGAAGGTATTTTCACTGGAGTTTGCAGCCAGCTAGAACAACTTAGTAGTCAGTCGAATTCCTGGACAAAGGGACTGCACATAGGCCATCCAACAACAAATTAGTGGGACTTGGGTAGCAGTTGATATTGGCCAAGATCCATCTAGGGAGATTGGAGTTGAATAGCATAGGTAAAACAAGCATTTTGGAGGATTTGCGGAGGGATTTGCAGTTTATTTCTTGCAAGTCGAAATTGGCAGTTGAAGTTGGGAAGAGGCTCCAAGGAGGTCGAAAATCCAAAGTCAAAACTAGTTAAATTACCTTATGGGTTTTTCTGGGTTTTGTCCAAGGAGTCTGAGGCTAAAAGGATATAATTTTGTTTGCAGTTTTAAGCACCTTCCAGCTAGTTGAAGTTCAGTAGGGCAATAGTTTACTAGGGCAGCGTAGTGCAGAGTGGTGCATCAGCTGGGTAACCTTCAGATCAACTATTTTACCACTTGGGGTCAGTCTTTCCTGAAGATGGATCCCACTTGGGATTCGAAACGTCGATCCAAAAATGATAAAACTGTGGATTCTCCGGTCAATTATTTAAAAGATGAAGTGAACCATTCCATTTCATATTGTAGCCAATCTGCAAATTTTTAATAATATGTCTCAACAGTTCCTTATTGGCAGCGTTTTCATGGATGTTTGATGTGTGTTTAATTTTTATATGTTGATGCACAATTTATTTGCTTAATATCACTTACATTCCTACTTAGGAACATTACACATAATTTCTTGGGAATTATATATAAGATTTCGTTTGGTTTGCATATCATTTTAGATGCATTCAATCTTGTAGATGCATAATTAAAGCATGATAAAAATAATTTAGAATGCATGAATAGAGAAAGGGATTCTAGGGGTAGATTTGTAAGTAGAAGTAGAGGACAAAGTTCAATTCCTACATCACCACTCACTCCCGCTAGACCACGTAGTGCCACACCATCCATCGATACTCGTATTCCATCCATAGTAGGTAGACATAGACTTCTTGAGGTGCATAGATCTGAAATCCAACCTAGAGATTCACCAACTTCTTCCACTGAAGCTATAGTTGAAGAACCAACATCCCCAATAGAAGGAGTAATATTTCTTTCTTCAACAAGAGAACAACTCTTAAGATAAGAGCTAGAGGTACCTAGTGAAGAAGAGGAATTTTATTTTGAAATACCATTAGTAGAGGAGCCAGAGGAAGAGCTAGATAATCCTATCATTGAACCTTATTTCAACTCTAAAGAATCTACAATGATAGGGGAAGGGGAAGGATAAGTACACAGTGTATAAGGTGAACTTAGTATTGGAGGTGGAAGAGGCAGAGGAGGAAAGAGAGGAGGAGGTGGAAGACGAGTAGGGGAGAACCAGATCCTTATGGATTTCCTATCTTTGATGAAGATACCACAACCACAATGAAAAATATTACACCTTTTATTCTTCCTAATTTTCATGGCTTTAGAAATGAGGATCCAAAAACTTTTCTTTTTTAGCTTGAATTATTATGTAGATCCTATGATTATTTGCTTGATACTCAAAATTTGAAATTATTTCCAGCAACTCTAAAAGATGGAGCACTTAAATGGTTTATGGGACGAGGGACACATAATATTAGAACATGGGAAGAAATGAAAAGAACGTTCCTGAAAATTATAAATATTATTATGTGCTCCATAACCTTAAGGATGAAGTCTTTAAGATGATTCAAAAAGACATGAAAGCCTTGAAGATTTAGTTGAAAGATTTTCCTATAATGTTAAAAGGGCTAGGATGCATGAATTAGATGAAGAAACATTAAAAGATCTTTTGTTAAAATTTATAAGAGATGGGTGGATTGATATTCTCAACTTAATGGGCAAAGGAGATGTTTCTCAACTTTCATTTGGTGAAATCTGTGATTTGTGTAAACACATCTCAAGGGGTAAGGCTAGATATGGCAAGAATCCAAGAGATCATGCCATGCCAAGAGTTAGTAAATATGCAACTGGAACAATAATTAGAGCAGAATTAGGCAATTTTCTTGACAATTTTAAAACATATATCCTTGGGAATATTAGTGAACAACTAGATACTCTCAAAATATAAAACAAGCAAAAAGCTGAAAATGTTGCATTATCTATTTTATGTCCTAAGTGTAAGAAGAATCATGCTATGAGAGAGTGTCCTCTTGATAGTATAGAAATTTGTGTCATATGTGATGAAAATAATGATACAAGGGAATTTACCTCACTACCTGGTCTTAAAGTTGTCTTTCAGGATGAAGCTGGAACATGCCAAGCTGAATCACTCTGCTTTGTTGCTAAAATACCATCAAAATCAACAACCAAATATGACTCAAAGTTTCAATAATCAATATCAACCTTATGTACAACCACAAAATAATTGGATTACACCTATGCCTTGGAAACTTTGGCCACCTCAACCCCAAAATCCATCTTGGGCACAAAGTCGGTAGAGTTTTATGGCAAAAATCCCCAATAAAAATCTTATCCCCCTTTTCCACCTCAATTTTATCCTCGTAAACCAAACCAATCCCCTCAATTCCAATCCCAACCACACAATCAACAACTTTTGTTACCATCCACTCCATTTCCTCAAAAATCCAATCAATTACCTGCTCAACGACTCCCAAATCCAAATAATAAAAATCAACAAGTTGTCTACAATATATAAGGTCAAAATTTTCAAGCTTGTATGATAGCCCCATTAGGTCTAAATGATGTTCAACTTAGATCTAGTAGGGTTTTGCAAAAGAAGTCACCACCAGTTGTCATCCAAAAATCTAAAGAGGATGAACCTCTTGAAAAAGAAACACTTCTTGATCGAGAAAAGACTCCTCCAAAGGAAGATGTTCCTATACATTTGAAGGATGACCAAATAAATCTAGCTCCTACAATTCCTCTAGTAGAAAAACCTTCTATTTCCTTACAAGATCCACCTTTTCTTGAAAGGCTCAAAATTGATAAAGGAATAGAAAGGCAAATTGTCTTACTAGAATATGATATGCTAGATGAACTAAAGAATGTTTGCATCAAAATTCCTTTGCTTCAATCTATAAAGGAAATACCAATATTTGCAAAAACCATTAAGGATCTATGCATTAGAAAACCAGGAAGGAAAAGAAAAGATGTCAAGAAAATCCAATTGGTAGGAAAAATTGTTGATATTATGATGGGGAAACCAATAGTTCAAAAATATCTAGATCCAAGTAGCCCTATTGTAAAAATTCACATCAATGGTATCGAAATTCCAAACACCTTGATTGATTTAGGAGCAACCATCAATATCATGAGCAAACAAACTATGGATCAATTAAAGCTTCCCAATCTTCAATATACCCTTACATTATTGCAATTAGAAGATACATCTATTATCAAACATGAAGGTATATTGGAAGATGTATATGTTTCTTTATATTCTTGGGAATATCCTGTTGATTTTTATGATTTTGATTCCCAATAATAATTTAGGACACTTCTACCATTATTGTGGTATTGAAGCTCCAGTAATGCTACAGTGGATGTGAGGAGGATATTCCAGCTCAAAATAGTCCTGGAAAACTCCATTGAATTGATCAGCAAATGATTGGTATGAAAATTGTCTAGTTTTGTGTTCAAAAGAAAAGAAATTTTATTATTTTATTGATTTTAGATTTTTAAATCTGAAAATCAATTTTTGTATTATTATAAAAAATTGTTGTGTCTTATTTGCTCCGCTTCAACAATTTCTCTCTTGGTATGATTGGTTTGTTACAATCGATAAGTTGCTGCTTGGAAAGGGAAACAAGATTGCCATTCTCGATTTGGTGGATGCTTTCTACTGCTCCAGTTACGCTGAAAGCCCAAGAAGTGTCGCATTTGCCTTGATCTTTCACAGCGGTCACTGCACCTTTCGTCCTCCAATCTATAGACTTGGGCACATCACTAACGTTTTTATATTTCGGAATGCACTTTCTCGCGCGCTGGTGGTGAGCAGAAAGATTGCTTTATTTACATGTCTCAAAGGAGATATATCAACTGCTTGACGTCGAACAACACCAGCTGAACCAATTCGAGTGGCATCTTCTCTTGGACCACTGTTTATGATGGCATCCACTATGACCTATATTGTGTTCTGATAAATAAGGAGATGAATTATTTCCATAGCATGTTTGACTATTCGTACAACCATCAACTTCTTTCCATTGTTACGCCCATGCATCATCAAAGAGTTGGTCAATCGTTCAACAATAGGGCATTGAGCCTTCCGAAACTGTTTGATTGAGTAACGACCAGCTGTGTGTGGAACAAATGTTGCATGTTTTTATGATGAGACAGCTATGTAATCTGCTAGTGATAGATCATTATTCATTGCTGAAAAAATCAAAAACAAAATCGGAAACAGATTGTTAAGTCAGTATCAAGTCCAACCCCAAGCTGAATTGAAACTAAAATCAATTCTCTGATTAGAAATTAATGTGGGTTGACAGAATTGACCTGTGGCCTGTGCCAGCGTGAGCCAGCCAACAAGAAAAAACCATCGTGAGCCAGCTTGCCGGCATGAGACAACCAGCCAGCAAGAGGTTAGTGTCAGCGAGCCAACCAGCATGCAGAAACTGAATGCGTGGAAGTTGCTAGCTTGAAAATCTATCAGAAAATAGCTTGGAGATAAGTGTCTGAATGGGTTTTTTTTTTTTTTTGCTGTGCATACATATTGGGTGCTGTGTGCTAAGAATTCATTTTATTAATTAAGTGCGTGCTTTTACATTTCAAAAAAAAAGGGAGATACGCATTAAATTACCTCCATTCATTTTTTAATGCAAGTTTTAGAGACTTTCATAAAGTTCTTTTAAATGAATGAGAGTTTAAAAGAACTTAAAAATGGATTAATTTGTAATTTGGAGAGATAAGGATTTTTCTATGGTTTGTAATTTGTAATTTGGAGAGATAAGGAATTTTCTATTATTTGTAAATGTTTAGGGCAGTAAATTTTTGGAGTAATGAGGAGATTTTATTTTGAGAGATAAGTGTGACATTGTAACTCAAAGTAATTTTACTTTGAGGGGGGGTAACATTTTTTTACCAGGATTTGCAAGAGCATTGTAAAAGTCAAATTTCGAAAGTTACCTTGTAAATTTTTGAGAAATTGACTAAAGCCAAGTGAAAAGCTCAGTCATTTTTCTCCAATTTCATTGACTATACGAGGGTCAAGTCCAAGCTCCGTTTTTTCTTTTTGCATAGTGTATTGCATGGTATGTTGCCCAGCTTGATATTTTTTCTGAGCCTGATTCTTGGTGTGAAGCTTCAACACTACAATGTCAAAGTTGATTAATTTGTTTTCTGATTACGACAAACTTGAAGGCACAAAATATTATAAAACATGGAAACGCCTCATCGAAAGCGCTCTCATTTATAATGAACTGTCGCATGATATATGTGATGGTGATATTAAGCCAAATAAACCCATAGATGCGGCTGCACTAGAAAAATGGGAAGTTAAGAATGCCAAAGAATTAGCTCTCATTAAATCTTCTGTTAATGATGAAATGTATGTCCATATAGCAAATGCTACAGATGCATGGTCTGCTTTGCGAATTTTCAAAGACTTTTTTGATACTCAGCTTGAATCAAAGAAAGTTGATCTACAATTAAAATTGTTGCAACAAAAATTGACTGAAGGAGGTGATGTTCTTGAATACATCTCCAGACTTAAGAATATTAAGCAGGAAATCATTAATGTTGGTTTTCAAGCAGTAGATGATAGTTTTATGGTCACAATTTTAATTGCTAGACTTCCTTCTTCCTACACACATTTTTTGGAAACTCTACAATTAACTGGAAAGTTAGAGAAGCTAAAGTTTGATGAGCTCTGCGAAATGTTGACCCAACATGATAAAACCTTTGGGAAGAAAAAGAAAGTTGGTGAAGATGTCTTTTTCACAGAGGCCAACACTAGTAAATCATCAACTGACAGTTCTAGAAACAAAGGCAGAGGGAATTTCAATCAGAATCAAGCAGCACATAATGTACAAAGTCGAGGTCGAAGCCAAAGCAGAGGAAACAACTTTAATAGTGGCAACAATTCAGGCAGGAGTAATTTTCAAGGTAGAGGAAACAATCAAGGAAGAGGCTATTTTCAAGGAAGAGGAAATAATAATCAAGGTAGAGGACAACCTCAAAACAAAAGTCAAAGCAGAGGCAGAGGACAGTCTCCAGGAAGAGGAAGAGACTTAAGTCAAATTGTGTGTCGAAGATGTAACAAAGTTGGACATTACGCTGAAGATTGTCGAACTTCTCTTGATAAAATCCATAAGTTTCATCAGCACTCAGCACAATTTGCAAATGATCAAGATGATGATAGTTTAGAATATGTATTTACTTCTTTGCCGACATTACAACTCATCCCATCTTAAAGTGATTATGAAGATGCTTGGATCTTGGATTCAGGGGCAACTCAGCACATGACTTGTCGACATGAATTTTTTTGGAATTTTCAAGATTGCCAACTTAATTCCATTTTTCTTACAGATGATACAAAACATACTCCTTATGGAAAAGGTGCAGTTAAAGTTTTTCTCCCTGGCATTGGAGAAAAAATGATTTCAAATGTATGGTATGCACCAACCTTTAAGAAAAATTTGTTATCTTTAGTCACGATTTGACAAGCAAGACATCAGGTAATTATGGAAGATGGCTTAGTTAAAATTAATTCAGTCAACAGAGTTTGCAAACTATGATGATAGGTTATGAATATGGAAAATTGTTAAGGATGAAAGGGATAGTTACTCCAAGGCATTCTGATTTTGCAGGTGCAGTGACTACTGGAATTTCACCTATAAGATTATGGCATGTAAGATATAGACATTTAAATTTTGATAGTATTTCTCAATTGCAAAAACAAGGGATGGTTAAGGGAATTCTAACCTTCAAAAAGGAAAATTCAAAATGTGAATCTTGCATTTATGGAAAACAAAGTCGAGAAAGTTTTCCAAAAAGTTCATGGCACACAAAAAGGCTGTTTCAACTAGTTCACAGTGATGTTTGTGGACCACTACAAACTTCATTCGATGGTTGCAAATATTTCTTACTATTTATTGATGATTTCAGTCGAATGACTTGGGTTTATTTCTTAAAGCAAAAGTTAGAAGCATTTGAAAAGTTTAAAATTTTTCGCCAACTTGTTGAAAATGAAGTCAAAGAAAAGATAGGTACTCTCAGGACAGATAATGGGGGAGAATTCACTTCAAATGAATTCAAAACTTATTGCAGCGATCATGGCATAAGAAGACATATTACAAATGTTTACACTCCACAACAAAAGGGAGTAGTGGAAAGAATGAATCACACCTTGTTAGGAATGGTGAGATCTATGTTAACTTTCAAAAGGTTAAGTCCAACATATTGTGCAGAAGCAATTCATACAACTGTCTACTTAAGAAATGGATCTCCAACTACTTCTTTAGATAGAATCACACCTTATGTTATGAAACCAGCTCAAGAAAAGATAGAAAAGAAAGATCAACGCCTTAGAATTCAGCCTCTTCGAGGGGGTAACCTCCTTTACATTACATAAATGAACAATTCTTCGATGATACAAATGACAAAACCTCCTTTCTATATATAGGAGTCTAAGGAGTCACAATATAATCCAGCCGACCTAACAATAATAATATAAAGCCACAAAAATAATAATAGAGGGATTCTATGGGGCACAGAAATAACAATATGTGGGTAATAGGGGCACAACAATATAAATAAGGGGTATAACTACAATAGTAATGGGGTAATCACTAGTATTATAGGGACCCAACATGCCCCTCTCCTTCAAAAAAGTGTTGTCCTCAACGCTTGAGTAGTTCTGGATACTTCTGCATAAAATTCTCATCCTCCCATGTGGAATCTTCAGCGGATAAGTTCTTCCACTTGATAAGATACTCTGAAATTGATCGATTTCGTAGCTGTCGAGTTCTTGTTTCTGTGACTGCTTCCGGTTCCAATATAATTTTTCCTTCCTCGTCAAGTTCTGGCAATATTGTTTGAACTGGGAGCTTGTCGCCTATAACCTTCTTTAAACATGAAACATGGAAAACTGGGTGCAATCGAGAAGCTGCAGGAAGCTCCAATTTGTATGCCATAGTACCAATCTTTTGCAACACCTTGTACGGACCATAATACTTTGGTGATAATTTATTATCCTTCTTAGCTTGCTTTAGGGACATTTGCTTATATGGTTGTAGCCGTAGGAATACCCAATCACCTACATCAAAACTTCTTTCACTGCGATGTTGATCTGCCTGTTGTTTCATTCTATTTTGTGCCAACACGAGGTTATCCTTTAAGAGTTGGAGGACTTGTTGTTGATGTTCGATGTGATGTTCCACTGCTTGAACCTTAGAATTTTCTCTTAAATATGATGTGATGGATGGTGGTTGATACCCATAAAGTGCCATAAATGGGGTCATTTTTGTTGCTGTATGGAAGGAAGTGTTATACCACCATTCAGCCAGAGGCAACCATTTGACCCATTGTGTCTGTTTATCAGATACAAAGCAACGAAGATATCCTTCCAAACATTTGTTTACTATCTCAGTTTGCCCATCAGATTGAGGATGATAAGATGAGCTATGAGCTAACTGAGTACCAAGACAAGAAAATAATTTTGTCCAAAAATTTCCAGTGAAAATGGGATCTCTGTCACTTACAATAATCTTTGGGTTTCCATGTAGCTTTTGAATTGTTTCCATAAATGCAGTAGAAACTGTACTGGCTTTAAATGGATGTGATAATGCACAAAAGTGTGCATACTTGGTAAGTCTGTCAACTACCACCATGATGACACTCTTTCCCTCAGACTTGGGTAAACCTGTGATAAAATCCATTGAAACCTCCTCCCAACGTTGGCTTGGAATGGATAAAGGTTGTAATAGACCCGGTGTCTTAATTGTTTCAACTTTATTTTGTTGGCAAACCAAACATTCCGCCACAAACTTTTGAATATCTGATTTAAGGCCATCCCAAAAAAATTCCTTCTTAACCCTGTGGTAAGTTTTTAAAAATCCTGAGTGCCCTCCTAAGGGAGAAGTGTGCAATTCCATAAGAATCTTTTGTTTTAGCTGGGAATTCTTACAGAGGTATAAGCGATCTTTGTACCATAACGAATCATTTTTCCAGCTAAATGTATCAGAAGTACTGGAATCTTGTTGTAGCTTTCGAATAAGTGCCCACACTTCTTCGTCATTCTTCCATTCCTCCTTTGCTTCGTTTATCCAATCTGGTTGGATAATAGAAATGGCACACAACAATGCTTCCACATCCTCATCCTTTCTTGAGAGTGCATCTGCCACCACATTTTGCTTCCCTTTTTTGTAGATGATTTCAAAGTCATAACCCAACATCTTTGTGACCCACTTTTGTTGCTCTTCAGAGGATAATCTTTGTTCTAAAAAGTATTTAAGGCTATCATGATCCGTTTTTACCTTGAAGTGTCTTCCCATTAGGTAGGGTCGCCATTTCTTAAGTGCATGGAGTATTGCCAACATTTCCTTCTCATAAATAGCTTTGCTTAAAAACTTTCCCTTGATTGGACGACTTTCAAAAGCAATGGGTCTTTCATCTTGCATTAGAACAGCACCAATTCCATTTCCTGAAGCATCACATTCCACAATAAAGGTTTTTGTGAAGTCCGGTGTAGCTAAGACCGGTGCTTGGCACATTGCCTCTTTAAGATGTTCAAAGGCCTTTGTTGCTTCCGGAGTCCATGAAAATGAATCTTTCTTCAATAATGTTGTTAGAGGTGCTGCTATTCTCCCATAATTCTTAACAAACTTGCGATAATACCCTGTCAACCCAAGAAATCCTCGCAGATGCTTTATGGATGTGGGGATTTTCCATTCCTTAATGGCTTTAATTTTGCTAGGGTCTACCTTAACTCCTTCATGAGATACAATATGACCCAAATATTCCACCTCCTGGACTCCAAAGAAACATTTGGATCTTTTTGCATATAATTGTTTCTCCTCCAATAGTTGTAGCACCTTGTCAACATGTTCAACATGATCCTTCCAAGACTTGCTGTAGATTAGTATATCATCAAAAAATACTAACACAAATTTTCTAAGGAATGGTTTGAAAATTGAATTCATCAAACCTTGAAATGTTGAAGGTGCATTGGTAAGGCCAAAAGGCATGACCAAAAATTCATAATGACCCTCATGAGTTCTAAATGCCGTTTTCGGAATGTCTTCAATCTTCATTCTGATTTGATGATATCCCGAACGAAGATCCAACTTGGTGAAGTAAATTGATCCATGCAATTCATCCAGTAATTCATCAATGACAGGAATGGGGAACTTATCTTTAATAGTGAGCTTGTTGAGCTCCCTATAATCTGGACACATGCGCCATGATCCATCCTTCTTGTGCACCAATACTACTGGAGCTGAGAAAGAACTTTGACTCGGTTGAATTATACCAGCCTCTAGCATTTCTGCAACCATACGTTCAATTTCACTTTTTTGGACATATGGATATCTGTACGGCCTGATGTTTGGAGGAACACTTCCTGGAATCAGATGAATAGCATGATCATGATCACGCATAGGTGGGAGACCTTTGGGAGTCTCAAATACCTTGGAATGATTGTCCAGGACTTTTTGGAGATCTGGAGAAATAGATGATTCCAATGTGGAAACATCTAGCGAACATAATTGTGCAATTACACCTCTTTGCTCCTTTTTTAGAAGCTTTGTCATGCCATTAGAGCTGATTATCTTTCCTGGTTTCCCTGCAATACCCCTTAATTCAACTTCCTTTCCTTCCACAGAAAATTTCATGAAAAGTTCTTGAAAATTAAAAGCTATTGTACCCAAGGATTGTAGCCATTGGACTCCTAGTACAACATCAGCACCTCCCATTGGAATGGAAAGCATTGGGCTAGTCAATACATATTCTCCCATGGATAGCTTGATATTATGGCACTTTCCAGAACAATTTATTGTTCCTCCATTTGCAATCATCACTTGACACTCTGGTGCTGGATATAGGAAGCAATTCAATTCTTTTGCTACCCTACAATGAATAAAATTGTGGGTGCTTCCTGAATCAATCAACACTATTACCTTTTTCTTCTTGATTTGTCCTTCTATCTTGATGGTTTGAGGAGTGGTAATTCCCGCCAATGCATTACAAGATATGGTCGGATTTATTTGTTCTTCATCTAGGCTTTGTTCCTGGAATATATCCTCTTCTTTTGACCTTTCTTGCTCCTTTTCTTCTTCCTCTTCACAATCTATGTAGAATAATTTCTTCTCAGCACACTTATGACCTTTTGTGTATTTGCTATCACAATTGTAACAAAGCCCTTTTGCTCTTTTTTCTTCCAATTGTTGTGGTGTCAACCTTGTAGGTTGTGGAAGACTATGGGCAACAACACTTCCGTCTTTATAGTTGTGAATGGTATGCTTCCTAGTTGCCATAATTTTGCTTTCCATTTTTCTTGCTAACCTGAATGCCTTCTCTAATGAATCAGGTTCCCAAAGGCGCACATCATGTTGGATATTATCCTTTAAAGACCCTATGAACACATCAATCCTATGCTCCTCTGGAATATCTTTTACCCTTATGTTCAATTTTTGGAACTCCTCAATGTGCTCCATTATTGAACCCTTTTGTTTGAGACTTATCAATTGGCTAAAAAAAGTGTTGCTTTTTGTATCCTCATAATGTGCTATCAATTCTTCCGTAAAAATTGCCCAAGTGATAAATTGTTTACGAGAACAAAGCCATTGATACCATACAAACTGATTTGGTTCCAAATATAAAGTTGCCATACGTACCTTTTGTGTGTTTTGCACATTATTGAGATCGAAGAATTGCTCCATCTGTAATATCCATGTGGCGGGATCCTTGCCATCAAACTTCCTCATATCGATTTTTGGAACATGGTGAGTCTTCGATCCAACATTAGAGTCTATGGAATCATGATTAACATTTCTTTTGTTCTCATCATGAGTTTCCTTTAGTACTCTTTCACCCTTAGTGACCATTTCTTGTAGCAACTTATCCATCTTATCATCCATGCCATCAATTTTAGCGTCCATGCCATTCACCTTAGCTTCCATGCCATCCATCTTAGCTTCTACACATTTCTTTAAACCGTCCATCTTAGCTTCTACATCTTTCCTTAAACCATCCATTTTAGATTCTGTTGCTTTTTGTGCAAGTGACATTTGTTGCACTTGTTCTTGTAATTTTGATATATCATGTAGCATTTCTTCTTCTTCTTCATGAGTCATGCTAGAGCTTTCAGGTTCCTTACTAGGTGTTTGCATTTTCTTTCCTCGGGGCATCAGTTACCGATAATAATTCTCTAATATTCCCTTTGAATTCCTTCAAAATAAATTTTCAAACCAAGCTTAAGCAAAAATTAAAGAAAATCTACACACCTTTTTTCACTTTGTAGGAGCTCGATATTGCCTCTGATGTATCTCTGTACTTTCTGATTATCTAGTTCTGAATTTGTGACCTGTAGTAGCCCTCTGTGTCCTCTTTCCAATGCCACAAGTCTGACCCAAATTGGATTCTCCAAGGAAGAGTTATGCGAAATCTCCCACAGTGACTTGATTATAGACTAGTTCAGTAGAGCGAACTTGTACGATGTGCCACGTGTCACTGTTTCAACCTTTGACTCTGAAAAATATATAAAAGAAAACTAAAGTCCGTCCTCTTTCTGTAACTTCTTACGAAATTTCAATCCGATGCTCAGAAAGAAAGTTATGACGATTTTCCCCAGGTCACCTGTTTTGAATGTAATTCAGGAGTCTGCAAAAAGACCAACTTCCTCAGATCATATCTCCGCAAATATCGCGCAAAAAACTATGAAATTCGGACCCAAGGTTCAGCGCGATTTCTTCTCAAATGGGTTTTTTTTGCGACTTCTGAAACGTCACAGAAAAAAAGTTATAGCGAAAATGCCACGATGACCTATTTGGAGCAACGAAACCCTAGAATCCAAAGCTCTGATACCAAATGTTATGAAACCAGCTCAAGAAAAGATAGAAAAGAAAGATCAACGCCTTAGAATTCAGCCTCTTTGAGGGGGCAACCTCCTTTACATTACATAAATGAACAATTCTTCGATGATACAAATGACAAAACCTCCTTTCTATATATAGGAGTCTAAGGAGTCACAATATAATCCAGCCGACCTAACAATAATAATATAAAGCCACAAAAATAATAATAGAGGGATTCTATGGGGCACAGAAATAACAATATGTGGGTAATAGGGGCACAAAAATATAAATAAGGGGTATAACTACAATAGTAATGGGGTAATCACTAGTATTATAGGGACCCAACACCTTATGAAGCTTGGTTTGGTTTCAAACCTCGAGTTAAACATCTTAGAGTTTTTGGATCAGTATGTTATGCCTTAGTTCCGAAAGAAAAAAGAACTAAGCTTGACTCAAGAAGTTTGAAATGCACAATGATTGGATATTTTGATGAGAAGAAAGGTTACCATCTTTTGACCAATGGAAAATATATTGTGAGCAGGGATGTAATTTTTGATGAAACAGAGAGTAAGAGTGCTGAAGAAATTGAAAGTCTTCTTCAAAAGTTAGAAACTAACGATAGTCAAAATAAAGGAAATATGCAAAGTCAACCAAATTCACCAAATTGGTATGAACTTGATTTTCCTTCATCTGAAGATGATTCATCTAGTCCATCTACTTCAATAACACCATTTGAATCTTCTAGCAGTTCATTCGCATCTCCAAGCAACAATAGTTCTTCTAACAGTGATTCTCCACCTCCAGAATATTCAACTGATCGACAAACATCTGTTTATATTAATCCTCTTTACAATGATGGTGACTTTTCAGAATCTCAAACAAGTGAGCATCAACTACCAAAATGGGCAGTTCAACTTTTGAAAGATGTAAGGCCTGATGAGCAGAATAAAACAGGAACAAGGAAGTCACATAGAAGTGAAGGAAATTTTGCCTTGATAGAAAATGATTTTATTGAACCTTCCACATACAATAACGCAGTAAAACATAACGAATGGCAACAGGCTATGGTTGAAGAATATCAGGCAGTAATTGATAACAACACTTGGAAGCTTGTTGATTGTCCTCAAAATGTTAAACCCATAGGATGCAAATGGGTTTATAGAATTAAGTACAACCAAAAGGGAGAACTTGAAAAGTATAAAGCAAGACTTGTGGCTAAAGGTTTTGCACAACAGGAAGGCATTGATTATGAGGAAACTTTTGCTCCTACAACTAAATGGAACACCATCTGATTAACACTTGCATTGGTCGCTCAGAAAGGATGGAAAGTTCATCAAATGGATGTAAAAAGTGCTTTTCTCAACGAGGATTTACAGGAAGAAGTATATATGACACAACCACCAGGTTTTGAAATTGAAGGGCAGGAACATAAAGTCTGCAAATTGATCAAGGCTTTATATGGGTTAAAACAAGCTCCCTGAGCTTGGTATGCAAAAATGGATGAATACCTTAGGAAAGTTGGTTTTCAACGAAGTGAATTTGATGATACTTTGTATGTGCGACAACAGGGTAAATATCTGGTGATTCTTTTTATGCATGTAGATGATTTGATCATTACTGGAAACAACAATGATCATATTGCACAGGTGAAAACAGAGTTACATGCAGGTTTTAAGATGATATATTTGGGATTACTTCACTACTATCTTGGAGTTGAAGTCTTCCAATGTCCACATCATATTTTCATTTCTCAGAATAAGTATGCAACAGAGGTTCTTCAACGATTTGGAATGCAGGATTGCAAGCTCGTTCTTACCCCCATGGAGCAAAACTTGAAACTTTCAAAATTTGAAGGGGGGGAAAGGTGGACAGTACTACTTATAGACAGTTGATTGGCATCTTGATTTATTTGACAAATACTCGCCCTAATCTATCTTATGCAGTCATTATTATTTCACGTTTTATGCAAGAACCATGCAACAACCATGCAACAACCATTGGAATGCCGCCAAAAGAGTTCTTCGATATATCCAAGGAACAAAAGATTTTGGTCTTCTTTACACAAAGACTAAAAACTTTGTACTTGGTGGATATTCAGATGTCGACTTTGCTGGA
The DNA here is from genome assembly GCA_031772625.1 of Pinus tabuliformis. Classification (NCBI taxonomy): domain Eukaryota; kingdom Viridiplantae; phylum Streptophyta; class Pinopsida; order Pinales; family Pinaceae; genus Pinus; species Pinus tabuliformis. The sequence continues at coordinate 318,751,935 of CM062807.1, forward strand.
AGTATTGATGATCAAGCATCAACATCAGGTTATTTAATGAACATGGGGTCAGCAGCAGTGTCTTAGAGTTTTAAGAAACAAGCTACAGTGGCCACTTCTTCAGCGGAAGTAGAGTACATTTCAGCATGGGAAGCAGCATGTGAAATTGTTTGGTTGCGCAAAATTTTGCAGGACTTGGGCATTTCTCAGGCAGAAGCTACGTCATTATTCATTGATAGCCAGTCAGCCATCAAGCTTTCCAAGAACCCAATTTTTTAGTCAAAGACAAAGCATGTGGACACCAAGTATCATCATATCAGATCTCTCATTTCCAAAGAAGTCCTCAAGCCAATTTATTGTCCTTCAGAAGATCAGATATCCGATATTTTCACAAAACCTCTTGGCAGAATAAGATTTACTAAGTTCAGGGATGAACTTGGTATCTGTTGTGATGTGTCTTTGGATCATGGGGGGAATGTTAGATGATCCAAAATAAATATTATCATAGGTTATTAAGTTAGAATAAAATAATTATTAATTTAAGATATTAAATTAATAATTATTAATCTAGAATATTTAATTATTAAATGGAGACATTTAGAATTAGTATATTGTTGTAAAAGGATATGACTCTACAAATGTGTCGTATCTTAGGCTCTTATTTAGGAGAATTGTTAGTAAGTTGTTTGAATAGATTTTATTGTAAATGGACACTTGTTATTTTATAAATGATCCATAATTAGAGGTAGTTAGGACATTGAGCTTATAAATAGCTCATTGCAAGAGTGTTTTGTTGTTCGGGTGTAAACTCTTGCAAAATTCCAGATATAATTGTTTTTCTTATTAATAATTATGTGTCTGAGGACACTTCTTCCATTAAGACCATCCATTGATCCTATGTAGACCTTGGCTAGTTACAATTGATGCATTCATAAGCTGTAGATCTGGTGATATGTATATTTTTGATGGAAACTCTACAAAGAAATTCACATTGTATCCATTAGCAAAAACAATAACTGAAGTAGAATGTGAAGTTTGGATAGATGATGATAATGAAGACTTTGATGGTATTCAACTAGTATTTACCCTTTAACAAATAGATGAAGAAGACCAATTAATAAATTTAATGAATAATAATGATTATTCTTCATACGATGCTCAAAATCAAAGTTTTCACGAACAATGTAACATTGACTATTTATCATCTCATCAAATGGATTTACATTCTATGGAAAAGTTTTCCAATTCTTTAGTAGAAATATTTCAGGGAAAAACATTAAACATCAATAATAACTTGGAATAATTTCAAAAGAGGAAATTTGTAAAAATGCTACAAAAACATTCCTTCACTTATGCATGGGAGTATACTGATATGAAAGGGGTTGATCCCAAAATTTGTATGCATCATATTTGTAACTAGGAAAATGCTAAACCAGTTAGACAACCTCAAAGAAGGATGAATCCTAATATGAGAGAAATTATTAAGGAGGATTTGCAAAAGTTACTTAATGTGAATTTCATTTATGTGATATCAGATAGTCAATGGGTGTCATCTTTAGTGATTGGTCCAAAGAAGAATGAAAAATGGAGAGTGTGTATTGATTATAGGGAATAGAACAAAGCTACTTTGAAAGATCATTTTCCACTACCTTTTATAGATCGAGTGTTAGATACCTTAGCAGGGAAGACATATTTTTCATTTCTTGGTGGATTCAGTGGGTATAAATAAATCCAATTGGCACCAAAAGATCAAGATAAAACAATGTTTACATGTCCATAGGGAACATATGCCTACAGGGTACTCCCTTTCATATTATGTAATGCACCTGCAACATTTCAAAGATAAGTTTTGGGTATTTTTTTTTGATCTAATTCATGATTATGTGGAATTTTATATGGATGACTTTACTGCTTATGGAAATACTTTCGAAGAATCTCTTGAAATTTTTGAAAAAGTTCTCATTAGATGTAAATAAGAAAATCTTTCATTAATTCATGAGAAGTGTTTTATGATGTTTAATGAAGAAATTGTTTTAGGCTACCATATTTTAAGTGATAGAATTAAAGTGGATACATCTAAGGTAGAAGATATTTCTAAAAATTTAAATTCTTGTTTGTCCAAGAGATGTTAGAATTTTTCTTTGTTTCATTGTCTCTTATAGAAGATTCATAGAAAATTTCACAAAAATAGTCTCTCCACTTTTCAAACTTCTTACAAAAGATTATGAATTTGTTTGGAATTCTGACTTTCAAAAATAGTTTGAGACATTGAAGCATAAAATCACTGAAGCACCAATTTTAAGAGGACCAAATTGGTCTCTCCATTTTCACATTTAAATTGATGCTTCAGATACAAATTTAGGAGTCGTGATGGGACAAAAAGATTTATCTCCTTATGGCATTTATTATACAAGAAAAAGTTAACTCCTGCAGAGTTAAATCATATTGTAACAGAAAAAGAGTTTTTAGTGTTTATGCATGTCATTAATAAGTTTCATCATTATATCAATGGTTATGAAACTTTCATTCATATAGACCATTATGTTATTTGATACCTAATGAACAAACCAATTACTAATGGTAGAATTACAAGATGGTTGTTACTATTACATGAATTCAACATTACTATCCTTGATAGACCAAGAAAACAAAACACAGTTGTTGATTTTCTTTCTAGAATGCAAAATAATAATGATGATGTTCTTGTAAAGGATAATTTTCTTGATGAATATTTTTTTGCAGTATCTACTAAAACTCCTTGGTTTTTAGATATTGCTAATTACTTGGCTACAAGAAAGTTACCCCCACAATTATCAGCCAAAGAGAAGCAAAAAGTTATCAAATCTAGTGCACCTTATTCTTGGATAGATGGAGAATTATATAGAACTGGACCTGATTTGATTATTCGAAGATGTATTCGAGAAGATGAAGTACCAACAATATTGAAATCTTGTCATGATGAGCCATGAGGAGGACACTTTGCCTTAAAAAGAACTGCCTACAATATAATTCTTGTTTAGTCAATTTAATGTTTTTAAATTGTAAGCATAAATTATTGACTAGGGCAGGTAAACTGATGAAGCACAAGTGAACTGTATGTGCTAGAAGTTATTTATGTCGTTAAGGTGTTTATGTTATAGTTAAAGTCTAAATCTAAAATTAGTATGGAAATGGTGTTACTGTCTATATTAGAGTATTGTCCCTAAGATCTGTTAGCTGGTTATTCTAAAATTAATCTTAAGTGATTCAAGTTTTGTGGGATGGTTGAAGAGAAATCCTAAACTCTACTGTGTTAGAATGTTTTTTATTATATATGGATTTTTAAGTTGCAGCCACACTAAACTAACTATGAAAGTAAGGAATGATGTAAAGGAATTCAATTTCTAAGGAAAAGATTGTCACTCTTTAACTTTTCCATCTTCACTTGATACAAAAGTAACACAAGAAAGAAATTGGTAAGTTATAAAATAACCAAACTATGAAAGGAGATGACTGAATTATACTAGGTAGAAAGAAAATGAAATGATCAAATTATGCTAAGTAGAAAGAAAATGAAATCGCTGATGCAGATGTCAATTTAATCATGAATTTCATTGGACTGCATCCTAAAACATAAAACAAAGCATCCATATTTTAACTCTAAAAAAACCAAAGAAAATATATTACCAATGAGTCAAAGACCTGATCTGCACGAAGGGGACCTCCACGAGACAATCACCAACTTTAATCAACTCAACATGAAAAGTATGAACCAAAGTCTATTAATCAGAAATAGTTTTAATAAGATGTTCTCAAAATTACATACAGCGGCACACACCGAAAACACAGAGAAACCTTTGTTCTTATAACATTTTCTCAAATAACAACATGATAATTTTAAGTGTAAGTATCTTCATTACAATCCATATCAAACCAAATTATATCGCTTAATCATCGATTTTCTATTTGGAAAAGAAAATCGATAATATTTCGTAAAATTTGGACTCTGTTCCGGCACATGATCTTGCAGTTGACTTTGAGGTTGACTGCATTGCAATGCGATTATCTTGAAGGATTGGTTTGAAAGAACATGAAATAATCCATGAGGGGATCATTCCTCATCTATCCATATCTTCTTTTGTTGAGCTAGTGCACTTGAACCCTGTCAACAATGGAGGTAGTTGCAGATCTGTAGATTAGCTGCAGAATCAAGTCAATTCCATAGCGGAATGCAAACTTTAATAAAACAATAAGGTATATGAACAAAATATGAAAAAGAGGACATGTAAGTGCTTACCTTAACAAAATCTTATATTTATTTCATTTATTTAGATGATAGGGATAGGAAAAAGGAGGAAAGATGAGCAAAAAGGGTGTCAAGGTAAAGCAGTTCTTGGACTCTACATTCCCCCACACTGGAGGTTTTGTATGTCCTCATACAACTCAACATTGTCATTCTCCTGTACATTTTTGCTATCACATTCAGGATTCACTTTCTTCTTCTTTTTGGTAGCCACTGCCATTCTTGGTTTCTTCATGAGGATCTTATACTTTAGGTTGATGATTTCTCTTTGCATTGCCCTGTTTTCTTTCTTCAACTTCTTGTTCTTTTTGTACCATAGACTCAAGTGAAGAATAAGGTTGTCACTCTTGGAAATTTGAATTCCATTTTGTGCCTTCAGTGTTTGATTTTCATTTTTGAGGTATCTGTTTAATGTCTCCAACTCAAATATTTCTTGCTTTAAAACATTAGATGCTGAAGGTTCTTGTGGCTCATTAAACTAATTACTTCCTTCCCCTGGAATTTGGATTGACTCTTTAGTTGTTGCCTCCTTCCTCTCTAATGACTCTATGTAATCATAAATTTCTTGCTGAACAGGATCAACACCTGGACTATGTACTGGACTTCTTGGAGGTGAACTGAAGGGGGGTGGTGACACCCTTGGTGACAGTTTTAGTGATTCTCCTAGAGAGTCTTCAAGGTTTTTAGTTTGTTCTTTTGCTTCAAGATTGATATATTCTACAACTCCTGAGACTGCTTGTTGTACCATGTTTAATCTTGTACTTCTTCTTAAACTTGTAGTTGGCAATCCCTGAGCTTTATTCTCTTTAGCTTTTGGATTTTCTTTCTGAGGAAGGGTCTTGGTTTGAGATGAAATTTATGTTTTCTTGCCGGCTTTCTTTCTTCTAATATTCCCTTTTTTCATTTTCTGCAAAATATCTACTATGGGTAGTTCATCCTTTGATAATTCTTGTTGGGACTGGGGTTCCTGTTCTTTTACTGTTTCCATTTTTCTCTTCCTTCCCTTGAGGGTTCTACTACCACTGGGTTGTTCAGGGGTTTTCTCTTCAAAATGATTTCTTACTAGAAAATTTTCCCAATTGTCACCTATACTCTGAAGGTGAAACTCAATCAAGATTTTTATCAATCCATGATGGTACATTGTATTGTCTATGAACTGAATTTTCTTTTGAACATTCATTGACATTTTCTTAAGGCTATGCAAGAGGAAATATGGAAGATTCATTTGATGTTCCTCAAGAAAATTCATCATTATCCTAATGTGGTAGAAAAACATGCATCCAAACTGACCTTCACAAGTAATAAATTTCTGAAGTACAAGGAGAAAATTCCTCCATTTACTCTTAAGGGTTGTACTAGGAATACCTTTTTTGAAGATGGTAGTGTCCATGTTTGGATTTTTCAAGAAGAATTTCCAATATTCCCCTTCGATTCCTCTGTTTTTGAACCACTTTTCTCCACTTCTGGGTAATTCGGTAGCTTCTGCAATCAGGGACTCTGTTATGGCGAATTGACATATCTTATTTCAATCTCTGTTCCATCAAAAGAGCATGCAAAATTCTTTGTTACCCCCTGTGGAAACCATAAAATTTCTCTATGAATTGTAACCACTGTACTTTTTGCAACAGTTCCCTGGTCTAAGGGTATCCTTCCAAGAACTTCTTTCCTATTGGTTCCATTCGGACAATAACACCCATGATGGAAGATGCTTTGTCTCAAGAACTATTTACTTGACAGGGAAAAATGGTGTTGGTAGGGTTTCGTTCAGTGAGGGAGAGAGATGGAGAGGCTATATGAATTCAGAGAAATGAGAGAACAAGTGAATTATAATGAAGGTTGCGGAGATGAGTTAACCGTTAGAGCGCATTCAATTTAATGATTCGGCGATTACTTCGATAGATTCGAAATAGGGACAAGACATGATTTAAAATGGTGGATTATGATGATTTTGACAAGTGGCTATCACCCATGATTTGCAATGATTTCGTTTTATTTCGGTAGTACTATGTCCACATAATTCATACATGCAATATATTAATCCTTATTGTAAAATTAAAGTGTTACATACCTTCAATTGATTTGCTAACCTTTATTTGTCCTTTGATATCTTCTGTAGGTACTTTGCACTTAAAAGGAGTCATTTATTCTTCAATCTGAACCATCAAGTGTTCCTATCAAACTGGCTACATAAATCTTATTAGAGCTGCAAAAACTTGTCTGGCTGTAGAAAGTCATTAATTCTGTAGCTGAAAGAGATTTTTTTTAAAGAAAGGAATACTTAGGAAAAAGGAATACATTTGTTTTTTTAGGAAGAAATGGTAAAGAGAGAAAATTTAAGGTGCCAACAAGAGTTGGTTTTCACTTTAAATTTTCTATATAAACATGCCAACAACATGTTGGTTTTCATGTTTATACATTATTATTATTTTATTATTTCCTTTATATATACATATATTATTTTTATTTATATATAATTTATTTTTATATATTTTTCCTCTTTTTTTTATTTTATATATATATATATATATATATATATATAGAGAGAGAGAGAGAGAGAGAGAGAGAGAGAGAGAGATAAAATTTCTAAAGTGGAAAAGAAGAATTCGTCTCAACCATCTTCAATTCTGAATTTCCTTGGAAAATTTTGACAAATTTTTCTTTTGTCAATGGCTTCTGATAAAGTCTAAGTCGATGTCGATTCACTAAAAGAGGATTTTTCTCTTCATCAATAGTCCTGATTCTAACTGCACCATTGTCAAAGACACTTTCAACTTCATAAGGTCCAAGCCAATGAGTTTGGAATTTTCCTTGGAAATTTTTTAATTTTGAGTCAGTAGTAATGCCCAATCGCCTCGATGAAATTTTATTACTTTAATGTACTTGTCATGCCATCTGGATCTCTGTTGTTGAACTAGGCTGGTCCTCTGGAGGGCTTATTGACTTATTTCATCAATCTCATTGAGTTGTCTCATCCTTTGCTTTTGTGCTTCTGATAAGTCAAGATCCAACTGGACTGCTGTTTTATAGGTCTAGATCTGGAACTCTATTGGAAGTAAGACCTTCTTCCCATAAAAAAGTTCATAGGGAGTATGTCCTGTAGTACTTCTCCATGTAGTTCTATAAGCCCACAAAGCTTCTGGAAGCTTTTCTGCCCAGTCCTTCCTGTGTAAAAAGTCTTAGTAAAAATTGCTTCAATCACCTTGTTTGTAGACTCAACTTGTCCATTAGCTTGTGGATGGTATGGAGTGGATTTTCAATGCTTGATTTTATACTGCTCCACAAGTTTCTACACTAATATGGATGTAAACTGTGTTCCTTGATCTATTACAATTTCTCTTGGAACACCAAAACGAGTAAAAAAATCCTCAAAAATAAATGAAACTACAACATTTTGAGTAGCAAAAGGAAGTGGTTTAGCTTCTACCCATTTAGTGACATAATCGGTACATACCAGAATATATCTTTTTTGCTTTGAAGGTGGATTGATTGGACCAACAAAATCTAGTGCCCATTTTTCAAATGGCTCAATGAGTACCTGCGGCTTTAATGGCATTTCACTTGAAAGAGTAGGTTTTCCCATTCTCTAACAACTATCACATCTTTTAACATATTCCTTGGTATCTTTGAAAATGGAAGGCCAATAATATCCTAAAAGTAGGACCTTATAAGCAGTTCTTTTGTCAGAAAAATGTCCTCCACATGGTTCATCATGGCATGCTTTAAGTATTTCTGGTATTTCATCTTCTCGAACACATCTTATGATGATGAGATCTAGTCCTGTTTTGTATAATTCTTCGTTTATCCATGAATAAGATGTGCTATTGTGAACTATCCTCCTCTTTTCTCTAGGAGACAAATGAAATGACATTTTCCTTGTAGCTAAATAGTTAGCAATATCTGCATACCAAGGTGATTTAGTAGATACTGCAAAAAGATATTCATCAGGAAATTTATCCTCCACAGGTTGATCATTATTATCATTCTGAATTCTAGATAAAAAGTCAGCAATTGTATTATGTTTTCCGGGTCTATCTAGAATGGTGATGTTGAATTCTTGTAACAATAAGAGCCATCTGGTTATTCTTCCATTAGTGATTGGTTTATTCATTAGGTATCTAATGGAATAATGGTCTGTGTGAATGAAAGTTTCATATCCAATTATATAATGTTTGAATTTGTTAATGGCATGAACTACGGCTAAAAACTCCTTCTCAGTTACAGTATAATTTAACTCTGTAGGAGTTAAATTTTTACTGGTATAATAGATTGCATAAGGAGTAAGGTATTTTTTCCCTAACATAGCTCCTAAGGATGTATCTGAAGCATCAATTGATATATGGAAAGGCAATTTCCAATTAGATCCTTTTAAGATAGGTGCTTCAAAAATTCTCTTTTTCAAACTTTCAAAGGCTCCTTGACAATCAAAATTCCAGCTAAATTCGCAGTCCTTGGTAAGTAGTTTAAAGAGTGCAGATGCAATTTTTAAAATTTTCTATAAATATTCTATAATATATAGTAAAACTAAGAAAACTCCTAACATCTCGTTGACAGTTTGGCACTGATAATTTAGAAATGACCTCAACTTTAGATGAGTCTGCCTTAATTCCATCTCCTAAAATATGGTGACCTAAAACAATTCCTTCATTGAACATCATAAAACATTTCTCATGACTTAATGAAAGATTTGTTTCTTTACATCTTATTAAAACATTTTCTAAAGTTTCAAGTGCTTTGTTAAAAGAATCTCCATAAACCGTGAAATCATCCATATACACTTCCACACAATCATGAATAAGATCAGAGAAAATTCTGAGGACTGCTCTTTGGAATGTTGCCAGAGCATTGCATAATCCAAAGGGAAGTACTCGGTAAGCATAAGTTCCCCATGGATAGGTAAATGTGGTTTTATCTTGATCTTTAGGTGCTACCTAAATTTGATTATATCCACTAAAACCGTCCAAAAATGAAAAATACTTTTTCCCTACCAATGTGTCCAAGACTTGATCTATGAAAGGAAGTGGAAAGTGGTCTTTTAATGTTGCTTTATTCAATTCCATGTAATCGATACATACTATCCATTTCCTATTTTTCTTTGGAACGATTATTAGGGGTGAAACCCACCGACTGTCTGATATTCGATAGATGAAATTTACATTTAGCAACTTTGTGTAATTCCTCCTTAACAATTTCTTTTAGATTTGGGTTCATTCTTCGTTGTGGCTGTCTAATTAGTCTTGCTTTTTGCTCAATGTAGATATGATGTAAGCAAGTATTAGGATAAATTCCTCTCATATCAGTGTATTCCCATACATAAGCAGAAGAATTTTTTTGTAAAACTTCTACCAAGTGATTCTTTTGTAATTCTTCCAAGTTTTTATTAACATTCAAAGTTTTACCTGGAAAAATTTCTATTGAAGAATTCCCAAATTTCTCCATAAAGAGCAATGATACTTGTCTAGATGAGAGATATTCATTTCGACTACGGTCATGATGTGAGGAAGATTCATTATTTTCCAATAGATTTAAAATTTGGTCCTCCTCTCTTACTTGTTCAGTAGTGAAAACAGGTTGTATATCATCATCATCATCTATCCATTCCTCATTCTCTATTTCTATTATTGTTTTTGCAAGTGGGTATAATGTAAATTTTTTTGTAGAATTTCCATATGAGATAAACATTCTACTTGATCTACAATCAATGAAAGCATCAACTGTAGCTAACCAAGGTCTTCCTAGGATTAATGGATTTCCTCCTAGATTATTCTTGGGTGTTAAGACCATGAAATCAACAGGATATTCCCAAGAATCTAAGGATACACAAACATATTCCAACAAATCATCAGGTTTAATTACAGACCTATTTGCAAATTGTAGTAGTGTTGGTGTGTATTGAAGGTTAGGAAGCCTAAGTGAATTCATAATTTGTTTACTTATTATGTTTATGACTGCTCCTAGATCAATCAGTGTGTTTGGTATTTCAATTCCATTGATGTGAATTTTCACAATGGGGCTCCTTGGATCTAGATATTTTTGGATTGTTGTTTTCCCCATCATGATGTCTGCAATTTTCCCGACTAATTGAATTATTTTTATGTATTTTATTTTTCATCCTAATCTTTGAGTACTTAATTCCTTAATTGTTTTTGCAAAGATTGGTATTTCTTTTATGGCTTGTAATAAAGGAATTTTTATACAGACATTTATTAATTCATCCATCATATTATAATCAAGCAATGTGATTTGTTTTTCTACTCCTTCACCAATTTTCAATCGTTCAGTAAAAGGTGGTCTAACAGATACCGAGGGTTGTTCTATAACATGAGTTTTTATTGGAACATTTTCTATTTGATTATTCTCTTTTGAGGGAGAGAGGTCTCTCCTTCTTCAGATTGACTTTTATGTTTTTGAAGATTTGTTCTTGCTTCATGAATAACAATAGGGGGTTTTCTTTGCAATACTCTTCCAAACCTTAATTGGACATTGTTTAGATTTAGTGCAGTTATTACATAGGTTTGAGGATTTTTCCGTTCCATATTGTAAACAGGTTGTTGTGACATTTTATTATTAGGATTCGGAAGTGGTTGAGTGGGTAATTAATTTGATTTTTGTGCAAATGGCAGGGAAAGCTGTGGATTTTGATTCTGAACTTGGACTTGAGGTAATTAATTTGTTTGAGGAATTTGATTAGATTGGGGTAGGAATTGTGGTGGAAAAAGGATGGTGAATATTGTTGATATTGAGCACAAGCCCCATAAGGACTTTTCCATCCTTGATTCCGAGATTGTGATTGTGGCTAAGCCCAAGGCTGCTAAGATGGATTCCAATTATTTTGTGAATACTGAGAAAATTGTTGTGGTATGAAGCCTTGTGATTGATTTGGTTGAGAGTTCTACCATGGTCTCTTAGAAATAAAGTAAAGTGGGTCTACTTGTTCTGGTATCCCTTCGCCATTAAATACAACTTTGAGACCTAGTAAAGAAGGACACTCCTTAGTATCATGGTTATCTGCACATATGGCACAAGTTTCTATAGTTTTTAAATCTAAAGGACACTCTCTTAGGGCATGCTTCTTTCAACATCTAGGACAAAAAATGGATAATGCAACATTTTCATATTTTTGCTTATTCTGTATTTTAAGGGTGTCTATTTGTTCACTTAGACTTCCTAAAATATTTGTCTTGAAATTATCAAACAAGCTTCCTAATTCTTCCCTATTGACTGTCCCAACTATAGATTTCTTGATTCTTGATAAGAGAGGGTCTTTAGGACTTTTTCCAACTCGTGCTTTACCCCTTAAGATATGTCCACGTAAGTCATAGATATCTGCAAATGGTAATTGAAAAATATCTCCTTTTCCTGTTAGGTTAAGGAGATTGATCCATTCATATTTGATAGCTTTGAGTAGGAGGGCTTTCAAAGTTTCCTCATCCAAATTATCCATTTTTTCTCTTTTAATATTATAGACAAATCTCTCTACTAAGTCTTCAAGATTTTCATCTTCCTTTTGTGTCATTTTGAAGACTTCATCTTTAATGTTATGAGGCATACAATAATCTCTATATTTTTCTAAGAAAGCTTCTTTCATTTGTGCCCATGTTATTATAGAATGCATCCCTAAACTCATAAGCCATTTTAATGCTGAATCCTTTAAGGTAGCAGGGAACAATTTTAGTTTTTGAGTGTCATGTAGATAATCATATGATCTGCATAATACTTCAAATTTGAAGAGAAATGTCTCTAGGTATTAACTTATTTTTCCATGGAAATTAGGAAGAATAGAAGGTGAAATATTTTTCATTGTGAGGGTTGTATCTTCATCAAAAATAGGAAATCCAAAATGGTCTTGATTTCCTCTACCTCTACCCCTTCCTCTATTTCTATCTCCACCTCCTTCTCTACCTCTACCCCCTCCAACCCTATTTTCCTCAACATTGACATTGTGTACCTCACCTCCCCCTTCTTCAGCCATGATAGATTCCTCAAAACTAATGTAAGGTTCTTCTGATTCTTCTGGTTCCCCTATCAGTGGGTGGCCAAAATAAGTTTCTTGTTCCTCTTCTTCACTGGGAATTTCTAATGCGTCTCCAAGAATTTGTTCACCAGTGGAAGATAGAAAAACTACCCTTGCAGTTGGGGATGTAGGATTTTCTTCAATTACAGCTTCAGTAGATGAAGTAGGTGAAGTTTTGGATAAGATTTCTGATCTTCAAACTTTAGGAAGTCTTTGTCAACCTACAAATGGAATTTGTGTTTGAGTAGATGGTGTGGAATTTCGAAGTCATGGTGAAGTGAGTGTATTTGTGGGAATCAAGCTTCTTCCCTGGCAATGACGCCAAAATGTTTAGTCAATTTAATGTTCTTAAATTGTAAGCATAAATTATTGACCAGGGCAGGTAAACTGATGAAGCACAATTGCACTGTATGTGTTAGAAGTTATTTATGTCGTTAAGGTGTTTATGTTATAGTTAAAGTCTAAATCTAGAATTAGTATGGAAATGGTGTTACTGTCTATATTAGAGTATTGTCCCTAGGATCTATTAGCTGGTTATTCTAAAATTAATCTTAATTGAATCAAGTTTTTTGGGATGGTTGAAGAGAGATCCTAAACTCTACTCTATTAGATTGTTTTTTATTATATTTGGATTTTTATGTTGCAACCACACTAAACTAACTATGAAAGCAAGGAATGATGTAAAGGAAATCTACTTTACTGAGTTGGAAAATGAATGATGCTTGAATTCAGTTGCTAAGGAAAATACTGTCACTCTTTAGCTTTTGCAGCTTCACTTGATACAAAAGTAAAACAAGAACAAAATTGGTAAGCTATAAAACAACCAAACTGTGAAATGAGGTGACTGAATTATAATAGGTAGAAAGAAAATGAAATGATAAAATTATGCTAGGGAGAAAGAAAATGAAATTTCTGATGCAGATGTCAATTTAATCGTGAATTCCATTGGACTGTACCCTAAAACATAAACTAGAGCATCCACAATTTAACTCTAAAAAAATAAAAATCTATTTGCAATGAGTCAAAGACCTGATATGCACATAGGGGCCCCCACGAGACAGTCATCAACTTTAATCAACGCAACATGAAAAGTATGAACCAAAGTCTATTAATCTGAAATAGTTTTAACAGGATGTTCTCAAAATTACATACAGTGGCGCGCACCCAAAACACAGAGCGACCATTGTTCTTATAACATGTTCTCAAATAACATCATGAGAATTTTAAGCATAAGTATCTTCATCGCAATCCATATCAAACCAAATTATATCACTTGATCATGGATTTAATATTTGGAAAAGAAAATCGATAATGTTTCATAAAATTTGGACTCTGTTCCGACACATTATCTTGCAGTTGACTTTGAGGTTGACCGCATTGTAGTGCGATTATCTTGAAGGATTGGTTCGAGAGAACAAGAAAGAATCCATGGGGGATTATTCCTCATATATCCATATCTTCTTTTACTGAGCTAGTGCACTTGAACCCTGTCAACATGGAGGTAGTTGCAAATCTGTGGATTAGCTGCAGAATCAAGTCAATTCCGTAGATGAATGCAAACTTTAATGAAACAATAGGGTATATGGAAGAAATATGAAAAAGAGGACATGTAAGTGCTTACCTTAACAAAATCTCATATTTATTGCATTTACTTAGATGATAGGAATAGGAAAAAGGAGGAAACATGAGCAAAAAGGGTGTCAAGGTAAAGCAGTTCTTGGACTCTACAATTCTTTTGGGATATTATTGGCCTTATCTTTTTAAGGATGCTAAGGAATATGTCAAAAGATGTGATAGTTGTCAATAATGGGAAATCCTATTCCATCAGATGAAATGCCTCTACAACTTTCGGTACTTGTGGAGCCTTTTGAAAAATGGGCTCTAGATTTTGTTAGACCTATCAATCCTCCATCCAAATAGAAAAGGTATATACCTGTTTGTATAGACTATGTTACAAAATGGGTAGAAGCTAAATCACTTCAATTTGCAGCTGAAAATGTTGTAGTTACATTTCCTTTTAAGGGTATTTTTACTCATTTTGGTGTTCCAAGAGAAATTGTAACAAATCAAGGTACTCAATTCACATCCAAGCTAGTGCAAAAGATAATGAAGAAATATAAGATCAAGCATCGAAATTCTACTCCATATCATCTACAAGCCAATGGACAAGTGGAATCCACCAATAAGGTATTTGAAGCAATTCTAACCAAGATTGTGCATTTGCATATAAGAGATTGGGCATAAAAGCTTCCAGAGGCATTGTGGGAATATCGAACCACATGGAGAAATAAAACTAGACACACTCCTTAAGAGCTTGTCCATGGGAGGCAATCTTTGCTTCCAATTGAGTTCCAAGTGGAGACCTTCAGAACAATAGCCAAATTGGGCCTTAATCTAACAGAAGCTCAGAAACAAATATTAGCACAATTGAATGAACTAGATGAGATTCGTCCAGATGTTATCGAAAGAACCAACATAGTTTAGTAACAAAGATCAAGGTGGCATGAAAAAATCATTAAGGCCAAAAGGTTCAAGCCAGGTGATTGGGCTCTTCTTTTTTATTCTAAATTCAAGGATTTTCAAGAAAAATTTCAAAATCATTAGCTTGGTCCTTATGAGATAGATATTTTCTTTAATAATAGAGCAGTCAAAATCAAAACTATTGATGATGAACAAGTTACTTTTATTGTTAATGGTCATATATTAAGATTATATCATAAACCATTAACAAGAGAAGAGTTTGTCAAGCATTTGCAAGATAATTCTGAAATCAAGTTGGTTAAGAAAGGAGATCTTTCTCCTCATTATCCAACTCCATTGTAATTTTCTTATCATCATTAAAAAAATAAAAAGATAAATAAAAAATAAAAGTATATGCATGAAAATCAACACTGTTGGCGTGTTCATACATAAAATCTTAATTGAAAACCAAAAGCTTTTGGTAGTTTATATTTTCATAATTCCCCTATCTCTTTCCCATTTCTTTTTATCCCTCTTTTGATAATATTTTAATAGATTTCAAAGAAACACTTATGAGGACCAACCTTCTTCAATTTCCACGAAGAAGCAGAGTCAACAAATATTCTCTTCTAATCAACAACAAATCTCAGGAACAATAAACATCTATGGAATTGGTGACATTCTACATCCAATCTCCAATTCTGCAGCTGATCTCAAATTCTACAGCTAGATTAGTCCACATTCAGAAAGTATAAAGAACCTGCAGCAAAGGACATCACAAATATGATGAGGTATGTAGGGTGTTGAATTATTTTTCATTTAAGAAAAATTAGATTTTAAATTCATTGGATGATTATAATACAAGTCTCAAGCAATTAAAAGACCTCATAGAACTGCCTAATATTATACTTCTACATCATAACCATTATAACCCTATCGTATCATAATACCCCAACCCATCACATCAAATATCTTCAAAATTGCATAGATTTAATGTTTTTATGAAATCAAATCTTAAAATCACGGGAATAATATGAAATACGCTAGTCCTATTATGAATTGAATACCACACGAGCACCTTCTTTCACCTTCACTCAACCTTTGTTCCATACCCTTCCCCATCCAACTTTGTTAACCATTCTTACTACAAGCATCCATCACCTTTGTCAAAAAGAGACAATCCAAGACTAACACTTGTCCCCACCATGGGTGTCATTGTTCGAGAAGGTCCCAATGGAGTCAAATTTATTTAGGCATATCCACGAGTTAGAGAAAAGTTGCAGCAGGTGGGCTAGCTAAAATTATTTGAAAAGTTTGATGGGCATGAGACAGAGGTCACCAAATATTCTGCACAGGCTTTTGATGGGGTAGAGGTAGAAATTTGCAACATCAAACTTATACTTATAGAGGCCATAATGGTGGAAGCTACATAATTGCCCGTAAATGAAGAAAGTTGGTTCAAAAATACAAAAATCAAGGAGAAAGAGTGGACAACCTTCCTCAGAAACCCATTTATGGACATTTCTATTTTGAAAAGGGAATTCTAGTAACAACATTGAAAAGTAAATGGAGGAATTTATTTCTAGTCATTCAAAATTTCTTAACCTATGAATGGAGGTTTAGAACCATGTTCTTTTACCGTGTCTAACTTCTAATGCATTTCATTGATGGGAATGAGATAAATATTCCATATTTCCTACCCCATAGCCTTAAGAAGATGGCCTCTAGTGTGTAGCGAGAATCAAAAACCCTCGACAACGCTCTCTACCATCATGGACTCATTAAAATTCTCATAGAAGCACACTTAGAAGCCAAAGCAGACAATTGATAGGGTTTTCTAGTCCGCAATCACTTTGTAGAAGCTCAAGAGGAGAAAGCAAGCATAAAAGTTAAAATAAGTTGACGTCGAATGCTCCCAAACCCTAACCCTGAAGATGAAAGTGAAAAAGAGGGTGCGGCTCTTGATGAAACAGAGGAATTAGAAAACTCGTTAGAAATTCTTGAAGATGGCACTCCTCTTTCTTAGTTTTTGGAAAATATTAAACAAAAAAAATGGAAAAGAAAATGTTAGAAGAAATAAATCTAGTTCAAGTGTCAAGCCACCTGAAGAAAAAGATGGAGAACCAGAGAATAAGAAACACGGAAGAACCAACAAAAGGAAAAACATCCAAAACATTGAAGAACTAGGGATAAAATTGATAAGAAGCAAGTGAATTTCTAAACTCTCAAGAGTATAGTCTCCAGAAGTAGTTGATCTTGAAGAGAAATATTATAAAACACCACCTCAGACTTTGAGTCTAATAAGGAAGACACCAGATATTGATCCAATACAACAAAAAATTTATGATTATGTGGAACCTTTGGAGCAAAAGCACAACAAAGGTAAATTATCCTTCTCATAATAAAAAAGATACTTTTAATGAAGAAATCCACATGTCAGATAATATTCCTCAATTTTT
Organism: Pinus tabuliformis; assembly: GCA_031772625.1. NCBI lineage: Eukaryota > Viridiplantae > Streptophyta > Pinopsida > Pinales > Pinaceae > Pinus > Pinus tabuliformis. The sequence continues at coordinate 318,769,126 of CM062807.1, forward strand.
ATTTTTTTTTAAAAGCAAGACATATATGAGTTCGAAGTATTAAACAAACATCTCAAACAAGAACATGAGGCAATAAAGGTACATAATGAAATATTGAGGACTCATAATGACAATATACTTTTTTCATTTGTGCCACTAGTATAAGAGGAACAAGAGGCTCAAAGAAAACAACAGATTCCTCTGAAACAAAGCTATAGGGTTATAGAGCAAGAAACCAAGCGAAATATTCAGTATCAAGAAAAGAAAGAGGAGCATTGATCTGGATGTCCTAACTCAAGCTTTAGAAATTGTACATTGAATAAAGGACTTGACAAATTTTGAAATTCTGATGCATGAGGACATGCAAAACATTCAGTGTGGGGGAATGTTGAAGTCTGAAATTATCCTCTTTTTGAAAATCCTTTTTCCTTCCTTTCCACCATTTCCCTAATAATTTTGTTGTAGTTCCAAGCTAAAAGGGTCATCCTAGAAATTCTCAAGAATATAAAAAGGTATTAAGAATACATGATTTATGATCTGTTGTTTCTTTGTGAAATTTAATTTAAACATTCCTATAGCTACCGAATCTCATTCATTACACAACTAATGAAGAATTTTGCAATTATATCCATGGTTAGACAGGTTCTAGTGCACTGGAGGACGAATAAAAGGTACCAATAGGTGGAAAATGGTCAACACATGGATACCCGCCTATCTTGGTGATCTGTAAAATTACATGGTTCGAGAGATTTGGAAGTCAACTTTGGTTATGACACTCCAACGATAAGAAGATTTTGAAGGCAGTTCATGGCAGGATCAAGTGAGTGTGGAAATGATTGAGAAACCTTTGAAGTTGATGTGTTTGATCAAATCCCTCGTGATTTTATCTTTCAATAGCAAATCATGAGAAGAATGACTTTCATCTTGATTTTAATTCTTAGCTGTTAAATTAGTCAAGTTACATCTTGGCTTAGGAATCTTGAAACAATTATTTAATAAAGGAGTATAGAAAGACCTGAGGTGAGGCTAGATATAGTAGTTATCATTGCACTTTTGAAAAAATTATTTAATAGAGTATAAAAATCCTTGAGGCGAGGCTAGAGGTAGTAGTTATCATTGTTAATTGTTGTAATCTCTTTGTTTTGAAGACTTTTACGATTAATATAAATACTATGTTTCTCAACCAAGGCGTGTCTAAGTGATTTAGTATCTGATTGTGTACTTACACTAAATAGGATGTCCCCTTGGAGAGTTATAAGAGTAGATTAGCTTTTTATTATGTTAATTACAATTCGCTTGATAAATAACCTTCTTTTCCTATAGTCTATCAATGCATTCTATTAATCAATTCCTAGTTTAATTTTCGCATTTTCCACAAATAGAGCGCTCATCAAAATATAAAATATTTGATTTCCCTATTCGTTTCATTCAATACTTTCATTCCATAATTCAATTAAGAAAATTCATGAATGATAAATAGATAGATTTTGAAGTACAAGTGTGTACATTAGTAATCCTTTGAAGTTACAATTCGATTCGATATTTTGTTGAAGAAGTCTAGTTTTGACTTATTTCTTTTATGTAAGTAGAATTAGAATTTCCTTTTTGCAAGTAAAATTAAAATTTCCTTTTTTGCAAGTAGAATTAGAATCTCCTTTCTGTAAGTAGAATTAGAATTTCCATTTTTGCAATTATAATTAAAATTTCCTTTCTGCAATTAGAGTTAGAATTTCCATTCTAAGATTAGAATAAGTTGTGATTCTGAATTCATAGATTAAAATTTTAGTTCAGTAATTAAAATATTAATTTCAATTTGATTTGGAGTAGTTTTAATGGAAATAACATGTGCGTGGGCGTTAGCACTGCTACATGTTTGAGCATTTATGAGGGTCAAGGACAGCTTGGGCGTGGTGTTTTCTGCAAGGAGAGGCTAGTAGCAGTTCATTTAATCTTTTTCCCCTTCCATTTGCTTTACCCTTATAACTCCCGCTAACCTCTGATTCCTCATTCCCCATAAATTTCCCTTGTTTCCCTTTAAATCCCTTTACCCTTGTTTTTGCATCAAAACCCCTTTAGATCCTTTTTACCTACTCTCGGGCATTTTTGTGTTATAACCTTATAAAACCCAATCAACCCATTTAATTCCCATTCAAACCTACTCTTCATTTATTCCTGGTTGCTTAAGTTTTAATACTTATAACACCGCGCATATAATATAATTCATAAACCTTAGTTTTAATAGAGCCCGGGTCTGCATCTTTGCATGTCACATCACCTGTCATATCTACCAAAATGCATGTTAAATCTTTGTTGTCTACTCGCACCCACCTTATCATCTGACGATAATCGCTTTCCCCGCTCCGCAGACTTGCACACCCGTTAGTTCCTGGGGAAGGTGGTTTCTCTGCCATCGCATCTACCATGCATCTCCATTCCAATGCATCTCTGCCCACGGTACGATTACCACCGCAGCACCATAAGCGGTGCGATAAAACCGCTTTCCTCCCTTCTGTACGACTCCCGGCAATTAACGCTCTTGCTCCTTTTACTCCCGATGATCGTCAGATCTGCTACGTCCAGATTCGACGGCCCTAATTTCTTCATCCGCCTATCTTCTGATATCCCTTGTCAATTGATCTCTGCCATTGATTTTAGGGATCTGACGGCTGAGACTGACTCGGTGGTGTCTTTGCCTCCCGCTAGCAGATCATGATCATTCGTGTATTCCATCCAACGGCCAGTGTTTCATCTCGGCTCCTGTCCGTTTTCAAAGTATTTTTAAGTGTTTTCAACCTGAGTTATGCATTCGAAGAAGGAAGAGACGATCCAGCTACCTACACATTTAATCATCAGCTACCATAGTTAAAGAACTGCACGGTCAAGGACGAGAAAGGACCACCTTCAGCAGTTGAATTCATTCAACAGTTATGGACATTTATGCAGGAAACATTCCACCTATTCAAGGAGTACACCAAAGTACCGGAGAATGTCGAATTTGTTAATTAAAACAATCAGAATGTATCAGAGGCCCATAATAGTTTGTAAATGTGGTAGGTGATCCATTAAGACACCTCCACGCATAGGCTAGCTGAGATGTTTTGTAAACAGATTCTATACATATACTGAAAAACAAGATGTAATGAGGTTGATGAGTGTTATTCTGTTGCAAGTTTCAACTTCTGGAGACTGTAACTACTTTGTAACCTATAGCTTCTGGTCTGCATTTCCAGCTAATACAAGCTTCTTTTGCTATTGATTTCTCACTCTCCATTGCTTCTTCTTTGTTCCAGGCTGTGCCTGTTCTGCATTATTTCATGTGCTGTTAATATTTAGCATTAGAGGGGTTGTCATCCCACCTCTGTGTTAGGATTTAGCATGCATCATTAAATTTTCTTGCAGGTTTCTGTTGTTTTAATGCCAAAGAGCTGTCATCCTGTCTGTGTATTAGAAAACAGATTTACAGACCTTTTAATTGGTTGCAGCCAGCCATCGCAGGGTCCTGTGCATCTGCTGGTGTGGTCAGTCTTCTCCATTATTACCTTATCCTCAAGCTGTGAGTAATTGGTGGTTAAAATCCTTGTAGTCTGGGGGTGTTCACCCATGTCTGGGGTCAATAATGGTAGAAGTTATCTGGATTGAATATGCAACATTTCCTCATTCATCCACCTATTTTTCCAACTTTTTTTTTAGTTTGTAATGTTCCCGAGCATCACTAATATACAACCTAGGTGAGTTTCTTGGGGTGATAACATTAATTGGCGCTGTTGCCGGGGAGAGGAGAATTGAAGCTCAGCTTCCCTGGGAGAATGACACAGCTTCAAGCTTTGATGACAGAGAAGGTTTGAACACAGTTTCTGGTTGTAATCATCTATCTGGTGACTCCATTGCTGGAAGACCATCATTTGGCGACTCCACATTGAAGTTCTGGCTCAGTTTGTGAGAAATACTCGAAGAAATCCTCAGAAGTTGCCAACTGAACTAGTGCCTGAACCTGAGAGGACTGTTGAATCGAAGAAAGCTTCACAGAAAGGGGCATCAGGATCAGGTAAGCCTAAGAAGTCTCATTCATCTCTGAAAGATAAAGTTATTGCTGAAGATTTACAGTTTGAATATTTAGAACACATCATGGTTAATAAGGAAAAACCTTCAGAGATTAGTTCAGCACCTTGTGCAATTAGTTCCCCTTTGAATCTCAATCCAAAGAAAGCTTCCCATTCAGTCCAAAATATCCCTTTTTCTCTGCCATCCATCACATTGCTTCCTACTGCTCCATCTGCTAGTATTCTTCCAAATATTCCAATCATGGCAGGACAGCAAGCACCTACGAGAATAGAGAGAATTGTAGCTGCCAAATATGGACCATTGGTGTTGCCCGTGCCTTTAAATCCTATACCTATGGGAGAATATCAGAAATAAATGCCAAAATTCACTGAAACAGAGGGAGTAACAACAAAAGAACACCTTGAAGCTTTTTACAGTTATGCTGATAATTTAGATATAAGTGAAAATGATGTGTGGATGAGAGTTTTTGTCCAGAGCCTTGATGGAGAGGCTAGGAAGTGGTTTAGAGAATTACCCCAGAGATCAATAATAGATATTGAAGCATTAGATGATGCATTTTTGAAGCAACAGGGAGATAAAAGGACCTGCTGTATTATCATACTGAGTTTCGTAATCTGAAGAGGGAAAATGGAGAATCAATACGTGATTTTAATAAAAGATTCAATCGAATGTATAGTAAGATACCAGCTGAGGTAAAGCCTACTCCTACCTCTGCCAAACTCACTTATGCCAATGCTTTTGACTCTGATTTCTGCCTGCTATTGAGAGAAAGGAGATGTGCCACGCTGGCAGACATGTAGGATGCAGCTGTAGAAGTAGAGTCTAATATTATGGCTGCAGAGAAGCTAAAAAGTCAAGCTGACATGAGAAGACAGAGAAGTCAAGCTTCTACCTCTTCTGCATCATCATCGGACCCCAAATTAGATAAAATGACTAAGATGATAGAGTCATTGGCAGCTGAAATTTCTAAGCTAAAGGTTGAGCAGAACGCAGGGAAAACAAGGCAGCGAAATACATTTGCTCCAAGAAATCAAAATCCATTCAGAAGAGAAAATGAGCAGTTACAGATAATGCAGAGGGGTGAAGATTCAAAAGAAGATCAGAAGGTTAAAGCTCCTTTCCAAAATGTAGTCATGGAGGAGGAACAATTTGAAGAAGATGAGGATGAAATTCACTGCATGGAAGATAAAGGCAGCACTGCATTTTTGAAATTGGCTGAGTATGAACAATCATTGTTGCAAGAACAAAACAGTCAAGAGTGGGATAGAGAAGCTATCCTACAAGCTGAGCAGCAGCAGAGGTATAACCTGAGATCAAATGCAAAAAATGCCAAGGAGAATCCTGCCCAAAGAGCTGCTGTCCAAGCAGAACCACAAAATATCAAGCAGAGAAAGCCAACAGCTGATCCAGTCATCCTCAAAGCTCTAGTTCAAGAGGTAAAAAGTTCTGATAAGTCACCTTCTTCTTTCAGCTTTGAGTCAGAAGTTCAGAAATTGAAAATATCTGTGCCTTTGGTTGAGTTGGTGAAGAGTGAAGTATTTAGGAAGCCTATCCTTGAAGCCCTTGAGCTAGAAACCAAACAAACCTCCACTGACTCTGTCAATTTACAAGATGACAAGCCTGCCATTGTGCTCAACCCCATGATTGAACCTGCTGATAATAATTCTCCATCTTTTTATGTCTCATTGACCATTCATGACAAAATCCTCCACAATTTCCTGCTAGACACAGGGGCCAGCCACAATCTAAAGCCTAAATCTTTCATGGAAGAGTTGGGCCTTGATATCACTAGACCCTATCATGATTTATTTTCTTTTGATTCAAGGAAGGTCAAATGTCTTGGATTAATTAAAGATCTGGCCATTACCTTAACTCAGCTACCCATGAAGAGCATGATGATGGATATTGTGGTAGCAGATGTACCTCCTAAGTTTGGCATGCTGCTGTCTAGAGGGTGGATTAAGAGACTAGGTGGGACATTACAGAATGATTTTCTTATGCTACTGTCCCAGTGTTTGGGAGGAGAAAGCAGGATATTGTATAGAGAAGCACAGCTAGCATACATCATCAGTGATGAGAAGAATCCTACAAATCATCCTATATATGCAGTGGACACCGATTTTGGAGCTTGCATTCTCCAAATAGAAGAATCTCAGAAGGCCGTAATGCAGCTCAACAAACCAATTGTTTAGGCCGAGAAAGAGCAAGAAGATTAGGTTTGGGAGATGTTCTTTGATGGAGCATGTTCCAAGGAGACTGCAGGAGTAGGGGTAGTGTTAGTATCTCCACAACAAGAAAGCATTCAGCTGTCTTTCAAGCAGGTTTTTCAAGTCACAAATAACATAGCAGAATATGAGGCTCTGCTATTAGGCCTTAATGTAGCAAAAGACAAAGGAATTAGAAGCATAAAGGTGTTCGGAGATGCTGATCTGATAATATAGCAGGTAAATAAAACATTTCAGGCAAAGCACCCAAGGCTGAAAGCATACAGAAATGAGGTATGAAGAATAAGAGACTCTTTTGATTTTTTCTGTATTTCATATATTCCTAGAGCCAAAAATCAGCTTGCTGATTCCCTTGCTGTGTCTGCTAGTCTATTCATTCTTCCTATGCCTCCCAGACTAGTTTATGAAGTCCAAGTGAAATATAGACCTTCCTTACCTGACAATGTCCTGCATTGGAAAGTTTTTAATGATGATGATGAGATAAATAGGTTCCTTCAAGTCATTGATGAATTTTCAGAGATGCAAATTGACCAAGAGAATGATGCCTTGGAAGAAAAGCCCCAATCCCAGCTTAGAAATAAAATTGGTAAAGACAACATTGTCCAGCTTCCTAGTAACCACATTCCTAAAGGTCTGATTCCTCTTGAAAGACTGTTTGACCAGAATGATGTGCCTTACAAAGCTGCCCAAAAAGAAGACCAATCTGCAGTCTGTAAGCATGATATAGGAAGTCCAGGTCAGCCTAGGTATGTGAATTTGTCTACTCATTTGTCCGCTGATCAAAGTGCTGAATACTGCAATTTAATGAGGCAATTTGCTGATGTATTTGCCTGGAAGTATAGTGACCTAAAAACTTATGATAAGAATATAATTCAACATAAAATCCCTCTGGAAAAAGACACTATACCATTCAAACAGAAGCTGAGACCAATAAACCCTATGCTTCTTGTCCCTCTCAGGTATTTGAAATGGGTGGCCAACCTAGTGGTGGTGAGGAAGAAGAGTGGAGAAATCAGGCTGTGTGTTGATTTCAAAAATTTAAATAAATGCTCCAAGAAAGATAACTATCCTTTACCAAAAATGGAGCATTTGCTGCAAAAGGTCTTAGGAGCTAAAGTGATGTCATTTTTGGATGGATTTTTAGGCTTCAATCAGATTGCTGTGCACCCAAATGATCAAGAAAAGACTGCATTTACTACTCCTTGGGGCACTTTTATGTATGCCAAAATGCCATTTGGATTGATGAATACTGGAACTACCTTTCAGAGAGCTATGGATATAGCATTTGTGGGAGAGAAGGACAAGTTTTTCCTCTTCTACCTTGATGATATAACAGTTTACTTCAGCAGCCATCAAAATCATTTACATCATTTGAAAAAAGTATTCTTGAAATGCAGAAGGTTTGGAATATCAGTCAATCAAAAAAAATCTCAATTTGCTTTGCATGAAGGCAAGCTGTTAGGACATATTGTGTCTACTGCAGGTGTCCAGATTGACCCAGAAAGAGTAAAATCCATACAGACTTTGTCTGTCCCAAGATCAAAGAAAGATGTCCAATCCTTTTTGGGAATTTTTTTTTTTTTTTTTCAGGAGGTTTATTCCGAATTTTGCAGAATTGGTGAAGCATGTAACCTCCATGTTGAAGAAAGGGTCAGAGGTAAGATGGACTAATGCAGCACGAAAATCATTCGATTCCATCAAAAAAGCTATTATGGAGGCTCCTACTTTGATTAGTCCTTATTACAGTAAGGAGTTTCATATTTTCTCATTTGCCTCTAAAGACAGCATTGTAGCTGTTTTATTGCAGCAAGATGAAGAAGGTTCAGAGCATCCAGTGGAATATTTCAACAAGAATTTTAGGGATGTTGAGCTGAGGTATGATAATATTGAAAAACATGCATATGTTCTTATTAAGTCCTTGAAGGCTTTTAGAGTTTATATTTTGCATTCAAAGATAATTGCATATGTACCCTCTGCTGCAATAAAAGATGTTTTAACACAACCTGATGCTGATGGAAGAAGGGCAAAATGGATTGCAAAAATGATAGAATTTAATATAGAGCTGAAGCCCACCAAGCTGGTCAGAGGTCAGGGGCTTGCCAAGTTATTGGCTGAAGAAAATTGCAGGTCTTTAGATATTGATTTCCTGTGCACAATTGCAGAAATTGGTCAAACAGATGAAGAAGAGGAAGCAGCTGAAACAAAGGGAAAGCAATCAGTGGCCGAAAATCTAGCTTCGTGTAACAGGTATGCTGAAATAATTAGTTTCTTGCTGAAGCTAGAAATCCATTCAGGATTTACTCAAAGTCAGGCCAGAACTTTAAAGCTTAGAGCAGCAAAGTATTGTATTATGGAAAATCTGCTCTACTGGAGGGATCCATCTGGAATACTTTTAAGGTGTTTGGACAAAGAACAATCAAAAGAAGTTATGTAGCAGTTTCATAACAGCATGTGTGGAGGGCACCATTATTGGAAAACTATAGCCCACAAAATTATCAAAGTTGGGTACTATTGGCCCACTTTATTTTCTAATGTGTTTGCTTTTGTTAAATCTTGTGACAGGTGCCAAAGATTTGAAGGAAGACAGCAGTTGAAATCCTTGCCCCTAAAATCAGTAATTGCAAAAGGACCTTTTCAGCAGTGGGGCTTGGATTTCATTGGAGAAATCAATCTGCATTCTAGTGGCCAGCACAGGTGGATATTAGTAGCCATTGATTATTTCACCAAGTGGATTGAGGTAGTCCCTACAAGGAAGGATGATCATAATGTGGTCATGAAGTTTTTGATGGAAAACATTTTCAACAGATTTGGTTGTCCACATAAACTAATCACAGATAATGTAGCAGCCTTCAGGGCAAAAGAGTTGGTGGAAATGTGTGATTCAATGGGAATTAAACTTGTTCATTCCACCTCATATTATCCACAGGGAAATGGTCTAGCAGAATCCTCTAATAAAAATCTGATTAGGATAATTAAAAAGTTGTTGGAGGACAATAAAAAGAATTGGGATTCAAAGCTCAAGTATGCACTGTGGGCTGATAGAATGACCATTAAAAAATTCACAAGCAGTTCTCCTTTCAAGCTGGTATATGGCATTGAGGTTTTATTTCCAATTCAGCTAACTCTCCCTGTGGAAAAATTCCTTCAAGAAGAATAGAATGAGGAAGAAGACATGGCAAGGAGGATCACTGATTTAGCAGAAGTACATTAGATTAGAGAACAGCTGGTTGAAAAGGCTGCAGCACATCAAAGAAAGATCAAGGAAGCCTTTGATAAGAAGGCAAAAACAAATAATTTTCAGATTGGTGACTTGGTCTTGAAGTGGGATGCACTGAAGGAAAAGAAAGGCAATCATGAGAAATTTGATGCTTTCTGGACAGGGCCTTTCATCATTTCACAGGTTCAAGGGAACAACACCTTCATACTTAAAAGTATGGGAGGAGAGATAGTTTTTGATGGCCCAGTTAATGGGCGGTTTTTGAAGGTTTATGTTGTTTAAGATCTTTGGCCTTAAAGGCTGTAAATATTTTGTTTTTTCATTTTTGTGCAAGCAAAGTAGACTCCATGCCCAATGGAACACTAGGAATTTTGATTAGTTTTCTTTCAGTTGGAAAGGCAATGGTCTGCAGGTTCTTGAGACCTCACAGGGAGGATCTCATCCCCAGAAGGAGCCAAATGTTAGCACTGCTACATGTTTGAGAATTTATGAGGGTCAGGGACAGCTTGGCGGTGGTGTTTTCTGTAAGGAGAGGCTAGCAGCAGTTCATTTAATCTTTTTCCCCTTCCATTTGCTTTACCCTTATAACTCCCGCTAACCTCCGATTCCTCATTCCCCATAAATTTCCCTTGTTTCCCTTTAAATCTCTTTACCCCTGTTTTTGCATCAAAACCCCTTTAGACCCTTTTTACCTACTCCCAGACATTTTTGTGTTATAACCTTATAAAACCCCGTCAACCCATTTAATTCCCATTCAAACCTACTCTTCATTTATTCCCAGGCACTTCAGTTTTAATACTTATAATGCTGCGCATATAATATAATTCATAACCCTTAGTTTTAATAGAGCCCGTGCCCACAACTTTACATGTCACATCACTTGTCATATCTACCAAAACGCATGTTAAATCTCCGTCATCTGCTCTCGCCCACCTTATCATTTGACGATAGTCGCTTTCCCTACTCCGCAGACTTGCACACTCGTTAGTTCCTGGGGAAGGTGGTTTCCCCGCCATCGCATCTACCACGCGTCTCCATTCCATTGCATTGTTTCCCGCGGTATGATTACCACCGCAACACCATAAGTGGTGCGATAAAACTACTTTCTGCCCTTTTTTACGACTGCCGGCAGTTAACGCTCTCACTCCTTTCGCTCCTGATGATCGTCGGATCTGCTGCGTCCAGATCCGATGGCCCTAATTTCTTCATCCGCCTATCTTTCGATATCCCTTGTCAATTGATCTCTGCCATTGATTTTAGGGATCTGATGGCTAATACTGTCCCGGTGGTGTCTTTCCCTCCCGCTAGTAGATCACGATCATTCGCGTAATCCATCCAATGGGCAGTGTTTCATCTCAGCTCCTGTTCGTTTTCAAAGTATTTTTAAGTGTTTTCAGCTTGAGTTATGCATGCGAAGAAGGAAGAGATGATCCAGCTACCTGCACATTTAATCATCAGCTACCATAGTTAAAGAACTGCACGGTCAAGGATGAGAAAGGACCACCTTCAACAGTTGAATTCATTCAGCAGTTATGGACATTTATGCAAGAAACATTCCACCTGTTCAAGGAGTACACCAAAGTACCGGAGAATGTCGAATTTGTTAATTAAAACAGTCAGAATGTATCAGAGGCCCATAATAGTTTGTAAATGTGGTAGGTGATCCATTAAGACACCTCCATGCATAGGCTAGCTGAGATGTTTTGTAAACAGATTCTATATATACTGAAAAGCAAGATGTAATGAGGTTGATGAGTGTTATTCTGTTGCAAGTTTCAACTTCTGGAGACTGTAACTACTTTGTAACCTGCAGCTTCTAGTCTGCATTTCCAGCTAATACAAGCTTCTTTCGCTGTTGATTACTCACTCTCCACTGCTTCTTCTTTGTTCCAGGGTGTGCTTGTTTTGCATTATTTCATGTGCTGTTAATATTTAGCATTAGAGGGGCTGTCATCCCACCTCTGTGTTAGGATTTAGCATGCATCATTAAATTTGCTTGCAGGTTTCTATTGTTTTAATGCCAGAGAGTTGTCATCCTGTCTGTGTATTAGAAAACAGATTTACAGACCTTTTAACTGGTTGCAGCTGGCCATCACAGGGTCCTGTGCATCTGCTGGTGTGGTCAGTTTTCTCCATTATCAACTTCTCCTCAAGCTGTGAGTAATTGGTGGTTAAAAGCCTTGTAGTCTGGGGGTGTTCACCCATGTGGACATGACATGAACTCTGTGGACTTGCCATAGTGTTGTGCTATACTATGTGTAGATGTTGAGTGTATGCATTCCCTTGACCGTGATATGCGAGAAAACGTGAGAAAGGTAGACCACTTACGTTGTGAGAGTGTGCTTGATATGTAAGATTCCTCCAATACATGAGTGGTGGGATCATGTAGTTCGAGTGGAGGAAGTAAAATCTAAGTGTTAGATTGATCTTGAGTGCATACAGATGAGTGATAAGGAGCCTTGAGTGTTTGAAAAATTTCTAGATCAGAAGTGAAACCGACCTCAAGATAGCGAGAGCCTGACATAACCATCAGCTCAGGCTGAAGTGCCTCAAAAGTCTGTGGGGTTTCAACTTCGTTGACAGATGGATCATCGTAGACTAGTGGCTTAGACAGATTAACAATGAGTGAATCAACATCATGATCAGATGATGAGGTAAAGAGATCACGACAACCAAGATCAGAAAATTCAGGATGTTGGTCGACATCCTCATGATTTGATGAATCACACAAAGGGGTAGATGAGAAGCAAGGATGTTCACCCTTTGCGTTTCTGGAAAAAGCAGATGAAAGATCAAGTGGATTCTCAATGAATGATTGGCCCTCTCTGTTGTTGGATGATGGGCTGATATCTAGTGTGTCCTGCGAATGATCAACAATGGGTGCATCTGTGGATGGAGATGCACATGAAAAATCAGGGATGGTAGGATCATCAAGGATGTCAAGAAAAAACGGAGGAGGTACGGACAAACAGGGATGATCCCCTACTACCAGTGGATGTTCAAGCTCCCCGTCATGATCTTCATGAATTCCAGCGCATGTTGGTTGTGCAACACCGACTCCATCGATAGATCGATCCTTGTTAAAAACAAGTGTAGAATCCAGAATGGAAGAACACAAGACAGTGTCATTCAAAGGATGATCAGAATTTGAAGATGGAGGTTGAGGTACAAAATACATGTGACGAGGTATGGGACTCACAACCAAGTCTGCGTGAAAATTGGAAGGAGCAATGTCGGGAGGACGTGATGGTTCAACAAATGTGTGTTCATGCTCTCCCACATCATTCTGTGATGGTGGATCTGTTTGATGAGAGGATGGAAGACAGTCACTTGTGACAATGACCGTGCCTGTCTATGATTGTGTAGCTCCACTACTGAAGTATGTTGAGTAGGGCTTGAGCTTGAACTTATTCTTGGGATGGGAAGATTTCTTAAGACAATACTCGAATCTATCCGAAATATAGAAAAATTTCATCTGGCTCTTCGGAGCTTGAAATTGCAAATCACGGAAGTGCTGCCAAAAATCCATAGGCGACTCATGCGGAGCCTTCTGTTATTGTAACAATTTTTGGTCAAGATGTTCTAGATCAAAATGATAGAAATTGTCTTCAATGAGATCACAGAAGTGCTCAAGTGAGTGCATGCTATCAGCTGGTAGGCTGCACAACCACCAATGTGGAGATTCATGAAGTGTGTATGCAAGCAGCAAATCGGCCTGTTCATAAAAAAATCCATCTTCCTCATGAAACATGGAAAGGAAGACATGTAAAAACTTAGGCCAGGCCACTTCACCTTCACCATCATACATGTATGTGGACAAGAGATCAAAAAAATCGCTCGTGATGGTAATAGATTTGACATGCAAAAAACATCATGGAGGGAGGAGAGTGAAGGAATCCATGATAGATATGCAAAGGTTCAAAATAGGATGAGAGAAAATAGCTTGTCATCTGGCCCTCCTAGCACCAGAAATGTTGACAGTGCTAGACCCACCAACATGTCAGGGGATCTCCTCAGTAATAAGTCCTAATTAGACCTTAGTCCATTTGGTGTAGGAGTCCCAGAAGTGGGTCGTACGGTAATTCCTTGACCATGGTTTTGAACTGAGGCAAGTGAGATGTCCCTGTTGGTAGCAAGGGCGTGACAGCTGTAGTAAGTCAAGGAAGGTGCATCAGAGGTTCTAACGCATGGAGGGTGAGGTGAGTGTGCCCCTTGGAAACTTGTAATAGTACGTGACTTGGAAGAGAACACATGAGCGAAGATGCATCACAACATGGAAGGAAAGTTAGCTAGCAATCCAAAGTGATGGTTAAATGAATTAACACATTTCAATAAGATTCATACATACTTATACAAAATACTCCATACATGCACGCGTAAGCAAACAAATACATATATCATTTAGAGTAAACAAGATAGCTGGAATACAATGCGACATATGCATGAAATGTGTTGGCTTTGTTATATTAAGAAGTGTAAAGTTCTAGTCATACAATACATCCATGTCCACCCACTAGTTCCAATAGCAGAACTTTATAGCCACAATCACCTTCTCCTCTAAAGAGATATCCTAGCCCTACACAGTGGAGAAGCCAAGGCGCGTTACAATACTATCCAAGCTCTCTCTAAGATAGTCTTATTAGAAGCTTGGCTGACCAAAAGCCTCTACAATGAGATATGAGGTACTATTTATAGCAAAGGCTGGGGTGACCCTTGACATCCCCTTTGAGACCGTTTATCTATCCTCATGACTCTTCAACTACTCTACGACTGTTACATTCAACTATCAATACTTGAACTTCCACTTGACAAGACATTACATTACAATGCACATGTGCCCATGTGAGACAAAATGGCTTGAGCAAGCCATGCAAGACATCACTAACACTCAGACTGTTGTGGTGAGACCAACTCTTTGACCTTCTTGTGATGGTCGAAGGTGGTGAGCTAATGCCAAGCTTGGTTGTCTGTGCGCTTAATGGTGACATCTTGCTGAAGCGAACTCTTGCTTTTGTTGCATCCGGATGCATTGATATGGATCCTCTGTCCAAATCATCTAATAGCATGTGCATGTTCGTCTTGGTGTGACCATACTGGCAGCATGTTGATGCATAGTGTCTACACTGCTCTTCAAGCATGTGCTGGTGGCCATGCACATCAACTTGTCTAAGTACATGTTCTGCTCTAGTTAGACTTGCTTCTTGTCTTCACCTCGGTAAGTGTGCCAAAAGGGTGGGATTACATGCGTGCACACAATGACATGTATGATGCTACATTCCCTTGCATGCGATCAACAACATTTCTCACCTTTTCTTCTCCATGCCAGCTGCTAGGATGGAACTATAACTTGTATAGGCGCAATTTCATTCGTGAGTGCATGTTGTGCCCCTTGCTATACCTATTCCTACTGCAACTCATTCTCTCGTCTATGTAGCTCCTATTCTCCCTTGAGTTGTTGCTTCAACACATGAAACTCCTTCTTTATTCTATTCTCTGCCTTCACGCAATCTTCATGTTGCACTGTCCCCTCATAGCCTGAGTCTCCAAAGTTGATTTCATCACAAGTGGATATGCTTGAGCTTGCAACTTTGTTCCACTTTTATGTTGTCAACAACCCTCCTCTTGCATTCGTTGCATCCGGTATGTTGCCTTCAACTTTAGTTGATGGTGCTTCTTGTTGTGATGTTGCTGCCATCATATCTTGATGTCCTTGTCTATAAACAACTTGATGTCTTTGTGGGTAGGCAAGTTCATAGACACTTGATCGTCTGCATCCCAAAGTGTGCTCTGAAGAATGTCTTCGACTCTGCTCTCCTGGAAACCATTATACATGTGCTACTAAGAGGCAGATGAACACCTGCGATACTTGGAGACATGGCAACACTCATGGTAAGCAATCTGTCAGTTGAAAACCAAAACAAACTTGAGAACTGACTTGCAACATACCTGTGTGACTGATCATGAAGGTTGCGAAATTTCTGCCGGGAGGTTGCGAGATTGACTGCCAAAACTTCGCAAGGCACAGTCCGGGCTATCAGGAGGCTGACTAACTACTGGAACTATGCAATTCACAGTCCATCCTGGCCTGCTGAGGATTGAAACTGCACAATGCACAATTTCAGTCAGCAGTGACACGCAACCAACAAATTGCATTACGCAGTTTCTGGGGCCAACAGAACACTGCCTCCAAGAATTGCACAATGCAATCCTGGAGGTTAGTTCCTGGCTAGACTTGCATAATTTCTGGAGGGAAGGCAGAGCGTTCACTTTCAAAAATGCACAGTGCTAGTCAGGCAAGGCACGGTCCATGCCAAGCCAACCTAGTCCCACCGATGGGCGACTGAAAACATGAGAAGTGTGAATGCATGATGAGATGAGTTCAAACAAGAGTGAATGGTCATTCCTGCAAAAAACAAGCGAAAGATTCAAAAAATGGGGAAAGCATGCATGTGTGTGAAGCAAGTAATTGCAACGATGATTGTCCATGAAAAATAGTGTCATGCATGCGACAACAAGGAGATGTGAAAGAAAACTAAAACGATGCTACATCAAAATGACAACAAGCACTCACTGAAATTAAGCAGATAGCCCTCACATGAAGAGAAACATAAAATGTTACAGAAACACAATGAAAGACATGAAAAGTGGGCTTACCCTGAAACAACTGAGTTGAATGTGTCGACGACTCCTAGATGAAACGTGTGTAGGTTTTAACCCCATACAGAAATTACTTCCATACGAATTCTAAAACACAGAAAATAAACAATGTGAGAGCAGAACACATAAAACACATATACACAGAGATTTTCCCCTAGATCCCAAAATCGGGACTACCAGATTAATTTTTCATTATGTTCCTTTCAATGTTACAATACATATTTATACATGCCGAAGCATCCAATACCATGGACCGAAAACCATCACATCCAATACCATGGACTGAAAACCATCACTTCCAAAACCATGTACTGAAAAACCATTGCGTCCAAAAAACATGTGCAAAAATCATGCACAAAACCATAGGTGGGTCTGCCCAACCTAACATAGGGCCCAAAACCAAAATTTTTCAGGGCACTGCCCCGGACCCCATAAAGTGGGATTACAGGTGCCCCTCAAACCCCTTGTGACCTCCCACCCTCTAACCCCTGGTTAACTACGTGGGCTAGTCGTGGAAAGAATATAACATAACCCAACATTCTCCCACTTGTTGTTTTCTTTCCACCGGGGGCCACAAGAGAGCTTAGTCATTTATCCACCCCTGCAACGCCCATTGTTTCTCTACACCAAGAGAACTTCTCAGAGCTCACAAATTTTGTCAATGCATCTACAGTATTCTTCAAAGTGTCCACCTTTACTAGCAACACCTTTTTGTCTTCTATCATATCCCTCACAAAGTGATACTGAACATCAATGTGCTTTGTCTTTGAATGATATGTAGGGTTCTTTTCCAAGAAAATTGCACTTTGGCTATCACAGTCTATCCTTATAGCTTCCTGTACTAACCCCATACTTGAACACAATCTCTGCAACCAAACTGATTCCTCGCTTGCATGAGTGGCTGCCATGTATTCTGCCTCTGTAGTTGATAGTGCCACTACAGATTGTTTCTTACTAATCCAACTAACTGCACCTCCAAATAGGTTAAACACATACCCACTTGTAGATCTTCTCTAATCCAAATCTCTAGCCCAGTCTGCATCAACAAAGCCACGAATATCCAACACTCTGTCCAATCTTGGTCTTCCTTGGTAGCACAAACCATAATCACTAGTGCCACGTAAATACCTGAAAACCCGCTTCACTGTTGTCCAATGCTCCTTCCCTAGTTTTGACAAAAACCTGCTCAATACTCCCACTGCATGTGCAATGTCTGGTCTAGTACAGACCATTGCATACATCGGCTACCGACTGCACTTTCATATGGAACATGAGACATGTCCTCTTCCTCTTCTTGTGTCTTGGGACACTGTTCAGTAGATAACCTCACACCTACAGGAATAGGAACCTTCACCGGTTTACTACCCTACATATTAAACCTCTGTAGTATTGTCTCGACATACTTCCTCTGGTTTAACCAGAGCTTCCTCTTTTCTCGATCTCTTTTAATTTCCATGCCCAAAATATAGTCTGCAACACCAAGATCTTTCATGTCGAATTTGAAGGACAACTGGGTCTTCAAATCTTGGATAATTTCTTTGTCATTTCCAACCAGCAACATATCATCCACATACAAGACCAGATAAATAACACAGTCACCAATTAATTTAAAATACACACAATGATCTGCTTTGCTTCTGGTGAAGCCAAGTCCCTGTATAAATGTATCAAATTTCTGATACCACATCCTTGGTGATTGTTTTAACCCATACAAAGACTTCTTTAACTTGCATACTAGTTCTTTCTTACCCTTCACCGCAAAGCCTTCAGGTTGCTTCATGTAGATCTCCTCTTCCAAATCCCCGTGAAGAAATGTTGTCTTCACATCCATCTATTCTACCTCAAAACCAAAAGCAGCAGCAACAGATAAAAGTAATCTAATAGAAGTTACCTTGGCAACAGGAGAAAAAATATCACCAAAATCAATTCCCAGCACTTGGGAATAACCTTTTGCTACCAACTGAGCTTTGTATTTCTCCACTTTTCCTTCTACATTTGTCTTCTTTTTGAACACCCATTTGCTGCCAATGGGTTTCCTCCCAGCCGACAACTCCACCAGATCCCAAGCCTCATTTTTGTGCAAAGATGACATTTCATCAACCATGGCCTCTTTCCAGAGTTTTCCATCCTCTGAATCTACTGCTTCCTTCATAGTTCTAGGATCATCGTCAGTAAAAGATAAAGCAAAATTTGAATAGAAAGTAGATGGACTATACCTTTCAAGCTGCCTTCTTTCTTGAACTGATCTTCTCATAGCCAGAGTTTGTGGCTCTTCATCTTCTGATTCCTCCTCTGCTGTAGAGTCTGATTCTTCCTCCTTTAGCTCAAACTCTATCTTCTCAGGTTCCTTTCGTTAGAATTCATGTTTAATAACATCTTTCACATCTCTGAACACCACATCTTAGCTATACACAACCTTCTGTGTGACTGGGTTCCAAAGCTTATAACCCTTTAAACCATCTTTATACCCAATAAAGATGCACTTTTAAGATTTACTATCCAACTGGGTTCGTTTCTCCTTTGGAACATGTACATATGCATCACATCCAAATACCCTTAGATGTGAAAGAGAGGGTTTCTTACCAGTCCATACCTCTTGTCGAGTCTTATCTTTCAACGCTGATGAAGGTGACCTGTTGACCAGGTAACATGTAGTATCCACCGCCTCTGCCCAGAATTCCTATCCTAAACGGGCACCACTGAGCATGCTTCTTGCCCTTTCCATCAACGTCTTATTCATTGTTTCTGCAAATCCATTTTGCTGAGGTGTATATGGAGTAGTCTTCTGGCGTGCTATACCACACTTCTTACAGAATTCTTCAAATTCCTTACTAGAAAACTCTCCACTGTTATCTGTCCTCAACACCTTTATCTTCTTCTCTGTCTGGTTTTCCACCAGAGCCTTAAATTCTTTAAACCTGTCAAAGACTTCATATTTCTTCTTAAGGAAATATATCCATGTATTCCTTGAGAAGTCATCTATAAATGATACATAGTACACAAACTTACCCAGTGATGGAACCTTCACTGGTCCAAACACATCACTGTGCACAAGTTCTAATATCTGTTTCGCCCTCTTACTACCAGAGGGGAAACTCACCTGATTCTGCTTCCCATATACACAATTTTCATAGAAATCAAAATCCAGAGAGCTATTACTCATACCTTCTACCATACCTTTACCATGAAGTATTTGAAGGCCTTTCTCTCCAATATGTCCAAGCCTTTGATGCCACAACATGGTCTTCTCTCCAGAGACCACTAGATTTTCTACTCCACTTTCAGGAACCACAGAACTATTTCACCCATCAACAACTGTGCTACCTTGCAGCTTGTACAGAGTTCCAATTTGAACTCCCCGCATCAATACCAATGCTCCCCGAACCATCTTGCAGGTATCCTTCTCGAACACTGTTTTTACACCTGCATCATCTAGCTTGCTTACAGAAATTAGATTTCTGGCCAATGTAGGAATATGTAGAACACCCGGAAGTGTTCTAACTCTTCCACCTTGCAACTTCAACTTTACCTTTCCGCAACCAATGATTTTAGCCTTCCTGTCATCCCCCAAGAAGACATCACCGCCATCATATTTCTCATACTCGTAGAACCAATCTCTATGGGGAGTGAAGTGAAAGGATGCACCTGAGTCAATCAACCATGCCTCATGATCTACATGTGTACTTGAAGAAGCCAAGTACACATCCTCACCTTCATCTGAGGTGGTTTTCACCTCTGCAAAAGGAGCCTCATCAGATCCCTTTCCTTTGTCAGGAGCTTTAGATTTATAGTCCCTTTTGAAGTGGCCTTCCTTTCTGCATTTCCAGCACACCACCTTTACAGGTTTTCCTGGAGATTTAGATCTCCCACTCGATGACTTATTTTTGTTTCTGTTCTGGGACCGTCCTTGTATAGAAAAGGCATCACCATTCTGGCTCTCCATATTTTTCTATCTCATCTCCTCCGTCAGCAAGGCTGAGACTATTTCATCAAACTGCAAGGCAGTTGCATTGCTACCTATTACAATAACCAGATTATCCCACGAATTTGGTAGAGAACACAACAAACTGATGCATTTATATTCATCTGAAATTTTAATATCAACAGATGCTAACTGACTTACCACAGTATTAAATGCATTTAGATGCTCTGTCACCGAGTCTCCATCTTTCATCCTCAGGTTATACAACTTTTTTCGCAGGAACAGTTTATTCACCAGAGACTTAGATTAGTACAAAGTTCCTAACTTGTCCCACAAAGCCTTCACCGTAGATTCCCCTTATACATTCAACAATACTGAATCTAAGACACACAATTGTATTGTACTCTTTGCCTTCCGATCCAACTTCTTCCATTCTTCATCGGACACTCCGGTTGGTTTAGCACCTGGATCTACCGCAATCCACTGATCTTTATCCACCAACAGATCCTCCATCTTGAGTTTCCACAACTCAAAACTCTAACCATTAAATTTCTCGATCTCTATCTTTCCACTGCTCACCATCTTCTTTCACCACTAGAATAGATCTCGCAGATCTCCCATTGAACAGGGTCTACCACAGGCCCGAGCGAAACCCCTCAGCAACAAAGGTGTCCCCTTGAAGCCGAAACTGCGCTGATACCAAATGTAGGTTTTAACCCCGTATAGAAATTACTTGCATACGAATTCTAAAACACAGAAAATAAACAATGTGAGAGTAGAACACATAAAACACATATACATAGAGATTTTCCCTTGGATCCCAAAACTGGGACTACCAGCTTGATTTTTCATTATGTTCCTTTCAATGTTACAATACATATTTATACATGCCGAAGCATCCAATACCATGGACCGAAAACCATCGCATCCAATACCATGGACCAAAAACCATCGCGTCCAATACCATGGACCGAAAAACCATCACGTCCAAAAAACATGTGCAAAAATCATGCACAAAACCATAGGTGGGTTCGCCCAACCTAACATAGGGTCCAAAACCAAAATTTTCTGGGGCGCTACCCCGGACCCCATAAAGTGGGGTTACGGGTGCCCCTCAAACCCCCTGTGACCTCCCCCCCTCTAACCCCCGGTTAACTACGTGAGCTAGTTGTGGAAGGAATATAACACAACCCAACAATGTGGGATGTCAGAGATGCAAGGTCGATGCGAGAAATGAGCTCTACAACGTCTGATTCATGAGTTTTCATAAAATCAAATTTGTGATGCACATGCCACAAATCTAGGAAGAGCGACACTTGGTGGGAGGTTTTTGAAATGCTTCATGCATGTAAACTCTGGCCGCTAAAAATAGATCCCCGAACCAAGGGATGCCTTTGCATGTTGCCTTGGGAGAAGCAGCCCATGCATACAAATCAATTTTTCTCGATCCTGGAGGGAACCAATCAAGCCAACTGCACATGAAATAGTCTGCTTAGCTGAGGGGAAAAATGCGCATTTCTAGGAGGGAGCTGGGCTAGCTTCCAAAAGGGATTGCGCAATTTCTCAGAAGAACAACTGACTACTACCCAAAATTGTGCAATTTCTAGGCTGAGCAACCCTGCTGGGAGAAATTGCGCAATTTTCTTAGTGAACAGTGACAAGCAGATTTGTGCAATTCTGGAGCCCAACAGGCTGCCAGATAGAATTGCACAATTTATGGAGGGAAGGCTGGTTCCCCTCCAAAATTGTGCAATTTCTTGAGGGAGATGCTCAGCCTACAACTGGACCAAGTCCGGAGAAACAACCTGTGAGGGGGATGCAACAAACTCTCATGGATAGGTTGTCATTCTGCAAGAAAATCACTGAAGCTTATGTACTTGACAAGGCAAGGCATGTTGCTGTGAAAGGTTGGTAGGGAGGCTCCAAAACAAAGCTAAGGAAAAATTTTGGAGGGTGGTTGTAGCTGCTACAACAGTTATATATGCATGTATGTGTATTTGTTTGCCTAATGAAATTTGTATGTAAATCAAATATGATGATTATGATAGTAGCAACAATAGTAGGTGTATATGCACAACATTGTACATAAGTGGAGGCTCAAGAGAATGATAGGGATATGTACCCTCATCCTATTATGGCAAAGACTTAAATCCTTTTGAAGGGTGTTGACCTTCTCAAATTTTAGGAGGAGGCTACATCCATCAAGTGGAACTCATGCATGTTGATGTTATTGATCAATCGTGAGGATCACACTAAGCGAGAATTCAACCCTTAAAAAACAACCATTGATGTCACTACCATTACAAATCACTTTTATCAAATAATCAAAAGTTGTGTTTCTCAAAAACCTATGCAATCTAAAATTATAGTTGAAGGGAATAGTAATGTATAAGATAGAACTTTCTATCACATAATTAACTTTTTTTTAAGAAAATGGTCCTATATTTCCCTCAATTTTCAATCACTGATGTCATTTCCATTACAAATCACTCTTATCAAAGTATAGAAGGTTGTAATATTCAATAACCTATGCAATCTTCATCTTCAAACGTAGTTGAAGGGAATGGTAATCAATATAAAAATATATATCACAAATTTTGGTTCCAAATTTCCCTCAAAAATCAATCATTGACGATGTTTCCAATACAAATCACCCTTATCAAAGTATAGAAGCTAATTTTGTTGAAGATAATGGAGAACATCTTAGAATAGGTAGAGTTGGTTCACGTAACCTCAGGATAGGAATTAGTTTCTATTTCTTAGGATGCTGTTCTAACTTCCCTAAAACCATGTTTTATATATAATGTGTAATGTGCATGAACAATGTAGAGTGTTCTGCAGAGCCAGACTTTCCTGGTTCAGACTCTCTTTCATAGAGATGACCAGTGGATTTTATTTTATTAATACAAACATTGCCATTTTTATCATGGTATCAGAGTGTCAGGGCTGAGGAACCTGTACGCTGGCTGGTGGGTGGTTCTTTGAACCAGGATCATCACAGTTGTGAGAAGGATAATTGCGATGAATCCGAAATCGTTGCTGGTTGTGAGTGTACCTCTGTGACGAGGGCACTGTAGCTCCTTCGTGCATATTTTTACTTTTTTCATCACAGGTATTTGATGTACAGCTACAACGACATCGCAGAAAAGACAGACACTTCTACGACAATCGTGTAAATCAGAGAAGCAGTGTGGGGAAGCCAAGAACAAGGTTGTAGCTGTCAGAGAAGCTGCATGGGGAAGCCAAGAACAAGGTTGTAGCTAACAATAGAAGGTTGTCTGGAGGCTGAGAAGGAAGCCATGGTGATCTGTGGGTGTGCTGCAAAGAACAATGATCTGTCTCTGTCACAGATCTGGGGTAAATTTAACATCTTTTACCTGTCGATTTTTTTTTTTTAAATCGCCAAGATGAATAACAATATGTTTGAAGCATGCTTGAATGTTCATAACAAGCTTGATGGTTCCAATTATGAAAATTGGAAATTCAAGACGCAGACTCTACTAGAAGTGCAGAGTGCTTGGACGATTGCGAATGGGGATGAGCCGAGGCCCGCGGCTGGATCAACATCAATCCTAGATTGGGAGAAGCGAGAAGGTAAAGCAAGGACACTGTTGAAGATGTCAGTGAAAGACTGCATCATACCACACATTAGAGATTATAAGATAGCTAACGAGATCTGGGGAATTCTGAAGGAGTTGTATGAGATCAAGAATTCAAATCATCTTCTATTTCTGAAGAGTAAGATCCTATCCCTGAAGATGGAGGAGAATGAAAAAATTGCTTCATTCGTAGCAAAGATCAAAGACCTAAAGAAAAAATTGGTAGACATTGGTCATACAGCTAACGATACAGATCTTGTAAACATTACAATGAATGGTGTCACTGATGATTACCAAATGTTCATCACTGGGATAAATCCGAAAGAAAATATCTTGAAATTTGAAGAGCTGACAGGAATACTGGTGCAGGAAGAAGAAACAATATCGACTCTGAAGCCCTAGAGTGCTGATATTGCATTGATGGCAAAGAAAAAATTCTTCAAAGGGAAAGGAAGTCCATAATAGCAAAACAGAGCAAGCTCACACAAAAGACCAAATCAGACCCAAGGTATGCATCCGAATAGAAACTACTCTGAAAATAAATGTTTTTATTGCAGAAAACTGGGTCATATTGCTAGGGAGTTCAGGAAGAAGAAATATCATGAAGAACAGCAGAAGAATAAAAGACATGCAATTCATCTCATGAATGACAATCATGTGTAGAATTTCAGAATGTTCATGGCAGATCGTGATGAGAATGTTGATGCAGGCATCTGGTATGTAGATTCAGAAGCGTCAACACACATGACAGGGAACAAGCATTGGTTCAAAGATTTTAAAGAAATCAACGAAGGAGCACAAATTTACCTAGGTGATGATAGAAGTCATCAAATCAAAGGGTGTGGGAAAGTTTCTGTCCTTCTACCTAATGGTAATATCAAACAAATTCATAATGTTATGTATGTGCCTGGTGTAACGAAGAACTTGATTTCTGTATCCATGATTACAGATCAAGATCTGAAAGTTGAATTCTTTAAATCTAACTGTTATATTAAAGATCTGCTAGATGGCATGAAGACAATTTCTACAGGAATCCGAACAGGAGGACTGTACAAGTTGGATGTAAGACCTGCACTAGTTCGAGCATTGATAGCAGCGAGCCTGACTATAGAAGAGCTATGGCATCAGATATTTGGCCACATCAACTACAATGATTTGCTGTTACTACAAAAGAAGGAAATGGTAAGAGATCTTCCTATGCTAAAGCAAGTACATAATGATTGTGATGCCTGTACATTAGGAAAAATGCATAGAGAAGAATTCCATGTTCGAGTAGAAAAGAAACAGAGGGATATACTTGAATTAGTGCACATGGACCTTTGTGGAACCATGTAGACAAAATCATTAGGAGGTGCACTATATTTCCTACTGTTTATTGATGATTGTACGAAGTTTTCTTGGGTGTATTTCTTAAGTAAGAAGAGCCATACATTCGAATACTTTAAGCAGTTTAAAAATATGTCTGAAAGACAAACAAGGAAACAGATAAAAATTCTCCGTTCTGATCAAGGGGGAGAATACAGGGAGGATGAACTTATCATATATTGTAAAGATCATGGAATTTTGCACCAATTCATAGTACCTCATACTCCACAGCAGAATGGAGTAACAGAAAGAAAGAACGAAGCACTGGTGGAATGTGCTAGAAGTATGCTGAAGGGTAAGAATCTTTTGAATGGTTTTTGGGCTGAAGCAGTGAATACTGCAGTTTATTTGAAAAATAGGAGTCCTACAAAAAGTCTTGAGTCTAAAACTCCTTTTGAAGCATTATATGGATATAAGCTTGCAGTAAAACACTTAAGAATATTTGGATCTAAAGCATTTTCCCACATTCGAAAGGAATATAGAAGAAAATTAGATTCAAAAGCCATCAGATGTACTTTTATAGGGTATTGTTCGTCATATAAAGCATACAGATTATTTAATCCCTCTACTCACAAGATCTTTGTTAGTAGAGATGTTAAAGTCCATGAGCAATATCATGAAGAACCTGATGAGCACTATGAGGAATGGGACATTCTGTACTTTGTGGAAGAAAAAGCAAAGAACAATCAGGGTTAGCAGCAGACAAAGGTAGAGGATGAACAACAGCAGTAGCAACAGCATCAGCAACAACAACAACAACAATAGCAACAACAACAGCAACGGGGAGAAATAAAAGATGATCAAATAAGGTTTGAAACCACCACCCCACCACTCAAGAGATTAGGTAGGAAAGATAAAATTCCTGCAAGATATAGGGAAAATGCTTTTATAACTAGTATGATGAATTTGGTTGAAACGTCTAGTTATAAAGAAGCAAATGAATGTAGTGAATGGAAAATAGTCATGGAATAGGAATATGATTCAATAATCAGAAATAACACTTGGGAATTGGTTGAACTTCCCAGAGGAAAATAGACCATAGGTTGTAAATGGTTATATAAACTGAAGATTAATGTAGATGGAACCATAGAAAAACTAAAAGCTAGGTTGGTAGCAAAGGGGTACTCACAAAAAGAAGGGATAGACTATGAAGAAACCTTCGCCCCTGTAGCTAAATTGAACACTATCAGAATGTTAATCGCTTTAGCTACTAAGAAACATTGGATGATGCACCAACTAGATGTAAAGTCTACATTTTTGAATGGAGAACTAAAAGAAGAGGTTTATCTAGAGAAACCGGAAGGGTTTTTCCAAAAAGGAAAATAACATTTAGTCTGTAGATTGATGAAAGCACTTTATGGAATAAAACAAGCTCCCAGGTTGTGGTATGAAAAGATTGATTCATTTTTTCTGCAAGCTGGCTACAATAGAAGTAAGAATGACCCTAATCTTTACACCATGAAAGATGAACAAGGGTGCGTAGTGTTGATTTCATTATATGTAGATGATTTGATAATAACAGGTGATGCTACATATCTAATCGATGAAATCAAGCAACAGATGTCACAGGTGTTTGAAATGAAGCACCTCGGTGAACTCAGATACTGTTTAGGTCTTGAGATCTGGAGAGATTCAGGTCAAACATTTCTGTCCCAAGAAAAGTATGTTAAAAGCCTGTTAGAAAAGTTTAGAATGGATCAGTGTAAGCCTGCACTGGTACCATTGCAGCAGAACATCAAATTGCAGTGTGAGGATGGCTCAAAAGCAGCGGATGCAACACTTTACAGATAGCTGGTTGGGAGTCTAATCTACCTAACCACCACTAGACTTGATTTGGCTTATGCAGTCAGTGTGATAAGCCAATTTATGTCTAAGCCACTTGAAAGTCGCTAGAATGCAGCAAAGACTACTTTGAGGTATCTACAAGGTACTGTAGATTACGGTATTATTTATACTAACTCTTCTGATGTTATATTGGCAGCATTTACAGATTCAGATTGGGCTAGAAATGTAGATGATTGCATATCTATAACAAGTTATGCATTCAGTCTTGGATCTGGGGTGATCACATGGAGCAGCAAGAAGCAGAACACAGTCTCCTTGTCCTCAGCAGAAGTAGAGTATCAAGCTATGTGTGCAGCAACGTGCGAGGAAGTTTGGTTGGGGAAGAACAGATAGACGCAACAACAATCAGATGCGACAATTAGAGTTCAATCAAACTGGCCAACAATCCGGTGTTTCACAAAAACACTAAACATATTGATACACAATTCCACTTTGTCAGGGAGAAAGTGCAATCTAAAGAAATCCATTTGGAATATTGTAATACATGTGA
Organism: Pinus tabuliformis; assembly: GCA_031772625.1. Classification (NCBI taxonomy): domain Eukaryota; kingdom Viridiplantae; phylum Streptophyta; class Pinopsida; order Pinales; family Pinaceae; genus Pinus; species Pinus tabuliformis. The sequence goes on from CM062807.1 coordinate 318,796,487, forward strand.
TAATGTTGCAGACATTTTCACTAAGCCTCTTGGAAAAGTTAAGTTTCAAATGTTTAGGGAGATGTTAGGCATATTTGTGAACCCATTCTCCATTAAGGGGGAGTGTTGAAGATAATGGAGAATATCCTAGAATAGGTAGAGTTGGTTCACGTAACCTCAAGATAGGAATTAGTTTCTATTTCTTAGGATGCTATTCTAACTTCCCTAAAACCATGTTTTCTATTTAATGTGTAATGTGCATGAACAATGTAGAGCGTTCTACAGAGCCAGACTCTCTTGGTTCAGACTCTCTTTTGTAGAGCTGACCAGTGGGTTTTATTTTATTAATACAAACATTGCCATTTTTATCAAATGTTACCCAACAACCTAGGTAACCTCTATCTACAATTGTAGTTGAAGGGAATTGTAATGTACAATATAGAACTCATTATCATAGAATTAACTGTATTTCACACAATATGGTCCCAAATTTCCTTTAAAGGTCAATCATTGATATTTCTTCCATTAAAAAACACTCTTATTAAAGTTTAAAAGGTTGTGTTACTCAACAATGTAGGCAACCTTTGTCCATAATTACAAATGAAGTGAATGGTAATGAATAACATAAAATTCTATAACATAGAATCAACTCTCTTTTGCAGAATAAGGCCTAAAATTTCCCTCAAATATTAGTGATTAATTTTGTTATTATTATAGATCACCATGATCAAAGTATAGAAGGATGTGTTTCTCAAGGACCTAAATAACCTTTGACTCCAATTAATGTTGAAGGGAAGGGTAGTTTAGCCTTACCTAGTGGGTAGTAATGGGAACATGTATCTCTTGAGAAATTGGATGCAACTAGAAGTGACAGAGTAATTGAAAGAACTACATTTCAAATGGATAGAAATGCACCTATAGAAAATCACAATTCTCTAGATATGCAATCTTCAATAGAAATTTAGGGTTTTTAGTAGTCAAACTACACATGATATTAGGTCACTAGAAAACTGATTAGGTACATCCTTATTTGTCATAAGAAGTGGCCAGGATGGTATAATTGTAGACTAAATGAGGGGAAGAAAATAAACTAAGAAATTTATAGATGGTTTTTTGGGAAGTCACTTGAATATGTAGATGAAAATTTCATTATCACTGGAATTGGGTACTACATGAGAAAATAATATAGTGAAGAGTCAAAATTAGAGAATGTTCTTGAACACCTAGATGGAGTGCTTGATATAATTTGATCAATTAGTGTGCAAGATATCTGTAATGAATTTATTCCTAATAAAGCATGAGTCATAAGGCTTTGGAATGTCTGAAGGTTGACTCTAATGGTGTATTAAAGGGGATTAATCCAACTTTAGTTGCTAAGAAATGAAAATGTTGAACAAAGAAAGATGACGATATATATGGATATGGATTGGGAGAAAACTAATAGTTTCACATATGGTGATAAAGTGAAGAAAGTAAAGTCATGTGCTTCCCTTATGGTTGAATCATATGATAATATTTCTAGAAGTATATTCATTGAAGTTTCTTTTGAACTTGGTATTGATTTTTGTGTATGTTATGATCGAGGTGGGAGGGCATGTGAGATATTATTTGAGTTACTACATGATAGTGGGTTGATTCCTTGTCTAAACCTTGGAAAATGGGATGGAAAGAAAAAATATAAACATATTTTAACAGATATTGTTGATCATTAAAATTAGGAGAACATAATGAAATTGTTAAATTGGATTCTACGAGATTGAATCTTGATGTTGAATGGAAGGGTAGTGAAAGTGATTTTGTTTGATTGCCACAATCTAGTGGCCAAATGCAGTTTAGTATGAAAATAATAATGTTTCTATGATGGGGGATGGTTTACCCTCGATGCACATGCCATAAAAAATGAATACACATGGTTACAAACAAAATCAAAATTCAAGAAGGGAATAGTATCTATAGTGTTTCTGATTTCTATGTAATGTCACCAAAATTACTCCTAGTAAGCTACATATATTTAATAGAAGTTTACATTTCTGTTTATGAGGAATTTTACATTACTTTCATAATCCTACTTTGTTTTAGAACATTAGGAGTTGAATCCTACTTTTGAACCAAGTTGTTAGTTTTTGTAGCATAAGATGGTGTTCTAGTCTCGACAGATGTAAGAGAGGCTAAGAAACACTAGGACTCTAGAACCTAGATTTTTTTTTAGTAAAGTATACCTAGAAATGCCTTAATTAAGTTAATTAATCAATAATTAAATTTTTCCTAAGTCTAACTTAGGGAAAATGATTAATTAACAACAATTAATTGAGGAAGGTGAGATTTCTCTAGAAACTCACACAGATCAACTCATAAATGATCTCAGCCATTGATAAGGATTTAATTGTGGTCATTGGTGATCCAATTAGAGATTATAAGAGGAGGTTTATGGGGTTGGAGCAAGGCACATGAATGAGAAGCTAATAGTGTGATTTCCTTGGCAGGTCGAGCTATCCAACTTCAAAGGTCGAGTAGACGAAGAGAGTTTGAGCTAGAAGGGATGCATAGGGGTAGAGATAGTGATTCTGCAGGAGATTTCTAGTTTCAGATAGTCAGGATAAGAGGTCATATTATTTCTCGAGGAGGTTGGGAAAACACTACATAGTAGCCTCAAGAAGGAAATTCAATTTGGCTGAAGAGAAAGTTGTTTCGGCTGTCAGAGGCTGGGAATATTTCCAGAGGGTCTGTCCAGTGACTTCCAGCAACAACTATAGACAGAACGACTAAGTCAGAAGTAGTTCCAGAGGAATGCGTGTTTGGCCTGCGTAGGGTCTACGCAGAAGGCTGACATAGGGTTTTTTCGAGTTTTTTGTGGCCAGTTGGGGCCAGGATTGCTTTTGGAGGAGGGTAAATTCCCTTATATATATATATATATATATATATATATATATATATATATATATATATATATATATATATATATATATATATATATAGATATATATATTATTTCTTTAGTATTTATCTCAGAGAGGAACGCTAGTTTGGCATCCATTTTATTGTACCTAGAATCTCACTTTTGCATAATAATAAAGCCCTCAGTTGTTGCACCGGTTTTCATACATTGGGTTTTTCTAAGGAAAATTGTCCAAAAATAATTGTTTCATCTATATGTGTGTGTGCTAGCATTTTCTCAGTTTCCAACATTTTATTTTCCACAGTGATTTTATGGTGAAAAATTGCGGTGTGATTTATTTTCTATTTGTTGTAGCAAATAAACTACATAATTAATTTACAGTTTGAGGAATAAATTTCCAGTTACTACAATTAGACTAGAAAATTTCATATGGTATCAAAGCAAGGTTGAGAGACAAGAATCTCAGAGACGATGGGGGATAAATTTGCAGCTTAGAGGGAGAAACAATATGATTTTTTTAGGGGTTGTGCAGTGCCTAACCAGGCAATATGAATTGTTGGATAGGGGGTCGAATTTCTAGTTGCAGAGTGTAGGAAGGGTTGATTTTCCAGGAAGTGATTCCAGCAGGAAAAAGGTGAGCAGATCATTTTTTTTTTGCAGAGCAGGTTGGTTGTTTAGGCACAATTTAATTTTCCAGCAGTTTATAGTCGTAGAGTCAACATCGAGTGGAAGAGAAACATCACACACCGAGGGTTTCCTGTTCTAGGAAATTCATGATTTCCAGTTGTAGAGGCAGAACTAGCTACCAAGACTACACATTTCTAGAAGGGAGTGTGAATTGCGGAGCATGTAGCTAAGCAAGAGAGAAGGAGATTCCTATTTATTTCCCAGTTGTGAGTTTGCAAATATGGTTGCAACAAGACTCTGTGATTAGGATAGATTTGATAGTACTTCCAACTACGTTATTTAGAAGGAAAAAATGTCATTTCTACTAGATGAGCATGTTTTGAAGGATTATGCAGAGATAATTGTATCCATACTTGTAGACCCACAATACCTAGCGAATTATAGAAAGGAAATGGCCAAGATGGAGTGGTTGATCCTTGATGGCGTCCAGTATCATATTGTCTCACACCTAGCAGACAAGAATATGGCCAAAGAGATGAGGGATAGACTAGCATCACTATATTAGAATCCTTCGGAGAATCAGAATTTGTTCATGAAGAAGAAGATGAGAACCACCAAGATGCAAAAGGGAGAGGGAGTTACTCCATTCCTTACCAGGATTCAGGATATACGAAATGAGTTGTCTCCAATAGGTGAGATTCCACAAGAAACATAACTAGTGTGTGTATCCCTCAATGGTTTCTTCGAGGAGTGGACTACCTTCATCAAAGGCATTACTAGACAAGATACTCTACATGGATGGGACTACTTGTGGTTATATTTCACATAGGAGGAGATGCGACTTTCTCTAGTCAAGAGTAGTCTCAGTGGAAACAATAGAGGATCGAAGACTGTGAAGGAGGAGGAGAATGTAACCATTTCATAAAAGGGAGAGGCAAAGAAGGGTCCTAGTTAGGGACATGGCTTACAGGAAGGAGAGAAGAAGAAGAAGAAGAAGAACTTGTCGAAGATCAAGTGCTTCAGGTGTGGTGAGTTTGGTCACTATATTACTTAGTGTCCTTAGAGGAATAAGGATAAGAAGGAGAAGTAGGAGGAGGTTATCGCTTCGGTAGATATATATTAGTTATCTTCCATATTTGAAGACCAATTTTCACTATATGCAGTTATACCTCTAGGAGAGAGGTGGGGAGATATTGAGTTCTAGACTCCAAAGTTGTGTAGAGTTGGGTAGGGTCCATAGGAGAGTAGTATCGGTTGCAGTATACTCTTCTCATGGATCATTTCCCTTGCTACAGGGGCCCACTATATTCAGTAGCAGGTTGGATCAGTGTCATTTTGTTACAGTCAGTAATTGAGGGATAGTTGCAGTGCTAGTTGCAGTTAGATGTTGAGAATTGTAGTGCAGTTGTAGCGCAAACATACTCAATAGGTAACATAGAGACTAGTAGCAATCAAAGACTCAAGAGACATTTGCAGCATATGGACACAATTGATTTAGCATTCAGATTCTTATATCTTAGTTTCAATCGTTGCAGTAGTAGTAACTGATTAAGAGGGTCTGTTAGTTAGTTGCAATGCATTGGCAAAGTTGGCAGCAATATAGTTGTATAGTGTAGTGTCAGCAGCAACATAGATGCGGGATTTTTAGAGTTGTACAGTAGTTGATAGGCAGTGGGAGAGTGTCACAGTTTTTAGACATCAACAACGTGTATGGAGGATGTTATTGAGAACACCTTCCTCGCTAACCGGGAGTGTTAGTTTTTGTAGCATCAGATGTTGTTCTAGTCTCATTTGTTATCGGAGAAGATAGGCAACACTAGGAATCCATAATCCAGAAAAAATTTCAGGAAAATCCACCTAGAAATTCCTTAATTAAGTTAATTAATTAGTAATTAAATTTTTCTTAAGTCTAACTTAGGTAAAATGACTAATTTACAACAATTAATTAAGGAAATGGATATTTCTCTAGAAACTCACACAAATCAACTCAAATATGATCTCATCATTGATGAGGATTTAATTGTGGTTGTTGGTGATCCAATTAGAGATTATAAGAGGAGGTTGATAGGGTTGGAGAAAGACACACGAGTGAGAAGCCAGTGATGTGAGTTCCTTGGTAGGTCAAGCTATCCAACTTCAAATATCGAGCAAAGGAAGAGTGTTCAGGCTAGAAGAGATGTATAGCGGCAAAGACAGTTATTCCAGAGGAGATTTCTAATTCCAGAGAGTCATGAGAAGAGGTCATATTATTTCTCCAGGAGGCTACGCAGGGACTACATAGTAGCCTCATGAAGGAAATTTGATTTGGGTGAAGAGTAGTGTGTTTTAGTTGTCGGAGGTTAGGAATATTTCCAGAGGGCCTGGCCTATGACTTCCAGTAGTAGCTACAGGCAAAACGACTGATTCAGAAGCAATTCCATAGGAATGCGAGTTTGGCCTGCATAGGGTCTGCGCAGAAGGCTGATACATGGATTTGTCAGAGCATTTTCTTATGGCCATTTGGGGCCATGATTGCTTATGCAGGAGGATACTTCCCTCAGATATTTTTTCCAGTGTTTATCTCAAAGAGGAACACCAGTTTGGCATCAATTTTATTGTACCTAAAATTCACTGTTGCATAATAATAAAACCCTCAGTTGTTGCACCAATTTCCCCCCATTAGTTTTTTTGAGGATAATTATCCAAAAATAATTGTCATTTTTATGTGTGTGTGTGTGTGTGCTAGCATTTTCTTAGTTTCCAACATTTTATTTTTCGTAGTATTTTTTATGGTGAAAAATTGTTGTGTGATTTATTCATTACTTGTCGTATCAAATAAACTGCATAGTTAATTTACGGTTAAAAGAATAAATTTCGAGTTAGTGCAATTAGAGATTGAGAAGGAAGAGATTTTGAGCAAGAAGGGACGTGGATGGGTAGAGATAGTGATCCTAAAGTATATTTCTAGTTTCATAGAGTCAGGAGATGAGGTCGTATTCTTTCTGCAGGAGGCTATGCAGGGACCATGCAATAGCATCAAGAAGGCAATTCGATTTGGCTGAAGAGCAGGGTGTTTCAGGCATTGGAGGCCGAGAATATTTCTAGAGGGCCTAGCCAATGACTTCCAACAATAGTTATAGGTAGAACAACTGATTTAGAATCAGTTCCAGAGAAGTGTGTGTTTGGCCTATGCAGAGTTTGCACAGAAGGTTGGTGTAGGGGTTTACTGGAGCAGTTTTCTATGGCCAGTTGGGGTTGGGATTGCTTTTGTAGGAGGGTAAATTCCCTCAAATATTTTTTCCAATATTTCTCTCAGAGATGAACGTAATTTTGGCATCCATTTTATTGTACTTAGATTTTCACTATTGCATAATAATAAAACCCTCAACTGTTGCACCGGTTTTCCGACATTGGGTTTTTCGGGGACAATTGTCCAAAAATAATTGTGTCATTTTTATTGGAGTGTGCTAGCATTTTCTGAGTTTCCAACATTTTATTTTCCACAGTAATTTTATGGTGAAAATTCTGCATTGTGATTTATTCGTTATTTACCATAGCAAAAATAATGCATAATTAATTTACAGTTAAAAGAATAAATTTCCAGTTGTTGCAATTAGACTTGAAAATTTCACAAAAGCAACAAATAGCAAGAAAATTTGGATGAGTGTATTATATAGATTCAGCTAACCTTATTTAGTAACTAATTGAATTTTATGAAGAATTATCTCATTCATAGGACAAATATCGAAAAGATATATGCTTTCATAATTAAGTTTAATTATTATTGAATATTTATTAGTAACTAACTCATGCCTAGTGAAACATGTGTCGTCAATTGCAACTAACCCTTAGCTTAGTGTCCAAGCTTGTATATTGTGCTCGCCATGCTAAAATTAGAACTATTTTAAGGATGTTTTGTGAAATTTGAAGAATCTCATAAGAGTATGATAAGGTTTATCAAACTAGAGGAATTGGGAAGACAATAATTGTTCAAATTTGGGAAGACATGGAGAAAATTAAGTTTGCATGTAAGTAGGGAACAATACCTCATAAAATCCAATAATTCAATGATCTTAACTATGGGAAATCAAAGGTATCAACATAAGATAAGATCCTTATTCGATATGAAGGAATTTTAAAAGTTTAATCATTATGTCAACATATCCCATATTTTCTACGTTGATCTTGACTAATAATAAATGATAATTTTTTGATGGTCTGAGAATGAAATTGGCTCTCAATTTTATGCAATATTAACAAAAATATTATTAACTACTCACAAGAACTGAAATACCATGTTTTCTGGGTTAACGAAGGCCTATCAAAACGATAAAATTATAAAATTTAGTGAGGGTCTAAAATCATTATAAATAATTCCACAGATTGTAATTGCATGGGTGTAGAGGGGATGATAAATATGCATACAAGAAAAGTTACATAATTTTTTTTTAAGTTCATGATAGTATATATTTTAGAATGTGACATAATTTAATTCATGATAAAATTTTTGAGCCACTATCATTGTAGGAATGGCATCCTTTTTTGTGATTGGATTTGGTTATGTTCTTATTCTTTAGGAGTTGATATGGTTCCTTATATGCATGTTCAAGGGGTTTCTATTCATCCTTATGCTTTAGGGTGGTTACAAATGAAATAATGGAATGTAAACATGGGGAAATGAAAATTTTGAATAACAACTAAGGAGGAAGAAGAGTTACTGAGGAGAATGGAAACATATTTGACCATGACATAATGTGTCTTATAAATGAGATGACAGAGGTTAGAATATTCATACCAAAAGTTTAGCAAACTGATATTCTTAATTTCAAATATACAATTCAACTTCGTATTAAATATGTTAAGAACCTTGTGCCTTAAAATTAATAAGAAACCAATAATTACAATCTACTTTGAAGGGTAAACCTCCGTTTACAATGAATACAATGTATAAGACAAGATTTGATGATCCTAAGACTAGGTCTCCTTTGTATATATATATGAGACAAAGAGTACAATTATAATACCATGAAATTTTCTAGCCAAATTCCTAAGATAACAATTAAATTGATAATGAATGCTTATTATGGCCTTAAAATGGGGCCCAAGGGGCATAACATAGTGCCCTCTTTTAAAAAATATGTTTCCCTCAATGCTTGTAATTGGGGTTGTTTCTTCATTAACTACTCTTTTTCCCAAGCAACTTCTTCTAGAGGCATGTTCTTCCACTTAATTAGGTACTAATGTAGAAGACATATCATCCTTTCATAGAGAGAATGTCAAGGTAGCCTTGTCATTCTATACAAATATTTCTTTCTTCAAGCGAGATGTGAGTGGGCCTGTAATGTATGCATAATTATTAATAGATTTATGATAATATCCTATAAGTACCAAAAATCCTTTAAGACTCTTTATGTTCTTAGGAATACGACATGTTTTGTAATAGCTTGGATCTTGTGAGGCTCCACCTTAACTTCTTTTGAAAAAATATTACCTAAATACTCTACTTCTTGTTTCCTAAAAGCACATTTGGATCTTTTCATATCTAATTTATTATTCTCAAGAATTTGTATAACTTAATCCACATGTTTAAGGTTCTCTTCCCATGATTTTTTATAGATAAGAATATCATCAAATAAAACCATCACAAATTTTCGAAGATGGGGTCAAAAAATCTTGTTCATAAGGATTTTAAAAGTAGAAGGAGCATTAGTCAACCCAAAAGGCATGACCAATAACTCATATTGCCATTCATGTGTTATACATTTTATTTTGGGGATGTCTTATTTCCTTAATATGATCAGGTGTTATCTTTATTTAATATCAAGCTTTGTAAAATAAGCCATTCCATGAAGCTCATCTAATAGTTCATCAATATTTAGGATGAGGAATTTATCCTTGGTGGTGATTTTGCTTAGATCTTTAAAATCAGGACACATCCTCCAAGAATGATCTTTTTTTCTCACTGTCACTATTGGAGCTAAAAATTAACTCCTAATATGTTGAATAATACTTCAATCTAGCATGTCTTGTACCATTTTCTCAATCTCCCCTTTTTAGATGAGGCTATCTATATGGCTATTATTAGGAGGATTACTTCTAGGTATTAATTCAATTTGATTTTCTTGATCTCTATATGGAGGTAAAACTTTCGGAATTTCTTGGAAGACCATACAACGATTTCCCAAGGTGCCCTTTAATTCCTCAGTAATATTTTCATCTTCCTACTTAATTTTCATATAATACAATTTAACCACAACTCACTGCTACCATTTTTTAGGATTTCTTCCATTCTATGAGATTTGATGGCTTAATAAGCTTCATATTTTAACCCTTTGAGCTCATGATGAACTCCTTCCAATTCAAATCTCATTAATAATTCATTATAGTTTGTAAAAATTGTACTCAATATTCTCAACCATTGAATCCCTAGAACAATGCCTACACCTCCAATTGGAATGGCATACATTGACTTTATAATTTATATTCTCCCACACTCATTTTAATGTTGTGGCATTCTCCCACACAATCAATACTTCCTCCATTGACAACTAAACAATTTGTCACTAGATATACAAAACAATTAAAGTGCACTGCCAAACTTTTATCATTTTAGTTATGGGTACTACTTGAGCTAATAGGAACTATGACCCTTTTATTCTTGATGTAACCAACAATATTTAATGTTTGAGCAACTGACAAACCTATCAAAGCATGAACAAATATCTCACACATTTCTAAATCAATGTTATGCACAAATTATCTCTATATTTCCTTACACTGTTCCCAACCCCTAGCTGAGCAATACAACATACCCTATCCTAAATTCCACCATTTATTTCACCCATAATCCAATGGAAACACATAATCTTGATTTATCATTATTTAACCTTTGCTTATAGCCAAATCCCACCTGCAATTTTGACGAAATTCTCACATTGATTTTGTCAAAAGGGTATTATCCCTACCCCGAATCCATTAACCACGTGCAATTGTAAAATATTATGCAGTTAAAATGCACAATGGAATTATTAAATTTATATACATATATCATAAAGTAGGGTTTCATTATCATAGATATAAATTCTTCATGGATAGTAAATGAACATAAAGCACTAGTTGAACGCAACACATGTAAATATAAACATATACAATAATTAAAACACTTATATGGTAAAGATTCAACTTGTTGTGGGCTCTCCACATTCCTCCCAATCGTAGATCACGTGGATCATATCCTCAACCACAGATCACCCCTGAGCTAGGGCAACAACTCTATAGTAAATAGTGGTTTAAAAAACAACAAAACCCTAGCCATGGAACCAACCCTAGTAACCTTAATATCCAACTACAAGCTCACATTCCCTTGACCAACACCCAAGTGGCACATCCTAATTCCATCGACAGTGACCTCCTTCCAGAGCGACTTACAGTTGGCCAAATCAGTCTCAACCTGTAGCTCTAGGAGCTCTACTGTTGTCCAGTGTCCAAGTGCCAAAAATTTGAACTAAAATAAACCCATTAGTTAGTGTCATATTCCAAACCAAGACTCTCCAACTATCTTTGAATCAAGTTCCCCACCAAAAATACATGGCACCAAGCCATAAATAGAGAAAGAAGCTCTCAAAGCCACCAAGCTCCTAGAGCACTAGGGCTCACATAAACAAACTATATCCATTTCAGTATGGTTAACTAAATAATCGCACCATCATCCAGTTCTAGAATCCAACCCTATGGACTCACTGACTCCTCAGTCTATAGGATTAGTTAATCACTGAATGATCTTATGAATCCATCCCTAAGAGAATGAATACATGTATCAATAATAATCCTACAATGCCTTTTGAATGAATAATTTAATAATCCCCCACAATATTCAACTACACTTCTTATATACATGTCTTTATCTCGCCATGTGAAACCCCCTAGGGTCACGTGGGCCTTAGGTGCCTTTTTACCAAAATCCCAACTGTTGCCTTTTTTTAATCATGGAGTTGCACCCCCCATACTCTTTTTGTGGAGTGGGCTCTGTAGCTAGCCTTATTTTATTAATAATAATATTTAATTGCATTATAATTACAATTCAGGCTCTTCGACCTCACAACCTCTAATGGCATATAAATATGAGCAAGTTGGCCCTAAGGTATGTTTAACTCGTCTCACTAGCCTATCATAACATACATCTAACTTACCATCCTAATCTCACAAGTATACATATTTACATCATCATTAACAGGCAGGGGTATTACATTCCTCCCCCCTTTATTTTATGCATTGTCCTCAATGCATCATATATCCATACTCTACATTTGCTAATGCAAAATGACTTTAGCTCCCACTTTGTAGTTGTGAGTCCATGTCCTTGTGCATGGCTTCATCCTTGGGCATCCTCCACACTTTCGGTTACATTTTCACATCAAGAGGACCTAGAGGTTCTTGCCCCATGTTGACGAGCATGCAATCTCAAACAACATCTTTGGCACACCTAAAGAACATCAAAAATAGAAGTAACATCAACAATAGTTAATTTCCATTCATATACACATATTCTTAATTTCATAAAGAGAAACAACAATCATACCATGAAAAGATTCATCTAACAAAACATGATTTTACAATTTTCATACAATGTACTAATTATGCAAAAATTCATGCTAAGTTAGCATTCTTGCTCCTCAACTAGGAAGCATTGTTCTTGCATACTAGATATTTATGCCATCCTTTATACAGTATTTGATTCTTGTATCAAGCCACCATGTAATCTCACTATGTATTGTTGTTGTATACAATTCCTACATGCAAATATTCACTTTTCTTACTGTTGTTGCATTTTTATCTGCCATTATTCTTATTACTTTGTCTCTATTTTAAATAACAATTAATTTTTTTCAACTAACATAGCTATTGTAGATCTTTTTTGTCACCAAATTTCCAAATGATTTGCAATTTTTCAAAATTGGTATTTTTTCTTGTATCCAACCTAGGTAAAAACCCTAGGTTTTATTCCATTTCTCACAAGTCATGGAAAAACTCTCTTGTCCTCTTCCTTTTATATTAAAATGCAAATAAGATATGCACGCTCCATACCCCATATGCATACACAGATTACACACTTCGAATTTTCATACCCACACATGCATCTCTCAACTATATTTAATCTTTGTGATTTTTAGCAATCAAATACCTTAATTCCATCATTGGTCATCATCATAACCCATTCTACACCCATGTGTATTTTGCATAAATAACTACGTTACTATACAAATTTCATCATGGTTACGTAAACATGCATATTCACCCTGATAGTGTAAGAAAACTAGACTCCCTGGTTCATTATTACAATCTCAATCTTGTGCCTTTATTAGGGTACATGGTACCAACCACTGTTATTTCTCATATAACCATTGTAATCAATTTAAAGGCCACGACTTGAGAAATTAAAGTCTTGCTAAATACACATCTTGGCCTTATATTATTCCTACTACAATTTGTCAAAACCCGTTATCCCACCTATTATATCCCAATCACATTTCTTTTATACACCTGTCCTAACCTGTCATAAGTTGTATTACTCCTATCATGACCCTACCATCATACCCATTAGGGCCTAGATATAATTATTCTATGTACCCTTCATGATCTATCAAAAGGCCTGTCATAACCTATTACATACTCATTACCATCTTGTTATAACACTTGTCATAACCCTGTATAACATGTTATAAAACTTGTTACAAAACCTATTGTAGACCTACCACAACCTATAAACAAGACCTGTCAGAAAAATTGTTGTAGACCTGCTACGACTTGTTATATCCTGTAATATACTTGTCACTTACTTGTGACCAATCCACTAGTTGTAGCATGTGTACATGTTACCTACCTATTTTTCCCCGTAGGAATTATGTTATACCACTCGTATCCTGATTATACCACATGTAGATGGTTACACTAGTTGTACCCTTGTAACAAAACATGTACAAGAAATTGTTAAGAAACAGGCATAGCTTTTCATTCATCCCTATGGAAACCTATAGTATAAGTGTTATATGCCTATCACCTATCTATGACAACCTATCAAATAACCTACAATATACCTATAGGAAATTTATTATACGCTCTTTGTCTAGGGTATATCACATATACCTAGTTATACCACTTACATCTCTGCAACAAAACTTACATTTGAGGTTGTTATAGTGCATGTCTTTACTTGTATTTAACATGTCATATTTCTATCATAATCTTGTCCCTATTTTGTAGCCAACGTGTTGCTTTTCCAATACCTATCTTGTGTTAATGTGAAACTTATATTAATATACCTTGAAACACCAAACAACATTCACACTCATATATTCACTCGAAGAAATTCCTAAATTTGTGACAACTAATGGTAATTCCGTATCCACAAACCAATATTCAACCCGCAAATTTTCTATTCTTAAAATTTTCAATTTACAAATCATATATCCCAATCTACAAGAATAAAATATGTATCTGCATTGATAAGTCTTATCTTGTAAGAGTTGATGGAACGTTGACTCCACGGCTACTCGAGCCACCAAGTTCCCACATTAAGATGCATCCTCTATGGCATGGTTAATTAAATATCCATGCCTTAGTCGGTTACAAAGTCCAAGCATAGGACTCATCGACTGGTCAATCTGTTTCAGATTCCAAGCTCAAGACTCACTAACTTTCATCAAACTGAGCTCCCTCTAGAACTCCATAACTGCCATAGTTATAAACCAGAGACACCCAGGATATCAAACCAAGATGCATCCAATCAATGTGATTACTTGAATAATCAAATTTATGTTAGTTTCAGAGTCCAAACTCAGACTCACTAACTAATCAACCACTGAATCATTCACTTCCTTCAAATGCTCCAAGCTCTTAGTTATTTAACATATGCCTACAATATTAATCAAATAGGAAAGCATGTTATACTCATGCCTATACAACCATTATTGTATCCATAAGAATTCTAATTCCTAATTAAAGCACACATATTCATAACAAAAGAGAGGGTAACCAAACACTTATGTAAGAGTTGATATAATGTTAACTTCATGGACATCTACTCACCCATCATCGGGTACATACTTAGTAACCACCACCATCTAGGGTACCAAGCCTCAAAACCCTTCAAGTTGTTGTTTTTCAGGGGCCTCCAAGTACCCTTCAAGCCCTTGAACCATTCACTTTGCATTCAAACACATTAATTCATCTTGTCTAGTTACACTCGTCTTTCCAGGCTCAGGAATCCCCTTTACTGACTAAGATTCTCTCGGGCAATCCATATTTCCAAGGCCTTCAAGAGAAAATACCTAAAAGTCATGTGCTATATACAGTTGTTGTCCTCGTCAGCTGCATCCTCAGCAACACAACAACCTTGATTAGATTCTCGTATTAAATATTGCATAAATACCACAACATTTGTTTTCAAGCAACATGCAATCATCACACACATCCTCATTCGTCATACACATATGTGCACATAAAAATCGTAACTTATACATCATATTTAATATCTTAAGACAATGGTAAGGGGAAGGTTTAGAACAATCCTCCTGCTCAACTCCATTCATAGGAAGTCCATACCATGGTTTTCTTGTTTCATGGTTTATTCCATTATTCCTATCTAATTTACTAGCCGCATGTATCTCACATAGTTTCTACTATCAAGTTATACCTATACTTACTACCATATCCTACTAGCAGCCAATTATCCAAGTCTTTCTTGTACAACCCCATGTCACTGTTAGAAGTCATCATGACCCTATAAATTTCTGGAGAATTTTCTTCAACATTCCTACCCATATTCAAATTATGGGTTCATCAACACCTTATGCTAGTCAATAGCTCTCTATTGACTTCTCACTTTCCAAATTATGGCACCTGGGCCAAAATTCATGCCTCTAGAAGTCTTAAGTGAAATGCTTGTTTCCCAAAAATTATAGCTTCCAAAGAAATATTTCCTCAGAATTCTCATCCTATCTCAAATTCCAAATTTCCATAATGTTCTCCTCATAAATAACTCTCTTTTGACTACCTATTTGCATCATTTCAACCCCTTGGATGAAAGTTATTCCCTGTATAATGTTACATCCCACTAGGCCATTTTTTTCCCATTTAGAACACCTTAACTTTCCTCTGAAATTTCTCAAAATTCTTGGCCCCAAATTAAAATTATAGGTAGATAATCACAACCCTCTCAAAATTATCTTTCGATCGATTGGTCACATGTCAAATTCTAATTTATGGATTGAAAATTATGGCCCTCTAAAGTTCAATTGATTTTCTTTCTTTCCTTCTTATTCTAAAAATTCAAATCTGTTTGCATCGAACAAGCATGTAACTTCCTTTCTCCTCTATTGGTCACTATCATCTCTTGACATATGGGCCCCTTCTACCTCTTTTGGATATTTTACTCTCGGTTCAACTTATATTTCCACAATTTCTCATTAGAGGTAGACTAGTTCATTCGCCCCTTGTTCCATGTGGCCATCATGCCAACACCCTTAAGACGATAGGCTATAATTAATTAACAATATGTGTGTGTGTGTGTGTGTGTGTGTGGAACCTAGCCATCAAAAGGCTCGTGGTTCCACCATATCCACGTAGTCGACACATGTAAATGTATATATTAAAATAATATGGGCTCATGGGCCCATCCACATTTACCTCCACGCCTGCATGGACATATGATTCCCACATCACTGTGGTATAATTATATTACATTTAACCAAATTTTAACAAATGTGACCCTACCAACCTTCATGGGACCCTCGGTTGATCAATGGCATAGTAAACTTCATGAAATAGATGACTCAAATTGAATAGTGGAAACCCCCCTCCCCTTGTTGACTTCACCCGATAATTGTGTCTGCTATCATGATTCCCTCGAGGGTTCCATGTCCCCCAAATCAACAACACTCAATCACTGCATAAAATCAATGGTAAGTAATGGGGACAGTCTCCCATTAGGCATACGGAAGAGGGGGGATCCACTATCACAATTCCACCACACCCCAACATGGTTCCACACATGCATTTTAAAATTGGGGCTCAGCCCCACCTCTGCAACCCCGCACCACGCCATGTAAACTCTCAAAACAACCTCAATGCCCAACCCCGCTATGCCTCCACGTCTTTTCCTGTGGTCTTATGGCTTAGGCATGCCTACCTCCATAGCTCAACCCTTGGCTATATTGCCATGCTTGGTGGCTCTACGCCACCACACAAAGCTCAATTCCTTAGCCCTACATTCAAGGTTTCTCCTTGAGACAACAAGGTTTCTTCTACTATAACCTTTTTCCTTCATCATTCTCCCTTTTCATCGAGTGTACCAATCACACATACAATAAATGCAATGGCAAAAAAATTAGAACAGGCCATGCGAAAGTGTCTTCGTTGCTACAACACCCTCCAAACATTTGGCCTAAATCCAAAATTTGGATCCTACTTTGACCTTGCATGTTGTCGTTTCTAGAAGCAAGAGTCATTCCATGTGTATTCTCTAAATTTTCAAGTCCCTTTTGGAATAAAACCAAAGTGTCGTCTTTTGGATGGCAAGTGTCGCACATCACAAAAGTAGTGGTATGGTTCATTTCAACGGGTAACTTTGATGCCAACGAGTCCTATTTATCATATAGACATGTATTAGACCCATTCCTAGAGTTTTATGCATTTTCACACAAGTGTTGTCACTGTCATCGCAAAGTGTATATTAAGTGTCACACTTGGAAGAAGTTTATGTATTATCGTCACATTGAGGGAATCATGTTATCTGTGTCTTCTTAGTGATCAATGTTGTGTCGTCAATTTTTCTAAGTGTGTGATCATGTTCAAATTTTTCCCCTACTCACTCTGACCTCATTGATCCCACACTTAGTCAAATTTTGAAAAGTTCTTTCCCAAGTAGTAGTCCATCACTCAAACCTCTATAATTATGCATTGTATAGTGTCAACCCTCAAGCTCATCCCTTGCCTCTTGGAACTTCACAATGTGCAGTTCTTTCCTCCAAGGACTGTGCACTACACAACCTCAATACTTAATCTTGGCCCTTTGAGTTCCAAAACTGTGCAGTTTACCCTCCCAGTTACCCTCCTTTTGTGCACTGCGTAGTATCAAGCCTCAAGATGTCATCCTTCCTCCTTGAACTACGCAATTACATAATCCCTATGCCTCTCTCTCTTGCACTGCACATTGGGAAACTTCAAGGCTCAAGACTGCCTCATTAAGCTCCTCAACTGCACAGTCATCCTGCCCTAGCCTCCAAAAATTGGCATTATGCAGTCGTAAGCCTTAGTCCTCCACTCCAAACTTCTGGAACTACACACTACGTAGTCTCAATCCTCAATCCTCCACTCCTAACCTCTAGAACTATGCACTGTTTAATCCCTGAGCCTGCCTCTCAGTCCAACAACCAATTCCAACTCAATTAGCGATTTTCATGAATCATGTAAGACTAGGAGTTTTTCAAACTGATGTCAGCCTGTTCATGAGTGGTTTTTAGTTGCAGATACTATAGTTTCACATGGCAGGATTATGATTAAGGAGGAAGAGAAGGATACCTTTCAATAACACACCTATGAAGCTGAAAGAAAATTTTATCATTGAATGAGAAGATGAAGGGACACCAGATTGTGAAAGCAACTGAAGATCAGGATCATAGTGAAGACTCCCTACCTTCAAGCCTTATGGAGGAGGAAGAATAAAAATGTGTACCATATTTCAAAGAGACACATGGTTAGCAGTAGAAAGAATGGCTTTCCATTTCCACATTATTATTGAGTCCATATCATCAATATCATGTCATGTCTTGTCACAATGTCATGTCAATATGTTATATGAGTCATCATTTTCCACACCATTTGCAGATATGATTATGTAATTTTCATATACGAGAAATGTAATGTAAATTGGAAGTCCAAGAGTCATCTATAGAATGTGAAAAGTCATGAACGAGTCCAGAGGTCATATGAAAGTCAAAGAGTCATTAGGGTAGTCCGAGAGTCACAAGGGAGTTGAAGAGTCACCCCATTTGTTATAAATACACCCTCATATCTCAAGCAAAGGACTTTTCACCTTGGCTCCTACCACTAGGATTTAGAGAGGAAGATAGTTCTTTTGGAGGAGAAAGTGATTTCTCTGAAGCTCCACTATTGGAGCTAGTGGTATTCATTGTACTAACGTATCTTGGAACTTTTGCTTAATACTTAAAGCTCATTGAGCCAACACACTTTCATGCGTATGTCGTAAATTTTGTAAGACTATTCTTTGAATGTTTGCGATATATGTTGTTTTCATTTGTACTAAAGAAATTGAACTATTTTGGTGGCTTTGGTTCTTATCTTGTTGAAGGTGTATTGTAGTGTTTTAACGATCATTGCTTCTATGTGAACTATTTCTCTAGTTGATCAATGATTATTTCATATATATATGCTTGTGTGTCTTTATTATATTAGTACTATTACTCTTCTCTTAAAGGCTCACTTTTATTTCCCCTTCGATGAAAGAACCTTGATACATTCTACAACTGAACATTCCACAAGGCATACTCACTTGTTCATTCAAAAGTACATGTACATTAATCTCTCATGCTGACCATCATAGTTAAGGAAAATCCCTAAGAAAATGGTAGTTGGACCTTATTTCTGAAAGAGATCCTACACCAAATGATGTGAATTCTAATTGGGACTTTTCATCAGGGAGACCCCTCGCATGTTGGCGGGATCTAGCATCATCAACAAAAAGCTACAATGTTTTCACACTGGATCCTGGGAGTCATAAACTATAAGAGAATCATATATATATATATATATATCTATATATATATATATATATATATATATATATATATATATATATATATATAGATATATATATATATATATATATATATAGATATATATATATATATAATAGCATTGAAATCACATATCCGACTATAAATGCACAAATAATATGTCGTATACAATGCAACTTTGATTGCTCGGTTTTTGGATGCAAGGATTGTGTATCATCAAGCCTTAACTCAACCATATCTTTGATATCTTGAAAATTGGTAAAAGTGGAAATACTTCCTTTTGATTGTTCTTCAATAATATTTCTTCACATACCATGTTCCATAGTATTTAAGATATCCACCTCTTGAAAGAAACATATCTAGATCCTCTCTCTCTCTATCATCCAAATCCATCCACTGTACGCTTTGATTTCCATCATATTGGATCAAATCTTGCAATTCCTTCTTGATGTTGGCAATGTTATGCCAAATCACTCCAATAAATTGAATATTGTTAAAATATGAAACTGCGGTCAAATTCCACTTTGGACAACTCATTTTATGTATATTATTATTGCATTAGATTCCTCTTTTCTATAGGACCCAAATAGGCCTAAATATCACTCAAAATGGATAAGGGGAAGTGTACTTATGAAGAAAATCCCACATGTGCATATTTGATAAGGTCGACCCTAAAGCAAAGTGGACATTGTTCGAAGGCTATAAATAAAAGTGACCTTTACCTCATTTGGAAATCATCATGAGACACTCTTCTATATTGGTTTTTGGCTCACACATGTATGAGAATCGTCCGCGAAGGAACAAGTTCGATCGAAGCTGAAATTGCAAGGTTTGAAGCTCACATTTCTGTTTTAGGGTTTTGGGCCTCAGTCGCATGAACATGACAAAGAGATCTTGACTGAATTCACTCACTATTGGGCTCATCCATGCGACCAAATCATCACAGTTGCACGCATACCTTGTCCTCTGTGCAACCAACATCTAGGGTTTCAGAATCTCACTCGCAGACAACAGTCATTCACTTGTATGATCTAGAGAGTGACTGGAAGCTTCCCAGTCATAGGCATGAATCCTCCTCCGTGTGGCCGATACCTAAATTATGGAATTTTAGTTGTCTAAATATTTCGGTTAGTGACCACGGTATTCGGAAGTTGACTGCAAACACTGACAATTCATTACAAGCTCTAGAATCAGGATTTTGAGTATAAGCATTGTTGGGTTCATTTCATGGATGTTGTAGTTGCTTTTGATGAATATTTGTATGAATGAAGATATGGATCATTATACTATGTTTTGTTGAATCATTCGATGACAATCTAATAAGAAGAAGAATTTGAAAGGGTTTTCCCCATAGTGGTTTTTTCCCTGGTCTCTGATCAATCCTGGTGTCTCTGTGTGTGAATTCTTTCTTGTATTGTTCCTTTATATTTCGCTCCATTGATGATGATGATATTTTTATTTCTATATAATTGCACATGTTGTTGAACAATGATGTAAATATGAATAATGTTATGATGTTATGGGATGAATGTAATGTGTTAATGAAGAAATGCAATTATCAAAGAAAAGAAAAAATATAGCCCTAAGAAAAAATTAACATGGAATCAAAGTTGGGTTGAATAAAAGTCAGGGATACCACCCCTGTGATGACACCATAGATGGAAGAAAGAGAGGATGGAGGAGACCTAAAATAATTCTAGGGTTTAAGGAAACGATAGGTAAACTGTATCTTAGGGTTTGATGGATATTATGAGGTTAGGGTTTGAGAGAAACCCTCATTTATGGCAAAGATTTGAGATATTAAATCTAGAAACCCTAGCATGGTCAATGTGAAGATGTTCAAGTACTTATATCAGATTTGATGATGCCCTAGATGGGATAGTCTCCAGTAGGCCTGGTTGTTGATAAAATTGATTGAAGTAGTGAAGTCAACATTATCATGTAGACAATGGATAGTGATAGCACTTGAAGGTTGGTTCAAGAGTGAGATGATCACCTCTCATTGAAGATAAGTACTTTCTAATTTATGCTGCTCTTTTATATATTTCCTTTTGTTTAGACTTATTGTTCTGATTATTGTTTTGATTATTACTTATGATTCCTACATGTATACTTGAGTATTTGGATGCTTCTAACCTCCTGATGAGTTGTGATAAGTGGATCCTTCTTGAGGATCATGGCTAGTGCAGGAAGATAATAACTAGTGTTGGAAAAAGTAAAGAGGCATCTAATGAAAAGGTGAAAAAGTGTTCCTAGCTAAGAAGGTGTGAAAGTATCTAAACACTACAAGGCATGTATGATGTTATGTTTCAGCTGCAATATTGATGACAAAGTAAGCCCTAAGGTTTGATTAGAATGTCTCCTTCAAAAATGGCTCATGCATGCATATGAAAGTGATTTGGATTCATGGATATTATAAGTAAATGATGCACTTAGTAGTAAACAAGTATTTTATCCTTTAGACATGATGAACTTCTTGATTCTAATAGATGGTAACTTTATACTATTGATAATGTTTGTAAAAAGCATGTTAGTCATGATGATAGAAGTATAATAATGAGATTGATATTCAAGATCTTTTGCTGACCATGGTTATGTTTTGATGTGTTTAGTAATTATGGCATATGGTGAACTTGAATGCCTTAACTTGATGGATTGAGTTAAGTGACAAAGAAGTAATATTGGGACATGCTTCTTGAACTTTACTCCTATTAGATATTTGATACTAACCCTTGATGACACATTGATGTCATGATGAAGTAGTTGATGATAACATGATATAACCATGATGAATATGTAATATAGTCTAACTTTATGATCTAACATATCTGTTGATGCATGAAAATATTATAGATAGGTTGATGACTTGAGTAAAGATGATTGAAGTGTGCTGGGTTGTGTTATATTCTTTCCATGATTAGCTCCCCTAGTTAACTGGGGGGTTAGAGGGGGGGAAGAGCCCCCCCTTTGTTGAGCCAATTGCGTAGCGGGGGGGGATCACAAGGGGGTGGTAGACCCCCTATCCAGGGGGTTTGAGGGGAGTGGGTAGCCACCTTCTATGAGGTACGGGGTAGTGCCCTAGAGAAATCTTTTTTGGACCCTATATTAGGTTGGGTGGACCTACATATGGTTTTGTGCATGGTTTTCGCACATGGTTTTGGATGCGATGGTTTTCGGTCCATTGTATTAGATGCTTCGGCATGTATATATATGTATTGTAACATTAAAAGGAACATAATTAAAAATCAAGCTGGTAGTCCCAGTTTTGGGATCCAGGGGGCAATCTCTGTGTATATATGTTTTATGTGTTATGCTCTTGCATTTTTTTATTTTCTGTGTTTTAGATTTCATATGCAGGTAATTTCTGTATGGGGTTAAAACCTACAAAGTGGACACCATTTAGAGGGAGAATCTCTCCATAAGATCCTTATTCCTATTACCATTGGCATTATATGTATATTGTTTATTGTTGAAATAATATTATGGACATGAATAGATAAAATATATGATATTTTTTTATCTCAAGCAAAGTTTTGATCTAAGAAGAGGGAGTTTTCCCTTACTCTAAGTTTCATTCGCGCAGAAGCAAGATTACAGGTGTGATTGTAGCCTCTCAGTCGCATGGGAGTAAGCGAAAGGGTGCGACTGTAGTCTCCCAACTACAAAGAAGAAGGCCTATGGACGCATTTATGCATGAAGGACACAAAAATAAAGTTTTGTGCATGAAATCATATGTTCACTTGAAGGATATCAGTCCTACATACATTAAGAAGACAATAGAAATTTCTATGTTCACGAAAGTTTGAATGTTTACTATAATATGAATATGTATACTAAACTTGTGTTTGCAGGTGATCGGATATGTATATAGATATGTCATTATGATTTAACCATTGAAGTTTGTGTTGCGATTTGGTTGAATGATATAGATTAGCAGTGTTTGGAGTTTTGAAATGATAATGACCTAGAACTTTGACTTGATGATTGAGATATGTTCTAGATTATAGATCTCACTCTGATAGAAAATTTGGGATTTGACCTGATGGATAATGATTTGATTTGATGACTGATGATTTTACTTAATAACAATGCTTTATAGGCATAGTAACTTTCAGTAGCTAATATTGGTATTTGATAATGGTTTTGTATTTGTAGGTTTTAACCCCATACAGAAATTACCTGCATATGAATTCTAAAAAAAACAAATAAGAAATGGTGAGAGCATAACACATAAAACAAATATACATAGAGATTTTCCCCTGGATTCCAAAACTGGGACTACCAGATTGATTTTTCATTATATTCCTTTCAATGTTATAATACATATATATACATGCTGAGGCATCCATAAACCCCAATCCATTAACCCTGGATTAGAACATAACCGTAATTCCCTTGATCTGATCTACAAAATACCATGGACCAAAAACCATTGCACCCAAAACCATGTGTGAAATCCATGCACAAAACCATTGGTAGGTCCGCTCACCTAATATAGGGTCCAAAAAAAAAAATCCCGGGACGTTGCCCCGAACTCGCCAGCCCCCTCAAACCCCTTGACAGGGGGGCCTGTCACCCCCCCTCTCACCCCCTGGCATTACTACTGCAACTAATCGTGGAAAGAATATAACACAACCCAACATTCTCCCACTTATTGTTTTCTTTCCACAGGAGAGCTTAGTCATTGATCCAGCCCTACAACACCCATTGTTTCTCTACACCAAGAGAACTTCTCAGTGCTCATAGACTTTTTAAATGCATCTACAATATTCTTCAAAGTGTCCACCTTTTTGTCTTTTACCATATCCCTCACAAAGTGATACTGAACATCAATGTTCTTTGTCTTTGAATGATAAGCATGGTTCTTTGCCAAGGAAATTGCACTTTGGTTGTTACAGTCTATCCTTATAGCTCATTGTACTAACCCCATACTTGAACAAAATCTCTGCAACTAAACTGCTTCCTTGCTTGCATGAGTGGCTGCCATGTATTCTTCCTCTGTATTTGACAGAGCCACTACAAATCATCTCTTACTCATCCAACTGAATGCACCTCCAAATAGATTAAACACATACCCACTTGTAGATCTTCCCTGATCTAGATCTCTAGCCCAATCTGCATCAACAAAGCCACGGATCTCCAAAACTCTGTCCAATCCTCATCTTCCTTAGTAGCACAAACCATACTCACTAGTGTCATTCAAATATCTGAAAACCCGCTTCACTGTTGTCCAATGCTCCTTCCCTAGTTTTGACATAAACCTGCTCAATACTTCCATTGCATGTGCAATGTCTGGTCTAGTACAGACCATTGAATACATCAAACTACCAACTTTACTTGCATATGGAACACGAGACATGTCATCTTCATCATCTTGTGTCTTGGGACACTGTTCAGTAGATAACTTTACGCCTACAGGAATAGGAACCTTCACCGATTTACTATCCTGCATATTAAACCTTTGCAGTATTGTCTAGACATACTTCCTCTGGTTTAACCAGAGCTTCCTCTTTTCCTGATCTTGTTTAATTTCCATGCCCAAAATATAGTTTGCAGCACCAAGATATTTCATGTCGAATTTGGAGGACAATTTGGTCTTCAATTATTGGATAATTTCTTTGTCATTTCCAACCAGCAACATATCATCCACATACAAGACCAAATAAATAACACAATCACCAATTAATTTAAAATACACACAATGATCTGCTTTGCTTCTGGTGAAGCCAAATCCCCATATAAATGTATCAAATTTCTAATAACACATCCTTGGTGATTGTTTTAACCCATACAGAGACTTTTTTAACTTGCATACTAGTTCTTTCTTACCCTTCACCACAAAGCCTTCAAGTTGCTTCATGTAGATCTCTTCTTCTAGATCCCCGTGAAGAAATGTTGTCTTCACATCCATCTATTCTACCTCAAAATAAAAAGCAACAACAACAGATAAAAGTAATCTAATAGAAACTACCTTGGCAACAAGAGAAAAAATATCACAAAAATCAATTCCTAACACTTGGGAATAACCTTTTGCTACTGACCGAGCTTTGTATTTCTCCACCTTTCCTTTTGCATTCATTTTCTTCTTGAACACCCATTTTCTGCCAATGGGTTTCCTTCCAGCCGAAAACTCCACCAGATCCCAAGCCTAATTTTTGTGCAAAGACGCCATTTCATCAACTATGGCCTCCTTCCAGAGTTTTCCATCCTCTGAATCTACTATTCCTTCACAGTTTTGGGATCATCATCAGTAATAGATAAAGTAAAATTTGAACAGAAAGCAGATGGACTATACCTTTCTAGTTGCCTTATTTCTCGAACGGATCTTCTCACAATCGAAGTTTGTGGCTCTTCATCTTCTAATTCTTCTTCTGCTGTACAGTCTGATTCTTCCTCCTTTAGCTCAAACTCTATCTTCTCAGGTTCCTTTGATAGGACTTCATGTTTAATAACATCTTTCACCTCTCTAAACACCACATCTCAACTGTACACAACCTTCCTTGTTACTGGGTTCTAAAGCTTATAACCTTTTAAACCATCCTTATACCCAATAAAGATGCACTTTTCAGATTTACTATCCATCTTTGTTCTTTTCTCCTTTGGAACATGTATATATGCATCACATTGAAATACCCTCAAATATGAAAGAGAAGGTTTCTTACCAGTCTATACCTCTTGTGGAGTCTTATCCTCCAACGCCGATGAAGGTGATCCATTTACCAGGTAACATGTAGTCTCCACCGCCTCTGCCCATAATTCCTATCCTAATCGGACACCACTGAGCATGCTTCTTGCCCTTTCCATCAACGTCTTGTTCATTCTTTCTGTAACTCCATTTTGCTCAGGTGTGTATGGAGTAGTCTTCTATCGTGATATACCTCACTTCTTACAGAACTCTTCAAATTCCTTCTTGCAAAACTCTCCACTGTTATCTATCCTCAACACCTTTATCTTCTCCTCTGTCTAGTTTTCCACCAGAGCCTTAAATTATTTAAACCTGTCAAAGACTTCAGATTTCTTCTTGAGGAAATATATCCATGTATTCCTTGAGAACTCATCTATAAATGATACATAGTACAGAGACTTACCCAGTGATGGAATTGACACAGGTTGAAACACATCACTGTGTACAAGTTCTAATATTTGTTTCACCCTCTTACCACCAGAGGGGAAAATCACCCAATTCTACTTCCCATATACACAATTTTCATAGAAATCAAAATCCAGAGAGCTATTAGACATACCTTCTACCATACCTTTACCATGAAGTATTTGAAGAACCTTCTCTCCAATATGTCCAAGAATTTAATGCCATAGCATGGTCTTTTCTCCAGAGACCACTAGATTTTTTGCTCCACTTTCGAGAACTACAGAACTGTTGCACCCATCAATAACATTGCTACCTTTCAGCATATACAGAGTTCCAATCTGAACTCCCCACATCAATATTAGTGCTCCACGAACCATCTTGTAGATATCTTTCTCGAACGCTATTTTTACACCTGCATCATCCAGCTTGCTTAAAGAAATCAAATTTTTGGCTAATGAAGGAATATGCAGAACACCCGGAAGTGTTCTAATCATTCCACCTTGCAACTTCAACTTGAATTTTCTGTGACCAATGATTATAGCCTTCTTGACATCCCCTAAGAAGACACCACCATCATATTTCTCATACTCAAAGAACCACTCTCTATGGGGAGTGAAGTGAAAGGATGCACTTGAGTCAATCAACCATGTCTCATGATCTACATGTGTACTTGAAGAAGAAGCCAAGTACACATCCCCACCTTCATCTGAGGTGGTTTTCACCTCGGCAGAAGGAGCATCATCAGATCCCTTTCCTTTCTCAGGAGCTTTAGATTTACAGTCCCTTTTGTAGTGCCTTTCCTTTCCGCATTTCCATCACACCTTTACAGGTTTTCCTGGAGATTTAAATCTCCCTCTAAATTTAGGTCTCCCACTCGATGACCTTTTTTGTTTCTGTTCTGGGATCGTCCTCGTACAGACAAGGCACCACCATTCTAGCTCTCCATATTTTTCTGTCTCATCTCCTCCGTCAGCAAGGATGAGACTATTTCATCAAACTGCAAGGCAGTTGAATTGCTACCTATTGTAAAAACCAGACTATCCCATGAATCTGGTAGAGAACACAACAAACTGATGCACTTATCTTCATCTAAGATTTTAATATCAAAAGATAGTAACTGGCTTACCACAGTATTAAATTCGTTCAGATGCTCTGTCACCGAGTCTCCTTCTTTCATCCTCAGGTTATACAATTTTTTCCGTAGGAACAATTTGTTCACCAGAGACTTAGATTGGTACAAAGTCCCTAACTTTTCCCACAAATTCTTCATTTGTAGCTTCCCCTAATACATTTAGCAATATTGAATATGAAATACACAATTGTATTGTGCTTTTCGCCTTCCGATCCAACTTCTTCCAGTCTTCATCAGACATTGTCGTTGGTTTAGTACCTAGATCTACTGCGATCCACTGATCTTTATCCACCAATAGATCCTCCATATTGAGTTTCCACAACTCAAAACTCTGAACATTAAATTTATCAATCTCTAACTTTCCACTGCTCGCCTTATTCTTTCACCAGAAGAATTGATCCTACAGATCTCCCACTGAACAGGGTCTACCACAGGCCCAAGAAAAACCCCTCAGCAGCAAAGGCATCTACTTGAAGCCAAAAAAGCTTTGATACCAAATGTAGGTTTTAACCCCATACGTAAATTACGTACATATGAATTCTAAAAATAGAAAATAAACAATGGTGAGAGCATAACACATAAAACAAATATACATAGAGATTTTCCCCTGGATTCCAAAACTGGGACTACCAGATTGATTTTTCATTATGTTCCTTTCAATGTTACAATACATATATATACATGACGAAGCATCCATAAACCCCAATCCATTAACCTTAGATTAGAACATAACTGTAGTTCCCTTGATTAGATCTACAAAATACCATGGACCGAAAACCATCGTGCCCAAAACCATGTGTGAAATCCATGCGCAAAACCATAGGTAGGTCCGCCCACCTAATATAGGTTCCAAAAAAAAAAATCTCGCCCTCAAACCCCCCAACAAGGGGGGCTGCCGCCCCGTTGTGACCCCCCCGCTGCGCCCGACGCAACGAAGGGGAACCTTCGTTCCCCATCTAACCCCCCAACATTACTACTGGGGCTAGTCGTGGAAAGAATATAACACAACACAACAGTATTAGCCTCATTTTTCTTAGCACAATGGTTGAAGTATTGATAATTGTGATTTAGTGTGAAGTAATCTCACAATAAATGGATGGAAACTATTCTTAGTATATGCATTTGCATCCAGTGACTTATATTATGATCATTAGGATGAATTGATCAAGCTTGGTTTGATAATTAAATGACAACTTATTATCATGATAATAGATGAAGTCATGACTTGATGAGAGCTCTACATGTCACCTGGTCTAAAGAATCTTATATTTTGATATCGATGATTTTGATATTAGTTTTGATCTGGAATCTAAACTTCGATAAGATGACTTGGTTGAATTGATTGTACAATATTGATTTATACAAGACTGAACATATTGGTTTGGTAAAGTGTTATGCTTGCAAAGAGCATTATATGAAGCAATCTCCTTGATCTTGATGTTTCTACATTTACAGTTATCTGGTGAAGCGAGGATGACGTGATGTCCAAACCTCAACTTTAGAAGTGTTCCAAGGTATGATTTTGATTTTGGTTTTGGTTTTATATGTTGACGGTATACTATTGACATGTAATGAGACTCTAATGATATAAGTAATGAGCCTTTGATGAAATAATGAATCTTGAAATGATGAATCGATTTCTGGAATTGGGAAAAGAAAATCTATATTACAAATATACTAAAGAATTGTTGGAAAGTGGAAATGAAAATCCTTGGACACTCTAATTGAATTTCAAGAAGTTGTGAAGAGATATTGTTGAACTTTACTTGGAACCAAATAGTTGATTGAAGCATTAATGTTCTAATTGAACACTCATCTGTATATATATATATGATGTGCATAGAACCTGAATGAATTCATGAATGAGTCACTTCATACACATTGATTTTCTGCCAAGCACCTTTCAAGATATTTGCACGGGATGATCTATTGTTGGTCTGAGACATTCTTCCTATGATATGTGACTACTTGGATGTATTGATGATTATTAGGATCGTTATTGATAAGATGAGCACATTTGAGTGTTTCCTTATTATGAGATCTTCCATGATGTTTTTGGATGGGAGGTTTGTATCTTTAAGCATGACCGAGGTTGAGTACGATGTTGCTAGCATAGTTAGCTATGAGCCGGGATGAAGAAGTTCTTTGGAAATCCATTTGAGAAAATTCTCGATATGACATGGATACATTGTGATGACAAAGAGTGGGAACCGATTGGTAGAAAATCCCACTTGTAGCTGAGTCTGAAACACCTTCTTTAAGATAGTTCTATTGTACGAGACAAGCTTAGGCTTGTGGTTGGCACCTCCTTAAGAGGGAGGATGACTATGGTATTATTTTTATGATATGTATATTTTTTTTTCTAATATGATATTTGATTTTATGTCTTGTATGAACAAGAGACAACTTTTATTGAGACATGATTATTACCATATATGGGCACGATGATATTTTTTTGATCTACAAAGAGCATCATTGATCAAGGACACTGAGCCAAATCTTCCCCCCTGTTTGAGCTCCCAGGGTGTGGAATTGAGATGGAGGGATCCTAGGGTTGAGGTATCTCTTGACAGTAGGGTCGTAGATGTTGCTCCACTATCTATTACCCATAGGGTTGGAGATGTTTCTCCCCTATCTTGGTATTTGCAAAGTATACCCTAGTTGGCATCATACCCACAAGCTCAACTTGTTGGGATTACTGCTCCCCGTCTAGCCAATGGGTTGAGAGTGTACTTGGGGTTGTACAAACTAAGATGATTATGATGAAGGTGTTCTACCATATGAATCTTAAGGGTCATTGTTGGGAAGATCAATAGGAAATAGGATGGGTTGATTAACAGCTCCCCTATATCACATATTGCTCGATATGGGGTCATATATTTTTAGCTCCCCCATGAGATTAAGGGTTTATATGTGCTCCTCTATGAGATTTCGGGTTGATATGTGCTCCTCGATGAGATTCTGGGTTGATACATGCTCTCCGATGTGGTTCTAGGTTGATATGTTCTCCCTGATGATATGCTCTCCGATGATGATGTGGGTCATAGATTTATCTCCTCGTTGGCAGAGATTATGGGTGGTAGCAGTGGCTTCCCGATGGATAGAGGGTGGTAAATTGAGCTACCCTCCATTGTCAAATTCTTCTTCTTTTAGATTTGAGAATGTTCAACATACGAGCGTGGACAATTAACATATAAAGGAATAATCTAGAGATTAATCAAGATGATTAGTGACAATATGATGAGATACTTAAGATTGGATATGATCTGATGACAAGATACACATGACATGATGCAAGTGGAATTCTCCCTAGTTGAGAGGGAGTGTTAGAATATGTAACTGTGCTCAAATTCCAATGTATACAAGTCATTTTATTTTTTATTTTTTTTAACATCGTTGGTTGTTGTATTATATTTCAAAAAAAGAGAGGAGAAGGCTGTTCCCCTGAGATACATAATGAGATGCCATGAAGTGCTAGGAGAGAAGGAGTCACAGTGACAAAATCCTCCTTGTTCCTACCTTTTAGGCTTTGAAGAAAAGACTGAGCAGAAGTAAATCCTAACAAACTGAAGCAATAAAAAACAACATTTGCAAAACATAGTCAATCTATATTGATGTGGCTGATATGCCGCGCTGTAGATTCTTTAGGCTTATCATCTTCTCCAGCATGCTTGATGCTTGAAGAGCTTGTAGGTATTGCATTTCTCTTTTCCATCATATATTTCAGTATTTCAATGGATTCTTCAGCGTGAGCACACCTGTTGGATAGCTGGTTGAACTGCTCATGCAATGAAGAGATTCTGTGCAGAAACAAATTAATATCAGCTTCGTATTTTTCATTGATAAGTCGGTTTTGGTTGTCAATCTTGGCTTCCATGATCTTCTGGTGGTTGTCAATCTTGGCATCCAAGATCTTTTGGTGGGCTCTTAACTGCTCCAACTCAGCTTGAAGATCAGCACAATGGAGGCAATCCTCGCTCCTCGCCATTGGTGCAGAAGTAGGCTGAGACTGAAAGAACTGAATGAACCGGGGAACAGGCGTGAGTCGCTGCACTTTATGGCACGAACGAGAGTTGTTTCTTGAAAGAAGATTCACTAAAATAGGAGAGACCAGAGGTTCCAGAATCTGATGTGGAGCTAAATCGAAGGAAAGAAGCGAGGGCCGCGGAGACCACAAGGAGGAGAGAGCGGACCAGGGATTCAAAATGAAAAAAAGATGAGTGTGAGAGGGGGCGGAAGGAGGGACATATAAAGAAGAGGAGGAGTGTGGGAGGTTTGTCACAGGACATGAGGGAAGAACAGAGGAGGGACGAGGGAGATCAAGGAGGCGATCCGGCGGAGCCAGGGAGGGATGGCCGATTGGAAGAAGGACAGCCGATCGACTGACGAAGAGCGTGAGATTGAAATTTTCAAGGGATTTCCAGATCCCAATACAGATCTTAGTCACGAAGAGGATTTGATGGATCTTTGACCATTCCAACATGTCAGGGATCTCAGATTTACTGCAGTTCTGATTGAAGACATAAAAGATCTTTGTCATGGTAAATAGTGTAGAGTCTCCACGTCGTTGCAAAGTAGGCTGCCCAATGGCCTGGCACATGCTCTGTTGGCTTGGTTGTCAGCGTGCTTGTTGAGGGAGCGCAGGATATGGTGGAAGCGCAAATCTGTCATAGTTTGGCCTAAAATTTGGCATCGATTAATGGTCTGTTGAAGGAGAGCATTGGAGGATTCCCTGTTCTATGCCATTAGACTGATGACAACCGCCGAGTCTCCAAAAATCAGGGTTGTGCCTATACCAAGTTCCCTAAGCTGGATGAGTCCCTGATAAAGGGCCAAAGCTTCTGCCCTATTGTTGGAAATGTGTCCAAGTCCCCATTCATAAGATAGAATGCGATCCCCATTAGCATTAAAAATAACTCCTCCTGCTCCTGCAACTCTAGGATTTGACTTTGAAGCCCCATAAAAAGAAAAAGAAAATATAATGTCTGTTGCAATTTTTAATCCATAATGCAAACTCTTCTTCCTTTAATCTAATTTTCCAGTTATGAGGAACATTACTATGCCTGTTACTAGCAGTGTTGCCATTCTGATTATTGTTGTTTTTATCCAACAAGTAACCAATGAAATTCCACTCTTCAACACTGAGTTCAGTGATATCTATATTTCTCTAGTTCTTAACTAATATAGTTTCGAGGGCGAGAATCCTTGCCTTATTGCATAGATTTCTGATGGTCGAATCCTTGTCCTTGAAAACTTTACGATTTTGAGCCAGCCAAATGTTCCATAACATAGTGTAAGGAAGGGTATCCCAGACCCTTTTAACTATGTTATTCTTCCTTTGCTGCCAAGGATAATTCTTTTTCCATTGATGAAGAATTTCTCCTATAGGATCCTGATTGTTCCACGGAATATGATTGTTATGGGATAAGGCCCTCCAACAGCTGATAGCAAAGGGACAATCAATAAAGAGGTGATGGATGGATTCCTCGGCAACTTGACAGTTGGGGCAGTGAGAAGGGCCATTGATGCCTCACTTTTGCAAATTTTCAGCAGTAAGAATTTTCCCCTTAAGAAGAGTCCAAAGGAAAATTTTGATTTTTGGAAGGGCCTCAGATTTCCAGACCGTATTTCAGTGATTCCAGATGGGCATGGGATAGTTACTGTTACAGATGTACTGATGGGCAGCTTGGATGGCATAAATAGATCCAGATGGATCCCAGCGAAATCCATCTAAATCATTCTTTTTTACTGGTGCTATACTATGCAGATGAGATTGAAGAGCAGATAAGCTAGCATTGAGGTCATTGGGGATGGCTGGGAAGGACCAACCAGACCATAGAAGGGAATGGGGATCCCACTGGGAGATCTAATCTAGATGATGGATACCTACTCTTTCAAAAAAGGAGAGAATAGGATTGACTCCAACTTGACTGTTTATTGGTTGTTGGCCCATGATTTTGTCAGCTCCAATATTAATATTGGCACCTCCCTTAGGAACTTTTGAAGTGTTCTGAGCCATTAGAGGGATTTCTCTTTTGCATAAATGCCAAATTTTGGAAGAATCTCTGTTGGGGATATCTTGATCAAGAAGCTGCTGCCTTGGGAAGTTTAAATATTTAATTTCCAACACCCTTTTCCACCAGGCAGGAAGGTCGATTATAAATCTCCATACAATTTTGCCTCCGAAAGCTAAGTTGAGGAATTTGGGGGATCTGATTCCAAGACCTCCTTGATATTGGGACTGTATTATCTGCTTCCAATTAACCAAATTGAATTTCTTTTTGTCTTTTTTCCCTCCTTGCCAGAGGAATTGGTAGAGGATGACTTCCATTTTATAGTGAAAGGAGGCCAGAGCTTGATGGAGAGAGAATTGATATTGAGGCAGAGAAGAAATACCTGACTTAAGAAGTATTAGTCGACCAGCTAGGTTGAGCCAAATGGAGCCCCACTGCTGCAC
The DNA here is from genome assembly GCA_031772625.1 of Pinus tabuliformis. NCBI lineage: Eukaryota > Viridiplantae > Streptophyta > Pinopsida > Pinales > Pinaceae > Pinus > Pinus tabuliformis. The sequence goes on from CM062807.1 coordinate 318,830,459, forward strand.
TTTTCATTTCATCTTGTCAATTACAGTGTCCCAGATTTCTGCCTTCAAGGGACCTGCACTTACAGGCATGCCCAAATAAGAAAAATGAGTCCAGTCATAATTGCATGAGACTCCAAAGGTGTTGGCAATATTGTGAAGAACCTGTGCTGCTGTATTCCAACCATAAATTCAACTTTTCAACTGATTAAAAAAACCACCAGAGTACCTCATGTATTTATCTAGGAGAGACTTGAAGCGCCTGGCTATTGTGATGGATGCTCCTCCAATTAATAAATGGTCATCGGCAAATTGTGAGTGATTTATATTCTTAACTCCATTCCCAAATTTTATGCCTATGATAAGGCCAACCCTCCGATTGAAGTCTAGCACTTTGCTAAAGGATTCAGCCATTAAAATAAAAAGATAAGGTGAAAGAGGGAAACCTTGTCTTAGACCACGGGAGGATTGGAAAGCTTCTCCTGGTCTTTCGTTAACAAGAGGGGAGATCCAAGGCCTAGATATGCAAGCTTTGATGAGGTTTAGAAAGGTTGCATCAAATCCCATATTCTTTAGAACGGCCAGGAGGAAGGAGTGTCTTACTCTGTCAAATGCATTGGCCAAATCAAGTTTAAGGATAAACCCTTTCTCATTTCTGGATTGACTCGAGTGGATGGCTTCTTGTACAAGGAGAATGGAGTCAGTTATTTGTCTATTGGCCAGGAACCCCCCTTGATTTTCAGAGATGAGAGAAGGGAGAAAGGGTTTAAGGTGAGAAGAAATGATTTTGGTCAGGATTTTATAGGAAGAGTTACAGAGTGAGATGGGCCGGAATCGTGCAAAGGAAGAGGGGCGATTTTCTTTGGGGATGAGAGCTAGATGAGTAGCATTGGTGTATCCCCCTATTTTACCCTTTCGTTGGATCCATTTGAGCATTTTAGTCAAATATTTTTTTATAATTCCCCAGAATGCTCGATAGAAACAAATGGGGAAGCCATCTGGACCTGGGGCTTTATCAGGCTGGAGTGTCCAGATCGATCTTTTGATTTCCTCCTCATCAATATCCTTATTTAGACTATCATTCATTTCCTTACTTATCCCAGTAGGAAGATGTTGTAGCAGCTCTGTATAGTCCTCTTCTTCTTTTGTTTTAGTTAGGAGATCTCGATAATGTTCTGTGGCAACCTTTCTAATAGCATCCTGTGTGTTTTGTCGATTGCCCTCAGCATCTAGGATGGAGCTGACATTATTCCTTATTTTTCGAGCTGTAGTTTGCTTGTGAAAAATGTTGAGTTCTTGTCTCCCCCTTGCAACCAAAGTTGCCTCGACTTTAGCCTCCATTTTAATTCCTCTTCTCTGTTTGCTCGACACAGCTGTAAATAGAGGTCGCTTTCCTGCTTTTTATTCTCTTGAGAGAGGTCGTGCTCCTCTATTACTCTTTGGATACAATCAAGGTTGTTCTTAATCTCCTTTTTTGCCTTCTCGGGTTCTTTATAATTGGTTTTAGCCCATTCTTTTATAGCTTGTTTTGTTTTTCTTAATTTGGTTTCCCAAATGAAACCAGGAGACCCTTCAACGTGCTGGTTCCAAGAATTGTGAACAATCTCTGTGACTGTTGGAATGCAGTTCTAGAGGGAACTATACTTGAAAGGAATGGGCCTGAGAGAGCTATGGGTTTCCAGCGTGAGTGTTATAGGGTAATGATCATAGGCTAAACACGTCAGGATGCTGATACAACTCATTTTATTGCTATTATTATTGCATTATATTCCACTTTTTGAGAGGACAAAAATCGACCTAAAGATCACTCAAATGGATAAGGGAAAGTGTACTTATGAAGAAAATCCCACATGTGCATATTTGATAAGGTTAGCCATAAAGCAAAGTGGACACCCTTGGAAGGCTATAAATACAAGTGACCTGTACCTATTTTGATATCATCATGAGACACTCTTCTATATTGGTTTTTGGCTCACACATGTATGATAATTGTCCGTGAAAGAACAGGTTCGCTCGAAGATGAAATTGCAAGTTCTGAAGCTCGCATTTCTGTTTTAGGGTTTTGGGCCTCAATTGCAGGAACAAGACAAAGAGATCTTGACTGCATTCGCTTGCTATTAGGATCATCCATGTGAATGAATCATCCTAGTCACTCACACATATCATCCTCCATGCAACCAAAGCATCCCATTCATACACATAGCTCATCCTCCATGCGACTGACATCTAGGGTTTCAGAATATCACTTGCAGACAACAATCACTCGCTAGTAGACTCAAGAGAGCGAATAGAAGCTTCCTAGTCACACGCATGACTCCTCCTCCATGCGACCGTGACCTAAATGATGGAATTTAAGTTGTCTGAATATTTAGATCAGTGGTTGGAGTGTTCGAAAATTGATCGCAGACAGTGATAGTTCATTACAGGCTTTAGAATCTGGATTTTGAGTATAAGCACTGTTGGGTTCATTTCATGGATATTGTAGTTGCTTTTGATGAATAGTTGTATGAATTAAGATATGGATCATTGTACTCTCTTTTTTTGAAATGGTTTTCCTCATAATGGGGTTTTCCCTGGTCTCTTTATGTGTGAATGTTTTTCTTTTATTGTTCCTTTATATTTCACTACATTGATGATGATGATAATGTTCTTTCTATATAATTTCACATGTTGTTGAATAACGATGTAAATATGAATAATGTTATGATTTTATGGGGTGAATGTAATGTGTTAATTAAGAAATGCAATTATCAAAGCAAAGAACAATATAGCCCTAAGATAAAATTAACACATATGCCTTGAAAGGGAATCTTATTTTGATATGCCTTATTAGTTGAAGTTATTTATCTATAGAATCCCTAAACATAACCACCACTTTGTAATGTCTTATATCATATATCATTTCAACCTTGTATGTATGTATGCATTCGACCAAATTCAGGTGTATTCAAACTTTATAAACATGCATAATGTTAAGTCATCACATCTGTTAGGTCCCTATACTACTAGTGTAACCCCTTATTGTTATTAGTGCATCCCCCTTATTATATTGTTGTGCCCATGTAGTCCCCATATTTTTATTATTGTACCCCATAGAAGCCCACTATTGTTATTATTGTGCCCTTACATTATTATTGTTATGTCAGCTCTAGTTATATTATGACCCCTTAGTCTCCTATATATAGAAAGGAGGCCTTGTCATTTGTATCATCCAAGAATTATTCATTTGTGTAATGTAAAGGAGGTTTCCCCCTCGAAGAGGCTGGTTTCTAAGGCGTTGATCTATCTTTTCTATCTTTTTGTGAGCTGGTTTCATAACATTTGGTATCAGAGCTTTGGATTCTAGGGTTTCGCTACTCCAAACAGGCATTCGTGGAATTTTCGCTATAACGTTTTTCAGAAGATATAAAACAAACCCATTTGATATGAAATCGTTCTAAACCTCGGGTCCAAATTTCAGATCTTGTCTCGCTATACTTTTGGAGATATGACTTGAGGAATATAGGGTTTGATAAGCTCTAGAATTCCATCTCAAACAGGTCATCATGGAATTTTCGCTATAATTTGCTTTCTACAAAGTTTTAGATTCTAAAATTAAAACCCATTTGAGAGGAAATCTTGGTGAAGCGTGGGAGTGAATTTCGGATTTTTCCTCACTATATTTTCGAAGATACAAGCCAAGACATTTAGGATTTCTATAGGCTCCTGAATTACATCCCAAACAGGAGACCTGGGGAAAATCGTCATAACTATCTCTCTGAGCATCAGATTGAAATTTCACAAGAAGTTACAGAAATAGGACGGAATGTAGTTTTTTGTATATCATTTTTAGGTCCGAAGGTCGAAATAGTGACACGTAGCACTTCGTACAAGTTCACTCTTCTGAAAAGGTATATAATAAGGTCATCTTGAGAGATTGTGCATAACTCTTTCTTGGAGAATCCAATTTCGATCAGACTAGTGGCATTGTAAAGAGGATGCAGAGGGCTACTGCAAGACGCAATTCCAAAACTTGGAGATCTGAAATTATAGAGTAAAGTCATTTCAAGATCGAGCTCCTAAAATCAAGAAAAGGCAATATGAGGAAGTTTGATGGCAAGGATCCGATAGATTGGATACTACAGATGGAACAATATTTTGATCTACATGAGGTGCAACTGTTACAAAAGGTACGTATTGCATCTTCATATTTAGAATCAGATCAATTTTTATGGTATAAAGGGCTTTGTTCTCGTAAACCACTTGTTACATGGTCAATTTTCATGAAGGAAATGATAGCACATTATGAGGATACAAAGAGCAACACCTTCTTTAGCCAATTGCTAAAACTTAAACAAAAGTGTTCAATGGCAGAGCACATTAAGGACTTTCAAAAATTGAATATAAGGGAAAATGGTATTCCATAGAAGAAGAGGATTGATGTCTCCATGGGGACTTTAAAGGATAGCATTCAACATGAGGTTCATCTTTGGGAACCTGATTCATTGGAGAAGGCATTCAGGTTGGCAAGAAAAGTGGAAAGCAAAATTATGGAACAGGGAAGTCTACCCCTCACAACTATAAAGATGGAAGTGTTGTTTCTCTTAGCCTTCCATAACCTACAAGGTTGACACCACAACAATTGGAAGAAAAAAGAGCAAAAGGGCTTTGTTATAATTGTGACAATAAATACATTAAAGGTCATAAGTGTGCTGAGAAGAAATTATTTTACATAGATTGTGAAGAGGAGGAAGAAAAGGATCAAGAAACATCAGAAGAAGAGGATATACGCCAGGAACCAACCCCAGAGAAAGAAGAAATGAATTTGACCATATCTTGTAAAGCATTGGAAAGAATTACCACTCCTCAAACTCTCAAGATAAAAGGACATATCAAGAAGAAAATGGTTCAATAAGTGAAATCTCACATCAAGAAAGAAGAAATGAATCAGACCATATATTTTCATGCATTGGCTAGAATTACCACTCCTCAAACTATCAATATAGAAGGACATATCAAGAAGAAAAAGGTAATAGTGTTGATTGATTCAGGAAGTACCCATAATTTTATTCATTGTAAGATAGCCAAGGAATTGAATTGCTTCCTCTATCCAACACCAAAGTGTCAAGTGATGGTTGCAAGTGGAGGAACCTTGAATTTCTCTAGAAAGTGCCATAATATTAAGCTATCCATGGGAGAATATGTATTGAATAGCCCAATGCTTTCCATTCTAATGTGTGGTGCTGATGTTGTACTAGGTGTCCAATGGCTACAATCCTTGGGTACAATAGCTTTTAATTTTCAAGAAATTCTCATGAAATTTTCTTCGGAAGGAAAGGAAATTGAATTAAGGGGTATCACAGGGAAATTGGGAAATATAATCAGCTCTAATGGACTTACAAATATTCTAAAGAAAGAAAAATGAGGTGTAATTGCACAATTATGTTCGCTAGAGGTTCCCACATGGAAATCATCTATTTCTCCAGATCTCCAAAAAGTCTTGGACAATCATTCAAAGGTATTGGAGACTCCCAAAGGCCTCCCACCTATTCGTGATCATGATCATTCTATTCATTTGATTCTAGGAATTTTTCCTCCAAACATCAGGCCTTACAATTATCCATATGCCCAAAAGAGTGAAATTGAATGTATGGTTGCAGAAATGCTAGAGGATGGTACAATTCAACCTAGTCAAAGTTCATTCTCTGCTCTAGTAGTACTTACGCACAAGAAGGCTGGGTAATGGCGCATGTGTCCAGATTATAGAGAGCTCAACAAACTCACTATCAAAGATAAATTTCCCATTCCTATCATTGATGAAGTATTTGATGAATTGCATGCATTAATTTACTTCACTAAGTTGGATCTTCGTTCAAGATATCACCAATAAGAATGAAGACTGAAGACATTTTGAAAATAACATTATTGAAGAAAGATGCATTTTCATGGACTCCAGAAGCAATGAAGGCCTTTAAACATCTTAAAGAGGTAATGTGCCAAGCACCAGCCTTAGCTACGTCGGACTTCACAAAAAACTTTATTGTGGAATATGATGCATCAGGAAATGGAATTGGTGATGTTTTAACGCAATACGAAAGACCCATTGCTTTCGAAAGTCATCCAATCAAAGGAAAGTATTTACAGAAAGCTATTTATGAGAAGGAAATGTTGGCAAGACTACATGCACTTAAGAAATGGTGACCTTACATAATGAGAAGATCCCAGTTCAAACAATATTGCTAGAACTTGACGAGGAAGGAAAAATCATATTGGAACCTAGAGCAGTCACAGAAAAAAGAACTCGACAACTACGAAATTGATCAATTTCAGAGTATCTCATCAAGTGGAAGAACTTACGTGCTAAATATTCCACATGGGAGGACAAGAATTTTATACAGAAGCATCCATAACTACTCAAGCGTTGAGGACAACACTTTTTGAATGAGAGGGGCATGTTAGGTCCCTATACTACTAGTGTAACCCCTTATTGTTATTAGTGCATCCCCCTTATTATATTTTTGTGCCCATGTAGTCCCCATATTGTTATTATTGTGCCCTTACATTATTATTGTTATGTTGGCTCTGATTATATTATGACCCCTTAGACTCCTATATATAGAAAGGAGGTCTTGTCATTTGTATCATCCAATAATTGTTCATTTGTGTAATGTAAAGGAGGTTGCCCCCTCGAAGAGGCTGGTTTCTAAGGCGTTGATCTATCTTTTCTATCTTTTTGTGAGTTGGTTTCATAACAACATCATAATCACTTTGCATGTATTTTTAATATATTGCAACCCACCTTAATCCGTGTAACACCAAAGGCTTTATACCACTCTGTAATTCATATATATATATGAACATTTTAAACAACATAAGACCTCCCAAGACCCATTTTCATTGAGATGGGCAAGGGCTCCCTTTTTGGAACATTGCCTCATTTCCACATATATTATTTTAAATAATGGGGTGTATATATATAAACACTTATTTTTTCATGGAAGTGAAACTTGTGCATAGAATTTATCTCTCAAGGGCTAAAATGAGTCAATTTCATCCAATTGACCCTGTAATTACATTGAATTAACCATCGTTGGGACTTTCTTGGCACCTGTACCATAATTCCATGGAGAATTTTTACCATTCAAAGCATCAAGATTTTTTTCAAATGATCGATAAGAAACCTATAATTTTTCAATTATGTTTTAAATTTGGTCCAATCAAGCCTAAAACCCACCAATTTTGACTTGTTACTCCATTTTACTCTGCCAAATATCTTCCTAAGGTTATATAGTTATTGAGTTTGTAGAAATTTATGTTAATTCCACCATATATGCTTCTATCAAACACATAGTGTTTAACCTATAATTTTTCAGCCATATTCAATCTAAGTGTTGAAATTTGACTCTGATACAACCTTGTAATGTCCTCGGCCCCTAGCCAAGAAACACTACATAACTTGTCTTGAATTCCACCAATTATTTCACCCACAATCCAGCAAAGCACATAAACCTGAGTTATCATTATTTAACCTTGGCTCATAGCCAGAGCCCATCTGCAATTCTTATGGAACAACAACAATGATTTTGTCATAAGGGTATTATCCCTAACCTCAAATCCATTAACCACATGCAATTGTAAAACATTATGTAGTTAAAATGCATAACGAAATTATTATAGTTATATACATATATCATAAACTAGGGTTTCATTATCATAGATATAAATCTTTCTTGTGTATTCAAACTTTATAAACATGCATAATGTTAAGTCATCACAACATAATTACTTTGTATGTATTTTTAATATATTGTAATCCACCTTAAGCCTTGTAACACCAAAGGCTTGATTCGACTCTGTAATTTGACCTTATCCACACACACACACACATGTGTGTGTATGAACATTTTAAACAGCATAAGACCTCCCAAACCCATGTTCGCTAAGAGGTGTAGGAGCTCCCATTTTGAAACCCTCACTCATTTCCACATACATTATTTTAAACAATGGGGTATCTATATATATATATATATATATATATATATATATATATATCAAAAATTAAAGACTTCGTTTTCCATGGAAGTGAAACTTGCACATAGACTTTATCTCTCAGCGGCTAAAATGAGTCAATTTCCTCTAATTGACCCTATAATTACACTAAATTGACCATAGTTGGGCCTTTCTTGGCACCTGTACCGTAATTCCATGGTGAATTTTTACCATTCATAGCATCATGATTTTTGTCAAATGGTTGATAAGCAACTTGTAATATTTCAATTGTGTCTTAAATTTGGTCCAATCAAGCCCATAACCCATTGATTTTGACCTATTACTCCCTTTTACTCTATCAAATATCTTCTTGAGGTTTCCTTGTTCTCAGGTTTATATAAATTTCTGTTAATTCCACCATATATCCTTTCATCAAACATATAGTGTTTAACCTATAATTTTTCGGCCCAATTCAAACCCAGTGTTGAAATTCGGCTATGATACCACCTTGTAATGTCCCCGACCCCTGGCCAGTTTATACTACATAACTTGTCATGAATTCCACCAATTATTCCACCCACAATCCAGTGAAGCACATAAACTTGAGCCATTATTATTTAACCTTGGCTCATAGTCATAGCCCCCCTGCAATTTTGATGGAATTCTGATAATGATTTAGTCATAAGGGTATTAGCCCTAACCTCAAATCCATTAACCAAATGCAATTGTAAAATGTTATGTAGTTAAAATAGATAACATAATTAGTATATTATATACATATATCATAAACTAGGGTTTCATTATTGTAGATATAAATCTTGCATGGCTTGTAAATGAATAGAAAACATCAATTGAACACAACACATGTAAAAACAACCATATATAAGAAATTTGACACTTATCTGGTAAAGAGTCAACTAGTTGCAGTTTCTCCATGTTCCTCTTAGTGATAAACCATGTAGCTCATGGCCTCAACCATATGTTACCCTTTAGCTAGAGCAACAACTCCACATGCAACAATGGTTAAACAAATAAGAAAACCTTGGCCATTGCACCAACCCCAGTAACCTCAGTCTCCAACTAAAAGCTCATGTTCCCCTAACTGGCACCCAAGTGGCGCATTCCAAGTCGCTCAATGGTGCCCACCTTCAAAGGCGACCTACAGTTGGCAATAATGGTCTCTGCCTATAGCTCCAAGAGCTCTTCTGTTGAAGAATTTGTTTCCAGATTTTTATCCACAGTAAACATTTTTAATCAACATTTCAAGTCCAGACCAGAACTCATCATCAAGAGTAAATGATGAGAGAAAAAAGGTATAAATAGATTAAAATAAAGAAAATAAGCCGACAAGAGGAGAAAACCTAAAAGGAATTAGTTTATTAAGATATAATGATGTAAGGGAATTAATATATTAGGCTCAATTAATTAGAAAGTTAGAAATAATTAATATAATAGTATAAATTAATTATTTATATTAGTATTGGTTAATTAATGCAATTCATTAATAGCCTAATATATTAGAATAATAATAATAAAAATTAAATTAATTAATAATATATTAAAGTTAAAGCTATAATATAATAAAGTTGTATATATTAAATTTAAAATTAATAATATATAAATGTATATAACTCCTTTTATACTATTTAATTAATTAGTAAATTTATTTATTTTAAATTAATATAGAAGAATTAATGCTTAAGTTAATTTTATTAATTGTATATTAATGTAAAATATCTAAGGAGACCTAAGAACTATTGTAACACCACCTCCTCCCAGGTCCACCCAAGCAACCAACTAGCTGGGCAAACATGTGATGAGAGAGATCACTATAAGGGATTCAATCTCCTTGGTAATCTTAAGTAAATGGAATCGACAGAACACATCAAACAAACCCATCCACATCAGCAACAAAACCCCTAATAGACATGTCAACCACTCATACATCCTTCCCCCGGGTCCCACTGATGTTTTAAGCCTTTTAACTCAAATTCGTTCTCATTCTAAAGGCAAGACAGCGACCAACAACCCAAAGTCACTCTCATAGGCATATGTGCCAGCGACTGTGGAATTTTCTCAGCAAACCTGTGCCAACAGCCTTAAGATTTGAGCCACTTTTCTAGTCGAGAATCCCGACCTCTGCCCAGAACTTGCTACAACCTTCAGAATCCATCAAATACATGATAACAATGTTGTTAAATCAAAAAATCAACCTCAGGGCTAGGCTTGAGCATCCCCAACCGGGACTGACGTTCTGTCAAACACTTGGCATCAATGCAACCTATAGGTCTAGGATACAAGGTAAAGCATAAGTGACTGAAAGAACTTATGAAACATAACCAGAAGGATCACCTCCTTCTCCATTGAACTATTATATCATCAATTAGGTCTTTCATCCATTCCATTCAACAATTACAAGTAAATACATGAAATAACCATGACATGAGCCAATCATTTAACCATGGTTATAACTAGCATTAAACCATATAAATATCAAAGATATGATATTCATTAAATCCACATATAAACAAGTACAACAGTAAGAGAACTTAGCTTTTATTAATTATAGGAAAATCCGACCAAGTTCGGGACTTCCACGTACCACCCAACCATAGAAATGGATGAACCAAATCTCTCTTTCAACTAGTCATCCCTGTTCCATATTCCAAGCATGAATGTGAGATCTCATAGAACAACCAATCCAAGAACAACCAAGGGAATCTAGAGGTTAAACCACCTCCACCCTCACCAAACTATGATCACACCAAAATCGGTGCTCCGATCACAACCGGAATGAACTTGGAATGCCATCCGGAATCCATCACTATCCTTGAGGAATTTTTTGTCTCCTTGTCTCTCAAGCTTTACCATAATCCAATCCTGGATCATTAGGTCCTAAACCGAGACCAAACTCTCAAGCTTTACTGCAATTCAAACCTGGATCACTAGGCCCTAAATCGAGACTTCTCCCTTAGGCTTTACCATGTATCCTGCTAAAACTAGTCAAGGGGTTCCTAGGCCTTTGGGAATGAAACTTGAGACCACCTCCGCCCTAGATTCCAAAATCCATCCAGAAGACCAAAGATCAAAACTGAGATAAACATCCAAAAATACCATGGCATCCGAACAAATTCAAGGCTAGGTTGAAAACCACTATTATAACCCAGCCATGCCATCGACAACAAGAGAACCATACACCAACATGAAAATCCATGCATGTCCAAGCCAGCTAGGAAATCACACATGCAAAAGGTTACCTGCAAGTATTCATGTTGAAGTTGCTTCATCTTGCTTTCCTTTCCTTGATCCTTGCTTTCCTTCCTTTCCCTTTATGGATTTTCCTTCCTTGATCCAAAGCTAGAGTGCTCCAAGAAAACTCTAAGTGACCAAGAGTGAGAGAGAGAGAGAATAATGAGAGAGCTCCAAAATTGAACTGACAAAAGGTTACCAACTGATCCTCAGAAGCCTTTTTATTAATGAGGCCTATATTTTCTTCATTTTCCATTATTTTCCTTCAATTTCCTCCTCACATGCAACCTATGACCTTTCACCTTACTTTTCTCCTAATTTCCTTTATTTTCATTAATAAATGTGCCAAAAATGCCTTTTAATGCCTTTGCCTTAGCCTTTTTCAATTTCCCTTAGCCAAAACACACATCTAGTGATGCCCACTAGGATATATTTTCCAAACATTAAGCTTGGAATAAATGTCCCTTAATTGTGGTCTTATTTTTCCTTTATTAACTTTTATTACATGAAATTTTCACCAGGGTTGTTACAACTATAAAATTATGAAGAAAGAAGAATACATATTAAAATTAATAGAGAACATTATAAATACTAATACTCTAATGAGAGTATAATGTTAATAATGACTCTATTTATTTAATATAGAAAGGGAGGGAACAAACCTTAAAGTTGAGAGAGGGAAAGAAGCAAGCTCTTACTAACTTCGAGACCTCCATCCCTATTGAGGTTGTTTAGATGTCTAAATAACTATAGGGATTCTCTAAATCTTCTCCTAAAGTAGTAATCCTCATTTGCAATGATAGTAGTGTCTTCAAGGAAAATGTGATGTTTAGTGTGGAGGAAATGCTCTGCAAGATCAGAGGAGTGAGAGTGCTGATGTTTAATGTCAGCAAAATTCTCTTTTATTCTTGTTTTGAATGACCTGCTGGTTTCACCAATGTAGATTTTCCCACAGGAGAAATTAATTGTATAGTCTCATTTTAGTTGATGTTGATCAATGTTGTCCTTAACAGATTTCATATTTTTCCTTATAGTTATTAATGGTTTGAATATAGAACCAATATTCTTTTTCCTGAGAATTTTATCTATTCTATTAGTTACACCATGTATGTATGGAAGGTGAGATTTTATTCTGGAAGGTTGTAGATTAGTTGATTTTTGTGATGGGTTTTCTTTTTCTTTTGCTTTTTTGTTGTTTGGTGTCCAAGTGCCAAATAGTTGAACTGAAATAAACCCCTCAATCGGTGCCAGAGCCCAAACTAGGACTCTTTTAATATCTTTGAATTGAGTTTCCCACCTAAACTCCATGAAACTAAGCCATAAACAAAGCACTAATCTCTCAGAGCCACCAAGATCCCGAAGCACTAGGGGTCACATAAATATATTGTATCTATTTCGTTATGGTTAACTACATAACTGTACTATCATCCAGTTCAAGAGTCCAACCTTCCAGATCACTAGCTCCTTAGTCTCCAAGACTAAATAATCACCAAATGATCCCCTGAATTTATTCCTAAGAGAATGAATTCATGAACCAATAATAATCCACTAAATTCCTTCTGAATAAATAACTAAATAATCCCCCACATTATTCAACTAAACTTCCTATATACATGGCTTTATCATGCCATGTGGCACCCCTAAGGCCATGTGGGCCCTAGATTCCTTTTACCAAAATACCAATTATTTCCTTTTCTTTACCATGGAGTTGTGCCCCCCATACTCTTTTTGTGGAGTGGACTCTGCAACTAGCCTTATTTTATTAATAATAATATTTAATTATGTCATCATTACAATTTAGGCTCTTTAGCCTCACAACCTCTAACAACATATAAATCCGGGCACACTGGCCCTAAGGTATGCTTAACAACTTTACATGGGCACACATCCCATGTAATCTAACTTAGCTCACTAGCCTATCATAACATACATCTAGATTACCGACCTAATCTCACAACTTTATGTATTTACATCATCATTAATGGGCAAGGGTATTGCATTCCTACTCTTTTAAGTTAACAACTTCTTCCTCACTTCTTTGTGTTGATTTTGGGTAGCATCAGATGTTCTCTAGCCACGAAAATTGGTGTAGAGGCTAAAGTGCATGAGATCTCCAAGACACAGAAATGGCTTGGGAAGAATCTAACCAGTTTGGGAGAAATTAAAATAATTAATATTTTTAATGGAGTCCCTAAGTCTAAACTTAGGGAAAATAAAATATTAATGTGAATTAATATAAATTTGAGTTAGAATGGTCCAAAATTCATGGATCAACCCAGATCTAATCTTAACCTTTAATTAGGGACTTAATCTCGGCCATTAAATTGTCAACGAGAAAAGTATAAGAGGAGGCTTGAGGGTCACTTGGAGAATATTTGATCAAGAATTCAATTTTCTGGGGCAGGGCTTGCTGAGGAAATCGAAGGAGTGATCAGATTTGCAACCGAGGGGCAGTGAATGTAGTAGCAAAGCGGTAGAGATAGTACCAGGAGAATCATCGCAGAAGCCAGGAGAGGGTTGATGAAGAGCCAGCTAGAGGCCACGCAGAAGCAGCTAGAGACCACACAGAGGCAGCCAAGAGCTACGCAGAGCCTGAGGAGGGTCAGCATGGGAGACGCATAGGCTCTAGAGGCTAACGTAGATCCCAAAGAGGCTGACGTTGGGCCATACAGGCTGACGCTAGGCAAATGCTAGGCCAGAGAGGCTGACGGAGGCCCTAGAGGTTGAGGCTGGGAGATTTCCTAGGGCAGATTGGGGCTGATATCTGTCTTTGACTGAGAGGTACTACTATCGAGGGAATTCTCTCTTGGGGTAGCCATTTTTGGCACCCAAATTGTATTCTGAAACTGCATAATAATAAAACCCTCAGATAGCTGCACCAGTTTTCCCGCATTGGGTTTTTCTAGGGTAATTAGTCCAAAAATAACGGTGTCACTTGTGTGCTTGTTTTTGCTTTAGTTGATGATATGTATGTGTTGAGACTGTACTTGTATTTATTTTTAGTATTTACATCATCAATAACTTGTTAATTAACATAACAAGTAGGAAGAAATAAATCGAAAAGTATAGGAAGGATTTCTAATAGTTAGACTTAGAAATTCCAACATGATATCAAAGCATGGTTGCAGATCATAGAATAACTGAGGGCATCAGCCAAGTAGAGCAGTAGCAGCATAAACAATTGTCCCAAGTGACAGAAGCTTTTCCTAGCGAAGAAGCAACAAGGAAGGGGTGATGCAGTGGCTGTGTCATCAGTTCAAGCCAGGAAGAGGATCAGTGTAGTGGCAAAGAGGAGAAAACCTAACCTACGCAGTGCCTAGTCATATTTCACAATCAGGAAGGATTGACGCTCGTGGCCAGGAGGTGCAGATTTTGCTAGTGCTAGGTTTGCGCAGAGCCTAGAGGCTCTAATCTTCAATTTGTTGGGGCATAGGAGGCTGTGGGTAAGTTGCAGAGTGATGTTGGTGGGGTACTATGGTCAGAGCAATACCTAATAGGGAAATACCAAGGAGGAAGGAGTTTTTGCCAAGGATTTCGAGCCAAGAAATCTAGATCAGTGGTGTAGCTGCACTAACGATCGGAGTGGGGCCATCTCGACATTGGCAGAGGGGTTTCCAAGAGGGAAATTGAGGCTCAGAGGGAGTCACACAGAGAACTTCCAGGAGGGAAGTAGAGAGACTTGGAAGAGTCAAAAGAGGAGCAGTGAAATGGTAGTGAATGGGGTAAGATATCAGGACAGACTAGATGGAGCCTCAAACTTCGTAGTCTGGAAGACCTGGATCTTGTCCATTCTAGATAGGAATCATCTCAAGCACTTCGCCTTGAACATGATAGCAATCCTAGTTGACCCGCCTGAGAACGAAAAGTACGAGGAGGCAATGGCGAGGGCTAAGAGCATCATCCTTGACGGGGTCAAGGACCATGTAGTACCACATTGCCAAAAAGGACACAATAAATGCGATGTGGGAGGCCATGATGAAATTGTATCAGCATACTTCCATGCAGAGGAAGATGCTACTAGAAAATCAGTTGCGGTCATACCATAAGAAGAAAGGAGAACAGATAGACACCTTCCTCAATCGATTGAATGATATTTGGGATCAGCCGACTTTGATAAGGGCCATGTCGGATGGGGAGATGTTGGTGAGGACCACATTGAACACAATCTCAAAGGATTTGGAGGTATTTTTCCAGAGCATATTGGACATGTCGACCCTTCTAGATTGGGAGGAACTGTGGGCGACTCTTCATCAAGAAGAGATCAAAAGGTTAACCAAGGTGGGAAGAAATAGCAATGGGATCATAATCAAGGAGGAGGAAGATGAGGATGCCATCCTAGCATCTGAGGGAAATTAGGAGAAACATAAAAAGAAGGACCTCTCCAAGGTCAAATGCTTCCACTATGGGGAACTAGGTCACTATGCAAGCCAGTGTCCGAGGAAGAAGAGCAAGTGAGAGGCTTCTGAGACCAAGGCTATGCCAGCAAGGGCAGAGAAAGAAGTGGAGACAGATGATGATTGTGCCATGAGTTATCATGCACCACTTGAGAGGAAGTGGGGAGACATCGAGCCATAGTCAGACGAACTATAGGCGACGAGGGGCAGGATCCTCGAGGTACACAACCTTTTGGATTATACCTTGCTACGAGAGCCCCGAAGAGGAGTAGCAAGACTGGCGGATGTTGGTAGAGATGAATGCAGATGGAGTGATAGAGGGAGATATAGTGCAGGAGTCCCATGATAACATGAGGTATCAGTGCAAGATGCACAGAGTTGTTGCAGCAATGCAGAGGTTAGAGAGGGAGCACTTGTCAGTGACAGAGGGAGCTTCAGCATCGGGAGTGTTTCTAGCTTGACAGAGATGTCAGAGTTGAGTGATTAGTTATGTACTTCTCATTAACTGAGTTGTAGTGCAGCAGCTAGCAGTGGCATTTCTATGGGAAGCATGATGCAACATGATGAGAGGGATTGCAGTGCAAATGCAGCAGTGGCAGTGGCAGGGCCATGGGCAGCAGCACAGATGCAGAGGGAGCTATCGTACAGATGAAGCAGTGGTAGTGGCAGGGCCATGGGTAGCAGTACATGATGCAGCAGTGCAGAGGATGTTAGGAAGCAGGCCTAGCATCAGCACAGGGACTGATGCTGGATGATCAAGGTGATGCTCAGTGAGGAGTATTACTAGAGCACAGCCCTCACTAAGAGGGAGTGTTGATTTGGGGTAGCATCGGATGTGATCTAGCCATGAAAATTGGTGGAGAGGCTAAATCACATGAGATATCGAAGACCCAGAAATGGTTTGAGCAAAATCCAATCAGTTTGGGAGATATTAAAATAATCAATATTTTTAATGGAGTCCCTAAGTCTAAACTTAGGGAAAATAAAATATTAATGTGAATTAATATAAAACTGAGTTAGAATGGTCCAAACGTCATGGATTAAGCCAAATCTAATCTTAGCCATTGATTATGACTTAATCTCAGCCATTGAATTGTCAACAAGAAAAGTATAAGAGGAGGCTTGAGGGTCGCTCGGAGAATACACTGAGTTGATCAAGAATTCGATTTTTTGGGGCAGGGCTTGCTGAGGAAATCGAAGGAGTGATTAGAGTTGCAGTTGAGGGGTAGTGAATGCAGTAGAAGAGAGGCAGATATAGCGACGGGAGCATCAGCGCAAAATCGGAGAGAGGGTTGACGCAAAGACAGCTAGAGGCCACACAGAAGCAACCAAAGGCCACGCAAAGGCAGCTAGGAGCTGCGCAAAGCCTGAGGAGGGCCAACGTGGGAGACACAGAGGCTCCAAAGGCTGTTACAGAGCCCAGAGAGGCTGACGTTGGGCCAAAGAGGTTGATGCTAGGCAGATGTTGGGCCAGAGAGGCTGACACAGACCCTAGAGGTTGACGCTGGGAGATTTCGTGGGGCAGATTGGAGCTGATATCTGTCTTCGACAGAGAGGTACTACTACCGAGGGAATTCTTTGTTGGGTGAGCCATTTCTGGCACCCATATTGTATTCTCAAACTACTTAATAATAAAACCCTCAGATGGCTGCACCGATTTTCTCGCATTGGATTTTTCTGGGGACATTAGTCCAAAAATAACGGTGTCACTTGTGTGCTTGTTTTTCCTTCAGTTGATGATCTCTATGTGTTGAGACTATACTTGTATTTATTTTTAGTATTTACATGGTAAATAACTTGTTAATTAAAAGAACAAGTAGGAAGAAATAAATTAGAAAGTACAGGAAGGATTTCTAACAGTTAGACTTAGAAATTCCAACACTTTGTGTAGATGGTTCCATTTTGCCTCCATCATCATTGTCCAAGGTGGACAACATTGTTTCTTAATGTTATTCTCTTTTGACCATTTGTTATTACAGCCAAAGCATAGTCCTTTTTCTCTTCTTTCCTCCATTTTCTTCTATGATATTCTATTTGGTTGAGGTAGGGTTGTCTTATGAAACCAATGGACAAGTTGGGTGTAGCCTTATTCTTGGATTGAATATGGCAAGAAAATTGCATGGTTTCCATAACATTCTTTTGTTGTTTTAAGAAAATCTCATGTTCAATATCTTCTTTTAATCCACCCATGTAAGATTCCAATAAATGTTCAACATTTATTTTATCCGCCCTTATGGTCAAAACCTGAAAAATTGAATTATAATCTTCAATATCACCAAATTGTTTGATTCTTGTCAATTTACTAAAATAGTCTTGTTCTCGAGATTTATCATATTGTGTTTCTAATATCTTATAGATAAACCCCAAGTATAATGATAGAATGGGGCTTCCTTTTAACTATCCATCGATACCATTTATATGGTTTTATCTCAAAGTTCAAAGCTACTTATTGAATCCTTCATTTGTAATCCATAATATTATGCAATTCAAAATATTTATCTATTTAGTGCACCCAACTAAATACCTATGTTCTATCAAACTTCTTTAATTCAACCTTGGGAAGGTTTACTCCTTTAGGAAACCATCCATGATTAGCTCCACAATTAAAGTCAAATCCACTTGAAATATTCTTATTATTGGCAAGTTGTTCAACTTGAATATTACCTTTATTTTCATGAGTTCCTTCAAACACATTATCAATTTTAAGGAACCTCCCATTTATAGTTTCTATAATATTTTGTTCCATTTGTTTCATCTCCTTCTCCATTTCTTCCTTGTTTTCATCTATTTTTTTTTATGTACGTTTTAATTGATTCTTACAATTATGAAAACTAACTTTCCAACTTGGTTATCTGACATCTTTTATTAATTATTTTAGTAGCTTTTTCAATATTTCTTCGAAGGCATGTGAGAAAATAACAATAATACTCCTCTTTATCACAACTTCTAGCCACCCAAAGAAAATGGATCTTGTACTCAAACGTTATGTCACTTGTGAGTTACGCACATTTAAAACCTTAATTTGGAGAACATTTGAATGTATGAACTTTTTCTTGATATATTGATGAGATTTGAGCCCTTATAAATATAAAATTTTGGTTTGTAATACTTTGATATGCATTCTCTCCAATTCCATAGGTCTAACTAGAATTTGATGTGCCGGGTGAAATTTATGGTAAATTTCTTAAAACTTTTTGATATTCGGCCTCTTCCAAAGATTAAACTTGTATAGCATGCCACATCTTTGATTCCTCAAATAGAATTTTGAAATTTTTACTTGAGATAATTCATCATGTCTCCTCAAATCTCGAAAAATTTCACAATTTAATGTATCATATGAAAAAAAATTATAGAGAAAATTCCAAGCGTACTTTTTTGAAACTGATTTAAGGATCCTTCACAAACCATAACTCACATGGGGTATATCTTTGAATGTATAATGAACCATAATATAAAATTTTCTGAATGTAGCTTGAGACTTTCTCAATTGTATCCAAATTTCATTGTCGGAAAAAAAAGTATAGCAAAACATTTGTAGATGAATCATTTGAAACATATTTCAAAACTAATTACAATCTCGGACTTCCACAAAGTATGTCTCAAAAATCGTTGAAAACTAAAATCTAAAATTTTAACCAAATGTTCCCTAAGATATCTCCTTAATATCCTTAAAGTATCACCATCTGAAACATCCCAAAAAAAAGGTTATAGTGAAAATACCATGATGGTCTATTTGAAGCACCAAAACCCTATTTTTGTGTGCTCTCACACTAAATGTTATGAACCTTGTGCCTTAAAATTGATAAGAAACCAATAATTATAGTCCACTTCAAGGGGGAAACCTCCTTTTATAATGAATACAATGTACAAGGCAATATTTGATGATCCTAAGAATATATATATATATATATAAGATAAATGGTACAATTATAATAAAATTGGATTGTGAAAGGTTCTAGCCAACTTCCTAATATGATAATTAAAGCAATAATGAATGTTTATTAAGGCATTAATATAGGGTCTAAAGGCCATAATCAAATATGATAATCAAGAAGTGCATTAAATGGGGAATCCATAAAACGATTGGCATCCTATTCCCCTAAGGTCACTTGTCAATAAGTGAAGCAACTCTTTGACTTGTGGGTAAAACATTAAGAAATAATTGATTGTGTCACTAATAGTCAAGATGCCCTTCTTTTGAATTGTTTTTCATTCTACATTCATTTTATAGTGTGAGGGGTCATAATGTGTGTATTTAATTATTAGCATGTCCTCGTATTTCAATAATTATTCAAGGGTAGTTCACTTTGGAAAGTTCAAGAAAAAATTAATGTTAAAATAAAAAATATATAGTGTGGATTTACCTCTACTAACCAGTGTTATGTTCATTAAATTGATTATATATCACCATGACTTTGTCAATATAGCTAATTTGTGCATAGTAAATCTTTAGTTGCACTCTGAATTTCTCAATTTGATTAATTTTATAAAATAAACCAAGTCAAAGTGATCAAACATAACAAATGCAAGGGGTAGTTGTTGTTATACCCGAATGGTGTTAAATGATAATAACAATAAAATTTCAGGTATTTCATCTTTGAGAAAGCAAATAGTGTAACCTAGTCAAACACAAGAAATAAAATTAGCAATTGTTACTAACACGCTTATGATGGAAACGAAAAATCACAATAAAAATGTCATTTCATTATCAAGAAATGAGGCAGGGCATATGAATGAAACGTAAGATGTGCATCGAGCATCTATGGTTGATATGCCAATGATGGAAGCAAGGCAATGTGGTGAAAAACAAGAAATCCAAGTGATGGAAAATAAGACATCCAATGTTGATATGCCAATGATGGAAGCAAGGCAATGTGGTGAAAAACAAGAAATCCAAGTAAAAATCAGCATTGTTATAACCGGAGATAAGTAAAAAGGAAAAAAGTCCAAGACGATGAGAAAGAAACATTGTATGCAAAGTGGTGAAAGAAAATTATAATGCACTAAGTATTTCTCGAGATTTTATGTTTAGCACTATTCTGTATGTGTTATTTAGAAGACTATAAGGAAACCCCTTCCAATATATGGAGTCTATTTGAACTATGTAGCTATGAGATGATGAGGTATATAGTACCTTCGTAATTTTGGAAAGGTAATGAACATTGAAAGGCATATTAGCAATGTGATTTATTGAAAAATAATGGTTTGGTTTTGTTTTACAGGATAAAAATTAATTATCAATCATGTAGGTCCATTAAGAGAAAATAAACTAAGCATTATCAATGGGAGATAATTAGCTTTCTATCGGTCACAAATGTACATTAATAACAAATAAAATGAGCATTATAAATGGCCTTGAATTCTTTAACTACATAAAAAAGTATACATTGTTGATTAATTGTTGAAATACGAATATATATTACACCTTTAAATTTATTTACATAAATATCATATATAAACAATGCTATTCTATAAATTTGGGTTGCTTCAGACGTTTTTGCAAGCCCTTCTCTTCAGAAGAAGAAAATTGAGTCTAATCTCTCTTGCTTTCATAGAAGTCTCTGATTCTTTGGGAGCTATAGCATGCACAAGTTGTAATTTTACGTCTATATCTTTAACTCTCTTTACATAATTTTGCAAATTGGCATGTAAATTTCTTTATTCTTATGATTTCTTTTTCAATAATTCCACATTTTTCTTAAACTTTGCAATGTGTTATTTTTCCTTGTATTCAAGATCTTTCTTTATATAATTCTACTTAGATCAAACTTTCGCTAATTGATTGGTCAGTTGTTTTACTTCTTTCTCTAGTTGTTGTGCTCTGAACTCTTTCTCATTTAGAGGACGTGAAATTCTGACCATCTCAACTTTGGGCCTCTAGATTTTCTATTACGAATCAACATATTTAAATTTCAAGTTTTCTATATTACACCCAAAATGTTATGCTCTTTTATCCACTGTTAATGTGTTTTCTCGTCCCCCATCAACTAGAGTGATTTCAATTCGTACTCGATTGAATGGAGACTAAATTTTGAAATTTTTAAAGTGCAAAATCACTCTCACCTATTTATCATGAAGACACATCAAGTATTTAAGAATTCATAATCAATTTAGGATCTTGTGATTCTTGTTTAGCGAGGCTAACGAAGATTATTTCTCTTT
This sequence comes from Pinus tabuliformis, assembly GCA_031772625.1. Lineage (NCBI taxonomy): Eukaryota > Viridiplantae > Streptophyta > Pinopsida > Pinales > Pinaceae > Pinus > Pinus tabuliformis. The sequence goes on from CM062807.1 coordinate 318,852,208, forward strand.
TCAACAATACAACAATAAAAATAATACCAAAAGGAAGGAATTTTTTAGTCATCATTCTCTCATTGGATAGCCCTATGTGTTAGGTTCGTCCAACATCTTACAAAATAAAAAATATAGGTCATGTAACTAATATATCACAATTTTCCCTGTATCCGTTTTTATCTATTTCTAATTATCGCTTATCCATTATATCCATTATCATTTATCCTTTATTTTCCATTCATTATCCATTTCACTTTATCCATTTTCTCATCCAATTCCCTACATCATCCATTTTCCCAGTACATGCTATGAATTTTTCATTAAGTGTTATTTTCACATGGAATTATGCTACAACCACATTACTTACCTTAAATAAATTTTACTTAGTCATTTACTTTGCCTCTTTACTTAGCTATTTTTATGGAATTACTCATTTTCCTCCTTCTTTACTTAATCATTTTATGGATTATGGATGTGGGGGACCTCCTTCTTTACTTATTCATTTTATGGATTGTGGATGTGGGAGACCTCCTTCTTTACTTACTAATTTTGTGGATTGTGGATAAGACAGGCCTCTCCTCACCCCAAGACATCACTTTCCCTCCCCACATTCCCTCTCTACATTTCCATTTTATACTTAGTAATTTTTCATGAATGTCAAATGTGGGAGACCTCTCCTCACCTCACTACATCACTTTACGCACATGCAAGCCCATAAAATTCCACATTTATACTTATTCAGTTTTATTAGCTTTATCTACTTCTACCTCTTTACATTATCATCAACACTCGAAATATTTTCATCATTTTACTTCTCCACAATATCCTCCACACTTAAAATATTTTCAGCACAAATTTCATTCCATATCCTTAGTCCCCCATGCCCTTTTTTTGGCACAACTCCTGATGCAGGAGCATTCACACCTAGTCAGCAGTGTAATAACATGGTCACATGTTGTGACTAACAAGGGGTTGGAAGACAATAGTTTAATTAATTTTATTTATTTAAATATATGAGAGTGTCTATTTATTGGAAAATATGAGAAAAGGGTATATGTGGCTGATTGATCCTCCCTGTATGGAGATTAGGCCAAATAGATAGATTTATTTAGCTAGAATAGAATATGAGGAATTTTAAAAGCTTGATTTAGCATTGGTTTAGAAAAGAGTGGGTTTGAAGAGACTTTTTAGGAGAGGTTGAGAGACTTAGAATTGGTTCATGAATCCATTTATTTGTATAAATTGTGTCTTCTTGTATAATTCAGGGTTGGAGAGAGCGAGACAGAGAGAGGATTCAGGAGCATCTAGAAGCCTACGGGTAGCGTAGGAGAAGAAGGCCACAAACTAGAATAATCAGGCTGAGAGGGGTAGAGAGCCTCAAAATTGTATTTATGTGTGTACATACAGAGAAAGTAATGACTCTGTATTGTTTATTGGAAATAAAAATAGTGTTGCGTGCATAGTGTATAACCAGCCATGGAGGCTTTCAATGCTTGCTTTTCTATGTATCGAATGTTAGTGATGTTATCACTGTGTTTTTCATGCTTTTTCAATGGAATAATTGTCTTAAAGGATCAGTTAGTGGGCGCATTCCTTCGTTTTGGTTTCGCAGGCAAGAAACCCGAAATACACTAAGTGTTGGCGAAAAACACATTAGACTGAAGAATCCGGACTTCAAATTGTTATAGAGTGGAGTTTTATTGCCATCGGGTCCGTAGAACCCAGTCGCATTGGCCCCTGTGTGTATGTCCTCGTCGCATCGCTGAAAGTCATTTCCAAAGGGAATCACGCTAAAACACTTAGCAGATTCATTGAAATGGACTTGAAATTTTATGTAATGGAGTGTTGAGTGCTATAAAGTTCGGCATGTGTTATCGCATCACTTAAGTGGAGTGGCATGATAAATATTCGACCCAACCCTTGCGACTTGCGATCACCGACTTATATCGCATCGACATATTGGAGCGAGGATTATATATATATTAAAGCTGCCATTGCAAATCGCCGATAGCAATAGTGATATCGCATCGGACCAAGGGATAGTGTTGATAGTGGGAGCCTTACGCTTGCCGACCGTCGAAATTGCAATTTGTTCTTAGCTGTTGGATCGACCAGACCTAGATCTGCGATAAAACCCCATATATGTGTTTTAAAAGAGGAAAAGCATTGTTTAAGCCTTTTCCAAAGGTTTTGGGTCCCGAGAAGGATTAAAGCGCAATTTTAATATTTGAAGGGTCTTTTGGATCCCGAAAGGAAAAAAAACCATTTTTTTCAAAGGTTTTGGGTTCTGATAGTAACAATTGGAGTTTCAAGCCTAAGGGGGTTTGGTGGGGTGATTGTTGGGTTTTGTAAACCCATTTGTGGATTTATTAAAGCCATAGTTTCCGCTGCACCATTTTTGGTATCAAAGCTAGCTTAACGCTCTAAAAAGATTGTTTTGGGAAATTGAATTTTAATTCCAGCAGATGTATAATTGCCCCGAATTAAATTTGGTGAAGATGAGGATCAAACTACAAAGAACACTGAGATCAGAATGGAGAATCAGTGAATGCCTGAGGAAGGTCTGGTAAGAATGTTTAATTTGATAATTTTGAAAAGATGTATTTGAATGTCTAAAGAATAACAGGAGATTGAAATTTCAAAGGAGGAAGTGTTTTCCTTTCAGGAAAAGTTGATTGCATGACTGATTTGATTAAGGTAAAAGGTTTAGAAGTTAAAGTTGAACAGAAGAATGGTTTGCCGTAGCATTGAATTCATTTTAATAATTTGAAGAATATTGTGAAACTGAGAATGATTTAAGATTGTTTAAATATTGTTGAAGGCAATGATATTGATGATTGAAAGAACAGAGATTGGGTTTGATAGGACTGAAGGAAGAACCACTACAAGGAATGAATTTTGGGACTTGTAGAAGCAAAACATGATTTTCTTACAACCAGGTTATCAGGAGGAATTGGTAGTGTTTGTCATGAATTGGTAAATATAATTGAACTTCAGATCTAATCTTAATTGATCTTGGAAGTTGAAGAATCTGTTATGAAAAGTAAAATGGGAATTAGTTTTAATACATCTTTGAAGGAGATGTTGCAGATTTGAAAGGTACTTTGATGTATCTTGAGATAAGTTTGTGTAGGTTAGTGGAATCACTGAAAGGTGGAATGATTGGTACCAGCATCATAGCATATGAGCTATGTAAAGAAGATAAGGCAAGAAGAATTCTCAGATGAGTAAAGGTGACAGTACCCGACAGTAAACGAATTTACTGAATGAAGAAGGAAGTGAGAAATTGAAGATGCAGAGCCTAAAGCAAGGAGTATTCAAGACGAGATGAGAACAACTTCTAACTAAGGTTGGGTAGAAGTTGTTGAGGCAGCTCCACAATTGTGATTGTGGATAGGAGATAACAATTCTAGCAAGAAGAGTGCTAGGTAGAATTGTTAGTCAGTGAAAGGTTCGAGGAAAGAATCAATAGGTGCCAAAAGGCTAAACTCAGGAAAGTTTGATGAGGCATGAGGGAGACTTGTTACAAGTGGAATGGAAAAAGTTAGTTGCAGCTCACTAGCGAACAAGGAAAGTTCACCAGAGGAAGGAAAGGAATTGACTATTGATGGTCATGATAGGGATACAGAGGAAAGTCACAGACATAGGGAAAAGAGTGCTAAAGCAGTTGGACTCGAAGGAATGAGTAAAGAAGAAAGGGACATAGAGTTGGCTGGGATGAAGGCAGAACTCAGTCATTTGGAGAAGATGGTATTGAAAGGAATTAAATAAAAAGGGAAACAAGGATTTTATGTGGGAAGAAGAGTTAAATGGCCTGTCAGAGAATTGTTTGCTGAGAAATTAACACTTCGAACAGTTGAGAATGAAGAAATAGAATACATCTGTGAACCAAAGAAAAGATCTCTCCTTGGGGAAGGAGACAGTGATGATAGTAGAGAAGGACTGATTTATGCAGATCAGAATGAGAGGAATGTGTTGACAGCATCCTCACAGACAAGAGGATCTCATATTTTTGGGATTAATTATTTCTGTGAATGTAAAATTGCAGGTATGCAGCCTAAGGAATTTGAACCTGTGTATGAAAAGGTGAAAGGAGCAAAGGCAAGATGAATACAAGAAGAGATGCATAAGGACCTTCAAGACTTCAATTGGTGGAGGAAATTAAAAGGTATGGTTGAATGGTTGTGTCTTCTTTTAGTGAAAACTCATTGGATCATATTTGAAGGAATTTTAGCATGGATAGAAGACCAATGGGAAATGGAAACAAGAAAGGAAACAAATGCATTACAGATTTTTGAAGTGAAGAGAAGGAAAGCTAACACAAAGAACTTAGCTAAAGAAGTTAAGCCAAAGAAATCTTTGAAAGATCAAAGTCTTATTAGATAAGAGGAAGAGGCATTGTTTTCTTATTTGGACAAATTGAGTATTGGAATAAATTGTGTAGAATAGGAAGGTATTCTACAAACTTATGATGAAGTTGCTAAGCATAGTCAAGAAGTTGCAGTCCTAGAAGTTTTCTTTTATGAGGAAGAAATTAGAGATGTTGAGGAAGAATTTCGCAATAATTTAGTGAACTATCAGAATAGTTCAGGGAAGCATGAGGAGCTGATCATTGAGGCTTCGAATGAAAAGCATTACATTTTTGAAACTGACATGTTGTGTATGTTTTCAGGTTTGACATGTGGTGAATAGCAATTGGGCAATGTGCATCTGCATGTTGATGAAGAAGTGAGATTACTGGAAGAGATGGCTAAAACAGAAAGATATTTTGAGCATGTATTTAATAATTTTGAGAATGATGGTATTGGTAGGGAAATTGGCATGATTAAAGAAGCTAAAGATAAGCCAATGAAAGTTTATGATGATAACCATAATGAAGTATTTTCAGTAGAAAACCAAAATGAAAATATTATGGAAACTGTGGAGGAATGCATGATGATGTTGATAGATGCAGAAGTTTAGGAATTATGTGATTTTAAAGTGAATTATTTTATTGAATCTGTAAACCATGAAGAAGCTTTAGAAAACCAGAATTTTGTTTCTGTTGTAGGAGAAGATACCATAACATCATTTTGTTACAATAGTATAAGTATAGAGGATGAAAAGATACTTCATAATGATATGCTCCAAGAAATCCTAGCTATTGAACCATTGAATGATAGGCTTGTGTTGGAACATGAAATATTGTATAGTGCAGAGGAAAGTATTGGAAAGAGAATTGATGACAGTTTCATAACTTTTGCAGAAGGACAATATAAAGAATTTATGGAAGAATCACCTATGAAGATGGAAAACCATAGCTATTTTGAATCTGACAATTGTAATGGAAAATCTATCATATACAGGAAAGAGGAATCATATACAAATGACGTGCTCATTGAATATGAAGGAATTGACATCTTGCTGGAAAAGTTATTAGATAAATCTGATAACATTGGGGAAAAGATTATCATTGATGATAATGGAAGGGAAGATGTAGAATACAAACAATAGTTTGTAAATAGCAGAGGCAAGGAAGATTTGGATAGAAATTTTATAATTTATATGGTAAAGGAGAATGTACAACATATAGATGTCAGTGGAATTCAGTTAAAAACAAATTGTAAAGGGGAAGTTGAGGAATTATGGAAGATGAAGTCAGTGAAGAAAAGGGATAGCAAGAAGGAGAAATTAACCACAGGAATTTGTATCAGTGAGAACAGAGGACAATAATAAATTAATATTTGGAAATCTGGAGGAACAGAAGTGACAGTGGCAGAAGAATTGAATCAGCAGCATAATGAAAGTGATGACCAATTACAAAGTAAACTTTGGGATACTGGATGGACAACAAAAGAAACACATGACCAAGAGGTCACGGAAACTTTCAACTTTGGGAGTCTGATGCAGGAGCATTCGGGCCTAGTCAGCAATGTGATAGCATGGTCACATGTTGTGACTAACAAGGGGTTGGAAGACAATAGTTTAATTAATTTTATTTATTTAAATATATGAGAGTGTCTATTTATTGGAAAATATGAGAAAAGGGTATATGTGGCTGATTGATCCTCCCTGTGTGGAGATCAGGCCAAACAGTTAGATTTATTTGGCTAGAATAGAATATGAGGAATTTTAAAAGCTTGATTTAGCATTGGTTTAGAAAAGAGTGGGTTTGAAGAGACTTTTTAGGAGAGGTTGAGAGATTTCTGGTTCTGAACCAGAATTGGTTCATGAATCCATTTATTTGTATAAATTGTGTCTTTTTGTATAATCAGGGTTGGAGAGAGCGAGACAGAGAGAGGATTCGAGAGCATCTGGAAGCCTAGGAGTAGCATAGGAGAAGAAGGCCACAAACTAGAATAATCAGGCCGAGAGGGGCAGAGAGCCTCAAAATTGTATTTATGTGTTTCTGTGTGTACATACAGAGAAAGTAATGACTCTGTATTGTTTATTGGAAATAAAAACAGTGTTGTGTGCATAGTGTATAACCAACCGTGGAGGCTTTCAATGCTTGCTTTTCTATGTAACGGCTGTTAGTGATGTTATCACTGTGTTTTTCATGCTTTTTCAATGGAATAATTGTCTTAAAGGATCAGTTAGTGGGTGCATTCCTTTGTTTTGGTTTCGTAGGCGAGAAACCTGAAATACACTGAGTTTTGGCGAAAAACACATTAGACTAAAGAATCAGGACTTCAAATTGTTATAGAGTAGATTTTTGTTGCCATCGGGTCCGTAGAACCCAGTCACATTGACCCCTGTGTGTATGTCCTCGTCGCATTTCCAGAAGTCATTTCCAAAGGGAATCGCGCTAAAACACTTAGCAGATTCATTGAAATGGACTTGAAATTTTATGTAATGGAGTGTTGAGTGCTATCAGGTCTAGCATGTGTTATCACATTGCTTAAGTGGAGCGGCACGATAAAGATTTGACCCAACCCTTGCGGCTTGCGATTGTCAACTTATATTGCATCTGCATATCGGAGCAGGGTTTATATATATATATATATATATATATATATATATATATATATATATATATATATATATATATATATATATATATATATATATATATATATATATATATATATATATATATATATATATATATATATATATCTATATATATATTAAAGCGGCCATTGAAAATCGCCGATAGCGATAGTGATATCACATCGGACCAAGGGATAGCGCCGATAGTGGGAGCCTTATGCCTGTCGATCACCGATATTGTGATTCATTCTGAGCCATTGGATTGACTATATCCGGATCTGCGGTAAAACCCCATATATGTGTTTTAAAAGTGGAAAAGCTTTGTTTAAGCCTTTTCCAAAGGTTTTGGGTCCCGAGAAGGATTAAAGCGCAGTTTTAATATTTGAAGGGTCTTTTGGATCCCGAAAGGGAAAAAAACCATTGTTTTCAAAGGTTTTGGGTTCTAATAGTAACAATCGGAGTTTCAAGCCTAAGGGGGTTCAGTGGGGTGATTGTTGGGTTTTGTAAACCCATTTGTGGATTTAATAAAGTCATAGTTTCCGTTGCACCAACTGCCAATAACACATGAAAACCCCTTGAAATTTGGGTGCATGACAGTGAAGTGGACCTATCTCTGGGTGACAATTGGAAGGGACATGGATCACTAGGTAGTGTCTTAGCATGATGACAATGTAATGAGGTGGTGACCAAAAATTACACTATTCATAAGCTACACAAGGTTCCATGGCCTTTTCTACTTCACACACAAACACTATGATAAGATATTTCTTTATAGACATGTTATGAGTACCCTCCCACAATGCATGTGGATAAAAAGGGTAATTTTCAAATCAAGGGCCAAGATACACATGGAGAATAGATTAATAATTATTGAGTTCTTATCTTTCAAGGGTTATAACTTGAGTTCTTAAAATTCAAATTAGGTAAACAAGATCTCATTGGGAAGCTAGAGACATGGGGAATAACTTGGAAATGGTTTACATGGTTGTAATGATTGATAGCATGCCTAGAAAATCAAAACACAATCATGACTATCTATCTTGGTAGTATTTTATTTTTGAAAAAGGATTTATTAAAAGGATTTTCTAAATTTTTAAATTGGGTCTCAAATGTGGAAACATATATCAAAGTTCATAATACCAAAATGATTTTAATTCATTGTAAAAAGGGGAAAAAACCCTAACCATAAAGCAGTTCGGAGAGAATGAAGATAATATTATAAAAGAAGATATGAAATGCATTTAAGAATTTAGAGAAGAGGAAATCTTTCCAAAGGCAATTTTTACCTTTCCAAAATTTGTGAATTAGCATACTTCCCTTTCTCCCTCATACTTTCTTCTACCTATTTGTTTCCCCTAAGTTTTCCATTTTTTCTATGTAAGGAATATTTAGGGTTGATCAAATCTTTGTATTCTTCTAGGAATTTCCCATAATATTCCAAGTCTGAAGGAGAAAAATCCCTACTTGTAAAAAGTAATTTGCAATATTATTTCAATTTATCTAATTGTCATTAAGAACTTGTTGAGGTTGTTTCAACCTTCTTGTTTCAGACATTGTTAAACTTGTTACATTTGGATATTATTATTAATTTCTCCCACAAAGAGATATTCAAGTGTCATCTATGTTTTACGAATTTGTGTGGTTGATGCATTAATGAATTCCTGAGTACATGATGCTTTACATATTCTTTTGATATTAACAAAGCAATCCTTCATTTTATTTTCCTTTCATCTTGCAAAGTAATAATTAATTCTAGATTCACATTACTTTAAAAGAAAGGAAAGATATTTTATTAAGAGCAAAGCCTATAGATAAAATATTTTGTAATTATATTTATTCTTTTTTATGATGTTCTTAACAAGAAAATTTTCTATATGATAGATTTATTACAATATTAGACAGGGTTTCTTATTTAGCACTCACCCTTTGCATTCATCTGAGGACATAAGAACAATATTCCATATATAAAGAGAGGAGTACCACCTCTATGAAAATGAGGAGAATATTTCTTGCTCCCCAAAAGTTTTTCTCTCAATGTTGGTCATTTCTCCTTGTCAAGAAAAAAATAGTCAACATCCCCCAAATGTTTTTCGCTGATCTCTATAATATTTACACCTTTCTTGGATACCTTGTCCTTTGGTACTTCAAGCCTTAGTGAAGAAGCAAAAATATAAGCACCAACATCTATGAGTGTGATACTTTCCTACAAGTACTTCTCTCAATATAGTAATAATTTATCCAAATCAGTTAAAGATATTTTGTGTGAAGGACTACCATAAAATATATTGTTATCCTTAGCTTCACCTTACAACATTTTCACTATCACTTCCTTCTTCTTCTTGGTTTGGTTTACCCTTACCATTTTCTTCACTATCATATTCTTCCTCTTCCTTAATTACTTTAACCTTGAATCTTGCAATGATCCTTTCCAATTTATTACCTCTCAACACTTCAATTTATTTTTTAATGTTTTTCTCATATTAAATTCTACAATTTATTTTTCATGTGTGTATTCTACCTTTTTCAATATATTTTTAATTTCATCATTTAAATTTTCAATTAATTTTTCCTTCTCCTTTTAATTCTTCACAATTATAATGTCAATAATGACTACAATGTTTAATGGAGGTACATTCAAAACCCATGGTAGAATTTCCAACTCTTTGTTCAAGTCTGCTGATATTTTCTTTATCTGTATTCTATGCATCATGAAAACTTGTATATATTGCATCAATTTCCTCCTTGAATTCAACTTGAATTCTATCTACATCCCTAGGTAAATTTGCAATAGTATCCTCCTTGTATTTTATGTTTATGTTTCTTTCCTTTATGATACACAACTATTTTTTAAGCCTTGCAATATGCTTTATGGATTCAACAATATTATTATCCTTTTCTTTACACAATTCCTTCATGTTTTATATAGAGGAAGCATCCTCCATTGAAACTAGTACTTTGAAATACGTCATTTTATCAAATAGTAAAAACATAAAGCAATCACCAAAAATATATGTTGGACTATGTAAAAGTATTCTTGGAGACAAACATAATAAAGGCATTGTACTCAATTTCCAATTGTTGTAGGGGAGATATCAAATAGGATCTTTAGAGGAATGCAATAAGCTTCATTACTTGGTTCAAAACCATTATCCACAACTTCCTATCCCTAAGCTTCATTTTCATATCCATGTAAATATTTTGAAATTTGGTAGTAACAACTTCTTCAAGGGTGACTAAATTATTGAAATTTCCCACAAATTCCATAATGATCTTTGAAAATTGTTTATGTACTTCTTATAAAGTCATAGCAGTAGTAAATCCTTTAGGGGTGCTTAAACCATTGGAATTTCCCACACTTTTCACATTGTTCTCTAGAGACTATTTAGGTACTTCCTCATTCTTTTTCTACATTTTATTTCTCCTTATATAGGTTTCAATACTCTTTGTTTAAATATAATTGGGTCAATATAATTCAATATTCTTTTATAGTGCGCTCAGGAAGCTTAACCCTCCCCATTTAACTCTCTTCCTAGGAAAGATATAATTTCTTAGTCAATAGATGAGGGACATCTATGTCCCTATCTTCAACCAATGTATGACCAATCTCATCTAGTTACCCATAATATCGTACTTGTGATTATTAATAATGGTCCCAAGTACAATTTGAATCAAGGCTTTGTATACTCCTAGGGGAACACTGTGCATTTTTTAACTATTCATGGGAACATATACCTTTTCCCCCCAAAATCTATTGGTTTCTCAATCTTTTCTAGCATGGAGATTTTCTCGAATTTAAACATTGCTCCCCCTCTACATAAAATTTATATTACTTTGGCAACCAAATTGGGGTCCAGATAAACCCTCTTCCCAAAAATTATCAATTCCATGGCCCCAATATTTTAAATACAATGGCATCATCTATCTCCTTATTTTAAAAATTGAATTATCCATAAAAAAATTCATACAACTCTAGTTTTCTGAAGATATTTAGCATCCATATTGACCGATTATTTTTATCTCTTCATGCATCAAGATACTCTTGGAATTTTTTCACTGTGAACCTATCATCTTAGAAAACCCACATTTCAATTTCTACCATGGTAGAGGATGCCTATCCTTCCATTACTACCATGGTAAAGGATGCCTCTCCTTCAATTACCACCATGATAGATGATTCCCCTGTTTCAATTATGGCCATGGTTGTTTGGTTTCATAAATTTAACCCATGGACAATTAGCATGTTCACAACAATTTTGTATATCTACTTAGTTAGCCAAGAACTGGTTTTGATTATGCATGCTCAAATGTTTTTATATGGATTTAAAAGATATGGGTAAATGAAATGAGTGTGATTCCAAATAACGTATCTCATATAAAGTAATTAAACTTTTATAAAGAGAATAAAAAAAATTATAAGGTAATTTAACTCAGATATAAACACACACTTAATCTCAAAGATGGCTAAGAAAGTTATCTTCCACACATTTGAGATAAACTATAGGTTTTGGAGACTTACAAGCACTTTCAATTTAGATTTTATGACTTCGGCATGCCTATTTGTCCTATGATTGCATTCTTTGAGCTTTTGACATGCATTTTTGTAAATTGTGAAAATATTGACAATTTTGTTTCAAGAACAATAAAATGTAGGGGTGGATTCATGGTACAAGGTCAAAATCGCTTACAAATAATTGAATGTATAATTCAAATCAAATGTCATAGCATGCTTTGAATCTGAACTTGGCCTTAATGGGCATTTAAACAACAATTGTGTGCATTTTCTTTCAATGTGAAAAATAGTGTCAAAGGCTTGTTTTGAAGGAAAATTTAGTGTGTTTCAAGATGAATCGAGGAAATGTATGCCATAGAGTATGGACCATGTTACCTATCGATATACAAGTAACCCTAGGGGGGGATTTTACTACATTCCAATTTTCTAGCCAACAACCCTACCATGATCCATAGATTACTAGCCTCTATTGTGAGGTACCTAAATGATTTTTTTGCATTCAAAGTGCTTGCATTTAATATTTAAAGCATTATAGTATAGATCATAGGTTGAAGTTGGATTATAGATTGTTATTGGTTGTGTACCTGTTCCCTTACTTCAGCTCAGTGGTTATCATGTGTCCCTAGTTCAGTGTGACCATCCTTAGGGTCTTTCCTTTCATTGTTTAGGAGGGGCATAGATAGGAGGCTCTGATGATGGTAGCACTCCATGTTATTCATACTTAACACTTGTCATTCCCTAACATTCATTATCCTAAATTTTGATTGGTTTTTGTCAACTGCTCATACTAGTTCCCTGTTGGTCATGTCCTATGAGAAAAAGGGGTTGAAAATATTCAAGGTTGATGCAACTATAAGAAAAGAAAAAGCATAATCCAAAATAAAAAATAATGGAAAGGGATGTAGAGAAAGAAAAAGCTGATTTTATCTTGATCTCTGCCCCCTCTTATATATCCACTCATCCTATAGAGTATTCATGTATATTTTGCATATCAAAGTAAAAGGTACTCTAAGTAAACATCTTGACCTTGATAAAGTAATAAACTTCCCATCATTAAATGGGATTATATCATCATTATTGCTTGATGTATCAATAAAGATTACTAAACAAGCCATATCAAGGAAAGAAAGAAAAGGTCAAATTTCGGGTCTTGGAAAAAAAAAGACAAGGGGAGATAAGTCACACAACTAAGTGATCCCTCTGCAAAAACACCCATGGACAATGGTTTGCATAACCTAGTATAAGGCTATGATCCCTTTCAGGAAGTAAACCCCAAGAAACAAAACTTATCACTTACACCTATCTTTTGAAAGAGTCATACTAAGAACTATTCTTCCCCTTAGGGTTGGAAGCACCTAATAAGGTCATGTGATAACCCTTCTATATCTAAGTGGGGTAACTTTTGCACAATCATAAGCTAGTAGGACATTTGAAGATGATACTTGTGTGAGGTAATTTGATGAATTTAACATTGAATATGGTCTATCTTGATGCTTTTATAGCTCTTACTCCCATGATTTTTACCTCACTTGATTCCTTGAGTATTTGTTAAGTTATTTTTATAATATCAATCAATATCTCTTGAGGGATGCTATGATGCTCGTCCAACACTTTGAAGAGATTTTCCAATCATATTCTCTAGTAATCCAAGACACTTGATGATAGATGTTGGAGCCTGTTATGAAACCAGCTCACAAAAAGATAGAAAAGAGAGATCACGCCTTAGAATTCAGCCTCTTCGAGGGGGCAACCTCCTTTACATTACATAAATGAACAATTCTTGGATGATACAAATGACAAAACCTCCTTTCTATATATAGGAGTCTAAGGAGTCACAATATAATCCAGCCGACCTAACAATAATAATATAAAGCCACAAAAATAACAATAGAGGGATTCTATGGGGCACAGAAATAACAATATGGGGGTAATAGGGGCACAACAATATAAATAGGGGGTATAACTACAATAGTAATGGGGTAATCACTAGTATTATAGGGACCCAACATGCCCCTCTCCTTCAAAAAAGTGTTGTCCTCAACGCTTGAGTAGTTCTGGATACTTCTGCATAAAATTCTCATCCTCCCATGTGGAATCTTCAGCGGATAAGTTCTTCCACTTGATAAGATACTCTGAAATTGATCGATTTCGTAGCTGTCGAGTTCTTGTTTCTGTGACTGCTTCCGGTTCCAATATAATTTTTCCTTCCTCGTCAAGTTCTGGCAATATTGTTTGAATTGGGAGCTTGTCACCTATAACCTTCTTTAAACATGAAACATGGAAAACTGGGTGCAATCGAGAAGCTGCAGGAAGCTCCAATTTGTATGCCATAGTACCAATCTTTTGCAACACCTTGTACGGACCATAATACTTTGGTGATAATTTATTATCCTTCTTAGCTTGCTTTAGGGACATTTGCTTATATGGTTGTAGCCGTAGGAATACCCAATCACCTACATCAAAACTTCTTTCACTGCGATGTTGATCTGCCTGTTGTTTCATTCTATTTTGTGCCAACACGAGGTTATCCTTTAAGAGTTGGAGGACTTGTTGTTGATGTTCGATGTGATGTTCCACTGCCTGAACCTTAGAATTTTCTCTTAAATATGATGTGATGGATGGTGGTTGATACCCATAAAGTGCCATAAATGGGGTCATTTTTGTTGCTGTATGGAAGGAAGTGTTATACCACCATTCAGCCAGAGGCAACCATTTGACCCATTGTGTCTGTTTATCAGATACAAAGCAACGAAGATATCCTTCCAAACATTTGTTTACTATCTCAGTTTGCCCATCAGATTGAGGATGATAAGATGAGCTATGAGCTAACTGAGTACCAAGACAAGAAAATAATTCTGTCCAAAAATTTCCAGTGAAAATGGGATCTCTGTCACTTACAATAATCTTTGGGTTTCCATGTAGCTTTTGAACTGTTTCCATAAATGCAGTAGAAACTGTACTGGCTTTAAATGGATGTGATAATGCACAAAAGTGTGCATACTTGGTAAGTCTGTCAACTACCACCATGATGACACTCTTTCCCTCAGACTTGGGTAAACCTGTGATAAAATCCATTGAAACCTCCTCCCAACGTTGGCTTGGAATGGATAAAGGTTGTAATAGACCCGGTGTCTTAATTGTTTCAACTTTATTTTGTTGGCAAACCAAACATTCCGCCACAAACTTTTGAATATCTGATTTAAGGCCATCCCAAAAAAATTCCTTCTTAACCCTGTGGTAAGTTTTTAAAAATCCTGAGTGCCCTCCTAAGGGAGAAGTGTGCAATTCCATAAGAATCTTTTGTTTTAGCTGGGAATTCTTACAGAGGTATAAGCGATCTTTGTACCATAACGAATCATTTTGCCAGCTAAATGTATCAGAAGTACTGGAATCTTGTTGTAGCTTTCGAATAAGTGCCCACACTTCTTCGTCATTCTTCCATTCCTCCCTTGCTTCGTTTATCCAATCTGGTTGGATAATAGAAATGGCACACAACAATGCTTCCACATCCTCATCCTTTCTTGAGAGTGCATCTGCCACCACATTTTGCTTCCCTTTTTTGTAGATGATTTCAAAGTCATAACCCAACATCTTTGTGACCCACTTTTGTTGCTCTTCAGAGGATAATCTTTGTTCTAAAAAGTATTTAAGGCTATCATGATCCGTTTTTACCTTGAAGTGTCTTCCCATTAGGTAGGGTCGCCATTTCTTAAGTGCATGGAGTATTGCCAACATTTCCTTCTCATAAATAGCTTTGCTTAAAAACTTTCCCTTGATTGGACGACTTTCAAAAGCAATGGGTCTTTCATCTTGCATTAGAACAGCACCAATTCCATTTCCTGAAGCATCACATTCCACAATAAAGGTTTTTGTGAAGTCCGGTGTAGCTAAGACCGGTGCTTGGCACATTGCCTCTTTAAGATGTTCAAAGGCCTTTGTTGCTTCCGGAGTCCATGAAAATGAATCTTTCTTCAATAATGTTGTTAGAGGTGCTGCTATTCTCCCATAATTCTTAACAAACTTGCGATAATACCCTGTCAACCCAAGAAATCCTCGCAGATGCTTTATGGATGTGGGGATTTTCCATTCCTTAATGGCTTTAATTTTGCTAGGGTCTACCTTAACTCCTTCATGAGATACAATATGACCCAAATATTCCACCTCCTGGACTCCAAAGAAACATTTGGATCTTTTTGCATATAATTGTTTCTCCTCCAATAGTTGTAGCACCCTGTCAACATGTTCAACATGATCCTTCCAAGACTTGCTGTAGATTAGTATATCATCAAAAAATACTAACACAAATTTTCTAAGGAATGGTTTGAAAATTGAATTCATCAAACCTTGAAATGTTGAAGGTGCATTGGTAAGGCCAAAAGGCATGACCAAAAATTCATAATGACCCTCATGAGTTCTAAATGCCGTTTTCGGAATGTCTTCAATCTTCATTCTGATTTGATGATATCCCGAACGAAGATCCAACTTGGTGAAGTAAATTGATCCATGCAATTCATCCAGTAATTCATCAATAACAGGAATGGGGAACTTATCTTTAATAGTGAGCTTGTTGAGCTCCCTATAATCTGGACACATGCGCCATGATCCATCCTTCTTGTGCACCAATACTACTGGAGCTGAGAAAGAACTTTGACTCGGTTGAATTATACCAGCCTCTAGCATTTCTGCAACCATACGTTCAATTTCACTTTTTTGGACATAGGGATATCTGTACGGCCTGATGTTTGGAGGAACACTTCCTGGAATCAGATGAATAGCATGATCATGATCACGCATAGGTGGGAGACCTTTGGGAGTCTCAAATACCTTGGAATGATTGTCCAGGACTTTTTGGAGATCTGGAGAAATAGATGATTCCAATGTGGAAACATCTAGCGAACATAATTGTGCAATTACACCTCTTTGCTCCTTTTTTAGAAGCTTTGTCATGCCATTAGAGCTGATTATCTTTCCTGGTTTCCCTGCAATACCCCTTAATTCAACTTCCTTTCCTTCCATAGAAAATTTCATGAAAAGTTCTTGAAAATTAAAAGCTATTGTACCCAAGGATTGTAGCCATTGGACTCCTAGTACAACATCAGCACCTCCCATTGGAATGGAAAGCATTGGGCTAGTCAATACATATTCTCCCATGGATAGCTTGATATTATGGCACTTTCCAGAACAATTTATTGTTCCTCCATTTGCAATCATCACTTGACACTCTGGTGCTGGATATAGGAAGCAATTCAATTCTTTTGCTACCCTACAATGAATAAAATTGTGGGTGCTTCCTGAATCAATCAACACTATTACCTTTTTCTTCTTGATTTGTCCTTCTATCTTGATGGTTTGAGGAGTGGTAATTCCCGCCAATGCATTACAAGATATGGTCGGATTTATTTGTTCTTCATCTAGGCTTTGTTCCTGGAATATATCCTCTTCTTTTGACCTTTCTTGCTCCTTTTCTTCTTCCTCTTCACAATCTATGTAGAATAATTTCTTCTCAGCACACTTATGACCTTTTGTGTATTTGCTATCACAATTGTAACAAAGCCCTTTTGCTCTTTTTTCTTCCAATTGTTGTGGTGTCAACCTTGTAGGTTGTGGAAGACTATGGGCAACAACACTTCCGTCTTTATAGTTGTGAGTGGTATGCTTCCTAGTTGCCATAATTTTGCTTTCCATTTTTCTTGCTAACCTGAATGCCTTCTCTAATGAATCAGGTTCCCAAAGGCGCACATCATGTTGGATATTATCCTTTAAAGACCCTATGAACACATCAATCCTATGCTCCTCTGGAATATCTTTTACCCTTATGTTCAATTTTTGGAACTCCTCAATGTGCTCCATTATTGAACCCTTTTGTTTGAGACTTATCAATTGGCTAAAAAAAGTGTTGCTTTTTGTATCCTCATAATGTGCTATCAATTCTTCCGTAAAAATTGCCCAAGTGATAAATTGTTTACGAGAACAAAGCCATTGATACCATACAAACTGATTTGGTTCCAAATATAAAGTTGCCATACGTACCTTTTGTGTGTTTTGCACATTATTGAGATCGAAGAATTGCTCCATCTGTAATATCCATGTGGCGGGATCCTTGCCATCAAACTTCCTCATATCGATTTTTGGAACATGGTGAGTCTTCGATCCAACATTAGAGTCTATGGAATCATGATTAACATTTCTTTTGTTCTCATCATGAGTTTCCTTTACTACCTTTTCACCATTAGTGACCCTTTCTTGTAGCAACTTCTTCAATTCATCCATCTTATCATCCATGCCATCAATTTTAGCGTCCATGCCATTCACCTTAGCTTCCATGCCATCCATCTTAGCTTCCATGCCCTTTATCTTAGATTCCACGCCATTTACCTTAGATTCCACGCCACTTATCTTAGCTTCTGTTAGCTTTTGTGAGCGTGACATTTGTTGCACTTGTTCTTGTAATTTTGATATATCATGTAGCATTTCTTCCTCTTCTTCATGAGTCATGCTAGAGCTTTCAGGTTCCTTACTAGGTGTTTGCATTTTCTTTCCTCGGGGCATCAGTTACCGATAATAATGCTTTACTATGCCCTTTGAATTCCGTTAAACCAAGCTTACACAAAAATTAAAAAAAAAACTACACACCTTTTTTCACTTTATAGAAGCCTGATATTGAATCTGATGTATCTCTGTAATTTCGGATCATCCAGTTCTGAAATTGCTACCTGTAGTAGCCTTCTGCGTCCTCTTTCCAATGCCACAAGTCTGAGCCAAATTGGATTCTCCAAGGAAGAGTTATGTGAAATCTCCCACAGTGACTTGCTTTTAGACTGGTTCAGTAGAGCGAACTTGTACGACGTGCCACGAGTCACTGTTTCAACCTTTGAATCTGAAACACACATACAAAAAACTACAGTCCGTCCTCTTTCTGTACCTTCTTACGAAATTTCAATCCGATCCCCAGAGAGAAAGTTATGACGATTTTCCCCAGGTCACCTGTTTTGAATGTAATTCAGGAGTCTGCAAAAAGACCAACTTCCTCAGATCATATCTCCGCAAATATCGCGCGAAAAGCTCTGAAATTCGGACCCAAGGTTCAGCGTGATTTCTTCTCAAATGGGTTTTTTTTGCGACTTCTGAAACGTCACAGAAAAAAAGTTATAGCGAAAATTCCACGATGACCTGTTTGGAGCAGCGAAACCCTAGAATCCAAAGCTCTGATACCAAATGTTATGAAACCAGCTCACAAAAAGATAGAAAAGAGAGATCCACGCCTTAGAATTCAGCCTCTTCGAGGGGGCAACCTCCTTTACATTACATAAATGAACAATTCTTGGATGATACAAATGACAAAACCTCCTTTCTATATATAGGAGTCTAAGGAGTCACAATATAATCCAGCCGACCTAACAATAATAATATAAAGCCACAAAAATAACAATAGAGGGATTCTATGGGGCACAGAAATAACAATATGGGGGTAATAGGGGCACAACAATATAAATAAGGGGTATAACTACAATAGTAATGGGGTAATCACTAGTATTATAGGGACCCAACAGAGCCCCTTAAAGGAGTGTTGGCTTTGATGAAGACTTATCACTAATGATGTGACCCTCCTCCATCCCCAAGACCATGCATGATGATCTTTGATGCTATAATGTTAACTAGGAGAGATGGCATGTCGTAGAATGACTAGATTCCCCCAAATTGGCCTTGCAACTTCTTCATGGACATTGAACTTCTCTTGATGATGATTGATGGTGTCGATAAATTGAAACCCTTTTGGAGGGTTAGATGCACCATCTACCTTGATGGCACCATGCCCTATCTTGATGATGTCATTCTAGTACCTCACTTGTTCATGGTGTGAGCCTTTTGGAGTATGACATGGGCTTATGAGGGTTGTTTTGGTGATGTAATACCTCATTAAGGTGGAGAAGTATGACTTATGGGATTGATCTACTCATTGCACTTTAACATGGAGGGACACACCTTTTCCATGATGAAATCACCCTTGAAGGACAATAAAATCAAATGTGTGGGTTATTTGAGGCTTATTTTGATTTTTTCATTGATTTGACTATCTTTGGGGGTCAACTTGTGACCTATCCACCCTATATGACGGATTTAATTATTTTTAGGGGCTTAAGTTTGATTTGAGGAAATTTAACTTGGTTACCAACATATAAATAATGGGAGTCGATTTCTTCTTGGGAGATTGTCACACTTGGATTATTACAACTCTTCATTAGTGATCTTTCTATCTAGTATGCAATGGAGGCCTTGCTTAGTGACTTTCTTGGGTGGATATTGGATGTTGCATGGTGAAGTAAGTTATTTTATTTGACTGAACATGGTTTTATGCTCCATGGTATGTAAATTTTTGTGTTAAAATAGTTTATTTGGTATTTGCTTCATTGTCCCATGTTGAGTGAAACCCTTCCTCTAAGTATTTGAGGAATATAGATAGGTTTTTATTTCACTTAATTATCTGAAAATTTGAGAACCTAAATTGCAAACACTTAGTTAAGTTATTTTATTTTCCATATTTTTATTTGTATTTTGAAATGCTTCAAGAGAAACCCTGGAAAATTTTCTATCCTAGACTCTAATTGTCCTATATGTAAAAGGAACTTGTGGTATTCTTTTAAAACCCTAAGCTAGTTTTTATTTTTTCTTTATGGTAAATTAGGGTCAAATTAAAGTAAAATCTAACATTTTTTGCATTTAATAACTTGTTGATATATGCCCTAGAGTTATGTTATGATCCTGAATTATGCATGAACGAAATGAAATACAGATTTAAATAGAAACACAAAGCTACAGTGAAAACCGAACTTCAATTCATTAATAACAAAATATTGAAAATTGTTTACATGCAAAATGGAAATAAACTAGTTCGGGCGATGATATCTTATCTCTATGAAGATATGTAACTGTGTTACAATGACTCTCACGGGACTTTTTATTATCTAGAAACAAGGGGAACCCCCAAACATCCAAAAACCTAACCCTAGGGGATGAAGCGTCAAAATTTTAACTTCCTGAGGTCATAACTTTGGCATACGATCTTTGTTTGACGTGTACAATACCTCGTTAAAAATATCTATCTGAGAACTACAACTTCCAAATGAAAACCCTATTGTTTTTTTATTAGTTTTCCTATTTTTTTAAAAACCGTCGTTTTAGGGCCTCAAAACGCCCCTAGAAGTTCAAGACCCATAAAATTGTCAAAATTTGTAAATTGTGCTACAATTAAGGAAACTAAAAGAAACATTATTTAGGGTCCAAGTGGAAATGGCAGGTGGCCAACAATATCCACCTACATCAATCCTTACCCTTTAGGAAGTAATGCTCCCCATTGCGTTGAGTGCCTCCATGAGATGGGGAAATTTTCACTGAACTTGGTCCCTGGTGAGCCACTTGCCTTGGTGCAAGAGTTGGCCAGCTTTAGCATAACATATGTATATATAGAATTTAATCAGCACATCAATCATCTCAACATCAACATCATCAACCTCTACTTGATGACACAACTACGACAATGACTATCACATTTCATGCATAACGAACACATATACAATTGACATGCATGCATGACAAACACATTCCTCCCATCCATTCCAAGTGTTTTAACCTTAGAGCTCTAATACCAATTTGTTGATGAAAACTTGACTAAACTAAGGGCGGGGGGGGGGGGAATCAATTTAGTACATTCATGGACATTAATTTATTTTCTTTAAAACTCAAATAATGACTAGCAAATTGAATATGTGAATAATAAGTAATAAGCAAAGAAAAACATCACATCAACACATAATAACAACATATATTGACACCAGATATAAGTGGAAACACATAAAGGGAGAAAACCATGATTTTGTTATTGTTTTGATGCAAAGGAAATATCCTACTCCCTTATTACATATGCTTTTTTGAAGGCTCCAACCTACAGGAGGTTGCTACCTCAATTTTATGCAAGCTGAAACATGCAAGGAAGTTCCAACTCCCATATGTTTTATGTAGGATACAACCCACAGGAGGCTCCTACGTCAACAAGCTCTAACCTGATATTTATGAAGCCACTACTTGAAAGGAGACTACAATCCCCTAATGCAAACAAGAAACAACAATGTGTTGGTTTACCTAGTCATAAATTCTACATATCTCCATCTTCATTTCTGCCTCTTCTTCCCTTCAAATCTACTTCACATAAACTTCATATGTGCTAGGTAACTAATGCATAACACCTCAATCATCTCTCACACATTCTCCAACTCTCTAACCACCATTTCCTTCCAAAATCACATCTTTTATAAAGTTATTTTGTTGGTTGTTTGTTTCCCACAAGAATGTGAAGTGAATAGGCTTGACTCTTTGCCTTCCACTCATTTGTTTCCAAACTTTCATATTTTGAATATTAGAAAACAAAAATAAGTGCAACATCCAATATTATTTTCATCCACGTGTAATAATTAAATTCATTGACATAATGTCAACATCATGAAACATTATAGTTATAACATATGACTATATAATTGAGCAGTTATTCCTCATTATCAATAACAACATTTTCCATTAATGCATCATAATAATCTCTGCAACATCTTTACCTTTGCCTTGAACTTGCATCACAACATCTTCATGTCATTGTCTCAACATCCTTTCCTTTGATGTCATGGAGTCTTTCCTTTGTTGTTATGGAGTATTTCCTTGAATCACAGCAATTTTCTCCAACAAACCAGTCTTCAAATCAATCTTATACACAACACATACAAACATCATTGTTTTGCCAAGCCATCAAGGTATTTGTTTCTCCTTTGTTGCTCTTCTTTCTTCTCTTCTAGTGTTCCCTATTGTTGCTCCTTTTCTATCAATGACAACAACACTATCAATCTCCCCCTTTGGAATTGATGGTAAAACACTTCTCCTCTCCTCTACTTACCTCCCCCTTTGACATCAATGACAAGGGGTTTAAATATGTCATGTAGCCCTCCAATCACCATGAGATGCCACCAATGCATTAATGCTCTATAATCTACAATATTTTGTCCTACACAAATAATATTGACACACTCATTGAATGAACGTCACTCCAAATGACCAATTAGGACTACTTTAGATTGAGCACTGCTCTAAAATAAATATTGCTCCACGTGACATATAAATAGTGCTCCAAATATGCTTCAATATGTATTATCATTGCAAGAGTGTTGTAGAACATTGTTGTGAGAACAATTTGTAAAGTATTGCAATTGTATGTATATAAACAATAAACTCCAAATAATAAATATATTGCACATTGTTGTGAGAGGATACGAACACATAGACCATTAAATATATGGGACATTAAATCTATGAGGCATGTATTGCAATGCATAGACCACCATATATATGGACTCATTTTAAGGTCGGCATGTATGAACGCATCTTTCTAGAATTTGACACTCTTTCATGGTCATGAAAAAACTTCTCACTCCAAATAACACTCGAAATCTCATGATATTTTCACTAGTTGATTCATCCTAGATCTCAAGGAAGAAATATATCAAATACTAGGCAAATGGAAGAATCTTCTCAATTAGAACATACAACAAATATAATATTTCAACTCCTTGAATCAAATTCTTGAAGAACTTATGCATATTAGAAGAAAAGTTCAAGGAATATTGGAACACGTATTGCAAAATATTTGGCATAATACCAACTTCCATTTGAATATAATTACCAATCACTTGCTTAAGGGTCACACCAATAAGAGGAGCCATGACCTTGAAAATATATTCGATCAGTGCTAATTCAGGGATATTTATTAGGTGGGAAGCATTAAGCATTGCCCCAAAAGCACATATATAACACTGAATGTAGCTATAAAGGATATCTCTGCCCACATAAACATTGAATGCTACTACAAAGGCACATATATAACGTTGATATATATATGTGGCTTTCCATGATATTCATTATCCATGATTATAAACATTTGAAATTTGTTACCAAATATTTTGTTATATAACACTCGAATGTTGTTACCAAAGACTATCTACATAACAATTTTTGTCCACACATTTGAGCGCTCTCCGGTGTCTTTGCACATGGAAGAATCACATTGAAACTAACTATAGTTTGTTGAACCGTGATTTGGAAAAGAAATATATGTAATTTGAAAAATGATATATCGTTGGAGCATTCTCCAATGTTGAACATATCCTTGTCCATGGATTGTTGGAGCATTAGACCATATATCATTGAAAAGTATATATATATATATATATATATATATATAACCAACATTCAAATAATAAGGTCCCTATGTTTTCCAACATTGTTCAACGCTAGTAATGTATGCACTCAAATTTTGAGTAGGTCATAGTTGCTTACGCACAGAGGTCGACAAACACTTTTGACTCTCTCTGCAACAAATTTAATGCTGAAATTTAAAGCACATAGAATTTTTCAAATTCTCTCACCCTTGCGATAATAATATAACATCCCCATCTTTTATAGCTACCATAATATATAATTCCATCATATAGTGCCATACATCAATGTCGTGGGGAGTTCTATTTCAATTATTTCTGCCTTTTCAGTTACAACAAGGCTCAAATCAACAATGGGAGTTATCCGGAATGATACATTTCAATAAGCAGTTGATGATCATGTTGCCCAAGGACAGGTCTATAAAGGTGGCAATAGTCAATTGATGATCATTTCACGTTAGAATCTACGAGGGGGGCATGGAAGGTTTCTCTCTATGCTTCCCAAACTTTTGAGTCCATCTTATATGCGCTACACAACACAAGATTACACAAATACATAGATGGACATACATGTAATGTATGTATTTTAGTATTGGTGTGGCATCAATATCGATATGGCATCAAAACATGTAAGGAAATAAGAGAGGGAATAAAAAAATGTTTAGGGCTTTGGTTATCTCATATTTCTTGTATTAAGAAGATAACTCAAAATTCTTTTAACAAACTTTGTTGTGTCTTATGAGAGTGCAATAGCCTATAGCCTGCCACCTTAGCATCACCATGTTACATGTTGTGACGTATTATAATATATCAATCGATTATATTATTCAACCACATAAACCAATGTTGCCTCTTAACAATGATCGCCAAATATATTATTCATCAATGCAAATATATAATGAGAGTGCTCTCAGGAAAATCATATAAGGAATATTGCATATAGAATGCTCTCCAATAATATAATAACATTGGTCCAACATGATAAACACTGCTCCATGTATTATAAACGTTCAACTTTAATACATGAACTTTAGTATGACATGTAATGTATTGACACAATAAAACTACTCCAACATTAAAACATAACATAAGGCTGCTCCATGCAATGTATTGATGTTGTGAATTAACACAATATATTTTCAATTATATTAATGTTGGATTATTGTTGCTCCATATACTAGTAAGCAAGAATAGTGGTACCACGCCCTGATATAGGGTAAATTCACTGATGAAAGGTGGTGCATGATCTTATGGTTCAATTTCTCGATGGATTTATTGTCAACTATTAGCCATGATGATTCCTCTGGGTTTATCTAGGTATAGGTCAGTAAGGGGTGGTGAAAAATGTGCCATGATAGGCTATTGTTTCTGCCATTTGATGTGTGTTCTGAGTTGGGGCATACAGAAGTGAAACAGGCATACGTAAGTTGTTTAGCCTCCTTTCAAAACACTATACCAATGTACAACATAGAAACTACCAGGTTAGTTTACGTATATGGTAGAAAATAACCTTCTCATGGCTATGCACAACCGATAGACTTCCCTTCCTTCTACAAGCAGCAAACAAGTGAAATAATCCTGAAATAAATCTAGCAATGTTAAACAAACTAGGATATGAATCAAGGGTCAAATAAAGGCATTAATATAATGCGCTAAAAGGGAACCACCATTGAGACTACTTGGATATTAGTAGATGTGCCAAAATTGATGTGTTTAAAGACCAACTTAAAGAAAGAAGGATCAGGGGCCTCTAATAGCATATATATTGCTCCATATTATCCATATCCAAATAAACAATAATGCTTTGATACCAAGAATAATTCTATCTGTATGCAGTGTGATGGATATGAAATATTCCATATAACATAAATGGTCCAATATGCATTGTTGCAATATTAGCGCATCAAATATATTTTATAACGTATCAACTCAGAAATAATATTGACATAACATATCAATGATGTCGCTACAATAATATAAAATTAAATATAATGTTGATGTTGTCACCAATGCCTTAACTACACTTTGTAGAGCATCACATAGAATGAATTATTCAAGACTCCATTCACAGCCATATATGCAAGGCGCAAACACACTGTAGTACATACTGAAATAACACCAGTTAAACGCATTGTCATCATTGTACGCATTGTAAGATGTAGCAATTGATTACTGTAAGTCTATAATATGTCGTGTCATGGGATAAATTAGGGCATGAAACCCTAAAATCGCTAATGCATGTTGCAATATAATAAATATTGCCTAAATATAATATTAACTCTACCATTGAATTAACACTGCCACCAATGCATTATCACTCCCAATATCTTGGTTTTCAATATGTTCAGGCTGCCAGAAAAAATATAACTCTCCCCATGTTATTAATGAATGGAATATTATCAATGCTTTCCAATGAATATATTGTTTCCCAACACTGCCCCAAGTAATCAGTGCCATGAAAATTCTTGTAACGTTAATGTAATAATGTTTCCATCTCGTTGTCCATACTAATGCAACCAATGTCTGGAGAGTTATATTATGTGAACATATGACTGAATTAAAAAAACACCACCCGTTGGGAATAACGTCAAGCATCTTGTTGGGGAATAACACACTGGCTATGCAATTGTTCTGCATTCGTTGAGTTCAATGGTCTGACTATCTCAAGCTTGTGTAACATATGTTGGCACATTTATTCTTGACTGCAAAAACAACAAAAGAATAACAATAATACACCGGACTATTTTAATGCATATCTGAACATAAATAAAAAATGTCAATCTTGTTTCTCATAATATTTCCATGAATGGCAGAACAACCATAATTGTGCCACAACTGCCAGAGAAACTACGGTTTGAGCTTGAGATTGAGATGGTGTAGTGTTCACTTTAATTCTTGATAGTCCAATACAAGATCTATGTTCTAAGGTACCAAAAGGAATGGCGAGACAATCCATCACCATTTCCACATCCTTTCTCTTTTATCTCCTCCCTCTCTTCCCTTTTTCTCCTTTTTTTTCTTTAATTATTATCTAAGAAATCCATGGCAGGAAGCTTTTGGGGTATGGAATAGGTGAAACTCCTATTGCAGTTGTTCTTATTAGTGAGGTCCTTCAATGTCATTATCTGCTGAGTTGACAAGCATAATTTGTAGATTTATAGCATTTTGTCATCATCCTTAGGAGCATCCTTAGGAGATCTAGAGAGCTCTAGAAAGAGGTATTTTCATACACTATTTTTAAGAACTTAAATGGCCTTTGAAGGGGCTGAATGCAAAATCAATCATACCTCTTTTAAGGGATCATTATTTTTCCATTCCACCATTATATTCTATGCCTTGTACACAATGAACTTTAATGAACATGACTGCCATTCCACTCTCCACCTATTGCAATTCTCTCCAAATAAATGGAAAAGCACCACCTCTCTCAATTTTTTAAAATATTTGACTTGTGCTATGAAATGTTGAAGAATTATTTTCGTCTATGATTGGAAGATTATTTTGTCCAATTTCTAACAGATTTGAATTTAAATTGGAGCCAATTTGTCTTGTTGATTTTGAATATGGTGGTTGCCTTTACTATTTGTCTATCCAACCTTGTAGATTGCGCACTTTTAGGAGGCATGAAACCTGCTACATTGTGCTCATTGTTTGTATGCTATCTAGCAGGACAATCAAGTCATATGTTGATGATGAAATATCTTCAATAAGTTTATCTACAATAATTTTCACTATTTTGAAACAACCACCACATCTACATAATCTCTCCTCAAAATATTAATGTTTGTTATAGTTTCCATCTCCTATGAACCATTAGCAATTAGTGCAAGCATACAAGGTGTTTTATACACATTAAAAATCAATTTATTTGTTGCTTGGTCCATTATTAGGATTGAAGTTGAGGTTAGATGTTGCATTTCTTCCAAGGCTCTGCAAATTCCCTTGACTTTCTTTCAATCCAACACTTCTAACATCCACTTGTATGTTCCTTTTCTTTTGTCATTTCAATTTTTTTCATTGCTAATATATGAAATTAGGATTGATACATCCAATGTGTCCATTCTCAAGTCCTCAAGTTCTTCAACAACATGCCTATTTAGATTTAGTTTCCTCATATAATTTTTTTCAATGCATTCTTGGGTCTACTCTCCCCCTAAAATGGTGCTACTCTAAGATGGACCAAGTTCCTCATTGCTTCCATGAGAATCTCCCCCTGAGATGATGATGATTTTATTATGTCATTGAAATCATAACCTACTCTTTTTTCTTCCTTTTCCACTCTTTAGTAGGTTTCCTTTTGTTATCTGCATTTCCTTCATTGTTTAGTCTGCTTGTAGTTGCTTGGAACTTTTGTTTAGAGTATATGGTTTCTTGCAATCCTTGACTTTGTGACCAATATTATCACATGCATAACATCTAGTGTGGCTAAGAGATAGAAGGAATGGTATGTGTCTTCTTGTGCTCATATTCTTCCTTACATACATTTTACATTCAATAGATTTATGTCCAAATCTATTACACAAATAACAATAACAATAGAACTGATTTTTGTACCTGGTAGATGATTCTCTTCTCTGCTTGTTTTCTTGATGGAGCCTTCCTATTTGCTGCATATTTTACTGATTAAACTTGATTTGTTTTGTCTTACATTATGTTGCAACATGTCCAAGTTCATGGAAAGAAAAACACTTAATATCTTTTGAAGGAGCAAAGAATCTCCTTCCAGATTTGCTCAATTCATCTCTGAGAGCAAATGACCTTCTTGCAAAGGGCCCTTCCTTCAGTTTACCCTTTAGTCCATGATGTTGTTGCTTGCTTTGTTTTATTCTTTATTGATCATGTTTATTGTCTCGTCTCCATGATGTTGTTGCTTGCTTTGTTTTATTCTTTATTGATCATGTTTATTGTCTCGTCTCCTACAGGTATTTTCAGGGATGCTTCATTATCATCTATGACTTGTTGAGAAATGGCAACAAGAAATTCCAGTATCATCTATGACTTGTTGAGAAATGGCAACAAGAAATTCCAGTACTTGAATTAAACTGAGAATTAAAATCAAATTCTATTCTCATAGAAACTTGTAAATAGTTAATTAAGTTTAATTAACTTAATTAGCTTAGGAATTTCAAGTTGGAAGTCTTTCTGTAGTCATGTATATGTTCTCCCTAATTTTTAGGGGGGCAGTATGGGTTTAAATTGAATTGGAAATTAGATCACTCAGTTTACTAATTTAACTGAACTTAACTGAAGATTCCCTCATAACCTCATGCATATTCATTCTGAGAAAGACCCAGTTGAGACTAGAGTGCAAGACAACATACTATCGGTTGTATTATTTACTAGAGTGTAAATACCATGCATGCATCAGAGATTGATCCTATGATTGGATTGCACAATTTTGGAAGCATGAATTCCCTTTAAATATGTGTTATTCATCCTAGAAATTATGTAAGAGATTAGGGACTTGGAAAGTTGTAGAATTGGCTAAGTGTTGGCCAAGAGCTAGCTTGTGAGCTGAGAGAGTTGAGCATACTTGTGTGGAATTGTTCTGGTGAGAAAAGCTTTGTATATTCACTCATATTTATGATATATGCAATATAGATAGCGTGGTTTTGAGAAGTGGATTTCCCCATATACATCTTGTGTTATGTGCCATTGATTTATAAAGTTCTTCTTGTTTGTATTGTTTTCATGGATCTATTGGCTTCGGCTAGTTGAAAGTAGAAGTAGATTCTTGTCTTATGCTTTAGTACATTGCATGAGCTTGTGAATCTACAGGATTTTCTACATGACTTCCTTTCCTAAATTTCCCATGGAAATAACCTCCTTGTGGATTTGTTTACATAACATATTCTTTTCATCTAACTTGCTTCTAGTGGATCAATCTCATCTTCTAATTGTTCACTCTATAGGTCTCTCTCCTTGAATTTACTACTCATCACCTCTTCTATTCTCCTTCCTTCTTCAATTTGTGTCTTCAAAATGACAATTTCCTCCTTGTACTTATGCTCTCTCTCATCACATATTTGCACAAGTTTCTTCATATATTTATTTTCATTCTTCAATATTTTTGTTTTAGTCAAGGCTATGTCAAGCTTGGCTTGTTCTTCAGCTTCCTTTTCTTCATGGAAATAAGATCCATTCACACTATTTGACTGAACACTTTCCTTTTGACAGGGATTTTTATTCTTCCTCTTTCTCTTCTCTTTTTTGGCATTGTAGCTACTAGTGTATCCTTCATGCATGAGTTGCAATCTATCATAGATTTCTTTTTCAGAATTTAAGTCTATTATTGTATCAAGATCCTTATTATGAATATTTTTATACATAACACATCTTGCCTTAGCAGTCCACTGTTGTTCTTTCATAGAGGGAGAGTCTTTGCAATAGCCATCACATACAAGCTTCCATACACCAGGTCCATAAGCTATTAGATATGTTTTAACCTTATTTCTCCATTCATGAAAGTTTGATGCACTAAGAATAGGTACACTTTAATAGTCCATGACTCAACAAGATCTCCTCCAAGCTATTAAGATTACACCGAAGGAACCTCGCTCTGATACCAATTGATGAAAACTTGACTAAACTGAGAGAGGGGGACGGGGTGAATCAGTTTAGTACATTCATGGACATTAATTTATTTTCTTTAAAACTCATTAGATGAAACATTAAATGAGTATCTTAATAAATAATGACCAACATATTCAATATGTGAAAAACAAGTAATAAGTAAAGCAAAACATCACATCAACACATAATAACAACACATATTGATACTAGGTATAAGTGGAAACCAATAAAGGGGTAAAACCATGATTCTTTTATTGTTGTGATGCAAAGGAAATCTCCTACTCCCTTATTACATCTAATTTTATGTAGGCTCCAACCTACAGGAGGTTGCTACCTCAATTTTCTGCAAGCTGCAACATGCAAGGAAGCTCCAACTCCCATACATTTTCTGTAGGCTACAACCCACAAGAGGCTCCTACCTCAACAAGTTCCAACCTAATATTTATCAAGCCACTACTTGAAAGGAGACTACAATCCCCTGATGCAAACAAGAAACAACAATGTGTTGGTTTACCTAGTCATAAATTCTACATATCTCCATCTTCATTTCTGCCTCTTCTTCCCTTCAAATCTGCTTCACATAAGCTTCATATGTGCCAGGTAACTAATGCATAACACCTCAATCAGCTCTCACACATTATCCAACTCTCTAACCACCATTGCCTTCCAAAATCACATCTTTTATAAAGATAGTTTGTTGGTTGTTTGTATCCCATAAGAATATGAAGTGAACAGGCTTTACTCTTTGTCGTCCAGTCATTCGTTTCCAAACTTTCACATTTTGAATATTAGAAAACAAAATAAATGTGACATCCAATATTATTTTCATCCAAATGTAATGATTAAATTCATCAACATCATGTAACATTATAGTAATAACATATGACTATATAATTGAGCAATCATTCCTCATGATCAATAACAACATTTGCCATTAATGAATTACAATAATCTTCGCAACATCTTTGCCTTTGCCTTGAACTTGCATCACAACATCTTCATGTCATTGTCTCAGCAGCCTTGCCTTTGATGTCATGAAGTCTTTCCTTTATTGTTATGGAGTCTTGCCTTGCATCACAACAATTTTCTCCAACAAACCAATCTCCAAATCAGCCTTATACACAACACATGAAAAAATCAATGTTCTACTAAGCCATCAAGGTATTTTTTGCTCCTTTTTTTCTCTTCTTGTCGCTCTTCTAATGTTCCTTGTTGTTGCTCATTTTCCATAAATGACAACAATGCCATGGTTTGTAACCACCCCTCCCACATTTACCCAATTTCACTGGCGTACGAGGGTAAACATGAGATGAAGAGTTACTATGACATGACCCGACCTCCCGACTCCAATTAAGGAAGTGGGGCCTACAAACTGACCACAAACTAACAACTCACAACAACCCTCAAGGCCACAGGGCACTCAGGGGCAAAAGAACCACCCCAGGTGACGAAACCCTAAGTTGGGGCTCCTTTTCACTGACTTGGACCCCTAACCACATGCATGACAAGGCTTGGGTACGGTTGAAGGTCTCCAACTGCGTGCATAACCCTGCCTGAGTGCAGTTGTGACCCAAATTATCTAGTTTAGAGGGTGTAGTCCCGAGATCTTAGCCACAATTCTAGGTCAACCTCTAGACCATTTCCCAGAACTTCCTGAATCTTCTCAGAATAATAAATGGCATGACAAAAAAGCTAAACATTCAAACTTGAGTCATTAACTTAACCTAGACTGACTAGAACAAACTAGGCATTTCATCAAACACATGACAAACATTTAAGCTACAAGTCATGAATGCATATCTGATCCCAAAGCTCTGATATTTATCTGAGAATCACCAAGAAGGCCCTATTCCCTCTCCACATAGCTACAATAACACATGTTAGTCTATGCATTTTTCAACCAGTCATACATTCATCAAAACATGTCAAGAACCATAAGTAATATACATCACATAACCAGCATGTAGCCAGAAAATAACCAACATATAAACCATGTAAACTTAGCCATAATATCACCAATGTAATTTCTACAAATATACATGAATCACAATAGAAGAATAGCTCTATTTAACATATAAAAATGCCAACCAAGTTAGGGAATTCTACGTACCACCCAACCATATATTTGATTAAATGTGTAACTGGGTTCGGCATTCATAAATATGAAATGTACTTTTGATTCTTTTATATTGTAAAATGAAAGGAAAAAAATTATTTTTATTTTCTTAGCATGCTCAAGGTCATTTTATTTAGAGGTAAAGCACCCATTGAGTGTTTCTAGGGTTTTTCCTAGGGTCAAGAAGTCAAAAGAGTCATTGTCATATGAAGAAGACCCCTTCGGGCACATTGTAACATGTAAAAAGAATTGTTTTTGTAATTAAAAGTGTCAAAATACCCTCCAAGGCCAAGTCATCCTAGAAATTAAAAAGTGAGCCTCAATTAGGGCATGTCATCCTCCTTGGAAGCCTATATATAGGAGGTAAATCAACCTCCTATGGACACTCACTCATCTTCTCATCATTCAAGAAAAGAAGGTGCAGAAAAAGACTAGCGAAGAAGAAAGAAGGATGAAAGACAAGTGTTTGGGTTATTTCTCTCTCTCTCTCTCTCACGTGTGTGAAGGAGGAAGGCTAGGGATTTTCTACTGCAAGTTTTAAGTTGAGGAAATTGTAGAAAGAAGGTTGACGGAAGGTGTATTAGGTCATCTACAAGCCCTAGAAGAAGGAAAAACTCAAGCTAAGGTCAAAGCAAGTCTTGGAAGCCTTAGATTTTCTCACACATGTGGAAGAAGCAATTGTTGCAAGGGCCAAAAATTTCAGACCTGCAGTGGAGGTGGAAATTTTGTATCTTAAGGTCGAAGTTGTGCATATGGAAGAGATTTGATTGGGTTTTACTTGGAAAAAGGAAGCACATAATCAAGAAGGTCAGACATGGTCTTGGAAGGGTATTGATCCTTGTTTGGAGGTCTTGGAATTTTTCATTTGAAGAATCTATAAGAAAAGAAGAGATTTGTGGGTTTTCCTCTCAAGTGGAGAGGTTTTGGCCTTGGATTATAGTCTATATCTTGTATTCTTGTGTATTATTGATCTTCTTGTTTTTTTAGTTGTTTGATGATAAGAATAACATAATAATAAGAGAAGAAGATAATAAGTAAGAAAAATTAAAAAGGGATCAGAAGCAGTTATCATCTTTAAGAGAAACCATCCTAATTGTGGCCCTATAGATTTCTCAACATCGTATCAAAGCTAAGGTTGGCCAAGGGCATGATGAATATCGCTACATCCTTGAAGAGGTCTTTGAAGCAATTTTCTATGGTAGAAATCCATCTCAAGCAAGGTATCAAGGCATTATGGAATCTCCTATTAGCCATCAAAAATAGTATGACCATAGCTTCTACATAGGACAAAGGATTATTCTTAGCACTTATTGGCACATTTAAAGATGAGAATATTTGGGTAATCGGTAATGGAGCATCAATACATATGATAGATGAGAACAAGCAACTAAACACCTTATAGAGAGGAAAATATTCCTACTCTGTTAAGATTGGTGACAAGAAGAGTTATCCTGTAAGAGGAATTGGATCAACCTCGCTAGAGCTAGATAATGGAGGAAATATTCATCTCAACAACATCCTATTCATTCCAGGTTTGCAAAAGAATTTACTTTCTATTTCATGTTTATAAGATAAGGGAGATAGATGAAAAGGTTGTAGTATGGGATAGAAGCTATAGCATCGAAAATAAAAAGATCATTGGGATTCGAGAAGGAAGACTCTACAAATTGTTGACTCCTCTCTCTCAAGATTTGGCTCACATTGAAGTAAGCTCATGTGAACTTTGGCATAGAAGGTTTGGACATATTCACTAAATTAAATGGTGAATGGCATCCCTAAACTCAAGGAGGATCATGAAGGAGTATGCAAGTGATGTGCATTAGGTTAAAATGTTAAGAGACCATTTGGAAGTAGTGCTTCAAGGTCAAAAGAAGTCCTAGATCTCATTCATTCTGATGTCTGTGGTCCTATGTCTATAAAGGCTCTTGGAGATCATCTATATTATGTAACATTCATTGATGACAACTCAAGTAAATTTGGATATATTTGTTGAAGTCCAAGGA
Organism: Pinus tabuliformis; assembly: GCA_031772625.1. Lineage (NCBI taxonomy): Eukaryota > Viridiplantae > Streptophyta > Pinopsida > Pinales > Pinaceae > Pinus > Pinus tabuliformis. Next base: position 318,886,615 of record CM062807.1, read on the forward strand.
TAACGTATTCGACAAATTTAAAGAGTTTAAAGCTGAAGTAGAGAACCTTATAGAAAGGAGGATAAAGGTATTAAGATCTGAAAATGGAAGAGAGTACACATCAAATGAACTCATAGCTTTCTGTAAGGAGGTTTGGATTAAGAGGGAGCCAATAGTCCCATATAATCCCGAGCAAAATGGAGTTGTTGAATGAGAGACTTGATGAATTGAGGAAAGCGTAAGAGCCATGTTACATGATCAAGACTTGCCTAACTTTTTGTAGGGGTGAAGCAACAAAAATTGGTGTGGATGTCCAAAATCGAAGTCCTCACATATATCTAGACAACATGGCCCTTGAGGAAGCATTCACTAGAAAGAAACCAAGTGTATACCATCTCTGACTATTTGGTTGTCCTATCTATATTCACAATTTGAAAGATAACAGAAAGAAGTTGGATCCTACAAGCATGAAGGGTATGGGGGGGCGGAGCCCCCCCACCCCCCCTTCATTGCATCGACTACACAGTGGGGGTGTCACAGGAGATTTGATGGGGGCGGTTACACCCTCTATGGGGTCTGGGGTAGTGCCCTGGGGAAAAAAAATTTGGACCCTATATTAGGTTGGGCGGACCTACCTATAGTTTTGTGCATGGTTTTCGCACGTGGTTTTGGATGCGATAGTTTTCGGTCCATTGTATTGGATGCTTTGGCATGTAGAAATATGTATTGTAACATTGAAAGGAACATAATGAAAAATCAAGCTAGTAGTCCCGATTTTGGGATCCAATGGAAAATCTCTGTGTATATGTGTTTTATGTGTTATGCTCTCGCATTGTTTATTTTTTGTGTTTTAGAATTCGTATGCAAGTAATTTCTGTACGGGGTTAAAACCTGCATTTGGTATCAGAGGTGTTTTGGCTTTAAGGGGATGCCTTTGTTGCTGAGGGGTTTCGCTTGGGCCTGTGGTAGACCCTGTTCAGTGGGAGATCTGCGGGATCGATTCTAGTGCTGAAAGAAGATGGCAAGCAGTGGAAAGATAGAGATCGAGAAATTTAATGGTCAGAGCCTTGAGTTATGGAAACTCAATATGGAGGATCTATTAGTAGATAAAGATCAATGGATCGTGGCAGATCTAGGTACTAAACCAACGGGAGTGTCCGATGAAGAATGGAAGAAGTTGGATCAAAAGGCCAAGAGCACAATACGATTATGTGTCTCAGATTCAGTATTGCTGAATCTATTAAGGGAAGCTATGGCTAAGGATTTGTGGGACAAGTTATGGACTTTGTACCAATCTAAGTCTCTGGTGAACAAATTGTTCCTACAGAAAAAGTTGTATAACCTGAAGATGAAAGATGGAGACTCGGTGACAGAGCATCTGAACGCATTTAATACTATGGTAAATCAGTTATTATCTGTTGATATTAAAATTTCATGTGAATATAAGTGCATTAGTTTGTTGTGTTCTCTACCAGATTCATGGGATAGTCTGGTTATTGTAATAGGTAGCAATGCAACTGCCTTGCAGTTTGATTAAATAGTCTCGTCCTTGCTAACGGAGGAGATGAGATGGAAAAATATGGAGAGCCAGAATGGTGATGCCTTTTCTGTATGAGGATGTTCCCAGAACAGAAACAAAAATAAGTCATCGAGTGGGAGATCTAAATCTAGAGGGAGATCTAAATCTCCAGGAAAACCTGTAAATCTGGTGTGTTGGAAATGCGGAAAGGAAGGGCACTAAAAAAGGGGCTGTAAATCTAAAGCTCCTCACAAAGGAAACTGATCTGATGATGCTCCTTTTGTAGAGGCAAAAACCACCTCAGATGAGGTCAGGGATGTGTACTTGGCTTCTTCAAGTACACATGTAGATCATGAGGCATGGTTGATTGACTCAGATGCATCCTTTCACTTCACTCCCCATAGAGAGTGGTTTTGCGAGTATGAGAAATATGATGGTGGTGATGTATTCTTAGGGGATGATAGGAAGGCTAGAATCGTTGGTCACAGAAAAGTAAAGTTGAAGTTGCAAGGTGGAAGGGTTAGAACACTTTCGAGTGTTCTGCATATTCCTGCATTGGCCAGAAATCTGATTTCTATAAGCAAGATGGATGATGCAGGTGTAAAAACAGTATTTGATAAGGATATCTGCAATATGGTTTAGGGAGCATTGGTATTGATGCGGGGAGTTCAGATTCGAACTCTGTACAAGTTGCAAGGTCACACTGTTGTTGATGGGTGCAATAGTTTTGTGGTTCCTGGAAGTGGAGCAGAAGGGCCTTCAAATACTTCATGGTAAAGGTATGTTAGAAGGTATGATTAATAGCTCTCTCGATTTTGATTTCTGTGAAAATTGTGTATATGGGAAGTAGAATCAGGTGAGCTTCCCCTCTGGTGGTAAGAGGGTGAGACAGATATGAGAGCTTATGCTCAGTGATGTGTTTGGACCTGTAAAGGTTCCATCACTGGGTAAGTCTGTGTACTATGTATCATTTATGGATGACTTCTCAAGGAATACATGGATATATTTCCTTAAGAAGAAATATGAAGTCTTTGACAGGTTTAAAGAATTTAAGGCTCTGGTGGAAAACCAGACAGAGAAGAAGATAAAAGTGCTAAGGACAGATAACGGTGGAGAGTTTTTCAATAAGGAATTTTAAGAATTCTGTAAGAAGTGTGGTATAGGGTGGTAGAAGACTACTCCATATACACCTGAGAAAAATGGAGTTGTAGAAAGAATGAACAAGACATTAGGGTTAGGATAGGAATTCTGGGTAGAGGCGGTGGAGACAGCATGTTACCTGGTCAATAGATCACCTTCATCAATGTTGGAGGATAAGACTCCACAAGAGGTATGGACTGGTAAGAAACCCTCTCTTTCACATCTGAGGGTATTTGGATGTGATGCGTATGTACATGTTCCAAAGGAGAAAAGAACCAAGTTGGATGTTAAATCTAAAAAGTGCATCTTTATTAGGTATAAGGATGGTTTAAAGGGTTATAAGCTTTGGAACCCAGTAACAAGGAAGGTTGTGTACAGCCAAGATGTGGTGTTCAGAGAGGTGAAATATGTTATTAAACATGGATTCCCATCAAAGGAAACTAAGAAGATAGAGTTTGAGCTTAAGGAGGAAGAATCAGACTCTACAGCAAAAGAGGAATCAGAAGATGAAGAGCCACAAACTCCGGGTGTGAGAAGATCAGTTCGAGAAATAAGGTAGCTAGAAGGGTATCATCCATTTACTTTCTGTTCAAATTTTTCTTTATCTATCACTGATTATGATCCCAGAACTGTGAAGGAAGCAGTAGCTTCAGAGGATAGAAAACTCTGGAAAGAGGCCATGGTTGATGAAATGGCATTTTTGCACAAAAATAAGGCTTGGGATCTGGTGGACTTGCCGGCTGAAAGGAAACCCATTGGAAGCAAATGGGTGTTCAAGAAGAAGACAAATGCAGAAGGAAATGTGGAGAAATAAAAAGCTCGGTTGGTAGTAAAAGGTTATTCCCAGGTGCCGAGAATTGATTTTGGTGATATTTTTTCTCCTGTTGCCAAGGTAGCTTCTATTAGATTACTTTTATTTGTTGTTGCTACCTTTGATTTTGAGGTAGATCAGATGGATGTGAAGACAACATTTCTTCACGGGGATCTAGAAGAAGAGATCTACATGAAGCAACCTAAAGGATTTGCAGCGAAGGGAAAGAAAGAACTGGTATGCAAGTTACAAAAGTCTCTGTATAGGTTAAAACGGTCACCAAGAATGTGGTATTAGAAATTTGATACATTTATAGACTTGGCTTCACTAGAAGCAAAGCAGATCACTATGTGTATTTTAAATTAATTGGTGACCATGTTATTTATCTAGTCTTGTACGTGGATGATATGTTGCTGGTTGGAAATGACAAAGAAATTATCTAGGATTTAAAGACCCAATTGTCCTCCAAATTTGACATGAAATATCTTGGTGCTGTAAACTATATTTTGGGCATGGAAATTAATAGAGATCGGGCAAAGAGGAAGCTCTAGTTAAACCAAAAGAAGTATGTCGAGACAATACTGCAGAGGTTTAATATGCAAGATAGTAAACCAGTGAAGATTCCTATTCCTGAAGGTGTAAAGTTATCTGTTGAACAATGTCCCAAGACACAAGAATAGGAAGAGGACATGTCCCGTGTTCCATATTCTAGTGCAGTCGATAGCCTAGTGTATGCAATGGTCTGTAATAGACCAGACATTGCACATGAAGTGGGAATATTGAGCAGGTTTATGTCAAAACCAGGGAAGGAGCACTGGACAACAGTGAAGTGGGTTTTCAGGTATTTGTGTGGCACTAGTGATTATGGTTTGTGCTACCAAGGAAGACTAGGATTGGACAGAGTTTTGAATATCCATGGCTTTGTTGATGCAGACTAGGCTGGAGATCTGGATTAGAGAAGATCTACAAGTGGGTATGTGTTTAAACTATTTGGAGGCGCAGTCAGCTGGATGAGTAAGAAACAATTTGTAGTGGCATTATCAACTACAGAGGCAGAATACATGTTGCCACTCATGCAAGAAAGGATGCAGATTGGTTGTAGAGATTGTGTTCAAGTATGGGGTTAGTACAGGGAGCTATAAGGATAGACAGTGACAGCCAAAGTGCAATTTTCTTGGCAAAGAACCCTGCTTATCATTCAAAAACAAAGAACATTGATGTTCAGTATCGCTTTGTGAGGGATATGATAGAAGACAAAAAGGTGTTGCTAGTAAAGGTGGACACTTTGAAGAATACTGCAGATGCATTGACAAAATTTGTGAGCTCTGAGAAATTCTCCTGGTGTAGAGAAACAATGGGCGTTTCAGGGCTGGATAAATGACTAATCTCTCTTGTGGCCCCCTGTGGAAAGAAAACAACAAGTGGGAGAATGTTGGGTTTTGTTATATTCTTTTCACGACTAGCCCATGTAGTTTACGAGGGGGGGTAGAGCCCCCCCTTCGTTGTGCCGACTATGCAAGAGGGGGTCATAGGTGGGGGCAGTAGCCCCCCCTATATGCGGGGTTTGAGGGGGGAAATTAGCCCCCCTCTACGAGGTCTGGGGCAGTGCCTCGAGGAAATTTTTTTGGGACCCTATATTAGGTTGGGCGGACCTACCTATGGTTTTGTGCATGGTTTTCGCACATGGTTTTAAACGCGATGGTTTTCGATCTATGGTATTGGATGCTTCGGCATGTATAAATATGTATTGTAACATTAAAAGGAACATAATGAAAAATCAAGCTGGTAGTCCCAGTTCTGAGATCTAGGGGAAAATATTTATGTATATGTGTTTTATGTGTTATGCTCTCGCATTGTTTATTTTCTGTGTTTTAGAATTCTAATGTAGGTAATTTTTGTACAGGTTTAAAACCTACAATATTTGTTGACTATAGTAACACCTCAAATGCATATAGGATATACATAAAGGAACGACACCGAATATAAGTAAGTTAAGATGTGATATTTGATGAAATTATTGCATTCATGAAATCAAAGGACCTCCTGATTGACTATGATGAAGAAGAATTGCCAATATTTGAAGAAGAATACATTGGGGAGAAAGAGGATTCAAATCATGAAGATGAAGGTCCTAGTGAAAATTTGCAACTAGTGATGATCCCTGAAAGTAGAAAGAAACCAAATTGGTTGATGTCTACTATTCTAGATGCAAAAGGTCATGGAGAATCCAAAGGCACATTCAGAGAAAGTAAGAAATTGTTGTAGCGGCTACAAACACCCTTCAAAATTTTACCTTAGCCTCGTTTTGGAGCCTCCCTACCAACCATCCTTGGCAGCATGTCTTGCACTGACAAGTACATATGCCCCAGTTGAGTTTTAGTGGTTCATCAGCTTGTGTTTGAAAGGTTTTTTTTCCTTCCACCTGCAAGCTGACATTCCGAAACTTGGTCATTTTCTAGTTGATTTGCTCACTTGGAAAATTGCAAAAATTTGGAGGAGAGCTAGCCTTCCTATCCAGAATTGGACAATCCATCTAGGCTTCTTGTTGTTCTCCATAAATACACAGAAAAATCAGGCATCCATCCCTCTGGAAATTGTGCAGAGCATCCCATCACTGGGTTTGCTCTCAATAATTGCACAATTATGGCTGACAACCAAGGATTCAGTCCAGGAATTGCGCAGACCCTAAGGGATAGCTAGACTTTCTCAGCCCAGAAACTACGCAAAAGTTACTCAAGGCTTACAGTCTATTGCATGTGCTTCCAAGCTTAACGGTTCCCTCCAGAACTGAGCAATATTGATTTGCATGCATGGGTTGTTTTTTCCGAAAAAAAAGGAAAAAAAAAATCATCCCTAGATTTAGGGATCCATTTTTAGTAGCTCAAGGTTACATGCAAAATCCGTTTTAGAAACCTCTCGTCAAGTGTCGCTTTTTCCTAGATTTGTGGCATGCACATCATAAACATCGATGTTATCAAAACTATTTTTTCAATGCTTTAGAGCTCATTCTTCACATCGATCTTGGAGCTCAGCATCCCACATCCCATCTAGGAGCATTCAGTACATTCAACGCAGTTTTTTCTGGGTGGATTTTCATGTCTTTTGTTACTTTTTTGTCGCTTTTTGAATTTCAGTTTGTGTAAGTGTTGTTTGCTTGGTTTTGTTGAACGCTTTTTGTTGTTTTACTGCATGTTAGCTTATAGAAGCATTGTTTCAATTTTTCCAATGCATCTCACTATTGTCACATGCATGACATTTTTTCTACACCGAAGGTCACCGTTGCAGAAACTCGCTTCACACAATTACTTGTTTTCCTGTTTTCTGAATCTTGCACTCACTGTTTGCATGCATGACCATTTCACTCTTGTCTACACTCATCTTCACAATGCATTCAAAACAATGTAAACTTTGAAATGGGAATTATAAACTCAAAATGAAAACTCTGGCCAAAAAACCCCCAAAAAACATGAAAAACAGTGCTAAAAACGAAAAGTGTGTATACTAGAATGATGGTTTTTTTTTAGGGTCAATTTTGAACATGTTTTAAAAAATAGCAGTAAGAACGAATTTTTTATGCAAAAATTGTGCAAAAACCAGCCTGAAAATGAAAAGTGCAAATAATGGAATAATGAATTTTTTTTTAAGGTTAATTTTCAACATTTTACAAAAATGCCAATAAAACCGAATTTTTATGTGCAAAAATTATGCAAAAAACACTCTCAAAATGAAAAATGTTGATGCTCAAATAACACTTTTTTTATTTTTTTGGGGTAAATTTTCAACATTTTGAAATAATGGTGTAAAAGATTTTGTTATAACTCCGAAAAACATTAAAATTTCAAAAAACTATAAAAAAAAAAAATTAAAAAAAAAAATTAAAAATACCAAAACATATATATATATATATAGATAACAAAAATCATAAAAATGTAAAAAAAAACAACAACAAAAAACAAAAAACAAAATTAACCTATAAAATATAAAAATTAAAAAATTTAAAGAAATAAATAATAAGAAAAACATATTTTCAAAAAAATAACATTTCTTTTAATGTGGTAAACCATTTAAAAAAAAAAAAAAAAAAAAAAAATTGGAAAAAAATTTGGAAAAAAAAAAAAAATAAAAAACTATAGAATTAACTAAAAATAGGAAATTTTAAAAAAACATTAAGAAAAACTAATAAAATTAAATTAAATTAAAAACAAACTAGATTAAAAAAAAATAGAAAAAAAATTTAAAAATAAAAATAAAAATTTAAAAACTACAAAAATTAAGATTAAAAACATTTTCAAAAAACCCTAAAAAACAAAAACATGTTGAAATAAAAAATAAAGTAAAAACTAGAAAAACAATTAAAATTTAAAAAAAAATACATATTTTCAAATTAAAAATCATTTTCAAAAAAACATTAAAATTAAAAAAAGTTAAATATATTTTTTATATTTTTTAAAATAACATTTAAAATATTTAAAATATATATATTTTACAAATATATATAAAGTTTAAAAAAAAAACATTTAATATATATATATAATAAACATATTTAACAAAATTTACTTTTGATTTAAAAAAAAAACAAATTTATCAACGACCGCCCCCACTAGCGGTCGGGTGGCGGCTATTCGATTCCAAGAATCAAATAGCCACTTCCCGACCACCCCCATGGCCAGTTGGGCGGTGGCTATCCAATTCTAGAAATCGGATAGCCACCACTCAGCCACCTGTGGGGGTAGCCGAGTGGTGGTTATCTGATTCTCAGAATCGGATAGCCACCACTAGGCCACCCGTGGGTGTGGCCAAGCGGTGGCTATCTGATTCTGAGAATTGGGTATCCACCTCAAAGGCGGTCACATGGTGGTTATTCGATTTCGAAAATCGAATAGCCACCACCTGATCGCCGGTGGGGGTGGTTATCTGATTCTCGGAATCAAATAGCCATCACTCGACTGCCCGTGGGGGTGGCTATCTGATTCTCGGAATCGAATAGCTATCACCCGGATGCCCGTGGGGGTAGCTATCCAATTCTCGAAATCGAATAGCCATCCCCCGATTGCCCATGGGTGTGGCTATCTGATTCTCGGAATCGGATAGCCACCACTTAGCCACCCGTGGGGGTGGCCGAGTGGTGGCTATCTCATTCTGAGAATCAGATAGCCACCGCCCGACCACCCCCACGGGTGGCTAGGTAGTGGCTATTCGATTCTCGGAATCGGATAGCCACCGCCCAGCCACCCGTGGGGGTGGCCGGGCGGTGGCTATCTGATTCTCAGAATCAGATGGCCACCGCTCGGCCACCGTGGGGGTGGTCGGGCGGTGGCTATCCGATTCCGAGAATCGGATAGCCACCCCCATGGGCAGTCGGGCGGTGGTTATTCGATTCCGATTACGGGAACTGATACTGTTATGCGTTCAATATTTGTAATATGTGATTTTCGCATTAATTTTTAAGTTAATCATTATTTTAAAAAAAATTATTATTATTATTTTTTTGACATGAAATTCATAAAAAAAACTATTATTTAACCATTTTTAGTAAAAATTTTCATACAAAAATGTGATTTTGACATACAAATTCTAGCAAAAAATTATCAAAACGTGTAGTTTTTTAGTTATATTTATGTTAAAAATGGTTATTTTTATGTCCATTGTTAAAAAATATTGTTTTTTAGAAACAATTATTTCATGTGGATTGAAAAATTAATTAAGGATGTATAAATATGTAGAATATCGAAAATTCAAAATATCGACCTTCTAATTTAAAAATGCAAAACAATAAAAACCTCACTACAAAAAAATTAAAATTAAAATAAAAACAAGAAAATATGAAGAAAACGACCACTTCAAAAATTATTAAATTTACAAAATAATTATTTACATTTCATACATTAGAAAATTTAAAGTCAAAAAATAGGTCTTTTAAAAAAAGGGTCTGATGCAGAATTACCACTTTTTAAAATCAGCATGAAAATCACTACCATTCTAAAACGCAATGTACATAAAAAAAAATTAAAGTGCCAAAAACTATGCTCTAAAAAAACATGTGTGTTCTGCATCACCCCTTTTCAAAATCAGGTCACTTTTTTGCTATCTCTACAAAACGGGTAACAGTATCAGTTCCCGTTTCAAAATTTACATTGTTTCAACCTTTTCATGTTTTCAGTGGCCCATCGGCGGGTCTAGGCTACCTTGTCCTGGAACTTGCTTTACCTGGCTTGCACTACATATTTCTGAGAGTGAAGGCTTTGCCTTCCTCCCAGAAATTGCGCAGAGTTGGCCCAACACTGGCCTCCAAGATTTCTCTGCACAATTTTGAGAGGTAGTGCCCTACTGGCCCCCAGAATTGCACAAATGCATTTGTTGGGTTGTAGTCATTGCTGACTGAAACTGTGCATTGCACAGTTTTAGTCTTCAGCAAGCCAAGTTGGACTATGCTTTGAGCAGTTTCAGCAATCAGCCAACCCATTGATAGTCTGAACTATGTTTTGTGTAGTTTTTACAGCCAGTCTCCCAGCCTCCTGGTGAAAATTGCGTAATCTTTCCAGTCAATCACCCAGGTGTGTTGCATGTCAGTCCTCAAGTTTCTTTTGGTTTTCAACTAACATTGTGCTTGCTATGAGTGTTTCTCTATATCTAGGTATCACAGGTGTTCATCCATCTCTCAATAGTACAAGTACAAGGGTTTCCAAGAGAGTAAGGTCAAAGGACACCGTCGATAGTGCAACTGGGGATGCAGTTGAGAAAGTGTCTATGAGCTTGTTCATCTATGAAGACACCAAGTTGTTCATAGACAAGGAGATAAAGATGCAATGACAAGACATCAATAACACCTTTTTAGGCACATTTTAGGAGAATCTGGAAGATCGTAGGGTCTATGTCAACTTACATAAGTCTGGCTTGTACCGGATTCCATGCAGGTATCGCATATTTCCGTGCGTGGAAATGATCCACTGGATTGTCTCGCATACTGATCCAGAGACAATGGTGTTGAGCAGTGTCAGTGGAACACAAATTTCTACCTTTAGGGTGAAGGACTTTCAGGAGATGTATCACTTGCCACAGCCAGTGATCACAATGTTGCACACTTATTGCAAGTTGTTCTCTGAATGTAGCTTCCGTGGAGTTATCATAAAGTTATCAGACCACTTCGTCACCCCAGTATATAGGATGATATTTGAGCAAGATCCACCTTGCATGTCACAGGCAGCAATGGAGGCATTGATCGACATATAAGATTGATATGCCTCACCCCTTGGCACCTTCATATGGATGTACAGTGCGGAGAAGGCTCCACATATTTTACCGAAGTTTGCCATGGATAAGCTTGTCATGCAAGAAGTGTCATATCACATATCGATAGGATTGTCATTGAGACTGCATAGGAAGAAGAAGGCATCTTGGCCCAATATTCCTTTGTAGATCAGTTTGTATGAGATCTAGAATCTCAAGCATGTTGAGGCCGTGACGGAGGAATTCAAGAGATTCACCTTTGGCATCAAAGGTTTCAATCTGTATGACCCGCATTGCTTAGTGAAGGACCATTTTGCGATATTGAAACATCCTTGGATCCACAGGGCATGTCATTGGCCTGAGGAAGACCCATGGAGATATTGTTATCACTTCTCAAGGATTAATGAACCGGTTAGCATAGCTATAGAGTGGTTGGAAAAGCAGAAGGCGGTAACATCTCAGAGAGCAGCATCATTAGTAGTAGCAGAGGGTAGCAGACCTCCGCGTGACAAAGGAAAGAGGAAGGTTGTTGACAACGCGGAGGTAAAGAAAAGTTGTAAGTTCAAAACAGATCCACTTGTGTGGAAAGAAGCTTTGGAGATTGAGGCTAAAAGGCGACAGCATGACAGGAGGATCGCGTAAAGGTAGAGGGAGAAGCAAAAGTTGGAGGAAGCATAAAAGGAGTTGCAGGAGTTGAAGCAGCAACTCAAGAAAGAACAGGATTTACGCAGAAGAGAGAAGCAAGCACAATAGAAACATGAATAGCAGGAGGCGCATCATGCACAAAATGATGAAACTGCACCCATACAATTTACTAACTCACCCGAGTAGCTGGCATAGAGAAGACAAGGTGAGGAGTCGCAGGAGCAAGACTTTTCTCAAGAGCTTGAACAAATGCTAGAGAAGATGGACATATATATGGTTCAGCCTGAGTTAGATCAAGATATTAACCTCATGCCTTAGAACCAAGAAGTCAACCCACCATCTTCACTAGATCTGGAAGCAGAGAATGTCCCAAGAGATCAAGGAGACACTTAAATCCTTGAAGACAATCCGGAGGTAGATATGCACAACATATCTTTCGACGAGTCATAACACAGAGTTGTGTAGTCACATAGAGTGCCTACTTCGGATGTCCATGTATCTCCTGTGTAGTTTGAAGAGTGAGTGATCGTATCTGATGTGTGCACACATCCAGTTGCATTGGTTGATGCTACCAAGGTACATGCCAAAGCCAATAACTCGAGTGTTAGGTTCTTGATAGCTGAGAATAAGCGTATGGCTAAGGAGTTACAAACAGCCAAGCACGGAGGAGGGAAGGTTACAGCATCCACCAAAGCAGAGTTGAGGAGATCGATACTAGATGAAGTATCATCTCTCTCGAGAGTCATGCAGAAGTTGTACTTCAGATTCGTCACCGTGCATAAGTTAGTTGTCCATCTCAATGGTTGGTAGTAGCGTTGTGCTAGGAGAGCACGTATCTTGTCAGATCTACACACTGTTTTTGTTCACATGAAAATATGGACAATGAGATACAAAGGAACCCCATTGCACTTGCCAAAGATGATGAAGCCAAAGGCGATAGAGTTGAAGGCACGCATCGGGAGTTAGATTTAGAACTATGAGGAACTCCCACGGTTCATCACCAGTTTGCAGGTGTCACATGCACAAGTGTTTAGGAGCATGGATGTCATTGTGTGCACACATGCGATCCCATCCATTGGCACACTCACCGAGGCAAAGTCAAAGATCCAAGTCCGACTAGAGCTGGACATGTATTTTGATCAATTGATTTGTGTAGCCAATACCACATACTTGCAAATGAGCGCAAACACCACACATCAGTATGTTGCTGCTCCGACTGCACTCAAGACTATGATGTGCATGTTATTTTACGAGTTGGACAGAGGTGCCAAATCAGTGTACCCAGATGCAATAGAGGCAAGAGTTCACTTTCAGAAGGATTTCACCACAGAGCACGTGGAAACCATAACAGACTACCAATCTTGGCATAAGTTTCCCACCGTCAATCATCGTGAGGATGCTGAAGAGTTAGTCTTCCCATAGCTGTCCGAGTCTTAGTGATTTTTTGCATGGCTTACTCAAGCCTATTTTTGTCTCACATGGGTACATGTGCAGATTGTAATGTAAACATGTTGTAAAAGTGAAAGACCAAGTTTCAATAGTAGAATGTAACAGTGATGTAGTAGTTGAAGAGTCATGAGGGTAGGTGAAGAGTCATAAAGGGAAATGTCCAGGGCCACCCTACCCTTTGCTATTTATAGAACCTCATAACTCATTGTACAGGATTTTTGGAGCCAAGCTTCCTATAGGGATAACTTAGAGAAAGCTTGGAGTGTATTGTAACGAGTCTTGGCTTCTCACAGTTTAGAGCTAGTACATCTCTTTGGAGGATCAGGTGGTAACGACTGTAATGTTCCGTTGTCGAGGCTAGTGGAAATTGTTATCCTCTACAATTTCCTAGGCTGAGGAGGAGATCAAAAGAGGTAACCTCAAACTACTTTCAGCTCAGTAGCTAGCCCTACTAAGCCCGAGAGGGATCTCTAAAAGTTTTTATCAATGAATATCTTTAAATATAAAGTTTTTAGGCTAGATATGTATGTTTGTATGTGTGTTTGTGAATTTGAGATTTTAGGATTTGCTGGACTAGAGTTTGGAGCAAGTGATTAGGTCTAGGCTTTAGGAATGTAGAGACAAATATAGAAATGAGCTAGGCATATGAAGGCTATGGTGTACTTGAAATATTGTCAATGTAGTATAGATTAGAAATTTTTGAAGAGACTAATGAGCATATGTAAGTATGAGTTCATTAGCTTTTAGAATAAATAAACATAAATATGAACACCACATAAACAGAGCTTGAAATCAAGAATCATGTCTATTTAACTGCAAGGTAATTCATAGAAATAAGACAAAGCATGTGAAGAAAGATGATTTAGCCATTAGAAACTGATAGAAAGATTAAACAAACACCATACACTCACAGAACTAGAGTTCCTGAAAAATAGCTGCAATTGCTCTTGTATTAGCTGAAAAGATCATAACATCTAAGCCTCCTCCACAAAGTCCAACCCTTCTCTCTGAATGAGAAATAGTACATATAGACTCAATTGAACCACTTCCCCACCTTCAGGAGTCGAATTCCTAGGTGGTGGAACTGATTGCAAGATTCTCTCAACCAACAGGTGAGAGTGAGAAGGTCAAATACAAACACTTCTTGTAGACTTTGATTTGGATTTTGCTTCCTTAATGAGACCTATTAAACATCAAAAACAACCTATCATGTACATTTATTCATTCTTACATCATCTAACCTCGAACCAAGTTCAATTACATCAAGATTTTTGACTTTGACCAAGTCAAACTAAAAACTAGAAAATTTACATAGTGAAATTTTAAATAAAAAAACACAAAAAATTGCAGAAGTGTGACGCTGACTTTGAGCCCACTTTAAGGTGCCTTCCTGAGATCCAAATTAATATCTGAAAGAACATTCAACTATATTTTCAAGTTTTGTTTCCCGAACACCTTGAATTTTTTAAAATTACCCATGGGAAGGCCTTCAAAAATTCAATCTCCCAAGGTCGCTGTAGAAGCACAACGCCTGTCAAAAAGAGGTCCAAAAAGCTTATTTTTGACCACTTTTTCCCATTTTTCTAAAAATTTCAGCCCTCTCTAAGAAATATGATGAAATTATTTTTGAGAGGAGGTCATTAGCTTTCCAAAAATTTAAGCCACTTGTAATTTGGAGCCCTGAGGAAAAAGTGCAACGCCAAGGCGCTGCTCTTCTGTGACTAGCCCAATTTTTGAATTTGGCACAAAAAATCTCAAAAAACCAAAAATGCTCAGAAAACCTTAAAAATTGGTCATGAGGTGTAAAATGAGGTATTTTAATCTCTCATGGATGCCTCAGCAAGCATCTCCAAGTTTTCCTTCTCATTTTTACTTTTTATGGTTTTCTTTGAGTTTGGCCTTCAACTACTTAATTCTGACCTTGGCAACCTAATTCCTTGTGTAATAATGGATGGCCATCTTCCTTTGCAACTTGTTATCCTTGTTAACCTTTTCAAGGATATTCTCAAGGTGGAAATTTATCTTTTCAAGCCAAAACTCCCTATCTTCACTGATTTCCAAAGCAATTATGTCTTCAATGTCCAAGTCTTCATTCAATAGGTTTTGTTCTTTTTCTTTCTTCAATGCCCTTTTGAGACCCTTTGTCCTTGGCTTCTTCTTTTCAACCTGATTTTCCTGTTCATCATGTTCACCAGGCTCCAATATTTCTTTACCTTTGCCTCCTTGTTGTAGCATCTTGGACTGCTCTTTCTCCATGATCAGTTGTTTAGTCTTAAGCTGACTATTTTCTTGCTCAAGGAAGGAAATGATGAAATGAGGGAGTTAGGGAAGGGAGATGATGATAGGGGAATTTTGGGAGATGGATAGGGGTGGTAGAAAACTTAATAATCTTAAATGGATTGAAATGAGTGAAATAAATGATTAGGATAAATTCAAAAACAAAGCTGCTAGGAAATCTGCTCAAAATGCTAGGTATGAGATAGCGTTTAGGTAAGGGTGAGGCAATCTGATGATCGATAAGTTATTTAGTGAATCAAAGAGTGTTTTAAACATGTACAGAGGTGTGAGGTGGAAGATTTACATTTTTTGAATATCAAAACTAACCAAACCATCAGTTACACTAGTGCTTGCAACATGAAAATTTCACCTAAACCCTAGATGAAGAGAACTTGCATTTGCATTCATCTTGCCAAAGGAAAAAGGTGAGCAAAAGACTTATACTTACTTGTGAACAAGCTTAGAATAGAAATAAATAGGTTTGCAAGCTTCAAAATCAAAATTTGGGTGGGTTTGGATGATTTTTGGGCTGCTCTGGCACAAGCGTAATGTAGTTCATAGAAGCGCAACGCAGTTCACAGAAGCGCAACGCCACCTCTACAAGCGCAACGTAGTCCACAAAAGCATAGCGCCGACTTGAAAACCACTTTTGGAGGCCTTAAACTATTCCAAATTGCGAACTTGATAGTGCGTTGGAAAGATCTTGAAGTCTTCTACAATATGGACACCTCAAGCATGTAATTTGGACACTCCACTAGGGAGAAAATTTTATTTTCCCAAGGTCACTCCAAAAACCCAAGGTGTCTCTAACAAAAGCACAGTGCCAACTTGTAGAGCACTTTTGGATGCCTTCCACTGATCCAAATCATGATCTGAAGGTATCATTCGTAATATTAGGATGTATGGTAGACAATAGAGTCCTTAAGCATTGCCAACACCTACTCCAAATCTCTGAAAAACTCTCTTGAAGTCAAGTTGTCGATAAGTGTAACAACTCTCCCATTGCAAGTGTAGTTTAGGAATTTCTCTCAAATCATAATACATGTGCATAAACGGGAATTTTTTTTCCTTGGACTATAATAAACAAAAACCTCTTTCACTTTTGTAAAAATCTTCTCTATTTGGTCAGAAACATATTTTGAAGAAAACATGTCCCTGTGAGAAATGATGAGGCAAGGTAGTGTACTGCAACATTGTCTTATTTGAAATAAAACATTACCTTTACCTTTATTTTTCTTTCCCTAAGCTGCTAACTCCCTTTACCCACTGAATCACATGATGGACATGTTTTTTTTTACATATGGTATCATGATGACACATGGAGTGAAACCCTAGACCATGACCTAAAATGAGGAATTTAACCATTTCATGACCCAAGACACTTAAATGAAGATATGATACCTTGAAGAAGACAATGACCATGATGAGTGATGAATACCATGAGTAAGTGAAGGGAGCAACAATGACCTAGACATCAACAACCAATGACCAAATTTTTATTTGAAGATTCACTGAAATGACAAAAATTTGACTTGACACCCTAACAACACCTTGTAAGAGAATATTTGATCACTGGTGATAGGTTGAACTGACTGACACTAACATTGGCTCCAACTGGGGATGGCAGCTCCTTGGAGGTGTCAAGAACACCGTAGACAAAGTAGCCTTGTCCATTGGCTATGGATTCAAACTTGAAAGACTGAATTCAAACTAAAAACTGATTGACTAACTGACCTTGACAAAACTCTAAAACTGACTAAACTTACTTATGGCAGCAGACCATCGAGATCTTAGGGCCTTCACCTCGGGCTTCAAATCTTGACGATAACTGCCCACCTGCTGAATATGTATATACAATCATGTGTAATGATCCCTCCAATGTAACCAATCCAACAAATGGCTACTTACTTGAATCCTACTCACACTTTCCTTGAGCAGGCAGAAAAAACAAAAGCTAGGCCACTCCAAGTATCCACTGAACATGTGCTCATGATCCATAAATACAAGAAAATTCATCTTCCCAGATGGCTGCAACAAATTGGCAATAGGGTCTATAATAATCTGGAACATTACCATATCTTGAAAGTTAGAAGAAATACAAGCACACTCTTCATTTTCTGAATCTGGAGGAAGATCATCATGTGCAAATGGCTCTAAAACAACCTCTTCTTTATCGTTGCTTTCCTGTAACTCATGATCATCAATTTGAAATCTAACATCCTCAAAATATGAAGCTACATGTATGAATGTCTCTTCATGTAAATCTAGATTGAAAGTTTCTAGAGCAACAGATTCATCAATTATTTGGAAAAGATTACTTTCAAAATATTCTTCCACAACTAGCACAACAAGATGTAATTCTATATCACATACCCTTTTAATTCCATCGTCTTGAGCTGCATTCTCGTGCTCTTGAGAATAAGATTGATTAAAAGGATCTAAAATCTTCCTTTTATCCATTAGTTCCTCAGAAGAAACATAAAGCATTTGACTATCTATTTCTTCTTTTCCTTGTTGATTTAAAATCTGTTGAATAGGTTGATCATTAAGTTCTAGGAAACAAACCTGTTTCTCATTAATTTCAAACTCAATGGATGAATGATGACTCTCAGGAATCTTAATACAAACCAACTCAGAATTAGAATCTTCATCAAGGAGTGGAGGGTAGCTAAAATGGCCATTATCATATGTATCTTGTGTACTAAAAGAAAGGCATGACTGCTACAAATTATCACATATTTTAGATGATAGAAGATCATTGTCATCTATTGGAGAATTCTGCTCAATTTCACTATCATCTAGGGCAGACTCCATGATCTTAACATGGTGGTGAAAAGGGTTTTCATTCAAAGAATCCAAGAGTTCATCATCCATAAACTCTTCATCGCCATAAGCATTTTCCAGCTCTTGAATAAAATTTTCAAAATTATCACAACAATCCTCAATCAAAAGCAAAGAAGGATAGGCTTCTTTATACTTCTCAAAAAATACTGAGTGAAAATCCTTGAGAGAATAGATACAAGCAGGAGGCAAGCTTTCATACCAAGACCGTGCTCTTTCTTCTAATGTGACCATGAACATCTTCATTAAACAATCTTCATGAAAATTAATCCTGAGCTTACGCACATGCATATGAAATCTTATTAAATGAAGTGTAGCATCATCACAATTCCATCTCTAAATTTTGGCAAGTATGTTTTCCAATCTACCTAAGGCATATGATTTGGAAAGCCTAGAAGATGATCTCGATGCATAGGAGCATACCTTTTTGATTGAGAACTCATTCTGATTTCTGGATCCTACTACTAATGGAGTCTTGAAATCAAATGGGAGTCGTCGGGTGAAAGGTTCGGCCTTCATATGTGTTTGATCACTACTCACCATCAAAAATCAGATCTAATCTTTTTCGTTCTTTCCCAGGGAAGATATGATCTCTCGTTTCCCTGGCAACAACGCCAAAAATGTTTTCCTCTACAATTTCCTAGGCTGAGGAGGAAATCGAAAGAGGTAACATCGAACCACTTTCATCTCAGTATCTATCCCTACTGAGACCAAGAGGGATCTCTCAAAGTTGTTATCAATGAATATCTTTAAAGAACAAAGTTTTTAGGCTAGATATTGTTACAGATCCATTTGGTCACATCAATTCCCAACATCTAGATCAGTGTTTTAGGGCTCATCAAACCCTAATTTCAGTTGCTTCATGCCCTAAACAAGTCACCCCTTTGAATGCCTCCTTCCTAGATAGTTTCATGACTTGAAGACATCCAAAAATAGCCTCTAGAGGGACCAACACAAGTAAGCCCTTGTAAAGGTGCACTGCAGAGCAGTTAAGTCCACTTCTAGGGTGCTTTGCAGAGCACTTAGGCTTCCTTTCACCTGTGCTAGGTGAGAATGAGCGAAATTCACATAGGGTTTGCGGAATATTCTTATCTTTTGGAGTCATCTAGAAGGTTCCCTTACTTATCAACTCCTATGAGCTCGAAAATGGATGAGGAATGAATTAAGGTGCATCCTATCCTCTCATCCCTTCCTCCATGGAATTAATTCTAAGTATGGAAGTCCATTCAATGCCACCATTTATGACAAAACCTCCTTCATCTTCCTATAAATTGACCACTCATCTAATTGATTAGGAGTTGGATTATGTTGAATTGTAAGGAGATAATGCTACTATGAGATTTGGCTTTGAAGCAAGTATTGTAATGCTACAAGTTTGCCATGCTTTTGATGTGATGTGGATGGGATCCAAGCTGGAGGAATGGCTTTGAATCAGACACCAATGGTTGTAATTCCTTCTTCTATCTAATAAAGTGTTTGAACCTTTCTCCCATATGTTTGTATTGTTTCATAATGCTTGTATGTGTGAATTGTATCTGATTCTTTTCACTTATATTCAATAGATCATGTGCTTTGATCAATTCTTTGTTTTTTGTTGTGTTGATAGGTACTTCTCAAGCATATTAAGTATGGGAAGGAAAGATAGGATCGATACAAGGGAGACGAGAGGAAAGTGGAACTACAAATAGGTCTTCTCATCTTCTCATCTTATCTATTGCTTATAGGAAAAGTCTAAAACACATTAAATTGTTGTTCTAGATATAGCTACTTATCTAGGGAATTAGTATTTATCCATAGATACCAAATTCTCCAAAACAAATTGGTGGCTCCATTGGGGAAAGATCCTCTTTCCTAGTAGCTTATCCACCTCCTAAGACATCCTTGTAGACCTTATTTGTGTTCATAGATTGTAATTCAGCTCTTTACATTGAAAATTGGTCAAAACTGTGTCAAATTGCCTCTTGAAATGGCTTACTGTCACCAGCGCAGGCTTGTGAGGGACACAGTGCACTGCAGAGCACCCCTGGCTTAGGGACAATGCTCTGAAGCGCACTGTCTCCCACTCTAGGCTACATTGATCCTCCTAGGATCAGTTTCCCACCTTTGGAAAGTGTTTTTGCCAACTTTTCTCTGTTTGTTTGTTTGTTGATTGATCAATGAATGTTATGTCTCAGAAAATAAGTTTCTATCTCCTGGTCTAGCCCAACTTTGATTTCATTGATTAATGTTTCTTAATGTTTTCTTTGTCATTATCTATTAATAGTCAAAGTTATAATATAGTTGATTAATCTTCATTCAAAATAAAGTGTCGTAAAGTCTTCTCTTCCTTCGAACTAGAACTGTCGTAAAAGTCTTCGTTCTTATGAAATATTGATTGATTGTATGTGCATATTTCCTTTTTTTCATATTCACATTAAGGAAATCAAAAAGAAATACATGCATGTTGCATTTAAAAAGTTTGTGTGTGTTCATAGGAATAGTGTAGGGAAATTGCATTAGATTGTGCTTTTTGCTCTTTGATCGAAAGAAATCTAATTGCTCTATCCCTAAGTAGCTAGGATTTTCATCGTTAAATTGAATGGAAAGAATGCTTATCATGATAGTTGCATTCCTAGGAATTTCAGAATACATCACGTGGTGAACTTGAAAGGCAAATTCCTAAGTAAGATCAACTTAAAATTAACATTAATTTACCTAATGTATCATTTTCATTAACGAGAACATTTAGTGGTTCTAGGCTAGAGACGTGTTCTGGCGTCGTAAAACAAAGCAGTTGTCACTAACTTGTCTGCAATACATCCCGAGTGTGATACCTCATTCCACGTACATGAGTATATCGTAGCTCGTCCACGTACCTTTGAGTATATAGGGCGGTGTTACAGTACATAAAGTATATGGGAATGCCCTCATTGTGTGGTTTTGCATTAGACAACACTTATATGAACTGGGCCTCTATGTACCTTTGGGTATATATGGGAGGACAACTCCATATTGCTATCCATCCTTAGGTGACTGAGTCGGCTGCCTTGTACACTGTGATATACAGAACACAGCATTCAGGGAGATTGCATGCCCGTACTTCTTGGTTCGCCAAGAGGTATTCTGCAGTTCACAGTTGCTTGGTAAACCTTTTGCCTAGTATACCCACTTTTTTAATTTCTTTTTTGATAATAAAATTAGTCAGCAATCGTGGAGGAACATCAACCCTTACCCCATCATTCGATGAGAACAGCGAGCAAACCGCCTTTGCTGCCCAAAGCTACACCTATTCGGTCAATGTTGTCTCGCTTAACTAAGTCTAGTACATCAATAACTCATATTTCTTCATATGAATTACCTTAATCATTTATTTCGGTAAGTACTAAGACTCCTGTTACTCCAACCATTTCTGGTACATCTGTTTCTAAAGGAGAAGTTTCACAATTTCCTGAGGACATTAGCACTGATCCTAGTGAAACAGTAACCGAGGCTGTTCAACAACAAGTTGATTCTCAACTTGAAGTTTCTCAACAATAAATTACTTCTGAATTTGAATCATTTCAACCAAAAGTTAATCCAGAACCTATCACAGTTCAAACATAAGTTACATCTGAACCTGAAGTTGTTCAGGAACCTCTTTCTGAAACTGTTGTTCATTTACCCAAACATCTGGACTTCGAATTTGAACATTTAGAAGTTGTTACTTTACTGGAAGACGATCAACCAGTTACCCCTTAGACATCAGTAACTACTAAAACTTCAACTTTATCAACACCAGAAATCTTTTACGAACCAGACGATGAAGTTCTTCCACCAAGTTTAATTGCTATAGAGGAAGAATTGGAAGAAGATTCTACACCTGGAACCCCATTCCACTTTGGAGTTGGGCTTTATCTTTACCCTCATACTCCTCATTTTACTGCTCCATTTGATCCTACTTATTTTCAAGTACCCATCGATTCTTTAGGACAACTTTTGGGTCAGTTAACTATGGCTGAACAACTGTCAACATCCCAGACTGTATCATCTGATGCAGCTGCGGCAGAATCTTTTGTTGCAACCTCTTCGATGTTTTCTACCACACCTGAGTTGCACCTATATGGTGAATTGTCTATCTCGGTTGGTTACCAATCTTTATCTGGAACCCACTCAAGGGTTGCTTCTACACCATGGTCATCACCCATGTCCTCAACCGGAATTCTACCTGGTTCTTCTCTAACGGGAACTCAACAGTTTGATCCTGCATATCAATATCAAGCTGGGCAATCTAGTCAACAAAGAACTATGTATCCATTAAATACTAGATTGCCACCATACGGAAAGTAATATGCTTATTCACCGTATCCTCCTTATTCCGGAGGACCACCATATGGTAATATCCCGTAGTATTCAGGTCAACCTGGAATTAGAGTTTGTTAATGGCAACCAACAATGCCATTTCAACTAAGGCTTGTGTATCCAACACAACTAATGCAAACTGAGTCAGTTATTCCTAGTACACCTGTTGTTACTATTGTACCACAGTCACAAGTTCAAACTATTGTATCTCAACCAGTACAAACTGGTCCTTCTACCTCGCAACCACAAGTTTCAGGTCAAGAAGTTCAAGTTTCTTAGGTTGTTGTACAACAACCACTTGTTTCCAGGGTTCAAAAACAACCTCAGGTTAGTATACCCTTATCTGGACTAACCTAAGCTTATGCTGGTATAGTTTATTCACAACCTTGTCAACCTTTCATTGCTAGGCAACAACAACCGTTAAATCAACAACAGTTGTACCAACAAAAACAACCGTTAAATCAACAACAGTTGTACCAACAACAACAACAGTTGATTCAACAACTGTGGCAGCCTCAATTTCAACAACCCCAATTCCAACAATTCCAACCCCAATTTGGACTTGCCCAACAGGCTCAACCTGGGTTTGGACAATATCAAGCTTACCAAGGTCCTGGTCAACAAGGCTTTGTAGGTTATGGACAACCACAAATTCAAACTGGTTATCAACAACCACCTTATGCCGAGTTTTTTCAACAACAACCCTACCAAGGTTACCAAATGCATATGCCCTATGTTGGTATGCAAAGACCTATTTCTTAGGCAATTCCATCATATCCTGGGTATGCTCAACCTGACTTGAATCGACAGTTTCCATTTGTAGCAACTTTAGAATTACCAGATTTAAATCGGCTCACTAATGATCCAATCTTATATGCACCTTAGTGGTTGATAATTCCGCATAAGTTACCATCTGACGTTTCAAAATCCAACGGAAATCCTTGAGAAGACCCATCAAATCATGTCATGACCTTTCATTTGTGGTGTTCATGAAACTCCTTAAATGATGATTCAGTTAGACTCCATCTTTTCCAAAGAACACTTACTAGTCCAGCTGCTAAATGGTACATCGAGTTACCAAGAGCTTCTTTCGACAACTTTACAACTTTAGCCACTACATTTTTGACCCACTTCTAGTTACCTATCAGATACAAGACTGGAACAAAACTCCTAACCAACTTTAAATAGACTACTGCTACCCATATATCAGATCATATTCATGAGTGGCAGCGTCGTCGTCAAATGGTTAAGACATATGTTCCCGATCAGCTTTTAGCTGAGTGGTTCATAAAATCCTTGTTTCCATCAATCACCAAGGATGTGGAAAAAGGTGGAGTTGTCACAGAAGAGCAAGTAATTTCTCATGCCCAATACTTGAATTTGATTTACACACAATTCGGCACGGTCTACGACAAAATTCCCAATGCACCCCAACCAGCTTTTACTGTTCCTCCTTCTCCACAATCGAGTAAGGACTCTCATGCTGGCGATGGTGTGATCGATTCTTTGAGCACACAAATGGTAGGAAGGCCATCTGTTCAAACTCTTTCCATTACCAATCAAACTACCAATGCATCAAAAAACACTCTTACTTCTGAAATTAATGTCATGTCATCTGACAAGGGCAAAAATCAAAAGCAACCAGGAGGCAAGAAAAAGGGGAAAAACAAAAAGAAACAAGATAATTCCCCTCAAGAGAAATCATCTGATTCCTCTACTTCGGCAAGGAAACCTCATTATCCATGTCTAATTTGTAATGATGAGCATTTTACAAGAGATTGTCCACACTGCTCAGAGGTCTCTAAACTTTTAAAGACTTCAAACACATTTGCAGTGTTGACTGACCCATTTTCGAACCCAGAGACACATTTGGTTGTGACAGATCATGATTCCACATCCCAAGTACTCATGTTATCCATCACAAAGCCACAAAACGAAGCTTTGGTGTCAACGAGAAACAAAGATTATGGAAATATACCATCATCGTTGAATAATCAGGCCACTAATCAACCTAATCCTTTGACTTCGACTTCATCTAAAAATATTCCACCTATTGTACCAGAATTGACAATAAAACCACCAAAGGGAGTTGTACACAAATCAACATTTAACCCTTGGGCTCGAGCAGCTCAGAACTATAACATAGTGGAAGATCTTGCTCAATCACCTTCTACTATGTCGACACTTGAGGTGTTACAAAATTGTCCCTCCCAGAAATAGGGTTTACTGTCAGCAATAGGTGGAGTAGATCCTATGGATTCTAATCTTGTGGTTTTTAACCATGCAAAATATACACCACAATTACTAGCACAGTTAGCTTTCCTAATTCAAGTAAAATCTCTCAATAAGAATGTTCACCGAACTATTATTGATGAGGGGGCATCTACTTGCATTATGTCAATGAGCTGCTGGAAAACACTTGGTTCACCATCGTTGTCACGATCACCAACCACGTTAAAAGCTTTTGACGAAAGAACATATACTCCTTGTGGGATTTTGAGTAACCTGAAAATCGAACTAGGGAAGAAACAATTACTGTTGAAGTTGAGGTAGTTGATGGACCCCTCGATTACAACATTTCCCAGGCCATGGATATATGTTATGGCTGTTGTGGTTTCCACGTACTTTCATACTATTTCATTCCCTCATAAGGTTGGAATCACAGTTATCAATTAGCTAGCCTTCTTTTCCAATAGTTCACAGGCTACGGGAAACATTCCATTGGTACACGGACCCCCGTTGTCAGTTCAAAGTGTTGGAGTAGGTCTCTTTAAATATCCTTCCCTAATGGGTACTTTTACGCTACCGTCACCATCTGATTTGGCAGAAGTGGCAAGAGTAGAGACTTGCAACATGATTTCCTCCACCTCATCTGATTTAAGGAGGATTACCAACAATTTTGAAGTTGATAGTAATATTGAGGTAATGCCGCTAAGCCCCATTGAATTAGCATAGCAATCAATTTTTTGGGCTTGTGCGGCAAACCCAAATCCACATTCACCAATTGTATGGGTAGATCGTTTGTTAGAATATGGTACTTCTTCGGATCCTTTCTCACGTATACATTCTACAGATGAAGGAATCGTCCAATCAATGATGATAGGAGAAGAACCTTGGGAATATTATCATCATCATTCCCATCTTCCAGATGACATCGAAGATTATTCAAATGAACTAAACCACCCTTTAGTTGTTGATTTCCTTTCGAATTCAGTTTTCATAGACATAGTAGAATCTAAGTGAAACCTGTCAAATATTGAAGAAATGATTTCTATTAATATTTCGACCAAGCCTAATATTATAGAGAACATTCATGTCGGAAAATCTTGTTCTCCATCAAAACTCGATAGTTAGTGTACTCTCTTTCGTGAATTTAGAGATATCTTTACATGGTCTTACGAGGAGATGTAGGGCATTGACTCTAGTATTGTTGAACACAAAATCAAAACATGCCATGATGTTAAGCCAGTTCGACAACACCTTCGACCTGTTCATCCAAAGAAATTCGTTGTAATTAAAGTAGAAGTTGAAAAAAAATTGCGTGCTTTTTTCATTTACCCTGTACCTCTTAATGACTGGGTTTCCAACCTTGTTCTTGTCATGAAGAAACAAGGGACAATGCAAGTGTGCGTCGATTATAGGGATGTAAATCAGGCATGTCCAAAGGACAATTATCCTACTCCTTTTATCGACCAGATTATTAACAAATGTGGCGGTTGCAAAATATTCTCATTTATGGATGGATTTTCTAGCTACAATCAAATCAATATCTGCCCACAAGACCAATCGAAAACAAATTTTATTTTTCCATGGGGCACATTCGCCTATAGGAAACTCCCATTCAATTTGAAGAATTTCGGGGCCACATTTCAGAGGGAAATGAATTATGCCTTCCATGACATCAAGCACATTGTTCAACCTTACCTTGACGATTTACCTGCTCATTCACGAAAGTGGACTGATCACCTGCAACATTTGAGAGCAATATTTTTATGGTGTCGAAACTACAAGATATGACTCAATCCACATAAATGTGTGTTTTGTGTTGGTTTTGGTCAATTGCTCGGATTTTTAGTGTCTAGAGAGGGGATTCGACTCGATCCATTAAAGGTTCAAGAAATTCTGGATTTGCCTCCACCTTCAAGTCTTTTACAGTTACAGAGACTCCAAGGGAAAGAAAACTTTCTAAGGAGGTTCATTCCTAATTATGCTGAAATGGCTAAAGGTTTTACACGTCTTTTAAAAAAGGAGATACCCTTCCATTAGGATCAGGTTGCACAAGCTTCCTTTGATTCTCTTAAAGATACCTTGATTAGAGCTTCATTAATGTATTCTCCAAATTACCAAAACGACTATTACATGTATCTCGTCACTGCAGATACAACCACTGGCATGGTTTTAGTCCAGGAAGAAAATGGGATTGAACATCTGATTTATTGCTTGAGAAGTAATCTCAACAATACAGAAAGTAAGTACTCTTATGTCAGAAAACTAGCTTTGGCAGCTGTGCAAGTTGTTCAAAGATTTCACCATTACATCCTGCTACAGAAAACAATTGTCATTTCAGATTGCAACCCTATGACATACATTTTGTCACGTCAATTTCTGGGGGGAAAATACTCAAAATGGATAGTTATTTTACAGGAATTTGATTTGGAATTCATCAAGTCCAAATCAAAGAAATCTCTAGTTTTCACAGCATTACTTTGCGACCTTCCCTCGACCTCCATTGATTCAACATCCGAACCATCAATTTTGGATGATTCTCTGTTTCTAATATCATCATCTGACGCATGGTGTGGAGATATACTGATCTATTTCCGTACCCAAACTTTCTGGCCTAATACCTCTCGCTCGCAATAACGACATATTTGTTACCAAGCCAAATATTATATGATCGTTGGAAACACTCTTTACCGTCGTGGTATCAATACAATTTTACGGAGGTGCCTCACACATGAGGAAGCCAAGAAAGCATTGAATGATTTCCATTTAGGTGCCTATGGTGGAAACTTATCTTGATATGCAATCACATAGAGAGTTCTCTATGCTGGTTACTTCTGGCCAACTATATTAAAATATTGTATTATTGTTGTCAGAATTTGTCATGCATGCTAGATATATGACCAAAAAACTAGATTACCGCCTGCACCATTGCATCCAATCATTGTTGTTAGCCCATTCGCCAAATGGGGCATTGACTTTATGACATGTAACCCCGCCTCAGCCAAGGGGCATGGGTATATTATAGTCGATGTTGACTATTTTACCAAATGGGTCGAGGCGATGCCAACATTGAACAACAGTGGCGAAATAGCTGCTCTTTTCTTTTTTAACCATGTGGTTGCCTGGTTTGGTGTACCATAAGCCATATTTATAGATCATGGGTTGCATTTTTGCAATCACATGATGCCTGAGTTGACTGCTAAGTTAGGATTGTCAGATGATAGTTCTACCCCTTATTACCTGCAAACAAATGGACAAGTTGAGGCCATCAAAAAGTCCTAAAGCGGATGTTGCAGAGAATTATAGGGGTTCATAAGCGAAACTGGCACTTACTCTTGTACTCTGCCTTGTGGACATATCGAACCTCAGTGAGAAATGCAACTGGATTCAAACCCTTTCAGTTGGTGTATGGTTTGGAAGCAATCTTACCAATACAATGCAAAATTTCATCGCTCAAACTCGTGATTGACCTGTTATCTGACACTTCTTAAGAAGAAGTGTGTTTCTTGGAATTAATCCATCTGGATGAAACCCATCGTGATGCCGCATTGGCTAACGAAGCACATAAGAAACATATTAAGGTGAAATATGATAGAAATGTCAAGCCTCGTATCTTCTCAGAAGGAGACCTGGTCTTTCTTTACGATCAGGAAGCTGAAAAACTTAGAGCAGGGAAATTTGACCAATGTGGATGGGTGCTTATATTGTCAAGCATGTTCTGGAAAATGGAGCCTATGAGTTAGTATATTATGATGGGATTCCATTGTTGCAGCCTTGAAACGGGCTGTATCTAAAACGTTACCATGCTTGATTAATGTAGTAAAACTCACTGTATATATGCTTTCATTGCATGTGTGTGTGTGTTTGTATCTTTTAGAGATTTTTATCTGGTTAGTAATCCACTTTGCATTTGTTGCAGATGCCAGAGTCTTCAGAACCTTTTGTTGGTTACGCTGATGGTGCTATTCGTAGTACACAGAACTTGTCTTCTGCAGCATGGGTTATTTTCGCTCCAAGTGGTGAGTTAGTGAGTTTCCAAGGGATTTGTATCGATCAGTCGATGAACAACATCATTGATTATAACACATTGATTGAACTACTCTCTGATGACATTTCACTTTGCATTTGTCGAATCATCATTAGGCTGGACTCGCAACTCATTGTACTACAACTAACAAACATTTATACTGTCCGAAATCCAACAATTTTTCGTATGTTCCTTAGAGTTCGTATTTTGGAAAGACATTTTGAAAACATTCAATATCAACATATTTCCAGAAATCTTAACACATTAACTGATTCTCTAGCAAATTATATGT
The DNA here is from genome assembly GCA_031772625.1 of Pinus tabuliformis. Lineage (NCBI taxonomy): Eukaryota > Viridiplantae > Streptophyta > Pinopsida > Pinales > Pinaceae > Pinus > Pinus tabuliformis. Next base: position 318,915,365 of record CM062807.1, read on the forward strand.
TAAATAGACATTTGCGACACATTTAAAAGTAATATTTTCAATTCACATCATAAGTTGAATAGGATTGCATATAACCATAGAAAACTCTGAAAGTAAAATAGATAGGTGTTTTAAAAGTTTTTACAAAATTTGTGTCCAAGACACGCTTGGTCATCTGACCCAAAAACTAAAAATGCATGAAAAACATTCTAAGTAAATCTAGTGGTGCTCATGGTAATAGGTCACAACCTATGCTATCATGCACAAAAGCCTCGCCCAGTGGCTAGGAACACCAATAGTGTGGCGTTGCAGCCTCATAGGTAACTCCTCGATCCGGACATCTGGAATACCAAGGGTTAATCCCTCTATGTGATCCTGCAACTCTGCTAAGGTCTCGGCCAAATCCAAGTCTTGGAGAACTGCTCTCTGGATGTTTCTCCACGTTGGCCCACCTGCAACCTGTTGGTGTCCCACAGGTCGAACAGTACCCACATCTGCATGCATAAGAGTAATTTTAGTTTAGTCTTGGAAACATTAAAAACACAAAAAACATGTAGAAACTTGAAAAATCAAAAAACACTTTGGTCAAACAACTTACCCATAGCACCCCATTATGCTCCAACTGGTAGAATCAAATCTGGATCTCCATGGAAATCCATCCCTGAGTATGGATGCTCCTCGATGACAAGATGTTGTCACTCGAGCCAACTGAAGAATGTAGTGGAAAAAATGATTGTTGACTGACCCGCATGTCAAGCCATCAATTCAACCCACCTCTGCATACGTGGATCTCTAGGACCAGCTACACCCAGTGATACATGCTATGGTTGCATCAATGGGATTCTCTCTAAGGTAAAAGTGATTAAGATCGAACCATAGCAGAAATTCTTTGTCTTACCACTTTTTACCTTAGTCAGTTGTTCTTTCAATGAAGAAAGAACAGCCTTGCAACAGTTGAAAACTTTTGGCTCTAAACACTTCAGTGCATACTGCATATAAGATTTGTTCGCCAGATGTAGTGTCACACTGCTAGCCAATTTTGTGATTGTGAAGAGGATCGTTCTCAAAGGAAAATCACCTACATCCCTGATGTTTATTTTCCCATCCTTGCTAGGCTGTGTACTTGGCCGACAAAACTGTCCAATATAATCTCTCACTGATTCACCTCCACGATCAAATCCAAAAAGTGAGATGGGGGCACATCGCTTCGACAGTCCGGTAAGAAAGTAAATATCATCAATGGTAATAAGGACCATCTTGTCCCTAATGTAAAAAGTCTGATCTATCGGATCCCATGAAGGAACAGGGAACTATGGTAGTTTTATTTGTTGCCTCATTCCGGACAACATAAAGTATTTGAGTAACCCACAGTCTTTTAGGGCTTCACCTGTACCTGGATTGTTTAGGGAAACCATGTCTTTTTCTTCATGTTCTCTTTCTCTCCATGTAATCGACATTTTGATCCGATGAAAGCCTAAAACACAATCATAAGCTTAATTAGGATCATTTCCATGCAAAAAGCAAGACAAATTTTGGAGCAAACAACTAAACCAAACTTGGAAAATTCGCCTAGTGCAACCCATGCACAGAGAAAGTGCACTGCAGAGCATGCAGCCTTCTATCTGTGTGTTCTTCAACGCAATTTTCAATGTGAAAGCTTGTGCTGATCCCAGGGAAAAAAATGAAACCCCAAGGGCCCAAAAAGACCCTAAAACTTGGATGAAATAACAAAATAATGACTTGAAAATAAAGTATAGAGGTTTAGTTCCTACTTGGTCCAGACGACTCGAGAAATGGTCGCAGAATCTCTCGCAATCAACTGGTGAAGATTGAGGTAAAAACTAGCTCAGAGCACAAAACTAAATGGTAAGTTCCAAATGGTAAAAATTTCATGGTAAAAACTTGTTTTATGTTTATTTCATGTTCATTGATCGAGTAAACATTAATATTTATCTATTTCTACCTATGAAACAGATATTTTTAATCCATTTGGTGGTGTTTTGAGCAGGTTTTGCAACTGACTTACATAATTCAATGTGCTCGATTGTAAATTGTACCTTTGACCACATAGCACACTTTTATCTCTTTTCGATCTCTGTTAAAAATGAAAAAGGAACCCCCTTGGAGTCCTCTTTAAGCTCTTTTCAGACTCTCTAAACATGAAAAGATTGTTGAGCACTTGTCCTTTCCAGCTCATTAACGGATTGCAAACGATATCTCTCTTGTATTATTTTACACTTTTTCGGGCTTGAGAGATTGATCTACGAAAAATAACTTGTGGAGTTTTCTTTTTGTCCCTTTTCAAATTCTCTAAACATGAAAAGGACTGAGTTATCTTTTTCATTAAACTCATTAAAACATCAAATAGCGACAAACTTGTCCATCTAGACAAGGTCGAATTTCACCTTCACTAGACTTGTTAAAACATCGAATAACGATGGATTCACAAGAAGGGTGGAATTATATAACAATCGTATGTTATCCTCCTCAATCTTGATAAAAATAAAGAGATACTGGTCAGCAATGACTGGGGAAAATGGAAAAAGGGGAAAACCACTTTATGGTAGCAGGTCGCTCTTGAACATGACACTTTCACTCCATCACCGTGACTATCTGGGTTGGGTTATTAGCTTGATGGTTATCACACCATTGGTCTATCATACCATCCATCACTTTGTTTTGGGACAACGCTACCAATTCATTTCAGTGTCGCTGACATGTTCAAGAGAAGTCATCTAGTCAAAATTCATCCTTGGAAATACCATAAACCTTCATTTTCATGATCGCCATTCCTGAACCTTGTGTCATCAGTCAAATTCCATCTCTAAAATCACTACACTCGTTTCATGTTGTTGATGTGGGATACATCAAGGTCCTCCTGCGATGAGTCCCTTCTTGTCGACATCAGCACATTATCTAAGAAGTTGAATTAGAAACACCCTTCCAGTACCTTGTGGCTTGCATGCATCAATGGTAGGTTTCTCGCTTTCCGCGATAGGCATACATCAATTACCTTCGACCTAAAGACTTTGTATGGTGTTCAACATCAAATCATCCATTCACACCATGCAGAATGTACTGCAGTACCTTGAGGACCATTATCATTGTCGACGATCTCTCTCACATCTATTAATAGCTTACATCATTGGCTGGTAATCAAATGGTTTCTTCCCATGTTCGAATTCAAATCACATGTTCACATGGTTAGACTCATACTTGAGTGAACGATTGAATGAGATAGAAGACCCCAGATCTAGTTTCATCCATCTAGGCTACGATTTCAGGAGTACTAAATCAGATGTGCAATGGCTTTACATTGATGTTCATTCTGTCATGGGTCTGTATCTGTAGACGACTATTTATGTACATGTAATGAAAGTTTATAAGTTGAGAATGGGTATGCCTTCCCTCAGTGATTCATGTAAACTCAAATATCATGATATATGTATTGTAATTGATGCAGTTCACCTTCCACTTCGATACCTCCTCATCACATCGTAAAGCATTTCATTCAACATTGGTATTTTTCCAACTTCATGCTTTAGGGGGCAGTTGTTACAGATCCATTTGGGCACATCAATTCCCAACATCCAGATCAGTGTTTTAGGGCTCATCAAACCCTAATTTTAGTTGCTTCATGCCCTAAACAAGTCACCCCTTTGAATATCTCCTTCCCAGATAGTTTCATGACTTGAAGACATCCAGAAATAGCCTCTAGAGGGACCCGCATAGGTAATCCCTTGTAAAGTTGCGCTGCAGAGCAGTTAAGTCCACTGCTAGGGTTCTCTGCAGAGCACTTAGGCTTCCTTTCACCTGTGTTGGGCGAGAATGAGCGAAATTCACATAGGGTTTGGGGAATATAATTATCTTTTGGAGTCATCTAGAAGGCTCCCTTACTTATCAACTCCTATGAGCTCGAAAATGGATGAGGAATGAGTTAAGGTGCATCCTATCCTCTCATCCCTTCCTCCATGGAACTAATTCTAAGTATGGAAGGCCATTCAATGCCACCATTTATGACAAAACCTCCTTCATATTCCTATAAATTGACCATTCATCTAAGTGATCAGGGGGTGGATTATGTTGAATTGCAAGGAAATAATGTTGCTATGAGATTTGTCTTTGAAGCATGTATTGTAATGCTACAAGTTTGTCATGCTTTTGATGTGATGTGGATGGGATCCAATTTGGAGGAATGGCTTTGAATCAAACACCAATGGCTGTAATTCCTTCTTCTATCTAATAAAGTGTTTGACCTTTCTCCCATATGTGTGTATTGTTTCATAATGCTTATTTGTGTGAATTGTATTTGATTCCTTTCAATTATATTCAATAGATCGTGTGCTTTGATCAGTTCTTTGTTTTCTATTGTGTTGACAAGTGCTTCTCAAGCATATTAAGTACAGGGAGTGACAAGATCAATACAAGGGAGACGAGAGGAAAGTGAACTACAAGTAGGTCTTCTCATCTTCTCATCTCATCTATTGCTTATAAGAAAAGTCTAAAACACTTTAAACTGTTGTTCTAGATATAGCTACTTATCTAGGGAATTAGTATTTATCTGTAGATACCAAATTATCCAAAACAAATATGTATGTTTGTTTGTGTGTTTGTGAATTTGAGATTTTAGGGTTTATTGGACTAGAGTTTAGAGCAAGTGATTAGGTCTAGGCTTTAGGAATGCATAGACAAATATATAAAGGAGCTAGGCATCTGAAGGCTATGGTATACTCGAAATATTTTCAATGTAGTATAGATTAGAAATTTTTTAAGAGACTAATGAGCATATGTAAGTATGAGTTCATTAGATTTTAGAAGAAATAAACACAACTGTGAATACCACATAAAAAAAGCTTGAAATCAAGAATCTTGTCTATTTAACTGCAAGGTAATTCATAGAAAGAAGAAAAATCATGTGAAGAAATATGATTTAGCCATTAGAAACTAACAAAAATATTGAACAAAAACCATACACTCATAGAACTAGAGTTCCTGAAAAATAGCTGCAACTGCTCCTGTATTAGCTGAAAAGATCATAACATCTAAGCCTCCTCCACAAAGTCCAACCCTTCTCTCTGAATGAGAAATAATACATATAGACTCAATTGAACCACTTGCCCACCTTTAGGAGTCGAATTCCTAGGTGGTGGAACTGATTGCAAGATTCTCTCAACCAGCAAGTGAGAGAGAGAAGGTCAAATACAAACACTTCTTGTAGACTTTGATTTGGATTTTGCTTTCTTAATGAGGCCTATTAAACATAAAAAAAACAACCTATCATGTACATTTATTCATTCTTACATCATCTAACCTCGAACCAAGTTCAATTACGTCAAGGTTTTTTACTTTGACCAAGTCAAACTGAAAACTAGGAAATTCACATACTGAAATTTTAAATAAAAAAACACAGGAAATTGCAAAAGTGTAGCTCTGACTTTGAGCCCAATTTAAGGTGCCTTCCTAAGATCCAAATGAATATATGAAGAATGATCAACTATATTTTCAAGATTAGTTTCCATAACACCTTGAATTTTTGAAAATGACCCATGGGAATGCCTTCAAACATTCAATCTCCCAAGGTCACTCCAGAAGCACAACGCGTGTCAAAAAGAGGTCTAGAAAGCTGATTTTTTACCACTTTTTCCCCTTTTTATCAAAATTTGAGCCCTCTCTGAGAAATATGATGAAATGGGTTTTGAGAGGAGGTCATTATCTTTCCAAAAATGTAAAGCACTTTTCATTTGGAGCCCTGAGGAAAAAGCGCAGCGCCAAGGTGCTGCTCTTCTGTGACTAGCCCAATTTCTGAATTTGGCACCAAAATTCTCAAAAAACCAAAAATTCTCAAAAAACCTTAAAAATTGGTCATGAGGTGTAAAATGAGTTATGTTAAGCTCTCATGGATGCCTTAGCAAGCACCTCCAAGTTTTCCTTCTCATTTTTACTTTTTAGGGTTTTCTTTGAGTTTGGCCTTCAACTACTTAATTCTGACCTTGGCAACTTGATTCCTTGTGTAATAATGGATGGCCATATTCCTTTGCAACTTGTTATCCCTATTAACCTTGTCAAGGAGCTTCTCAAGGTGGAAATTGATATTTTCAAGCCAAAACTCCCTGTCTTCACTGATTTCCAAAGCAATTTTGTCTTTAATGTCCAAGTCTTCATTCAGTAGGTTTTGTTCTTTTTCTTTCTTCAATGCCCTTTTGAGACCCTTTGTCCTTGGCTTCTTCTTTTCAACCTGATTTTCCTATTCATCATGTTCACCAGGCTCCAATATTGCTTTACCTTTTCCTCCTTGTTGTAGCATCTTGGACTGCTCTTTCTCCATGATTAGTTGTTTAGTCTTAAGGAAATGATGAAATGAGGGAGTTAGGGAAGGGATATGATGATAGGGAAATTTTGGGAGATGGATAGAGGTGGTAGAAAACTTAGGAAGCTTAAATGGAGTGAAATGAGGGAAAGAAATGATTAGGAGAAATTGAAAAATAGAGCTGCTAGGAAATCTGCTCAATATGCTAGGTATGAGCTAGGGTTTAGGTAAGGGTGAGGCAATCTGATGATTGATAAGCTATTTAGTGAATCAAAGGGTGTTTTAAACATATACATAGGTGTGATGTGGAATATTTATATGTTTTTAATATCAAAACTAACCAAACCATCAATTACACTAGTGCTTGCAGCATGAAAATTTCACCTAAACCCTAGATGAAGAGAACTTGCATTTGCATTCATCTTGCCAAAGGAAAAAGGTGAGAAAAAGACTTATACTTACTTGTGAACAAGCTTATAATAGCAAGAAATAGGTTTGCAGGCTTCAAAACCAAAATTTGGGTGAGTTTGGCTGAGTTTTGGGCGGTTGTGGCACAGGCGTAGCGCAGTTCACAGAAGCACAGCGCCAAAGTGCAATGCCACCTCTAGAAGTGCAACACAATTCACAGAAGCGCAGTGCTGACTTGAAAACCACATTTTGGGGTCTTAAAATTCTCCAAATTACAAGCTTGATAGCTCGTTGGAAATATATTGAAGTCTGCTACAAGATGGACACCTCAAGCATGTAATTTGGACACTCCATCATGGAGAAAAAATTGATTTTCCCAAGGTCTCTCCAAAAACCCAGGGTGTCTTTGACAAAAGTGCAACGCCAACTTGTAGAGAACTTTTGGATGCCTTCCACTAATCAAAATCACTATCTAAAGGTACAATTTGAAATATTAGGATGTGTGGTACACAATACAGTCCTTAATCATTGCCAACACCTACTCCAAATCCTTGAAAAATTGTCTTGAAGTCAAGCTGTCCAGAATTGTAGCAACTCTTCCGTTGCAAGTGTAGTTTGGGCATTTCTCTCAAATCATAATACCTGTGCATAAACGGAAGGATTTTTTGTTCCTTGGACTCTAATGGACAAAAACCTCTTTCACTTTTGTAAAATTATTCTCCATTTGGTCATAAACATATTTTGAAGAAAACATGTCCCTATGAGAAATGATGAGGCGAGGTAGTGTACTGCAACATTGTCTTATTTGAAATAAAACATTAACTTTAGCTTTATTTTTCTTTCCCTAAGCTTTTAACTCCATTTAACCACTGAAACACATGATGGACATGCTTTTGTTTTGACATATGGTATCATGATGAAACATGGAGTGAAACCCTATACCATGACCTAAAATGAGGAATTTAACCATTTTATGACCCAAGACACTTAAATGAAGATATAATACCTCAAAGAAGACAATGACCATGATGAGTGATGAATACCATAAGTAAGTGAAGCGAGCAGCAATGACCTAGACATCAACAGCCAGTGACCAAATTTTTATTTGAAGATTCACTGAAATGACAAAAAATTGACTTGACACCCTAACAACACCTTGTAAGAGCATATTTGATCACTGGTGACAAGCTGAACTGACTGACACTAACATAAGTCATGGTTGTATGTATGATTGGCTCTTTCACTATTTTAATATAATAGAGCTATCATGTTTCATGCATATATTGTTATTGTAGTTCGGCTATCATGGTTACTTTAATGATGTATGTAGATGTTATTTACGCATGTATGTATGGAATATTCTGTATGTGTTAGTGTGAATCTTATCGAAGTGTGTTTTTGGTATAATCCATCACTTTGGATTGTCAGTTATCTTGCTTCCATCTCATGATTTCTTTCTGCTTGTTCGTTCCCTTTCAAGTTGCGTTCTATCACAAGTTTCTAAAGGTTTCACTTATCCCCCCTTCCATGTGTTAGAGCCTTTCGTGCAGCTTCCTTGACTTGTTGCAAGGTCACACTCTTGATACCAATAAGGATATATTACTTACCTCTGCATGTAATGCAATCAAGGCGATACCGTACTACCCACTGCTGGGACTCCTACTTCAAACGGTCGAGGTTTAGTTGGGACTTCTTACCGGTGAGATCCCCTTACATGTTAGCAAGTCCAACACCATCAACAAAAGCCCAAAATATATTCAAGGTATGCATCTTATATGAAAAAGTTAATAGAAGCATAACGATCCACCTTTGAAGAGCCTGTCAAATGTCAAGAATGAAAATATTTCACGAATGAAGATTATCAATCAATAATGTGGATTTTGGGAGATCATACCTAGTCTTGAAGACAAATTTGTGGTAACTTCCAAGTGGCTCTACAAGATTAAACATGCATTAGATGGAAGTATTGATAAATATAAGGCCAAATTTGTGGCTATGGGTTTCTCCCAATAAGAAGGCATTGATTATGAAGAGACATTTGCACCTACAACAAGGTATACAACTATACATTCGTTTGTCTCTTTGGAAGAATCAATGGGATGGAACATCCATCAAATGGATGCCAAGACAACATTCTTGAATGGTATTATCAATGAAGAAGTTTATATATAGCAACCCTTGGGATTTGAAGTAAAATATAGAAAGACATGTGTCTGCAGGTTAAAGAAGGAACTTTATGGCCTTATGTTATATAGTATTTTATCACACTCCCAGTCTCCTATCCTGAAGTGTCACACTTTGTGTTATCAATTTCATAAGTGTTGCAAAGTGATGAAAGTTATCCCAAATTATGTATTCACCATGAAACATGTTTGGAACATCCCTGAAGAAAAGTAAGAAAACTTGCCATGAAATAATTCTGAAGAGCTTGTCAAAAACCTTATTTTGCAAGCCCAATGCTACTTTTATCAGGAAAATATGTGTTGGTAATCTTTTGCATAACTAGTGACTAGTGCTTCTAGTGCTACTTTTATCAGTAAAATCCACGTTGGTCCTTTTTAGGCAGGCTTTCCCAAAATGGAGGAGAAACGTTTCTTACTAGAAGGCTCGAGAATGACAATGTGGTTTCAGGTATGAAGATTGGAACGAAACCTCCCATTCCTGGCCCTAGGTCCTCTTTCCATGGATCTTTCCCTTGATATGTAGAACTCCTCCCTCCTTTCATGGATCCTCAACTCCCTCTACTTCCCTATAAACGAGATCCCTACTATCCACTAATGGTTGGCTAATGATTGGATACCTTCCTGGTGCTGAACTATTCCTAATTGCTGCCCATTTTGCTAAGGAGAAAGAAGTGCTTAAAGATTAAGGCTAGGACTTGGTAACTCACCTAAAGGAGGCTTCCAATATCAAGGCTTCATTGGTTGTAATCCTCCCTTTTCCATCTATTAATAATATAGTATATGTTTTCTTTCCATAAATGTGTCAATTATTGCTCATTTAGTGTAATGCTCCTTGATATGTTACACGGTTTATATTGGAATGAATTTTTCTACGTATGTGTTTGTTGTCTCCACGTGATCTTCCTTGCATGTATTCATCCATAACAATGAAGAGGAGATTGAGCTTGGAAACGAAAGAATCAAGGACGACACCAACAAATGTTAGCATTAGAGTGAGGTAGGTCATTTATCCTCCTTTGTGTTTTCTGGTATAAACTAGGAAAGTTTACATATATTTGTCTTTGTTTGTTGCTAGATCCTCCCATACGACTAGCCTAGGGATCATTTCTGTCCACAGAAAGGGTTGACTACACAACACCTTAAGAAATAACCAAGGGCATGTTATCCAAGGATGGAAACATACCTACAAAGATTAGGCTTCTCGAAGAGTTCTACTAATATGAATCTCTATATCAAGGTTGTGAAGGATGAGCCCATAATCATTATTCTCTATGTCGATGATCTTCTCATGGTAGGTGTAGAAGGTTATATTCAAGAGTGTAAGAAGAAATTGGTAGAAGAATTCGATATGAAGGATCTAGGATTTATGCATTATTATTTGGGGTTGGAACTTTGGAAAGGACTTGATGAGATTAATCTAGGTCAAGGAAAGTATGTGATCGAGATGCTAAAAAGGTTTGACATTATGGATTGCAAACCTATGACAACCCCTATGATCAATAACTTAAAGAGGCTAAGAAGTTTTGAATCAGACCCTGTGGATCTGACAAGATATAAACAATTGATTGGATCACTGGTGTATTTGGTAAATTCTTGACCAAACATTTGTTTTTCAGTGAATATTCTATGTCAGTTCCAGGTAGAGCCCAAGCATGATAATTAGATATCAGCCAAGCATATACTAAGATATCTGCAAGGAACAATCCACTACTCCCTGAAGTATTATAAGAGGAATGATGTCAACTTGATTAGATATATAGATTATGGCTGGGAGGTAGTGAGATGTATGGGAGAGGCACTACTGGAGGATGTTCTAGTTTGGGACCCTTGATTCATAAAATGTCATGTATATTCCACTGGAAAGTTCGTCACAACAAATCTGGTAATATTATATTAAGAATATGAGATTCTACACTATTACAGTTTTACTTAATTTCTAGATTTGTAGATTTTAATGTAATTAGTGCATGCATGTAAAAGGAAATTAAGCAGAAAAGTAGAGAACGAAAAAATAATCTCACACACACATAAGACACAAGATATGCTCTCTGGGAAACTCTGTTGGGAGAAAATTCAGCTGGAAGGTGAGGTCGCTTCCCTCTCTTTCTTTGTCTGGAAATATGGCTGCAGGTACAAAAAAATAATGCATGTGGCTCATGCGATGCTACAGTGCACAGATCCTCTCTGTGTGCTCTACCTCCTATCTCTCCCAAATATCTTTGCTCAGCTATGGAACAAAATTCTCTCGAAAGAAGGGAATGCATCTTCCTCCTAGTGGCTCGGTTATAACACAGCCTGATAGGCTACTAGTGGTTAAGTTTGACTACATAAACTCTTAACTAGAGTTAAAAAATAGACTCTTATATAATCTTATACATAGTAATCACGTGGTTGCACCTTTTCCATTAATAATGAGGGCTAACACAACATCCTCCCAAACTATAGGTGTGAAAATAGGAAGGTCAACTTCTAACTGGCGTAACATTTTCATACTGACTTTGATTGACGCACTTCTTGCGCCGTTGGAAAGGTATTTGTGTGTAAAATAACATGAAAATGTGATAAATTAAAGAGAAAAATTTTTACTCCCAAAAAACATCGTTTGATGCCTCAAAACGCTCTCGGAAGGTTTCAGACCATATTTTTCCAAACTGGGTCCCGTGGGTAAAAACGGTCCCATGCACTGATACCTCCTCTTTTTCCACTCCAAATGCATCGAGATGGATGAAAAACAATATACTGATGTAATTCGAATCACACCTCCCCATTTTGGGAGCCTTTTTGTCCCCAAAATCTTTTACTGAATGAGGTGAGGAAATTTTTCCTCCACCTTCTCTCTGGTGTACCATTTAGCTTTGCCTGGAAGTTGCCCCTGTATTATAGTTCAAGACCTATTTTGAAAAATTGTATCTTCAGTCAACTCTACTTGAGTGTCTGGTGCTAATTCCTCCACACTAGGTAGGACCTATTCCTCTTCCTGATCTAGCATGGAAGGCTCATAGAGTTTCAAATTCTCTACATTCATAACTGAGTAAATGCGCACCTATGGTGGTAAACTGAGTTGATAGGAATTATCACCCACCTTTTCTTGTACCTCAAAGGGACCATACCTTAGAGCCCTGATTTTCTTACCATGCCCCTACAACCTTTCCTTGTTCAATTATAGTCATATTATGTCTCCCACCTTGAATGATTTTTCTATTTTGTGCTAAACATGCATGGCCTTATACTTTTCATGCCACTTCTGCAATGTTTCCTGTACCTGTAGATGGATCTGCCTAATCTTCTCTATAAATTTTTTGTTGGGTTGTGTTATTCTTTCCACGACTAGCCCACGTAGTGAACCGGGGGGGTTAGAGGGGGCGCAAAGCCCCCCCTTTGTTGCGTCGATTGAGCAGCGGGGGGGGTCACAAGCGGGGCGGCAATCCCCCCTTTCTGGGGGGTTTGAGGGGGGTGGGTAGCCCCCCTCTACTGGGACCTTATATTAGGTTAGGCAAACCTACCTATGGTTTTGTGCATGATTTTCGCACATGGTTTTGGACGCGATGATTTTCTGTCCATGGTTTTGGACGCGATGCTTTTCGGTCCGTGGTATTGGATGCTTCGGCATGTATAAATATGTATTGTAACATTGAAAGGAACATAATGAAAAATCAAGTTGGTATTCCCGATTTTGGGATCCAGGGGAAAATATCTGTGTACATGTGTTTTAGAATTCGTATGCAGGTAATTTTTGTATGGGGTTAAAACCTACATTTGGTATCGGAGTTGTTTTGGCTTCAAGGGGACGCCTTTGTTGCTGAGGGGTTTTGCTCGGCCCTGTGGTAGACCCCGTTCAGTGGGAGATCTGCAAGATCGATTCTAGTGGTGAAAGAAGATGGCGAGCAATGGAAAGATAGAGATTGAGAAATTTAATGATCAGAGTTTTGAGTTGTGGAGACTCAAGATGGAGGATTTGTTGGTGGATAAAGGTCAGTGGATCGTGGTAGATCCGGGTACTAAACCAATGGGAGTGTCTGATGAAGAATGGAAGAAGTTGGATCGGAAGGAAAAGAGCACAATATGATTATGTGTCTCATATTCAGTATTGTTGAATGTATCAGGGGAAGCTACGGTGAAGGCTTTGTGGGACAAGTTAGGGACTTTGTACCAATCTAAGTCTCTGGTGAATAAAATTTCCCTACGGAAAAAGTTGTATAACCTGAGGATGAAAGATGGAGACTCGTTGACAGAGCATCTAAATACATTTAATACTGTGGTAAGTCAGTTATCATCTGTTGATATCAAAATTTCAGATGAAGATAAGTGCATTATTTTGTTGTGTTCTCTACCAGATTCGTGGGATAGTCTGGTTATTGCAATAGGTAGCAATGCAAATGCCTTGTAGTTTGATGAAATAGTCTCATCCTTATTGACAGAGGAGATGAGACAGAAAAATATGGATAGCCAGAATGGTGATGCCTTGTCTGTACGAGGACGGTCCCAGAACAGAAACAAAAATAACTCATCGAGTGGGAGATCTAAATCTCCAGGAAAACCTGTAAAGGTGGTGTGCTGGAAATGCGGAAAGGAAGGGCACTACAAAAGGGACTGTAAATCTAAAGCTCTTGACAAAGGAAAGGGATCTGATGATGCTCCTTCTGCAGAGGCGAAAAACACCTCAGATGAAGGTGGGGATGTGTACTTGGCTTCTTCAAGTCAATGTTTTAAAACTCTGACTCGGCCGAGGGTCGACTCCAACTCCGACTCCGACTCGGTATCAACTCGGCCGGCTCGATTTCAATGACTCGGTCGTTGTAAAAAATACATTAAATATTTAATTTTTATAAAAACACATAATTTTAAAGATTTTCATTCATGTTTCCAAACACACAGCATTAGAATATAGATAGAAGACAACATATTATCAAAGTAGGCTCATGAATATATCCATTATATCAAAATGGCACCCAGTGCATTGTCCAATACATACACGATGATGATATAGAGATCAAAACAAAAACAAATAACCAAGGAGGCTATAAATGGCCTCTACAACAAAACTCTGTGACCAGTACTACTGGCTACTGCTAGAGTTGCCAACATCATCTGGCTCAGTGTTACTTGGGAGCGGGAGCGAAAGTGGGGAGCAAGAGCGAAAACGGGAGCTGGAGCGACATTTTCAGAAGCTCCTGGTTTGGGAGCGAATCCTGGAGAAGTTCGACAACCAATGTCACTAACATCAAGGTACAAAGAGGGATTGGTGCTCTTGGTTAAATACGAGTTCCATACCCTAATACAGGACAAAATTCAATGGAAACATTGCAATCCTCCAATCCTGAAATCCTGAAAATCTGATAAGTCTGCTGAATTTTGAATGAAATCTAAAATTCTACTTTCTCCATATGAAATCCAATGAGGCCGGAACCACTCTCAAACATCCTGAGTCATTTCATGGTAATGTTAAAAATTTAAGTAAAAGGATGAAAATGAAGATTAAGGAGAATGTCACTTTTACTTTAAGAATTTAACATTACCATGAAATTTGAGTAGCATATCAATACTAGGAGAGCTGAATGGACCCCAAATAGCACTTAACCAACTTAGAAAACACCTTGGAGTCCCCAACAATCAGCTAAATGTTAAAAAGTTCAAAAAAAATTAGAAAAATCGCTGTTTTTTGTGGGGACTGGCTAGATTTAATGACTCGGCCGAGTAGATGTGGAAACGGCCGGGTTGACCGAGTCATGATTGACTCGGCCGAGTCATGATTGACTCGGCCGAGTCATGCAATAACTCGGCCGAGTCAGTCATGACTCGGCCTCCCGAACTGGTTTTTCTGCCGAGTCATAAAATTCTTCAATGACTCGGATCAACTCGGTCGTTTCGGATTCGATTCGGCCGAATTTTAAAACTATGCTTCAAGTACACATGTAGATCATGAGGCATGGTTGATTGACTCAGGTGCATCCTTTCACTTCACTCCCCATAGAGAGTAGTTCTGCGAGTATGAGAAATACGATGGTAGTGATGTCTTCTTAAGGGATGATAGGAAGGCTAGAATTGTTAGTCGCAGAAAAGTAAAGTTGAAATTGAAAGGTGGAAGGGTTAGAACACTTCCTGGTGTTCTACATATTCCTGCATTGGCCAGAAAGCTGGTTTTTGTAAGCAAGCTAGAGGATGCAGGTGTAAAAATAGTGTTTGAGAAGGATACTTGCAAGATGGTTCGGGAAGCACTGGTATTGATGTGGGGAGTTCGGATTGGAACTCTATACAAGTTGTAAGGTAGAACTGTTGTTGATGGGTGCAATAGTTATGTGGTTCCTGAAAGTGGAGCAGAAAATCTAGTGGTCTCTAGAGAGAAGACCATGTTGTGGAATCAAAGGCTTGGACATATTGGATAGAAGCGCATTCGAATACTTCATGGTAAAGGTATGGTAGAAGGTATGAGTAATAGCTCTCTGGATTTTGATTTCTGTGAAAATTGTGTATATGGGAAGCAGAATCGGGTGAGTTTCCCCTCTGGCGGTAAGAGGGCGAAACAAATATTAGAGCTTGTGCATAGTGATGTGTTTGGACCTGTGAAGGTTCCATCAAGTCTATGTACTATGTATCATTTATAGAAGACTTCTCAAGGAATACATGGATATATTTCCTTAAGAAGAAATCTGAAGTCTTTGACAGGTTTAAAGAATTTAAGGCTCTAGTGGAAAACCAGACAGAGAAGAAGATAAAGGTGTTGAGGACAAATAACGTGGAGAGTTTTGCAGTAAGGAATTTGAAGAATTTTGTAAGAAGTGTGGTATAGCATGTCAAAAGACTACTCCATATACACCTCAACAAAATGGAGTTGCAAAAAGAATGAACAAGACGTTGATGGAAAGGGCAAGAAGCATGCTTAATGGTGTCAGGTTAGGACAGGAATTCTGGGCAGAGGTGGTGGAGACAACATGTTACCTTGTCAATAGATCACTTTCATCAGCGTTGGAGGATAAGACTCCACAAGAGGTATGGACTGGTAAGAAACCCTTCTTTCACATCTGAGGGTATTTGGATGTGATGCATATGTACATGTTCCAAAGGAGAAATGAACCAAGTTGGATAGTAAATATGAAAATTGCATCTTTATTGGGTATAAGGATGGTTTAAGGGGTTATAAGCTTTGGAACCCAGTAACAAGGAAGGTTGTGTACAACCGAGATGTGGTGTTCAGAGAGGTGAAAGATGTTATTAAACATGAATTCCAACCAAAGGAACCTGAGAAGATAGAGTTTGAGCTAAAGGAGGAAGAATCAGACTTTACAGCAGAGGAGGAATCAGAAGATGAAGAGCCACAAACTCCAGGTGTGAGAAGATCAGTTCGAGAAAGAAGGCAGCAAGAAAGGTATAGTCCATCTACTTTCTATTCAAATGTCGCTTTATATATTACTGATGGTGATCCCAAAACTATGAAGGAAGCAATAGATTCAGAGGATGGAAAACTCTGGAAAGAGGCCATGGTTGATGAAATGGCATCTTTGCACAAAAATGAGGCTTGGGATGTGGGGGAGTTGTTGACTGGAAGGAAACCCATTGGTAGAAAATGGGTGTTCAAGAAGAAGACAAATGCAGAAGGAAAGGTGGAGAAATACAAATCTCGGTTGGTAGAAAAAGGTTATTCCCAAGTGCCAGGAATTGATTTTGGTGATATTTTTTCTCCTGTTGCCAAGGTAGCTTTTATTAGATTACTTTTATCTATTGTTGCTGCTTTTGATTTTGAGGTAGAACAAATGGATGTGAAGACAACATTTCTTCATGGGGATCTGGAAGAGGAGATCTACATGAAGCAACCTAGAAGCTTTGCAATGAAGGGTAAAAAAGAACTAGTATGCAAGTTAAAGAAGTCTCTATATGGGTTAAAACAGTCACCAAGGATGTGGTATCAGAAATTTGATACATTTATATGGGGACTTGGCTTCACCGAAAGCAAAGCAGATCACTGTGTGTATTTTAAATTAATTGGTGACCGTGTTATTTATTTGGTCTTGTATGTGGATGATATGTTGCTGGTTGGAAATGACAAAGAAATTATCCAGGATTTGAAGACCCAATTGTCCTCCAAATTCGACATGAAAGATATTGGTGCTGCAAACTATATTTTGGGCATGGAAATTAAAAGAGATCGGGCAAAGAGGAAGCTATGGTTAAACTAGAGGAAGTATGTCGATAAAATATTGTAGAGGTTTAATATGCAGGATAGTAAACCGATGAAGGTTCCTATTCATGTAGGTGTAAAGTTATCTGCTGAACAGTGTCCCAAGACACAAGAAGAGGAAGAAGATATGTCCCGTGTTCCATATGCAAGTGCAGTCGGTAGCCTGATGTATGCGATGGTTTGTACTAGACCATACATTGCACATGCAGTGGGAGTATTGAGGAGGTTTATGTCAAAACCAAAGAAGGATCATTGGACAGCAGTGAAGCGGGTTTTTAGGTATTTACATGGCACTAGTGATTATGGTTTGTGCTACCAAGGAAGACTAGGATTGGATAGAGTTTTGGATATCCGTTGCTTTGTTGATGCAGACTGGGTTGGAGATCTAGATCAGAGAATATCTACAAGTGGGTATGTGTTTAACCTATTTGGAGGTGCAGTCAGTTGGATGAGTAAGAAACAATCTGTAGTGGCACTACCAACTACAAAGGCAAAATACATGGTAGCCACTCATGCAACCAAGGAAGCAGTTTGGTTGCAGAGATTGTGTTCAAGTATGCAGTTAGTACAGGGAGCTATAAGGATAGACTGTGACAGCCAAAGTGCAATTTTCTCGGCAAAGAACCTTGCTTACCATTCAAAGACAAAGCACGTTGATGTTCAGTATTACTTTGTGAGGGATATGATAGAAGACAAAAAGGTGTTCTTGGTAAAGGTGGACACTTTGAAGAATACTGCAGATGCATTGATAAAATCTGTGAGCTCTAAGAAATTCTCTTGGTGTCGAGAAACAATGGGTGTTGCAGGGCTGGATAAATGACTAAGCTCTCTTGTGGCCCCCTGTGGAAAGAAAACAACAAGTGGGAGAATTTTGGGTTGTGTTATTTTTTGGACCTTATATTAGGTTGGGCGGACCTACCTATGGTTTTGTGCATGATTTTTGCACATGGTTTTGGACACGATGGTTTTCAGTCCATGGTTTTGGACGCGATGGTTTTCGGTCCATGGTATTGGATGCTTCGGAATGTATAAATATGTATTGTAACATTGAAAAGAACATAATGAAAAATCAAGCTGGTAGTCCCGGTTTTGGGATCCAGGGGAAAATACCTGTGTATATGTATTTTATGTGTTCTGCTCTCGCATTGTTTATTTTCTATGTTTTAGAATTCATATGCAGGTAATTTCTATAGGGGGTTAAAACCTACATTTTTCAGCCCTCAAAGCATCTCCTGTAAGATCTTTCCTCACTCCTCGTTGCCCATATGCAATATACAAAGGTGAAGGTAGAAAATATCCAAAACAAATCTCAAGTGGGGACTTTCCTGTAGAAGTGTGGACTGCTCTGTTATAAGAATTTTGTATATATACCATATTTTCATCCTAGGTCTTTAGATGCTTTTGGTTGTATCCCCTCAGAAGTTACACCAAAGCCTTGTTGACTACTTCTGTCTGCTCATATGTTTGTGGATGGAATTTTGTAGATCTCTTCAATTTTGTGTCCATCTTCTCCCACAATGTAGTCCAGAAGGAACTGAGAAATATTGTGTCCCTATCTAAAATGATGCTCCTTGGTATCCCAAAGTGCACCCAGACCTGTCCAAAGAATAATGTTGTTGCATCTTGTCCATTGATAGTATTTTTACAAGGCATCAGAACACACATCTTGTTGAACCTGTCAACTACCATGAATAGGTAGTCATGTCACTTCATGGTTGTTGGTAAACCTCCCACAAAGTCCATGGAAATTATTTCCCAAGGATGAGTAGGTACAGGTAAGGGATGATACAGACTTGGTTTATTGTTCTTAGGCTTGCTGGTACAAAGCATTCATCCTCTTGTGAACCTAGATACCTGCTCTTTCATCTTGGGCCAATACACATACCTCTACAAGTTAGCCACGGTCTTCCCTACACCAAAGTGCCCTACAACCTTGGAGGTGTGAGCCTCTCTAACCAACTGCAAACACTCACCTTTAGGAACACGTAGCTTATATAGCTTGTAGAGTAACCCATCCTGGAGATAGTAGTCAACGGTGATGTCTTCATCGTCCACATTACTCTGACTCAGAAACTGCTGATACACCTCCTTGAAGTCCTCATCTTTTGAATATGCCTCTCTGTATGCATCATGGGTGAATGGCCCCATGTGCATAAGAGTCCCCAAAGTTGTAATCTTTTATGTAGGTGGCCTTGAAATCATAGTGGCCAACTTGTTTGTGTTTCCCTTCTTATAATTGATCACTAAATGAAATTACTGTAGAAACCCCATCCACTTGTAATCTCTGGTTTGTTGTAGCTTCCTCTGGGCCTGCAAGTACTGTAACAGCTAGTGATATGTGTGGATTATTGTCTCATTTCCCATTAGATAATGCTTCCACTTCTTCATATCTTGCACCATGGAATAGAGATCCTTATCGTAGGTAGGGTAGTTAAGAACTTCCCCGTGAAATACTTCAGAATGGTAGCAAACGGGCCTTCCTCCTTACATCAATATAGCTCCCATAACATACCCACTCACATATGTCTCTACTTCAAAGGGTCGTTGCAAGTTTGGTAATGCATTAATTGGTGCTTGGCTGATCTTCTTCTTCAGCTCCTTGAAAGCATTTTGTTGATCTGTTCCCTACTGGAAACTCTTTCCACTTTTTGTTATGGTGTGGAGCAGTGCTGCTACCTCTGAAAATGAAGCTATGAATTTCTTCAGGTACTGTGTTGCCCCAATGAAAATCCTGACCTTGGAAACATTAGTAGGCATCGACCATTTCATGATGGCCTCCATATTGAAAGGATCTATCTTCAACTCTCCTCCACCAATCACATACCCCAGATACACCAAATACTACTACGCAAACTCACACTTATTGAGATTTGCTAGCAGCAAGGGCTTTTATAATGTTTCTAGAACCTACGTCAAATGTGAAATATGATCCTCCCAGGTAGCACTATATACTAGTATATCATCCAGATAGACAATAACAAATGAATCTATAAAAGAGCTCAGTATATCATTCATTAATCTCATAAACGTAGTTGGTGCATTACGTAGGCCAAATGGCATAACTAAGGTGCATTACATCTTGTTTCCTTGTGGCTCTCCCACCAAGTCAGTGCATGGCCCTCCAATTTCAGTCGCACGATTGAGATCTTCTGCCCTTCCTCGATCTGATGGACACTGAAATAAACTTCCAATTACTACAACTAGTGGTTTAGCTTTAGAGCGTCGATCTCGCCATGGTACGTCTTGATATCGAATTTCTCTTCCACTTTAAATAGGGATTGATTCACGACACTCAAACTGGGTTGATCTTTTCTGGGTTCTTTCTTCAACTGGTTCTTCGTGTCTTCCAAATCTCTCGATCCCCCTTATGATTTTTCCTCTGCATTCGAACCCCCATCTTCTCCAAATATCCTTATCTTATTTCTTAGGGCCACCATGAGGAGGTTTACATTACGCTTTATATCTGCAACTTGTTGTTCGAGCTGTGAGAACCTCACCTCTGCAAGATCACGAGGTTCGTTTATAGATTTGTCGCCCATGATTAGGTTGTTACGATTTTCGACCCCACCGATCTAGATCCTTGCAACCTCCACAAAATAACCAAATAAACCTGCTCTGATATCAAATGATTTGTAAACTTTCGTGGATATTCCATTGGAGAGTTCGTCACAACATATCTGATAATATTATATTAAGAATCTAAGATTCTACACTATTACAGTTTTATTTAATTTGTAGATCTGTAGATTTTACTATAATTAGTGCATGCATGTAAAAGTGTAATGCCCCACTTAAATCTTATCCTACAAATTGTGTTAATATTTACATTATCTGAAAATATTGAGAAATATTGGTCATAAAATAAATTTATGATTTCCATTATTCAAATTCCCCACTTACCTTCTCAATTTGAATATTATGTAGGATATGGTCTCCTTCCATTAATTCAAAATATATTTATTCATTTCACATACCCCAATGTACCCTCACATTTACTTGGGAGAAGACATAGTCCTCTCCATCTTATCATCAATATATATTTATTCATTTCACATTCCCCAATGTACCCTCACATTTACTTGGGAGAAGACATGGTCCTCTCCATGTAATTACACTTCACATTCCCCAATGTACCCTCACATTTACTTGGGAGAAGACATAGTCCTCTCCATCTTATCATCAATATATATTTATTCATTTCACATTCCCCAATGTACCCTCACATTTACTAAGGAGAAGACATGGTCCTCTCCATGTAATTACACTTCACATTCCCAAGTGTACTTTTCAGATTTACTTGGGAGAAGACATGATCCTTTCCCATTAAATTCTCAATTTTATATTCATGTCACAATTCCAAATGTACTCCTAGCTTAGAAGAGAAGTCAACCAAGGATGGGTGAGAGTTAATGACATTAATGAGAGGTGGTTGAGGAAAGAGGGTATAAAAAGGGAAGGGGGAAGGAAGAAAAGGGGGGGAGTTGGAGTCTTGCTTAAGATTGTGGGGGTTGGTTGTGATTGTTTGGCCTTGTTATGATTTTTGGGAGACCTTGGAAACCTGTGGAGGTTTCTTGGGTTTGAGAGGAGGAAAGTATCATTAGCTAGTTTTGCACATTCTTCTTGAGGACACACTATATCTGGTTGGACTTGGGCACGGAGGGCTAGGGAACCTGTGGAGGTTTCCTGGGCTATGAATTTATTTCCTAGTTGGCTGAGAGGTAAATCCGGTTGGGTCGGTCAGAAGGAGCGTTCAGCTGGAGCTATAAGACAAAGGTATCATCATCAACCGCCGAACAGGTATTTTTCCATGGACTACTCTTGTCAAGTGGATATCAATAGAATGCTCACCTTAACTTATGTTGCTTATGATAAAATGATAAGATGTTAAATGTTTAAAGCTATGTGAGAAGACCAACAAGTTCTTTTATTTTTAACTTTTAAACCAGCGGGAAAATAGACCTATTAGTGTATAATAAGTTGAGGCTCTCATAATAGGATTCAGGTTCTTACACAATGGTATCAGAGCTTTAGTTCAAAATCTGGGCCCAAAACCCACTAAACCCAAATTCCACTGTAAGAATTTGTAACCCTCATAAGGACTCATAATTCTAATATATAGATTCTTCAAAATTTTCCATCCAAAGCCCACCTCGCACCCATTTTCAG
The DNA here is from genome assembly GCA_031772625.1 of Pinus tabuliformis. Lineage (NCBI taxonomy): Eukaryota > Viridiplantae > Streptophyta > Pinopsida > Pinales > Pinaceae > Pinus > Pinus tabuliformis. The sequence goes on from CM062807.1 coordinate 318,937,581, forward strand.
ATCTTAAATCACCTCATCAGAAACCCGATTTCTGGACTTGAGAGGGTTTATAGTACTGGAGCCACGGCAATGGGAACAACGGAGATCGACGTTGAATCACCGAGAAAATCAGTTATTGAAAAACAGAACATAGTGAACAAGCCAGGCGATGAAGTTCGCCCCCTCAAGGCTTCCAAAGCTTCAAAGGAGGCCATTGAGAATGCTGTCAATCAGCTGAAGGAATTGAAGTTGGAGCTGCAATCTGTTTCCAAAGAGCCTTAGTCTGGCTCTCGGAGGATAGCGGAGCTGCTATGAGCAAAGAGGCTTTCAGGCAGGCCTTCAACATTACGTTGGAGAGGAGGTTATTTTACATACCCTCCTTCAATATTTACAGAGGTGTTGCTGGGTTGTATGACCATCAAGGCTAATGTCATTGCCTTTTTGGCGACAGGTTAGTTATCATTTCTTTGTAAGTTAGTTGTTAGGCATGTAACATAGGTTTGATCCTTGCCCAAATGTTCAAATGATGTCCACACTAGCTTCCAAGGAGTGTGGCATCCACGCTGATAATAAGAACCGATAAACATAAAAAAATTGAATCCACTATACAAGTCTCATGTAGTGTGCCCTCCACTGATGAAAATACAGAAATTAGAAGCCCATGTGTACACTAAGTTTATCTTTAAATAACTACTAGAGCGGCTGCCGTATCCGCATTTTAAGATGTTGATTTTATTCAAAAGGGGAACACCTATTTTGCTGAGTAATGGGTCAAATATAAACCAGAGACATGCTAAAATCGGAACCCATGTTCATACTGATGTAGAACCAACGGATGAGTGAAAGAACACAAAGCAGTCTCAAAAAAAACAAACCACTTGTAAACTCGTCCAAAGCCTCCTTCACCAAGGAGACGTTCAGGTCTAAAGTTTTTGGTAGTTGCTGCAATCTCCAGAACTGTAAAAGTCTGAGCAACAATATTAGCAGTGGGGTCATTCTTGATAGATAAGGATCCCCTCCTTTTCAGGCACATAACACTTATCTGGAGTATGACTCCAGTCCCTTCCCTTTGACAAAAACCCTGCACTAACTCCCGGCTTGGATAGTCCAGTAGCGTGGCACAGCCATCCTGACATGTCTTCTCTACTGTTCATCTTCTCGCGCGGTGAGTCGAACCCACAACGTCCTTTTCACCGGAGAGATCAACAACCAGCGAAGTAATGAGGACTCAGCACTTGGGTTTGCTTACAGAGTCTTCTCCCTGTACGTGTTACCATGTGTTTTTGTCTTAATGTCAAAATAATGAGAGTTTGACATTTTGGTATGGGAATGCTGCTTTGTGGTTTAGTTTTATCTCCTGTCATATTTTTTCCTTGTCTTCCATCTTTTTTTTTTTTTTGGCGGGCGTCTTACTGTCCTTTAGGAGGTCTCTGTACTCCAACAACGTGGAACATTTTTTTTTTTGTCTGAAACACAGCATCTTCCAAGGACAAGCATGAACTATTTTTACACCGAAGTTGAGTAAGGTTGTCATCTAGGAAAATTCCTTTACTGTCTACAATAAACATAGTTAATGAGCTAGACAGTCCAGTATCATGCCAACCATTTGATTTCGAATGTAATACACTGTAAAACATTAGCCTAATGGTACAGTGTTTAATAATCTGTTTAAGGATATTTGTCTTTAATCAGTTAACATTTTCAGCACAACTAAAAAGCTATAAACTGATTATGTGTTAAAACTGGGAGTTGGAATTTTCCAGTAACAGACTTGTAAACTGCAGAAGTATTTTGATCTAAAATTTCATTGTGCTCTGCTTTTGCAGGATAGTTCTTTTAATTGAAAATAGCTGGAGTATTTTCATAGTATGACTGTTAAAAGTTATCTTTGATTGTGCTATTCAAGAAGTTTGGTAGTTTTGAACCTCTTCAATGTTAGGCAAGGTTATTCTGTTATAATAAATTATTCCACATGAATATGTTCATGATCCTTTAGGTCATAGAGCTATTTTGTTTTGACCAAGCTGTCTATGAAATTGGCATTATCTTAAAATGTATGGGCTAGTAATTACTAGATTGAGTTCAGGCTAAATTGTTTTTTTACTTTCAGTTTCGTTATGGCTATCAAAGGTCCCTCACATAGATTTAAGATTGCCCAAGGTTAGGACAAGTGAGGTTATCTACTTAAGAATCATATACTCTCTATAAGTGAGATTAATAAGTACAGTGCTCACTTACATGTGATTTTCAACAATCACAAATGCTATTTTGTTGATAAGAACTGAAACAGAGAACTTGATCAAAAGTGCCATGCACTTCTTCGTCTAGTTCTTCTTCAAGAATAAAATCTTTGCATGAGCTGCACCTTTTATCAAAGCCAAAAGATGTTGCAAATTCTTTTACTGGCAGATCCCTGTAGCTTCTTTATAGTAAATGACCTTTCAAAAGATAAGCTATCAAAATTCACATCTTTCCTGTTTACAACTTCGATTGTGAACAAGATCATCAATCGTTACATCTTATCATCATGGCTATTGAACTGTAATGATATTATACATAATGCAGGACAGAAAAGAGACTATAGAAGATGTTGAGTTGTATAAGCAGAGAAGTCATACATAGGATAGAGCCACACACAGCAGAACTGATGCCATATATGATGAAGAAGTCAAGAATCTTTACTGGCCATGGTTCTGTCCTTGACTGGTAGCTTTAGGTTTCCATTTCAGGTAGACTATTCCTCCTTTAAAGATTCAATACCTTATCCTAGAGACCTGTCTTCAACAACGTTTTTGCTCTGCTGCTGAAGATTCCTATGACAGTACAGAAGTTTTCATATTTTTATATTTTTTTCTTTTCAAAACTAGAATCGAATGCTTTCAGAAGCTTTGACTTCTTGACGCCTGAAGCTACTGTAAAATTGAAGGTCTCCACAAGATGGCTCAATTAATATTGACCTTTCTTGTGTCAATTGTGCAAGTCATGGATCTCAAACAGACACATAAATTATCATCATTTATCTCGGTAGAATGAACAGATGTATTTACCTTTTGAGCTACTGTCCAAACACTGAGAAGCAAGGCGATAAGCTTTTACTAACGTCCAAGGTCTCCTTTACACTTAGAAGACTCAACACCTTTTACTTTAGAGATGCCTAGAATAATAGGAGAACTGTGCCTCTTCTTTCCTAGACTTCATTTGTATGATGAGGATTTTGAAGAGGGGCTAGAAATTCAACAGAGAGGTAAATGTCCAAGGTCATGACTTGATCCAACTTAGATTAGAATTTCAATGACTTGCAAGGATGCCAGACACATACCAATTACCTTTTTCTAATGCTGACTATATGTATGTGTGTATGATGATGCTGATATAGGTCTGCCTCTAATTATGATGCCATTCCTTCCTCATGCAGAAGTCATACCTTATGTGAGTTGAAGTGCTATTGTGACTAGAGATACTTAAGGATGACCTCCTTAGAAGCTTGTTCTATTTAGATGAAAGTGATGAGCATTTAACTTTCAAAAACTGATACTTCTGCCTAAATTGTTGAAAATGGATCCTTGACCTTGAAGACCTCTTACCTTTATTCAGTCAAAGACTTGTGTAGATGCCAGGTCAGTTAAATGATGTACAAGGTTGACTTCACATAAGAGCGAAACCACAGATACCAAACCAGTATCCTTAAACCATTAAAGTATTCAAGCCAAACAACGATGGTTCCCTCCAACCATAAAGCTTAAGAACTTGTTTCTTGCCATTATCTTCTGGAGAATTACAGCACCTGTGAATTTGGGACATAAAACCCTTATGAACTGCAGGGATTGATGTTTCTTGAAACATGCCTTGATAAATCAAGGTTCTTCACGGTATCTCAAAGTTCTCAGAATTTATGCTTCAAAAGATGAACATACCCATAAAATAGTTGTTTTACGTCAATTTATCTGCATGATAAAAAGGTTGTGATAAGGTTCAAAGGTTGTGAACCTGTTGCCATATCAACTCCCGGGGCAATGCAATCCTGTGTTAGTGCTAGAGGCATCCAAGCTCACATCTCAACATCATAACACCATCCTCCCCACCTTGTCTAACCATCTAACTCCACTCCTCTACAGTAAGCGAAACCATTCTAGGTGCGGGGTAGGATGTGCAGGGTTGAGAGGGAGACAGATGCTACTTGCCTTCCTTTGTTCTCTAGACTCAGCAACTTGCCTGTTTGCTAAACATTAGAGGAATTTTTAACCTTTTAGAAGTTGATTATATGGGAGAAGACAGTCAGGATTCAAATAATAAATTTATGTTCTTTAATGAAATACCACTGGAGTGTTTTTGGTCATTCGTATGGAAAGAATTTTTGGTCATTCTTACTTTCATCTACATTTTTGTAATTAACTTGTACTTCAGACTCTTTTAAAAAAAAAAAAATCAACTCGTGTCGCCCATATCTCTCTTACTTTCCAACTATGTTGCATGGAGAGTCAACATGTGCCTGATGACAAATCCCTTGTACCCTGCATTCCAGTGTTTTGGGGACTTAAAAATGGCTTGGGAATGTCCCAGAATAGCTGGGGGCATTATTGGAGACATGGGAACTTCTAGGGCATTCCCAATCTGTCCCTCACAAAAATATCTGGGACAGTCAACTGTCCCTTGAACCTACTGACAGTTCAAGATTATATCTATATATATAGATATATATAACCTAAATCCATCCCTGCACCTGCCTAAAGTTTAAATCCTACCTGCTTCTAATTTTCTAAATCCTACCTGTCATCTCAGCATATCATTCTAAAATTGTTCTTAGCAATTCCTTTCTGCGGCGCTGGCACTCACAGACTCCAGTGCATCATACTCTCAGTCAATACTTGCTATTCCTCTGCAATTCTTATCCCTGACTGTATTTATAATCTTTATTAGTGTCAGGGGGGTGGGCATCAACGGCGGCTTTTGGGATCTATTTAAATTTTCTCTTTGAATTTATTTAAATTCTTATTCACAGTGTTTCTTATTTGCAATTGGAATTTATTTAAATGTTTTATATTTATCGTGGTGAATTAAGAAAAAAATATTATTATTATTATATTTAATATTTTATTATTTTCAAAATTTTAAATGTTTATTATTACTATTACTATTATTATTATAATATATCAAATAAATTATATATTATTGCCATCTCCAACTTTCTGTCCCCTGAAAAATTTGGGAGTGCACTCTGGTGGTTCCGGAAACTTACCCACCATCCCTGCTACCCCCCGTCCCAAAGCCAGTGCGACATAGCTTTCTAACTATGTGTTTGCTGCAGCAAGGTGGTACAATTCGAGTTCAATTACTTTTTTCCAGAAAGGCAGAAACAAGTTAGTTGCTTGCAGTTGTCTCAAGTTATTTTGCTTCATTGAATAGAGTGAGAAGTCCTCATGAGTCAAGGCCAGTATAATCCCCATGAGATTTGAACCTTCCTGAACATTGCAAGTATGAATTCTATTCACCATTTGGACTGACCATGGAGAGTAGTTGCCTAAGATACAACTGTTTGCAGCTGAGTTAAGGTTACTTTTCACTAATAAATAAACTAAGCTAAATAAAAGTGATTTGTAGACTGGTCATCTAGCATTCCATGAATTCTATTTTACAATTTTGTGGAACTTCCTATTCTTTCTATAGAATTCTGTGGAACTAAATATTCTTTTCATCCCCCCCCAAGTTAATGGTTTATTCAATCTACTGCTATTGTATTTTACAGGATTGGTCTGTCCTGATCTATATCCCAGGTTAAATGGAATAATTTTCAATTATCTTGGAGTGTATAAGATATTTAAAACAGAGAAACGATTTGTAAATTCTTTAGTACTTCCTCTAAGATTGAAAAAAAGCAGAGGCTGGTCAATTTCAATTTGATTTACTCTTGCTCCCAGAGTTCATTGTGAAAGTCTTGGATGAGATTTTTCTTAAATTTTTTTATTTTATTTATCAGGCAGGGATAAGTGGCTTTTATGTTAATTTCTTGTGATTGCAGAATGGTTCCGAGGTTAATAAATTTTTTTCACAGTTATAGCTGGAATCCATTTATTGATAACCTATGTTCCTTCTTGTAATATTCTACATAATATTTGACTTTTTTTTTATTCAAAGAAAAAAAAATGTATATATTAATTGGGCAAAAATATATGCATCTTCTGACTAGCAACTGATTTTTCAGTTTTGCCAAAATCATGACTGGCTGTTTTCTAATCTTCCCAAAAAAATATTTGACATTGGTCATCCTATTGATACAAACTACCCTTTTGCCATTTGCGTTATCCTTAGGCAAAATTGTTTGCACGAGGCTTGAAATTTCCATTAGTTCCTGTGTAAGTTCACATACTAAGGATTTAGGGTAAGTGTTGCACCATTTTCTTGATCTACACATTACAGAAGCGTCGACCCTAAATCAAGGTGAACAACTTGCTTGGCAAGTTGAATAAATTCTGCCCTAATTGCTTGACGTTCAGGGCTACAAATCTAATTCTTTTCAGATCTGAATCTGTTTATGAGAGATAAAACACACAAATGGCATAATAATCATTTATTGCTCATCATAGCATTCAAATGCATGAGATTCACGCCTTCCAAGTCACTTTCATGATGGAACAATTGACTGCATAAACAGTTTAATTTTTAGCCTGTTTCCATTGCTTTCTTGCAATCATTCTGATAAATCTAGCAACAGAGAACATCTCCAAGGACAAAGTCATGCCAAAACAAGATGAACAATTTGACTAATATAATTGGAATGATCTATGTTATTGAAGTTCGATGTGTGGAGTTTGAGATCACATTATTCTAATCTGCAAGTATTCATGATGGGTTTGGTATTTTATAGCTTGATACATCTTCTAAAGACTCACATTAACGCATGATCAAGCCTATCTCTCTGCCCTTTGGAATTTATGAACAAGGTTTGCTACTCTGCAACCAGATCACACTCTGCTCTGTCAAAAAGTTTCCCTTTTGACAATTTTTGCATGACTGATATCTCAGGTATATCCAAAACTAAATCAGTGCTGATAACAGCCCAAACATCCACTCAATAATACTAGCATCACACTGGTTCTATCTTCTGTTACTAGGAGTTCAAGTACTATCTTTTACTGCAGAATTCTTGAGATCATGCTAACGTCCTGAATGATCAAACTTTGGGGTGTATTTGCATCATTGTTATGTAAACTTTCTTGTTTTGGAACTAGTATATATCTTCTATTTTTTTATTTTATTTTTTTTTATTTTTTTTTTTATTATTATTATTATTGTGGATGCATTGTTTTACTTACATAGTCTTGTGCTTTGGTGCTGGTGTCTTTCTGTCATATCTGAACATCATTAATGTGTTTATTTGGCACTAGTTTGACCATTGTATGTTGGAATCTAAACTTTGATTTCATTTACAGCACTGCTCTCTTGAATTTTGGAAAATTTTGACATTGTTTCAAATTTGATTCATATTTGAAATAACACTTGAATGCTCATTAATTGGTATACATCTGGAAGCACTAAGGGAGCATTTCTATGTTGTTTCATCATTTACACAGTAACATATGTATGGCATTTATTGTTTTTTTTTTCTTGCAATCACTTCACTGGATAGCTATACTTGGGTTCTTCATAATGACAATTCTGAGGTGAACATTCTTTTAAGCATTGGAAATATCTCCTCGATACATTTTGAATTGCTGATTATAAAGCATACCCTTTAATCCATATGCAGTTGTTTCAGAACTCATCTAATGGTCATACTCAATGTTGATGTTGGCATACTTTTTTTGGTGATGACTGCTTAGCCTAAAGGCTAATACACAGAAGGGAATAACATCGAATATTGAGAAATATGGTCACTATTAACTTGGAAATTTGCAATTGCCATCATATACAGTTGGCATATTAAGTGCACACTGTTTACATGACATATAATTGGGATATATAATTTATACAAACCAGTGGTGGATGTTCCCTGGGTGCTGGTGAATTTCCTTGATCCCTTAAAGTAATATTGATACATGGATTTCTCACTGTTTACTAAATATGAAGTTTATTGTCTAGAATACCATCACACATATTTGGATTATTTTCCATGGATAGCTGGTGGAATTTTCTAGTGACAACATAGATTGAATACCATGGACTTGTGTAAGGCTATTATGATAGTTGTTTTAATGACCTTAAATTAAATGAGAAGATCAAATCGTAGAGAATTTGGGATTTTAGAATGGAAGCTTATTTAGTCAATAAAAGACCAGTGGAAATATTAGAATACACTCTTACCCTTATTCTAGTGTTGAATAAAAATATCATGAAAAATAATGTGTCTCTAGTTTTGGATAAAATGACCCTCAACTTTCTTCGCAACTTATGTGGTCACTGGCCACTTATGAAAGGAGTAGGCATCTTTAGAAATGCGGTGCCATTTAGAGGGGAAATACTAATAGCAGCAGGGCAAAGGAAATTATTCCATTCGTTTAACTATTTCTCATTTGTCTGGTCATATTGAGAGCTGCAGTATATATCATGAAATTGTTTTAGTACTAGTAAGCAATGATTAAATATATAATAAATTTGAACCTTTTGACATTTAAAGGACATTTCTCTCAATTTACAAAAAAAAGATAAAGTATGAAAATCATGTTGGAAATAGTTTATGAAGTTTTGAGTCTTTTATTTTCAAGATTAAATAAATGGGTTTGGAAGATGAAAAACCATCAAATTGGAAGAGTGGGACTTTTATATTCACTAAGGTTTTAAAGGAAAAATATGCATAAAACTTATACTAGCACCTTCTAGTGGAATTGATAGTGCACTAATCCGTTGCTTGCCATTATTTTGGTTTTGGTACCACCTTATAGCATATCCGGGTTCAAATGTTATTTCCCATGACAGACAGTTGAATCTGTTTCAACTCTAATTGTTATTGAGGGGTTCCACAAGGATGTCACATGAGCGTTTATGATGCCCATTTTAACGTAGATAGCCACCTATGTTAAGGTTCTATTTTGCAGTGCCATGTTGTTATTTATGAACATTATATACATTTGGTTCGACACGTCAAAATCAATTGATGGATTTGGTATTAATGATGGAAATGTTGGATGTATGACCAAATGTGTGACTTACTTGGTTACAATTTATCTAGTGCATGACTTGTCAGAGTTTTTGTTACATCGTATAGGCTTATATAGATATGATTTATCTATTCAATGACTTAGTGAAATTATGTTTTATTTTATGTAAGATTTATTTCCAGTATGAACAACAAAAATTGACACGTGGACACTGGGCTTAATAAACATGATGTTTAAGATCATGTATCTATATCTATTTTGTGGTTGTATATATGCATGGATGAGAACTAAACTACAGGTTGGAAAGAACCATATGATAACCAAGATCTACTATTCCATTGGGGAAGGTTAAGACGACCAATGAGGAAAGGTACGATGTACATTGTTCTATTACATTTGGTATCTACTTGATATGCACTCTTATGACATGAGCAAAATGCAAATGACAGGTGGCAAGATGACCTGACTGGATTATTCGATGACAAGTCCAACCAGCTCTGTAGTGTGGTCCGTGCTCTGAAGGAGGGGTGGAGGTGTTTCCCACCGTGTATCCTCCGAAACCTGGAATCGTGGGGAGGACAGCTGAACGCTCCCCCTAGATGTGTGATGACGATTGCCAGATTCCTGCTGGGAAAGTTTGGTCGAGGCATTCGACGCTTCCACCATGTTGTTTTTATCAGTGGTCAGTATGGCCTTTGCCACTGATAAGGCAGCAGAGGACGGATAGGGCGGGAGCGGAAGTAGGCCAGGGTGGATAGGAAGATATAGATCAGTTGGAGACTCTTGATGGGAAGTAATGTCATTGTCTGACTTATCGAATTTTAATGCTATAACTCTCTCTGGTTTGCTATGCTTTCAAACTCCTTGTATCTTTTCATTCTAACTTCGGGACGAAGTTTTCTGAAGGAGGGGTGTATGTAATGCCCCACTTAAATCTTATCCTACAAATTGTGTTAATATTTACGTTATCTGAAAATATTGAGAAATATTGGTCATAAAATAAATTTATGATTTCCATTATTCAAATTCCCCACTTACCTTTTCAATTTGAATATTATGTAGGATATGGTCTCCTTCCATTAATTCAAAATATATTTATTCATTTCACATACCCCAATGTACCCTCACATTTACTTGGGAGAAGACATAGACCTCTCCATCTTATCATCAATATATATTTATTCATTTCACATTCCCCAATGTACCCTCACATTTACTTGGGAGAAGACATGGTCCTCTCCATGTAATTACACTTCACATTCCCCAATGTACCCTCACATTTACTTGGGAGAAGACATAGTCCTCTCCATCTTATCATCAATATATATTTATTCATTTCACATTCCCCAATGTACCCTCACATTTACTAAGGAGAAGACATGGTCCTCTCCATGTAATTACACTTCACATTCCCAAATGTACTTTTCAGATTTACTTGGGAGAAGACATGATCCTTTCCCATTAAATTCTCAATTTTATATTCATGTCACAATTCCAAATGTACTCCTAGCTTAGAAGAGAAGTCAACCAAGGATGGGTGAGAGTTAATGACATTAATGAGAGGTGGTTGAGGAAAGAGGGTATAAAAAGGGAAGGGGGAAGGAAGAAAAGGGGGGAGTTGGAGTCTTGCTTAAGATTGTGGGGGTTGGTTGTGATTGTTTGGCCTTGTTATGATTTTTGGGAGACCTTGGAAACCTGTGGAGGTTTCTTGGGTTTGAGAAGAGGAAAGTATCATTATCTAGTTTTGCACATTCTTCTTGAGGACACACTATATCTGGTTGGACTTGGGCATGGAGGGCTAGGGAACCTGTGGAGGTTTCCTGGGCTAGGAATTTATTTCCTAGTTGGCTGGGAGGTAAATCCGGTTGGGTCGGTCAGAAGGAGCGTTCAACTGGAGCTATAAGACAAAGGTATCATCATCAACCGCCGGAACAGGTATTTTTCCATGGACTACTCTTGTCAAGTGGATATCAATAGAATGCTCACCTTAACTTATGTTGCTTATGATAAAATGATAAGATGTTAAATGTTTAAAGCTATGTGAGAAGACCAACAAGTTTTTTTATTTTTAACTTTTAAACCAGCGGGAAAATAGACCTATTAGTGTATAATAAGTTGAGGCTCTCATAATAGGATTCAGGTTCTTACAAAAAGGAAATTAAGAATAAAAGTAGAGAATGAAAAAATAAGCTCACACACACATAAGACACAAGATATGCTCTCTGGGAAACCCTTTCGGGAGAAAACCCAGCTGGAAGGTGAGGCCACTTCACTCTCTTTCTCTATCTGGAAATATGGTTTCAGGTACAAATAAGTAATGCATGTGGCTCGTGGGCTACTACAATGCACATATCCTCTCTATTTTCTCTAACTCATATCTCTCCTGGCTATGTTGCTCAGTTATAAAAAAAAATTCTCTCGAATGAATGGAATGCCTCTTGCTCCTAGTGGCTCGGTTATAACACAACCTGATAACCCACTGGTGGTTAAGTTTGACTAAATCAATTCTTAACTGGAGTTAAAAAAATATACTCTTATAGAGTATTATACATCATAATCACATGGCTATCCCCTTTTCCATGAATAATGGGGGCTGATGTGGCATCCTTCTGATCTATAACTGTGAAAACAGGAATTTCAACTTCTCAGTGGCATAACTTTTTCATACTGACTCTGATTGACACGCTTATTACGTCGTTGGAAAGGTCTTAGTGTGTAGAATACATGAAAACGACCAGGGAATAGAACCTTACCTTTACGTAGGGCCCTAGCTTCGAAGGTATTCGGGCGTAGCAGGACACTGCTAAAGAAACAAATTTTTACCCCCAAAAAACATCATTTTATGCCTCAAAACGGTCCCGAAAGGTTTTAGACCTCGTTTTGCCAAACTATGTCTTGCCGGTAAAAACGGTCATGTGAGCTAATTCCTCCACTTTTTCCACTCCAAATGAATCGAGATGGATGAAAAAAAATATAATGATCCAATTTGGATCAATCCTCCATGATATCTTGGATGAGTAGAAAGCAAGAATTGGTTGCTTTAAGTAGTGTTGAGGCTGAATATATTGTAGCTTGTGAGGTAAGAAGAGAAGTTGTTTGGTTGAGGAAGATGTTGTATGACCTGCTTGAAGGACCAATGGACCATACAGTGATACATTGTGATAACATTAGCTTTATAAGGTTGTATGAGGACCCATTTTTTTATGGAAAGGAAAAGAACATAAATAAAAAATTTCACTAATTCAAAATTTGGTGCAAGATGAAGTGTTGCAGCTACAGTATATCTCCATTGATGAACAAGTAGTTGACATCTTGACAAAATATCTTCCTAATAAGAAGCTTGTGTATTTGAGAGACATGCTTGGACTAGTTGATATGTCCTCACTGGTTGAGAGGGAGAAATAGACACATCATTCTTGTCTTCACTTTGTGAAGAAAGAATGGAGGATTGGGTAAGCATCTAGCATCCTATACTCTTTGAGGATGAGGTAGGGAATCCAAGATAAGAGTAGTCAAAGAGGAAATTCCTTGAGGATGTGTTAATTCCAAGATATTAATTGTCTTAAACGTACATACTCTGTGAACACCCCGGTGGGGTATATGCCTTGAGAGATAATGATGATAGTGTCTATCAGTCATTAGTCTCACCATCATTGTGCTCTAATCTTGTGGAGAGATAAAGTTGTTAGTCAAGGCTTTGTTATGTGACAATGTTAGTTGGTATGATGCAAAGAAATAAGATGAAGTGATAGCTTATGAGATGGCTTATCAATATGACTCTTCTTATGTGATCTCTTTAGATTGAGAATGTCCATTTACCATTTATGAATACCTCCCTAGTTAAGAGGGAGTGTTGAAATGTGTAACTAGGTTCGGTCTTCATAAATATGAAATGTACTTTTGATTCTTGTATATTGTAAAATGGAAGGAAAATTATTATTTTTATTTTTGTAGCATGGGTTTCACACTCAAGCTCATTTTATTTAGAGTTCAAGCACCCATTGAGTGCTTATATGGTTTGTCCTAGGTTCAAGAAGTCAAAAGAGTCATTGTCATATGAATAAGACCCCATCAAGCACATTGTAACTAGTAAAAACAATTATTTTTGTATTTAAAATTTCAAAATACCCTCCAAGACCAAGTTGGCCTAACAGTGAAGAAGTCTACCTCAATTAGGGCATGTCATCCTCCTTAGAAGCCTATATAGGAGGGAACTTGACCTCCTATGGACACTCACTCATCTTCTCATCATTCAAGCAGAGAACGAGTAGAAGAAGACTAGCGAAGAAGAAAGAAGAACGAAGGACAAGTGCTTGGGTTATTTCTCTCTCTCTCTCTCTCTCTCACACACACACATGTGAAGAAGGAAAGCTAAGGTTTTGCTACTGCAAGGTTGAAGTTGAGGAAATTATGGAAAGAAGGTCAAAGGAAGGTGTATTAGGTCACCTAAAAGCCCTAGAAAATTAAGAAACTCAAGCGAAGGTCAAAGGAAGCCTTGGAAGTCTTATATTCGCTCACATGTGTGGAAGCATCAGTTGTTGTAGGGGCTGAAAATTTCAGACTTGTAGTAGAGGCAAAAAATCTATATTTGGGGGTCGAAGTTGTGAAGCTGGAAGAGATTTGACTAGGTTTGCCTTGGACAAAGAAAGCACATTATCAAGAAGGTCGATCTTGGCCTTGGGAGGGTATTGTTCTTGGTCTAAAGGTCTTGGAATTCGTCATTTGAAGAATCTATAAAAAGAGAAGATATTTGTGGGTTTTCCTCTCAAGTAGAGAGGTTTTGGCCCTTGCTTGCAACCTATATCTTGTGTTCTTGTGTATTGTTGATCTTCTTGTTTTGGTATTTGTTTAATGATAAGAATAACATAATAATAAGAGAAGAAAATAATAAGTAAGTAAAAGTAAAAATGGATCACAAGTAGTTATCAAGTTTAAGAGAAACCATCCTAGTTACACCCCTACAGGTTTCTCAACAAGATTATGTTGAACCAAATCTCTCTTTCAGTCAATTACCCGCATGCCATATTCCAAGCATGAATGTGGGATCCCAAGGAATAAACAAAAAAACCAAACCAGGGCTTCCAGAGGCCAAACCACCGCAAACCTCAACCAATGATTCCACCTCATGGTTAGACATCACTAACACCAACCAGATCGGTCTCCACCCAAGATTTCCATGGCTCCAGGAAATAGTAACTCAACCCATAGCCTTCTAGGGCTCCGGAGCATTTTTCCGACCCAACTCTAGGGACTAGTAACTCAACCCACCAAGGGCTCCGGAGCGTTTGTCCTAACCTAGGCCCCAGGACTAGTAACTCAACCCAAGTTGTTCCAGGGCTTCCAGAGTGTTTGTTCCAACCCACATCCATAAGTAATTATGAGCACCAATCAAAAAACGCTCAAGTGGAAAAACCCACAACACCATGGTTATCTTGGGAATGGAAAGGAAAGGCTAAAACCACTATCAATCTAAGCAAATATTTGTACCAATGAAAGCACATAATTAAAAAATCACATACATATACCATGAATCCATAAATCATCAAGGAAATCACACATGAAACATGTTACCTGCAAAGAAATCTAGTTGTAGTTGTTGATCCCCCTATTGTTGGGTGTGTGTTATATTATTTCCATGACTAGTCGCTCACGCGTTTTGTGCATGGGTTTTGCACATGGTTTTGGGCATGATGGTTTTCTTCCCATGTTATTTTGTAGATATGGTCAAGGGAACTACAATTATGTTCTAATCTAGGGTTAATGGATTGGGGTTTATGAATTCTTCAGCATGTATATATATGTATTGTAACATTGAAAGGAATATAATGAAAAATCAATCTAGTAGTCATGGTTTTGGGGTCCATGGGACAATATTTGCATATTTGTTTTATTTTCTTGCCATTGTATATTTTATGTTATAAGAATTTGTTTGCAGGTAATTAATGTACCAAGGTTAAAACCTACATTTGGTATTAGAGTAGTTTCAGCTTCAAGGGGACGCTTTTGTTGCTGAGGGTTTTGCTTGGCCTTGTGGTAAACCCTATTTAGTGGGAGATCTACGGGATCAATTCTTGCGGTGAAAGAAGATGGTGAGCAATGGAAAGATAGAGATAGAGAAATTGAATGGTCATAGTTTTGAGTTGTGGAAGCTCAAGATGGAGAATCTGTTGGTGGATAAAGATCAGTGGATCGTAGTGGATATGGGTACTAAACCAACAACAATGTCAGCAGAAGATCGTGCGAAGTTGGATTGGAAGGCAAAGAGAAAAATACGATTATATATTTCAAATTTAATATTGTTGAATGTATCAGTGGAAGCTACAATGAAGGATTTGTGGGCCAAGTTAGGGACTTTGTACCAATCTAAGTCTTTAGTGAACAAATTGTTCCTGCAAAAAAATAGGTATAACCTAAGGATGAAGGATGGAGACTCGATGACAAATCACCTAAACACCTTTAACATTGTGGTAATCCAATTGTTATCTATTGATATAAAAATTTCAGACGAAGATAATTACATCAATTTGTTGTGTTCTCTACCATATTCATGGGATAGTCTAGTTGTTGCAATATGTAGCAATACAACTACTTTGAATTTTGATGAAATAGTCTCATCCTTGATGTTAGAAGAGATGAGACAGAAAAATGTGGAGAGCCAGAATGGAGATGCCTTGTATGTATGAGGACGGTCCTAGAACAGAAATACAAATAAGTCCTCGAGTAGAAGATCTAAATCTAGAGGGAGATCTAAATCTCTAGGAAAACATGTAAATGTATGTTCTAAATGTGGAAAGGAAGGGAACTACAAAAAGGACTATAGATCTAAAGCCCTTGAGAAAGGAAAGGGTTCTGATTATGCTCCTTTTGCAGAGGTGAAAACCACCTCAGATGAAGGTGGGGATGTGTACTTGGCTTCTTCTTCAAGTACACATGTATAACATAAGGCATGGTTGATTGACTCAGGTGCATCCTTTCACTTCACTCCCCATAGGGAGTGGTTCTACAAGTATCAGAAATATGATGGTGGTTTAGGGGATGATAGGAAAGCCATAATCATCGAACACAGAAAATTAAAGCTGAAGTTGCAAGGTGGAAGGATGAGAACACTTCCTGGTGTTTTTCATATTCCTGCATTGGCCAGAAATTTGATTTCTGTAAGCAAGATAGATGATGGAGGTGTAAAAACATTGATTGAGAAAGATACATGCAAGATGATTTGGGGAGAACTGGTGTTTATGCGGGGAGTTCGGATAGGAACTTTGTACAAGCTTTTTGTTAGCACTATTATTGATTGGTGCAACAATTCTGTGGTTCCTGAAAGTGGAGCAGAAAACCTAGTGGCCTCTGGAGAAAAGACCATGTTATGGCATCAAAGGCTTGGACATACTAGAGAGAAGGGCCTTCAAATACTACATGGTAATGGTATGGTAGAACGTATGTCTAATTTCTCTCTGGATTTTGATTTATGTGAACATTGTGTATATGGGAAGCAAAATCGTGTGAGTTTCCCCTTTGGTGCTAAGAGGTGAAAGGCATATTAGAGCTTGTGCACAATGATGTGTTTAGACCTATGTTGATTCCATGACTAGGTAAGTCTATGTACTATGTCTCCTTTATAGATGAATTCTCAAGGAATAAATGGATATATTTTCTCAGGAATAAACTTGAAGTCTTTGACAAGTTTAAATAATTTAAGGCTATGGTGGAAAATCAGAAAGAGAAGAAGATTAAGATGTTGAGGACAAATAATGGTGGAGAGTTCTACAAGAAGGAATTTGAAGATTTTTGTAAGTGTGGTATAGCATGACAAAAGACTAATCCATACACACTCAGCAAAATGGAGTTGCAAAAAGAATGAACAGGACGTTGATGGAAAAGGCAAGTTGCATGCTCAGTTGTGTTGGGTTAGGACAGAAATTTTGCGCAAAGGAAGTGGAGACTACATGTTACCTAGTTAACAGATCACCTTCATCAGTGTTGGAGGATAAGACTCCACATGAGGTATGGACTGGTAAGAAACCTTATATTTCACATCTGAGGGTATTTGGTTGTGATGCATATGTACATGTTCCAAAGGAGAAAATAACCAAGTTGGATAGTAAATCTGAAAGGTACATCTTTATTAGGTATAAGTATGGTTTAAAAGGTTATAAGCTTTGGAATCTAGAAAAAAGGAAGGTTGTGTACAACCGAGATGTGGTGTTTACAGAGGTGAATGATGTTATTAAACATGATGTCCTACCTAAGGAACCCAAGAAGATAGAGTTTTGTCTAAAGGAGGAAGAATCAAACTTTACATCAGGAATCAAAAAAGGGGGAGCCACAAACTTTAGCTTTGAGAAGATCAATTCAAGAAAGAAGGTAGCCAAAAAGGTATATTCCATCTGCTTTCTTTTCAAATTTTTCTTTATCTATTATTGATGATGATCCCAGAACTGTCAGGGAGGTAGTAGATTCAGAGGATGGAAAACTCTAGAAAGAGGCCATGGTTGATGAAATGGCATATTTGGACAAAAATAAGGCTTTGGATCTGGTGGAGTTGTCGGCTGGAAGAAAACCCATTGGAAGATAATGGTTGTTTTAAGAAGAAGATGAATGCAGAAGGAAAGGTGGAGAAATGCAAGGCTTGGTTGGTAGAAAAAGGTTATTCCCATTTGTTGGGAATTGATTTTGGTGATATTTTTTCTCTTGTTTCCAAGTTAGCTTCTATTATATTAGTTTTATATGTTGTTATGGCTTTTTATTTTGAGGTAGAATAGATGAATGTGAAGAAAACATTTCTCCACAGGGATCTCGAAGAAGAGATCTACATGAAGCAACCTAAAGGCTTTGCGGTGAAGGGAAAGAATAACTGGTATGTAGGTTAAAAAGGCCTTTGTATGGGTTAAATCAGTAACCAAGGATGTGGTATTAGAAATTGAATACATATATGCGGGGACTTGGCTCTACTAGAAGCAAAGCAGATCACTATGTGTATTTTAAATTAATTGGTGACCATGTTATTTATTTGGTCTTGTATGTGGATGATATGTTGTTGATTGGAAATGAAAAAGAAATTATCCAGGATTTGAAGACCAAATTATCCTCCAAATTTGACATGAAGGATCTTGGTGCTGCAAACTATATTTTGGGCATGGAAATTAAATGAGATGGGCAAAGAGGAAGCTTTGGTTAAACCAAAGGAAGTATGTTGAGACAATATTGAAGAGGTTTAATATGCAAGATAATAAATTGATGAAGGTTCCTACCATGTAAGTGTAAAGTTATATTTTGAACAATGTCCCAAGACACAAGAAGAGGAAGAGAACATGTCTCATGTTCCATGTGCAAGGGTAGTCGGTAGCTTGATGTATGCAATGGTTTGTACTTGACCAGACATGGCACATGCAATGGGAGAATTGAGCAGGTTTATGTTAAAACCAAGGAAGGAGCATTGGATAACAGTGATGCGAGTTTTCAAGTATTTGTGTGGCACTAGTGATTATGGTATATGCTACCAAGGAAGACCAGGATTGGACAGATTTTTGGACATCCACGACTTTGTTGATGCAAACTGGGCTAGATATATAGAGTAGAGAAGATCTACAAATGGGTATGTGTTTAAACTATTTGGAGGAGTCGTCAGTTGGGTGAGCAAGATATAATCTATAGTGGCACTTTCAACTATAGAGGCAGAATACATGGCAGCCACTCATGCAAGAAAGGAAGCAGTTTAGTTGCAGAGATTATGTTCAAGTATGGATTTAGTACAATGGGCTATAAGGATAGGCTGTGACAACCAAAATTCAATTTGCTTGGCAAAGAACCTTGCTTATAATTCAAAGATAAAGCACATTGATGTTCAGTATCACTTTGTGAGGAATATAGTTGAGGATAAAAAGGTATTGCTGGTAAAGGTGGAAACTTGAAGAATGATGCAGATGCATTGACGAATTCTATGAGCACTAAGAAGTTTTCTTTGTGTAGATAAACAATGGGCGTTGCAGGGTTGGACCAATGACTAAGCTCTCTTGTGACCCCCTGTATGGTGAAGGAAACAACAAGTGGGAGAATGTTGAGAATGTTGGGTGTGTGTTATATTATTTCCATGACTAGTCGCACATGCGGGGGGGATCACAGGGGGGGATGATAGCCCCCCTTGTTTGTTGCGTGAGGCGCAATAGGGGGGTCATAGGGGGCATGGTAGCCCCCGCTGTCGGGGGATTTATAGGGGGTTTGGGGCAATGCCTCGAAAATAATAATAATACTAATAATAAATAAATAAATAAAAATAAAAATAAAATAAAAAATAAAAAATAAAAAATTGACCCTATAATAGGTGGGCAGTCCTACCTATGGTTTTGTGCATGGGTTTTGCACATGGTTTTAGGCATGATGGTTTTCTGCCCATGGTATCTTGTAGATCTAGTCAAGCGAACTATGGTTATGTTCTAATCGAGGGTTACTGGATTGGGGTTTATGAATGATTCAACATGTATATATATGTATTGTAACATTGAAAAGAATATAAAGAAAAATCAATCTTGTAGTCTCTGTTTCGGGATGCATGGGAAAGTCTCTATGTATTAGCTTTATGTTCTTTCCATTGTATATTTTATGTTTTAAGAATTTATTTGCAGGTAATTGATGTACATGGTTAAAACCTACACATGTTCCCTTGTGCTTGTTGGTAATATTGGCATTGATGTCATTAACCACATTGGTGATAATTTATGTTGAATGTTGAATGTTGGATTGGTGAGATGAATGTTGAATGTTGAATTGGTGATAATTTATGCTTGAATGAAAAAGGCTAAAAGTGATGTGAAGTGCAAAGGCTATGATATTAAATGTGAAGGTTGAACATTGTTAAAATGGGACATTACAAAAGCTAATATATATATATATATATATATATATATATATATATATATATATATATATATATATGCTTCATGGAATAGAAAATGTAGATAATAAAAATATGACTTGTCTCTTCTAATCATTACTGATTGAGATGTTTTAATTCAGCTCTATTTTATATTAAAGGAATAACCCTCCCTCCCCGTGGCGTTTACGAGGGGTTACAACTCATATCCGAGCGTTGGTACACCTCCCATCCGTTCGAGGGCATGCATGGCTATCGCCCTTGCACCGATCTCGTGCTGATCGATGGTGTGACAGCTATAAGTGCCTTTCCCGCCCGCATGAACAGACTGGAACTGCTGAGTCAACTGCTACTTATGAAACCTATGTCTCATCAGCCTTTCACCGAGCTGCTGTCTATGCCATTCCATTCGGTCCGACTCTCACCACTCCTGCATCTTCATCTTCTGGGTCATTTACTGATTCAATATCAATGAGTGCTAGGTAAATGGGGGGTTCAGCCACTGGGTTCGCTCGATCTCCAACAATTGGCCATGGGTCTCCATCTCGATCTCGAGATGTATCTGCACCTGGGTTTGGATAATCCCCTACGGGTGAAATTGAAATGAAGAGACAAGGTTGTGAGCAGTTTTTAGGAAGTCAAAGAGACAATGCTTCATTTCATATTCCTGCAAAGAATACAAACAACCAACATGGCTTTCTTATAAGACATACAATGTGGTATGGGAACATGACTTTTTGTAAGTGAAACAATTTGCATAAGAAAGTTGATGAGCAACAGGAGAAGAGATACATAGGGGAAAAGGAGAAGCAATGCAACAGTAGACTTGACAGCAGAACTGTAAATGAAGTAATCAACATTTGTGACTTGATGTTGTGATTGAGATATTTTTGTCTCTTTCTATGTTGTAGTTTGAAAAAAAACAGGTTGTAGCCTATTGAGGTAGGAGCCTCTTGTGGGTTGTAGCCTGCAGAAAATTTGTGGGATTTGGAGCTTCCTTTGAGGTAGGATTCTCTTGTAGGTTGAAGCCTACAAAAATATGATGTGTTAAGGAGTATCATCTTGCCTTCACATCACTTTCAGGCTAAAATTCATGGTTTTCTCCCTTTGGGGTTTCCACTTATATCTGGTGTCTTCATCTGTTGGTTCTTGAATGTTTTGTGAATGTTTTTGAATTCTTGATAAATAAATCTGCAAATTTCTCTCTGACACTTACAAAAGGAATTCAATAGAGCACGAACATAAACCATTAGTTGCATAAGAATAAAATTAAGTTGAGAAAAAGTAAAGAATTCTGATTTACTGATTCACCCCCCCCCCCCTCCCTTTAGTAATTCTCAATCATAAATGTCAATTAGTATCAGAGCAAGTTCCTTTAGTAACAGTCTAACAACTAGAAGGAAGTCCTAAGTTAGTAAAATGGATAGTCAAGAAGGATGCTCACCAAAAAATCCCCTCTATTTATTGGTACAAACTATGCTTTCTGGAAAGTCAGAATGAGGACATACTTTATGTCTCTTGGAATAGAACTATGGGTTGTTTTGATGGTACAATATGAAGTTGGAATAGAACTATGGGATGTTGTGATGGTACAATATGAAGAACTAAAGGAAGAGACTAGTGACAAAGATGCCAAAATAGATTTCATAGCCAATGCAAAAGCTATGAATGCACTTTTGAGTGGTCTATGTGAGTCTGAATTTATCAATGTAATGCATTATCAGACATCCAAATAAATCTTGAATAAATTAGAAAGTGTTCATGAAGGAGATAAAAAGGTAAAGATGGCCAAATTGAAAGCATATATAACACAGTTTAAGACCTTAAAAATGAATGAATATGAAGATATAGCTAAATTCTTCATAAGAGTTGATGAAGTTGTAAATACCATGATAGGTCTAGGAGAAACAATTAAAGAAAGTGTAATAGTTTAGAAAATATTGAGGTCATTACCATCTAAATTCAATCCTAAGGTTTCAACTATAGAAGAGACAACAAACTTTGAGACTTTGAACAATGATCAACTACTTGGTTCCTTGACAACATACAAGATGGTAATTCCAAAGGGGAAGCCAGTCACTAGGGAGGCAGCTTTCAAGGCAGACAAGTGCATAGAAGAAAAGGAATGTTCATGATCATGTTCTGATGAAGAAGAAACAAAAATTGTTAGAAGGTTGAAGAAAGGTATAGGTAAGTACAAAGGAAAAACCTACATTTAAGCATTTTAATTGTGGAAGAGTGGGGCATTATGCCTCAAAATGTCCCTATAAGAAATAAGAAAATCAGGCTAAAGGGAAAGAGAAGAACAAATCTAATAAAATGCATAAAGAGAAAAGGTTTAAAATAAAAAGCTTTTATGCTCAAGAAGATAGCAGTGTATCTAAAATCTCCAATGAATACTCTAGTGAAGATGGAACCAGTGAATTCATGTTGATGGCCTTGGAAGAACTTGAAAAATATTGCTTGGAATATGAAGAAGAAGAGGAAGGTGAGGTAGATCTTGAGGGGGAGTTGATTAGTGCCCTGGATGAAATATAAAGGTTTAAACTAAAGAAAAAAAAACATAAAGAGATCCTATTGAAATATGTAAAAGAAGAATCAAATTTAGAAGACATTATTAAGCTGAAAGTTGAACTTGAAGAATCAAAGAAGGTGGAAGACATTTTCATGCAGCAAATAAAAGAGAAGAATCAAGAGTGTGGAAGATTAGAAAAAGAGGTGGTAAGTCTGAAGAAGAGACTAGAAAGGAAAAAATTGAATTAAGCAAGAACATTCAACAGATAAAAGGTTCTGAACATCTGAATGCGATATTAAATGCTCAAAGGTCTCCACTCATAAAGACTAGGTTAGGCTATGAAGGTGAATCCAAGGCAGAGGATAAAAGGACAATCACTTTTGTAAAAGTTGTCATGGGAGACAATGATAATTCTCATCAATTTGAGAACAAAAATTTGAGCAACACTTCAACATCAAATGAACAACTGCAAAGAAACACTACCGAAAAAAGTCTAAGAGATAAAAGGAATGAACAATCAAACAACAAACTATCAGAGACCATACTTCTTTAGAAGACAAGATTTTCAAATGTCTAGATGGTTATATCCCCAAACGACATCCACTACCAGGTACATATATTTTTTCTATGGATATTGTTACTGTTGTAAAAATTTTGGACATAAAGCCATAGATTGTAGAGCTTATGTCAGAATAATTGATTTGGGAAATTCTAAAAGAAGTAAGGCTAATAATGGATTCACATACATCAAAACAAACATGAATCTAGATAAAAATGCATATGCTCCTCTCCTTGATATCACTGAATGTTTCTATTGTCACAAATTTTGGCACAAGTCATATGAATGTTAGCTTAAGGACAATATACTTTCATCTCAGAATAATTATAAAACAGATGGTTGCATGCAATGGAGAAAGAAGAAGGAAGAAAAGAAAGTTGATAAGTGTGACCTAGTTCTATATGCTCAAGATCAAAACAGTAAATGGTATGTGAACAATGGTTGTTGTAGACATATGATAAGAGTCAAAACAAGTTTGTATCTCTGGATGAAAATAAAACTAGAATGTTACATTCGACAATGATGAAGCAAGAAAAATTAGAGGAAAATGTATAGTCAATCTAAATAATGGAAGAGGAAAGGCTCAAGATGTATAGTTTGTAGATGTTCTAAAACATAGTTAGTTGAGTGTAAGTCAGATGTGTGACAAAGGTTGTGAGATTCTCTTTAGAGCTCAAGGTTGTGAAATCAGGTCAACATCTACAAGAAAGACTCTAGCTAAAGGAGTTTGAATAGAGAATAATGTATATATCTTGAAGGAAGAGAGTGAGGAATGCTACATCAGCAAACATGATGAATCCTAGCTATGGCATAGGAGATTGGGGCATCTCAACTTCAATCACATCATCAAACTCAGCAAGAATATAGAATATTTGTCGACGCGTTTCGAACCAACAAGTGTGGTTCATCATCAGGACAAGTTGAAGAACCAGATCATGGCTGCATATTAAATAGGGAGCGCAGATCTTCCAACGGCTAGGTTTGACTCAAAAACGGCTATATTAAAAAAATGGCTATATTAGGTCAGACTCAAGAACGAATCCCAGGGGTCCATCTACCTTTTTTTCAAGGGACCACTGATAAGATTGCGAGGATTCTTAGGAGGCATAATGTTCCCTCGACCTTTAGACCCCTTAACACCATTCGTAAGTCCCTCCGTTCAGTGAAGGATCCTATCGACCCTAAGGACATGAAAGGGGTCTATATTATTCCTTGTTCCTGTGGGACCCCCTATATTGGTGAGACTGGACGCTCCATTAATCAAAGAATTAGTGAGCACGCAGCTGATCTTAAGCATAGGAGAACTAAGTCTTCCGCTCTAGCAAAGCATGCAGAGAAGACCAAACATCATGTTTGTATTGAGGAGGCCAATGTTATTGCTAGAGTTTCGCAGTTCCATCACCGAAAATTTAGGGAAGCCATTGAGATTGAAAGGAGGCCAAGCAATCTCAATAGAGATGACGGTTGGAAGATCAGTAGTTGCTGGGTCCCGGCCCTTGCCTCCTAGTCGTTTCCTCCCCCTCCTCCCCTCCCTCTTTTAATAACTTGTTCCAGAGATTTCCCCTTGTTATCCTTTAACCTTCTTTCTTTAGCCATAGTTCTTTGATCCTCTTTGGAAATCTTCCTTGATTTCTTATAATCCTTTTCATTCCTTTCTTATAGGGTTAAATTATATAGCATAAGATATTTAAATAGCAAATTTATGTAGACAGATTTTCTAATAAATCTATGTTGAGTAGTTACCCATCCCTTAATAAAATACTATTATTATAACACTATTATATTAATAATAACAATACAATAAATCCTTACTATTACTAATTTCCCTAGAACTTGTAATACAGGTTCCTATTAGAATACTAATAAATTGATACCCTAACCATTGATAGTAAGAATAATACCAATATCATAACGAATATTACTTTTAATACCAATAATAATAATATAATAATAATAATGATAATAATACTAAGCTGAATGATCTAGTATATTTAATATAACGATAACTAAGATTATGTTAAATCCTTACATTTAATAATATCCATAGATCTATTATTACTTATTCCTTTTAAATAACCTTACTATTAGATTTATATTAATTAATTACATTAGACATTAATAATAAGTTTAATATTATGACATTATTATAATAATAGTATAATATTTATTAATAGTTATTATTAAATCCTTCCGATTACTAGAAATTAGTGTCCCTAGAGATATTATTTCTAGCATTTTTTCCCTAATATTATTATCAACTCAAATATGATTATCTTTTCACTTAAATAACTTATGATAAAATAATATTTTAGCATAATAATATTATTTAATTAAACATATTGAATAATCAAATCTAGTCGTTCTTGAGTCTGACCTAATATAGTCGTTTTTGAGTCAAACCTAGCCGTTGGAAGATCTGCTCTCCCTATTTAATATGCAGCCATGATCTAGTTCTTCAACTTGTCCTGACGATGAACCACACTCATTGGTTGGAAACGCATCGACAAATATTCTATCATGTGATTTATGCCGAAAAAATTTTCTCAATCTTGATATGGATCACAGAAGCCTCAACTCAAGAATAGAGAAATTAGAGATTTACCAACAATAAAGAAACCTCAAAACACTATTTGCAAGTCATGCCAAATGGGTAAACAAACACGAACATCATTCAAAGTAAAAGATAAACTATCAAGTAGTAAGCCTTTGTAGCTAGTTCACATGGATTTGTGTGGGCCTTCCAGAAAAAATGCACTAGGAGGAGAAAAATATTTCATGTTGATAATTGATGACTATTAGAGATTGAGATGGGTGGCATTCCTCATAAATAAGTCAGAAGCATTTGAAAAGTTCAAAATATTCAAGGCACTAGCAGAAAACCAAACAGGGTGTAAGATAAAGTGCATAAGGTCAGACAAAGGAGGTGAATTTACATTAGATGAGTTTACAGACCTGTGTAATGAATTTAGGATGTCAAACACACACATGTAAGCAACATAATATTAAAGATAAGTAGGAGAGTACATCTATTATTTGAAAATGATATACATTTATAGTACATTCGTGTGACCATTGGGTTCCACATCCCCAGGTCTCTTGGACTCTCATGTCTGTTCACATTCTACACCAACCCATAGAGGATTAGGTGTCCAACATTCCCCCCCTTAATCCAAAGGGGTATGTATGAGTCCAAGAAGAGAGTTGTAATACAAAATGTGCAAAAAACATGGCAGCACTAGGCTGAATGTGCTCTCTGAAATGTTGGTATAAAGGGTGATGGTTTAAGGATGACCACCAACACTGGAACGCTTAATGCAGTTCCAAAAACTCTTCTAATTCTGGGATGAAGCTGAGGTCTTCTGCTAGAGGAAGTGCTCTTAATGTTTTGAAGAGGTAAACCTTAAACCATGAAAGGGAGGTCTCACCCCGCATAAAAGGGAGAACCTCAACTTGAAAAGGGAGGTCTCAACCTGTGATGGTTTAAGGATGACCAACAACTCTGAAATTCTTAATGCAATTCCTAGAACTCTTTTGAAACTGACAAGGAGCTGAAGTATTGTGCTAGAGGAAGTGTCCCTAATTCTTTGAAGAGGTATCACTGACTGAAGGCATGCTCAGGGGCATATTTGTCTCTAGTTGCAACTCTGAATCTAGTATGGCAGGTTGCAGCTCAGGTTTGCTTGATGTGACTTTGAAGCTTGTAGATGACCATCATTTCCCCCCTATCAAATACAAGGTGAGACGATGGAGAAAACTCAACTGCAAGACTGTTCAATACTCTAGAACAAGTTCAAACATATGACTGAAATATCTTCTTGGTTGTTGATACCCATTGCTAAGAAGCGATCCATCCAAGATGAATCTTTGTTCTTTCAGGAGATTTGTTTCTGAAGCATCTATTTGAATAATGACTGGTTTTATGACAGTGCTTACATGGATGAAGATCAAAACAGTGATCTTTCATATGGCCAACTTGGTCACAGTGTTGCCATTTCACAATCTGTTGTTGTTGCTATGTAAAAAGAGTAGATTCTGGAACAGCTGAAGGTGAACTGTCATGAAGGAATCCAACACTCTAAAATTGAATGGGCTTTGAGTAATCTGGAATATGAAAGGACACGTCCTTGTCATATCCAAGACCAATTTTGTGCTTGTTGTGGGCGATCTCTTTCCAAGGTCTGATGATGGGTTTAGGAAATGCAAACTGAATTTCTGCATGTGCATGTAACTCTGCTGCTTTATTGGGCACTAGATCTAAATCAACTATAACATTATTGTCTTGTTGCTTATGGGAGTTTGTTTCAATCTTCTTAACATGTTCAGAATGATGACTCCACTGCTGTAAATCTTCCTGTTGTAGTTGAGATTCAAGCTGCAAAAACTCAATATTCTCCTGTGCATTTTGCAAACATATTTTAATATTGGAAAGAGAGGTTTTGTTGATCTTAACCATCTCATCAACAGTGGAATGTATTAAATTATTCAGTAGTTTCAATACATCATCTATTCGATCCATTTCAAACCAATATAATCAGAGAAGCGATGTTATCTTCAGCTACAAGTTGACCTATAAAATGATAAATAGCTGCAACTATTAGATGAGTAGCAGGATACCAATATCACCAAGTCATTGTAGCAGATAGCCCAGTACCAATTTCAATGCAGCAAATGACTCGCTGCTTCAATGCACTTACTTCTCAAACTACTCACACTGTGCAAAAGAAGAGCCAATCTTCTACTTTCTTTGCAAATGAAATTTGTCAGTTCTAGAGCCTACTTGCAAAACATCTTTTCATTCCATCTTCACAAATACAATCATCTTCCATATTCTTGACATACAAATTGGTGAATTTTTTTTTAGACAAATTACATTATATTGACTGATATAACATTTTACAAACAAGGAAATAAGTGAACGTGGGCTTGTTCCAGCAATGTGAATTCAATATATTAGTCCCTTCTTTGTGTGATTCCAACACTGTAAATTTCAGGTACAATGGCTCTCAATTGGCTGTGAACTTGGCCCTTTCTCTCAGGAAATTCCTCCATGAACTGGCTGTATGTATAGTTTTTCCAGTCAGCAACACATTCCCAAACGTAACTCCGCCCCAAGACTAGCAAACTCTATCCCCTGCGAATAGACTTCCTAGGCCAATTAACTCGACCTGTAGCAGCATTGGTTTGGGCTCTATGGCACAGGCATAAACTCGTAGCCACTGTGCAACAAACTCAACCCAATGAAAGAGGTAACACGACCCTTCTTAAATGGCAGAATTGACCCCTTTATCAGTGACACAATTCGGCCAGCAATATCACATGAACTCGACCCTCTACTAATGATAGGACTTCGGCCTCTTAAAAACTCCACACGCAACAATATACTCGTCCCCTTTTTAAGGGAAACTCAGCCACTCAGTCACAGAACTTGGCCCTCTCCGCAACCAGTCCACTCGGCCATGGGATATATCTCCTTGTCCTGTTGAAGATGGTTGTCACACCAAATTTTAAGGGTAATGCAGCCTCCTTTGTCCACAAGGATTCGGCCCCTTGTTGGTCACTTCCGACCCTCCAACAATTTCGACCCCCTCAGCAAATTAACATGGCCTCACCACAAATTCGACCTCTTCAGTCAAGGGAATTCAACCTCTTAGGAAATTTCGCTTCTTGGGTGTATAGTCTTCTCCCTGCAATAAATTGTTTTCCCAAGTACCGGCAAGAAGTTCTACAAAATTTCTGGAAATGAGAACGAACTAGGGTGGCAAGTAATCCACACATTTCATTGCATTTGTTCCTTATGTAGCTTCACTTCCCTTTGGGACATGGATCGCTCCCAAGGAACACGCTTCTCATTACCAAGAGATAAAAGACGAACAAGCAATGGATCACCAATTGGCAAATCCACCATATAATTACATGATTCACTCCTCACCTCTTAGAGAGACATACAAGCAGTCATACTGTCATACAGCATTATTATGATGGAGAGGCACATGCATTATGGGAGGAGGTAACTATGATAGCAGTGTATTATGATATCAAAAGGGAAACGCAGTTGAAACAATACCAACAGTTTGAAGCAGAGACAGCGTTATACTATAACTTAAAGAAAATGAAATTATGAAACAATATAATGTATATCGGCATTCTATGAGGCTTGTATATGAAGACAGACAATGAAAGCTGAAATTTGGATAGTGTTATACTATCTCTACAAACTGCGTTAACTTGTGGTAACCAAGGAAGGACAACGTTCAATGTAATATAACCTGGAGCGGATTCACATATGCCAAGGGCCGAGGTATGGACTGGTATCGCCTCCCTTCACCCACATACTAGAGTTGACTGTGTATGGAGGAGGGTATTGATGAGCAGTCGTGTGGTGTATGGGAGCAGCGTTCACCGTGGACTAGCGTTCACCGTGGAGCAGCGTTCAAAACTTCGAAAGTAGCGTTCATGGTGGGCACCATGGAGCATTGTTCAAGTCAATGAATAACATGTCACAGGAAGGACCATGTCAGACCAGTGGGAGTGTCAGTGTCAGAGCTGCCAGGCTAGCCATAATGGCAGATCTGCAGATCTGATGAGTAGAAGAGCTCGAACAAAGAGGAGTTACAAAGGTGCATGCAGAATGCCTAAACCTAGAGACATGAGCTCTGATACCATGTCAAACACACACATAGCAGCAACAAAATATTAAATATACACAGGAGAGTACATTTATTATTTGACAATGATATACATTTATAGTACATTAGTATGACTGTTGGCTTCCACATGCCAAGGTCTCTTGGACTCTCATGGCTGTTCACATTCTACACCAAACAATAGATGATTAGGTGTCCAACATGGGATAAAAAAATAGTATACTATTGCAGACACACCACAATAGAATAGAGTTGCAGAGAGACAAAACATGTTTTTTCAGCAAATAGCCAAAGCCATGATGCATTAAATAAACATTCCTCAAACCTATTGGGCAGAAGCGGTGCAAATAGCAGTACAAATTCTCAATAAGGCACATCTCATACCAAACGGTGATAAGACACCATATGAACTGTGGCACAGGAAACCAACATCCACCATATGAACTGTGGCACAGAAAACCAACATCAATCAAGCATTTTAAAGTATTCGGGAGTAAATGTTATATAAAAAATAATGATCAAAGATATGAATGTTTGATGCTAGATCTGATGAAGGAATTTTTTTGGGATATTCATCAAAAATTAAGGGATAAAGATGTTATAATAAGAGGTTGCATAAGATTGTGGAATGCATATATGTAAGGTTTGATGAAGAGATATCTGATAAGAACAAAAGCACATGTTATATTAATCCTTCAGATCATCACCATTATGACAATAAAGAGAATGAAGTACAAGATGAAGCATTAGAAGATACAAAGACTCATTCAAAAGGACCCTCAAGACACACTCAAAAGAATCATCCTGAAAAATCAAATTATTGGAGATAAAAGTGAAGGAGTTCAAACAAGGAGGCAACTAGCAAAAAAAATTGAGCAAGTTCATATAGTTATGTTGTCACAAATAGAGCCAAATAACTTTGATGAGACAATTAAAGACAAACATTGGATAGATGCTACGAACAAAGAGTTAGAACAAATTGAGAAAAACAAGACTTGGGAACTAACACCAAGACCTGTCAAAAAGAATGCCATTAGCATAAAATGGGTATTCAAAAATAAGATGAATGAACAAGGTCAAGTTGTTAGAAACAAAGCCACACTAGTGTGTAAGGGTTACTCACAAGTGGAAGGTCTTGATTATGAAGAAATTTTTGCACCAGTCGTGAGATTGGAGGCAATCAAGATGTTTTTGGCCTTTGTGTGCTACAATGATTTCAAGGTGTGCCAAATGGATGTGAGTTATGCCTTCCTAAATGGTGATCTTGAGGAAGAAATCTATGTGGAACAACCTGAAGGTTTTGCATTAGCAGATAAGCCTAACTATGTCTAGAGGTTAAAGAAAGCATTGTATGGTCTGAAACAAGCACCACGAGCGTGGTACTCTAGACTCGAGAAGTAACTTCAGAAACATAGTTTAAAAAGAGGAGGAGCTTATAGTAATTTGTACACAAAGGCTTATGGAGATAAATTATTAATTGTGGTTGTATATGTGGATGATATCATGTTTGGCAACAATAAACATCGAAGTCTAAGTTCGAGATGTCAATGATTGGAGAGCTTACCTTCTACTTAGGACTTCAAATCCTACAAAAGGTTGGAGTCCTACAAAAGGTTGGAGGCATATTCATTTCTCAAGAGAAATACCTAAGAGATATGTTGAAAAGGTTCCAAATGGAAGAATGTACACATGTCTCAACCCCCATGACTACTGAATGTAAGCTATGTGCAGATGATGAGTCACCTAATGTGGATCAAAAACTTATCTATGATAGGAAGTGTGTTATACCTAACAACATCTAGACTAGATATAATGTTGGCAATTAGATTAGTAGCAAGATATCAATCAGCACCCAAACAAAGTCATTTGTACACGGATATAGATTGGGCCACTTGTGTGGATGGCAAAAAAAAGTAAAAGCAGTGGTGCATTCTACCTAGGAGAGTCCTTGGTGGCATGGTTAAGCAAGAAACAAACATCAATTTCCCTATCTACAACAGAAGTTGAATACATAGCAGTTATAACTTGTTGCACACAAATGTTGTGGATGAAGCAAACACTTCAAGATATGAAGGTAAACTTCGGTGATCCTATCTATCAAATGTGACAATACCAGTGCAATAAGCATTTTGAAAATCATGTGCTTCATTCAAAGACTAAACATATCCCTATAAAGTACCATTTTATCAGAGAACAAGTGGCTGAGCAAACAGTGAAGATGGAGTACATACCCACAAAAGAACAAATAGCACACATATTTACAAATCCTCTTGCTAGAGAACCATTTGAGTATCTGAGAAACAAGCTAGGGATCCTGTGCTTCTCACTGATGTAACTTCAAAAGGAGAATATAAAACCTAAAATTGAATGCACCATCTAAGGGGGAGACTACACGAATAGGAAGAAGTAAAGAAGAGGAACATGAAGCATATGGTTTTGTCAAGAATTTGAAACAGCTAAGAACTAGCAGGAACAAAGTCATAATTAAAGTACAAGATCAAGTCATCTTCTTCATGAGCGCAAGCAACACCAATTAGGTGCAGGAGTCTTTAATGCAATTTTTTTTTTGAAATTGTACACATGTATATATCCTGCATATAAGTGTGTAAATAAATACTTTCAAATGAACATCTGCATAGCTAGACAAAGCATGATGGCATCATCAGTATTTTCTCAAAGCTCTTCATCTTCTAAATGTTTGTGAGGAATGCATCAATGTAAATCTTGATGACCCTTGTATTTAACTA
Source organism: Pinus tabuliformis (assembly GCA_031772625.1). NCBI lineage: Eukaryota > Viridiplantae > Streptophyta > Pinopsida > Pinales > Pinaceae > Pinus > Pinus tabuliformis. The sequence goes on from CM062807.1 coordinate 318,969,984, forward strand.
TCATGTGATCTATGAAATAAGCAAAAATATGACCTCTGCAATTATATGAAAGCAAAAGCATAGTCATCACATCTTAAGGAGCTAATTTATACATCTATATGTTTGGTTACTAATAGCCCTCATCATGAAGCATCATGAGGTCATCATCTGAACCATATCACTTGCAAATTCTATCCGAAAAGGCTTAGTAGATAAGCAAATAATCAAGTTCAAATTGTTGCAAAGAATCATTCCATGCATAATTCCCTTTATGATTTCAAAAGTCTACTACTAGAGAAAATTATGAAGATGGGTCTGCAATCATAAAGCCATAATGTGACTAACATACACTGCAATATTTCAATGCATCACTAGGATATTGATAAATCCTTCAACATTGCAATATAAGCGCAAATATGGAGCTTTCATCAAAATAATAAATCTTTGGAAAGTGCTTCAACGACAAGATTGAACTAAATATTTTTTTGTAGATCAGATGGAAATCCAGATTTAACTAAATATTTTTTTGTAAATCCAGATTTAACTAAATATTTTTTGTAGATCAGATGGAAATCCACATGCTCATAGAGACATGAGTGTAGAATCAACTCAGCAAGGTATCATTCCTATATTTAATCAAATCAAAAATTTCTTGACATGAGTCTACGATCAGAATGATTAATCTTTTCAATGCAGAAAAGGAAATAACATTAAATGTAGGCAGAGGCCACTCTCCAAATATCTGAAATGAAATTTTTTTCACAGTACTGTGTGTAGATCCTTGAAGAAATGAATAAAATTAATGTAATCCACAGTTAATAAACCTTGCTCAGAAAATACAAACATTAAATGCAAAATTCAAAGCATTTGTCGAGTGACATGAAGAGCCAAATGCAATATTCGACATTGGCTTGTTGTATTTTATACATTTGTCCACAAGAGAGGTTGGAGGAATTCGATAAGCCTGAACAATGCCATCACTGAATTCTGAAAAGCAACGTTGTTGACATAGATTTCAGTTCAATCTCTATCGATGCAATCGAATAACCATGGGGATGGTTGGACAATCAAAAAAAATGAAATTTATAAACGAAACTTGAGTGATCTTTCCATAGCAGGAAGAGAATTCATACTTGTATGAATGAGAAAATGCACGGATCAGTTCAAATGGTGAACACATGAAAATTAAATGAGTATGGAACAGAGGTGACAATAATGACAGCCAAGAAAGTCACAATGGTAAAATGAGGATAAGGATATTTGGGTTAAACGGATACTAGAAGGACAAATTGGTCAGAACTAATCAGAATGGACAATTGAATGTAACTCATGAGTAGGATATTGACCAGTTTATTTTTTAATCTGGACAGGCCTAGATACATATGTTATTCTGAATGTGTTATATGTTTTGACACATTAGTTCGATGCATTATTGGTCAGACTTCACCAAAATGTGATCGCTCCAGCATTAATGCATTCCTAAAGTGAATTCCTTGCGACATTGGTCAAAGAACAGTGTGGATATGATTATATGGTAGCATGGAAGCATTATCAATGTGGGAAGGAGTTATCAGTGTGCGCAGGTGTTATCATTGTGGCAACGTTATCAATGTTGGAAAATGTAGTGAATAAATGGTTGGCTGGAGAGCGTTATTTTTTTTTAAACATGCACCCATCATGGCAGCATCCAATGCGTAAGTGTTCAGTATTTAAATGATTGAGAACTTTATTTCCTGCTCGGGATGCTATTTTCAACATTGTTGGTGAGGCACTCACTCAAATAACAATCCTCTCAAGCAGAAGCAAAAGAGCTTCGATGATAGCGGGCAGCAACTGCAAAATCCACCTTGCAAAATGTCAACGCTACTTCAAGTCTTAGACAAACGAGACCTATTTATCTATGGTGAATCCATCACCTCCGCAATCCATGGTTGATGCAATGCGCCCATCAATCGATGCATTGGTGAAACCATGGCTTATTAGGAACCGACACTAGGAAGTAAGGTTCTAGGTCCTCCATTGTCTCATCTGACTCACAAATATAATGGTGCCCAATGAGCCACTCAATAGCGATGTAATGAAAGATATATTAACTCTCTTTGTAGAAATTTTTAAGGAGTTGGGCAACATGAACAGTCCCTCTTTTTAAATTAGGGTTTTCCTTCTCAAAATTGTTACAAAGATACAGTCATGCGTAATAATGTTGGATCTTGATTTGAAGGACCTAATTATTGAGATGTTCGAACATTTTTTTCTGGTCGTTTCTCAGAATAATTATTTTGCAAATGTACATGACTCCATGCAAGTAATTATGAGCCTGAAGTTTGGATGAAAGTGATGATATCTCACAGGAACTAGTCTCTGCTTTACACAAGAACTTGACAAGCGAAATGAAGGAATCTTCTTCTGGTGCATATTCATTAGCCAAGAAGGGCATTACATCTTGTGCTGAAAATATTAGACCATTTGATTTAAAATTAGAGAGTGATGAATAATGAGGACCACTAAAGCTTCCACTAGAATGTGGAATGAAGCAAGATATTTGGTCGAGCTCCAAACCCATATTTCAGCCATGTAAGGTTCAACATATATCTTGGTATCGGAACAACACTGTCATGATTGGTAGAAAATGAAATTAATTCGAATTAGTGATCAAAGGGAATTGTTAGGGTTTTGTGGCCTAAGCAAGAACTAGTAGAGTTATTTTAATGTCATTTGACTGTCATTCAATTTATTTTTTAATGCCCAGTGACATTCATTTAACTCTCAAATAATTCGTATATTACTGTGTTAATGCATTCTTCAACCAGCTCCTTCGTATCAGAAAACAATGAAATCGATTTCAGCATAAATAATGGCATGCTCCAGCGAAACAATGAAAGTGATTTTATTGAGAGTTAATGACTTATCAGAGGTTATTATGTCGTGGTATTAGTGTTATATTATTTATCAATGTTCATATGATATCAACATACATGTGATATGGATCACTGGTATTATTATGGGTCAATATTGTATTATTATAATGGAAACATTTTATACATGATAGCCTTCTGCCATTATTATTATATATGAAGCATTATTTCTCTTCATGGCACCGTTATGGCATCACTATCAAGTGTTATTTCTCGTATATGCAGTGTTATTTATCTTACATGCTCTTATATTTTATACATGACAGCGTTATTGCTCTTATATGTAGCATTATTATACATGCAGCTTTACTGACCTTCATGGAAGCGTTATGGCATTATTATCACCTTTACTCACCTTCATGGCAATGTTCATTACCTATTAATGCTCCAGCGTTCAGATTAATGTATCAAAGATATCTCTCCAGTGTATTCATATTCAAATGATGTTCCAACTAAAAAAAACCATACAAATACATTTCTTTAGAGAAGCTAACCTAAAATGCAAAGAGAAACTTTAATACAAAGAAATTCAAAACCTTTGTGGAGTGAACCCACTTTTCAACACTTATGGCATATATGAAATATGAATGCAGAAATGCAGTTGGACATGTTGAGCATTGATCATGATTCCCCATTTTGATAAAGCAAGTGCTGCGAAAGGTGGATTGTTGCAAAAGTTTAACTGCTGCAAAATTTGTTGAGCAACTAGAGATTAAGTAATATGCAACCTCCTTAACACCTTGAAAGGTTTGTAACATTGCAATGAACATTTTCTTCTGAGAGACATTACCCTAAATATTTTTCACTATTGATTATTTTCTACAACAAAAAAAATGGTCAGATGACTTGAATAAGTATAATACTTGGTCACTATCACCTCTAGCAGTTGATTTCAAAGGGGGAGGAATAGTTGTGTTGCCATCAATTCCAAAGGGGGAGAATGTTGATAATAATGGCATTGATGTCATTAACCACATTGATGATAATTCATGATGAATGTTGAATGTTAGATTGGTGAGTTGAATGTTGAACGTTGAATTGGTGATAATTTATGGTTGAATGAAAAATATTGAAAGTGATGTGAAGTGCAAAGGCTATGATATTAAATGTGAAGATTGAACATTCTTAAAATGGGACATTATAAAAGCTGAAAATATATATATATATATATGTTTCATTAAACAAAAAATGTAGATAATAAAAATATGATTTGTCTCTTGTAATCATTATTGATTGAGTTTTTTTAGTTCAACTCTATTTTATATTACAAATTTTTTTCAAAACTGAAAATTAAGAGACAAGTTTGTGAGCATTTGTTTGGAAGTCGAAGAGACAATGCTTCATTTCATATTCTTACAAAGAATAAAAACATCCAACTTGGCTTTCTTATAAAAGATACAATGTGGAATGGGAACAAGGCTTTTTAGAAGTGAAGCAATATGCATAAGAAAGTTGAATAGCAGCAGGAGAAGAGATACAAAGTGGAAAAGGAGAAGCAGTGCAATAGTAGACTTGACAACCAATAAATGAGGTAACCAACATTTGTGACTTGATTTTGTGGTTGAGATATTTTTGTCCCTTTCTATGTTGTAGATTGAAAAAGAACAGGTTGTAGCATGTTGAGGTAGGAGCGTCATGAAAATTTGTGGGACTTGCACGGAAAATTTTAAGGATGGAAAATTATCTTGAAGTTTAAAAACATTGGCGAATCTCACTAATCCCTAATATGCAAACTATAAAATGTTTATGATGCAGGAGCATCTGGTCGACAGGGCGCAGACCGAGAAGGGGCAGACAAAGTTTCTGAAGAAGATTAGGAGAAGTGAATATTTCGACAAATGGACAGCAAGACTGTCAGAGTTTTTATTTTTTTTATTTTGTTCTTCAAAGGTCAACTACAGCATTTGGTTTATTAGCTTAAATTTCCTTTTTTAACTTGTTCTGTTTTAATTGTAATAACAGGTCCTAACTAGAGTTGTTAAGGGCCTGTAGTTATAGGTCTTAAACTAGAGTTGTTAAGAAATTAGGTAAAATGTCCATAAATCAATGTAAGCATTAAACCCTTATGGGACAGAAGAAACAGGCAAACTAACAAATAGCCAAGTCACGTAACTGGAAGCAACTGTCAAGAAACTGTAATATGGAACTAACAAGCAGTTGTCTAACTGCTGAGCTATTGTATAAAAAGACAGCGAAGATAAACCAGAGGGGTTCTGGAGTGTAACATTGAAAATAGTAATAGCAGAATTACATTTCATTTTGTCCTTCATATATTGTTCAGTGCACAATTAAATTTCCAGATTGTGAAATTTATGTCCTCTAAGATAGAATATGCATGCATAGTAAATCCTGTTCATTCCATTAAATACAAACAAGAACCGTGACAGAGTTTCACGAACCCACGCATACACATCCATATACATTTCTGTTTAGTCCACACATTGCAAGTAGCTATAGCAACCAAGTCTCGTTACTCCGAGAGGCAAACATACATATACATATACTTTTGTTCATTTAAATACATTGTAGGTCGACACAGTAACAGAGCAATCCAACTCCAAATATTTCACGACCAGCCGAGGCCGAGATCAAGTGGAAAACGAATAGAGTCAAGCAAACAAAGCAAGAAACAACGGTCCACAAACAACTGGTAAGCAACAGCACCGAGTTCCAAAGTTATTACATATACTGTGTAAACATATTGCAGGGTATAAAATTACCAACGGCCAAGTAAACGAATACCCAGAAACCTTCCTACCCACTGCTACAGATTGACCGAACAACGAATGTACAAAGGACCGAGTCATTAAACGAAAGCAACCACAGAAACCCTCTAAATTGCAGATGCGGGTTGATACATTACGCAGGCCTGACTCGTTATCAATTACAGACCACCATAGCAAACAAATACAGTGAAGGCTAAGAGCCACAGAAGAGGGTAGGTTAAGAACAGAGCTACCCGGAGGATAGACAGTCGAAGTTCCTGCAAGGCCACGGGACCGGTCACCTGCAACCACCACAACAGAATACCGTTAGGGTCATGGTCATATCCAAGATCACGCAACAGAAGCAGTTCAGTGAAATCGTATAGGAGAAACAGAGAGTAGAGACCCGTGTATGGCCGACGGGGTGAAGCCATACCTGTTGTAACCAGACCCATAAGTCGCAGAAGCACAGGGACAACCTGACCACAGAGGAGCTGTGAGGGGTTAGCAGTAATTCGAGCCGAGAGCAAGAACATATAGCATAGAACAAAACCCTCACCTGGACAAACGAAGCCGAATGTTGGACTGGAACCAGAGACGGAGTTGAACCCCTGAGTACACCACCGAGGCGGAGCCGAACACCTGAACAAACCCCAGATACAGTGCCGAACACCAGAGAGAGCCACAGAGAGCAAAACAACACAGTGAAAATGACCAAATGAGCGCGAACTGGCCGAGGAAAAGGGCAAAGAATAGAGTTAGGGTTTGACAGATCCCGAGACGGACAGGTGTAGCGTGGAGAGGCAGAGTAGTACCGTGGGTTGATTAATAATCACCTACTTCATAAAATCGCAATCAAACCATATTCATTAACCAAATAATAGTGCAGGTCCACATAGGACTTGGAAGTGTGGGACACGTGGGCTGGGTCCCCATCAATTGGTATCAGAGCAGTTTTCTTTATTTAGAAGAAGATGGCAGAAGGACAAGTGCCAAGACGAGGACGTGGAAGAGGTGCACGTAGAGGAGCAGATGAAGGATTGCGGGAACAAATTAGAGTTCTTACAGCTCGCTTGGAAGCAGTAGAAGCGGGTAGACGAAGAGACCCAGAACTGGGAGACACCAGTGAAGAGGAGGTGATGACTGCTGCAGAAGGGTCTGATGAGGAAGCTCCAGAATTGAGGTTGCTGCGACAGGTTTTAATGGCCAGCAGCAAACCAAAAACAGAAATCTCTAATTATGATGGCAGTCTGTCTGCGGAAGTCCTATTGGACTGGATAAGCGAACTGGACAAATATTTTGAAAATGAAGAAATCGGTGAGGATAAAAGGGTTAAGTTCGCTGCCACTAAGCTGAAGGGACACGCACTACTATGGTGGGACAGTGTCCAAGCAGACAGAAAGAAAATGAACAAGTCGCCGATACGACTATGGTCCAGAATGATAGCGAAGTTGAAAGGCAGATTTCTGCCAAAAGATTACCAGGTGGAATTATATCGGCGAGTGCAGAGTTTAAGGCAAAAAGGAATGACAGTTAGGGAGTATACAGAAGAATTTTACAGAGTAAATTTACGTGCTGGTTATACTGATGATAACCCAGAAAAGACAGCAAGGTACGTAAATGGATTGAGGATGGAGATATTAGATGAAATCAGTATTCTTTCTCCCCGGAATATTGAAGAAGCCTTTCAGAGCGCTGTAAAGGCTGAGGAAAAGATTAACAGAAAACAGAACAGCAGAAGAGGGAGAGGAAGTAGCAGAGGACGGGGACAGTCCTATGGAAGAGGCAAGAGTGCTGCGAACAACGAAGAAGGCAGCAGTTCAAAAACTTCAGGGACAGCCGAAAAAGGAGATAGCACCAGAGGAGGTCGGTCATACCAAAGAGGACGAGGGAATGGCCGCGGAAGAGGGGCTAATGTCCAGTGCTACAGGTGCCACAAATGGGGGCACAGAGCCTTTGAGTGTCCAGAAGTTGAACAGGCCGGTCAGAGGGGAACGCTGATGGCACAGCCTGAAGAAGCTGAAGCACAACCCCGGGAAGTGGAAGACATGGCGGAGACGGGGGAAGCTTTGATTTTGAACAAAGTATTGTTAAAGCCAACCAAGGAAGTGGCTGAAACAACACAGCGGAAAGCACTGTTCCGGACAGTCTGTAAATCGCATGGAAAGTGCTGTAAGGTCATCATAGACAGCGGGAGTACAGATAACTTGGTTGCCACAGAGATGGTGGAAAAGCTGGGGTTGAAGCGGCTGAAGCACCCCACACCTTACAAGGTGTCGTGGCTGCAGAAAGGCCACCAGTTGTTGGTCGATGAACAATGTGAGGTGGAGTTCCGCATTGGCAAGTACCACGATACAGTGGTCTGTGATATCATGCCAATGGACGTGTGCCACATACTGCTCGGAAGACCATGGCAGTATGACAGGAAGGTGACGCACGATGGAAAAACAAATTGTTATAAATTTACGAAGGATGGGGTCAAACATACACTTGTACCCATCAAGGAGGAAGATACAGCAGAATCAAGCGGGACAAAAGCGCTACTACTTGGAGGAAAACAGTACATAAAGCAGATTGAAGAAAATGAGATTAATTTTGCAGTGGTGAGGAGGATGAAGCCAGTGTTACTGAGCTTGGAGAGATCAGAATTGCCCAAGGAGATCCAAGAGCTGTTAGAAGAATTTCAAGATATTGCGGCTGAGGAATTACCTGATAAGTTGCCTCCCAAGAGGAGCATCAGCCACCATATTGACTTTATACCAGGATCAAGTTTACCGAACAAGGCAGCGTACAGAATGAGTCCCAAGGACAATGAGGAAGTACGCAAACAAGTGCAGGAATTGTTAGATAAGGGACTGATCAGAGAGAGTTTAAGCCCCTGTGCGGTACCTACAGTCCTTGCACCCAAGAAAGGTGGAGAATGGCGAATGTGCACAGATTCACGGGCTATAAACAAGATCACCATTCGATACAGGTTTCCCTTGCCTAGAATGGATGATATGATGGACTGTCTTAGTGGGGCAGCATATTTTACAAAGATAGATCTGAAAAGTGGGTACCATCAGATCAGGATTAGAGAGGGAGATGAGTGGAAGACAGCCTTCAAGACCAACGAAGGACTGTACGAATGGCTGGTCATGCCATTTGGATTGAGTAATGCTCCAAGCACTTTTATGAGATTAATGAACGAGATGTTAAAGGAGTTTATTGGAAAGTTTGTAATAGTCTATCTGGATGATATTTTAATTTTCAGCAGGACGAAAGGAGAACACCTTCAGCATATCCGAAGGGTATTCGAGAAGCTGCAGCAGAACAAACTGCTGATAAATTTAAAAAAATGCACTTTCTTGCAGAAGGAGTTGATTTATCTGGGATTTGTAGTAGCAGAGAATGAGTTGAAGATGGACCCAGAGAAGATTGAAGCGATCATGAGTTGGCCGTCACCTAAGAGTTTATTCGAGGTACGTAGTTTTCACGGTTTAGCAAGTTTTTATCGGAAGTTTATCAGGAACTTTAGTGAAATCTGCGCACCCATGTTAGAAACCATCAAGAAGGCCAGCCAACCTTTTTGCTGGACTAAGGCGGCAGAAAACAGTTTCCAACTCTTGAAGCGTAAAATAACAGAAAGGCCAATCTTGAGACTGCCCGATTTCAGCAAACCTTTTCAGGTTCGATGTGATGCCAGCAGGACAGCTATTGGCGCTGTACTCAGTCAAGAGGACAGACCAGTAGCATTCTTTAGTGAGAAGCTGAATGAAAGTCGGCAGAAATACTCGTCATATGATAAAGAATTTTATGCAGTGGTTCAAGCCTTGAAACATTGGAGGCACTACTTACTGGGAAATGAGTTCGTTTTGTTCTCTGATAATTCTGCATTGCAGTACATAACTCAGCAGCACAAACTGAACCATAAACATGCCAAGTGGGTGGAGTACCTGCAAAGTTTCACTTTTGTGTTGAAACACATAAGTGGGCAAGCCAACAAAGTGGCAGACGCTTTAAGCAGAAGAGCCCTGCTCTTACAAGAAAGTGGCATACAGGTGATGGGATTTGAGTATTTGAAAGACTTATACCAGATGGACGCGGATTTCAAAGAAGCTTTTGAAGCATGCCAGAATCCCGTATTGAGGAATACAAGCCCATGGCTAGATTACAATCTACAGGAAGGATTGTTGTTTCGAGGGGGACAGCTGTGTATTCCAGATTGTTCGATGAGGGAAAATCTGGTGAGAGAGAAACACAGTGGCGGACTAGCGGGACATTTTGGCGTCAATAAGACAGTGGAGCAGCTCGGGCATTTTTATTACTGGCCAAGGATGAATCGGGACGTACAGAGGTATATAACCAGGTGTAAAATCTGCCAACTGGCGAAAGGACACAGCCAGAACACGGGGCTGTACACACCCCTACCTGTTCCAAGCAGGCCGTGGGATTCAGTCAGCATTGATTTTGTCCTAGGATTGCCTAGAACGCAGCGGGGGTATGATTCAGTGATGGTGGTGGTGGATAGGTTCTCAAAGATGGCTCATTTCATTCCTTGCCGGAAGACAAGCGACGCCACGAACGTGGCACATCTTTTTTTTACGGAAGTAGTTCGACTACATGGCTTACCAAAAACTATCGTCTCAGACAGGGATGTGAAATTTACAGGACATTTTTGGCGCACCCTGTGGAAAAAGCTGGGCACACAATTAAATTTCAGCTCTGCGTATCATCCGCAGACTGACGGACAGACAGAGGTGGTAAACAGGAGTTTGGGCAACTTATTACGCAGCTTGACGGGAGAGAACTCGCGATTGTGGGACCGAGCTCTTGCCCAGGCAGAATTCGCTTATAACGATTCGCCAAATAGGAGCACCGGTCTTAGCCCATTTCGAATCTTGTATGGTATGCATCCGCGAGGAGTACATGAATTACGAGATTTGGGACAGCTAGAAAGGAGAAGCGCAGACGGAGAAGATTTTGCAGAAGCGATGAGTGAGCTGCATGAAAAGGTCAAGTCAAGATTACAGGACAGCACGCAGAAATATAAACAACATGCAGACACAAGACGGCGAGAGGTAAACTTTGAGATTGGGGACGAAGTCCTTGCACATTTGCGCCGGGAACGGTTTCCTAAGGGTACGTATAACAAACTGAAGTTCAAAAAAATCGGCCCATGCAAAATTCTGCGAAAATTCTCAGCAAATGCGTATGAAATTCAGCTGCCACCTGATATAGGCATATCACCCATATTCAACGTGGCAGACCTGTTTCCATATCATGCCCAGGCAGAAGATGAACGAGTGGTACAGCCACAACGGGACACCCAGTTCGAGGACAGTCTTTGGAAGAAACAGTTACCATCGGTCAAGACCCATGAGATAGAAGGAATCATCAGCACACAGGTGGCCAAGAAGACACGCAGAAAGGAGTATCTGCGTTATCTCGTTAAATGGAAGGACCGTCCAATGGAGGACAGTTCCTGGCTTGACGAGATACAGATTCGGAAGGCAGGCTACTCGGTGGAAGAACTCATGGAACGGAGCCATGAGATTTCTCTTTTACCCCGGCAGCCTGATGCAGGAGCATCTGGTCGACAGGGCGCAGACCGAGAAGGGGCAGACAAAGTTTCTGAAGAAGATTAGGAGAAGTGAATATTTCGACAAATGGACAGCAAGACTGTCAGAGTTTTTATTTTTTTTATTTTGTTCTTCAAAGGTCAACTACAGCATTTGGTTTATTAGCTTAAATTTCCTTTTTTAACTTGTTCTGTTTTAATTGTAATAACAGGTCCTAACTAGAGTTGTTAAGGGCCTGTAGTTATAGGTCTTAAACTAGAGTTGTTAAGAAATTAGGTAAAATGTCCATAAATCAATGTAAGCATTAAACCCTTATGGGACAGAAGAAACAGGCAAACTAACAAATAGCCAAGTCACGTAACTGGAAGCAACTGTCAAGAAACTGTAATATGGAACTAACAAGCAGTTGTCTAACTGCTGAGCTATTGTATAAAAAGACAGCGAAGATAAACCAGAGGGGTTCTGGAGTGTAACATTGAAAAGAGTAATAGCAGAATTACATTTCATTTTGTCCTTCATATATTGTTCAGTGCACAATTAAATTTCCAGATTGTGAAATTTATGTCCTCTAAGATAGAATATGCATGCATAGTAAATCCTGTTCATTCCATTAAATACAAACAAGAACCGTGACAGAGTTTCACGAACCCACGCATACACATCCATATACATTTCTGTTTAGTCCACACATTGCAAGTAGCTATAGCAACCAAGTCTCGTTACTCCGAGAGGCAAACATACATATACATATACTTCTGTTCATTTAAATACATTGCAGGTCGACACAGTAACAGAGCAATCCAACTCCAAATATTTCACGACCAGCCGAGGCCGAGATCAAGTGGAAAACGAATAGAGTCAAGCAAACAAAGCAAGAAACAACGGTCCACAAACAACTGGTAAGCAACAGCACCGAGTTCCAAAGTTATTACATATACTGTGTAAACATATTGCAGGGTATAAAATTACCAACGGCCAAGTAAACGAATACCCAGAAACCTTCCTACCCACTGCTACAGATTGACCGAACAACGAATGTACAAAGGACCGAGTCATTAAACGAAAGCAACCACAGAAACCCTCTAAATTGCAGATGCGGATTGATACGTTATGCAGGCCTGACTCGTTATCAATTACAGACCACCATAGCAAACAAATACAGTGAAGGCTAAGAGCCACAGAAGAGGGTAGGTTAAGAACAGAGCTACCCGGAGGATAGACAGTCGAAGTTCCTGCAAGGCCACGGGACCGGTCACCTGCAACCACCACAACAGAATACCGTTAGGGTCATGGTCATATCCAAGATCACGCAACAGAAGCAGTTCAGTGAAATCGTATAGGAGAAACAGAGAGTAGAGACCCGTGTATGGCCGACGGGGTGAAGCCATACCTGTTGTAACCAGACCCATAAGTCGCAGAAGCACAGGGACAACCTGACCACAGAGGAGCTGTGAGGGGTTAGCAGTAATTCGAGCCGAGAGCAAGAACATATAGCACAGAACAAAACCCTCACCTGGACAAACGGAGCCGAATGTTGGACTGGAACCAGAGACGGAGTTGAACCCCTGAGTACACCACCGAGGCGGAGCCGAACACCTGAACAAACCCCAGATACAGTGCCGAACACCAGAGAGAGCCACAGAGAGCAAAACAACACAGTGAAAATGACCAAATGAGCGCGAACTGGCCGAGGAAAAGGGCAAAGAATAGAGTTAGGGTTTGACAGATCCCGAGACGGACAGGTGTAGCGTGGAGAGGCAGAGTAGTACCGTGGGTTGATTAATAATCACCTACTTCATAAAATCGCAATCAAACCATATTCATTAACCAAATAATAGTGCAGGTCCACATAGGACTTGGAAGTGTGGGACACGTGGGCTGGGTCCCCATCAGTTTATTGATGTATTTGTAAAATTATTCAAATTTATAATGATTTTATATATACCCTCTATATAATTTTGGGGATTTTTAAGGTAAAATAATTTTATATTGTAAAATTTGGGCGAATTATTTTTATAAAAAAATGGAAATTGGCGAATCCTTTTTTTGGAAAAATCATGGAAAATTAGACCACCTGAATATTAGCCCCTAAAATTTTCCATGTGTGGGAGTTGGAGCTTCCTTTGAGATAGGAGCCTCTTGTAGGTTGGATCCTAAAAAAAAATTGATGTAATAAGGAGTAGCAGCTTGCCTTCACATAACTTTCAACCTAAAATTCGTGGTTTTCTCCCTTTGGGGTTTCCACTTATATATGGTGTCTTCATGTGTTGGTTCTTGAATGTTGTGTGAATGTTTCTGAATTCTTGATAAATAAATCTCCAAGTTTCTCTCTTTGACACGTGCAAAAGGAATTCAATAATAATAGAGCATGAACATAACCCATTAGCTGCATAAGAAGAAAATTAATTTAAGAAAAAATAAATAATTTTGAATTATTGATTCACCCCCGCCCTCCCCCCCTCACCCCCCAATAATTCCCAATCATAAATATCAATGCTTTCCTGCTTTCTTTTTCCTTCTTTCTCCAATCCAAGTGAAAACTAGAGTGCTCCAAGAATGCTCCAAGAAAACTCTAATTGTGCAAGAGTAAGAGAAAATGAGAGAATAGAGGAGAGCTCCACCTAAAAATCGCCAAAAGGCTAACAATTGATCCCCAGAAACCCTTTTATCATTGAGGCCTCTATTTTATTAATTTACCTCTATTTTTCCTTCAATTTACCTCTCATGCATATATGTGTCTCTTTACCTTCCTTTTCTCTTATTTTAATTTATTTTCATAAATTAATGCCATGTTTCCTTTTCCAATGCCTTTGCCAATTTCCATAGCCATTAATTAATCACCAATGATACCCATCACTATGTTTTTCCCAACATTCAGCTTGGAATACATGCCCCATGACCTTGGTTTTATTTTATTTACATGGAAAATAAACCAAGGTTTGTTACAAACCCCTCCCCTTGGGGGAACACTATCCTCAGTGTTCAATGACACTTGTAAACTAGAAAAACACATGTTTCCCATGGAGCTTTATAACACAACTCAATGAAATATTTACATCATACCATACTGTTGATACCATGACCATCATTCCATGAACATCATACCGCTTATTGGAGCTTTATAACACAACTCAATGCGGTATTTACACACATATGCATATATACAGACATAACCAAAACACAACATCAAACACATATATTAGAATACATCCGCTCAACTAGCGAATAGAGAAGGATACATAGCCTGCATCTGATTAGCCATATCCCATGTAGCTTCATCGGGCCCAAAGTGCTTCCACTACACTTTAACTTGCTCGATTTCTCGATTCTGAAGCATGAGTATCTTTCACTGCAAAATGCACTGAGGTTCCAGCTGGAATTCTCCTTCTAGTTCCACCTGCAATACACACCATTCAATCACATGATCAACATATTTTACATACTTCTTAAGCAATGACACATGGAAAATATCATGGACTTTCACTGTCGGAGGCAGTGCAAATCGGTAGGCCACTGGTCCAATCCTCTCAAGGATCTCGAAAGGCCCACAATACCGAGGTGCCAACTTGGCACATGATCTAATCCTTAAGGAGCTCCTCTTGGGCTTGATGCACAAGTACACATGTTCCCCAACCTAAAACTCCTTAATTACCCTGTGTTTATTTTCATAACTCTTCTGCTTGTCCTATGTTTCCTTTAGATTCTTCTTAATAACCTGCATTTCCTATTCCATTTCTGCCAACATGTCTGGTCCAATCTGTAACAACCCTGGTTAAAATTCCATATAATAAAGTTAATAAAGGAAAAATAATAACCAAGGTCATGGGACACTTATTCCAAGTTGAATGATGGGAAAAACATCCCAGTGTGGGTGTTCATTTGGTTTATTATGGCTATGGAAATTGGCAAAGGCAATGAAAAAGGATTTGGAAAGGCAAGTGGCATTAATTGGTTTTTTATATATAAAAATAATGGAAATTAGGAGAAAATGAAGGTGAAAGGTCACAGGTTGCAAGTGAAGAGGAAAATGACGAAAAATAATGGAAAATGAATAAAATAGTGGCCTCATTAATAAAAAGGCTTATGAGGATCAGTTCACAACCTTTTGTCAGTTTAACCTTTTGCCAGTGCAGTTTTGGAGCTCTCTCTATTCTTTCTAGTCTCTCATACTCTTGGACACTTAGAGTATTCTTGGATCATTCTAGCATTGGGGAATGAAGGTAAAGGAAAGACAAGAAAGCAAGAGGAAGTAAGGATAAAACAAGGAAGAGCAGAGCGGCTACAATGAGATTACTTGTAGGTATCGAGTTGCATGTATAATTTCCTTGCTAGTTTTTACATGCATGGTACATGCATGTGTATACTCGGTTCTCTTGTTGTCATTGGCATGGGTTTTGTCAAGTGTGAAAGTCGTTTTTAGCCTTGCCTTTCTATTTCTAGATAGCCATGGTGTGATGGGTTTCTCTTGTTTTGGTTGATCTAGATTACCATATGGTTTTTGAAATTGACTGGGGTGGTCTCAGGGGATAAACAAAATTCCTAGGACTCCCTAGACTGATGAATGTGGGATTGCAGTAAATCTTGATTGTGTATACCCTCATTAGGCCTAGGAATCCTCGACCAGTGAATGGAGGGATATACGGTAAAGCTTAGAGGGTGGAGCCTCATTGGGCCTAAAAATCCTCGACCGGTGAATGGTGAGATATATGGTAGAGCCTAGAGGTGGAGACGGAAAATTCCTCATGGTTTAGGTGGAGAGATATGGAGGCATCCATGCTTGTTTAGGGCCTAGTGATTCGGTGGGATTGTGGTAAAGCCTGGTTGTATTGATGAGGGTTTCAGGCCTAGGAATCCCTTGGTGGATATATGGTAAAGCTCGAGGAAGCCTTGATTAGTTCTATTGTGAGTCCCACATTCATGCTTGGAATATGGCATGGGGGTAATTGGATGAAAAAAATATTTGGTTCGGCCCAATCTATGGTTGGGTGGTTCATGGAAGTCCCTGACTTGGTTGGCTTATGCATACATTAATAAGAACTCCTTTTCCTTTGGTATTTCATGTGTAAATGTACTTGTTAATATGTGGTTTTAATGGTTGTTCTATCATTGCTATTATGTTGGTTATATGTTGGTTATAGGCATGGTTTTATGACAGATCTTAGTCATGGATTCATCATGTTTTGATTAGTAAATGAATGAATAATGAATGTATGACATAATAGATGATATTGCAACTATTATGAGAGGGCATCAGACCTTCTTGATGTTCTCATATAAGTATGAGACCCCTATGCTCAAATCTGTGGTTATGACCAGTAGATTACATGTTTGTGATATGTTTGAAGAAATGTTTTTCATGGCTAATAGGGGTCAGGTCAAATCTGTGTACCAATGTTTGCATTAGTAGGTTTAATTCATTGTTATTTACTATTTATAGAAGTTTCATTAAGTTTTGGGAAGAGGCCTAAGACTTAGCTCTTAAAAAGTGGCACAAAATTCAAGTGCGTTGGCTCAAAACTGCCTAAAGAAGGCCACAGTTGCATTCATGCTTTGTTGTGGGAGAAATTGTAGGGTCTCATTCTCATGAATGGCTTGTCATGGGAGTGACTCGGGTTCTAGCTCAGCAAAATAACAAGTTGTCTCAGGGGTTTGGCACCTGAAAGTGTTGGTTGTCTCCTAAGGTTCTATAGCTCCTAAGAAAGGTCAAAATGGTTTTGTTTTGTCGGTTCCACTTCCTTAACTATACATGGGGAGTTGAATCATGTCATCATAACTCTTCGTCACATGTTTACCCCAGTGGACTGGTTAGCTTGGGTAAATGTGTGAAGAGGGTGTTACAGAGTGGTATTAGAACGAGTTTCGTTCTCTTTGGGTGATGTCTAGTTTCTGTTCTCTTTGGGCGATATCTGATACCACAGAGTGGTATCAGAGCATGGTTCAACACTTAGACTGGATGGGTGGAATATGTTTGTCTTACATGCATGTAGATTGTATATGTGCTTGTTATGTATGCATGGTAATGGTCATCGTTATAGTTGTGTTGACATGAAGAAGTTGATGATGTTGTTGTTGGTATGTGTTTGTCATGAATGCATGTCAATTTTTTATGTATTTGTTATGCATGCCGATGTTTACATCTTGTTATGCATGCATTATCATGGTTATATTTATGCATGTATAGTGGGTCAGACATGCATTGTGAAGTCATTATATGTAGTTTGTGTCATAATGATGTTGTTGGTATGTTATGATGTTGATGTGTTGGCTAGGATAGAGTAGGAGAAGCAGATTACCAAAGTGAGGTTACAACGCTGGACCTCAGGGTAAGAGCAGATCGTCATATAGGTTTGTATGTTGGGCATGTAGGTATGTTAGTTAATGGATTGTTATATGCATTATGTTGATATAATTGTTTGTCATTCTATTGTTTTTGTTGTTACATACATGACAAATGCTAGTTAATCAGTGTGGTCATATGCATATGTGTTAGATAGTCATGAATGGTAGTAACTTGTTGTTGTATGCATTGCAGTCATACACATGATGATTATGGTCATTGCACTTAGGATCTTGATGTTACATGTATCATGCTAACCTGGATTGGTCTATGCAGATGATTACGGTCATGGTATTCAGGTATGAGTCAATATACTTGTGATATTGTGTCATACTAATCTAAACTGACATGTGCAAATGTGATAGCCTCCCTTAGGATACATTAAGGTATGAATTTGATTATGTCGTCCATTTGGCGTTTGAGTGTTTGGTGTCTATATGTCGTATATATTTTGTTTGAATGTTTGATTAATTGCATTATATGAGTATGTGTCGATAAGATTTCCTTAAGGAGTGATCTTGTTTTAAGATGATTATACCAACACATTATGTGCTGAGACAGTTGATATGTACTTGAGTGTAAGTGGGTGCTAGTGGTAGTATTACGACTATGATTGTGAGTTGATTACAGATTATGACATGGTTGTTAGTCTTAGTAAATATTGATTTTAAATTAATAGACATGATGTTTTGATCTTTGGAACATGTGGCTAGCATGTGAGAATAGTTGCAAGGAAACATGCTTGGTATTAGCATGAAAAGGTAACAATTGATTTTTTTATATAACTAATAGTTGGGTGATGTGATAACACTTAATAAAACTCAATTGCATCAAAGTAAAAGTTAAAAGAAAATAATTTGGTGAGAATTCCTTTAGTATGTTTGGAGACCACAGTTCCAAATGAAGGAGTGCTTTGCATGAATACAGGAAGTCTTCTTAACCTTGATTTTGTCTGACATTATGTGGATATGTACTATATTCCTAAACATGTATTTGATAGGTATAACAATCGGTTTTCATTTATAGATGGATTCGTCAAGTAATTGGAGTCCTTGAGAGATGGCATGGATGTGTGCAGTTATAAAGAAATGTGTTTGGCATAGCAAGGTAAGGTAATCATTATATTTTTATATTTATTTATACATTTACTGTTGTGTCTTTATGGTTGTATGATGCAGGGGACTTCATAACAAAAGATATTTCCATGAAATCTTGAAGAAGGCTCAGGTTGAGCTTTCCCTTGGAAGGAAGTATTGGGAATCCATGGGGATTGAGTCATGATGTAAGGTGAAAGTTTTGTGCTTTCAGTATTTTGTGATTTTTTTGCGCTTGATTTGATATTTTGTTTATGTCTAGTGCATGATCATGCCACTTGTTTGTGGTGTCGTATTTTTATTGGTTTTCATGGTTTTATTCTTGTTTTTTTATTGTTCTTCTCTTTTATGTTTTGAGGGTCTTGGGAATTGGTTTGGGAAAGAGGAAAGTTAATAGAGCTTGAAGAAAGCTAAATGGATCCCAACAAGTAATGTAAGACCCGAATGAAGCTTAGTGCATGAGTAAAGGGAAGCTGAGGGCAAGAGTATGACAACCAGTTGGATTGGTTGGATCCATTGGGATAAATGTACGATGGTGAGATAATCATGAGAAAGGTAACTAGAAGGGTAAAGTAAGTGGATTTGAGGCGTCAGATGCCGTAGCTATGTTGGGAACTATTGTTCTCAATGTTGTGCATGTTGTGCATGGACAAAGGGAGTTCTCTTAACCTCGAACTTATGATATTTGGTAATTATGTTGTAATCGTGATTATGCTAATGTTTATATGTATACATGTATGTATGTAAGTCATTGTCTGACAGGGTCGTCAAGGACCATGATGATTTTATGCTAGTGTTTACATGTGTATACATGTATGTATGTTGTTGTCTGGCAGGTCATCAAGGATCATTCTTGTAGAGGAATAATTTCTTATGCAAGTGAATGGCATGAAGAGGTTCTTGGTCTTATGAGGAATCAAGTGGGAAGAGTAGCCCTGATAGATCTATGAGGTCAGTATCATGTGGATATGAATTGATATTATTTGATTATACTATGTCTATGTGTATGTTATGGACACGATATGATGAAGGATACATTAGCAGAATGAAAGTAGTGTGATCTGCGACATTCTAGGACAAGCATGGATAAGACACTAGAAGCAAGGTTGCTTGGTAAGGACAGTGTGGTCTTAGGATGTGCAATATTGGTGTTGTGTACATGTTGCATATATGGTGTTGAGTGCATGTTGCATATGCGGTATTGTGTACCTATAGTGTTATGTGCATCTTGCATAAGCGGTGTTAGGTACAAGTGGTGCTATGCACATGTTGTAAATGGAGTGTTATGTATAGATGGTGTTGTTTACATGTTTTTATGTAGTGTTGTGTACAAATGGTCTTGTGTACATTTTTTTATGCAGTGTTGTGTACATGTTATTTATGCAGTGTTGTCTACAGATGGTGTTTTTTTGCATGTTAGATATGCGGTGTTGTGTACATATGGCTTGGTGTGCATGTTGTACATATGGTTCTATGTACATGTGGTGTTGTGTGCATAATTGTACATGTGGTGCTATGTGCATGTGGTGTTGTGTACATGGTGTACATGGGTTGTTTTGTGCAGGTGGTGTTGTGTACATGTCATGCATGTGGTGCATGTGGTTCTATGTACATGTGGTGTTGTGTACACGTTGTACATGGGTTGTTTTGTGCAGGTGGTGTTGTGTACATGTCATGCATGTAGTGCATGTGGTTCTATGTACATGTGGTGTTGTGTACACGTTGTGTTGGTGGTATTGTGTACATGTAGTGTTGTGTATACATTATGTAGGTGGTGTCCTGTGCATGTGGTATTGTGTATATGTGGTATTGTATACGTGTAATAAATGTGGTACTGTTGTACATGTGGTATTGTGTGCATGTTGTACATGTTGTGTTGTGCACATGTGGTACTATGTATGTGTATTGTGTAGTCATGGTATCGTCACATGTGTATTCATTGTGTTGTACTTTGTGTTCATTATGTATTGTGTGGTACACCGATAGTAGGTGTATTTATTGTGTTGTGTTGTGCATTGGATGTAGGTGTATGTGTTATATGTCGGGTGTAGTTGCATGTATCATGTGGTGTTGTATGCCATGTGTGGTTGTATGTGTGTAATGTACACTATGTGTATATGTACATGATTGAAGAGAATAAAGGGCATTGGATGCTTGCCGGATGTGGCGACCGATACGGTGTGTGTACGAAGAGGAAAAAGGACCGATCAAAGGATAAGTACCAATATTTTATTTTAGTTTTAATTACACATGTGATCTATGATTATGGTTTATGATGATTGCATGTGATTCATGATTTTTATCTATGATGGTTGTGTTTTAATCTAATTGGATGCGATATGTTATACACGATGATTTGAAAAAGTAGCTAATTTGACTTGTTGTGACAGGAAGTGAATAGAATTTTAAGTGTACCTTATTGATGGGTCATCGATGAGGTATGATGTGAATTTATTTTGAAGCTAATGGAAATTGCATGCTTGGTACAAGAAAGCATGAAAATGTCTGATTGGGTGGTTGAAACTGATTGCAAGAATGTTAACAACGACAGTGAAAGGAATTGGAATAGGCAGCAGTATGGTGGTAAAGCACTTCAAGAACAGGGCCATTGTGGGACACTGGTACCCAATAGTGCCCCTTGATTTCCATGAGCATGCTATGACTGGTATGATGGTGTTGAGGCAAGGATATGACTTGGTTTTTGGACCTTCCAATGCGAGGAAGCCTTGCCAAGCGCTAGATCGCCCGAGTAAGGAGATGTCCGGGAACTTGGAAGGTGAGTGACTACATGAAAGTGGGTGACCAGATTGCCTAAGGGACTGTGTAGAAGAGAAGGGAAGGTCAAGGAATGGATTGTTTGGTCATTAGCATTGCCATATGGAGTCAAAAGCACATTGGGAGTGTGCCCTAGAACAATGAGTCAGTAATTATTCACTAAGAGAATAAGTGGCACAGGATCATAGTGTTGGGCATTAGTTGCAAGTCTGACTTTGGCAATGGATTTTGGACTCCCTGAGAAGGAGGTGAAGCTTGGTACTGCTTTTGAGGGTGGAGGTGTGATCCTCTGGATTCCCTTATTGCAGATGTAGGCATTGTATCCTTTTATTTGGTTGTTAGAGAAAATGTACACATGTATATATGTGTATATCATTGTAAATATTGTATCGAGCTGGATTTATAAAGCTCCATGAAAAGTATGGTTATTTTTTGGTTGAAGCAAATGTGCATGACAGTAGATGTGGTTTTTATTGTAAATAATGAGTTGTGTTATAAAGCCCTAGTAAATGGTATGTTTTTCATGTTTTCTATCGTGGTCACTGTAAATACTACAAAGAGTTGTCTTATAAAGCTCTGGCAATATGTTTTGGTTTTTAGCAGTCTTGTTGGTTGTAGGTGTCATTGAACACCGAAGATGGTTTCCCTCAATGGGGAGGGTTCTGTAACAACCTTAGTTAAAATTCCATGTAGTAAATTTAATAAATGCAAAATAATAACCAAGATCATGGGATACTTATTCCAAGCTGAATGTTGGGAAAAGCATCCTAGTGTGGGTGTTCATTTGGTGTATTATGGCTAGAAAAATTGGAAAATGCAATGGCAAAGTCTTTGGAGAGGAAAGTGGCATTAATTGGCATTTTATTTATGAAAATAATGGAAACTAGGAGAAAAGGAAGGTGCAAGGTCACATGTTTCATGTGAGGAGGAAAATGAATAAAATATGGAAAATGAAGAAAATAAAGGCCTCATTAATAAAAAGGCTTTTGAGGATCAGTTCACAACCTTTTGTCAGTTTAGTTTTGGATCTCTTCCTATTCTCTCTACTCTCTCATGATCTTGGACACTTAGAGTATTCTTGGAGCATTCTAACATTGGGGTAAGAGGCAAAGGAAGGACAAGGAAGTAAGAGGAAGTAAGGATCAAGAAAGGAAGAGTGGGACTAAGTGGCTCAAATTGGTTTTGTTTTGTTGTTTCAACTTCCTTAACTGTAAATGGGGAGTTGAATCACATCATAGTATCTATTCATCACATGTTTACCCCAATGGATTGGTTAGCTTGGGTAAATGTGTGAGGAGGGTGTTACACAATCAATACCATGTTCACTGAATCACTCCAACTAATGGGAGTGTTACAAATATGCCCATAAAGTTCCTGAAATGGACTCATGTTAAAAGACTCCTGATATTTGTTATTATATGTAAATTATACCAATGTAAGATACTCTTCCCACTTCCATTGTTGATGTGTGGCATACATTCTCAACATTTCCTTCAGAATCATGTTGACCCTCTTTTTTTTTCCATCCATATGCAGATGATAAGATGTACTAATGGATAACTTTGTCCCAAAACCTACAAACAACTATTTTCTAAACCTGGAAGTGAACTTGGCATATATTTCAGATACAATCTCCTTAGGAACACCATGAAATCTCAATATCACCCTCATGAAACTTTAAGCTACCTCACTAGTTGAATTAGACGACTTAACCGTAATGAAATGAGCTACCTTGGTCAAGTTTTCAACCACAACCATAATAGAATCATGCTACTTTTATGTCCTCAACAAACTTATAAATAAGTCCATGGAAATGACCTCCCATTTCCACCCTGGAATCGAAATCAGCTACAATAAACAACTTGGATGCTTATACTCTATTTTTACCTGTTGAAAATCCAAACATCTCGCAACATACTCAACCACCTTTTTCTTCAAGTTCGGTCAATGATAGAACTTCTTAACCACTGTAAATTTCTTATGATATCGTGGGTGGCCTGAATACGTCTTGACATGAAAATCCCACAAGATAAGCCAATTGAGCTCGTTGTTGTCTAGCACATAGATCCTATCCCTAAATCTAACCAAACCATCATCCATGAGATTATAATCCACGTCTTGATCTCCTGTACCCTACAACTGTAACTTGTGGTTAAGTTGATGGTACCTAACATCTTGTTGTCCTACTTGCAAGATTCTCTCTTTCAGGTTTGTCCCATATGAATTCATAGTCACAATGTGATTTACCTACACCCTTATGCTAAGAGAATCTACAACCATCTTCTCTTTTACCCTTAATGTACCTGATCTTGAAGTCAAAATCACTGAGCATATCCAACCACCTAGCTTTTCTATCATTCATATTAGGTTGGTCAAACAAGTGCCTCATCCCACTATGATCACTCAAAAAAATGAACCTCCTGCATAGAAGATAATGTCTCCACATCTTCAATGCATGAATGATCCCTTCCAACTCAAGATCATGAGTCACATAATTCTTCTTGTGCTAATTTAACTTCCTTGACTCATATCATACCACCTATCCTTCCTGCATCAGGATTCCACCAAGTCCTCTATTGCAAGAATTTATACGGACCATGAACTCTTTGTCTGGATTTGCAGACTTTAGAACTTGAGCATTTTCCCAAAACTAATTGCACATTCCTCAGTCCATTCAAACTTCTTCCCTTTTCACTGCAAAGATGTAATAGGATAGGAACTATGTGAGAAGTTCTTGATGAACCTCCTCTAGTGACCTATTAATCCAATGACTGATCTGACTTCATCCACATTCCTAGAAGCTACCCATTCCGTGATAGCTATGATATTTTTCGGATCCACTGTTATACCTTCCTTGGAAACAACACGCCTTAAGTAATGTACCTTTGTTTGAAAGAAACTGTGCTTCCTAAGCTTGGAATACAATTGATGCTCTCTTAGCAATATCAACACTTCTACCATATGTTCTACATGCTCTTCATCATTCTTAGAATATATCAATATATAATCAATGAATACTATCACAAACTTGTCCAGATAAGTACACAACACACTATTCATCAAACAAATGAAAGTAGTTAGAGCATTAGTCAGACCAAAAGGAACCACAACAAACTCATAATGCCCATACCTAGTCTGGAAAGCAGTCTTGTAGATGTTCTCTTCTTTGATGCGTACTTGATGATATCCTGATCTCAAGTCAATATTCAAGAACACCATTTCTTGCTTCAATTGATCAAACAAATCATCAATCCTTGTTCTTAATTGTCTCCTTCTTCAACTTCCTGTAATCAGTACATAACCTAAGAGTATTGTCCTTATTCTTCACAAACAATATTAGTGCACCCCAAGGAAACACACTTAACCTAATGTATCATTTTTCAAGCATTTCCTTAAACTGCAACTTTAATTCCACCAACTCTAGAGTGCTCATCTTGTAAGGTGTCTTTTATGTTGATGATGCTTCCGACATAAAATCAATAGAAAATTCCACTTCCCTATGAGGTGGTAAATCTGAGATCTTTGTTGGGAATACATCCTGAAATTGCTGCAAAACTGGGTACCTTTTCAAGACTTCCACATCCTCAACCTCCTTATCTTTATCATTAGAAATATGAACTACAAGGAATACACACCCTTTCCTACTACTGTGCTTTACCTGCATAGTTGTAATCATTCTCATTTATATAGGATTCTTCTTACCCTGCAAGATTCTCTTCTCTCCATCATCATCCAAGCACCCAATAGTCTTATCATAACAATCTACCTTAGTCTTGTGAATGTACAACCAATCCATACCCTATAGCAGATTATATGAGCTTAACGGAATCACATTTAGATGCACTGATGTAGACATGTCGTTCAACTCAAATGCAAAAGATCTCACTCAATGGTGGACTCTTTTCTTGGTACCTGTAGCCATCTACACCAACCAAGACTATTCATGCACTTATTTATTCAAGTAACACTTATATATCAGTACATGGATGATATGAATATATTTAGATCCATGGTCAATCAAAATAGAAACAACTTGATCACTAATGAGCCTCAGTATTGCAACAAGAATGCTTGCAACTCCCAAGGCTACCAACTTAAATTATCAACTCGGGGTTCATACAAACTTAAGAGGTGTCAACACTATGTGTGAAACATGCAATGTATCCTTCTTTCATTGGTCTGATACAATGAAGTGAATACCATGAAATATAACCTAAACTATTTGTAGAAATGGAAATGCTTGAAATGGAAACATTAGCCTATTGCAGGGAACGAAGACAAGGAAAGAAAACTTATTCTAACTACATAAAGTAAATAGCATGAACCAAATATAAATCATTTCATTCAAAAGAGATTATACCTTGTAACAGAGTTCATTAGGTGCTTCATAGAGTAATCATGAAAATCATCACTATGTCATTCAATTCATGAACATGTCTACTAACCCTTAATTGTTGGAATTTGTTGCAGTGGAAAAAAGGGAAGTCCTAAGTGGTCTTTCATCTACCTCAATCATGGATTCAAATCATCGAGGTCATCATTCAATCCCAAAATTCAAAAAACAAGGTTTTAAGGCAAATCTGGCCAAGTTTATACAGTGCTACAGGATACTCAGGACTGCTACATGATTGAAAGGATTGCTACGGGATTGCCACTCCTCGAGATAACTTGTTGAATGCCCAAGAAAATCAAATGAAAATGGGATGGGAATTTTTTTTATATTAATCAGGATGTCCTAAGACTCCATTCCAAGTGGAATCACTCAAAGATACCCCAGTTAACCCATGCTAAAAAATAGCAGAAAATTATTACTCTAAAAACTGAAAATTCAAGAATTAGTGAGCTAGTTAACCTATCAAATGCCTAGCCTTATTAAGAGAAAATGCTATTGGGTAGATTTTTTTATTAACTTGAATGTTTTTATGACCCAATCCAAGTGGAATCAACTCGAAAGGATCTCATTAACATGTTCTAAAAATTTGTAGAAAATTACTACTATGTTATTGTAAGAGACTTCCAAAAATTCTAGATTTGTGAACTAGTAAACCAATCCAAGTAGCTTAATAATGAATATGACTTTTCAAAGATGTTCTAAGGATGCATCATGCTTTTTAATATGTAAATAACCTGCAAAAAAACTCACTTCAATCATTTAACCAATGTGACCTGCAACAAAGGAAGCATCAATACTAAATGCAGAAATAAGAGATGCAAGTGAAAAGGACATTCAAAGGAAATAAATGAATTGTACAAGAGGGATTTGAGGCTCCTGGGATGGCCAATCCCAAGGATACTCAGATTCCTATGAAGGAAACCAAGCTTTAGAAGCTGAAAATGGCAGCAAACTTCATTATTAGAATCAATCCAAGTACATCCCTGCTAGAAATGAAAGTGGAGCTGCTAAATAACAAGTTTTCTCTACAAAAAGACTAAGAAATACCTGCCCCTAGAGGAAATTTCGAATTGGTACTTATAAAAAGTGACGAGCAAGCATTCTCCTTGAAAAGAGGCAGCTTTCCCCTCTAAGATTCCTTAAAAACTAGATATAGTTCCCAACACTAGGAATTTTCATTAAATGACAAGGAGCACATTCCTAGATTTTCTCAATCATTGGAGCTCTAGTATTTGTTCAATAATTTCATAATATCTTTTTAATTTATTATCCAATCTTGGTCCATCCTATAGCAAGTAGAAATCCCCTAAATTATCTCATCCTCCAAGTCTTCATAATCTGCCCAATATTCTCACAATATTCAATAAAAATAAATAATATTAGGCACAAAATATGCAATTATCTCTAAACCTTCATAATGAACATATTAAAGCTAAAAAGATGTCATCTAATGCAAAAATAGAGGTTTAATGTGTTGAAGGATGGTTAGATGGGACTTAATTTATGTCTAATTTTGAGGCCCATCATACCCCCTACTGAAATTGTTGCTCATCCTCTGAGCAACCTAGTCACCTCATTGTGCCTCATTCATGGCCCTGATGGCCTCCCTGATCTATCCTGCAGTTGTCCAACACTTTCATGTAGCAATGTTCTGTCTTCCTGTAGCAACTTTCTGCCTTCCTGTAACATATTTGTTTTCTCCTGTAGCAACTTTGTTTTCTCATGTAGCAGGACAGTTTTTGCCTTGAGTTGCTTGGTTGTGACTACTCTAGTGGTGGGCCTTCTCATGGGTGTCAAAATTTTCTTCCCCTTTGCTTTAAGGGAGGTGACCTCCTCAATTTTCCTTTCACCCTGTCCCAAATCCATTCCCTGGTGGCTAGCTGATTCCTCAATTGTAATTGGGACTATTGAGGGAGGTTGAGGCTTCCCTTGTTTGATCCTTGTGCTTTTTCTCTTCTTGAAGTACAATGGGCCCTGCTTGGGGTGCTTTCTCTTAGATTTGGCAGGTTTTCTAAGTGTGGCCAAGATGGTAGCCACCTCTTGTTTTGTGTTCCCTAGTGAGAGGCTCAGTTGTTGCTTTTTCTTGTTCTTCTTTCTAGGCTTAGAAGATTCCCTGTGGATTTACTCTTTTAGCTTCTTCTTCCCTTTTTCTCCTTTCCTTCCTTCCCCCTCTCTTTATTTAATATCCTTTATCTCTTCTTCTTCCTCCTCCTCTTCTACCTCTTTTTTTTTAACTTCTTCCTCTTTAGCTTCTCCTTCTTCGCTGAAACATTAATGTCTTATCTTCCTTTCCCCATTGAACTCCTAAGGGTATGGTGGTTACTCTATTTATGAGATCTGCATTCAGATGGATGGAAAGTCCCATAACAATAGTTGTGGCACTGTCTTCTCCCTGAGAATGGAGGGCCATGGAAAATGCATGGGTTACCTTATCATCATATCTCTTCAATTTCTCAAAGAATCCCATCCAATAATGGTTTACGAAAATGTCTCTAACAGGTGGATGTTGATGAATTCTAGTGGTGTCTGTTGGTTACCTTCATTTGAAACCTCCCCCCATGGCTCCTATTGTTGTCTTCTTGAGCTATTTCAAAAAAAAAAAAAATGAAAGGTTTTTTTCTAAGCATTTTAGGGTATGAAGGTAGGGTAAGGAGATTGATGTTTTTTTTCACTCAGAGAGAGAATTATACCCCCCCCCCCCCCCCCCACCTCAGCTCCAATAAAACTATATTTGCCCTCGCTTTGCCTCTCTTATGTAAGAAAACAATTTTTTCAAGAAAATCCAAGTCTATAGGGGTTTTCTACATGATTCTTGTAGCAGGCAAAATTTACTCAACAATTGTACGAAAACTGGGAAGAGAAAATGCCACTAACCCCTCTTGGGATGGTTTCCTTATGTTTTTGTGGGTTTGGAGGAGGGTTCTTAAGGGTTCAAACCCTTCTCCACCTCTCGGCTCGATCCTATAGAACAATCCTACAGCAGCGACCTTTGATCCTATAGAACTTGTTGTTCGCCTTTGTAGAATCTTTGTAGTAGCCTGTGAGATCCTTGGTGTAGCCTAATCGACCTTTAACAATGGTAGTGGGCCCCCTTAGTTTTAAAATACATTTTTTTTATGCCAAATGAGGCTTGGGATTGAATTATGCTATTAGTGTTTGGATGTTTGGCTTAGCGCACTATATGAGTTGGCCCCCACCTACCACCTTCGTAAACCAACCATAGGCACATTGGCCCACCCCTCGTAGTCATCACCTTTTTATTTTATATTTTTCACACGTGTGATGGGAAAAGAAGACAACTCCAATTAATTTTTGAGGGTGTCTAAGATTACTGAACCATCCTTAACTTATAAAACCTGATCTCTCATGCATCAATAACAATTTTTTAACCATAATACGCTCAAGAGGAGAGGTGAAGAATAATTCATACATGTGCCTACCTAATGTCAATCTACTATAGATTCATGTATGTTGTTGTTGAACCATTGATCAAATTGTTTGCCTCTGGAGCTGTTATCTTCCATACTTTTGCTTGTGCTGGGTCCTGATTTGATCAAAACAATATATGATGTTGTTTGATATGTATTTCACTGATGAAGTCTCCCTTTCATATAGGTTTTCCAGTGTTTGATATATTGTTGTTGGAGTAGATTGGTGACCTTGCAGCTTCCTCTCAAGGATGGTGTGAATTCTTTAAGTCTTAGGGATGGCCTCTTGATGCTTCAAGGTGGCCAAATCTTCATTCTAGAGTTGTAACAGTCCTCTGCCTTTGGTTCTGTTAGATCTATGCAGGCTGCTCTAAGACTGATCTGTCTCTTGTAGAAGTAACATGGTTCTCTCCAAAACCTCATTCAAACCTTATGTTGCTTCATGAAATTCATTCAGTGACTTGGATGAATCATGGTGAGCCTAGGTACAGGAACAGGAGCTCTGATAGTGGTGAAAGCTTATGAAGAAGGGGTGAAGGTGGAGTCTCTTTTTTTTTGTTTTTTTCATGAATATATGTGGAATATTGAGAATGAAATTGGTTAAATGGAGTGTCTGAGAGGTGAAGGAGGTTTGATGAACCTATCCTGACATTTGCCAAGGAAAAAAATGATTTTTTACCCCTTTTCCTAAGCATATCTCAGTCATGTAGCACTCTGTGTCAATCTTGTAGTGACCTTATTTAACCCATATATTTCAAACGATAGATTGGATTGACCAGAAATTTTTTAGAATGTTACCATCATCTTTATGCATCTCTCCATAAAAAATATTGGCCAATGGATGCACAAATATTGAGCAAAAGTAAAAAATGGTTGTAAGTGATGGAGGTCAAATTCTTGAAAAGTATGCACTGGAATTTACTAAAATTTATTGAGCATGTTACCATCATCCTTATACATATCCCCATGAATCAACCCAACAAAATGATGCATGGTTTTTGAGATATGGTCAAAACAATTTATGCCTTTTGTGTTTCGACAATCCTGTGGCAAAATAGAACTTTCCTGTAGCACTTTAGGACAGCGAGAAGAATGAATGGAAAGGCTTGGGAATGATGGGTGGATGTTGGAAATGGATGAGGGTGATGGATTGACATGGCCTTGGTCCTTTTGGAGAATCTGGGCAAAGGAGGTGAAAGCTTAAGTTTGACTTCCCTTTACTAGATTTTTGATCAATTTTTTTCTTATGGCGATAACTTCTTCTTTTTTCTTGCAGAGGTTGGAGAGCACATGCATTCATCAGAGAGAGATATCTAGAGCAAACAATTATTTTTCCTTCCCATTTTTTCATTTTTTTCTTCTTTTTTTCTAGGCCTGCTAGCAGCCTCAATGAGTTTTTCAACTAGTAAGTCTGCCCAGGCGCCTCAAAAGAGGTTTTCACCTAGGATCTTTTTCCTTTATTTTTTTTCTTTCCAACCCACTAACCACCTCAAGGAATTTTTCAATCAGTGAGCCAATCTCAGGCGCCTTGAAGGAGGTTTTCACCTGAGGTTTTATTGTCCTTTTCTTTTTTTCTTCTTTTTTTCTTTTTTATTTCTTTTTTCTATCCTACTCTACTTAAAAAAATAAAATATCTTTCAAGTATAGGAATACTTCCAATGGATCCATGTGCATAACAAGATGATAAATAAACTCATGTTTAGCTTCAAAATATATGCTTTGATATGTACATGAATATGAGAGGCCAATTTCTTTGACTTTGATGATGCCAAACACTATTGATGAGAGTGGTGCTCTTGCGTAGTGATTGTCAGGAACTAAATTTCAATATAGTTGTGATGACCTTGGTTCACTTTCACATTCGTGCCCTCTTCTACCATGACATTCAGATCTTCTTCTTTTTTCTGATTATTTTATTGAATACATAGAGGATTTAATGGTAAACATGATTGAACTTTCTTAATATTTGATTCTGATGTCTTCTCTCCATAAAGTGCAACCTGTAATTCTTTGGTCTCCTCATTTGAATCTTCTATTTCTCAATGTTGTCCTTAAATGACATCAAGGGAATATCTTTTTTGAAATATTCTTCCTGGAATAACATGAATACCATTAAGATCAAGAGGGGTTGTTTTCAAGTATTGTACCTCAACATTGTAAGTGGGTTGAGCTAATTCGTTGTTTGGGTTTGGAAATGGTGGTACATGTAGTTGAGTAGGAGTGGATCTTTGAGATGGATGTGGTTGAGGTTGTGGTTTTGGTGGAGGTGGATGGTAGGGATATCATGGAGTTGAGTATGGAGGATATTGAGGAAAATATTGAGAATATTGTGGATTTCTCCCATAAGGTCCTTTCCAACATTGTTTCCAAGATTGTTTTTGGGGTTAAGATGGACAACGTTGCCAAGCAAAGGGTGTGTTCCAATTACTTTGAGATTTATGTGCATAACCTTGAAATTGTGAATTAGGTTCTTGCATCATATCAAGTTGACTAGGTTGTCATGGTCTTCTTGGACCTACATAACATAGTTGTTTTGGTGATTGACATGCTCCATTATCATCTTGGTAAACTTCCTTCAACCTCGGTAATAATGGGAAATATATAATAACATGTGATTTTACATGGAAAACACAAATATCAACATGTCTTTTTGCTCATCTTGCATTCTTAACATTTCTACTTGTTCGCATAGATTGCTAAGAATTTTTTTTGAATTTATCAAGAAAAATTCCAAGTTCATATTGACTTATAGATCTTGATGCTAATTTACTTACTCTTTCCCTTCCTCTTGATATGCGCTTGCATACTTCACAAATTTCTTCAAACGATAATTGGTATACATCACATCTACTCATGAGATCAATCCACTCATCCCTAATTGTTTTAAGAAAAATTTTAGTGTGTCAAATCCTAAACGATGTAATTTTTCCCTCTTAACCTTATACATTAATCTCTCTATTTGATCCTCAAGGATATCATCTTCTTTTTGAGTCATTCTAAAGATTTCTTCTTTAAGATCGCGATCTTTATATTTTTCTAAAAATATCTTTTGCATGTCAACCCATGATCTTATTGAATTAGTCCCTAAACTCATGAACCATTTTAAGAGTTTTATCCTTCAATGTTGTCAGAAACAATCTCAATTTTTGAATGTTTAATAAGTAACCATAAGATCTACAAAGGATTTCAGATTCAAAGAGAGAGTTTTTCGGATCCTCTGACCTCATACGATGGAAGTTGTGAACGAAAGATGAAGAGATGTTCTTCATATGAACATTGTTATCATTATCTTGAATGCGAAATCCAAGAGGATATTCCCCATTGTCATTGTCCACATCCACTTCTTCTACCTTTTATACCACATCTTCCTCTTAGACCTATAAAAGTGGATGGTGATGGTTCTTACTACACGATGTGATGAAATGGGGGGGGTTTGGTGTTGGAGAAATATTTTTTTATGTTTTTTATAAAAAAAAGTTGAATAATAATACTAAGGCAATGCAATTTTCTAAAATGAAATATGTCTAATGAAATTTTTTGTTTTTGTAGAAAATTATCAACTAGGGAAGAAAACAATGCATACTTTGACACCTCCCTGACAACTGCGCCAAAAAGTGATGAGCCTTAGTATTGCAACAAGAATGTTGCAACTCCCAAGGCTACCAACTTAAATTATCAACTCGGGTTTCGTACAAACTTAAGAGGTGTCGGCACTATATGTGCATAATACAATGTGTCCTTTTGTTGATCTGATGCAATGAGGTGAATATCAAGAAATCTAATATAAACCAATTGCAGAAATGGAAAACTTAACCTTTTGTAGGAAACAAAAGACAAGGAAAGAAAACCTATTTTAATTGCATAAAGTAAAGATCATGAACCAAATATCAATCATTGCATTCAAAAGATATTAGACCTTGTAACAAATTTCATTAGGTGTTTCATAAAGTAATCATGAAAATCATCACTATGTCATTCAATTCATGAACTTGTCTCCTAAGCCTTAATTGTTAGAAAGTGTTGCAGTGGAAAAAAGGGAAGTCCTAAGTGGTTTTTGGTCTTCCACAATCATGGATTAAAATCCTGGAGGTTATTATTCAATCCAAAAATGAAAAAATCAAGGTTTTAAGGCAAACTTGGCCGAGTTTAGATAGTGCTACAAGATACTTAAGATTGCTACATGATTGATAGGATTTCTACTCCTCGAGATAACTTGCTGAATTCCCAAGAAAATTAAATACAAATGAGATGGGAAAATTTTTATTATTAAGTAGGATGTCCTAGGACTCCATTCCAAGTGGAATCACTCAAAAATACGCATGTTAACATGTGCTAAAAAATAATAGAAAATTATTTCTCTAAAAACCGGAAATTCAAGAATTAGTGTGTTAGTTAACCTATCAAATATCTAGCTTGCTCAAGTGAAAATGCTTTGGGGTAAATTTTTTTATTAACTTGAATGTATTTATGACCCAATACAAGTGGAAACAACTTGAAAGGAGCTCATTAAAATGTTCTAAAAGTTAGCAGAAAATAAATACTATGTTGTTGTAAGAGACTTCCAAAAATTCTAGATTTGTGACCTAGTAAACCAATCCAAGTAGCTCAATGATGAATATGAATTTTAAAAGTTGTTCTAAGGATGCATCATGCTTGTGAATCTGTAAATAACTTGCAAAACAACCACTTCAATCATTTAACTAATGTAACCTACAACAAAGGAATCATCAATACTAAATGTGGAAATAAGAGATGCAAGTGAAAAGGACATTCAAAGGAAATTAAAAAAGTTTACAATAGGGCTCTTAGACTCCTGGGATGGCCAAGCCCAAGGATGCACAGAGTCCTATGAATAAAACCAAGCTTTAGAAGCTAAAAATGGCACCAAACTTCATTATTCGAGTCAATCCAAGTACATCCCTGCTAGGAATGAAAGTGGAGTTGCTAAATGACAAGTTTTCTCCACAAGAAGACTAAGAAATACCTACCCCTAGAGGAAAATTTGAATTGGTACTTATACAAAGTGATGAGGAAGCATTCTCCTTTAAAGGAGGCAAATTTCCCCTCCAAAATGTCTCAAAAAGTGGATCTAGTTCCCAACACTAAGAATTTGCATTGAATGACAGGGACCATATTCCTAAATTTTCCCAATCATTGGAGCTCAAAAACTTGTTCAATAATTTCATAATATCTTGTTCATTTATTATCTAATATTGGTCCATCCTATAGCAGGGAGCAAGTCCCTATATTATCTCATCCTCCAAGTATTCATAATATGCCCAATATTCTCCAAATATTCTACAAAAATAAATAATATTAGGCACATAATGTGCAGTTATCTCTAAACCTTCCTAATCAACGTATTAAAGCTAAAGATATGTCATCTAATGAAAAAAATAGGTTTAATGTGTTGAAGGATGGTCATATGGGCCTTAATTTATGTCTAATTTGGAGGCCCATCAATCACAAAACTTATGTTCCATCTCGATAATAGATGACTGATGATCAGCTTGCCTATTATCCAATGTTGCATAAATCTGAGGAATAATCTGTCCAACATCCCCAACTATATGTGCCTCTTTAGAACTATAAATTTGTGGTCTTCCACCCTGATGTTGTGGACAATATCTCCTATGATGATCCTTGCCACAATTTCAACACTGCAAAGGTTTCCTACCATCACCCTTGTTCTGCTCCTTAGAATGAAATCCCTATCCTCTATCAACTACATTGAATTTCTTGTACGGTGATGCATTCTCCTTGTCATCTGTATCTTAAGGTTTTCCTCTCTTCTTATCCCACTTTCCTTTATTCTTCTCATTACCTTTCCAATCCTTCTTATACTCAGTCTTGCACTTCGATTGCTCATAAAAATTCTTCAGCTTTTGATGGCTTCCTCCAACGTTCTAGGCTCATCAAACTCAATTTTGTCTTTGAATGATACTGACAACCCACTGATGAATCTTTTAATATTTTATTTCTCCTCCTTAAGATAAGGCACATATCTCAACAACTCCAAGAATCTGCTAGTATACTCCTCATTGGTCATAGATCCCATCTTCAACTCATAGAACTCATTTTCCCTATCATCATAGTATCTTTCAGATAGATACTTATTCTTGAAAAGTCTCTCGAACTCACTCCAAGTCAGATCCTCTTCTCGAATTCCTCTAACATTATTCACATCTTCCCACCATATGCTTGCTTTTCCTTTAAGACTGAAAATAGATATCCTAGATTTTATATTTTCTGAATAATCATGCAATCTAAAAAACTTACTCATCCCAAGCAATCATGCTTCTACATCTTGTGAGTTCTTCATTTCTCCATCAAATGTTAGAGGCTTTTCTTTTCTTAACTCCTCTGGAGGGTATTGCTTCTCACTCCTCCTATACGAATGGTGGCGGTGATGATGATGACGTCTCTCTGAACCAAAACTAGAATAGAACCCATGGTCATTACCCCTACTATCAGGTGTATCCAAGAACCTACCATCTTTGACTATGTCATCCCTATCAAACATGTATCCTTATTGAGACCTGCTTCCATATGCCCCATTGTCCCTTTCCTCCTATCCATGACTGATCATATGTGGTTCTTGTCTCTACAAATCTAATAGACTATGAAGGATGACTGCATTAACTTCCTCTTTCTTCTCATGTGCTCTGGAAAGTCTTTCGTGTGACTAAATGATCATGTCATTATCCACCTTACAACTTTTGATCTCTGCTTTCAAAATTCTCATTGTATCTGTTAGGTCATGGGAGTACTCATCGCCATCCTGTTCTTCTGATCTGTAGGGAGAATGTGAACTGTAGTCCACCATTTTGATAGTCATCTTGATCTTCTACTTCCTGCAAACATACCATGTCAGATAAACCAAATATAAGCATAATCAACATATCTCAGTGAAGTTCAAGGGAGATTATCTCATCTGCATAGCCAATCCAGATTAGAATAACATATGTATATTTAATGAAATCAACATACTAGTCATCTCAACATCAACATCATCAACCTCTACATGACGACACAACTGCAACAATGACTATCGCAATGCATGCATAACAAACACATATACACCTAACACGCATGCATGACAAACACAGTCCACCCATCTAGTCCAAGTGTTTTAACATGAGAGCTCAGATACCAATCTATGGTCTCAGATATTACCCAAAGAGAATGGAAACCCACTCATTTACCAATCTATAACCACCCCTCTCGCATTTACCCAATTTTAGTGGCATGGCAGGGTAAACATGAGAAGAAGAGTTATTATGACATGACTCGACATCCCAACTCTAGTTAAGGAAGTGGGGCCTAAAAATTGACCACAAATTGAAAACTCACAACAAACCTCAAGGCTATAGGACACTAAAGGGCCAAAGAACCACACCAGGTGACCAAATCCTCAGTTGGGGCTCCTTTTCACTTACCTAAACCCCCAACCAAATGCATGACAAAGCCTAGGTGTTGTTGAAGGCATCCAACCACATGCATAACACTGCATGAGCATAGTTGTGACCCAAATTGTCTAGTTTAGAGGGTGCGGTCCTGAGATCTAAGTCACAATTCCAAGTCAACCTCCATGCCACTGCCTAGAACTTCCTGAAACTTCTCAGAATCATAAATGACATGACAACAAATCTAAACATTCAAACTTGAGTCATTAAATTGACCTAGACTAACCAGAGCAAACTAGGCATTTCATCAAAATAACTTTTATAGTACAACCACAATTTTCTCCACACCAGAATGTCCTGTGACCTGACTGTAGTGTGCCTCCAAAATCATCTTGGCATGCTCAGTGAAGGAACACAAAGGTGGCCCAGGAAGCATAATATTAATGCATCTTGCAGGTGGAAGTCTAAGACTTGATTGCCATCCACTAGCATCTGGTATGTGGTGGTGAACTATGGATTATTTTTATATACTTATGGTCATCCAAAGGTCTTGTGGCCATAAGAGTTGGCAACAGTGGTAAGTGCTGCAACCGGTGGTTAATTGAGGAAATTCGTAACATGATTGGTGTTTCCCTTATTGTATTTAATATTCAAATGGAATTATTGCATATATGTGCACCACTTCTGATGGAAATCATTCTAAAACATCCCTTGGGTTTATATAAACTGTAGGAGTTGGTGATCTGTGTGGATGATTGTCTCCTTCCCCAAAATGTAATGTTTCCATTGCTGAAAAGTCAGCATGATGGAATACATCTACTTATCATAGGTGGGGTATTTTCGAATTATGTTGGAAAGTGTCTCACTATGATAGGCCATCGGATTCCCTTGTTAGGTGAGAAATGCACCAATATCATAGTTAGAGGCATTTGTCTAAAGCTCAAATGGTTGTTGTAGGTTTGGCAATATGAGCACCGGTACAGAGAAAAGGTGGTGCTTAAGCTCAACAAACACCTTTCATTGGGAATTCAACCAAAAAAAACTTTGCTTTCATTGTGCCCTTGGTAACTTGACTCAAAGGCCAAGTGATATGAGAGAATCCCAACAATAACCTCTCCTAAAAATTGGCAAGACCCAAAAAGTTGCAAAGCTCTATTAGTGGACAATCCCTAATGACATGGATCTTAGCTAGATCCACATGCACACATTGTGTGTCAATTATGTAACCCAAATATTGGACCTCGCTCATGCCAAAGGTGTACTTCTCCAAGTTGGCACATAGTTTGTATTGTCGCAGGGCTTGAAGGACTTATCGAATGTGTTGCAAGTGCTCTTCCCAAATCTTGTTGAAGATGAGGATTTCATCAAGATATACAACCACGAATTAGTTGGTAAAGAGTCACAATAAGTCATTCATCAGCTTCATAAAATTTGTAGGGTCATTTATCAACCAGAAAGGCATGACCAACCACTCAAAAAAGCCCTCCTTGGATTTGAAGGCAGTCTTCCATACATTTGTGGGTTCTATTGGAACCTAGTGATAACCAGACTTTAAATTGATCTTGCTGAAATACTTGACCCCTTTGATTTGGTTAAGAAGGTCATAAATCTATGGGATTGGATACATGTTCTTGACAATGATTTTATTTAGTGCCCGATAATCAATGCAGAGTCCCCATGTTCCATCTTTCTTTTGTACAAGTACAATCGAGCTCCCACAAGGTGGGGAACTTGGTTAGATGTGCCCTTTTTGCAACAACACCTGGATTTGCTGCTTGATTTCTTAATTTTCCAAAATAGAGTTGTGATATATCAACCCATTGGGTAGAGGTGCTTTGGGTGTCAGATTGATCGAATGTTTGAACTGACAGTGCAAAGGTACCCATGTGGGTGAGTAGAAGATGTCCTTGTATTCTTCCACAACCTTATCCACATGCTTTTGTTATGTAGTGGACCCCTTCACAGGGACCATGGATGTAGCCATGATCTTCCCCTTACTTTGAGAAAGAATAAATAAAAAAACAAATTTCACGGTCTGGGAGATGTTCTTATTGCATTTCTTAGCAGAGATCAAAGAGATGATGGTATGCGGACTTACCTATGGTATCCTATATAACTTACTATTGCAAGTAACAATAACAATACGAGGCCTCGAATTATGCACAACATGACGATTCCACAAGTATGGATGGCCTAATAAAACATCACAAACTTTAAGAGGAGAAAAATCATACAGTACCTCATCCATGAAGGGTTTGATGTTGTAGGGAATATGGAATTGTTGGCTGACGTGAATATCTCGTACTTGATGGAGCCACCTAATTGTGTATGGTTTCGTATGTGTTGTGGTTAGTAGACCCGAACACTTAATGACCTTTGCTAATATGGGTTACTTTTGGCTCCTGCTGTCAACAATGAACTACAACGGACACCATTTTATCCACATTTGTGAGTGGAAGAGACACTCCCTTTCCTCCAGATCTTTGGGCTCAATCTTCTGGATCTTGGTGGTGGAAATTGTGGTGTTATTCTCTACATCAATAATGTGATTCCCTTTGTCATTCCCCTTGTTGGGTTCTAACTTAAATTCAGAACATTAATCTAAGTCTGAAGCCTTCAACTCAGCCACCAGTGACTGTTTGGCTCGACACTCATTTGTGTTGTGAGTGGGGTTCTTATGGAACTCACACCACTTTCATGTGTCCTTCTTTGTCTTCGGGGTGTTGTTCTTTGCTTGCGACTTCAGTGGGTTATCCTGGTGATGGGCCTCTAAATTAGACGTAAATTAAGGCCCATGCCTCTGAATTAAACAAAAATTAAGGCTCATCTGACTATCCTTCAGCACATTAAACCTAACCTTTTTCATTTGATAATGTATTTTTAACTTTAATATATTCATTAGGAAGGTTTATGAATAATTGCATATTTGTGCCTAATATTATTTATTTTTGTGGAATATTATGAGAATATTGGGAAGATTATGAAGATTTGGAGGAGGAGATAATTTAGGGACTTTCTCCCTACTACAGGAGGATCAATATTAAATAATAAATCAACAAGATATTATGGAATTATGGCACAAATTGTGGAACTCCAATGATTGAGAAAATCTAGGAATGTGTTCCCTACCATTTAATGCAGATTCCTAGTATTGGGAACCAAATCCACTAATCAAGGGATTTTGGTGGGGAAAGCTTCCTCCTTTCATGGAGAATGATTCATAATCATTTCGTATAAGTACCAAGTCAAATTTTCTTCTAGGGATAGATTTTGATTAGTCTTCTTATGGAGAGAACTCGTATTTTGCAGCTCCATTGTATTTTCTTGCAGGGATGTAATTGTATTGATGAAAATAATGAAGATTGGTGTCATGTTCAACTTCTAAATCTTGTTCTCCTCCATAGGTCTCTGATTTTCCTTGGGATTGGCCATCCCAGGAGCCTCAGAGCCCTTTTGTATCATTTTATTTCCTTCTTTTCACTTCTTATTCACATGCATCTCTTGTTTTTGTTTCTTTCTATTTTTGCATTTAGTATTAATGATTTCTTTTTGTAGGATTGGATTAAATGGTTAATGTAAGTTTTTTTACAGGATCACAAGCATCATTTCATCCTTGGAAAAGATTTGGAAGGTCATAGTAATCATTGAGCTACTTGGATTAGTCTTCTTATTCCCAAATCTAGATTTCTGGAACTCCTTTGTAGCAAAGAACAGTAAATTTCTGTTATTTTTTAGAGCATGCTAACGAGCTTCAATCAAGTTGGTTCCACTTGCATTAGATCAAAAAAACATTCTATTTAATAAAAAATTACCACATTGCATTTTCAATTGGGTTAGGCATTTCATATATTTACTAGCTCAATAGTTCTTGAATTTCTGATTTTTAGACTAATAATTTTATGTTACTTACTAAATCTTTCCCATGTATAGATGAATTTGTGGATAGACGCAGAAAATAATGTGTGTTGTTACAGGAGCTTCTACATTGCAAGGATATCTCATCTTGTTCGCCTCATCCACCCATGTCGCCAAAATCCACTAAAATCTCAATTTGAATTCTTGTTTTATAAGAAAAATTTGCCATTTCCATTGAG
This sequence comes from Pinus tabuliformis, assembly GCA_031772625.1. Lineage (NCBI taxonomy): Eukaryota > Viridiplantae > Streptophyta > Pinopsida > Pinales > Pinaceae > Pinus > Pinus tabuliformis. The sequence goes on from CM062807.1 coordinate 319,010,671, forward strand.
CAAATCTACCCATATTGAAGCCCTTGCTTGAGTTCTAGGTAGTTTCCACCACCTCCATGCCTTATTCTTCCATTATCCACCTTTCTCAAGCTCCATTCCACCTTCTAGACCACTTCCTAAGCTTTCAGCCTGTTTTTTGTAATAAAACAGGGGATCCTGTAGACATCCTATAGGAACTAGTACATCCTATAGGAAATCCTGTAGCGGCCTGTTTTGAGCCCGAATTGAGAAAAATCATCATTTAAGATAGGATTAGGCCTCTACTTGACCTCCAAGCCATCAAAACCATTGTACCCCTCTTCCTCCACACTTGTCTCCCCTGCCAAAGAACAAGGAAAGATTAGCATTTGCATTTATAAAATGAAAAGATAAAGAAAAATAGTTCTTTTTATTTCTTAATTAGCACATGCATGCAGCAGTTAATACTCCCTAGATCAGATTCCATGCTCAGTTAGTTTAAATCATCACATGTGATAAATAGGGTTAAGTTAGGTTTCTTTTACATTTATTTCATGATCTTTATGCAATTAGAATATGTTTCTTTTACATTTAGTTCATGATCTTTATGCAATTAGAATATGTTTCTTTCCTTATACTTTATTTCTTGCAATAGGTTAGGGTTTCCATTTCGAGCAATTCATTTTCTACAATTAGTTTAGGATTTGATTTCAGTACATGCACTCCATTACATCATGACAGCAAAGGAAGGACACATTGTATGTTGCACATATAGTGTCGATACCTCTTAAGTTTGTATGAACCTCAAGTTGATAATTAAAGTCGGTAGTCTTAGGAGTTGCAACATTCTTGTTGCAATACCGAGGCTCATCACTTTTTGGCGTCGTTGCCAGGAAGGTGTCAAAGTATGCATTGTTTTCTTCCCTAGTTGATTCTTTTCTTTTTACTTCTGCAAAAACAAAAAATATTTGAATTAGGCATATTTCATTTCAAAAATAGAGAAGTGCATTGCACTAGGATTTTCTTTCAATTATAAAAACAAAAAAATCTCCAACTCCAACACACAACCCCCCCCCCCCGGGGGCATTTGATCACGTGGTGCAGTAAGAGCCACATCACCATTCACTTTTGCAGGTAGAAGAAGAAGATGGCAAAGAATGTAGAAGAAATGCATGGAGATGATGACAATGAGTAAGATCCTTTTGGATTTCTCATTCAAGATACTTATGTTAGTGTGCACATGAAGAACATCCCTCCATCTTTTCTTCCAAAATTTCATGGTCTAAGGTCAGAGGATCCGGAAACCTTTCTCTTTAAATTTAAAAAAAAAAAAAATAGATCTTAATTAAAAACTCAGAAATTGAGATTGTTTACAAAAGATTTTTCGGCGAAGATCACATGAAACACCATTTGTCGACGCGTTTTGAACCAACCAGTGTGGTTCATCGTCAGGACAAGTTGAAGAAACAGATCCATCTTAGCAAGTTAAATAGACTAAGCAGAGCCTCCAACGGCTAAAAAGACCAACAGCTACTTTTGACTATGGTACCGGGATCAAAACTTTTTTAATAATTTAAGGGAAAAAAGTTATCCTAGGGGGACCAATCCCTTAAAATAAATAAAAATAATTTATGATAATAGTTAGTTAAAAATTATTAATAAATAATTAAAATTTTTATGTTAAATTAGTATTTAAAAATAATTTATGATAATAGTTAGTTAAAAATTATTAATAAATAATTAAAAATTATGAATTAAATTAGTATTTGAATGGAACTTAGTTAAAAACAGGACCATTCTTATATGAATAAATTATATGAATATAAAAGAAAGAGATGGTTAAAAATAATAAAAATATGAATAAATAAATGAGAAAAATAATATAAGTCAACTTAAAAATAACCAAAAACGAGAAAAATAAAATAAGTCAAAAAAAATAATAAAAATAAAAAATAAATTAATTAAAATTAAAAATTAAAATTAAAATTAAAATTAAAAATTAAAAAAATTAAAAATTAAAAAATAAAAATAAAAATAAAATAAAATAAAAATGAAACTAAATAAAAATAGTTAAGGGAAAAAAATAAATAAATAAAAATAAAAATAAATCAATAAATAAAAATAAATAAATTAGTTAAGAAAGTAGATAGTTAAAAAAAAAAAAAAAGGAAAAAGAAAAGAAAGAATAAATAAATAAATAAATAGATCAATAAATAAAAATAAAAATAAATAAATTAGTTAAGAAAGTATATGGTAAAAAAAAAAAAAAAAAAAAGGAGCAGAACAATGACTAGGAAGAGAGTGCTGGGACCCAACACCGACTGATTTTCCAACCATCTTCTCTATTGAGATTACTCGGCCTCTTTTCAATCTCAAGCGCCTCCCTAAATTTCCGATGATGGAAGTGCGAAACCTTAGCAATAACACTAGCTTCCTCAATACAAACATGATGATTGGTTTTCTCAGCATGCTCAGCTAAAGCGGAAGACTTAGTTCGCCTATGCTTAAGGTCTGTTGCATGCTCACTAATCCTTTGATTAATGGAGCGACCAGTTTCCCCAATGTAGGGGGTCCCACAGGAACAGGGGATCATGTACACACCTTTCATATCTTTAGGGTCGATAGGATCCTTCGCTAATCTGAGGGACATGCGAATGGTGTTCAAGGGCCTAAAGGTCACAGGGAACATTGAAGGATAGAGCTCTTAAATGGTTCATGATTTTAGCGACTAATTCAATAAGATCATGGAATGATATCCAAAAGATATTTTTAGATCTATAAGATCTAATAGAGAGGTTCATGTATAATGTTAAGAGGGAAAAAGTACATCATTTAGGATCTGACACACTAAAAGCCCTCTTACTTAGAACAATTAGGGATGAATGGATTAATCTCCTTGATCTCATGAGTAGAGGTGATGTATACCAATTATCATTTGAAGGAATTTGTGAAATATGAAAACACATATCAAGAGGAAGGGCAAGAGTAGGTAAATAAGCATCAAGATCGGTAAGTCAAGCTAAACTTGGAAATTTGTTTGATGATTTTAAAATAGAAATTCTTAGCAATCTAACCAAACAAGTAGAAATTTTAAGAATGCAAGATGAATAAAAAGAAGATGTTGATATTTGTGTTGTCCATGCAGAATCACATGATGTTAAACATTGTCCATCATTACCAAGGTTGAAGGAATTTTACCAAGAGGACAATGGAGCAAGTCAATCACCAAAACAACTATGTTATGTAGCTCCAAGAGGACCATGGCAGCCTAGTCAACCTAGTATGATGCAAGAGCCTAATTCACAATTTCAAGGTTATGCATATCCACTTCAAAGTAATTGGAACACACCCTTTCCTTGGCAACATTGGCCATCTCAACCCCAAAACCAATCTTGGCAACAAGGTTTGCAAGGAAATTATGGGAGCCATCCACAATATCCTCAATATTTTCTTCAATATCCTTCATTACCAACTCCATATTATCCCTACCATTCACCTCCACCACAACCACAACCCCAACCACATCCATCTCAAATATCCACTCCCACTCAACTACTTGTACCACCATTTCCAAACCCACATAATGAAGTAGCTCAGCCCACTTACAATGCTGAGGTACAACACTTCCAAACATCTCCTCTTAAGCTAAATGGTATTCACCATAGCTTAGGAAGAGTATTGCAAAAAAGAGATTCTCTTGATATCATTGAAGGACTACATCCAGAAGAAGAAGATTCAAATGAGAATACCAAAGGATCATGGGCTGCATTTGATGAAGAGCAGACAACAAAATCAAAGATCAAGAAAGCTCCCTCATGGTTACCATCAAATCCTCCATGTATTCAAGAGAACAATCAGCAAAAAGGGGAAGATTTGAATTTCATGGAAGAAGAAGACATCCAAGATGATCCAAATCAACAAGAAAACCAAGGGCATCAAAGTTATATTGAGGTTTGGTTCCAGAAAATCAACAAGGTGCAGCAATACTCTCTTCTTCAATCATGCTTGATATCATCAAAGTCAAAGAATTTGATCACTCAAATTCAGGTACATGTCAAAGCATACATTTCAAGCCTACACATCAGTTTTTCTATCATCTTGATGTGCACATGGCTCCATTGGAAGTATTCTTATACTTGAAAGTGATTTTGTTTTTCAAGTAGAGTAGGGTAGAAAAAAATGAAAAATAAGAGAAAAATAAAAATAAATATCAAGTGAAAACCTCCTTTGAGGTGTCTGATATTGGCTCATTGATTGAAAACCTCCATGAGGTGGTCAATGGGTTGGAAAAAGACAAGGGAGAAAAAAAAAAAATCCTAGGTGAAAACCTCCTTTGAGGCGCCTAGGGAGACCTACTAGTTGAAAACCTCATTGAGGTGGCTAGTAGGCCTAGAAGAAAAAAAGAGAAAAAATAAAAAATTGTGCTCCATGTATCTCTCTGATGAATGTAGTTTCCCTCCAACATCTGCAAGCAACAAAAACAAGTTGGCACCAAGAAAAGAAAAAATAGGCCAAACCTAGTCAAAAGAAGTCAAATTTTGACTTTCTCCTCCTTAGTTCAAATGCTCCAACAATGCCAAGGTCATGCCAATCCATCACCCTCATCTATTTCCACCATCCACCCATCATTCTCAATCATCTCCCACTCATTTTCCTTGTTGTCCCAAAATACTATAGGAAGGTTTTGTTTTACTACAAGAAACAGAAATACATAGAGCAGAAATTTATTTTTGCAATATGTTGCAAACCACGCATCCATTTGTTAAGTTGTTTTAGAGGGAGATGCATATGGATGATGGTAACATGCTCAAGCAATTTCAACAAATTCCAGTGCACAGTTTTCGAGAAATCAGCCTCCATCACCTACAGCCATTTTTTAATTTTCTCGATATCTGTGCATCCATTTGAAAAGTAGTTTCATGGGGAGAATAATATGGATGATGGTAACATGCCCAAGAAATTTCAGCAAATTCCAGTGCACGGTTTCCAATAAATCGACCTCCATCACCTTCGGCCATTTTTAGTTTTTCTCGAGATTCGTGCATCCATTATCCAAGAATTTTTTATGGCGAGGTGCATAATGATGATAGAAACATGCTCAGAAAATTTTAGGTCAATTCATTCTATCATTTTGAGATATGGAAAAAACACGTCTGCTACAAGAAGTTGTCCTAAATTACTACAGGATCTCTATAGGAAGGCCAAGAAGAAGCTACAAGAGGCAATATGATGGGGAAATGGATCAAAAGGTCATGTATTATTTAGGGAAGGTTGATTTAGGTCCCCTAACACCACTTTCATCACTCATCCACTTAATCTAACAAAAATCCATCTTCAAATTCCACTCTGCCTTGCATGAAAAAAAAAACCTTTGGGTGAAAACATATTTTGAGGCACCCAGGGCAGGTAACCAGGATGCAAACTTCCTTTGAGGAACCTGGTTGTCTTTCAAAAAAAAGAGAGAAAAAGCGCAAAAATAATGGCAAGGACCTCAAACCTACCCACTCATAACAATTATGGTTTTTGCATGTTTGCAAGAATATAATAAACACAGAGATCAGAGGGCAACAAGCCATACAAAGCCCCATTTTTTCTTCATCCATTTCATCTCATCCATAATACCCATGTTCCTTCATCCATACTCATCTCCAGCAACATAAAAATTTCAATTTCAGGCAAGTTTGTGCTTTCTATAGGATTTCCTGTAATTACTACAGGAGTTTCCTGTAGTACTACAAGAAGTCCTGAAAATTTACAGGAAAGGCAGTCCGATGGAAAAATTATGATGTAGGCCTATTTTGGGATAGGAAAAAAGGACATTGACTTCACCACATCTCAGCCAACACCCATCATGACCATGTCACTCTATGGCCACGTCTTCCACTCATTCCAATACCTATTTACCCTCCAACAGAGAAAGGACACAAAAATTCAAAAAAATGGAAACTACAGGACTTCCTATAGTAGTACTACAAGAAACCCTGTAGCAGCCTATTTTGAAGTAATAGTAGGCTCTAAGCCTAACCTTCAACACCATGATTGAAAGAGGAGAAGCATAACTACAGGCACAATGAAACTCCTCCAGAGCTCAGCAGCAATAGAGGAATCCAGCACCTGCACATCAACAAGAAGACAACCCATCAGCAAAATAAGATCAACAAATAAGAAAAAGGCAGTCAAGAAGATGTACGCGAGTCATGAGAAACACAATAACATCAACTCAACAGCATCATGCGTGTTCTCCAACATATTCAGGTAGGTACAGGTATGCAATATTCTTGACCTCTTCTCTTGAGCATATTATAGTTAGAAATTTGTTGTCAATGCATGAGAGATGAGGTTATATAAGCTAAGGATGGATTAGCAGTCTCAGTCGCCTTCAACTAGTTAATTAAAACTCACTCATTCACTCATGCAATGTTGAAAAGTCAAATTATGAAGGGAGATGATTTCAAGGAATGAGGACAGTAGTTAAAAGAAGAAATTTTTTCGAAGGCGAAATCACCACAGCACTCCAAGCCCTCCATCTACTTCATATTCACTATCTATCCATCATTCATCCATCCCATTTCATAATTTCAAGAAAAAACCCTACACTCTGTCTCACTTTGAAAATTTCTTGAAAAAAAAACAAAGCATCCTCTCCATTTTCACAAACCTACATCATTTCTCATCACTCCCATACAATTAGAAGACTCTGAAGGAAGAAGGAATGGCTACTACAAGAAGGCAGAATGTTGTTACAAGAAGGAAGAAATGAACAAATTATGTTAAAAACAATAAAAAAAAAGGCAGTACCTAAGAGAGACCTAATCAAAACAAAAAACTCCAAGGCTATTAGGCAATCATCTAGGCCACAAAAGAAAAGAAGAAGGTAAGATAATGGTCTCAAGAAACAATGATTTTTCTTTGCACAAATATGTTTTTGGGCTTGTCCTTGCAGAACTTACAGCCAAGATTCTTAATGCACAAGAGAGAGGCCACCAAGACCATGAATGAGGCACAATGAGGTCACTAAGTTGCTCAGAGGATGAACAACACTTTCAGCAAGGGGTATGATGGGCCTCTAAATTAGACACAAATTAAGGCCCATGCCTCTGAATTAAACATAAATTAAGGCCCATCTAACTATCTTTCATCACAATAAACCTCTATTTTTTGCATTGGATAATGTATTTTAACTTTAATATATTCATTAGGAAGGTTTATGAATAATTGCATATTTGTGCTTAAAATTATTTATTTTTATGGAATATTATGAGAATATTGGGTAGATTATGAAAATTTGGAGGAGGAGATAATTTAGGGACTTGCTCCCTACTATAGGAGGATCAATATTAAATAATAAATCAACAAGATATTATGGAATTATGGCACAGATTGTGGAACTCCAATGATTGAGAAAATCTAGGAATGTGTTCCCTGCCATTTAATGCATATTCCTAGTATTGGGAACCAGATCCACTAATCAAGGGATTTTGGTGGGGAAAGCTTCCTCCTTTCATAGGGAATGATTCCTAATCATTTTGTATAATTACCAAGTCGAATTTTCCTCTAGGGATAGATTTTGATTAGTCTTCTTGTGGAGAGAACTCGTATTTTTGCAGCTCCATTGTATTTTCTTGCAGGGATGTAATTGTATTGATGAAAATAATGAATATTGGTGTCATGTTCAACTTCTAAATCTTGTTCTCCTCTATAGGTCTCTGAGTTTCCTTGGGCTTGGCCATCCTAAGAGCCTCAGAGCCCTTTTGTATCATTTTCTTTCCTCATTTTCACCTCTTATTCACATGCATCTCTTGTTTTTGTTTCTTTCTATTTATGCATTTAGTATTAATGATTTCTTGTTGTAGGATTAAGTAAAATGGTTGATGTAAGTTCTTTTGCGAGATCACAAGCATCATTTCAACCTTGGAAAATATTTGGAAGGTCATAGTAATCATTTAGCTACTTGTATTATTATTCTTATTTCCAAATCTAGATTTATAGAACTCCTTCGTAGCAAAGAAGAGTAAATTTCTACTATTTTTTAGAGCATGCTAATGAGCTTCAATCGAGTTGGCTCCACTTGAATTAGATCACAAAAACATTCTTTTTAATAACAAAATTTACCACATTGAATTTTCACTTGATTAGATTAGGCATTTAATAGATTTACTAGCTCACTAGTTCTCGAATTTCTGATTTTTAGACTAGTAATTTTTCGTTATTTAATAAATCTTTCCCATGTATAGATGAATTTATGGATAGATGCAGAAAATAATGTGTGTAGTTGCAGGAGCTTCTACATTGCAAGGATACCTCATCTCATTCGCCTCATCCAAGCCCCATCCACCCATGGCACCAAAATCCACTAAAATCTCAATCCGAATTCTTGTTTTATAAACAAAAATTGTCATTTCCATTCAGAAAATCTACTCATCTTGAAGCCCTTACTTGAGTTCTAGGTAGTGTCCACCACCTCCATGCCTTATTATTCCATTATTCACCTTTCCAAAGCTCCATTCCACCTTATAGACTACTTCCTAATCTTTCAACCTATTTTTTGTAATAAAACAGGGGATCCTATAGGAACTAGTACATCCTGTAGGCATTCTGTAGGAAATCCTATAGCGACCTATTTTGAACTTGAATTGAGACAAATCATCATTTAAGCTAGGATTAGGCATCTACTTGACCTCCAAGCCATCAAAACCATTGTACCCCTCTTCCTCCACACATGTCTCGCCTACCAAAGAATAAGGAAAGATTAGCATTTCCATTTATAAAATGAAAAGATAAAGAAAAATAGTTCTTTTTATTTCTTAATTAGCACATGCATGCAGCAGTTAATACTCCCTAGATCAGATTCCATGCTCAGTTAGTTTAAATCATCACATGTAATAAAGAGGGTTAAGTTAGGTTTCTTTTACATTTATTTCATGATATTTATGCAATTAGAATATGTTTCTTTCCTTGTAGTTTATTCCTTGCAATAGGTTAGGGTTTCCATTTCGAGCAGTTCATTTTCTACAATTAATTTAGGATTTGATTTCAACACATTCACTCCATTACATCATGACAGTAAAGGAAGGACACATTCTATGTTGCACATATAGTGTCGATACCTCTTAAGTTTGTACGAACCCCAAGTTGGTAATTAAAGTCAATAGCCTTGGGAGTTGCAAAATTCTTGTTGCAATACCGAGGCTCATCACCTGGGTCACCTCGCCTTTACTTTGTCCTTTGTTATACAGTTTGGGGGTGCCTTTCTCTTTCCTCAAATTCAGAGATCCAAACTTTTGCTTCTTCTATTTAAATTTATGCTTGATCTTGATAGCTTATCGATAGGCGGTGCCAAGCGAGGAGATGTCCAAGAAGACCATCTTGTCCTGAATGTATTTGTGGATATACCTGTGGTACTTGAGTACCAGATTCCTCTTTGAATCCTTGATACCCAACTTCGTGCGAAGGGTATTAAAAATATTTGTCAACTCTGGCACGTCTTAGTCCCTTCCCTGCTGTAGTGTGGTCCATTTTATGTACTTATCTTCATAGCTCCCAACAAGGTAATATTGTTCATGTTGACGTCTCAGAAATAATGTTAGGGCCTAAATCTACCTCAGGCTGAGAAATGTAGGATCTAGGGTAACATCAAACCACGCTTGACCTGGTAGCTAGCCCTACCAAGTCGGGAGAGGGCTCTCTCCTTGTCAATCTCAGAAAAGATGGCCAATGAAAATTTGAGATGACTAATGTAATGAATTATTTTAGGCTAGGTACGTGTACAGAGGTGTTTGATTGAATTTGATGATGTTTTGTTGGCTCAAATTTGAAAGGCGGATTTGGGCCAGGGGAATGAGGCTCAGTTTTGCAGAGATCTCTATGGAGCAAGGTAGGCAAGTGATTTGGTACTTCAAATTGAGTGATATGGAGAGGTTTTAGATAGATGAGGAATTGAAAAGGGCATGAAGAACTCAGGGATCCTTTTCAATGAGCTGAAAACATAGATAACTAAGCAAACCCTAGGTAGAGCACTACACTTTCAATGTATTCTACCTTTATCCTTGTTTGATTTAGTTAAGATGAAATAAAGAGAGATATGGCATACATAAAACACATGTATACTTACAAGTACAGAATGAAACACAATACCAAATCAAAATGCCACATGAATCCCATAAAGTGCTGCAAACCACTGGTCTATTCCTTAGCCAAACTGCTGAAATGAGTATACAATAAAGCTCCAAGCTTTCCCAAAAGTCCAACCATGCTAATGACTGAAAAATACAAGATATAGGCAACCAACAACTCATCCTAACCTCTAGGGGTCTAGCTCATAAGATTAGGAGTTGTTCCAACAAAATCTAAACTAGAACTAAAAAGTAGGCAGTGGAATAGCTTGCCTCTAGAAACTAGGAAACTAATTCATTCAGATGCAAACTACATTTTGATGGATGAATCTACCTCTAAGAGTGAAAATGTAGCATAATTACATAAAAATCCATCAATTCATATTAAATTACATCATGAGTTTGACATTTAGAAGAATAAAATTCAAACTGTCAAGAAACTAGGCGAAAAACAGAGTATTTTTGGTCAAACTAAGCAAAATTCCTCCAATGCACTGCGCTGATTTCCCTATGCGTAGTGCCTTTTTGTAGATGATTTTGGAGGCCTTCCCAGTGTCCAAATTTGCTTCAAGTGGGCTTGTTGGAAAGGTATGCCTATCTTCTTTCCAGCACAAGTGGAATTTTTGAATTTGGCCTCCATTTTGCCCTCCAAAATTGAGTTCTCCCAAGACTGCTTCCTGTGTGTCAAAAAAGGGGCAGAAAAGGTCATTTTTGGGGTGTTTTTGACCTTTTTGGAAGCCCAAAACCTGTCAAAATTTCTTGGAAATTTGTGAGCATGCATATTTTTCCATAAAAAATCCAAATATGTTGAGTTTTCCTCAAAAGGATGTCTCCATAAAAAGCGAGCGCTAGGTGGCGTGGCGCATTGGGCAGAAAAGTCTATTTTTTAAGCCAAAAATTACAAAAAGCGTCCCAAATTTTTTTGAAATTTGGGATGAGTGTCCTCCATTAAGAGCTATGCTGGGCCAAGGAAGCCTCGGCCAAGATCTGAAGTTTATCTTAATCTTTTTGCCTCCTTGATACCTTTTTCAACTTGGCCTTCAAGTTCCGGATTCTTGCTTGGCACATCATATTTCTTGACAAGTAGTGATATGCCATGTTTCTCAACAAATTTTTCTCGTTGATGGCCTTCTCCAGCATCCTCTCCAAGTGGATATTTGTCCTCTCCAACCAAGACTCATGATTAACATTGATTTCTTGTTCAAGCGTTGTGAACTTGACCTTCCTCCTTTTGGCAGCTTGCCGGTTTTCTCGTATGTTTCTTAGCTCCATTATGGTCTGCTGATCCTCTAGTTGTTTGTTTCTTTGCTCCAGATATTTGACTATCCACTTGGCTCTTTGTAGGTTGAGAGACAAATGTTGAATGTCAGCTTGTTGCTCCTGGATGATCTCTCTAAGGTTTGAGCTTTGTGAGCCCAAATCGGTGTCATCATCTTGAATAAGAATAAAATTTGTCTCCTACCCTCCTGAAGGCCCCTCATCCTGTAATGGTTGCTTGCCCTTGTCCTGTACCTGCTCTGCTGATGGAGGAAGCAAGACCCCTTCCACCCTAGGTGGAGATAATACTCGCTTTGCTGCTACAAACAACCTGCTAGTGCCCTTTTGGTAAGTGACATATACTGGCACACTAGTGGTTTGTGTCTCATGAAGCTCATGTTGATGTGAAGGTCCACCTGTCTCATGAAAAGCTGTTGGAGGTACTTGAGGAGCGGTGAAGACCTCATGTGAAATGAAATCCTCCCATGAGATGTTCTGTAAACCAAGTTGATGCATGACCACAATCTTGATTAGTGCAAAATGATATATGTTGTTATACTGCTGCTGAGGAGTTTTCTTGTGCACTAAGGTGGTCATCTTTTCAATGTTCTGGAAAATAAAGTAGGGGAGGTTCATCATTCTCACCCTAGTGAAGTGCATCAACAATCTGATATGGTAGGCATACAGGCGAGAAAATCGGCCCTCACAACTGAAATACTTAATTATGAGTTTCATCAAGGGAGCATATGAGTCTTTCAGATACCGGAAAGGAAAAACTCTACTGAGATGTCTCAAATAGCCAGCCTTGATGTAAGGCTCATAATGTTCCCTGTCAATCTGCTGCCTCTTATTCCACTACTCACCGACATTGGGAATGCCAGTTGCTAGAGAAATAGACTCTGGTGTCAAGGTGAATGTCACACCTGCTAGAGTGACTTGGCCATTTTGAAGATGGAGGACAAACAACCTGGCCAACTCATGATGGTACTGGACTCTCTCTACCATCTCACAGAATTGATAACAGGATTGGTGTTGAAAACATGTGACAGCAAGAGGACAGGCCTGCAACTCGGCAAGTGAAGTAGGTTCCTCTCGTATATGTTTGCCACCCTTGTGAGGTCTTCTTGGTGCATGCATTTCTCTAGGAGAATCACTGTGTGTCTCCTCATCTCGGTCATAGGAGGGATCAGACTCCATGTTTGCTAATGTGTGAGTTTTCTTGATGAGTATGAAGAGATTTATGGTGTTTTCAGTTTTCTGCTACCAAGGATGAGAATGTATGAGGGACTGTGGAGGGAGAGGGTATGAGGGGTTTTGGGAATGATATTGACAAGTTTTTTTGGAAATAAGGGGGTTTAGGGAATAGTATGTAGGCTTAGGGACAGCAATTAGGGTTTAGGAATTTGTAACTAGGGTTTGGGATAGTGGGAGTTAGGGATATGGGAATTAGGGAATTTTAGGAATATGGGAAATAGGGAATGAGTGGATGAAACTGAAAAATGAATGGAGGAGTCAAAGAGTGAGGGAGTGATTGAGTGAATTTGGTAGCAAAAACACAAATGCAAACCCTAGGCAATTGTTTTTGGAGCAAATATTGTAAAGAGGTAGGGTTTTAGTTTTATCACACTAAACCACCATAAATTTTAAGAAAACCCTTTCTTTAGAAAGGGAAGAAGGCTTGACTTACTTGCACACCATAGGATTGAGAGAATTTGGGAAATTTGAGGGAGTTTATGGTGAAATCGGGCTTGCAACTCTATGCGCCGCGCCACAAACCCAACGTGTTGCACCTTCTATATGCGCCGCGCCAGTGTATTTTTTACACTGTGGAGGGCGGCCCAATGCGTCGCGCCAGCTCTATGTGCTGCGCCCACAACCCAATGCGCCGCGCCCCTGAACTTGCACAGTTTTGCTTCAAACTTGCTCCCTTTCTCCAACACGACCTTCTCTTGCTCAATATTTCTCCTTTGAATGAAAATGAGCTTTTTGAACATGACCAATGAGTTATATACAAGAGATTTTGATTTTTCACTCATAAAACCCACTTTTATAATGTTTGCATTGTGACTTACTTTTTCAACTCTGTTTTTGGGCAGTTTACTTCATTTTTGCCTTTGATGAACTGAATGATTTGATTTTTTGTTTGCCTTGTAGGGGATGGAGTTGTTGAAGCTTGGTAAGGTGACCAGGGTTTCCATTGAAGTTGCTTACATATGAAAAAATTGAAATTACATCAAATTTATACATAAAAACATAAAATACTATGTTTTTCCTCAAAACAGGGTTTTGAGGAAAAATCAATCACTGAGTGAGTGATCATGAAAATTATTGTTGTTGGAACTTTATTTGACCTCCCCATGTGCTTCCTGACCATCTCTGAACATTTTGAGACCTTATTGACGAAAACCCTAGACCTAATGAAACCTAAAACCCTAAAAATGACTTTTACTGATTTAAAGACAAAAATTGACTGCAAATGATCTAGATGAATGAAAATAGGCCAGCACATGAGGGAAAATGTATAATAAGCCACTACCGTCAGATGATCCATGCCCCTAATGGAATGCAACTGATCGGGTGAGACACCTAACATGCAATGCAACAAGAGAATTTGATCACTGACGGATACCGACACTAACTTTGGCTCCAATGGGGATGGTAGCTCCTTGGAGGTGCTAAGAACTACAGATCTCTAGGAAAGAAGACAGTGCCTTCATCCATTGGGCTATGGAGTCAATAACTTCGACAAACCAAAACCAAACTCTTGACTCAATTTGAGAACTGAAATCTGACTCAAAACTAACTCAATTTCAAGACTAAAATCGACTGAAAGACTTGACTCAAACAAATCAAACCTCAGTTTTATAGCCTTCACCTCGGGCCCCAAACTGAAAGAATGATAACAGCACACACTTGCAATGAAATTAAACAAACCAGTATGTACAGTGATACATATGACAGCAGAAAAAATTTCAAAAATAGTACTGTTTGAGCAACCGACCATTGACCGGCCCACCTGGACAATCTTCTCCATTCATTTCTTTCAGAAGGAAATCATTTTGGCCCCGATATGCAGCAATTCTGAAAGGGCCTTTCCAGAGATTCTCAAATTTTCCATGCTTACCTTTATCTTCGTTTCTTGCATCCCATTTCAGCACTACATCTTCTATTTGAAACTTGTCCACCTTTGCTTTTCGATCATATATCTTCTTGATTCTCTCTTGCAGCTTGAAAGTGTTCTGGAAAACCTCCTCTCTAGTTTGTTGTAAATGGATCATTTGATTGATTCTTCGTTGCAAATGATCATCCTCGCTGCCAGCTTCCTGCAGAAGTTTAACCACTGGGACTACGAGAGAGGTCGGGAATACAGTGTCAACACCATACACGAGCTCGAAAGGGGACATGCCTATAGATTTCTTTTGACTTACTCTGTCTGCCCAAAGTGCATTAACCAGCTTTTTGTGCCAACTCTTCTTGTTTGTTTCCAGCAGCTTTTTGATAATATTGACCAAGGATTTATTTGAGGATTCTGCCAATCCATTGCCTTGTGGATAATATGTAGTTGAGTGCCCCAAAGTAATTTGGTATTTATTACAAAAATCAATCATTCTTTTAGATTTAAAAGCTGTTGCATTATCAGTGATCAGCTTATTTGGACAGCCAAAACGAGACAAAATATTGTTTTCAAGAAATGAAATGATTACCGAATCAGTGGCCTACCTAGTGGGAATCGCCTCAATCCATTTGGTAAAGTAATCTGTCGCTGTGAGGATCCATTTATGCTGCGCTGAAGAAGTAGGATGAATTTTGCCAATGAATTCCAAACCCCACTGCTGAAAAGGAGCACTTACTTCGATCGGCTTAAGTGGTAAAGGCTGCAATTTTCTTCTACCTTGAAAAATCTGACATTCATGGCAGCTTGTAATAGTTTTGTACACATCAGCAAAAAGAGTTGGCCAATAATATCCCACTCTCAAAATTTTGTTGGTTGTTGTTTTCCAGAAAAGATGACCTCCACAATCTCCCTTGTGAAAGTATTCCATAACGTGTTTTTCCTCTTCTTCAACTAAACAATTGAGCAAGACACCACCGGGATATTTCCAATAGAGTGCATTATTCATGATACAAAACTTGGCAGCCTTTAATTTCAGGGTCCTACTTTTATTCTTAGCCATTCCAGGTGGTGGTGACAGATTTTGGAGCACATACACAATGTCTAAATACCAAGGAGAAAGAAGAAAAATTTCTGATACCTGAGCAGGCGAACTTTCTTCATCTTCCTTGGACATAGCAACAATGAGATTAATGTCCAAGGCATGCAAATTTGACTCAGCCATTAGTTTGGCCAGCCCCTATCCTTTGATGAGCTTTGTTGGTTTGATCTCCATGTCATATTCCAACAAGGCAGCAATCCATTTGCCTCTTCTCCCTTCTAGATCTGTTTGCACCAATACATCTTTAACTGCAGCATTTGGGACATAAGCAAGGATGTGGGAATGAAGAATACAAACTCAAAAATCCTTCAATGCCTTTACCAAAGAAAGAGCTTGCTTTTCAATAATGTTATACTTTAAAGCTGCATCAACACCACTGCCATAGTATGATCCGAGGCAAATGAAAACAAAATAAAATCTTGAGTATGGTTCGGGTTGATCAAAATCGGAGCTGAACAAAGGGCCAATTTCACTAAATTGAAGGAGTTTATTGCTTCCTCGGTCCACTTCACTACACTATCTTTCTTGAGCATGTTTGTGATTTCCCTTAAATGTTCTGCAAGATTGGGCACAAAGCGACGTAAGAAATTCATCTTACCATTGAATGATTGGATCTCCTTTTTACTTTGGGGAAAATCAATTTTCTGAATGGCTTCCACTCGAGTTGGATCGATGCAGATGCCATCCTTTGATATAATATGACCGAGAAGCTTGCCTTCATCCATGGCAAACAGACTCTTCTTTGGATTGAGAGATATACCATATTTTCTACACCGCTGAAATACAATCTTCAAATGATAAAGGTGCTCTTCATCTGAATTAGAAAAAATTGTCAAGTCATCAAGATAAACAACTAAAAAGACATCTTTTTCATTAGCAAATGTGATATCCATGGCCCGCTGAAAGGTCGCACCAGCATTCTTCAATCCGAAAGGCATCTTGGCATAATGGAAAGTTCCCCACGGAGTAGTGAACGTTGTTTTATCTCTGTCATCCTCATGGACCAGAATTTGGTTATAACCAGAATAACCATCGAGTAGCGACATGCGAGATGCTCCAACTACTCGCTAAAGTATGTGATCCATCTTGGGCAATGGATAGTTATCTTTCAAAGATACTTTATTCAAATTTCTAAAATCAATACATAATCGAATCTCACCTGTTTTCTTGTGCACAGGCACCAAATTTGAAATCCAATCTAAAAATCTTATGGGGACGATTATACCAGCTTTGTACAATCGATTCACTTCCTTCTCTATTGAGGGCAGCAGCTTTGGATTTATTCTTCTTAACTTTTGTCAAAAGGGCTTTTTATTTGGCTTGATCGGGATTATATGTTGAATTATGCTCGTATCATGTCTTTAAATATGAATAATCCCATGCAAATACATCAGTAAATGAAGATAATAAACTGATATACTTTGCTTTTACCTGTGGAGGCAATGCCTTTTATAGCTTAACCATTCTAGGATTTTCTGTCGATCCAATGTTCACATCCTCAACTCCTTTCTCGGTTAGCAGCAAGCTCTATTTTCAGGCTACATCATCTTGATCGAACAACCCCTCTAAAGGTATTAGAACTTTAGGAATGATATTGGCTTTGAGCTGCAAAACTTCCATCTAATTGACTTCTATGTTTGCTTCACCATCGTCATACTCCCCATCAATAGAAGTGTCTTTGAATTTACCTTCATTTTACATAAATTCATCGATCTCTTTATCATCTTGAAACACCTGCCAATACCTTTGATTGTCAGGGACAGCCGGGCAATGTTTCACATGAATTTCAAACTTGTTGTTTGAATTCATCAGAATTTTCAAATTACTTGCTGTTGTTGCGAGTGAATCTGCAATGACATTCTGAACACGAGGGACACATGTCAAAGTGTAATCTGAAAATAATCTCAAGATGTCTAATACCGCATTGCGGTAGGCCCGCATTCGAGGATGCTTAGCTTGGTATTCCCCTTTTACTTGCTTGATAACCAACTCGGAGTCACCATAGACTGAAATTCGTTTGGCATTTAACTTTCTAAGGATTTTCAAACCAGCAATTAAAGCCTCATATTCAGCCTCATTATTTGAACAGTCAAAAGCCAATTTATACGAACAGACCCTTACATTGCTTGGCACTTTGTTTGGGGAGAAAACAGGGCTGCGGATCCAAATGCCAATTCCAGCACCTTCTCTTCCTACTGCGCCATCAAAATCCATGCTCCACAAGCCAGCTTCATCCTCTTCCAAATGCTGAAATTCTACTTGCTCTTTTACTTTTCCCTGTTGTCCATCATTATTTTGCTGCTGTCGGAAGGCTGATTGCTCAGCGGTATTATCAAGCCTTTGTCTTTCTTGCTTCAAGACTTCTCTAAAGTTTTCAGTGATCTCTGGAATGTCTTCTACTTCAACTACTTGGCTATTTACATCATTAAGGCTATCGGAATATAGAACAAATGATTCTAAATCAGTATGTACATAATTGATTGGATGATTTACCGGTTTCTCCTTGCTAGTGATCATGTACTTCATCTTTTGCTCCCGATATAATTTCCTCATCTGACTGAACACAGGAATAGTAGCATAGGAGAAATCAAGCTGCAATGTCCCTTTAAGTTTTTCTCCCCAAGATCTGGAAAGAAGCATGCCAAATCTAGGAGGAATATCCGCCACAACCACATCCATCAAAACATTTTTCGCTGGAATCTGATCCAAACTAACCACCAAATATTTAATAAGACCAATGCATCTTACTCTACCAAAATCAAAAGAATAAAGGTCATGATATTTTCTAGTGATATCCAAACCCAATTTCTCCATGATTGCCTTAGGCATGAGATTATGAGAGGCTCTGAATCAAACATAGCGTTATGTAACACATAGTCATGCACCCTAAGACTGATGTAAAAAGGAGCTACATCGTTATCTTGAGACTGACCTTCCAATGTTGGACCAAAGATCAACTCAGGTTGATCATCCTCCACGTTTACCATATCAGATAATGGATCTAAATTCAAAATTTTAGACACCTGACCTTTATAGTTGTTATTCTTCATTAACTCTGTCAAAGGAATAAATACTTTTAACTTAGCAATTTCATTTTCTAAGTTAAAAACTGATGTTTTTTCTACCTCCTTAGCTGAAACATCCTTCTTTTCAGTTTTCTCCTTTGGTATATTTGGCTGATTTGATCTTTCATTTGTTGATGGTGTTTTGTTGGTGGTAGGATCAGCTGTCTCTTTTCCCTTTTTCTACACAACGAGTGGATCATTCTTTGGTGCAGTCGCCTCCTTTCTTTTCTGAATTGGATTAATAGGTACATCTCTACTCCTGAGTGAATATTGTCGCTGCTGGGCTGTCAAAGCATTCATGTAACCCCTCTGATACTCATCAGACTCTTCTTCAAGAGCTATTTCATTTGCCAAGATAAAATTTTCATCCCTTTGTACAGCTGGGCTCTCTGAATACTCCTCATCTTTAGTGATAAAAATTGGCATATCATCAGGTGTAAAGAAATGATTCTCTTCTCCAATTACGTTCTCCTCATTGTCTGATTCTGGACCATGTACAAAATTCTGCTGTAAGGGTGTCTTTACCTGCTGCTTGGTCTTGTGCTCGTTGCTCTCTTTGCTTGATTCTGAATGGCCACGAAAGTTAAGATTTCTTACTTGTGTTTCAAGCTTATCGGAAATTGTGAGTCTATCAAACATCTTCTCAAGCTTACGGAGCACTTGATCTGAAGTGGAAGTCTCTTCTTTTATCGTTACCTTCTTTTCAGCCTTTGTTTTAGCTCTCTTGGAAAACAAATTTGCTTCAACGCTGACTGCAATTTTCTGCATGTCCTCCAAAGTGGCTGGATCTCTTTCTCTTAATTGATAGGCCATATTAGGATCGAAACAATCCGGAAGCTTGATCAAATCCAGCCCCATAGGTGGCTTTATATCAGCAGGAATTGCATTGTAAACAGTATTGAACCTAACACAATAATCTTGGACACTCTCCCCAACATTCCTCTTGACGTTTTCATATTCGGAAAGAATTTGAAGAGGGTTCTTCTTTATCTCCCAACGCTCCAAAAACTGTCTTTGAAGTGCCTCTAATGAGTTGATTCTTCTAGCCGGAAATGCTCTAAACCATTTTTTGACCTCACCTCCAAAAGTTTGCACAAACAATCTCATTGTTACATTTTCTGCCTCGATCTTGTGGAGATCAAAGAAATCTACCATTCTATCCACATGTTGCTGAGCTGTGATATCTTGAGGAGTACTGTCAAACAATGGAATTTTTCTTTGATAATCAGCGGGCATGTCATCCAAGTTTTGAGACAACACATGGGGTGCATACCGGGAAACCATTGCTCTAGGTGGATTTACGACTGCTCTTGGGGATGTAGGAGGAGTTGGAGCAACTGATGTATGAGGTGTATGAGGTGTAGATGGAGGTGAAGAAATTTTGGATGTTTGAGGGGTAGAAGGGGTGGATGGAGGTGACAACACTGCAGATTTCTGATCAGAGACGGAAGGCTGCACGGGAATGGTGGGAATGAAAGGAGGTTCGGTAGGAATTTTTGAACTAGATGCGATATCAGATGACCCAAGAGTTGCAAATGCAGACTCTAAGAATTCAGGAATGTTTGTAGCCACAATGGCAGTTTGAAGTCTCAAAATATAATCGTCAATTGATCTATTGGCCTTTTCAGTTTCAAGATCTTTGACAAACTCTAGATTAAGGGCAGTAGAACCAACAGCACTTTCGGACTTAGTCTCAAACAGCGACAGCTCAAATTGTTCGTCAAACTCAAGATCTTCAAGATACTCAAAAACAATAAGACATGAACGAGATTTGAACACAGGAATCACAGAACTTTCTCGACGAAGGATTCTCGGAATAAGATTTGGATTTTCATACACAAGAGGTGGATCAGGATCAGGATTTGCTCTGGTGTGTCGTCTGGAAGCCAGTGTGTTGAATGATTCCCAAAAGTCAAACGGAAAAAAGAAAATCATTCAACCTATTAGATTCTAAACTCATTATCCAAAAGTCTAGAATTATCTGAAGTACTCGGGCAATTTTCAAGTTAGATGTTTCATTTATAAGACTAGACCGGAGATTGACTGAAGCAGCATTTATCTACTTATGCACTTGCAAAGCAATGTGCAGTTCGAAGGCTACCTAGCATAACTTCAAGGTCCGTCTATAGTTTATAAAATGAATAACATTAACAAGCAAAAAATTTTGTTCCCCAGTATGGTCGCCACTATGTTAGGGCATAAATATACCTCAGGCTGAGAAAGGTAGGATCTAGGGTAACATCAAACCACACTGAATCTGGTAGCTAGCCCTACCAGGTCGGGAGAGGGCTCTCTCCTTGTCAATCTCAGAAAAGATGGCTAATGAAAACATGAGATGACTGATGTAATGACTGATTTTAATCTAGGTATGTGTATAGAGGTGTTTTATTGAATTTGATGATGTTTTGTTGGCTCAAATTTGAAAGGCAGATTTGGGCCTGGGGAATGAGGCTCAATTTTGCAGAGATCTCTATGGGGCAAGGTAGGAAAGTGATTTGGTACTTCAAATTGAGTGATATGGAGAGGTTTTAGACAGATGAGGAGTTGAAAAGGGCATGAATAACTCAGAGATCCTTTTCAATCATCTGAAAACATAGATAACTAAGCAAACCCTAGGTAGAGCACTGCACTTTCAATGTATTCTACTTTTATCCTTGTTTGATTTAGTCAAGATGAAATAAAGAGAGATATGGCATACATAAAACACATGTAGATTTACATGTATAGAATGAAACACAATACCAAAGCAAGATGCCACATGAATCCCATAAAGTGTTGCAAACCATTGGTCTATTCCTTAGCCAAACTGCTAAAATGAGTATACAATGAAGCTCCAAGCTTTCCCAAAAGTCCAACCATGCTAATGACTGAAAAATTACAAGATATAGGCAACCAAAAACTCATCCTAGCCTCTAGGGGTCGAGCTCATAATATTAGGAGCTGTTCCAACAAAATCTAAACTGAGAACTAAAAAGTAAGTAGTGGAACAGCTTGCCTCTAGAAACTAGGAAACTAATTCATTCAGTTGCAAACTACCTTTTGATGGATGAATCTACCTCTAAGAGTGAAAATGTAGCATAATTACATCAAAATCCATCAAGTCATATTAAATTACATCATGAGTTTGACATTTAGAAGAAGAAAAGTCAAACTATCAAGAAACTAGGCGAAAAACAGAGTATTTTTGGTCAAACTGAGCAAAATTCCTCCAATGCGCCGCGCTGATTTCCCTATGCGTAGTGCCTTTTTGCAGCTGATTTTGGAGGCCTTCTTGGTGTCCAAATTTTCTCCAAGTGGGCTTGTTGGAAAGGTCTGCCTATCTACTTTCCAGCAAAAGTGGAATTTTTGAATTTGGCCTCCATTTTCCCCTCCAAAACTGAGTTCTCCCAAGACTGCTTCCTATGTGTCAAAAAAGGGGCAGAAAGGTCATTTTTGGGGTGTTTTTGACCTTTTTGGAAGCCCAAAACCTGTCAAAATTTATTGGCCATTTGCGAGCATGCATATTTTCTCATGAAAAATCCAAATATGCTTAGTTTTCCTCAAAAGGATGTTTCCATCAAAAGCGAGTGCCAGGTGGCACGGTGCATTGGGTAGAAAAGTCTGTTTTTTAAGCCAAAAATTCAAAAATTACAAAAAGTGTCCCAATTTTTTTTGAAATTTGGGCTGAGTATCCTCCATTAAGAGCTATGTTGGGCCAAGGAAGCCTCGGCCAAAATCTGAAGTTTATCTTTCTCTTTTTTCCTCCTTGATACTTTCTTCAACTTGGCCTTCAAGTTCCAGATTCTTGCTTGGCACACCATATTTCTTGACAAGTAGTGATATGCGATGTTTCTCAACATATTTTTCTCATTGATGGGCTTCTCCTGCATCCTCTCCAAGTGGATATTTGTCCTCTCCAACCAAGACTCACGATTAGCATTGATTTCTTGTTCAAGCATTGTGAACTTGACCTTCCTCCTTTTGGCAGCTTGTCGGTTTTCTCGTATGTTTCTTAGCTCCATTATGGTTTGCTGATCCTCTAGTTGTTTGTTTCTTTGCTCTAGATATTTGACTATCCACTTGGCTCTTTGTAGGTTGAGAGACAAATGTTGAATGTCAGCTTGTTGCTCCTGGATGATCTCTCTAAGGTTTGAGCTTTGTGAGCCCAAATCGGTGTCATCATCATGAATAAGAATAAAATCTGTCTCCTGCCCTCCTGAAGGCCCCTCATCCTGTAATGGCCACTTTCCCTTGTCCTATACCTGCTCTGCTGATGGAGGAAGCGAGACCCCTTCCACCCCAGGTGGAGATAATACTCGCTTTGCTGCTGCAAACAACCTTCTAGTGCCCTTTTGGTAGGTGACATATACTGGCACACTAGCGGTTTGTGTCTCATGAAGCTCCTGTTGATGTGAAGGTCCACCTGTCTCGTGAAAAGCTACTGGAGGTACTTGAGGAGTGGTTAAGACCTCATGTGAAATGAAATCCTCCCATGAGATGTTCTGTAAACCAAGCTAATGCATGACCACTATCTTGATTAGTGAAAAATGATATATGTTGTTATACTGCTGCTGAGGAGTTTTCTTGTGCACTAAGGTGGCCATCTTTTCAATGTTTCGAAATAAAGTAGGGGAGGTTCATCATTCTCACACTAGTGAAGTGCATCAACAATTTGATATGGTAGGCATACAAGCGAGAAAATCGGCCCTCATAACTGAAATACTTAATTATGAGTTTCATCAAGGGAGCATATGAGTCTTTAAGATACCGGAAAGGAAAAATTCTATTGAGATGTCTCAAATAGCCAGCCTTGATGTAAGGCTCATAATGTTCCCTATCAATCTGTTGCCTCTTATTCCACTACTCACCGACATTGGGAATGCCAGTTGCTAGAGAAATAGACTTCGGTGTCAAGGTGAATGTCACACCTACTAGAGTGACTTGGCCATTTTGAAGATGGAGGACAAACAACTTGGCCAACTCATGATGGTACTGGACCCTCTCTACCATCTCACAGAACTGATAATAGGATTGGTGTTGAAAACATGTGATAGCAAGAGGACAGGCCTACAACTCGGCAAGTGAAGTAGGTTCCTCTCGTATATGTTTGCCACCCTTGTGAGGTCTTCTTGGTACATGCATTTCTCTAGGACAATCACTGTGTGTCTCCTTATCTCGGTCATAGGAGGGATCAGACTCCATGTTTGCTAATGTGTGAGTTTTCTTGATGAGTACGAAGAGATTTATGGTGTTTTCAGTTTTCTGCTACCAAGGATGAGAATGTATGAGGGACTGTGGAGGGAGAGGGTATGAGGGGTTTTGGGAATGATATTGACAAGTTTTTTTGGAAATAAGGGGGTTTAGGGAATAGTATGTAGGCTTAGGAACAGCAATTAGGGTTTAGAAATTTGTAACTAGGGTTTGGGATAATGGGAGTTTAGGGATATGGGAATTAGGGAATTTTAGGAATATGGGAATTAAGGAATGAGTGGATGAAACTGAAAAATGAATGGAGGAGTCAAGAAGTGAGGGAGTGATGGAGTGAATTTGGTAGCAAAAACACAAATGCAAACCCTAGGCAATGGTTTTTGGAGAAAAAATTGCAAAGAGGTAGGGTTTGAGTTTTATCACACTAAACCACCATAAATTTTAAGAAAAACCCTTTCTCTAGCAAGGGAAGAAGGCTTGACTTACTTGCACACCATAGGATTGAGCAAATTTGGGAAATTTGAGGGAGTTTATGGTGAAATCGGGCTTGCAGCTCTATGCGCCGTGCCACAAACCCAACGCGCCACGCCTTCTATATGCGTCGCGCCAGTGTATTTTTTACACTGTGGAGGGCGGCCCAATGCACTGCACCAGCTCTATGCGCCACGCCCCTGAACTTGCACAATTTGCGTCAAACGTTCTCCCTTTCTCCAACACGACCTTCTCTTGCTCAATATTTCTCCTTTGAATACAAATGAGCTTTTTGAACATGACCAATGAGTTATATACAAGAGATTTTGATTTTTCACTCATAAAACCCACTTTTATAATGTTTGCATTGTGACTTACTTTTTCAACTCTGTTTTTGGGCAGTTTACTTCATTTTTGCCTTTAATGAATTGAATGATTTGATTTTTTGTTTGCCTTGCAGGGGATGGAGTTGCTGAAGCTTGGTAAGGTGACCAGGGTTTCCATTGAAGTTGCTTACATATGAAAAAATTGAAATTACATCAAATTTATACATAAAAACATAAAATACTATGTTTTTCCTCAAAACAGGGTTTTGAGGAAAATTCAATCACTGAGTGAGTGATCATGAAAATTATTGTTGTTGGAACTTTATTTGACCTCCCCATGTACTTCCTGACCATCTCTGAACATTTTGAGACCTTATTGACGAAAACCCTAGATCTAATGAAACCTAAAACCCTAAAAATGACTTTTATTGATTTAAAGACAAAAATTGACTACAGATGATCTAGATGAATGAAAATAGGCCAGCACATGAGGAAAAATTTATAATAAGCCACTACCGTTAGATGATCCATGCCCCTAATGGAATGCAGTTGATCGGGTGAGACACCTAACATGTGATGCAACAAGAGAATTTAATCACTGACCGAGGGATGAAGATACTGAAACTAACAAATAATACCAAGTGGGTGTGACTGAAAAAAATGAAGGCTCCCTCTCGTCCCTCTACTCACAGTAGGTTTCCCACCAGTCCTTGATATGGGGGGGTGGCTTTGAGGAGTTCGAAAGTAATCTTTTCCCTACCAGGAAAATAATAAACTGAAAAATACCCTTCCAACAGATTTAACCATTTATCTACGACATTTGCATCTATCTTGCGTTCAAATATGGGAATGTTAAATTTGACTTGTAGCTTAAAGGGAATGGCACCTCCAGGGTGACTGCTATCTGAATATGTGTCACTTGTGGGCATCCATCGAAGGGTCTAGGCAAAGTTTTCCATCATCTCATTCCTTTGTCCCTTGAGGGCTTCTTCGAGCAATATATTGAAAGGATCTCCTTCTCCCTTTCCTTTCCTTTCTTCCGTCGTGGGAGGTCATCGGGATCGGCGAAGCTAGTCTTGCAAAGGTTCAACCAGTTCAAGCCCTAACTCTTTATACCCCGACCTCATTGGGCACATGCACAGAAAAACAAAGAAAGAGAAAACTACTCTAATACCATTGATCCAAATTTATGCAGGAATGAAATGAAATAAAAATCTAAAAAGAAACATAGAGCTATAGTGAAAAATGAACTTCAATTCATTAAAAACAAAATATTGAAAATCGTTTACGTGTAGAATGGAAATAAACTAGCTCGGGCGATGGTAGCTTTTATCTAAGAAGAGGTGTGGCGGCTACATGCTTCTAAAGAGTGTTACAATGAGGCTCACATGCCTTTTTCTTATTAAGAAACAAGAGAAAACCCCAAACATCCAAAAACCTGACCCTACGAGATGAAGTGCTAAAAGTTTGAGGACCTCGTTGGGGTTAGTTGGTACACCAACTTCCCGAGGTCGAAACTTTGGCATACGATCTATGTTTGACGCGTACGATACCTTGTTAGAAATAACTATCCAAGGAATGCAACTTTTAACTGCAAACCCTAGTCGCAAGCCAACACCTTGCATGTTTTCCAAAAAAAGGGCGTTCAGGGCCTCAAAACACCGGAAGTTCAAGACCCATAAAATTACCAAAAATAGTAAATTGTCCTACAATTAAGGAAACTGAAAGAAATAGCATTGGGGTCCAAGTGGAATAAGCGGGTGGTCACCAATATCCACCTGGATTAGTTCTCCCCCCTTAGGAATCAATTGTCCCCATTGTATTGAGTGCCTCTATGAGAGGGGGAAATTCCTGTTGAACTTGGTCCCTAGTGAGCCACTTGCCCTGGTGCAAGAGTTGGCCAACATTGACAACTCGATACAGTTGAATCCTCTGTTTGTGAGTGTTCTTGATCTGTGTGTCTATGATTTGAATCAGTTGTGAAGTTTTTCAATGTAGTCCAAGTTGCACTCTATTGGTGTCAACTGCTCAGCTACTTGTCTAAGGTTTCCAGCAATGATGGAAAGTATTGTCGAATGCAGTCAACATTGAATATAGGGTGCAAGCCAAGGAATGGGGAGTACTGAGGTTGAAATAATTGTCTCCCACAACCTTGGTGATGGTGTAAGGCTCATATCGGAGTGGTAAAATATTATGATGGGCTTTAGTGAGACACTATTTTTGCAAGTGTAACCAAACTTTATCGCCCACTTGAAATTTATGGGGTGTTGAAAAATGCAGCAAGAAATTCTCAATTTGATTTTTCCTTAATTAAATTGAGAAAATTCGAATTTCCAAATTAGCAGACAACTTGGATGATGTTAACTTCTGTGACATGGCTTGTGTCAGCTATTTTACTCAATAAATTTGAGTGTGAGGAGTTACAGTTCAATCCTACATGTGTGATTACTAATTTGTAGCAATCAAGATCAGTATTCTCATGTTGTTTTCATCTAAACTAGTTCCAACTTTTGGAGGAACTACTGGAAGTTCATTTAAGTAGTGGGACTTTAGTCAAACTCAATGATCATCTAGTTAACTGATCAATCAACCCAAAATATCTTGTGCATGCAAAGAATTCAAGTTCCTCGGGCTTGGTGGAGATTCCAAGGTAGTGTAACATCAATTGTAGACTAGTCTTGAGTGTACAGGTGTTTCATGCAATCAAATGATCAACCTAAAGGAATTACACAACTCAATTCAGGGAATTTCCTAAATAATAGGGGTTAATTCCTCAAGGAACAACTTAAAGAAATAAGAGCTCAATCCGAGGCAAAATTTGACTAAGTCTGGGTCAGAGGCCTTCAGTGAGTAGAGAGATAGGTTGTGCACTTGCAGGGTGAGCTTAGTTAAGAAAAGCAATTGTAATACATCTATATTCATTTGATTAATGCAAGAGGCATTAGGTTTTTTAGCAGATTTCTTTCCCAGATAAAAATACTTGTTGCGTGTGTGTTATTTCTTCTTGCACATCTGAGATTTTTATTCTAAATTGTGAATTAATGTCCGCAGAGTAGTAGTGTAGATCAGTTTCTTATCATTTTGATTAAAAACTCATGAGCAGTTGCAAATATACAACCTAATTTCTACATGGTATCAGAGTTGGATTCACATTAGAGCAGAAAGTTCAAAGTTGTATCTCATAGGTTCAAATTTGAAGATCAGTGTAGTAGGATTTCTTTAGAGATGAGAAGATTGCCTTCAATGGACTAAGGCTAGAGTATGCATTGGAAGGCACCTCTAATTTGGTTGCGTGGAGGGATAGCATGGAGGAAGTATTCAATGACAATGGGTTTCTAGAATACATCATGACAAATGTTACAAAACCTTAATCATCTAATGCCTAGAGCCTTGCTCAGTGGAAGAAATATGTAGCCAAGGCGAGGAGAATCATATTGGAGGGAGTACAAGATCATATTGTCTCTAATAGCCATAGAAAAAAAAATTGTTCGCAATGTGGAAAGTACTGATAGAATTGTTTGAGAATAGTAGTGACAACAAGAAGCTGGCACTCAAGGATAAACTTCGAAGTTTCAATATACAAAAAGAATAACACAATTCCGCAGTATCTGAGCAAGTTTACACAGTTTCATGATGAACTTGGTAGGGTCAGTGTTAATGTCCCTAAATAATACTTGGTAACCTTAGCCCTTTTGGGCCTTCCCAAGAGATGGTATAACTATCAAGATTCGGTGAATAAGAGGGAGAAACTACCGAATTGGGAGCGCTTTTGGTCCAATTTGGTACAAGAGGAAATAAGGTGGAATACCAGAGATGGAACTTCATCCAAGGGTGACAATGAAGAAAAATTTGCATTGGATGGAAAGGAAAAAAGGGAAAAGGAATAAATTCCAATCCAAACAAGAATCCTGACAAGGGGGCAAGAAGAAATGTCTGTCAAAAATAAAATGCTTCCATTGTCATGAATTTGGGAACTATGCCACGAAGTGTCCACACAAGAAGACAAGGAAGAAGACCTCAAGAGGAGGAGCAGGTGAAGCTTTGGCTTCATAGTTCAAGCTTCAATTTACCCTCATTGCATGCATGGTCAACACAGTGATGGGGAGCATGTGGTACCTGGACTCAATTGCATCGTTCCACATGACAGGGAATAGATATTTTTTCAGTGACTTGGAAGAAAACAATTTGTAGATGCACATCGAGATGGGGGATGAAAGAAGATATAGCGTGATCGGGATTGGTACAATCACCTTTCAGAGGGAGTCAGGCTCCCCCCTAGAGCTCAAGGATGTCATGTTTTTTCTGAGCCTAAAGAAAAATCTTGTGTTTGTTGCAGTTTTGGAAGACTGTGGTTATGATGTGATCTTCAACATAGGAAAGGCAATCCTGAGACACATAACCATGAGACAGGTGAAGAACATTGGGGTTCATGTGAAGAACCTATACAATATAGATGTGGAGGATTGTGCTACATTGAGCACAAAGGCGAAGAAGGTGCAAAGCCGCGATGTTGGTGAAATTTGGCGTATAAGACTTGGCCATTTGCATCATGGTGTTTTGAAGATCATGCAACAAACAACCACAGACCTCCCTAAAGGAGCACTTGAGTAGCAGGGTGTATAAAACGGATGTACTTTAGGGAAGTACATAAAAGCCACATTCCATGATTAGGACAGCAAAGCACATGCAGTCCTTGAAAGGATCCACTGTGATGTTTGTGGACCTTTCTCGATAGCCTCCACTACTAGGGACAAATATTTTGTCATTTTTATTGATGACTTCTCATGAGAGTGCTAGATCGTCTTCATGTGAAAGAAGGATGAGACATTTTCCAAGTTTGTAGAATTCAAGGCACTGGTTGAAAAATAAGTAGGCAAGAAGGTGAAGGCTCTCAGGAGCGATAATCGAGGTGAGTACGTGTCGAATGAATTTAATTTTTTTGTGCAAAAGAAGGCATTCGATGAGAGTTGAAAGCTCCCCACAACCCATAATAGAATGGGGTGGATGCGAGAAAGAATCGTAGCATTGTGGGAGTAGCGAGGGCGATGTTGTATGTTCAAGGCCTACTTATGAATTTGTGGTCTGAGGCATGCAACACAACAATCTATTTTGCAAAACCAGAGTCCTCATCGGATTCTGGGCATGATTACAATGGAGGAGGATTTCTTGGGGAGAAAATCGGATGTGTCGCACTTCAGGATTTTTGGAGCCTCTATTTACTTCCATGTCTCCAAAGAATCAAGGAAGAAGCTAAAGTCGACAATGAAAATGGGAGTATTTTTGGGTTACATAGAAACTCCCCACATCTACTGTGTGTACTTGTCATCCCTCAGAATGATAGTTGTGCGAAGGGATGTAAAATTTGACGAAAATAAATCCATGTGATGCTCTCTTTATAGGGAGCTTTAGATCCTCCTAGGGAGGAACCTCAAGAAGTTGTGGAGTAGCCACAAGTTGATGAGTAGACAGTGGAGACAGCCACTCAAGGATAACCATCTAGAGAAGGTAGGAAAAGGACCAAGGAAGTTGAGAGACTTATACAGGATGTGAGGGAGAATGTGGGTGCTCCTTTAAATCATTACAGGTAGTGTAGAAGGTCACAAGATCGATATACTAGCTACATGGCTCTAATGACTGAGATTATAGAGACTGAGCCATTTTTTTTTAGGAAGAAGTAAAGAAACCAGTATGGTTTTATGCAATGGTGGAGGAATATGAATCCATTATAAAGAACAGTGTTTGGGAAGTGGTCCTAAGACCAACAGATAAATCAATTATGGGTTCGAGATGGATCTTCAAGGTAAAGCATGCAGCATACAGAAGCATAGAAAAGTACAAGGCCATATTTTTTGCCAAGGGGTACTCTCAAGTTGATGGTTGACTATGAAAAGACCTTTTCTCCTGTAGTATGGTACTCATCCATTAGATCAATTCTTGCTCTGGCGATACAGATGAGGTGGAAGATCTACTAAATGGATGTAAAAACAACATTCCTTAATGGATTTATTGAGTAGGAGGTGTATATTGAGCAACTAGAATGCTTCGAGACTTTTGGTCAAGAATCTCATGTGTGCATACTCAAGAGAGCATTGTATGGTCTCAAGTAAGCACCTTGTGCTTGGTACACCAGGATCGATAGCTATCTCACCAGTTTGGGGTTCATCATAAGTGAAGCGGATGCAAACCTCTATCATATCTTGGTAGGAGTAAATTGTTAATTATTGTCTTATATGTTGATGACTTGATTTTAACTGGTGATGAGCAGTTGATCAGATCTTGCAAGGAGGACCTTGCAAGAGAGTTTGAAATGAAGGACATGGGTCTCATGCACTACTTCCTCGGATTGGAAGTATGGAAAGGTGATGGGGAATTGTTTGTCTCTAAGGGCAAGGTTGTTAACGAGATACTTTAGAGGTTCTGCATGGACAGTTTCAAGCCCATGGAGAGACCTCTATCGGCCAACTGGAGGAAGGAGGATGCCACTTTAGGTAACGAAGTGGATTCTATTGTTTACCGACAGTTGGTGGGTTCACTAATGTATCTTGTGAACACACAACCAAATATGTTCTATGCAGTCAACCAGTTGAGCCAAGCTATGGTTAGGCCAACCAAATTATTTTGGAGGGAAACTAAGCATGTTCTATGGTACCTCAAAGGCACTACCTAGTTTGGACTAT
Organism: Pinus tabuliformis; assembly: GCA_031772625.1. Lineage (NCBI taxonomy): Eukaryota > Viridiplantae > Streptophyta > Pinopsida > Pinales > Pinaceae > Pinus > Pinus tabuliformis. Next base: position 319,041,938 of record CM062807.1, read on the forward strand.
GGTACAAACAGACAAAGGGAGTGAAGCTATGTGGCTTCATAGATGCAGATTGGGCAGGGAGTCCATCAAACCGCAAGAGTACATTAGGTGGAATTTTTAGTGTTGGATCCGTAGCAATTTTTTGGTAAAACAAGAAGCAAAGATCTATGGCACTTATCTCAACAGAAGAAAAATACATGGTTGTAGCCAAGTAGCATGTGAGGCGATCTGGATGAGAAAGATACTTGTTGGATTGTTTGGTCAGATGATGGATCCAACTGTGATCTACTGTGATAATTAGAGTTGCATCAAGCTCTCTGAAAATTTTGTTTTTCACAATCGATCCAAGCATATAGATATTTGGTATCACCATTTACGGGACTATGTGCAGAGGTGGATAATGTTGTTGCAGTACATTCTGACAGAGGAACAAGATGTTGATATTTTGGCAAAGGCCTTGTTAAGAGGGAAGTTCAAGTTCCACAGGTGCGGGATAGGGGTGGTTGATAATCCCTTTCTTATTAGATTTTAAGCTTTTGTGGTTGTCTTTTGAAAAATTGTGATTTGGATCATCCATAGTATTATGTGCATCTTGTCGACGTTTCGAATCCCAATGGGGATCCATCTCCAGGACAAAATTTTTGAGTGATAGATTGAAGGAGGAGCTTACCGACCAGAACCAGATAAATACCTAATGCATAAAAAACAAAAACAAAAAGCCGACTAATTTCAAAAAACTAAACCTAAGCCTACATGAAAATAATTAATAGATTAAAATATTTAAATTATTATATTTATATGTAGTTATTTTATTATTAAGTAATTTTAATAACAATTTCTTTTAATTTTATTTTCTAATAACAAAAATTTTAATTTAAGCGAAAGTTAAAACTTAAAACATTAATAAAATATCAAATTAATAAATAAATTTAATAAAACTTTTATTTAATATGTAATAAATTAATATTAATATTTTTTAATAATAGGAAATTTATTTTATCTATTTTTCAAATAATAAATGAAATCTTTTATTATACTAGGAAATAAATTAATAAAATTATTTTATTATTAGTAAATTCATATTAACATTTTGTTAATATTGAGAAATTAATATCAATAATAAATGATTATTAATATCAAAGAAAACCCTAATTAAATAAATTTTATTATATTCTATTTTATGATAAAATATATAATTATTTAAAATAATTATTGATAAATTAATATTAATATCTATTAATAATAATAAGAAATAATAATTTTTTATATAAAATGCTTAAGACCTCATCTTTAATAGATATAATAAATAAAATATTTATTATAAATAAATAAAATAATTAATAATGTTTATTAACTAATAAATATTAAAATAAATTGTTTTAATAATAATTATTATTTATATATTTAGTTAATAATAAATAAATATTTATTCTTAACGAATAAATAAATAATAATTATTAAGAATAAAAAATATTAATATTATTTATTTATTTATTTATTAATAATTAATAACTTGATGGATGTTAGTTAAAAAAAAGTGTAATAAATTTATTTAAGAGGCTATTATTAATTATTAATTTAATGAATTTATTAATGTTTTATAAACTTTTTAGAGATTAAGGTTAGGAGAGAGGGTTCATACCTGGAATATTACACCTCAGAAGACCTGGAAGCATTGATATGTCTAATCGCAGGAAGTCAATTTCCACTGATTTCACTCCCACCATCCCTGTTGAGGTTATTCGGAAATTTCCTAATCTCAAGCGCCTCTCTGATTTTCCTCTTTTGATAATGAACTTCCCTAGAGATCATTTTGGCGCTCTCCAATATAACTTTTTCCGCAAGAACAATCAATCTTATAAACTCCCTTAAGCTGCTACTGATCGATGCTATCCTTGACAGATCTCATTCTTTGCTTAATTGTTCCACATGTCGTAAACTGAGTGAATATGTCTTTCTTTCTTAGAACCTTGGTGATCTTATCCATAACCCCTTGAATGAATGGAAGGTAAATTATCCCGCAATTTTCTTTAGGGCCCTTGGGGAGGACCTTTCCTTCAACTCTTTTTATAGCTTTCTTAATATCCTTTTCCTTGTATCCTATATCTTTAAAGACAGAGGTTAAGTGCTTAATCTCCTCATCAAGGTGATCGGCGTCAGAAATTCTAAGGGCTCTAACAGCAAGAGTGTTAAGGACCCCAAATTTTTGGGATGGATGATGGTACGAATCAGCATGAAGATAGCTTTCAATGTGGGTTTTCTTCCTAAAGACCTGGTGTCCCAAAGTACCATCCTCCTTTTTTATCACAAGGACACCTAAAAGGGGAACTTTACCCTTTTCTTAAAGCTCCATAGTAAACTTAATTTCTGAAGAGAGAGAGTTAAGATGATTAAAAACTTCTCAAGCTCAGTCCTACCATGAGTCCATTTTAAGTTGGTGTTGTCAACAAATCTTTTCCACCATGCTGGTTTCAAGGGGTATGAGTCAAGGGACTTTTTCTCAAAATACTCCATGTATAAATTGGCGACTATTGGTGAGAGGGGGGAACCCATTGCGACCTCAGATATTTGCTCATAATAATTGCCTTGGAAAAACCCACAAATACCATAATAGCAAGGAAAACACACATGCAAATCAATACCTGCAAATAATATTGTTATAGCTACTTGATCCTTCTCTTCCTTGCTTGCTCCTTTCTTCATCTTTCCTTCTTTGGCTTCTCTTGATCCAATGCCAAAGTGCTCCAAGAAAACTCTAAGTGTCCAAGAGTGAGAGAGAGAGAACCATGAGAGAGCTTCAAAACTGAACTAACAAAAGGTTACAAACTGATCCTTATAAGCCTTTTTATTAATTAGGCCTCTATTTTCTTCATTTTCCATTATTTTCCTTCATTTTCATCCTCACATGTAACTTGTGACCTTTAATCTTCCTTTTCTCCTTTTTTCCATTATTTTCATAAATAAATGTGCCAAAAATGTCATTTTGCCTTTCCAAAGTCTTAGCCATTGCCTTTGCCAATTTCCTTAGCCATAATAAACCAAATGAACACCCACACTAGGATGTTTTTCCCAACATTCAACTTGGAATAAGTGTCCCATCAACTATGGTTATTATTTTTCCTTTATTAACTTTTATTACATGAAATTTTCACCAGGGTTGTTACAGAATCCTCCCCCTTGGGGGACACCGTCCTCGATGTTCAACCACACCTATACCTCAACAAAACCATTCAAAAGAAACCATACTACCCCTGGAGCTTTATAACATATCTCTATTTAGTATTTACAATGATCACCATGCTAAAAATAAAACCAACATGACAACAGGACAACTACAATGACATCACACCCATACCACTTATTGGAGCTTTATGACATAGCTCATGGCGGTATTTACATCCATATACATATGTACATATATCAAAACATCACCAAAACATATACCAAACATCATACCAAAATTGCTTTGCCTCAACCGAAAAACAATGAAGGATACATAACATGCATATGATCTTCCATCTCCCATGTAGCTTCATCAGGCCTAAAGTTCTTCCACTACACTTTAACCTGCTCAATTGATCAGTTTCGGAGCATGAGCACCTTTCTCTTCAATATACACTAAGGCTCCAGCTGGAATTCTCCATCTGGATCCACCTGCAATATTGACCAGTCAATCACATGATCAACATCTTTGACATACTTCTTAAGCAATGACACATCGAAAACATCATCTACTTTCACTGCTAGAGGTAGTGCAAGTCAATAGGCTACTAGCCCAGTCCTCTCAATAATCTTGAAATCTCCACAAAACCGGGGTGCCAACTTGGCACATGATCCAATCCACAAGGAGCTATTCTTTGGTTTCATGCGGAAGTACACATGTTCCCCAACCTGGAAATCCTTGAACAACCTATTCTGATCTGCATATCTCTTCTACCTATCTTGTGATGCTTTCAAATTATTCCTTATTACCTGCATTTATTATTCCATTTCCGCTAACATGTCTAGTGCAATCAACACCCTGTTAACCATATCACTCCAACTGATGGGATTATTGCAACTCCACCATACAGTGCCTAAAATGCACTCATCCTCAAATATTCCTCATACCCATTGTTGTAAGAAAACTCTACTAATGGAAGATACTCTTCCCACTTTCATTGTTGATGCATCACGTACATCCTCAACATGACCTCCAATATCTTATTGATCCTCTCAGTCTGTCCATCTGTCTGTGAATGATAAGTTGTACTGAAGGCCGACTCTGTGCCCAAACCTGTAAACAACTCCCTCCAAAACATGGAAGTGAACTTTGCATCCCTATTAGACACAATATTCTTTGGAAATCCATGCAATCTAACCACATCTATTATGAATACATTTTCTACATCGCTAGCTGAGAATGTAGACTTCACTGGAATGAAGTGCGCAACCTTTGTCAACCTGTCCACAACAACCATGATGGAATCATGTTGTCTCAGTATCCTTGGCAAACCTATGATAAATTCCATGGAAATGACCTCCCATTTCCACTTTGGAATCGCAATCAGTTGCAACAGTCCACCTAGATGCTTACAATATGCCCTCACTTGCTAACAATCTAAACACCTAACCACAAACTCTGCTACATCCTTCTTCAAATTCGACCAATAATATAATTTCTTTGTCAGCGTCTTTTGATAGCCTGGATGACGTGAATATGGTTTCACATGAAACTCCCTCAAGATCACCTTCTTTAGCTCAATGTTGTCTCACACATATATTCTATTTCTGAACCTGACTAATCCATCTGTTGTGAGATGATAGTTCACATCTTGTGCACCTGCACTTGTACTATACCTATACCATTATCTGTACATATACTTATACTACTACATGTACTTGTACCTTTACTCTATTGCAACCTGTGCACAAACTCCATACATCTAACATCTTGTTGGCTTGCCTACAAGATCCTACCCTATAGATCTGTCCCATAGGAACTCGTAGTTGTTATATGATTTACTTGTACCCGCTTGCTAAGAGCATATGTAACCATGTTCTCCTTTCCTTTGATGTATTTGATCTCAAAATCAAACTCACTGATCATGGCTAACCATCGAGATTTCATAGCATTCAGATTCGGCTGGACAAACAAGTATCTCAACACATCATGATCACTCATCAATACAAACCTTCTGCCAAGAAGATAGTGCCTCCACATTTTCAATGCATGTATGATTGTTGCTAGCTAGGGATATTGCATCGAATAGTTATTCTCGTGTTCATTCAGATTTTGTGACTCATAGCACACTACATTTCCTTCCTACATAAGGACTCCACCAAGTCCTCTCTTGCAAGCATTTCCACATACTAGAAATTCTTTGTCCAGATCTACGATCTTTAACGCTAGTGCATGTGTCAACAACTACTTAAGCTGCTCAAAACTAGCCTCACATTCCTCTTTCCATTCAAACTTATTACCTTTCCTCTGCAATGATGTAATAGGATAAGCAATATATGAGAAGTTCTTGATGAACCTCCTATAGTAACCTGCCAATCCCATGAACGATCTCACCTCATCTACATTCCTAAGAGTTTCCCACTCCATGATAGCTCTTATCTTCTTTGGATCCACTTTTATGCCCTTCTTCGAGACAACATGTCCCAAGTAATGTACCTCGCTCTAAAAGAAACTGTACTTGTTGAGCTTAGCATACAACTGATGCTCTCTCAACAACATCAACACTGTTGCCAAATGATCCACATGATATTCCTCATTTTTAGAATACACCAATATGTCATCAATGAACACAATAACAAACTTGTCCAAATACGGATGTAACACAGTATTCATCAAGCACATAAAGGTAGCTAGAGCATTATTCAAACCGAATTGAACTACAAAAAACTCATCATGCCCATACCTAGTCCAGAAATTTGTCTTGTAAATGACCTCCTCTTCGATGTGTACCTGATGGTATCCTGATCTCAAATAAATCTTCGAGAACATTGCTGCTCTCTTGAGTTGATCGAACAAGTCATCAATACTTGACATCGAATACCTGTTCTTGATAGTCACTTTGTTCAAATGACTATAGTGGATGCATAATCTGAGAGTACCATCCTTCTTCTTCACAAACAATATCGATGCGCCCCAAGGTGATACACTTGGCCTAATGTATCCCTTGTCAAGCATCTCTTTCAGCTACAACTTTAACTCTACCAAGTCAGGTGTGCTCATCTTGTAAGGTGTTTTTGATGTTGTAGCTGCCCTTGACACTAACTCAATAAAAAAGTCTACTTCCTTGTGAGGTGGTAACTCTGAAATCTCCTTGGGAAACACATCTTGAAACTATTGTAGAACTGGGTACCTTCTCAAAACATTTGCATCCTCAACTTCCTTACCTTTGTCGCTAGAAATATGCACTACAAATAACACACACCCTTTTCTGTGACTGTGCTTTTCCTGCATAGCTTTCACCATCCTAACTAATGTGGCTTTCTTCTTTCCCTGTAAGACTCTTGGTTCCCCATTGTCATCCAAGCACTCGATGGCTTTGTCATAACAATCCACCTTGGTCCTATGAAGGTACAACCAATCCATGTCCAACAACATACTGTATGATCCCAACGGTAATACATTCAAATGTGTTTCAGTAGTCATACCATTCAAATCAAATGCACAAGCTCTTACCCAATGATGAACTCACTTCTTTGTACCTATAGCCAACTGCACTAGCTAAGATTTTGCATGCACTTATTTATTCAAACCACACTTAGGACCACCAAGTCAGGAATAACATAATTATAATTAGATCCATGGTCAATCAAAATAGAAAAAACTTGATCACGAATCTTACCGTCCATCTCAATAATAGATGCTTTATGATCTACCTATCTGTTATCCAGTTCTGCATAGATCCTAGGAATAATTTGTCCAACATCCCCAATAGTCTGCACCTCCTATGCACTATAGATCTAAGGCCTACCACCATAATTCTATGGAAAATATCTCTTAAGGTGTTCTTTACCGCATGTCCAACACTCCAACCGTCCAGCACCATCACATTTGTGTTGTTGTTGTGACCCATGCCCTGTCTAGCTACATTGAACTCCTTTTGTGGTGCCACATTCTCTTTCTCTTCTACATTCTAAGGTGTTGTTCTTTTCGGCTACCATTTAGCATTACCTTTATCCTTATCCTTCCTTTTCCATCCTTATTGAGATTCATTCTTATGCTTTGATTGTTCATAGCAATGCTTCAATTTCCCAATAACCTCCTCAAGTAATCAAGGCTCATCATACTCAATCCAACCTCTAAACGCTAATGGAAAAGCACTAAAAAATTGTTGAACTTTAGCATTCTCATCTTTAAGACATGGTACATACCTCAATAGCTCCAGGAACATAGTCATATACTCTTCATTTGTGATTGATCCCATCTTTATCTCATATAATTCTTTGGCCTTACTGTCGTAGTACCTTTCTAACAAGTACTTCTTCTTGAAAATCCTCTTGAACCCATGCCAACTCAAGTCCTTTGTCCTAATGTCTCTAACCCGCTTCACATCTTCCCACCAAATATTTGCTTTAACTTTCAAGCTGAAGATAGCATTTCTGACCTTCATGTTTTATGTGTACTCATGCAACTCAAAGAACATTTTCATCCCAAGTATCCAAGCCTCTACATCTTATGGTTTCATCAAGTCTCCATCAAAGGTAGGTAGCTTTTATTTCTTAAATTCATCTGGAAAGTATCCCCTATCACTCCTCATGTAAGGATGATAACGATGACGATCATGATGCCTATCAAAACTAGAACTAGAATAATACATGTATCCATCACCCCTACTATACAAAGTATCCAACAATTTTCCATCTCTAACCATGTCATCTCTATTCGACCTCTACTCACCATGAGACCTACTGCCATATGCCCCATTAGTTATGTCTTCCTATCCATGGTTGATCTGAAGTGGCCCCTGTCTTGTTTCTCTTGTGCGTGCGTGATTTTGTCATTGTCCACCTTACAACTCCTTATTTCTTCCTTCAAGCTTCTCAATGTGTCTGCTAATTTAGAAGAATTCCCAACACCACATTGTTCATCTTATTCATAGGGAGAGTCTTTGTAGTCTACCATCTTGCTAGTCATATGTGATATTCTTCCTGTAAGGTATATCATGTCAGATAAACCAAATTACAATAAACCAATGTACCTTAGCATAATTCGGGGAGGATATCTCATCTGCAAGATCAACCAAATCAGCATAATACATGTACAAATATAATCATGACAGCGTATATACATATAATACATAAGCATATAAGCATATAACCATCATTCTAGCTGAGTCCAGTCATCAATGCATGACCATATCAACTATGCATACCATGACCTCATGCATGAGAACAAATACCATACCAATGTACACTAACAATATGCCAGCATAAACAACATGTAACTAATCATACACTCATGACGACATACTTCACAACAACAACATCCTCTTTCACATGGCGACATCACTACATCCATGATCGACACCATGCATATGAAATAAGAAAATACACCACAAGGATGATTAACACACATGCAACTGACATGAATCCATGACAAACACACAGCCCATTCGGTCTGAGGGGTGAACCATGCTCTGATACCACTCTATAAGACCCTCCTCCCACATCTACCCAAGTAACCGACCAAGCAGGGTAAACATGTGATAAGAAGTTACTATGATATTATTCGACCTCCTAAGCCACCTTAAGGAAGTGGAACCGAAGGAAACACACCATACAGACCTTCCACATCAGCAACAAGACTCCCAGGAAGCATCCCAGCCTCTCAGGCAACCAGCCCCTAAGTCCCACTAAGATTTTAAACCATTTAACTCTTGGATGTTCCCTTGATATAGGCATGCATGAGTCCAAGGATCTTTAGATGCTCCCACAACATGGGTAATCCAGCATCTAGGGACTTTTCTTCCCAGTGTTGTGCCTGCATCCCCAGGATTTGAGCCACCATTTTAGGCCTAGAGCCCAGGTCACTACCCAGAACTAAATGACACCTTTAGAAAAGAAAGATAACAATGGAATAATGATATAAATACAATCACTTGAAAAAAGATTTGACTGGACCCCTATTATCCATGACAGTCATTTCGTCAAACATGTCACAAATATGTAATCTACAAGTGTAAAAAACAGATCTGAGCATAGCAGTCTCATACTTATTTGAGAATCGCTAAGAAGCATTTTTCCCTTATATCATTAGTTGCATTATCGTCTATTAGGTCATAGATACAGTGTTCATTCATTTACAAATAAAACATAAGGAGAACCATACATCATCACTATCATAAAACATGCTTACAACCAAAACAATAACAACAGAAATACCAAGGATACATCATCCATAGAATCCACACATACACTAGTACATTTACACATAATATATCAAGGGAAATAAACTCTTATAACGAATGCAAAAGCCAACTCGGCATGGGACTATCTATTATAGATTCATTTGGGCACATTACTCCCATCATTCAGATCAGTACCATTAGGGCCCATCAAACCCTAATTCAGTTGCTACATGCCCTAGACAAGTCACCATTTTGAATGCCTCTTTCCCTGAGAGTTTCTTGGCTTGAAGCCCTCCGGAATTACTTCCTTGAGGGACCAACGTAGCCTTGGATAGGGGTAAGTGCGCCTCAGTGCAAGTAGGCCCATGTCAGGGTGCTCTGCAGATCACCTAGGCCCACTTTGACCTATGTTGGGCGAGATTGAACAAAATTCACATATGGTTTTAGGAATATCCTTATCTTTTGGAGCCATCTAGAAGATTCCCACACTTATCATCTCCTATGAGCTCGAAATTGGATAGGGAATGAGTTAAGTAACCTCCTATCCTCTCATCCCTTCCTCCATGGAAAGTAACTCTAAGTTTGGAAGGCCATTCAATACCCTCATCTATGACCCATTGTTGTAAGAAAACTCTACCAGTGGAAGATACTCTTCCCACTTTCATTGTTGATGCATCACGTACATCCTCAACATGACCTCCAATATCTTATTGACCCTCTCAGTCTGTCCATCTGTCTGCGAATGATAAGTTGTACTAAAGGCCGACTCTGTGCCAAAACCTATAAACAACTCCTTCCAAAACATGGAAGTGAACTTTGCATCCCTGTTAGACACAATATTCTTTGGAAATCCATGCAATCTAACCACATCTCTTATGAATACGTGTGCTACATCACTAGCTGAGAATGTGGACTTCACTGGAATGAAGTGCGCAACCTTTGTCAACCTGTCCACAACAACCATGATGGAATCATGTTGTCTCAATATCCTCGGCAAACTTATGATAAATTCCATGGAAATGACCTCCCATTTCCACTTTGGAATCGCAATCAGTTGTAGAAGTCCACCTGGATGCTTACAGTCTTCCTTCACCTGCTAACAACCCAAACACCTAACCACAAACTCTGCTACATCCTTCTTCAAATTCGACCAATAATATAATTTCTTCATTGTTGTCAGTGTCTTTTGATAGCCTGGGTGACCTGAATATGGTTTCGCATGAAACACCCTCAAGATCACCTTCTTTAGCTCAATGTTGTCTTACACATATATCCTGTTTCTGAACCTAACTAATCCATCTGTTGTGAGATGATAGTTCACATCTTATGCACCTGCACTTGTATTATACCTGTACCATTATCTGTACATATACTTATACTACTACATGTACTTGTACCTTTACTCGGTTGCAACTTGTGCACAATCTCCATATACTTAACATCCTACTGACTTGCCTACAAGATCCTACCCTATAGATTTGTCCCATAGGAACTCGTAGTCGTTATATAATTTACTTGTACCCACTTGCTAAGAGCATATGTAATCTTGTTCTCCTTTCCTTTGATGTATTTGATCTCAAAATCAAACTCACTGATTGTGGCTAACTGTCTAGCTTTCCTAGCATTTAGATTCGGCTAGACAAACAAGTATCTCAACACATCGTGATCACTCATCAATACAAACCTTCTACCAATAAGATAGTGCCTCCACATTTTCAATTCATGTATGATCGTTGCTAGCTCAAGATCATGCATCGAATAGTTATTCTCGTTTTCTTTCAGTTTCCGTGACTCATAGCACACTACATGTCCTTCCTACATAAGGACTCCACCAAGTCCTCTCTTGCAAGCATTTCCTCATACTAGAAATTCTTTGTCTATGTTAGTGTCAGACTTTCCAGCCTTCCTCCAGTGATCAAATATGCTCTTACAAAGTGGTCTCAGAGTGTCAAGGTCAAATTTTGTCATTTCAAAGAGTCTTCAAGCAAAATTTGGTCACTAGGCATTAGGTCTAGGGTTTGTTTTCACTCCTTCTAAAGTTGTCCAAATTTCGGTCCATGTCATCATTCAGCTGAGTCTATCATCATTCATAGGGTTTTCCTCATCATGTCAGGTTCCATTGGGTCATTTTACACCTTGTTCATGCTTCAGTTGCGCCTAGGCAAGGTTCATTTCCCTCTCCTAGGGTTTTGGAGGTAAATTCTCTTGGAGGGTCAAATCATCGGAAAAATTTGTATCCTGATGTTCATACACCTTCCCCTATCATTAATGTACCTTATTAAACACTTCCCATCACTAAGATTCCCCAAATTCCTCATTTTTCCACAAACCCTAGTTTCTTGCCACAACTTGGCAATTTTCTAGGCTAGGCCTGTGTTTTGCCCTTTTGGACCCCTTCCCCTCACTCCATCTCTAAGATTCCACTTTCCCCTGCTTCCTAACATCCATCCCTACTTCCAAAATTTCCCCAAGAATTTACAAGCCCCTCATCCCCTTCATTTCGCTTCATTTCCACAAAATTCCTTGTTTCACACATCGGGATAAGTTTCACTCAAAAGATGTTTCAGAGCAATAAAAGATGAATTTTGGAAAACTGAGAGAGGTTTTTGTCCAAAACATGCCAAAGACGAAAACCATCCCTCACTTTTTACACAGGTGTCATGGTTTTAGAGAAATGTCAAAAATACAATCGCCCCGGGAGAAGTGATGCACCTCTAAAGTGACCTTGGAAAAATCAGGTTTTTTCCTAGCTTGGTTGACCAATTAACTTTCTTGATGAGTCAAAGGATAACTAGACACAAATATATTTCCAATGAGCTATCATGAGCTCAATTTGGAGTTGAGGAAGGCATTCAAAAGTTGACTGCAACAGCACTCTGCCTTTAGGCAGCCTCATTTGGCACATTTTGACCATTCTTGGGAGATTTGCTTTTTGACAAGGAAAATGAACTCCAAATTGAAAAATTCTGGTTGGGTTGGAAAGTAGACTCAAAGAGCTTTCCAACGAGCTATCCTGTGCCTGATTTCAACACTAGGAAGGTTTCCGAAATCCTCCTGTAAAATGCACTATGTGGCGCGCGGTGTGTTGGGCAGGCGCGCGGCGCATACAGCCAACAAGCCCAAAAACTTCAAAATTTTGCTCCAAAATTGCCCAATATGCTTGGATCATCATTTGTACAAGTAGGTAGGGCCTCCATCTCTGTTTTTTTTTATCCAAGTTTGGTGCTTACTTCATGGTGTTTGATGAATGGTGATTGTTTAAGAAATCAAACCCTACTTCTTCATAATTTCCAAAGCAACAGTGCTAGGGTTATGATTGACAGTTTTGCTACCAAGTTTATCATTCCTCCATCACTCCCTTATTCCATTTGTCCATTAATTTCCTTATTCCTTAAGTTCTCCCACCCCCTAAATTCACATGCCCTAATCCTATACCCATTGTCCCTATGTACCACAGCCCCTTCCTACTTGGCATATTTTGATAATTGAAACAAAAGGCACCAAATTCTCATTTCATACACTTGGCAATTGGAGATAAAGGTACCAATTTCTCATTTTCAACGAGCTGAACATATCATTGGCATAGACTGGTAACACCATGGAGACGGACACCGACACATCATACAACCGAGATAGTGATTCTACCACAGAACTGCATGTACCAGAAGGGCACTAAAATGTCGAAAAAGGGAGGATAGACTTTGAATCTTGGCCGAAGCTTCTTTGGCTGAACATGGCACTTGATGAGGTGCCTTCAGCCCAAATTTCAAGGAATTTGGAGAAAATTTTGTCAATTTTAAATTTTTGGCTTGCAAAACAGGTTTTTCAGCTCAACGCGTAGCGCGCCGCGCGCAACCCATAAGATTGGGAGGTCCAAATCACAAATGGCTTGTAGTTTTGGATTTGTCATGATGAATTATACATGCTCAGCTATTGCCAAAGCATTTCATTAAGTTCTGGGTGACCAAAAGGCTCAAAAACACCATGAAAATCACCTTTCTACCACCTTTTGCACCAGCAGGAAGTACTTCCGGGAGAATGCACTTTTGGAGGAGCAAATGGACACCAAATTAAAAAATTGCACTTGGGTTGGAAAGTAGACATCGAAGGCTTTCCAACAAGCCAACCTGAGCTCAATTTGGATGCCAGGAAATGCCCCAAAAACAGGTGGAAAGGCTCGCGGCGCATAGGGCTCAAGCGCGCGGCGCACAGGGTTTTTTGGCACAATTTTCATCTTCAGCTCAGGAAACGAAGCCAGTTTGACCAGTTTTGACTTGTGATGTGATTTTTTCACTCCTCTTGATGTAATTAATGAAACATGATGTAATTTTGGCACTTTATTACTTGTTCTAGAAGATTCATTCACTAAAAAGTGAAAATTAAATGAATGAATCAGTTTCCTACCTTATAGAGGCAAGTTGTTTTGACTGCCTAGATTGTAGTGCTTTGTTTAGAATTGGTTGAAACAGCTCCTAGGATGATGAGCTCGACCCCTAGAGGCAAGGGAATGGGTTGGCTTGCCTATATTATGTATTTTCTTAGTCATTTTCATGGTGGGACTCTTGGGGAAAAGGTTTGGAGACTCTATTGTACATTTTACTTCAGCATTTTGGCAAAGGAAAGACCAGGGTTTTGCAGCACTGTTTGGAATTCATGTGGCTTTATGTCTTGATGGTGTGCTTATTTCAGTACTTGTAAGTTGTTATGTGTATCATTTTCCTTCTCTCATCTTTTTCAATTGAACAAATGAAGTGTTAAGGTAGAATTCATAATCTGTAATGCTCTGCCTTTAAGTTTGTTTGATCTCCTATGTTTTCATTTGTTTAAGGAGAATTCTTGAGGTTTCCTTGCTCTCCTTAGCTCCTCACCTGTCTGATCTACTCACCTCATTAGCTTTTAAGGCATCAAACAATTGCCTACCTTGCTCCAATCAGACCTCTGCAGAAACTGTGTCTCATCCCCGCACCCAAAATTGCCTTTCCCTTTGATTGAACAAAAACCCCAAAAAAAATCACCTTTAAACCTCTGCACTTAATACCTAGCCTAAGAATAGTTACAATTTCAGTCATCTCGAGCCTCATTGATTATATTTTTCTGAGATTGACCCGGAGAGAGCCCTCTCTTGTCCTCGTAGGGCTAGCTACGAGGCTGAGCGTGGTTTGATGTTGCCTTGAGTTTTGCCTTCCTCAGCCTGGGGAAAATTCGAGCATTAACAGTTTGGATCTACGATCTTTAACGTTGGTGCATGTGTCAACAACTGCTTAAGCTGCTCAAAACTGGCCTCACATTCGTCTTTCCATTCAAACTTATTATCTTTCCTCTGCAATGATGTAATAGGATAAGCAATATATGAGAATTTCCTGATGAACACTCCTATAGTAACCTGCCAATCCCATGAATGATCTCACCTCATCTACATTCCTAGGAGTTTCCCACTCCATGATAGCTCTTATCTTCTTTGGATCCACTTTTATGCCCTTCTTTGAGACAACATGTCCCAAGTAATGTACCTCACTCTAAAAGAAACTATACTTGTTGAGCTTAGCATACAACTGATGCTCTCTCAACAACATCAACACTGTTGCCAAATGCTCGACATGGTCTTCCTCATTTTTAGAATATACCAATATGTCATCAATGAACACAATAACAAACTTGTCCAAATACAGACATAACACACTATTCATCAAGAGCATAAATGTAGCTAGAGAATTATTTAAACCGAATTGAACTACAAAAAACTCATCATGCCCATACCTAGTCCGAAAAGTTGTCCTGTAAATGACCTCCTCTTTGATGCATACCTAATGGTATCCTGATCTCAAATAAATCTTCGAGAACATTGTTGCTCCCTTTAGTTGATCAAACAAGTCTTAATACTCGACAACGAATACATGTTCTTAATAGTCACTTTGTTCAAATGACTGTAGTGAATTCATAATCTGAGAGTACCATCCTTCTTATTCACAAACAATATCGACGTGCCCCAAGGTGATACACTTGGCCTAATTTATCCCTTGTCAAGCATCTCTTTCAGTTGCAACTTTGACTCTACCAAGTCAGGTGCGCTCATCTTGTAAGGTGTTTTTGATGCTGTAGCTGCCCCTGACACTAACTCAATAAAAAAGTCTACTTCCCTATGAGGTGGTAACTCTGAAATCTCCTTGGGAAACACATCTTGAAGCTATTGTAGAACTGGGTACCTCCCCAAAACATCTGCATCCTCGGCTTCCTTACCTTTGTCACTAGAAATATGCACTACAAATAACACACACCCTTTTCTGCAACTGCGCTTTTCTTGCATAACTTTCACCATCCTAACTAATGTGGCTTTCTTCTTTCCCTATAAGACTCTTGGTTCCCCATTGTCATCCAAGCACTCGATGGCTTTGTCATAACAATCCACCTTGGTCCTATGAAGGTAAAACCAATCCATGTCCAACAACATATTGTATGATCCCAATGGTAATACATTCAAATGTGTTTCAATAGTCATACCATTCAAATCAAATGCACAAGCTCTTATCCAATGATGAACTCACTTCTTTGTACCTGTAGCCAACTGCACTAGCCAAGATTCTACATGCACTTATTTATTCAAACCACACTTAGGACCACCAAGTTAGGACTAACATAACTATAATTATATCCAAGGTCAATCAAAATAGAAAAAACTTGATCACAAATCTTACCATCCATCTCACTATTAGATGCTTGATGGTCTACCTATCTGTTATCCAGTTCTGCATCGATCCTAGGAATACTTTGTCCAACATCCCAAATAGTCTGTGCCTCTTGTGCACTATAGATCTAAGGCCTACCACCATAATTCTATGGACAATCTCTCTTAAGGTGTTCTTTACCACATTTCCAACACTCCAACCGTCCAGCACCATCACATTTGTGTTGTTGTTGTGACCCATGCCCCTTTCTAGTTGCATTGAACTTCTTTTGTGGTGCCACATTTTCTTTCTCTTCTGCATTTTGAGGTGTTGTTATTTTTAGCTTCCATTTAGCCTTACCTTTATCCTTAACCTTCTGTTTCCATCCTTGTTGAGATTCATTCTTATGCTTTGATTGTTCATAGCAATGCTTCAATTTCCCAATAACCTCCTCAAGTGATCAAGGCTCATCATACTCAATCCAATCTCTAAACGCTAATAGAAAAGCACTAAAAAATTATTGAACTTTAGCATTCTCGTCTTTAAGATATGGTACATACTTCAATAGCTCCAGGAACATAGTCGCATACTCTTCATTTGTGATTGATCCCATTTTTATCTCATATAATTCTTTGGCCTTACTATCGTAGTACCTTTCTGACAAGTACTTCTTCTTGAAAATCCTCTTGAACTCATGCCAACTCAAGTCCTTTGTCCTGATGTCTCTGACCCACTTCACATCTTCCCACTAGATATTTGCTTTAACTTTCAGGCTGAAGATAGCAATTTTGACCTTCATGTTTTATGTGTAATCATGCAACTCAAAGAACATTTTCATCCCAAGTATCCAAGCCTCTACATCTTATGGTTTCTTCAGGTCTCCATCAAAGGTAGGTAGCTTTGATTTCTTAAATTCATCTGGAAAGTATCCCCTGTCACTCCTCATGTAAGGATGATAACGATGAAGATCATGACGCCTATCAGAACTAGAACTAGAATAATACATGTATCCATCACCCCTACTATACAAAGTATCCAACAATTTTCCATCTCTAACCGTGTCATCTCTATTCGACCTCTACTCACCAAGAGACCTACTACCATATGCCCCATTAATTATGTCTTCCTATCCATGGTTGATCTGAAGTGGCCCCTGTCGCAGCAATTCTGACAAACATTGAAAAAGTATTGCATTAACCTCTGCTTGTTTCTCTTGTGCGTGCGTGATTTTGTCATTGTCCGCCTTACAACTCCTTATTTCTTCCTTCAAGCTTCTCAATGTGTCTGCTAATTCAGAAGAGTGCCCAACACCACATTGTCCATCTTATTCATAGGGAGAGTCTTTATAGTCTACCATCCCTCTAGTCATATGTAATATTCTTCCTGTAAGGTATATCATGTCAGCTAAACCAAATTACAATAAACCAATGTACCTTAGCATAATTCGGGGAGGATATCTCATCTGCAAGATCAACCAAATCAGCGTAATACATGTACAAATATAATCATGATAGCATATATACGTATAATACATAAGCATATAACCATATAACCATCATTCTAGATGAGCCCAGTCATCAATGCATGACCATATCAACTATGCATACCATGACCTCATGCATGAGAACAACAACCATACCAATGTACAGTAACAATACGCCAGCATAAACAACATGTAACTAATCATACACTCATGATGACATACTTCATAGCAACAAAATCCTCTTTCACATGGCGACGTCACGACACCCATGATCGACACCATGCATATGAAATAAGAAAATACACCACAAGGATGATTAACACACATGCAACCGACATGAATCCATGACCAACACACAGCCCATCCAATCCGAGGGGTGAACCATGCTCTGATACCACTTTGTAACACCCTCCTCCCACATCTACCCAAGTAACCGACCAACTAGGGTAAACATGTGACGAGAAGTTACTATGATATTATTCGACCTCCTAAGTCACCTTAAGGAAGTGGAACTGATGGAAACACACCATACAGACCTTCCACATCAGCAACAGGACTCCCAGGAAGCATCCCAGCCTCTTAGGAAACCAGCCCCTGAGTCCCACTAAGATTTTAAACCATTTAACTCTTGGATGTTCCCTTGATATAGGCATGCATGCATCCAAGGATCTTTAGATGCTCCCACAACATGGTTAATCCAACATCTAGGGACTTTTATGCACAGTGTTGTGCCTGCATCCCCAGGATTTGAGCCACTTTTTCAGGCCTAGAGCCCAGGTCACTGCCCAGAACTAAATGACACCTTCAAAAAAGAAATATAACAATGGAATAATGATATAAATGCAATCACTTGAACAAAGACTTGACTGGACCCCTATTATCCATGACAGTCATTTCGTCAAACATGTCACAAATATGTAATCTACAAGTGTAAAAAATAGATCTCAGCATAGGGGTCTCATACTTATTTGAGAATCGCTAAGAAGCATTGTTCCCTTATATCATTAGTTGCATTATTGTCTATTAGGTCATAGATACAGTGTTCATTCATTTACAAATAAAACATAAGGAGAACCATACATCATCACTATCATAAAACATGCTTACAACCAGAACAATAACAACAGAAATACCAAGGATACATCATCCATAGAATCCACATATACATTAGTACATTTACACATAATATATCAAGGGAAAGAACCTGTTATTAATGAATGCAAAAGCCAACCGGCATGGGACTATCTGTTACAGATCCATTTGGGCACATCACCCCCATCATTCAGATCAGTACCATTAGGGCTCATCAAACCCTAATTCAGTTGCTACATGCCCTAGACAAGTCACCATTTTGAATGCTACTTTCCCTGGGATTTTCTTGGCCTTAAGCCCTCAAGAATTGCCCCCTTGAGGGACCAGCGCAGCCTTGGACAGGGGTAAGTGTGCTTCAGTGCAGATAGGCCCATGTCAGGGTGCTCTGCAGAGCACCTAGGCCCACTTTGACCTACGTTGGGTGAGTTTGAGCGAAATTCACATATGGTTTTGGGAATATTCTTATCTTCTGGAGCCATCTAGAATATTCCCACACTTATCATCTCCCATGAGCTCGAAATTGGATAGGGAATGAGTTAAGTAACCTCCTATCCTCTCATCCCTTCCTCCATGGAAAGTAACTCTAAGTTTGGAAGGCCATTCAATACCCTCATTTATGACCAAACTTCCTCCATTTGCCTATAAATTGAGCAGTCATCTAAGTGATCAGGGGCTAGTCTTTGAGAATTTGTAAGGAGATACTATTGGTGTGAGAATTGAGAGTATAAACAAGTGTTGTTATGTTGTCGGAGTGTTGTTCTATTTATATGATGTTGGTTGGAACCCAAGCTGGAAGAGTGACAATGGATTGGACTTCATGGTTGTAATTCTTCCTTCTACTTAATAAAGTTGTTTACACCTTTTTCCATATGCTTATCTTGATATATGATGTTTATATGTGTGAATGTATCTGATTACATTTAATTATAGTTGATATTCTCTTTCTTTGATTGGTTCTTTGTCTTCTATTTATGCTTGCAAGTACTTTTTGAGCGAGTTAAGTTCGAGAAGGAGCGACGGGAATCATACAAAGGAGACAAAAGGAAAGCGAAAGAACAAGTAGGTCCTTCGATCCCCTTTGTCTTATTTATCATCTATAGAAAAAGGATAAGTGCTTTAAATCTATTGTTCTAGGTATAGCTACCTACCTAGGGAATTAGTATTTATCCGTAGATGCAAAATTCCACATAACAAATTGGCGACTCCATTGGGTAACGATCATCGTTCCAGGTAGTTTACCTCCATCCTAGTACACTCTAGTAGACCTTACTTGTTTCCATTGATCTTCTTTCAGCCTTTTGAAGTGTTTTTGGTGAAAATTGTGTTTGTAAGCCCCTAGGATGGCCTCTCTGGCACCAACGCAGGCTTGGTCTAGAGACATAGCGCTGTAGAGCACCCTTGGCTTGAGGACAGTGCTCTGAAGTGCACTGTCTCCCATTCAAGGCTGCGTTGATCCTCCTTAGGACAAAAATCCCTCCTTTGAGTTGATTTTTTTCCAAATTTCCTTTTGTTTCTACTTGCTGAAAGGTCAATGATGCTTGTGTCTCTAAAATCAATTTGTGTTTCCTTTGCCAACCCTACTTTGTCTTGATTGTTTAGTGTTTCTTAAATGATTTCTTTATCACTATCAATTCATTGTCAAAGTTAGTTTATAGTCGATCAATCTTTGTTCAAAAGAAAGTGTCGTAAAAGTCTTCTTTTCTTTCGAAACGGAACTGTCGTAAAGTCTTCGTTCTTGCAAAAAGATTGATTGATTGTATGTGCATTAGTTTCCTTTTGTTCATCATAACATTAAGGGAATTGAAAAGAAAAACTTGCATTGTGCATTGAAAGAGTTTGTGTGTGCTCATAGGAATAGTTTAGGGAAATTGCATTAGATTGTGCTCTTTTCTCTTTGATTGAAAGAAATTTAATTGCTCTATCCCTATTAGCTAAGGTTTTCATTGTAAAAATTGAATGAAAAGGATGCTTATCATATTAGTTTCATTCTAGGAATTGAAAATATATCATGTGGTGAACCTTGAAAGGAAAAATTTTAATCGAGATTAACTTAAAATGCAATTGAATTAACCTAATGGAGCATTGTCACCTAACACAACATTTAGAGGTTCTAGGCTAGAGACGTGTTTCGGCGTCGTTAAACATAGCAGTTGTCGCTAACTTGTCTGCAATACATCCCAAGTGTGATACCTCATTCCACGTATGTGAGTATATCATAGCTCATCCACGTACCTTCAAGTATATATGGCGGTGTTACAGTATGTAAAGTATATGGGAATGCTCTCACTGTGCGGTTTCGCATTAGACAACGCTAATACAGATTGGGCCTCCACGTACTTTTGGCTATATATGGGAGCACAACACTAGGTTTCTATCCATCCTTAGGTAACCGAGTTAGCCACCTTATACAATGTGATACACTGAACACAACATTCGTGGAGATTTGCTACCTTTACTTCTCGGTTCACTGGGAGGTATTCTGCAGTTCACAATTACTTGGTAATCCTTTTGCCTAGTTCATCCCACTTTTGTTTTGTTTTGTTATTTTGATTAAAATCAATTTAATTGACAATGGATAACATCCTCCACACTCACCCCTTAGTTGATCTTAGGTTGAGACATATGGTGAAAAATGTAGAGTCCACCGATCAAGAAATTCCTTTTGATGGGAATCCTAGTCTTTTTCCTCCTTTTAGAAATATTGGTGCTCCTTATATGGATACATTGTCCCTTCTCGGACTTACCATTGGCTTTCTAGTATGGTTGTTTTCAACCTCCTTGGTTCAAAATGTTGTGATTTATCTACAATCAAGTACTCCTCCAACTAGACAAAATCAATCTACAGTGGATCCTAAAGTTGACCCTTTACCTTCTTCCTCAGTTGTTTCTTCCTCCCCTTCTTCCTCTTTGCCTGGTGAAAGTATTTCTACTAGTAACCAGGTGGCTAAGAAGAAGAAGATGTAGGTTTTAACCTCATACAAAAATTACCTGCATATGAATTCTAAAACATAGAAAATAAACAATAGCGAGAACATAACACATAAAACAAATATACACAGAGATTTCCCCTGGATCCCAAAACCGGGACTACCAGCTTGATTTTTCATTATGTTCCTTTCAATGTTACAATACATATTTATACATGCCGAAGCATCTAATACCATAGACCGAAAACCATCGCGTCCAAAACCATGGACCGAAAACCATCGCATCCAAAATCATGTGCGAAAATCATGCACAAAACCATAGGTAGGTCCGCCCAACCTAATATAGTGGAGGGTTACCTGCACCCATCAAACCCCCTGTGCCCCCCCCCACACTATGCAATCAACACAACGAAGGGGGGGCTTTTCCCCCCCTCTAACCCCCCGGTTAACTACATGGGCTAATCGTGGAAAGAATATAACACAACCCAACATTCTCCCACTTGTTGTTTTCTTTCCATAGGGGACCACAAGAGAGCTTAGTCATTTATCCATCCCTGCAATGCCCATTGTTTCTCTACATCAAGAGAACTTCTCAGAGCTCACAGATTTTGTCAATGCATCTACAGTATTCTTCAAAGTTTGCACCTTTACCAACAACACCTTTTTGTCTTCTATCATATCCCTCACAAAGTGATACTGAACATCAATGTGCTTTGTCTTTGAATGATATGCAGGGTTCTTTGCCAAGAAAATTGCACTTTGGTTGTCACAGTCTATCCTTATAGCTCCCTATACTAACCCCATACTTGAACTCAATCTCTGCAACCAAATTGCTTCCTTGCTTGCATGAGTGGCTGCCATGTATTCTGCCTCTGTAGTTGATAGTGCCACTACAGATTTTTTCTTACTCATCCAACTGACTACACCTCCAAATAGGTTAAACGCATACCCACTTGTAGATCTTCTTTGATCCATATCTCCAGCCTAGTCTGCATCAACAAAGCCACGAATATCCAACACTCTATCCAATCCTGGTCTTCCTTGGTAGCACAAACCATAATCACTAGTGCCACGCAAATACCTAAAAACCCGCTTCACTTTTGTCCAATGCTCCTTCCCTGGTTTTGACATAAACCTTCTCAACACTCCCACTCCATGTGCAATGTCTGGTCTAGTACAGACCATTGCATACATCAGGATACCGATTGCACTTGCATATGGAACACGGGACATGTCCTCTTCCTCTTCTTTTGTCTTGGGACACTGTTCAACAGATAACCTCACACCTACAGGAATAGGAACCTTCACCGATTTACTATCCTACATATTAAACCTCTGCAGTATTGTCTTGACATACTTCCTCTAGTTTAACCAAAGCTTTCTCTTTTCCTAGTCTCTTTTAATTTCCATGCCCAAAATATAGTTTGCAGCACCAAGATCTTTCATGTCGAATTTGGAGGACAATTGGGTCTTCAAATCCTGGAAAATTTCTTTTTCATTTCCAACCAGCAACATATCATCCACATACAAGACAAGATAAATAACACGGTCACCAATTAATTTAAAATACACACAGTGATCTGATTTTCTTTTGATGAAGCCAATTCCCCGTATAAATGTATCAAATTTCTGATAACACATCCTTGGTGACTGTTTTAACCCATACAGAGACTTCTTTAACTTTCATACCATTTCTTTCTTACCCTTCACCACAAAACCTTCCAGTTGCTTCATGTAGATCTCCTCTTCTAGATCCCCATGAAGAAATGTTCTCTTCACATCCATCTATTCTACCTAAAAATCAAAAGCAGCAGAAATAGATAAAATTAATCTAATAGAAGCTACCTTGGCAACAGGAGAAAAAATATCACAAAATCAATTCCTGGCACCTGGGAATAACCTTTTGCTACAAATTGAGCTTTGTATTTCTCCACCTTTCCTTCTGCATTTGTCTTCTTCTTGAACACCCATTTGCTACCAATGGGTTTCCTTCCAGCCGGCAACTCCACCAGATTCCAAGCCTCATTTTTGTGGAAAGATGCCATTTCATCAACCATGGGCTCTTTCCAGAGTTTGCTATCCTCTGAATCTACTGCTTCCTTCACAGTTTTGGGATCATCATCAGTAACAGATAAAGCAAAATTATAACAGAAAGAAAATGGACTATACCTTTATGGTTGCCTTCTTTCTCAAATTGATCTTCTCACACTCGGAGTTTGCGGCTCTTCATCTTCTGATTCCTCCTCTGCTATAGAGTCTGATTCTTCCTCCTTATGCTCAAACTTTATCTTCTCAGGTTCCTTTGGTTGGACTTCATGTTTAATAACATTTTCACCTCTCTGAACACCACATCTCGGTTGTACACAACCTTCATTGTTACTGGGTTCCAAAGCTTATAACCCTTCAAACCATCCTTATACCCAATAAATATGCACATTTCAAATTTACTATCCATCTTGGTTATTTTCTCCTTTGGAAAATGTACATATGCATCACATCCAAATACCTTCATATGTGAAAGAGAGTGTTTCTTACCAGTCCATACCTCTTATGGAGTCTTATCC
Organism: Pinus tabuliformis; assembly: GCA_031772625.1. Classification (NCBI taxonomy): domain Eukaryota; kingdom Viridiplantae; phylum Streptophyta; class Pinopsida; order Pinales; family Pinaceae; genus Pinus; species Pinus tabuliformis. The sequence continues at coordinate 319,065,992 of CM062807.1, forward strand.
TCCAATGTTTATAAAGGTGATCTGTTGACCAGGTAACATGTTGTCTCCACAGCCTCTGCCTAGAATTCATGTCCTAACCCGGCACCACTGAGCATGCTTCTTGCCATTTTCATCAACGTCTTCTTCATTCTTTCTGCAACTCCATTTTGCTCAGGTGTGTATGGAGTAGTCTTCTATCATGCTATACCACACTTCTTATAGAATTCTTCAAATTCCTTGTTGCAAAAATCTCCACCGTTATCTGTCCTCGACACCTTTATCTTTTTCTCTGTCTGGTTTTCCACCAGAGACTTATTCTTTAAACTTGTCAAAGACTTCAGATTTCTTCTTAAAGAAATATATCTGTGTATTTCTTGAGAAGTCATCTATAAATGATACATATTACACAGACTTACCTCGTGATGGAACCTTCATAGGTCCAAACACATCACTGTGCACAATTTCTAATATATCTTTCGCCCTTTTACCACCAGAGGGGAAACTCACCTGATTTTGCTTCGCATATACACAATTTTCACAGAAATCAAAATCCAAAGAGCTATTACTCATACCTTCTACCATACATTTACCATGAAGTATTAGAAGGCCCTTCTCTCCAATATGTACAAGCCTTTGATGCCACAGCATGGTCTTCTCTCTAGAGACCACTAGATTTTCTGCTCCACTTTCAAGAACCACAGAACTATTGCACCCATCAACAACAGTGCTACCTTGCAGCTTGTACAGAGTTCCAATTCGAACTCCCCACATCAATACCAGTACCCATCCAACCATCTTGCAAGTATCCTTATCGAACATTGTTTTTACACCTGCATCATCCAACTTGCTTATAGAAATCAGATTTCTATATGCAGAACACCCGGAAGTGTTCTAACCCTTCCACCTTGCAACTTCAACTTTACTTTTCTGTGACCAACGATTCTAGCCTTCCCGTCATCCCCAAGAATACATCACCACCATCATATTTCTCATACCCGTAGAACCACTCTCTATGGGGAGTGAAGTGAAAGGATGCATCTGAGTCAATCAACCATGCCTCATGATCTACATGTGTACTTGAAGAAGCCAAGTACACATCCCCACCTTCATCTGAGGTGATTTTCACCTCTACAGAAGGAGCATCATCAGATCCCTTTCCTTTATCAGGAGATTTAGATTTACAGTCCCTTTTGTAGTGCCCTTCCTTTCCACATTTCCAGCACACCACCTTTACAGGTTTTCTTGGAGATTTAGATCTCCCTCTAGATTTAGACCTTCCACTTGATGACTTATTTTTGTTTCTATTCTCGGAATGTCCTCCTATAGACAAGGCATCACCATTCTGGCTCTCCATATTTTTCCATCTCATTTCCTCCGTCAGCAAGGATGAGACTATTTCATCAAACTGCAAGGCAACTTCAATGATACCTATTGCGATAACCAGACTATCCCACGAATCTGGTAGAGAACACAACAAACTAATGCACTTATCTTCATCTGAAATTTTAATATCAATAGATAATAACTGACTTACCATAGTATTAAATGCATTTAGATGCTCTGTCACCGAGTCTCCATCTTTCATTGTTAGGTTATACAGTTTTTCCGTAGGAACAGTTTATTCACCAAAGACTTAGATTGGTACAAAGTCCCTAACTTATCCCACAAAGCTTTCGTCTTATCTTCCCCTAATACATTCAGCAATACTGAATCTAAGACACACAATCGTATTGTTCTCTTTGCCTTCCGATCCAAATTATTCCATTCTTCATCGAACACTCTCGTTGGTTTAGTAAATGGATATACCGCGATCCACTAATCTTTATCCACCAACAGATCCTCCATCTTGAGTTTCCATAACTCAAAAATATGACCATTAAATTTCTCAATCTCTATCTTTCCACTCTCTCTGAAAGTGAATCCCATGAGTCTATACCTGACCAATCACAGTTTGAGGAAAAAGTTGACCCGATTTCACCTTCAGTTAATCTTACCTTTCCCATAGAGAGTGAGTATGATACCACTCAGGTTCGTTTCTTTTCTTCATATTGCAATGAGCTTGGAGACAACCCTCCTGTCCCATCAAGATAGGAGGAAAATCCTCCCGTTCTCGTAACACAAGGGGATAATACTCTCGTTTCTACAGTACCCCCTCCAAGTAGTCTGGTCACTTCCTTTGATTGGAATCGACTGGTAGGATGTCGTCTTCCTTCTTATGTGCCTTTCCAGATCATAGTACAGGTTTGTAATATGATTGTACCTAGCACTATTATAGATGAAGGTGCATCTGTGAGTATCCTTTCCTCCACTGCTTGGAAAGTACTCGGTTCGCCACCACTTGTGCTTGTTACCCAGAATCTGTTGGCTTTTAATAGAGGAACCAGTCAACCATTAGGGATCCTTCCTCAGTTGCCTATTACTTTGGGAGGAAATTTTTTTATCTCAATGTGATGGTAGTCCCTGTCCCTTTAGATTACAATTTACTTCTTGCGCATGACTATCTTTATGACATGGGAGCTATTGTTTCAACACTCTTTCGAGTGATGTGTTTCCCACATGAAGCCAGAATTGTCACAGTTGACCAGCTTTCATTTCCCGGTCCAAATATGGCTTCTAGTCAACCATCTTCCCTGAATGTTCCTTTTGTACCAATGGTATCTTCCCCGCCACGGGTCAATTATGTGGGAACCCGTTCCATGCCTACATCAACTGACGATCAATTCTGTGATGTTGTACGTTATGTATTGGGGGCATTGGAACCAGATCTCGGATTCCTTGTTATGGATCCTTTCTAGAGCATTGTTCTCCCATCTGATGAGAACCTCTTGGAAGTCATGACCTCTTATGGTTCATGAATAAGAAATATGAGTATAGTTCCTTGTCTTGTGTCAAGCTCGTTAAAAAATCAAACTAAGAATATGAGGATAGTTCCTTGTTTTGTGTCAAGCTCATTAAAAAATGAAACAAGGAATATGAGGATAGTTCCTGGTCTTGTGTCAACCTCGTTAAAAAATGAAACAAGGAATATGAGGATAGTTCCTTGTCTTGTGTCAACCTTGTTAAAAAATGAAACAAGGAATATGAGGATAGTTCTTGGTCTTGTGTCAACCTCGTTAAAAAATGAAACAGGGAATATGAGCATAGTTCCTTGTCTTATGTCAAGCTCGTTAAAAAATGAAACAAGGAATATGAGGATAGTCCTTTTACTATGTCAACCTCATTAAAAAATGAAACAGTTCCGAGAGAACAGTTCCTTGTCTTGTGTCAAGTTCGTTAAAAAATGAAACAAGGAATCAGAGCATAGTTCCTTGTCTTGTGTCAAGCTCGTTAAAAAATGAAACAAGTAATCTAAGCATAGTTTCTTGTCTTATGTCAAGCTCATTAGAAAATGAAACAATGAATTTGAGCAAAGTTCCTTGTCTTGTGTCAAGCTCACTAAAAAATGAAACAAGGTCCCCTAGAGCAAAGTTCCAAGTTGAGTCTTTGATTAGATCTCTTAAAATCCCAGTCGAGTCTTTCACTTGATCTCGAATATGAACCTTGATTCCATCCACCTCATAGCCACGATTAGTCTACTTAGGTGAATGAAATGAAGCTTGGGGGGCATGCACCTAGAATCAAGTCATCATGCTGGGGGCATGTAAACAAATCTCAAACATAGTTTTTCATGGTTCAAGCTTGTGTAAAAATGAAATTGAATCTCAAGCATAGTTTTTCGTTTCAATATTGTGTAAACATGAAACTGAATCCAAGCATAGTTCCCTATGGTTCAAGTTTGTTTAAAAATGAACCCATCTCCATTTTAAACCTCGTGATTTCCATTCTATTAGCCTCTTTCATCATATGAACCTTGGTTTTTCTCCTTCCATCATCACTATCCGCTTGGCCGATCATACGCTTTCACTTTGTTTTTTTACTCTTTTGAGGAACAGTTGCAATGAGTGGTCTTATTAGCCATCTTCTTCACAGAAATCAACATGTTTTGAGAAGTTCCAACATCACCGGAACCAGTTGCTATCCTAGACACCACTCATTCCTCAAATTGGAGTCCTCTTTAAGCTTTTTTTAGACTCTCGAAATATGAAATTATTGTCGAGCGCTTGTCCTTTTCAGCTCGTTAACGGATTGGAAATGACATCTACTCAGTATAAGTTTAACCCCTTTTCGGGCTGAGATAGATTATTTATCAAAAATGAATACGTTGACCAAACATGGTTAATAGGTTCTCTCTTGTATTGATTTACGCTTTTTCGAACTTGAGAGACAAATCTATGAAAAAGAACTGGTGGAGTTTTCTTTTCGTCCCTTTCAAACTCTCTAAACATGAAAAGGACGAAGTTATCATTATCGTTAAACTCGTTAAAACATCAAATAGCGACAAACTTGTCCATCATGACAAGACCGAGTTTCAGCTTCGCTCGACTCATTAAAACATCACATAGTGATGGATTCAACTGAAGGGTGGAATTATACAACAAGCATATGTTATCCTCCTCAAGTTTGATAAAAATAAAGAGGTATTGGTCAGCAATGACTGGGGAAAATGGGAAAAAGGGTAAACCACTATTATGGCAGCAGATCGATCTTGAACATGACACTTTCACTTCACCATTGTGACAATTTGGGTTTGGTTATCTGCTTGATGGCCATCATACCTTGGTCTATCATACCATCCATTACTTTTGTTTTGGGTCAATGCTGCCAATCCATTCAGTGTCGTCAACATGTTCAAGAGAAGTCACTCAGTTAAAATTCATCCTTTGCAATACTCATAAACCTTCATTTTCATGACCGCCATTCCTGAACCTTGTGTCATCAATCACATTCTGTCTCCAAAATCATTACACTTGTTTCGTGTCATTGATGTGGGATACATCAAGGCCCTCCTGCGATGAGTCGCTTCTTGTCGACATCAGCACATTATCCAAGAAGTTGACTTAGAAACACCCTTCCAGTACCTTGAAGCTTGCATACATCAATGGTAGGTTTCTCGCTTCCGGCGATAGGTTGACATCATTGGCCTTTGACTGAAAGACTTTGTATGGTGTTTGACATCAAAACATCCATTCACACCATGCAGAATGTACTGCAGTACCTTGAGGATCATTATCATTATCAGTGATTTCTCTCACGTCTATTAATGACTTACATCATTGGCTAGTAATCAGACGGTGTCTTCCCATGTTCGACTTCAAATCACATATTCGCATGGTTGGACTCATACTTGAGCGAACAATTGAACGACATAGAAGACCTCGAATCTAGTTTCATCCATCCGGGCTGCGATTTCAGGAAATGTACCAAATCATCTGTACAATGGCTTTACATTGATGGTCATCCCATCATGGGTCTATATCTGTAGACAACTGTCTATGTACTTGTAATGAAAGTTTATATGCTCAGCATGGGTATGCCTTCCCTTAGCGATTCATGAGAAAAATCAAAATATCATGATATTTTGGAAAAGTATGATCCGGATTATCCAGAGTACTATGATCATTATGTCAATGTTTCGAACTCCAAATGGGATCCATCATTAGGATTGAAAATAAATGATAGATTGAGAGAAGAATCTATCGACCATAACAGATAAATAAATACCTAATGTATGATAAATTCAAGTAGAAGCCGACTAATTTAAAACTAAACTACATATACTATTCAATTTTTATTATTTTTAGTTTTGATTATTTTAATTTAATTTTAATTGATCTGTTTTAATTAAATTGATTATTTTAATTAAGGAATTTAATTAAAATAGATAAATTAAAATTAAATTAAATTAATCAAAACTAAAAATAATAAAAATTGAATAGTATATGTAGTTTAGTTTTAAATTAGTCAGCTTCTACTTGAATTTATCATACATTAGGTATTTATTTATCTGTTTTGGTTAGTAGATTCTTCTCTCAATATATCATTTATTTTCGGTCCTGATGATGGATCCCCTTTGGGGTTCGAAACATCGACATAATGATCATAGTATTGTGGATAATCTAGATCATACTTTTCCAAAAAATGACCACATAAGCTTAAATTCTAACATATCTGATATTATTATAATCAATGTAGGTCACCAACCACTTCGGAACCTCCTCATCACATCGTAAAGAATATCACTCGACATCATTATTTTTAACTTCATGCTTTAGGGGGCAGCTGTTATAGATCCATTTGGGCACATCACTCCCATCATTCAGATCAGTACCATTAGGGCTCATCAAACCCTAATTCAGTTGCTACATGCCCTAGACAAGTCACCATTTTGAATGCCTCCTTCCCTAAGATTTTCTTGGCCTGAAGCCCTCCAGAATTGCCTCCTTGAGGGACCAGCACAACCTTGGACAGGGGTAAGTGCACTTCAGTGCAGGTAGGCCCATGTCAGGGTGCTCTGCAGAGCACCTAGGCCCACTTTGACCTGCGTTGGGCGAGATTGAGCGAAATTCACATAGGGTTCTGGGAATATTCTTATCTTCTGGAGCCATCTAGAATATTCCCACACTTATCATCTCCTATGAGCTCAAAATTGGATAGGGAATGAGTTAAGTAACCTCCTACCCTCTCATCCCTTCCTCCATGGAAAGTAACTCTAAGTTTGGAAGGCCATGCAATACCCTCATTTATGACCAAACTTCCTCCATTTGCCTATAAATTGAGCACTCATCTAAGTGATCAGGGGCTGGACTTTGAGAATTTGTAAGGAGATACTATTGGTGTGAGAATTGAGAGTATAAGCAAGTGTTGTTATGCTGCCAGAGTGTTGTGCTATTGATGTGATGTTGGTTGGAACCCAAGCTGGAAGAGTGACAATGGATCGGACTTCATGGTTGTAATTCTTCCTTCTACTTAATAAAGCTGTTTACACCTTTTTCCATATGCTTATCTTGATATATGATTTTTATATGTGTGAATGTATATGATTCCATTTACTTATAGTTGATATATCTCTTTCTTTGATTAGTTCTTTGTCTTTTATTTATGCTTGTAGGTACTTTTTGAGCGAGTTAAGTTCAAGAAGGAGCAACGGGAATCATACATAGGAGACAAAAGGAAAGCGAAAGAACAAGTAGTTCCTTCGATCCCCTTTGTCTTATTTATCGTGTATATAAAATGGATAAATGCTTTAAATATGTTGTTCTAGGTATAACTACCTACCTAGGGAATTAGTATTTATCCATAGATGCAAAATTCCTCATAACACTATCACCCGACCATAGAATGGTTGAGCCAATTCTCTCTTCAACCATTCACCCCTGTTCCATATTCCAAGCATGAATGTGGGACTCAAACCAAAATAACCAAATAGGTCATCTCGAGGCTAAACCACCTCACCCTCATCAATAGAAACCGTGCTTTACCGTAATCCATCTCAGATTACTAGGCCAACACAATAAACATGTAATAACAGGGTTTACCATGATCTCCACCAGATCACTAGGCCAAAACAAGCATGAATGCCACCATATTTCTCCACCTAGACCATAAGGAATTTTCCTATCTCTTAGTCTCTCATGCTTTACCGCAGTCCACAATCTGATCTAGGGATCACTAGGCCATAAATCGAGACTCCACCCTCTAGGCTTTACTGTATATCCCACTATTCACCGACAAGGATTCCTAGGTCTAATTAAGGGCAACCACCTCTAGGTTTTACTGTATATCTCTCCATTCATCATTCGAGGATTCCTAGGCCCACCAAGGCAACACAAAATCCAGCTTTACCGCAACCCACAATCTAGTTTAGGGGTTACTAGGCCATGTATTATATTATTTAGAGATCCACCTCACTCAATTTCGAATCCATCCGGAAATCGAGCTCATCCAAAACATGAGAACCCCATCACACCATGGCTATCCGTAAATGGAAAGGCTAGGCTGAAAACACTGTCACACCTGGAAAAACCCATGCAATAACAACAAAGAAACACATGTAATACCATGCATGCCAAATATAGCAAGGAAAACAAACATGAAAATCAATACCAAAGAATATTGTTGTAGTTGCTTGATCTTGCTCTTCCTTGCTTGCTCCTTCCTTCCTCTTGATTTATTTTCCTTCTCTTAATCCATTGCCAAAGTGCTCCAAGAAAAATCTAAGTGTTCAATAGTGAGAGAGACAAAGAGAGAATAATGAGAGAGCTCCAAAATGGAACTGACAAAAGGTTACAAACTAATCCTCATAAGCCTTTTTATCAATTAGACCTTTATTTTCTTCATTTTCCATTATTTTCCTTCATTTTCGTCCTCACATGCAACATGTGACCTTTCATCTTCATTTTCTCCTAATTTCCATTATTTTCATAAATAAATGTGCCAAAAATTCCATTTTACCTTTCTAAAGCCTTATCCATTGCCTTTGCCAAATTCCTTAGCCATAATAAACCAAATGAACACCCACACTAGGATGTTTTTCCCAGCATTCATCTTGGAATAAGTGTCCCATCAATCGTGGTTATTATTTTCACTTTATTAACTTTTATTACATGAAATTTTCCCTAGGGTTGTTACAGTCTTCAGGATCCCAAAATGTACCCACACTCATTCAAAGAAGAGTCTAGTGGTGGCCTTTGCTGTGATACTCTTCTTGTAGGCAACCAATATGGCAATCTTGGAAAATCTATCGATGACCATAAATACACAGTCACTGCCATTCTTAATAGAAGGAAATCTAGACATACAGCACATGGAGATGGATTCCTTGAGTCAGCTAGGAGTGGGCTAAGGAGTATACAAGCCCTGCTTCATAATAGTTGACTTGGAGATGGCACAGGCAGTGCGGGATTTGATGTATTTTGCAACATTATGTCAAATATTTGGCCAATAAAAATACTTTTGTAGTACGACCATAGTTTTATCCACACCAAATTGTCCTACGTCCCAACTGCAATGCGCCTCCCAAATCAGCTTGGCACACTTTCTTAAAGGAACACAAAGGTGGCCTACGTAGCATAATAATACATCCTTGAGGTGGAAGTCTAGAACTTGTTTGTCATCCACTAGCATCTAGTATGTGGTGGATAAATTTGGATCATGTTTATATAGTTGCATCCATCCAGAGGTCTAGTGGCCACAAGAGTTGAGAACCGTGGTCAGTTCTATAGTTTGTGGCCGACTGAGGCAATTTGCAACATGATTGTCATTTCCCTTCCTATATTTAACATTCAAATGGAATTGTTGCATATATGTGGACCACTTCTAATAGTGATTGTCTTGCAACTTCCCTCGAGTCCATATAAACTGTAGGGGTTAGTGATATGTATGGATCATTGTCATCAGTCCTACATGATGGAATACATCTCCTTATCATGGGTGGGGTATTTCTGAATTGTGTCGGAAAGTGTCTCACTATGATAGGCCACTAGATTCCCTTGCTGGGTGATATTGCACCAATAGCATAGTCAAAGGCATATGTCTCAATTTCAAATGATTGTTGCAGGTCTAGAAATGTGAGTATTGCAGTGCTTTAGCTCAAAAAATTCCTTTTGTTTGGACTCGGACCAAAAAAAAAAATCGTTTCTCTCGACCCTTGGTAACTTGACTCAAAGGCCAAGTGATATGAGAGAATCCCAACATGAAACTCCGACAAAAATTGGCAAGGCCAAAAAATTGTGAAGCTTTGATAGAGTGGTTGGGGCTGGGCAATCCTAGATGACTTGGATCTTAGCCACGTCCACATGCACACCTTTCGCGTCAATGATGTAACACAAATATTGGACCTACTCATGCTAAATGTGCACTTCTCCAATTTGGCACATATTTTTTGTTCCCGCAAGGTTTGAAGGAGTTGTTGAATGTGTTGCAAGGGATCTTCCCAACTCTTGTTGAAGATGAGGATGTCATCCAAATATACAACCACGAACAAGTTGATAAAGGGCCGCAATATGTCATCCATCATCCTCATAAAAGTTGCAGGGGAATTTTTCAACCCGAAAGGCATGACCAACCACTCAAAAAGATTTGAAGTTGGTCTTCCATACATCTGTGAATTCTATTGGAACCTGGCGATAACCAAACTTTAAATCGATCTTGCTTTTATACTTGGCCCCTTTGAGCTAGTCAAGCAGGTCATCAATCCATGGGATTTGATGATTGTTCCTGACAATGATTTTATTTAGAGCCTAATAATCAATGAAAAATCTCAAGGTCCCATCCTTCTTTTGTACAAGTACAATCAGGCTCCCACAAGGTGAGGAACTTGGTTGGATGTTCCCTTTTTGCAGCAACTACTAGATCCATCTCTTGATTTCTTCATTTTCCAAAATAGAGTAGCAGTATATTGTCTCATTGGGTAGAGGTGCTTTGGTCATCATATTGATCGAACTCTTAACTTGACAGTGTGAAGGTACCCTCATGGGCAAGGAGAAGATGTCCCTGTATTCTTCCATGACCTTATCCAATTGCTTATGTTGCGTCGTGGAACCCTTCATGGGGCCATAAATGTAGCCATGATCTTCCCCTTACTTTGAGAATGAACAAATAAAAAAACAAATTTACTGGTCTGGGAGATGATCTTACTGCATTGCTTAGGAGAGATCAAAGAGATGGCAGTAGGTGGGGCTACCTCAGGTATCCTGTATAACTTACTACCCAAAGTAATTATAACGATGTGAGGCCTCAACTCATACACAGCATGATGCATCCACATGTTTGATTGGACTAATAACACATCAAAAAATTCAAGAGGAGAAAATTCGCACAGTACCTCATTCGTGAAGTGTTTGATGTTGTAGGGAAGATGACATTGTTGGTTGATGCAAAGATCTCGTCCTTGATGGAGCCAACTGATGGTGTATGGATGCGAGTCTGGTGTGGTGTGGTCGCTAGGCCCAACTGCTTAACGACCTCTACTAATATGATGTTATTTTGGCTCTCATTGTCACCAATGAAATGCAGTGGACACCCCTTTACCCACATTTGTGAGTGGAAGAGGTGCTCCACTTCCTCCAAATCTTCAGGCTCAATCTTTTGGATCTTGGTGGTGGCAACAGTGGAGTCGGGCTCCACATCAAGAATTTGATTCCCTTTTTCATTTCCCTTTTTAGATTCTGACTCAGAGTTGGAACATGCATTTGACTCTAAAGCCTTCATCTTATCCACCAATGACTACTTGGATAGACACTCACTTGTGTTGGGATTAGGGCTCTTATGGAACTCATGCCACTTTCATGTGTCCTTCTTTGTCTTCGAGGTATTTTTCTTTGCTTGCGACTTCAGTGGGTTGTCCTGGGTCACTCCACCTTGTCTTTGTCCTTTTTCCTATTGTTTGGGGGTGCCCTTCCCTTACTTCAAATTCACAGATCCAAAGTTTCACTTCTTCTGTTTAAATTTCTTCATGATCTTGACAGGGTATTGATAGGCGACGCCAAGCAAGTAGATGTCTAGGAATTCCATCTCATCCTGTATGTATTTGTGTAGATAGTCGTAGTACTTGAGTACCAAATGCCGCTCAGAATCCTTGATACCCAACTTCGAGCAAAGGGTATTAAAAATATTTGTGAACTCTGGAAACTATCGGTCCCTTCCCTGCTCCAATGTGGTCCATTTTATGTACTTATCTTCGTAGCTCCCTATAGGGTAATATTGTTCCTTTATGGCATCTCTAAAACAATTCCAAGTTGGAGTGGCTTAAAATAGTGAGGGTTCCCTCTCATCCCTCTGCTCATAGTAGGTTTCCCAATAGTTGTTGATGTGGGGAACGACTTTGAGAAGTGCAAAAAGTAATCTTTTCCCTATTGGAAAAATCATGAATAGAAAAATATCCTTCCAAAAAAGTTAACCATTCATCTAATGCATATGCATCTACCTAGCCTTCAAATATGGGAATGTTAAAGTTGAATTGTACCTTAAAGGGAGTGGTGCCTCCAAGGTGATTGTTGGATGAAGATGAGTCACCTATGGGCATCCGTCGAAGGATATGGGAAAATTTTTCCATAATCTCATTCCTTTGTCACTCAGGGGCTTCTTCGAGCAATATTTTGAAAGGATCTTCTACTCCCTCATCTTTCTTTTCTTCTGCCATGGGAGGTCATTAGGGTCGGCGAGGCCAATCTTGCAAAGGTTCAACCAGTTCAAGCCCCAACTCTATATAACCCAATGTTGGGAACGAGATCCCCCAAGGATAGTTTTGGGGCTAAAAGCCCATGTTTGGGGTCAAGTTTTGTAATAAAGTGTAAAGTCTCTGCATTTTGTGATCGCGGAGCGCGAAGGTGTCATGAGTCATAATGGGTTGTCCGCCCTTATTTTGTAAATTAAAGTCAGCTGTAAAGATCTACCCATGGTTCGCAGACCATGGGATTGTATAAAAAGAGCTAAGTAAGTAAGCTCTAAGTAATGATAGATAAGTTTGGTAGAAGTAAGAAGTATTGAGCGATAAGGAGAGAAGTCTAAGTTTTAGGTAATAGCGTAGGTAGAGGCTCTGCAGTTGGGTGCATAGAGGCCTAGGGTGGAAGTTCGCAGCTGAGTGCGCGAACCCCCGCAGTTGTGTGTGTAGGGCGGATAGAGTCTGTAATCATCTAAAGATATCAATAAAGAGAATTATTCTACAAATTATGTGTCTTTGTCTCCTGTTAATGCATTTTGACATATTGTGTATGGATTTCATTTACAATGCTTATGTGATGTGCGAATATATGTAATTATTTTGGTTAATCGAACGCAAGTAGGAATATTTGTTTACACGGTGCTAACTATGATTATTTAGTAAGATAATTAAAAACTTAAGGATAACTTAGAAACCTGTTCTATACATTGCTTTAGCAGCGCAAAAGTACCTGAACCGCAGGATAGGGTTGCGCGAAGACCATTCGTATCCCTTTGCGGAGGTACTGAATGGCGGAATAAAGGGCTAGACAGACAGAGCCCTAGAACTTAACGACCTGCGCCAAAGCAAGAATAAGAGGAGTAAACCAACATCACGACCCTCTCAAGGTGCAAAAACTTGGTTCCAGCATCCCCCCATACTGCTTCGAGAGAGGCTTCGGTCCGCACTCCACAATCTGATGCCGAAAGGGCTAGTAGTGCAGGGATTTGTTTGGCTAACTAACATTGAACCTGGGTCAGGCCCCACCAAGCCAACAAATGGTTCCGTTGCCGGGACCAGAATCTGCATAAGAGATCTGTGATGTCGTATCGCTGGAATCCAACTAAGAAAGAGATCGAAGACTGGTTAGATAGGAAGATCCACGAATTTGTTGTGCAGGAGAACAGAAATCCGCGACTGACAAAGGAATAGTGGCTGGACAGGTACCTATATACAAAGATCCACAAGATATTTTTATGTTCCTTTTTGGTTGAGCTATACGAGTGGATTGTGAAGCTAGTGGATAGCCAAGGAAGGTGGAGACTTGACAGTCCTATTGTCTGGACCGCGGAGATAGTACAAAGACTGGAAGCCTCTAAGGATAAGATTGCCCTCATTGTCGATCAATGGCTCAATAGCATCATAGGAGGATTTGTGATTGAATTCGCGGTCGATACCTCAGTCAGCTACAGTGAGGCAGAGCGGCGCTTTTTCAAGGGTCAACAAGGTGAGTACTTGAAATCTTTGAATACCTGGATTAAGATGTTATTGTGCAAAAAATAGGTTATGCAGCTACCTTGATCTTTGGAACTACGCGAAGTGGAAAGACTTATAGGAATGAAGGAAGAAAGGGTCCTGAAGTCCATTAATTTCACCTCCACGAGGTGATGAAGAGGGAGTAGCACAGGCTTCTCCGCGAAGTGCTATTCAATTAATAAGACAAGGATTCTCGTGACTACAACCTCCACCCACACCACCTTCAACTTCACCACCATCACCTGCGACTTTTCCCATACCACCTCCACCTCCACCACAGTTCAGTATGGAAAATTCAGTGAATCTTCCTTTGTTTAAAGGCTTGGGAAATGAGGACCCGGACCAGTTCTGGTTCATTGTGAAAGTTGTATGGGAAGCTCAAGGTGTTACAGATGATCACATGAAGAAGGAAAAACTAGTTAGTGCTTTTGTAGGATCGCGTGCTAACTTGGTACATCAAGTACTCTAATGATAACCCAAACGTTGGGGTGGCGGACATCTAGACCACACTGAATAAAGAATTCAGTAGGCCTAAATCCGAGGCACAACCAATTGTAGGGTTCAAAGAAATCGCAATGAAACCAGGTGAGACACCTTGGAAATTAGATCAGAGGTTGAAATGTAAAATCTGTGAAGCTAATATGAACTTAACAAATGGACAGCACCGCGAATGGTTCGTGGCTTCGCTCCTGCCACACCTAAGGGTTGCATTGTCACAACAGAAGATCACGACTCAGGTAGAGGCCTTGGAGATTGTAATGAGACTGCATGAAACACCGATGCAGGATCTAAATCTGGGGGTTCAGCAGATCCATGCGCAGTTGCAAAATCTTTGCATTGAAATGCAAAGCTTGAAGTAGGACAGGACAGTTCGACCAAAGGTGAGCGAAGAGGTATGGTGCCTAAAATACAAGGGTCAGAGGCACGACAAATACCATTGCCCGGTCTTTGAAAACTATATTACAGGAGGAGGATCGATTCCTTTAAGGCCGAAGGCCCAAGCAGGACCAATCATGGGGCCTGCATTATGGTGTGCTATATGTCAGGTAGCAGGAAACATACGACGGATCACTGTCACTTGCTACAGAAGTTTGTACAAACACTGCAACAACTGTTTTTCAATTTATGTAGGTTGGTAGGGCATGATGATCACAATTGGAGAAGTTATGAATTAATGATGGACTGAACACCCGCCTATAGGGTTCAGGCATAAACTCGGCCCCCTGATCAAAGCGGGGGGATGGCGCGAACAGGCTTTCAGGGGCGCAGATGAGGCCAAGGCGGAGGAGGACCTAGTAGAGGTCGAGGATAGCTAATCTGCTACAATTGTAGAGGACCAGGACACTATGCCCACGATTGCACTAACCCAATGTGTCTGTCATGCAAATATTGTACTTTGTTTGATCATGAAACGAAGGATTGTCCTACGCCGATAGTGAGGATACGCAACAAAGGGGCACCACCACCTCAACTGACTTAGAACCTGCAAATGATGAGGTTTGAGCCTTGCGAAGAGGATCCCAATGTAAATATAGTGCTCCGAAGTGGAATTGCAACAAGGGATGATAAGGGGAAACAAACCAAAGACAGCGCATGGGTTCACAAAGCTCCAGCGAAGGAGGCTGAATTTGATTTGGAGCATGCACACGAAACTTTTATGGAAGCAAAGAATAGCTTTGTTGAGGCCTCCACCTCAAGGAGCAAAGATAAGCTTGATCAGGAAATGGACCCTTCTATGCTTATGACCTTTCTAGAGACCTACATGAAGTTGTTGCGCGATAGCAAGGCTGTGAAGGGATTATAGGAGCTTATAAATAGATGCACCAGAAACACTCCGGGTGAACCGTGCGTGGTACAAAAGATTGGTAAGCATAAAACAAGGACAGGATGAGAGATGAGACTGACCGCGTAGATAGGAGAGTATGAAATGGATCAAGTTATTTTGGATATGGGTTCAGACGTGAACATCCTACCAAAAAAGACTCAGGAATGGATGGGAAGACATGTGCTGCAGTGGTCTACGATTAAGTTAAGGATGAAAAATCAGCAGAAGATCATCCCCATGGGATGGCTGCAAGGGGTAAATGTAGATATTGAAGGTGCAAGCACACTGGTTGACTTCGAAGTAATAGCAATTGCGGATGACAGCAACCCCTACCCTATGCTCCTTGGCATTGATTGGGCTACTGATATGAATGAGGTAATCAACCTCAAGTAGCGGAAGATGATATTTGAGAAGAAATGACCCAGCATAATAGTACCCTTAGATCTTGCTGAAGGATCACGCTATATTGAACCAGTCCGCAATTATGAGAGAAATGATGATTTGGACTGTATATATAAGATAATAGCGCGAGACCAAGACTAGGTGAATCCAATAGCAGATGGACGAATTACATGGGATCGCAAGAGTTCCTGCACCTCAGACTCTGATGAAGAATTAGAGCGTTGGCAGAATCAGTTACATGAAGTAACCATGCTAAGCTGTAACATGATGACCTGGTCGCTACACTGTGTGTCGTCAGAGGTAAGAAATTTGCCCACTTATGATGGCCTGAATGATGTAGATATATTTTTGGATGCATTCGAAAGGGAGGTACCAGAGAAGCAGCGCTTCCAGCTTTGGACTGGGCACTACGCGCTATGCCTGCAAGGTGGTGGGGTACGCACAAGGGTAGCTTTGATGATTGGCACAAGTGTAGAAAGATGATGAGAACATGCTTTGGGAAGCCGAAGGTACAAATGACAGACAAATATGATGGGAAGGATGATCTGCGCATGCACTTGGCCAAATGGGTCGAGGCTTATGGATCGAAGCCCCAACCTGAATGGGTGCACTTTTTCTGTCACACCCTAGATATCATCCCGATGAACTGGTACTTAGAAACAGGGCTCCGTCATGGTACAGGTGAATGGTATGTTCTGCTTGAAGGATTCATAATGATATTCATTTTTGAAGACGGGTTTGACTATATTAACGAAGCACTACAAGAAGTGAAAGCAACGATCTTTAGGATACCGTAGGATCCTTTGGACCTGATTCAACCCGATTGGACTACTCAGCTGAGTCACACACTAGAATGCTATGATGTCACTGCTAAAGAAGAAGATGAGGATCTACAAGAGATTAACATCCCTGAAACAGAAGGTCACCGCGAGGTTGAGGGGCTGTAGATTGAGAATCCTGATATAACCACTCCACTAAAAACAAAACAGGTAAATATTGGTACGAAGGCAGAGCCCAAATTTGCGAAGATTGGAGATTACTGGGATGACGCGATGGTGGATAAGGTCATTGAATTTCTCTGCAAATACAAGGATTTGTTCCCTACCAACTTTACGGATCTAAAAGGGATAATAGGAGACCTGGGTGTTATGAATATCACGTTGAAACCTGACGTGAAGCTGGTTAAGCAAAGACCTTACCGTCTCAATCCAAATTATAAGGAGAAGTTTCGCTTAGAGCTAGACAAGATGCTCGCGACAGGCATCATTGAGCCTGTAGAAGAATCTGATTAGGTAAGCCCAATGGTGGTACAGGAAAAGAAGCAGAAGGATGAAATAAGGATATGTGTAGATCTCAGGAAGTTGAATGACACCTGTGTACGTGATCCTTTCCCGACCCCGTTCACTGATGAAGTGTTGGACAATGTAGGTGGCCAGGAAGCATATTACTTCACTGATGGGTTCTCTAGGTACCATCAGATCAAAATCGTGTCGGAGGATAGGAGCAAGACGACCTTCGCAACTGAGTGGGGATGTTTTTAGTACACTATAATGCCTTTCAGATTGAAGAATGCACCTGCGATTTTTTCATGTGTAGTCATTGCTGCATTCAAATAATTTATTCATAATTTCCTAGAAGTGTACTTTGATGACTGGACTATGTTTGGGCTGGTGAAACACCATGTCACAAGTTTGGGCCTGATGCTAGATACCTGTTGAAGATACCAGATCGTGCTCAATCTGAAGAAATGCATGTTTTGTGTTCCTTTTGGGACCCTACTAGGTCATGTGGTATGTAGACAGGGACTGATGGTAGAACCTGTGAATATCGCAGTAATACTTAACTTAGAAGCACCGAGGAGTGTGAAACAGTTGCGCGCTACCCTAGCGAGAAGTTGTTGAAAAAGGATGTCACCTTCTGTTGGAACGAGGACTGTAAGAAAAGCATAGATGTATTGAAGGAAAATATGGTCATCGCGCCGATTTTAGTCTTCCCAGATTGGAAGAAGGAATTTCATGTACATGTCAACATGTCATGTATAGCGCTAGGAACAGTACTGACACAGACTGGCGGAGGAGACTTGGACCATCCTATAGAGTTCGTAAGCAAAAGGTTATCCAAGGCAGAGAAGTACTATTCCACCACTGAGCGCAAAGGGTTATCCATGGTATACGCTCTCCAGAAGTTCAGACACTATTTGTTGGGCGGCCATTTTAAGATGTATACGGATCATTCTACATTGAAATACTTGGTCAATAAGCCTGTGTTGGAGGGAGAATCTGCACGTGGTTGTTATTGTTTCAGGAGTATGATTTTGAAGTTATTTTAAAGCCCAGACAAATGAATGCGGTACCAGACCATCTATCGTGCATCGAAACAGGGGAAGATCCCACTAATTTGGAAGAGGGATTGCCTGACGCGCAACTATTTGCAGTGTGTGTCGTGGATTGTCATTTTGAAGATAACATACACTTCCTAACAACATGAACTGCCCCGGAAGGATACAATGTCCACTAGAAGAAGGAGTTACTGGTGTGCAAGGCAAAATTTTCTGTCATTGTCGGGCATCTGTACAAAATGGGGTCTGATGAGATATTGCGATGATATGTCCTGGAGTTTGAAAGGAGCAGTATCCTCGCGAACACTCATGGGGGTGTCACGTAAGGACATTATGCAGGAAGAGCGACTGCGCAGAAGATTCTACGTGCAAGGTTGTGGTGGCCAACCCTCCATCAGGATTCAAAAACTTACTGCAAAGCATGTGATGTGTGTCAAAGGACTGGAAGGCCATCGTGGAGGGATGAGCTGCCTCTGAATCAGTAGATGACATTAAAACCCTTTGAAAAATGGGCGATACATTTTGTGGGACCCATTCAGCCCCAAGGAAAGAAGACGAGAGCGAGGTACATTATCACCGCAACAGAATATTTGACCCGATGGGCGGAGGCACAACCTGTAAAGGATTGTGCAAGCGTGACTGCTGCAAAGTTCCTCTTTGAGTATGTACTGACGCGATTTGGGTGTCCAAATATTTTGATGAGTGATCGCGGTACGCACTTTCTAAATGAAACGATCAGCGCGCTGACGGAGGAATTTCAGGTATATCACCAGAAAAGCACGCCTTATCACTTGGAGGCTAACAAGATGGTGGAAGCATTCAATAAAGTAGTGGAGAACGCGCTAACCAAGGTTGCAACGCTCAGCGAAATAATTGGGACCTACGCATACCCGCAGTACTATGGGCCTATCAGAAAACATGCAAGAAGTTGACTGGACAAACACCCTTTAGGCTTGTATATGGTGTTGAAGCGGTGATGCCCATGGAATACATTGTGCCTAGTTTGCGCATAACGTCACTCACAGGCATGACAGATCACGGAGCCCTGGAAGAGAGGCTCGCACAGCTGGCTGAGCTTCAGGAAGAAATATTTCTAACTAGATTTCACCAACAGGTCCAAAAGCAGCACGAAAAAGTGTGGCATGATCGACACATTAAGTTGCGCAACTTTAAGGTAAATGACATGGTTTTGTTATATGACAACAATTTTGATAAATTTCTAAGGAAATTCAGAATGCATTGGTTAGGGCCCTATGTCATTAAGGAGATTACTAACGGAGGAGCGGTACAGTTGGTCAAATTGAATGGATATCCCTTCCCAGGAAAGGTGAATGGCAGTTGATTGAAGCCATACACCGGTGGTCCGACCATGTGACTATATGAAGGTAGCACAGTCTTAGCACTCCAGGCAGGTGAAAGGAGGTGCGGGACTATGAACTACACTGCCCGGTTGGGGAGTAACACAATCGGAGGATTGCGCGAAGCAAGTAAGTGTCACAGGGTTTGCAACAGCACGAAGGGAGCTGCGCTACCCAGGGAGAAATCACGCAGGTCGACTAGAAAGTGACTATTAAAGTCATTGTTCATGATTTGACGGTAGAAATGCGGCCAAATGGAGCAGACAGCCGGCATTTAAGATGAAATTTATGGTTCATATCCTTGAAAATCTATCGCCAATCCAGCATTAATGAACCGAATTTGGGGGAAATGATCAGATTTGAATTCAAAATGCCCTATAAATTAGAGGTGGCTACCCAAGGAAAAACACTTGGCATTTTGAGCATTGAGTTGTTGAGCTCTCAGGCGCACATGAACCGAGAATTCTTCGAGGCTTTGATAGTGAGTCCAGCATTTGTGAACTTACCAGAGACGTCGCGAGCACTGTTGGAAAGTGTTATGTCGGCACCTACAGAAGCTTTAAATACCGAAGAATTAGCAGATGAGTCAGTGACGGAAATTGTTATGGAGGCAGAAGAAGTTGCTCCAAAGGTTGTCGAAGTATTAGCAGAAGTCCCTAAATCACCAAGGACGTCAAGACCAAAGCCCACCCCAACCAAGGAGAGCGCGAAGGATAAGAAGGGTAAGAAACCTACAATACCGGTGCGCGGGTCGCTAAGAAGAAACCCACCGAAGGACAAGCCCACTGCACAGGATAAGGGCAAAGCCATCAACCTAGAGCCGAAGGAGGAAGAAATTGAAGACATCCTGATGGATGATGAGGATGTGGGAATAGACGTGGAGGAAGTTGAAGCCTAGGGTGTTGACCCTATCACTCGGTTGCCTGAGTATGTCCCTCTGTGCAAAGGAAAGACCAAGGTACCAAAAGATATCGATGAAAGAGAGGTCCCCTTGCAAACCCCTCTCTTGCCGGATGAGATTGTTTTTGAAGGACCGTGATTGGTGCGGCTTCCTCTGTTGAAACTCAAAGACTATGACTTGGATGCATGAGAAGTTCCCAAACTTAGCGACCAAGTAGTTGATGTGTCGCATTATCGATACAAACATCGGGATGACTACATTAGAGCCACGGAGGTGGCTCAGAGGAGTAGACAAGGCAGGTCTGCTCAATATGCTATGGATGTCGCACTACAACCGCACCTCAATTACAGTCTTGGTCATCAAGCAGCGACTATGCTTTGTGCATGATGGGTGTCTGTGGCTGGAGGAGCCAATATCCATCATTGACAAATTGATCCACAGGATCACGTGGTTTCCCTACACAAGAGAAAATCCGGCCATGATATTTGGCAGAAAATGTGGTGATCAGGCCCTCATAGAGACCATGGAAAATAAGTTTAAGCTAGTAAAGGAGCCACGTGGATATGCCATATCCAGCATCTGTGACCCTGCTATAAAGGTGGCTACGCTGTTTTTAACAGGGAAGGTGATGAGGAAGTGTCACACCGATGAGGTGCCAGTGCTTGTCATTGCGCTAGAAACTCAGTGCGCCGAAGGAGTCCAGTTCAATTGGTCGAACTATCTTCACAGAGAATTCCTACAAAATTGTCGCGAGGCACAGGAGCTCAGTAAGACATTCCACTACGCATGGCTCCTGCTGTCGATTGTGCTAGTAGCATGGAAGCTGCTAGAGGATAGTCAATTCCCTTCGGTCGCGCCAGACCTACCAAAAGCAGCGAAGTATGCTTCACTATGGGCGACCAAGGATGCATAGCACCTCAAGGACAGCAAGATCTTCTAGATCTTGATAGAGATGAACATCCGCATGGCCATCAATCATAAACCGCGATTTTCACCTATGGTGTTTTCCAACCTGCAGGGCTACGCAGAGTTTAAATCAGATTTTCACCATGTGTCCATCAGGGCGCGGAAGGACCCTGCGTAGACATGGTATGACTTGCCTTACCTGGAAACGGATGACACCATTGATGCAGTACTCGATTGTTCGCCGAAAGAATGGTGCACTATAGCAGACTTGGTAGTGGTAGGGAGCAAGTCCGTCATGCAAAGAAAGGAGGAGGCCAAGCTCAAGATGACGCAGCTGGCCGAAAAAAGAAAGAAGGAGGTCGCTGACAAGGCCCAAGTGGAGCGCGATGCTGCTCAGCAGACAGAGAAGCAAACAGGTGGAACAGAGCGAGGCTCTGACAAAGGCACGAGGTTGCCTTCACTTGAGACAGAGGAAGAGACGAACGAGTAGACAGAGCAGCACGACATGGACCCACATGCAACGTCCACCCGCATCAAGCGTCCAAGGGAGCAAGAGAAAGGAGGGTCTAGGAAGAAATCCAAAGCTACTAAGACATCGTTGGACCCAATCACGCTCACAGAGGGCGACTTGCACGATATTGGAGACATGGTGCGAGATTTCACCGAGGAGGCCCTACAACAGTTTGAGCAGCAACAACAACTAGTATTAGGGGCTATCCAGACAGGTCTGTAGGAGCTGCAGACCCGCATGTCGCAGGTTGGCACGGTGTCCACCAGCCTTGCTATTGGCACTTCAGAGGCTCCGAGATGCTGCACGCGAAGGCCTCCAACGCGATAATGCTACCTGATGGAGCACTAATCATGGAGAATGAAGTTGATAGGCCCATTGTCAGCGCCCTCAAGGGAGTAGGGTTGAATCTAGAAGTGCTCCCTAGCGAGGTGCTCCACCTATTTTAAGATGGAGTGATTGCGGAGTTGAGGGCCTGTGAGCACCACACCCTATAAGTGATCAGTGAGCAGTGCATTAACAATGAGGAGATGGCACTACAATGAGACTCTTCCATCGCCACCTTGACCGAAGCGACCGACCAGAACAAGAGTATACTTCAGGTCATGGAGAAGGCATGCTGAATGGTCCCAAAGTTGGCTATTCCTGAGAAAGAAACATTCAAGGTGCACGTCCCCAAGCTGGCTACAGGGATGCGTGATTCTCGTACAGAAATGGAAAGGGTTCAGTTGGAGTTGAACCTGTAGATCATCAAGTTATAGTTGAAGGCTCAGCCTTCAACTCCGCCAGAAGTAAAGGAGCAACGCGCAACCGCTATCATAGAGGCAATAGCGGCGGTTGATAGTGCAGTAGCAGACTACACACAACTTTTTGAGCAGTCGTTCGAGGTCCTGACGAGCTTGAAGAAGGACCCTAATGTACAGTGACTGGAAACAGAAGCGTGCGAGTTGCAGCAGCACTATGATGAGGTCAAAGGCACTTCGTGAACCGTCGCGCTCACACAAAGATTGGCGAAGCTGTAGGAGGCCAAGCAGCTGAAAAAACATGTGGATGCAACATTGCACAAGGAAGCAGTATTGAAGGCGTGACCGAAGCCCTAGCTGGATGAGGCTTACATAGTCACAACCTCTATTGAAGGAAAGCTTCAGGCCGACAGTTCAAGAGCAGTGACCGAGCAAATAGTGGAAGACGTGAAGCCGGCGGCCCCACAGTGCACTATCAAGGTTGTCGTCATAAGGGTCGGGCTGGGAGGTCTTCGAGCTAAGATCTCCACGCCTACCGAGTGACTCGAGGGTGATCCATGATGTTTGTGTTGGGGACCTATTGGGAACAGGATCCCCCAAGGATAGTTTTGGGGCTAAAACCCCATGTTTCGGGTCAAGTTTTGTAATAAAGTGTAAAGTCTCCGCATTTTGTGATCGCAGAGCACGAAGGTGTCATGAGTCACAAAGGTTTGTCCACCCTTATTTTGTAAAATAAAGTCGGTTGTAAATATCTACTCGTGGTCCGCGGACCATGGAATTGTATAAAAAGAGCTAAGTAAGTAAGCTTTAAGTAGTGATAGATAAGTTTGGTAGAAGTAAGAAGTCTTGAGCGATAAGGAGAGAAGTCTAAATTTCGGGTCATAGCGTAGGTAGAGGCTCTACAGCTGAGTGCACAGAGGCCTATGGTGGAAATCCGCAGCTAAGTGCGTGGACCCTTGCAGTTGTGTGTGCAGGGCGGATAAAGTATGTAATCATCTAAAGATATAAATAAAGAGAAGTATTCTACAAATTCTATGTTTTTGTCTCTTGCTAATGCATTTTGTCATATTGTGTATGAATTTCATTTACAATGCTTATGTGATGCGCAAATATATGTAATTATGTTGGTTAATCGAATGCAAGTAAGAATAAGAGGAGTAAACCAACATCATGACCATCTCAGGGTGCAGAAACTTGGTTCCAACATCCCCCCATACTGCTTCTGGTGAGACTTCAGTCCGTGCTCCGCGGGCTGATGCCAAAAGGTCCAGTAGTGTAGGGATTTGTTTGGCTAACTAACGTTGAACCTAGGTCATGCCCCACCAAGCCAACACCCAACCTTGTTGGGGACATGCACAGAAAAACAGAGAAAGAGTAGACTACTTTGATACCATTGATATAGATTTATGCAGGAATGAAATGAAATGAAAAAAAAAAACACAGAGCTACAATGAAATCTGAACTTCAATTCATTAGTAACAAAATATTGAAAAAAGTTTACATGCAGAATGGAAATAAACTAGCTCGGGCAATGGTAGCTTATCTCTGAGAAGATATGTGGCAGTTGCATGCCTTTGAACTATGTTACAATGAGGCTCGTAGGCCTTTTTATTATTGAGAAACAAGGGAAAACCCCAAACAACAAAAAACCTAACCCTAGGAGATGAAGCACCAAAATTTTGTGGGCCCCATTAGGGTTAGTTGGTACACCAACTTCCCGGGGTCGTAACTTTGGTATACAATATTTGTTTGACGTATACAACACCTCACTAGAAATATCTATACTAGGACTACAACTTTTGACTGCAAACCCCCTTTATAAATATTTTCTTTGCTTGTTTTCCAAAAAATACATCGTTTAGGGCCTCAAAACAGCTTCAGAAGTTCAGGACCCGAAAAACTACCAAAAATAGAAAATTATGCTACAATTAAGGAAACTGAAAGAAACTGCGTTGGGGTCCAAGTAGAATATGTGGGTGGCCACCAATATCCACCTGGATCATGTTAGGTATAAAAGTCACTAAAGAAGCTAATTCAAATTTTTTCATGCATTTTTCAGAGCTTTTCAAGGGATGGGGTCATATTTTATTTGTTGTTATATGCTTTATTAATTGTCAAAATTTATTATAATTTTGTCCCTAGTTTCTTCTTACATCTATCCTCCATTCCATATAAATAGTTTACTCTTAAATTTAGCATTCATTCCATATAATTTTTACACAAATTTAATGGTTGAATTTGTTGATGTTATAAACTATTGTTTTATTGCAATTCGTTGAACTAAAAACCTAGTTTATAGTGACTTTCAGTTTTTCTTGATTGGATGTGTTCATGTAACATATCTAAGATTCCTTGCACTAACTGTTGGCATTATGATGCATGTGTTGTAGTTGATGGCAACCCACTTCTAGCAGAACATCTCACTCGTATATGGTAACTAGATGAATCTACAGAAGAGATATCAGATGTGACAGAATGCATGATAGTAGTGTTTACAGATGTGATGAAAGATCATAGTATAGCAGGTATACAGCAAAGAATTACAGTTTAGACTACAAAGAATGAAGAAAGAGAGGTATACGCAGGTTCACCTTGACCAAGCTATGTATACATGCAGGTTCACTGTATACAAGTCGCGTATACGTACACATGCACTTTCACAGAAGGAAAAGCGTGTATAACTTGGGAAACTAAGTTTTGGTCAGAAATATTTGGTCCATGGTATTTGGTCCGAGGTATTGACCCTAGGTATTTGGTCCTAGGTATTGTTCCTAATTGGCTTTGGTCCATGGTATTGAGAAAGGCCTAAAACTATAAAGGACGAGAAGATCATTAGGCCAAGGCAGACAAGCATTGAATATTTGATCAAGGGAGAGATCTAGTATGCGGGTTTTGGGTTTATGATGCTCTGCTTGATCTGAACCAAGGATGAACCTTAGTGGTTGATGGAGGACAAGATCTAACGATGGATTGGGATCTTAAGGCTTGGAATGAATTATCTTTATATGGTTTGATCATGTTTATTCTAGATCTGTATACTGACACATGTGTTGTTCTATAAATATTATGATCTAGATATAACTAAAGTCTGGAATAGCTGCAAAATTATGAATGAATATTTACAGATGTATACGGTGGTTGACTTTGGTAAAGTGCTTATACACGCAAGTTCGACACATAAAAGCGGCGTATACCTTATGAACTATGATGTTTAAAGTTCTAGTTGGTTTTGGTTGTTGATGCAGAGTTCTGGGTTTTTTCTTTATGTTTTGGTGACTGCATTCTGGTAATAGTGTTCAGATTGATTGATTTTGATTTGCTTCAGTGATGATGGATGAGATCTAATAATGGATCAGGATCATAATGACTTATCATTATGTGATCTGATGGACTAGATTTGGTTGCTAACACATGTATTATCCTTTATATGTGATGATCTAGGTATGTCTATAGTGGGGAAGAGCAACGAAGTTATAAGTAAGTATTTGCAGATCTATACACTGGTTCACCTTGATGAAGTTGTGTATACACGCTGGTTAGGCTCTTCCAGGTTGCGTATACACTCTGATGTATGGTTTTGAGGTTACAGCAAGTTCTGAACGATGATGCAAATCAGTGTACTGGTTACAGTGATCTCTCTGTTCCAGTTGATTTGTTGAAGTTGATTAAAGTATGAATGAATGTTTGATTCAGTTGTGTCAGAGATTCATGGATTGATTGATTTAGTTGTGGTTGATTCAGAAAGCGAGGATTGAGTTTCAGTGATTAGTTGATGCAGATGTATTTGATGGTTGTATTACAATGGTGATTGATTTTGAGCTTCAATGTTGTTGATGGGTCTAGTATGAAAATTGGATGAAACGTGGCCTTCAGATTATGATGTTGTGTTCCAAGAGTATCCAGTATGAAAATTTATGAAATGTGGTACCTGGAGGAAGAGAGAAGGTTGTAGCCTTCTGTAGGTCGGCGCCTACATGCTAGTAAACATATCGGCTAGTACAAGAGCTAGGGGGTTGTAGCTCCCTTCCAGTAGAAGTTGGAGAACGAGAGAAGGTTGTAGCCTTCTGTAGGTAGAAGCCTACGTACTGGTATGAGTCTGCACTAGTACGATGTTGTAAACAAATTTTCTTATTATTAAAAGAAGACAGAGACGACAGCAGCAGGTGGTTTTTACCCACATTGGGTTTCCACCTTACATCTTGGTGTTCATGTGTGTTTCTTATGTGTGATGGTTCTTTATGTTATTAACTGCACATGGTTATTGTTTAATGTTTAATAAAGTACTGATGCTCAGATTAAAGATCAACATATGATGAATTAACTGAATCATTAGTTTGTTGGATATACGCTTGTTTCCTTAAACACAGTTGCGTGCACACGCAGGTTACCTTCATTGAAGTAGCGTATATGAAATTAAGTATGAAAGAAAAAATATTATTGAC
The DNA here is from genome assembly GCA_031772625.1 of Pinus tabuliformis. Classification (NCBI taxonomy): domain Eukaryota; kingdom Viridiplantae; phylum Streptophyta; class Pinopsida; order Pinales; family Pinaceae; genus Pinus; species Pinus tabuliformis. Next base: position 319,092,949 of record CM062807.1, read on the forward strand.
TTGACTAATACTGATTCACCCCCACCCCCTCTCAGTATTATTTCCAACAATTGGTATCAGAGCAGGTCCTTTGGTAGAAGCTTCATCGCTTGAAGGAGATCTGTATAACAATGGGAAAGAAGCTAAAGAAGAAAGCGCCTCAAAAGAAGAAGACATCTCAAAGGAACAATGACAATTGGAGAATCGATTGGGGAATATGTGGAAGCAACTCTTCAGATTCAGGATCACCTCAGAATGAAGATGAACAAGAAAAAGAACTATTAGGCATGAATTTGTTATCCTCTGGTGATACATTTCTCCATCCATTTGAAGATGATGAAAGTGATAGCGAAACAACTGAATTTTCTCTTATGGGTGAGGAAGAAAGATATCAAATAGAGGCAGAATTTAAAAGGCTTACAGACAAAATTAGAGATCAAAAAGATCTATTGGACAAAAGGGAATGTGCCTTCAAGGAAGAAGCTACCAAACTAAAAGCTCAACTAGAGGAAGGAAACAAAGTAAGGAAGCAATTCAAGGAAAAGGAAGATCAATGTCAAAAGATACAAGATGAAGTGACATCATTAAGAAATGAAGTAAATGAAAGGAGCACAACAATCAAGAAACTTAGAGATAAATCTAATTACTATGAAAGTCTTGAAGCTAAGATCCTCTCGCTAAAAGAAGATCTTGAAGAATCAAATAAGCAGAATAAAGAACTACTCCAAGCTCTTGAAAAACAAGAAAACGAAGTTCTTGAATTAAGGCATCAAATGGAAGAAGGAAGAAAAGTTGAAGGAATCATGAAGAAGCGGTATCTTGAAAAGGAAGAGAAACATCAAGTTGAGGTAAATATTCTAAAAGATAAATTAGATGAAAAGGATAAGCTCTTGCAATTTCAAGATAGTACTAAGATCTTGGATGATATTCTTAGCAGTCAAAGGTCTCCTGCCATCAAAATTGGTCTTGGTTTTCATGAATCTATTGAAGGTGAATCTAACCAAAGTAAGACAAGGAGATGAGAGGTCAATCCCATCAACAACCAAGGAAAGAAATTCTTCAAAGAAAATCATTCACTCCTAACTATGCAAGTGATAGTCAGTCATTTTCCCAAATTAATAATACTGAATGTTTTATATGTCATAATCTTGGCATGTTGCAGTGAGATGCAAAAGGAGAATGGTTCAAGACCATCACACAGAAAGATCATCAACTTCCGGGTACTTTAAGGGATATTTTTTTCCTGCAATATGTTTGGTCACAAAGCCATTGACTGCCACAGAAGAAATATGAAACATGTAAGATTTTATGCATGTAACAAGCTTGGACATATAGCAAAGGAATGCAGGAGAAAATATCGGGCACCATACCAAAAGGAGAAAACATAATCACACTCGAATATATGGAAGAAGAAGGAAGTACAGTCAGAAAAGTGTGGCATGGCACAGGGTACAGACTTGACAGACTCAGGAGAAGCCAAAAGTATGAAATTTCAATGTTCTAAATCTCATACGCAAGTTTCATGAAGACAAGTTGTGTATATACGCGAGTTGAAAGCTGCACAGTCACGTATATGTAGTTTGAGAAAAAATTTGTGGGACAGTCTCAGAAAACTGATGTGATATGATTCAGACAATTATCAGTTATCTTTTCTGTCGTAGATGAGTACAGTCTATGGATATTATTTAGAAGTGTTTTGATCCTAACAAGTTGTTGATAACTTGATGTATATCTTATTGATGATGATGCCTTGATGCTTCTTATTGATATATGCAATGATCAGATCTGACAGTGAACAGGTGGAACAAGTTCAGGGGGAGAACATGCTATGATTCTAACAAAGCATTGCTGGCATTATATTTAGAAGTCTTTTCAATGATGATGATGCTTATGTGACTAAAGTGTTTTGCTATGTGACGGTTATAAGTTTCACATGATGAAATCTCAGATGATACTTATATTGATTGGGGTTACATAGTTCAGATCAGATTTATGGATGATTGTGGATGAATTTTTGATGATGAATACAGTACATATATGTTGCTTACATGGTGATCTTCATAAGGACAAGGAGAAGTACAAAGCTTGAGTACACAACTTCATTAATTGATGATGAGCCACACATTCCTTCTATGTTGCTATCATTGTGCCTTCAAAGATGCATAAAAGGATTCCTATAGATCTTGGCTCTCACACGGTTGAGGATTGTTGTTGTTGATGATATCAAGAAATCTTGACAAATGACCATGAGCTCATGGCTTGCTAGATACATATTGATATCTCTTTGATGGATACATGGATGATTACTTAAGTTGCATATTGTTGGTTGGCCAAGAGAAGGGTGTTATTGCAGGTCGCATGAAGACATGGATATTCGAAGACATGGCTTACTTAGTCATATAATGATGAGGAGTTCTTACCTTCTGATGATAGGTTGATACTCACATATGTTGATTATCATGGTTGATGCTTATCAGATGTGGGATGTTCCCTAGTGATGATACATGATTGATATCTTGAAGGTTCTTGTGGAAAGATCATGCAGTTCTTGATAATAATGATCATGGATGATGTCTATGGTATTTTCACATACATATGATATGATATGAATGATTTGGTGCTACCGCTTGGAGATATGACATTTTCTTAGTTGATTCATGGAAGGTTATGGAAACGAAGCAAGTTGATCTTGATGAGATCAAAAGGATGAGTTGATATCTATATGCAGACATACTTTGTCATAAGTTGATGATATTTACATTGTCATATCTTGGGAACTAATGATGGACATATACAGATTGTTGGTCTTGATGCTATTGATAGATGCTTATGGAGCAGATCATACATGGTGTATGATAGTTGCTGAAGACTATCATGGTCTTATTTAGATATTTGGTCTCTGTTATAAATGTCATGTATGTAAAGATCATATCAAAAACCATAATTTGTCTCTGTCTGTTGTAGTCTTTTGATGAGTCCCTTTTGGTCATATGATGTAATTTGTACCCCCTCTATGCATGGGAAGGATGATGTAATAATTTCTATATTTTAGTCATGTATAAACAATTGATATATCCCCACTTGGTTGGGTGGATGAGTCAAGTTTGGTATATCCCCACTTGGTTGGGAGAATGGATGTATGTATGAGTCATTGATGATAGGAAGGTCAAACTCACATAGTTGAGTTATAGAGTCATGTTTTCTTCTTGAAAATATTTGCAGACTTTGCATGTGCTCAGGGGGAGCATGGATGATACAGTATATCTCAGCATGAACAAAGGGGGAGTTTTATCAGAGATTTCAGCATGTGCTTAGGGGGAGCATGATCAATGTTTATATTCAGTTGTTCAATTATGGAAGTCTTCTTTTTGGTCAGCCCTTTTCCCTTGATGTCAAAGGGGGAGAGTATTTTGGTGTTGCTTGTTATCTCTAACAGTTTCTACAGCTTTCAGTAATCAACACCAACATGGTTTCCATCAAGTCAAAAGGGGGAGATTGTTGGCATTACGATGCATGTGTTGTACTTGATGGAAACCCACTTGTAGCAGAACATCTCACTCGTATATGGTAACTAGATGAATCTACAAAAAAGATATCAGATGTGATAGAATGCATGACAGTAGTGTTTACAGATGTGATGAAAGATCACAGTATAGCAGGTATACAGCAAAGAACTACAGTTCAGACTACAAAGAATGAAGAAAGAGAGGTATATGCAGGTTCACCTTGACCAAGCTGTGTATACACACAGGTTCACTGTATACAAGTCGCGTATATGTACACACGCACTTTCACAGAAGGAAAAGCGCGTATACCTTGGGAAACTAAGTTTTGGTCCGAAATATTTGGTCCATGGTATTTTGATCCATGGTATTGGTCCATGGTATTTGGTCTGAGGTATTGACCCTAGGTATTTGGTCCTAGGTATTGGTCCTAATTGGTTTTGGTCCATGGTATTGAGAAAGGCCTAAAACTATAAAAGGAGGAGAAGATCATTAGGCCAAGGCAGACAAGCATTGAATATTTGATAAAGGGAGAGATCCAGTATGCAGGTTATGGGTTTATGATGCTCTACTTGATCTGAACCAAGGATGAACCTTAGCGGTTGATGGAGGACAAGATCTAACGACGGATCGGGATCTTAAGGCTTGGAATGAATTATATTTATATGGTTTGATCATGTTTATTCTAGATCCGTATACTGACGCATGTGTTGTTCTATAAATATTATGATCTAGGTATAACTAAAGTCTGGAATAGCTACAAAATTATGAATGAATATTTACAGATGTATACGCTGGTTGACTTTGGTAAAAGCGCGTATACACGCAGGTTCGACACATCGAAGCAGCGTATACCTTATGAACTATGATGTTTGAAGTTACAGTTGGTTCTGGTTGTTGATGCAGAGTTCTGGGTTTTTGCTTTATGTTCTGGTGACTGCATTCTAGTAACAGTGTTCAGATTGATTGATTGTGATTTGCTTTAGTGATAATGGATGAGATCTAATAATGGATCAGTATCATGATGACTTGTCATTATGTGATCTGATGGACTAGATCTGGTTGCTAACACATGTATTATCCTTTATATGTGATGATCTGGGTATGTCTGTAGTCGGGAAGAGCAATGAAGTTATAAGTAAGTATTTGCAGATCTATACGCTGGTTCGCCTTGATGAAGTTGCGTATACACGCTGGTTAGGCTCTTCCAAGTTGCATATACACTCTGATGTATGGTTTTGAGGTTACAACAGGTTTTGAATGATGATGCAAATCAGTGTACTGGTTACAGTGATCTCTCTGTTCTAGTTGATTTGTTGAATTTGATTAAAGTATGAATGAATGTTTGATTCAGTTGTGTCAGAGATTCATGGATTGATTGATTCAACTGTGGTTGATTCATAAAGCGAGGATTGAGTTTCAGTGATTAGTTGATGCAGATGTATTTGATGGTTGTATTACAATGGTGATTGATTTTGAGCTTCAATGTTGTTGATGGGTCCAGTATGAAAATTGGATGAAACGTGGCCTTCAGATTATGATGTTGTGTTCCAAGAGTATCCAGTATGAAAATTTATGAAACGTGGTACCTAGAGGAAGAAAGAAGGTTGTAGCCTTCTGTAGGTCGACACCTACGTGCTAGTAAACATATCGGCTAGTACAAGAGCTAGGGGGTTGTAGCTCCCTTCCAGTAGAAGCTGGAGAACGAGAGAAGGTTGTAGCCTTCTATAGGTAGAAGCCTGCGTACTGGTATGAGTCTGCACCAGTACAATGTTGTAAACAGATTTTCTTATTATTAAAAGAAGACAGAGACGACAGCAGCAGGTGGTTTTTACCCACATTGGGTTTCCACCTTACATCTTGGTGTTCATGTGTGTTGCTTATGTGTGATGGTTCTTTCTGTTATTAACTGCACATGGTTACTGTTTAATGTTTAATAAAGTATTGATGCTCAGATTAAAGATCAACATATGATGAATTAACTGAATCATTAGTTTGTTGGATATACGCTTGTTTCCTTAAACACAGTTGTGTGCACACGCGGGTTACCTTCATTGAAGTAGCGTATATGAAATTGAGTATGAAAAGAAAAATATTATTGACTTGACTAATACTGATTCACCCCCCCCCCCCCCTCAGTATTATTTCCAACACTAACTGTAGTCTTTATGTTGACTGATAGGCCTTTTGAATCCCAGTATTGAACTTCATCCTCCATCCACTACAAACCCTAGGTTTCTTATATCATTATCCATTAGATTCTTATTATAGGATCCTTAGGGGGGATTTAGCTTAAGATATTTAGGTTACTTCATGTCTAAGACCTACCAAGGAAGCTCCCTTGTGTTGGATTGTGTCCTTCACTAAAGAGATGGAAGTAGTTGTTGAAGTGACAATGGGTAACATTATTGTATGTTGAATGCCGTCTAGATTGCTTAATGAGGTTTTGCATTAGGTGCCAGATTTTGTTTTAACATGACCAACATAGAGAATTATACAACAAAGAGAATATTTTTCTCATATCATGAATGTGGAAAACGTTGGCATGCATTTTTGTTATGCTTCATGGAATTCACACATTGTGTACAAAGTGAGCAAAATTTGAGTATGTTTTCACATATACAATTTTACAACTTAAATTAAATACATGAAAATGTAAAAATGTGTTAAATGAAAAAATACACCTTATCAAAATTTATTAACTCAATTTGGCTAACAAATATACCCTGAGCATGCATTTTAGTGAAGCAAGGAAATTTTCATCAATTCTAGTGAAAAGGACAAAATTTGTTGACTTTGTATATTATATTCTAGCAGAATGAGTTGTATTTGGGAATTTTGACGTGTGTGTGTGTGTGTGTGTGTGTAACAGCACATTGATATACATGTTTCCAGGTATACCTTTTTCAAAAGCACACTTATATCAAACTTGGTATTCATTTTTCTAAGCCCACTCACATAGTTTTGTAGCTTCTTTTAACAATGAACTTGGAATTCTTGAGAAATTGATGAAAATTAACATTAAGAATATCAAAGGTTTTAAGTTGAATGTGAAAAACAACATCAATGATGATTAAGCAATAAAGGCGTCTAAGTAGGTATAAGCATAGCAATAGGTGTGGGCTTATATTTTTCCCCTATTATATCATAAAGTGGAAGAGTAAAATCTTCTTGTGCTTTGAGACCCCATAATAGTAGTAGAGAATGTGCGAAATTATTAGAGTATGCATGTGTTTGACTGCAATGTTAAAGGGAAAATTTGTGCATTTGGAGATGAATTGAGGAAATGTAAGATGCAAGCTATGTGCTTAGCATAGAAAATTATAGACCAATGAGAACGTTTTCCTTGTCTCATGCATGTGGAATTTTGTGATGCATTTTTGTTAGACTTCAATGACTTTGCATATCATATAATAGTGTGTGTAATTTCAATAGTTTTTAACAAATATAATTTTTAAAACTCAAATTCAATACGTGAAAATGTAGAAACATGTGAAATGAAAAATACAAATTCTCTAATTTGAATCATTCAATCTGGCCAAAAAGTAACATTGGACACATTTTAGTGAAATAAGTCAAATTTCTTTAGTTTTAATGAAAAAAACAAAAATTCCTCACTTGGATTATGACATGTGGGTTTTTTCAACAACACAAAAATATACAAACAACTTCTATCACTTTTTCAAAAGGAAATTTGTACAAAACTTGGAGTGCAATTTTCTAAGTCCACCCACACAACTTTGTACTTTGGTTTAACAGTCGACTTGAATTCTCTGGGAAATTAATGAAAATTCAACATCCTTGGCATATTTTTATAAATACCATGAATATCAAGGGTGGTAAATTGAATTTGAAAATTTAGGTTAGATGAAATCCCAAAAGCCAATGATCAAAACATAAATTTGTTGTTTCAAAAATATTTGATACATTTTCTTAAGACTTGAATTAAAAATACAAAGGGTATTGAAGTGTTATTATTTTGCAACTTCAGTTGCAAGAAGGGTTTGTAATGTCTTTTTCGAGTGGAAAGGGACTAGCCACCTCCTAGCGTAACATTGTTTCAGGAAAGAAGTTCCTCTAGATCACTACATGTATCTAACAATACCAACTTAAGAAGGAATTAATACCAGAATTTGGCATCCAAAGGTAAACAACCTCAACTTAGGTTGACTCAATTGATTAGAATGATCAAGGGAAAGATGTAGGGAAGCAGAAGAAAACCACTTTGTGCATCCCCCGGGCAGAGAAGATCCTTAAATTTGAGATAACCTCTCCCAAAATAAGGGAGAAAATCCAACATATGTAAGACCACGCCTTGATCAGTAAATTTCTATGACTCTAGCCCTCTAAATGAGTCTTACTGTGGTGGATTAGGAAATATTGGCAACCAAAAAGAGATGTTGAGCTTAAACTAAGATCAAGAGAGTTTTTCACTCCTACTTTTTACAATGTAGAGGAAAAAAATAGAATTTTTCAAAATGGACATACTTCTTTAACTCAAGTTGGCTCTATCTTTTCCTATGAAAGGAAAGATTATACCCGAACAAAAAGGAATTTTGCATGGCCTTTGTATGGATTAGGTTATACTCGTTACCTCAATCATTTTCAGATCCTTAAATTTTGGAAGGCATAACAATGCATTGGGATCATTTGTAATGTGTCTGGAGGCAACAAAAATAGGGGAAATATGCATCATTCACAAAATATGTCTATACATGAATATATCACAACATTTACCAACTCGCATTTTCCACAGTTACCAAGATAATATTTTGGACTAGCTAATTAATTGTAAGCATATTCCATTCATATGTCATTAATTCCATGAACATGGCCACTTGTTCATAGATTTCCCTCTAAATAACATTCAAGCAAGATTGAAGCCTTAATTAGAGAAGGACTCGGAGAGTTTGACAAGGGTCTCTAACATAAAGAGAACAAACTGAAGGGATTTTTTTAACTAAACAATAAATAATACTAAATGGAGTAATAAGTATGATGCTCTTAATAATTTGGAAGATAACCCATCCAGTAATGAACAAGAACATCAAAAGGAGCCACCTAGTAATAAAAACAACCAAGGAGACAACTTAAGGACATTTACTCAGTGGAAAGAAAGGGAGGAACTAGGAGAGGTGAATCACTTATAGAATGTAGAGATGTTTTATGAACCAAAAGATGATATAGAGGTTGAAGCTAGAGAGGAGGTGGAACTAGAGTAATTAAACATGCAAGTGTTAGCGGTGGCCCAAGAGAATTAAGATCCATCAAACATCCCATACAAGGAAGTTGAACTTATCTCAAAATATTACTTCTATCCACAGAGGAAATTTTATTAGAATAGTAAAGTTAAAGTGATCCTTGGCTCTTCTTCCCTAAGTGTTAAAAAATCTAATAACAAAGAAAATGTGGAACTCAATAAGGAGGAGGAAAAGAGAGGTGGAAAACCAAATTGGAAATTAATTTAATAGATTATTGAAAATTGGTTATCTCAATTAGGATCAAGGTGATGATAGACTGCTACAAACCCACTCCTCCTAATCAATGATGAAAGTGATCATTTGGAATATAAAGGAATTTGGGTTTTCGATTTTCCATTCTTTTCGCCACTTAAAGCACCTCTTCTTAGTTCTTTCCTCATGTGTTGTCATCCATTCACTTCCTTTCTTACATGGTTCTCCTGTGAATGCATTGTAATGATCCTAAGAATTCTAAGTAGTACATTAATGTCATTTTCTTTTATTTTTAATAGATTAAAGAGGATTAAACTTGATTTTACTAACGATGGTTTTTCTCAGTCAATTCCTATAACTTATATGCAGGTCCAGTAACAAACCTCTAAGGTTGTAATATCTACGCAACTCTATGGAAAATTTATAGACATGAGTTTTTCTCCTAACATCGATGACATGGTTCCATGTTGTTTACTTCACACCCAGGTCAATTCTAGAAGCCTTCAGGTAATGGTCTTGTGCTAGGCAGAACTGGTCCATCATAATCAGGTGTGATTTATGGGCAAATGAAGTATAATTTGGAAAAATAAAACATGGGTTTTGTTCAGGACATCCCAATTAGGTTACCCACGATAATTTCCTCTAGTTTTGGATATATCATTAGTTCTTTCAAGGACATGTTTCTAGTTTCACCATTGACCAGCGACGCCCCAAACTGACTTATCAGTTAGACAAATTCACTTGAACAAGATATTATCAGAATATCTCATGCCAAATAGACCCCATATGATTAGATGTTTAGCTAATAATGTATCAAACCAATCATGTGTAGATTAGTCATGATTTAGCATACAATTTTTGGGGAGTTGGTTCCAATTCGCCCCTAATATTTTCTGTATAAATTCAAGAGAAAAAACCCAAGATTGGGTTTGTTGAAGGGGGAGATTATGTCATTGTGTTCATGATTGTGGGATGATTCCATGTGGTGACCACTAGTATCAAACTTTCTTGCATCATTTATAATGTAAAAGATTGTGGTTTTTATAATATAATGATGGTGTCGGGTTTCATTATTTATTATTCTTAAGCTCTTTCTCTCTGTGATCTAGTTTAGCAGAGGAAACGAGATGGTTGGCTTGGGACCACCAAATAGCCTATTACTCCCTTGTGTATTTCTTTCTTAAATTAATATATCTGAGTGTGAATAATTTTGATTTGGAGGTGTGGTGTGGATTTAAGTTAGATATGTATTTGTTTTCCAAATCTGAAGCTTGAAAGGTTATGATACTATGATGATCTTGTTGGCTTGTCCTGTTTAATATGATTTTTTTAATACAAGATTAAATGCATGAAATCTAAATTTTAGAAATGATCTGAAAGGTTGAGTGATAGTTCGTCTCCTTAAAGTCATGTCATTATATGAATACTAAATTTATTTGTGAATTCAGCGATTTGGAGAATTCCTACAACTAATGTATTTTAATTCATCACGACAAAATGATCTTGGTTGATTTAGGGTTTTGTAGCCTTTGATTTATAATCTGATCTTTTTGGTTTAAAACATTTTGGGTTGCAGTCGTCGAATGATAATATAAAGTTTTCACTAAATAGATTTGAGTGCTTGAGTCTTATCTTTATCTATTGAAATAACTGTAGAGGGTTCTTTGCGCATTATATTCTTCACTAAATCTATATATAAGCCATGGCACAATGAGATTTATTTGAACCTTGTATACATATTGTATAGAAGTTCATTATAACTATAGGTGTGAATCTATACTATAATCCAATCATTTATGTAATCTTTGGTAACAAGGAAGGCTTTGAATTTGATCATCTACAACAATTTGCTTCTATAGTTATTTGTTGTGCTCTATTTTGAATCATCATAAAAGAGATATTTACTATATTTTGTGAAGTTGATGTATGTTGTTTGTTGAAGCGGGTGTTTTTAGTATATAATAACAAGCTACTTCATCTATTTTGTATTCATATCATGCAAGAGATATTGAATATGATATAACCTTGGGGAAGGTATTATACTAATCACCATTATCCTTTGGTAGAGGGTGGCCACATCGTTGCTTAGTGATTATGTTTAATCAAGCTTGAACTCTTTATTTTATGCCTTGTGCTCATAGATATTATAGAGAGATATTGAGTCCCTTTGTCCAATGGAGAACTAAGTGAGATATTAGATCAACCATCCCAGGAGGATCCATAACCAATAACTCATTTATTTATTTCTTGTCTTCATGGAGACCATAGTGAATCTTGAGTCTCCTTATCCATTGGAGAATTGAGTGAGACCTTAATCCAACCATCCCAAGAGGAGCCAGTAGGAAGAACTCGGTGTTCCTTTAGTGGGAGTCTTTTAATTGATTTCAGTAGATGATGTTGTTCTCTGTGAGATTTTCCTAGTTAGATAAATAGATAGCTTAACAGGTCTTTGTGGTTCCCATCTGCGCACAAATTGTGTAGTGTCTCTAAGTCTATGACCCCAAATTGACAAAGTAAATGTTGATTAATATTTTTCTCAATTATTCCACCCAACAATGGGGTTTATATAACAAGATAAAACATAGACTTCTTAAGGAAAAATTAAGTTAGAAAATCCAACTTTAATCATGATGTAAGAGACTAAATGTATAGACGAGCAAGTTCCCAAAAAATTTCAAGCTATATGAAAATGTTGTTGCTATATAGAAATGAATGATAGGGGGCATCGATAGGTATGTCAATCTCATGGGATTCAGTCATCCTCAAACCCTTTGATATTTTAGCAACAAACAAGACCATTACAAATAAGTTCCAGAAGATAGGATTGGAAAATGTGGGCTATATTACCAATGTTTAAAAAAAAAATTGAGAATCATTCAAAAAACTTACGAATGTAGAGGGGAATATAGCAAGTAATTGGAGGAAAGTCAATTTAATCAAATCATGAGTGGAAAATAAGGGAGGCATACATCGAATAAAGGAAGAATCCTATATTTTTAGAGAAATGATTGACACTTTAAACTTGCAGATATGGAAATCACTAATGGACTATTTACATGGAATAATCAATGTGGAGGAAATGCCTTGGTATCATCCAATCTAGATAGATTTATAGTTTTAGAATCTCTACTTGACATAGGAATGAACATTGAGACCACAATCTTACTAAGTCACAAACCAAATCACTAGTTCGTTTTTCTAAATATAAATTGGAAAGGAATTCCACTCAATGACTCTTCCAATTTGAAGCATTTTGGGTTTAGCATCACTCCATCAAGGAGAATATTGAGAAGTGGAAGGGGTAAGCATCGATTATACAAGAAACAATAATGTAAATTTATGAACAAAGGTTAACGAATATCACACAATTTTTGAAATATTGGAACAAATAAGAACTTGGAAACATTCATGAAGCCAAGGACCATCTCGGTAAATAAATGTATGAGGTGCAACATTAAATTATAGTAGAAGCAAGAAAAAAAGACTTGGAGAAAGATAAAAAATAAGATTGTAGCAATGTGGGAGGAAAAGTAGACTACAGAGGAAATTATTTGGATGATATAGAAATCAAGGGTAAAGTGCTTAAAGGAAGGAAAAAATAATCATTACAAGGAAGATACCCTTTAGCGGAGGTTTGTGTGGACGCCCCCATAAAAATATCCCAAAAATATGTTTGTAGCAGAGCTCTCTAGTGAAGATGGGTTGGCGGATGTTTTAGCAGATGTTTTTTAACAGTGCGTCTGTAATACCATAAATACACCAGTGCATTATATAATCATATGCATTGGTGCTTAACAGCATATGGTGCACCATGACAGATTTTTTTATAAAAAATAAATAAAAACGTAACGATGTGTTAAGTACATAATGTGCACTGATGCGTATAATATCTGATAGCACAGAAAAGGGTGGAATTAAATATTAAAAAAAAATAGGTCATAAAATTCCTTTTTCCTTGTCTGGTGTTATACTCTTACAACTTCCTAGTGCTAAACAAGTACGTGAACACCCCGACGTGTAACCAACATAGAGTATCAATGCTTACTAGAAAGTGGTGCACAGTTGCAGGGTTATATTTTATAAAAATAAAAAACAACAATGCACTACCTATATAAAGTGCACCGGTGCGTATACTACTCGATAGCACTAGATAAAGATTAAATTTAAAAAATGTCGGTCATAAAATTCATTTTCACCATTTCGATGTTATACTCAAATAATGCACTAGTCCTCTTAATGTATTTAAACGCACCAAAGTGTAAACGACAAGGTGCACCACGATAGGGTTTTAATTAAAAAATAGTTGTGTGCTTAGGCACGTGCACGCAAGGGTGAAGTTAACCTAGCACACCAAAACAAGGTTAAATAAAAAAAATATACTGACCATAAAAAATCATTTTTACCATTTGTAGTGTTATAGAGCTCTCAAGCACCAGTGCTACTCTTTCCTTTGTCAAGCACCTTGTTGTCAGTGCTTCCCTTGCTTTCCATCCTTCCGTCAGTTGCTCAATGTGTTGCTTTCGAATTTTCTAAAACGATGCTCAAATTTGTTTTTTTCATTTACGTAGTAACCATGCCTCTCTGACGAGAAAATGTCCAGGTAATGTCCATGTTTCTCTTTAATTTATCTTTTTAGTGGAGTATAATTGAAAATTAGGTTTAAAAAGCCATTGTTTAAAAAAAAAATATTATGTTGTGTGTTCGACTGGTTTGGCTCCCTCCAACAGTGGTGAATCCTGTAAATTTACACGATGCACCACAAATCATTGCATTCTGTTAAATATTGCAGTTTTGTAGTGCGCTTGGTAAATTGCCACGCACCGTGAAAGTTGTAATTGTTGTTGTGGTGCGTCAAGTAAAAGTTACTTCCCAGTGCATTCATTTTTACCAAATGCACCACATGCATAAATATTTAAAAAATAGGGCTCAGTGCATTTGTTAACGTGAACGTTCCATTTCAGTGTGAAAAGGCTATTCATACACATCGGTGCGAGTTGTATGTCGACACACCACGTCGAGAAATAAAAAACCAATTTTTAAGCGGTGCGTTTGGTAAATTGATACACACCGGGAAAGTTATAATTTTACCGCGGTGCGCCTAGTAAAAGTTACTTCTTAGTGCATTTGATTTTACCAAACACAACACATGCATAAATATTAAAAAAATATAGCTCGGTGCATTCGTTAACCTAACAGTTCTGCTTCAATGCGAAAAGGTTATTAATATGAATCGGTGTGTATTATATGTCGACACACCACATTGAGAAATAAAAAATCCAATGTTTAAGTGATATGTCAAGTAGTTGTACGCATCGTTGTTGGTGCTTTAGTGGGTTTTTTGGTGCACCATTCCCGGTGCTTTACTATTTTTTTAATGCACCGAGGATTTTTTTTATTATTGAGAGTTATATTTCCATTTTTATAAACACATTTTTAATTTAATAAATAAAAAATTGTTTTATGTATGAGGCTAATGTATTTTATATGTCAATCATGCAACAAAGGCATCAATAAAGGGAGGAGCAACAACAGTAGGAGCAATTGGTGGACCAATACAATGTGGTCTAACCATGGAAGGCACAAGAGGGGGAGCGAGATTTATACCCTCTCCCTATTACCGTAGCGACCCAAGTCTTCTTCAAGAATGTAGGCATCCTTAAGTACTATGAGGAGGCTACGTCCTTGAAGGGGCACTCTAGGTTGTTGGTGCAACTAATCTATCGGTGGGATGCCCACAAACAGGCTTTCTGTGTCAGTCCTAACATGCGGTATGGGCCCACTTAGGAGGACATACATTTCATCATTGGCCTATCGAGGAGAGGAGAGGATTTTCCCCAATTCCTTAATGTCCCTCATGGTGTTGCAGCAAATATTTAGCTTGTCTACTCTCAGAGATATGTCGAGGATCATTTAGTGTGTGCAGCGAATTTTTAGGTGTATGGTGAACAACTATGGATCGCTTCTTTTGGTGCATAGGAGGTTAGGTTCCTCTCACAATTGGTGAGTACCATTGCACACTATATTAGTGATGGGTAGCACATTAGTTTCCCTCTTTTTTTTATGTCGATTCTTTGGTGTAGAGGCCACGATGTATTAGATGGTCTGCCATTTTTTGAGGTTGTTTTGCATGGCTTTATATAGATTTCATGATATGATACATGGGAGTATGTACTTCCCTTTTGCATCAGAGATTTTTTTTATTTTTTTAGAGGTTTCCAGAGACAAGGCTTAATTTTGACCATAGCCCTCCTAGGTCAATGATTGAGGTGCGGATGCGCATGTGGGGCAAGATGACGCCCACGGGTGGTCTACCAGAGTATCTGGCCAGGATTTCCACTGAGGCACTATGGCTACTAGATAATGAAGACGACAACATGTTTGTATTAGTGTCATATCCTTATGTGGGGATGGATTGGAGACAATGTCTCAACATCCTCTTCACATCAGATGAGCCTGTAGATGATAGAAGTAATATTAGTGTTTTCTTTAAATTAATCTAGTTTCATTTTATCGTCTTAATTAATTAGAATAAAGGTTTATTGTAGCACGTTCTTTAACTTGTTTTATTAAATTGTTTAATGAAATTGTCTGATTATAGTTGTGTAATATATATTTTGTAGACATTGGTAGTTTCATTGGGGACATGCCTCCTCCACCGCCAGAGGGAAATGCGGAGATGGTTGAGGCCACGCAGGGTGAGGCACATCCTCATATGGACGCAAGAATGCGGGCACGTAGGGTTGGTCTCAGATTCTGGATGGACTACTTTGACTGAATCTCTGGATTGTTGGTTAAGGAGGGAGTCATATGCGTCATATCGTCGAAGCTACTAAGCTACTAACAAACGAGGAGGGATCATGGGCATGTAGCAGATATATATGAGTCTTCACAAAGTACTACCCCATCATATCATGATGATCGGGGTGATGATCCTTCTGGTGATGAGGGTGTTGATCCTTCAGATACGTAGTCTTCACCAAGATGTACTATCCCATCAGATCATGATCAGGGTGTTTGTGATCCTTGTGGTAGTACTCCACCTCCTCATCATTCACCTCATGATCACCCACTACTTCCTCATGTGTTTTATTCTCAGAGAGCATATGAGCCACCTTCTCCTCCACCTCATATTTCAAATATTGAGGTAGTTGATCATCCATCGTCTTCTACTATGTACTAGACTACCACTACTATTGTTGCATCGTCTTTTGCTACACTAGACCACGCTGCCACTGCTATCGTTGTATCAAATATTTCACTTGATCATGTATTTATTTGGCTCGTTTGTGTTTGTATACATATATATATGGTACATTTCTTTTGTTCATGTCGATGTACTTAATTTATATGTTGGTGTTGATGTGTATATTGTTAGGTCATGTTAGATATATTCATTTAATGTGCTTGCAGATAGATGTGTATGTGATAGCATTTATTTGACATGAGATGTATATTTGAGTATGTGTATGTGATGTTGTTAGATTACAATGTTTTTGTTTTGCTAGATGTGATCATGATGATGATGCCCTGTTAGATTATTAGATTTGTGTGCTAGCTAATGATGTTTATATGTGATAGAGGTGTATTTAATTAGATGATGTTAGCGAAATTGAATGTGTATTTTAGATGATAGTTGATGGTTTAATGATAAGAATTTGAATGTCGACTATTTATTTGTTTAATTGCTAATATGGTTAAGTCTGTTTAATTTCCTAATTTATTAATCAGAACTAGATGTAAAGGTTTAGTATATTTTATTGTTATAATATGTGTGTTGTTTAATGATTTTAAAGTTTTTTTTTTTTTATAAACATTATGGGTTATTTGTTAATGTTTAATGTTTAGTTTTAAAAACCTTATGGGTTATTTGTTAATGCTATTTATAGGTTAATTATATATAAACCTAGGTTTATATACCCATAATGTTTTTAAAACTAAACATCAATAGTTAAGAAACAAGCCAAATTAAAAACAAAACAAAAAAACAAAAAAAAAAAAAAGCAAAACAAAACAAAAAACAAAACAAAACTAAACAAAATAAACAAAATAAAACTAAACTAAACTAAACTAAACTTTAAAATCATTAAACAACACACATATTATAACAATAAAATATACTAAACCCTTACATCTAGTTCTGATTAATAAATTAGGAAATTAAACAGACTTAATTTAACCATATTAGCAATTAAACAAATAAATAGCCGACATTCAAATTTTTATCATTAAACCATCAATCAAATATTAATCGCTCCATGCATCCACGCTCTCTCTTCTTAAACTTGCAATTGACAGCCCTGATGATGGACTCACCTAGTTAGTCTGAAACGTTGGTTTCAAAACAATAACAGGTTCTTCCATACTTCTCAATATTAAACAAATATGTTAAACTTTTAATTTTTAAATTGTAAATTACACAATTGGAAATACTTAGTTTTTAAGTATAAAAATGTTTCCACGAAAAAAAAAAAAACAAACAAACAAACAAACAAACAAACACACAAAACAAAACAAAAAACAAAAACAAAAAACAAAAAACAAAAAAAACAAAAAACAAAAAAAAAAACAAAACAAAAAAAAAACAAACAAACAAACAAACAAAAACAAAAAAAAACAAACAAACAAACAAAAACAAAAACAAACAAACAAACAAACAAACAAACAAAAAACAAACAAACAAAAACAAACAAAAAAACAAAAAAACATGTAAAAGCGTTTGTGAATCTTACCAATTATATAAAATTCCAAAAAGGCGAATAAAAAACAATATAATTAACGAAATAAAAGAAACTAAAACATACCACAATGGTATAAATGATAAAATAACACAAGTACATATCACTCTCTATTGTCATCACCCTGATTATCTTCCTCACTTGGCATGATAACATTGTTGTTCTCAAAAATATGTTTTGATCTAAATTTGTGTCCTAATACAAACCACCAATCCCTATCCAACACATTTGGATAAAAAAACACTTGGTTGCAGTGTTTGGGGAAAGCATAAGGCTCCCTAGATTCATGCCGCATCTTTCCAGATTTGATAGGTATCAGCCCACTATCGTCATCTGCCTTTACATTATTCCGATCAAAAGTGTCCCACCACTTGCACCTAAAAATAACACATTGGAACGAACAAAAGTCCACTTCAATGATCTCTTATATCTTTCTGATGTAACCTAACATCCCATGTATTAGGCTTTGATCGCAGTGGCTAGCACAACTAGATTGGTCAAACTCGGCTTCCACTCCATAGTCTTGTGTCATGCATCCGTCATCAGCATCCTCCATGTCAAAATGATGTCCATATGACTACATAGATGGGAACAAATGCACCTATCAAAAAGTGAAAAAATCTCAGTGACATGTGTCTAATAACCTAAACATAATTAAAATATAAAATATAGATGTCACAATTCAAAGGTGCATTATGAAGTTAAAATTTTACAAAAAGAGATTATTACCGAGATGTTGCACCCAATCCCTATGTTTAGCACATCCTCCTCAGGTAATGACCAAATGCATTATATTTCTCTCTAACTTAATCAGCAACCCAATTTTTAGGGCATGTCATTGGCATATTTTATTTTAAATGATCAAGATAAGGCATGCTTTTTTCATTCGGCCTTCTGAATACTTTCTTTTCACTATTATATTTCCTCCTCTTTTGTTTGTATAATGTGACCCACAGTTGTGTCGCTTCTGAATTGTAAAAAAAGAATCTGTTGATGCCTTCAATTTCAGAATTCGTTGATGAAATCAAACCAACATATATAGTACGTATGAGATCAAAATATATTGCATTAATTATGAAGCTCAGTGTGAATAGTTACTATGTAGAAAATTGACAAATGATAAGTCACTTATTATTTATCATGCACATTTTTTTTCCATTCTTTTGGAGAAGCTCCCCTTCTCTTTTGCCTTCATCCCTTTCGTCGTCACAAATCACTGCACCTAGTGTGTTTTCGATCTGCTTAATGTACTCACTAAAATAATAGAAAAACTCATGTGATATGTACCCCTCTGCCATAGACCCCTCGAGTTTTTCTCTTTTTCCAACAAAACTTTTCAATTTCTTCATTTACCTCTCTAATAAGAACATCCAACAATAAGAAACCACCCCAACTAATTCAATCTCAACTACTAGGTGAATTAGAAGATGAACCTGCAAGTCCATGAAACTCGTCGGCAATTCCTTCTCAAACATGCAAACAATCTCATTTATCTCTTGATGTCACTGTGGAATTCTAGACATATGAATCTCTTTTGATGTGATCGAACTTACATATGCAAATAATTTAGATATGGCACACCGTAGGTCTTGCGGGAAGTCATGGTTTCACACACCCACGTACAAGCAGAAGATAATGATACTGCAAAATAAATATTTACAAAAATTAATTGTATTTTATCCCATTGCATAAAAATAATAATAAATAATAAAATCATGTTTTTGACATACGTACTCTTAGAAGGTTCAAATGGTCATGCGATTTCAACCCCGACAAATGGTCTTCCACATTGAAGCAACGTCGTAGCGAAGGCCCATATAAAGAAGAGAACCCCACACCCATTATAACTTCCTTTTCCAAATAAACATCATATTTCTTTAAATTCCATGGGACATCACTTTCTTTGAATGACCAAGAGGGACCAACCTCTCCTCTACTTTCTTGTCTTGGCCAATGTTTCCTTTTAGTTTTTGAAGAAACAAGATCTCTCCTAACAACCAATGTGTCATTTTATTTCGATGATATGTGCCTTCATAAAGAAGATGAAACATTTTTAAATATATGCATGGCATCTAGTAAGTGGGAAACCTTAGGATTCTCCCAATATGGGAGCTCCTAAAGGACAGATTTCCTTTTCATCCCAATGGGAAATTTCTCAACATAGGTGTCAAAGAAATTAAGAATTATGGATCATCGAACATATGCTCCCCATTTTAATCAAACATTTTTTCTAATCTCCTTCTCCTTCTCTCTCATATGCTCTAATTCATTCGTTTGATGTCATTATTGCGATCCTTTGGGTTCTCTCTAGTTTACGATTGAAAGTAGATGTTTCTCGTCTATAATGGTGTTCTTCTAGGAGGAATACCTTGGAGTTGTCATACACTGGCATTCGTAGGTGGTTGGACCACCTAGCCTTCAAAGAAGGTCCAAAACATTTACATCCATGATACCCTTTTGTTACAAGACTTGCGAAATTATTGTATAATATAGGGAATGTTAGCAATCATGAACACCAAAACAATTGTAGCGAATTAAATTAATATACAATGAAATAGTTTTGTTACGTATATAAATAAATCAATAAAAATGTAATTTACCATAGGAAACTCCTAAGCCTAGATAATAATGTATGGTGTAAGCACATATGTCATACAACGTAAAACCCCTCTCTGTTGTGATGGGCCTTGATACATCGTATACATGTATCCCTTCTGAAGCGGAAAACTATTTGCTCACTTTTTTAATTTGCAGATACATTTGACATGTAATATATATATATATATATATATATATATATATATATATATAGATTTATAAAATATGAATGATTACAAGGCTTGTGGTGGTGCTCCATAAATAGGAGTTGAATGGCCATGCCTATTCAGAGACATATGTTCGTTGGGACTATTGTCTCTTTGTTTAGAAAACTTAATGATTCAAAAATAATTATTCACGTACTATTTCATTAATTAAAATAATTTTTAAATATCTAATTTTTATGAATTTTAAATTCATAACATTGCCTTCCCCTTAAAAATGCTTTGTCCTCAAAACATGGGTAACGTCTAGTGCTGCTGAAGAAAATGTTCTGACTCCCAGGTCGAATCCTCCTCTGGTAATTTCTTCCATTTAATGAAGTATTCCTTTATTATCTTGGACCATAGTGCTTTCTCCCTGGTAGCGAGTATACCTTCAGGTTTGAGGATGATTCTTCCTTCTTCATCAGTCTTTGGTATCTCAGTTTGAGCTATTCAGTTTTTCCCAAGTGCTTTCTTGAGATTTAATACATGGAAGGTATTATGGATTCGACACTTCTATGGAAACTTCAATCCATAGGCTACACTACTTTTTTTATTATTATCTGATACGGCCTATAATATTTAGGTGATAGGGTAACTTTCCCCTTGTTGTTTTAATGATAATTGCTTATAAGGTTGGAGCCTGACAAAGACCCAATCTCCTTCTTTAGACTCCCTTTCAGTGTGATGTCTATTGGCATGTTGTTTCATTCTATTACGTGCCATCATTATATTCTCTTTTAATAAGTTAATGATCTTTTGGTTTTCTTCTAAGTGGTTTTTGACTATTAGAACCCTAGAATTGACTAGTGCAAAATCCTTCCATCTGGGTGGTTCGTAACCATAGAGAGCTTGGAAAGGTGTCATTTTAGCTGATGTATGGTAGGTGGTGTTATACCACCACTCCACCAGGTGTAGCCACTAAGTCCACTTATTCTATTTATTAGTGACAAAGCAACGAAGATATGTTTCCAAGCACTTATTCACGACCTCAGTTTGACCATATGTCTGGGGATGATAAGTTGAACTCATGTTGAGAGATATTCCTACCTAGTGGTAGAATTCCTTCCAAAAGTTACCCTTGAATCTTGCGTCTCTATCACTTACTATGACTTTGGCGAACCCATGCAGTTTGTAGATGTTTTTACAAAACATATCCGCAATTTTCTTAGTTGTGTATGTTTTTTTTATGGAAATAAAATGGGCATATTTAGTGAGTTTATCGATTACAAAAAATATCTTGTCCTTACCGTGAGACGTAGGTAGTCCTTCTATGAAGTCCATTGAAATCTCTTCCCATTTCTGGTTGGGAATGTGTAGTGGGTGTAACAACCCTGGGGTTGGAATATTTTCACTCTTATTCCTTTGACAAATATCACATTCTGCAACATATTTCTGAATTTCCTTGCTCATGCCCTTCCAATAGAATGACTATCGAATGTTGTAGTAAGTCTTGTAGAATCTGACATGTCCGGTTGCGGGTGAATTGTGAGATTCCTTTAAAATCTTCATCTTAAATTTGGATGATGGTGTTAGGTAAATTCTACCTTTGTACCATATTATGTCATTCTTCCACTCGAAATTGATATATTGGTTGATGTTTTTAATCATAAAGTCACAATCCTCATCCTTGGCATATTCGGCTAGTATTTCGTCCAGCCATTCCGGAAAACTACCATGGTAGCACATGTTGTGTTGTCATCATCCTTACGTGAGATTGCATCAGCTACGACATTCTCCTTCCCCTTCTTGTGCAATATTTATAGGTCGAAATTTGACAGCTTCTCCATCCACTTCTGTTGTTCAGTTGATAATGTCTTTTGCTGAAGTAAGAATTGAAGATTGTTGTGGTTGGTTTGGATTGAGAATTTACTCCCAAGAAAGTATTGGCACCACTTTGTTAAAGGATGTATGATGGTGAGCATCTCCTTTTGGTATGTTGATTTCAAATCTTCTCATTTATTAATTTGCCTGCTTTCAAATTCCATTGGGTGGTTATCCTGCATTAATAAGGCTCTAATTCCAAATCTTGAAGCATCACATTCGATTACAAATGGTTTGGAGAATTCAGGAGTCGCTAGCACTGGTGTGGTTGACATTACTCCCTTTAAATTCTTGAAACACTTATCTTCTTGGTCATTCCACTGAAAAGCATTCTTATTTAACATATTGGTCAGGGGTGTTGTCAGATGTGCATAGTTTTTTATAAATCTTCTGTAATACCCGGTTAGCCCTAGAAATCCTCTTATCTTGGATACGTTCTTGGGTTTGGGCAATTCTTTAATTGCCTTGATTTTGCTGGGATCTGCCTTGACTCCTTCCATGGGTATTCAACTTCTTTTTGCCCAAAAGTACATTTTGATAACTTGGTGTAGAACTAATTCTTCTCTAATACAGATAATACTTCTTCCAGATGTTTGAGGTGCTCTTTCCACGTCTTACTGTAAACAAAAATATCAACGAAGAAAAATAATACAAACTTCCACAAATATGGGTGAAAAAGTTCATTCATGGTTTCTTGGAAGGTGGTAGGTGCATCTGTTAAACCAAATGGCATAACTTTAAACTCATAATTCCCTTTGTGAGTTTTGAATGTTGTCTTTTCAACGTCTTCTAGTCTTATCTGTATCTGGTAGTACCCTGATCTTAGATCTAATCTTGAGAAGTATTCTGCACCGTGTAGTTCATATGGCATTTCATCAATGAACGCAATCGGAAACTTATGTTTCATAGTGATTTTGTTTAACCTTTTGTAATCTATACACAAACGAAAGGACCCATCCTTCTTCCTGACCAATACTATGGGTGCAGCATAAGGACTTCTACTATTCGTAATGATTCCATTCTTCAGCAGATCTTGTATTAATCATTCTATTTCTATCTTGTGGTGATGGGGATAACGATATGGTTTAACGTTTACTGGTGTTGAGTCTGGTTTGACTTCGATGATGTGCTCAATTTTCCTTTCAGGGGGTAATTTCATTGGTAGATCTTGAAAAACCTTCTCGTATTTTTGGATCAAGGATGAGATTTATAATGGTTGGTGAGTCCCTTCTATCAATAATAACTCCAACTGCTGACATTGTGCGACAAATGTTGGGGCTCCCTTGCGAATAAGTTTCTTCATCTGCTGAGTGGAGATGACTTGAGTTGGTGGAGCTTGAAACCCAAACAGCTTATATTTCCTTCCATCCAATTTGAATTTAATGAACTGCATTTGATGATTTTTTGAATATGTGCCTAGTGTTTGTAACCATTATATTCCTAAAATGGCGACTACTCCCCCTAGGGGGACTATATAGAAATTGGACTCCATTTCATATTCACTTAGTTGCAACTTGACTTTATGGCACTTGCCTACTCCATCCATATGTTTTCCATCTGCTACCATAACTTTTAAATATGCTATAGGGTAAGAAAAAATGTTCAGTCTCTCTGTAACATTGACATCTACGAAGTTGTGCGTACTCCCTGAGTCTATTAGAACGATAATGTTTTGCTTCTTGATGTGACCTTTAAGCTTTAGTGTCTATGGCTAAGCTATCCCTGTGATGGCTTCCAAGGAAATTCATGGCATATCTTCTTCTGATTCTGGACTAGGGTTTTCATTTTCTTCATTGTTTTCTTCATCAGAGTTGTATTCTGAAGATTCTTCTTCTTCTTTGGCTTCACAGTTGTATAATTTTTGCGGTGTGCATTTGTGTCCTGCGTAATATTTGTCTCCACATTTCAATCATTCTCCATCCCTTTTCCTTTCAACACTAGATTGTTGGTTTTCGTCATTTCGCATTGGCGGTGGAACGTACTTGCTAGTGTTATTTGACGACGGCTTACCTGACTTCCCCTTGGAGTAGATGTTAGTTCTCTCGTTATTGGCATATGGTGCCTTGTGGAGTTTATATTTTCTCTCTATATTTAGAGCTGCGTGTCTGGCATCCTCAATGGTTTTGGATTTATGCAATTTTAATTCTTCGTGAATGTAATATTTAAGGCGAAAACAATACATTTTTAATAGCTCTTCATCTGAAAATCCTCTTTTCCTTACTTCCAACAATTTCCATTTGTGAGTGTATTCACTCACTGATCCTTTTTGTTTCAGGTGAATGAATCTCTCGTAGACATCGTCCTCCTCCTCGTCATGAAACCTTTTTAGCAGGGCGATTAAACAAGAAACCTATACATTTAGACGGACACCATAGAAACCAATCATAAGCTTCTACTTCTAGGTAGCTGGATGAAGTCATAACCCTTTCTTGCTTTTCGAGTGGAAAGTTCGCTAAAAAATTGGTGTCCATCTTATTTACCCATACAACGACACCTTTATAGTTCTTACCACCATACTTACGTAATTCATTTTTTATTTTAAGATGGTTCCTTTTGGAATATTTGGTGGAGTAATGGCTTCCTTCAAAGTGTATCTACGGAATTCGCAGCTTTTCGTGCATCCGGAACTCCCGATCTAGCGGATTTTCTCCTTTCGGGGTTCGAGGACTTTGCGTGGCTAAGGGTGGATTGGCTCCTTTATTAGACTAGCTCACTATGTATTTTATGGCTCGTATATTTGTGCCATGTCGTTTTGGGTCTTCCCAAAATCATCTTACTTTCTTTCGACATCGTCAAGGTGTTTTTGTAGCCTGTCGAGTTCTTCTTGAATTTTTTTAATTATCATCATGACCCATTTTGTTCTTTTTCGTCCTAGTGGACCCAATTTTCTATTTTTTAAAATAATAATAATATTATCATTATTATTATTATTATTTATGATTATTATTTAATATATAATAATTAAAGTATATATATATATATATATATATATATTAAATAATTTAATCAAATAAAATAAATTTTATTTGGTTATTATGTAACTATAATGTTCGACCCTATGCATATATATTAACCTAATTGCCTTGTTTGACCAGTGAGTACCCACATATATATATATATATATATATATATATATATATATATATATATATATATATATATATGTTGATCCTACTTGTATGAAACGACGCCAGACAGCCACCTATGTCCATTGACCCTTCGACCAGACGTACTGATTGACAACGGGTATAGATGCATTGTTTATTGTGTCTTTATCAGACAGTAGTTTTCATATAGCATTCCACTGCAATCGTTGAGTATGTGTGGACGTGTATATTTTTTACACAACGGAGAAGAGGTGTAGATAGGGAGAGCACAGTGGTCACAGCTTGAGGTGGAACAATAGTGGATGGAGGTGGGGGAGAACCTAGCGTGGGTGTTTCCAATGACAGGAATTGAATTACAGCGGATGGGTTTTGTGGGTCGAGAGTGGCTCTGATACCACTGGAGTGGAAAAACGTTTGCTCACTCTTTTAATTTGCATATACATTTGACATGTAATATATATATAATTGATTGATAAAATATGAATGATTACAAGGCTTGTGGCAGTGCTCCATAAATAGGAGTTGACTAGCCATGCCTATTCAGAGAGACATGTCCGTTGGGGCTGCTATCTCTTTGTTCAGCAAACTTAATGATTCAAGAATAATTATTCACTTACTATCTCATTAATTAAAATAATTTTTAAATATCTAATTTTTATGAATTTTAAATTCATAACACCTTCCCATAGTTCCTTCAATTCATCTACCAATGGTAGTAAGTAGACATCTATATTCTTCACTTGCCTTCTACCAGAGGCTATGAGAGACAACATAAGATGTTCATTCTTCACAGACAACCATGGGGGGGTATTGTTATTGATCACTACTACAGGCCAAATAGAATAGTTGGTGTTTTGGAGGGAACATGGGTTGATGTCATCCATGGCTATGATGAGTCATAGAATTTTTACTTCATCCTTGAATATTTCAAGCCATGTATCCTCTATATTATTCATGTTTGTTGAATCTATTGGAATTCACATAACTCCCAACTCACTTTCATGTGAGGCATGTCATCTCTACAACATAGCTAATTCTTTTCAATGAAAGAGCGTTTGAATCCTTGGGATTATAAGGATGTGCCTCAATATCTTATGAGGACCATGTGATTTGCCCTTTTTTTATGGTGCCTGTCATGCCCACATTTTGGACATATCTCTTTGTCAACATATCATCCTTTATATAGAATATAATCATTCAGACATGCATGATATGATATGTACTCAACATCCAACCTTTTCAAAAATTGCTTTGCGTCTTCGCAGCTACGAGGCAAGACATTATCACTTGGAAGAACCTTATCTTTGAATAACCTATAGTTGGTGGGCAATATAAATGTGCAATGTCAATATTTAACGTTCATAATATCAACCATTTTTAATGTTGATTGTGTGACAAGATTTGATCTCAAAATATAAGGGACTTTATCATGGTTAATTACCTCAATATTTCCAAGAAACATGCATTCGACATGCCAAAATTTATTTTCAAGTTGTACAGTAAAATTGTTTTCCCCAACTAGGTAGACTTTCATTGGCTGTCAGATCCAACGAGAAGGGTGGTGGAAGCATATTTTAGGCTTTCGAATAAGGTATTAGTGATATGAGCATCATCCCCTAGCTCATCGTTCTGGAATGCATCTAAAAACATTACCTCCATGGAAGTCATATCTCATAAGCAATCATCCATACTTGCAACCCCTATTTTATTGCCTCCATTTCCAACTTGTGATGAAGAACTATTATTGTTGTATGCATTCCTAATTGGTGCATCTGGACATAGTGGGAATTGAATAGTTGGTTCATTCAACCATTTTTTGTATACTTCCTCTCCAAGCTTTTCTATTAATAGATCCTTCTCTCAATTTGACATTGTAGTAGGGTTCTCTGAAATATGCTAGGTGGGTCGCTCATCATCACAAGAATCCTAATTTCAAAAAATATTGAACATTAGTACATCAATGATATTAGTAAAGCACAATGCAATTGGTTTCTTGAAATTACATTATACCAAACAACATTACCATTGTTGACCCAAGATTGCGGCTGGAAGATAACATGTTCCGGGTGAAATCGAAATAAACACAATTTTCACAGAAATCCAAATAAACATGCTTCAAACCTGGCAACAAACTTCTCGAGTGAAGAATTTGCATCCCCTTCTCACTCATGTGCCTGAGAATATGATGCCAGAATGCCATATCTGCTCTTTTGGAGGTTAAAGCATTAACAAAATTAGAGATATTATTGCATAAATACAATGTACCAACCTTTTCTTCTTTTTCTATTACCAAGGCTCCTTTAGTGACTTTCTAGGTTTTGTCTGTAAAAGTAGTTACACAACCTTCACCTCCCAACTGCCCTGTTGAAATTAGAATTTTCTTCAGATCTGGAACATGCCTTACCTCCTTCAATAACCACTGGTTTCCATTCTATTGCTTTATAAAACCCTTACCCATTCGAACGATTTTACAAGGTTTATCGTCACCCAGATGAACCTGTCCAAAATCTCCTTGAACATAGTCATGAAAATGTTTCCTATCAAGTGTGGCACGGAATGAGGCCCCTAAATCTACCACCAAGGAATCAATAATATTCTCTATTGAAAGAATCAAATCATCTTGCAACACATCACCTATCACATTCACTTCATGATTGTTATCTTTTTGTCCATCTCCTTCTTTTCCCTTTTGAGATTTGCAGTGTTTCGTAGATGACCATTCTTCCCACATTCTCGGCACACTATCCCTGACCTAGATTTGCATCTATATTGTCTTGACTTACTATGATTTCCTAGGCTCCTTCCTCTTTCCATTTTTCATCCCCAGTCTCTGTAGTCAAAACATTACCTGATGTCTCACCTAGTCCAAGTGGCTCCCGAAACACTCAATGATCAAAGAGGACTCAGAAAAGGCTAAAAAATAAAAGTTCTTAGATTACCATCAAACTAGGTTCGGACGAAGATCTCGTCACAAGATTTCCAATAGCACAAATGACACCTCAATTCGAAATCATATGCAAAAGTTATGGCCAGTCAAAGTTTTGGTCAACTAGGCCCCTTAGCTAAAGTTAACAGAGCACCAACTAAATTTGGAAACCCAAATAAATATGGCATAAATTAACGAGGCAACAATATAACGCTTTACAACGATGGTTTTCGGCGGCCAAAACTGGTGAAATTATCACCTACTTAATTTTTCTGGGTGACCCCAAAATTTCTGACAACGAAATTTGTCCATATTTTTTTAAAAATGAAAAAAAAATAACCAAAAAAAAAAAGAAATTGGCCAACGGTGCAACAAATTAATACTGCCAACCATTATGCCAGGAAAGTAGGGTTAAAAATTAATGTCAAGTTTTTTTATTTAAACTCATATTTGCCACAAGGGAGCGGGGGCAAGGAACACAATGCAGAGGTGGAACCCTGAGCTGGCACAGAAACCGAGGAGCGAAACCCTAACGCAAGGGAATATACAAGGAATCTAAAAGATTCCCTAAAGGCCAAATTTTGACAGTTTCAGAACCAGACCGAATTTATACTCATGTTACTCTATTTTTCGCAAGGAACATAGTGGTGAAGTTAGATCTGTCATCTGAGAAGCAGATCTTCAATCAACTTGTAGAGATAAATCTTTGTGCAATCATGAAGAATCTAAAAGATTTCCTAACGGCCTTATTTTGACAGTTTCTGAATTAGGCGATTTTATACTCATTTTGCGCAGTTTTTCGCAAGGAGCGTAATGGTGAAGTCATATTAGTCATTTGAGCAGTAGGGTTCCATTCAACCAGTGAGAAAGAATCTTTGGGAATCTTTGAGATTCCCGAAGGTCCAAATTTTGATCGAAGCAGAAAGGGGTCGAGTTTATAGTCATTTTTCATGATTTTTCTCCAGGAATTCAATGGTGCAGTCCATTTCTTCAGCAAAGGTGTTCATTTTCACTCCATCCCTGGAAGTGAGGGTATAAGGTTCCTTTTGTACATGCATGTAATTTGATTTTTTCTGAAGATTAAGGAAATAGGCCTCCCCACATTGAGCATAGCCCGGAGACATAGCCCACACTAGGTGAAATCTGTTATCAACTTGTTGTGTCTTTGCTTCTCATGGTTGTTGTTTATTTATGCTTCATTTATGTATATGCATGTTATGGTTACATGCTCTTTAAAATGAAATTATGTATGCATCTTTGAAGTGAAAATATCCGGATCAAGTTTGGTATCAAAGTTGGTCTTCTGTTGATGTGAATCGCAAGTGTATGACAACCAGGGGAAAGCTCCAAAGAGGTGAATGAAAACTTAAGTCCTTTGATCTAGAAGCAAGGCATGCAACACTAAGAAGGAAAACGACAAATGAAGATGCTCGGTTGGAGGAAGAGTGAAATTATCACAAGGCATTCTATGTCATGGAAGAAAAAGTGGATAAATTGTTTGTAGAATATGAGAAAACAATGAAGTAAGAGAAGAAAGAACCAGATGATCATGCCTTGCTAAATCATGAAGGTGGAGAAGATCCCCCTCCCTCTCCATTATCCAGTGAAATTTATTCTTCTTCCTCTTCTCAACATTTAATAGCCATCATAGGAATGCATCTAAAAGGTCATTTTTCAAGTTGGATGTCAATTTTGATTTACCTATGTTTAGTGGGGAATCTAATCCGGAAAATCTAGATAATTGGATCAGATAGGTTGAAGTGTATTATTGCGTACAATGAATCAAAGAGGATGAAGCCAAGATCCATCTAGCATCCCTTCGATTCAGTGGCACTGCTCTCGTCTAGTGGGAAGGAAAACTGTAGAAAGGTGGTAAGAGTAGTCGTAAACTTCTTTCATCTTGGTCTGAGTTCCTTTCCGCTTTAAGAGGATAGTTTTCCCCATTATGTTATAGACAGAAGGCCATGATGGATTTGAAACATTTGAAACAAAGTAAAGGTCAAAATGTTCATAATTTTATAGAGGAGTTTAGGAAACAAGCATTAGTATTGAATGTTCCATTAGACACTCCTGAGATGTTGATGAAATATATTGGCTCTTTGCATAGTTATTTGGATCATTAATCATTATTATTTGAACCTAAAAATATTGATGAAGCTAGTGTAAAGGTTGAACATCTTGGAAGTAAGGGGAAGCATGAGCAAGATGACCACCCAAACAGGGCAACATCAACAACTAAGAGAAGAGAAGAAAATCCCTCTTGTAATCATTGTGAGAAAGAAGGGATGATGATGATCATTGCTGGAAATTGCAACTAGAATTGATGCCAAAGAGGAACGACAGAAAAGAGAAGGAGAAGACAGTTGCAACTATGCAAAAAGACCAAGAATCTAAATCGGAGGATGATGTGAAGATCACAGCTAAAGGATTTGCAGGTGTTGGACCAATTGACCTGGGATCAGACTTAGGTGATGAAATGAAGATTGCAGCTCTTTGGATTACAGAAGATGGACCTATCGACTTGGGTTTTGATTCGAACGATGAGACAAAGATTTCAGCAGATGTTGTGCCAAAAATAAGGAGGAAACCAAATGTTTCATGGCTCCAAGAACTCGAAGAGATCAACCAAAGCATTCAAGCAGAGAATGTTGAACTAAAGAGACTCCTACAAAAAGTAGAGGAGAAAAAAAGGTTACAGTATCAATTATAAGCCAAGGAGGAGACTTTGGAAAAGTTGCGGAATAAGTAGTTTGAAGTAAAAAATGATTCTTCAATTTCATGTTATTTTTATGATATTTGTTTTGCTACTTTTGAGTAACATAATACAGGAATTGGATAAAAATTGTTGAAGAAAATTGGGTATCAAGGAAAGGGCCTCAGCATTAATGGCCAAGGCATTGTGAATCCCATCAAAGTGGAGGAATTGCCTTGTTATGCAGGACTTGGATATGTCAGAAAAGAGGTTGGGGAATGCTCCAAGACAACCAGTGACCAACCAACGACAGATGATGAGAGCACTTCATCACATTCCAGTGATAGTGAGGATTCCACGGGCACTTATCAGAGGCGCACCAGGAATAAGCATTCCAAGATGATCTGGAAATTTTGGAGGAGAAAGAATCATTGTAGTTACTACAACGAGGATGGACACTAGAGAGCCACATGTTAGATACTCCATGCCCAAAAAGCACCTATGAAGAAACCAATTGGTGAAGATGTTCAACAAGCGAATCAACCACAGGGAGATGACCCATTCACTTTGTTGAGTGAGAGATGGTTTTATTAGATATAGTAGCTTGTCATATTATTGTAAATCATATGTTGCGAAATGATTGTAAAAGTGATGATGTATTTTCCATCACTTATGAAAGCAACATAATGATGTTTTGGCCTATTTTTATTGATAGTTAGGGTATTGGTTTCTATTATGATGTACACTTGACCAAAGAGTGTGTTGTATAAACTCTTGGCAAGTATGGGGATGTTTGGGTCATGATTGGTAATGTAATTTAAAATTTAGTTTGCAAACATTGCACGACAGGTTTGCAAAGGATGCAGGTGCCATCTCATCACTTATGTTTCTAAAGAACAAAGGTGAAGGAGAAGGAAGTGTGGTCTGTCAGGGCACTTGTTTTGTAGACAAGGGAACACAGCACATTGCATATTATGCCCATGCCTTTGGAGGACTGAAATATCCTCAGTGGGGAGGAATGATCCAAGTGGCTCCCAAAACACTCAGTGATCAAAGAGGGCTCAGGAAAGGCTCAATAATCAAAGTTTTTATATTACCATCAAATCAAGGTCCGATTGAAGAGCTCGTCACAATCTTTCCAACGTCGCAAACAACACTTCAATCCAACATCATTTGCAAAAGTTATGGCCAGTCAAATTTTTGGTCAACTAGGCCCCTTGGCTAAAGTTAGCATAGCACCAACTAAATTTGGAATCCCAGCTAAATTTGGCGGAAATTAACAAGGAAACAATTTGGCACTTTGCGACGGCGATTTCCAGTTTCTGGAACTAGCGAAATTGTATTCAACTTAACTTTTCCGACAACCCCAAAAATTTAGCCAACGTTATCCATATTTAAAAAATAGATAAATAAAAAACAACAACAACAACAACAAAACCAAAAAAAATAAAAAATGGCCAGCATCCCAACAAATTAATACTGCCAACCATTCTGTCAGGAAGGCAAACTTAAAAATTAATGCCAAGTTTTTTTTTATTTAAACTCATATTTTCCACAAGGGAACGGGGGCACAAAACCCAATGCAGAGGTGGAACCCTAAGCGGGTGCAAAAATTGAGGAGCGGAACCCTCGCACAAGGGAATATGCAAGGAATCTAAAAGATTCCTTAAGGGCCAAATTTTAATAGTTTCAGAACCATATCGACTTTAACTCATTTTACTCAATTTTTTGCAATGAGTGCAGTGGTGAAGTCGTATTTCTCATCTGAGCAACATATCTTTATTCAGCTTGCAGAGAGGAATATTTATGGAATCATGAGGAATCTCAAAGATTCCCTAAGGGCCAGATTTTGACACTTTTAGAACTAGACCGACTTTATACATATTTTACTCAATTTTTCGCAAGGAGCACAGTGGTGAAGTCAGATTTGTCATCTAAGCAGCAGGATTCCAGTCAACCAGTGAGAAAGAATCTTTTGGGAATCTTATAGATTCTCGAAGGTCCAGATTTTGACAAAAGCAAAAAGGTGTCGAGTTTAAAGTAATTTTTCACGATTCTTCACCAGGAATTCAATGGTGCAATTCATTTCTTCAGTAAAGGTGTGCATTTTTAGGCCATCCTCGGAAGTGGAGGTATAAGGTGTCTTTTGTACATGCATGTAATTTGATTTGCGCTAAATATTAATGAAATATGCATCCCCACATTGAGAAGATCTTATAGATGTACCCACACTAGGTGAACTTCGTTATCAACATGTTATGTCTTTTCTTCTCATGTGTATTGTTTATTTCCATTTCATTTATGTATATGCATCTTATGGTTACCTGCTCTTTGAAAGGTGATTATGTATGCATCTTTGAAATGAAAAGATATCGATCATCACCAGAGATTTTGCATCACATTTCCTCACTAAGGATGGCACCAACAACATCATCAAAATTTAAAGTACTAGATCCAAAGACAGAGTTACTAATAGCCATAACTAGGCCATTCCAACTTTCTGGCAATGAGCATAGAAATAACAGAGCCCTAACTTCATCATCAAAATTTACCCCTACAGAACTTAACTGACTAGTAACCATGTTAAATTCATTTAAATGATTAACAACAGATCCACCTTCTAACATCTTCATATTAAATAGACATTTCATAAGAAATATCTTATTTGAGGCCGAGAGTTTTTCATATAATTTGTCAAATGCCATCATTAAACCTTTTGTTGTTGTTTCCTTTGAAATGTTGAATGCCACCGATGTTTCCAGACAAAGTTGTATTGTTCCTAGTTCCTTTCTGTCGAGAATATCCCATTTTGCATCTGTCATACTCGTCTTCCTTTATTTTCTGCTCAAATTATGGTAGGTACAAATCTTTCTTATACATATAATATTCCATCTTCATCTTCCAAAGCTGGTAGTTTTGGTCGTTAAATTTATCAACCCTAAACCTACCATCTTCCACCATTTCTCCCACTTGAAGAAGGAACCCTTCCCTCCTATGAGTTTGTCAGCCAAATAAACCTTCGGCTCTGATACCAATTGTTAGAAATTAATTAACTGATCTGAAAATGAGATCTTAGATTAATTATTACATACTCATGTGCATGGATTTGCCTATATCACTTAGTGCAATGGATCGATAAGATTGTGAATAATATAGACAATGAACAGTTAGAGAAACATAATAGACATACACACATAACACAGCAAAATAATCAAGGAGTTCACCAAAAACTCCTGGGCTACATCTCCTGGTCTAGCCTTCAGTGGTGACCTCTCTATTATGTCTTCCAGAGCAGAGTATTACAGAAGTGAGCTCAATTTGAGTCTCAACACAACAGATACAAAACAATAGGAGTTTACTTGAATCCCTCAAGTCTCTCTGAGTACACAAACTCTCCCTGTCGCTCTCTGTCTCAGTTTCCTCTCTGTCTCAGCACTTCTTGCCTCTGTCTCTGTCATTCTGTGGCTTTTAATCCAATTGGTGATGTCTGTTCATTTCCTATTCTGGGCTCTCTGGCTCCCGGCCTCTGTCCGCTCAAATTCCCTCTGAGCGTTAAACAATCATGTTTAAACGTCTCTGGGTATGGTGGCCACCTATTTTGCAATGGAAGGGACCATTGGCTCCTTTGAAATCCCCAAAGTAGTTGTTCTCTGTTTACACAGAGAAATACACAGAAACATGGGAAAATCCACCAAAACACCTTTCTTCGGACTTGAAACATCATTAACTCTGCCCTAGACTCCTATCGGGTCCACCTTTGATCGCTATCGCAAGTTGCAAGTGCCCATGTGCCGTGGTTTCCTTTGTATTTGCAAAATACATTAAAACACTAAAAATCCCAAAGAATGGCTTTATGGCGGACTTCAAATAATATACAGCTGCATTTATAAACCCTTTCGGGTCTGGCTTTATCGCATCGGGCACATTTCCTTTGTATTTCATTTATTTAACGAAAATGTGAAATACATAGAAAAACCCTTTTTCCGAAACTCAAAATATAATAAATTTCATCCATAACCCCGTCGAGTCCAGCTATCACAAGTCACATTTGTATCGGCCCCGCTCCTTTGTATCGCTCTGATGCGATATTGCGAGTTAACCTCGGCCGTCGATCCGTGCACTTGATCGATGGTCCTCATTGACTCGTGCTGATCATTGTCGCAACTTTCATATGGTAGCCTCTGATAGCCTCTGCTTGCCATCGCTGATTGCGATATGCCGATCAGATCTGGACCGTTGATCAGCTAGATCCGACGGCTTCTATGCATCGTTCTTTTGACCTCCGATAGGCACTGTTTTCCTTTTTCTTCATGTTTTTCTCTCCCGATAGTGTTTTCCACCATTTTTAAAGGTTCATCCTTTGCAATAGTTTTTAATCTTTGAAGACTTAGAGGGTTTTTAGGATCCATTTTGGATCACCCCTTCCCACTGAAAAAGCTTTTGGACCGCCAAAAGTTGGTTTTTAAGCATCGATCAAGTAAGGATACAGCTTCCTCACTTTTCCAATCTCTATCCATCATGCACTGCTTGGTTTTGAACCTTTGAGTCCAATTCTGAGGTACTCAGCATCCCCTCTACGTGTAGTTCTCACCTTTCTGTCCAGAACTGTGTCTTCCTGTAACTCATTGAGATATTCAGGCAACATATCATCAATAGAAGGAAACTGACTTTTCTCTTCGGGATCTTCAATCAATGAAGGTTCAAACAGTCTCAAGTTTTCTGCATTAACCACTGAATAGATGTGCATGTAAGCTAGAAAATCAAGGCGAAAAGCGTTTTCACCAATTTTCTCAAGTATCTTGAAAGGCCCATACCTTATTGGCTTCAACTTCTTACCTTCACCTTGCATTCTGTCTTTGTTGATGTATAGCCAGACTTGATCACCAACTTAGAAGCTATGCTCAATTCGATGCTTGTCATGCCTTGCCTTGTACTTGGCCTGGCCTCTTTCCAGTTGTTCCTGTACTGCCTAGTGAATTTCTTGGATCTGTTCAATGAACTTGGTTGCTTTGTCCACATCACTGTGTCCATCAACTGCTATGTCTTTTCCAAAGATAAAATCCAAGGGAGACTTTGCTATAAAACCAAAACAAGTCTCAAAAGGAGATCTCTGAGTAGAAGAGTGCTTAGCACAGTTGTAAGCATGTTGCACATAACACAAATGTTCATCCCAAAGCTTAGGATGCTTGTTTCAATAGCCCCTGAGCAACTGGATCACTGTGTTGTTGACTACCTCCGTTTGGCCATCTATTTGTGGATGAAAGATTGTGCTATTCTTCAGTCTGGTGTCCATCAATTCCCACAGACTTGACCAAAACTTCCCAACAAATCGGGAATCTCGATTAGATACAGTGGAAGTGGGTAACCCAAAATGAACCCATACATGCTGAAAGAACAACTTTGTTGTTTGTTCAGTTGTAATCTGCTTGTTACAAGGTATTAAAATACACATTTTGCTGAACCTATCCACAAGAATATATAAATAATCATGACCTTTTCTAGATTTTGGCAATCCCCCAACAAAGTCCATGGAAACACTTTCCCAAGGACGAGAAGGAACTGGAAGTGGAGTGTACAAGCCTATTTTTCTATTGATGGGCTTACTTTTAGCACACATGGTACACCTTTTAATATATCTAGAAACTGTTTCATGCATTCTTGGCCAATAGCAGAACCTTTGCAACTGTGCCACTATTTTACTTACACCAAAATGACCTGATATAAGAGATGTGCTTCTCGAATTATGTTAACTCTTTCAGTTTGTGGAATGCATAACTCTCCCAAATGATACAAGAGTTGGTCCTTAACATAATAAGCCAATTCTTCTACTTGTTTGCCATGACTTAAAGTTGCATATACATCTTTAAAATCTACATCTTGAGCATATTGTTCAATGTAGCTTTCATGCATTACTGAGTTATGCTTAAGTATAGTAGATGCATTTATGATTGGTCTAGATAACATATCTGCAACCTTATTGTGTATGCCCTTTTTATATATGATGACAAGATGAAACTATTGTAGAAAACCCATCCACCTATAGTGTCTTGATTTCTTCAATTTAGTTTGTGAGTGAAAATATTGAAGTGGTTGATGATCTGTATGTATAATTGTTTCTTTTCCCATTAGATAATGTTTCCACTTTTTCACACTTTGCACTAATGCATACAATTCTTTATCATATGTGGGATAATTGACTATTGTAGAATTAAATGTCTCATAATGATAGCATATGGTTTTACCGTGTTGCATCAACACTGCTCCCATGGCATAGTCACTAGCATCTGTTTCAATCTCAAATGGTCATTGAAGATGTGGCAATGCTAGTGCTGGTGTTGTACTAATTTTTTCTTTTAAGGTGTCGAAGGCTTTCTGTTGTTTGCCTCCCCATTGAAACACCTTGTTCAATCATGTTAAAGCATGTAAGGGAGCTGCAATCAAGGAAAAGTTAGCAATAAACTTTCTCCAATATTGTGTTGCTCCTAGGAAACTCCTAACTTTTGTAGCAGATTTGGGTTTAGGTGAGTTCACAATGACTTCCACCTTAGAGGGATCTATCTTCCATTCACCACCCCCTACAATATGACCCAAATAATTTAAAGATGTTTTGCCAAATTCACATTTTGATAACTTCACATAGATATTTTCTCTTTTCAAAACATCTAAAGTCTGCTTTACATGCTTCAAATGTTCTTCCCATGTTTTACTAAAAACAAGAATGTCATCTAAATATACAATTACAAAATCATCAATAAAAGGTTTGAGTACATCATTCATAACTCTCATGAAAGTGGTAGGAGCATTAGTTAAGCCAAAAGGCATAACCAGCCATTCATACAACCCTTCCTTTATTTTGAAAGTAGTCTTCCATGCATCTTGTTCTGCTTATCTGACCTAATGATAGCCACTACGCAAGTCTAACTTGGAAAAGTAAACTGCTTCTTTCAGATGATCTAATAGATCATCAATGCGAGGAAGAGGATAACGATTCTTGATCGTTACTTTATTCAGTGCTCTATAATCAATGAACATCTTCCACGAACCATCTTTCTTCCTCACCAACACGATTGGAGATCCACATGGTGATGTGCTTGGTCTTATGAACCCTTTATCGAGCAGCTCCTGTACCTGTTTCTTGATCTCTTCTTTCTCTGAAGCGGATAACCTGTACATTCCGATGTTAGGAAATGGAGCATCTCACTGCAAATGAATATCATGTATTATTTCCCTTTTGGGTGGCAAACCTTTAGGTTCTTGAAATAGGATATCATATTCTGAAATAAATTTAACTAAATCATCTTTCTGTTTAGCATCACAGCCCTCAAATACATTGGTTTTATCAAGGTTCTTTTCCTTTACAACCATTAGTAAAAATTGTTTCCATGAATTTATAATTATTTTCATCTGCCCTGAGTTTATGAGAGAGTAGTTATTTTTGAGTTTATGAGCTCTTACAATATATTCTATTCCATCTTTAGTGAATTGATACTTATTTTCAGCTCTATAGAAAATGGCTTTTCTATCATACAAGTAAGGACTTCCTAAAACAATACCACATATATCCAAGGAACTATATCTAACTCAACCTTATCTACAAATGTTGACCCAATAGCAAACCTAAGTTTACATTGTCTAGTCACTTGTAGCTTTGCTTTATCACATACCCAACCTAATGGATATGGCTTCTTGTGAGGTGTGGTTAGTAGTCCCAACTTCTTTACAATTGCTTCAGAAATCAAGTTTACGTGTGATCCATTATCAAATAAAGTATCAATCTTTTGGTGCTTGGAAATAACTCTAATATGAAAAATCTCATGTCTTTTCCTCTCATTATCTTCATTATCAATAGATTGTGTAGAATTACTTGTATATGCTTCAAAATTTTTACCTTTATACCTGTGGTTGTGACTATTGTTTCATCACCTGAGTCTGACCCCAAGTCTTTTTGAATAGCAGTAACAGTCTTCTTCTTCTTACCACCGAACTTCTTAGGTTTCAACTTCGGATGCAAAGACCAGCAGTGTTCATCGTCGTGCCCATCCTTCTTGCAGTGAGTGCATGAAGGTTTGTCTTTTTGTACAGCGTTTGTCTTCCATTTCAGCTTCTTCTTTTCCTTGTTCTTGCTTGCAGAGGGTTTTGATGATCCCCCAATCTCTGGGTTCACATTCTTGCCTCTAGCCTCTAGATGTGTAGCTTGAACTAATACATCATCTAGGCTAGTGGGGTTAAACATGAGAATGGTGTGCTTCAAATAGCTATGCAGACCACCTATATACTTCAACAAAGTTTCAGGTGAGTCTAGAGAAATGCCTAGAGTTAAATCTCTTTTTCTAAATTCCTAGGTATAGCTTTGTACACTTTGGCCCTTTAATTAGCGAAGAGTTTTCCAACTCATCATTGCTTGCTGCATATAAGCTAGTGGATAGAATTGTTTTTTAATGGCAGAAATAAATTCATTCTAGGTAGAAAGAATTTTACCATGCTTCTTCAAATCAGCTTGTGTCTTGCCCTCCCACCACACTAGGGCAGCTCCTCCAAGGCGAAGGCTGGCCAGCTGAATCTTTCTCCTTTCTGAATTAATGTTCTGCACCCTGCAATATACATCAATCTGTCTAATCCAGTTATCTAGTTTTTCTGCATTTAATTCTCCATCATAAATTGGCAAATCAAACTTTACATCTAATTTAATCAAAGAAGTTTTCTTCTTTTTCTTATCAAGGCTAGTTTTATGTGGAGAAGATGATGAGGATGATGAAGGTGATGATGGAGTAGATGGTGGAGAAGGCCTCTCTTCTTTTCCTTTGCCTTCTGGCTGGGCAGCTCGAAGAGGTTCCTCTGCTCCTTTATCTGGGCTAGGTGCTGAAGTGCTCTCACCTCGGCCCTTCTTAAATTCCTGATACATCTCTGCCACCATGGCCTGAAGTGCCTTAAAATCTTCCAGAAATTGAGATTCTGCCCCCAAGGGAATTTCTTCTGCCATTTTCCTCCGAGGATAGACTCTTCCAATTTCTGGGTTGGCCTCAACAAGTTCCCCTTTTCCCAGTTTGAGCTTTGACCTAGTTAGCATTCAAAAAAGTCCAGCACAAGCTTGTCTAACCTTAAGAAACCAAAAACCAAAATCTCTGATATCACTTGATCTGAAAATGAGAGCTCAGATGACTATTAAGGTACTACAGACTCATGTGCATGGATTTTCCTATATCACTTAGTGCAACGGATCGATAAGATTGCGAATAATATAGACAATGAGCAGTTAGAGAAACATAATAGACATACACACATAACACAGTAAAATAATCAAGGAGTTCACCGAAAACTCCTGGGCTACATCTCCTGGTCTAGCCTTCAGTGGTGACCTCTCTATTATGTCTTCCAAAGCAGAGTTTTACAGAAGTGAGCTCAATTTGGGTCTCAACACAACAGATACAAAACAGCAGGAGTTTACTTGAATCCCTCAAGTCTCTATGAGTACACAGACTCGCCCTCTCGCTCTCTGTCTCTATTTTATTTCTGTCTCAATGTTGCTTACCTCTGTCTTTGTCATTCTGTGGCTTTTAAGCCAATCGGCGCTGTCTATTTGTTTCCTCTTCTGGGCTCTCTAGCTCCCGGCCTTCATCCACTCAAATTGCCTCTAAGCATTAAACAATCATGTTTAAACATCTCTGGGTATGGTGGCAACCTGTTTTGCAATGGAAGGGACCATCGGTGCCTTTAAAATCCCAAAAATAGTCGTTCTCTGTTTACACAGAGAAATACACAGAAACACGGGAAAATCTACCAAAACGCCTTTCTTCAGACTTGAAACATCATTAACTCCGCCCTAGACTCCTATCGGGTCCGCCTTTGATTGCTATCGCAAGTCGCAAGTGCCCATGTGTTGTGGTTTCCTTTGTATTTGTAAAATACATTAAAACACTAAAAATCCTGACAAATGGCTTTATGGCGGACTTCAAATAATATACAGCTACATTTATAAACCCTTTCGAGTCTGGCTTTATCGCATCGGGCACATTTCCTTTGTATTTCATTTATTTAACGAAAATGCGAAATACATAGAAAAACCCTTTTTCCGGAACTCAAAATATATTAAATTTCATCCATAACCCCATCGGGTCCAGCTATCGCAAGTCGCATTTATATCGGCCCCGCTCCTTTGTATCGCTCCAACACGATATTGCGAGTTAACCTAGGCCATTGATCTGCGCGCTTGATCGACGGTCCTCGTTGACTCGCACTGATCATTGTCGCAACTTTCATATGGTAGCCTCCGCTTACCATCGCCAATTGCGATATGCCGATCGGAGTTGGACCTTTGATCTGCCAAATCCGATGGCTCCTATGCATCATTCTTT
Organism: Pinus tabuliformis; assembly: GCA_031772625.1. Taxonomy (NCBI): domain Eukaryota; kingdom Viridiplantae; phylum Streptophyta; class Pinopsida; order Pinales; family Pinaceae; genus Pinus; species Pinus tabuliformis. The sequence continues at coordinate 319,134,321 of CM062807.1, forward strand.
TGACCTCCGATAGGCTCTGTTTTCTCTTTTTCTTCATGTTTTTCTCTCCCGATAGTGTTTTCCGCCATTTTTAAAGGTTCATCCTTTGATAGTTTTTGATTTTTGAAGACTTAGAGGGTTTTTAGGATCCATTTTGGGTCATTAACGGAGCAATGAAATACATAAAATATTGTGGAAACATAAATACAAAAACACATAAAACAAGAGAGACACATATATACGTGGTCCACCTAATTTAAGTTACATCCACGGAGAAACAACCAATCTATCCTTTTATATTATCTAGTTAAATGAAGAGATAAAACCTACAGCAGATCCGTTGTAATTTCCTCTTTGCTCTCACAAATCCTCTTCTCTCTCTCTTGCTCAGAATAATAATACAAAGTCATAATACAATTCCCTCATATAAACTGAGGGTTGCCTTCTAGGGCAAAAAACCCTAAATTAACATAACTTCTATCATCATATCATTTTTCTAATGAATGGCCCAGATTGACTACGAAATTACAATATTTTACAAGGCAATTTTTCATCTATTTTTAGCTTCGGAGGCTCTTCCTCTAAACCCCCGCTAGGGGGGCAACTCATAAAAATTGTCATCGTCGCCCTAGACCCCCCTTAACGATGATTAAACGAGCGGTGTTGTCACCCCATTAGGAACATGGTTCCAACGCAGCTGAAACAAAAAACCTCTAAACAATCAGGAAGACTACCAGGCTCCACGCCTAAGAGGAATGAGTTGGAATATGAAGAATTGGCCATTTGATATTATGATATTTTCTCCCTACATTTGAGCAAAATCAGCAATAACTTTTTGTGTACATTCCTCAAATTAATTTTGACAACCATATAACCATAATCTGAATTTCAATATAGTTTTCAAACCATTTTTCAAGAATAAGGTGACCTTAAGCAAAAAATGTATAATATCAATTATGGTAACTCACGTGGACGCATCCTAAAGGATAATTTGATATGAATATGTCATTTTATGTGGAAACAAAAACTCAAATAACTTTTAAAGCACATTGGTGCTCTTGTAAACGTCAACGCACCAATGCGTTCAATAATAATAGCACTTATGCGTTAATGTAATAACCACGCTGGTTTTCAGGATTTCGAAATTAAAAACAAAAATATCCATCATATTGGTGGTCTTCTGACACTTATCACACTGATGTGTTTCTATCAAAACCGCACTAGTGCGTCAAAATAATAATCGCACCAGTTTCTAGGATTTCAAAAATAAAAAAGGAATTCTATCATATCGGTTCTCTTATAAAACTCATTGCACTGATGTGTTTCACTAATAACCGCATTGAGGCATTAAAATAATAACCGCACCAGTTTTTGGGATTTCGAAAAAAAAAACAAAATAAAACAAAAACAAAAAAAGGAATTCTATCATATCGATGCATTATAAAAATTTAGCGCACCCATAAGTTATCTTAGACGGTGTGTTTTCCTCTAAAAATAATCGAATTTCAAAAAAATAACGTGCATTTGTTTTTTTTTTTTTAATTGAAAAATGAGCGGTAAATGATTTTTTGAAATTTAATTTCAGTCTTTTAAATAATAAAAAGTTATTCACCATTTCATTATTTTTCCCAAACTTTCAAGGGAGAGATTTGCAAGAGAGGCAAACTGGGAACACTATGGAGCAACAAAATACTTTGGAACAACATAACTTATTTAGAAGATCAGCAGTGGAAAGGTATCGTGATTCACTCAAAACCCTGCATAGTAAAAAAATTAAATTTTACTATTAATTTACTAATAATTTTTTCTACAATTTCTATTAAATTTAAATTAAAAGAGAGATTTGCAAGAGATACATACTAGGAGCATTTTCAAGCAGAAAAATATTTTGGAACAAAAAATCAACTATTCAGAAGATCAAATTTGAAAGGTATAGTGATTGACTCAAACCCCTACATAGTAGAAATTTTAAATTTTATGGTTGATTTTACTAAAAACAAATTTTACAATTTCTCTTAGATTTAATTAAAATTCAAAAATTAATAAAATCCATCCATAGTAAAAAAATTATTGTTGATTTTACTAATGTTTTTTTTTGCAATCTTTATTCCTATTTAGATTTAATTAAAATTCAAAAAAAAATCAATACTTACCTTAAACCCTTGCTTATTCTTGCTTATGTGACTGCAAAATTTCACCTTAGGGTTTAACTCCCTCTACCACTTCACAATTAAGGCTTTTAATTTTAGGTTTTTAGATATAAGGGGTTTGTGTATTACTATATATAAGGCATTTCACATGTAAATCATAGGGACCAATTATTGAATGGGATCCAAACCCTATCAGCCCTATACATTTTTTTTAAAAGACTTTTACTTACCAGTGCGTTATGTTTTAAAAAATACACCAACGTTTCATGTTTGATATAACGCATCAAGACGCCTACGACAAATAACACCATTAAGTCAAAAAACATGTTTTTTTTGTTAAAACAAAATCGTTGTTGGTGCCCGATAATTAAATGCCCTGTGTGTTTATTAAAGTATAACGCATCGGTGCCCCCTATTTTATATAACACACCAGAATGCCTATGAAAAATGCACTGTTAATTCAAAAAACATGTGTTTATTTTCTTGTTTTGTTTTTTACGATGATGGTGGTGCTTTTACCTTTACATATCACGCAAGCATTTAAAAAAAAAAAAAAACATTGTCGATGCTTAATAATTAAATGTCTGGTGTGTTAACTAAATTAAACACACCTGTGTGTTTTGTTCATGTAAACGAACCAATTTCCAAAGATATTTTTGGCTAAATATTATGTGATTTATTTATAAAATATATTTAATGAATTTTGTATTTAATCGCATAGGTTTTATTTTCACAAAAAAATGTTTGAGAAGTTGTCAAGTAGAAAAAACATTGATCGACACAATGATAGTGTTATCACTCAAAGTTTTTCCTAGGATGTAAAGGAAAACCCCTAAGGTAAATTTTTCTAACCAATCTTTAGGGCCAAAGGCTATCCCCTTCAACTCGGAGAGGGCTCTCTCCTTTACAATTCAACTACCCAGTGTCACCTCACTAGTTAGTTGTGTCTTTAGTACAGTGGATAGATCATGAGTTCAATAGGGTTTGAAAATGATGGTAAGTAAGAGAAAAAAATGTATCCTTGGGCATGGATTCGTAGCAAATTCAAACCAATTAGCGGTTATTAGGATGTTGGATGTAGTGACAGAGTCTAAGAGCAAGATAATCGATTTATAGAATTTTGTTCAGTTTAGATAAGAAAGTGATACATAAATGTTAAATACATAGCATGAATTCCACTTTAATACCTTCATTCGAGCATAGGGAAGATAAACATTTAATGAAAATAACATAGGTAAACGCATTCACCAAGAAACAAACCAGGACATATCATCACATGAATTCACAGCTTTGAAACACTACGCTCTTTTGATCACTAGTCACCTAAGACTAACTAGCAAAAGCATAGCACATACACAGATTACATTTTTTCTAAAATTCCCAACCCTCTGTCTATCTTCCAGAATTTCTTTATAGCCAAAATATTTACAACAAACTTCAAAAATTAAAGGAAGTTTAACTTTAGTCTAATTCTGGAAAATAAATCTTAATTTTATGCTAATTAAATATACATTCTCAAAAATAAGGTTTGGTTTGATTTCTCTTCATGATTGATGATTAAACATCGATATCCAAAATGAGATGTATATGAAAAAATACTAAGGAAGAGTCATTGAAACAGATTACTGAATTTCTGGCACAAAAAATGAAAATGTCATGTTTTATGCCTTGAAAGTCTACTAAAATAGTCATTCTTTAGAATTTGGAGCTAATCCTATAAATATAAAATATGTCCCATATTTACCCTTCATATACCTTTATAAAACAGATCTTTAACAGTTGCCTGAAAACATTCTAATTTTGGGTGCTGACAAAATATCGAACACTGTATATCGGAGAGAAATTGGATAGTTGCTAATAAAATAATTGCCAGTGCTTGGTGCGAAACAGAGTAATGTCGCATTGACAAAATAATTGTCAATGTTTTGTATAAATATTGACAAAATGATCGTTGACAAAATAATGGGCACCTGTTTTAATCAATCGCTTTTTCGTTGTTTTTGTACTCTGAGTAACAGGTCCACCTCATCCGTTAGAGCAAGTTTCTTTTCCTTAATTTTTCTAGGCTTGGCCTTGGGGACCTGCCTCTACTTCTATTTTTTGTTTTTGTGTCTTGGAACTAGAACCCCTTTCTTTATTTATCACAAAATCTTTCATTGGCGAATCATTTGTCTGAATGAACTCCTTAATTAGGGAAGGGTTTTGTTTTAATTTGAAATTTAGTCTAAGTTTATTCACAGGCCTAGTATGAGGTTTTCGAAACCCATACAGTTCAGCTAATGTGGGTTATTTTTCTCCTTCTTCTCATGTTATGTTGTCCACCCTTGTTTCCCTAGGTGCCTCCTCTGCATCTTTTGGTGTTTGACTCACAAGAACTGGTTTAGGGGCCTCAATATTTCAGCTGGCTCAGAATCTCGAGGAGGAGATGGCATTTCCTTTATAATTTCCATCCTAGTTTTTCTTTTATATATTTTTCCTAATGGTGGCACAGGAACATGTGTTTTAGGAGTTATAACCCTACCCATGTCTCTGGTTTCAATGGTAGAAGAGGTGGGCTCCCCTACAAGCTTACGAGCCTTTTACGAGTGTGTACATCTTGATATCTTGATGGACTGAGGGTTAAGCTTTCTTACCTCACTAAAACCTCCAAAGAAAAGAAAATGGTCCCCAATTCTTACTAAATTCCTTAAGTGGTCTATCACTAACAATTTAATTAGGGTTTTATGATACATGATGGATTTGGGCCTAGTTTGAACCTTATTTGACATCCTTTTTAGTCTCATTAACAAGAAAAAAGGTACATTTATACGTATTTGACCAAAGATGTGCGCTAAAAATCTGAAGTGATACATACCCATTCTGTGATAATGCCCCTCATAGGTAAAATACTTCGGGATGACTATCACCATTTCATGCCATTCTTTCTCAAGCCATGACCTTTGTACATTCAACCTCCAAGGTTTGTCCTTGTGTTCATCTTTGAGAAAGAAAGGGATATCCATCCCAGCCATGGATATGTTCTTAAAACAACGCTCTCCATCAATGGGTAGGTTGATTGCCTCTAAAATGCTTTGTTTTATAACTCAGAAATAAATTTTAGTGATTCTAACATTTTCCCCATCAAAACTTTCACCAAACGCCTATGCCACACCATTATGATACCCATCGCATTTTAAGCAAAATTGCTCCCAACCGGCCTGTCGAAATTGTTCCCAGAGTTTTGGGATGGCCTCGAAAATCTCAGGGCCTTCCAATTCTCCTCTCTTCATGCAACCACTCTTCCCCATCATTCTTAACAACTGTCCACAAAAATTGCAGCCAATACTAAAACCATGACACTGATATTTGAAACAAATTGGATGCAATGAACTTGTTAAGTGTGATGAAAACTAATCTACATGTTATTCGGTGTCAAGATCTAGGTTACATCATAATTATTACTTTGTCAATCAACTGTAATGAAATAATGATGAATAGACAGTATTTTTACTACAAATCATTTTTTTATCTTTCAATGCTAGTTGTCGATACACAAATGGCCATACACTACTTCTATTTTGTCAGCACTCATTTGCTAGCAATCCCTCGCTTTTGTTGCATCTGATCTATCAACGCCTGTGTTACAAATTTTTGAAATAGCGCTGACAAAATAAATGTCAACGCGACCAAAATTTCCAAGTATAAAAATAAAATGTCTCAACCCTAAACTAAAATTGTGATAACATATAGCACATTCAAAAAAGCTAAAAAGACAAGTCCTTTGTAAATTCTTTACAAAATTAATATGTTTGAACTATATGTAAGTTTAACTAATATGTAATTGTTAGTGTGCGTCATGAAGAGCCACAAAATGAGGAAGATCGATAAGATGATTTCTGATCTAAGTGCTAAATAGCGTAAAAGCTTGATGGAAAAATTGCAAAAGGATGAATCAGGTGAATGGAAAAATATTATTCAATGTGAGTTTTTTCTTGTGAATGTTTATTAATAATATACTTAAGAATATTAGATAACATCTTTTAAAGAATCTATTAATTCACATATGTTTAATGTTCTACAGGAACCAATAACGAAGGAAAAGAATGTTATTCTAAGAAAAAAAAATTATAGACCATGTAAATGCCGATGAATTAGTCCTTAGCTCATATGGACTTGTGCTAGAGGTTAATGAAAGGGGAATTTTTTTTTTACAGAACTATGAGTGGTATAGTGGAATGAACGCATAGGTGTATGTTCCACTTACAATACAAAAACCAATCCATTGATTCCAGGAACCAAGTTATATTAAAACTACAGGAAGTGTTTCAAGAGCAATGGTTAATGAGACCTGTCAGACTTGTAATAACAAAAACATACAACAACAAAAAATAATCATTCAAAAAGTAATATTTCTAATTAAAATGTTTTTCTAGAATTATATGTATATATTACTACAAAGCATTTATTTATTAATATCAATTTTGTTATATTTAGTTTTCATGTACCAATATAAAAATAGTTTATTACTTTTGTAATAAGATTATCAAAATCCCATAGGATCAACAAGATGATATCTGAAACATACCAGTAGGAATGTCCAAAAAAGTGTACAAGGAGATACTCAAAGAAATGGACATAATTGCATCACAGGACGAGCCATCTCAACAACAACGTGCTTCAAATGTAAGTAACCATTGAATTTTTATATTAGGTACATATAAACAAATAATTTAGTATTAAATATTAATTTTCAAGTATTTTCTTACAAAAAAACAACAACAACAACAAAAACAAAAACCTACTTAACACATAAAATAGAACGACAACGAAGAAAAGGCTTGATATTAAGAACTTAAGATTTCATTTTTGTATATTTTAAGTTGTTTTATAGCAACCATCCTTGAAAGTCTTCAAATAGGTGTTAACATACCAAGAAGAGCCATTGAAAGAATTGATTGACATTGGGATAAATATGGGTTGTGAGTATATGTTGGCTATCAAAAATTAATTATGGGTTTTGTAAGTATCTATGTTGTTTTACTTCTCTGAGTTTATAATTAATAGAACAAAAAAATACTTTATATTAAATCGATGATTTATTATGGGGTATAAAACTTGCGGGAAACAAAGTATGGAACTACACCAACAGAAGAGTTGTTGGAAGAAGGAATGAGACTTTGATGCTGGAAAATTTGACTTTTCCTGCTATGTTCACTTCCACGAACCTACAATCTTAAGAATACCAAGAACTCTACAAAAATCTGATTACTCAATCAGTTAATTATTACAATCACATAAAAACATTCATTAACATATATGCAGAGATACTACACAATCCATAAGCATCTAAAAATTCCATTCTGAAACTAAATTCATATGTACATGTTTGGCCTGATTATACATTCGTTTGGACATTTGTTTTCCCTTTAGGCTTACAATATTTATAATAACATATACAAACAAAATAAATTTTCCTAGATCCATAAATCAATCCACAAATCACTAATGTTTTTCAAGGTAGACTCGATTTTACCTTATTGACAAAATCTAGCCTACCAATAGCTTTTCTAAATCCTAAGAGCACCCCCAATAGTTTCTAAGATTTCTAATCTTTTTCTTATTCTAACAACTTGTTAATTACTACCAAGATTTTTCCTCCTACAACCTCTCATGATTTATTTCCTAAATTTTTCATGCCTTAATTTCTTCTTAAAAATCTTATCTCTCTCTATAGTTCGTTAAGAAATAAATAAATTAAAGTTATTTGCAATAAGAAAATAAAATTCATTTTCCATGTTAAGACCCGATTTGCAGCTTTGTCTTCAAAAAGATTGATGACTTGGAAGCTCTAATGCTCCTGCGTCATACTCCCAAGGTAGAAAAAATTCATGGTCTCCTGACCACGAGTTGTTTTTTTATGATGTCATCCTGGATCCCATATATATTTTGTTGTTGATCATCGGCTTTGTCATGTTGTTGTATTTTTGGTACTACATCTTGAATTCCACTATAATTCTACTCTTGCCTTCCTTGCGGCAAACCAATTGTTTTCACAACATTGTTGCTTAGTATTTCAAGTGAAAATTTCCCGACCACGAAAATAAACAAAATATAAAGCCATCCAAGCATACTTTCATCCTCATTCCATGCTTGTAAAGTTTTTCTTTGAACTCTCTATCTCACTTCAATTAGTTAATCGAGATTTGTCTCCATGTTGCTAGAAAACACTTACTCCTTTAACTTTGTTGCATCCTCATTCACAACAACTTTTGCAAGTTGTTCACCCTCGGTTTCTATTCCACTTGCATCAGTTTGAAAACTGATAATCATTTTTGTCGCACTTGCATGCACAAAATCAGTGTGAAGACTAAAAGTTGTCTCTGCCTTTGGCTCATCATTCCTTATGAGCATCACATTCAAGTATTGCTCCTCCTCTCTACTGAGAACAAAATTTGAACTTTTTTCTCCTCTATCTTCCTCTTTCTTCATGACAGCTTCAAAGGGTTGTTCATCATCAATAAAACCTACAACCATAAACAAACCATCAGGAAAATCATAAGGCTTTTCAGCCTCATTTGATGTCTCAAGCATCAAATCTCCATAAACATTAATATCTTCTCCATGTATTTCTCCTTGCTTAGGTTTACCTCTGTGAATTGTCTCCTTACACTTAGTAGCTTTGAGTTCTTCCTTCAATCTATGTCTCAGTTTCTGTCTCTACTTCTTGGCCCATAATATTTCAATAGGCCATTTAACCTTTTTTCTCAGGTTCCACCCATACTTCTGGCTCTCCTCATTCTGTTGTAGCAACTTTGTAAGCACATTCAACTGTGCTTTTATCTCAACAAGTTCCCTCTCATATTCTTCATCACTCATTTTCCTTATGCCAACTGCTTTGGCATCTCTATGGATTCCCTCTGAATTCTTTAAATGAATTCTCATAGTCATATTCAACATCCCCTCTTCCTCCATGAGCTTTTCGCTGCCCACTATGAACTGGAAATAACCTTTACGATAACAAGTCTCCTTCATGTTACACGTGCCTCACCAAGTTATCTCCTTTAACCTTGTAATGTTGGCATTTCTAATTCCCTCCTTTGGAACTCCTTTCGAGCACTCCTTTCTCTTCAAGTTTCTACAGTCACTCTTTTTCCTCCATCAAAACTACACTAGTTTTCATAATTCTCACACATCCTCCTTCTCAATCGTTGCTACCTCCCATCAATATCAAAAAATTATTAAAAAAAATCAATTTACTTATTGCTATCTTAATCTTGTTCTATTTTTGTCTCCATATTGTTGCAAAAAAGTCTTTTGTTGACTCCAGATCTCTTGCTCTAATACCACTTGATGCAAGAAAATTTGACTTTCCCTGTTACGTTGACTTCTACGAACCTACAATCTTAAGAATACCAAGAACTCTACATAAATCTGATTAATCAGTTAGTTAACTATTACAATCATATAAAAGAATTCATTAACATATATGCAGAGATACTATATAATCCATAAGCATGTAAAAATTCCATTCTGAAGCTAAATTCATATGTACATGTTTGCATGATTATACATTCATTTGGCCATTTGTTTTCCCTTTGGCTTACAGTATTTATAATAACATATACAAACAAAATAAATTTTCCTAGATCTGTAAATCAATCCACAAATCACTCATGCTTTTCAATATAGACTCGCTTTTACCTTATTGACAAAATCTAGCGTATCCATAGCTTTCCTAAATCCTAAAAGCACCCCAAATAGTTTCTAATATTTCTGAACTTTTTCTTATCCTAACAACTTGTTAATTGTTACAAAGATTTTTTCTCCTACAACCTCTCGTGATTTATTTCCTAAATTTTTCATGCCTTAATAGGCATATTTTCTTCTTAAAATTTTTATCTATTAAATCTTATCTCTATATATAGTTGGTTAAGAAATAAATAAATTAAAATTATTTACAATGAGTAAATAAAATTCATTTTCCGTGTTAAGACCGGGTTTGGAGCTTTGTCTCCAAAAAGCTTGATGACTTGGAAGCTCTAATGATCCTGCATCAAACTTGGTTTTGAAACCATGTGTATAGTTCATGAATCACTTCTCGTTATGGTACATTACTATTTGATTTACATTGATGTATATTATTTCTTTCAATTTTCATTGTTCTCGGCAATGTAGATACACTCGCTGCACTTTATTTTTATGTTTGTAGATGGAACAAGAAGAAGATGAAAACAATCGATGCAATCACCAAAATATCCATCCAAAAAACCCCAAGTCATGAAAGTAGCTCGAGCAGTACTGACAGTAGTTCCAATAACGAACAATGATCTATTTGGATATCAATGCAAGTTGTTGTATTTTTTGAAATAATTGTCTATGAAAATCAGACATTTTGTTACGAGAGGTTACCAATGAATACCCCATTTTGTATGACAAAGATCATGTTATTAATTTATAACAAAATACATTTGAACTTAATCTATTGTGTTGTCCAATGTCGTTGTGAAATGTTACACCATTGATTAAATATATGAATGACCAAATATTATAATGAAGAGATGAAAAAACTAGTATATAACAAATTAATCCAAACATCACATACAAATTCACTAATAAAAAATTAATTTATATGAATATTGTTATAAGATATATGTCGATTTTTCAATAAAAATGGATTTAAAAAATCACAATAATTTCACTGTCACAAGTCGATGTTTCTAAAAAATAGAAAATGGATATCGGGACATTGTATATTAATGTGCACCGCTCTAAATACGAATTGTTCAGCAACGATGTTTATAATAATAAAAAATTGTATCATTTGTAAAAAATGGGATAATAATTAAAAAAATCATGGTGCGTCTATAAAACAAATACGCAATGGTGTGTTATACTATGTAAAAGCACCAGTCAAGCAAGGATTTTTCTTTTTCACCACGCAATGTCTTTCTTGAACATTATAGAACCAAGGCGTTCGAAAACAAATGAGCATTGAGGTGTTATACCCTTCAAGCATCGACAATGTTTGCATTTAACGCCAGGATGCATTCTAATCCTTAAAGCACTAGTGCTTTCATCACACCAATGTCCCGTTGCTCCAAAATATTTTTTCCACCACAGGCGCATTATTCAAATTAACAACACCAATTCTTTTATATTAGTACAACACTTCTAAATTCATATAACACATAAGAACCAATGTTGTAAATTTAAATAAAAGCACTCGGTCTGCAAAATTTGTTTTCATACACTGGTGCAGTTCTTGAAAAGTACTTCTCGGGAAGTTTGTTTAGTACATAAGCACTGGGGAGGTATACATTTCAGGCACTGGTGTTGCTTGTATTCAATGTTGTGTTGCTTTTATTTAAATTTACAACACCGGCGCTTTTATAGTGTTAGCGCACCAGTGCTTTTTTTCAAATAAGTGAACCACAAAAAAGCATCCGCTGAAACCTTCGACCACCCAGATTTTTCTAGTTGTGATGACGTTAGGTTATCAGCTCCACTAAAACATCCGCTATCACAAACAATGTTGTAGCAGAGGTTTTTTGGACAGTTTTTGCCAATTTTATAACACTAAAAACCTCTGTTATAACCTCCACTAGAAGGTATTTTCCTTATAGTTAACTCCAAATACTACATAAATCCTTGATCCATTATAGACAAGAAAATCGAATCTCCTATGTCAGGGATTCTCGAGGGAATATGCATGAAAATCATTAGGATATTGAAGAAGAGCTATGATCCTTCTATAAGTACCTTTTTTATAAGTTATCTCGGACCGAAGACCAATAATTTGGAAAATAATACAACACATTCCAACCTTAATTAATCGAGAACAATACACTTTCCTACTCAATGGAATATCAATGGAAGAGGTAGAGAAAGTCGTGATGGAAATGCAAAATGGCAAGGCCCTAGGTCCAAATTGTTTCACAGTAGTTTTTTTGAAGTATGTTGGTCAATTATTTGAAAAGGTGTGTGGGAGTTAGTGGAAAACTCAAGAAGAATTGTCTCAATTTTTTCCTCCTTATATGCAAGCTTCATCACCTTGGTTATTAAAGAAAACAAAGGTGAATATTCCTCATTCAAACCCATAGTTTTATGTACAGTTATTTATAAAATTATTTACAAGGTCATTACTAACAGGTTGAATCCTTTCCTAACAAATATTATATACCATGAGCAAACTAGGTATGTCAAAGGTAGATAGATTCTTGATAGGATTCTCTTAGCCCATGAGTTCATTTACACCTCAAATATCATTAAAAATCCTATCATGTTTATCAAACTTGACCTTTATAAAGCCTTTTATGGCCTTAGTTTTTTTTTTATTGGCTTGACCCTCAAGGATTTGAACCTTGAACCCCATGGTTTACATAAATACTTCATACCATGTCAATTTCAAATTGAGTTTCCCCCAATGGGCTCCTTTGATTTCCATAATTGACAATATATGTTTCACATTTTTATCTGCCTTTGAATTTTTGGAGAAATGGATCTTTTGGATCCTAGCTCTAGACTCCAAAACTTTCTTCTCTGCTTTGATCAATGGCTCACCCTCTACCAAATTTTCACCCTAAAAAACATCCCGAAGGGAGATCCTCTCTCCCCCTTTCTTTTTTTAATTATGGCAAAAGGATTGGGGTATGCTATTAAAGTTGTTATATCCAATTGTAAAATTAGGGGCTTAATCTTCATAATGAGTATATTACTTCCTCTCTTTAACAATTTGTGGATAACCCCTTCTTGGTGGGGAATTATTCGGAAATAGAGGAAATGGCTTTCAAGAAAAAATTGGATGGATATCAAGTAACTTTGGCCATGGTAGTTAGCCTTGGAAAATCACAAATATTTCCTTCAACGCACTACAACTGGTTCAAAGGTACATTTCTAAGACTCTCGGCATCCAAAGGAGTTGATTCCATCTAAAAATCTTGAAACTTGTTGGCCCGCCAACAAATCCCCTATATTTTGGTTCAAAATGTAAGGGCCTCGACTAAATTTTTTGAAAAAATCCTTCTTTTATTTTCATTTGATTGATCAAAGGTTTCTTCTGTCTTCATTGTCTCACTTTTACACTTTTGAATCCTCCAAGGCTACCACGATCTTTTACTCATATCATATTGGTTGCTTCTATGACTTTCTTTTACTTATCTTGATTTTTGTTAATAAACTTTCATACATGTGAAGGATTTGCTCTTAACGGTTGATTGGCTCAACAGATTACTCTCCCATTCAATAGCAACATAAGAATAATCTCTTTTAGGCTATTTTAAATAAGTTATGAATACATTATCACTCTTTATAGGACATTGATTTTAAAGTGTAAAGTGTTGAAAATTGGCAACAAGAAATTGCTAAAAATAGGAGTTTGGGCATCAATGCTGGATTGGGCAACAGGGAATGAAAAATAGAAGTGCTAAAAATAGAAGTTCTATTTTTAGCAGTGCAGTGTGGATTCCTATTTTAGTTAGTCCCTCGACTAAATATAGGAATTAAAACCGAATTTGATATTAACAGCGGTTTGGAATATTAATTAATTAATTCTCCATGAGTTAATTAGTTAAGGAAAAGCAAACATGAAGTCTTTGTGAGAACATGCAATAATTTCTCCACTGATTGGGGAATGTGTCCTTGATTTGCTCCACTCATTGAGGAATTAAGAATGAGTTCTATATTGAGAGGATCAGCTGACTTAGTTTAACTTAGCCAAGTTCAGTTAGATTAATTTAACAAGTTGTTAAATTAATGAGATACAGTTTGTTGATGCTTGCATGCATGTGACAACTGTTATTTTCATATAACTAAGTATTCTCTCATGGATAACTGATGCATGGCAGTTCAGACAGAGACCCAGTTGAGATCAGAGAAGGGACAGTGTACTATCAGTTGGATGAATATTTTTCCTATAAAGGAAGCTCATCCATGATGAGGATTTATCTCCTTCAAGTTTGTGCAGTTAGATGAGAGGTTAGTGAGTGTGTGAAGAGGCCAATTCACACAGGTGGTAGCACTAGACCCCAAGGAAACTACACAAGGAAATAGGAGGCTTGGAGGGCAGAGGAGAAGGTTTGTGAGAAGCCTTTTATTGTCTATGAGCAGCAGAGGGATTGTACTGAGAGCTGGATAGCTTCCGAGCTAATGCTTTGTGTAATCCAAGCTATATTTCCACTTGTATGATAATACAGAGATGGGGTTTTAGGCAGGTGCTTTCCCCGGGAAAATTATTTTGTGTTATGTGTGATTGATTCCTTCTTATCAGTTATATGTGTTCTTATTGATGTTGCTCATGGTTGATTAAGCTTCCACTAAATTGTTTGTAAAAGTAGATTAAGTGTTTTGCTTTAGTACATTGCATTACCAGGTTGATCTACAGGTGGGAAATTTCTACATGGTATCAGAGCTAGCTGATTTGTAGAAAAAGTTTTACATGGTATCAAAGCTAGCTAATTTGTAGGAAAAATTATACAAAATTCTACATGGTATCAGAGCACAGGTGATCAAGGAGAGAACAGTATACTGAGATGATATTTCAAAGTTTTGAGTTTTGGGTCGAGAGTTTGCAGAGTAGATCTGAAAATTTGTGTACAAAATTTTCAAAAATAAATAGCAGATTTGGATTCCTTGCGGAATAATACCAAAAAAAAAAAAAAATTGGTTGAATCGGAGTTCGGATGAGGGAGATATCGCTGATTTAAAATCAGCTCTTTTTTTAGAAAATTTCATGACAGCGAGAAAGTGGAAATAGATTGGTGTGCTAGCCAAGAACCTGTATGTACTTGAGGTACAAGATGCATGCAAAGCCTTGAGGAGCAAGGCAAAGGTTAAAGACTTGGTGGTTGAGAGGGAGAGTATATTACCTCTCATCATGCTGCGCCAGAAGAAGTCTCAGACAATTGTGGAGAAGCCACGATTGGTGCAGCGACTTCAGGAGGTTGTGGAGCAGCCACAACACAAGAAGCTGAGAGGAGATCAAGTAGAGACATCTTCTCATGCAGAGACCTCCAGTGGGGGGAACTTCGAGCCAAGTGGGCAGAGGGATCACATGCAGCCATACCTCTAGGTAGGACGTGGGGCGATGTAGAGTGATTGTCCAAAGAAGGAGGGGCAAGATCCTTGAGGTATCCAACCTCTTGGATGAGACCTTCATACGGGAGCCCCAATGTGGAGTAGCAGGAACTGACTAATTGGGTAGAGATAGATGCGGATGGAGTGGCAGAGAGAGCTACAGTGCAGGGAATCCCAAGACAGCGCAGAGCATGCAAGCTGCAGCAATGCGAGAGGCACAAGTGTGTTGCATAGTGTAGGGTAGCACAGAGAAGGGTGCAACGGTGCGAGATGCATGGAGATGTTGCAGTAGCATAGAGGTCAGAGAGGGAGCACTTGTCAGCAACAGGTAGAGCTTCAGCATCAGAGTATGTTTCTAGCCCAACAGAGAGGTCAGTTGGGAGATTTTTTTGTTCCGAGAGTTGCTGGAGCAACCACACTTGGTAGAAGTGATGCATGTAGAACATTCCAGAGGTACAGGATCGAGTTCGAGAGGAAGCCTTTCTTGTTGAGAGGGAGTGTTGAAAATTGGAAACAAGAAATTGCTAAAAATAGCACTGCTAAAAATAGTAGTTTGGGCATCAATGCTGGATTGGGCAACAAGGAATGAGAAATGGAAGTGTTAAAAACAAAAGTTCTATTTTTAGCAGTGCAGTGTGGATTCCTATTTTAGTCAGTCCCTGGACTAAATATAGGAAGTAAAAACGAATTTGATATTAACAGCAGTGTGGAATATTAATCAATTAATTCTCCATGAGTTAATTAGTTAAGGAAAAGCAAACTTGAAGGCTTTGTGAGAACATGCAATAATTTCACCACTAATTGGGGAATGTGTCCTTGATTTGCTCCACTGATTGAGGAATTAAGGATGAGTTCTATATTGAGAGGATCAGTTGATTTAGTTTAACTTAGTCAAGTTCAATTAGATTAATTTAACAAGTTGTTAATTTAATGAGATACAGTTTGTTGATGCTTGCATGCATGTGACAACTGTTATTTTCATATAACTAAGTATTCTATCATGGATAACTGATGCATGGTAGTTCAAACAGAGACCCAGTTGAGATCAGAGAAGGGATAGTGTACTATCAGTTAGATGAATATTTTTCCTATAAAGGAAGCTCATCCATGATGAGGATTTATCTCCTTCAATTTTGTGCAGTTAGATCAGAGGTTAGTGAGTGTGTGAAGAGGCCAATTCACACAGGTGGTAGCACTGGACCCCAAGGAAACTACACAAGGAAATAGGAGGCTTGGAGGGCAGAGGAGAAGGTTTGTGAGAAGCCTTTGACTGTCTATGAGTAGCAGAGGGATTATACTGAGAGCTGGATAGCTTCCAAGCTAAGGCTTTGTGTAATCCAAGCTATATTTCCACTTGTATGATAATACAGAGATGGGGTTTTAGGCAGGTTCTTTCCCGGGGTAAATTCTTCTGTGTTATGTGTGATTGATTCCTTCTTATCAGTTATATGTGTTCTTATTGATGTTGCTCATGGTTGATTAAGCTTCCGCTAAATTGTTTGTAGAAGGGACAGTGTACTATCAGTTGGATGAATATTTTTCCTATAAAGGAAGCTCATCCATGATGAGGATTTATCTCCTTCAAGTTTGTGCAGTTAGATCAGAGGTTAATGAGTGTGTGAAGAGGCCAATTCACACAGGTGGTAGCACTAGACCCCAAGGAAACTGCACAAGGAAATAGGAGGCTTGGAGGGCAGAGGAGAAGGTTTGTGAGAAGCCTTTTATTGTCTATGAGCAGCAGAGGGATTGTACTGAGAGGATAGCTTCCGAGCTAATGCTTTGTGTAATCCAGGCTATATTTCCACTTGTATGATAATACAGAGATGGGGTTTTAGGCAGGTGCTTTCCCCGGGAAAATTATTTTGTGTTATGTGTGATTGATTCCTTCTTATCAGTTATATGTGTTCTTATTGATGTTGCTCATGGTTGATTAAGCTTCCACTAAATTGTTTGTAGAAGTAGATCAAGTGTTTTGCTTTAGTACATTGCATTACCAGGTTGATCTTGTTAAACAGACATGGACAGCACAAGAATGTGAAAGATAAATCATTCAATTCAATTTTTATTAACAATAGATATACATTTATAGTACACATATGTGACTCTTGGGATTCAGATCCCAAGGTCTCTTGGACTGCTTTGTCCATTCAACTTCCACGCTAACCCTTTAGGATTAGGTGTCCAACATTCCCCCCCTTAATCCGAAGGGTTATGTATGAGTCCAAGAAGAGAGCTGTAATACAAAATGTGCAAAGAATGCATGGCAGCACTAGGCTGATTGTGCTCTATGAAATGTTGGTATAAAGGGCGGTGGTTTAAGGATGACCACCAACACTGGAACGCTTAGTGCAGTTCCCAGAACTCTTCCAAAACTGGCAAGAAACTGAAGTTTCTGCTAGAGGAAGTGATCCTATTGTTTTAAAGAGGGAAACCTTCAACCATAAAAGGGAGGTCTCACCCCGCATAAAAGGTAAAACTTCAACCTGAAAAGGGAAGTCTCAACCTGTGATGGTTTAAGGATAACCAACAACTCTGGAATGCTTAATGCAATTCCTGAACTCTTCCAAAGCTGGCAAGAAGCTGGAGTCTTCTGCTAGAGGAAGTGCTCTCAATCTGTGTTCACGGGCATCTTTGTCTCTGGCTGCAACTCTGAAACTGGTGTGGCAGGTTGTGGCTCAGGCTCGCTTGATGTGGCTTTGAAGCTTGTAGATGACCATCATTTCCCCCCCTGTCAGGTACAAGGTGAGAAGATGGAGAAAACTGAACTGCAAGACTATTCAATACTCTGGAACAAGTTCTGACATGTGTTTGGAATATCTTCTTGGCTGTTGATGCCCATTGCCAAGAAGCGATCCATCCAAGATGAATCTTTGTTCTTGCGGGATGTTTATTTCTGAAGCATCTGTGTGAAGAATGGCTGGTTTTATGACAGTGCTTACATGGATGAAGATCAAAACAGTGATCTTTCAAATGGCCAACTCGGTCACAGTGTTGGCATTTCACGATCTGTTGTTGTTGTTGTTGCTGTGGAAGAGGGGCAGAGTCTGGAACAGCTGAAACTGAACTGTCATAAGGAGCAGGTGAACTGTCATGAATGAATCCAGCACTCTGAAACTGAATGGGCTTGGCATAGTCTGGAATATGAAAGGACAAGTCCTTGTCATATCCAAGACCAGTTCTGTGCTTGTTGTGGACAAGCTGTTCCCAAGGTCTGATGATGGGCTTGGGAAGTGCAGACTTAGTTTCTGCATCTGCATGTACAACTGCTGCTTTATTTGAATGAACAATAACATTACTGACTTGCTGTTGATGGGTTGCAGTCTCAATGTTCTGAACAGAAACAGGTTCAGAATGATGACTCCACTGCTGTAATTCTTCCTGCTGTAGCTTTGTTTCCAGCTGCAAAAACTCAATATTTTCTTGTACATTTTGCAAACAGCTATGAATATCAGTGAGAAACTCCTTGCTGATTTTGACTGTATTATTCATACTGGAGAGTATTAGATTGTCCACTAACTCTAATATTGCACCGATTGGAGCCATTTCTAACCTCAAAAGATAGTAAAGCAATGATGAAAAGACGGACACCAAATAAACTTATGGCAACAACTTCAAATCAACCAGCTTGCAATAGATTCAACATACAAAAAATGGTGATATCCAGAAAACAAAATCCTCATTCAAAAATGAATTTTCTTCAATTCATACTCTTCAGCAAGTGTATGAAAGCTCCGATACTTTTAAAAAACTCACTACTTTAAAACGGGTCACATCAACTTTGTCTTCAAACATACGTGGAACGCTCCAACCTTGATAAATGAAAGGACAAGCAGTATCATGTAGAGATTCAGTGGCTGTCGGGACAATGCTCTCACGTGGATTTCCTTCAGATTGGTTGGATGAATGCACATTAAGGACATGCCATAAGGCCCCTTCCAGTCACTTATGAAGCACTTAGTTGTTAAGGTGGTGCAGTAAATTAATACCATACACTATATGACTGGTGATTCATTTAAAAGGTCTTCAGATAATATGTAGACTACTGACAGAAGGAGATGCCACAGACTAGGGGTGTAATTACAAAAGCTTTATCTTATACAAAAGTTGTCTTTTACAGCAACCAACCCCACTAAAATTTGAGTTCTGCGCGTGAAACATGGCGCAGAAATTGGAATTCGAAGTCACGTTCAACAGCAACTCAATACTAATCCAACATACAGCACTATGTTTGATTAAAGCACTGAAAGGTACAGCACTACGTTTGACTATTATGAATTGGAGTCAGTCGAGGATGCAAGAGTTTTAGTAAGTTTGGAGATCCAATATTGCAGGCGTTGTCAATGCTGACTTTTTCGCCGTTTCACTCCGCTCCAAACATGCTGCAATGGTCGGTCCGAGTAGTCCGTTAATTCTCCGCGTAACTGGAGATGCAGACCCCAAAATTGTCCTGAGCTAGGGCCGGTAAGCCATCAAATGAGAGAGATTGAAAGGACACTGCACCTGAATGAGCTGAGGGAATCAGCTTAAAACATTAGAAAAAAACAAAACCTTGCCTTTGGATTCTTATTGATGTATACACCTTAAACTTTTATGGGGAAACTTGTGATCGCCGTGAACTGAGTAATAAAAAACGCGCATTTAAAACAGCATCATTCAAAGCTTCGTTTTCTGCTAGAAACAGAAAGATATTTAGAATCTACAAACTCAGGCTCAATATCATATAGAAACCGAGATATAGTTGTCCAAACCCCTTTAGGTGTACCGGCAACATTCTCAAAGTAAAATATGGTGGTCCTGGAGCAAATTCGTTAACTTGTCTTTGACATTGTCCCCCAGGTTGTCTTAGAACTCCGTGTCAGGAAATGCCTCTTCACGCTTCCGCTGCGCAAGACCGTGAGCACCTTCAGTCACAATGTCTCCCGCTCCTTCTCACCGCAGCATAGACAACATCCCATTTAGTTCCTTTCTGCCGTCTGCAACTTCTTGGTAATAACCCTTGTATAAATGAAATGCCAGATGCACTAATTCTCTAATGCTGAAACTCGTGATGAAAACAGGCTTTACACTACACATGTGTAATGACACCTCATAATGAGAAATATACGACAGCATTTACTTCTGTGACTGAATGATGCTTTGTGGCTTTCTCCATCCTCGGGCAAAATTGGACTCCGCTCTTCTGACTGGAGTCTCCAACTTACGAACTGTGATATAATCACCACAACGTAATCATTACAAAAACGCAGTCGACAAATCCACGGTCACAGCACTACTTTGTCAGAAACGCAGTCACTATTTCAATCTATAAAAAACGCAGTCTACAGTAAAAAATGCAGTAGCATTTTTATAATAAAACGCAGTCTTCTTGCGTTGCTTCAAACAGCCAGGCTTCAATACATTAAACGCAGTCAACCATTAATATGTTGCTTCAATACATTAATACGTTGCTTCAATACCGTTTATATAAACCTCTGGCATCAATAGATATTTCAAGAACGAATGATGAAAATTGGGAATGAAATAAACGATGAGGTTCAACTACAGAGTTTTCTTCCCTCTGAATTTGGGATGGACCCAGACCGCATGGAGCACGCTTTAGAACCGGGTAACTCTGTGTTTATTGATAAGAGGAAGGTTCGGCGGGCCATTGAAGCAGCAGGCATTCCTGGACCTTTGAGGACGTAGAGGTTAATGATCTATCACAGCAGATTACATAGCTGTCTCATCACAAAAACATGCAACATTTGTTCCACACACAGCTGGCCGTTACTCAGTCAAACGGTTTCCGAAGGCGCAATGCCCTATTGTTGAACGATGACCAACTCTTGATGATGCACGGGCGTAACAATGGAAAGAAGTTGATGGCTATACGAATAGTCAAACATGCTATGGAAATAATTTATCTCCTTACTGATCAGAACCCAATACAGGTTATAGTGGATGCCATCATAAACAGTGGTCCAAGAGATGAGAAGATGCTACTCGAATGGGAACAAATCTCAGGAAAACATACGTTTCTGCAGAGGATTTTCTTGCGGGCATGGAAGATCAACCTTATGAACATCAGGTCAGTATATTTTGAAACCCAAAATAAAAGGAAATAACCGATACATTCATGGAGGGACAGCGTTGGCAGTGTATGCGCAGAGAGGGGCAGCGAATCGACAGAGTATATGGGCAGAGCGAGCGCAGAGCGCAGGAGGTGCAGCCCTTTTAAATGGAGTGAGAGCGTTATGCAGATGCGTTATGGACAGAAGGGGTGAGCGTTATGCAGATGCGTTACATATGATACCATTTAATGCAACATTGTGGACTAACAGATATGCAGTGGTGTAGCATTTGAACGCACGGTGGTCGCCACAAATTTCTGGCTATTTCATAATTGCATGCACGCTAACATATTTGATAAACAGCAGAGTGGTAGGTGAAGAATCGCAGGGACTGTCACGCACCTCCTAATATAGCAGTACTGACAATTATATGAATGTACAGGACTGGCATGTAAGAGAGGCCACGGAAAACAAGTGGCTCATATTTGAGCAGGGCAGGAGATCGCCTGCTCTGATACCATGTTAAACAGACATGGACAGCACAAGAATGTGAAAGATAAATCATTCAATTCAATTTTTATTAACAATAGATATACATTTATAGTACACATATGTGACTCTTGGGATTCAGATCCCAAGGTCTCTTGGACTGCTTTGTCCATTCAACTTCCACGCTAACCCTTTAGGATTAGGTGTCCAACAGATCTACAGGTGGGAAATTTATACATGGTATCAGAGCTAGCTGATTTGTAGAAAAAGTTCTACATGGTATCAAAGCTAGCTGATTTGTAGGAAAAATTCTACATAAAGGAGCACTACAGGATAAATGATTCTGTAATAGCTCTAGCTCATGTCTATTTTCTTAGTAAATAGTCTTCATAACATATATATATATATATATATATATATATATATATGTCTGTGTGTGTCAATTTAGATAGAGTGGTGTTTACGGTCTAATGCCTATTATTGATCAATTGATGGTTACAATCTAAAGATGATAAAGCATGTGTTAATTCTTCATTGGTTACAAGTAATCATTATTGGCTTATCTTCTTAGCTTGCACACCCCAGATTTAGCATGGTATTTTGATCATAATCTTTGTCTCGATCTTTGGGGTTCTTGCTTTCATTTCAGGATATTGATCATGCTTCTCTTTCTCGCCTCTCCTAAAACTTTTTTGGATTACGTAAATTTGACCGCTTTCCGCTACATCCCCCCCCAATCGCCGACAACCCTACAATTTATGCCTAGTTGCATTAGCCAGGACCCCTCCATTTACCCCCCGGGTTACTCACTTCACCCTCAGATCGACATTTCCTCTCATTTTCACTCATCTACTCCTGCCGGAGGACCCCAAGCCTTACCTGAAGGACCACCTCTACCTCATATTTGGTGCCTCCCTCTTCACGCTATTTTGTAGGCACTCCACCCAACTTGGAAGAGCATCCCTCTGAGCCCATCCTGGACCCTCAAAATACCCCTCTAAGATCACAACAAGTTGAAGAATCTGTCAATGGCCACAAGCAAGGGAAAAAGGCAAAGTGTGTAAAGGCCAGGAATCAGAACATTTCTCTTCGTCTGGGTGAGGACATATAGTGGGGAGAATCTATGGACACCGCTGATAGGATTTTGGTGGGGAGGGCATGAGGATGATACTACTCCACGGCCAGGCTTAGGAAATCGACTGCAGAGATTTTGGGGCACTATTTGACTAAATTTCCATTTTTACAAACCTTCGTCAGGGGATGGTTCGCGTTGTACTTTGCTAGGGCCCAACATACCACATGGGTTTTCTCTAGTTTCTGGCATAGTGAGCACACCCCTGTGCTACTCAAAAGATGGAGCCCTCTCTTTGACCTTGAGAGGGAGCAGGTGTGTACAGGGCCATTGTGGGTCAGATTACCAGGTTTTCCCCTTCACTTCTGGTCCGAGGATATTCTTAGATGCATTGGGAACACCTTGGGAACCTATCTAGAGCACGACAATTCATACATGTCCTTAGGAAACATGGCTTTTGTAAGGATTCTAGTCCACCTAGACACAATGGAGGGTTTGGAAGAGCACATTACTCTGCATTGGAAACATTACACTCGCTTACAAATTCTTGATTATGAGTGGGTTCCTTTCCAATGCAGGAGGTGCCAAAAGGTTAGGCATTTATTCAAGGAATGCCCTTTGAACGGGACAGCTAAAGTAATGGATCACCGGAAGACGATACCCACCAAAGGCACAGGGGTACCTAAACCTCGAGCCAACACCGATGTAGAACAGACAAAGGTGGCCTCACAGAATCCGAAGAAGAATGGCAATGCTCCCATTTGGCCACCCTCTCCTCCTATGACCAGGGCCAGGGCATTTTTGCGGCTGCACTCTCTGCAGGTATGTCTAATTCTACTCTCTACTCTTTTAATTTCACTTCTTTGTCTTGTGTTTCTTCTACTATCTCAACTGGCCATCATTTTTTGTATCTTCCTATCCAAATCCTCTCTCCTTGGCCTGCTCATTGCAGCCACCTCCTCCCTCTATCTCATGCACCCCTCCATCCTTCCCTGAGGCAACTTTCTCTGCACAATCCTCTGACTCCTTGCTCCTTAGCCTGCTCATTGCAGCCACCTCCCCCCTCTAGCTCATGCACCCCTCCATCCGTCCCTGAGGTGACTTTCTCTGCAAAATCTTCTGACTCTGAGTTCGGGGCTCTCTCTCACTCTTACCATCTCAGATCTCATTCTCGGTCAATGCCACTTGACTCTATTAGCATTGGTATCATATCCCCTCCCATCACTCCCAAACCTCCCCGAGGCAGACCCTCCTCCCTCTCTAAGGCCAAGCAGCAGGCGGGTATGGAGGTCATTGCGGGTCATCAATTAGCTATTGACCAGGTTCTTAGAGCACAGAACACACTGGTGTCCTCTCCCTCATGAAGTTTCTCTCTTTAACTTGCCGTGGGTTAGCTAGTCCTAAAAAAACTAGCATTTCGGAGGCTCCTAAGCATCGAGCGGGTGGTTGTTAGTTTTCTTCAAGAGACTTTAGGATTAGTAGAAGCCATCACTCACCTTCTTGAATCCATGCTTCCCGAATGGCACTTTCATTCCCTAGATGTACACGAGAGATCTGGAGGCATTGCGATGGGGTTCAACACCAGGACTATCAAATTATGTAACATTTGGGGGGGATCGAGTTATATCAAGGCAAACATCTATTCATCTAATTTAGGCACTGATATAATGTTAATCAATGTTTATGGCCCTTTCCAAAATCGGGGCCCCTTCTAGGAGAAATTGCTCAGCTCTAGCCTCCTGCAAGTGGATAATCTTATTCTAGGAGGAGATCTTAATTTCTCTATTGGATATTCTGAATCATGGGGCCATAACGCTCAAATTGATTTGTTATCACACTTCTTCGAAAATATTTTGGAGGACCATGGCCTTATTGATATTCCATCTGCTAGACTACAACCCACCTGGAGGAACAGACAGACTGGGGAGGCTAGGCTGGCCAGAAGACTAGATCGCTTCCTCCTTAAAGAATGACTCCTGGGTATGGGGTGTAACTATAGGTAGTGGGTTGGATCGGGGGGCTTATCGGATCACTCGCCCATATACCTTGAAATTAGTGGAGGTGTGAACAAGCCAAAAGCACCATATAAGTTCAATGCAACATGGTTAAAAGATGTTGACTACATTAAACTTGTTACTAATTACTGGAAGTCCCATCCTCCTGTTGTGGGAGGAAACATAGCAGAAGGATTTGCCCACAATTTAAGCAATCTGAAGAGACTATCCAAAAGATGGGCTCACAACAAGAGACTGATGGATGATCAAACCCTCAGAGGCACTGAAGTTAAGATAGCTACTATGGAAGATGAACATGGAAGGGGATATATATCTCCTGAGCATAAGGAGAGGCTCACTACCCTGGCAGAACAAAAGGACAAAATTCTAAAAGACAGAGAAGAATCACGGAGGTTGCGAAGCAGAGCCATTTGGCTACTAGAAGGTGATGATAACACAAAATTCTACAATAAGTTCGCCAATGGACGAAAAGCAATCCATACCATATGGCATTTGAATAATGAATAGGGCATCAGAGTAAATTCCTTTCAACACTTAGCCTCCCTCGGTACATCACACTTCAAGCAACTCTACAAAGCCCCCCTACTGCATCACTGGCTGAAATCACCAGAGTTGCACAATTGTTTCCCCTGTTTGTTGATCAGGAGGATGTTGGGGACCTCAATAAGGCTATCACTTTAGGGGAGCTTGAAGCCACTCTAAAATGGTTCAAAAAAGACAAGAGCACTGCACCAGATGGATGGATGGTCGAGTTCTATATTGCTTTTTTTGGAATCCTTGGAGAAGACCTTCTCAAGGTCATTGAAGTTTGTATAATCTCTGGGAAAAAGTATGAGTCCTTCAACTCCACCTTCATTGCACTCATCCCAAAATCGACAACCCTGGCTCCTTCGATGACTTTCATCCCATCTCCCTCTGTAATTGTATTTATAAGATCATAGCCAAAATCATAGCAAATCGCCTTCATCCCATCTTATCCTCCCACATTTCCTCTGAACAATTTGCTTTCCTTCAGGACCGACAGATTCATGAAGTTGTAGGAACTGCTCAGGAGGTCTTGCATTCCATTCAGACGAAGAAATTGAAAGGTATGATACTCAAAGTAGATCTCTCCAAAGCTTTTGATCATGCTAGCTAGTTATATATCAGAATGTTTTTAACTCATCTCGATTTCCCCTTAGAGTTCATAAATTGGATTGTGTGCTGCATAACAAACATATCTTTCAGTGTCCTTATCAATGGATCGGTGTCCCCGTTTTTTCACTCAGAAAGGGGCCTCAAGCAAGGATGCCCTCTCTCCCCTCTATTATTTTTTTTCATCATGGAGGGCCTTAGCAAACTCAACTTGGAAGACCACGAGATGGGGAGACTTCAGGGTATCAAGATTACAAATAATTACATTCTAACCCATCTTATCTTTGTTGATGATGTTATGCTCTTCCTTAATGGAGGCATTGGGGACCTGACAGATTTGCAAAACATCATGGCCATATTTATAACAGCCATGGGAATGGAGATTAACTGCAGAAAGTCCACCATCACGGCCTTGGGATGCTCACCACACAAAATACAATATGCTCTCCATAGATTCCCATTCACCCTTCAAAATTTGGATGTTGGTCTTAGATATCTGGGTTACAGACTAAAACCTCATTATTACAAGATTGTCGATTGGATATGGCTGGTCTCCAAGCTTGAGAGAAGACTAAACATTTGGCACCATAAATATCTCTCCAGAGTGGGATGGATGGTCCTTATTAAAGTCGTTCTCTAAGCCACACTTGTATATTGGATGTCCCTAGCATGGATTCCTAGGGGCATACTCACCAGAATTCAAAATCTTTGTTGCAGATTCCTTTGGAAAGGAAAACAGACAGGAATAATTTTTGCCTGGGCTAGATGGGAGTTACTTGCTCTACCAAAGAAATGGGGAGGTTGGGGAATTAAGAGACTGGACCATTTTTCAACTGCTCTGGCTGCTAAGTTGGGATGGCAGTTGGTCACCTCATGCAGTTTATGGACAAGGGTGGCCTACTCGAAATACATGTTTCCCCACAACATGATGGATTGGATCAAACAACCCAATTGGAACAAGACTGGGATATCTATCATCTGGAAAGTAGTAATCAACTCCCTGCCTCTCATCCGAGATGGGATCACCTGGAAAATACATTCTGGCTCATCAGTGCGCATTGGTTTGGATCCCTAGATTGGCAGTGGAAACTCACACAGGCTTCCACAGGAATTAACCCTTCTACTCAACAATTCTGGTATCATCTACATTAATCACATTGTGGATCCAGAGCACACTACTCTTTTCCAACAGGCATGGAAGACTACTCATTGTCTACACCTCCCACAGATATATCATCACTATTGGGATGATTACATCTCTGCTTTGACTGAATCACATGTTAGGATCACAGAGGGGGAAGATGAACTAGTATGGGCCCAAGCAAAACATGGCAAATACTCACCCAAGGACAGATATCTATGTATCTATGTGGACCATCGGTCACTGATCACAGAGAATTGGTGGAGTCAGTTGTGGAAACTAAAGTCGCCCCCCAAAACACGACTGTTCATGTGGACAGTGCTCAGGAACAAGGCCCCCACGGGGACAATCTTAATAATCGAGATTTTCACGATCCATCTCGGTGTTGCTTATGCAAGAATAGTTCAAAATCCATTGACCACCTCTTTCTATTTTGCCCAATCATTGTGGACCTGTGGAATACAACCTTCCTCACCATAAACATCCATAGTTGATGGCAGGGCTCATTTGTAAAGGACGCCTGGCTATCCTGGTGGACATCGGTTGTCCCGAACAAAGCCAGAAACCTACCCCTCCTATTTTGTTGGGCTATATGGATAGCCCGAAACCAATACATTTTCCAGAACATCATCCCAAATTGGCACTCTATCTTTGCTCGCATTTTGACTACCTAGTATATCATCCCTGATGACGATGCTACTCCTCCCACTAGAAATATAGTACCTGAGGCCATCAACCGAGACTACCCTTGGGCATATTTCGACGGGTCTGCCCAGGATGGAGGGTGTAGGGGAGGAGCTATTCTATACCTCTCTAATACAAATTTCTTTAAAATTCAAATGGGATTGAGAAGGGGCACAAACAACTATGTCGAGCTCGTTACCCTCAAACATCTCCTTCATTTCGCCTTGGAAAAACATTGCAGGAATATTCAAATTTTTGGGGACTCAAAAAATGTTATCAACTCGATAAACAATACATCTATTTGTCATGCTTATACTCTGAGACCCATTCTGGAAGAGGCACACAGATTCATTTCACATTTTGATCACTTTGTTTGTCGCCATATATACAGGGAATGCAACCAGATTTTTTATCAGCTTTCCAAGGAAGCTGCAAACTGGCCTCGAGGTACATGGATGATACAGGAGCAGAGGGACGATGATCACTATCAATACTTCCATCGCCCATACATGGACTACAGAGCATAATTGGGCCCGGAGGGGCCTATTTTTACATGGTTATATTTTTTGCTGCATAATTTATCAGTACATATGTATATCTCGGTTATATTAGTTGTATATATTGGCAGACTAGAAAACTGTACTCCCTGCAAGGATTTCTTTTGAAATTTTGAAATTTTTGAAAAACTGTTCTCCCTGCATGGAGCCACATAGACCTATGATACTTTATTTTTTGACGGGCGAATTGCCTCACTGTATAGCATATGCAACTAAGCATCTACAATATATAATTTTCTTACTATCAATGAAAATTACGATTTTTCCTTAGGGGATATATATATAATAAGTTAATGTGTATGAACATAGATATATTTAAAAAAAAAAAAAGAGTATGTATATTATATATTAAAAAAAAAAAAAACAGTTCAAAAACATTTCTTTTAATTCTTGTACGTATATTGTATTAAATATATAATTTAAAAGAAACAAATATATATTTATCCAAACCACAAGCCAAGGCACGCGTACAAACAAAGCACCAAAACCAATCAAGCATCATTCCAAAGTCAATCCACCAAACACCAACTAGCACCCCTTATAGTTGTATTTATATTGAAACACACTCTTCATATAAATTCATATGACCATAATTGTCTGGTGAATGTCGTATTTTTATCCCTAACTAGCGTAAAATATATATATATATATATATCCAAACTAACACTGGGATTTCAGGAGCAGTGTTTGGTTGATTAGGTACAAATCTATGAAACACAAGACATGGGTTTTTCTCAGAACGACCCCAGTTAACTAACACACAATTTTTTGCGAATTGATGTGTGATTTGGAAGAAAATCACGGTTCTATGGGAGGCAAATTTTTAGGGACGCCCAGAAAATGCCATAACACTATTTTGATGAGATTTACATAGCTACTATGCGGATTTGAAGGTTAGATATTATTTGCATAGGATTTTGACTGACTATGAGATCTGATTTAACTGCTTTGAGTGCTCAATCTCTCTTAATTTTTCCAATCAAACACTGTTATTCAATCTTCTAACACCAAAATGGGACAATATTTTTGTTTTATTATTTGAATTTTCTCTATCGATGAATGTTAATGGATCCTATCGTTATCTTTTGATTTTGAATAGTTAATTTCATGTCGTGGTGTTGCAGGATTCAATCTTTGATGATATTTACAGCATGTATAGAGGTCAACCAAAGGAGACAAAGAATGACCAAATCATTTAAATTGGTAAGTAGTTCAACCAATAGTCATTTTCAAAACGATATATATGATTTTTCGCTAATTTTGAGCAAGAACAGTAGATTCGCTAATCCATGCAATTACCAAAAGAAATCAATATGTACATAATAGAAACAAGCCTCTGCTTATAAAAAGAATGAAATTTTGGACAATTAATTATTATTAATGTTCTAACTATGGAATTATATCAATACAAGCACAAAAATTTGATTGTGTTGATTTTGGTTCTTCAACATTCATGTTCCATAGTCAAATGAATGTCCTCTTTATTTTCTTGTAATTATTTCTTGCAATTTGGAAGATAAATATTGTTTTTTTAATGGTTTTATTCCTTAAGCAAATGATTTTGTTTATTACATTTCTTTGATTGTATCAGCATTGATTTGATTTGCAAATTATTTCAAATCGATAGTCTTGTTTAGTGACCTATGTCCTAAGAAGAGTTATTGGTTTACATATTATTTTATTTTGGATTTTTGTGAATTTTTCCAGACTTTTGAATTCATAGAAAATGTTAACTTTTACATGCAATTTAATGATAGTATTGCCACCGTAGATGATATTCTTATCTGTGTCCTTGCTTTTGTCATACAATTAAAGTAAGTTAATTTTATAAAAAGGCACATCATTTAAATTTTTCCCTTCCATTAGTTTTGGCAAAGCAATTATTATGCACGCCACCAATAGGTATTACACAATGGGTTCCAAGGCTGGCCACTTAATAATTTGGTCAAACAGTTAAATAATCCCCAATTCCACAAAGTGGAACTTTACAAACAAATTTTATATTTTTTGAAAAAAAAACTATTAGTATTTATCTCTAATAGTATTGACCTTGAATTTGAACATGTTCTTGGGCCATGTCCCATAATTCGTGGTATGATATTTATGATGCAATAAATACCTAACTATTGACCTTGAATTTGAACATGTTCTTGGGCCATGTCCCATAATTCGTGGTATGATATTTATGATGCAATAAATACCTAACTTTTCAACTCTGCATTTGTCTATTATAGGACTGAAAGTTCGTACACATCATCCGTTGCACCTCGATATGTTCATTGATAATTTTCGATGGGATTTGATCAATGGTTGCAATCAAACCGAGGAGGATTGAGGAATTCACTTATCACATGACAAAGGTGATAAGACTTATCACATGTTGAGTAATCCCTTAAGCAGCTTCAATGAAAAATTTTTTTTTTTTCAAGGACAGAGTGAAGTGAAAGTAAGATAAATTCACATCGATGAAAGTTATAAATTTGTAGAAGGTTGCTTTCCTTTGTTTTCTACTTTAGTTGAATTTGAAAAGAACGCATGGTTTCGAAAATTTGTTTCCTCTAGAAAGTGCAACATGGCAGCTATAGATTCACATCAATGAAAGGTATAAATTCATATAAGGTTGCTTTGCTTTGTTTTCTACTGTACTTGAATTTGAAAATAACGCATGGTTTCGAAATTTTGTTTTCTCTGGAAAGTGTAATATGGCAGCTTAATACTATTGGGATGCTTAATATTTTTGCATTTATTGTAAATCAGATAAAATGAAATTATTTTTACAAAGGTTATTATAAATATATTATCATTTTTCATATTTAACTATTAAGATTATGGTCTCATGAATATGATATTACATTTATCTTATTATTATGTCTTCCACCACTATTATGTTGACCACCTATTAATTTGGTAAAACATGTTAAGTAATTTTCAATTTAACAAAGTGGAACTTTACAAATTAATTTTATAATTTTTGCAAAAAAAAAATGATTAGCATTTATCTCTAATGTTGTTGGTTGTGAATTTGAAAATGTTAATTATACTAATTGTTAGCTCTACTACAATTTTCAGCAATTGAAGGTCATTTTCGGGTTTGACGGTGGGTTTGTGCCGAAAGGGCCTCGCAGCAATCGTTTCCCTTTCTGCTCCTTCAAGTTTCCTCACACTCCGTTGTCTCTGTTTCTTTCATAAACCCCTTCAATCCCTCGCCTTTACCTATTTCCCGCTTAATTCCTTTACCCCGTTGCCTTTGTTTTATCTTTATAAACTCTGATAGTCCCTTTTCTTTAAGCCCCGGACGCTAAACTTATGAGCCCGCACCCACGTGACCCACCCTTCCATAACCCTTTGCTGCCTTTTTCCACGCATTAAACATCGATCTCTTCCCAGCCGTTGATTACGTTCAGCGTAAGATCTAACGGTGGACACTTCCCCTGATTGCGCGACTTGTGCACGCGTTAACTCACAGGGGTGGTGGTTTTGGTCTGCCATGTGTCGCAATATTACGGGATCGCAAGGGGTTATATGGATACTGCCTACCCCCGATAGGCGGTGCGGGGAAACTGCCTACCGCCCGAAACTGCATGTTCCCCGGTTGTTAATGTGTGCGCGACTTCTGCTCCCAATCACCGTCGGATTTGCCGCGTCTAGATCTGATGGCCCTCGTTGTTTCATCTACGTCACCTCCCGATAGTTCCTCCGATGCGATCTAGGCCATTCAATCCTCGTGATCCGACGGCCTGCATCTATTTGACCCGCTTCTACCAAGATTTCCCCTTTCGATAGATACTCACCGTTGATCCACGCGATCCAACGGCTGAGCTTTATCCCCTGCTTGCTCATGCTTCCACCATGATTCTTAACTCCTTTGATTGTCTGGAGCTCCCGAAGGACGAAGCCAACAGCTACTTGTACCCTGCAGATTAAAGCTTCAACTACCTGCATTCAAGAGCATTATGGCCGAGAAGAAAACAGGACAACCTCGAGCAGTTAACGCAGTTATTAGCTTGTATCAGTCAGTACTTCATCTGCCCGAGAAGGACCACAGAACACCAGAGAAGGTCGATTTTGTTCATTAAGACACTGAGATTGCAGCAGAGGCCCATTTTAGATTGTAAATGTGGTTGGTGGTCCATTATGACCCCTCCACGCATAGTTTAGCAGACTGTTTTTGTAAACCAACCTCTATATATACCCAGAAGACATAATTTAATAGGTTGATGAATGTTATTTTGGTGTAAACTTCAACTTCTAGAGACTGCAACTATTGTGACACCTACAGCTTCTGGTCTTCATTTCCAGCTAATACAAGCTTCTTTTGTTGTTGATTGCTCACTATCCACTTCTTCTTCTTTGTTCCAGGCTGTGCCTGTATGCATTTTTTATTTGCTTTTGATGCTTAGCAGTAGAGGGGCTGTCATCCCACCTCTCTGCTAGAATCTAGTTAGTATTATCAAATATGCATGCAGGTTTCTGTTGTTTTAATGCCAGAGAGTTGTCATCCTATTTGTACGTTAAGAAATAGATTGACAGACCTTTTAAATGGTTGCAGCTGGCCATCTCAGGGTCCTGTGCACCTGCTGGTGTGATCAATCTTCTCCATCTTCACATTTTCCCTAAAACTGTGAGTAACTGGTGGTCTAAAGCCTTGTAGTTTGGGGGTGTTCACCCATGTCTGGGGTTAAGCATAGAAGAAGTGGTTATCTGGCTTGAATATGCAACATTTCTTACATTCATCCACCATTTTACAGCATTTTGGTTGAGTTTGTAATGTTCCCGAGCATCTCTGATACAAAACCTAGGAGAGTTTCTTGGGGTGATAACACTAACTAACTAAATTAAATTATTACCATTAACTCTTAATTACTATAAATTAATAAATTATTAATTAATTAAACTAAGTGGGAGGCAATAGCTACTATGTAGCCTTGTTAATATAATATATTTGTTAGTTTCTCCATCTATTTCTTAATGTAAAATCTTAATAGTAAGCATAGTGATATGTGTTTGCTTCCATGGTAAGGAACTTGTAAATTAACAATTACCTGTTCTGTGATTAAGTACATTGGGGAATAGTTTTGGTTTGATTTGTAATTGCATTTAGGAATAGGATTTCATTCCATTCTATAAACACAATGTTATTATTTTTAAGAATTCGTTTATAAGTGCATTAATTTTGAACCAGTTACACAATGTTCTGACCTTTTTCATTTACTGTAATATAAAATTGTATATGTTGTATCATATTTTAATTGTGTAACAACAATTAGTGTATTATATTTCCTTTTCTTTAATTCTAATTTCTAAATGAAATTTAAGAATTAGAATTACTTAACACCTACTTTCTTCGGGCTTGGAGTATGCCCTAAAACTGCTTCTGCTTGGCTAACAACTCGTCTTCCTCGGACGTAAGGAAACAGGTTAACGGCCCAAGACCCAGAGGCATCTAGCAGGAGTGAAATCCTGCCCCCTTATTGACCACCAACGGGTTATTATAGGTGGCGTGGTTTTCCTTGAATAACCGTGATGAATCAGCCTATATTCACAGTTAGTAGCTAGAGATGGTTGTCCTCATTGCTGGTTTGAAGATTGAGTTATGATAAAGTTTTCCCACCTGCGAAAAAAAAAAACCACTTTCTTAATCTGTTAACATTGAAATAATTAGCCTTTTTATTTTCATAATTACATTACTCTCAAGTTGTTTGATTTCCATTTGATTTGGAGAGCTAACTCAATAATTTAGTCATAGCTTATTTTAATTATAATTTAGTATAGAATTAGTTTAGTTTAGTGTAACTTAACCATAGTTTAGATTATTTTATATTAGGAAATACCGTCTCCGGATTCAGTCCCTCGCAAGAAGAAAGGATCCTAGGCCAACGAAGCTTATAAACCCATTGAGAGTAGCTATACCAAATGGATTGGGCTATTAATAAGCCTCGGTCCAGGCTATTCCTCCCTTGTCGACTTAGGGTGCATAAAAGCCGCCTCAAAAAAATGGTGCTAGAAAGAGGGACGAAGAAAAAATTAATTGAGTATATCATTAAACCCTTAGCCTTTGTAACTCTAGATTTATTGTTTCTTTCTTTCAAAGTCATTGTAACAAAAGCTTGACTGACAGATTATCCTCACAGAATCTTAGTTTTTGAATTTTTTTAATTGCTCATGGCTCCTTTCCCAAAAGAAAATTTGGAGCATATTTTTTAGTTTGTGCCATCCAACTAGGAGCATTTCCAAAAGGACAGTGACCACTTGCCAAAGCTAAGATTTGATGGTGAGGATTCCATTTATGCTCTTATTCATATTCATTATTTTCGGTTTAAATGTAAATATTTTGGATTTTTTACTGATGGTGAGTTATGCAGATTGTTTACTCTTACGTTTCAGGGGAGAATTAGAAATTGGTTCCAAGCGTTGCCAACGAAATATATTCATTCGTGGAACCAATTCATTGAAGTATTTCTTAATTCTCATTAGGATTAGGATTATGATTCATTATGTTCAAAAAAATAGTTTATCTATGCGTGAAAATGAATCATTGCAAGAGTTTTCTTCTAGATTTATTGTACTTTGTTGAAGATTTCATCTAGAAAATTTACCCCCTAGGTGCGAGCTGACCTTATGGCTTCTTAAGCTTGTTCTTACTAGTAATGAACAAAATGATCAAAAGAACATAGGTTTTGAGCCAATGGTTAATACTAATCTTGTTTTGGAATATTTAATGCCAACTTGTGACTCCCAAATCGCTTCAATATCACTTATAGCAGGAATTGATCTTCCATGTTCTCACCAATCTGAAATTAATTTAGGTTGTAATTCTCAATTGGAAACTATTCCTAAAACCTCTTTGGATGTAGTTTTTCATGAGGAAAATTCAACAAAGGAAAATATCGTAGAATATTTGCGTTCATCCATTAATCGTGTTTATGATGTTTCTTCCTTAGAAGTTGATCTTGAACCAGTCTCTACTATTCTACCAGAATATTCATCTAATAATGTAAATCTAACTAAAAATATTGTTGAATATGTTTCATTTCATGATGCAGGAGCATCCAGACTTAGCTAGCAATGTGAAATTTTGTTCACATGTTGTGGCTAAACAAGTTGAATTTCATTGACCTGATTGGTCAAAAGTTAGTTTTACTGAGAAGGTTGGATCTCTCAAGAAATGAATTGTATTTCATTATTGTAATAGTTAGAGATTTTCTTATTTTAGGTTCAAAGATGAGTTGTTAGCATAGGTGTGTGGTAGAGCTAGGAATTAGAGATTTGTTGTTAGATTGATTAAAAATAGAGATTGAGTTGTTAAGCACATTTAGAGTAATCTTTGATTGATAAAAGAAGGAAAAAATGTAATGAAAGGGGAGAGGATTGAGTGGAGCGAGAGCAAGAATAGTGTGTGCGGATTTCGTTGAAACAGAGGTCTTTTTATATGTTGTAATAGGGCTAAGGCCGAGACTCTGTAACTCTTTTATATTGATAAATTGATGTCGTGTGTGATCATACATCTAGCCTGTAGAAATTCCCATTTTTCTTTCGTTCTTTGTATTCGAGACAGAGTTGATCATCCCTTTGCTTGTTTATGTTTCACGGTATAAATCATTGGATTAATCTAAGATAGAGGCCTTTTATATAAATAACATTGTTTGTTGCCGATTTAAATCCCAACCGTTGGATCACCGATATCGAATCGGCAAAGTTTAGTTACATGGTTTTGATTCCGCAAACGGAAATCCAGTTTACACTAAGAATCAGTGAAAACCATAGAGCAGATCTGAAATCCGGACTTGAAGTATTATATTATAGAGTTCAGGCTTCTGTGATCCATATCAAGTTTGCGAGAGATTTTTCGGCGAAAATCACATGGAATATCATTTGTCGATGCGTTTCGAACCAACTAGTGTGGTTCATCGTCAGGACAAGTTGGTTCGAAACGCATCGACAAATGATATTCCATGTGATTTTCGCCAAAAAATCTCTCGCAAACTTGAAATATTATAGACGGAGGCTTTTAACTTTATCGGGTCCGTGGATCTCAATCGCATTGCAAGTTTGTTTAAGGGGAAGGCAGATCCCAAGTCTTCAAGAGTTGCGATTTGCGATCCCCGAAATATCACATCGCAATAGTGGAGTGGTGTATGGTAAAGGTCCCACCCTTGAAACCTTGCGACATGCAACTACCGATATATCGCGTCGGAGCATTTGAGTGGGAGTGATAAGGTCTTAAGCCGGGGGAAGCAGCGGTTGCTGATATCGATTGGCGCGATAAATCACATCGGGACTTTTAAAAAGAGAGAGCATTATATCAGCGACTTACGACTTGTGATTTAATCTGGACCGTTGGTTCATTGAGATCACGATCTCCGGTGAATCGCAAACCTTTCTATTTATAAAGGGGAAAAGCATTGTTTTGGCCTTGTTCCAAATGCATTCCGGTTATAAGAGAAAAGGCAGAGTTGTAAGAAAAGGGAAACCGCAGGGTGATTGTTGGGGTTTCTTAAGCCACTGTTTCCACCTGCGTCATTTGTGGTATCAGAGCAGAAGTTAAGGTTGATTGCAGCGAAAATGCTGCCAAGGAGAGGAGTTGGCATTGGTCGAGGAAGACCTAAAGCAAATGCCATACTACTGGAAGAGATCTGAAGTCTATGTACAAGAATGGAAACAATTGAGACTATTGAGAGAAGAATACCTAATGAAGGAGCTAACAGTACTAAAGAAGAATCTTTTAAGGAAGAAGAAGAGGAGGAAAATGAAACTACCAGAGTTATCAAGATGTTGGCAAAAGTAGGAGGAAAACCAAAGATGGAAATTCCTACGTGTGAAGGGAGTCTCAATGCAGAAGAACTAATGGATTGGATCAATTCATTGGACAAATATTTTGACTATGAAGAGGAAGCTGACAACAAAAAGAAGGTGAAATTTGCAGTTACCAGATTGAAGGGTCGTGCAGCTATCTGGTGGGATGAGCTATAGACATCCAGAGCCAGGAAAGGAAAGTTCAAGATCAAGCAATGGGACAAAATGGTGAGTAAAATGAAAGCCAAGTTTATGCCTAAGGATTATCAATTAAATCTTTTCAAACAATTGCAAAATTTAAGGCAAAAAGGAATGTATGTTAAGGAATACACTGAAGAGTTTTATAGCTTGAGTATCAGAGCAGGACATGCAGAAGATGACATGGAGAAGGTAGATAGATATATCAATGGCTTAAGGTATGACATCTAGGATGAGATCATCTTGTTGAGTCTGAAGACTATTGAAGATTCCTATCAAGCAGGTTTGAAGGCGGAAGAGAATATGTTGAGAAAACAAAATCAGAGGAATAGAGGAAGAAGCTCAGTAAGAGGTAGAGGAACTACCAAACCAACGGGACAACAGCATCAGCATGAAGCAAGCAGCTCAAGTAGAAAAACCACCTCGACTTATGGAAAAGGAAGAATCCCCTGAAGTAGGAAGATCCATGTTATTGAGAAGGACTTTGCTTAAGACAGAGAAGGAGATTGAAGAACTAGCGCAGAGGAAGAATTTATTTAGAACTACCTATAAATCAAAAGGTAAGTGTTGTAAAGTAAGAATTGATAGTGGAAACATTGACAACCTTGTTTCTACAGAGATGGTGGAAAAGCTCGGATTAGCGAAGACAATACACCCTACTCCTTACAGAGTGTCATGGTTACAGAAGGGACATCAGATTATTGTGACAGAACAATGCAAGGTTGAGATACAAATTGGTACGTATAAAGATGTGATATTATGTGATGTAATGCCCATGGATGTATGCCATGTATTACTGGGAAGACCGTGGCAATTTGATCGAAAATCTATTCATGATGGGAGGAGAAACACTTATACTCTAGAGAAGGATGGAATTAAACATACATTGTTGCCATTGAAGGACGACACTGAAAAAGGAACACCTAGAAGTAGTGTTATGTTGATAAGTGGGAAGGAGTTGTTACAAGAGGTTGAAAAAGGTGAAGAAATGCATTTTGTTGTCACAGGGAGACCAAAGGTAATTTTAACTTCCACAAACTTGGATGATTTGCCTGAAGAGGTTAAAATTCTATTAGATGATTTCGCTGATATTATTGTGGATGAGATGCCAAATGCATTGCCACCGATCAGGAGTATTAGTCATCATATTGATCTAATACCAGGAGAAAGTTTTCCAAACAAAGCAACATACAGATTAACGCCTCAAGAGAACGTAGAAGTTGGAAGACAAGTGCAAGAGCTGATGGATAAGGGGCTAATCAGAGAAAGTATTAGTCCATGTGTTGTACCAACAGTACTCAGTCCAAAGAAAGGAGGTGAATGGTGAATGTGTACAGATTCTAGAGCTATAAACAAGATCACTATCAGGTATAGATTTCCTTTGCCACGCATGGATGATTTAATGGATTGCTTGAGTGGATCAAAATATTTTACTAAAATAGATTTGAAAAGTGGATATCATCAAATAAGAATTCGAGAAGGTGATGAATGGAAGACTGCATTTAAAACGAATAGTGGGTTGTATGAGTGGTTAGTGATGCCTTTTGGACTCGCTAATGCACCTAGCACGTTCATGAGATTGATGAATGAAGTCTTGAAGGAATATGCAGGCAAGTTTGTTATTGTTTATCTTGATGATATTCTAGTTTTTAGTAAAAGTAAGGAAGAACATCTAGAGAATCTTAAGTTGGTTCTAAGAACTCTGCAGAAAGAGAAACTACTAATAAATCTGAAGAAATATAGTTTCATGAAGGAAGAATTGATTTACTTGGGATTTGTAGTTTCTAAAGAAGGATTGAAAATGGATCCAAAGAAAGTCCAAGTAATTTGGAACTAGCCTATTCCAAGGAATATATTTGAGGTAAGAAGCTTTCGTGGTCTTGCAAGTTTTTATAGGAAATTTATCAGAGGTTTTCGTCAGATTTGTGCACCAATTCTTGAAAAAATTAAGGAGATCAATCAGTCGTTCAAGTGGACAAAAATAGCAGACAGAAATTTTAAATCGTTGGAGAGGAAAATCACAAAGGAACCAATTTTAGCTTTGCCTGATTTTGAAAATGTATTTCAAGTTGAAACAGATGCTAGTGGAGTTGCAGTTAGCGCAGTTCTGAGTCAAGAACAAAGACCAATAGCATACTTTAGTGAGAAATTGAATGAATCGAAGAAGAAATATTCTTCTTACTATAAAGAGTTTTATTCTATTGTATAAGCCTTGAAGAAATGGAGACATTATTTGCTGCCAAAAGGATTCATATTGTATTCGGATAATCATGACTTACAGTTCATCAATAACCAGCCAAAGTTGAACCGGAAACATGCCAAGTGGGTAGAATTTTTGCAAAGTTTTACTTTTGTGATAAAACACAAGAGTAGTAAGTCAAATAAAGTTGCAGATGCATTGAGCAGGGTAAGTTTTATTGTACAAGAATTCAAAGTGGGTGTTATAGAATTTGAGGAAATGATTGAAATGTACAAAGATGATGTAGATTTCAAAGATATTTATGCAACAGTTCAGAATCCAATAGTTCATAACAGAAGTCAGTGGTTAGACTATCTCATTCAAGGAGGCTTATTGTTTAAAAGCAACAAGTTGTGTATTCCCAAATGTTCTATGAGGGAAAACATAATCAAGGAGAAACATAGTGGAGGATTATCTAGTCACTTTGGACAAGATAAAACCTTTGCTCAAGTGAATTCTTTTTAGTATTGGCCAAAAATGTAGACTGATGTTAAGAAATTTGTTGAGAAGTGCAGGATATATCAGCATGCTAAAGGAAGGAGCCAGAATACATGATTATATCAACCATTGCAAATACTAGACTGACCGTGGGATGCAGTTCGCGTGGATTTTGTTTTGGGATTACCAAAAACCCAGAGAGGGAATGATTCCATTTCTGTTGCAGTAGATAGATTTTCCAAGATGGCACATTTCGTTGCTTGTAAGAAGACTAGTGATGCAACACATATAGCTAATCTATTATTTTCATAAATTGTACGATTACATGGATTACCTATAAGTATTGTGTTTGATCGAGATACAAAGTTTCTAGGACATTTTTGGAGAACTCTTTGGAAGAAACTAGGAGTTAACCTCGGTTTTATTTCAGCATACCATCCTCAAACAGATGGACAGACCGAAGTAGTAAACAGGAGACAAGAAGTGCAAAAGTTGAAGAGTTTGCAGAGCATATGCAGATACTACAAGAAAATGTCAAAGGCAGATTGCAGGAAAGCAACGGAAAATACAAACAGATGGTAGATATGAAAAGAAGAGAGAAAGAATTCCAAGTGGGAGATTTAGTGATGGTGTATTTGAGAAAAGCAAGATTTCCTGCTAAGACTTACAATAAATTGAAGATGAAAAAGATAGGACCATGTAGAATTAAAATAAAGTTTTCAAGTAATGTTTATGAAATTGAATTGGCAGAAGGGATTGGGATATTACCTATATTCAATATTGTAGATTTGTGTCCATACAAGGAGACAGAGACAGAGCTACAGGAGGAAACTACAGAAAATGAAGTTCAAACTGTGAACTAGGAAGAACAAATGCCAAAGACAGCTAGGAAAGAAGTGGAAGTTATTTTAGGGAAAAGAGTATCCAAAAGAACCAGAGGACAAACTTATTTCCAATATCTAGTCAAATGGAAAGGACATCCAGTGGAGTATGCTAGCTGGTTGACAATAGCAGAATTGCAAAAGTATGGAGTAAGTCCTGAAACTTTGAAGGACGATTCTTTCTTCCCCGGGAGTCTGACGCAGGAGCATCCGGACTTGGCCAGCAATGTGAAAGTTTGTTCACATGTTGTGGCTAAACAAGTTGAATTTCATTGACCTGATTGGTCAAAAGTTAGTTTTACTGAGAGGGTTGGATCTCTCAAGAAATGAGTTGTATTTCATTATTGTAATAGTAAGAGATTGTCTTATTTTAGGTTCAAAGATGAGTTATTATAATAGGTGTGTGGTAGAGCTAGGAATTAGAGATTTGATGTTAGATTGATTAAAAATAGATATTGAGTTGTTAAGCATAGTTAGAGTAATCTTCGATTGATAAAAGGAAGGAAAAAATGTAATGAAAGGGGAGAGGATTGAGTGAAGCGAGAGCAAGAATAGTGTGTGCGGATTCCGTTGAAACAGAGGTCTTTTTATATGTTGTAATCGGGCCAAGGCTGAGACTCTGTAACTCTTTTATATTGATAAATTGATGTCGTGTATGATCATACATCTAACCTGTAGAAATTCCCATTTTTCTTTCGTTCTTTATATTCGGGACAGAGTTGATCATCCCTTTGCTTGTTTATGTTTCACGGTATAAATCACCGGATTAATCAAAGACGAAGGCCTTTTATATAAATAATATTGTTTGTTTCCAATTTAAATCCCAGCCGTTGGATCACCGATATCCGATCGGTGATGTTTAGTTACATGGTTTTGATTCCACAAACGGAAATCCAGAGTACACTAAGAATCAATGAAAACCATAGAGCAGATCCGAAACCTGGACTTGAAATATTATAGACGGAGGCTTTTAACTTTATCGGGTCCGTGGATCTTAATCGCATCGCGAGTTTGTTTAAGAGGAAGGCAGATCCCAAGTCTTCAAGAGTTGCGATTTGCGATCCCCGAAATATCATATCACAATAGTGGAGTGGCATATGGTAAAGGTCCAGACTTGAAACCTTGAGACATGCGACTGCTGATATATCGTATCGGAGCATTTGAGTGGGAGTGATAAGGCCTTAAGCCAAGGGAAGCAGTGATTTCCGGAAGCGATCGACTTGATAAATCGCATCGGGACTTTTAAAAATTATATCGGCAACTTGCGACTTGCAATTTAATCTGGACCATTGGTTCATTGAGATCGCGATCTCCGGTGAATCATGAATCTTTCTATTTATAAAGGGGAAAAGCATTGTTGTGGCCTTGTTCCAAAGGCATTCTGGTTATAAGAGAAAAGGCAGAGTTGTAAGAAAAGGGAAACCGCGGGGTGATTGTTGTGGTTTATTAAGCCATTGTTTCCACCTATGTCATTTCATGCCAATCATATGTACTCTAGTAGTAATTATTTCATGTATCCTTATTTGTTTATGAGTCTTCATACATGCAATAATGATTCATTTGATCTTCATGCTCAAACTTCTATTCCAGCTGGTTCAAATTCAAGTGAAGAGGAAAATCATGCAAATCAACAGAATGAGCTTGATGAGGTTTCAATAGACCCTTTTCATGAAATTGAGATTGAAAAGAATTTACATGAACCTCTTGCATATCAATTTATCCATGTTAATGAATCTAATCTTTCTTATGATTTGCAAGAGATGGAAGTTCATTATGACTATTATGATGATGATATGCTTGATGATGACATTGAACTTCCTAAACATAAGTCTAAAATCTCAATTTCATGTTCTCCTAATGATAATATTTCATCTTTTGGATTTATTAATTCTTTATCCATAAGAGAGTTAAGAAGTGGTTCATATCTGATTTTAAGCATCTCTCCTCTTGGTTTTAGTCAATATGTGTAATTAAGAATCATGTTCTTATCATAATAAATAATTTGAGTTTGAAGACGGTAATCAACTAAACATTATAGAAAATTTCCATCATGACATTATTTGCACAACAAACGATGATGGTTTTGAAATATTGTTTAATCTTATTGCTTCATCTCAATTTATCAATTTTGAAACATGTGATCTCAATTAAAATCATCAAGGGAATGAAATACTCCCTTTCCAACATCAAATTTCGATAAGTTCTCATCCTTTTGATTTAATTACTAAAATGGACCCTCTTAATAATACTAAAATTCTTCTACGAGATTCTTTTGGTTCTCATCATATATCTTTTTCATCTCCAAACCCTTTTAAACAATTTGATGTTAATATTTTTACTTATCGGGATATGAATTGAGATTGGCTCGAACAATCTTATCGAGCTAAGTTCCCCAAGAATGGTAAGATCATACTTGCCTTGTTTTTCAATGAAGATTTTCCAAGTAAGCATGAATTGTTTATTTTTAATTTCACTATGATCCAATTCTTTTCACTAATTGAAGATCTCTTTATCCTAGCAGGATTGGAGCTACTTTAATGGTTACACTAGAAATTTCATTTCACTTAGCTCTTGATTTTCAAGATAGTGTAGGGTAGATTTAGGAGTAGACTAGTCTTTATTTTATTTTCGCTTTTTGTTTGCTTGAATAATCCAGGTATGAAAAGCATGAGTTGAAGATGAGCCATCATTACAACATTGTAAGGGGAGTTTGCTTAACTTTTTTTTTTCACTCTTTGTATTCTTAATGGAATTTTATCCTATCATTAACAAATAACAATACATAAAGTGAAATGATGCCATAAATGCCTTTTTCATTTAACATAAAATGTAGTAAATCTCTCCTTAGTTTTGAAATCAACATCATACCTGCTCATTTTCTTTTAGATTTGTTTAGTTTAGTGTTTGATTTCATTAGTGTGTAATAAAAGGTCAATTCATTAACATCTCATAAAATATTAACTTTTGAAGCCAAGTACACATTTATATCCTTAAGATATTTAAGAAGTAAAATACATAAGTTTTCAAAATTGTATATCATCCCTACACTATTATCACTTTTATCATTCTTTGCTTGTGATTTGATGAATAGATGGGTGGATGTTTGTTTTTGGCTTATTTTCATGTTTTGGATTGCTTTGCTTGATTTGATACCTGTAGGTTTCTCAATTCTTCCCTCTTTGGCCAAAAAGGGGTATATCTTAACACTTCCAAGTTCTCCTTGTCATGATTATTAAACTTAAATAAAAAAGTTAACTTATCATAATTATAAGTGTTTGATTTTGTAATCTTATTATTGGACTGTACTTAATGTTTGTCTTAATCTTTCCACCATTGTTTAAAAGTTGTGACTTGATGGTTTTCATTAAAATGAATCTTTTGGAATAGAAAAATATATCGGTAAATATTAATTATCGAAAACTTTTCATGCCATCCCTTGCTCTTAAGGAGAGTATATTTTCCTACCCGCCTATTTAGTAAACCATTAAAGGTTAATATTAATCAGAGTTAACTTAACATAAAAGGATTAACTAAGGGATAGGAGCCCTCATTATGAGCCAACTTACCATGATCATGGGACCTAATAAAAGCGGCATTACCATTATTGGTCACCAAGCCAAGGTAATGGCTTTCAGTTGCAAAATAAAAAGACAAGAGGTATCATCAGGAGTCAGCTTGTTCGCTCTTGTTCATTCTTGTGAATGACATTGTCATTAGCTAGTTACCAATCCAGGACAATGGCTTTCAGTGAATTTCTAAGTAAATTAATAAGCAAAGTAAATATTCTCAAAACTCTGAATCTAAATCTAATAGATGGGATACAGACACACCATTGGGTTAAAGGGCATCCCTATCGAGGCTATAGATGCCTGTTGGTAGCAATGGCCATGCTCGTGATATTGAAGTTGAACTA
This sequence comes from Pinus tabuliformis, assembly GCA_031772625.1. NCBI lineage: Eukaryota > Viridiplantae > Streptophyta > Pinopsida > Pinales > Pinaceae > Pinus > Pinus tabuliformis. The sequence goes on from CM062807.1 coordinate 319,179,104, forward strand.
ACAACTATGATTTACTTAGTTGCCTTATCTTTCCCTAAACTCATTATTAATAAAGTTTGTTATTTACATTTTTGGTTTTATATTTTATCTTGCTTTATAATTATGGTGGGAATGATTTGTATAGGTTGTAAATTTCCAATTGTCACACAAAAATCAAGAATGAAACTTTTCAGGGTACTTGAACACTAGCATAACATGACATATTATCATTATTCCATGACTTTATGGGTTCCAAATCATTAAACTAGAGATAATTGGTTTTCCCATCCAGTCGCCATTTGTTGGCCCACCAACAACTCCCCTATATTTTGATTCAAATTGTTGAAAATGCAACAAGAAAATCCTGATTTAAGTTTGTCCTTGAATTAAATTAGGAATAAAATTGTAATTCCACGTCACAAGACAACTGGTATGAGTTAACTAAGTTAATTTGACATAGTTGGCTCAGTTAATTCGAGTTGAGGGTCTAACTTGAGTCATGTAGAGGGTCTCCTACTTTATAGGATCCCTAGTTGGGTTTATTTAGAGTTGTAATTAATTAATTCAGTTTAATTGAGTTAAAGTCGGCTAAACTAGTTCCAATTGATGGAGGAACTAGTAGGAGGTCAGACAGTGGGGTGCTCCTTCATGTGTTCAACCAATTAATTGATGCTTCACTCCTAAATAACTCATGCATATCATATCCAAGAGTTACCCAATTGAGATTGGAGTTCAAGGGCAGTGTACTGTCATTTGTATAATCATCCAAATTGTACAGGTGGTGCATGCAGGCAAAGGAAGGCCTATGAGGATTGCACAATTCCAATTGAGGAATTTCCTGAATTAATAGGGGTTGATTCCCAAGGAAACAACGCAAGGAAATAGGGACTTGGGAAAGCATAAAATTGTTTAAGTATTGGCCAAGGCTTATCTAGGAAGTTGTGAGACAAATAAAGATAGTGCAAAGGTTGTTTGGGCCTAAGCAAAGCACTGTAATCTTCTCATATTTTCTGACTAATGCAATATATAGATAGAAGGGTTTTTTTAGCTATGGCTTTCCCCAAGAAATCATTATGTAATGCATTGATTGAATTATTTAACTTGTATGCTTCGTGATTTCTTTATCGATTAATTGTTTCCACTGATGAGTAGAGTAGATTCAAGTTTTTTTTTTAAGAATATTACATAATCAGTTTGAATCTATAAGGAATTTCTACAAAAATGTAGTGGGGCCCATTAAAATTTTTGAAAATTTCCTTCTTTTATTTTCATTTGATTGATCAAAGCTTTCTTCTATTTGCATTGTCTGACTTTCACGCTTTTGAATCCTCCAGGGTTACCATGATCTTTTACTCATATAATATTGGTTGCTTTTATTACTTGTTTTTACTTATCTTAATTGTGTTAATAATCCTTGATACATATGAAGGATATGCTCTTAACAGTTGATTGGCTCAACAATTACTCTCCCATTCAATAGCAACATAAGATTCATCTCTTTTATGCTATTTTGAATAAGTTATGAATACACTATCACTCTTTATAGCACATTGATTTTATTTGCTTAGTAAATAGTCTTCATAACTAGATATATGTCTTCATGTCAATTCTGATAGAGTGGTGTATAAGTTCTAATGCCTATTGTTGATCAATCAACGGTTATAACCTAAGGATGATAAAGTATGTGTTATTTCTTCACTAGTTAAATGTAATCATTATTGGCTTATCTTCTTAGCTTGTGCACCCAAGGTTTAGCACACTGTTTTGATCACAATCTTTGGTTTTCTTACTTTCATTTCGGGATCTTGATCATGCTTCTCTTGCCTCTCTTAGAACCTCTTTAGATTGTGTAAAGTTCGCTTAACTTTGAATAATCTCTTATTTATTGAACTTCTAATTATGATTTTTCAATAGATAAAACTTTAACATTCTATTTGATTTTTCAATAAATAAAACTTTAACATTCTATTTGAAATTTTAAATTAATTTTTTAAAGTTCAATTACTTTGGATACCTTGTTTGAAAATTTCCTTCCTTTATATAAATTAATATGTAAGAACATAGATATATTTATAATATATATATAGTATATTGAAAAATATGCCTTGTTCGACAATTTCCTTCATTTATATAAGTTAATGTGTAAGAACATAAATATATTTAATATATATATAGATATAGTATATTGAAAAATAAAATAAAATTCAAAAACATTTTTTTTTTTTTCACCTAGGTGGAAAAACCTATCAACTCAGGTGTCAAAACCAACAGTGAGGACAGCCATCTCTGGCTGCTATCCGCGAATGTCGGTTTGACTCATCATAGTTAGATAGGAAAACCACGCCACCTGAAATAACCCGCTGGTGGTCCGTAAGGGAGCAGGCTCATCACTCCTGCCAGATGCCTCTGGGTCTTGGGCCGTTAACATGTTTCCTTACGTCCGAGGAAGACGAGCTCTTAGCCAACCAGAAGCAGTTTTACGGCATACTCCAGGCCGTAAATTCAAAAACATTTATTTTAGTTCTTGTACATATATTGTATTAATTATATAAAATATAGTTTAAAAGAAATAAATATATTAATCCAAACGCCAACCGAACGAACACGTACAAACAAAACACTAAACCCTAGCATTATACGTCTCCATTAAGCGTTGACTACCAGCCCCCGACGCTAGGTTTCAATTGAAACACGCTCTTAATATAAAGTCCTATTGTCAAAAGAACTAATGAATCTGGGATTTTTATCCCAACCTGCGTAATAAAAAAAACGAAATCAGAATCGACACAGGGATTTCAGGCGCAGTTTTCAGTCGACTGGGGACGAGTCTCATAAATCCAAGACATGGGTTTTTCTTAGAACATCCCCAATTAAATATACACTCAATAATTTTGTGAATTGATGTGTGATTTTGGAGAAAATCACAGTTCTTCTGGAGGCAAACTTTCAGTAACACCCTGAAAACGTCATAACACTATTTTAACGAGATTTACTTAGCTACCATCCAGATTTGAAGGTTAGATATGATTTGCATAGGATTTTCACCAACTATAAGATTTGATTTAGCTGCTTGGAGTGCATAGGCTCTCTTGATTTTGCCAAATCATACAGGTTTCTCGAACACCGCTATTCAAACTCCAGACATCAAAATGGGACGATATTTCTATTTTATTATTTGAATATGCCATGTCAATGAATTCTAATGGATCCTATAGTTAACTTTTGAATTTTAATAGTTAATTTTGTTCCTGGGTGTTGCAGGATTCAATCTTTGACGAAATTTGTAGCGCGTTGCAGAAGTCAACCAGAGGAGACAAAGGATGACTAAATCATTTAAATGGGCGAGTAGTTTAACCAATAATCATTTCAAAAACTATATATATGATTTTTGGCTAATTTTGAGGCGGCACAGCGGATTTGTTGATCTATGTAATTACTAAAAGAAATTGATCTGTGAATAATAGAAACAAGAATGAAATTTCTTTATAAAATAGAGCTCTCTGGACTGAGACAGTACACTGCAGCAGAGAGGGGAAGACCTGTGGTACTAATTGTTGTAATGTTCTCACCGTGGAATTATATTAATACAGGCCCAAAGATATGACTCTGTTCAATTTGGTTCATCAACTTTCAATTTGGTTCATCAACTTTCAAGTTCCATAATCATTCGAATGTCCTATTTATTTTCCTATAATTATTTCTTGAAATTTAGAAGAGAAATATTGTTTGTTTTATGGTTTTATTCCTTAAAACAAATTATTATGTTTATTACATTTACTTGTTTGTTTCAGTATTGATTTGATTTGCAAAATATTTTCAGACTATAGTCTTCTTTAGCGACTTATGTCTTAAGAAGAGTTTTAAATTTACACATTATTTTAATTTGAATTTTTTAAATGTGTTTTTTAGATATTTCAAATTCATAGAAAATGTTAACTTTTACATTCAAGTTAATGATAATGTTCCTTTGTAGATGATATTCTTATATTTGTCTTTAACTTCTTCTTTTTTATGGTTGATCAATTATATTCATTAGCTAGCAATTAAAATAAACTGATTTTATAAAAAGGCATATCATTTATAGTTTTCCTTTTAATTAGTCTTGGTCAAGCAATTATTAGAATAATATATGGGTTAGCTTATACATTTTTTTCTTAATGTAAAATCTTAGCATAGTGATTTGTGTTTTCTTCTGGGATAAAGAACTTGTAAATTAACAGACACCTATTCTATGATTAATTACATTAGGCAATATTTTTTTGTTTGATTTGTAATTACATTTAGAAATAAGATTTCATTTTAATCTATAAATACAGTTTTTTTTGGGTAGAATTCTTTTGTAAGTGCATTAATTTTGAGCTTGCCATGCAATGTTACAGCCTTTTTCATTTATTATAATATATAATTGTTAGTTTTGTATCATATTTTGATTGTGTAATAACAATTAGTGTAATATATTTATTTTTCTTTAATTCTAATTTCTAAATGAAATTTACAAATTAGAATTACTAAGTGCTTCCTTAATTTGTTAACAGTGAAATAATTAGCGTTTTTTTTTTCATAATTACATTACTCTCATGTTGTTTGATTTCCATCTCATTTAAAGAGCTAACTCAATAATTTAGTCATAGTTTATTTTAATTATAATTTAGTATAGAAGTAGTTTAGTTTAGTGTAACATAACCATTGTTTAGATTAGTTTAGATTAGGAATTACCTTCCCCGGATTCAATCATTTTCAAGAATAAAGGATCCTAGGCTACCGAAGGCTATTAACCCGTCAAGGGTAGCTATACCAAATAGCTTTGGCTATTAAAGAGCCTCAGTCTGGGTTATTCTCCCTTGTTGACTTACGGTGCATAAAACCCGCGTCAATAAAATGGCGCTAGAAGGAGGGCCTAAGGAAAATTTAATTGAGTAGATCATTAAACCCTTAGCATCTATCATTCCAAATTTATTGTTTCTTTCTTTCGGTGTCATTGTAACAAAAGCTCGACTCACAAGTTGTCCTCACGGAATCTTAGTTTTTGAATGTTTTTAATTGCTCATGGCTCCTTTTCAAACTTTTGTTTTAGAGCATGCTTTTATTTCATGTCGGCCAACTAGGAGCATTTCCAAAAGGACAGTCAATCACTTGCCAAAGCTAAGATTTGATGGTGAGGATTCCATTTACGCTCTTCTTCATCTTCGTCATTTTTTGTTTAAATGCAAATCTTTTGGATATTTTATTGATGATGATTTATGCAGGTTGTTTACTCCTACGTTTCAGTGAAGAATAAGAAATTAGTTCAAAGCGTTGCCATCCAAATATATTCATTTGTGGAACCAATTCATTGAAGTATTTCTTAATGTTCATTAGTATTATGATTATGACTCATTATGTTCATAAATTAATATTTTATCTATGTGTGAAAATGGATCATTGCAGGAGATTTCTTCTAGATTTCTTGTACTTTTCTAGAGATTTCATTTAGAAGATTTACCCCCTTAGCACGAGCTGACCTTATGTTTTCTCAAACGTGTTCTTACTAGTAATGAACAAAATAATCAAAAGAACATTGGTTTTGAGCTAATGGTTAATACTAATTTTGTTTTGGAATCTTTAGTGCCAACTGGTGACTCCCAAAACGCTTCACAAACACTTATAATAGGAATTGATCTTCCACGTTCTCACCAATCATAAATTAATTTATGTTGTAATTCTCAATTGGAAACTATTCCTGAAACACCATTGAATGTAGGTTGTCAAATGGAAAATTCAACAAAGGAAAATCTTGTAGAAAATCTACATTCATCCACTAATATTGTTTATGGTGTTTCTTCCTTAGAAGTTGATCTCGAACTAGTCTCTACTATTCTACCAGAAGATTCATCCAATAATCAAACTCTAACTAATAATATTGTTGAAGATGTTTCATTTCATGACAATCATATGTACTCTGGTAGTCATTATTTCATGTATCCTTGTGTTGTTTATGTGTTTTCATACATGTAACAATGATTCATTTGATCTCCACGCTCAAACTTCTATTCCAACTAGTTCAAGTTCAAGTGAAGAGGAAAATCATGCAAATCAACAGAATGAGATTGATGAGGCTTCATTAGACCTTTTCATGAAATTGAGATTTAACAGAATTTACATGAACCTCTTGCATATCCATTTGTCCATGTTAATGAATCTAATCTATGTTATGATTTGCAAGAGAGGGAAGTTCATTGTGATCATTATGATGATGATTTGCTTGATGATGACATTGAACTTCCTAAACATCAGTCTAAAATCTAAATTTCATGTTCTTTTAATGATAATATTTCATCTTTTGGATTTATTAATTCTTTACCTGTAAGGGGCTTAAGAAGTGGTTCAGGTCTAATTCAAAGCATCTCTCTTATCAGTTTTAGTCAATCTAATGAAGAATCTTATTCTAATCATAATAAATTATTTGAGTTTAAATATGGTAATCAACTAAACATTATAGAAAATTTCCATCATGACATTTTTTGCACAACAAGCGATGTGTGGTTTTGAAATATTGCTTCATCTCAATTTGTCAATTTTGAAACATGTGGTCTCAATAAGAATCATCAAGGGAATGAAATACTCCATTTCCAACATCATATTTTGATAAGTACTCATCCTTTTGATGTAATTACTAAAATGGACCCTCTCAATAATACTAAACTTCTTCTACAGGATTCTTTTAGTTCTCATCATATATCTTTTTCATCTCCAAAATTTTTTAAACAATTCGATGTTAATATTTGTACTTACTAGGATGTGATTGGAGATTGGTTCAAGTAGTTCTATCGAGCTAAGTTGCCCAAGAATGGTAAGATCATACTTACCTTATTTTTTAATGAATACTTTCCATGTAAGCATGATTTGTTTATTTTTAATTTCATTATGCTCCAATTATTTTTACTAATCAAAGATCTCTTTGCTATTGTAGGATTGAAGCTACTTGAATGGCTACACTATAAATTTCATTTCACTTAGCTCTTGATTTTCAGGATAATGTAGGGTAGATTTAGGAGTAGACTAGTCTTTATTTGATATTTTCTTTTTGTTTGCTTGAATAATGTAGGTATGAAAAGCATGAGTTGAACACGAGCCATCACTATGACATTGTTAGGGGAGTTTGCTTAACTTTGTTTAATTTTTTCTCTTTTTTGTAAGTTTGGTAGATCCTTCCTTTTCATCAAAATATGAACAAGTTACAACCACATAAAAACCGGTTAGGTGGTCTCAACTTGCCCGTCGGGAAACCAAGTATGTTGACCACCCAACCGCATGATAAGCCATCCAATAGCAAAAAATATTGAGTCTATCTATCCAACCTATATAATTTTGATTATCATGTCCACATCCATACTCTATTTGTCTATGCATATATATGACTGTAAATTGGAAATTAAAAGCTATCCGCATAAAGAAATAAAAAATAATTGAAATCCAACAAACTATTCATCTTGCTCGGTGGAGGCAGATGCAACCGGGGCCAGATCTTTAGCACTGGAGCTTGGCAGCCCAGTCGGTGAAAGCAGACAAGGGAAGTGTCTCTCCATGTGGCCAAGGTGTCCATCTTGTTTCTGCAATTGAAATTGCAGCTTCTAAAAATCCTATTTGTAATTAGGGAAATCCTGAATAACAGTCGCCATGCTCACCGAGATTTGTTCCAGGGCCTTGCCCAGGAGACTTTTCATCAACCAGTAAATATACAGGATCTATTTAAATTGAGTCACTCTCCCTTTAGTGTGACCAGGATCTGAAACGGGCAATCTTTAGTCCTCTATTTGAACTTCATTCGCGCTCGCTTGTCGGTTTAGTTCCTCCTCCCATTATTCTATCAACCTTTTGTTCTCACCATTGGTGCCTTCCTTGTATGCAGTGGCCGCTTCGTTTATCAGGTTAGCCATAGGATTTCTTCTGCTTCGCTTACTTGAGGATCTTGGTTCCTCCTTTACCTCATCCACCCGAGGTCTCTTATCTCGATCCTTCCCTTTCATTGTTCTTCCCATTGCCTCACCGACTCAGTGCCTGCCTGTCAAATTCTATGGAAATCGAGAGGTTGGCCTTGATGCTCTTCACGCCCTAGACTGCTTATCGTGTCGAGGACCTAATATGGAAACACAACACCAGAATTTCCAGAACATTATATTATGTTTTTCCGTCGCCTGCGGGCTCTCCCATTCCACAAATTCTGCCACCCCTGGTTAAATTGCATAACAATATAATTTAAGGATCCCAAACCTAGCATGTCCATTACCCCCATCTTGGTGTGTGTTCCTTTGTCTTAGTTGACACCCCGACATAACCAGTGCTTTGCAGACGCTTTGACCTCGGCCTTGGGCATGAGACCCCAACAAATGGCCAGACGCATCGCACTAATGCCAATCCTCTCACCTTTAATGCCAACATTTGTATGGCTATTCTCCCAACCTAAGTGACTCAGCACCGTCTCAACATGACCCTTACCGACACTGCAACACGAGCTTTAAGCATCTAGCCCCGAGAGACAGCCATCCAGCTCTTTTCTTGCCGCTCGAATTCCATCCAACCATCCGAGGTTAGCATGTCCAACTGCAGATTCATTCCCAGTCCCAGACCCTAGATAACCTTGCCCCTTGACATCATCCCCACAACTTTTTCGACTCAGGTGTTGGGTGCCTACCCTCAAGATTCAACCCGTCAAAACCTCCGCAACGACCTTAATGAAGATAGTTTGACAAACGATGACAGTATCATAGACATTGACAACATCCCATCTCCTGACCCCCTGGTTTACAATATGGCCTACACAGAAACATACCCCCACACTGACACCCTTGCCCTCAAGCCAAATAAGCCTCATGCGAGAGAGGAAAATCCCATAGCGGATTGATACCAGTGAGGTTCCAGTGCAACTGGGGTTTTTCCACCAAACTCTCGACATCGAGCTCTTCTCCCAGCCCGATTTACTCCTGCTCACCAGCTAATTGCCCCCATGCATATCCCAATTAACAAACCAGACAAATAGAAACTTGATGGAGTGAACTTACAACCAATTTACATACCCGATAGCCGGTGTTTGGATCCGATGGAACCTATGCCTCTTCCAAAGCTGTTGCTCCACTCTTGCCTCTGGGGCCCCTACACCTTCGCTCACCTTACTGCTATCCTCCACAACGATCCGAAAACTTGCTAAAGTGTTTTTGCCACCTTTCTTCCTAACGGTTTTCTTAAACATGCCAAAGGCCACCACACCCATTGCCTCGAGCATGTGGGGGGCGATGGCATCATTCCTCTGTGTACCCATCATTAAAATGGTCTTAATGGATCCATCTGACGACTCACACCCCAATCGGGGGTTAACTCTATTTCTTTTACTCTTTGTATCCTTATTGTAATTTTATCATATCATTAACAAATAACAATATATATAGTGAAATGAGACCCATAAATTTCTTTTTCATTTAACATAAAACGTAGTATAGCTCCCCTTAGTTTTGAAATCAATATCATACCTCCTCATTTGATTTTAGCTTCGTTTAGTTTAACATTTGATTTCATTAGTGTGTAATAAAAGGTAAATTCATTAACATCTCATATAATATTAAATTTTAGAGCCAAGTATGTGTTTATATCCTTAAGTAATTTATGAGGTAAAATACATAAGTTTTCAAAAATTTATATCGTCCCTACACTATTATCACTTTTATCATTTTCGGCTTATGATTTGATGAATACATTGGTGGATGTTTAATTGCTTTTGGCCTATTTTCATGTTTTTGTTTGCTTTGCTTGATTTGGTACCTGTAAGTTTCTTGGTTCTTCCCTCTTTGGTTAGAATGGGGGTATATCTTAGCACTTCCTGGTTCTCCTTGGCATGATTATTGGGAAATCAGTTTGTGCTTTGTTATCCATAAACAAAACCTTATTTTTAAGGAATATCTTATGCCAAGATGTTTCCCTTGTGCGGACACTCATCCTTTATGATAAGTTAAGTTTTTGATTTTGTAAAGTTATCATTGGATTGTACTTAATGCTTGTCTTAATATTTCCACCACTGTTTAAAAGTTGTGACTTGATGGATTTTGTTAAATTGTACTTAATGCTTGTCTTAATCTTTCCACCACTGTTTAAAAGTTGTGACTTGATGGTTTTTGTTAAAATGAGTCTTTTGGGATAACAAGACTGACCAGTGAAGATTAGTCATTGAAAACTTTTCACACCATCCCTAGCTCTTAAGGAGTAGATTTGCCTCCCCATCTATTAAGTAACCCATTAAAGGTTAATATTAATCAGAGTTAATATAACGTAAAAGGATTAACTAAGGGATAGGAAGTCTCATTATGAGCCAACCTACTATGATCATGGGCCCTAACAAAAATGACATTATCGCTAGTAGTCACCAAGACAGGGTAATGGTTTTTAGCTAAAAAACTGAAAGACAAGAGGTATCATCACGAGTGGGATTGTTCATGTTAGTTCTTATGAATGGCACTGTCTTTAGCTGGTTACAAAGCCAGGACAATGGCCTTCAGTTAATTTCTAAGTAAATTAACAAGCAAAGTAAATATTCTTCAAAACTTTGAATCAATATCTAATAGAGGGGATATAGTCACATCATTGGGTTAAAAGGCATCTGTGTCGAGGCTAAAAATGCCTACTAGAAGCAGGCGAAACGTCTGTGGTATTGAAGTTGATCTAACAACTATGATTTACTCGAATGCCTTATCTTTCCCTAAACTCATTATTAATAAAGTTTGTTATTTACATTTTTGGTATATTTTTTTATCTTGCTTTAAAATTATGGTGGAAATGATTTGGATAGGTTGTAAATTTCCATTTGTCAATCACAAAAATCAAGAATGAAACTTTTTAGTTTACTTGAGCGCTAGCATATCACGACATCTTATCATTATTCCTTGACTTTATGGGTTCCAAATCATTAAACCAAAGCTAATTGGTTCGCCCAGTCAGTAGCCATTTGTTGGCCCGCAAACAAATCCCCTATATTTTGGTTCAAAATGTAGGGGACCCAATTATTTCTTTTGAAAAAATCCTTCTCTTATTTTCATTGAAAAAATCCTTCTTTTATTTTCATTTGATTGATCAAAGGTTTCTTCTATTTGCATTGTCTGGATTTTACGCTTTTCAATACTCTAGGGCCACCATGATATTTTACTCATATCATATTGGTTGCTTATGTGACTTGCTTTTAATTATCTTGATTTGTGTTTATAAGCCTTGATACATGTGAAGGATCAACTCTTAAATGTTGTTTGGCTCAGTAGATTACTCTCCCATTCAGCAGCAACATAAGAATCATCTCGTTTATGATACTTTGAATAAGTTATGAATACAATGTCACTCTATATCACATTGATTTTAAAGCAAAAAGGGCCACTGCAGAATCAATGATTCTATAACAGCTCTAGTTCATGTCCATTTGCTCAATGAATAATCTTCATAACATAGATATATGCCTTCATGTCAATTTTGATAGAGTAGTGTATAAGTTCTAATGCATATTGCTAATCAATTGATGGTTATAACCTAAGGATGATAAAGCATGTGTTAATTCTTCACAGGTTACAGGCTAAGTCACCTGACACGGGGATTCGGGTTTCGTAGGATTCGAGATTCGTGGTGTCGGATTCGGACAAGTTGACCCCCGAAACAGGACACATAGGATTCATTATATATTATTTTATTAATATATATATATATATATATATATATATATATATATATATATATATATATATATATTAAAAATTAGATATTTCTTACACAAATTTTAATTAATTATACAAATTTATTGATTTCAAATATAGATCTTCATCTATAGCTATGAGCATGCATAGTACATACAAAATTCAAATACATGTCAATCTATTATCTATTTTTTATGCTTGGCCCTCTTGCCACCACGAGAAATGTCTAATTTTTTAGTCTTGTTGGAAAATCAGGATCTTTGTCATTAATATCACCCTCTAAGCATTAATATCCAGAGGTATCTTTGTCATTACCTCTGTATCTATATAGGGGTCTTTGTCATTAATATCACCCTTTAAGCATTAACATAAGATAGAACAAGCATAACATGTCAAGTCAAGATTTTGTTTGAGTGATGCGTACATTTTTAGGAGGGTCATGATACAGGAGTTCGACAACCAATGTCACTAACATCAAGGTACATAGAGGGATTGGTGCTCTTGATTAAATACGAGTTCCATACCCTAATACATGACAAAATTCAATGGAACATTGCAATCCCCTAATCCTAAAATCCTGAAAAACTGATAAGTTTGTTGGATTTTGAATGAAATCTAAAATTCTACTTTCTCCATATGAAATCCAATGAGGCCGGAACCACTCTCAAACATCCTGAGTCATTTCATGGTAATGTTAAAAATTTAAGTAAAAGGATGAAAATGAATATTAAGGAGAATGTCACTTTTACTTTAAGAATTTAACATTACCATGAATAGCATATCAATACTAGGGCCTAGACTTGATCATTAAGCTGCCAAAACGCTTGCCAAATGAAAATATGCATGGCTGTAATGACCAAATGCGGCCTTTTCATACCCGTGCAGGTCACTTTTGCCGCCTAACGAGTCTTGGAGAACAGGACACCCTGCCAAAATCGTGACACGCAGTCGAATTCGACGTGTCAAAATAGGACACGACGTGTCATGGTTTTTGGACACGACTCTCGAGAGAATCGTGTTGGACACGATGGATTCGGGATTCGTGGGGCCTATAGGACGAATCCGGTTATCTAGGTTACAGGTAATCGTTATTGGCTTATCTTCTTAGCTTATGCACCCTGGGTTTAGCATGGCATTTTGATCACAATCTTTGTCTCAATCTTTGGGGTTCTTGATTTCATTTCTGGATCTTGATCATGCTTCTCCTTCTTGCCTCTCCTAGAACCTTTTTGGATTGTGTAATGTTTGCATGACTTTGGATAATCTCTTATTTATTGAGCTTCTTTTGGTGGTTTTTAGTGGATAGAACTTTGGCAATCTATTTGGCATTATAGAACTTTGACAATCTAATTGGCATTTTTAAAAGTTCATTTGTTTTATATGCCTTGCTTTACCATTTCCTTCTTTAATGTGTGTACATATACACATATATTACTTATATAATGCTTATATATTACTTATATTAGTTAATGTGTATAAACTTTGACTATATTCATACACATTAACTATCATATATATATAATACTTATACACATATATTAGTTATATAATACTTATATAATGTGTGTAAATATATTACTTATATTAACTTTAATGTGTGTACATATACACATATATTAGTTAATGTTATATGTGTATAAACTTTGACTATATTCATAGACATTAACTATCAACTATCATATATATATATATATATATATTTTTATTGTACTTCTGGTACGTATATTGTATTAATTACATCATATATATCTATAATATCCAAATCCCAAGCCAAAATTTTAACTTTAATATGTGTACATATACACATATATTAGTTAATGTGTATGTGTATAAACTTTGACTATATTCATAGACATTAACTATCAACTATCATATATATATATATATATATATATATTAACTATCATAGATATATATATATATTTTTTATTATATTAATAATCATATACATATACACCTATATTAGTTAATGTGTATGTGTATAAACTTTGACTATATTCATAGACATTAACTATCAACTATCATATTTATATATATATATATATATTATTATTATATTAATAATCATATATATATTTTAATAGCAGTTGTCTATAACGCGACTTTTTGAAAGCCTTTTCGGCGGGTTTTTCCGGTCGAAATCCGGCAGGAATTTATTGGAATCGCAAGTTTGATAGCTAGTTTCTGCACAATGAAAGCGTCCCAGGGGTTTTTCAGGGTGCTGAATCCAAATATGCAGTTAAAAAACCATTTTAACTGCAACAAATCAAGATTTAAGCTCAATTTCTTCCGCTGGAAAGGGTTTTTCCGGTCGAAATCCAGCAGGAATTTATTGGAATCGCAAGTTTGATAGCTAGTTTCTGCACAATGAAAGCGTCCCAGGGGTTTTTCAGGGTGCTGAATCCAAATATGCAATTAAAAAAACCATTTTAACTGCAACAAATCAAGATTTAAGCTCAATTTCTTCCGCCAGATTCCGTCACCAGAATCTCCAAAAAATCACATTATAGACAACTCCATTTTAATATCATATATATATATATTTTATTATATTAATAATCATATATATATATATAATAAAAATATATGATATTTTATTATATAAAATAAGAATATATATATTTTTTATATTAATAATCATATATATATATAATAAAAATATATATGATATTTTATTATATAAAATAAGAATATATATATTTTCTATTGTTGTACTTCTCGAAGTATATTGTATTAATTACATCATTTATATCTATAATGTCCAAGTCCCAAACCAAATCACACATACAAACAAAGCAAAGAAACCCAAGCATTATGCTACATCCTATTCCCATAACACTGACTGCCACCACTTATCGGCTATTTAACATAGAAACATGTTCTTCATATTTCCATAACTTTCTCGTGAATGTGGGATTTTTACCCCCAACCCGCTTAATAAAAATAAATAAAAACAAGAGAGAAAAAACGAAATCAGAACCGACACTGGGTTTTGAGGCGCAGTTTTCAGTTGATTGGGGACGAACCTGAGAAATCCAAGACATGGGTTTTTCCCAGAACAACCCCAATTAACTTGAATCATGTGTTTTTTGTGAATTGATGTGTGATTTGGGAGAAATTCATGGTTCTTCTCGAGGCAAAATTTTAGTGATGCCGAGAAAACACCAAAACATTATTTTGACGATATTTACTTAGCTAGGATTCAGATTTTAAGGTTAGATATGATTTTCATAGGATTTTGACTGACTATGAGATATTATTCAACTGCTTGAAGTGCTCAGTCTCTCTTAATTTTTCCATTCAAACATAGGTTTCTTGAACACTAATATTCAAACTACAGACACCAAAATGGGACGATATTTCTGTTTTATTATTTGAATCTTCTATGTCAATGAATTCTAATGGATCATATCATTAACTTTTGACATTTAATAGTTAAATTTGTGCCTTGGTGTTGCAGGATTCAATCTTCAACGAGATTTATAACACGTTGTAGAGGTCAACTAGAGGAGACAAAGAATGACTAAATCATTTAAATGGGCGAGCAGTTCAACCAATGATCATTTTTAAATTGATATATATGATATTTGGCTAATTTTGAGCAAGCACAATGGATTTGTTGATCTATGTAATTACCATAAGAAATCAATATGTAAATAATATAAAAAATCCTGCTTATAAAAAAAATGAAATTTCTTTGTAAAAGAGAGCTCTATGGACTAAGATAGTACGTTGTAGCAGAGAAGGGGAAGACTTGTGGTACTATGGGGGAGTTTTTGGAGAAAGAATTGTTGTTAATGTTTTAACTGTGGAGTTATTTTAATACAAGCGCAAAGATTTGCCTGTGTTTAATCTGGTTCTTTGGCTTTCATGTTTCATAGTCGATGAATGTCTTCTTTATTTTCCTGTAATTATTTCTAGAAATTTAGAGAATAAATATTGTTTGTTTAATAGTTTTATTCCTTAAACAAATGATTTTGTTTATTACATTTCTTTATATGTTTCAACATTGATTTGATTTGAAAATTATTTGAGATTGATAGGCTTCTTTAATGACCTATGTCCTAAGGAGACCTATTATTTTACACATTATCTTAATTTGGATTTATGTGAATGTTTTCCAGATTTTCGAAATCACAGTTAACCTTTACATGCAAGTTAATGATTGTGTTGCCACTGTAGATGATATTATTATCTTTGTCCTTACTTTTGTCTATGGTTGATTAATTGTATTCATTAGCCAATAATTAAAGTGAGTTAATTTTATAAAAATCTATATCATTTACAGTTTTCCCTTTCATTAGACTTGGCCAAACAATTATTAGAATAATATAATTATTAGCTCCAGCATCTATTTCTTAATGTAAAATCTTAATAGGAAGTATAGTGATATGTGTTTACCTCTAGGATAAGGAACTTGTAAATTAACAGTGACATGTTTTGTGATTGATTACATTAGGGAATAGTATTGGTTTGATTTGTAATTGTATTTAGAAGTAGGATTTCATTTTATTCTATAACCACAATTTTTTTTAGAATTCCTTTATAAGTGCATTGATTTTGAGCGAGTTACACAATGTTCTAGCCTTTTTCATTTATTGTAATATAAAATTGTATATGTTGTATCATATTTTGATTTTGTATCAACAATTAGTGTACTATATTTCTTTTTCTTTAATTCTATTTCTAAATGAAATTTACGAATTAGATTTACTTAGAAATTCCCTAATTTGATTTCCATCTAATTTGTAGATCTAATTCAATAATTTAGTCATAGTTTATTTTAATTATAATTTAGTATAGAAGTAGTTTAGTTTAGTGTAACATGACCATAGTTTAGATTAGCTTAGATTAGGAACTACCTTCCTTGAATTCAATCATTTGGAAGAAGAAAGGATCATATACTAACAAAGCCTATAATATCGTCGAGGATAGCTATACCAAATGATTTGGGCTATTAAAGAGCCTCGATTCAGTCTATTCCTCCCTTGTTGACTTAGGGTGCATAAAACATGTGTCAATAAAACCCCTCTTCTAGGAAATTCCTTTTTTCATGTTTCTTGGGAAGACCTCAAGTTCGAAAATAAACCTTCTAGTTGAACTTTCATATCTTTAAATATTATAGGAAAATTGTTATCAAATATGTCTTAAATTTCATGCCTCTTTATTTGTTTTCAACACTTGCAATTCCCAAAATAGTAATTAAAAAATCAAGAACATGCAAAGGTCATTTCTTTGGGGGAGCAAAGTTGGAAAGGAAGTCGACTTTGGTACTATAGGAAAAAATTGTAAGCCTAAAATCAAGGGAGGTCTGGGGTTAAGGGGCCCTAAAATTCTAAGCAAACTATGGAGAAGAAAATACCCACTCAAAATAGAGGAGCTTAACCTAGTAAGACTAGAGGGGGCCATCAAGGGTTTACAAACTTTGAATATTGCTTGGCAAAATTGCTCCCTCATTCAAGACAATAATTTTTGGGAGGTTAAAAAAGTACATAATCTTGGAACCAAATGTCCAAACTTCAAAATCACGAGCATCCTTATGAGCTTAAAAATTAGTAAATTCAGTAAGGCAAAATCAGGATTACATATTATTGGCAAACTTATGATGAACAACAAGGGTGGAGATAATGGTTGTGCCTAGAACAATGTATGTTTATAGGGAACAAATATTTGGGATAAGGAGGTTTCTATATTCAGGAAGTATAATAGAGTAAGAAGCAACACTCCACCCACCATTTTTGAATGGATGGGTTATGCACAACAAATTAATAGGGTTGAGTAGTTACTCCAAGATTTCCTCCTTTTGGAAAATAGGAAAGAGGGGACTAGGAGAATATTCAATGGTTTTGCAAAGTTGATTATAGAATTTTGGCTCAAAATCCTCAATTGTAATGGGGAATCCTTTATATCCAGTAATTAGTACCTCTAAGACTAGAATTGGAATGCAAATGAATCTATAATTCTTCAATCTTTAAATATATCCATATCCTAGTAATTTCTCTCCTTCTAACCCCCTCCCCAGAAACATAATAGCTCTATTAGTTGGTTAACCTCGCCTGTAGGGGTTATTAAGTTAAAATTTGATGGAGCTTCCAAAGGCAATTTTGGGTTGGAAAACTTTGGGGGAATTTTTAGGGACATTGATGGAGAAGTTGTAAGAGATTTTGCAAGGCCACTAAGCACAAACAATATTAAAGCAACTAAGTTATTTTCTCTAGAATTTGGTCTCAAGGTGGTATCTTTGTTTGGATATAACAATATGATTGTGGAAGAGGACTCACGATTGATAATAACCATGGTTAAAGAACTACGTAATGGTTCCCCTCCATAAAAAATTGTTAAGAGTTGGAGATTGGAAGGATGATTAGAGAGAATTATCTAACTACTATTAAAGACTATAATCACGGCCCATTCACACATTTGAAGATCTAGGAATAAGGTGGCACATAAATTGACAAATGTTTGGGGTTCCATGGAAAATGAAGGAGTGGATCTCCCCTGGATTGAATTTAATTAGGATCCAATCAAATCACAATGCAAAGAACTAGTGCTCGTATATCTATCAACCCTCGTGACAGGTGCTCATTAATGTGATTTAGTTGTGGATGGTGTGTCAAGGATATGATGCTCAGGAGAGGATCATTAATCCATCCACATGATGTCCAAGCTAGCACACTTACTATGTAATCCCATGTAATACATGATATGGTCTTATGGTTCTAATCTTTAACCATTTCCCCCATATGGCCAAATCATTCGGTATCTGATAGTATTGTGGAAGGACTCACTCCAATGAGCGATAACAAGAGAGGATTTCAAATCTAATCATGGTTTTGGTGTGAAGAACACCTTAGAGACACCGTAGTGAATTATTTCAATTAGTGGCTTAATTTCCTCGAGCTTTTGCATAAAAGAGAAATTATGTATAAACTAGTTATGATCAATGCACTCTCTATGTTGGGCTTTGTCAATGTTTGAGGTTGGTCTATTATTGTTTATGAATTTCTTTCCCTATCTATCAATCTTAGTGGCAATTTTTTCTTCCTCAAAAGAGTTTATGTTTGGTTTGGGCAAGTTCTGGGTTTTTCATTGATTGGTGGGCTCTAATTAGCTCTTGTTATAGTGGTCTAGTTTGTTTCTTTTCTAGTATGAATCTTAGGGGGAGTTCTATCTAGCCAGACATCTCTAACTAAAGCTAGAAGTAAGTTGTAGGTCCCTTCTTCTTCCCCTTGGTTGGAGGTTTGAGCTTGTTTTAAGCAATTACTACTTTTGTCTTGTTCTTGTTGTTTAAGTATGGATATAATTTCATAGGTTCATTGATCTCCCTATCAACCTGTGTTCTATAATATTTATGCATTAGTGGTTCCAACTTTCTATCCTAGAAAAAAGAGGACCTCACTCAAGGAATTCATGGTCAATTATACCTAGAGGTCGAGGTGTAGGTGGGTGTGGGGGCAGGAGAGGCTCCAAGTTACCTTATACCTCCCATGCTCAACTAATACAGATTTGTGAAGGGAATGAAATGAAATGTAGTTTATAACCAAAATATATATGATATAGTGAAACTTAACTTCTATTAATAAAGGGAAAATCTTTAAACTATAAAAATGCATAATGAAACCAAACTAGCTTGAATGGTGGTAGCTTATCTATCAAAAGAGATGTGACTATTACACACCTTCACCAAAGTAAGTTACAATCAGGGCGAAAGGCCATTTTTGACTTCAAAAGTAATTAGGAAACCTTAAACATCTAAAAACCTAACCCTATGAGATGAAATGCCAAAAATCTTATGGGCCCCACTAGGGTTAGTCGACACATCAAATTTTCAAGGTCATAGCTTTTTGCATACAATATATATTTTCCGCGCTTGGTAGCCCATTACAAAGGTCTAGCTGAGAAATACACATTTCATACTAACCTAGCTCTACCTTTTTATCCATCCTTAGTCCCTACCATGTCAAAAAAACATCATTTAGTGCCTCAAAACAACGTCGAAAGTTTGGGACCTGAAAAAACTATAGAAATATTGCCAAGATGGAGAATTATGATTTGAGACAGTGGAGTAGGTGGATGGCCATTGATACCCACCTAGATCATCTATCACCCCTTAAGAATCAATGATACCCATTGTATTGAGGGTCGCCATCAGACGGGGAAACTTCTATTGAATTTGGCTCTTGGTCGGACACTTTCCTTGGTGAAGAAGTTGGCCAATTTTCACAACCCGATAGAGTTTGATGTGTTTCAAGTGGGTGTCCTTTGTCTTGGTGTCAATGATCTAATCCATTATATCATAATCAATGCAATCAGGATTCATCTCTATGGGGTCCAATTACTTGGTTGCATTCAAGTTTTCCAACAAATGTGGATAATATGGTCAAAGCATCTCCACATTGAACATTGGGTGCAAGCCAATGAATTGGGAAATGCTTAATTCAAAATAATTGTCACCCACTACCTTTATGATTGTGTACTACCCATATCAGAGTGGTTTGAGCTTCTTATTGGGGCCTGTGATGTGCTCTTTCTACAAGTGTAACTATACCTTATCACCAACTTGAAACTTATGTGGAACCATGTGTTGGTCATGCCACTACTTCTACTTGGCATTGGCTTTTTGCAGGATATCATGGACCTGTTGTTGGAGGTGTTGGGTCTGCTCAACAAAATTTGTTTCCCTATCTACCTCAATTTAAGCAAGGAAGGACGTGGTCAATGTAGATGCAATAGGCATAGCTACATCAATTAGGGCCAATGGTTTGAAACCCAAGCACACAAGAAAATAACTATGGCAAATAAAGTTATGGAGGGCTCTATTATAGTGATTTTGAACATATGTAAGGGTTTCATCCCATGTACGTAGGTGCTTGGAGTTGTAAATGCACAAGATAAGCACAATCATCATGTTGACCACTTCTGTTTTTCCATCTAATTGAGGATGAAAGGCAGTCGATTTGGTCAACTTGGTATCCACGATACACTGTATGTTTGACAAAAAGATGTTGAGGAACATGTTGTCCCTATCTAAAATAATGGTCTGAGGTAGCCCAAAATGAACCCAAACATTCTCAAAGAAGAGTTTAACAGTGGCTTCAGTTGTGATACTCTTCTTGCACATTGCCATAATGGCCATCTTAGAGAACCGAATGACCACCACAAACACACAATCATTGCCATGCTTGATGGATGGAAAAATGATATTAACTCATGGAGAATGACTCCCAGGGTTTGTTCGGGATAGGTAAAGGATTGTACAACCCTTGCTTTTTGATGGTTGGTTTAGTAATGTCATAAGCAGTGCATGATCTAATATATAGTTGGACATTTTATCAAAGCTTTGGCTAGAAGAAATATTGTTGAAGTACTGTCGTTGTCCTCTCCACACCAAAGTTCCCTCGCACCCGACTGTAACGTGCCTCCCAAATCAGCTTGGCAGGCTCACTTGAAGGAACACAAAGGTGGCACAAGTAGCATAGTAGTACATCTTGGAGGAGGAAGTCTAGAACTTTCTTGCCTGCCATTAACATCAAGTATGTGGCAACGAATTATAAGTTATTGTTGTATAACCATGGCCACTTAGAGGTCTCGTACCCATGAGAGTTAAGTATTGTGGATAGCGCCACAATTGTGGGCCAACTAATTCAGTATATGACATGATTGGTGCTACCCTTCTTATATTTGATTTTCTAATGGAATTGTTGTAGGTATGTGGACCATTTCTGCTAGTCATTATGTAATTTCTCTTATGACTACATAAATTGTAGAGGCATATGATAAGTGTGGATGATCGTCTCCTTTCCCATAATATAATGCTTCCATTGTCAGCAGGATTGCACGATGGAGTACATCTTCAGAAAACATCAGAGAGTGTTTCACTGTGATAGGCCATTGAGAGTCCTTGTTGAGTGAGGATAACACTAATAGCATAGTCAAAGGCATCTATCTCGATCGTAAATGGTTTTTGTAGGTTGGGTAGGGTGAGGATTGGTGCATAACAAAGGTGGTGTTTCATATCATTGAATGCCCTTTGTTGTGACTAAGACCAAAAAATATTTGCTTTTTTCCTCCCTTGGTCACTTGACTTAAGGGCCAAGCAATATAACATAACCCCAACATGAATCTTCAGTAGAAGATAGAAAAGCCCAAGAAGATACAAAGTTATATTAGAGTCGTCAGGGCAAAACAATCACAAATGACATGGATCTTGACTGGATCCACATGCACACTTTGTTTATCAATAATGTAGCCTAAGTATTGGACCTTGCTCGTGTTGGAGGAGCATTTTTCCAAGTCAGCACATAACTTGTGCTACCACAGAGTGTGGAGGACTTTTTGATTGCAATACAAGTGTTCTACCCAACTCTTGCTAAAGATGAGAATATCATCCACATATACAACCATAAAAGAATTGGTGAAAGGCCACAATATATCATCCATCGTCCTCATGAAATTTGTTGGGGCATTCATCAAACCAAAGGGCATGAACAACCTTTCAAAAAGACCCTCCTTGGACTTGAAAGCAATCTTCCATACATCAATTGGCTCTATTGGTAATCGGAGGCATTAAGAATTCAAATAATTATTATTAAAGTACCTGGCCCCTTTGAGCTAGTAAAGAAGGTTGTCAATATGAGGAATCTGGTACTGGTTTTTTATTGTGATTTTGTTCATGGCTTAGTAATCAATGCAGAGTTGACATGTCTCATATTTCTTCTACATGAGTACAATTAGGCTTCCATAGGGTGGGGAACTCAATTGGATGTGCCCTTTTTGGAGTAGTTATTGGGTTCGACACTTGATTTCCTCATTTTCAAGAGGAGAGAAATAGTAGATTGGCCCATTGGGTAGAGGTGCACCAAGGGTTAGATCGATTAAATACTTGACCTGATAGTGCAGAGGTACCCGAGTGGGTTAGGAAAAAACATCTTCATATTCTTCCATGACCTTTTCCACTTGCTTCTACTACATGGAGTGGCCCTATGTGGAGACCATGGAAGTGGCCAAAATTTTCTCCTTACTTTGATAGTGAATTAGGAAGAAGACAAATTTATCGGTTTGGGATATGACCTTGTTGTATTTCTTAGCAGAGATCAGAGAAACAACCACAGGTGGAGTTACTTTTGGTATCATGTATGTTGTATTCCCAATGTAATAATAACACTACGAGGTCTAGACTCATATATAACATTTCCACAAGTATGGTCGACCTAAAAAAACATCACAAACTTTAAGGGGAGCAATATCACACAATACATCATCCTTAAAGGGCTTGATGTTGTAGGGTAAGTGGCACTATTGGATGACGTGGAGATCTCGCCCGTGGCAGAGAGCCACCCAACGGTGTATGGATGTGGGCATGGTGTTGTCAGAAAGTTCAACCACTTGAAGACCTATGTTGAGATTATGTTATTTTAACCTTTCCTATCAACAATTAAATGCAGTGTGACACCCTTCACCCACATCTATGATTTAAAGAGGCACTCACCTTCCTTTAGATCTTTGGGCTCGCTTTGTTGGACCTTGGTGGTGGCAATGGTGGCACTGGGTTTTGCATAAATTATTTGCTTCCCCTTATCTAGGTCTAAGTTAGAATTTTCATCTGACTTTGAGGCTTTCAACTTGGCCACCAATGAGTTCCTTGCACAACATTCGTCAGTGTTATGAGAGGGGCTCTTGTGGAACTTGCACCGCATTCTTGTGTCTTTCTTTGGCTTCCCACTACCATTCTTTGTTTGTGACTTATATGGGTTGTCTTGGGGTGGTTCACCCCAACTCTATCCTTTTTATGTGATTTGGGGATGCTCTTACCATGCTCTGCTATGAGGGATTCACATATTCAAGGTCTCACTACTCTGGTTTTTATTTTATTTTTTTTTCTCAATTTTAACAGTATATCAGTATGTTGTACCAAGTGAGGAGATGTACAGGAACTCCATTTATTTCTAGATGTATATGTGTACACAACCACGGTACTTGAGCACCAGATATCGCTCAGATCCTTTGATACCTAGCTTGGTGCGCAAGGTATGGAATATATTTTTTAACTCTAGCACAATTTGGTTCCTCTCCTGTTGTAGTTTGGTCCATCTCATGTACTAGTCTTCATAGCTTCTAGCATGGTAATATTGTTCCTTAATAACATCCTTAAAAGAATACAAAGTGGGTGACACTGGAAACAATGTGGATTCCTCCATGGTCCTTTGCTCATGGTAATTTTCCCATTAATCCTTGACATGGGGGATAGCCTTAAGGAATGCAAAGGTAGTGTTTTCTCTATCAAAAAAAAATTGGACGAAAAAATACCCTTCTACCAAGTTTAACCATTTTTCTAGAGCATTCGCATCCATTTGGCCTTGAAATATAGGAATATCAAAATTAACTTGTGCCCTAAAGGAGGTGGCACCTCCAAAGTGACCTCTTGATGAAGCTGTGTCACCTATTGGCATCTGTCAAAGGATCTAGGAAAAAATATCCATCATCTCATTCATGTGTCACATGAGGGCTTCCTTGAGGAATAATTTAATAGGATCTCCTACTCCATCATCTTTCTTTTCCTTTTCCATGGTAGTTCATCAGGGTTGGTGATGATGGCTTTGCAAGGGCTCAAATAGTTCGAGGCGCAACTCCTTATACCCCAACCTCGTTGGGAACATGCACTGAAAAATAGATAAAGAGCAAACTGCTCTGATACCACTGATTCATATTTGTGAAGGGAATGAAACGAAATACATATTCATAACCAAAACACAAAGATATAATGAAACTTGACTTTTATTAATAAATGGGTAATGCTGAGAATGCAAAATGAAAACAAACTAGCTCGAATGGTGGTAGCTTATCTTTGAGAAAAGATGTGTTGGCTACTTGCCTTCGCAAGAGTGAGTTATAATGAGGTTGAAAGACCCTTTTTAACATCAGAAGCAATGAGGAAACCCTAAACATCCAAAAACCTAACCCCAAGAGTTGAGAAACCAAAAGGCTTATGGGCCCTGTTAGCGCTTGAAATTTCACCTCAGGCTGAGAAAGGTAAACCTCAAGGCAACATCAAACCATTTAGCCTCGTAGCTAGCCCTACGGGGCAGGAGAGGGCTCTCTCCGGTCTATCTCGATGAAATCTTCAATGGGTGAGATGACCAATAGGGTAACACTGATTTTAGGCTAGTAAACTGATAAGAAGGGATTTTTAATAAAATGATGGGGTTTTTCTGGGCTGCATGGGGCAAGACACATCTTGAACAGAGAAATATAATAAAAAACACAGATTATCGACTGAGGCAAGGTAGGCAAGAAATTTAACATCAAATTGAGATTAAATGGGATGGCAAGACTGTTGAGGAGCTGACAAGGGCATAGGAGATGAATCCTTGTCAAACAGAAGAAAACATTAAATATGAACAAACTTATAGGCAGAGCATATAATACTATGAATTCTACCTAAACACTTCATTTTTTCAATTAGAAATGGTCATGAAGTGAAATGAAACATAACAGTTTACATATGAAACAAAAGGAAAACTTATGCTAACTTTCATACCACAGGAATCTCAGAAGTCAGAGCTGTGTAATTTCATTAAAAATCTCTGTCAAAAACTGTACAATGAAAGCTCTGTTCTCCACCAACTCTCAGCACTCAGAACTCCCTCTAACTCCTTTAAATGATTATATTTATACATTAAATAAACTATGAGAGGTGTTAACTGATTGATAAAAACAAGGAGCAGTTACATCAACAATAAAAAAAAAATAGGAAAACTCTGCTCTAAAAGGAATAGTGTTGTATTTGTTTGTTGATGACCAATGAATTAGTAGGACGCGTAGCTAGACTTTCTGAACTGCAGCTTGAAGACCCAAAATAGATCAACCAATTCGATTTCTGTGCTGGGATAGTTATCTGTATTTAAATTTGGCTTTTGACTTTTATTCTCTCCCAACTTGTCACGGCAAGTATCTGCTGAAGGTCGTTTCAATGCTGCCACATATTTCCCTGAGATGACTCGAATGCCTCAGATATTGCAACGACTGCCACGTTACATTTTCCCTTTTGCTGTTAGACCAAAATAGCACTTAGAATGTGGAGTGTATCTATCATACAAAATCCAGTTTTTTTCTTGTGCATTCAACCCTGCCTTACTTGCCGCCATATCCCTCAGAAACAACATAGAGCATAGAGGGAGGATTCTTTTGGCGTGTGTATGATCGATGCCTGTATAAATGATGTTCTAAGAAGTCTTCAAGAAGTTCCATTTGAGGGGCTTTCCAAGAACAAAATTCAGGAAGGCCTGTGGTTTCTTGACCAAGAAATATATCATTTCTTCGTTTGGAAATCCATCAGTGGCACGAAGTTTAGAAAAAATTCCATTTGCCAGTCCAGGGATTTCTTACTTTTTCTCCTGCAGACGGCTTGAACATTCACACTTGAATCTTTGAGCTTTTTTCTACACACCTTTCTTCATTGTAAAGGGTCTTTCCATACAATAGTGCAATAGCCTAGGTTGAAAGATTATTGAGCTCTCGCTGTGTGTGTCATCGGGAACTCCCTTTCTGTGTGGATCTGTTTCGCCCTCCTACTAATCGTAGAGCAGTCCCTCTGTAACGTGCCCGAGTCCTCCTTGCTCAGAACGTATTTCTGATGGTTTATAATGCTGCCTTTCAATTTCTTTTTGCCAGAAATACGCTTCGTTGAGTAAAAAACGTGATGAGGGATTTGAATCCCTATTTCCATATATTCTCTTCATTTATCCTTTTGGCAAACTTGTTTTAAACGCAATATATCGCATGTAATCTTTGTTGGCGCAGTTCATGCGATCTTATCTGATGCTACCGTTACATAATATCTCGGTTGGTGATTTCCTATCAAAGAAAACGAGTTTAAGTTAAATATCAATTAAAGCCTCCTATGATCTCCTTTCTTCCCCAAGTGCCCACAATGAGAACAATAGTGCTCACTTTTAGTGTGCATGTCACCAGGAAGTTCTGATTCAACACGGTTCAACACTGATGTATCCATCTCTGAAGGTGATGATGCATTCCCCTGTGTCTCAAACAACTGAAATGTTGCATTCTGTGAATGTACCGGCCAATGTGGTAGATTCAATTTAGCATCATTCGCCCCAAATAAATCAAAGTGAGCATTTGCATTATATGGCACTGAGCTCACTTCACCTAAAGGCATGGGATGCATGGAAAAACTACTATGGATGAATGAAAAGCCATTTCCCTCTGGTAAAGCTTCAGATGTACTTAGTGTTGCTAATCCACCTTGAACATGATTAGCTGAACCACAAAACCGTGAAGCAGCTTGTAAACCAATGTTAGCTCCATTAAGTTCCCAATCTCCATCACGATTTCGCTTCATCCCTATTCTCAAAACATTATGATTCTCTGATATATGATCCTCCTGTTTCACCAGCTTTAAAATTTGAGGTTCATTTTGGGCATCTCCTTCGGTGATAGGCGAGGACCCATCTGGAAAGCACCATTGTTGATGGGATCTTGCTTCACCTTTTAGTTTTGGATGCCAAGAAGCATCAGATTTCACTTCGACTTCACAAACATCCTCTGGATAGTTTTTCATTACCGATGCAATGTTCTCTAATGAAACATTCTTCAGACATATAGGGCACTGCCGCTTTCGTGTATGCTGGGTGAGCTCTATCAAAGATTGAAGATCAAAACAACCCATACGTTCACAAGGTTTAAACCTTCCAGCTACTCTTATACGCGATCCACTCATCGAACAACGGAGATTCACTGTAACAGAATCTGAAACAACTTCAGGATGACTATCACCATCTTCACTGTTTTCCAGAGAGCCACCACGGTCCACCACCGATACAACGCCGAACACGAGCAAGAGCCTCTTCTAAAGGTTCACCTTCTGTCTCATGAGACACTAAACGCAAAACCTGTTCAGAAATTCGGCGTTTAACAATCATCACACCCATACAAAATTGTCGAGCATCATAAGCGGACAATGACACTTTGTTGGTTCCTTCCCTGTTGCAAGTTCATATCCCTGCACCGTCATCACGCCCATTGAATCCTAACAACTGAAGCCCCGACCTTTTTGTCACGCGCACATTCATTCCATTAATCCGAAGATCAATATATTGTGGCCATTGCATCCTAAACAGCACTGTATCAATTAAGAAGAATGCACCAGACCTGCCAATAATAAAGAGAACAGTTCTTCAATATTTATAGCTGCTTCTGCTGGTACATTTGAACTACCTTTCCGAGCAGCAAGGAGATACAGCAACTTCACAAGTTTAACAACTTCTATCTTCCTCTGTGTTAGAAAAGAAGAATTGTTTCTGTCATAGATTGCATTTTGCTGTGTAGTCTGGCTGTGACCACCACGGGAAATGACTGCATCCTCATTATTAGGAGTTCCATGCTGACTAAGACTTGGAAGTGCGAGTAAGTTTATTATGCCATTCAAAGATCTGAACATTGTTCCCTTGTCAGACTGACCAAAAAACTGTAGAGATATAAAACCCTTCTAGAGAATAGTTGGTATAAACTGAGAATGTACCATCAGAAATCCCAAGGCATCTGTTGCAAATTGACTTACAATATCTCTAGCACAGCTTTCTTGTGACAGTGCAAGAATAAGACAATGTAATGCTCTCATGACTGTAGGGTCCTCGAACCTTGCAGAGTCAGTTGTTTCCATTTTACATTCTTCAGCTCCGGATTATATTTTGCTCTCTTGAGCATGTTTTGAAGCACCATTTACAGATTGTTTGTCTGTCTTCCTTTCTTGATGTAGAGGCAAGCAGCTAGGCTTTGGGAACAGTAGCCACCTTGCCAAGGTCACATCCATGTTTATTTTCTTCAAATTGTTATATTATCAAAACATAAATGAATTTGAAGCAGATTGTTGATTCTTCATTAACGCCCTGATTTGCTGCCTACAGTTTTAAGTACCCACATGCATACATGCCAATTTGATTGAGAAGACAGAGTCTAACATCGGCCCCAATTGGGATGGCAGCTGCCACTTCGTGGAGGTGCCAAGAACCGCAGAACTTTGGGAGAGCAGACCAGTGCTTTATTAACATTGGGCAATGGAGTCAACTTTTACACATGTGACCAAATTTGAACAACTTTATTTGACTTTGACATTTGACTGAAATTTAAACTATCTTTGACACAAACCGACTCACTTTATGCAGAAAATAAACTGACTGAAACAACTTGAAAACTCACACCAACTAATCATCATTTTCATAATTATAGCCTTCACCTCGGGCCCCAAACTGAAGATGGGAGATCAGTTCACACTTGCTGCAGAATGAAAGTAAAATGGTAATTACAATGAGAGTGATTAGTGCAGAAAATGCTCAAGCATGATACCTTTTGAGCAGCCGGCCATTCACCGACCCACCAAGACATTCATCACCATTCATTTCTTTGAGAAGAAAGGCATTTGGACCACGGTATGCTGCAATTTTGTAGGGACCTTTCCACAAGTTGTCGAATTTTCCATGTTTCCCTTTGTCTTCATTTCGGGCATCCCATCTCAAAACAACATCATCTATCTGAAAATCATCTGATTTGGCCTTTTTGTCATAGATTTTCTTTATGTGCTCCTGCAACTTAAGGGAATTTTGATGAACCTCCTCGCGTGTCTGTTGTAAATGAATCATTTGACTGATCCGCCGTTGCATAGGATCCTCCTCGCCACCAACTTCTTGAAACAATTTGGCCACTGGAACACTGAGTGAAGTAGGAAACACTGCATCAACTCCATAAACCAGTTCAAAAGGTGACATACCAATTGACTTCTTTTGACTTACCCGATCAGCCCATAATGCATTTACTAACTTTTTGTGCCAGCTCTTCTTATTTATTTCCAGCAATTTCTTTATGATGTTTACTAGGGATTTGTTCGAAGATTCAGCCAACCCATTACCTTGCGAATGGTAGGCGGTCGAATGCCCCAAGATGATGTTATATTTATAGCAAAAATCAACCATTTTCTTCGATTTGAATGCTGCTGCATTATCTGTAATCAACTTATGTGGACAGCCGAAACGTGACAATATGTTACTTTCAAGAAAAGAGATAATTACCGAGTCCGTGGCTTGCCAGGTGGGAATGGCTTCAATCCACTTCGTGAAGTAATCTGTGGCGGTCAAGATCCATCGATGCTTCCCGGAGGATGCTGGGTGGATTTCGCCAATAAAATCCAAGCCCCATTGCTGAAATGGTGCGCTGATTTCAACGAGCTTGAGAGGCAACGGCTGTAATTTTTGCTTTCCTTGAAAAATTTGACATTCATGACAGCTCTTTACCGCTTTATACACATTAGAAAATAAAGAAGGCCAATAGAAACTAGCTCTCAAGATCTTATTAGCCGTGGTCTTCCAAAACAAGTGACCCCCACAGTCACCTTTATGAAAATCTTCTACTGTTGTCTTAGCTTCTTCTTCGACCAAACAGTTCAGCAATATGCCACCGGGATCTTTCCAATAAAGTGCTGATTTAATAATGCAAAATTTGGCAGCCTTTAGCTTCAATGTTCTAGCTTTGTTTCTAGGCATCCCAGGGGGTGAAGACAAATTTTTAAGCACATAAACTATATCAGCATACCAAGGAGAAGACACAAAGATATCGGATAGAGCTGAATTTTCTTCGTCTTCATCGGACAAGGCAGCAATCAAATTGATGTCAAGGACGTGAAGATTCGTTTCAGCCATCAGCTTAGCAAGACCTTGACCTTTAATCAACTTGGTAGGCTTAATTTCTACATCATACTCTAATAGTGCAGCAATCCACTTACCCCTTCTTCCTTCCGGTTCCGTTTGTACTAAAACATCCTTAACAGCTGCATTGGGAACATATGCTAAAATATGAGAATTCAATATGTATACCCTGAAATCTTTCAAGGCTTTGATCAGCGCCAATGCTTGCTTCTCAATAATATTATAATTCAGTGCTCCGTCCCTTATGATACGGCTGAAAAAAGCGATGGGCCTCTCAACCCCATCCCTCTTTTGCATCAATACGGCTGCCAATGTATGCTCAGAAGCAAATGAAAATAAAATAAAATCTTGTGTATAATCTGGGCTGATCAAAGTTGGGGCTGAAGATAAGATTACCTTTATCAAATTAAAAGACTTTACCGCCTCTTCGGTCCATTTGAGCTCGTTGTCCTTCTTGAGCATGTTGGTTATCTCTCTAAGATGTTCGGCAATATTGGGGATGAAGCGACGCAGAAAATTCAATTTACCATTGAAGGACTGAATTTCTTTCTTGCTACGGCGCTGCTCTAATTGCTGAATTGCTTCCACCCGTGCAGGATCTATACGAATGCCATCTTTAGAAATGATATGGCCTAGCAGCTTACCTTCGCTCATAGCAAAAAGGATCTTCTTCGGATTCAATGAGATACCATACTTTCTGCACTTTTGAAACACCTTAGTCAAATGAAACAAATGCTCTTCATCTGATTTAGAAAACACGGTCAGATCATCAAGATAAACAACCAAAAAAACATCTTTCTCATTAGCAAAGGTCATGTCCATTGCCCGTTCAAATGTGGCACCCGCGTTCTTCAATCCAAACGGCAGCTTGGCATAATGAAATGTACCCCATGGAGTAGTAAATGTTGTCTTGTCACGGTCATCTTCATGTACCAAAATCTGATTATACCCGGAATAACCATCAAGCAATGACATCCTTGATGCCCCCACTACCCGCTGCAATATATGGTCCATTTTGGGCAGCGGATAATTGTCCTTTAATGACACCTTGTTTAGATTTCTGAAGTCTATACACAATCGAATCTCGCCGGTCTTCTTTCTTACGGGCACCAAGTTGGAAATCCAATCAGAAAACCGGATTGGCACTATGATTCCAGACTTATACAACCTGTTGACTTCCTTCTCAATTAATGGCAGCAATTTAGGATTAATTCTTCTCAACTTTTGTCGGAAAGGCTTTTGATTTGGCTTTATGGGAATGGTATGCTGAATGATACTTGTGTCATAAGTTTTCAAATCTGAATAGTCCCATGCAAAAACATTAGAAAACGAAGACAATAATCTGATATACCCTTTCTTTACCTTTGGTGGAAATGCTTTCGAGAGCTTCACCATCTTTGGATTTTCGGCTGTCCCAAGATTGACATCTTCAACACCTTCGTCCGTTGGCCTCAAAGTTGGCTTGCGGGCCACATCATCTTGATCGAACAATTCTTCCAAAGGAATTAATCCTTTAGGAATGTAATTTTCCTTGAGCTGCAACACATCCATATGATTTACTCCTTCAGCTTCCATGTCTATTGAAATGTCTTCGAATTTACCCTCAATTTGCAGAAAATCTTTGATTTCTTCGTCATCTTGGAAAACTTGCCAACACCTTTGATTATCTGGAACTGTAGGACGATGCTTCACATATATCTCAAACTTATTGCTGGAATTCATGGGTATTTTCAAATTACTTGCTGCCTTTGCCAATGCATCCGCAACACCATTTTGAATCCGGGGCACACATGTCAAAGTATGCTCTGAAAACCGCTTTAAGATATCTAGGACAGCATTCCGATATGCTCGCATACGAGGATGTTTGGCCTGAAATTCACCTTTCACTTGCTTAATAACCAACTCGGAGTCGCCATATACCGCTATCTTCTTTGCCTTCAACTTCCGAAGAATTTTCAGACCAGCAATAAGAGCTTTGTATTCCGCCTCATTATTTGAACAATCAAATGCCAATTTATAAGAACATACCCGTACCTTGCTTGGAACTTGGTTTTGGACTGAAAATGGGCTTCGAATCCACACACCTATACCAGCACCATCGCTGCCCACTGCGCCATCAAAATCCATGGTCCAAAGACCATCCTCATCATCATCAAAGTGCTGAAAATCTGATGTTGATGCATACTTTGTTTGCTGCCCATTTGTTTCAGCAATTGGCCTTATGACAACAGACCTTTCTTCACTTTCCTTTGTCAAAACTTCTCTGAAATTTTCTGAAATTCCTAGTATATCTTCTACTTGCACTAACTGACTATCTACCTCATTGAAATTATCCGCAAACAAAACAAAAGATTCTAAATCTGTTTGTACATAATTTACAGGATGATTGACGGGCTTTTCCTTACTAGTGATCATGTATTTCATCTTTTGTTCCCGATATAACTTCCTCATTTGACCGAAAACTGGAATTGTGGCATATGAAAAATCAAGCTGAAGTGTACCTTTGAGCTTGGCTCCCCACGAACTCGAAAGCAACATGCCGAACCGTGGAGGAATATCCGCCACCACCACATCCATCAAAACATTCTTCGCTGGAATTTGATCTAGACTCACCACCAAGTCTTTGATCAAACCAATACATCTTACCCTGCTGGAATCAAACGAATACAAATCATGATACTTCCTTGTGATGTCTAGTCCCAGCTTCTCCATGATCGTTTTCGGCATCAAATTATGCGAAGCTCCCGAGTCAAACATGGCATTGTGCAACACAAACTCATGCAATCGCAAACTGATATAAAATGGAGGAAGATCACTTTCAGGAGACTCACCATTTAAGGCTGGCCCAAAAATCAACTCCGGCTGATCATCTTGTACATTCACCGTGTCTAGCATTGGATCAAAATTCAACATCTTGGAGAGCTGGCCTCGGTAGGTGCTATTCTTCATGATTTCTGTCAAAGGAATGGTACTTTCAACTTTGCAATCTCATTCTCCAAACTGAAAAATGAAACCTTCTCACCTTCTTTAGCCGGATTATCTCTTTTTTCAGCTTTATCTTTTGGTGCATTTGATGGCTGATCCGTCTTAGCTGCTGGTGATGATTGACTTGTTGAAGGACCGACTATGTCTTTTCCTTTTACATGTGAAGAAACCGAATCATTCTTTGCTGATGTATCTTTCCTTTTCTGAATGGGATTTATGGGAATAGCTCGGTTTCTCAATTGCCTTTGCTGGCCTTGCTGGGCTGATAAAGCATGCAAATACCCTCTTTGATACTCTTCGGATTCTTCTTCAAGTATTGCATCGTTTGATAAAATATAATGCTCATCTTGGGGAATGATGGAATTACTCACAAACTCATCTTCTTCTGTAATATAAGTGGGCATGTCATCAGGAGTGAAGAAGTGATTTTCCTCTCCAACATTATCACCTTCATCCTTTGATTCTTGGCTAACAAAATTCTGCTGAAAAGGAGGTTTCATTTGCTGTTGAACTGCTGCCTCTTGTGCCTTTGTTTCCCGCTGCTTAATTCTATATTGCTGCTGCTGTTGACCTCTGAAATTTGGATTACGAATCTGAGGCTCCGGCTTGTCAATACTAACCTTTTCAAATACCCTTTTAAGTTGTTCAAGTTCATGGAGAACCTGATTTGATGTGGATGCTTCCTCCTTGATTGTGACTCGCTTTTCAGCCTTCATTCTTGCTCTTTTGTCATTTAAGTTTGCCTCAACGCTGACAGCAATCTTCTGCATATCCTCCAAGGTAGGAGGGTCTCTATCTCTCAATGAGTAGGCCATCTCCGGATCAAAACCATCCGGGAACTTAAGAAGTGTTGATTTCCTTGATGGTCTCAAATCATCGGGAATAGCATTGTAAACTGTATCGAATCTGATTATGTAATCTTGAACTGACTCACCCGGATTACGCTTGAGATTGTTGTATTCGGCATTAATCTGAAGCGGATCCTTTCTGATTTCCCACCGATCTAAACACTGATTCTGAAGTGCTTCCAAAGTGGCAATGTTGTTATCTATCAACCCTCTGAACCATTTTCTAACTTCTCCTGCAAATGTTTGCACGAACAACCGCATGGTAACATCTTCTTCATCTAACTCATATAGATCAAAGAACGTGGTAATTTTGTCGATATGTTGCTGAGCAGGAATACTTTGCGGAGTGCCATCAAACATGGGAATTTTACTTTGGTAATCAGCTGACATATCATGAAGATTTGCAGGCAAAGCAAGTGGGGCAAACCGAGCAGCCATTGCTCTAGGAGGGGGAGTAGGATGAGTATGAGGAGGAGGAGCTGTGATAGCAGGGACTATAATAAGAGGAGGTGTAGTTTGTGGAGTCGGAGGGGTAGGAGGGGTATGAGGTGTAGAAGGAGAACCAACTGTGGATTCGGGATAGGTGATTATAGGCGAAACTGAAACATAAGGAGGATAAGATTCTTCGTGAGCCGTGATAGTGGATCCAATATGATCAGAGATATTCTCAACAAAGTCAGCAAGGGTAGTAGCTTGAATATGTGTCTGGAGATGTCGCAAGATGAAATTTTCGACCAATTTGTTATGTTTCTCAAATTCAATAGCAACTGCAAAATCAGGGTCAAGGACTAGAGAATCGAGCGCACTTTCAGACTTGGCTTTAAACAGAGACAACTCAAAGCTTTCGTCAAAATCTAAATCTTCAAGATAATAAAAAATAGCTGGGCATGAATGAGATCTGAAAATGGGTCTAGGATCTGTAGCCAGCTTGTTTTTCTCAAAAAGACTAGGAAAGAAAAACCATTCAGCCTGTGAAAACTCTCAACCTATCATCCATGGCTCAGAGTTAACAATTATACTGGGATAAAGTGTCAATGAAGCGCTACGTTCACAAGCTCACGGAGATTGACTGAAGCAGCGTTTATCTACTAACGCTGATGTAAAACAAGAGCGTTTTCGAAGGCTACCTGGCGTAACTTCAGGCTCCGTCTAAGACTTATGAAATAACACGTCAATGAGCAAACAATTAATTGTTCTCCCCAGTATGGTCGCCAGTATGTTAGCGCTTGAAATTTCACCTCAGGCTGAGAAAGGTAAACCTCAAGGCAACATCAAACCATTTAGCCTCGTAGCTAGCCCTACGAGGCAGGAGAGGGCTCTCTCCGGTCTAGCTCGGTGAAATCTTCAATGGGTGAGATGACCAATAGGGTAACACTGATTTTAGGCTAGTAAACTGATAAGAAGGGATTTTTAATAAAATGATGGAGTTTTTCTGGGCTGCATGGGGCAAGACACAGCTTGAACAGAGAAATATAATAAAAAACACAGATTATCGACTGAGGCAAGGTAGGCAAGAAATTTAACATCAAATTGAGATTAAATGGGATGGCAAGACTGCTGAGGAGCTGACAAGGGCATAGGAGATGAATCCTTGTCAAACAGAAGAAAACATTAAATATGAACAAACTTATAGGCAGAGCATATAATACTATGAATTATACCTAAACACTTCATTTGTTCAATTAGAAATGGTCATGAAGTGAAATGAAACATAACAGTTTACATATGAAACAAAAGGAAAACTTATGCTAACTTTCATACCACAAGAATCTCAGAAGTCATAGCTGTGTAATTTCATTAAAAATCTCTGTCAAAAACTGTACAATGAAAGCTCTGTTCTCCACCAGCTCTCAGCACTCAGAATTCCCTCTAACTCCTTTAAATGATTATCTTTATACATTAAATAAACTATGAGAGGTGTTAACTAATTGATAAAAACAAGGAGCAGTTACATCAACAATAAAAAAAAATAGGAAAACTCTGCTCTAAAAGGAATAGCGATGTATTTGTTTGTTGATGACCAATGAATTAGTAGGACGCGTAGCTAGACTTTCTGAACTGCAGCTTGAAGACCCAAAATAGATCAACCAATTCGATTTCTGTGCTGGGATAGTTATCTGTATTTAAATTTGGCTTTTGACTTTTATTCTCTCCCAACTTGTCACGGCAAGTGTCTGCTGAAGGCCGTTTCCATGCTACCACATATTTCCCTGAGATGACTCGAATGCCTCAGATATTGCAACGACTGCCACGTTACATTTTCCCTTTTGTTGTTAGACCAAAATAGCACTTAGAATGTGGAGTGTATCTATCATACAAAATCCAGTTTTTTTCTTGTGCATTCAACCCTGCCTTACTTGCCGCCATATCCCTCAGAAACAACATAGAGCATAGAGGGAGGATTCTTTTGGTGTGTGTATGATCGATGCCTATATAAATGATGTTCTAAGAAGTCTTCAAGAAGTTCCATTTGAGGGGCTTTCCAAGAACAAAATTCAGGAAGGCCTGTGGTTTCTTGACCAAGAAATATATCATTTCTTCGTTTGGAAATCCATCAGTGGCACGAAGTTTAGAAAAAAAATCGTTTGCCAGTCCAGGGATTTCTTACTTTTTCTCCTGCAGACGGCTTGAACATTCACACTTGAATCTTTTAGCTTTTTTCTACACACCTTTCTTCATTGTAAAGGGTCTTTCCATACAACAGTGCAATAGCCTAGGTTGAAATATTATTGAGCTCCCGTTGTGTGTGTCATCGGGAACTCCCTTTCTGTGTGGATCTGTTTCGCCCTCCTACTAATCGTAGAGCAGTCCCTCTGTAACGTGCCCGAGTCCTCCTTGCTCAGAACGTATTTCTGATGGTTTATAATGCTGCCTTTCAATTTCTTTTTGCCAGAAATACGCTTCGTTGAGTAAAAAGCGTGATGAGGGATTTGAATCCCTATTTCCATATATTCTCTTCATTTATCCTTTTGGCAAACTTGTTTTAAACGCAATATATCGCATGTAATCTTTGTTGACGCAGTTCATGCGATCTTATCTGATGCTACCGTTGCATAATATCTCGGTTGGTGATTTCCTGCGAAAGAAAACGAGTTTAAGTTAAATATCAATTAAAGCCTCCTATGATCTCCTTTCTTCCCCAAGTGCCCACAATGAGAACAATGGTGCTCTCTTTTAGTGCGCATGTCACCAAGAAGTTCTGATTCAACACGGTTCAACACTGATGTATCCATCTCTGAAGGTGATGATGCATTCCCCTGTGTCTCAAACAACTGAAATGTTGCATTCAGTGAATGTACCGGCCAATGTGGTAGATTCAATTCAGCATCATTCGCCCCAAATAAATCAAAGTGAGCATTTGCGTTATATGGCGCTGAGCTCACTTCTCCCAAAGGCATGGGATGCATGGAAAAACTACTATGGATGAATGAAAAGCCATTTCCCTCTGGTAAAGCTTCAGATGTACTTAGTGTTGTTAATCCAGCTTGAACATGATTATCTGAACACAAAACCGTGAAGCAGCTTGTAAACCAATGTTAGCTTCATTAAGTTCCCAATCTCCATCACGATTTCGCTTCATCCCTATTCTCAAAACATTATGATTCTCTGATATATGATTCCCCTTTTTCGCCAGCTTAAAATTTGAGGTTCATTTTGGGCATCTCCTTTGGTGATGGGCGAGGACCCATCTGGCAAGCGCCATTGTTGATGGGATCTTGCTTCACCTTTAAGTTTTGGACACCAAGAAGCATCGGATTTCACTTCGACTTCACAAACATCCTCGGATAGTTTTTCATTACCGATGCAATGTTCTCTAATGAAACATTCTTCAGAAATATAGGGCACTGCCGCTTTCGTGTATACTGGGTGAGCTCTATCAAAGATTGAAGATCAAAACAACCCATACGTTCACAAGGTTTAAACCTTCCAGCTACTCTTATACGCGATCCACTCATCGGACAACGGAGATTCACTGTAACAGAATCTGAAACAACTTCAGGATGACTATCACCATCTTCATTGTTTTCTAGAGAGCCACCACGGTCCACCACCGATACAACGCCGAACACGAGCAAGAGCCTCTTCTAAAGGTTCACCTTCTGTCTCATGAGACACTAAACGCAAAACCTGTTCAGAAATTCGGCGTTTAACAATCATCACACCCATACAAAATTGTCGAGCATCATAAGCTGACAATGACACTTTGTTGGTTCCTTCCCTACTGCAAGTTCAGATCCCTGCACCGTCATCACGCCCATTGAATCCTAACAACTGAAGCCCCGACCTTTTTGTCACGCGCACATTCATTCCATTAATCCGAAGATCAATATATTGTGGCCATTGCATCCTACACAACACTGTATCAATTAAGAAGAATGCACCAGACCTGCTAATAATAAAGAGAACAGTTCTTCAATATTTATAGCTGCTTCTGCTGGTACATTTGATCTACCTTTCTGAGCAGCAAGGAGATACAGCAACTTCACAAGTTTAACAACTTCTATCTTCCTTTGTGTTAGAAAAGAAGAATTGTTTCTGTCATAGATTGCATTTTGCTGTGTAGTCTGGCTGTGACCACCACGGGAAATGACTGCATCCTCATTATTAGGAGTTCCATGTTGACTAAGACTTGGAAGTGCGAGTAAGTTTACTATGCCATTCAAAGATCTGAACATTGTTCCCTTGTCAGACTGACCAAAAAACTGTAGAGATATAAAACCCTTCCAGAGAATAGTTGGTATAAACTGAGAATGTACCATCAGATTCCCAAGGCATCTGTTGCAAATTAACTTACAATATCTCTAGCACAACTTTCTTGTGACAGTGCAAGAATAAGACAATGTAATGCTCTCATGACTGTAGGGTCCTCGAACCTTGCAGAGTCAGCTGTTTCCATTTTACATTCTTCAGCTCCGGATTATATTTTGCTCTCTTGAGCATGTTTTGAAGCACCATTTACAGATTGTTTATCTGTCTTCCTTTCTTGATGTAGAGGCAAGCAGCTAGGCTTTGGGAACAGTAGCCACCTTGCCAAGGTCACATCCATGTTTATTTTCTTCAAATTGTTATATTATCAAAACATAAATGAATTTGAAGCAGATTGTTGATTCTTCATTAACGCCCTGATTTGCTGCCTACGGTTTTAAGTACCCACATGCATACATGCCAATTTGATTGAGAAGACAGAGTCTAACAGGCCCCACCAGAGTTAGTTGGTACATCAACTTCCCAAGGTCATAACTTTTGCATACAATATATGTTTTGTGCACTTGGTATCCCGTTGGAAAGGTCTAGCCAAGAATACACATTTCAATCTAAGCTAGGATCTATCTATGGATAAGCCTAGGTACATGCCACATCAATAAAACATCATTTAGCACCTCAAAAATAACCCCAAAGTGTAGGACCCAAAAAACTATAGGAGAACTACCAAGATGGAGAATTGTGCTTTAAGCTAGTGGAGTAGGTGAATGGCCACCGATATCCACCTAGATAATAAATAGGTTGCAAAGTGCTCTACTATAATGTATTACGAGAATACCCCACATCTGAAGGGAAATTGAGAAGTAAAAGTGGTCACTTAGTTAGAACATCGTATTATTTTTTATCAGATGTGATGTAACAAGTTAGTTGTTGGGTTCCCAATAATAGATATACAAGGACCATGAAAACTCATTATTTGCAAGTAGTTGATGTGTATTTGAATACCAAGACAATCATGATTAAGGTTTTGATTGAGACATCTAAGGAGTAGCAGGAGATCTTATTAACAGTGGATGAATTATAGAGGCAGAATGGGAAATTAGAACACAAGGTCACGGTGTTGGTGAAGTAGTTGGACACAATCAAGTTTTTTTATTTTGAGGAAGATGTTGGTCCACCAAAGCTATCCAGATGTACTCTATCATTGCTTAAGATGTTTTTCAATTATCATTATTGTTTTTTTGTATTCATGTATATAGTATTATTATCTAGTTAGATGTAGTAAGCCCTCATGCCTTGGGAAATAAGAATAATCTAAATGACTATAATCTCTAGTATTTGATAGGTTGTGTTACTTGGTTTCAAGTTTTTAAATGGCCCAAAAAGACTATGTTGTTCTACTAGTCACATTTCCCATATGGCAAACCAATAGGCACTGTAGGACATTTATATTTTGTATCATTGATCCATTATTAATACAAGCTACCCAACTTACATGGAAAAAACATAAATTTGATGTTTCTAAATGAATAAAGTGCCTTTCACTCTCCTTTTGAATTGGATTTTTGTAAAGTTTATTATTTTGAGTTACAAAGGCCTTTTTATAGGCTCCATGAATATAATGAGGCCTTGGAACATTGGTTATTGACTCAATATAGTTGCAAAACTTGTTTTGGAAAGTATTTGATGTTATTTGTTTGTAATTACAAACTACGTGTGTGAATTGTTTATTTAAATTAATGCATATACAAGTTCCATGATTCGTTG
This sequence comes from Pinus tabuliformis, assembly GCA_031772625.1. NCBI lineage: Eukaryota > Viridiplantae > Streptophyta > Pinopsida > Pinales > Pinaceae > Pinus > Pinus tabuliformis. The sequence continues at coordinate 319,219,799 of CM062807.1, forward strand.
TGTGTATACATGGTTAAGAAAGATACCCTACATGCATTTGAATTCAACCATAGGTGTGGAAGAATTACAAGTACTTCTACCTCAAATTTCAAGACTTAGTGATACCTACATTTCCCTATGCTTACAGTTTTTAAGCTATCAACATGCATTTTCATATATTATGGTAATAAGGAAAATTTTGTTTCTAACACATGAGAATGTCAAAGTGGAGTTGTGGCATTGAAAGGGATTAGAAATGATTAAATGTAGAATTCAATAAAATTTTCATAATGTGATTTGGATCCTCATTTTTCCCCCAACAAACATTTATGTGATAATTCTAGGCATTTTCTTTCAATGTTAGAAACAACATCTTAGCAATTTTGAAGGTGAATTACATGGAATTAGAGACGAATTGAGGACATGTGAGCCACGATCTATGTGCCTAACATAAAAAAATATAGAGAATAACGATGGTAATTTTCTTATGTCATGCAAATGAAATATTTGGCATGCAATTTTGTTATGATTCACATGCTTTGCACATTGAGTAAAAAGAGGGCAAAATTTGAGTATTTTTGCATAATAACAACTTTTAAAGATCAAATTGAAAGTATGGAAATGTAAGAAGGTGGAGAATTAAAAAAGCACATTCTCCAATTCAAATAACTAAATTTGGGCAACAAATAAACCCTAGGTGTGCATTTAGAGAAAGCAAGGCAATTTTCACAAATTTAGTAAAAGAACAAAAGTTGTTGCATGGCAGATTATATGCTAGCAAAATGGGATGAGTATGGGAATTGTAATGTATGGGTTTTGTCAGCAACACAAAAATATATAAATCTTGAGTATCATTTTTTCAAACTGACACACGTAAAAACCTTGGCATGCATTTTTCAAATCCCACTCACAAAATTTGTAGCATCTTTTAACAATAAACTTGGAATTTTTGAAAACTTAATGGAAATTCTACATATTTGATATTTTCTTGAGAACATTGGGGATATCAAGGGATGTAATTCAACTACTATCTCGTAATTCATGTAGAGTTTTGAAACTTGGCATGCACCAAGAGTTGTGGCCCAAGCTAATAGAAAGGTGTGGCATATGATGAGTCATCATTTCCAAATGTCAGATCATCAAAGTAGTGCATATTGAGGCCGTAATGTGCATCTCTCCCAAGTTGAATTAAAATGGTAAAACAACTAAATATGAATTGTTTTGGCATGCGTTTTATAGAATTGTGGTCAAAATTATCCAAGTAGGTTATTTTGAAAATCCAATTTGGGGAATTAGAGACTTTATTGAAGAAAGAAGATATGGTGTATCATTATCCATGTGAAACATTCCAACATAGTACCTTTTTGTTTCGATAATCATGAATACTCTATATATGGTATGCATTTTTCTAGGCCATATCAATGTGATTTGCAACCTTGTCCAAGAAGTTAGTTTTCATGTATTTTTCAACGTCTAGTTTTTAAGGTTCAAATTGATGCTCTAACACTATGGAATGGTTTGGAGGATTATGAAAAAACTCATAAATTTGCATTAATGATCGAATTTCTTATGCGATATAGGATGTGCATTTTAGTGAGAACTATGTGCATTTTTCTCAGGTGATAGAAAACAAGACAAATATTCGAATGTATCATTTTGTCAGAACTTTGTCTTTTCAAAGGGGTAGTTTTCTTAATTCTAGAAATATAGTGCGATGTAACAACTAAGAGAATATAATATATAAAATATATTTCATCACTCACTCACATGCAATTATGATATCTTGGTATGCATTTCATACAAGACTTTTTGCTTGATGGAAATATTGTGTTTTTGTACCAACATTGGATTTTTGAGCAATTAATGGAGTGAAAAAGCCATGGGAGTAAATTTAGGATTTTTTTTTAATGTGATGTAAGCAAGTAAAGATATGCTCAATGAAGCTATTCTTCACGATCATTTTTTTCAAACATCTAAAGACAACTTAATAGAGGCACTTATGCATTATCCAAAAAGAGTATATCAATTGTTCCTATGACATTGTTTTCTAAATCTAAGTGTTGAAGGACAATGTGACTTTGTAGCTTTTAAAATGATGGGTCATTAATTTTCATGTGTTGTATTTGAAGTATATATGTTGTTTTATTATAATAGGGATTACTAAAACAACATTGTAATATGTTTTTATCAGAACTCTAGAATGCCTTGCAGATGAAGCAAGCACATCCATTTGGGGTCAGGGTTAGCTCACCGCGCATCATCTACATCTTCCATGGGAATGGGCAGATCAATGGTGTAGATTTATTGCAAGCTTAAAAGTGGCTCACATGTGCATTAGGGACAAAGAGGAGCGGCTCACATGCTCCATCAGGTGATTATACTCTGAAAATAGGATATGTATTCCTTATTGAAGATAAGAGACCTAAAAATCTCTCATGGTGGTGGAAGAAATTATGGAAGGTGGAATGTCTTGCAAAGGCCCACCTATTTCAATGGTATATCTTGGAGAATCGATTTCCTACATGTGATAATCTTTCCAAGTGCGAGATCATTGGGCCAAGTTGCTGCCCTTTATGTAAAAATGATGCAGAAACTGCTAATCACCTTTTCTTTCATTGTATGTTTTCTCTTGCTGTCTAGTCCTCCGTTCGCACTTCCCTGGGTTTCACTTTTCAATGGCAGGGTGAGTTGTATTCGAATGCATGAGAATGTTGGTGGAATGTTGTCAAACCAAAGAGGCTTAGATGTCTTCCACTTTTAATCTTACGGAGAATTGATTGGCTCAGAATGTTGTGGTCTTCCTGGATAAGACTACCATTTTGGATAAAGTAGCTGCATAGACTTTGGCCATTTACTCCCTGATTTTTTTTCTATCTCTCCTCCTCGCACGTGTAATATTGCAGAAGAAAATATTGATTTTTCTTATCCATGGGCATTTTTTTATGGTGCCTCTCTTTCAAAAGGAGGTTGTGGGGGAGGGGTTGTTCTTCATATATCACATAGTCATTCATTCATGATGAAAATCTGTTTGGGTCATGACACAAATAATTATGCAGACCTTATGGGTTTGAAATTACCTATGTTGATTGCCATTGAAAAAAGAATTCACCGCATATAGATTTTTGGCGACTCAAAGATAGTTATTAATTGGTTCAACAACACTACTAGATGTCACATGCACACGCTCAGTCCCATTCTGGAGGAAATATTTCTATTAAAACAGAACTTTGATGAAATCTTTGTTTACCACATTATTAGGGAAAGAAATGGGGTTATCGATGCTTTGTCTAAGGAGGATGCTTCACAGGTTATGAGCACATGGCACATCAAGAAGTGCAATAATGACTGAAAGCACGATTTCTATCACAAGCAATTCATACAGGACACTTAGGAAAAAATGATCAATTCATATTTATATCTTCTTTTATATATGTTTGCAGGTTTTATATGATAAATGCACAATATAGATGTCATTGTTACATGGCCTGACTATTATTATTTTTTGATATTTATGTATTTAGTTTTTGGATCACTCATGGATGTATATTTGGGATGGTAGTCCAAACACATACAAATATATTTGGAGAATCCATATGTGGTTGGTTTTTTGAGTGCTTTATTGGCACATACAAAATGTATTTTTCATATCTTAATGAAAGCTACAATTTTTTATTGGAAAAAAAGAAATCTAGAATGCCACATGTCTAAAGTCTATAGGTTTGGTGTATTTTTGGGGAAAATATGTTGACAATATATAATATATAGAGAACATAGAAAAAATTATTGTGATTAACTATTTGATGCCAAGGGATAGGGACATACCTATTAACATGTTTACATGAACATGAAGAAGGTAATTTTTTCATTTTTCTAGTGTAAAAAAGTGATTTTTTCCTAAATATAAACAATTATTGATAACACAATTGACTTTTCATATATATCTTTTATTTCCTATAAATATGAAGAAAGGTGCAAGTGTTATAAACTTTTTTTTTTGGACAATTCTAATTTATGATTTGAGAATGTACAAACCTTTAGAGGAAGTTTGATTGATTATGGAAGACTATAATATCTAGTATTAGGGCAATTTGAAGACAATACAAAGTTATCTTCTTAATGGTGTTGAGTCTTGAAAATGTCATTCATTTGCATTACACTTTCACTATTATGTCCATTATATCACCTCCATTTCACTACTATGTCACCACATTCATCCCACTTTCATTATCATTGGGCCACCTTTATGTTTTTCCAATCTTTATTATTTCTAAGCATTTTAAGTGAATTTGTGGTTAAACATTAGAAAATAATATGCATATGCTTATACCTAACAAATGGGTTGAGGTTGTTGACATGTGTAGGTTGAAAGGAGACTTCTAGAAGTCCCTTATGTGGCACCCCAAGGCCAAATTCGAATTTGAGTGGAAAGAATCATGGGATCATGAGGATATGTCTCACATCTCCTAATTGTATTGTAACTCTAAGAAGACATGTGTCTTATCAGTTCCTATTTTGATTAGGACTCTAGAGCTAGAGGGAGAGATTCAAGGATTCTCATTAATGAGATGGCTCTCATCTTTTTGTATAAATAGGAGATCTCTCTCCTTCATTTGTTAGTCTTTTAGTCCCTAGTTCTTAAGTTTGTAGTTCTTCCTTGATGGCTTTTGAAAGCTTTGGAGAACTTTGTTGTACTTTGTACTTTTGAAGAAATTGAATAAAGCTTTGATGTTCTCAACATGGAAGGAGATGTGAAGTAGATGTCATGGAGCATATTAGGATGTAAGGTAGAGTAGATTTCATTTTGTAAATATTGCTTTGTAGAATGTAAGGTAGATTAGATTTTTCATTCATGCAATTTTGATTCATGCAAGTGTGTTCAATTTTGCTTTGATTTCATAACTAGTGGCATGTGTGATCATCTTGTCTATGTTGCTGACCTTTATTTTTCTGCAGTTTGATTTTCATTAGTATCATTTCTTTAACTTGCACTTTACTTTCTGCTCTTAGATATCAAGTTGTTCATCTATTGATGGTTCTTTTTCCATAATCAAATAACTTTATTGGAGCTGTTAGCGCTTGAAATTTCACCTAGGCTGAGATAGACAAATCTCAAGGCTACATCAAACCATTCAGCCTCGTAGCTAGCCCTACGAGGCAGGAGAAGGCTCTCTCCGGTCAAACTCGGAAGATCTTTCAATAGGATGAGCTGACCCAATTAGGAACACTGATATTAGGCTAGTAAACTGATAAGGAGGGTTGATTTAAAGTTTTTTGGGGTTTTTGGTGGCAATTGGAGGGAGTGCAATTCAGGGTGCGGGGATTGAGCTCAGTTTTCTGCAGGTGGGTCTTTGGGGCAAGGTAGGAGTTTGTGCTGATGCCTTTAGCTGAGATGGATGATCAAGGAGGAAAGAAGAGAAGCTAAAGAGGGCAAACAATGACTTTGAATCCTCTTTAGATAGTGAAAAACATAAACATTAAACAAATTTGAAAGCTGAGCATGACATGCATGAATTCAAACTTTATCACTTCATTTGTTTAATTAGCAGCAGTAAAGAAAGGGATGGAACACATAAACACACTTACAATTACAATAAGAGAACACACCATCAACACAAGAGTCCACAAGAATCCCAATGATGTCTGCAAAACCCTGGTCTTCCTTTTCCTCAAATTGCAGAGATACAAGTAAAATATACAATAGGAGCTTCTCCCTCAAGAGTCCAACCATGAAAATGAGCAAGAGAAGGCATAATATAGATGATCTAACTCCTTTCCCCACCTCTATGGGTCGTGCTCAGCTTCCTAGGAGCTGTTTCAACTAATTCTAAACTGAGCACTAGATAATAGGCAGTCAAAACAACTTGCCTCTAAAACTTAGGAAACCTATCCATGCATTAAATATTTACCATTTACATCAAAGAATCTTCTAGAAGTGATGAAGGAGAGTAAAAGTATCTAAGTGCCATGAAAATTACACAAAAATCCATCATTTACATGCCTCAAAAGTCAACCAAGATGAAAACAGTGTTTTGCTGGCCGAACTGGTCAAAACAAGGAAATTTCCCTGACAGGTCGCGCACATCACTCTGACAGGTCGTGCACATTCACAGCTCTATTTGAGGGCCTTCCCGGTGTCCAAATCAGGTGCAAGATAGCTCGTTGGAAAGGTCTGCGAGTCTACTTTCCAGCCCCACTGGAATTTTTGAATTTGGAGTTGATTTGACCCCTCAAAAGTCATTTCTCCCAAGACAGCTTTCTGCAACTCAAAATAGGGGCAGAAAGTCAAAATTTGCATGTATTTTGAGCTTTTGGAAGCCCAAATCTCCATAAAATCTGAAACTCATCCATAGGCAAGTTTATTTTTGCATGAAAATTCCAAAAATTCAAAGTTTTCCCCGTTTTGAGTTGCCCCCATGTAGGGTCGTGCGCGCGGTGAGACCCGTCAAATGGCCAAAACCTGTAAAATTCCCAAAAATGCCAAAAATGCTTCAAAACTCTCAAAATTTCTTGGGTTTGCTGCTAGGAGGATGCTAATGAGTATCATGGTGAGTGAGAGAGGCCTCAGCCAAGATACAGAGCGAGTTGGTCTTCTTCTTCCTCTTGCGGGCCTCGGACAACCTTCTCTGGAATATCTTCATCTTTGCTTTGCAAACATGCATCCTCGCCCAGTAATGATTCTTCATGTTCCGTAGCAATCCCTTGTCCTGGTTGGCCTTCTCCAACAGCCTCTCCAAGTGTGCATTCACACGGATAAGCATGGATTCCCTCTCCTTGGGCAGCAAGTCACCGGGCCTCCTACGGTTGATGACTCGGTCACTTTGAATCCTCCACAGCTCATCCAACTCTTTCTCATCCTCAAGTTGCTTGTTGCGCTGCTCAAGATAGTTTATTGTCCATTGGTCCATGTCGAGCTTCTGCTGTAACAAGTGGTTTTCCGCCTCTCTCTGTCGGATGATCTCATGAAAATCTGAAGTGGGGGAGCGAGCATCAAGATCAATGATGTCAACCTGTGTGTCACCGGCTCTCTCCTCCTCTGTCATGGGCTGTTTGCCCTCCTGTACTGCTGATGGAGAACGTGAGGCCCCTTCCACCTGGTGTGGAGATAACACTCGCTGACCTGTAGATGATGATGGCGAGACCCCTTCCACCTGTTGTGGAGATAGTACTCGCCGAGCTGCTGCAAACAAGGCCCTCGAGCCTTTCTGATAAGTGAGCTGAGGTGAGGAAGCAACAAGTCTCGGAACAATGATCTCAGGCTGGTGTGACGGACCTCCCTCCTCATAAATGGCCTCTGGCTCTGGCTCTGGCTGTGGTGGCACTGTAAAGAACTCATGAGAAATGAAGTCTGCCCATGGAATGCCCTGCTGACTCAACTGATGGGAAACAATGAGCTGGATGAGACCATGATGGCACAAACTCCTATACTGCTGAGCTGGGGACCGCATCTGAAACACGGACACCATCCTCTGAATGTCCTGGAAGAAGAAAACCGGGATGTTCATCATCCTCACTCGGGTAAAGTGCATCAACAGGCGAATGTGATAAGAGAAGACCTGTGAAAATCTCCCCTCACATGTGAAGTAATGCATGATAAGCCGCATGATCGGAGCATACCCCCCCCCCCCCCGGAGGAATCTGAAAGGAAAGACCCCCGACAAGTGGCTCATGAATGCTGGCCTGACATATGGCTCAAAATAAACATAATCCAGCATTTTGCGCTTGGGCCACACGTCACCCACATTTGGTATCCCGGTAGCCTCTGAAATCACCTCCGGAGATAGCACAAAATTCACCCCTGCAAGATTGACCTGCCCATCCTGAAGGTGCAAAACAAATAAACGGGCCAACTCCCTGTGGTGCTGAATCTGGGCAAGCCTCTCACAGAACTGAAAACATGACATATAACGGAAACAATTCACTGCCATAGGACAGGCCTGCAACTCTGCCAAAGAGGTGGGCTCCTCTCTTTTATGATGACCACCTTTGCCACCCCTACGAGGCCTCCGCTATACCTCAACCTCTGTGGAAGAAGACCGGTCATCGCCTTGCTCATAGGTTTCAGTGGTTGACATGGTGCTTTTGAGCAAAGTGGAGAAAATAGATAAAGTAGACTGCTGCCCTTGCCTGCAAAAATGCTGAGTTGTATGTTGTTTTCAAGGGGAACAAAATCATGAAGGAAATGTTAGGGGAGGGGATTTTTCATAAGGAAAGGGAAACATATAAAAATAGGGAATTTCTAAGGGACAATTCACAAACTGTCAAACATACAATCTCATCTTAATTACCGGGAAATCATTTGCAAAGAAATGTTTTTATTAGGGAAACATGGATGATAATAACCAAGGGAAAGGATATACATGCTCAACAGGGGGTAAGGGACAGCACGTATAACAGGGGTATGGGGCAGCATAGATCACTAGCATCAACAACTTGCTCTTTGATTTTGTCCTTTGACTGTACATTATAAGGCATACTCTGTTTTTCAAGGGATTCATGTACATTTGATGCTAAGGGAAACAAGGGATTCTTTTACATTTGTCATAGGGGAAGGAGGGCTTTATTTACATTTTTGTCAAAAGGGGAAAAGGGATTTCATTGACAACTTCAAAAGGGAAAAGAGTTGTATTGAAACAAGGATATTAGGGGATAGAAGGGAAAAGCGAAAACAGGGTTTAGTTTTGGGAGACACAACAACATTATTTTTGTAATGAATACTCAAAGCAATATGTCTTTTTGATAAATATACACAGTTGCATTGTCTTTGTTTTTGCTTTGAATATACACAGCAATATGTTCTCTGTTTTGCAATGACTATGCACAGCCATTTTGCCTTTCTCTTAGTTTTGTCATTTTGCCATCATATTGCCTTTTTCTTTTTGCACATCATTTTGTTTTTCTTGCATAGAAATTTGTTCTTTTGCTGTGTGTGTTTTTATATCACAATGGAGGGTATTAGGGTTTTGGGAATATGTTTAGGGAGGGATAGGGTTTGACATTTGGAGATGGGAAAATTTTAATTTCTTTGCAAATGACATATGATAGAGATGTATAATGACAATTGCGAAATCAATGGGAAAAAATGGAGGGAATATAAATGGGAATAAAAACCTTGAAAAAACACCAACCCTAGCACTATGCCTACATGAACAAGCAATAACTAAAATCCATTTCTCTTTACATTCTTGGTAGCAAAAATAAATATAAGCACAAGCCCAACATCCTTGATTCAAGCATCCAACACGTTAAAAGACCCTACCTCGATTGATTTGGCAAGCACGAGGGCGATTGAGCAAATTTTGAAGCGGTTTTGTGAGTGACAGGTTGACGGGTCGCGCACAGGCTTTGACAAGTCGCGCACGAGCTGACAGGTCGCGCCCGTTATGTTTTTGCATTGCGGAGAGGCGCCTGACAGGTCGCGCACCGCCCAACAGATCGCGCACAGTCCCTGACAGGTCGCGCACCTGAAAAACGACCAATTTCTCTGCACTTCGCCTTCGTTTGCCTCTTCGCCCTATCTCTTTGCCTTGAAAGCTCTTAGATGCACAATGAGGGTGTTTTAGAGGGAATTTGACTCTTTATAGGCCCAATTTGAAAAAATTTACTTACCAAACCCACTTTCTAATGTTTTGTTTTGGCATTCACTTTTAACACTGATTTGAGTTTTCTTTGTCCTGAATTTGGCTCTTTGAGTGCTTTAACTCCGTTCTTTTTGCAGGTAGACCATCTGATGGACTCTGGCGAGAAGACCAGGGCTATTGCCGACATTTTGAAGAATTTTTGAAATTTCCTTATTTTTTGCAAAATTGACATGGCCTTGGCTTTAAAAACAGGGTTTTTAAATCCAAGGTATAAATGAGTTGTACCTGATGAAAATATCAATGAAACATATTTACATACCTCCTTCTGGCTTGCTGGGGACTCATGGACTTTTGACTCATGACATTGCAAAGACTTTTGACCGAAACCCTAGACCTTTGGACTTCAAGACAAAGCAAAACAAATGTGACACAAGCTCATTAACTGATATGACCTGATCCAGCAAAGCCAAGAAGGGAACAAGGACCAGCTCCTCCATCAGTTTTATGGCATGCCTAACGGAATGCAAAACTGACATTGATGAGATACCTACCTATGCATAATGCAAAGAGCTTTTGATCACCGATGGAGGGCATCATGACCGACACTAACAGGAGCCAAAATATCACTTAGTACAGCTTGGTTTAGTTTGCTTTAAGACTCACATTGCTGACTTGTTCATAACTATTCTCACATGATAAATCTAGCTAAGAGGCAAAAAGGTTAAGAAAAGGTTAAAGTAGTGTGATTTGTCTCCTTTATGTAGTGTAACTTAGATTTCACATTGCTTAGATTAAGTTGAAGAGTTAAAATAGTGTGAGATAGTTGTTCTCACTTTTAATTGAATTTAATATAGATTTCATTTTCATTTTAAATCAGCAGCAGAGATACTGGGCCGATGTCATTAGTCCTTTATTTGATGTCTTTATTTTCCTTTAAGCATTTGATTTCATAGGTGGTAGAGGGCCCCTGCCTTGTATAGTTGTCATTTTATTTTTGCATTTTATTTCACCATGTATATTAGCTGTACATAAATTGCTTTCAAGTTGATTGTAGATTAGTGATGCACATAGCCTTTTAATGAACTAATGACATGATAGAATCATCTTGTCCTTTTGCTGAAGCAGCAAGGATACTGGGTCTCATAGTCATTCTCTCATTATTTGATTATTGCATTTTATTTTTATTGAACTAGTTGTATATTTACACTTTTGTTTAAATACTAACTCCATCAATAACATGTTTTAAGTTCTTTTGAAGTGCTAAGTTTTGGAAATTACTATTAGGGACATAGGCCTTGTCTTGAAATCTTTATCCATACTTGTCCTTTAAAAGTATTCTTAAGACCTTAGAATAGGATTTCCATTTGCATTAAACACTTTAGAAAACCAACAAGAACAAAACCCAAAAAACAACATAAACTATAAAACAACGAAGTAAGATAAAGGTTAACTAAGCACATATAGTGCACCACACTTCATCAGTTTACGATACCCGGATTGATAATTTATGTAGAGCAATTTAAGACATTAAATTGACTAGACAAATGGTCCATAGTCTAACAAATGTATGTTTTGATTTCATACTTTGATATATCAAATATAATATCTTTTGTAAAAACCGTTCAAAGCACAACATTAATATATCATGACAAAAAGAATTGAACATAAAAAATAAAATACTCATGTATAATAGAATTCACCATATGTGTGTGTGTGCCCACACACACACATACACAAACATATTAATTAAATGTATAATATTTACAACTCGAAATGGGGTGCACTAGGTCTCATCCCTACTCCATAACAATTATGGACGTGATCTCATTGGTGTAAATCCCATAAAAAGTGTACTTACACATGAGGCTATAGGATATTATAAAAATTGTCAAATCCAAATATCGTCCCACTCTCCATTTATAGGGAAGTTGAATATCATCACTTGAGCTTGATGACAATTTATATTTGTCACTAAATGCTAGCCATGCATGGAAAACAACCTCCTTAAGATCATGTACGAGGTACATAATGCATTACACTGAGTTCAAAAGTAACCCTGAATATTTCATCTAAATAAAGAATTTCCATGTAAGATTCACTATGTATCATGTTCTAAGGCCTTATTTAATTTAAAAAGTGGTAGGAAAGAAGATGAATATTGTGATGATGTACTTGATGTAGCTTCAGTACTCTGAGATATGATGGTCATTAATTGGGTGTTCCATTGATTGTAGAGGCAACTAATATAACAATCACAACTTCATCATGACATTTTGTTGCAAGAAGTTGGAAAATGGTGTGCTTACCACCATTGGTAGAAATAAAGCAATGAAAAAAATATTCTCCCTTTTGAATGTTTGGGCCCCAAATTTTTAATAGACCTCAAAGTAAGGAAAACATCAATTAAAAGAATTAGGATAACATTATCTACTATACATAAATCTCTTTGATATGAATTGAAAAATATATAATAAAATATACACATGCTTACTCACCATGAAATATTTCAATTGGAATCAACAACCCTTGTCATGTATATAACACCTCAAGTGTATGCAAATTCACACCTTCAGGAATATGGTAGCCTTTACTAATAACACCCACATGACATTCAAATATCCTCACCCACTTGAATGTTCCAACAATGGAAACGTCTACTAAATTATCCGACACTTCCATGGGATATGGAATTTTCAATAACTCATCTTTAGACATACCAAGAAAGTTTCCATAATATGGACATACATGTCTCCCTTTATGGTAAAATCAAATGGATTTGTGATGTGCACTAAAATGCCATCCACTTGGATGATTTTTTTTTTTTCTACCCATCTTGAGAAAATAACCATCTCTCAATAGGGGAGTCACATATGAATATGATCCCATGTAAATTCCTCACTCGATGATTGAAATATAATGTTTTTAATAATATTCATCCGAACCACTTCAAGCGAATTGTGATTTTATTTCATATATTAAATAATGGTACAACATAGGCTTGTCACTTTCATCTACATACACCATTCAAGCAAGCAAAACATCATCTATACTGTATGTCCACATGTCATGGTACCAATGGTGTAAGGAATTGGATCAATAACACAAGGATCCACACATGTTAACTTGAGCTTTCCCATGTGGGACACATTGAGAACTTTGCAGAACATGATCTCTTTTAAACCACTTCATACTCTAAGAAGGGAAATTGTATCAATTTTTGGAACTTTGCCCCTAATACACTACATAGAGGAATAATATCATAGTTCATAAGGTATTTCCCATCACTATGTCAGATCTAAACATCATTAACACTATGTGCAACATTGTCACTCAAATATTTTTTAGCAATTCTAGATAATTGTCGTGACTTTCATCATTTTATAAACAAATGTTGCTTCATTTATTGTTGTTTTTATTCTCTATCATTCTCTTCGACAAGTATTCAAAAGACTTCTTCCACCATTTCTAGAATCAACAACTTATATTATTTACATGGAAATGGTAGGTCTTCTATTAAACACGATTAAATTTATAGAAAATAAAAAAATATGCAATCATGACAAGATACCCAAATGGCCTACATAAGTCATACATGAGATCTTTAAATTGGAAAGCAACAATGGAAAAAGGTAGCCTATCTCTAAATACTACACGAAAATTAATATTTAGTAAGAATAGTTGATTTACTTTTCTCCTTGAAACTAGGGTTTTAGTGTTGGATCGATAACAAAATTAGTATTACTAAATCCTAATAGTTTTTTCCATCAAATAATCAAGGGTTGTTTAGAAACAAAACTGCACAATGGAAAATAGAAAAGCAATTTAACAAGCTTTATAAGAATATAACATGAAAAAAACATTATCAACAATCACATAAATTAAACTTCAAGAAACTTGCATAAAGGTCCTCAGAAGCCATTTTAGATTATAAAATGAAAACAATAGCCTTTTGTTGACTCCTCAACACACCCTCTTTAAATTCACTGCAAGAAATTTTAGGGTGCCACTTTGTTTTCTCAATTGTGCTTTATCACCTGATTTATGATTTTCTGATGATCATTTCTTTGAAATATTTAATGAATAATGTTGTTTTCTATGGTTGAGATTCTTTCAGAATTTTTCTAGGAAATTTTGAAAAAAGACGAACAACCTTAATAGTCATTGAAAATCTCATAACATTATTCTCATTTAGTGAAATTTGATTTGTAGTGCATTCTAGGACCCAAGTATTTCGTTAATAATTGACAAGCCTATGCGTTCAATGAAATTTGATGGGTTGCATAATGCGTGACACAAAGTATTTCATCCATCGTTGATAAGCATATCTAGATTTGAAAAAAATCAATGGGTATCATAATATGCAACCCAAAATATTCCATTGATCACTTATAGGTTTATTTTGGTTCATAAAACTTCTTAGTTGGACACAATATAACTCAAAGGAATTCATTGGTAACTGAAAAATCCTATTAGTGTTTGGAGAAATGTGCCACTTGGGTGATGTCATTGATATCATAGATTCTATCGATTATCAAAATATCATCAAAGTTCGATGGAATTTAGAAAAGATGAAGTCTCTAGCTAATGTTCTTGATTGATCTAAAATTGCGGGAAAACTTCTGATCTAGGTGGATATTGGTGGCCACCCGCCAATTCCACTTGCACTCCCACCATGGATTCTTTCAGTTTTTCAATTTCCTTATTTGTAGCACAATTTACTATTTTTGGCAATTTTTCGGGTCTTGAACTTCCGGAGCCGTTTTGAGGCCCTAAACGACGTTTTTTTGGGAAACCCATGAGAAACATGGGTTTATGGATTGATGTTTCTCATCCCAAAGTTGTAGCCCTCTGATAGATCTTTCTAACGAGGTATTGTGCGTGTTAAACAGAGATCGTATGCCAAAGTTACAACCCCGAGAAGTTGATGTACCAATTTACCCAAAACGGGGCCCATAGTTTGGCACTTCATCTCCTAAGGTTAGGGTTTTGGATGTTTAGGGTTTTCCATTGTTTCTCAACAATAAATAGGCCTTCGAGCCTCATTGTAAGACAGTTCAAAGGCATGTAGCCGCCACATCTCTCCTCAGAGATAAGCTACCATCGCCCGAGCTAGTTTATGTCCATTTCTGTTTGTAAGCATATTTCAGTATTTTACATTAACGAAATGAAGTATTATTACTGTTGTATCTCTGTATTTATGGTTATCTATGTAATTTGGTACGTTCATGTTTAAATCTAGATTAGTGGTATCAAAGTGGTCTGCTCTTTCTGTATTTTTCTTTGCATGACCCCAACAAGGTCGGGATATAAGGAGTTAGGGCTTGAACTCGTCGAACCTTTGCAAGACCAGCCTCGCAAATCCCAACGGCCTCCCATGGCGGATGAAAAGAAAGACGAGGGGGCAGGAGATCCTATCAAAGTCTTGCTCGAATAGGCCCTTGAGCGACAAAGGAACGCGATGATGGACAACTTTTCCCAGATCCTTCAGCGACTACCCAGGGCGACACATCTACTTCCAACAGCTACTCTGGAAGCACCACACCCTTTAAGGTACAAGTTAACTTTGACACTCCCATATTTGAGGGTCAGATAGATGCAAACGTTGTAGATAAATGGTTAAATCTGCTAGAAGGGTATTTTTCTGTTCATTATTTTTTTCGACCGGGAAGAGATTACTTTCACTCTTCTCAAAGTCACCCCCTATGTCAAGGACTAGTGGTAAACCTATTAGGAGCAAAAGGATGAAAGTACAGCCTCACTGTTTTCAGCTGCACCCACTTGGAATTCATTCTGAAATGCCATCAAGGAGAAGTACTACCCTATCAGAAGTTGTGAGGATAAATACATAAAGTGGACCACGCTGCGACAGGGAAGGGACCAAGACGTGCTGGAGTTTACCAATATATTTCATACCCTTCGCACAAAGTTGGTTATCAAGGATTCTAAGCTGCATTTGGTACTCAAATATTGCGGCTGCATACACAGGTACATCCAGGACGAGATGGAGTTCCTGGACATCTCCTCGCTCAGCATGACGTACCGATACGCTGTCAATATTGAGTAGAAGTTTAAACAGAAGAAGTGAGACTTTAGATCTGCAAATCCAAAGTAAGAGAAAGGCGCCCTCAAACCGTTGAACAAAGGACAAAGCCAAGGCGGGGTGGCCCAGGACAACCAGCCAAAGCCACAAGCAAAGAACAACATCATGAAGCCGAAGAAGGACACGGGAAAGTGGTGTGAGTTCCATAAGAGGTTCACTCACAACAAAAGTGAGTATCTGGCCTAGCAGTCCCTAGTGGCCGAGCTAAAGTCTTTGGAATCAGATGCATGTTCAGACTCTGAGTCAAAACCCGATAAGGAGAATGACAAAGGGAAACAGATTATCGATGCGGAGCCCAACGCCACTGTTGCCACCAAAAAGTTCTAGAAGGAGGAACCCAAAGATCCAGAGGGGGAGGAGCGCCTCTTCCACTCTCGAATGTGGGTAAAGCACTCCCCACTACAGTTCATTATCGACAGCGGGAGCCAAAAGAACCTAATTTCGACAGAGGTTGTGAAGCGGCTGGGTTTACCAACCACAACACATCCACAACTGTACACCATCGGGTGGCTTCACCAAGGACGGGATCTTCGCATGAGCCAACAGTGTCGCCTTTCATACAACATCAAGCCCTTCATGGATGGGGCATTGTGTGATGTTGCTCCCCTTGATGTTTGTGATGTATTATTAGGCCAACCATACTTGTGGAAGCAACATGTTGTATATGAGTCAAGGCCTCATGCTATTATTGTTACTTTGGTAAATAAGTTGTATAGGATACCAGAGATAGCACCGCCTACCACCATCTCTTTGGTTACTGCAAAACAATGCAGTAAGCTCATTTCCAAAACTGGGAAATTTGTTTTCCTGATGATACGCCCTCAAGGAAAGAAGAATATGGTGGCCACGACCTCCAGACAGGGCCTCTCTGCACGAAAACTACAGATGGACAAGGTCGTCGAGGAGTACGAGGACATCTTCACTTCCCCCGTAGGGGTTCCTCTGCATTGTCAGGTCAAGCACTCCATCGACCTGACCCCAGGTGCATCGTTGCCTAATGGACCAATCTATCGGCACTCCATTATGGAGAACGATGAAATCAAGAGGCAGATTTAGGAGCTATTGCAAAAAGGTCACATCTGACTGAGTTCATCACCCTATGGGAGCTCGATAGTGTTGGTACAGAAGAAGGATGGGACTTGGAGACTCTGTATTGACTATCGAGCGTCGAATAAGATCAATTTCCGGAATAGGTACCCAATCCCATGGATTGATGGCCTTCTGGACCAACTAAAGGGGACAAAATATTTCAGCAATATCGATTTTAAGTCAGGATATCACTAGGTACCAATCGAACCCTCCTATGTGTGGAAGACTACCTTCAAAGCTAAGGAGGGTCTTTTCAAATGGTTGGTTATGCCTTTAGGGTTGACGAATGCTCCTGCAACCTTCATGAGGCTAATGGATGATATATTGCGGCCATTAACCAACTCATTTGTAGTGGTATACTTGGATGACATCCTGATCTTAAGCCAGAGTTGGGAAGAGCACCTCCACCACATCCGACAGGTTCTCCAAATACTATGGCAACACAAGTTATGTGCCAATTTGGAGAAATGCACTTTTGGCATGACCCAAGTTCAATATCTGGGATACATTATTGATGAACAAGGGGTGCATGTGGATCCATCCAAGATCCAAGTCATTCAGGATTGGCCATCTCCAACCACTCTGACAGAGCTCCGCAGCTTTCTAGGTCTTGCCAACTTCTACTGTAGGTTTGTGTTGGGATTTTCGCATATCACTTAGCCCTTGAGTCAAGTCACCAAGGGGGGAGCAAAAGCAAAATTCTTTTGGTCTAAATCTCAACAGAAGGCTTTCACAGAGTTGAAACATCGCCTCTGCTCGGCACCAATGCTCGCATTACCAGACTTGAAACAACCATTTGAGATCGAGACAGATGCCTCTGACTATGCTATTGGGGCAGTCCTTACTCAACACGGGCATCCAGTGGCATATCACAGTGAGACACTTTCAGACACAATCCGGAAGTATCCCACTTATGACAAAGAGATGTATTCTATTGTGCAGGCCTGCCAACAATGGAAGCAATAAATTTTAGGGAAGGAAACGGTCATCCACACAGACCACCGACCCCTGTAGTTCATACAGACGCAAGGGAAGTTGCAGAATGATCGCCATCAGAAGTGGTCCACATACCTGCAACAGTTCCATTTAAATATCAAGTATAAGAAACCCAACACCAATAATGTTTCAGATTGCCTGAGTCGACCACCGATCATGGCGTTAACCACTGTGCTCAACTCTTGTGGGCACGAGACTTCTAATTGGCCACTTCTCTACAAAAGTGACCCAGAATTCGACCACACATACCAGACACTCTTAAAGGGTCAACATGTTCCAGATTTTCACCTCCAGGATGCCCTGCTATGCCACCTGGGTCACCTTTGTGTTCCTTCAAGCGAGTGTGCCAAGATGATTTGGGAAGCACACTACAGTCGGGCTGCTGGGAATTTCGGGGTCAAGAAAATAGTGGAAGTACTGCAAAAATATTTATATTGGTCGAATCTTCGACAGGATGTCGGGAAGTACATCACATCCTGCACTGCCTGCGCCATTACCAAACTGATCATCAAGAAGCAAGGTCTCTATACTCCACTGCCTACCCCTAGTCGACCATGGGAATCCATCTCCATGGATTACATGTCAGGCCTTCCTTCAACTAAGCATGGAAACGACTGTGTTTTTGTGGTCGTCAACAAGTTCTCAAAGATGGTCATTATGGCGGCTTGCAACAAGAATATCACAGCAGAAGCCACTGCTAAACTCTTCTTTGAACGAGTGTGGGTACACTTTGGGATCCCACAGTCTATCATCTTAGCTTGGGACAGAAGATTCCTCAACACATTTTGGTCCAGTCTCTGGTCGATGTTGGACACCAAACTCACTAAGTCCACAGCCTTCCATCCCCAAATTGATGGCCAGATAGAGGTTGTCAACAGGATGATCGTACACATTCTGCGCATGTACAACTTAAATCATCCACGCACATGGGATGAGAGCCTACCCTATGTTCAACACAACTATAACTGGGCTCTCCACAGCTTGATTGGCCATAACCCTTTTCAGGTGGGCTTGGGATTCCAGCCACTATGTCCCATTGATGTGGCCATGCCATTTGCAGCTACTCAGGTAGATTTGGCTCATGTCCAGTCCAAAACAGATAAGTTAAATAGCTTCATTGAGCACATCCAACATATTTGCCAGCAGGTCCATGACATTTTGGAGAAATCAAATGCCAAAACAAGCAATGGCATGATCAAAATCGAGTGTCACACAAATTTCAGGTGGGCGACAAATTCTGGTTGCATTTGCGAAAGGAACACATTACCAGAGCCTATCGGAAACTCAGACCACTCTGATATGGTCCTTACACCATTACCAAGGTTGTGGAAGACAATGCATTTGAGCTCAACATTCCCCCATTCCTTGGCCTGCATCCAGTGTTCAATGTGGACTGCCTTCGGGCATACTTTCCACCATTACTAGACACATCCGACATTGCAGAACAACTCACCCCAAAAGAGTTAAATCCATATTGCATGGAACAAGCTACAACTGATCAAATCATGGACACACAGATCAAGCACACTCGCCAGCAGAAGATCCAACAGTATCAAGTTGTCAAAGCAAGCCAACTCCTTCACCAAGGAAAGTGGCTCACCGAGGACCAAGTTCAGTAGAAGTTTCCTCATCTCATGGAGGAACTCAATGCAATGGGGACCATTGCTTCCTAAGGGGGGAGGAATGATCTAGGTGGATGTTGGTGGCCACCCACCAATCCTACTTGGAACCGCCCATGGTTTCTTTCAGTTTTTCAGTTTCCTTATTTGTAGCACACTTTACTATTTTTGGCAGGTTTTTGGGTCTTAAACTTCCGGAGCCGTTTTGAGGCCCTAAATGACGTTTTTTGGGAAAACTAGGAGTAACATGTTCCTTATTCCAAAGTTGTAGTCCTCGGATAGATCTTTCTAACGAGGTATTGTGTGCGTCAAACAAAGATCGTATGCCAAAGTTACAACCCCGGGAAGTTGATGTACCAATTTACCCAAAACGGGGCCCATAGTTTGGCACTTCATCTCCTAGGGTTAGGGTTTTTGATGTTTAGGGTTTTCCATTGTTTCTCAACAATAAATAGGCCTTCGAGCCTCATTGTAAGACAATTCAAAGGCATGCAGCCGCCATATCTCTCCTCAGATATAAGCTACCATTGCCCGAGCTAGTTTATGTCCATTTTTGTTTGCAAGCATATTTCAGTATTTTACATTAATGAAATGAAGTATTATTTCTACTAAATCTCTGTATTCATGGTTATCTCTGTAATTTGTTGCATTCCAGTTTAAATCCGGATCAACTTCTCCTTCCTAAAAAGTGATCGTTCTCTGACGCTTTGCAAGGAAAAATGGGTCTTATCACAAAACATGTTTTCAAAGGTATCTTCAAGGACTATGAGTTAATTTTTCATGTAAACTTAAAACATAAGCAACTTCTCATCATTTAACTCATACATGCATTCATGAAGAGCAACAACAAAGAATTTGGTCACGCAGTTCACCGCTCCTGGGCTACATCTTCGAACCTGCCAACATAGCTAGACCACTTCATATATTCAGTGAAAAAGAGTACATAAAGTTTGTTGATAAAACAAGTGGCTAGTTTCCCCTTCAAGGAAACATTCTCTTGCAAAGAAATCTCACTATAAATAGCATGACAACCTACAGTCAGTCATGAAACCATCAAAAATAAAATGTCTCCTATAAAGACCCAATACGCCATCTGAAAATGAGCATACAAGTACTTCAATTCCACATTGAGGTACAAAAAGAAAGCTTTGCTCAATAAGGCATAGTGATAAAAGAAAAAATGAGTTGCACCCTATAAGTCACAACTACTACAATAAACTTCATAAGTTAAGAAAACCCCTACAAGGTGTTCTCCATGCTCAAACACCTTCAAGAATTGCTCCAAAACATTGATTGATCTATACACCCATGGACTTGAACCTACAAAATGTATCTTCAGATGTACTCCAATAAGCAAATAGAGATCACCATTGGATCTAGAATGTCCAAAAATCTCTATCTCGACTCTTCTTGAGCTCCAAAAGGACAAAAACTCACCAATTTATGGCTCTCATAGCTCTGAAACCTCCTCCTCTGTTATCCATCCTATAAACTGGATAAATTGTCTAACAACGCTACAATTTCACCCTATTTTCCATTAAAGAGGCAAAAAATTCTCTCGTGAAAGGTGCAATTTGTTGGACCGTTAAAACATCCAATAACCCTTATGCACGGAAATTGTGGCCACATGGGGCCATACGGCCGTGGGCGGGGGCTAACTGCCCACCCCCATTGGCCAAGGCACCAAAATTCTCAGGTTATTGGTCACGTTGGAACCCATGGGACCGAGGGTCGAGCCAACAGTCAGCCCCGCTGGAGTAGCCCCCTACTGTTACGTTGGTGGTTACGTGGGTTAGCATGGGACCAGGCCAAGTCCCTAACTTTCGCCCGTCCGGTTTAACACTTATGCCATGGTCCTATGGAGGCAAGATATGACCGAGGGTCTAGGGCTATTGCCTATCCCTTCTCCATTAGCCCTTCTCGTGACCATATGGCCTAGGGATAGTCCTTAAGCTCCACACCTTTTCACTGAGGTCATGAGGGAAGGCAGGTGACTGGGAGCGGGGGCTAATCGCTCGACCCCTCCTCTAAAAAGGTGTTATATGAGAACTTAAATAACGTTGGTGCATATATTAGTTAAGAACCAAAATGTAGAGGGATTGGTAGAGTGTCAAAGTTGCACGAGGGAGGTTGTGTGTTCGATCCATGCCAGGCTTGTGGGACGAACCCATAAAATTTTGACCAACCTGGAGGTGCCACATGGCAACCTCTAGTTGGGCCACGTGGCATCCTCTAATTAGACCGCAACCAACCAACCAATAACAATGAGCCACCCTGCACCTATACGATGGTGCCACTTGGAATATCCTCATTGGAAAATACCTACCCAGTCAACATGATGATGTCAGTAGTACAAATGCTTAGTCAACAAACTTGCCAATTTTTTAATTGTTGCCCGAAAACTTCATAACACCATAACTTTGTCATATGACATCAAATTTAGGTGAATCAAGTTTCATTGGATTCAGAACGATGAACACTTAGAATTAACACTCGTTTTGAAATATTCTGGGCACTTTCATTTTTGAGCTAAATTTTGATCACCGGATCATACCTCCCCACTAGGAGCTTTTGGACTCCAAAAGTTTACTTATCCTAGTAAACAAAATGAGGCTGAAACTCAAAACTTATCCAAAACTCAATCCACAATGATTTGTTTTCAATTGGTTCCCTTCAAGCTCCAATCAGGGTACTTCACATATCCTCTTCATGAATACCTGCCATCCTATCAAGAATCAAACCAAAATTCGTATTGCTGATGCAGGAACAAAAACATTGATGACTGGAATTTGAGCATTCTCTTTAACCCCATATTTCATGGCTCAAACAACTTCATATTGAAGTTCATTGTTGAAGAAAAATTGACTTTCCATCTTAGAAATCAGAAGTAATTCAACATCTATCATGCACTGATTCAAATTTGCTTTAATGTCCTCAAACTGAGCTTGTACACAAAAGTACATTGCTGCAAAAACTCAATGACATAATTGGATTTTATTACAAAAACATAGTCATATTGTACAATCTTAAACAAATATTCTATTCACAAGAAGTTTCATCTCGAACACTTGTATGGGTGAGTACATGACAAACTTGGACGAAAAACACTATACATCCCAAAAGTCCTTAAACATTTGGACTTATAAACAAGCCAACACTTAACATCTCAATGAAAAACATACTTGTTGCACATAGTGATTATTCTTGTTCACTTTACAAAAGTTCCCAAAACAGGTAATTACACAATAAGCATTTATAATTTACAAAGCAACAAACTATACAAATAGTCTACCCAATATTTGCCTCTCTTAGGATTATGGGTTCTTTGTTGGCATCTACTTTGCTTTGAACGTTGCAAGTCCTCTTTTCCACCTCTTGCTTCCCTTGCATTGGTTTTCATAACCTCCTCATCCTTCTTGGGACGAAGCTCTAGATGTAGTTTCCAACATTTTTTGTTCCCATGCCCATGCATGTTGCAATGGGTACAAAAGTACTTTCTCTTGCTCATCGACAAGGAAGTCCTCAAATGTGAAGGAGATTCATCATGCTTGATTCCAAGAATCTGATCCATTCTTTTGACCATTACCATGCATTGCTCATAAACAACCACACAATGGTCAACTGCATCACAGAAAGTGCAAGGATACATGTCCCACAAATAGTCAAAATTACCAACATTTGGAAAACACCCATGAGATTTATACCTGTCCCTTGGGTTGCAGCTTTGACGATGTGGGGTGGATGATGACATGCAAGGTCCTTTAAAGCATTCATCTCTCTTAGGAGACAAATGAACATTATCACTACCATCTTGGTGTGACATATCATCCTCTGATGACTAATTTTCCTCAAACTGTTTAGAGCATTCTCCAAACTCTCTTTGACCATATCCCAATCCTTGATATTTTGGTCTCTCTTGTACCATGATTGGATTAGTGATCCCTTGGCCATTGATGTCGAGGCCTCCTCCTTCATAACCCATTTTAGATAGCAGCTTCATACCAATGCCTCTAGTATGTTGTTCAAATGCTGCAAAAGAGTTGTTATGAACATAAATAGAAGGATTTGAACTTGAGATGCTTATTACCTCCTTAAACTTGCCATCCACCTTTTTTGCTTCAGATGATGATGACGACTTTGTAGATGACTCTAGCCACCTACTCTTACCAACCAACATATTACGAGAATCTTGAACACGCTGACAAAATGCACATGCATCATTTTCCTCATAAGGTCCATAACCTTTGTTTGAACCATGCCCACATATTGGCTTCACTTTAGAGGTATCCTTTTCTGTCACTGGAGTGGAACTCTCATCAACTTGTTCCACAAGTACATGCTGCAACTGAAGGCGCATATGCCTCTTCTCCTCTTCATAAATTTCAAGCATTCTTCTCATTTCAATGTTCTCCATTCGAAGAGATAAATTCATCTTCTCAAGCTCTTGGAGACTCTTCTTGCCATTCATGCAACTTGGTCAAACCTTGCTCTGATACCAACTGATACGAAATTGGACGAGAACTTCTCCTTCCTAAAAAGTGATCATTCTCTCACGCTTTGCAAGGAAAAATGGGTCTTATGACAAAGCATGTTTTCAAAGGTCTCTTCAAGGACTATGAGTTCATTTTTCATGTAAACTTAAAACATAAACAACATCTCATCATTTAACTCATATAGGCATTCATGAAGAGAAACAACAAAGAATTTGGTGACAGAGTTCACCCCTCCTGGGCTACATCTTCGAGCCTGCCAACATAGCTAGACCACTCCATATATTCAGTGAAAAAGAGTACATAAAGTTTGTTGATAAAACAAGTGGCTAGTTTACCCTTCAAGGAAATGTTATCCTGCAAAGAACTCTCACTATAAATAGCATGACAACCTACAGTCAGTGATGAAACCATAAGCAATAAAAGGTACTTCAAATACCCAGTACTCCATCTAAAAATGAGCATACAAGTACTTCAATTCCACATTGAGGTACAAAAAGAAAGTTTTCCTCAACAAGACATAGTGAGAAAAGACAAAATGAGCAATACCCTGCAAGTCACAGTTGCTGCAGTAAAATTTTGAAGGTAAGAAAACCTCTACAAGACCTTCTCCATGCTTAAAAACCTTCAAGAACTGATCCAAAACACTGATTGATCCATACACCCATGAACTTGATGCTACAAAAAGTCTCTTCAGATGTGCTCCAATCAGCAAATAGAGGTCACCATTGGATCCCAAATGTCCAAAAACCCCTATCTAGACTCTTCTTGAACTCCAAAAGGCCAAAAAATCACCAAATTATGGCTTTCACAAGCTCTGAAACCTCCTCCTATGTTACCCATCCTAGAAACTGGATAAACAGTCTAACAATACTACAAGTTTGCTCTGTTTTCTGCTGCGGAGGTGACAAATTCGCCCGCCGAAGGTGCTATTTGTTGGACCATTAAAACATCCAATAACCATTATGCACAGAAATTGTGGCCACATGGGGCCATACGGCCGAGGGTTGGGGCTAACCACTCGCCCCCGTCGGCCTAGCCGCCAAAATTCTCATGTTATTGGTCACGTTGGAGCCCATGGGGCTAAGGGCCAGGCCAACAGCTCAGCCCCGCTGGAGTAGCCCCCTACCATTACGCCTGTGGTTACGTGAGTCATCATGCGACCAGGGCCAATTCCCCAACTTCCAACCATCTAGTTTAGAACTTATGCTACGGTCCTGTGGAGGGAGGATATGACCGAGGATCGAGGGTTGTTGCCTAGGACTTCTCTGCTAAGCCCTTCTTGTTAGTCCGCCAAGTTCATATACATGACCATATGGCCTGGGGTTTGTCCGAGAGCCCCACACCTTGGCATCGCCCTCAGAGGGAAGGCAAGTGACTGGGGGCCAGGGCTGATCGCTCGACCCCTACTCCAAAAAGGCATTATATGAAAACTTAAATAGTGTTGGTGCCTATAGTGCTTAAAAACCACCAAGTAGAGGGTTTGGTAGAGCGTCGAAGTTGCATGAGGGAGGTCATGTGTTCAATATCTGTCAGGCCTGTGGGCCGAACCCATAAAATTTTGACCAACCCAGAGGTGTCACGTGGCGGCCTCTGGTTGGGCCATTTGGCAGCCTCTAATTGGGCCACCACCAACCAACCAATAAAAATGAGCCACCTTGCACTTGTATGAGGCTGCCACTTGGAAAATCCTCATCGATCTGTACCTTCCCATTCAAATTTATGATGTCAGCAGTACGACTGCCTAGTCAGCAGCCCAGTTAGCAAAACTGCTAATTTTTTATTTGTTGCCCGAAAACTTCAAAACGTCATAACTTTGTCATACGACATCAGATTGAGGTGAAACAAGTTTTGTTGGATTCATAATGATGTAAACTTCAACTTAATGCCAGTTTCAAAAGATTCTAGGCACTTTCATTTTTGAGCTAATTTTTTATCACCAAATCATTCATGAATGTCGATTGAGTCACTTAATGAAATGTTCATAAGATATCTCAACTGTCCATATGAAATATGGGGCTTGACTTAGGTTGGTTGATTTCCATTTATTGATCCCCGATGATTCCATGATTATATGATCCCACATCATCATTAATACAATGAATGGTGTTTTGAATAAAAAAGGATATCTACAAGGGATGATAGTTAATGCTTAATGGAATTTAACTAGTATAACACTAATGTACCTTAAGGAAATCACTGAAACCCGAAAGACATAACACTAATTGTCGATCCATGATGTCATTCGCTAAAGGGTAATCATCAATGGATGTGACCAAAAGCTTTTTGAAATTGTTGAAGGGCAATTTTGGCATACTTGGAATATCAATTCAACCATCAATGTTGATCCAAGCATACATTGCTACATTTAAGCCATATGATTTGAAAATCTTGTCATAGATGGCATGGATTGCATGTTAAATTGGGGTATAATTCATCCAAGGTCTTGTAATTTCTCATCTCCATAGAAAATTTCGCATAGGAGCCAAACAATTGACCAATCATTGCTACCATACATAGTGAAACCACTCAATCTTAATCCATTGTTGTTTTGTGCATAATTGATTCAAGATGCAACACTTAAATCTGCCACTTGGGTGAAATCATCCTTGATTTTTACTTGTTCATTATAATTTCTAAACCTTTTAAAGTCATCCTTTTTCGAGTTTTTTACATCAAGCATTGGCTATAATTTTGTCAAAAAGAGCTCCACCACAGAAATCATTGAATAAGCCTATGACAGAGGTAAAAGAATAATCATAACATCTATACCTACATTGATACTAGAAGAATAATCACAATTGACAAGATGAAATGAAATTGTCATCTTGTTTCCAATAAAAAAGATGAACATGATAATTCCTTCTTTTGGGGACGTAGAGGCAAGCATTGAGTCATCATAGAAATGTTGTCATGGAATGACCTGTATAATGCACTCAACAATAAAGAGTACTTAGATTTCATTATGTGCAATGATCAATAACGTGAGAATGAGGATGGATCTATTTTTGGTTTCAATGGGAAGTTGGGTTTACATCTAATAATGGCAAGGGAACCAATGTTTCTAAGGCTATAGTGGGAAGAGAGAGGTTCAAATACCCTAAGCAATACATAATTCATTAGATAAATCCAAAATCATAAGGGAGATTAGGAGCATGGGATCACTCGTTTGATTGAGGATAGTTTAAACTTGATGAGCACACCTTCTCAATAATGGGCATAATTGGTAAAAGAACTAGCAAATAGATGGAGGAAGAATGGTTAACATGTCAAAAGATGAAAGGTTAATCAAACAATGACTAACTTCGATTTTCTACAATTAATAAGACCGAGTTTTTTTGGCATTTTCAGGAAGTTGTGGTAGAATTCAAACAGGTCATCGATGAGCATCAATAGAACATTCGGTGAACCACTTCAATTGAACAAGGAAACTTGCAAAAGTTCATAGTTATCAAGATCATAATTGTCGATAAGCTAGACATTTGGTGCAAAAAATTGGCAAATGTACTCAGTGGCTGAAGGAGAGTAAGGATAACTTGAATGTCCCATTAGATCAAGAAAATTTTCCTTACAGACGCAAATGTGAGGAAATTTTCAATCAATGGGTCACTTTGGATTAGAAACTCCTAGATCGCCTGATTAATAATGGATCCGTTTACTGATTAGTTTCATGTCATGTTCATATTTTTAATAATAAATTGCAAATAAAAAGAGGAACCATTTGAAGAAAAAAAAAGCTCTCAAAGGATGCATTTTTTCTATTTGTAGCTAAAAAACTATTTGTGAAGTTAATTCAAAGCTCTTAAAGGGCTGGGTTTTGCTAGATCTTTGATTGGAATATTATGATCGTGGATTAATCTACCTACTTTATCATGTCTTATGTTTCAAGTAAAAGTTTATAATTATGTTATAGATTATTTTTGATGCGTGTAGTTACTTCATCACAGACCTAACATATGTTTCATGGGTGAGAGTATAAAGGATTCTTTTATATTTGATGGTTTTTTTTGTACTCTTGATCAATGTAGTTTATTTAAGCTATCTTTGATGATTTTAACATGATTACATGCTTTACTTCGTTAGGATGTTAAGGTAATTACTAAAGGTTAACCAAGGGTATTTATCTTTCTCTAGTTTAATCTATATTTTGTTTAGTTGAATTCTTGAAATAGAATACATACAAAAAATATAACAATAATATGCAAAGCCCATACAAGACAAGGCTTGCTAGGCCTTAACTTGGATGATCATACTAAACCAAACATGTAAAAGTTTTATTAGGCTTCATATTTACAAATCGATCCATGTTGTTGAGATAGATAAATATGAACCCTCAATCGAATCGGTGCTAGAAGGAGAGTCGAATGTCAAGTCATGCAAAACAACCAACATTTAGAAAATATGAACCTTGAGAGTTGTATCCTTGAACATTTCCTACGTTATTGTCCAGAATTCTATAGTTATAACCCTGAATGTATCCCTTATCCATTGAAAAGGTCAATGCTTTTAGGAAAACCAATGGAGCATATGTTAAGTAGATTAATTCTTTGCCTATGACAACTTTACTACCTCGATGAAAGAATATTGCGAGGACCATTATATCAACCTCAAAACATACTCTGGTTCACACAGTTAAATATATAGTAGAATTAACCTTACAAGAGTTTGAGCAAACATTTGGGTTGATTGCTAGTACTCCTACCAACCTTACTCCCACCCCACTGAGAGTTCAGATTCAAACAATCCACATTTGTTAGAGTTTGAGGGTGAACAATCAGAGTATGAATAAGATTAAAAAAGTTAAAAACTTGAGGTCAACATCATGGAAAACAATTATAACATCAATCAACGTTCACTAGTTTGATATGCTCTGGCACCTCCAAACCCACTCCAATGTTTGCCAAAACATCTAGAAAAGCTCCCTCTTAAATTTTATCTCAAAAAATCAAGCTACCCAAAAGATCATATAAATAATTTTATCCTAGACATAAGACTTGTGAGTGTACAACATGAAGATGTAGTATGCCAATCGTTCCCTTACACTTTCCAAAATTTTGTTTCTATCTAGTACACTAACCTGTCCATAGGATCAAATTACAAGTTGGACTTGGTTTCACAAAACCTTTTTAGATAAATTTAACAATGAAACCTCCATTGGAGCATCGATGGCTAAAATTTTCATAATTATCATCAATCACATCATCAAGAGAAAACTTTCCACCAGTGGGTAAATTCCATGAATTCAATAGCTAATAAGTTCTTAGATTTTTTTTCTTTAGTTGATCAAGCCATAGAACAATCCCGCAATGATATCATGGAAGAATATGTTGAAATTGTTGAGGAATCAACAATTTTTCTATGGGATACAATGCTAGGTGGACATGTGATACATGACGAGGATATCATTAATGAAGCACTGCTCATGCAAACCAAAATCAAGATCTTGGTTGCCCAAATGCAAACAACTACATTTCAAACCCTTACAAAACCAATAGGATCCTCTATTTTCATCAAGTCAGTAATTCCCATGTTGTCTACGATTACAAAACCAAAGGAGGAAATATTGGTAATGTGGTGGGGATTTTGAAGAATCAAGGGAAATACCTCAATCATGGATCTCTGTAAGATCCCACAACAAAAAAACTACTGCTGAAGGATTCAAAGGGAAGAACAAACCAAAATCCACTTGTCCTTCAAAAGAAGACCATTGTAGATGGGGCGCATCAACAAACTATCAACATAGCCTTGGCTAGTAAAAAATCCAAATCCTTGACTCTTCCATTTCTTCTGATCTTTGAAAGTTTCAATAAAAATGTTCATAATTTCCTAGTAGACATTGGAGCATCTTCAAATGTCATTCCATATTCCATGTGCAAAAAACTAAACGTTATGCCAACAAAGTGCTCTACCCATATCATTCAATTAGATAGATTAGAGGTCAAAGTTATAGGGGAGATAAAAGATGTTCTCATCAGGGTAGCTTCAAAATCAAGCATTCATTAATTCATAAAAATTCCATGGTGGATATACTCAAATTTCACGGCCTCTTATTGAGCCAAGGTTGGTTGCTGAAATTACGAGGGTATGTTGCTTCAAATTGATCTTGTTTGTGGTTACATTGTAATTTCCAACTAAATAAAATAAGAATCAATTGCAAGAAGTATATGAAACATGTTGTGAGAAACCTAGAAGCAACGAATGAGCCTTCATCTTGTAGTTATCCCCTTTTGTGAAATTACTCACTCAACACTAATTTTGATAATTACATACTCGTAGCATCTGAAGTGCCTCTGACTTATAGGTTAAGGTTGTTTATTCAAGGAGACATAATCCCCTTGGCAATACTTGTAACCTATTTAGTTGCAAATGTAATAAGACATCTATTCAAGACTAAAGTAAAGGTGGAAAATAAGAAAAAGATAATTAATCTTGTTAACACCCCTAATCTTTAGACCCTATACTTTGATGCATCTAAATCTCAAAGGGGTGCAAGAGTCATGATTGTGTTCATAGACCTAAATGGTAAGAGTAACTTCTTTTCCTAAAGGTTGGAATTTGAATGCATGAATAATACAATGGCATATTAGGCCCTTATTCAAGGCCCTACGAAAATTATTGACATGGATATGAAAATCCTTAGGGTCATCCACGATTCTGAGATAATAGTCAGGAAAATAAGAAATTACATTCATTGTAATTTCAAGGAGAGAAAAGCTAGACCACTTAGAAAGGGTAACGAGAGAAAAAACATTGACATGGGAAGTCCATACAAAATTATCAATGAAATTTTGAATGAGTACCTCCAACCAAAGGTAGTTTAGGAATATATTTAGGAGATCTCCTCCCCAAAATACCATAGAACCACCTCCTTCGAACCTCATCATTGATTTAGGCAATGTGGCATTCGATATGTTTTTATTATTACAATCAATCACATCATCCAGAGAAAACTTGCCCCTAGTGGGTAAATTCCATGAATTCAATAGCTAATAAGTTCTTAGATTTTTTTTCTTTAGTTGATCAAGCCATAGAACAATCCCACAGTGATATCATGGAAGAATATGTTGAAATTGTTGAGGAATCAACAATTTTTCTATGGGATACAATGCCAGGTGTACATGTGATACATGACGAGGATATCATTGATGAAGCATTGCTCATGCAAACCAAAATCAATATCTTGGTTGCCCAAATGAAAACAACTACATTTCAAACCCTTACAAAACCAATAGGATCCTCTATTGTCATCAAGTAAGTAATTCCCATGTTGTCTACGATTACAAAACCAAAGGAGTAAATATTGGTAATGTGGTGGGGATTTTGAAGAAAATCAAGGGAAATACCTCAATGATCGATCTCTATAAGATTCCACAACAAAAAAACTATTGCTAAAGGATTCAAAGGGAAAAACAACCCAAAATCCACCTGTCCTTCAAAAGAAGACCATTGTAGATGGGGCGCATCAACCAACTATCAACACAGCCTTGGCTAGTAAAAAATCCAAATCCTTGACTCCTCCATTTCTTCTGATCTTTGAAAGTTTCAATAAAAATGTTCTAATTTCCTAGTAGACATTGGAGCATCTTCAAATGTCATTCCATATTCCATGTGCAAAAAACTAAATGTTGTGCCAGCAAAGTGCTCTACCCATATCATTCAATTAGATAGATTAGAGGTCAAAGTTATAGGGGAGATACAAGATGTTCTCATTAGGGTAGCTTCAAAATCAAGCATTCATTAATTAATAAAAATTCCATGATGGATATACTCAAATTTCACGACCTCTTATTGAGCCAAGATTGGTTGTTGAAATTACAAGGGTATGTTGCTTCAAATTGGTCTTGTTTGTGGTTACATTGTAATTTCTAACTAAATAAAATAAGAATCAATCGCAAGAAGTACATGAAACATGTTGTGAGAAACCTAGAAGCAATGAATGAGCCTTCATCTTGTAGCTATCCCCTTTTGTGAAATTACTCACTCGACACTAATTTTGATAATTACATACTCGTAGCATCTGAAGTGCCTACGACTTATAGGTTAAGGTTGTTTCTTCAAGGAGACATAATCCCCTTAGCAATACTTGTAACCTATTTAGTCCCAAATGTAATAAGACATCTATTCAAGGCTAAAATAAAGATGGAAAATAAGAAAAAGATAATTAATCTTGTTAACACCCCTAATATTTGGACCCTGTACTTTGATGCATCTAAATCTCAAAGGGGTGCAAGAGCCATGATTGTGTTCATAAACCTAAATGGTAAGAGTAACTTCCTTTCCTAAAGGTTGGAATTTGAATGCATGAATAATACAATGGAATATTATGCCCTTATTCAAGGCCCTAAGAAAATTATTGACATGGATATAAAAATCCTTAGGGTCATCCACGATTATGAGATAATAGTAAGGAAAATAAGAAATTACATTCATTCTAATTTCAAGGAGAGAAAAGCTAGACCACTTAGAAAGGTTAATGAGAGAAATAACATTGACATGGGAAGTCCATACAAAATTATCAATGAAGTTTTGAAGGAGTACCTCCAACCAAAGGTAGTTTAGGAATTTATTTAGGAGACCTCCTCCCCAAAATACCATATAACCACCTCCTTCGAACCTCATCATTGATTTAGGCAATGTGGCATTCGATATGTTTTTATGATTATCATCAATCACATCATCCAGAGAAAACTTGCCCCTAGTGTGTAAATTCCATGAATTCAATAGCTAATCAGTTCTTAGATTTTTTTTCTTTAGTTGATCAAGCCATAGAACAAACCCAGAGTGATATCATGGAAGAATATGTTGAAATTGATGAGGAATCAACAATTTTTCTATGGTATACAATGCCAGGTGTACATGTGATACATGACGAGGATATCATTAATGAAGCACTGCTCATGCAAACCAAAATCAAGATCTTGGTTGCCCAAATGCAAACATCTACATTTCAAACCCTTACAAAACCAATAGGATCCTCTATTGTCATCAAGTCAGTAATTCCCATGTTGTCTACGCTTACAAAACCAAAGCAGGAAATATTGGTAATATGGTGGATATTTTGAAGAAAATCAAGGGAAATACCTCAATCATGGATCTTTGTAAGACCCCACAACAAAAAAACTATTGCTAAAGGATTCAAAGGGAAAAACAACCCAAAATCCACCCGTCCTTCAAAAGTAGACCATTGTAGTTGGGGCACATCAACCAACTATCAACACAGACTTGGCTAGTAAAAAATCCAAATCCTTGACTCTGCCATTTCTTCTGATCTTTGAAAGTTTTAATAAAAATGTTCATATTTCCTAGTAGACATTGGAGCATTTTCAAATGTCATTCCATATTCCATGTGCAAAAAACTGAATGTTATGCCAACAAAGTGCTCTACCCATATCATTCAATTAGATAGATTAGAGGTCAAAGTTATAGGGGAGATAAAATATGTTCTCATTAGGGTAGCTTCAAAATCAAGCATTCATTAATTAATAAAAATTCCATGGTGGATATACTCAAATTTCATGGCCTCTTATTGAGCCAAGATTGGTTGCTGAAATTACAAGGGTATGTTGCTTCAAATTGATCTTGTTTGTGGTTACATTGTAATTTCCAACTAAATAAAATAAGAATCAATCGCAAGAAGTACATAAAACATGTTGTGAGAAACCTAGAAGCAACGAATGAGCCTTCATCTTGTAGTTATCCCCTTTTATGAAATTACTCACGCGACACTTATTTTGATAATTACATACTTGTAGCATCTGAAGTGCCTCTGACTTATAGGTTAAGGTTGTTTCTTCAAGGAGACATAATTCCCAAATGTAATAAGACATCTATTCAAGACTAAAATAAAGGTGGAAAATAAGAAAAAGATAATTAATCTTGTTAACACCCCTAATCTTTGGACCCTATACTTTGATGCATCTAAATCTCAAAGGGGTGCAAGAGTCATGATTGTGTTCATAGACCTAAATGGTAAGAGTAACTTCCTTTCCTAAAGGTTGGAATTTGAATGCATGAATAATACAATGGAATATTATGCCCTTATTCAAGGCCCTACGAAAATTATTGACGTGGATATAAAAATCCTTAGGGTCATCCACGGTTTTGAGATAATAGTCAAGAAAATAAGAAATTACATTCATTGTATTCCCCCCCCCACCACCTTCAAAACTACAAACTAGAAGTCCAACTACTCATAGACAATTTTCTAACTTTTAGCATTATTGTTTTTTCCCAATCTCAAATTTGTTAGCAGACTCTTTAGCCATGACAACTTATATCCTATCACCTAAACAAGATTATAAAGCCTCTAGATTTATTATAAAGCTACTATATAGACCATCTAGCTCGACACTATCACTAACCTTAGAATTTTTGAGGGATACCAACAAATATTAAAGTTTCTCACTAATGAAAACAATTTAAGAGACTTGCCTACAGAAGACAACGAATTTTTCTCCTTATCCATTAAGATATTTGTATTTCTTCCTCTGAATGCTTTACTTTCAACTTTTAAGCCTTAACCAAAAATTCAAATCTTTCATTGTTATAAAGTGTCTCCATAACTACTTCCACGTCTTTTGGAAACCTTTTGTCGTTTTCTTTTTGGTCCTTTGCTCATTGGATTGCTACCTTTTTCACTTATTTTTTATTTTATTAAAATTGAAGGGAGGTAGATTCTCTTAGTCAAGCATCACAAGGCTTCAAAACCTCCTTAACATTTTTTTTTAAAAGCTTCCTCCTTTAACCATTATGGATTCAAATTTACTGGACAAGAATGTTTTTCTTGGGCTAGAGCCACTTATAGTACAATAGGATAATGGTTTGAGTCCCCTCTTGAGGCTACCAGCTACCTCACATGATTAAATACATTTATGAATATTTTAGATATTAAAAAGTGACCTTGGATATTCGGTTCACCCATGTTCTATTGTTTCTTTAGGTTGGATCTCGTTTTTTTGGTTGGCTATGTAATAAGCCCAAAATTCCAATTTTTTTTTTTTTTTTTAATAACGTCAGAGATAATCCATGTGGGAAGTAGGTCCACACATTTATGAAGCTCTCAATGTAAATTATGGGTCTCCCCCAACACCATAAGGCTGCTTTGGATATGCTTCATATAAAAACAATATCTAGTATTCCACTCTATATGAGTAAGGGCCATAAATGCTTCTTATAAATATTTTGTTCCCCATATCCAACAAAAGAAATTATACTTGTAGCCTTGTTGGAAAGGCCTAGGAGTTGGATAGAGTAAAAGAGCATCGCTACCATCCCATAATATACCCACTAGTTCTCCTAATCACATTAATGAAACTGAACTCCCTCCCAATCATGAATTTTAAGAGTTCCTAAATAACATTTTCCTCATCTATCATTATTTCTTGGAGGAGGATCATAGAAGGTTTACATGTTTTTATAAGCCTTCTTAGCCAAATCTTGTACAGTTGAGGGTTATGAAGCTCATTCAAGCTACTCACTAGGGGTAGACGCTTTAAAAGCCCTAATTAGAGATAACCTTTGAAGCTGTTTGTTTTTGTGCCATGGATATATAATAATTTCTTCCTCTTTGGTTTTTTGTTTGTTTTTTCTCATCAAGAAACCCTAATCCCATGTCACCCTTCCTAAGAAATCAAGGTCTCCTTTGCTCTAGGATGAAGATTATATTTTGGAAGATTTTGGATGACAAGAATCTTGGGAGGCCTTCCCTTCCTCAAAATCTAAGTTAGGATTTTTACTAGTCCCCATCTAAGCTTCTTCTTCTATTTAAGCCATATCTATCACTAAAAAAGGGATAAGGGGTGCGAAAACATGACTTTTTATGCTTGAAAAGATGGGCATAAATCCACTATTGGTGTCCAAACACTTTGCATATACCTCCAAGCATCAAGTGAAAAAAACTACAATTTTTTAATGTCCTTCTATAAAAGGAATGTCACTGAGAGGAATTTCAAAAGATTTAGAGGGAAAGGGTTGCTTAGCTTGTGCCATTGCCTTGTCTGGAGTACCTTTGTTTACCTCTTTCCCTTACTAACTTCAATCCTTCTAATTGTTCTAGATATTTCTATCAATTGCTCTCCCATAACTTGTGGTTACTTTTGTTGAACCCACACCTTCCCTTAATTAAGGTAATTGCAGTGCATTGCAAAGTGCTAATAGCTATGGAATCACTACAGCATCACCCACATCTGAAGGGTATGCCTTTGTAAGAAAGAGTGAGCATAAAATAGTCTTCACCCTTTTTTAACCAATCCCTTTTCCAATCATTTAGTAGGTTTAAGACCCATTAGAATTATTTCCATCTTGAAGTACTTAGTGTCCTAGAAATATAATCAACTTCAAAATAAATCCCAAGGGAGTTCCCTGTTTCTTCAAAAACATGCTCCCACCATAATATCAATGGAAACTTTTGTATTTGGACTCATACTAGTAAAATGTCCACTTGGGCCATTATGGCATAAAAGTTGACATGCCACATCTTTAGGAAAAGGTCTTGGGAGCTCCACTTCCATATGCTTTATAGAACCTTGTTTACCTCTTCTGTTGCCATCAAAACCCATGCCAAGTACCCATTATTTAGGGTCATTATGCGCGATGCATATTGTACTCAAGGTTCGAAGTTCAACCTTATCTAATCCTTTAAACATTCACAAGACATATTTTACTAAGAAACCTTCTTACAATTGCCTTCTATTTTAGTTTAAAATCATTATTTAATCTTATTTTTGAACCCAAATTTAGACTTACACCTTTGGAGGTTTTTTTATGCATTTCCTTGTATTAGATTTTAGCTCTCCTTTTAGCGAGGGTTACCCATGGCTCGTGGCTTTCACCCTAGATGAGTTGTGCTTTATGGTAAAGTCTAAGTGCTTATCAAGTAAACTTGTCTCCTTTGTTTGATAGAAAGTCCCAAAAAGTTGTAGAGATGAAATTTGATATCGCCAAAGTATGTTTGTAGTGCTGTAAATACCCTCTCTCTACCATACTATGATATTAATGGCTCCATCACTGTTAAGGCTGGAGAAGGCTTGTCTGAGGTTGTTTGGATCATTTCATGTGTTGTCAATGGGATAATAGGAATGCCATTAAGGCCCTTGAAGTACATTCCATCTCTTCCCTTTGCCCATACCTTTGGTTGTAAATTCTTTTAAATAATATACTGTTACTAATAATAATATTCATCTAATTTTCAAGGTCACAATAGAGCCAGCCACCAAATTGGTGTATGAAACCCCTTTTTTTGTGGGATAAGGGAACCCCTCTTTGTAATGATTTGTCCGTTAAAGTCTATGAAGGTGTACTACCTTGCGAGTTGTTGGTACTATATATACCCAAATCTTGTAACAAAATCTATGAGGTTGTATGTGTCCTACCCTGCTTAGGATTTTAACCTATAATTTTTTAGGAGAAAACACATATTCTTTTTTTTAGACAGAAATGAGAAAGTTTTCTATTAAATATGCGCCCTTTCACAATAAAAAAACCTAGGAAAAATTACATTTTCTTCCAACAAACAAGATATTTTAGGAAGAGTATGAGAAGAACTTCAAAATTTACATCAATCCTATTGCTATAATCATGCCAAATGCAAAAAATATCTACCGTATGCTCGACATAATTGACCACCTAACAAAATTCACTTATATTGAGCACACATGGCTTACGGAGGAGATCGATGGACATCTTGTACAAAGGGCCACCAAGGACATTGATAACCATGTTTCAATTTTCATCTAGAGGTTGTTGATACCGCAGTTCTATAATTTGACGCCAAATCCATTTCAATTCATCTTCCAATTGAGTGATCCTAGACCTGTGTTGCTCGATTTCCTCGGTCAAAAATAGAATGTTGGTTGACTATTGGCTAAGATGCTGGCATAGAGCATTTATCTCTTTGTGGTTGTCGATAGGAGGATGTGGGCAATGATTGCAGGGTCCATCAAGCTTTTGTGGTCAAAGTTGCAGAAAGAACACCCCACGCCAAGAAGAGCATGATAATCAAGAATCTCCACATACTAAATAAAGAGATACCTTTGCGAGAGAATCCAAGATAATGCTTTTGGGAATAAATCCAAGAGACCGAGCAGTTGACCCACTTCGCTTGTTGAGAAACCAAGTGTTAGAGAGTTTAATACTCGATTCCTCTTTCTTGATAATTACTTGTGAATGTTAGTTACCTTCTTATTAATTCTATGTTCTCTCCATCAAGCAATTATACAAAACTTCAAACCATAAAGATCACAGAGAGACAAAGAACACCATAAATTAGGCCGTAAGCTAAGGGAAAACCCCACAAGGGGGGAAACTCAACAATTATTCTCTTATAGAATCAAATCAAAATGAGATATCCAAGGCCCAAGGCCAAGACCAAAACACAACCACAAAGATCCAAGTCAACCCTCCTCCAAGTCTCCTCTAATCAAGTCAAAGTCAACAAAAGTCAACACTGGTCAAACTCTCTAAAATCTAGTCAAACAATATAAAATTACTGTCCTGTAATATAGGCCAAAATCTGGCCTTGTAATAGCCTCAGAAAACCATAGAAAACTTTGCACGTGTGAGCAAAATTAGGGCATAAAACTCTTTTTCTCTCTCTCTTTTAACTTCCTTATCTCTCCTTTGACTTCGATTGTCTTGTCTTCTTGTTTTGCACAAAAATTAATGTGATGTGATGAGTGAATAAGCGGTCTTTGAAGAGGTTGAGTTGAATTGTATTTATAGCTGTCTAGGAGGGTCGAATGGTTACCACATAGGCCGACTTGGTCTTGTGTTGACTCTTTGACTCAAAATAAAATTTCTTTTTCTTTTCTTACAAAAGTCCAAATGGGACTTGACTCAAATACATTTCTTTTTGAGTCATAATAAATTATTTTTTACTCTTTTGACTCTATATGCATGAAGAACATGCTTTGACCAAAAATAAAATAAATAATGAATATAATAAATATTTTGATGATGAAAGTACTTTACATTATGAAGATTAACATTAGTCACAAATTCAACACTGCTCACTTGAGTTATGACTGAAACCTTGCAAGGCAACTGATAACCCTTTTTGGCAGAATAGGAAATCACTTATGATGAAATTAAAACTTGTCAATTGATCTTCCGAAGACTTCTCGTAACTTCTACGCTATTCAATGGCGAATTATATTGGTGGGTTGTAATAGGGGAAAAGAAACTAACGCTAAGAGATAACCCATAAACTCTAGACTTGTTATTTTAAAGCTGAAGGGCTGGGTGAGTTTCCAAATCTCTAGTAGGAGAATTATGACACAATAAATGTAGAACAAAGGAAAACTCTATACCTAGAGAATACCACAGAGATGTCAATCTGTAGCCCTTCGAACTAATTTCGCAAACACAAGCGTGAGGTCATCCTTCATGAATGCAACCATCCCCTCAAAGGTATCCCATGCTTCAGGAGCTGACACCATTCTAATCCTCATAAATTTAACCCATTGATTTGCCATCAGAATTGGTACGAAGATGGAGGTTAAAGAGCAATGGAGTCCAAAATCCAACAAATTCACATGCATTGAACAAATGTCCTCATATATTTCCTTCTCCAAGGTTTCCACCTCAATTCGTATGACTTGTGTGC
Source organism: Pinus tabuliformis (assembly GCA_031772625.1). NCBI lineage: Eukaryota > Viridiplantae > Streptophyta > Pinopsida > Pinales > Pinaceae > Pinus > Pinus tabuliformis. Next base: position 319,259,251 of record CM062807.1, read on the forward strand.
AGCGCCAGCTATTTATCTTTGAACTAATCACAAAAGGAGAAGGCTTAGAAGGGTGGTGTATACCATTCACCTTGGTATAGAGTTTAATTTGATTTGAGCTTACTATTCTAATAGCAAAATTGAGACTAGGAATATCTTTAACATATATCATGGGATCACTATCCAACTCGAGGATCCATTAACAATACATTGCCCTTCTTCCAATTGACAAACACTCTTAGCTTGATAATCAACTTCTCTATTTTGATTGCAGAGAATATGGAAATAGGTCTTGTGCGAGAATGAATCTAGAGTGCCATTAATTCTTTGAAGGAGAGAGGAAAGAAGATTGTTTTTTGGAAGATAACTTGAAGAAACGTGTTGAATTGTAATTTGCGAGTAGAGAATCTCCAATAACGACTATGGAAGATATACTTCTACCTTTGGCCAAGGTGAAGTCCATGTAGCTCTGCGGGATTATTTGTTTTGTGGCCCAAGCCCTAGGCGAACTGTACTTCTTAATCTCCATCAAGATTGAAAAGAATCCCTCCCCTCCTATCACCCCTCGAAAACACATATTCTTAACTATTAAACTCACTCATATATATATATATATATATATATATATATATATATATTTTTTTTTTTTTTTTCTAAGTAATACTATTCTATTGATCTGAAACAAAATAAAAATACAGCGAGGCGCCGGCCTCTGCGGTGCTGAACAGAGTTTTGTCAAAAAATATCACAAGCCTAAACGCGACTGCCCAACGAGGGGAAACCAGTCCGAGTGAACACAAGAAAAAGCCCACGCAGGGGTCTCGAGTTTTAACATAAAAATGCCCGCATAGGGGTCCTAGATTAAAAGCAAGCAGACCATGCCAGAAGGAATGATAAAAAACAAAACACAGGAGAAAAACCTCAGACAACAGCTCTTGAAACCTTCAGCGAGTGGCAAAGCGACACCTGGCAGCCAGGTCATCAGTCAAGATGGACCCCCTGGATGTCGTTTGGAGTGGGCTCTTCTACAATGCGACACGCGTACTCGTACCAGTCATCATCCTCTGCTGATGTGTCGCGCGGGTTGCCACCAATTGTTTGAATGCCTGCTGAACTGCCCTTGGTTGTATGCGTGCCTGATGTGTCGCCTGGGTTGCCACCAGTTGCCTTCGTGCCATCCTCTCTGCCGTCGGTGGCATGCTTGCTTCCAACCAGCACCCCGCTATGTAGAGTGTCGATTTTCTCTACCATCTGCTGCTTGCCTGGGTCTCGATCATCCCTGTTCTACTGAGCGGCCCTTTGCTGCTCGTCGCTGTTCCTTGTCTGAGCTTCTTGCGGGTTGATTTCCTCACTGAAGGTAATGGTAACGGTGGCAATGATGACTGGCTGCGGCAGAGAGCTCTCGAAGCGGAATTGGGCCGTATGTTGAGAGGGATGAGGGGAGAGGGGAAGATTGGCAGTTTGGGTAGCAGCATTCATTCTGCGGGCACCATGGGCCTGTGACTGTCCTTTGCCACTTCGAGTATCGGGGTATCTTTTGGAGAAGGGACCATGGGAATGAGTAGTAGAAGGGGAAGAGGAAGGGGAAGCAGGTTCAGGGCTGGGCGTAGCAGGGGGGGCGAATGCTTCCGCCATGACTATCCCCTCTTTTGCTATGCATTTGGTGGCGAGTGCGCGCCATGACTATATTGATTTCAGAGTTATCAATTGGGGGGAAAAGGTATTTATGGGATTGGAGTGGCTGTTCAGAAGGAAAACAGAGGGATTCTGAGCGCAATTCAACTCACTGTGAGTCGTTTGGGAGAAGTGATAACCATTCCCCAAATCCACATAGCCGAGTATCCAACAACATCTGCCAGTGATGGTGCGAGAGCCAAGCTCCGCAACTTGAGGGGGCATGAGTAGTTTAGCAGGGGAGGGAAGGATGAATTGTGGCTTGTGGAGGCCATAGCCTTATGCTTGCTACAAATTTCTTTCTTGCGCTGCAGATTTATCGACTTGAGCACCAGATTAATGGTGCCTACAAGTCGACAATAATTTGCCATAAATTGACCTAGAAGGGGATGCAGGTGGCCATGTGGCCAAGCCGCCTGCCGTCCTTCAATCTAATCGCCATTAATTGCATAATGATCATCTGCATCCGGGTATTAAACTCACTCATATTACATATACATTCAATTTAATTATTTATATAATAATATTAACGTTAATAAAAAAGTAAATGATAAAATATCCATTATCTTAATAAGATATTTTTACCTTACTTTTCCATTGGAAAATATCTTTTTTAATAATTTTTTTAAAAATAAAAATAATAAAAAGCATTAATTAACCTTATACATATTCTATTTTTTAAATTAAAATTATAATTTAAAAAGGTATATATATCCAATATATTTAAATTTTAAGTTTGTGATATTAAGGAGGAGGTATACCATATTATCATTCATTAGACCTATTCAATACCTAACAAATATCTCATGAAGATTAACTTCAAAATATCAATAATCTGTCACACTAATGCGAATTGAAGATTTTATAGTCAAAATTCTTATTTTGAGCTTTAAAGAAAACATGTTAGTTTGACAGCAAATCAAAACTAAAATTTAAATCGAAGAATTTGCCTCAACAAGATGACCTCCAAAAATTAATCGTTTTATGGTAGTGTTGATTTTGATGCGTGCCACCTTCACACTGACAAGTACTAGCATGCATCGTCTGGTCGGGAAACATAAGAGTGGATGAAACAATTCAAAGGAATACAGTTTGTTTTGCTTTGTGAGGGGGGAGGGGGAGAAATCATGAAGCGTTACTTCCAGCCAGTGGAGAAGGACGGTTCCTTCAAAAAGCAGAAGGATCAGCTTACAGGCAACACCTCTCACTCTTCTCTTCCAACAAGCAACGGGACAGGACTGCCACCACAGGCAGAAGAAGCAAATGGCAGCGTGAAGAAGGAGCCCCTCAAGTTCATGTCATGGAACGCAAACAGTCTTTTACTGCGACTCAAGAAGAATCGAACCGAGATCGCCGATTTCGTTCAGCGCCTTGACCCTGACGTCATTGCGATTCAGGTCAGTTAATTTCAACATTTTCCTTCTCGTATTCGAGGTTATTCAGTGTACTTGCTCACAGAATACGATGGAGTCGGACTCAGGGGGGTGGGAATTGAACTCGTGACTCCTATGTTTGCAGCTGAGCTTCTTCATTGAAGTCGAATCATTTCCAGTCTTTCTTGGTCTATTTTTCTTCCATGGTGCTGTTTATGACACCTCTGTCGTCTTCGCTTTGCAATCTTAGTTAGCCTCGTGATGCCCCCACTCTACATTTTTGCTTCATTGTGGATTTTTATTTTGGTTCCCTTAACCCCTCTTGGGGTTTTTGACAATATGCTTCCTATTATCACAGTGTGGCAATTTTGCAGAGGATTGTGAATATTACAATGCAATGTAGCAGGCTTGCAACACTCTGGAAAGATTCCTTTCACCAAGAAGCCGTGAGCGGGGTATCAATTTTGCCGAAGTCGCCCAGAACTTGCTTCTTGTTGCAACTGGTTGAGATGGTCCGCTGTCATGGGCAAGACACCCATGAGGTTTGAAACATGTCTTTGGGGAGTTGAACCGTGGTGGAAGTTGTGAAGCACCGCCCCTTTACCATCCAACCAAGCCCCGTCGACTGCATTGTGGAATCTTGGCTTTGCCTCCAAGAGACCTTTCATCAACCATACACAAAGATTGCTCATGTTCAGGGGGAGCTGGGAGAGTTTCAATTAGACATTCTCACAACCACAAAACCATATGGATAACTACTTTGCAGCAGTAGTTTGGTGGGTCCAAATGGCTTCAGGCATTCACTGCCTCAAGGTTCTATAGATGGGCACAAGGGGTTTGTGGCATACCACTTCATAATTGATTATAATATCATTTAATCTCAAATTCGTTATGACTGATCTTGCAAAGTTCATATTTCAACCAATTGGAATTTACGGCATGAAATTGAAAGATTGAAAGTTCTTATAGGTCGATGTCCGCGAATAACCAGGCGGGACAATGCAAGCCTTGTTTTTTTTGGTAAGCTTGGTAGCACTACATTTTCATCATGTCCAATATATCACCCCGATCGGGGTGGGGAATTGAACCAGTTTCTTCACATGAAAGACCCGCTCATCATCTATCCAAGACCCCATGGACATTTTGGGAATTTAGAAAAATGCTTCCAAGAAATTAAAATAGGCTAAAGATATGGCATTTTACACCTATCATGAAATGACAAAATAATTTTTGTTGTTGTTGGAAACAATCATCCATTGCACATTGAAGTAATGTATAAACTTGACTGTTTCCCCGCTTAGACGCTATGATCGAAATTGAAGGCCATACCTAATTTTTTTTGAAGGGCATTCTTGTACATACTTTTTCAACTTTGAGACTTTCAAGACAACTTTCATTCAATCGAAAAGAAATATTATGGACAAGAAGTTTACTTTCACCAATAATCTCCAAACTTCTCTCACTTGTCTTAGAGTATATCGATTTTTTCACATGCAATGAAGGTTATCCATGGGCCACCTTCATTTGCTTGTTGACTATGGTTGTTTATATGTCCAATGCATGTTGGGGTGACCAAAAACATCAACATTATTTTCTTTCATCCCTCACCACTAAAGATCAAATTTGAAGGGTTTACATAAAATTTTATGAATGATGTTACCTCTTCAACTCTCATGTAGGTGGAAAAACTCAAAATCCCTAATCCAAGGATGCAACCTTGAGGTAAGCCTAGAAGAATTACCTTTGTCACCTCAGTATAGTTCTCTTTTCACTTTTGGTCGGCTCTCATAAGGCTAAAAGGGGTATCCCATGGTTGCGGGGGGAGCGGCTCCCCCCCCTCGAACCCGTTCCTGGAGCGCGCTCCCTAATTTTTTTTTTCACTCTCTAGCCTTTTTTGCAATTTTTTTTTTTGCAAAAATATTCCAAACACAATTTTTTTCAAAGAAACAATAATTTTTGAGTGGGGCAGCCTAATGATGAAGCCTATGGACCTAGTATTGATATGCGATTCATGGAAATATTAAATTCTCAAAGTGAAAGTGATATTCTCCTTCATCTTCATTTTCATCATTTTACTTAAATTTTTAACATTACCCTGAAATGACTCAGGATGTTTTAGAGTGGTTCCGGCCTCATTGGATTTCATATGGAGAAAGTAGAATTTTAGATCTCATTCAAAATCCAACAAACTTATCAGTTTTTCAGGATTTCAAGATTGGAGGGATTGCAATGTTTCCATTGGATTTTGTCATGTACTAGGGTATGAAACTCGTATTTAATCAAGAGCACCAAATCCTCTATGTACCTTGATGTTAGTGACATTGGTTGTCGAACTCCTCTATCATGACCCTACTAAAAATGTACCCATCACTCGAACAAAATCTTGACTTGACATGCTATGTTTTTTCTATCCTATGTTAATGCTTAGAGGGTGATATTAATGACAAAGATCCCTATACAGATCTAGAGGTAATGACAAAGGTACCTCTGGATATTAATACTTAGAGGGTGATATTAATGACAAAGATCTTGATTTTTCAACAAGACTCAGAAATTAGACATTTCTCGTGGCGGCAAGAGGCCCAAGCATTAGCAATAGATAATAGATTTACTTGTCTTTTCTAGTTTCTAGTAGTTTTTATAACTGTTGACTCTTTCATATTTATTATGATATTTTTTGTAAACAATATATGACAATTTAAGTTTGAAGTTTGAAGTTGGCAATTATAACTCATTGATAATGAATTGTGACTATGATGCTTTGTGAAAGTTGAAAGTTGTTTTATTTCATTTCATTTTATAACATTTCATTTCATGTTAGAATTTTTATATAATTTTGGTGATCAATGATGATAAATGTTATGTATTGAATTTTGAAAGCTTGAAACTTTAAGATTGATGAATCATGAGACTCAATATGTTGTATGTTACTAACTTGTGGACGTGGTTGATGAAGATTATAACTTCTAGATGATTGATGTTATATAGTTCAATATATGTTTTTATGCTTTTTATATCTAATTCATCATTCTACATTATTTTGTTGACATATATGCATCAAAATATATAAAAATTCACTCCCGAATTGGGAGCTTTTGAAAATGGCTCCCCGGTCCCGCTTCTGGCTTTCGCTCCCGCTCCCGCTCCCAAGTAACCTTGGGGTATCCCTAGATGTGAACGATGAAATGAAACTAAGTTTAGAAGATTTATGAATTGAGAGCCTTAGACATATTAAATAAATTATTAAATTGTAATGATGATTGATGTATGATGCAAAGATTTAATTATGAAATACAAATGAGTTAAATCCAGTTCAAGATATGACCTTGAAAGTAAAGGACTTGACACTTAAAGAAATGCTTAGATGTGATGCTTCATGCAAGTAAATCCTAGCATTGACAAACCAAAGGATACATCAATTAGATCCAACTTAGATATTTTTAATTTGTAAGCATATGGATCTATGAATCAAATCTGGTGCTATTTGATTTGAAAAAGTGGTGAGAACTACTTGTTAACCCTATGTAATTGATTTGAAATACAGGTCAGTAGGTTTACTTGCAAATTTAATTTTAGCACAAAAATGTAAATTCCAGATTTGCTTAATGAGATAGTAGCCCAAGTAAATAATATGAAATTGAAACACAAATTAGGACTAAGCACAATTATGGGTTTTAACGAAAGAACCTTGAATAATTTCCATAATTGTGACTAAATGCAGCAAGTCTAGGAAATGATCTTTTATCTATTAAAAATTACTAGACTTGAAATGAAATCTAATGTAAGATATTCAGGAATTTACATCAGATTTCAAAAAACAAAGAAAATAAATGATTTTGGATTTTTTGTTGTTGAAAATGTAACTAGTGTCGGTCTTCATAATGAAATTAAAAAGTACTATTGATGTAATTATTATATTAATTATAATTATTTATTTTCTAGTCTAAGCATGTTCTTTATGCTTTTAGGGTCATTGAGTCAAAGAAATGTATTCAAGTCAAAATCCCATTTGGACTTCTTGTAAGAAAAAGAAAAATTATTTTTCTTAAGTTAAAAAGAGTAAAAAAATGTCCTCCACAGACCAAGACGACCTAGAAGAGGCAGCCATTCGACTTCCTAGACATGTATATATACAAGGCAGTTCAACCTCATTTGATCACCATGATTCATTACGATTTCTTTGCCAAGACAAGAAGAAAACCAGCAAAATCAAAGGAGAGAGAAGACAAATTGATTTCTGCCCTATTTCTGTTCACACATGCAAGTTCTTTTTGTGGTTTGTTGAGGTTGCTACAGGGCCGATTCAGGGATTGACCAGAATTCAATGATTTGATCAGCGTTGATTTGGCTCTTTGTGGCAGCCTTGGTCTTGGATATCTCACTTTGATCTGATTCTATAAGAATAGAATTTTTTTGGGTTTCCCCCTTATGGGGTTTTGCCCAGTCTTGGAGCCTAATTTCTTGTTCTCTTTGTCTCTTGTGATCTTCATGTTTTTTACATTTTTGGTAATTTCTTGATGAAGAGAATATAAATTTAATAAGAAGCCAACAAATATTCACAAGTAATTATCAAGTTAAGAAAAATCAATTATAATCTACAAGCATCTTGGTTTCTCAACATGGTTTCAGAGCTAAGGTGAAAGGATGGCAGTTTGAAGATCACATCTTGTTGGCATATTTGAAGACACTCCTACAACAACTATCTCCCTCTCAAAACACATTTGCTGCAGATGCACTTGAGGACACCCTTGCAACAATCATATCTCTCTCCATTAGAGCAAAGAAAAAAGGACTGGTTGGGCAAGGTCACATTCGAATTTACTGTAACAAAAATTTTGTAGCATCATTTCTAGTCTGCAAGAATATTTCGGGTCTGTATTTGAGACATTAAAAGAGTGTATCATCAATGGCATCATCCATTCCTACAATGTGAATTTCAAGACATATCATATCTCTGTAAAGCGAAGTTCCTCTGCTATAGTTTCTCTCTGTGGTGTGAAGAATCCTGAGGCAAAGTATGAACCATTCTGAGACATACATATGAGTTCTCTGGTGTACTAATGATGACATATATCTGATTTTCTCTGTGCACTATTTCTTCTACAAGCTACCTAAGACATCGCTATATCAATATGACATGGCATTATTCCTCTACAACTTGGATTGAGACCTATGAGGCAATATCACCATACAAGTTAAGAAAACAAAGTATCCAAATTTTGTGACAATCTACTATCATTTTGTGAAAAGAATACGATTGAACGTATATTCATATACAAACACTGTTCTCAATTCAAAAGGTTCTAAGGCACTTCCGTAAAGTATCCAAAGCAACATATTTTTGAAGATCCACATCATCTGAAATTCTTACCAAGAACAATGAAGACAAAGTCAATGGCATGAACCTTCCAAATCTTACTATAACACTATATTGCAATGACATCCAAAAGCTCCTTTTATATGCAAGTTCTAAAGTTATATACTTAAGGAACAAAGGACAAAGTTTGTATAAAGGACAAAAGTGTGGCATGAATGCTCATCATGTGTGTTGTACTCCGCGGAACTTCTGAGGTGAACAAACAATATGAACAATATCAAAGTATAGAAGCCGAATAAGAAAACCTATTATCTCTGCGCTGATGCAAGCCATAGGGGGGACGTTACTAGGGGACAAATACATTATAATGTGAGCTACAAGAATAAGTATTCATGATGATATCAAACTACAATACTTACATAACATCTGAGCTCTTTCACAACAATATAGTCTACATTATTCTTGATGGCAACACTCTTTTGAAGCACTTGAAGCTTACTCAAATAACAAAGAATGCGAATTCAGAGGCACTGTATACAAGGGATAATATAAGTTCATCACTGTGTGATCCAAAATACTTTCATTAGTGCGAAGTCTTGATGTATGATCTGGAGGTTTGGTACAAGAATAAAAGTTTGTCATCAAGATTCTAAGACTCACAATTGATGTTGAAGTTGACCTCGTTACAAATCTTCGTGTTGGACAAAAGATCACTTTGTCTATGGTATGGTGGAAGGGACTGAAACTCTATGGAAGAAATCGAAATCATCATTAGAATTTGAGGTATTTGGAGTACATCTCTGAGGCACAAATGTATGAAGCAGTTGTACTATCCCTAACTTCCTTCCTATACGTAGAGGAAGGACTAGCCACATCAATAAAGCCGACATGTTTGAAAGGAACCAAGATAAAGCAAGCAACTCAACAAAATTTCTGAGGTTGAAGGAGTTGAGGCACCTTTGTTGAAGAATGTTGGCACTTGACAATTGAAGATAAAACAAAGGACCAAATCTTTGCAAAGAAGAGATAAGGTAAGGTTGTAGAGGTATGTATAATTTTTGTGTGCATTTCATGATCTATGTCGATTATATTAAGTTCACTAGGTCATGGAGATGATCATTTGAAAGATAGTAAAAGGGTCTGCATAAATATAGATTAGAGATAGTGACATGCAAGAGATTGTTGATATGTTAGTACACCAAGTATTTAATTACATATGAAAATTATGTCTTGTGAAATGGATAAAAAGGCTTGTCAATAATATCTCTAGGGTTTTGCAGCTAATTCACTAGTATGCTTGTAGAATTTTGCAATTCTTGAATGATAGGTCTTGATGATTATGGAGAGTCTAGGGTTTTTAAACCCTAACAAAGATTTGAGCTAGAAAACCCTAGAAACAGAAACCCTAACTAATCGTTTTTGTTGTAAAGAAAAGAAAAACCTAGCCCTTGAGAATGAAAGGTACGACATCATGCTAATGTGGAAATAAGGTTTGTAAACAAATCCAAGATTAAGAAGGAGCTGACCTACCTCAAAAGATAAGTACCCTACATCTTGTTTACTACTATTGTTATTATCTTTGTACTTTGTTCTTTCATAGTCTTCTAACAAAGGTTGTAGGTCAAAAGAAGGATTATCTAAGATCAACTAACAGTTAGAAGATTTGGAAGAACGTGGCAAAACATGAAGATTAAAAAGGAGGAAGAAAAAAGTCGATTAGATGTTCACTACCTCCGCTGGAAAGAGAGGGCTCTGATTTGTTGATTCAAGAACATATTGACAGGTACTAATGTTGATAAATATACTACTAATGTTTGGGAGATAATATGATTTCTTGAAGAATGTGAAGCTGGACAATGAGAAGAAAGTAATATCAACTTTAGAGGGAGCTCGAGGTAGTAATTGAAGGATCTTACAACTTGAAATTTGGAGCTATTGGATGGATACAATAATAATTGAAGTGTGGCAGAAAAACCAGAGAAGCTTGTGATCAAAAGAAGAAGATGACTGATCTAGGGCTATATCTTGTAGCAAAAATAGTTATGATATCGTTGTACCGACAATTGATTAATTCGATCCTGGGACAGATTGATTGGGTTGACAGTGCTAATGAGATTACCATTGGAAGATGATATAATTTCTTGGAAAAGCGTGAAATCAGAATTTAGTTACAGAACGAAGAAAGAAGATGTGAAGGCTTGTACGATCAATTGTAAAGAAGTTTGGCTCCATACGATGTTTGACTACTTGATGACATGATTCAAAGTTGCATGAAGATTGTCAGAGAACCATGAAGGTCAAAGTGTTTTATGTTTCAAGAGTATGATGCAGACAGGAGCTGATAAGCTACAATAGATCTCCATGGAAGAACTAGTAGCCGATCCATCGATGCGTACTTTTGAGACAATCTTAGGCTTGTGGTTATTCGTCCCTGTTTGAAAGGGAGTGAGGATTTCCTCCCTGGTTGAGAGGGAGTGAGGATGGACACTGTATTCTCCATGTGTCATGCACTATGGCCAGGACTAATAGTTGTAAGCCCTGTGAAGGCATTGGTAGGGAGAATGGTGGATTGGATCAATGTTGCACTAATCGTTATCGGAATAATATTGGCGCGAGGAAAAAATCTTAATAATCGGGAAAAAATCGGTAATAATCGGGAAAAGATCGTTTGGTACAAAAATATTATTTTTTTTTCAATTTTTTTAATATCTAAACCATCTACAACATAAAATAAATACATCGACACATAAATATGATAAAAGAACTAATATATAAGATGTTTAATATCATTTCTAGTGCTAAAATCACACATAACAATGAATCATGTCCTGAATAGTAAGTCTTGACCAATGTGGAAAAAGTCGAAGTCGGGATTAATTCGGCAAGGGTCCAAAAGTTGAAAAACTCGGCAAAGTCGGGAGTTTTTCGAAAAAGTCGGCAAAAAGTCGGCAAAATTAAAAAAATACAAAAATATTCATTTTTAAAAAAATCCGGACTTTTTCAATAAAATCCCGACTTTTTCAATAAAATCCCGATTTTTTCAAAGAAAAAAAAATCATTAAAGAAACTACCACGATTTTTTGGAAAAAGTCCCGATTTAATCCCGACTTTTTCGATTTAATCCCGATTTTTTCGTTTCTTAAAAAGTCGGCAAAAAATCGGCGGATTTAATCCTTTTCTTGAAAAAATCGCGTTTTGGGGAATAAATCCCGATTTTATCGGGACTTTTTCCACACTGGTCTTGACTACTGAGTCACAACTCAACCTCAAAATATCAACAAAAAATATAATAATGTATCTCATATCATGAGTCATAATGTCATATACAATGAAATGAACCAAATAACTAAAGTCTAATACTATTGATTTCCTTTGCCCCTCTAGATGTAGATGTCGGTGGAGTTGGCAGGCTGCAGTAGACTATGGAGTCTGCTGTGCTCTAGAAGCTCAAGAACTAGAAGCTACAAGAGGTAGACCACGTCCTCTACTTGTGACAGGGGTAGCTTGGGTCACCTCCTCCTCCACAATATATATATATATATATATATATATTTCCCCCCCACGATTTTTTCCCAAATAATCGGGCGATTTTTTTTCGAAAAAATCGCCTATAAAAAAAGAGTCCGAGTACTACTCGCAATTTTATCTTTTTGCTGAAAAAATCGCAAAAAAACGATAATATCACGATTTTAACAACACTGGATTGGATAAGCATCTAGGACCGATATTCTTTAACGATTTGGATCCAAGATAAGAATAGTCCTGAGGACTAATATTCTTTAAGGATGGGTGATATCCAAGATAAGAATAGTCCTGTAAGGACATACTTGGTGAACATTCGAATGGGGTATGTGCCTTGAGAGGCGGTGGTGGTGTCCAAATTTATGCCTCCCAACATTGTGCTTTGATCTAGTGGAGAGATAGAGCTTGTTAGTCGAGGCCTTGCTATTTTTAACAATGTTGGTTATGATGTTACGATGATGCTTATCAATCTGAATCCCTTCTTATGATAATATTTCAGTTTGAGAGTATCTTGTTGTGTCATTATGACTATCTCTCTAGTTAAGAGGAGGTGTTGAAAATGTAATTAGTCTCAGTCTTGATAAAGAAATTCAAATGTACTATTGATGTCATTATTATTATTTATTTTCTAGTCTAAGCATGTTCTTCATGCTTTTAGGGTCATTGAGTCAAAAAGAGAATTTATTATGAGTCAAAGAAATGTATTTGAGTCTAAGTCCCATTTGGACTTCTTGTAAGAAAAATGAAAAAATAATTTTCTCAAGTAAAAAAGAGTCAAAAATGTCCTCCACAGACTAAGTCGGCCCTCCTGGACAAGTCGGCCTAGAAGAGACAGGACATGTATGTATACAAGGCAGTTCGAATTCATTTGATCACCAAATTCACATTGATTTTTGTGCCAAGACAAGAAGAAGACAAATTGATTTATGTCCTAATTTTGTTCATAGGTGCGAGTTCTTTTTGCAGTTTTCTGAGGCTATTACAGGGCCAAAATTTCACGGCTCGAAATTTCAGGGATTGACCAAAATTCAGTGATTTGACCCGCGTTGACTTTTGTTGACTATGACTTGTTGGATATGGCTTAGAGGAGGGTTGACTTGGGTCTTTGTGGCAGTCTTGGTCTTGGTATTGGGTCTTGGATATATCACTTTGATCTGATTCTATAAAAAGAGGATTTTCTTGGGTTTTCCCCCTTATGGGGGTTTTGCCTTGGCTTGGACCCTAATTTCTTGTGTTCTTTGTCTCTTGTGATCTTCATGTTTTGTGTATTTTTGGTAATTGCTTGATGAAGAGAATATGAATTGAATAAGAAGCCAACAAACATTCACAAGTAATTATCAAGTTAAGAGAAATCAAATATAATCTACAAGCATCTTTGTTTCTCAACATTTATATGGTGGTTGAAAAAAACGATTAGTGCTAAATAAATCCTAGGGCTTGATAGCGCAATCTGTAGGGCCCTAAGATGGGAAACCTAAGGGACACCTACTAGACTAAGTGACAACAATGGGACAATGACCCACTGTCACCTCAGTCAATGTCCCTTGCTCTTTACGGACTTTCACAGATGGGAGGAGTCCCTATAGGTAGGAAATCACTGGAAATGGATATGTCAATAACTAGGGACTAAGTCTTTTTGCAAAGCCCATTCAAGGAGAGACACACTAAAGACTCAATGCTTCAAATAAGCTAACATGCTCTCCAAGAAAGACCTTGGGTAGATAAGATCAAGACCTAAGTTTTGAGATGTGCAATGTTAATATGTATTCCTAAGGTCAAGACTTTAGGGGATGAGGTAGGACCTCTCAAAAGAGCTCTATGTAATGATTTAACACTTCTAAAAGGCTCTTCACTCTCTTTGAAAGACCTAAGGAAGCCTTGCGCTAGACCTAGGGTTTTATGAATAAGCGTGGGAAGAAATACTTCCAAGGTACTTGTTAGGTCAAGGCAAGGGAGGAGAAAGGGCTTCTTATGATTTATTCCAATGAATACTAAGCTCATACAATCCTCAAAAAGTCCCCAAGGTGAGAGAGAAAGACTTAGGTTTTCCCTCTTGGAGTGGCACCTAGGGCAAGATATTTTATGGATGAAACTCGAGCGAATGCCCATCAAACTTGGAGTATAGGTAGCCTAGACCCTAGGCTTGATGTATGGACCCTTGGATTCCCGAAAAATCTCCTCCCTAAAATTTTGCGCAAGCCTTAGATTTGCGCTCTACCTTTAGGGGACCAAAATTTAGGAGGAAATAAATATGGAGAAGAGAAGAGTTGATCACCAAACTTCTTGGACCAGTGCCTAGTCCTTTGGGCTATAGAGTCTTAGATGATTTAAAATTGGCCAAAACCGTCCTTAAGGAGGCTAAAGATTGATGCCCTAACAACCAACCTTTAACATTACCGACTGAATATTTAAGGAAGAAAGATAAAATTTCATCCACTAGGAACATTCATCATTTTCCATACAATGAGTAACATATGCAATTGCCAACCAAAAAGCTTTCCAAAATTGATTTTCAACAATTAGGGCACAATAACATTAACCTAGTTGCAACAATTCCATACATTAGACATAATTCCAAAAAAATATTCAATAAGAAGCACTTACAAGATGACAATATGATATCCATCCACAAATCATGAGATAGCTCCAAAGAAGATAAAAAATTTCAGCCCCAACTGTCAAAATGCATCTAAGAATCTCCAATAGTCTCTAAAGAAAAAGTGCGAGTTCTTTTACAAGAGAAGAATCCAAGTGATGATGATGAGTCCTCACAAATGAGAGTCACTTCTATTTATATGAGTCTCTCCTAAGTCGAATAAGCCTAATGAGCCCCCAAAATTATAAAATAACATGCAAAGAACAAGCCTTGGTTACAAGCCAACCAAGTAGCTATCACATGTTATGAAAAATCCATCCATAAGTAAGCCGAATTGATGACATCATGATGTAGAAGGGTCGTTGGAGGGCCTTGGTGAGTCCTCTAAGTGCCATGATGAGAGGGAGGGCTCCAATAAAGATGAATTAGGGGATGGTCCCTAATTTTCTAGGTAAGTCATCATGTGGGTCCCTAAAGTGGGTTTGGGTCACATCTACTGGTCTCATGGGTCTCCAAGTGAAATAAAAGCCTGTACAATGCTGCAAATGAGGGCTCTGATGATGGTGCCTACCCTCCCATGTCTCAAGGATGAGATGGACCTCCTATGGGCCTTGGATCAATTGCCCTAATCATGCTAAGCTAACTGGGTCATGCTGGTCCAAGTGCATCATCTCGCAGATAATGTGGGGCAATGAACAAATTAATGAAAGTACCGAGGGTGCCCATGGCATGAAATGATGCTCTATCACTTGGAGTCCCATGGCTCTCATCGCATCCCCTACAAATATCAATATGATCCTCTAGTTGGCTTGGGCCCCAATTAAGTTGCCCAACCCATGATGAAACCACCTGCCAATTACATATAAGATTTGTTGTCGCACAAAGTGTCTAGGCACCGCGACAACGCTCAAAGTAAGGGCTGTCACTCTAATCCTTACTCACTCTGTTTAGACTCTCTCCTAGACAAGTCAAGGGGGGTAGTCCCTAAGGTGAATGAATGAGAATAGCCTGTGGAACACAGGCTCTAGGAGACTTGAAGATGGAAAACCTGATGAATTTAGGACAAATCTTGGTTAACTGAGATGAATAGATTAAACACAAGACACATCCACAAGATAGAAATGATTATAGACCAGTGCCTTCGTATTCGATTAACCATAGATTAAGTAAAAACAAGTTATCCAAAGCAATTTACAAATGTGACGAATAGTGACAATCATGAACGATTAAATGTAAACACCCAAAACTTTATCATGCAAGAGATTCCAGATTTAAAATGATTTTCATTAATGACCCAGATCTAGAATTAATTAACTTTCTCCTATCGCCAATATAATTTTTGAAACATTAATCGCACTTGACAATAGAGAAATATTACCACAAAATGACACCAAGGAAATTTATGTAATCAATTCAATTGTTCCTTAGGAAATTAATTTAATGTGGTAAATGAAGAAATTAAATTTTTAATATGACAAAGTAAATCAAAAGGATTAATAAATTGAAATTTTAATGGGCCATAGGCCACATTAAATTTTTTAATGTGAAAGCGCAAATCCTCTTTTAATTTAATTCCTTAGTCACCAGAATGAATTTTTTTTAGAATTTTTTAATGTTTTAGATTTTTTAAAATTTTTAGATTTTTAATTTTTAGGATTTTTAGGATTTTTAAATGTTTTAGATTTTTAAAATCTTATAGATTTTAGATTTTTTAAATGTTTTAGATTTTTAAAATGTTTTAGATTTTAGATTTTTTAGACTTTTTGATGAAAATAAATAAAATCAAAATAAAAAATCAAATCGAAAATAAAAGGGAAATAAAAAATCAAAATAAAAAAATCATAAATAAAAACAAAAATAAATGAAATCAGAATTAATATAAAATCGAATCTCAAAGAAAAAAATGAAAAGTATTCTAAACCTAATCTCTACGCATATACATATTAAAAAAAAGAAATGAGAAACTAACCCAATGTATGTGAAATGTAAATGAAATAAAAAAATTCGAATGTGTGAAGGGAAGTTAACCCTAACATACATCAAATAAAAGTAAAAAAAAAATCGAAATGTCTTGTTGTGTTTGTGCATACAGGCTCCGACGGTGACGGCAGGGCAATGGAGATGGAGCAGCGGCTTTGAAGGAATGACACAACAAAAGTGTGGAAGGAGCAGCGATGGGAGAAGCTATGGAAAATGATGCGCTGAGCGATGGGCTGGCAGAGGGTATGTAGAGAGGGACGCGACTGTTTAGAGAGCAGAATGCGAGTGGCAGCAGCTCGACAGAGATGCAGGTCGAAGAGAGACGAGAAGCTATGGAGAAGAATGAGGCAGTGGATTGCAGGTTTGATGGAGGATGACAGTGAGGGAATGCTGTAGAGATAAGGCAACACTTGGAGTTGCAAAACGTAGCAAGAGGAAGAGCGATGAGAAGGGAGAATGCAGCAAAGAAACCCAAAATTTTCCAGAAACCTCAAAACATAAAAAATTTGAAATTTTGCAGGGACCCAAAAAACCAGGCAACAAACCAATCAACGAAAATAGTAGCCCAGAAACTCTTTGAGAAATTTCCGGAAATCTTAATTAAAATGTTGAATCCACTTGCTTTAGATTTAACCCTGAAACCCTCAAGAAAATTTCTAGATCTAAAAATTTTTGAACCCTTATAAAAATTTCCAGATTTAAAACTCTTTAAACCCTTGGACTGCAAAATTAATTTGAATAATATTCCTGCAAAATGATGTTGATGAACCCCAGAGATCCAGATCTTACCCTCCAGGGCCTAGATCTGGACTCTATACAGATTTCTTCCTCAAATCTGTAGCTGCAAGACAACAAGAAACACCCAAATGATATATACAATGATAAAACTAAAACCCAGAAAAACCCAAGTCAGAAAACCAAAAATAATTTACAGATCTATGTACAAGAATGGTAGATCTATCAGATCTGAGGAGTATGAGTCCAACTCCGCTCCTAGATTTGATAATTTAAGGCTCTCAACAACCAGATTTATCAATTTCGTGTATAAAAAAATTAAAATTTTTAAATTTTAAAGGAGGTGCTTAGCTTGAAACCCTTCATGCATCACCAGTAAAAATCTTATGATAAGCTCGTGATTAAATTTAGTTGGGCTCTTTAGAAAACACGGATCGAGAGTTGGCTGGTCCAACTGAAAACTTCCCCTAACGCCCGAGGATCTAATAATCAAGACTTTCCTGCAAAACTCAATTCAGCCATCAAAATAGAGCGAGAAAAAAATAATAAAACTCAGACAAATAGAGATACTTGCTATTACCTTAAGAATTTAAATTATTATTCAAACCCCAACGACTGATCAAGATACCTGTACTCAAATCACTCTTCGAAAGCTATCATCAATGGCTAAAAAAAAATTATGCATGAAAATGACACATCTTATAGTATTTCCATGAAAAGTAACACCGACGAAAATTAACCTCAAAGTCTTTCTTTATTATTCAGAAAAGAATTACACGAGCTTTTCGCTTAGCACACGACTCAAAGGTTGGATAAATTGACTGACAAATGACTTCCTATTTAAAGATAAATCCTCCAATGGCTAGTTTGAGTGATCTTCGTCAACAATCTCAATCATTGATGAAGATTAAAATTTCTTTTAATCTCATCCGTTGAAATATTTAAATATTTGGGGAAATTCGAAATTTTCAATTAAATGCATTTTAATTAACTCAAAAATTAAATTTTTGAATTAATTTCCCAAAAAATTTGACTTTGACTTAACCCCAGGGATCAAAGTCTTAAAATTTATCAAAATAATTAATTTATCTTAGTCCCTGGACCTCTTAAAATTTAATTTTTAAGGATTGACGAATTTTGCCTTTGGAGAATTTAAATTTACCTAGGACCTAGAATTAATTAAATTTCAATTAAATGCATTTTAATTAATTCAAAAATTAAAATTTTGAATTAATTTCCCAAAAAGTTTGACTTCGACTTAACCCTAGGGATTAAAGGCTTAAAATTTATCAAAATAATTAATTTACCTTAGTCCCTGGACCTCTTAAAATATAATTTTTAAGGACCTAGAATTAATTAAATTTCTGGCTTACGATTTTAATTAATTTTTGACTAGAAAATTTAATTAATTAACGTATGAGGGAATAAATTATTTTTCCAACCCTCAAGACACTTTACATCATGATTTTCATATTTTTTACATCTTAAGGGGGAAAACCCATTTGTAAAAGACCCTCACAGACTACCCATTTCTACGACACAAATATAATCCAATAGACCAAGCAATTTGTAATAAAATAACCTAACCAAATAGTCAGGATTATTCCCAAATTACTTTTACATAGACTCTATCTAGAACACTAGGACTCGCCTAAGATCCCAGTGACAAAATCCATTTCGACTTTGGGGTAAGACTGAAGGAAAACTTTGCCGACCATCCGAGAATGGATCGGTGAGACAAAAAACCTCCCGGAATGTAGATCGTCACTAGAAAAGTAGGTTTACCTAGGTAATTACATACACGACACGGATCTGCTGAGATTATTACATTATACACATGCATACAGGGTTCACATAACATCTTGGAAGTGAAACTGATGATGACAGTTGTACGGCACAAACACATCGATCAGGCGCTATCCCTTAAGCGAAAAAGGGGGGTGTACTGCTATGGGTCGTTGACACGTAGTGGTCAACAAGATCCAATGCGCTTCCTCACCATCAGTTACAATATTTCATTAGTGCATCTAAGTGAACCAAGTGTGTTAATCAAGAGCACAAATGAGACTTCATAATGGGTTTCCCTTCCAAATTTGGGGCTTTAAGCATGTAACAGTGTTACCTCCCTAGGTAGGAGTAGCTAATAAACAACCCTATTAGGTGTTCCTAGCCCCTAAGGGTAAAGATAGGTCCAAGGCACATCCTTCAATTGATAGTGGTCATGTGAATAATGATGAGGTGGGAAGGGAGACATGGGTTTCAAAGCCAAATGCCATGGGTTCAAGAGTGGTAATGATGAAGGATGTCCACATATTTAGGTGTATACATGTATGAGGGAGCAATCATGGATACATGAGTTACCCCGACCTTTGTTTTTCCACCTTTCTTTATTTTGCCTTTTGCCTTTTCTTGATATTTCTTTGTATTACTGCTTAGGGCTCTGAGAGATGAGAACATGTTGTGTATGATATAAGCAATTCATCACCCACTAGGGTTGGGACGTGCACGGGTTCCTTAATGATGTGGGGCACTCATGGGGCCCTAGGAACCAAGGTGATGGCCATAATGAAGGGGTAGAGCTCATGTATGGCTTTTGCCCACGTGTTATTATTTTAATGTCCTGACCATCATTTGCATTTTATAATATTCTTTTCTTTTGTTTGTGGACATGATATGCTTTTAACCTTTTTTTTTGAACTACATCAACCTTTGGTGCAACATTTCCAGGCCTGACCCAAACATGTGGACAAGGGGAGGGGGTATAGGGCTTCGAGAGATGAGAAAATGTTGTGTATGATATAAGCAGTTCATCACCCATCAGGGGTTGGGACGTGCATGGGTTCCTTAATGATGTGAGGCACTCATGGGGCCCTAGGAACCAAGGTGTTGGCCATAATGAAGGGGTAGAGCTCATGTATGGTTTTTGCCCACGTGTTATTTTAATGTCCTGACCATCTTTTGCATTTTATAATATTCTTTTCTTTTGTTTGTGGCCATGATATGCTTTTAACCTTTTTTTTTAAATTGCATCAACCTTTGGGGCAACATTTCCAGGTCTGACCCAAACATGTGGACAAGGGGAGGGGGTATATTAGTGCCTTGTGGACCCAGCGATCATGTGGACCCAGAGAGGGAAAATGATGAAATAGGGCTTGTAATGTGCAAAGGGGAGTGAAAGTGTGAAATGGGAAAACAGGATTACGCTACCAAAATCGAGGTTTCTCAAGTAGTGCCCTTCCTGAAGCTATAAGTCAATAGGGGAGATACAATGGGACTAGGATTTAAGATTAACCCCTCATTTAAGGTGAGGGAACAAACTTACAGTCAAAACCCCTCCTCTTTCCAAGTCACTCAATAATCCATGTCCAATGTGCCCAAGGAAGAACAAGCATAAGCACTAGATTACACAAAGGAAAACATACCTTTAGGATTGGATGGCCCACCTTCAAACATATGCTCTTGATAGATGGGCGAGGGGACATATGACTAGCTCAGGGAGCAGAGATCAAATGGCACAATATAACAACGACATTGGTGTCTGTGAGGGGCTGCTGGTTGCCGATTGAAGACAATTCTAGGAGAAAAATCCTCCTATGGGGTCACCCACTTTTGGTGGTTAACAGGGCTTATGGAGCCAAGAACACTATATAAGAGGGCTATTTTCTTATGTAATTAGGGATGGAAATGAGGCATAAAGCTCATTAGATCCCCCCAAATATTGTTGGAAAATAAGGTTGAAATTTCATAAAGAAGGGCTCTTAAAGGATGCTCTTTCAACTAGTTACTTGATTTTACCCTAGAATTGGAAATAACAAGTTTGCAAGTATTCCTAATATATATTGTGCAAATTATTCAACATAAAATTAAAATACAAAAGGAGAGTAGAGGGGCATACCACACTTGAATCGTTCCAAAGTAGTAGATGTACTATTCCGATGGATCACGTTGTCAGTGTTTGCATGTAATAAAATCCACATCACTCCCAAGGCTGAAGCACCAAAACATTAGCCACACCTGAAAATAAAGCCCCCAATTAAACCCTCAAAAGCCGTACTGCTTGAATTTTCAACAAATGCTCTCTCAATTATTGCAACGATGACAAAATAACCAAGGAGGGGAGCCTCTTATACATACTTTTAGGCTCAACATCCCTCTCATAAAAATAATACTATCCTTTTTAAAAACCCTAGATCTAGCCTAGACGAACATAAACAAAAATTATCCTCTAATTACCTAAGGAGCATAAGGTCAACATTGCATTAAAAAAGTGAGATGGTTGTGCACATATACAACAATCTCTGCGTAGATAGGATGTCTCCATCAAAATAGGAGGGAGGCCAGGTCCAAGCTCCTACGTCTAGCTTCCAAACAAGGGATTGTTCCACAAAATTTGGTGGAGAGGCTAGAATGCATGAGATCTCCAAAACCCAGAAATCGTTTCTGGAAATTCCACATAGATTTGACTTAATTAGATTATTAGCCTATTTTTTAATGTTTCCTAAGTCTAAACTTAGGAAAATTGGTTAATTAATCAAAATTAGTTAATTCAAGGTGACAATAGTCTAGAAACTCCCACGGATCGACTTCAAGATGATCCTAGCCCTTGATTAAGTTTTAATTTTGGCCATTGGTGCTCCAACAAAGGATTATAAGAAGAAGTCGATGGGCAATTGGAGAACACACCAAAAGTTCGATTTCCTTGGCAGATTGATTTCCAAAGAGTAGCAGGAGTTGTCGGAGAGCCAAAGATCGAAGTAAAGACAGTGAGGGGCAGTGACAATGAGGCTGGAGGAAGATTTCTAGATCTAGTGAGTGCATTTGTAGAGAGGCAGAAGTACCATAGTGAGGCTTTGACGTAGGGGCTGCGCATAAGCCTCTAGAGGGAAGTTCAATTTAGTTGGAGAGAAGCCGAGTTTTAGTTCCAAAGGTTGGGAGAGGATTTTAGAAGGCCAGAGGGATAGTTTCTCAGCCACTGGCAGACAAGATGACTATAGGAGTAGCTGATTCAGGCAGAGCGTGGTAGACACTGTGCGAGGGTGACGCAGGCCAGCACAGAGGCAGTTTGGACGACTCACTTGGAGTTGCAGTCAGAGCCCGAATTTGCTTGTGTGGTGAGGAAAATTCCTCACTAAAATTTTGCCAGTATTTTTCTCTGTAGGATTGCCAGATTCAACATCCAAATTATTGTACTCAGATTTCACTGTTGCATAATAATAAAACCCTCAGCTGCTGCACCAGTTTTCCCAAGTTGGGTTTTTCTTGGGACAATTGTCCAAAAATAATGGTGTCATTTTTATTGTGTATGTGTGTGCTAGAATTTTCTCAGTTTCTAGCGCTATTATTTCCGCAGTATTTTATTTGTGAAGGTTGCATTGTGATTAATTTGGTATTTTCTGTAGCAAATAAATTGTTAAATTAATGAACAATTAGAAAAATCAATTCCAGTTGCTGGAATAAGATTTCAGTTTTGGAATTTTCACATGGATGAGGTCTAACAACCTTTCTCAAGTGTGGACATCCTCTCAAAAAAGGTGAAACTCTCAGGTAATGAAGTCTCTAAGGTGGCATGTGTGGCTCCAAGAATGTGGCCGACTCCTCAAAAAGTGGTCTAATAGCCCAACAATGAAGTCTCCAAGTTGTAAATACCTCCTCAAAGCATGACAAAAATCACATCCATGAAGTGAGGGGCGAAAACCCTCATTAAATAAACTCCACTTCTGAGGGGGAATGGCACCAACCTCATGAAGAAGAGGACAACTTTCCAAAAGTGGTGATGTATGCCTCTGAGTATGTGCCAAGAGAGGGAGTGCCCTAATGGGGATGGTAAGTCATCCTCTCATAGTTCAATATGCACATCAAAATATCCCTAAAAAAGGCTAGGTGATCTAGGGAGGGCCCCTCAATCTTCCATCTCCGTAAAAACATGTAGAAGAGGGAGAGTGCTTCACATGATATAAAGTGCCAAATACATATCAAAGAACCCAAATTGCTAGGGAAATAATCACTAGTAATGTCCCTTTTCGAATGATCACTTATGGAGAATGACTTAGTATCCTATTTGATCCTGTAGGCTATAGTTGGTAAAAAGAGGATTGATTAATTTAATTATTTAAATGTCATTTTGATGAAAAACCAACATGTAATGCCCACGGGGCTCTGGATTGACTGTGAATGGGTGCACTGTTAAGGCACTCCTTGCGATAGGTCACTGGTTCAAATCCCCTTGGGTGCTTACCTACCAAAAAAAGAAAGAAAAACCAACATGTAAAAGTGACATTGAATAATTAAATTAAAAAAAGGGGTTATAAAAGAGAAACCCATGATATTATGAGGACCCACGATATTTTGATAATAAAAGAGAGATTGGAGCTCACTCTTTGGGCATGCGTTGATTATTTTTCTCAACTCGAATTTGGAGAGCTCTGGGAGCTATTAAGAAAGAGGCAAAAACCCTAGTGAGGATTGGTTTTGGTGGTGAGACATATCCACCCTAGCTTATCAGTATGAGGGATCATTCAGATTCTTCACAGGTGCTCAATGTTGAAGAAAAGGATACAATTACCAGAACTAGTGAAGGTTGAGTTCATTATGAGGAAAGTTTGGCATAGAACGTGGTTCAGTTTATTGGTGCTTGCACAAGGCTGTCGGATTTGTGCACAGTAACAGAGTTTATGTTTGGTGGAAGTATCATCAAGAACCCTGAAATATTTGCACTAGTTTCAACATTACCGCTGAGTATCTTAAATCTCAATGAATACACAAAGCATTCCTTTGACATTCTTATGCAAACAACGTTTGTCAATACTATTGATGTTCCATCGCTAGCATTATTGGTGCCTATAGTTCATCGTGGTCTTAGAGAAAGAAGTGCAGACAATAAAAAGTATTGGAAACATGTGTTCTTTGGTAACAAAGCCAAAGGATTGCTACCATATAAAAGCTTGATGCTTCCTTAAGTGAAGAAGGTTCTTGTAGACCCTATACCAGAAGTATGTGTTGTTGCAACTAGAGCTCTTGGGTCACTCATAAGGGGCATGGGTGAAGAGAACTTCCCAAATCTGGTGCCTTGGTTATTGGAGACTCTAAAATTAAATAACAACAATGTTGAGTGATCAGGAGTTGCACAGGGCTTGAGTGAGGTGCTAGCTACACTAGGTAGGGAACACTTCGGGTTGGTTCTTCCAGATATCCTTTGAAATTGTTCTTATCAGAAGCCATCTGTTCGAGATGGCCACCTCACTCTTTTTAAGTACCTTCCGAGGTCTTTGGGGCCCACATTTCAAAATTATTTGCCTTGTGTATTGCTATAAATACTGGATGGCCTTGTATATGAGAACAAATTTGTAAATGATGTTGCTTTGAGTGTTGGTCATGTTTTAGTTGATCTCTATGCCACAATGTCACTACTGTTGAATTTTATATGGTCAGTCTTCATAATTAATATTTTAGCCCTTGAAATATATAATGAAAATGTAAGACATGTTCTTCATGTCATTTTTATTGTTTAGCCCTTGAAATAATTAATATAAGACATGTTTTTCATGTTGGTATCAAAAGAGAAAATTTCAAATTTCAAATTTTGAAATTTTGGCTCCAAACTTTTCAAGTTTGCCCTTCTTCAAGTCAAGTCGGCCCTAGTGAAGAGACACCCATTTGGACAGGAAAAACACTATATAAGGCACTCGACCTCCTCCACAAGATACCATTCGATCTCACACAAGACAAGATATATTCTGGGCATCCAAGCGAAGGAGGAGGAAAAAGAAGGATGAAGAAGGACGAATTATCTCAAGCATCTCTCTCTCTCTCTCCCCCTCTCTTTGACTTCGCACGTGTGATTGTTTGGGCATATTCTGGACAACAGGTCGAACTTTTGGGCAGTGGTTTTTGAGGAGCAGGGCCGAAATTCCGGGCAGTAGTTTTTGGGCAATAGGGCTGAAATTATGGGCAGATTCCGGGATTCCGAAATTCGGCCTAGGCAAATCAAACAGGGCTGAAGTTGCTGGGCTTGACTAGAGGGAAGTTTGACCAGGTTTGACCATTGTATTGTTGGTCAGTTTGACCATCATATTGACTAGCAGAATTAGGTGTATCTCTTGTTGAACTGAAGAATTTCTCTAAGGAAAAGGTTGTTGGGTTTTTCCCCCAAGTTGGTTTTCCCACTGTAAATTTTGCGTTGTCTTTGTGCATTGTGATCTCTACTATCCTTATGCATTTATGGTTGAATTTCTGAAGTGTAATTGCTTAATGATAAATTGGAAGTGCTAAAAGAATATCTACATCATTAGAAGTAATTATCAACTTTTATAAATTAGTGCTTGTATCTATTGTACTTGAAAAATCAACAATCACCAGTTTTACTTCCAGCTGTTGAAGATGGTATATTGAATGATAATTGGGGCATTCGTCAGGGTTTTGTAGAACTTTTGGGTGATCTATTTAAGGTTGCAAGTGTTATCCTCCACAATGTTCCAGGCTGATGAGGAGATCGACGAAGGTAACCACAGACCAAGCTTTCAGTTTTGTCGCTAGACCTACCAAACCAGAGAGGGCTCTCTCTATGTTTTCACAGCCAATGATTGACTGGAAAAGAATGGATTTTAGGCTAGATATGTTTAGCACAGGTAGGTTCTGGAATTCTAGGGTTTTTTGGTTGCTGGATCAAGAATGAGAAATAGGCAGCGAGGTTCAAGCCTAAAAGGGTTACAGTGGCAGGCATATGGAGGAGCAAGGTAGCAATGCCTTGTGATGGATCTGAGAGTTTAGTCGATGTAGTGTAGGGTTTGAAAAGTTTTAGAAGGTCTTAATGTGCATGTGTACCATGGATTCATTAATCAAGAAGAAAGAATACATAAAAGATTTTCCACCAAAATAGAGCTTTACAACAAAGAATTCTGCTTATAAACTACAAGGAAATCATTGAAGAAGCTAAGCATGTTTAAGAGAGATGTATTGATTCATAGGAAACTAACATAGAAAGAAAACAACATCACAAACTCATTGCACATGAATTCTTGAATAATAGCTGCAACTGCTCCTTTGATTAGCTGAGTGAAATACAAGCTACAAAACTCTCACCTCTGATGTCCAACTTGTTCTATCATTGAGAAAATGATACATAAAGACCAAAACAACATCTCCCCACTCTCAGGGGTCGAATCCATGACTCTAGGAACTGCTCCATGAGGTGTTCTAACCAAACCCTATTGTCTAGGGAAGTTAAAAACAACTTCTTCAATTAACTTTGACTCCAACCACTCTCATAAATGAGGCCAAATTTACATCAAAACCACTTACAAAGACTAATCACCCACTATTACATCATATTTACACTAGGATTACTCAATTACATCATTTACATAAGTGAAAAAGTCAAACTAGGTCGAACTGCTGAAGAAAATAGCCTCCTAGAAAAAGCGCAGTGAATTCTGTGAAAAGCGCAGTGTGGGCTGCAAAAAGTGCAGCGTGAACTTGTAGGCCACTTTTGGAGGCCTTCCTGAACTCCAAATTGGGCTCATGATAGCTCATTGAAAATCTCTTTCTGTTTTCTACACAATGTGTTGAAATTTGGTACCAGAGGATAGGTGGTTCCCTAAGGCTTTGATCTTTGGCGTAGGGAAAAGTGTCCAAAAGAATTTAATTTTTCTCCTAAAGTGACTTTATAATTTTTATAAAGTCAAATCTAATTTAAAAGTGACTTTAAGTGATAAAGTTACTAAAGTCTAATTTTAAAGTGACTTTTATAAAGTCAATGAAAAATTACAAAGGAAAAGTGACTTTGGAAATAAATGACTAAGTGGGTCTTTATTAAAGTGGGGTGAATTAAAAAATAGAAAGTGAGATTTAAATGAGCATTTAATCTCAGCCCTAGATCTCAATCTATTTCAGCCATTGGATTTAGGTATCACCCAAAAGTCACTTAGGGTTGGATTAAGGGAGGAAAATGAGGAAAAGATCATTCTTTCTTTCATGAGCAGATTGAGAGAGAGAAAGCAAGAGAGCAAGAGAGATTTCTGGACAGGAAGGAGAAGGAGGCAGCAGCTTGGCACACATTACAAGGCAGCATTTCAGCAAATCCATACAGCTGAATGAGCAAACAGTAAAAGACAGATTTTTTTGGGGCACGATTTTCAAGGAGGCGATTTTCTGCACAAAAATCGAGGTCTGTCCATACAGTCCATATGGCTCGTACAGTCTGTACATCCGTACAGTCCATACACCCATACAGTCCGTACACCCGTACAACAGTTTTCCAGCTTGACTGTGAGGCCTGAAAATGAGATAAGTTGTAAAGTTTGCTTGCTGAAAATTTTTCTCACTGTAAAAGGCATTTTTTCCAGAAATAAGAAAGAGCTCTCGAACTGGTTTTCCCCAAGAGTTGTAGGGGGTTTTTCCAGGGTCACATTGACCAAAAATCACTGTGTTTAAATGTTTTAAATGGATGTTTGTACCTGCTGATTTTTATTTCTGCATTTTCCAGCATTCTGTAAAATTTCCAGAATTTGTGTTTTCAGCAATTTTTTTTTTTTTTTTTTTTTTTTTTTTTTTTTTTTTTTTTTTTCAGTTGTTGAATGTATGGATATGGGAAAGGGCATTTAACTACATGGGCGAAATAAGGTGAAACTGAAAACCGGGGTGGGGAAACAGAAATTTTTACATGGTATCAGAGCTTGAGTGCTAAAGGGCAGTTTGGGACAGCAAGGAGGAAAATTACAGCTTGCTGATTTTTTACTCAGAAAATTCCAGCAAGCTGATTTTCACAAACAACAGTTTTTATCTTTACTACAACAGTGCTATTTTTCAGTTTTAGGACAACAGGATGTCATTGGGATTAAGGGTGGAGGATAGGTTGGATGGGCATACAAACTATAGCGTTTGGAAGGAGAGAATGCAGAGTATCTTTGAGGAGGCAGAAGTCTGGGACATCATGGTGCATACCACACAGAACCCTGTTGTTGTGCCTACTGATGCCACTCAGTTGGCTGAGTATAATAAAAAGAACAACAAGGGTAAGAGACTGATTCTAGACGGAGTCAAAGACCATTGCATTCCTCATGTGAGAGGAAAGAGAAATGCCCATGAGATGTGGACAACATTGTCCAATCTCTACTAGAGTACCAATGAGAACCGGAAAATGGTCCTGAAGGAGAAGTTGAAGACTATTAAGATGGGTAATGATAGTGTAGCTGGATATCTCACAAAGATTACTAATGTGAGAGCTGAGTTGGCAGTAGTTGGAGAGGACATTCCACCCACTGAGTTGGTGCGGATTGCAGTGAATGGCCTCCTCCGTTCATGGATGAACTTTGCTGATGGGGTTTGTGCACGTGAGACCCTTCCCACATGGGAGAGGTTTTGAGATGATTGCATTCAGACAGAGATCAGGAAAGGTCAGCTTGGGGCAGCTAAGCCAGTTGAGCAGGATGAGGATGTAGCACTGTCGGTAGGAGGCAAGAAAGGCAAAGGGAAGAAGCAGGCTTCCACAAGCAATGGTGGGGGCAAAGGCAAAGGTAAAGGTAAACAGGGTGACACACAGAAGGACTATTCCAAGGTGAAGTGTTGGAATTGTCAAAAGATGGGACACTATGCAGTTGTGTGTCCGGAGAAGAAGAAGAAGGGGAAGAACCAGAACGTGGCAGCTTCAGCAGAGGTTGAGGACTTTGCAGTTCGTTTTGACCGAGAGTTTGGGTTCACTGCGTATGAGTCCCCTAGTGCAGGATCACCTGCCACACAGGTTCAGAGGGAGCATGCTTTTCCCTCGATTAGCGGAGCATCTTCAGGTATCTGGTATGTGGACAGTGGGGCTTCACGTCACATGACAGGAGTCCGGGAGTACTTCTCAGAGCTTTCAGAGAGTGGCACTGATATAGAGGTAGTACTCGGTGATGATAGAGTTGTTAGAGCAGTCGGTGTGGGGACTCTGACATTTCAGAGGGAGTCCAAACCTCCCTTGAAGGTGTCAGATGTTCTTTATGTGCCAGGGATGAGGAAGAACCTCATATCCGTCTCAGCTTTGGAGGACAGAGGATATGAGGTACTGTTCAGGGGAGGACAAGTGTTGATGTATCCCAGGGGCACTCCAGCTGATTCAGCTAGAGTGATAGGTGTACGCCATGCAAAGGTGTACAAGTTTGCATTCCAGTCCCTTGTGGCATTGAGCAGTAGTACCGACACCAGAGCTAGCAGTTTTGAGCTGTGTGAGATTTGGCACCGCAGAATGGGACATATGTATCATGGAGCCTTGAGGACATTGCGGGAGATCACTACAGGTGTGCCAGATTTCAGTACTGATCACTTTGATACTTGCAGAGGATGTGCGATGGGCAAGTTTGCCAAATCCCCTTTTCCCAGCAGTGACAGCAGAGCGACTGGGGTACTTGATTTGATTCATTCCGATGTGAGCGGTCGGATGTCTCATGTTACCTTGAGTGGATATGAGTACTATGTTTTATTCATTGATGATCACTCCAGGAGGACCTGGATTTATTTCTTGAAGACCAAGAGTGAGGTCTTCAAGCGGTTTCAGGAGTTTAGAGCTCTTGTGGAGATACAGATAGGTCAGAAGATCAAGTCCCTGAGGTCGGACAATGGAGGAGAGTACACCCTTGGAGAGTTTGTTGACTATTGTGCGGAGGCAGGCATTAGGAGGGAGTTCACTGTTCCTTTCAACCCCCAGCAGAACGGGGTTGCGGAGAGGAAGAACAGATCCATCGTAGGGGCTGCCAAAGCCATGTTACATGATCAGGGGTTGCCATTGTTCTTGTGTGCAGAGGCCTGCAACACTGCTGTTTATTTGCAGAATAGGAGTTCGCATCGTGCCTTGGGGCACATGACTCCGGAGGAGGCTTCTTTTGGGAAGAAGCCTGATATTGGTCATCTTCGTATCTTTGGATGCATTACATATTCCTACATACCCAAGGAGAAGAGGACCAAACTAGAGCCCACCGCAGAGAAGGGTATCTTTGTGGGCTACAGTGAGACCTCAAAGGCCTTTCGGATTTACATTCCTACACAGAGGAGAGTTGTTGTCAGACGGGATGTGAAGTTTGAGGAGGACAGGGCCTTTAGGAGATCACGGGAGTTAGAGTTTCTGGATCAGCCAGACCCTCAGCAGCAGTTGAGTCAGTCGCAGGGATCTAGTGGGCAGGGATCAGGAGGATCTGGAGGTACATCTATGAGGATGTTAGGTCCGTCAGTGAGCAGTGGCTCACCGAGCCAGAGGGGTGGTGCTCCGGGCAGCATGTAGAGCAGTTCATAGAGCAGTTCACTAGGGAGTCCACTGATGGACAGTTCACACGGTACCTCAGCTTCTACAGGTTTAGGTGCAGGCAGGAGGACAGCAGACAGACAGTCCGGAGTTCAGGCTCCTGATGATGATGGGGAGGAGGAGTTTCATTCTCCTATGGGAGAAGTGCACTCAGGGAAGAGGAATCCCAAGTGGCTTCAAGACACCTTGAGAGATGCCACATCTGTTGCTGAACCTAAGAGGCCGGTCAGAGAGAGTAGACCACCTGAGAGGTTTTGTAGCTATATGGCAATGGTTACCAACATCCTTGACTCTAAGCCTTCTAGCTATGAGGAGGTAGCTAGCCAGTAGGTCTGGAGAGAGGCCATGCAGGAGGAGTATTCTTCTATCATGAAGAATGATGTTTGGGAGGTGGTGCCGAGGCCTGAGGGCAAATCCGTGGTTACTTCCAAATGGCTATACAAGGTAAAGCATGCTGCAGATGGTAGCATTGAGAAATTCAAAGCGAGGTTTGTGGCTAGAGGATTCTCCTAGGTAGAGGGAGTTGATTATGAGGAGACCTTCGCTTCCGTGGCTCGGTATACTTCGATCCGCTCCATTATATCGATAGCAGCAGAGATGGGTTGGAAGATCCACTAGATGGATGTGAAGACTGCATTTCTCAATGGCTTCAGGTGTACATTGAGCAACCACAGGGCTTTGAGGTGCATGGGAAGGAGTCCCATGTGTGCAGACTGAAGAAGGCCCTTTATGGCCTGAAGCAAGCTCCCAGAGCTTGGTACTCCAGGATAGATACATACTTGTAGGGGTTGGGTTTCACAAAGAGCGAGGCAGATCCGAACCTTTACTTTATTGTGATAGGTGAGGAGCCTCTCATTCTGGTGCTGTATGTGGATGACTGGTCATTACAGGTGCAGAGAGACTCGTAGAGCACTGCAAGAGAGATCTTGCGGCGGAGTTTGAGATGAAGGACATCGGCTTGATGCATTACTTTTTGGGTTTGGAGGTGTGGCAGGAGGAGGGGCATTTCTTCCTGGGGCAGGGGAAGTATATTGTGGGCATCCTTGGCAGATTCCACATGGAGGATTGTAGACCCATGTCGACACCGATGATCACCAACTGGAAGAAGCTTCATGCTTCGGATTCTGAGTTGGTGGATCCCACATTGTACAGGCAGCTGATTGGTTCCTTGATGTATTTGGTCAACACTAGACCAAATGTTTGTTTTGCAGTCAACACGATGAGTCAGTTTATGTGTGAGCCTAGGAAGGTTCACTGGGTGGCTGCAAAACACATTTTGCGGTATTTGCAGGGGACAGTGGATTATGGTCTGGACTACAGGGAGGGGGATGGAGTGAGACTAGCAGGTTACACTGATTCTGATTGGGCAGATTGTGCTTCTGATAGGAAGAGCACTTCAGGGTGCTGTTTTGGGTTGGGTTCGGCAGTGGTGTCATGGTTCAGCCGGAAGCAGCAGTCAGTAGCATTGAGTTCAGCAGAAGCAGAGTATATGGCAGCTAGTCTAGCTAGTTGTGAGGCCATCTGGCTTCGCAAGATGTTGTTTGGCTTATTTGGTCAGCCGTTGAGACCTTCAGTGATTTACTGTGATAATCAGAATTGCATTAAACTCACGGAGAATCCAGTATTTCATGACAGGTCAAAGCATATCGGGATCAAATATCATTTCATCAGAGACTGTGTTCAGAAAGGCGCTATGAAGCTTGAGTATATTTCCACTGATGAGCAGGTTGCAGATATTCTTACCAAAGCCTTACCACGGGGCAAGCATGACTACTTCAGAGACAAGATGGGTGTGGTGAGGAACACCTTCTTCGGTAAGAGGAAGTGTTGAAATTTGGTACCGGAGGACAGGTGGTTCCCTAAGGCTTTGATCTTTGGCGTAGGGAAAAGTGTCCAAAAGAATTTAATTTTTCTCCTAAAGTGACTTTATAATTTTTATAAAGTCAAATCTAATTTAAAAGTGACTTTAAGTGATAAAGTTACTAAAGTCTAATTTTAAAGTGACTTTTATAAAGTCAATGAAAAATTAGAAAGGAAAAGTGACTTTGGAAATAAATGACTAAGTGGGTCTTTATTAAAGTGGGGTGAACTAAAAAATAGAAAGTGAGATTTAAATGAGCATTTAATCTCTCAGCCCTAGATCTCAATCTATTTCAGCCATTGGATTTAGGGATCACCCAAAAGTCACTTAGGGTTGAATTAAGGGAGGAAAAGGAGGAAAAGATCATTCTTTCTTTCATGAGCAGATTGAGAGAGAGAGCAAGAGAGCAAGGGAGATTTCTGGACAGGAAGGAGGAGGCAGCAGCTTGGCACACATTCCAAGGCAGCATTTCAACAAATCCATACAGCTGAATGAGCAAATAGTAAAAGGCAAATTTTTTTTGGGCATGATTTTCAAGGAGGCGATTTTCTGCACAAAAATCGAGGTCTGTCCGTACAGTCCGTACACCAGTACAACAGTTTTCCAGCTTGACTGTGAGGCCTGAAAATGAGATAAGTTGTAAAGTTTGCTTGCTGAAATTTTTGCTGAAAAATTTTCTCACTGTAAAAGGCATTTTTCCAGAAATAAGAAAGAGCTCTCGAACTGGTTTTCCCCAAGAGTTGTAGGGGGTTTTTCCAGGGTCACATTGACCAAAAATCACTGTGTTTAAATGTTTTAAATGGCTGTTTGTACCTGCTGATTTTTATTTCTGCATTTTCCAGCATTCTGTAAAATTTCCAGAATTTGTGTTTTCAGCAAAAAAATTATTTTTTCAGTTGTTGAATGTATGGATATGGGAAAGGGCATTTAACTACATGGGAGAAATAAGGTGAAACTGAAAACCGGGGTGGGAAAACAGAAATTTTTACACAATGGACTCCTCAAGCATTGAAAATGATCAAGTATAGCCCCTCAAAAATCAATTCTCCCAAGACTGGTCAAAAAGCGTAGTGTGACCTCCAAAAACAGGGCAAAAAGGTGTTTTTTAGGTGGGTTTTGGCCATTTTCACCCTACAAAAGCTGATGATTTGGGCTGCCAAGTATCCAAAGATGATGTATAAGTCAAGAGCTATCCAACCATGTAGAGTTTCTGTCATTTAGAGCCCTCCAGAAAAAGCGTAGCGTGGCCCACGCTACGCTTTTGGCAGGGTGACTGTGCCAAAAATTGCCAAATTTCTGTGAAAATAGGGCTGAAAGGTGGAGCGATATATCTTTAACCATAACGAATTTTGAAAATATGAGAGAGGTTTTTGTTCTTTGGAATGTTTTTAACAATAACCTCCTCCAGTTTTCAAAAATTCATATCTGATTGGCCACAATTTGCTCTGCGAAAAGGTGACCAAGACAAAAGTTCACATAGTCAGACAAATAGGCTAAAATGAGGAAAGCTTATCTCCCAATCCCTGATACCTGTGTGAAAAGTGAGAGAGGTTTTTGTAGCTTGGCATCTTAGGAACAAAAACCTCCTCCAGTTTTCAAAAATACTTTCCCATTTGTTCAGAATCCAAGTTTGTAGTTGGTCACTAAAATACTGAGCAACTCTCCCATAGCAACTGTATTTTGGGCATTTCTCCCAAATCATAACACTTGTGAATAAAATGAAGGAGGTTTTTTTTCCTTGGTCTGTGGTTAACAAAAACCTCTTTCACTTTTGTAAAATTCATCTTCATTTGGTCAGAAACATATTTTGAAGCAAAATTGTCCCTATGTGCAGCAAATGATTTGTCAATGTCCCTTTGACCTAGTGGAGGAGATGGCTCACTCTCTTGCTCTTTTTGCCTCTTGAGACCTCTTGTTCTTTGTTTTCCCTTTTAAGAAGCTTCTCAAAGTGGTCATTGACCTTGTCAAGCCAATATTCTCTATCTCCACTGATTTCTTTGTCAATGAGCTTTGATGTAGGGTTGGTAGAATTGGGCATCCAACTCTTGAGTTTTGAACCATTTCTCACCAATATTCAGTATCCCTGTGGCTGCTACTATGATGTCAGCTGAGATGACAAAAGTTACCCCTGCAATTGTGACTTTATCCTTTTTGAGGTTTGTGACAAACAGTTTGGTCAATTCAGCATGATATTGGACTTTTTGCACCAACTCACAAAACTCAAGACACCCTACATGTTGAAAACATTGTTTTGCAAGTGGTGAAGACATCAACTCCTGAATATTTAGAGGTTCATACCTTGACACCTTTCCACCCTTGTTATAAGTTTTCTTCTCCTCCTCCATAACAAACTGTGAATACAAATCTTAAGGGGCAAAACAGGGGAAGGGAAAGAGGAAATATGATGATGGGGTTAGGGAGGGGAATTAAGTGTGGAAAAAATTTAGGGAGATAGGGAAGGGTGTGAGGGAGTGTTAGGAAGTGATAGGGAGTGAAATGAGTGGGGGAGATGGGCTGTAGAATTTATACATAGGCCCAAGGCATTAGGCTACCAGAAATGTAGCATAGGGGTAAAGTTTAGGTATAAGGTTTAGGGAATGAAAGTGAGGGTTTTAGGAGTGTGTTTAAGTGTAAAAAAGGGTAGGGTATGCTAGGAACAAGGTTTTAGGGTTTGCAAACTGAAAATGATGGCTCTCCCACAAAAACACAGCGTGGGGGCAAATAGGAGGTTTACACCATAAAGACTATGAAATAAACTGATGGAAAGGATGTTGAGCCTTCAACTTACTTGATTAACCTTGTTGGAGACTTGATTTGCCTTTGAAAACCCTTAGAAAATCGTTTGATGACCCTTGAAGAAAAGCACAACGTTCACTGTCAAAAGTGCAGCGTGTAGGGAAAAGCGTAGCGTGCCCAATGAAAAACACAACATGCTCCCAAAAAACGCAGCAAGGTGGCTTAAAAACGCAGGGAAAGAGTTTGAAATCAATTTTTAGAATGTCTTTGGCCCTAAAAATGGTGAGGAAGTGATTGATGATGAGAGAGAGCTTCTTTAGCAATGAAATAAATGAGAGAAATGGAACAATGATGGTCTTGTATAGCTTGTAAAGTTGATTCCTTTCATAGTAATGGGGTGGCCCACACTATGCCTTTCTCACTTTTGCATTGGAAACCATGTAGCTTAGGAACCTTTGAATACAGCTTGAGATTATTTGAAACTTATTACAAAATATTCATTTGAAATAAAACCTTTTTGAACCAATTTGTATCACTACTCCTTCACATGCCAATTTTATGAATGGAATGAGAAATTCAATGAATGAAACCCTAGTGACCTAATGGATGAACAATGAACTGAATGACAACCATGATACTGAAACTGAGATGACCATGACACTTTTCAGAGATGGCACATCCAAATGTATGATGATAGTGACCAAAACATGGCAATTTTGTAAAGGAGTAATTGACAACCTAGACACGAGTTAGTGACCAAATTTTATTTTGAAAACCTAGCGACATGATAAAATTTGACTTTGAGACCCCTAACAAAACTTGGTAAAAGCATATTTGATTATTGGTGATAGGCATAATTGATTGACACTAACAAGAAGGACATCTGGAAAAGCAATTTAGGAGGGTAGAAGTGATGATGAAAGCATAAGCATTGAAGCTCAAGGTTGTGCTATTATTGATGTTTTTGGAAGAGAAAAGCATATTGAAGTTCTTACAACCATTTATATGGTTTGATTTGATGTGAGTTGGATAGCGTGATAGGCTGCATTACATGTTTGGAAGACTGTTGTTGCCAATACTCCTAAGACACTTAAGGAAATCATGCTAGTTTTAATGAATGCCCTTATTACTTCATTGGCTTCAACTTCATCAGAAAGACAACAGGTTGCAGGTGGGGCTCTTGGAGATCTCGTTTAGAAACTGGGAGAAAGGGTGTTACCATCAATTATTCCAATATTGGCCCAAGGGCTGTAAGACTCAAATGGTAGTAGAAGATGAGGTGTATGCATTGGATTGAGTGAAGTGATGGGTAGTGTTGGAAAGCGTTAACTTGTGACATTCATGGGTGATCTTATACCTACTATTCGAACATCTCTTTACCTAGTGTTTCAGAAGTGCGTGAAGCCACATGCATGGCTTTAAACACTCTATACAAGAGTGCAAGAATGCAAGCAATAGATGAAATTGTTCTGACCCTTTTGCATGCTTCCAATTCACCTTAAGCATAAATGATCTCAATAACATGGTTAGAACGATTCATAAGGGTAAGCTTAGCCTTGTAATGGAACCTAGAAGGACTTTCCATGACCAACCACAAGGGTTAAGAGAAACCACCTAAGTAAAAAATACACTTTACATAGATCAAGAAGCATGTCTAGTGAAAATACAACTTGTTACCCTCTCACATCTAGGGGTAACTAGAGGATATTTTTTCCTCTATGATCCACATCGTGGACAATAGTTCCATAGATGAGATCCATGGTTCTTCATAGACAATTGACCAAGATGCTTACCACATCTTGCTCAACTCAACCATATTTGATGATTATGGTGCGT
Organism: Pinus tabuliformis; assembly: GCA_031772625.1. Classification (NCBI taxonomy): domain Eukaryota; kingdom Viridiplantae; phylum Streptophyta; class Pinopsida; order Pinales; family Pinaceae; genus Pinus; species Pinus tabuliformis. The sequence continues at coordinate 319,296,127 of CM062807.1, forward strand.
GATATCCATGAGGTGCATTTTTTCATTGCTTCATATTAAGTGTAAATAATTTAATTGTTAATTTTAGGCAACAATGGTATGTTCTATGCTTTAGAGCAATTTTACTTCAATTTCTTTATTAGCCCAATATCAATATTAAGATTAGTAATCACATCAACATGATAGTAAAACGCAGATAGAACATAAACATAAACAGTAGAAGACAAGCCAAGACAAGATGACGTAAGATGTGGCACCAGCCAGGGACAAACCCCAATGTGGGGAAACCCTTGGTCAAATATTCTTTTAATCTTCAATAGTTCAACAGAGAGAGATAGTACGATTTACAAATCTGATAATTTATAACAACATTAAAAGAGCCATAACCAGAAAAGTCAACACTGGTCAACAGGGCAGATTTGACCCTTAGCAAATTAGTCAACTTCAATCAACTTCGGCCTCCAAACAACAAGATAAAACAAACCTCAAAACAGTGAAATTCCACCCAGTCAAAGTCTGGTCAAACAACCCACCTGTGGTCAGCCCTAGCTACAGTCAATGTTTAGCCTCGATTTCTGTGCCTAGAAATGCTGCCTGGCCAAACAGAGATATCCCTCACAAAAACGCAGTCAAAGGAGGTCAATGCATGTTGGTCAATGCTTTGTCAAACTGTCTAGAAATTCGGTCTCCTGAAATTTCGGATGTGTGGAGAGAGAGAGGCCTAGAAATCCGTACCCAGTCAATGAGGAGAGAGAGAGAAGTGTGAAGATGAGTGTGTCCAAATGAGTCTAAGTCACCTTCTATTTATATGCAACGTTGAGGATGAATAAACGTGACTGTTAGGCTTTTGAGCCTACATAAGTTTGCTGGTCGACCTTGACAATTTGACCATAATCAAAATAAATTCATAACTTCATTTGTACATGTTAGAATCAAATGATCTTTAGATCAATCCTACACCTCTCGGAGAGAGGAATCCAAGAAAAATATCAGCTGCCATAAATAAGATGACCCATGTGGAGTTTGGCCCTAGTTGCCAATTTTAACACTCCCTCTCAACTAGGGAGAACTCCATCTGCTAATCCATCTGCCAATCTGTACTATCTCTGCCATCAATGCACTGCTTTGCACTGCTTTGCTCTACTGAACTATGAAGAAGAAGAAGTGATCAAGAATGTATCATACCATTCTCTACTGACCCGAAGTCAATCCCAATCAAAGGAGAGTGTGTCATACCACTCTTACTAACCCGAAGTCAGTTCCAATCAAAAGAGAGTGTCTCATACCACTCTTACTGACCCGAAGTTAGTTCCAATCAAAAGAGAGTGTCTCATACCACTCTTACTGACCCGAAGTCAGTTCCAATCAAAAGAGTGTCTCATACCACTTTTACTGACCTGAAGTCAGTTCCAATTGATCCCAGATCAATATCAATCATCCTAGCATAGGGAGTACAGTAGTACACAATGCGTCCATCGGTAGTACTATGGTCCCTATCCTCATTTCCCTACTCATTGGCTAGATGAGAGGTACTTCCCATGAGTCCCAGACTGCATGGGTAGGATGTCTCAGCAGGAGAAGGATGAACCACTCATCTTGCCTACATGTCGCCAAGGGGTATCACAGGGGAAGGCTGAACCACTCACCCAATACACAACAAACCAGTAGGGGAAGGTTGAGCCACTCACCCTATGGTTGCTCATTGCTCCAAGAAGTAGCCCAAGCCCCCCGGAGCTCCTAGAGCTCAATGTCCCTCTCATATAGGACCCTCATAAGAGGGTCTCTCCACGACTCCAAGTCGTTCTCTGAAGGCCAAGAACTTGACCTTCCCCAGGGGCTTTGTGTGAATATCGACGACTTGCTCATCAGTCGCAATGTGATGGAGCCTTATTGCTCCTCGTTGTACCATATCCCGGATAAAGTGGTACCTGATATCTATATGCTTGGAGTGATCATGAAACACATGATTCTCTGATAATCGGATCCCACTTTGGTTGTCGCAGAGGATCACGGTGGTATCCAACACATGTCCAAACAACTCACCGAAGAGCTTCCTCAAACAGACAACTTCACAAGAGTCCATACTAGCATCTATGTATTCAGCCTCAACAGTGCTCAAGGCAATTGATTTCTGCTTCCTGCTCATCCAAGATATTGAAGCAAAACCCAAAGAAAAACAACATCCAGAAGTGCTCTTGCGATCCACCACACTGCCAACCAATCAACATCAGAATAACCATGCAGCCTCACATCTCTGGCAGTGTATCTCAGTGCATGAGTGATTGTGCCCCGAAGATATCTCAAAAGATTCTTGGCACCAATCCAATGTATATGATGAGGCTCAACCATATATTGGCTCAATGTGTTAACTGCAAAACATATGTCCGGACGGGAGTTCACCAAGAACATCAGTGCTCCTATGAGTTGACGATACTCAGAAGCATTTCCCAATTCAGGTTCAACAGCACTACCACATAACTTCTTAAAGTTAAGTTCCATCGGAGTAGTCACAGGGTTGCAGTCCACCATCCCAAATCTTTCCAATATCTTCACTACATATTTTCCTTGAGAGAGGAAAATTTCCCCCGACTTTTGCCAGCCCTCCAACCCTAGGAAATAGTGCATCGGTCCTAGGTCCTTCATCTCAAATTCAGAAGCCAACTCCCTCTTACATTTGTGAATGAGAGGGTTTGCACTTCCATTAGCTCCATGCTTGATTTTGTAGAGCCACTTAGAGGTGACAACAAATTTGTCCTGGGGTCTAGGGACCACATCCTAGACATCATTCTTCATAATTAACTCATATTCTTCTTTCATAAGATCCTTCCATACTTGATGCTTCACAGCTTCTTCGAATGATGAAGGCTCATTTTGAATTATAGTGCTCATGGCGGTCAAATATTGTTGATACTTGTTTGGCTTCTTGCTTTCACAAAAAGTCCCCCTTGGTGCAATGTGTCTCTCGGCATCTTCGAGAGTCTCCCTAAGCCATGAAGGTCTCCTTTTGGAGGAGGAGGGTTCATGAGGAGGAGGATCAACAGGATCCATAGGTTTATCAACATCAGGCATCGTTTCATCTTCTTTTGCACCCTGATTTCTAGTGTCAGCTTCTTTGTCCTTCCTTAGGATGGGAAGGTTGTTGATCTTCCTAAGGGCCGTATCTTCGTCGAAAGTGACTTCATGACTTATCTCAACTTCCTGTTTACCAGCCACATAAATTCTATAACCCTTAAGAATTTTCACTATAGCGCACAAAGATTCCTTTCTTCCCAGATGCACCCAATTTGCTTCTTTTCTCTTTTGGCACATGAAAATATATGGGACTTCCAAAAATTCTAAAATGAGAGACATCAGGTTTCTTACCATTGAACATTTCTTCGAGAGTATTGGAGTCCAATGCTTGATGAGGGCATCGGTTTTGAACATACACTGCGATATTTGCAGCTTCAACCCATAGGAACTTCGAAAGGCCTTGATCATGAAGCATGGCACAGACTGCTTCTACAATAGAGCGATTCTTCCTTTCAGCCATACCATTCTGCTCAGGAGTGTATGGCGTTGTAGTCTCCCTCTTAATGCCAACTTCTCTACAATAATCTTGGAATTCATTGGATTCGTACTCGGTTCCATTATCAATCCTCAATATCTTGATTTTCTTTTCGGATTGGTTTTCGATGAAGGCTTTGAAGTGTCGGAGCCAGGTGAACACTTCATCCTTCTTCAAGAAGTAGATCTAGGTCTTGCAAGAATAATCATCTGTAAAGGTGAGATAATATAAGTATCCTCCCAAAGAGTTTATGTGCATCATATCGGATATGTCGGAGTGGATCAATTGCAATATATTTGTGGTCTTGCTATTACTTGAGGGGAATGGTCCCCTTGTAAGTTTTCCTTCGGCACATCCCGGACATACACCTTCATGCTCTACTTTGAACTCGGGCATACCTGTCACCATCCGTCTGACATCGGGTAGGGCCTTATAATGAAAATGGGCATATCTCCGGTGCCATAGTTCAGATTGTGGAGATGTGTCGCAAAACATGGCTCCTAATGGACTTCCTCCAACTTGATACAAAGTGTCAACCCTGAACCCAAGAGTAAAAGCATCTTTAAAATTTCTTTTCCAAACACGTACCTTTCCGTCAATGAATGCCACCTTGAACAATTTGTCCTCCATGGCTGAAATGGACACTAGGTTTTTCTTGAGATCAGGTACATATAGTACTTCTTGCAAATGAATAGTGTTACCTTGATTCAATTGAAGGGTAACATTCCCTACTCCCTTCACGAGATAGGTGGCATCGTCTCCAAGGATGATCTCCAAGTTTGTCTCCTTTTCTATCAGATTAGAGAGGGCTTCCTTGTATCCGGTGAAGTGCCTTGAGGCACCACTATCAATCAACCAATTTCCCAAAGTGTCCAGAGGAGAGGCAGTGGAGAGGGCCGATATAAGATAGTACTCTTTTTGCTTATTGTTAACAACATTTGATTCTTCATACCTGGAGTTCCTTGATTTCTTGGAGGGTCGACCATTTCCTTGATGTCTCGCATTCCTTTTTCCTTTGCCATTGGACCTGCCATTCCTTTGATCGTTGTTGTTGAAGTTGCCCTTGGAATGATTGTGATCATCATCATGCGATGTGTCCCTTCTATTTGTACACTCCCTTGCATAGTGGCCAAACTTATTGCAAATAATGCACCTGCCCTTCCTTCCTCCCTTAGATCCAGGCTTTCCATGGAAATGACCTTTAGACCTTGCATTATTTCTCCTTTTGGCATGAGCGGATAATGCAGTGGGGTTGTTTTTATTAGAAGACATTTCTTGCTCCACCATTCTTGTTCTTCTTGATTGCATCTCGACATCAATTCTTCAAACCTTGGAATTCGATCATTGTTGAGGACAGTGATTCTAAATACATGCCACTGAGGTGGGAGTCCTCCAAGGGTGGTGAGAGTAAGCTCACTGTCAAGAATGACCTCTCCAATCGAGAGTAGATCATTCTTGATCTCAGTAATCCTCACGAAATAGGATTGAATATCCTCGTCCTTGCCCTTCTTAATATCCTTCAACTTATTCTTGAGAAATAGAATTTGATAGCATTACTAACCTTGAACATGCCGACCAACCTGTCGTAGATCTCCTTGGAGGTCTTCAATTTAGAGATGTAGACTACCAGATGCTTGTCAATGGAATCCCTGAAAATATTCTTTGCTTTGGCTTCAGCCTTATTGTACTTGGTCTTCACAGCAGCCGGTGCATTTGAGGGAGGTTCAAGGATTTTACCCTACAAATTGTCCATCACTTATTTTTCTTCCAAAGTCAAATCAAGAGACATCTTCCATCTATGATAGTCATATTTATCATGGAGCTTGTCTTCAGTCGGGAAGTAGGATGAGGAACCCATTGAACCTTTTGCCATTGTGTTTGGTGGTTGCTCTTTAACTCTTGCTTGGGATTTGTCTTCACCTCACCTCTGATACTAGGTTAATTTTAGGCAACAATGGTATGTTCTATGCTTTAGAGCAATTACTTCAATTTCTTTATTAGCCCAATATCAATATTCAGATTAGCAATCACATCAACATGATAGTAAAATGCAGATAAAACATAAACATAAACAACAGAAGACAAGCCAAGGCAAGAGGATGCAAGATGTGGCATCAGCCAGGGACAAACCCCAATGTGGGGAAACCCTTGATCAAATCTTCTTTTAATCTTCAAAAGTTAAGCAGAGTGAGATAGTACAATTTAAAAATCTGATAATTTATAACAACAACAAAAGAGCCCTAACCAAAAAAGTCAACGCTGGTCAACAGGGCAGATTTGACCCTTAACAAATCGGTCAACTTCAATCAACTTTGGCCTCCAAACAACAAAATAAAACAATCCTCAAAACAATGAAATTCAACCTAGTCAAAGTCTGGTGAAACAGCCCACCTGCGGTCAACCCTAGTTGCAGTCAACGTTTAGTCTCTATTTCTGTGCCTAGAAATGCTACTTGCCCAAACAAAGATAGCCCTCACAAAAATGCAGTCAAAGGAGGTCAACGCATGTTGGTCAATGCTTGGTCAAACTGGCCAGGAATTCGGTCTCCTGAAATTTTGGACGTGTACAGAGAGAGGCCCAAAAACCCGTACCCAATCAATGAGGGGAGAGAGAGAAGTGTGAAGATGAGTGTGTCCAAATGAGGCTAAGTCACCTTCTATTTATATGCAACGTTGAGGATGAATAGATGTGACTGTTGGGCTTTTGAGTCTACATAAGTTTGCTGGCCGACCTTGACAATTTGACCATAATCAAAATAAATTCATAACTTCATTTGTACGTGTCAGAATCGAATGATCTTTAGATCAATCCTACATCTCTCGGAGAGAGGAATTCAAGCAAAATATCAACTGTCATAAATAAGATGACCCATGTGGAGTTTGGCCCTAGTTGCCAATTTTAACATTAATGCCCTATGCATTTGACATGAAAGTAGTGACCATGGGTTGAGTTGGATAATGGATCATGATGCTTTAAATTTATGCCTTTTGGCCTGTTTCACCTTGGTAATCATCACCATATCCAAGATAAGTGTCGTCACTCTTGGGAAGCATTGTACTACCAGGGTGCTTTGAGAGGTGTAGTGTGTCCATGCCCTAACCCATACTTCACATTCTCCATCCTTCCTGATTTTGTGGTCCCCCCCTTTTGGGTTGGTTGTCATATGTCAGACATATAGGTTCATTCTTAATAATTCCATGAGAAGAAGGAGAGATGAAAACTCAAACATGCAGCTATATATATATAACGAAAGAGCAAAATGAAAACTCAAAATACAAAGCATAAAAAAGAAAGCAAAGTCGAGAACCAAAGAAAACAAAGCATGAGCAATGCCTTCTTGCTATGAGGCCATCAACCCCTATTGCTATGCAATGAATGCATATCTAAAAAGGGAAAAATGACCTAAAACAAAAGTCAAAAGCCAAAAGGGGTTAAACGAATAAAAAAGGAAAAAACGGGTTTGGAAAGACACAACAAGGAAAGGGCAACTCATTCCATAAGTGCTATCTCATGTAAGGGCACTCATTTGGATGAATATCTTACCTAACCTCACATGACTATGCAACACATCTCATGAAGTTAAATCCCAGACCATACCATCTATCATTACACATGCTCCTTAATGGTTTTATTGGGAAGTACTTCACTTCTTGGGTATTGGCACATCTAATAGGGGTTAATGATGATTCTCCCATACCTATACTAGGAAAATCATATGAATTCGATGAGTTGTTGCGAAGTTTGAAGATGATGCTTAATGTGATCTACCTAGTTACATTTACATTTGACATGACTCATTTTTTATGTCGTATTTTACTTTTATACATTTATACATGCCTTCAAATCGATGACGACATTGGGAAACTTTACCCCTCTTGAATGATGTACTTTACATGACTATGACTTGCACTGAGCCTCGGTCCTTTGGAGGACATTGGGGGGTTACTTGCATACTTAGAGGAGGCCACCCACCCTTTTTGAGAGTTCATTCCACTTATTGGAGAGGATGTTGGTCTTTTGGATGACATGGCACCTTCATGATGGGACATTGTACCTTTTGGAGATGAAATATCACTTAGATGATGAAATGTTGTACCCTTTGGAGGGAGTGTTTCACTCTGGAATCCTTGCACATCAATTTTGAGTGAGCCATTCACTCTTGGAGACCACGTAACCTTTATCATGCATTTTTGGGGGACGACTTGACACTTAAGCATTTTTACTTCATTTTGGGAGCACCATAGGGGGTCTTTTGACTCATCCACTCTTGTATCATGGATGTTTTATGTCTTGTGACCTTATCTCTAGGGTTTGTGAAGATATAAAGGCATTTTTTTCTTAGGGATTTTTCCAGGAAAATACTATTATTCTAATGTGAATAATGCTAGATCTCTCATCTAAATAAGAGAAACACTTCTCATTTGTAACTCGTTTTGCTAGAACTTGTAGAGAACAACTACTTGTCTACTTCTACTTCTTTTCTTCTATATTGAGAATGGATGGATAGCTCCAACAACTACTTGAGGAGATGTTTTGTGGATGGCTTTACAACTTTATGAATGCTCATGGGGTTTGTGGATGAAAATGATTTCTTATGTAAGTGGTCTCACTTAATCTTGTTAGACTTTGTTTATGGATGTTAATTTTCCACTGTTCTATGCTGTTACAATCACTTTAGCCCATTCTTATCTTCAATTAGCAATCAAATTTAATCTTCCAATGATAAATAGTAATTATAGATAGAACAGTAAATGCAATGACAGTAGAAGACAATCAAGAGAAATAACAAGAGACACCAAATTGGTAAAAGACCAGGGAAAAACCCCACAAGGGGGAAAACCCTTTCAAATTCTTCTTCTTATTAGATTGTCATAAAATGTTTAGCAGAGAGAGTACAATGATTCAATTCACCATCCAAGAGTCAAAGGTCAATAACTTTGACTTTCCAACAACCAATATCCAAAACTTCAAGAGATGAACCCAAAAGTCAAATATGGTCAAACTATCAAATATGGTCAAAGTCAACAACAATCAATAGCAGCAAATGATGCCCTAACTAATCATAAGTCAATGGTCAAACAACCTTCGAAACAACTCGGTCAAAGGTTAAAATACTCAACTTCCTTTGTTGGTCAAAATGAAGTCAAAACAATCCCAAAATTTACAGTCAAACTTGGTCAACAGAGAGAGAAAGTCTGCGGTTAGATCTAAAGTCAAAGTCTGCAGTCAACTGTAGTTAAAGTGCCATGAACACCTCGATCTTTGTGCCAAAGAATTCGGCCTCCAAAAACAATCCAAGATGCTAAGTCAAACCAATTCAAACTATGCCTAATCCCCCAAAAGTCAATGCTAGTCAAACGCTGAAGCGTGACATATTTTCGACCCTCCTGAAATCTCTCTCCTACTCGCACGTGTGAGAAGATGACTTGCAATTTCAGATTGTACGAACCTCCAAAGAGAAGAAGAAGATGTGTGATGTGATGCTCCAAATGAGGTTGACTTGACTTGTATTTATATGTGATTTTGGAGACCCAATTTGTCCCTTAGGCCGACGTGAACTTTTGTGCACTTTTGGGTTTTCACATTAGAAATATATTTTTCCTTGACCAAATTAAATTCTTCCAAGGGCAAAGAGGGTCTTCTCTAAATGAGGAAGGTTGTCTAAAGAAGGGAGTTTGTCCTTGAGTTGCCAAATTAACACTCCCTCTCAGCTAGGTAGAAATTTCCGACACAAACCTGTGATCACCACACCTTATAGGCACCCAGAGAAATTCAAGGACTAGATAGAGAAGGCCATCAAAGAACTTCTAGCTATGGGCCACATCAGACCTAATGCAAGCCCATTTGCTTCTTCGATAGTTTTGGTGAAGAAGAAGGATGGCACATGGAGGATGTGCACTAACTACCGAGCATTGAACAAAAAGACAATCAAAAACAGGTATCCTATTCCTAGGATTGACGAACTACTATATGAATTGTATTGAGTGGTATATTTCTCAAAGATTGATCTGCAGTCAGGATATCATTAGATCCGAGTCTGGGAGCAGGATGTGCATAAGACGACTTTTCAATTAGAAGGCGAACACCATCATGACAATATCCTCTTCTTCTATTAATCTTCCATTTTAGCCCAATAAAATTCATGCATGTGTTTTTCAACCATGATTGCATCACTCCCATTGAATTTGGGTAACCATTCCTCATATTTATTAGGCAGCTTATATGGGGCGTCAGGAAACCCACTCACGTCCAATGGTTTGAATGTAGCACTAAGCCAGGGCTTGGCCATTGTGTTAGAGGTAGAGGAACTACCAAAGAGGTTCCTAACTACAGGGGGAGGGGAAGCTACAGGGGAAGTTGAGGAGGTAGTAGTCTTATGATTATTTCTTCTCTTTCTTAGAGCTATGGCTTCTTCAAACGAAGTATCAGGGGAAATGGAAGGGGATTCGGATTTTAGAGTTGTTGGATGAGAATCTATGTTGTAGTCTTTAGGCTATTCTAATCAAAATTTTACTGAAGCTTAGACTTTGGATTACAAGGAGGTTGACTTAACTCCTTCCTGGCAATAGCGCCAAAGACGCTGTCATAAAATGTACCAGGATTGGTGCAACATCTCACTGGGCGAGGGGCTAGACCTTATGGCAACAATGAGGAAGGGTTGCTACTATCACCTCAACAACCTTCAACTTGCTCTTTAATGGGATTTCAACCACAAGGGAGTCTTCCGAATATCACCTATAATATATTCTAATAATAGGGCTCAAGGTGATTTATTTTTGAAGGTCTAAGGATGGATAGAGTGCTTGGCAAGGCCAAAGATGACAAAGGTATTCAAAGCTAAGATTCAAGCACTCTAAGGTTAGACCAATAAGAGGGCTGCTATAAGTTAGGGTTTGAATGATCTTCAATATTAGGGCATGCAATGGCATATAGTAGCCTAAGAAAAACCCTCCAAATGATCTTCAACAAGAAAGGAGCAAGGGTTTCAAATAGAGACTAGGGTTGAACTAAAGCAAATAGATTTAAGGCTGTTAGATGTGCATAGATAGTAAGAAAAGAGGTGACATCAGCCCTTGTAGGGCATGTAAGGCAATCTACAATGCTAGATTTTGCTTGTGTATGATGTATAGAGATTAACCAGTGTTCCACGGGGACGCGTCCCCCAGGGTCGGGTGCGCGCACCCCTCGCACCCCACGCACCCGGGACAGGGAGTCTCTTGGGGGTGCGTTTCCCCACGCACCCGTTTTGGGGAGTCTTGGGGAGACGCAAGGGGGTGCATTTCCCCAGTGTGGGAGTCTAGACTCCCCAAGACTCCCCAAAAAGGGTGCTTCTGGGCGTCCCCCTTCAGTGTGGGAGTCTAGATTCCCCAAAAAGGGTGCGCCTGGGCGTCCCCCTTTAAATTTGTCTAATAAGACTTAAAAATTAAATATTAAAAATCAAAAATTCAAAAATCAAAACCATTAATTTTTTTTTTTTAACTAAAATTAAAACTAAATAACTAAAACTTAAAAGTCTAAGCTGAGGGACGGTGAGCTGAGTCATTGCCGTTGAGAGACACTGAGCCGAGACAGCGTGTTGCGTCCCCTTGCAGGCTTGCTATTGGCAGTTGCTCCAGCTGCTGTTGTTTAAAATTTTGACCACGACTTTCAAGTTTCAGCCGCAGCCCAGCATCCTCGGACCTCCTGAGTCCTTTGCCGTCAACCCTCTATCCCTGACGCTGTGCGGCTCTACCTCCAGGTAGACATTAAAGCTTGAACCCTCTATCCCTGACGCTGTGCGGCTCTACCTCCAGGTAGACATTAAAGCTTGAACCCTCTATCCCTGACGCTGTGCGGCTCTACCTCCAGGTAGACATTAAAGCTTGAAATCTGAACTGTTTTAATGTTGTAGTTTAAAAAAAATAAATGTTGTAACAGTGAACATACAGCCTGCGGCCCTGCTGTAATTTTTAAAATTTTTAATTTTTTTTTTAAATTTGATATCATTTGTTTAAACTATAATTATAATGTTTTAAATTTTAATAATTTTTAAATATAAATTTTAATGAAAACTTCAAAATGCTTCAAAACACAGTCACTTGAATTTAATTTTTATTTTTTGCTTATGTTTTTGTTTTTAAATTTTAATAATTTAAATTTAATTCTACTATATTTGCATTGTAAATTTTAATTTACATGATGAATTTTTTTTTTTTAAACTCTTCCTGCAGGGCAGAAAAACAAAAAAAAAATGCAAAATAAATTAAAACAGTGACACAACAAGCTGCAAGCCTGCAAGTGTAAAATCGTTGATTACAACATGAGCATTATTTGAATATTTTATTATTGATTTTTATTTTTGTTTTTCGAATCTCATGGTATGTATGAATAATAATTAATTCAATAATGAGACTTGTCACTTGAGTATGTCATATGAATGATGTATGTATCAAAATGAATGATGAGGATGGATCAATGATTCAAATTTCAATTGTCTACTTAATATTTATATGCTTTCATCATTGAACAGTGAACAATGAATATGAACTTGAATTTTATATATATATATATATATATATATATATATATATATACCTCGACGACTCCCTGCACCCCCGAAATTTCCCTAAAATTTGAGGGTACTCCCACACGTCCCCCCTGTGCGTCTCCCCGCACGGGAGTCTTGGTGGAACATTGAGATTAACCAATTTTAAGTAATAAAACCACAACTTTACATATAAATCGACTCCTAAACCCTAGCGGCTACCCTAGCCATCTAGGAGAGAAATTTAGAGGGGTTTTTATTTAGTTTTGGGGTGATGAACACACTTTTGGACCAACGCCTTATCCTACAAGGGGTAATGAAGTCTTAATGGCACAAAATAGCAAGGAAGGACAATGATGGAGTAAGGGGGGATGCTCTAGGGCATCCACTTCTAAAACCCTAATTATTATTCTTGTGAGGGGAGAAATTAATTATAAGGCCTGCACATAAAGAATTTCATTATAGGCTTTGAAGAAGACAATCTTACATGCAATTATGAAGCAAAGTCTCAATAATGATAAGCATTTAGTCGTGGAACAAGAGAAAGGCCACTTTAAACATGAAAGCATTCAAAATATCAATGATAAACAATAAACTTACAAAATCTTCCGCAAGAGCACTTCTTCAAATCCAAGAATAATGTCTTGAAGCAAAAATCTTTTCCAATACCAAGTCACATCTAGAAAATATCACATTATGCCCAAATAGCAAAAAAGGGACAACTCTGCACACACCCTAGAAGAGGCAGAATTACATGTGTGCGATGGTCAAAGGAGAAATGAGGGGGAGGCTCTATTTATGTAAGCCTTCTTCCTCTCATTTTACAAATAAAACAACTAAGAAGCTCTATTGACAAGTTCAATTTAAGTGTTCTAGAAAAAAATGTTACAAGCCAAACTCATAGCTCAAAAACATAAAAAATATGCAATAAAATCCCATGCGTGGGAATAAATGCTTGAAATCATGATGTCACCCTCAAAATGAGCACAACAAGACACTAAAATGTGAGATGAGGGCTAATGAGTGCTCCATACTCCAGTATGTGTCTCAAGGATCATGTGCAAGCCATCCAAGTTCACTCCATGCCAACATGTCATGTCTGAGGTGCCCTACATCACCCTCAAAGCAGGAAAGGGGGTGGCATGGAACTAAATAGCTTAAGCGTTGGGGCTACAAGGTGATGTACAATCCCTTCCTTGTCATCTCAAACGTGATTGCCATCATCTAAGTTCTGAATCGAGTGATGCCCATGAAACAATGTCAAGGCCAGCCCGGGGGCATCTTGGGTCCACTGGGCACATCGCCAATATCTGCAACACCAAGCTTCACGAACTCAACGTTTCAGCGTTTGGGGGTACTTTGAGTCGTCAAGCATCACATGAAGTCATTAAGTAGCCCAACACTCTGCTTTGGGTAGGGAATGCTATATCATCAAAATCAATCTCTGTCTCTGCACTAGATAGTATGCCCTCTGCTTCTTTGCTAAAGAGGTGGGGCAATCACCTCAAGAGGCCTCTATTGTTGTGATGTGAAACACCTGACAAAACCTCCTCAAGATCAAGTGTAAATCAACAATCATTAGGTGATAATAACCATGTATGCATCATAGTGGACCATAATTAATGTTAAGGGCACAACCAATACTTCACACAAAGATCACCTTCAAATATGTAACTAGACGAACTTCCCTCTCTTATGTTTAGTGATGGCAAGTTGCATATCCCTATTAGATGTTTCCAACCCCCAAGGGGAAATGACAAGTCCTGGGTTAACTCGTCAACCCATAGGTGCATGTGTAGATGGTGGTAATGAAGTGGGCATGGCTTTAGGGCAAGGTGCCATAACCAAGTGATCAGCTAATGGTGGTCCACCATCTTGAGTGTAGATGTAATGAGGGAGAAATCGTGGAGGCATGAGTTACCCCTTTCCACGTCCCACTTTTTCTACCCCTCTAGTGCGCTTTATACTTCTTTATGATAATGCTTTGATATGGGTGAATAACTCAGGAGCTCGAGCTTGCATTTGAGAGGTTTAGCATTTATTACCCTTTAATGATGAAGCAGTTTATCGCTCATCAAGGTTGGGACAGTACAAGGTTCCTTTTTATGAATGGAGCATCAAGTGCTTTAGGAACTGGGTGATGGCTAATGAGAGAGATAAAGCTCAAGCTAGGCTTTTGCCCACGTGCTAATTTCTCTCCCAACCTTCTTTTGCATTCTATCTTTTTCTTTCATTTTGGCTTTTCTTTGTTTTTATCTTTCTTTTGGCTGCATCAACGTCCCAAGGAAAATTTTTCCAGCCCAGAATCAATGATGAGGATGAGAAGGTGCCAATCCCCATGACCAATGACCACAATCTTGCAGAATGGATATGGAATAGAGGGAATGTTGGAAAGTGGTATGGAATATCATGGGCACACTACTTCAATCGAAGCCTCCCCAGTAGTGCCCTTTTAACCCTAAGGCCTTAGAGGATGTACCACTGGACTAGGATCAAAGACTAACCTCCCAGGTGAAGTGAGGGAACAAGAATATAGTCAACGATTGGTCAATCATTGGGATCACCCTTAGATTCATATTAGTATGCGCGAAAACCTCAAGTAAAAGCACATGATTACAAAATAGTTGAAGTACTTTCCAATGGATGACCCACCTACCTTTGAGAAGGAATGCTAGATGGGAGAAATAAATCTAACTATAGCAATATGTAGAGGGCCTATGGCATCATGTCATGTGCTAATCAATAGGGTTGTTGGTTGTCCAAGAAGGACAAAAAATTCTCCTATGGGTTACTCGCTTTTTTGTTGGTAATAGGGCCAACATTTGCTTGAGCTAAAGTGCCAAGGTGGATAAAAAGTGTCAAGAAGGGCCAACCTATAATGTTGGTACTTGTTGAATTTTGTAGCTATGGTTGGTAATCATAATTTATATTTTAGCCCTTGTAATGTATAAAGAATTTGTAAGACATGTTCTTCATGCCATTTTGATTATTTAAATGTTGAAACAATTATTATAAGACATGTTCTTCATGTCATTTTGATTATTTAACCGTTGAAAGCAGTGTTGAAAATATCGGTATCGGCAAAATACGACGAGGGTACAGAAAACATCTTATTGGCAATATCGGAAAATATCGACAAGCGTAAAAAATGCATAATATATTCATTTTTTTTTTACCAGATTTTTAAACATATAAAGCAATAACAACATGAAATAAACACATTCGCACATAAATATGAAGAAAGCACTGATATATATATGATGTCAAATAGAAATGATACATCAAAGGCGATACCAAATCTTGCTGATCCCTGATAATTGTCCATTCAAGGACTCAAATGTGGAGAACCAATACAAAATAACATCACATATATAAAAGTATCTCATCATCATGAGTTATATGTAGCAAAACAAATAAAACTAGCAGCTATCTATCTGAAATCACTGCCCTCTCCCCCTTTTACAGGAAAACATGATGGGTTGTTTGCCAGGCCTGCCCCTAGTAGTAGAAGGCCTTGGGCCTGCCTCTGCACCTAATGTCAAATAATGAATGCTAGGTATGGAGCTGTGCTGTCCTATATCTATAGCAGATGGTGTTGATGCTGATGCTCCCGCAGTGTCCTCCTCCTCCTCCTCCGACTCCGAGTGCTGCTCCTGCTCTGAGTCCTCCTCCTCTTACTGCCCCTGTTCTAATGGATCATTTGGCTCTAACCATGAAGGTGACTCCTCCAAAATGGGCTCCTTAGACTCCACCCTACACTGTGACAATACATCAATATTGTCTAAGGAAACGACATCTGGATCCATTGGTGCTTCTATTTGCCTCACTCGAAGTTGGATGTTGTAATGCACATACACTAAATCATTGAGGCGTGCGAACTCCAACCTGTAAGAGTGTCAAGAAAACTAATGAGTCTTGACTCATGACTCTTGACACTTGAAGGTCATAAATTAAAAATTAAAAATTACAATAAGTGTAATTGCTCAAGTGAAGGCTGGAGCTCAAAGTTATATTTGTTGTGTTTTCTTGCATGTATTTTCTCAAATACACTCCAATTGCGCTCACACCCTAAAGAGCTACATGTTTGACTCAAGATTCTTATGGCTAATTTATGCAAATTTGGTGCCCTTGCACCATAGCTTCGCCACCAAATATCTACAACAAAATAAAGAAATAAAAAATTCAAAAACTTAAAACAGAATTAAACTTTCAAATAAAAGTTACATAATTGAATTTAAAAAAATAGAATTATAAGTAAGGAAATTCTAAATTGAAAATTCTAATTTCTAATGAGTGATGACTTGTCACTTACGTGGCATGAAGAGGGTCCTTTCCCTAATAGCATCATCAAAGCCAAATAGGCCAACACAATCCCGATAAAACTGTATCTTGCGATTGATTTTGCTACGAAGCTTAGGATCGGGTACCATCCTTTGAACACAGGAATGGAGCCCTTCCATCACCTCGCCATCAAAATCAAAGCCGCATTTGTATGAAAATGTGGGGTTGAGGAAGAGTGCTGCTGCATGAATGGGTCGATGAAGCATCCCTGTCCACCGATTATCAATCACATCCCATAACATCATATGCCTATCAAGGCCATCAAAACCCTTGTCTGCATAATAAGAACGAATGGCCTCCTTGGCTCTATCCATGGCCTCATACAAATAAGCCATTGCAGACTTCTCCCCATCTACCAATTTGAGAACCTTTACTATAGGTTCACTAACTGAGCATGCTTCTTCTACTCCACGCCAAAACGTCTCAGAGTACACCATTTTTGCAATGGCTTTCCCGTCTTGTCTCCTGCTGTATCTACAATTACGCCAGTCATCAAACACAAACATTTGCTTCAACTCGAACTGACATTGAAGCAAAGACTGAAGAGTAATAAAGTTTGTGGCAAAACGTGTGATCGCATGACGCTGCAACTCCTTGTTTCTAGTGAACCTCCTCATGAGGTTAAGAACAAAAGCATGGTTATAAATAAACTTGGGGATGCTCTTAGCCATATCAACCACCTCCTTGATGAAGGAGAGTTTCCCCATATCCTCAAGCAGCAAATCGAGACAATGTGCTGCAAACGGAGTCCAGAATAATGTGCGATGCCTCTCCATAAGCATCTTGCCGGCAGACACATAATTAGCTGCATTGTCTGGTATGACTTGCACCACATTCTGCACAAAAATCTTCTGAATGAACGCATCTAACAACTCACATATCGTTGCTGCATCTTTGATATGTTCTGATGCATCCACTGATTTAATAAACATGGTACCTTTAGGACAATGTACTAAGAAATTTAGAAGGGTCCTACCCTTCCTATCTGTCCAACCATCAGACATCACTGTGCATGCAGTAACTTCCCATTTTTTTTCAACTCCGCCAATCTAGAGTTGATGTCCAGCTTTTTTGCTTGAAGAATTGGCCCCCGCAACTCCTCATATGTAGCACTTTTGTACCCTGGGCCCACAACAACAATAACATCACACATTGGCCGCCAAAATGGATTGGTTTTGGTGATGCTGAGAGGTAAATCGCTCCAGAAAAGACACCTCTCCATGACTCTATCTGCTTCTTGCTTCTCCTTTTTTTTTAACAAGTGATTTTATGCCAGGTTGTGATCCATGTCTTGTTCGTGGAACAAAAAATGATGACCTCGTACTAGCAGTAGCAGGTGATGTTGTGGAGCCCCTCCGACTACCCTCAGCATCAAAATCAGGAGAATATATCTCGACAGATCTACCTGCACGTTCAGCCTTGTTTCTTTCTGTCTCTTCCTTCTTTCTGTCTTTTTCATGAATTGCCTCAAGAGCTTTTTGTATAAGCTTCGGACTAGAAACTGTACAAATCCCAACATCATGTCCAGTGAGTCTAGCCAGATGGTGTTTCAATCATGTAACCCCTCTTGTCATCCTGGTCCCACACAATTTGCATGTAAGATATGCTCGATTTGTCCCACCATCAGGCTCCCCATACTCCCAAAATGGGTCCAAGGCTTTTGGCATATTTGAATTTTGTAGTGAGCTAACTCAAACCCAGGGCACCAAAAAAATTTGGAATTAATAAGTAATAACCACCTCATTTTACAATTTTTTTTTTTGCTACATTATTTGCAATGTGAATTCAATGAAAAACCATAAATGACAATAAGAGGGTGCATTTGAAAGTTAAAAAAAAATGGAGTTTGCTGTCCAAATATGGAGAAAACCCTTGCATTTGCTCATGGGCATGAAAATCATAGCAAATGGAAAAAAAACAAGCAAAATGTTTGTAGGCAAATAGGCAAGCAAGAATAATCCTAAAACTATAAAAAAATTCATTAACATAGGGGTTTATTTGAACATACCTGTTAATGGAAGAAATGAAATTGTCTCACTGTTCTTCAATCTTAGATCAACAAAATCTTCGTTGTTGGTGACGATAATGGCTATGCAACACTCAAATCCTCCTTGGTAGCAAGCACGTAGCTCTTCCCTTCCTTCTCTAGCAATCAGAAATAAAAATGAATGAAAAAAAACAAAATCGGCCTTTTCTAGCGGCGGCGACAATTTTTTTTTGTGCCTGGGCGATGTTTTGTGTCGTAGCGTGATATTTTCCCGAGATATCGCCGATATTTCGGAAATATCACGATATTTGTGGGGAGACAAAATATCGCGATATTTGCGAATATCAGCGATATCTCGGCGATATTGTCAACACTGGTTGAAAAAATTATTATAAGACATGTTCTTCATGTCGAATTTAAAAGAGAAAATTTTGAAATTTGAATTTTGAATTTTTGGCTCCAAAATAGTCAAGTCGGCCCTCCCTCAAGTCAAGTCGGCTCCAATGAAGAGACACCTATTCACGAAGGCAGAACACTATATAAAGGCATTCAACCTCCTCCACAAAGGCACCATTCGATCTCACATAAGAAAACATGAGAAAGACGATATTACAACTAGAAGTATCTTTGTAGATTCCATCAAAGATCATCTGATCCCATATATTGTAAATCTTGACTCCTCAAAGAAAATGTTTGATGCCCTAACTGGTTTGTACACTATCAACAATATTGGTCAAACAATGAGTTTAAAGAATGAGCTTTGTGATATTAGAATGACAAGGAATGATACTATAGCCTCATATTTCATGAGGATTTCTCAGTTGAGAGATCAACTTCAAGCAATTGATGCAATCATCCCTGAAAAGGAAATAGTGACTACAACTCTTAATGGCCTACCTGAATCATGGGACTCATTTGCAGCAGGAATATGTGCAAGAAAAGATGTTCCAAAGTTTGATGAACTATGGACTGCGTGTACTCAAGAAGAATCAAGACTCATATCAAGATGAAAGATTCAAAGAAGGGGACTCTCTAGCATATGCAACACGTTTCAAGAAGCGTGGAGGAAGAAAGAAGTTTGGCTTTCAAAGAAGAATTGGACGAAGAAGTAATGAAGAAAGAAGACTTGAAGAAAGAAGATGCTCTCCTCAAGGAAAGAGAGATATGTGAAAATTTCAGTGCTACCAATGTTACAAATTTGGTCACTTTAGACACGATTGTCCTAAAAGATCGAATGATATAAAGACAAAAGGAAAGTAGGATGCCTTTGCAGTAGATTTTGAAGAACTTCTAGAAAGACCTAAGAACGAAAATCCACGTAATATTTTTTTTTCTATTTCTCTACTCTTACTAGTTTTGTTGCAGATAGTGAAGACTTGTGGCTAGTAGATAGTGGTGCCTCAAGGCACATGATGGGAAATCGAGACAATCTCACAAGTCTTATGGAAAGAAGATTATCACAAAAGGTAGAACTTGGAGACAACAACAATTATGCAGTCAAAGGCATTGGGAAGACATCCATTAAGCTTGAATCAGGTGATAGTGTTCATCTTAGCAACATATTATATCTACCAGGTTTGAAGAAGAATTTCGTTTCTATTTCATGACTAGAAGATAAAGGAGATAAAATAGCATTTGTTGATGGCACAGTTCTTGTTTGGCCCAAAGGCTCTAGTATAGATTCTGCTAGGGTAATTGGAATTTGTGAAGGAAAGTTGTAGAAACTTTTGAAACAACCTACTCAAGCACTTGTACATAATGATATTAATCCGTGTGAGCTTTGGCATAGAAGATATGCTCACCTTCACTATAAATCTTTGCCAGCCTTAAAGCAGATGGTTTCAGGTGTTCCAAATTTGTAGGAAGAACATGAAGGTGTATGTAAAAGATGTGCACTTGGGAAGAATGTAAAGAAGCCTTTTCCAAGCAACGAAAGTAGATCCAAGGAAATCTTAGATCTAATTCATTCTGATGTATGTGGTCTGATGCTAGTGAAATCTCTTGGAGGCTCTTTGTATTATGTAATCTTTATTGATGATTTTTCTGGGAAGACATGGATCTACTTTATGAAGACGAAAGATGAAGTTTTTGACAAGTTCCAAGAATTTAAGGCCGAGGTTGAAAACTTGAAGGGAAAGAAGATCAAGAACTTGAGATTTGATAATGGAGGAGAAGATACCTCCAAGGAGCTCGTTTCCTTTTGTAATGAAACTAGGATTAAGAGGGAGCTAATAGTCCTTACAATCCACAACATAATAAAATTGCTGAAAGAAAGAACAAAAGTATTGAAGAATCTGTTAAGGAAATGATGCACGATCAAGACCTGCCTATGTTTCTATGGAGTGGAGCATCCATGACAATTGTCTACATTCAAATTAGAAGTCCTTGTCAAATTTTGGAAGAGAAGACTCTTGAAGAAGCTTTCACTAGATAGAAACCTCGGGTTAGTCTTTTAAGAATATTTGGTTGTCCTGTTTATATTCATGTACTGAAAGATAAGAGAAGGAAGCTAGAGCCTTCAAGAAAGAAAGGAATATTTGTTGGATACAATGAGTCATCAAAGGCCTATAGAATCTATGTTCCAAGTCAAAGATAGGTTGAAGTTAGCAGAGATGTGACCTTTGATGAGAATGTGGCTTATTGGAAATCTAAGGAAGTTTCCATGGATTTTGATGGTGGCAAAGAATGTGAAGTTCCCAAGGAAGAAGTTATTGGCCCATCCAATATTGCAAAACTTCTCGAAGATCTTCAAGAAGAGCTAGAAAATCCTAGTGAACTGATGGATACGATTGTTGTTCTTGAAATAAAAAAGTCAACAACATGGCTTAGATCTACCTTGCAGGAAGCATAAGGACATGCAACACCTCGTGGCGCCTTCAGGGAAAGTAAGAAACCAAGGAGGCATTCTAGTTATGCAACTTTGATAACGAATCTCATTGATGTTGAACCTTCCACCTTTGAAGAAGCAACTAACCAACAAGTATGGAAGGATGCTATGTTAGAAGAATACCAATTGATTATGAAGAATGATGTATGGGAGATTGTGCTTAGACCTAAAGGAAAATCAGTGGTGTCGTCCAAATGAGTATACAAGATCAAGCATGTGGTGGGTGGTAGCATTGACAAATACAAGGCGAGATTCATGTCGAGAGGGTTCTCCCAGAAAGAGGGGGAAGATTATGATGAGACTTTTGCTCCAGCTACCAAGTACACTACCATTAGATCTATTGTTTTTGTTGCTTCTTCTATTGGTTGGAACTTACATCAAATGGATGTCAATGCTGCTTTTCTTAATGGCTTGATCGAGGAAGAAATGTACATAGAGCAACCTCAAGGATTTGAGGTTCATGGTAGAGAATCTCACGTTTGTAGGTTGAAGAAAGCCTTGTATGGACTTAAGCAAGCACCGAGAGCCTGGTATAAATGAATTGACAATGATCTAACAAGATTAGGTTTCTCCAAAAGCGAAGCTGATCTAAACCTATACTTCAAGGTCGAGAAGAATGAAAGTGATTCTATTATTGTATGTTGATGACTTATTTTTGACAAGTGTGGAGCATCTTATTATTCAAAGTAAGAGGGAGTTGGCCTCTAAATTTGATGTGAAGGATCTTGGTTTGATGCACTGCTATATGGGGCTAGAAGTATGGCAAAAGCTTGGTGAAATATTTTTTGGTCAAGGAAAATATATCATCAAGATCATGCAAAAGTTTGGAATGATGGATTGTGTTGATTTTTGGTAGCATCAGATGTGCTCTAGCCATGAAATTTGGTGGAGAGGCTAAGGCACATGAGATCTCCAAGACCTAGAAATCGTTTGGGGAAATTCCACCTGGATGGAGAGATATTAAAATAATTAATATTTTTAATGGGGTTCCTAGGTCTAAACTCAGGAAAATTAAAATATTAATGTGTATTGATATAAAATGGGTGAGAAAGTTCTAAATAACGAGGATCAACCCAAATCTAATCTTAGCTGTTGATTAGGGACTTAATCTCGGCCGTTGAATCGATAAGAGGAGGCTTGAGGGTCAGTTGGAGATACACCAAGTTGATCAGTCAATTCGATTTTCTGGGGTAGGGTTTGCTGAGAAATCGAGTTAATGATCTGTTGCAGCGAGGGGAAGTTCGACAGGAGGTCGAGAATACATATCAGAGATGCAAAGAAAGTGCCAAAGAGACAGCACAGACCCTAGGAAGGCTGACACAGAGGCAACAAGGGTTGCAGAGGCTGAAGAGGCCAGCGCAAAGGACGCAGAGGGCCAAGAGGCTGACGCAGGCAACATAGAGCGCTGCAGAGCTAACGCTGAGTTGAAGAGGCTGCGCTGAGGTGATTCCGTGGGCTAGACTGGGAGCTGATCAACTGACGCAGAGCCGTAGGAGGGTGACGCAGTTCCAAAAGATAGCTTGGAGCAGCTTTCACTGTCCAGCTAAGAAACAATAGAAGTTGTTGTAGGTCCAATCATCTGGTTGCTGATTAGCCGAAATATTCGTCTCTGGAGAGAGGTACTTTTGTCGAGGATAACCCCTGAAGGGTGAGCCATTTCTGGCACCCTAGTTGTATTCAGAAAACTGCATAATAATAAAACCCTCATAACTGCTGCACCGATTTTCCTGTATTGGGTTTTTCTGGGGACGATTGTCCAAAAATAACGGTGTCCCTTTGGTTGTCTCGATTTATTTTAGTCGCTGATCTGTATGTTTGTGAAGGCTGCAATTGTGTTTATTTCGATATTTATGCATATAAATAACTTGTTGATGTAAAGAACAAATAGGAGATATTAAACCAGATATTGCAATAGAGGTTTCTGATGTGTTAAATTCACAATTTTTCGCATGGTATCAGAGCGATTGTAGATAACAGGAAGACTGAAGACACCGACATAAGAAATCTAAAAAATTTGCAGCAGAAGCAGCTGTCCCGAGAGAGCGGTTCCAGAGTTGAAGCGGTAAGAGAAGAGGTGACACAGTGCTTAGAGGGTTATGCAGAAGTTCACGTAGAGCCTGCATCAACATTTTGAGCCAAGGGAAGGGCCAATGCAGAGGTAGAGAGAGGTAGAAGAGGCTCACGCAGAGCCACACCATCCTACTTAGCCAGGTAGGATTGACACAGTTGGCCGGAGGAGCAAATTTCAACCTTTGTCATGATTGCGCAGAGCCTGAAGGGCTCAGATTCTTTAGTGGTCGGGGCTAAGGGAGCTGTGCAGATTGTGATTTGAGGAGCTAGTGGGACATTGTTTTTGTCTGAGTAGAACAGTGTTAAAGGAGACTGAACCAAGGTAGAGGGAAGCACTACCTTGACAACTTTCTAGCCAAGAAATCTAGATTCAGGTTGCAGCGGCAAAGGAGGATTGGAGAAGAGTGATTCTACAGTTGACCGAAGGATTTGTAGGAGGGAAGTCAAGACTCAGAGGGAGTCTAAAGAAGAGGAGCATAGATGGTAGTGAACGAATTGAGGGATCATGATAGATTGGACGGGGCTTCCAATTTTGTCATCTAGAAGGCCAGGATCCTGGCAATCCTGGATAAACATCGCATCAAGGACTATGCCTTGAAAACTGTAGCTGTCCCAGTTGACCCAGCTGCTAATGAGAAGTATGAGGAGGCCGAGGCGAAGGCGAAATGCATGATCCTAGACGGGGTTAAAGATCATGTCATACCACATATTGCTGAGAAGAACACAGGAAGGGAGATGTGGGAGGCCCTAACCACCTTATACCATGGCTCTTCTGTGCAGCGGAAGGTGCTATTAGAGAATCAGCTGAGGTCATATCAGATGCAAAAAGGAGAGGGGATAGATCCATTCCTTCTTAGGTTGCAAGGAATTCACGACCATCTTACTTCTGTGGGGTCTACACCAGATCTAGAGTTTATGGTCAGGACTGCTCTGAATGCAGTCTTCGAGGACTGGGAGACCTTTGTCCAAAGCATCTTGGGCAAAGCCACTCTCCCTAGTTGGGAAGAGATGTGGGCAACTCTTTGACAGAAAGAGATCAAGAGGTTGACCAAGGCAGGGAGTAGTGGTAAGGGAGTTCGAGTCAAGAAAGAGGAGGAGGAGGATGCGGCTTTATCATCCGCAGGACAACAAGGGAAGAGGAAGAAGAAGGACATCTCCAAGGTCATGTGCATCAACTGTGGGGAGCTGGGACTTTATGCATCTCAGTGCCCCAGGAAGAAAGGCAAGGGAGAAGCTTCTGATTCAAAGGCAATGCCAGCTAAGGCGGAGAAGGATGTTGAGACTGATGACGATTGTGCCATGAGTGCTCATGCACCTCTAGAAAAGAGGTGGGTAGACATCGAGTTGTAGTCAGGAGGACTACATGCTAAGGGCAGGATCCTTGAGGTGCCCAAACTCTTGGATCACATTCGGCTACGGGAGCCCTTAACGACAGTAGCATGATGACAGGTGTTGGGTGGAGCAAAGTGTCGTGGAGCGGCAAGGTAGAGCTAGAGTGCAGAAGTTTGTAGCAGTGCAGTGGCAGCAGAGGGAGCATAGGATAGCAGTAGAGGCAGCTTCAGCGTCACGAGGCTTCCAGACTAACCAGGATGTCAGTATTTGGGGGAAGTCAGTTACTTACTTCTCGGTAACTAAGTTGCAGTGCAACAGTTAGCAGTGGCAGTGCTATGGGCAGCATGATGCAACATGTTGAGAGGGAGTTGCAGTGCAAATATAACAGCGGTAGTGGCAGTGTCATGGGCAATAGTACAAGAAGCAGCAGTGCAGGGAATGTGAGGCAGCAAGCCAAGCATCAGTACAGGTACCAATGCGGACGATCAATGTGATGTTTCTATGGTGAGGCATTACTAGAGCACATTCCTCGCTAAGAGGGAGTGTTGATTTTTGGTAGCATCGGATGTGCTCTAGCCATGAAATTTGGTGGAGAGGCTAAGGCACATAAGATCTCCAAGACACAGAAATCATTTGGGGAAATTCCATCCGGATGGAGAGATATTAAAATAATTAATATTTTTAATGGGGTTCCTAAGTCTAAACTTAGGAAAATTAAAATATTAATGTGTATTAATATAAAATGGGTGAGAAAATTTTAAATAATGAGGATCAAGCCAAATCTAATCTTAGTCGTTGATTAGGGACTTAATCTTGAATTTTGAATCGTCAACAGGAAAAGTTTAAGAGGAGGCTTGAGGGTCAGTTGGAGATACAACAAGTTGATCAGTCAATTCGATTTTTTGGGGCAGGGTTTGCTGAGAAATCAAGTTAGTGATTTGTTGCAGCGAGGGGCAGTTCGACAGGAGGTCGGGAATACATATTAGAGAGGCAGAGAAAGTGCCAAAGAGATAGTGTAGAGCCTAGGAAGGTTGACCCAAAGGCAGCAAAGACTGACGCAGAGGCAACAAGGGTTGCAGAGGCCGAAGAGGCCAGAGCAGAGGGCCAAGAGGTTGACGCAAGCAACATAGAGAGCTGACGCTGAGTTGAAGAGGCTGCGTTGAGGTGATTTCGTGGGCCAGACTAGGAGCTGATCAACTGACGCAGAGCCATAGGAGGGTGACGCAGTTCCAGAAGATAGCTTGGAGCAGCTTTCGCTGTCCAACTATGGAACAATAGAAGTTGCTATGGGGCCAATCATCTGGTCGCTGATTAGCCAGAATATCTGTCTCCGAAGAAAGGTACTTCTGCTGAGGATAATCTCTGAAGGGTGAGCCATTTCTGGCACCCTAGTTGTATTTAGAAAACTGCATAATAATAAAACCCTTATATTTGCGGCACCGATTTTCCCGCATTGGGTTTTTCCGGGGACGATTGTCCAAAAATAACGGTGTCCCTTGTGTTGTCTCAGTTTATTTCAGTTGCTGATCTGTATGTTTGTGAAGGCTGCAATTGTGTTTATTTCGATATTTATGCATATAAATAACTTGTTAATGTAAAGAACAAGTAGGAGATAATAAACCAGATATTGCAGTAGGAGTTTCTGATGTGTTAAATTCAAAAATTTTCACAGATTGTAAGTCAATGTCGACTCCCATGGTGACAAATTTGAGAAAGTTGAGAGACCCCGAGTTTGATTTGGTAGATCCATCCATGTATCGGAAGTTGATTGGCTCATTGATGTATTTGGTTAATACCTGGCCGAACATTTGCTTTGTAGTGAACACATTGAGCCAGTCCTAGGTGGAACCGAGACATGATCATTGGATAGCAAAGCACATATTGAGATATCTGCGTGGTATGGTTGACTTTGGGTTAAGATATGTCTCAAACAGTGACATAAAACAAGAAGGCTTTACAAATGTAGATTGGGCAGGGAGTGCTGAAGACAGAACAAGTACCTTTGGAGGTTGATTCAGTTTGGGCTCCGCTATGATTTCGTGGATGAGCAAGAAGCAGACATCTGTCATACTCAATCAATGTCACAGGACTCGTCGAATATGAACCTCGAGGTTCAAAATTTGGCGAACCTCAAAAATATGTTCAGGTTCAGATTAAGTTCGATAAAGTTCGGTTCATTTTCGATTTTCTGCTTGCCTTATTTTGTGTTGTAGGGTTCGCAATATTTTAATTTTGGAGTTCCAATCTCTTTGCGTTACAGGGTCCGCTCGCCGCATTTCAATTTTGGGGAGTTCCAATCTCTCTTGGTTTGGGTTGTCAAGAGTGAAAATTAAAACGTGCACAAACATCTAGCGTATCTTGTATCAAGGTCATCGTGCAATCTCCAACAGCTTTAGAAGCCACCGAGCGGTTGTCCCAGATAATGCACGCTGTGATAAGAGAGTCTTCAATGATTTGTACATAGAATATACCATCGACAAAATTGCAATTGCACATAGAGGAATGATGCTTAAACTTTGGTAGGTTATGCACTCTTGAAGTGAGAATGACGCTTTTGTAGGTTAGACAACAAGCTTTTAACTTTTTTCCTTTTTTTTTTCATTTTTTAAAATTTGAATCACATTCATATAGTTTTATAACTTGCTTTTAGATACATATTGTTTTATACATATTGAAAAAATACTATATTAATAAATATGACTTATATATTGAATTAAATTAAATTAAATTTGAATATCTTATCTCATTAAAATTGTTTTATAAATAATTTACTTTATATACATATTCTTATATATTAATATTCTTCTATATATATTAAAAAATAATATATTAATATTATGATGAGATATATATTGCGTTCAATTAATTTTATGTTAAATATAATGATGTTTATATGTATATAAAGGATTACAAATTTAATATATGAATATTAAATTGGGTTATATTTTTTTTTTTTTGTTTTATATTAAATTATATATATATATATATATTCGAATTTAACAGCGAACCTCATTTGAACCTTATCAAAAAATTCAAAACCAAATCAAACTTAATCATTGTCGAACTCAAACTCGAACCATGTGACATTGCACTCAATACTGCCGAGGTAGAATATATTGCAGCTAGCTTGGCGAGTTGTGAAGTAGTATGGCTTCAGAAGTTTACTCGCAGGATCGTTTGATGATTGATCATGTGGTCTAGCCGACAGTGATATATTGTGATAATCAAAGCTGTGTGAAGCTGGCAGAGAATCCAATTTTCCATGATAGGTTGAAGCACATCGAGATCAAGTACCACTTCATCCATCACATAGTGCAGAAGGGAGCAGCGAAGCTTCAGTTTGTTTCCATTGATGAGCATATTACTGATTTTCTTACAAAGCCTTTGTCCCGAGCAAAGTTTGTATACTTCAAAGACAAGCTTGGACTTGTGGAGAATGCCTCTCTCATTGAGAGGGAGTGTTGAGATAACATCATGGACTAACATTCTCCCTGTGTCAAGTATTGTGACCTGCATTAAGGAGATTACCCCTGTGTTAGGTATATTGACTTGAATATGGAGAATGGTCCGACAAAGGATTGACATTCTTCCTGTGTCATATATGACTTGAATTAGGAAGAATGGTCTTGGAGCATCATATTCATTTAGGATCAGGCCGTGGATTGTACTACTAGAGTTTGGGCTTTGGCAATTCTCCATGTGCCATTGACCCGAATGATGGTGAACCAAGATTAGTCTTGATGCCATGTGTCAACTATTGACACAAATTATGGCGACTAGTTGTATGCTAAATGATATTCCATGTGTATGAAGTACTAACCCGAATTATGGTGAGTACACACCATAGGTTTGAAGTACTGACTCGAATTATGGGATTAGTTGATGCAGTTGATTTACCATGTGTCTGTAGCACTAGCCCGAATTATGTTGAGGGTATACCATAGGTTTAAAGTGCTGACCCAAATTATGGTAAACGATGATGCCATTGGATTACCATGTGTCACAATTGTGACTCGATTATGTTGATGATTTGTTATAACCTTTTCTTAGAGAAATTTGTTCACAAGAACATCTGTCTAGTCATTATGAATACCTCCCTAGCTAAGAGGGAGTGTTGAATTTTGTAGCTATGGTTGGTCTTCATAATTTATATTTTAGCCCTTGTAATGTATAAAGAATTTGTAAGACATGTTCTTCATGTCATTTTGATTATTTAGCCCTTGAAAGAATTATTGTAAGACATGTTCTTCATGTCGGATTTAAAAGAGAAAATTTCGAAATTTGAATTTTGAATTTTTGGCTCCAAAATAGTCAAGTTGGCCCTCCCTCAAGTCAAGTCAGCCCTAGTGAAGAGACACACCCATTTGTGAAGACAAAACACTATATAAAGGCATTCGACCTCCTCCACAAAGGCACCATTCAACCTCACACAAGAAAAAGTTTTTGGACATCCAAGCGAAGGATAAGAAGGACAAAGATCTCTCTCTCTCTCTCTAGCTCGCATTTCTTTCTCTAGACCTCACACGTGTGAATTATGGGTAGGCTGAGTTGCAGGGCCGAAGTTGCAGGGCTGAGTTGCAGGGTTGAAGTTGTAGGGCCGAGTTGCAGGGCAGTTTGAAGGCTTCACTTGAGGGCTGTGGACTAGGTTTGACCATAAGCTTTGTTGGTCAGTTTGACCTCATAGTTGACTAGCTCCATTAGATGTATCTCTTGTTGAATTGAAGAATTTCTCTAAGAAGGTTGTTGGGTTTTCCCCCAAGTGGGTTTTCCTAGGGTAAATCTTGTGTTCTCTTTGTGCATTGTGGCCTCAATTGTCTTTATGGTTTATGGTTGAATTTCTGAAGTGTAATTGCTTAATGATAAATTGAAATTGTTAAAATAAGATATATATTATTTGAAGTAATTACCAATATTTTTGAAATATGGTACTTGTATCTATTGCACTTGAAAACTCAACAGTACTAATTGGAGGGATGACTTTTCCACTTGGAGAAAATCTAAGGGTCTAGACTCTAGATCAACATCTTCCTTGCTTGATTGTTGGAGCCAGAAAATTTGAAGGGTCCTTAGAGGTTGGATGCCATGAGTAGAAGATAGTCTTTGATGAGGCATCATTTTAAGGGGGCATTAGATGTAAAGATTTGTACATTTGGCCTGAAAAGCCCCTACTTCATATTTTTTTTAGGATTATTTAATTGGACAAGAGGGTTTTTACCCCCTTTATAGGCTAGACTAGGAAATTGTTATTTTATTGTAAGAGGAAGTTGAGCCTTTCTTGCTATAAATAGAGAGGCATTTCATCTCATTTTCTCATGGTTGGATTGGGGGAGAATTCCGTTATCATTTAGGAAATTTCTGCAATTTTATCTTATAAATTGGCTATGGATGGATGAGTTGAGCGACCTCTTGGAAAGAACTTGTTGATGTGGATTATTCACTTGGATGATTATTGGTGAATATTGATGGCTGCATGCTAAATTGTGTAAGCTGTCTTTCTTCATCTTGTTTAAGTTGATGGATAATGATTATTAAGTATTTTACCCCCTAGATTTGCTCCCCTTTGCAAATATGGAGGGTTGATGACTAGCACATTGCATCAGGATGGAGGTTCAAAGACACACATACATTTTTGTTGTGGCTGGGGGTTGGTTTGAGGGAGACTAGGTGTAGGATGAATTTAGTGATGGTTCAAAGTCAAACTCAGTTTTGCACAGATTGGAAAGAGTTGGTATTTTTTGTGGGTCCCGTACTTTCTAGGAGATGAGGTTTTGAGGCTTGCATGGTGGTATTGATTACATATTCGAAGTTCTTATGAACTCATGATTCGAGTGAGACTTCTTTTGGTGACATGCATGGCACTTACTATTTTTAGCAGGTTTGGTCTGGAGACTCACATGTCAGAGATAATGGTATATTTAGAATCCTTGCGAGATTCTGAGTTCGATGAGCTACTTACAGGAAACATGTGAGAACTTTCTATTTTTAGCAGTACTTGCATGTTTATTTTGATCATTCATTTGGACTCATTGAAAAATAAATCCAATGAGTATGTTTTCATGGACATGCGAGTAGCAATGGTCGCATGTCAGACCTGATCACATATTCAAACTTTCCACTTAAAACTGAGCTCGATGAGGGTGATTTCGTCAGAATCCAAGATATTTCTATTTTTAGTAGTCCTTTCAAGGTAGTGTTGGCAGCTATTTGGATTCCTCATGAGATTCCGAGTCTAATGAGTTTGCTCTTGTGGACATGTGGGCAATTTTCTGTTTTTAACAGTGCTTATTTTTAGGCATACTATGTATGGCCAATGTTTTTAAAACCGGAACCGGTGACCGGACTGGTCCACCTAATGAACCGGTTTACCGACCGGAACCGGTCTAACTGGGACTGGTTTGGTCTAAACGAACCGGTTTTAGAAAAATACATTAAATAATTATTTTTTAATGAGAAAAACTATTTTTAAGATTTAAAACCATGATTCCAAGCCAATAGAGACAAAATATGCAAAGATTGCTCATTTATATACCATGTAAAGGTGAATATATCAAAATGGCATCAAGTGCAATACATATCGTCGACAAAATACATAAGCAATGAGGCTCTAAATGGCCTCTAGAGTGCAGAAACAAAGCCTACAAACTATGGGGCCAGTGGCCTACTACAAGACTTCAGTGTAGACTCTACATATATGATAATAGTAATACTATAATAGTGATCAACATTATCACTTGAAGTTAAAACTTCTCGTGAGTCTCAGTCATCATGATCAAACTCGGTTGAGTCTCGACTCCCAAACTTTGCAGTCACAAACTTCTCTATTGGTTCAGTGACTTGAGTCTCAAACTTCTGAAGGTATTCTGCCCTAATATGCCCTATTATTTCATTTGGTGCTCCACATGGCTTTACATGGCCTCCTATCCCAGCCAAGTGTTGCTTGAACCTGTTAATACCCCCTCCTTGAATGGATTTTTGGCAATATTTGCAGATCATTTTGCCATCAATCATATCACAATGAGCCCATGCAGTGTCTTTGGCTTTTGGAGGCATGATGACTCCCTGGATGGTAGATCATAGAAGTGAGAAGTTTATAACACATAAAAAAAATTAATTCATGGACAACAGTCAAATAAGGAATTTTCAAGTGCAAATCCTTACCTGGAAATGCAAACTAGCTTCCTTAGCCTCCTCTTGAAGATGGCAACTCCACTGACAGCTACACACTGTCTCCAAAATAGCTCCAACTCCAACTCCAAGATGACTACTTCAGCAAAGACTCAACACTCTCCAAGCTCACAAACAAACTCACAAACACTCACAAACACTCCAAATCAGTTGTGTGAGACAAATGAGAGTGAGAGGGGCCTCTTATAAGCTTGGAGAGGGTGTTTTTGGAGGGAAAACACCCTTAGTTCCCCCCCAAAACCCCTAAACCACAATCAGAAAACCGCTTTTTGCAAGTTATGGTGGGCTTGCCATAAACCGGCCGGTTTAGGACGGAACCGGCCGGTTTGCTACAAACCGGCCGGTTCCGCCCTAAACCGGCCGGTTTTGACCGGTTAGGGCCAGATTTCGGGCACATGAGGTAGTAAACCCGGTTTTTTAGGCCGGTTCGGACCGGCCAGGCCTCTAACCGGCCGGTTAGACCGGTTACCGTTTTTTGTGGCCGGTTTTTAAAACTATGTGTATGGCAAGGTTCCGCTATCCATTTCAGGCAATTTTTTATCTTTTCCTATTTTTTATTGGGACTGCTGTTTTTATCATGTCCA
The DNA here is from genome assembly GCA_031772625.1 of Pinus tabuliformis. Taxonomy (NCBI): domain Eukaryota; kingdom Viridiplantae; phylum Streptophyta; class Pinopsida; order Pinales; family Pinaceae; genus Pinus; species Pinus tabuliformis. The sequence continues at coordinate 319,328,563 of CM062807.1, forward strand.
TTTATAGCAGGTTGACATGTTACAGTCTGAGAGGTTGACATGTGACAACCTATGCAATGGACAAATGGCAAGATTTATAAACGAGTCATCAGTAATGTGGCAAAGTGCATCGGTCAATTAGTTGCATGATGGAGGTGTGATGTGGTAGTACTAGCAATGGCAATTTACTTTTTCCCTCTACCTTATTTTCTCTCTCCTAGTGTGCATCTGTCTTTTCTCTCCTCTAACTCATGCTCCTTGCTCACATCACGCCACTTCTTAATTGATGAAAAGCCATACCTTGTGACTAATTCACATTGATACTTTTAGTCTAAATCGAATTTCGTAAATTTACCTGAAGGTATTTTTATGAAGTTGACCTTTGCCAAAATTGTCTCAAGGATATTTTTATCACATGTTGAGTTTACTCAAATACTAAAGGATGCTTTACCCAAGTCGAATTGGCTATAATTATGCCCAAGGATATTTTTATCTCATGACAACTTAGAAATACTTATGTTAAATTCGAGCGTGTTCCACTTTACTCAGTTTTTTTCTCCAGTTGAGTTTAGTGAGAATGCGAGTTGACTGTAAATGTTTTTTCAAGTGTGCATTGATTGCCATTTTTGGAAAGTTTGACCTCTTATTCTTCCTTTGTGCATTGGAGGAATTAGAAGGGGGGGAGGCTATGGATTCAAATCAAATTGTCTTTAGTGGCAGAAAAATTATTGTTTTCCTCTCTTGTCTCCCTGCTCTTTCTCTCTTTTCTCTTCAACCTTTTATTCTATTATGTTTGAATATCATTGTCATTGGTTCTGTAATAGTCATCTTGGTGTAGTTAGCCTGTTGTCCTTTGCAAAATAAAGCTCGATTTTGATTTATTCTACCTGTTTAGGTTGTTTGATATCTTAATGTTTATTCTAAGCAATTTTGTAAAAGTTTCTAACCCTTTTCATTGGTTAAATATGCCATTTAAATGCACTTTATATTTATTTTATCTTCCATATAAAACATGACGCTAGAAATTATTCCACCTTTTAAAATGCAAAGAATTTTATAAATTTTTTTGGCCACTAACTTGTTGGTCAAACAACAATTTTATTGCCATTTTTTAATGTGATTTTACAGATTTTTAGGTGGGAATAGTATGTTGATTTGGGGTAGCATCGGATGTGCTCTAGCCATGAAAATTGGTGGAGAGGCCATAGCACATGAGATCTCGAAGACCCAGAAATAGTTTGGGCAGAATCTAACCAATTTGGGAGATATTAAAATAATTAATATTTTTAATGGAGTTTCTAAGTCTAAATTTAGGAAAAATAAAATATTAATGTGAATTAATATAAAACTAGGTTAGAATGGTTCAAAAGTCATGGATCACGCCAAATCTAATCTTAGCCGTTGATTAGAGATTTAATCTTGGCCATTGATGGACCAACGAGGAAAGTATAAGAGGAGGCTTGAAGGTCAGTTGGAGCATACACAGAGTTGATCAAGAATTCGATTTTTTGGGGCAGGGCTTGCTGAGGAAATTGAAAGAGTGATCAGAGTTGCAGCTGAGGGGCAGTACCAGGAGCATCAACGTAGAAGCCGGGAGAGGGTTGACGCAGAGCCAGCCAGAGGCCACGCAGAGGCAGTGAGAGGCTACGCAGAGGCAGCCAGGAGCTGCGCAGAGCTTGAGGAGGGCCAACGTTGGAGACGCAGAGGCTCCAGAGGCTGATGTAGAGCCCTAAGAGGCTGCCGCTGGGCCAAATAGGTTGACGCTGGGCAAGAGAGGCTGACGCAGACCCTAGAGGCTAACGCTGGGCCAGAGAGGCTGATGTTGGGACATTTTATGGGACAAATTGGAGCTAGAGAGCTAGATAGGGTGACAGAGAGCGACAGAAGTGCTGCAGTGTTGCTGTGGGATCATTCCTCTGGTGATTTAGCTGGAATATCTATCTTCGACCGAGAGGTACTACTGCGGAGGGCATTCTCTGTTGGGTGAACCATTTCTGGCGCCCAGATTGTGTTATGAAACTGCTTAATAATAAAACCCTCTGATAGCTGCACCGATTTTCCCGCATTGGATTTTTCCGAGGACATTGGTCCAGAAATAACTATGTCACTTGTGTGCTTGTTTCTTTCAGTTGATGATCTGTATGTGTTGATACTGTACTTGTATTTATTTTCAATGTTTACATGGTAAGTAACTTGTTAAGTCACTGAACAAGTAGGAAGAAATAAATCAGAAAATATAGGAAGAATTTCTAACGGATAGACTTAGAAATTCCAGCATGGTATCAGAGCGTGGTTGCCGATCACAGGATAATTGAAGGCATCAGCCGAGTAGAGCAGCAACAATGGAAACAACTGTCCCGAGTGACGGAAGTTGTTCCTAGCAGAAAGCAGCAAGGAAGGGGTGACGCAGAGAGCTTGCGTCATCAGTTCAAGCCAAGAGGAGGATCAGCGTTGAGGCAGAAAGGAGCAGACCTGACCTACGCAGTGCCCGGTCATCTTTCGCTGTCAGGAAGGATTGATGCTATGGCTAGGAGGTGCAGATTGTGCCGGTGCTGGGATTGCGCAGAGCCTAGAGGCTCTAACCTTCAAATAGCTGGGGCATAAGAGAATGTGGGTAAGTTGTGGAGCAAAGCTGGTGGGGTACTGTGGTCAGAACAATACCTAACAGGGCAAGACCAAGGAGGAGGGAGTTGCTGCCGAGGATTTCTAGCCAAGAAATTCGGATCAGTGGTGCAACTGCACAAACGATCGGAGTGGGGCATCTCGACATTGGCAGAGGGATTTCCAGAAGGGAAATCGAGGCTCAGAGGGAGTCAAACCGAGAACTTCCAGACGGGAGGTAGAGAGACTTGAATGAGTCGAAAGAGGAGCAGCGAAATGGTAGTGAATGGGCTAAGAGATTAGGATAGACTGGACGGAGCTTCAAACTTCGTAGTCTGGATTCTGGAAGGCCAGGATCTTGTCCATTCTAGACAGATATCACATCAAACACTTCGTCTTGAAAACGATAGCGATCCTGATTAACCCAACTGAAAATGACAAGTACGAGGAGGCAATGGCCAGGGCAAAGTGCATCATCCTTGATGGTGTTAAGGATCATGTGGTGCCACATATTGCCAAGAAGGAAACGATAAATGAGATGTGGGAAGCCCTGAAGAAATTGTACCAGCATACTTCCATGCAGAGGAGGATGTTACTTGAAAATCAACTGTGGTCATATAAGATGCAGAAGGGAGAGCAGATAGATGTCTTCTTCGGTTGATTGAAGGAGATCTGTGATCAACTAACTTCCATAGGGGCCACATCGGATCAGGAACTGATGGTGAGGACCGCATTGAATGCAGTCTTAGAGGATTGGGAGGTATTTTTCCAGAGCATACTAGGGAGGACGAGCCTTCTAGATTGGGAGGAACTGTGGGCGGCTCTTCGTCAAGAAGAGATTAGACGGGTGTCCAAGGCGGGGAGTAGCGGAAAAGGGGTCAGAATCAAGGAGGAAGAAGAAGATGCGGCTCTCGCATTTGCGGGAAAGCAGGAGAAAAGAAAGAAGAAGGACCTTTCCAAGGTCAAGTGCTTCCATTGTGGGGAACTGGGTCACTATGCAAACCAATGTCCTAGGAAGAAGAGCAAGGGAGAGGCTTCTGAGACCAAGGTTGCGCCGGCTAAGGCAGAGAAGGAAGTGGAGACTGATGACGACAATGCCATGAGTGCTCATGCGCCACTTGAGAAGAAGTGGGGAGACATCGAGTTGTAGCCAGACGGACTACAGGCGATGACGGGTAGGATCCTTGAGGTACCCAACCTCTTGGATCATACCTTGCTACGGGAGCCCCGAAGAGGAGTAGCAGGACTGACGGATGTCGGTAGAGACGGATGCGGATGGAGCGACATAGAGTGTTACAGTGCAGGAGTCCCAGGACAATGTGACGCAACAGTGCGAGGTGCATGGAGTTGTTGCAGCAGCGCAAAGGTCAGAGAGGGAGCACTTGTTAGCGATAGAGGAAGCTTCAGCGTCAGAGTGTCTCTAGCCTAACAGAGATGTCAGAGTTGGGAGGATCAGTTACTTACTTCTCAGTAATTGAGTTGTAGTGCAACAATTAGCAATCGCAGTGCTACGGGCAGCATGATGCAACATGATGAGAGGGGATGCAGTGCAGATGCAGCAGTGGCAGGGCCATGGGCAACAACACCGATGCAGAGGGAGCTGTCGTACGGATGCAGTAGTGGCAGTGGTAGGGCCATGGGTAGTAGTACATGATGCATCAGTGCAGAGAATGTTGGGCGAGGAGGCCTAACATTGGCACAGAGACTGATGCTGGATGATCAGGGTGATACGCAGTGAGGAGTATTGCTAGAGCACAGTCCTTGCTAAGAGGGAGTGTTGATTTGGGGTAGCATCGGATGTGCTCTAGCCACGAAAATTGGTGGAGAGGATATAGCACATGAGATCTCCAAGACCCAGAAATGGTTTGGACAGAATCTAACCAGTTTGGAAGATATTAAAATAATTAATATTTTTAATGGAGTTCCTAAGTCTAAACATAGGAAAAATAAAATATTAATGTAAATTAATATAAAATTGGGTTAGAATGGTCCAAAAGTTGTGGATCAAGCCAAATCTAATCTTAGCCGTTGATTAAAGATTTAATCTCGGCCGTTGATGGACCAACGAGAAAAGTATAAGAGGAGGCTTGAGGGTCAGTTGGAGCACACATAGAGATGATCAAGAATTCAATTTTCTGGGGCAGGGTTTGCTGAGGAAATCGAAGGAGTGATCAGAGTTGCAGTTGAGGGGCAGTGAATACAGTAGCAGAGAGGCAGAGATAGTACCGGGAGCATCAACGTAGAAGCCGGGAGAGGGTTGATGCAGAGCCAACTAGAGGCCACGCAGAGGCAGCCAGGAGTTGCACAAAGCTTGAGGAGGGCCAGCATGGGAGACGCAGAGGCTCCAGAGGCTAATGTAGAGCCCCGAGAGGCTGACGCTGGGCCAGAGAAGCTGACGCAGACCCTAGAGGCTGACGCTGGGAGATTTTGTGGGACAGATTGGAGCTAGAGAGCTGGATAGGGTGACAGAGAGTAGCAAAAGGGCTGCAATGTTGCTGTGGGATCGTTCCTCCGGTGATTTAGCCAGAATATTTGTCTCCGACCAAGAGGTACTACTGCCGAGGGCATTCTCTATTGAGTGAGCCATTTCTGGCACCCAGATTGTATTCTGAAACTGCTTAATAATAAAACCCTCTGATAGCTCAACTGGTTTTCCCGCATTGGGTTTTTTCCGAGGACATTAGTCCAAAAATAACTGTCACTTGTGTTCTTGTTTCTTTTAGTTGATGATCTGTATGTGTTGACACTGTACTTGTATTTATTTTTAGTATTTACATGGTAAATAACTTGTTAAGTAACTGAACAAGTAGGAAGAAATAAATTAGAAAGTACAAGAATAATTTCTAATGGATAGACTTAGAAATTCCAATACAGTGCATGCTGGACTAGGGACAACGCACTCTGGTTAGTAAGCACCAGCCTGAATAGAGAGGGAGATTTACAAGTGACATGAAGGGTAGATTTTCCTAGATGGTTAACTAATTTCTGCTGCAGACCAACAATTATTCACCAAATTGCTGGTATTTCTATTTCATTAGCTTTGTTGTACAGGATTTTCATCAAGTTCTTTTGAGGTCACCTATGTGAAAGGTCCCTCCCTTATTTATCCTTGAAGATTGTAGGACACCTAGGTCAAATCTCTAAGGGACATACGTAATGTTTCCCTTGGCCTTTGAACCTAAACCTTTTCCAATTTTTCTTCAAGTGTGTTGATCATGTAACTTCATATGCCCCAAAAATATATTGGCAAGTCAAGGCAGTGATATTCTATCCTGCATCACCTTTTTCCTTTTATAAGTCCTTGAAATCGTTTTGCTAGGGCTCACTCTTCAAAATCACGTTGTAGTTTCTTACTTGTGTGTGTTTGGGGGCCTTTCTCGAGCTTATCTTGTAAGCCATAGGACCCTTTGAACTCAAATCTAGAAATTATCTTCTAAACTTTAAAAGCGCTAGCAATCGTATCTTAGGGGAAACACCCCTTGAACCAGAGGAGAGCTGACTAATAGTGATAAGAGGGTTGGTGAGGTGACATTGTGACAATGGCCCCCTTTTAATTACACAGGGTCTCGCTCTTGAGCTTTAGGACTTTATCTCGAGAAGTGTGAGATTTTGTAGTAACAGGGTCGAAGGGAGAATCCTGGAATCTTGGAGAACATGAGCTAGGCCTTTACAGTCCATAGTAGAAAATTTTGTTATCGAAAGATACCCGAGGCATGGATTGGCCCTATATGGTTGAAAATTCAAAGTAAATTATTGAGCAAGTGGGTGAGACATTTTATTCTAGGCCCCGCGATGAACATTATCAACCTTAATCATCCTTTCTGGGTGGCAACAAAGGTAGAGAAGATGCTATAAAATTTGCAAATTTCATGGAAAATGCATAGATGCACTTTATGTTGTTCCAACCTGGTTGAGTTGCTTTCCTATTAAAGAGGTTTTATGTGTTGGAAAAAACCTTGTAATAAAGTTGACCGTTGGATGGATGGTTAATCTCTCGGGACAATTGCAATGAATGTTTACCTCATCAACTCTTACTTTAGAGTGTCAATGAAAGTTTTAATGAATGGAGCATTCACTTTCAGAGCCCTCTTGTCCACATTGGAGGATACTTGGAAGATTGTACATGGTTGAAGGGCCTTGAAGGCTATATGCTACATGCTCAAGCCCTCCGGGAGCTATTTTGTGTAAAAAATGTACATGTGGCTTGAGAAACCCATTATTTTTGTATTTTAAAATGTTAATTATTGAAGAGGGATTTTAACCCCTCCATTGGCTAGAATAGGGGATTTTAGCTAAAGAAATTAATATTATATTGTAAGAGGAAGTTGAGCATGTCCCTATAAATGGAAATGCACTTGTCATTTTTTCATGGATGAATTGGGGGAGAAATCCCTTAGCAAGTTTTGAAACTTATACTACTTTCTCATTATGAAAAAGGCTATGGAGGGATAACTAGAGCGACTTTTATGGAGATGGTATTATGGATATGTTAGGATTTTCTTGGATTTTTTATGGCTAGGGTTTATAGCTGATCTTTATTTAATGAGTAATTAGTCCCTCTAATCTTGTTGGATTTATGTATGGGTGATTATCAAGTGTAATTGTACTTGTCTAGTGGAGATGGTGCATTCGCGTAGTCTCTTTTAAGTTTCGGATAAATCTCTTCTTGAAAGAGTCAAAGACCTTGGAAAGTTTCTAGGAGAGAGCCTTCCCTTGTTCTTCTTGGATTTTGTAAGAGGTGGATCTTTTAGGGTTAGTAGTGGACGACCCTAGATCCATTTGCGTTCTTTTTAAAGGAGTCCTTAGTTGACCCCATATGTCCCAAAAAATATTAGTAGGACAAGGCATTGGTCTTTGGTTCTCCCATCAAATTCCATATCCTAAAGTGGACGACCCTAGATCCATTTGCGTTTTTTTTAAAGGAGTCCTTAGTTGACCCCATATGTCCCAAAAAATATTAGTAGGACAAGGCATTGGTCTTTGGTTCTCCCATCAAATTCCATATCCTAAAATTTCACCAAAGTCATTTTGCTGGATTTACCCTTCATATCACCATGAGCTACAATGCCCCAAATCCTAGCAATTTTACACTAGGGAAGGCCCCCTTGGCTCAGAGGAGAGCTAACTTGAAGTGTAGAAGAGGGTTGGTGAGGTGACAGTGGGCCCCTCTTAGTTTCACTTGGATCACACTTGAGCTTTTCAGACTTTATCTCCTAAGGTACAAGTTTGTGTGATAACAGGGCTCTTGAATCTGAGCTAGAGCATGATCCTGTATTTCATGATGAAGATCCCATTGCCAATAGTGGTGATGAGTTTGATGATTGATAGTGTTGATCATTGATATGTAGTAGCTTGTAGTATGCTGTTTTTGGACTCTAGAGGCCATTTAGAGCCTCGTTCTTTATGTATTTTGTTTCAGATATGTATTGCACTTAATGCCATTTTGCCATTATGACCCTTACACGGTATCTAAATGAGCAGAATTCGCATATTTGGGCTCTAATGCTTGGATTTACATTGGTGTACATGGATATGCATATGTGTATTTTATTAAAATTTTTGTTTTATGTATTCTTTTAGTAAAACTAGTGCATAAGTTGAGTAGTTGGTTGACCAATCTGAGTCTAATCTGTTCATTGACTGATTCTGAGTCCAATTCCAACATTTAAAACATTGTAATAGAGCCTCAGATTTATGAATTTAATGGAATGCTATTGAGCCACCGCTTGGTAGCCATATAAAACATTGTGTGATTAAATATTTGGTTTTGTTCATGTGTTTATATTTTGATCGTGCAATGGTATGATAGATTAAACAATGCATGCTTTTGAGAGCTATTTGCAAAGAGAATATTGGCAAGGAGTGAGGTGCAGCTTCAGAAAATAGCTAACAATAAATAGTTTACTATTTAGTCATTAAATATTTTGAGGAACTATTGTGACTTTAATTGGCTAGTTGGTTTTTGAGTTCCAACACTTGGCAACAATTGTAATGTGGAAGATTTGTTGATCTGCATTCTAGATCTGTTCTTTGAAAATGAGACGGTGGTTTAAAATAATTCCCAATTTGAACACTTGTCATATGATGCTTACCTTGGCTTAAGGTGGATTATAATGCAACATCTCTATATTTTCCTTGGTTATGTGTTCCTTTTCAAATTTACTTTCAATTGCACACCATTTACTCCGTCAGTATGAAGACTTGTGATGTTGTCATGGCTTCATTGCACATGGCTATTGTAGTTTCCCTAATAAGGAAACGATTGAAAAGTGAAGATTCAACTGAATATTTCTATCGGAATACTTAACAGAAATTTGCAGTGTTAACATGGTTAAATTAGTTGACATATATGCCTGGTATGTAAGTTGTCAAATGCATTTAGGGTTCCTTTGTTTATTTTAATGAGAATTTTGACAATTCTAGGAAGTGCGGATACCTGCTGCTGGAGGCAAAGGGGGATCAAAGAACCAAGGGGAATTGAAAGATGATACTAGTTCTGCCCGTGAAGAGAAGCAGGTACTTTACAAAAGTAAAAAATGATTGAATTTATAATTCTCATGAAATTTTAATTTGTAATTTTTTCATATATTTTGGTTGAAATTATGGGCAATATTCATTTTCTTTTCTTTTCTACTTTTCCCTAGAAAAAAACCATAATTTCTATTAGTGAAAATGAAAACTACATCTTTCAGGTGCTGTAGCACAATCTGACCATATTTAATTAGGTCATATACATAGATCAATGGTTAAAATAGGGAATGCTTCCCGGTTGCTTCATAGATGAACACATATTATTCATCGCGTCATTTACGAATCCAAGCAAAAATTGGGACTGTTCTTTTATCCTTTCCAAAAGTAAAATACGTTGAAAAGGACTGATAACGTATAAAAGCTAGTGACTACAAAAAAATATATCTTGAATAGTCCAGATCAAGCTTACCTTCTGTCAGATGTTGACTGCACTCTTCATTTTCACATAGCATTTTGTACCTCTAAACAAACTTGGAGAAGCTAAAGATGGAGCAAATTTAGTTGATGTGAGACATGGTATACTTTTGATTTGGACAAGCTTGAATGTGAGGAACTTGGAACTGTTTTCTTAAGAGAGAAATCTAGAAAGTGGAAAACAAATTCAAGAAGTTTCCATGAATATGTATTTAAGCAACATGAACTGGTTCGAAAAAGACCATGGAGAAACAGAAGAACCAGAAAATGGGCTTGAAAACACCAACATGGCAGGAAATGGTTACCTAAAATGAAGAGCACTTTCATTTTTCTTTTTGAAAACATGACATGGGACTCTGAAGAACTGCTTTAGTAGGACACTTAAAATGCAATAATTGAGTGGAAGCTGAACTTGAATGAATCTACCATAATCTCAACTTTGTTTTAATTAAGGAAGTAATATCGAAGGGATTGATTTTTCAAATAATGCTCAGGTTTATGTATTTATTGTTTTGAGAAATTACATCTAATATTATACAGAAAATCAAATATGTTGAGTGAAAGGACATTTACCTTGATACAGATAATGCTGCAATAAGGTCTGAATATGCACCAACAGATAGATTTTTGGCATCTTGCATTACTAAAAAACTTTAGCTTTGATTTCTTCATCAGACCACAATTTTTGAAATGCATATACAACACTTACAGTTCCATGAAAATAACTCTGTAACACACCTAATGATCATTACATGTAGCCATCACAAATAGAAAGACATTCTGAAATAGCCACAAGGATAAGAAAATATACAGATATTGAAATGATGAATACTGATTACAATTAAGAAATGCTCTCTGTTATATATGTTGATTTTTGTGTAGCATTAGGAGGTATTCCCGCATGCCAAGAGGCCTCCTAAGTTGGCCCTAGAAAAATGATGGAAATTAAAATAAAATAAATTTTATTTTTTGGGTTTCATGTAGGCTCAGAAGGGACCAGTTAGAAAGGGTGCATCCCTTGAGGTAAATGCACCCATTCCACTTGTATATATATTATATACACATTATGTGACACTTTGTTAAAATTGGCAACCAGGGCAAAACTTCATGTGGGTCATCTTATTCATGGCTAATAATATTTTTATTAGATTCCTCTCGTCGAGAGGTGTAGGATTGATATAAAGATCATCCAATTCCGATAAGTATTCATGGAGATATGAATTTATTTTGATTATGGAATTATTATCAAGCCGACCTACAACTCATGTAGGCTCAGAAGCCCAACAGTCGCATCTATTCACCCACCAACGTTGTGTATAAATATAAGAGGACTTTTCCTCATTTGGACTCACTCATCTCATCACATCTCTCTCTCTCTCTACTGCGCAGATATGAGTCTCTTCTCTGCTGCATTGAAATGGGTCTCTCTCTCTCACACGTTTGAAGCCGGAAATTGCTAAAACTGAAGCTGCAACTGTAGAAGTAAAGATTGACTTGCGTGGCCTAGAAGATCTCCTCATCTGAACTGCGCTGTAGGTTCATCTGAACCTCCTCTGGAAGACGAAACTTTTGGTGGTGGAATGAAGTCAATCCCACTGTCGGTTTGTGAGATATGGTATGCCCTAGTTTGATAATGAAGCCGCTAATGCTGATGCCACTGATCTAGGGTTTGCTACTGCTGATATGAATCAGATTTATTGTACTATTTCTCTCTACTGAATTATTGAAGATAAAAGAAGATTTGATCAAAGGGTTTCCCCACACATTGTGGGGTTTGTCCCTGGCTAGCCGCCACATCTTGTGTCTCTTGTCTTGGTTTGTTTTCTGTCGATCGTTTAATGTTCTATCTGCACTTTACTTTATGTACATGTGATTGCTAATCGGTGGAATATAATAAGAAAAAGAAGTAAACTGTTATAAGCATAGAACATACCATAACTTAACATGGTATCGGAGCTGAGGTGAAGACAAAGCCCGAGCAAGAGCAAGAGCAATCATCGAAGAGAAGATTGGAAAGGCTATCCTAAAAGAACTATGGGGTCCTCAACACTCTTCCCTGACGAAGACAAGCTCCGTGAGAAAGATGACTATCACGGATGGAAGATGTCTATCGATCTAACCCTAGAGGATCAAGGAGTGTTGGGTCACGTAAGAGGCAATATTGTTGAGCCTCCATCAAATGCACCTCCTGCTGCTAGGAACAAATGGAAGAACGAAGAAATTAAAGCGAAGAAGATCATCCGAGACTCTATCGACAAGCGCTTGGTGGCCTACATCTCTGATCTAGACACCTCCAAGGAAATCTACGACAGACTGGTGAGTTTATTTAAAGTTAATGATGCAAATCAAGTTTTGTTTCTTAGAAATAAGCTGAGGGAAATCAAGAAGGGTAAAGATGTAAGTATGCAAGCATACTTCTTAAGAATCACCGAGATCAAGAACGATCTCCTATCTATTGGGGAAACTATTACTGACAGAGAAATGGCACTCACAACTCTTGGAGGATTGCCATTTGAATGGTATGTGTTCAAGACTACTCTTTTGAACTATAATGTAATTCCTGGTTTCGAGGAATTAATGGCTAAATGCATTCAAGAAGAAACAAGGGAAGAAGTGCAAGAATTGCCCATGCTTAAAGGTCCTCCTGCTGCCTTTTCTTCTTATGCAAAGAAAAGAAATAATTCCGGGACTAAATCAAAAGGAAAGGCTGGACCTATGGCTAGAAGAAAATGACAATGTTACATTTGCGATAAAGCAAGTCACTATGTATGAGATCATGAGCATCATGATGGATAAAATCATGGACATGGGCAGCATGATGATAATCATGATTAGAGAAGCATGGTACAGTATGCAGTGGTGCAACTCGAAATCCCTCTGATGGCAATCAAAGGAATGACAAATTGAACAGCAAAGGTAAGAGGAGAGCTGGGAATCAAGGAAGAGGACAAGCATTCAAGAAGGCTAGAAATTCTAGGATGCATTAAATGCACCTGACCTCAAAAGGAACCTAGTGTCCATCTTGGCAATGGAAGACAGAGGCTACAAGGTAACCTTCAGCGATGGCAAGGTATGTATATGGAAAAATAATGTTAAAGATGCCTTTACTCTTGGGTTTCGAGTTGATATATCAAGTCGGTGGAAGTCCTCTAGGTGTCATGTCTTGTGACACAACGCTTCAGTCCGAACTTTGGCATCGGAGGTTTGCCCACCTTCATTACAAATCTCTACCCGATGTAAGACAGATGGTAACAGGGATGCCTGAATTCCAAGTAGAGAAAGAAGGTGTATGTCCGGGATGTGTCGAAGGAAAGCTCAAAAGGGGACCATTCCCTTCAAGTCAAAGCAAGACCTCCGATATATTACAACTAGTTCACTCAGACATATCAGGTATGATGCCTGTGAACTCTTTGGGAGGATACTCATATTATCTCACTTTTACAGATGACCATTCTCGAAAGACCTGGATATACTTCTTGAAAAAGAAGGATGAAGTGTTCCCTTGGTTCCGACCTTTCAAAGCCCTAATCGAGAATCAAACCGAAAAGAAGATCAAAATCTTAAGAACTGACAATGGGACTGAATATGAATCTAATGAGTTCCATGATTTTTATAAAGAGGCTGGCATCAAGAGGGAGACTACTACACCATATACTCCTGAACAAAATGGTGTGGCAGAAAGGAAGAACCGCACAATTATGGAAGCTGTCCGGGCCATGCTACATGATCAAAGTCTTCCTAAGTTTCTATGGGCTAAAGCTGCAAACACTGTCGTATATGTACAAAATCGATGCCCTCATCAAGCATTGGGTTCCAAGACTTCTGAAGAAAAATTCACCGGTAAGAAACCTGATGTTTCTCATTTTAAATTTTTTGGAAGCCCTGTATACTTTCATGTGCCGAGAGAGAAAAGAAATAAATTGGGAGCATCTGGAAAGAAGGGAATTTTTGTGGGCTATGGTGAAAATACTGAAGGCTATAGAATCTATGTAGCCGGTCAAAGGGAAGTCATAATTAGTCATGATGTCATCTTTGACGAAGATATGGCTCTCAGCAAGGTGATCAATCTTTCGACTTTGAGGAGCTCTCAAGAAGCCGACACCAGGGAACCGAAAGAAAAGGATGATGAATCAATGCCTGATGTAGAAGAACCCATGGATCCGATTGATCCTCCTCCATATGAGCCTTCCTCTTCTAGGAAGAGGCCTTCATGGCTTAAGGGATTACTTGATGATGCTGAAGGACATGCTGCACCCCAAGGGACCTTTCGTGAAAGTAAGAAACCTAATAGGTATCAAGGATACCTAACCATCATGAGCACAATCATACAAAATGAGCCTTCGTCATTCTCAGATGCCGTCAAGCATCAAGTATGGAAGGATGCTATGACCGAAGAACATGAGTCTATCATAAAGAATGATGTTTGGGAAGTAGTTCCCAGACCCCAGGACAAGACTGTTGTTACTTCTAAATGGCTTTACAAGATAAAGCATGCAGCAGATGGAAGCACATAAAAGTATAAGGCTCGTTTTGTTGCTCGAGGTTTCTCCCAAAAGGAAGGTATAGACTATGATGAGATATTTGCACCTGTTGCCAGATATACGACTATCCGCTCGATCATAGCCCTTGCCGCTTCACAAGGATGAAACCTACATCAGATGGATGTCAAGACTGCGTTCTTGCATGGCTCGATCAAAGAAGAGGTCTACGTGGAGCAACCCGAAGGATTTGAGATTTATGATCGAAAATCTCATGTATGCAGGTTGAAGAAAGCTCTCTATGGGCTGAAGCAAGCACCCCGAGCATGGTATGAGAAGATCGATAGCTACTTGATGAAGCTGGGATTCACTAGGAGTGAAGCCGATCCTAACCTTTACTTTAAGGTTGAAGATGACAAGCCTCTCATACTGGTGTTGTATGTGGATGACCTCTTTCTAACAGGTGCAGACCCTCTCATTCACAAATGTAAGAGGGAGCTGGCCTCTGAATTTGAAATGAAAGACCTAGGACTGATGCACTACTTCCTAGGACTTGAAGTGTGGCAAAAGCCAGGAGAAATTTTCCTATCTCAAGGAAAATATGTGGTGAAGATATTGGAAAGATTCGGAATGGTGGACTGCAAGCCTGTAACTACTCCGATGGAGCTTGACTTCAAGAAGTTAAGCGGTAGTGCTGCTGGACCTGTTTTACGAAATGCTACTGAGTATCGGCAACTTGTCAGAGCATTAATGTTCTTAGTGAACTCCCGTCCAGATATATGCTTTGCAGGCAACACGTTGAGCCAGCATATGGTTGAACCCCACCACATACACTGGATTGGTGCTAAGAATCTGCTGAGATATCTTCGTGGCACTATCACTTATGGGTTAAGATACATTGCCAGAGATGTGAGACTATTTGGATACACAGATGCTGACTGGGCAGGCAATGTGGAGGACCGTAAGGGCACTTCCGGGTGTTGTTTCTCCTTGGGATCTGCTTCGATATCCTGGATGAGCAGGAAACAAAAGTCGGTGGCTTTGAGCACCGCCAAAGTAGAGTATATTGCTGCTAGCATGGCTTCTTGTGAGGCAGTTTGGTTGCGAAAGCTCTTCAGTGAGTTGTTTGGATTCACATTGGATACCACTGTGATCCTTTGTGACAACCAAAGTGGGATTCGTTTGTCAGAGAATCCCGTATTCCATGATCGCTCCAAGCATATTGATATCAGATACCATTATATTCGAGATATGGTGCAACGGGGAGCTATAAGGCTCCATCATATCGGTACAGATGAACAGGTCGCCGACATTCTGACAAAACCCCTTGGGAAAGTAAAATTTCTGACTTTCCGTGAACAACTTGGCGTTGTTCAAAGACCCTCCAATGAGGGTCATGTATGATGCATTGAGCTCTGAGAGCTCCAGGGGGTGCAGGGTGCTTCTTGGAGCAGAATATGACCACAGGATTATTCACTATCCCCTGGTGGTATACATGTACACCCCGTGGTGACATTGTAGCAGGATTGATGTGTTCTCCATGGCAATTGTAGCAGGATTGATGTGTTCTCCTGTGAGGCCTGGATTGATGTGTTCTCCATGGCAATTGTAGCAGGATTGATGTGTTCTCCTGTGAGGACAAGATTGATTAGTTCTCCTGTCGAGGCATCCTACCCATGCAGTCTGGGACTCATGGGAAGTACCTCTCATCTGATCAATGAGCATGGAAATGAAGTTAGGGACCATAGTAGTACCGATGGACGCATCGTTGTAACTACCGTACTCCCTACGCTAGGATGACCTCCATTGATCTGGGATCAATGATACTGGTCTGGGACCAGTGGTAGGAGTTGTACCATACTATGACGCTGACTTCGGGTCGGTTGAGACTGGTCTGGGATCAGTGGTACATACTCTGAGACTGACTTTGAGTCAGTAGAGGATGATATTGGTCTGGGACCATTGGAGTTGTACTCACTATGACGCTGACTTTGGGTTGGTTGAGACTGGTCTGGGACCAGTGGTACATACTCTGAGACTGACTTTGAGTCAATATGATACATCCTCGATCATTTCTTCTTCTTCATAATTCAGACAAAAGTAGAGTAGAACAAAACAATGCAAGAGCAGAGCAGAATAGAACAAAACAGTACAGATCAGTGCAGGGCAGAACAAGACAAAGCAGAACATGCAAAATAGAGCAGAGCAGGGCAAGGGTCAGGCTGTACAAGGCAGTGCATTTGATGGATGAATAGTAACGACCAATAGACAGATTGCAGATGAAGTTCTCCATGGTTGAGAGGGAGTGTTAAAATTGGCAACCAGGGCAAAACTTCATGTGGGTCATCTTATTCATGGCTAATAATATTTTTATTAGATTCCTCTCGTCGAGAGGTGTAGGATTGATATAAAGATCATCCAATTCCGATAAGTATTCATGGAGATATGAATTTATTTTGATTATGGAATTATTATCAAGCCGACCTACAACTCATGTAGGCTTAGAAGCCCAACAGTCGCATCTATTCACCCACCAACGTTGTGTATAAATATAAGAGGACTTTTCCTCATTTGGACTCACTCATCTCATCACATCTCTCTCTCTCTACTGCGTAGATATGAGTCTCTTCTCTACTGCATTGAAATGGGTCTCTCTCTCTCACACGTTTGAAGACGGAAACTGCTGAAACTGACGCTGCAACTGCAGAAGTAAAGATTGACTTGCGTAGCCTAGAAGATCTCCTCATCTGAACTGCGCTGTAGGTTCATCTGAACCTCCTCTGGAAGCCGAAACTTTTGGTGGTGGAATGAAGTCAATCCGACTGTCGGTTTGTGAGATATGGTCTGCCCTAGTTTGATAATGAAGCCGCTAATGCTGATGCTATTGATCTAGGGTTTGTTACTGCTAATATGAATCAGATTTATTGTACTATTTCTCTCTGCTGAATTATTGAAGATAAAAGAAGATTTGATCAAAGGGTTTCCCCACACATTGTGGGGTTTGTCCCTGGCTAGCCGCCACATCTTGTGTCTCTTGTCTTGGCTTGTTTTCTGTCGATCGTTTAATGTTCTATCTGCACTTTACTTTATGTACATGTGATTGCTAATCGGTGGAATATAATAAGAAAAAGAAGTAAACTGTTATAAGCATAGAACATACCATAACTTAACACACTTAATTTATCTCACTCACTCGTCATCTCTCTTATGTAGAAGACACTCGTGGGAGCAGGAAAACGGATGAAATGGCCAAAGTTTGAACTTGGTTTTTGGCACTGATTTCTAGACATTTTATTGTAAACCTTGCTGAAGAAGAATTTCTCCTAGAAGACGAGTTGCAGGTTTTCTCTGAAGTTTGGGTTTCCCAGGGAAAATTTGTTGTCTCTATTGTGCATGGCTATCTCTTTATGATCTTTATTGTTTCTACTGTTTTCACTGTTTTACTATTGAGATTTTCTGTGTTTAATTGCTTAATGATATTAGTGACTTAGAGAATTAATTAAAGATCATTAGAAGTAATTATCAGATCAGAAAATTAATTTTCTACTGTGTTTATTGTAGAAAAATCAACATGGTTTCAGAGCCTTGTTGATAAGAGCAACCACTGAAGAGACAAGTATGATGAAGTCTGGGCTAGAGCTAGGAAGAAACCTATGTAAGTCTGTCTGAAGAAAGACCAAGCTCTGTGATTTGATCTGTCTAAGACATTCTGGCTGTTTGAAGGAAGCCGAATAGCCTTCCTAGAACAGGACATGGATTCTGTGACAATGGGACGTTGTTTGTGTCTATTGGAAGAGGTTCGAGACCTTAGGAAGAAGGCTAGATTTAGTACTTTCCTGGCTGTAGTGAGGAGCAGAGAATTGTGGGTAGAAGAAAGGCACTTGAGACAAATTGGACAAGGCCGAGGCTGCCTAAACGAGGGCCGCAGTCATCCTGAGTTACACTAGTGCGAGTTTTGTCAAATCAAATTTACCCAATGCATGATCAATTATGAGATCAAATTTACCCAGTGCGGAAAGTGAGATTGGTGGCATTTCTGTTGGTGTGTTTTCATTGTTCTAGTTCAGGTTATGACACTATGAAGGGAGCGATCCATGCTTTCTAATTGCTATATGTTCAGGTATAGCGCTTCGGTGTGTGAAGGAGTTTGATGATGAGACTGACCATAATAATGAATTGCAAATTAACTCTGAAGTTATGTGTTGATTATCCTTGCTCTGTTCTTAGTATTCTCACGGTGTTAAACCTCTCTTGGACAGTGCATTGTGGGTTGATTTCTTGTCTCTAAGCAAACACAAGTGCGTGAATAGACTGTATGTATGCAATGAGCCAAAACTGTGATGCGTTTGGTTCCATAAGTGCGACTTTATTGCTCTTGTGTGTGATCGCTGGTTGAGTAATGGTGAAAATGGTGTGCATTAACACCTTTGTGTTGTTATCTCCAAGGTAATGCGAATAATTGTGTTCCAGCTGAAGCCATTGTATGATCCCATGCACTTATAAACTTTTGAAGTTCGGGTTCTTAGTTCTGGCATATATATTTATGAATCTTTTTGCAAGTGCAGAGGCCCTTTGACCATTGTTATGAATTAGTTCGAATGCAATAGGCTGATGGTTTCATCGTATAAGATGTTGAGTATGTTGACATTGATGTCAAAGTGAGAGTAGGTGTAGGATGTTGAGTAGGTGCAGGATGTTGTCATTGATGTCCTCGATATGCTAGCTGTCATTGATGAGATGATGCAGCTTGATGTTTAGGATGATGCAACTTGATGATGCAGTGATGAAACCTTAGCTCTAGGGTTTGGTTTCCTTGGAGGATGGACATACCCCACATTTGTTGGAGTTTCTGTAGCAGCAGATCAATGAATTTACCTCAGAGACACTCGCCATTAGATTCTATCGTCATGCTGATTCTGTTGACATGTGGAGCATCTCATGGGCCTTCACGGTTTGAGAGATACGCTCAATCAAAGTTGGTGCACCCAACCAGTGATCCAAAACCCCAAAGGGTTGCTGATGTGGCGCTTCAAATTGATTAAGGCAAACAACAATGATGATGTAGCATCACATTATTGGTTGAATGATGTGGCAAAGAACGATGCCATATTGTGATGATGTGACAAAACAATATTAGCCTGATTATGGTTGAGCAGAGTGTTTTAATTTGTTTTAATATTTTCAAAAGTGATTCTAAAATTAAAAGGTAATTTGGCTTCATTCAAAATGCAAGTCAGCCTCATTATACAAAAGGATGTTTGGTTCCAAAGATAAAGTTTTAAATTCAATATAGGTCGGCTTCATTTAAATTTTTGGCTCCAACAAAAATCAAATTTGAATTTTACCTCCAATACATTCAAGTCGACTCTCTCATGGCACCCTCTAAAATCTATATAAAGGACTCAAATGGAGTATCGACTAGGTATCAAAGGCTCTGTTTATCTCTATGGCCTAGGGCATCCAAATAGG
Organism: Pinus tabuliformis; assembly: GCA_031772625.1. Classification (NCBI taxonomy): domain Eukaryota; kingdom Viridiplantae; phylum Streptophyta; class Pinopsida; order Pinales; family Pinaceae; genus Pinus; species Pinus tabuliformis. The sequence continues at coordinate 319,348,035 of CM062807.1, forward strand.
TCGAAGTTGCAGTGGCATCGTAGTTTGTTCTGGATGGATTTGCTATACTCTTCAATGAATGCAGTGAAACTTTGAGGGTTCATGGCTAATCGTTTCAGGGAACTAGGGATTCGTTGGGTTAATTGTTTTTGCAGGTGGCTTGAAGAAGGACCAGCGAAGAAGGATTACATTAGAATTGCGGTCTCTGTCTTGTGTTTTGTGGTTCAGCTCTGGAGCAATTCAGCAAGCTATTTAAGCAATCTCGAACCTGTGACCTACATTACCCTGTGCTCATCGTGAAGTTTTCACCTATGGTCATCCATTCTCTGCGGCAGATTCACATCATGTGATCTTGTCATAGCTTGAAGCACAACTTGTAAAAGTTGCTATTAATAATACTATGTTATAAGGGTATAATAACACTTTTTCAAGCTTGGTTCAATCTGAGTTCTTGAAAAAGATGGGACACTCTAATCTATGCCGGTTGAGGTGAATAAAGCTTTTACAACCCTACACTTACTCGCATATTAAATTTGGTTTTGTTGATATGAAGTGGAGGAGAATCATTCGCAAGTTCATTGTAAGATCTGTGACATAGTTTAACCAATAAGCTTGATAATCGTACGTTGATCCAAGGTAGCAGTTACTGGAGATACACAGACTATCTGAGGTTGTTGATTATCAAGCAGAGGATCATTGTACAAAGCGTTGAAGTGATCTTGTGATATCTTTTCACCAACAGAACTGAGTGACCAGATTTAGCCTACATTGAGTGCAAAGGGGTAATTTCCTATCAATTAGCCTGAATTTTGATGTATACCAATGACCTTATATAGAGTAGTAATCTTGTCAAGCTTAATAGTAAACATATGCATGACAGTGGCTCTATAATGCATGACAATTGTATAATACGACAGTGATATTGTGATATGTTGTTGACAATGATTTTGTGATGTAGTGATTGACAAAGAAGCCTGACAATAATCTTAACGGTGATGTACCCTTGTATGATAGTAACCCTTATATTGCAGTGACCTTTGACTATGACAGAGACCTTGACGAATGTTGATGGCAGTATTGATGTATGGCAGTGGCAGTGATATTATGACAGTAACTTGGAAATGCATGTTGAGCATTGAAAGCTGATAGGGTTTGATAGTGGACAATGGCAACAGTAGCATCAACAACAGAGAAAGTAGACAACATTGATAGTGAGTGGCAACAGTAGTGGTAGTGGTAATAGCAGTGGACAACAGTGGCAACATCAGAGGCTGTAACTTGATTGTAGCTGGGCCATTATCCTTGGTACAGGAGCCCAAACCATTCAGGGAGCATTTGCTTCCTTCTAGCTTGCTGGTAAAACCATTGGGGAGTCTTGTACTTCCTTCCAGATTTATCTGGTAAATTTGTATGTACATCATACGTAACACAATATTTGGTTGAGACAAAATTTCTGTGTACTTTTTATTGATGTGATGATGATTCTTATGTTTGGTTTAATGCTCTGAATGTTTAAGAAAACTAACCAATTGTAAAATTAAAGGAAATACTGATTCACCCCCCTCTCAGTAAGTGTTACCTTGGATCAACATAAGATTATCAAGCCTGCTGGTTAGCTATGTCATAGATCTTACGATGAACTTGCCAATGATTCTCCTCCACTTCATATCAACAAAACCAAATTTAATTTAATATGTTCATAGGTGTAGGGATGTAAAAGCTTTATTCACCTGGACCAACATAGATTAGAGTGTCCCATCCTGTTCAAGAACTCAGATTGAACCAACCTCACAAAAGTGTTATTATACTCTTGTAACATGCTATTACTGATATCAACTTTTACAAGATGTGCTTCTGGCTATGACAATATCACATGATGTGAATCCGCCGCAGAGGATGGATGAACGTAGGTGCAAACTTCATAATGTCCACAGGTTAATGTAGGCTGCAGGTTCGAGATTGCTTAAATAGCTTGGATTGCTCCAACGATGAACCACAAAACACAAGATGGAGACCGCAATTCTAATGTAATTCTTCTTCGCTGATATTTCTTCAAGCCACCTGCAAAAACAGTTAACCCAAGGCAGAGGCTGCCTAAATGAGGGCTGAGGCCGAGGCTGCCTTGTTGAAAATTGTAACTAGGTTCGATCTTCATAATGACCTCATTGTAAATCATGACATTGTATATTCTTTATAAAGAAAGAAAAATAAATTATATTTTTATTTTTGGAGTATGGGTTTCATACTCAAGTTTGAGTCAAAAGCATGTTCTTCATGCTTTTAGGTCTTCTATGTCTTTCTAGGATAAAGAATATTATTGTTCATGTGTCATAGTCCTATTTGGACTAATTATAATAAAGGAAAATATTTATTTTGTCAAGAAAAATCCATGGATAAGCCCAAGACCAAGTTGACCTAAAATAAGGGAATTCGACCCTCAAGACAGGCTATATAAAGGAGAGGAACTCAACTCATTTGGTCACTCATCTCACACAAGTTCGATCTGCAATAGCGAATAAGAGAAAGAGTTGGAGGACGAAGAAGAGGAGTAGAAGTCAAAGTTTGTCAAAGATTCCTTTTCTTGTCTCGTTAGGGTTTGTGAAGCTGTCAGTTGCAAGAAGCCAAAATTGCAGGGGTCGAAATTCTGTTGCTGTATCGAAGTTTTGGAAGTTGTCTCAAGGAAGATCTTGCTGGGGGCTGGCTTGGGGCTTGGAGGGTTTGTTGGATTTGGTCTTTGGGTCTTGGAAGTCTCTTTTGTAAGCAAACTCTAAAGAAGAAGAGAAGCATTTTCTGGGTTTTCCCCTTGGAGGGGTTTACCCTGGCTTGGAGCCTATATCTTGTGTACTTTGCCTTGTTGTGATCTTCATTGTTTTGGAGGCTCGCTTTACATATAAAAATCAGATTTGAAGAGAAGAGAAATTTGCACAAAGCGAGAAAGGCTAGGCCTCCTTAAGCCCACAACCTAGAGAGAAAAGTGTTGCCCTCAAAGAGAACTCGGCCTTGCCAAAATGGAGCCTCAAATGCTCACAACCTCCTTGAATGCTAGCCTCAAAATGAGAGCCCAAGGTCCTGCAAACAACTTGTTAAAAATTTCAAACAATAAATCCCGCAAGCTGCCACAAGAACAAGTTAGAGAGGTCTGCAAGATAAACCAAATATTAGCTATGAAACTAATCAAGAAAATTGCAAAAGTATATGTACAATATAGTCTACAAAGGCTAAGCTAAAGAATATGAGAGAACTCTATTCTTTGCTTAGCCATCATTCAAGCTCTTAAGTAACAAATAAACAATTATGAGCACAAGAATTTGAAGTAAAGAATTATATTGAAAGAAATATGCTTGAAATATGAGCCAAGGCCACAAGTCCCTGCAAGATAAATCGAAAGATGAAGCCTTGAGAATTAACAAATGTGGGTTCTCCTTCGATTATTTCAAGAATGGGTTGGTTCCTCCGAGAACTTCCCCGTGCTTGAAGCTTGATCCAAAAGAAGATTTGAAAGAAATATGTTTGAAATATGAGCCAAGGCCACAAGTCCCTGAAAGATAAATCGAAAGATGAAGCCTTGAGAATTAACAAATGTGGGTTCTCCTTCGATTATTTCAAGAATGAGTTGGTTCCTCCGAGAACTTCCCCTCGCTTGAAGCTTGATCCAAAAGAAGATTTTCTACACAACTTCACATAGACAAATTAGATCCATATGGGCTTAATCACATGCAATGATGAGAAAAATTTAGAGATATATTGGACATCTACTAAAACATTCTCTATCTAGAGCAAGTAAATAAACTTTATGCTAATGTAAGATAGCTATACATCAACACAACTTGAAAAACATAATGGAAATAATAGCATAATGAAATGAGTAGAAAGATGAAAGCAAGAATATCAAGATATTACCATACACGATGAGAATAACACCTTAAATGTAACCCCATAGTATCTTGTATTAACTTGAAACAAGCATACAATCCAACATAGTCTCATTAAGCCCAATAGCTCGTATCAAGATTATTACAATAGAGCCCAATGGGTCTCTTTGTCAAAGCCAAATGACTAGTGGAGAAGTGACAATCTCAAGGCAAAAAAAATGAATTTGCAATTGGCACCAAAACTGTCCGAGTGTATGAGAGCCCAACCAAGTGTGGAATTTGATCTCTGAGATGTGGCAATATTTTCTTCATGTGCAAATTTAAATTTCCTTTGTAGATGCCAAGTGTGGAGGAGTTATTAAGTGGAAACAACCCCCATTTATTTCTCAACAAGGAGAAGCCCAAAAAATCTATGGTGACACCTCTCAAAAATGAATCCCAAATTTCCTATGCGTGGACTGTCCAACAGATCTGCGTGTAACTACTATGGTGACTCCGTGGAAGCTGCTAGATGTAATGACCCATCTCGATTATGGATAGAGTATGATTATTAGCATGCATACGAGACATACATATGATAGCTATATATGCATGCATCGCATGCACTGCACTAGTATCCATATTAAATTAAGAAGAATTCACAAGCACAAGATAAAATAATTAATTATTGAAAATACTAAAATAAATACCCAACTCGCAAGAATATATTGAATATATTAAGTAAGGTATTTATGTGTGTACCATCATCTTAATAGGTAACTATAGTTTATTATACAAATAAAAGATTAATGCAATATACTATACAAATTAAAAAGGAAATATAATTTATACAAAATAAAATAATTGTATATAAAATAAAAGAAATTATAATATATATATCTCAAAAAGGGGGACAAAAAAATATTATATACAACAAAAGGAAATGTGCTATATATATATATACATGATACATCGTAAATAAAAGTATCATAGGTAAAATAATAGAAAGGACTATATATGCGTTATATCACACCTAAACCAAAAAAAGTAATTAAAGCTTGCCGCATCATTAACATTTAAGAAGAAGGTAGTTGATATTATATGGGATAGGTTTCAAAACAAAGGAGATTGTAAACTTGTCACTGGGAGGAAGGACCACCACGGAGGGGATTAACCAACAGGTAACCGACTATGATTTGGGGAAAGGATTCGATGAAGAGGCGGTGAGGAGAAGAGCTTGGGGGGGGGAATATAAGGGGATGGAAGGACATGGAGGAGGAGGAGGAAAGTGGTGAAACTTGAGGAATGAGCTTGAGGTCGGAGAAATTTGTAAAATTGAGCCTCTATTCTTGGAGTTTTGGGCACGGGGGCCAGAAGACCTCAATTTCGAAGTCTTCTAGATCTGGGAACCGTATAGGTTGATCCCAGATACACTAGGAGGAAACGGTCAGTTTGGTAAAAGGAATGGATTGGGAGCAACAAAAGCCGGAATCGACTCCAAATGGGATTTCCAAGTAAGTACTTGCATTTAAAATTCTAGGTTTTAGTTAAATTTCTGGTTAATTGAAAAATCAGAGCATTTCACCAGACATGTGCTGCGTACAAGTGATTGTGTTTGGGTGAGTGGGGACAAGCCCCCACTCAATGTTGCACGAAGCGGAAGCGTTTTTTGGAAGCGGGGACGTCGAAGCGTTATTTTCCAAAAATCTAGGAAGCGAAGCGTCCGCGGAAGCGTCTGCTATATATATATATATTTTTATATTTTTTTGCATTTATACTCAAAACAAACATCCCAAATACCAAATTAATTGTAGAAGACATGAAAACATGCATATTTTTGCATAAATCAAGATAGATATAACATCCATTGTACGTTAATGATCTAGAATCTAGATTCTTATCCTCTTGTCTAGCCTTTGCCTCTACCTCGATTGTCTAGGGATATTAGTCAACATTGCCCAATTTTGATCAAACTACCTAATTCAAGACTTAAAATATGGTAGAAAAAGCTTAACATGTTTGATCGATGATTTTGACTTGATTGAAAGGTAATTTTTTGCTAAGGGCATGCCGCGTGACAAAGGAGTTCAACAATTAATACCACCAACACTAGGGTACATATAGGGCTTGGTGTTCTTGATTAAATGCTAATCGCATACCTTCATACTTGATATAATCTATGAAATGCCACAATCCCATTGATCCTGAATTCCTGAAAACTGTTAAGTCTGCTGAATTTTGAATAGGATATGAAATTCTATTTTCTCCATATGAAGTCCAATGAGGCTGGAACCACTCTCAAACATCCTGAGTCATTTCATGGTAATGTTAAAAATTTAAGTAAAAGGATGAAAATGAAAAATAAAGGAGAATGTCACTTTTACTTTAAGAATTTAACATTACCATGAGGGAGCATCTGCTATATTTATATTTTTTTTGCCTTCATTTGTCACCCTAACCCAAGGTGGACCCACCCCCAACAACCAAACTCACCTAAAATTAAAAAAAAATTGAAAAAAAAACGATTTTCTAAACGCTTTTCCGGAAGCTTTTCTGGAAGCGTACGAAAGCGTACGCTTCCTCCTCCGAAGCTCCACGCTTCCTCCTCCGAAGCGCCACGCTTCCGACGCCCGAAGCGCGCTTCGGCGCTTCGGAACCGGCGCTTCCGTACAACGCTTCCAAATTTCCAGGAAGCGGCTAAAAAAGCCGAAGCGGCGCTTCCGAATTCGGAAGCGCCGCTTCTAGCCAAGCTTCCTAGGCGCTTCCGTACGGGACGCGCTTCGGGGCTTGGAACCGTGGGGGGGGGGCGCTTCGTGCAACACTGCCCCCACTAATTTCTCCATCCAATCTTTCAACTATTCCCTTTGCCATACGCTGATTTCCTTTGTTGTAGCGTGGATTCTTCTTTCAGCATGTGCTTATTATCCTTAACTGCTGGCTGTACGTAGAGTTTTTAATTTTGGCATCTGCACTTTAATATTCCCTTTGGTGACATGCATATTCAAAAGGGGAAGAGAAGTGGGTCCCCTCCTCACTTATTTGCTTTTAACTTTGGACTTTCATAATATATCCAAATTAACTTGAAATTTAATCTTCAACAATTCGTGGAGTATTTCATGAGCTCACATTGGACCCTTTGACTTAGTCTTTGACTTTGTAATTGATCTAGCCCCTTTTTGGTGGGCCCCATGTGGTTGCCACATCACCTTTGACTTTCCCTCAATTTTCCTTGTCACTTGTTTGACTTATTTTGACTTTGGAAAAATTTATAAATTTTTCCAATTATCATTTTTTTAAAATTATTCCTCATTTTTGCCACTGACATTAGGAAAATCAGCTTTTGAGGGACTATAAGTTGTTTTTTGACCCTCAAAGTGGGTCCTAGGATAATGCTGGGTCTCTGAGGATGAATTTCGAGTAATCACACACCCCAAACATTTCCTAAGGCCACTTATTTACATCATTACATAGAAATTAATTAAAAAAATCCTATTTGGTAAGAAATTTCTAATTATTGAAAAATCTTATTTAGACCTAGTCAACTTTCGTGAAATTTCAGAGATGACCTAGCATGGTAATATACATTAAATCTAGACACTAAGATGCGTTAGGGGCTCAACTTTCAAGTCGTCCCCCGGCTTTGGGGTATGCGGTGAGTGAAAAAACCTTGAAAATTATTCACTGCTAAAAAGTGGGAATAATTAACCAAGTAAAAAAAACACTCTAAGGTGTACTCGCTTGCTTATCGAGTCCCAACACCCTAGGCCTATTACATGGCTTTATTTATCGTGCTAGTGACATTTATACAATATCCCCATAGGGCAGCGAAATCTGAGGACTAAATGAAGAAAGAGAGAAAGAAAGGGGCTTAGAAGCCCTGATGAAATATGGAACTCTGTAGGTGCAGGAATGCTTTGACATATTCTTGGGCATGGAGTCCTCAAAATTTTTTCAGGTGCAACTTTAGTGGTCAACAGTAACCACCATTGTTGTGGCATCAAAAGCTGGAAACCATGGAGTGACGAAGAGACCCGCCCTTCCCCAAAACCATGGTCCTTCGTTTATGACATAGTCCAGATTTGTCTGATTGTCGAATTGAACCACAAAAAATCCCTTTGCACATAGGTAGATATCACAATTTTTAGTCCAGTTGAGGTAGATCCATTGATGTAGATCTTCAAACTTGGGTCAGAAGCCATTAAATTGGCAGATTAGAGCTCTAGCTTGGAGAACAGTGAAAATCCCACTCACTTCTGTCAATTTTACTAACATATCTGGTGCTTTCTCTGCCTTCTCAACTAGGTAAGGCCCTGGGATAGTCAGATTTGGGGTTTGTGTGGCAACTTTCCCTCTCACTGCATCCTTAAAAGAACTTGGACCATTAACCGCTGAAGTTGTTCTTGGTGGAATGCTCGATCCTAGGGCTCCACCTCGTAATCTCAAATTTATGATAATGAATGAATCCCAAACGATGCCATATTCGTGCAATCGAAAGGCATCTTGCAAAGCTTTCCCCACATAGATCATACTTTGTAACTTCGTTGGAATTCCTAGCTTATCTTGAACCTTCTGCTTCAGATCTTGCACTAAATCCTTAGCTCAAACACTTATTGGGATTGATTTCCCATTTGGGGTTTTGACAAAGATTTGGAAAAAAAACCCCTTGTTCAGATCTATTTGACGACCCTCGCATCCAATCAATTTTTTGGATAGATCTCCCAACTTCCACATTTTTGCATAGATTTGAGCAGACTCTTCGAGACCTATAGAAGGAACTACCAGATCCATGAGTGAAAAATGTAGACCTAGAGCTTTACCGATATTAACTGTATCCTTTTCTATTTTAATTTTGATGTGGCCGACTTGAACGATTTGCTTTTCCTTTTTGACTTTGATCTGTCCGACGTGAACAATTTCCTTTTTCGTTTCAACTTTGCCTTTCCTAACGTGTACATTATTTGATTGCACGGTGGCTTTGACGTTATCGACGTGATCAATAGACCTTTGCACGACAACTTTGCTGTGCCGGATCTGAACAACAGGTTTTTGCTCCACTACGACTTTTACGTGAATAAAAGGCTCGTGCACGACGTGTTTGTCATGCCCCGCTAGAGCAATAGGCCTTTGCAAAATGACTTTACTGTGCCCCGCTTGAGAAGTAGGCTTTTGTACAACTCTTGAACCCTTCCGATCCCCCATTGCTTCAACCTTCTGCGTTGTTGTTCATTTGCCAGAGATAAAACTGTTTTTGCTGGGGCTAAATCATTATTTATTTGTCGGAGAACAGATCTTGATTGCTGGGGTCGAATTGTTTGGGTATTTGGAGGTTGAATTACTACATTCCTTGGAAGTTGGGTTTCCAGTGCAAAAGGAGGGCCAAATTTGTCACTTATTGGAGGTCAAATGCTTGCTCACATATTTACCAAAGATTAATTTAATTGCTAGAGGTCGAGATCATTCTCTAAGGGGTTGAGTTCACCAGGAAGACGAGATTATTTTCTGAAGTGTCGAGTTATTCAAGAGGGTTGAGTTCTCATATCTGCTAGGCCGTGTTTCCTTGAGGGCCGAGTCCATTTTTTGCGGTTCTATATCATCTTTTCAGAGGGTCGAGTTGGTCTATCCAGTTGCCGGGGTTGTATCACAGGTTTCCAAATTCTCATTTGCATGTAAACCCTCCAATTGAGTTAATAAAATTATTGGTTGTGCTCCTGATTTTTTTTTCTATTTTTGTTTATTTCTCTGTTCGCAAAGTGATTAACAAAATGTTTATTCACTAAGTGTTTGACAAAAGTCTTGAAAGAGAAATTTTAAATTATACTAGGTTATAATAGCATATTTTAGCAGAAGGTACATTATAAAGTTCAGAACCCTATGCCTCAAACTTCCTCAGTCTGAAGTGCCTCGGGTTGAGATTATCTAAGGTGCCTTAGAAGTCCGAAATTCCTTAGAGGTCGAATGTGGTTATGAAGGCCTCAAAATTTGTCTCAGTCCAAGAAGCCTTAGATGCGAAAGTTAGATAGGAAAAGGATTATGCTTATCTTTAAAATAAAATCTTCGTGCGAGCTCTTGAAGAAGAACAAATTGTTAGGACTGCGATTGTTGAAATGCTGATTTGAAGAACTTAAGTCACTTAATTTCTTAAGGAACCACACTGATGTCACTTTGGAGAAAGCAGTTCTAAATATCTATATCTGAAGATAAGCTAGCAAAGTCATGAGGTCTACTTTCAATCCTTGAGTTATGGAGGGAACTGCATTGAAAATAAGGGATTGGACTAATACCTTAGTTTGAGGTGTTTGATGAACCTCATGCCCAGTTCCTCTTGAAGATCTGATATGACTACAAGATACAATACATATTGTCGAAGAAGAAGGACTGATGTAACTCATGCTTCTGGCTACTAGGTTTGATACAAGATATAGTTAATAGTGATTAAAGACATCGTTTCCATACAAGCACATTCCAATGATGTTCAATGATAAGTATGAGGCCTGGGAATACAAAGGCTAAGCAAAGCTTTAACGAAGTTTGCCAAAAGTATAAAGTTTTATGCTTAGAATATAAGGTATGTATCATCGCTCAATTTGCTTACGGTGATTTTGTTTGGGATCAAAGGTTCTTAGAATTCAACTAGAAGGAATGATCTCTAAATAGACTTGTATTAAAGTTGTTTCACAAGAGATTAAACAAGACTGTGATTTGCCCCTTAGTCAGTTCAAGTAATGTGTCAAAGATCTAATTTGTTGCCTCAAAACAAAGGATCCTTGAAGAGCAGTTATGATAACAATTAAAGGAGTCATTTTATCTACAAGGTCATTGATGAGATTCTCAAATGATCCTCAATTATGCATATGAAATATACTACGGATCTATAACGTAAAAGTCATCACAATTGGATTGTGGCTCAAGGCAAGACAAGGCCATTCAAGGGAAGTATATGATACATACACATGTTCTGAGCGTTTGAATAACAAAACTATGTTGCATTATATGTTCATGAATAGGACATTCCTTTGAAGCTACAAGTATTGATGCATTGCACATACTAATGCTAAGGTGTGATTTGTTGCAAATAGTTTATATGGATACTCAATCCTAAAATCTATACTTTGCACATCAAAAGGAAAAGATCTTTGTCACGAATATGTTTTTGAAGAAAGCACACCTTGATGGAGGAAGCTCATTGAACATGACAAGCTTACAATAAAGAGGAAGCTGAATTTCCTTTCAAGTTTGTAGACCAAAATCCTCTCAAGAAAGATGAGTCATTTGTAGAACTGGATGTGTTCTTATTATTACTAATTGATGTGATGAAGGATAAGCTCTTGAGTAAAATAAATGTTCAACTGAGAATGCATATTTGCAAGAGTATCATTGCAAGTAATGCTGAAGCAGTGACCAAGTATGCTCTCTTGAGAAAGGGAGATCCTGCCTAAGACTGATATATCCTTGATTGTTGGTTGAGATATGGACAAGAGAATTGGCACATTACAAAATTTGTTGGACTTGCAAGAGGTGTAAAATGAAAGTAGGCTTTACCCTAGAAGACTAAAAGTCTTGGATGTAAAAATCCTAGGGTTTGTAGATAAAACCCTAGATTTGGACCTAGATTAACATTTCCACTGAAAGAAGAAACCCTAACTCAAGAATGGAATGAATGACATCATGTTGATGAGGAGAATTAGGACGATAAAGTTGCTAGATGGATACAAGAAAGCTAAGATTAAAAGGGAGCTAACATTTCCCTATAATCCTCAAAAAGCTAAGTACCTTATATCTCTCTTCCCTAATTATTATTGATGTTGTTTTTTCTATTAGTTAGCCTCTTGTCTTTGTTTCTTTTGCTGGGTTGTAGTTGTTCTTCTATGACCTCCTAGTGAGGATTGCAACTACATAGTAAAGGTTGCCAAGGCTCAGGCAACAAATGTAAGTAGTGGAAGATTGAAGCAAAGCATGAGACAAGAGGACTCTCCCAGAGTCAGTGATTTGTGTTGAGAGATATTATACTAGATGAGATCCAAGCTCAGAGGGAGCAGGCAAATCAACAAGTTTGAAGTATACCTTGATTGTGTCAAAGAGAAGTCAATGATGACTTCCAAATAGATCTACAAGATCTAGCGTGCAGTAGATGGCAACATAGACAAGTACAAAGCAAGATTTGAGAATATAAGGTTCTCCCAGAAAGAGGGAGAGGATCATGACAAGATGTTTGCTCTAGTTGTTAGGTACACTTATGTTCGTACTATTATCATTGCTTCGAAAATTGCACCAGGTGGATGCAGAGATCGTTTTTCTCAATGGAGTAATTAAAGAAGAAGAATTGTACATAGAGCTACCTCAGGGCTTTAAGGTACATGAGAAGGAGTCTCGTGATTGAAGAAGGCTTTGTACGATCACAAGCAGACACATTGGACTTGGTATTTTTCGATTGATGGATCAAGATTGGTCTTTTCTGATTTGTCTCTGATGGAAGTAGAAGGACTCATGTGTCAAAGGGAGTAACTGTGAATTGCTTCTGAAAGAGGGAGTAGTCAGAGAGCCTTGTTCTAGCTACATTGGGAGGTTACCTTTGAGTTAGAGATAATGATCTATTAAGCTAAGGAAGCAACCAAGATTACCACAACAAGATATGTGTCAGCGTGAGAGGAAGCACCCAGTCAAGGTGACAGGAAAGAAGCTATGGTAATGGATCCAATGAAGGAAGCAAATCAATTTATGGTTGAGCCAAGACATGTAGCTCAACATGTGTAGAAGTACCAACATGGTACAGTTGGTCATGGCACAATCAGTTATGGTTTGAGATATGCCTCAAACAAGTGAAGTACAACTGCGAATTTAAATTGGGAAGAGAGTGTAGAAGACAAAAAGAGTTCATTAGTATATCGCTCTAGTTTGGGCTCTGTTGTGATTTCATGAATGAGCAGGAAGCAAACATTTGTTGCACTCAGTATTGCAAAAACCGAGTATATTGTAGCTTGGTTGGAAAGTTGAGAAGTAGGGGGTGACCATGATGACAAGTCGAAGCACAATGAGATCTAGTAACGAGACATGGTGTAGAAGGAAGTAGTTTGGCTTCAGTACTATTCTTCAATCAGATAGATTGCTGACAAAAGCTCTATCTCAAGATGAAGTCTATATACTTTGAGGATAAGCTTGGAGTGATTGAGCATGTCTCTCCCAATAAGAGGGAGTGACGAAATTGTAGCATCCAAGACAAACATTCTCCTTTGGTCAGGTTGACTAGGATCAGGGAAAATGGTCCAAAGTGATAGTATTAGGGACAAACATTCTCCATGTGTCAAAAATGACTAGATTAGGGAGAATGATCTGACATAGGACAATCATTCTTCCCGTGCAAGGTTACTTGGGAGCGGAAGCGGGAGCGGGGAGCGACATTTTCAAAAGCTCCCGGTTTGGGAGCAAATCATGAGTGAAATTTTATATAATATATATTTTTATATATTTTGATGCATATATGTCAACAAAAGCTTGTAGAATGATGAATTAGATATAAAAAGCATAAAAATATGGATTAAACCATATAACATCAATCATCTAGAAGTTATAATCTTCATCAACCATGTCCACAAGTTACAAGTTCTCATTTATATAACATGTAAGGGTTCACATAACCAAAATAGCATCAAGTGCAATCCATCTCCGAATAAAAAATACATCAATAAATAGGCTCTAGATGGCCTCTAGCATCCAAAAAAATCATGCTACAATAGATAGCTACATATCATCAAAATCATTGCCTATCTTGGGATCTTTGTCATTAATATCACCCTCTAAGTAATTAACATAAGATAGAAAAACGTAGCATGTCAAGTCAAGATTTTGTTTGAGTGATGGGTACATTTTTAGTAGGGTCATGATAGAGGAGTTCGACAACCAATGTCACTAACATCAAGGTACATAGAGGGCTTGGTGCTCTTGATTAAATACGAGTTCCATACCCTAGTACATGACAAAATCCAATGGAAACATTGCAATCCCCCCAACCCCGAAATCCTGAAAACTGATAAATCTACTGGATTTTGAGTGAGATTTAAAATTCTACTTTCTCCATATGAAATCCAATGAGGTTGGAACCGCTCTCAAGCATCTCGAGTCATTTTGTGGTAATGTTAATTTAAGTAAAAGTGATATTCCCCTTTATCTTTCATTTCCATCCTTTTACTCTAAGAATTTAGCATTACCATGAAATGCATATCAATACTAGGGCCATAGGCTTGAATATTAAGCTGCCCTACTTAAAAACTCTTGTTTCTTTGAAAAACATTTGTGTATGGAACATCTTTGAGACAAAAAAATTGCAAATAAACCAGGGAGCGAATTTTTTTTTCGGGAGTGCGCTCTCGACGTCGCTCCCGATCTGCTCCCAAGTGGAGTGCGCTCCGGGAGCGGAGTCGGGGGGAGAGCCGCTCCCCTGCAACCTTGTTCATGTGTCAAATATGTTGATTGGAATCAGGAAGAATGGTCCTAAAGGTCCGGGATCACTCAGTTGGGTGGGTTCCTTTCAACATCAGGCTCAGATTACTCTCTAGATAGGTAAAATGAGCTCATTTAGCTTCTCATGGTCTAGAGTGAGGGACTAGATTTACTCAATTGGATTGAGTGTGTCCCTAGGGTTTCCCCAAGAGTCAAGGAGATTGACCAGGATGATGGTGAACCAGGACTAGTCTGTATACCATGGGTCAAAGGTGCCATCCAAAATCATAGTGACTAGGTACTGCTGATGACTTACCATGTGTCATAGTTGTTGACCAGATTATGGTAATTGAATGATGATGATGCTGATGATTTACGATGAACCACACTTGCTGGTTCGCAACGCGTCAACCAAAATCTTCAATGTGATTTCTTTGGAAAAATTCTCTATACATTATGATTTACGATGTGTCACAGTTGTTGACCAGATTATGGTAATTGGATGATGTTGACGCTGATGATAAATTGTTATAACCTTTTCTAAGAGAAATTTACCAGCCTGAGAACATCTAGATAGTCATTATTAATACCTCCCTAGCTAAGAGGCAATGTTGAATTTTTGCAGTTATGGTTAGTCTTCATAACTAATATGTTAACCCCTTATGTATTTGTAATGATAAATATATTCTTTATGCTATTGTCAAAAGAAATTTTTTAAGGCATGTTCTTCATGTCCTTTTCAAAAGAGAAAATTCAAATCGTGAAAATTGAATTTTTGGCTCCAAGAAATCCAAGTTGGCCCTCCTCCTAGTCAAGTCGGCCCAGTGCAAGAGGCACCCATTCGACTAACCATAAGACTATATAAAGACACTCGTCCTCCATCATTAGACACAATTAGGATCACACAAGCAAGTATCCTCTGTTCATCAAGTGAAGGAGACAAAGGAAAAGGAATGCCAAAGTTGACCAGAAGAAGACTGAGCTATATATCTCTCTCCATTATCCCTCACACGTATGACTTGATCTCCTTCTGTGGCCTTGCATGTGTGATAGAAAAAGGACCAAATTTTTGAGATGAACTAGAGCTGCAGGACTGAGATTATTGAGTGCAGAAGCAGGCTGAAATTCATCCCTAGCTGACCTAACCAGACCAAGTTCAGTGGGCAGACTTATGACTTGACTAGCAGGCAGTTTGTTAAATTGTGGTATGTTCTATGCTTAGAGCAGTTTACTTATTTTTCTTCTTATTAGCCACAGATTAGAAATCACATATACATTAAGTAAAGTGCAGATGGAACATTAAATGATCAACAGAAAACAAGCCAAGACAAGAGACACAAGATGTGGTGGCTAGCTAGGGACAAACCCCAATGCGGGGAAACCCTTTGATCAAATCTTCTTTTATCTTCAATAGTTCAGTAGAGAGAAATAGTACAAAATCTGAATTCTGTAATTTTATATCAGCAGCAGCAAACCCTAGATCAGCAAAGTCAAACTTGGTCAAACTAGCTGAAATTGACCTCTAAAATGCTTGGTCAATTTTCGGTCAACTTGTCCTTGAACAGCCTGAAGAAACAACCCTTGAACAGCCCCAAAAGTACAGTCAATTTGCAGATTTCTGAAGTCAACTGCAACCCTAAACTAGGGCAGTCAACACCAGTCAAACCAGAGGTCAGATCACGTCGGATTTCATGCCAAAAATTGCGGCATGCCTAGGAGAGGCAACCACACCCAATCCACACTTTTGGAAGGTCAACGCTTGGTCAGCGCTGGCTAAAGAGCTGACCTGCTGCCCTAGCTCCTTGTTTCTGCGTCTTCCTTGCCCTAGGACGTCTTCCTTTCACCCGCACGTGTGAGAGAGAGAGGCTCCTTTTATGTGTAGGAGAGAGAGAGAGAAGATGAGTGAATTGAATTGTCGAAATGAGGAGAATGCTCCTTGTATTTATATGCAAACGTTGAGGTTGAATAGACGTGACTGTTGGGCTTCTGAGCCTACATAAGTATGTTGGCCAACCTTGACAATTTGTCCATAATCAAAATAAATTCATATCTCCATAAATACTTATCGGAATCGGATGATCTTTAGATTTGTAAAAGCAAAAGCTCATGAGGAATTAGCAGTTGCTTCAGATAATGACTCAAGTCAAGATGGCCCGTTAGGTGACTCACTATTTTGAACAATATGGCTTGTTGACTCCTTAATGTTTGTAGAGGAGGAGTCTATGCAGTAGTATATGGCACAAGTCTACGATTGACAGGAAGGTAGTTTGAACAAGATGAAGTTTAATTACAGGTTAAGGGGAGCAAAACAGTTGAAGGATTACAGGTTACCAGGAACAAGGCAAGATTAGTCTACAAAGGATATGCATAGGTTGAAGGAATCGAGTTTGAAGAAAAATTTGCTCTCGTTGTTAGATGGAAGCTATCAGGATGTTTCTCACTTATGCTTGCTCGAGAAAAATCAAGGTCTACCAAATGGATGTTAAGTCAGCTTTTTTAAATGGTGAATTGGAGGAAGAATTTTACATTGAAAAACCCGAAGGTTTTCTACTCTCTGACAAAGATGACTATGTCTGCAGATTAAAGAAGGCTCTATATGGTCTCAAGCAAGCTCGTAGGGCTTGGTATGCTCGTCTTGACGGATATCTACATCAACAGGGATTCAAGAAAGGAATGTTGATTTGGAGTAGCATCGGATGTGCTTTAGCCACGAAAATTGGTGGAGAGGCTAAAACACATGAGATCTCCAATACCCAGAAAGGGTTTGGGTAGATTCTAAACAGTTTACGAGATATTAAAATAATTAATATTTTTAATGGAGTCCCTAAGTCTAAACTTAGGGAAAATAAAATATTAATGTGAATTAATATAACACTGTGTTAGAATGGTCCAAAAGTCATGGATCAAGCCAGATCTACTCTTAGCAGTTGATTAGGGACTTAATCTTGGCCGTTGATTTGTCAACGAGAAAAGTATAAGAGGAGGCTTGAGGTTCACTTGGAGAACACACCAAGAGATCAAGATTTTGACTTTCTGGGGCTGGGTTTGTTGAGGAAGTTGAGAGAGTGATCAGAGTTGCAGTTGAGGGGCAGTGAATACAGAAGCAGAGAGGCAAAGATAGCACCGGGAGGATCAGTGCAGTAGCCGGAGAGAGGGACGCAGAAGCAAACAAGGGTTCATGCATAGGCAGCCAGGGCTCACGCAGAGGTAGCCAGGAGCCGCGCATTGCCTTAGAGGGCCAGCGTGGGTGACGTAGAGGGTGAAAGGGCTGACGCAGTGCCTCCAGAGGTTAACACAAGCCAAGCCGGAGTGACGCTGGGCTAACGTTGGGCCAGATAGAGGTTGACACAGTCCCTAGAGGCTGACGCTAGGGTTTCGTGGGGCAGATTGGAGCTGTGGAGCTGCTGGAGTGTTTATCTAGGGTTTTAGCCGGAATATCTGCTTCCGAGTAGAGAGGTACTACTGCCGAGATTTTTCTCTGTTGCGCGAGCCAGATTTGGCACCCACATTGTATTATGAAACTGCTTAATAAATCAAACCCTTAGATAGCTGCACCGGTTTTCCCGCATTGGGTTTTTTCAGGGACATTAGTCCAAAATCAACGGGGTCTCTTATGTGCTTGTTTCTATTTCCTTCAGTTGATGATCTGTAATGTGAGCATGCATTTGTATTTATTTCCAGTATTTACATAGTAAATAACTTGTTAATTAACATAACAAGTAGGTAGGAATAAATCAATAAAGTGCATGAAGGGTTTCTAATGTGTCAGACCTAGAAATTCCAACATGGTATCAAAGCGTGGTTGCAGATCATAGGAGAACTGAGGACATCAGCCGAACAGAGCAGCAGCAACAAAAAGCAACTATCCCGAGTGATAGAAGCTGTTCCTAACAGAGTAGCAACAAGGAAGGGGTGACGTAGTGTCTGCGTCATCAAGATTGAGCCAGGAAGAGGTAGTGCAAAGGCTAAGGGAGGCAAAGGCAGGCTCATGCAGAGGCTAGGAGGGCTGACGCAGTTGGCTGAGGAGGCTGATTTGCTGGTGCCGGGATTGCGTAGAGCCTAGGAACTCTAACCTTCAGTTTGTTGGGGTTTAGGAGGCTGTGGGTAAGTTACAGAGTGGAGCTGGTGGGGTACTGTAGTTAGAACAATACCTAACAGGGCAAGGCCAAGGTAGAGGGAGTTGCTGCCGAGGTGGATTTCTAGCCAAGGAATCCAGATTAGTGTTGCAGTTGCATAGACGATTGGAGAGGGGCATCTCGACATTGGCAGAAGGGTTTCCAGGAGGGAAATCGAGGCTCAGAGGAGTCATACCAAGAACTTCCAGGAGGGAAGTAGAGGAGCAGCGAAATGGCACTACACGGAGTAAGAGACCAGGACAGACTAGACGGAGCCTCAAACTTCGTAGTCTTGGAAGGCCAAAATCTTATCTGTACTAGACAGGAATCGTGTCAAGCACTTCGCCTTGAGGACGATAGCTATCCCAGTTGACTCGACTGATAACGACAGGTACGAGGATGCAATGGCGAGGGCTAAGAGTATCATCCTTGACGGGGTCAAGGATCATATAGTGCCACTGCTGAGAAGAACACGACGCAGGGGATGTGCGAGGCCCTGACCAAGTTGTATCAACATACTTCCGTACAGAGGAAGATGCTACTAGAAAATCAACGACGATCATACCAAATGAAGAATGGAGAACAGATTGACCCATTCCTCAGTCGATTGAAGGAGATCTGGGATCAACTGACTTCCATAGGGGCAACGCCGGATCCAGAATTGATGGTGAGAACAATGCTAAATGCAGTCTCAAAAGATTGGGAGGTGTTTGTCCAAAGCATACTGGGCAGGGCGACCCTTCTAGATTGGGAGGAAATGTGAGCTGCTCTTCGCCAAGAAGAGATCAGAAGGTTGAGCAAGGCGGGAAGCAGCGACAATGGGATTAGAATCAAAGAGGAGGAGGAAGATGTTGCCCTAGCATCTGAGGGAAACCAAGAGAAACAAAAGAAGGACCTCTCCAAGGTCAAATGCTTCCACTGTGGGGAGCTGGATCATTATGCGACCTAGTGTCCAAGGAAGAAGAGTAAGGGAGAGGCCTCCGAGACCAAGGCGACGCCAACAAGGGCAGAGAAGGAAGTGGAGACAGACGATGATTGTGCCATGAGTGCTCATGTGCCACTTCAAAAGAAGTGGGGAGATATTGAGTTGTAGTCAGACGGACTAGAGGCGATGAGGGGCAGGATCCTCGAGGTACCCAGCCTCTTGGATTAGACCTTGCTACGGGAGCCGCGAAGAGGAGTAGTAGTACTGGCGATGTCAGTAGAGACGGATGTGGATGGAGTGACTGAGGGAGCTACAGTGTAGGATTCCCAGGACAGTGTGAGGCAACAGTGCAAGAAGCACGAGAGTGTTGCACTAGTGTAGGATGGCACAGAGAGGTGTGCAACAGTGCGGGATGCATGGAGTTGTTACAGCAGCGCAGAGGTCAGAGAGGGAGCACTTGTCAACGACAGAGGGAGTTTCAGCATCGAGGGTGTCTCTAGCGTGACAGAGATGTTAGAGTTGGGAGATAAGTTACTTCTCAGTAATTGAGTTGCAGTGCAATAGTTAGCAGTGGTAGTGCTATGGGAAGCACAATGCAACATGATGAGAGGGGTGCCAGCGCAGACGCAATAGTGGCAGTGGCAGGGCCATGGGTAGCAGTACAGGATGCAGTAGTGCAGATGATGGGCAGCAGGCCTAACATCAGCACAGGGACCGATGCCAAATGATCAGGGTGGTACTCAGTGAGGAGTATTGCTAGAGCACAGTCTTTGCTAAGAGGGAGTGTTGATTTCGGGTAGCATCGGATGTGCTCTAGCCACGAAAATTGGTGGAGAGGCTAAGGCACATGAGATCTCCAATACCCATAAAGGGTTTGGGCAGATTCTAAACAGTTTGGGAGATATTAAAATAATTAATATTTTTAATGGAGTCCCTAAGTCTAAACTTAGGGAAAATAAAATATTAATGTGAATTAATATAAAACTGTGTTAGAATGGTCCAAAAGTCATGGTTCAAGCCAGATCTAATCTTAGCCGTTGATTGGGGAGTTAATCTCGGCTGTTGATTTGTCAACGGGAAAAGTATAAGAGGAGGCTTGAGGGTCACTTGGAGAACACACCAAGAGATCAAGATTTCGACTTTCTGGGGTTGGGTTTGCTGAGAAAATTGAGAGAGTAATCAGAGTTGTAGCTGAGGGGCAGTGAATACAGAAGCAGAGAGGTAGAGATAACACTGGGAGGATCAACGCAGTAGTCGGAGAGAGGGATGCAGAAGCAGGCAAGGGTTCATGCAGAGGCAACCAGGAGCTACGTAGTGCCTCAGAGGGCCAGCGTGGGTGACAAAGAGGGCCATAGGGCTGACGCAGTGCCTCTAGAGGCTGACGTAGGCCGAGCTGGAGTGACGCTGGGCTAATGTTGGGCCAGAGAGAGGCTGACGCAGTCCCTAGAGGCTGACGCTGGGGTTTTGTGGGGCAGATTGGAGCTGTGGAATTGCCGGAGTGTTTATTCGGGGTTTTAGTTGGAATATCTGCTTTCGAGTAGAGAGGTACTACTGCCGAGATTTTTCTCTATTGGGTGAGCTGGATTTGGCACCCAGATTGTATTATGAAATTGCTTAATAAATCAAACCCTTAGATATTTGCGCCGGTTTCCCCACATTGGGTTTTTCCGGGGGCATTAGTCCAAAAACAACGATGTCACTTGTGTGCTTGTTTCTATTTCCTTCAGTTGATGATCTGTAATGTGTTGAGCATGCATTTGTATTTATTTCCAGTATTTACATAATGAATAACTTGTTAATTAACATAACAAGTAGGTAGGAATAAATCAGTAAAGTGCATGAAAGGTTTCTAACGTGTCAGACTTAGAAATTCCAACAAGGAAGTGTTGACAACAATCTTTATGTGAAAGTGGATCGAGATAACCTAACAATTATCGAAGTATATGTGGATGATATAATCTTTGGAAGCAGTGATGACAGATTAAGTAAAGACTTTGCCACAAAAATGCAAAGTGAGTTTGAAATGTCTATGCTTGGCGAACTGACATACCTTTTAGGGCTTCAGATTTCTCAGTAGGATAAAGGAATATTCATATATCAAACCAAGTACATCAAGGAAATGCTCAAAAAATTCTAGATGGAAGATTGCAAGCCAGTCCTTACCCCCATGATAACTGGATGCAAGTTAAGTTTAGAAGATTCGTCAAATGATGTGGACCAAAGGTTGTATAGATCCATGATTGGTAGTCTCCTATATGTGACAGCCTCCCGACCTAATGTGATGTAGGGAGTTGGACAAGTAGCAAGATTCCAAGCAACACCAAAAGAATCTCATAGTATTGTTGTCAAAAGAATTATTCAATATATTAAGAGCACAACGGAATATGGTCTATGGTATCCCAAAGGAAATGATCTGGTTATCCAACCTTATACAAATGTAGATTGGGCAGGAAGTGTTGATGATCGTAAGAGTACCAGTGGAGCAACATTCTATCTAGGTGGTTGTCTTGTTTCATGGTTAAGTAAAAACCAGTCTTCAATCTCGTTATCCCTAGCAGAAGCAGAATATGTCATGGCAACAACTTGTTGTACTCAAGTTCTTTGGATGAGGCAAACTTTGCAAGATCTTCAAGTCAAGTTCGATGAGCCTATTCCCATATTTTGCAATAACACTAGCACCATCAATATCTCCAAGAATCCTGTGATGCATTCCAAAACAAAGCACATTCCGATTAAATATCATTTTGTTAGAGAGTAGGTTGCTGAAAAGAATATCAAGCTTGAATATGTTAGCACAAAGGAATAAATTGCTGACATCTTTACGAAACCATTACCTCGTGAAGCATTTGAGTATCTTCGCCAAAAGCTTGGGATTCTCCCAAGTTTTTATTAGACTCTTTCTATTATGTACTCGAGTAGAAAGGGGGAGTGGAGGTGTGTACAGGTCCTCAGGATGACTGTTTATCAGTGGGAGTTACCCTTTGCCATTGATGACAAAGGGGGGGAGAAGGTAGTAGGAAGAGATGTCATGATCGCAGGGGGAGTACTTGTGTTGCCATCAATGCCAAAGGGGGAGATTGTTGAACAATGGTTGTCATTGATGTCAACCCAAGCAAGCTCCAGGGGCTACCCCAACCTTGCATGGGCATTTTGACTTGACAACTTACTCTATTCTGAGTCAAGGATCTTCTAGATGGATTCTACTCGTCGAGATGTTTCCGTCGATATATGGAACGCTAAGTAATTCTTCACGGTTTGAGAGATATTCATGTTTGAAGTTAGTAACCCCAGTTAGTGGGCTAAAACCTTATGGGGTTGTGGCATGGCACTCATAATTGGTTGTGGTCATTGAATAGTCAATAACTAATAATTTTTTTTTGCTCCTAAAATCCCTCCAACGTTCACTTGTTGAGGACCCTCTCAACTCAAGATATTCATATAAATAATGACACTCATATCCTCCTCTGGTAGGGATTTTGTGGCTTCAAACAAGAGATCATGGCATTTTCGCTATAATTTTTTTTTTGTTAAATTAATTTAATATTGCGAAGCTTCAGAAGCTTAAATTAAAACCCATTTGAGTAGAAATCTTGATGAACCTCATGACCGAATTTCAGATCTTGGTTTGCTATATTTTCGGAGATATGATATGCGGAAGTTAGGTTTTTGCAGGGTCCCGAATTCCATGTCAAACAGGTGATGTTGGGAAAATTGTCATAACTGTAGTTTGTTGACTAGCGTTTTCAGCGCTGAAGGTCGCAACAGTGACACGTGGCACTTCGTACAAGTTCGCTGTACTGAACTAGTCTATAATTAGGTCATCGTGGGAGATTGAGCATAACTCTTTCTTGAAGAATCCAATCTTGATCAAACCTATGGGGTTGGAAAGAGGACTCAGAGGGCTAGCACAGGACGAAATTTCAGACCCTAGAGATCCAAAATTACATAGATGCAGGAGATTCAATATCGAGCTCCTAGAAGGCAAGAAAAAGCATGCATTCAAGGATCACTACAGTAAGGACCACACGTCAACAGTTAAGGGTAAGTCTCCTACAACAAGGTATGTATGATTAGTGTTCACATTTGAAATATGAGTATCATCTCTGACATATGTTTTTGCAGGACAACGTAAGTATATACAGTGTCTCGGTTATATCTCTATGTCTCTATATGTCACAATTAGTTTTTCAGATGTCCTATTCTTGATACTACACATTTTATGCTACATATTCTTGATGCTACACCAAGTTTGCTAAATCTATATAAGTTGTAAGTTCACATTACTTGTCTTGTCATAGTTGATAGAATGGTCTCTATTGTTGTACTTAGAACTTGGTCCATCACAAGTCTAGGGTCTGTCATCAGTTTTTATTGTATATATCTTTAGGTCAGTTTTGGATATAGTCTTGCATAGAGTCCAGGCCTATATCAAGAGTGGGAGTCTTTGTCTACTGCTACAACAAGTCAACAACAAAGGTGACAAGCAGAATTCAGTTATGCATTGTAATTTTAATTTGTATTTATTTATTATTATGCACTTACATGTGTTTTGCAGGAAAAGGTAAGTTGAAGGGTATTTTGTTTTGTTTTGGTATTGGTTTTGCTTGGAAAATTTTGCATGCAGGGAGAAGAAGATTCAAGTACAACTTCAAGCAAAAATTCAAGAGCAGAAGTATCAAATCAAAGGAAGCATTGCAGGCGACCATCCTTTGAAGACATGACAACCATCCGTATATTGTGAAGAAGTGTCAAGGCCAAGAGTCATCATTGTAAAGTTGTAAAAGAGTCATTTGTAAAAGTGTCATCATTGGAAGAGTCATTATTGTAAAAGAGTAAACTTGCCTAGAGTCGAAAAGGCATTATTGGGAGGTATAGGAGTCTCTGTTGGGATGATGTCATGGTTGGGTTGCAGGTCATAGTGTGATTGGGTGTTCAGCCAAAATAATTGTAAATCATATTGTATCATGGATCGTTGTCCTTAGTATGGGAATTCACACTCTTGTCTCATTTCAATCATTATAGGGTGGCAAGGAGGTGCTAGGTTGGTGTATGAAGTCGCATACAAGTTGGAGCCTGTGAACACTTCAGGGTGGTTGGTTGGTCTAGGATGTTGGAGCATTCATTTAGTTGACTACTGAAGAAACCAGGGCGTTGGGGCATCATTCCAGTGGGAGCTGGAGAAGAATGCTTTTCTAGAATTTTAGGAAGTTGTTGCTTTCATTTCAGTTGGGGCTAAATATTAAAGAATTTATTAGAAAATCGTTTGGTGGTTTTTGACCCGGAGGGGTTTTCCACCTAAAATTCTTGTGTCTATTGTGTTCTTTTATTTACTATTATTACTGCATAAACATTAATGATAATTGAAGATTAACTAATGCTCTGAAAAGATTTAAAAGTGCTAATTGCTAAGGAATACTGATTCACCCCCCTCTCAGTATTTCTAATAGCCTCCTTGTCATTAATTGTATTTTCTCTCTCTCTCTTTCTCTGCTGAACATTTGAAGATTATAATAAGAAGATTTGATCAAGGGTTCCCCATCTTGGGGTTTTTCTGTGACTTGCACCATTTATTGTCTCCTCTTGTCTTGGCTTGTCTTCTTTATTTATTGTAAATTTTCTTCTCTCTATTACTGTCATCATGATAATGTTTCAAGTAACTGCTAATGATTTAACAATTGGGCTAATGAGGGAATTGAAGCTCCTGTCTAAGAAAAGCACATGTTATCCTAAATTTAACAGGATACAATCAAGAAGTCTGCTAGGTGAGTAAGGAAGCACTAACTAGACATATGTGGAGAGCTCTATGGCATAGCTATTTGTGGATCATCACATAGCTATTCTCTGGCAAGCTGATCAAGTAGGAGAAATTTTTTCTCCTATGGGTTACCCACTTTGGTGGGTAAGGACACCCTTAGGATTTTTTCTTTATGTTAAAAGACCATTCTTTCAATGTCTTGTAATAGATTTTGTGAATGAGCATAGCCACCATCTCTCTCTTTAGAGATAAGCTATAACCATTCTAGCCAATTTTTGTTCTACAATATTCTTCTATTTTATATATTAATAGATGTTGGGTTTTCACTATATTATCATTCACTCTGCTATATTTCTCTGTGTGTTTGTCTTCCATTTACTTTATTTCCTTTCATTTCGTACCTTGTACAACCTCGATCACTTCATCAATGTCATCAACTTGGGCCACTGCTTAATGCACAATGGTGTTTTCTGATGTTGAGAGGCATTGGATCCAAAGATTACATGGTGTGTGGTTGATGAGGGTGTACTACAATCTCCAAGTGTTTGCTTGATTGGTTATTTGTTAGGGCCTTCTTTACAAGGCTTTCTTGGCTAACAACGACTTCTTAGATGGGTTTTTCCCTTCTTGTCTGAGGGAGAAACAACGAAACTTTTATTTTGGCACTGTTCTTTGTCTAGGTCATGTTGGGAGTGTTACTCATGCTGTATGAGGTTCCACATTGTGATTTTCATCATATTGATGGAGATTTGCCACTGTTTTCTCAAAACATTAGACTGACTTGGGGGGGGTACATCTTCATGGTTCCCGTTCTCTTTATGGCATTGGATCATTTGATGTAGGTCTTTGGTTGGAAGAGATTTACGTCTCCTTGGTTGGATACTTGTGCTTGCTAGTTTGGTGGTCTTCTCACACGTGTTTGCTCTGTTGATCACCCCTTGCTTATATATTTGCTGGTATCTTGGAGCATGCTATCTCATTATGGTGTGGTTGTGGTGCATTTATTTATCTGGGATATGTTGCATCTTGTTTTTGGATGATGGTTCTAGCCCCCCATGGGGTTAGATGATGGTGGTAGGAGGTAGATGTTTCATGATGTTGTTGGAGTTTTCTAGTGACATTTACATGGTGATATTATATTATTGGTGTCACTAGAGTGGTGTTATACATGGTCCTCTTGTGTTGGATGTGTGGTGGGGACATACTTGATGATTGGATGGGTTAGCATTTCTATTGTCCCCTTCTCTTATGATGTTGATGTGGTTAGATGATGGATGTATTGTGGTAGCACTTTGCCTTGGTGGAATTTCGAAAGGTGATATGACCTAGTATTATAAGATTTGGTGGCATCATGTAGGTGGAAATGCATCATCTAGGTGGAAATGTGCTTGATGACGTTAATATCCTCGTTGATGTACCTTTTCCTAAGTTTGAGTTAGAGGGGCGTGTGCTACATAAATCTTTAATGGTTAATCATTTTCCGAATGTATGATGCAGTATTAGTCATGTCATCGTCCTTTGGTTGTGCACCCTGTTATCCACCACTCGTGGGTAGTATCCATAGGAGAAATTTTTTCTCCTAGATGGTCCTCATCCGGCAGCCAGCTGCGCCTTGTAGCCACCAGATAGCTCAATGTGCCACTGTCTCCGCCACTTGAGCTGGCCGTATGCTCCCTTGCCCTTCCAACCCTGAAGGTATGGCTTTTCATTGTGTAGTTGGGTATTTTTATTTACTTCTCATGGACACTTTTGGGCATGGATTAGTGGGGGGATTCAACGGAAAGAGTGGGCTTGGTTTGTACTCATCTCCTTTGACCAATTTGATGGTTAACCTTGTATCCTAGTCCCATGGGATCTCCTTTATTGGCTACTAGCTTTAGGGGTGGCACTACATGGGAAACCCCGATTTTGGTTGCGTGGTCCCACTTCCCAACACCATATACATCACTCCCCTCTGCTCATTATAACCCCATTCACCATATTTCTCATTCGGGTCCACATTTGTCCATTGGGTCCACACAGAATTAGCCTTCCCCTCCCCTTGTCCACACTTTGGTTGGGCTTAGAATAATGCCCTGGAGGTTGATGCAACTAAAAGAAAAGAAAAAGCATAATTTGGCCACTCTCAACAGGAAATGTACCATAAAATGCAAAAGATGGTCGAGACATACAAATTTAGCACGTGGGCAAAAGCCAAACATGAGCTCTACCCCTATCATCATGGCCATCACCCTGGTTCCTAGGGCCCCTCATATTAGCCCCTTACATCATTAAGGAACCCATGATTGTCCCAACCCCTGGTGGGCAATGAACTGCCCCACCTTAAGGGGGTATTCACTGCTATATCTTACATATCATGCTCTCATCCCTTGGAGCCCAAGTAGTTACAAAGGAAAAATATATAAAAGGCAAAATGCATATGAAGAAGGGTGGAAAAACAATGGCCGAGGTAACTCATATACTTCTTCTTGAACTTGTAGGCACTTGTATGTTCTAAAGCCCATTATGGAAGGCCATGCCACTATGAAGTGTCCACTTGGTTCCATGATTTGTAAGCTCATTCACTCAATTGCACTAATGTTTGGTTGTACTAGAAGGTGAGGGGACACATTGGATCTTATACAAGATTGCAGGTGGGTCTTCATCTGGAGTTTGGTCTCTCTATACGGGGTCCAAGCCCACTAGAGGGTCATATTGGCATTTGTAGAGTGAGCGTTAAGAGCCACGAGTCTCCACCACAGCAGGGAACAGATTGCCACTTCATGGGATCCTTCAGTTCCACTTATTTCTTGTTCGTGTTTCCACCTATTGGTTGATGATGATGCACCTGGACCACCTTACCCAACCGACTCCTCTCTTGCACCACAGTCTTGGCAGCTAATCCAGGGCCCAAATGAGGATGCGGCTCGTCATGGGAGACAATGGGAGGGCTTGCATTATTCTTCCATCCCTTACAGATGGGATACAAGCTTGTTCGATCCATTTGGAGACCTATGAGGATGTTTTGTACCCCCATAGCCACTTGGGGACACTACAGGCTATTTGCTTGGATATCAAGGGGGCACCCCCTTTATTGTTAGAAAATCAAAAAGGCAAAAATATTTTCTTATTCTTGATAATTACTTGTGATGTTCTTGATTTGTTATTACGATTCTTTATATCTTCTATCTTTTAGTTCATCAAGCAATTACCAAAGCGAAAGCACATAAAACAATGGACACCAGATGTAGGCACTATGCCAGGGAAAAACCCCCCTCGAGGGGAAAACCTAGTCAAAATTCTCTTCCTTTCAATAGTATTCTTTGAGACTCTTCACCCTAGACAAAGACCAAACCTTCCCTCCACACCAAGTCAGCCTCCCAGATTTTCGACCTCTCTTCCAGCAACTTTGACTATGTAGCAGCTTCCGGCATCAACAAAACTTGGAAGACATTGATCTCCCAATCTAGCACACGAAACAGAGAGGGAGAGGCACCAAAATTTCATTATTCTTCTTCTCCTTAGAGTCCACCCAACTCGCACTTCCTTTGGCTTCCTGACTTCGTACTTTTCACTTCCCAGCTTCCTTAGAGATATCGAACTTCTTGTGAGTGTGCTCTAAATGTATTCGACTTGCTTGTATTTATAGGTTCCATGTGAGGTCGAATTAGTGTCCTTAGGCCGACTTGATGTGGAGGATACATAAATTACATTTGACTCAATACTTAACCTTTTTACATGATTCAAAAGCCCAAGAAGGGTCTCTCTAAAAGTACAATGACTCTATTGACTCAAAATAAATCCTAGAAGTTTTCAATGGGGACTTTGACTTAAAACATTGTGACCCAAGCATGAAACCCATGCTTTAATAAGTCACAATAATAATAAAAAAATTTCTTTTCTTTATTCTTTTGACAAGTACATTACAAGAGGACTCAAATACATTAAATGAAGACCGAACCTAGGTACATTTTCCAACATTTATCACTATGTTTGGAGCTCATTCATTCATCTTGGCACACATTGGGCTCCACTAGGCCTCCTCAATAGCCCTTCGACCTATTGTGTCCATTATTTTGCCCTCTTGGGAGGCTTATTTTGTATTATGGAGCTATCTTGGTGGGATTCTCACTGAGGAATGCTATTTTTGCACATTATTTTATTAGTTGGGGCATTATTAGGCCTTATTAAGCAACTCGAACCCCTTAGGGATGATATATATTGATGTGATGATCATTTCATTTGATCATCACTTGGATTTGGACTTGTATCTCTTTTTGAGAATTTCTCTAGTCTTATTTATGGACGAATTGGAATCTTGACGCATTTCGCTATTTGGAAGAGCTTGTCTTTAATCTTGGAGCTTCAATTTTGTCTCTAATGATGACTGGAAAATTTCACCATTCTTGTAAGTGTGTTTTCATGGTTTATTTCTCATGTCTTGCACTTGTATAATGTATGGAAAAATTTCGTTCATGAAGCTGGTGTAGCTGCCTTAAATGAAATGCGAATTTTGTTTACCTTGTCTTTGTGAGGGTTTTTTCATATATTCATGCAAAGAATAGTGAATGATTTTCCTAGGGGTATATGGTTGTTCATAATTGCCTTGATAAGTCATCGATTGCAACATCAAAGAAGTATAAATTTCCCCAGTAACCTATTTGCTGCCGGGGAACTCCTTGATGGGGCATAAGCATCTCTAAACATTGAATTTCATTGACTCCATTCTACCAATAGGCTAGGCACTGGTCTAGTCCTAGGTGGTCACCAAAACGAACATCTTTCTCAGCTCTTTTTCTCTTTCTAAGCCCTAACCCTAGTAGGCTTCCTAGGGCATCACACAAAATCCAATGTAGCCATCCAAAGTTGATGAAAATTGGTCAAGAATTGTGCTGCTGTGTCTTTGAGAAGTCCTCCAATTTTCAAGCCAGTTTAATAGTGGAATCTTAAGTTATCCCAAGCCCTAGCTCAAGGAACCGTTTCTCCCTAGGGTTCCTTTGGTTAGTGGTTTCATTAAGGGTCATTACATTAAAAATCCAAGTCAAATCCTATCTCTTTAATCCCTCACATGGTCAAGTCCATTTGTTTGAAGTTCTAGCCCAAACCCTTGACCTCCTCTGGGTCCACTAGGGCTTCTTTGTGGTTCCACTACCTTGTCACTCCAATTTCTTAAGGATTGCTTAGAAACCCTATTCTTCTAGGATTCTTTGTTCTAGGGCACTTCTTACCAAGAGATACTCCTCAACCCTAGGTCTAGGTATCCTTCTAGCCCTTCTTGGAGAGCCATACATCTTGGTTCAAACGCAAGCAATCCCTATCATTAGAGTCTCTCTTTTGAATAGGCTCTTGGAATCACTACCTTTTCACCATTGATGCATTTGCCCTAATGTTTTCCTTAATACTGGGACTCCTCCCATTGGTGAAAGTTTGTAAAGAGCAGGGAGCTTTAGCTGAGGTGACAGTGGGCTATTGCTCCATTGTTGTCACTTGACCTAGTAGTTGTTCTCTAGGAACCCCTCCTAGGGCCCCTGCTAGTTTGAGCAGTAACACACCCTATGTTCAAACTTAGGTGGAACTTCTATTTTGTCATTATGTTGTTATCATGGTGGTCTCTGCTAAGACATACAACTTGTCCCATGGCACAACATTTGTTGCAACACACCCACCCTCTCATTGGCACACAAGTTCATGTTGATTTACTCATTTGGTGACTATTGAAAGGTTGGACTATGATTCTATTACAACATTAAATTTTGTGTATACATGTTGAGGTTGGTTTAACCATTCAATGATTAATTTAATCCCTTTTAGTTTATTGGAGGTTAAAAGCTTGAGCGCCCTAGATGATTGATTGGGTAACTGTTCACAATTGGAGGAGTTATTTGGAGGTTGTTTGAGGCTTTAGTATGGAGCACTCCTTTCTTGGGCACAGTTCTCATGATATTCATGGTTATTTTAATTGTTGGAGAGGTTGGCACACTTCTTTGGGGTGGAATTTCTCTCATGCACATGGTTTGGGGGAATCAATTGATGGTTTTGGGAAGCAACACATGGTTCTGGCATGAGCATTTACGAGTTTTAACCATTTTGACACTTCTTCCTAGGGTGCATTTTGTTGAAGAAAGTGTAACTAGGTTTGGTATTTACAAATGTAACTTTGATCTTTGTACTTGTCAAGAAATATAAATATTATTTCTGTAAATTATAAGAATGAGTTTCTTGCTCATTC
Source organism: Pinus tabuliformis (assembly GCA_031772625.1). NCBI lineage: Eukaryota > Viridiplantae > Streptophyta > Pinopsida > Pinales > Pinaceae > Pinus > Pinus tabuliformis. The sequence continues at coordinate 319,379,302 of CM062807.1, forward strand.
CATAGGTCTAGGAAAGTCATAGAGTCAATGACATGTGTAAAGAGCTCTTTTGGAGCATATATGAAATGTATACAAGTCTAGAACAACCTCCAAGACCAGCACAATCCTCCAAGACAAGCACGAAGAAGTCTGCCTGCAAAATGATGGAGAAAACAGTTTAGTCGGCCTCAAAATGAATATTAATGACAAGTCGGCTCAGAAATAGGGACACATCGGTTCACCCTAACATGTCGGCTTATTTGCAGAGACCTAACTACTATAAATAGGTGTGTAGGGTCACCACAGAAAGGAAGATTCTCGCATATCTCTGAAACTGCGGAGGATGACAGAGGCACAAAACTTCATATGGGTATAGGACAGAGATCCACAGTACAAGAGACAAAATTTCAGATTCCTCTGTAACTTCGGTGATGATTACAGTGTCTCGGTGCAGGAAATTACAGTGGTGTGTATCTTTGTGTCTCGACCTCTTCATGGTCACAGTCCCGAAATACTGAACGCAGTCATGACAAAAACACAGTCACTGTCTCGGTGATCTCTTGGTAATATTCTCTCGGTCTAATTGTGATGAAGAAGGATCATGATGATCCCACAATAGTGTACACAGTCTCGACACACTTGTTCTGAAGATACACTCTCGGTATAATGATAAGGATAAGGATCTTGGTGAGCCTACAGGAATACTCTCTGTCTCAACATAATCATATAAACACAGTCATGAGGAAGGCATAACTACAGGATCACTATCTCAGTGCAACTCCCATATATACATATCTCAATATAGATCTCGTTATAATGACAATGATCTCAGAAAAGGCACAATAGTGATCTCAAGGTGCAGTAATGATCTCAGTAAAGAAGTGCAGATGAAGGTACAACAATGATACAAGTGTAATGACCTTTGTGATGCATAAAGTTGACCTCTGTATAGCAGCAGTAATGAAGATGATCTCAGAAGCGACAAAGAAGAGGATTGGTGCCTTGGTCTTGGAGTGGCTTGATAGGTCAAGGGTCATGGTCTTGGTATTCGTCAATTGGAATCTCTATAAGAAGAATTTTGTGCGGGTTTTCCTCTCAAAGAGTGAGAGGTTTTGGCCCTGGCAGAAAGCCAACATTGTGTGTTCTTGTCTCTTTGCTTTTGGTAACTATTTGATGAACTAAGAAGACACACTCTAATAATAAGAGAAGATTGCACTAATAAGAAAAATAATCTCACAAATAGTTATCATGATAAGAAAAATCTCATTAACTTTATTTGCGCTAGATTGTTCAACATGGAATTAGAGCTAAGGCGCTAAAGTCAAAGGAAGGGCAACAAAAGAGACATACAAGGACCAATCTTCAAGAAGGGCATCAAAGCAAGAGCCTTGTCAAGATTAAAGGATTAGCCCACAACAACAGTCTACAACAGCAAAGGCTTTTGTCAAAGAATGAAGTTTCAATCACAAGTACTCAGAAATGAGGTTCATGGTAGCAGTTTCAATGCCTCTCATAGTCTTAGTCTATGTCATACCACATGGATCTCAATATAGAATGAAGTTGTTCATTGATGGATCTCAATACCATAAAATGATCATCATGGCAAGCAACATCAAGACTCTATGGTTCTACACAATGCTGCATACTACAAGGTTCCATAATCCACTTATGTGATAGCAAGACAATGCTATCTCAAGTTCATCAACAAGTTGCGAATCATAAGAATCAGATGTATAAGTCGAAGAAACTTGAAGACAAGAAGGCAAGCTTCATACCATTACATCAAGGATCTCATTCGAAGGAAGCATCAATGCATCTGCTTCAACCATCATCAAAGCAATCAAGGTGAAGATTTCATCTTCACATGACAAGTAAGTATCTTTTCAATTTATATATTTGGTTAAATGACTTCATGATTGCAAGGACATCTATAGGTTGGATGGGCCATCAAGATTCCTTGCATGAAGAAGGAGGATAGACATAGTCCTCTAAGTAGCTGAAGTCATTAAACATATCAATAGGTCTCCTATGAATTTATGGAAAGGGATGCTTCTGAAAGATCCCCTCACATATCAATATTGGAGACATCAAAGTGATGTAGGTGATAAACACATTCTCTAAAGATGTAATGAAGAAGGTCACATATTCTTCATGAAAGTAAAAGGGTATCAAGGATGTAGGATATCTTCATAAGATACCATCTACAAGATCTAGGAAGGAAGATAATCATCATCGTTCTAAATGATAGGCAAGGTAACAAATATCCATGAACAAGAAGGTTTCAACAACTTGTGGTTTCTATGCTAGATAGAGAAAGATAAGTTGATGGCAGAAATATTGAAGGTTAAAAGAACTCAACCATGTGCAGAAAGGAAAGGCAAGGTTGGTCCTCAAGCAAGACAAAATAACTATAGTTAAGACTCAATGCTATAGAAAGATTTTTGAAGCTCATATCATTGAAAGATGGAGGAAGCTGAAGAAAAGGGCCAAGGAAAGAGGGAGTAACAAATCTCTCCTACGAGTAAGATAGTATCCCTCACAAAAGGTTCCTATCATAAGCTCCTAAATCTTGTGTTGAAAGATATGACAATGATAATAAGATGCATCATGGCATCATGAAAGCATTAGAAACAAGAGTTCGTAACATCTTCATAAGGATCATGAAGGACAAAAATCCATGGCAGACAACATGTAGGATATATAGCTCTTGGGAACCTCAGTGGACATTAAAGGAAAGAAAGGAGTCATCTAAGGCTCATCATACATCAAGTAAAAAAGGAAACATCTGCCAGTTGGGGATATACAAGATCCTCAAAATTCTCTGATCGAATCCTCATCGTAGGGTTCACTAATCTAGAGAGGAAGCAAGTGTTTCAACAAGAACTCCAATGTATGGAATCCATGAGATGATGATATGACATGAAGAAGATCAAGGGATTGAAGATATTTTCAATCAAGGAAGCTGTTGGAAGAAGCCTCGATGACCTGAAGGTAAAATAAGGTATGTATGATTGTGTTTAATATTATAATGTCATGTCATATGGTTGCAGGTAACATGGATCATTGCTTCTATCTTAAGAAGCATGATCAAGAGAAAAAGGATCTCCTCCTCTGAAAGGATGTAGGAAGGCATAAAGTCACACTAAGATGAAATTGACATAATATGTCCTGATATGAAGTATGAGGTGGCTGACTACAATTAAGAAACTCTGATTGAAAGCTCGTGGAATGGAATGAGTAAGGAAGGAAGAGATCGTGAGATATGCAACCATGATGAAGGCAATCAACATCCAATAAACCAAGAAGATTTGACCAGGAAATCTCCCAGAAGGATATGAAGACTGATGAAAGTATGAAAAAGATGGAGACCCTTGACAATGGATATCTTTGGGAGATGTGTCAACATGAATGCAGGATGTTGATGCCTACAGGAAGATGTCACGATGAAGAGCCATCTAGTAACGTACAATTTGATTTAATGTTATGTTTTGATTTCTTGAATACTATCTGGATGAGTGCATGCATGGCTACTGGAACAAGAGTTGTAAGTACAAGAACAACTGGCATTCATGTGGTGGATGGAAATTCTTGAAAGAAGCATGATGGGAAAGAAGTAGCTATATGACGAAGGTTCTAGACTTTCCATAAAGAAAGGAATGACATGACGAACCAAGAAGGAAAGTGATTGATGGATGATGCCCTACAAGAAAGAAGCTCAACTGAATTTTATGACATGAAGGAGAGAAGTTGATCAAGCAGCTAAAGGGCCCACAAAGAAAAAGTTGCTGATATATAGAAGAGTCCCTCGCTAAGAGGGAGCTCTGCTAGGTCCCTGATCAAGAGGGAGTTTGAATTAAGATCACCCCTGATTACAAAGGAGTGACAATTGTGTTTTTCCAATTCATGTGTCATGCACTAGACTAGGACTAATAGTCGTAAGTCTAGATGAAGGCCATGAATGGAAATGTAGATACATGGTAGACACAACATTCTTGTCTTCACTTGGGAAGAACGAATGGGACGATTGGGTCATCATCTGGCATTTGGTACTCTTTGAGGATGTGTAGGGCATCCAAGACAAGAGTAGGCAAGAGGACCGATATTCTTTGAGGGCTAGGAACCCAAGATAAAAATAGTCCTAGAAGGTCATACTTAGTGAACACCTGGGTGGGTATGTACCTTGAGAGACAATGATGAAGGTATCTATAAATCATTGGTCTCGCGAACATTGTAGCTCATGGTCTCGTGGAGAGATGGAGCTATTAGTCAAGGCCTTGCACTATGACAATGCTGATTGATATGATGCTATACAGATGGGATTACCAATCCGATTCTTCTTATGAGAAATTCTTCAGATTGAGAATGACCAAGTACCATTTTAAATACCTCCTTAGTTAAGAGGGAGTGTTGAAGAAAGTGTAACTAGGTCGGTATTTACAAATGTAACTTTGATCTTTGTACTTGTCAAGAAAAATAAATATTATTCTTGTAAATTATAAGAATGAGTTTCTTGCTCATTCCATAGGTCTAGGAAAGTCACAGAGTCAATGACATGTGTAAAGAGCTCTTCTGGAGCATATATGAAATGTGTACAAGTCTAGAACAAACCTCCAAGACCAGCACAATCTTCCAAGACAAGCACGAAGAAGTCTGCTTGCAAAACGATGGAGAAAACAATTTAGTCGGCCTCAAAATGAATTTTAATAACAAGTTGGCTCAGGAATAGGGACACATCGGTTCACCCTAACATGTTGGCTTATTTGTAGAGACATAACTACTATAAATAGGTGTGTAGGGTCACCATAGAAAGGAAGATTCTCGCATATCTCTGAAACTGTGGAGGATGACAGAGGCACAAAGCTTTGTATGGGTACAAGGCAGAGATCCACAGTACAGGAGACAGAATTTTAGATTCCTCTGTAACTTCAGTGACGATTACAATGTCTCAATGCAAGACATTACAGTGGTGTGTATCTTTGTGTCTCGGCCTCATTGTCACAGTCTTGAAATACTGAACGCAGTCATGACAAAAACACAAGTCACTGTCTCGGTGATCTCTTGGTAATATTCTCTCGGCCTAATTGTGATGAAGAAGGATTATGATGATCCCACAATAGTGTACACTGTCTCGACACACTTGTTTTGAAGATACACTCTCGGTATAATGATAAGGAAAAAGATCTTGGTGAGCCTACAGGAATACTCTATGTCTCGACATAATCATATAAACACAGTCATGAGGAAGGCATAACTACAGGGTCACTATCTCAGTGCAATGCCCATATATACATATCTCAATATAGATCTTGTTATAATGGCATTGATCTCAGAAAAGGCACGATAGTGATCTCAAGGTGCAGTAATAATCTCAGTAAAGAAGTGCAGATGAAGGTACAACAATGATACAAGTGTAATGACCTTTGTAATGCATAAAGTTGACCTCTGTATAGCAGCAGTAATGAAACTGATCTTAGAAGCGACAAAGAAGAGTATTGGTGCCTTGGTCTTGGAGTGGCTTGATAGGTCAAGGGTCATGGTCTTGGTATTTGTCAATTGGAATCTCTATAAGAAGAATTTTGTGCGGGTTTTCCTCTCAAAGAGTGAGAGGTTTTGGCCGTGGCAGAAAGCCAACATCGTGTGTTCTCATCTCTTTGCTTTTGGTAACTATTTGATGAACTAAGAAGATACATTCTAATAATGAGAGAAGATTACACTAATAAGAAAAAGAACCTCACAAATAGTTATCATGATAAGAAGAATCTCATCAACTTCATTTGCCCTAGATTCTTCAACACATTTCACATGGATATATTTTATTATTTGTTAGGTGGTTGTAGTTACATGGCATAGTTTTCTAAGGTGCACCTCTTTTAGGTGCTTTCTCATCTTTTTGGCATGGATATTTTAGCTACACTAGTCATCTTTTGACCTTTCATGAGAGAGCGATTTTTCCCCCAAGGAAAAATCGTAATTTTCATTGATTTAGTTGAAAATTACATACTGTAGATGCTAGAAGCATATGTTGTATGAGTGGTCAGAGCCACTATCTGTGATGTTCCGTCCAAAAAATATATCTCTCCCAAAGTTGGGAGACTGTTAAATAACTACATATGATATTTTCTTGTAAAATATAGACATGAGATGTACAGAGCAAAAAAGATTAAATACATAAAAAATCAGATAATGTTGATTTGGGGTAGCATCGGATGTGCTCTAGCCACGAAAATTGGTGGAGAGGATAAAGAAGATGAGATCTCCAAGGCCCAGAAATGGTTGGGCAGAATCTAAACGGTTTGGGAGATATTAAAATAGTTAATATTTTTTATTGATTTCCTAAGTCTTAACTTAGGAAAAATAAAATATTAATGGGTATTAATATAAAACTGGGTTAGAATGGTCCAAAAGTCATGGATTAAGCCAAATCTAATCTAAGCTGTTGATTAAGAGATTTAATCTTGGCCATTGATGTACCAACGAGAAAAGTATAAGTGGAGGTTTGAGGGTCAGTTGGAGAACACATCGAGAGAGATCAAGAACTCAATTTTCTGGGGTATGGTTTGCTGAGGAAATTGAGTGAGTGATCAGAGTTGCAGCTAAGGGCCAGTGAATACATAGCAGAGAGGCAGAGTTAATACCAGGAGGATCAACGCAGAGCCAGGAGAGGGATGCAAAGCCAACTAGAGGCCACACAGAGGCATCCAGGAGTTGTGCAGAGCCAGAGAGGGCCAGCGTGTGAGACACAAAGGGTCCAGGGGCTGACGTAGAGGCTCTAGAAGCTGACGCAGAGCCTAGAGAGGCTGACACTTGGCTAGAGAGGCTGACGCAGGGCCTAGAGGCAGCGCTGGGAGCATTTTGTTGGACAAACTAAGCGCTGGAGAGTCGTATAGGGTGATGCAGTCCCTATCAGAGTGACTCAGAGCAACAAAAGCTGCATTGTTGTTGTGGGATCATTCATTTGGTGTTTTAGCCAAAATATCTTTCTCCGACTGAGAGGTACCACTGCCGAGGGCATTCTCTGTTGGGTGAGCCATTTCTGGCACTTAGGTTGTATTCTGAAACTGCATAATAATAAAACCCTCTGAATAGTTGCACCGGTTTTCCCGCATTGGGTTTTCCTAGGGACATTAGTCCAAAAACCACGGTGTCACTTGTGTGCTTGTTTACTTTCAGTTGATGATCCGTATGTGTTGATACTGTACTTGTATTTATTTTCAGTATTTACATGGTAAATAACTTGTTAAGTAATTGAACAAGTAGGGAGAAATAAATTAGATAGTACAGGAAGAATTTCGAACGGGTTAAACATAGAAATTCCAACAGATAAGATAATAAAATCAGGGCCTGTTGGCCCCATTTTGTTATTGATCCTCATATGGCTGATGATAGTAGCTGAAGTAGTCTTGATCTGACTGTTCTCGATCAACCAAAGCCCTCGTGGCTGGTGCGAGGCCTCTTTGGATAGTTGGTCAGAAATTTGATTGCGTTCCCTATATATATGATGACAAGAGATATAATCAAAATGTGTTTTCAGCATCATAGTTTCATCCAAAATATGCCGGAGTGTGTGAATGTGACATGCAGATTGATGATTAAACTAGTTTATGATTAGTTTAGAGTCACCAAAGATCTGTAATCGGCGACATCCCTTCTCAAGTGCAAAATATAATAAATGATGAAGAGAAATAAGTTCAACAAAATTTATTTGTCCCATCCCCCCAGAGAGAGCGCCTTTACATAGGCAAATATGTTATATTTTTTGAGGTGGTTGTGGAGGGATTTTATTGAGAGACGTGTGAATTGCATGCATTTACTTGGTCTTCTTACTATATTTGAGCACATCCTTGAAGGGCACATCTGTGGAGACATTTCTTGCTATTTTTGGAGTTTTGTTAGGGAGCATTCTTGTAGGAGGATTATTTTATCTCTCTTGCACCTTGTGGGGTGCACTTTGTATCATTTGGTTAGAGTAATGCGAGAATGTTTCTCATCTTACTGTTGTTGTTGTTGTGTTAACCTTTCATCTAATAAACCAAATTTTTGCTAGATGGACATAGGCATACTTACATGACAATTCTTGAGTATGGCACCTCTAGGCTTTCAAGATAATTTTAGGCTATAAAAATCAGCAAGCTAAGGATGATTTGTGGTATGCATACCAGCCCTATTGTCTTACATTTTCATGCACTCACACTCTTTAGGCTATACTTCCTTGACTCCACTTGCTCAAGTGTGATTAGGCACTTGGTATTGGGGTTTCTTTCCTCAACCTTTTTTCTCACATCGCTCATTTTTCCATGTAAACTACATCCATATTGCTTAGGCTTATTCTTCACTAATCACCTTGTGCCTCCACTCTATACCCTTAGCAATCCTATCCTTAGGGAAGCCCCTGTTTAGTTGGAGAAGAGCCAACTAAAAGTGAGAGAAGGAGCCATTGTGGTGACAGTGGATAGCTTTCATGAGTTGCACAAGTTTAACCCCTTGATGCTTGGGACTTAACATCATTTGTGGGTGCTGGATTTTGTGTTATATGGAGCATGTTCAGACTGATCTGTCCACTATTCTTCAGGGGTGTCTTGACAAGCATGCAATGTTGTTAGGTGACTTTGGATGTATGATTTGTTCTTCACTTAGTGGTATTTGGCATTGCTTGAGAGTTTCTACTTTATTTGATCCCTGGAAGCTTTGATGCAAATATGTTTTCAAAAATGAGGTTAGCTCTTTGTTTGCCTTTTGCCTTTTGTGGACAAAAGATGTATACATTTAGTTATTGGTAAAAGGGTTTATGTTGATCAATGATGCCAAGATGTTAGACTTTGGTTGTAAGAACCAAACACAATTTAAACCACTAATTTCTACATAATTTACCAATTTAATTCACATATACATACCTGGTTTCCGAGTTTGACGTCAATTCCATGCTGATGTAGTCCCAATTGCTCCCGATACCAAATGACCAGATCCTCCCAGCCAAGATGAGCACAACCCTGGGTACCCAACTCCAAAATACTTCCCAATTGGAGTATTTTGGCCGTTGTGCCCAAAAGCTTCAAGAATAATTACTCAAATCTCAAGTCTTGAATCCAATATCTAGCTCTAAATCGAATCTCCAACTCTGATTCAGATCTCCCGTTTTCCTTCCGGTCTTTCTTACCAAAAACCCCCCTTTTCTGGTGTCTCTATATGCTTGGGATAAATACCTTTCCTTGGCGGTCACCGCCCTCTTCCACCGACCTCATCAGATTTTATTTGGCAGATATAAATTTTACATGTAAAGGGAGGTGAGGATATGAATATATATCCTACTGTGTTTGACATATTTTAAACATTAATAATTTTATCTTTTATAAAATTTTAATTATAATAACAAAGTCAATAGATATATATATATATATATATATATATATATATCAAATGTTTATTATATTAATTTAAAAACTTTAACTTATAAATATATGTTTATATACATATATATATTAACAATAATTAACTTATAACTTTAAACTCTATAATGATCAATATTTATATTAGAATGATTGGAATTGTAAATTTTATTTAACAAGCTTATAAGTACAAAGTACTTCATATGTATCTTTTGAGTGTCGGATTTTAGGTAATATCTCTTTTCTCAATAATTTAGCTGTTTAACCCCCTTTTCTTTCATTTAAACATTTTTCTTGATCATTTAATCAGTATACTAGCGCAAGGCATGTGATACATGTATATATAACTATCATATGCATGTCTCGTATGCCTGCTAATATTCATATGGAGCGCATGATTCAAGATGCGCTGTTACATTGGTGCCCTATTCATATTTTATTTCTGTGTTGTGCTTGTTGCCTTAACGAAGAAGGATGTAAATACTGTTGTATATGTGGAAATTCCAAGCCTGACGTGGCTAAAGTCCTTATCATCTCAATTAAACAAGTAATTGCTGAATTTAACTAGTTTGGGAATGAATTTCAGACAATAGCATAAAACACACAATAGCTAGAGATTAGATAGTGGAAGCATAAAATCAATTTCACACATAAACAGGTATTTACTCCTTCAAATCATCTTTCCATTGATTTGAAAAACTTGCAAGGAAACCTCCACAAGCTACCAAAACCAAGTAGCTGCACGGTTACCAAAAAATCACTCTAAACTTGTGCTGTATGATCTGCCGAGAAGTATGGCGTGCTGGAAAATCAACAAAACAATAGAAAACTTCTGTATGCTCATGTTGTATGACAATATGGATCTGTTAACGAACTGGACGATTGCTGCATGACTTTGCTGTACGGATTCTGTAGGACTGTACAGATCTGTACTACCTGCTACTGTATTGTATGACTTGTATAGTCTCCCCGAGAAAATACAGTCTGCTTGCTACATGAGAACACCCCTTTCTTGGCTGCTCTCTCTCTCTCTCTCCATGTCTCTCAACCTGCTCAATTGTTTATGTGTGTGAAGTCTCTATCTTGTCCTATATTTATATTTTTAGCTAAGACCAAGGCCTTAATCTATTTTAGAGTTTGCTTCTAGCCTAGGTCATGTATGCATGGGTTACTGTTAATTTTAGGTATGTTCTATGCTTAGAGCAATTTATTTCAATTTCCACAGTTAGCTCAATGTCTTTTCCAAATTAGCAATCACATCAGCATTAAAGTAAACTGCAGATAGAACATAAACATAAATCGCAGAAGACAAGCCAAGACAAGTGGACACAAGATGTGGCGCTAGCCAGGGACAAACCCCAATGTGGGGAAACCCTTGATCAATTCTTCTTATATGTTCTTCAATAGTTCAACAGAGAGAGAGAGATAGTACGTTTACAACAGAAGTCAACACTTGAAGAGCATAGATCATCTCTAAGAAGATGATACATGAGATTAGTTGAAGACATGCTGCTTCAACTGATTCTCCAAGGTGACTCTTTCACCTATCGTTGTGCTGCATTTCGTCATCATGCTGCACCTCATTGCACTGCACCATGCTACACCCATCGTCACTATGCTGCATCTCATCATGCTTCATTAATCATGACTGTACCCATCACTGTATTGCATTATGTGCCATTGTTGCACCATGTTGCCATACTGACCTATGCGTTGGCTGCATCTTGCTTGCTTGTTGTCCCTTGCTTTCTTTTTGCATGCTAGATGCTTGTTGTTGCATGCTAGATGCTTGTTGTTGCATGCTAGCTGTAACATTGCATGCTTGCTGTATTTGCTGCTAAGTACCATACAACTGTCCCAATGTTGGTTAGTTGTCCCTTGCATGCTGTTGTTTTGGCAGTTCTCGGCAGTTTTGGCAGTTCCCACTGTTCCCGGCAGTTCCGGTAGTTCCGACTGTTCCTAGCAGTTCCGACAATTCCGGCAGTTCCGACAATTCCGGCTATTCCCGACACTTTCGGCTTCTGCCCTCTGCGTCAGCTTTCCTGACTGTTCCTACTATTCCCGGCAGTTCTAGCAGTTCCGGCTATTCCCGGCTGTTCCCGGCAGTTCCGACAGTTCCGACAATTCCTGCTATTCTTGGCAGTTCCGGTAGTTCCCAATAGTTCCGGCAGTTCCGGCTATTCCTGACAATTCCGACAGTTTTGGCTTTTCCTGGCAGTTCCAGCTTCTGCCCTTTGCGTCAACGTTCTCCCCTATTCTGGCAGTTCCGGCTGTTTCGGTTTCTGCTCTCTGGATTATGGCAGCGTTATCCCTTAGGATCTCTCCTCCTACTAAAACCCAAAGACAAGTAGAGAGGAAGAGATCCCAAGTGTGTTGAAATGACTTGAAGGCCACTTCTATTTATACTAAAACATTGAGCACAAGTGGGGTTTATTTGGTTGCTGGCCGACCTTGACGAATTGTTCCATAACACAAATAAATTCATATCTCCATGAATACTTATCAAAATCGGATGATCTTTAGATTAATCCTACACCTCTCGATGAGAGGGATCCAAGAAAAATATCAGCTTCCATTAATAAGATGACCCACATGGAGTTTGGCCCTCATTGCCAATTTTAATAGTTACATTTTCTTTTACTTAACTGCTAAATACAAGACTCTTTTTTTTTACTAAAGTGAATTACAAAATATAATTTCGTTTTGAAAATAGAATTATTTTTCGAAAACAGAATTACTTTTCGAAAATATCTCTAAAAACTAGTATTTTCACACTGAATCTATGTGGAAGTTACTGTCTGAGCTATAATTCTCATTAGTATATACCTTTCCACCTTATATTTCCTTTCAATGTAAATTTTTCCTTTTAAAGTATTTAAAAAAAATTGACATGATAACAAAACTCAAGTCAATATTGTACACTAACACAATTCATAATTGACCCCTGATTGGGAGTTCATCATGGACAATTTATTTTCTTCAGGGTTTATTCTTATTAAACCTTGTCCAATTAGTACCAAGCAAGTTACTGTTTGACATTCTTTCATAATACCATCTTTGGTAATTGTGGTTCTAATGGTCCAAAAAATAAAATTTTTAATCAATTTACTGTGATTGATATCTGTAATAACTTGCAACTCATGCATTTTTGTTGTAAAATTTGTAATCGCTAGGAGGCAGCTATGCTCCTACGTCTGTGTTTATCTTCTGCAATATCATAGTCAGCTTAATTTCCGTCAACAGTTCAGCTTCATAGGGATATGAATAGCATATCTGCATACAATCAATGATAAAGTTTTGCACAGATATTTGATCGTTGAACAATGCTCTTCTTTGGGATTTTAGTTAAGTATATGCCTGAGCATGACTCTACCTATAATTCTAGAAAGCCATGATTCCTTGTAGGCAAATGTACTCTACTATTGATTAACTTGAATGATATGTTACCTTTTAAAATAATCATATTGTATTGTAATTCCATATGACAGCAAAGTTCAAACATTTTGGATGAAAGCATATTCACATTTTTGTTGTTGTTTTTCAAAATAATGTGGAGCAGACACTGATGCGTGCAATATCATGCCCACCATTATCAAATTATCGCGTATGGTGGTCTCTTGGCGATAGTAAATATGCAGGAACTGCCCTTTTTGTAAAACATCAATTTCGACCACTCAAAGTGGCATTTTCACTTGATCAGACAGGATCATCAGGTACTTCCTGCCTGAAAGTCGTCATTTTATTTGTTAATTTTTGTATGCAATCATTTAATAACTAGTACAGTTCGAATTGCAGACATGGGTAATTTTATTATACCTCTATATGTACCTAGTCTGTGGGGGAAGAAAGTGAAATATAGATTTTGTATTCTCTGTGGGTGGGTACCATGTCCAAAGAATTACTCTTTCACGTTAAACACCATATATTTTCTCAGTGTCTGCTTGAGAATGTCATCTCTGAGATGTATCTGTCATCCAGATATAAGGTCAAGTATGGACACTCACACAATCTTCATCTGATATTATCCAAAAGTAGGTAGTGTGTAGAAACAACAGTTCTAGAGTAATTTACATGAAACGCAGGAACCCAGTAGCTAAATCACTCTTTTATGAGCCAGTACAAACTTCAAAGTGAACAAATTGATGAGTATGACAATGACTGTAAATTTGTGGATGGCTCTGACTAACAAGAACAGAATGAGTAACCAAAATTATTCCATTTATAGAGTAAAAGCGTAATATATGAGGCCAAGGAGAAGGAAATAGGTTCATTATCAAGGGTAAATGCATAAACTATTGGGGATTTCCTTTTATTTGTATCACCTACCTAGTCTGCTTATGAGAAACCTTTCGACATGATTATCATTCTTCTCCAGTACATTACCAAACTGTGAGGTATGTTTGATGCACTTAAATACTCTTTTTGCTGCATTCCATTGTGTTCTCTTGGAACAATTTCAAAACCTTTATAACATTGTAATTGCAAAAGTTATGTTTGGTCTAGTTGTGGTAAGATATATCAATTCTCTTACAAGTTGATGATAAAGCAATTCATTAAGTACCTCAGATTTATCATCTTTCAAAAGTTTTAAATTTTAATTGGTGTTTTGCTGGGATTACAATATTTCATTTTGAACTTTTCTAACAATTTCAAAACATACCATGTCTGTGAGATGATATCCGGTTTGGTTGTTGCTTAGCTTCAATGCCCAAACAAAATGTAACAATCCCAAGTTAATCATATCAAATAATAATAATAGCAAACTAGGGTAATATTTGCATTGGTTGGCCATCTTAATGGTTTTCGTCAACTATTTATTTAGGGTTTGAGATATCATTAATGATGAGCTTAAGAACCTCCTAATAATGATCCCAGCATGTGGATTGAAACATCGAAAAAATTAACTATGAATGCAGTTCCACTCTCTTCACTAAAATACTCTATTGCATAATAGCAATGAATAATTTAATGTCCATCTTTTCCTTCATAAAATCAAGTCATGACTACTACTTGTAATTATTAAGTCATCAACATGTACAACTATAATGATAATTTCCTCTACTTTTTCATTTATATTTTTTTACACACATTTTTTTTTGTATACAAGTTACTATCGTAATCATTTCTTTTGAAATTTCTTGATTTAAGATACTTATTAATCTTTTTATATCATGCTCGAGGGGCTTGTTTTAATCCAAACAAGGCCTTCACTGACCTGGGTACTAACTTTTCTATACCATCAATTGCATCTCTTTCGAGCTGCTCCATATACACTTGCAATTCCCCATTTAGGATTGCTCTTTTAACATCCATTTGGTGTACCTACCTTTGATTTGAATTGTGCTGCAAGAGCTAACAACGTTTTGGTTGTGATTAATTTTTAAGGAGGAGCAAACGTTTCCTCATAAATTATAATCAATTCCTTCCTTTTGTGCATATCCTTTTTGCAATTGGCCTGGCATTTTTTTATAGAATGATTTGATTTGAACTTTGTGTGATGTATCCAATTATGGTCTACATGTTTCTTACTTGGGGGTAATTCAACTAACTTCCAAGTATTGTTTTTCATCAAAATATCATATTTTACTTGCATTGCATCTCTCCATGCTGTTTTCAAACAGATTTATTAAAATAATCTGGATCATAATGGTGCACAACTTCACTCATTCATGCAAGATTTACCTATGTAGAAATTTCCATCCCTAGGAAAAAAGTACACCAGCCCCATTTTATTAGGATGCAAGAAAGAAAAAAAAAAGTTTTTATTTATTTATTTATTTTTTATTTTTATAATAACGATGCAATCGTAAGAAAAAAAGAGTTTAAAAAAAAATTAACTCTTTTTTCTTAGGATGCAATCTGATTGCATCCTAAGAAAAAAGAGTTAATTTTTTTTTAAACTCTTTTTTTCTTACGATTGCATCGTTATTATATATATATATATATTTTTTTTTTTTTTTGTTTTTTGTTTTTTGTTTTTTCTTTCTTGCATCCTAATAAAATGGGCTGGTGTACTTTTTTGACTGTTGTCCTTATGATCTCAATTAAACAAATAAATTACTGAATTTAATTCACAAACTAATTTCAGACCATAGCATCAATCACGCAATAGCTGGAAAAGTAAATAGCGGAAGCATAAATCAATTTTACACATGTATAGGTAAATTCTCCTTTAAAATAAGCTTTTCATTCCTTATTCAAAGCTTACAAGGAAACTTCCACAAGCTGCTAAAACAATAGAGGCAATATTACAAAAGCTCACCTCAAACTAAGTTGTATGACCCATAGGGCATGTACAACCTATGCAGAAAGGAAAGACAATAGTTGTACGACTGTTGCACAGATTTCCTACAACTGTACGGATTTGCTATACAACTGCCCTTTGAATTTGCTGAGAAGCTGCACCTCATTCTTCTTCTTCTTGTGCACTATTTTCTCTCCTTTGGCTGCTCAAAATGCTCAATTATTTGACTGCATTATGCTTTTTTTATCTCATTTTATTTATGCTTTTTTAAAACCCTAATCTCCAAAGCTAATTTTATCTTGAGATGTGCAGTTGAGATTAAATCTAGACTAAGTCATGAATGCATTAAATTCACTTTAATAGACTCAATTGAAAAACATAATATATTTCACTTTATTCTAACTTCTAAGTGAATTACAAAATAGAATTAGTGACACTATTTCAAAGTGATCACCATTGAAATGTCTCGAACCACTTTCTGCATGTTCACATTGAATCTGTGCAAGAAGTTCCTGCTCAAGCTACATTTTTCACCAACCTATTGTGGTGATTTTGTTTTTCTCTCTCCTTGTTGTATTTCATATTGTTTTGCAGCTTGATGAGTCTGATAAAATCATTTTGGTCTTTTAGGAGATGGACTTTCATTGTTTGGAGACTCACTACCATCTTATTCTTCGAACTCTATAGTGTCTTCCTCCATTTCTTTGTCCTCTTCTCTTTTGGATGCCTTGATTTTGTTATTATCAAATCTTAAAAGGTGTCTCCCCCTTGCTAGACATGCTCCACATACATATTTATCTTCCACAATGTTAGTGTTACCCACCAAAAGAGGGGACCCCTAGGAGAGCTTCTTTCCTAGTCATCTTTTTCAGCCAGCAGTGAGCAACCCTTGAGATGTGCCTCTTTATCTCCGCTCCCTGTACCAATTATATGTTTCCTCGCCCATTTGTTGAGAGCATATGTTAGAAGGTGGGCAATCGGACCCAAAAAGTATGCTTTTCATTGTGCAATCATGTGCTTAAGCTTGTTTTTCTTTGGGCATGGATTATTGGGTGGCTTGGAAGAAGGAAGGGCTTTGACTGTGGTTTTGTTCCCTCACCTTAAATGGAGGGTTAATCTTTTATCCTAGTTCTGTGGGATCTCCCCTATTGGCTTATGGCTTTAGGAAGGGCACTACTTGGGAAACCTCGATTTTGGTAGTGTGGTCTTGTTTTCCCGTTCCACATCTTTCACTCCCCTCCACACATTACAAACCCTATTTCATCATTTTCCTTCTTTGGACCCACATGACCACTAGGTCCACAAGGCACTAGCACACCCCTTACCCTTGTCCACATATCTGGGTCGAGCCTGGAAATGTCGCTGTGCAGGTTGATGCAACTAAAAAAAGAGTTGAAAGCATATCATGGCCATAAGCAAGAAACAAAAGAAAATAATATTATAAAATGAAAAAGATAGCCGGGACATTAAATAACACGTGGGCAAAAGCCAAACATGAGATTTACCCCTTATCATGGCCATCACCCATGGTTGCTAGGGCCCCATGGGTACCCCACATCATTAAGGAACCCATGCACACCACAGCCCTTGGTGGGCGAAAAACTGCTCCACCTTAAGGTGGTAATAATTGCTTTACGTCATACATAACATGCTCTAATTTCTTAGAGCCCCAAGCAGTAATACAAAGACAAATCAAGAAAAGGAAAAAGGAAAAGTAAAGAGGGGTGGAAAAACAAAGGTTAGGGAAATTGATGTATCGACGATTGCTCCCTCCTACATCTATATATGCAATATGTGGATATCCCTCATTATTGCTATCCTTGTACCAATGGCATTTGGCCTCGAGACCCCTGTGACCCCTTCTATTACATCATTATTCATATGCCACTTATCAATCGAGGGATGTACTAAGGACTTGTCTTTCATAAAATATCTTGCCCTAGGTGTTGCTCCAAGAAGGAAAACTCTAGTTTCTTCTCCCTCAACTTGGGGACTTCTTTGAAGGGTGTATGAGCTTAGTACTTGTAAGTTGTTGAAGTATAACTCAAGAAGCCTTTTCTCTTGGGCCATTGAAAAACCTCAAAACCTGAGCTCTTGTGCCTTCTTTTGTAAGGATTTTCTTAGAGAGCGATTTTTTTTTGAAGCTTTTTACCTTTATTGAGCCTCTCTTTTGAAGGAGCTCTAGCTTGATCACTTTGTGCCCTATACTGTTATGAATAATAATAATAATAATAATACAAATAATGTAAAACAATAATATTAATAAATAATGATTAATTAACTAGTAATTAGTTAATGAAGAGGTATGTCCCTAACGACATTACCATTGGTGAAGAAGTATCTTCCTAGGGTATATAAGCAGGCCCTCACCTTCATTGTAATCATCTCATCGTTTCTTTTATATAATATTCAATATACACTTACTTGTCCTACAATGGATGTCTTTGTCTTCGAAGTATTCTGAAGATTATTGTTGCGTATACGAACCTTGTTCGTTACATTGGTATAAGAGCTATTTGATCCTCTGGCCGCTTAACTGCTACACAGAGCTGTGTTCTTCGATTCAGGTCCTTGGTCGTCAAAATACGTCAACCTTGTTGCCCTTGAATCGTTTCGTACAAGTGTTGGAGATTCTGCATCTTGTAGTCAGGCCTTTGGCCATACATAAAAAAAGAAAAAGAAAAAGAGTATATTAGAAAGAAAAAAAAAATCCAAAAAAAAATCAGATTTATTTTATTTATTATATATATATATATATATATCATATATATATATCATATATATATATATATATATATATCATATATATATATATATATATATATATATCATATATATATATATATATATCATATATATATATATATTAAAAAAATCAAAACAAAAAATAAACGACTTACCTAGCCTTGTGTGCAACAACCATAAGGCCTCTATTATTAGCCACGCAAACCACTTGATGGACCATCGCCTCTACTGTTGCTCCCATAGTTCCGATAGCTCGCGTCCACTACAACGAATAAACCTGTTAACCACCGAACACCGACTCGTTTTCCACTCGTCATGACTTCTTTGACCAAGCCGCCATTCCTGTAATTCGCTAGTTCGCTAAATGCCGCATTGATCCCTTAACAACTCTCCGACTGCCGTCACCATTCCCATCTACCGTTTTTTCTTTTGCCTGCCGGCTCGTCCTATTTTGTTCCTGTCCGCAGTCTTTCTTGCCGACTCAACCATCACACCGTCCCGACCATCCTTGTTTGTGTTATTCCCTGTCTACCCGTGACATATTCCATCAACCTCGAGCTATCACTGATGGTCAAACACTCCGTTTCCTCGCATATCACCGTTCCGTTCCATTCGTAAGGGTTATAATCTATTAATTATATAGTCACGGTGGTCACATTTATGATTCATATAACATTCAATTGCTATATATAAATCAAATATATAATTAATAAGTTAAATAATTATATAACTAATTAATATTTAATTTAATTATATAGTTAATTAATTTTAATTAAAAAATATTATTATTTAAAAAAATATTTAGTTAAAAAAACAAAATTTATTAGGAGGGGTTACCTTCAAACCCAAACAGTGTAACAGGAATCGTGAAAAAATCGGAATAATCGCGATTTTGAGTCTGATCGGCGGCAGAACGAGCCGTTACGAATCTTGGCGTGTCAACTCGCGTTGACCGAGTTTAACTCGTGGTCAACGCGAGTTAGACGCGCGATTTATGCGATTCCGTTCGATTTCATCCGATTTTCACGAGTCGCGCCAAAATTCTAGGGTTGTCGCCTGTTCCCGCGTTTGCATTCCCGCTTCGGTGAATTTTTTAACAGTTTAACGGTGCCGGCATAAAATTGCATTGTTTATATTATATAACATCTGTCATTGCAGCATTCGAACCGCAGCATATCCCTGTCGACAGTCGATTCTCGAACGACGAAGCCTGTCTGTCTAAGACTCTAAGCGCATTCGAAGTTTGGAATCTGGATTCTGGAACGACGAAGCCGCGGCCCGCATTGGAACTTGGAAGCACAGTCCCGACTCCCTGTCGCGTGAAATTGAAACGCAGGTCAGCGTCACAGTTTTTCTCTTCGACAGTTCGACTGTACAGTTCAGCCTTCACCGATAGCTTGCGTCCACTGTACATTTGATATACGTTACGGTTATATCACTTCATTTTTCGGATTTGATATACGTTATATAAATATTATTATGACTTCATTTTTCAGATTGCCAGATTCCATATCGCATATACGTTATATGACTGTTAGTAATTTGTCATGGTCAGGATAGAGATGTCTTTTTAATAATCACAACAGTTTGTTCAAATTATTTCCACACAGCGGTTGGTAGTCTATTTGTCATGGGAATGGACTACATTTTTCTTTTTTGGCTAAGATTTTTGTTTTTTATTTTTTTATATATTAACAAGGTCTAGAATCTTTATTAACAAACAAGCATTGGGGGCTTCTCAAGTGGAGCGCTTATCTCCCTTGGAACAGATCCTTTAAAACTGCCAATGAAACCTCAAAATAGATCTCAAGATGAAATGCATTCTGAACGAAAGATCTCCAAACTGGCAGCAGAACTTCAACTTTCCAAATCTGAAGATACCCTTAGATGTTTTATGAAGAGTTTGTCCACAAATGAAACCAGGAAGAGTGCTCCTCTAATCACTGTGACACTGATTTGATGGTGTTTCAGATCAGCCTATAATGCTGCTGCTACAGGTCTCCATATTAATCTTACTGGTTGCTTGACTAAGGTAAAATTTAAAGGCTAGAAATTAATATGCTTTGCAATACCTTGATCATACATTTTCTGGCCTAAAGGCTGTCCTTGCAAATATGAGTCCGCATCTGCTATAAGATCCTTCCTGCAATGGCCTTAATATTCAGATGCTGGAGCTTCATTGTCATCAGGCAGCTCTTCATTCATATGTCCCTTACAGCCTTGCTATAATATAAGCAGTGAAACAGGCTTTGGTAAGATATTGACTCTAGATTGTGCAAAAACTTATGAAATTCACAATGTTGGTCTGGACTCTGCACTGTATTCATAATTTCATAACACTGTAACAGTAAGTTAGTAACTGTGCCTCAAGGACTGAGCCCTCCAACAAATCTGAGCCACAATTCTGTTCCTAGGTGACTGTTCCAAGTAGCACCTGCCACCAAGTCTGAGCTTGAAGCAGCTACAAATATGAGTGTTTTGTCCATCTGTCTTGACTCTTCATTTACTTTTTTAAATTTCTAGCATATTTTAAATTTTTGGATGATTTTTAAATTTGATTTTTTCTTGTCTTTCACAGGACTCATCTTAACAGAAGCCACAAATTAAACACAAGTTCAAAGCAACAACAATGCCGAGAGAGAAGGACTTTGCTTGGGCTTATTGTGACAGGATTCCCGGAGACCCTAGGGTCCTTTGTAAATTTTGCAAAACAAAATGCAGTGGAGGCATTTATAGATTCAAGTTCCACCTTGCAAAAATACCTGGCCATGATATAGGTATTTGCACCAAGGTTGACAAGAATGTCCAACACCAAGCAGCCTTGGCCCTTGAAATGTTAGAGCAGCATAATGCCAAGAAAGCAAAGCAAACTGCTGAAATAGGAAATGTTGGAGTTGATACTTTTTCTGTCACTAGCCCCATGTCACCTCAATCTGTTGAATCCTCAATGCCGTTCCCAAGTTTTCCACACATGCCTCAAAGCCATGCCAGTCCTTCAACTCCTTCCTTGAACACTGGAGGTGGAAACATAAACGCCTTTTTTGCTCCCCGCACAAAACCCGGTTCCCAACCTACCTTGGATGGCACTGGTTGGAAAAAAAATATCCATATTCAGGCAAGGAAGGCCATTGCTAACTTTTGGTTCTATTCTGACATACCTTTCCACTGTGCCAGAAGTCCTTATTGGCAAGCTATGATTGATGCAATTGCTAATGCAGGTCCAGGGTTCAAAGCCCCTACATCAGAGAGCCTTAGGACAGATATGTTGTTAGAGAGTGTTGAAGATGTCATGCTTCTGCTAGCTGAGTTTCGTTCATCATGGGTAGAAACAGGGTGCACCATCATGAGTGATGGATGGACAGATCAGAGGAATAGAACTTTAATAAATTTCCTTGTATCTTGTCCCGCAGGCACAATGTTTCTCAAGTCAGTGGATGCTTCAGATAAGGTTAAGAGTGCCCAACTTATCTGTGAAATGATGGAGGAAGTTGTTCAAGAAGTGGGAGAAGAAAATGTTGTACAAATTGTCACCGATAATGCAGCGAATTATATGGCTGCTGGTAGACTTTTTGAGATGAGGCACCCCACTATTTTTTGGACCTCTTGTGTTGCCCATTGCATAGATTTAATGCTTGAGGACATTGGTAAGCTTCATTGGATACATGAGGTTGTGGAGAAGGCAAAATCCATAACCAAATACCTATACAACCACACTATTGTCCTAAACACTATGAGAATATACACTGAAGGTAAAGAAATTGTTCGACCTGCAGTGACTAGATTTGCAACAAATTTCATATCTTTGCAATCTGTGGTTGAGCAAAAGATAAATCTGAAGAGGATGTTCTTGGGACCTGAGTGGATGGGATCTAAACATTCCAAGACCCCTGAAGGCATCGAAATTGTTGCACTTGTGTTTAATGATGGCTTCTGGAAAGATGCTGAAGAGATTATTGCTGTGACGGAGTCCCTTGTTAGAGTTCTCAGGTACTTTTAGTCTTTTAACTTTTTCATTTTTTAAATTTCATTTCAAGCTTCTTTTTATTTACAATGTTTCATATTTCTTTAAATTTGAATGCTTGAACTTTCAGGATGGTTGATGGTGACAAACCCGCTATGGGTTACATTTATGAGGCGATGGATCTCGCAAAGGAGGCCATCAAAAGAAGATATGGGGATGATGAGACAAAGTATATGCCCCTTTGGGACATTATAGATGCACGTTGGGATAGGCAATTGCATTCCCCCTTACATGCTGCTGGGTACTTCTTAAACCCACAATATTTTTATGATAAGAGCAAATTTAATGAGGATGGGGAGGTTGGCAGAGGACTTATGACATGCTTGGAAAGGTGCTTCCCTGATCCAGAACAACAAAATCGTGTCTTTTCCCAACTACAAGATTACAGGACACCATCTAAATTGTTTGCCTATACCAGTGCTATAAGACAAAGGTCAAAGATGTTGCCAGGTACCCAGCTTGAAGGCTTCATCAATTCATTAAATTTGTTTAAACTTTATTTTGTATGTTAAATGTTTTATTAAATTTTATTTTCTTTTTAAGTTTTTACTATTTACTAATTTGGTACTTCTAGTCTTCTACTCACAAACCCTTACCACTTGCTAGGTCTTTGGTGGCAAAACTTTGGTAGTGATACGCCAGATTTGAAGAGATTTGCCATTCGAATCTTAAACCAAGCATGCAGTGCTTCAGGTTGTGA
Source organism: Pinus tabuliformis (assembly GCA_031772625.1). Lineage (NCBI taxonomy): Eukaryota > Viridiplantae > Streptophyta > Pinopsida > Pinales > Pinaceae > Pinus > Pinus tabuliformis. Next base: position 319,402,374 of record CM062807.1, read on the forward strand.
ACGCAACTGGAGCATGTTTGAGAAAATACATTCTAAGAAGCGCAACCGATTGACACAAAAGCGCTTGAATGACCTTGTATTTGTCCATTACAATCTACGACTTCGCAACAAACAAATACAAGGTGAGATTCGAGAGCTTGAATTTGAAGGTTTCATAATCTAGTTCGTACTTTAAAAGTTTAAACTTTAAAGTTCAAACTTCAAAGTGAAATTTTAATTCACATTTCAATGTCTCATGATAATGACAGGTATTGATCATTCACCAATTGACCTTGAAGAGTTAGATTTGCAAGCTACAAATGCGGCAGAATGGGTTCAATTAGATGAGCCTCCTCTTTTCAGCCTTCATGACTTGGAGAACTTTGAGAGTCAAGCAGGCGAAGGAGCGGGAGGAATTGCTTCTAGTTCTCACTCTTAAGAGTCTTAGACTCTTAGTTGCTGATTTTTTTCTGATTAGTATGCAGTTTTTTACTTTTTTGTAAACTTTTAGAAGCATATGCTTCTAAGGACTCAAAACTCAGTGCTTTGGATCATGTGTGGACTCATAACATATATGAGATACTTATTTATTCATGATATTTTGGACATCTATTGATATTATGCATTGTTTGGACATACCTTTATCCAATATTAATGAAAAATGGTTTTTTTAATTCAATATATGTGTATATTTTTATTTAATGAATTTGCCGATTTTTTCCCGATTTTTTCCCGATTTTTTCCCGATCCGATTAAAACTCTTCGCTCTTTTGCCTCGCCGATTTATTGCCGATTCCGAGTCTGGTAACATTGAACCCAAAGCTCTTTGACGAATGCAAATGGAGTCTAATTCAGAATTGAAGGAAGTAAAAATGGAGATTAGTGATGGAAGATTTCCTAAAACTTTTATGATGTGTGTTAATGCACTATTTAAAATAAAGGATCACTTGTAGGAAGGGACGTTATAATCTCTATCGATCCTACTCAGACTAAAAATTATGTTAGTATTGAATGTGCTAACCAATTAGTGATTCCTAAATTGAACATAATTGAAATAATGGATTCGATGAATAATAAAGAATATAACATAAACAATCTACAACTATGCATTGGAGACTATATTTTTGCCTCGCAATTCATTGGTAAAACCTTATTTTGCGATAATAGTGATATAATTTTGGGTTCGCCTTGGATGGAATCACTAGGGTCCTTTATCCTAAACACGAAAAACAAGTTTTTGACTTTTTCTGTAATATTCCTAATTAGCCATGGCTAATTAGAATATTCAATTTTGCTCAATTTTGCCTTCTATAGTTATTTGTAAATAAAAAGGTGAGGAAAAGGGGACATAACTCACTTTTAGAATAAAAGTCACTTCCTAGTAGCACAACGTTGTGACTTAAAGGGGAGCTAAGGGGCGCCAAAGGACCATGCAAACACTTGGAGGGACTGCGCAGATGGAAAGGGAACACGTGGCAAGAGGGGATTACGTTGGAGGAGGTGAGCCTTGGGATTGGGAGAGGCCAATGCTATAAAGGAGAGAGGAGCCCCCTCATTTTGTCATTCGATTATGAGCATTTGAGCTAGTCACTTCGACTTGGAGCATGCTCGCTGTTTAGCCTGTCTGTAGCACTGTTTAGTGCACTGAGTGTTTCCGTTCGAAGATCTCACCCTTAGCCCTGCGGGACTTCGAGTGCCTATTCGGGCAAGGTATTTTCGGCAGTCTTTTTGTTGTAGTTTTGAGCTTTGGCATTGAGGTGGAGCTGAGCATTGGAAGACTGCGCAGTCTTGAGAGAGTGGGACGCAATTCTCCTAGGAGTAGTTCCAGATTGAGGATTTGTGGAGGAGTTGAGCTGGGATATTGAGCAAGGGATCAACTCTTGCATATTGGAGTGGTTTGGCAGAGTTTCAGGTAGTATTTTGGAGGATTCTACTCAGTGGCAGCACAGGGCCTTGAGGGATTGCGTGATTCCCCAAAGTGGCGATTTTCGCTGGTCGACCATTTCAGAAAAGCTTTCTGGGTTTTCTAAGTAGGGGCGGATTCCAGAGTTTCAACATTTTTTGAGGAGGGGAACAACCCCAAATCCACATTTGGTTTCCAGCAGTAGTAGCAGCACGACAATTTTCCAGCATCATCCACGCAGAGGCCATTCCTTTGTTATTCTGAGTGTATTTCTTCACTTGCCTGGTGCAAGTCGAGCCTGTGGTGGACGCAGAGCAGGAGGAATTGATGGCAGATGATGATGGGAAGAAATTTGCGGACATGCTCCTCAAATCAGTGCAGGATCTGTCGAGGCAGATCGAGGTGATGGGGCAGAGATTCACGGCGGTGGAGGCTAGACAACGTGAGAGCCCACAAATTTTCTAGGTTGGAGAGGGATCAAGTGCATCTCACCATTTTCCAGAGCAGGGTGCCACTCAGCGTGATACTACTCAGCAAATGGCCTCACATGCCCCTACACGCTCTACCATGCCCACTTTTCTAGGAGTAGACAAAGGGGCTGGAGCTCAGCAGGAGGTAGAGCCCGGTCACATGGGCGATTATTTTGCAGAGTACCAGGCCTATGGGCAGGAGTTCAAGGACGCTCTCTCATTCAGAGACTTTGTTCAGCTCCAGCGGGATAGTAGACCCCACGACCATCACAGACGACACCAGCATTATCACGATGGAGACACCCAACGCACAGCTAGTAGATTCCACTTGCCTATGTTTGATGGTTCATCAAATAGTTCGGCAAGGTCTTGGGTGGAGAAGCTGGACATCTATTTCCAGCTTAACAAGATGTCAGAGACAGAGGCCATCAAGGTGGCAACATTACATTTGGATGGTGAGGCCCAGGATTGGTGGTTCCATGGGATGGTTACACTCGGACATGCCACAGTGACGACATATGTCGAGTTTACCAGGAGATTGATGGAGAGGTTTGACCAGAGGGATCCGGAACAACACTTCTTTGAGCTGACGAGGCTCAAGCAGACAGGGAGCTCAGAGACCTACATTGCAGACTTCTTGAGGATCTCAGTGATGGTGCCAGATCTATCCACAACATGGAGGATCTACATGTTTGTTGAGGGGTTAGCAGAGCCACTTCGGGGTCTAGTCAGGTCGACTAGACTAGTCACACTCCAGGATGCTATTAGCAGGGCCCAGGACTTACAGGATGCCTTACCCAGGACCCGGACACCTTACCCCTAGAGACAGACTTTCCAGCCTAAGGGGAAAGACGTGAGGATTCTGCCTCCGAAAGGGAATCCAGGACGAGTACAGATTGATGATGATGCCAGGAGGGAGTTGAAGAAGAAGCGGTTGTGCTTCACCTGTTAGGAGCCGTGGCCACCAAGACATAGATGTGTTGCTAGCAAAGCACATTTTATTGAGGTCTTCTCCGAGAGCAGCGGGGAAGAGGATGAGGAGGATGATGTGGAGGTAGGAGATAGTCATGCCATGCAGGGTCCCTTGTCGCCTCCACCACCAGCAGTGGGTGGTGCAGCTTTTGCACCTATTGAAGGAGCCCTTGCAGCATTGCGAGGAGTTCCTAAGTATTTGACGCTGCGCGTACAGGGGACAGTACGTGGCCAACGAGTATCAGTTTTGGTTGACAATGGGGCCACCCACAACTTCATCGATGCACAGATGGTTGAACGGAGAGGTATACCGACAGAGAGCTTCGATGGATTTTCAGTTTTGGTCCCAGGAGATCAGACCATGGTGTGTGCTTGTTATGTTCCAAAGTTATCAGTGACAATGGGCACCTACCCTCTGACTGACCACTTCTTCGTGGTCAATACTTCGGACACCAACATAGTACTGGGTGTTCAGTGGCTCATCACTCTAGGGAAGGTCACTACAGATTGGAAGGCCCTAGAGATGTAGTGGGATGATGAGAAGACAGGGAGGCATGAGAAGATACGGGGGCAGCACACATACCCACCTTAGACTGTTTTAGCTCATCGGATGGAGGCAGTCTTCCGGAAGGGAGATGTAGAGTGGGTAGTGGAGCTGCGTGCATCAGAGGCAGGGACTATAGGGCAGACGGTGCACCCAGAGATACAGGCCATCCTTGACTAGTATGCCACAGTGTTTGGGGAGATTCCACCGGGACAGCCACCGGACCGGGGGTTTAAGCACACCATTGAGCTTGAGCAGGGCATACAGGCAGTGATTACTACCCCATATAGGCATCGCAAGGCCTATCGGGATGAGATTGAGAAGGCCATTCAGGAGTTGCTGGCTCTTGGGCACATTTGGACGAGCACGAGTCCTTTTGCTTCTTCCGTGGTGTTGGTGAAGAAGAAGGACGACACATTGAGGATGTGCATTGACTACAGGGCCCTGAACAAGAAGACCCTGAAGAACAGATACCCCATACCTAGGATCGATGAGTTGATGGACGAGTTGAGAGGAGCATGGTTCTTCTCAAAGATTGATTTGAGATCTGGGTACCATTAGATTCGCGTGAGAGAGCAGGACATTCCCAAGACCGCCTTCAGGTGTCACTATGGGCACTTTGAGTTTTTGTTGATACCCTTTGGGCTAACCAACGCCCCAGCTACATTTCAATCTTGCATGAATCACATCTTCTGCAGTTACTTAAGTAAGTTTGTGTTGGTGTTCTTTGATGATATCCTCATTTACAACAGGACTTGGGAGGAGCATCTCCAGCACATTGAGACAATATTGCGCATCTTGGAGGAGCAACAGTTCTATGCCAAGCTCTCCAAATGTGAGTTTGGGTTGACAGAGATGTTATACTTGGGACACATCATAGGAGTGGACGGAGTGAGGGTCCACGAGGAGAAGATCAGGGTCATCAGAGATTGGCCGGAGCCGAGAAACGTGATGGAACTTCGAGGATTCATTGGCATTTGTACTTACTACCGGAAGTTCGTCAAGGGTTTCTCACAGCTTGCTGCACCCCTGACAGATTTGACGAGGAAGGGGGCATTCAGTTGGTTGGATACAGCGTCGACAGGCTCAAGGAGGTTATGAGCAGTTGCCCAGTGCTTGTGTTGCCAGATTTTACACAACCATTTGTTTTGGAGTGTGATGCGTCGAGAGAGGGGATCGACGCAGTATTGATGCAGGGAGGTCACCCTATAGCCTTTGAGAGCCGGAAGCTCCTTCCGCACGAGAGGTTGTATTCTATATACGACAAGGAGATGCTGGCCATCATGCATGCATTGGCTAAGTACCGACAGTATTTGGTGGGTAACAGGTTCAGGGTGAGCACTAATCACAACAACCTCAAGTTCTTTTTGGAGCAGAAGCAGCTACAGAAGAGGCAACATAAGCGGATCAGCAAGATCCAAGCATATGACTTTGACATTGAGTATGTCAAGGGTAAGAACAACGTGGTAGCAGATGCCCTTTCACGTAGGCCAACCACGTTGTCTCTTATGAGCTTGGACGCAGACTGGAGGGCTCGACTCTTAGTAGAGTACTCCAAGGACAGATTTGCATGTGAGGTTCTGGATGGGTAGGTGGCGGATGACAGGTACAGGGTGGTCGATGAGATCATCTACTACAGGGATCGGATATTCTTGACTAAGGGGTCTCAACTCAAGAAGAAGATACTTCTGGCATCACATGATTGACCATTGGCAGGTCATCAGGGGTTTACCAAAACCTACAGGGCCATTAGAGAGAGGTTCTCATGGAAGGGCCTCAAGGAGGATGTACACCAGCATGTCCGGGGGTGCGATGTTTGCCAGAGGAACAAGGGGGAGATGAACCATCCAACAGGACTATTGCAGCCTCTTCCCATTCTGGACGGGAAATGGGAGTGTATTTCGATGGACTTCATCACAGGGTTGCCCATGGTACAGGGCAAGGATTGCATCTTTGCCGTCGTTGATCAGCTGACAAAGTACTCACACTTTTACGCCATATCCGCACACTACACAACAACGCAGGTGGCCAAGTTGTTCTTCAGAGAGATTTTCAAGTTACATGGTCTTCCCAAGACCATCACCAGTGACAGGGACAGCCGTTTCATGGGCGGATTTTGGCAGGAGCTTTTCCGGTTGGTGGGGACGGAGTTGACACCGAGTACCAGTTATCACCCACAGACGGACGGGCAGACAGAGATAGTTAACAAGTGGCTGGAGGGCTACTTGCGTAACTATGTCAGTGGACAGTAGCGAGCATGGCTGAAGTGGCTGCATCTAGAGGAGTACTGCTACAACACTACACATCACATGTCCATCGGTATGTCACCATTCTATGCTTTGTATGGATATCATCCTTTATCTTTTGCTGATGTGATGTTTGGTGCTAGCAAGGCTCCGAGAGCCAAGATTTGGATCCAAAAGAGTCAGGATATTCTCCAAGCTATCAAGGATAACATGGCTACAATGCAGAACCAACAGAAGCTGTACGCTGACAGGGGTCGGGTGGAGAGACAGTTTGAGGTGGGGGACTTGGTCTACCTATGATTACAACCATACCGACAGTTGTCACTGAAGCAGAAGGGGGCTGAAAAGCTCAAGCCCCACTTTTATGGGCCATACAGGGTGATACACAGGATTGGACAGGTAGCATATGAGTTGGAGCTGCCCCAAGGCAGCAAGATTCATAATGTTTTCGACGTATCATGCCTGAAGAAGGCATTAGGACAACATGTGACAGTGACAGATGAGCTACCACCCACGGATGATGAGGGGCATTTGGTGTTGTAGCCAGAGGCTATTATTGATACCAGGGAGAGGCAGCTACAGAGCAGGACGGTCCGGGAATTCTTGGTGAGGTGGAAGAATTTACTGGATGAGGATGCCACTTGGGAGAGTGGGAAAATTTTGCAGCATCCATCACTGCAGTTGCTTGAGGACAAGCAACATTTTGCCGGGGGAGACTAATATTCCGAATTAGCCATGGCTAATTAGAATATTCAATTTTGCTCAATTTTGGCTTCTATAGTTATTTTTAAATAAAAAGGTGAGGAAAAGGGGACATAACTCACTTTTAGAATAAAAGTCACTTCCTAGTAGCACAACATTGTGACTTAAAGGGGAGCCAAGGGGGGCCAAAGGACCATGCAAAGATGGGGCCCACACAAACACTTGGGGAGACTGTGCAGATGGAAAGGGAACACGTGGCAAGAGGGGATTACGTTGGAGGAGGTGAGCCTTGGGATTGGGAGAGGTCAATTCTATAAAGGAGAGAGGAGCCCCCTCATTTTGTCATTCGGTTATAAGCATTTGAGCTAGTCACTTCGACTTGGAGCATGCTGGCTGTTTACCTTGTCTACAACACTATTTAGTAAGGAAGCCAAAAATCTAAAGAAGAATTTCTGTGTTTAATGTTCTGAACAGGGCTATTTTATAGCTGCGTGGAGACAGGTTTAAAGGTCATTTCAGAGACCTGTTTTGGTTATGTTTTGAGGACTAATTCAGCACACCCTTTGACAAAGACTGAGGCTTGTTCCGAATTACAGAGGCAGATGTGCGGCCCTTTGAGGAAGATCTGCAGCTCTCTATATCAGCGAAATTCAGCCTCACTGAGGCACCATCCAAGGCACATCTCGGCTTGCCCTGAGGCCAAGTTTTCAGCCCTATTTAGGGCAGTCCTGAAGCAAGTTTTTGAGTCAACCTTTAGACACTATTTAAGTCTTTTTGAGGTCTCGTCTTACACAGGTCCGAATCACCTCTGTGGCAACAGATTCTATGATTTCTGAGGCATTCTATCTCTGTTTTAAATAGCTAATCTGTGGGTATATTAAGAGCAGATCTGAAGTCTATGGCAGAGTTGAATCTGACGCATATATCCTAATTTTGTAGCAGAACCTGGGCCCTATTCAAAGTTTTTCATCAGACCTTTTTGTGGAAAATCAAATCACTGACTAGGGTAAATCTGAATCATCATCTTTGGAGCTGACCTGACAGAGGAAAGCTGACCTGAACAAGGTGGATTAGACACCTTAAAAATTATTTTTTTTTGTCTTCCATAATATCTTCGTTCAAGGCTGACTTGGACATATGGAACTAGGACAATTCAACTCACAATTTTGACCTTCTTCTATGTCAGCAATAAAACATTAAGGTCATGATTTTGTGGGGCAAGATGCTGGTGCTAAACCCATTCTCGTGACATCAAACTTCAAAAATCAATATCTCTCCAAGCAAGAGGATCCACAATATGTGCCACCTATCAAAGGAAATGACATGACAAGGGCTACCAATCTAGGGTGGTCTTGCACACAAATTCACTAACGTTTGCATGCATATCATCAAACAAGTGCCGGTCCATTCACCCTTTGACATCAATGACAAATTCTTCCAAGAGTCCCCCCCTTTGTCATTGATTTCAACACTCATGCTCCCCTTGTCATCATGCTTCCCTTGTCTCCATGCTTCACTTCCTTTATCTCCATACTGCACTTCCTTTTCTCTCCCCCTTTGACATTAATGGCAAAGGGTCTTGCTTTTGCGGGGATGCTCCTGATAATATTTCTTCTTTAACATGTTTTCTTCTCCAAACCTTAGTGGGTTTGCTTTCTTGCCTAATCTGCTTAGGAGTCCACTTCATGTCACATCTGCAGTCTCATGCAATATGTCCAAAGTTATGGCATTTAAAGCATTTTATGTTGTACTTGAATGATGGAGCAAATGTTGTGTACCTTTTGCTGGAGAATCCATTAGGGTTTCTGACTTGTCTACTTGTAAACATGCTTCTAGGGTTTTGTTGATATCCTTTGTAGTTAACACTGCTACGATCTTCACAATTTATAGCCTTATGCCCAAAATTTGTACATGAATAGCAATAACCAAGAAATATAATTTGGTACCTTGGTGAGTTGGATTGCCATGATGGTCTTTTGAAATTGTTCTGCCTTGGAGGAGGTCTAGTCTTTTGTTGCTTTTAGAGAAATGATGTTCCATGATCCAACCTAGCCATATTTTCGAATATTTAGAAATTCCTTTTAGGCTATTTATGTTTGGGGTAGGTACATGGGGTTCATGGAGTGAATTTGCTAGGACAGATTACTTATTGAACACCTAGGTTTTTTCACTTTACCCTCGTGTAGAAGTTTTTTCTGATGTACTATATGTGAAAATGTCATCTATCACAAGAACTAGGAATTATTTTCCTAATTGTTAGTTTATTTAACAATTTATTTGCAGTGTGCGACGACAAATACCAAATAATTCACACTGTGATTTTCACAAATAAATACCGCGGAAGAAAAATAGCGCTGGAAACTGAGAAATATGCTAGCACACACATCAAAATTAACACAATTAGTTTTGGACAAATATCCTCGGAAAAACCCAACTTGGGAAAACCGGTGCAACAGTTGAGGGTTTACTGCTTTATTATTATGCAGCAGTGAGAAAAATCTGAGTACAATAAATTGAATGTCGAAATCTGGCTATCTTGTAGAGAAAATATTGGCAAAAATATCTAGAGGGAATTTACTCTCACTCCGACAATTCCGACACTTGATTGCCTCTGAAAAGCAAGCCGTCCAACTGGGCCTGCGCAGGCTTTGCGTCAACCTGATGCTGCCAGCTGCAACTGCTGCCCGAACTGACTGCTAATCTAGCTGTCTTGCCTGTTGTTGACTAGGTAAACGTTTCTCCGACACTCTGGAACCTTTGCCCGACCTCTGGAACTGAAAACGTATTCCTTTCCAGCGAATCAAACTGCCTTCTTGAGGCTCTGCGCTGCCTCTGTGCAACCTCCTAGAGAAATATCGACCTCTCAGTAAATGCACTCGTTGGATCTGGAAAACTTCCTCCAGCTTCACTGTCCCTGCCCCTCACTAACTCTACTTCCTGACTGAAGCTCGAACTCTCCGACAACTGACTGCTACTACTATGGAAAATCAAAATCTCCAAGTGTCTCTGGTGCGTTCTCTAAGTGCCCATCGACTTCTTCTTATAATTCTCTGTTGGAGCACCGTAGGCTAAGATTAGATCTTAATCAAGGGCTACAATCATCTTGAAGTCGATCCGTGTGAGTTTCTAGACTATTCTCACCTTGAATTAATTAATTTTGGTTAATTAATCAGTTTTCCTAAGTTTATACTTAAGAAACATTAAAAATAGGTTAATAATCTAATTAAGTCATCTCTAGGTGGAATTTCCAGAAAGGATTTCTGGGTTTTGGAGATCTCATGCATTCTAGCATCTCCACCAAATTTCGTGGCTAGAACACATCCGATGCTATAAAAACTAACACTCCCTCTTAGCGAGGATTGTGTTCTAGTGCTGCACACCTTGTCACAACACTCTGTCTCTGTGTCATCTCTTGTCACGTTGCTGATGTCTGGATACTGTTTCCCAACAACCATTGTGCGACTCTAATGTTGCATTTGTGCTGCTGTTGACACTACTATATTGCTGCCAACTCTGCATCTACACTGCAACTCCCTCCCATCTGTTGCTACTGCAATTACAACTACTGCAACTGAGAAGCATCCAAAATACTGAATCATTTGTGTTCAGTATGATGCATCTGTCTCCTAACTCCTGACTGCTACTAGCCTCTGCACTGTCACTGAAGGATTTGTGTTGCTGCTAACTCTACATTGAGCCACGTGCTCTGCTGTCAACATTGCACTGTGCTCCTTAGCATCTGACTGCTACTAGTCTGCAACTGTCACTCTGGTACTTACTGCATCAACTGTCACTGATCCATCTTGCTATTGAACACTGTGGGCCCCTCGTAGCCAGGCAATGATCTTATGAGGTGGACTCCTCAATGGATCCTGCCCAATCTCTGTAGCTCTCTAGGACTATATCACCAAATCACCCCACCTCACTCTTGGAGGTGTATCTGCGAACATGGCAAAATCTGATCTACTCATACTGTTGCTGCTAATGCTTACACACTACTGCTGCAACTCTTGCAATGACTCTGATGTCCTCTGATCCTGAAGCTAGCTTCCCTAGGTCTACTCCCTTTGAAGTTTCACTCCCTCTGAGTCTCGATTTCCCTACGGGAAATCTCTCTACTCCCTCCTAGCAACTCGCATTGTCGTCCTGCACTGGAAACTAGACTGTGAAACTCTGCGTTGGGAATATTTTGGCTAGAACTGCACCTGCATACTGCAACTGGGCAATTCACACTGCTTGTGTCACTACAACTAGTTCTGCAAGTGTCTCCTGGGTACTGACTACAACTAGCTATACAACTGTCCTTTGAATGACTCACTGCATCTACTAACACTGAATCTACTATTATGGTATTGTGGACCCCTGTAACAAAGGTGATGGTCCAGTTGCAACAATCTGGAGCTAATCTGATTGATCTCCTTGTTGTAACTACGCTGGAGCTTGCCCATTCGACGCATTGGAGTCTCATACTCCTCCTCTTGGATCTGGTGCCCCATTGCCTCCTTTTGAGCCTTGTCCATTACTGGGACCTTTCTTCGCTTTGCAACTCGCACTGGACAACTCGCACTTCCTCTGTCTCCGGCAACTGGAATTCGATCTGCTGCCTAGATCTGTATTCTGGCAATCTCGCATGACCTTCTCTGGCAATCTCGCACGACCTTCTCTGGCAATCTCGCACGACCTTCTCTGGCAATCTCACATGACCATCCATGAAGAGCTACAAAATCTAGAAACTCAAAACTCGAGAAATAAACTTCGAAAAGCTCCCTCTTTCCCTCTGCTCGACTACTGAATCTGCTACTCGCACTCCCTTCTAGAGTGAGAAAGTTTGCTCATAGCAATTGCCAATATGCAATGGAAAATTGAACCTCTGAAACTCGAAGTTCCCTGAGAGAAATCTTCCCTTTGCTGTTTATGCTTTTCTCTTCCACTCGACGCTAATTTTGCAACTACAAAATGTTGTAAAACCCTCTGCGTCTAACCAAAAATATGCTCATTGAAAATCTGAGTTGCTATTGATCCCTCTGATTGCCGGAGTCATTATCCCAGACAACTCGACTTTTCCCAGACAACTCGACTTTTCTGCAACCCTGCAACTGAAAATTGAATTTCTGCCTCAATGATTCAAGCCACCTGTCAATGAACTGCACAATGTTAAATTTGGACAACTAGGTCCAAACTCCATGTTCTGATGCTCAGATTAAGAGGCTAATATTTTTGTTGGATTCCTCTTTCTGAGAGGTGTAAAATCCATATAAAAATAGTCTTAATCCGATGAGCAGAACTTATATTTTGAATTTATTATTCTTAATAAATTATATGTGCAAAGGTCAGCCAGTTTTGTAATGTAGGCTCACATGCCCAACAGATGTGTCACACACCTTCATTGATGGATATATATATACAGGAAAAGTTGGAGAGAATTTGAACACAACACAACTCACATCTTCCTCTCTCATCCTAAAAAGTACGAGCTACCTGGAGGACGAATTTCAGCCACACGTGGGAAGGACGAAGAGGATTTTTCTGCTGCTAGGGTTTCGCAGAAGTTTGACCAGCGTTGACTTTGGTCAACGCTTGGTCCAAACAAGCTGAAAACTTGTGGGAGGTTCGATTTTTGAAGGCCATACTACCTGGCACAAAAATCGAGGTCAAAGGGTTGACCGTTTTGCTGCTGCGTTGACTTTTAGCTTGCTGCCCCTGCGTTGACTTTTCAGGACAGCGTTGACTTTTGTAGAACTGACTTGGGTTGACTCATCTACTGGTTGGAGGGTTGTTGTGACACATGCTGGGCTGGCTGACCAAAGGAGACTTTGCTGGTTGAAGCATCCTGTTGACCGCCGAAACAAACACATACATTTTTCTTGTTTCTGATTTGTCTTCTGTAAGATCTGCTTATATGTTCTATCTGCATTTTGCTTATCTACTTGTATGATTGTTGTGAGAAAAGTGAAATTGCTCTTAGCATAGAACATCTACAAAACTTTACATGGTATCAGAGCTGAGGTGAAGACAAACTCTATCTATAGCAATCATCATCGAAGGAAATGGATTCCTCTAAGCTTGAATTCAGGGAGAATGACAAGCTGACTGGAAGTGATGACTTCCATGCCTGGAAGATGTTATTAGATCTCAAATTAAAAGATCATGATCTCCTAGATCATGTGACAGGGAAGATTCAAGAACCTCCATCAAATACCTCTGCTGCTGTTAAACACAAGTATAAGAAGGGAGAAATCAGAGCAAAACTGCTGATCAGGGAATCCATAAATAAGAGTCTGGTTGCCTACATATCTGAAATAGGCACATCCAAGGAGATGTATGACAAACTGATACTTATGTTCCGAGTAAACAATGTGAACCAAGTGCTATTCCTCAAGAACAAGTTGAAGAATATGAAGAAGGGCCGAGACGAGTCTATTCAAACTTTCTTTATGAAGTTGACCGAAACCAGGAACAATCTGCTAGCTATTGGGGAGACAATAGCTGATCGTGAGATGGTTCTCACCGCACTTGGAGGACTTCCATATGAATGGCAAGTATTCACAACTACCATTCTCAACAATAATACCATCCCTAACTTTGATGAGCTTCTGTCTAGATGTATGCAAGAAGAAACAAGGATGAAGGAATTTGATAATGAAAGAAATGCTGCCTATGTTGCTCATTCCCGAAAGAAGAACTCTGGTGGTTCCAAGGACAAAGGAAGGACTAAGACTCAAAAGAAGAAGGGTAAATGTTTCACCTACCATAGGACTGGACACTATGCTAGAGAATGCCCCTTCCAGAAGAATTCTCCCGATAGTGACGACAACAACAACAACCGAAGGAATGGGAATCAAAGAAATGACAAATCCAAAGGAAAGAGGAAGGCTCACTTTGAAGGAAACCATCCACCTTCTAAAAGGACCAGAAATACCAGGTATGAGGAGTCTAATGTTGTTGATAAAAGAAATGAGTATATTCTAATATCTGCTCTCTCAGCTGCATCTCCGCCCGACACTATGGATGTCTGGCTAATCGATAGTGGTGCCTCAAGACACATCACCGGATTCAAGGAAGCACTTTCTGACATGGTTGAAAGGGATACTAATCTAGAAATTATCCTTGGGGATAATGCCACTTATCCTGTGAAAGGGACCGGGACTGTGACCCTCCACTTGTCTCAAGGACAAGTCCTCCATCTACAAGATGTACTCTATGTACCCAAATTGAAGAAGAACCTTGTGTCTGTATCTGCCATGGAAGACAAAGGATTCAATGTAACTTTCTCTGATGGAAAGGTACTCATGTGGAAGAAGAGCTTCAAGGAAGCTATCTCAATTGGTTTTAGAGTTGGTACACTCTACCAGGTTGGAGGGAGTCCGTTGGGAGCTATGACTTGTGATACTATCCGTCAAACCGAACTATGGCACCGAAGATTTGGACACCTTCATTACAAGGCTCTTCCCGAAGCAAGGAAGGTAGTGACAGGGATGCCTGATTTTGGAAATAATCATAAAGGTGTATGTAAGGGCTGTGCTGAAGGAAAACATACAAGGGGACCTTTCCCCTCAAGTGTCACAAAGACATCTGAGATATTGCAACTGGTCCATTCTGATCTTTCCGGTATGTTGCCTGTAACATCCCTGGGGGGATGTTCTTACTATATGACATTTACTGATGACTTCTCTCGCAAAACCTGGATATACTTCTTGAAGAAGAAGGATGAGGCTTTCATGTGGTTCCGTACCTTCAAAGCCTTGGTGGAAAATATGACCGGAAAGAAGATCAAGATTTTGAGGACTGACAATGGCACTGAATATGAGTCAAATGAGTTCAAAGACTTTTGCAGAGAAGCTGGCATTAAGAGGGAGACTACCACTGCATATACTCCTGAGCAGAATGGTGTTGCTGAACGCAAGAATAGGACTATTGTGGAAGCTGCCCGTGCCATGCTATGTGACCAGGGTCTTCCAAAGTTTCTGTGGGGAGAAGCTGCAAATACTGCTGTGTACATTCAAAACCGATGCCCTCATTCCGCTTTGGACTCCAAAACTCCTGAAGAGGTTTTCTCTGGTAAGAAACCTGATGTCTCACATTTTAGAATTTTTGGATGTCCTGTCTATTTTCATGTGCCGAAAGAAAAGAGAAGTAAGCTGGATGCTACTGGGAAGAAAGGAATGTTTGTGGGCTACAGTGAGACTTCTAAGGCATCTAGAGTCTATGTACTTGGTCAAAGGGAAGTAGAGATAAGCCATGATGTCACTTTTGACGAAGATGCTTCCCTGAAGAAAGTAGTAGATCTTCCTAGATCTGAAGAAAACCATGAAGAAAGACCTGGAAATCTGGAAGAACCCCAGGATGAGACTATGCCTGATGTTGAAGGGCCAATGGACCCTATTGATCCTTCCCCTTCTCTAGGAAAGAGGCCATCATGGCTCAGGGACACCCTCGAAGATGCTGAGGGTCATGCTGCCCCAAGGGGAACATTCCGAGAAAGCAAGAAGCCGTGTAGATACCAAGGGTATCTAGCTGCCATGAGTACTATTATACAATCTGAACCTGGATCTTTTGAAGAAGCCATCAAGCATCAAGTCTGGAAGGATGCTATGCATGAAGAATATGAGGCTATTATGAAGAATGATGTCTGGGATGTGGTCCTGAGACCGAAGGACAAATCTGTTGTCACCGCTAAATGGCTCTACAAGATTAAACATGGATCTGATGGGAGTGCTGAAAAGTTTAAGGCAAGATTTGTTGCCCGTGGCTTCTCTCAAAAGGAAGGAATTGACTATGACGATATATTTGCACCTGTGGCTCGATATACCACCATCCGATCCATCATAGCCCTTGTTGCTACGCAAGGATGGAGTCTTCATCAGATGGATGTCAAGACCGCTTTTCTGCATGGTGCAATAAAGGAAGAGGTGTATGTAGAACAACCTCTGGGATTTGAAGTTCAAGATCGAGACACTTATGTCTGCAGGTTGAGGAAAGCCCTCTATGGGTTAAAGCAAGCACCCAGAGCTTGGTATGAGAGGATGGATAGTTACTTGATGAAGCTGGGCTTCACTCGAAGCAATGCTGATCCAAACCTTTACTTTAAGGTTGAGGAAGGAAAGCCTCTCATTCTAGTGCTGTATGTGGACGACCTCTTCCTGACAGGTGATGACCCTCTCATTCATCAATGTAAGAGGGAGCTTGCTGCTGAGTTCGAGATGAAAGACCTAGGACTGATGCACTATTTCCTAGGCCTGGAGGTCTGGCAGAGACCTGGAGAGATTTTCCTTTCTCAAGGAAAGTATATTGTGAAGCTTCTGGAAAGATTTGGGATGGTGGACTGTAAGTCCGTGTCGACACCAATGGAACTCAACTTTAAGAAGTTGAGTGGCAGCGCTGCAGGGCCTATCTTGGCCAATCCTACTGAGTATCGTCAACTCATAGGAGCTTTGATGTTCTTAGTGAACACCCGTCCGGACATATGTTTTGCAGTGAATACTTTGAGTCAACAGATGGTTGAGCCTCATCATTTTCACTGGGTTGGTGCCAAGAATCTTTTGAGATATCTTCGGGGCACGATAAACCATGGGCTGAGATACACTGCCGGGAGTGTGATACTCCGGGGATATACTGATGCCGATTGGGCTGGCAGTGTGGTGGATCGTAAGAGCACATCTGGATGTTGTTTCAATCTTGGTTCTGCTTCGATCTCATGGATGAGCAGGAAGCAGAAGTCGGTGGCTTTGAGCACCACGGAGGCCGAATACATTGCTGCTAGTATGGCCTGTTGTGAAGCAGTTTGGTTGAGGAAGCTCTTTAGTGAGCTGTTCCAACATGTGCTAGATACCACTGTAATACTCTGTGATAATCAGAGTGGGATTCGTATGACTGAGAATCCTGTGTTCCACGACCGATCCAAGCATATTGATATCAGGTACCACTTTATCAGGGATATGGTACAGCGAGGCGCCGTAAGGCTCGATCATATAGGAACTGATGAGCAGGTCGCGGATATTCTCACTAAGCCCCTGGGGAAGGTCAAGTTCCTAACCTTCCGTGAGAGTTTTGGTGTCGTGGAAAGACCCTATGATGTGGGTCCTGTTGGACGATGAGCTCTGGGAGCTCTAGGGGGCTTTGGGGATAGCTTCTCGGAGCTATAAGCACTCATAATGCTTCTGCCCCACCCTTGTGATTATTGAGCTGGTTCGCCACTCATTTAATCTGTGCCCCGTATGCATCCTACCCATTGAGTTCAGGGCTCATGGGAAGTACCTCTCATTTGGCCAATGAGGTGTGGAAAAGCTAGAGACTATTAGCAAAGACTGATGGACGCATCAGAGATTGCCGTACTCTCTATCTAGGATGGCATGGTCCAACCACTTGATCTGGGATCAAGATTTGTGAGGTCTGGGACCTCTGGACTGATTATGTCAGTCGGGGAATGATGTCTTTGTGACTGACCCACTTCTGTTCTGAAATAAAGAAGCCAGCAAAGCAAGTTTCGGCGGGATGACTCACGATGTTAATTGCACTAATAGATGGAGTTCTCCCTAGTTGAGAGGGAGTGTTAAATTTGGACAACTAGGTCCAAACTCCATGTTCTGATGCTCAGATTAAGAGGCTAATATTTTTGTTGGATTCCTCTTTCTGAGAGGTGTAAAATCCATATAAAAAAAGTCTTAATCCGATGAGCAGAACTTATATTTTGAATTTATTATTCTTAATAAATTATATGTGCAAAGGTCAGCCAGTTTTGTAATGTAGGCTCACATGCCCAACAGATGTGTCACACACCCTCATTGATGGATATATATATACAGGAAAAGTTGGAGAGAATTTGAACACAACACAACTCACATCTTCCTCTCTCATCCTAAAAAGTACGAGCTACCTGGAGGACGAATTTCAGCCACACGTGGGAAGGACGAAGAGGATTTTTCTGTTGCTAGGGTTTTGCAGAAGCTTGACCAGCGTTGACTTTGGTCAACGCTTGGTCCAAACAAGCTGAAAACTTGTGGGAGGTTCGATTTTTGAAGGCCATACTACCTGGCACAAAAATCAAGGTCAAAGGGTTGACTGTTTTGCTGCTGCGTTGACTTTTAGCTTGCTGCCCCTGCGTTGACTTTTCAGGACAGCGTTGACTTTTGTAGAACTGACTTGGGTTGACTCATCTACTGGTTGGAGGGTTGTTGTGACACATGCTGGGCTGGCTGACCAAAGGAGACTTTGCTGGTTGAAGCATCCTGTTGACCGCCGAAACAAACACATACATTTTTCTTGTTTCTGATTTGTCTTCTGTAAGATCTGCTTATATGTTCTATCTGCATTTTGCTTATCTACTTGTATGATTGCTGTGAGAAAAGTGAAATTGCTCTTAGCATAGAACATCTACAAAACTTTACACACAACCTCTATGAATTTCGGCCTATTGTTCCTAGTGAACAACAAAATCCCCTTCTTTTCTTTTGAGCTTCCCGGCTGATCACTCACACTATGATACGATGTGAAAACTTCATCTATCACAGGAACTGGGAATTATATTCCTAATTGTTAATTTATTAACAATTTATTTGCAGTTTGCTACAACAAATACCAAATAATTCACACTACCATTTTCACAAATAAATACTGCGGAAGAAAAATAGTGTTGGAAACTGAGAAATATGCTAGCGCGCACACATCAAAATTAACATAGTTATTTTTGGACAAATGTCTCCGGAAAAACCCAACTTGGGAAAACCAATGCAGCAACTGAGGGTTTTATTATTATGCAGTAGTGAGAAAAATCTGAGTACAATAAACTAGACGTCGAAATTTGGCTACCTTGTAGAGAGAATATTGGCAAAATCATCTAGAGGGAATTTACCCTCACTCTGAGCAATTTCGGCACTAGATTGCATTTGGAAAGCAAGCCGTCCAATTGAGCCTGCGCAGGTTCTACATCAACTTGATGCTGCCTATGGAAACTGCTGCTCGAATTGACTGCTAGTCTAGCCGTCCTGCCTGCTGCTGACTAGGAAAACGTTTCTCCAACACTCTGGAACCTCTACCTGGCCTCTGGAACTAAAAACGTCTTCCTTCTTGAGGCTTTGTGTTGCCTCTGCGCAACCTCCTAGCGAAATCTTAGCATCTCTGTAAATGAACTTGCTGGATCTGGAAAACTTCCTCCAGCCTCACTATCCCTGCCCTCACTGACTTTGCTTCCTCGCTGAAGCTCGAACTCTCCCCCAACTGACTGCTACCACTTTGGAAAATCAAATTCTCCAAGTGTCCCATGGTGTGTACTTCAAGTTCCCATCGAATTCCTTTTATAATCCTCTGTTGGAGCATCAACGACCAGGATTAGATCTTAATCAAAGGCTAGGATCATCTTGAAGTCGATTCGTGTGAGTTTCTAGACTATTCTCACCTTGAATTAATTAATTGTGATTAATTAACCATTTTCTTAAGTTTAGACTTAGGAAACATTAAAAAATAGGTTAATAATCTAATTAAGTCATCTCTAGGTGGAATTTCCAGAAACGATTTTTGGGTTTTGGATATCTCATGCATTCTAGCCTCTTCGCCAAATTCAGTGGCTAGAACACATCCGATGCTACAAAATCTAACATTGTAAAGGTTGTTATACCTAAAGCCACTTATCTTATGACTAAGCGTGGTCCCTGTGTTTGTCACGCTTTGGCTATGGGCTCTTGGCATGCATCTATCTATTAAGATTACCCTACATATTTTCATATGTATACATAGTTCCAGAGGCACTTTCATATCTCTCGAGGCAATTCACAATGCCCTAGGTAGTTCCACAACTCTCGAGGCACTCGCCATAATACCCTAGGTATTTTCAGGTTATTGTTTAGGCATTCAGACCTCTCATGCCGTGCCATGTGTCAAATTTTGGAACACTTAACGTATTCACACATTTGGAGGGATGTCTCACATAGTTTGCTGGGTCGATCACCTTGGAGGATGCATTTCTTAGCTATTGGGACTCCTATTTGGCATGTGCGAACATCCCTTGAGTTGAGGACATGGTTGCAATCATTTGACAAGGAGTTCATACCTTGGAACCTCCCATCTAGATTTTGGAGCTGATTTTGGTGAGCTTACTCCTCTTTTGAGCCTCACAAGTGCCACATTTATGGTTTCCCCTCATCTGTAGCATAGCCTTTGGGACTTTGATTGACTGTTCTTCATTGGAGAGGACTTCAGTAACACTGTTGCTGCCTTAGACTAGGTTGTTCTCCTTATAGGTCAAAATGGGCCAAAATCCCACTGTTGGGCATAGAAAACCTTCCAGAGTAGGTTGATGGAATTTGAAACTAGTGATGGGGTTAGAACTTCCCAAAACCCAAAATCCAGCTGTTTGTCTATTTCACTGCTCCCATTGATGAAATTGCTGCAACACATCCTCAAGAAGATGTCCTAAAACATCCCTAGAAGTGACAGTGACAACCCAGAATTGAGAGTTGAGTTTGATCTGGACAAAATATGAAGCTCTATATATAAATCTTCCCCACCTTCTTTGACAGGAGCTGCCTGGCAAATCCTCTAATGAAATGCCACAATCAAAGATAATTGGCAGTCTGCTAGCATACTTTAAGACCCAAGTTTGGTGAGCTAGAAATGGGAGACTGTCATGGCATATGAAATCTTCTAGCTAACCAAGCATCTTTCCTCCTTGGTTAATTTGTCTTATATGATTAATATCCAAATCTTATGTAATGAGATCAAACACTACAGTTATTATATTGACAATTACCTGCGCTAGATCATGTGGCCGGAGACAACACTATTTTAGGATAAACCATACTTGAAGCCTTCTACTGAATATGCATTAAATTAAAATTATTTGAGTCAGTAATTGTAGGAATTGCAGAATGCTACACAATGGTATGAGATTATAGGAAACAAATGCAATCTGAATGTATATATGCACCATGGTATGCTGATTTTAGTTTGCAATGGCTAAAATTCTATGTCTATTCGCCTTTGTTGCTGTCAAATATTCATTCCATTATCCTCTTTGATAATGTCAGTCTGGTTTCTTATGAATGTTTGTCTTTTAATCTTACTACATTTAAAAATGAAACAAGAGAGTTGCTAACAATTTTTTTTTTTCTAGAACATGATATAGGAATTTTGACAACCAGTCTAATATCTTTGCTACTGTAATTTACTTTGACAGCTTTGAAGCATGAGGTTGATGGACGAGTGATTGTGGCTGAATTTGAGGGGTTTCGTCTTCTGAATTCATATGTTCCAAACAATGGCTGGAAGGATGAAGAAACAAGCTTCCGACGGAGAAGGAAATGGGACCAAAGAATGCTGGATTTTGTCCTAGGGGTTTCAGATAAACCCCTAATATGGTGTGGGGATCTGAATGTTAGGTAAAATTCTTTGAATTTTACTATCCATTGTTAGGTTTCAGATAAACTTCCATTGCATATTTCGTAATCTGTTCATTCCTTTTGTCCACTTTTGTCTCCACACTTGTGAGCTCTATATCATCTCACAACCTACTGAGTTTTCATCCAGCTTTGGTGTTCACTGGTGACAAATTTGAGATGACTTGCTAGTGTGCTGCTTGTCTGTCACTGCTGAAATGATATGGGTTATTTATATAATTCATCTTTGTAAAGTGAACATGGTGTCATCTGAATGTGACGACTCTGGGAATTGTGTTAGGTTCTAATGCAACATGTTTGATCGAGTGATTTCAGGCGGTCATAACACCTTCACAGTGAAGCTACTTCCCAATATATGCTCAAATAAAATTCTGTTATGATCGAATTCTATTCCCACCTGTATAGACCTGCATGGTTGTTTGGAGCTCTACTAGTTGCATTAGTGCAGGGAAAAAATCAATAGGTTTGAGTGGGGTTGACAATTATCTGCTTCTACAGATCCCTACCCCCACCAGCATAGAATTGCTTCCAAAGCATCCAAAAACTAGTTTGTGAAAGGTTACCTTTCAGGGTAGGCACGGTAAAGGTGGGAGCTGGGTTTATACAGTAGCAAATATTTCCTGTAAGCTAGGCACTATACTTTCTGGATAACTGTTATCTTTTGAACTGCATTAAGCATGAAACTACTAAAACTGCACATTGGCTAACACTGCCGAGTCCCAATTCTAAGAGATGAGAGCATCAAGGCAGCATACAAGCTTCCTAATGCAAAGGATTGCAAGACAAGTACCACCCTTGTTTGGCCAAACTTTTAAGTTGGGTAATGGATCACCAACATTGTACCATTGGATATACTTCTTTAGTCTTAAATATTGCTACAGCTTTTTAGTTCAATACTAGGTATCCGTTTGTACAAGTTTCATTAGCCTTTCTATCTGGATTTTATTGACAAGGAGTCTACCGTAAGTATTATTGTGAATATTTGACATAAGCTTAGACATTAGCAGGTATATGTATAATTTTTATTTTTTTTATATTTTAAGCTGGTAAGACTAGAGGATGAAATGTGTTTCCATACTTAAGTTATTATGTTCCCACATTGTGTATGCTTGGATGGTCCCCACTTATAGGACATTTTTATTAGGCATAAAGGATGAGGTTTTTTATTCATGTCTTAATGCAAATATGCATATAAAATCTGATTACTGCCTGTTACCCATCCACATACATGGGTACCCCTAGAGAATTTTTTTTCTCCTACGGTACAACTTGCTAGCCAACAGCTCTTATTGTGATCCATAGATAGCCAGCCTCAGACACGTTTCATCCATTTTCCGTTCAGTGCACTCATTGATCTAGCCTCTATTCACATGTTGAAGGTGGGTCATCTATTGTGAAGTACTTCAACCGTTTTTGCATTCAAGTGCTCTCATTTAATGTTTAAGGCATTCTAGTATAGATCATAGGATGAAATTGAATTATAGACTGCTATTGGTTGTGTACTTGTTCCCTTACTTCACCTTGGTTGTTATCATGGGTCTCTAGTCTAGTGTGACCTTCCTTAGGGTTTTTCTTTGACTATCTAAGAGGGGCACAAATAGAAGGCTCTAGTGATCGTAGAGCTCCATGCTATTCATATTTAACACTTTTTATCTTTCCCCAATGTTCGTTAATCCTATCTTTTGATTGGTTGTCGTCAGTCACTCGTGTTGATTCCTTGTTGGCCTTATTGTATGAGGAGGGGTTGAAAATGAAACAATGAAACACGACACTTGGAGCATAACTTTTATGCGTTAGTG
The DNA here is from genome assembly GCA_031772625.1 of Pinus tabuliformis. NCBI lineage: Eukaryota > Viridiplantae > Streptophyta > Pinopsida > Pinales > Pinaceae > Pinus > Pinus tabuliformis. The sequence goes on from CM062807.1 coordinate 319,425,376, forward strand.
ATTTTCTCTCTCTTATATGCAATGGAGGATTAGTAGAGTGACCTTCTTGGGTGGATCTTGTGATGCGATGCGTGTTGAGAAACCAAGTGTAGTAGGATTAGGCTTGATTTGTCTGTCTTGGTAATTACTTGTGAATGTTAAATCTCTTCTTATTACTTCTTGTGTTCTTCATCAAGCAATTGTACAAATGTTCAATATTTCAAGAAATAGAAAGAGACAAGACAACAAAATTAGTGTTGATAGGTGGTTGTCATTGATGTCAACCCAAGCAACACCTGGTGATGCCCCGCCCTTGTTGCCCAATATGACATGCAAACCAATTATTCTTGCATCAATACCACCCTAGATGGATTCTCCTCGTCAAGCCGATTCCGGTGGTATGTAGCATGCCCCGAGAAGCCTCACGAGTTGAGAGATATGTGTGTTTAAAGTTGAAGGCCTCATCTGGTGGGCAAAAACCCCAAGGGATGGTGACATGGCACTCTTTCATTGGTTGTTTGTCATTAGACATCAAGCATAAGGGTTCTTTATCATGTTTTGTGGAGCAATCATCTTCAAGAGGGCATCACAAGTGTTTTACACCCATAAGAAGTATCCTTCATACATCAAAGGCTAAATCCATCACCAAAAAGGCAAATGGCCTCCTTGCTTAGGGCTCAAGGTAGTAGATTTAATGGTTTCACTTGAATATTCCCTCAAAATTTAAGTAGTTGGAAGTCTCCTTGAAGCCTCTCCTAGCCCAAACCTTTTTCTATAAAAAGAGACTACATACCCTCCAAGTGTAAGCACTTTTTAACGCATGATCTTGTGAAGACTCTTTGAAATTTTCGGCACTAGAGGAGATAACGCAAAAATCGGTTGAGGGTTAGGGTTTGGTTACTTTTTCTTTTTGATTTTGGTGGTTCGTTGGGGTGTTCTTGCAGGTTCAAGTGGGCATTCTTATCTAAAGTACATCCTCTCTTTTGTGGCCTAACACATTCAAGATTAGGGCTTATTCTCTGTTCAACCAATGAAGGATCCAAAACCTCAGGATGCACTAAATCCCCGTAGTTAAGGCATCAAAGCACAGGTTTGAATTGGCATTAAGTTTATTGGAGGCACTGTGAAAGGCTCGGTCTTATTGGTGTCTCAAAACAAGTAGCAAGCAACGTTATAGGTCTCCTACTACAAGTTCATTGGGATTCTTTCCTGTGGATTGATAGCTGGCAAAATCTCTCCTTAATGCAGACTAAGTAGACCTATGATTAGGGTTCTTCCACATGTTTGTTGGCATCTTCATAACTCTGGTTTGATTTCAGTGGAGTATCATTAGGCCAATATCCCTTGAAGAGGTTCAATTGCCACACCTAATGTCTACAAGGTATGAAGCATGTAATTTGTATGAGAAGTGACCTTATTTGTACCTGTTGATCACCGAGTCCTAAAGAAATTTCTTGCGGCCTTTATTAAATCCTTGATTAATGGTTCCATATATATATATGTATATATATGTATATGTTTCAATTAGTCTCCTTGAAGCCGACTTGATCCAAGCAAATAAATATGAGGCACATTCCTGGAGTATTCAAGGTTCAAACATTAGCATTGGAACCCTATTTATAGGATGGACAAAGGTATACCAGTCATTTACTAGCAGTATCGAGTTTAGTTTGTGTTATTATTGCACTCAACAAGGCTTGGAACATACGGTATGCACATAATTGCTTGAAGTGCAATCGGTATCTACAGTATGGTGAGGCTCATGATCTAAAGTGAGGATGCCTTTTAGACATACCTTGATCAATCCTGTGCATTAAAGTGTAATGTTCTTAAGTAGGAATACAAGTGATATACAAGCATACAATCAGTTCAGCAAACAGAAAAACGAAATAGACACTAAGCACCCATGGAAATGCTGGAAATAAGGAACTGCTGAGCCATTTTATTACTTCTTCAAGAGAAAAATACAATAGTAAATAGAATGGTGCACCTGGGCTTGTCTCAATGGACAAGCATGACCAAACCCAGGTGAGCAATAGCTAAACTGAAGGCTGCTACAACTGCTGCACCAAACTGCACTGCGCTGCCTAGAAAACTGCTCTTTCTGCTGACTTCGAATGGCTGGAATTGTAAATAGAATGGTGCACTTGGGCTTGTCTCAATGGAGAAGCATGACCAAACCCAGGTGAGCAATCACTGAACTAAAGGCTGCTACAACAACTGCCCAGAAAACTGCTCTTTCTACTGACTTCGAATGGCTAGAATCACTACTTCCCGTGCTCAGAAAATTATGAGATTCGAGCTCCTGACTCCTTGGCCTAAACCCAGAAAAACCCATGAAGGAATTTAGCTGGTTCAGACTTCTGAAATTCGACCCCCAAGGAGCCCAACTTCAACTGCAACTGCAAAACTTGGCCTGCTGGATTCTGACTGTAAAACCTCCTGGAAAGTGTCCAAAAATGCTAGGCTAATCCCTCCTACAGATCTCCTAATTTCCCGGATGAGTTTCCAAGCTATAGCTCTTGCCCTCAAGACCCACGAAATCGCTGAGTTGGCCCTCATATTGTATGATAATACAGAGATGGGGTTTTAGGCAGGTGCTTTCCCCGGGTAAATTCTTTTGTGTTATGTGTGATTGATTCCTTCTTATCAGTTATATGTGTTCTTATTGATGTTGCTCATGGCTGATTAAGCTTCCGCTAAATTATTTGTAGAAGTAGATCAAGTGTTTTGCTTTAGTGCATTGCATTACCAGGTGATCTACAGGTGGGAAATTTCTACATGGTATCTGAGCTAGCTAATTTGTAGAAAAAGTTCTACATGGTATCAGAGCTAGCTGATTTGCAGAAAAATTCTACAAAAATTCTACATGGTATTAGAGCAAAGGTGATCAAGGAAGAACAATATACTGAGAGGAGATTTCAAAGTTTTGATTTTTGGGCTGAGAGTTTGCAAAGCAGATCTGAAAATTTCTGTACAAAATTTTTAGAAACAAATAGTAGATTTGAATTCCTTGCGGAAAAATACCGAAAATTAAAAAAAAAAATGTCCGCTGAATCAGAGTTCGGATGAGGGAGATATCGCTGATTTAAAATCAGCTCTTTTTCTAGAAAATTTCATGACGGTGGGAAAATGGAAATGGATTGGTGTGCTAGCCAAGAACCTGTATGCACTTGAGGTACAAGATGCATGCAAAGTCTTGAGGAGCAAGGCAAAGGTTAGATACTTGGTGGTTGAGAGGGAGATTAAATTACCTCTCAACATGCAGAGCTAGAAGAAGTCTCAGACAATTGTGGAGGAGCCACGATTGGTGTAGCAGGTTAAGGAGGTTGTGGAGCAGCCACAACAGGGGAAGCTGAGAGGAGATCGGGTAGAGACATCTACTCATACAGAGACCTCTAGTAGGGGGAAGCTTTGAGCCAGGTGGGCAGAGGGATCACATGCAGCCATGCCTCTAGGTAGGAGGTGGGGCGATATACAGTGATCGTCCCAAGGAGGAGGGGCAGGATCCTTGAGGTACCCAACCTCTTGGATGAGACCTTGCTATGGGAGCCCCGATGTGGAGTAGCAGGAACTGACTGATTAGGTAGAGACAGATGCGGATGGAGTGGCAGAGAGAGCTACAGTGCAGGGAATCCCAGGACAGCGCAGAGCATGCAGGCTGTAGCAATGCGAGAGGCACAAGTGTGTTGCACAGTGCAGGGTAGCATAGAGAAGGGTGCAACGATGCGAGATGCATGGAGATGTTGCAGTAGCGTAGAGGTTAGAGAGGGAGCACTTGTCAACAGCAGGTAGAGCTTCAGCATCAAAGTATGTTTCTAGCCCAACAGAGAGGTCAGTTGGGAGTTTTTTTGTTCCGAGTGTTGCTGGAGCAACCGCACTTGGTAGATGTGTTGCATGTAGAACATTCCAGAGTTACAGGATCGGGTTCGAGAGGAAGCCTTTCTTGTTGAGAGGGAGTGTTGAAAAGTGTGCAACAAGAAATGCTAAATTTAGAAAGTGCTAAAAATAGAACTGCTAAAAATAGCACTTCTAAAAATAGCAGTTTGGCCAATGAGCATTTTGGCCACCTTGGGTGAGAGGTGAAACTGCTAAAAATAACATCTTCTAAAAATAACATTTCTGGGTCCCTTCCTATTTATAGCAGTCCCTGGTCTATCTATAGGAAGTAAATTCGAATTTGTTCTTACCAACATTTTGGAATATTAATTAATTAATTCTCCATGAGTTAATTAGTTAAGGAAAGCAAACTTGAAGTCTTTGTGAGAACATGCAATAGTTTCTCCACTAATTGGGGAATGTGTCCTTGATTTGCTCCACTGATTGAGGAATTAAGGATGAGTTCTATATTGAGAGGATCAGTTGACTTAGTTTAACTTAGTCAAGTTCAGTTAGATTAATTTAACAAGTTGTTAAATTAATGAGATATAGTTTGTTGATGCTTGCATGCATATGACAACTATTATTTTCAAATAACTGTGTATTCACTCATGGATAACTGATGCATGTTAGTTTAGACAGAGACCCAGTTGAGATCAGAGAAGTGACAATGTACTATCACTTGGATGAATATTTTTCCTATAAAGGAAGCTCATCCATGATGAGGATTTATCTCCTTCAAGTTTGTGCAGTTAGATCAGAGGTTAGTGAGTGTGTGAAGAGGCCAATTCACACAGGTGGCAACACTAGACCCCAAGGAAAACTGCACAAGGAAATAGGAGGCTTGGAGGGCAGAGGAGAAGGTTTATGAGAAGCCTTTGACTGTTTATGAGCAGCAGAGGGATTGTACTGAGAGCTGGATAGCTTCCGAGTTAAGGCTTTGTGTAATCCAGACTATATTTCCACTTTTATGATAATACAGAGATGGGGTTTTAGGCAGGTGCTTTCCCCGGTAAATTCTTTTGTGTTATATGTGATTGATTCCTTCTTATCAGCTATATGTGTTCTTATTGATGTTGCTCATGGTTGATTAAGCTTCCGCTAAATTGTTTGTAGAAGTAGATCAAGTGTTTTGCTTTAGTACATTGCATTACCAGGTGATCTACAGGTGGGAAATTTCTACATGGTATCTGAGCTAGCTGATTTGTAAAAAAAGTTCTACATGGTATCAGAGCTCGCTGATTTGTAGAAAAATTCTACAAAAATTCTATAGAGCCTGAAAACACTTCAGGGTGGTAGGGTAGTGCTAGGGCAAGTTGGAGCTTGCTAGGGTGTTGGAGCATCCTTTTAGTTGACTGTTGATAAAACTAGGGCATTGGGGTGTCCTTCCAGTGGGAGCTGGAGAATGAATGCTTTTATAGAGTTCTAGGGAGTTGGGTCTTTCTTTTTAGTTGGAGCTGATGATTAAAAAAACTTATTAGAAAAGCATTCAATGGTTTTTGACCTGGAGGGGGTTTTCCACCTAAAATCCTTGTGTCCAATGTCTACTGCGTATTTATGTTTTGAAATACTACTGAAGATTACTTAATGCTTTGAAAAGATTAATAAGTTATTGATTACTAAGAAATACTGATTCAACCCCCTCTCAGTATTTCCAACAATTAGGCTCCAAGCTAGGGAAAAACCCCACAAGGGGAAAACACCACAATCCTTCTCTTAAAGAATCAGATCAAAATGAGATATCGAAGACCAAGACCAAAATTGCCACAAAAAATGCCAAGTCAAATCCTCCTTCAAGTCACTTCCAATGTCAAAGTCAATGAGTCAAACTGTCCCAAATCTGGGCAACTCCTGAAATTTCGACCCCTAAAATTTAGTGCTTGTAGTAGCACAAGAAAATTTGTCCTGTTCATACATCTGAGCTGTGGAAGGTCTGAAAATTTAGTCAAGCGAGAATATTTCTCTCTGTTGACTTTCCAACAAAAGGTTTCCAAACTATTGAAAGACAACTTGGTCATAAAACAAAATAGGATGAAAGAACAAGGAGATCAGCATCAAAACAAACAGGATTTTGAAGTGGCGATTGTGTATTTTTGATCCTATAACCATACAATCAAATACCCCTTGTAACCCACAATTTTTCCAGTGATATACCTAGATTTTTTTTTCTAGAAGATGGTCCTCAGCCGATAGTCAATAACCCCTTGCAGCCACCAACTAACGCGTTGTGCCACTTCTCAGCCACCTGAGCTAGCCATGTGGTCCCTCACCCATTTGTCATGATCGTATGTTTGAAGGTGGGCATCCCAAACCTAAAGGTATGCCTTGTCATTTGGTAATTGAGTATTGTAGTTGAGTATTGTAGTTTACTTATCATGGAAACTTTTGGGCACAGATTAATGGGGGGATTCAATGGAAAGAGTGGGCTAGGTTTGTGCTCTTGTCCCCTAGACCTCTTTTCGATGTTAACCTTGGACCCTAGTCCTGTGGGATCTCTTTTACTAACCTTTGGGCTATAGGGATGGTACTTCATGGGAAACCTTGATTTTGGTTGCATGGTTCCACTCCCTCGTCTGCATATATCACTCCCCTTCTACTCATTATAACCCCATTCATCATTCCTTCCACCTGGGTCCACATTCCTCCACTGGGTCTACATAGGGTTAGCCTTCCCCTTCCCCTTGCCCACACCTTGGGTCGGGCCTGGAACGATGCCTCGGAGGTTGATGCAGCTGAAAAGAAAAGTAAAAGCATAATTGGCGACATTCAACAAGAAAATGTACCACAAAATGCAAAAGATGGTCGGAACAAACACGTTCTCATGGCCATCACCTTGGTTCGTATACTTCCTAGATGAGCCTCTTTTATCATTCAGGAACCCATGACTGTCCCAACCCCTGGTGGGCAATGAATCACCCCACCTCAAAGGGGGTATCCACTGTATACTTTACATACCATGCTCTTACTCCTTGAGCCTCAAGCAATTAACTAAAGAAAAATCATAAGGGCAAAAGGAAAATGAAGAAGGGTGAAAATATCAAGGTCGGGGTGACCCATGTACCACGATTTCTCCCTCCTATACATTATATACCCAAGTGCGGGCTTCCCCTTTATTATCTATCCTTGTGCCTTGGCATAGGATTGCCCCCTCCATCCCCTACTCGCTACCATCACTTTATCACATGCCATCACCATTTGAAGGATGTACCTTGGACATATCATCCCCTTTAAAAGTAGAAACCACCTAATAGGGAACTTGGTTAAACCCCCTTGGAGCTTGGAGACATTAGCACATGCCAAAACCCACTATGGAAGGGCATGCCATTATGAAGTGCCCATTTGTTGTCCATGGTTTATAAGCTCTTTAACTCGATTTCTTTAAATGACTTGTTGTACTGGAAGGCAAGGGGGCGCATTGGATCTTATGCAGGATTACAGATGGTCTCCATTTTGGGTTTGGTCTCCCTATACGGGGTCCTAACCCTTCAGAGGGCTACATTGGCACTTGTAGGGTGTGTGTTGAGAGTCATGTGCCTCCACAACAGTAGACAACATTCCATGGATCCCCAGAGATGTTCAAGGATCGCTCGAGTTTCATCTATTGGACGAGGAAGATGCACCTGATTTGCCATCCCCAATCGACCCCACAATTGTATCATGCTCTTGGTAGATGACCTAGGACTTGTATGTTGATGTGGCATCACTTACATTATCATCTGAGCCCTTACAGATGGTCTACAAGCATCTTCGATCTACTTGGAGACCCATGAGGTTACTTGTGTACCCCCACATCCATTGGAGCACCATAGGGTTATTATTTGGAGAACAAGGGGCCAACCCCTTGTCCACTACTTTTGGGAGTTCTATTCATCATTATGCTACTTAGGGACTTCATCAGGCTTCTTAGAGGGCTCAATGACATGTATTATTGATCATTTCACCTGTTACGAGGCTTATTCTTTTGTTTATGAGCTAGTTTGGTAGGCTTGTCACTAAAAGTTAGTTATTTTGCACATTATTTTATTTTAGGGGTTAATGTAGGCCTAATTAGCTAAATCAAACTCATTAGAGGTGTATAAATAGAAGTGATGAGGATTCATTTTAGCATCATCACTTGGATTAGACTTGTATCTCTCTTGAGAATTTTGCTATCCTTCTTGGAGGATGAATTTTGGAGCATGGAATGGATTTTGATGTTTGGATTATTTTCTCTTGTCTTGGAGCTTCTTGATTGACAAATTCTTGATAGTTGGATATACTCTTAATACATGTAAGTACAATTTAATGCTATTTTCTCTTTCTATTTTGTCACATACATTGTTGTTGGGATTTCACTATACTAGGGCTAATTTATTGCATCCATTTATGCAAAGTTGTGGAAATTCAGTTTCTAGATATTGATGCTTCATGTATGGGCCATGCATTATGAGTGAATGCTCCTAGAGATGCTTCTCCATTGAATTCACCTTGATAAGCCACCAATTTTGCAAAAACGAAAAATAAAGTTCTTGAAGCTGCTTTTGTTGCTGCTCTACTGCTGTGCGAAGTTGTCATTAAGGCCTCCTTAACATAGAAAATCCAATGTCCATAGTCATAATTACTCTTGACTCCAAATCTCGCGAAAGGATTAGGCATTAGTCCACCATAAGGTGATCACGTTAAACCTACTTTCCTTCCCCCCTCTCCGCTTCTCTAGGTATAGTCCTCTAGGTCACCTAGGGCATCAATTATCTCACAATATAGCCATCCAAATACTTCGTTTTTTGGTCCACAACTGTGTTGGTGTGTCCTCAAGAAGCTCTCCAAATTTCATGAGATTCCAACTATGGGATCTTGAGATATCACAAGCCCTAGCTCAAAGACCAATCCTTGCTCTTGGTTTCCCTTAGGCTAGAAATCTCACTGGGATCCTTGCATTGCCTTTCATTGAAAATTCATACCTTGATCCCTTTCCCCTCCCTAACTAGGTCAAGCATATCATTGGTTGCTAAATCATATTCCGTTGATCTAACCTCGGGTCCACTTGGTCCCGTGTGGTCCTATGCCCTATTAAGGGTAATTCTTCAAGGATCACTTGGAATCCAAGCTTTCACAAGAGTTTTAAGGGCTAGGAACCTCCATTATAAGATATATACCCTAAACCTAAACTTTAAAATTCCCCTTAAGCCCTTCCTTGAGAGCTTTCAACCTTGCCTTCCAAAGCAAGCAAGCCACATATTCGAGCCTCTCTTGTGAATAGATTTCCAGGATCACCCCTCACCCTATCATTGGTTTATCCATTTCGTGATCCTCATCATAACGGGTCTCCTCCCATCAGTGAAAGTCCGTAAAGAGCGGGGAGCCTTAGCCAAGATGACAGTGGGCTATTGCTCCATTGTTGCCCTTAGCCTAGTAGTAGCCCTTTAAGGATCCCCTTTTAGGACCCCTGCTAGTTTGAGCGGTAACATCCCTCAAGCAAGAAAAGGAGTACAATAAATTAGCACCTAAGTATTATGATCCTTATGAGGTGTTGCAAATGATAGCAAGTATGGCTTGCAAATTGCAGTTGCCTCTATCTTCACGTGTACATCCAAACCTTACATGTTCTTTACCTAAAGAAGGTAATCAATGAGAAGATCACAATTCAAATTGTTTCACCAAAGATTATTGAAGAAGGGAAAGTCGTACTAGAACTAGAAACAATCCTTGAAACAAGTACTAAGTATTTGCAAAATAGCAGTGTGGAAAAAGTCCCGATAAAATCGGGATTTATTCCCCAAAACGCGATTTTTTCAAGAAAAGGATTAAATCGGCCGATTTTTTGCCGACTTTTTAAGAAACGAAAAAATCGGGATTAAATCGAAAAAGTCGGGATTAAATCGGGACTTTTTCCAAAAAATCGTGGTAGTTTCTTTAATGATTTTTTTTTCTTTGAAAAAATCGGGATTTTATTGAAAAAGTCGGGATTTTATTGAAAAAGTCCGGATTTTTTTAAAAATGAATATTTTTGTATTTTTTTAATTTTGCCGACTTTTTGCCGACTTTTTCGAAAAACTCCCGACTTTGCCGAGTTTTTCAACTTTTGGACCCTTGCCGAATTAATCCCGACTTCGACTTTTTCCACATTGCAAAATAGAGCAATTATTGAGTATCTCATAGTGGAAGAACCTACTAGTGGAAGCAACATGGGAAGATGATTTTTTCATGCAAAAACATCTACAAGTAATTAGGTGTTGAGGACAACACTTATTTGAAGTGGAGGGTCATGTTAAGTTTGTTACCTGCAAAAAATGGGTAATCACATAGGAGATTTTTTCTCCCATCATCTCTTCTAGTTGGCTAGCCAATGATCCCTGCAACTAGCACTAGTCGATGATGATGTGCAATTCATATCTCTGCCCCCTACATCAGCCATATGTTCCTCACCCATCTGACAAGAGTGCATGCCCGATGGTGGGCTTCTGATCAAAATGTATTTTATTCATTTTGCAATTGGGTGCTTATGCTTGTTTGTATTTGGGACATTTGACATGGATTATGGGGTGACTTGGAAGAAGGGATGTTTTTGACTGTGATCTTGTTCCCACACCTTAAATGGGGGTTTAATCTTCGATCCTTGTCCAGGGTTGCGGGGGAGCTCCCCCTCGAATCCACTCCCAAAGCGCGCTCCCGCAAAAAAAAATTCGCTCCTTGTCTTTTTCACAAAGATGTTCCAAATGCAATTTTTTTTCAAAGAAATAAGAGTTTTTGAGTAGGGTAGCCTAATATTCAAGCCTATGGCCCTAATATTGATATGCGATTCATGGTAATGTTAAATTCTTAAAGTAAAAGTGTCATCATTTTCATCCTTTTACTTAAATTTTTAACATTGTCATGAAATGACTCAGGATGTTTGAGAGTGGTTCCAACCTCATTAGATTTCATATGGAGAAAGTAGAATTTCAGATCTCACTCAAAATCCAGCAAACTTATCAGTTTTTCAGGATTTCAGGATTGGGGGGGTTGCAAGGTTTCCTCCATTGGATTTTGTCATGTACTAAGGTATGCAACTCATATTTATTCAAGAGCACCAAGCCCTATATGTACATTGATGTTAGTGCCATTTGTTATTGAACTTCTCTATCATGACCCTCCTAAAAATGTACCCACAACTCAAACAAAATCTTGACTTGACATGCTACATTGTTTCTATCTTATGTTAATTGCTTAGAGGGTGATATTAATGACAAAGATCCCAAGATAGGCAATGATTTTGATGATATGTAGGTATTTGTTGTAGCATGACTTTTCTGGATGCTAGAGGCCATCTAGAGCCTATGTGTTGCTGTATTTTCGGTTCAGAGATGGATTGCACTTGATGCTATTTTGGTTATGTGCACCCTTACATGCTATATGCATGAGAACTTGAAACTTGTGGACATGTGGTTGATGAAGATTATAACTTCTAGATGATTGATGTTATATGGTTTAATCCATGTTTTTATGCTTTTTATATCTAATTCATCAATGCATCAAAATATATAAGAATATATATTATATAAAAATTCGCTCCTGACCCGGGAGCTTTTGAAAATGTCACTCCCCACTCCCGCTTTTGCTCTCGCCTCTTGCTTCCGCTTCTGCTTCAAGTAACCTTGTCTTAGTCTAGTGGGTCCTCCCCTAATGGCCCTATGAGTATAACAAGGGCATTACTTGGGAAGCCCTGTTTGAGATAGCGTGATTCCATCTCTCCCTATTCCATACTTATCACTTTCCATCTCACATTACAAGCCCTTATTCCTTTTCCCTTCTTTGAGTTCAATTGACCATAGGTTCTCTGGGATTTTGCACCCATACATCCTCATACCTGGGTAGGGCCCAGAACTAGACCCTGGGAGGTTGATGCAGCTCAAAGACCAGAAAAGAGCATACTGCCTCCACAAGAAGAATAAAAGAAAGAATATCAAAATGTGGAAGATGGCTGGGACATACACATTATCACATGGGCAAAATCCTAGCGTGAGCTCTATCTCACTCATTATGCCCATCACCTGGTGTCTGAGCACATTTTGCTCTCTCACTTCATGAAAAGGAACCATTGCATATCCCAATCCCGATGGGTAATGAGCTTCCACATCATTTAATTGGTAATACAATTACTATACATCATACAAAGCAAGCTCTAATCCTTGAGCTATGAGTAGTGATACAATGAAAAATTAAGAAAAAGTAAAAGGCGGACAAGAGGGGCGGAAAAACAAAGGCCAAGTTGGTAACTCTTGCATCTATGATTGCTCCCTCATGTCTATAGACTTAGGATGAGATCCCCAACATGCTGGTCCCTTTGATGATGGCACTTAGCCATGAAGTCTTCTCCTCTCTATTCCATCATTATTATTCACTAACACTGTTGACACCTAATCATCAGGATTGGGTGAATAAGTGTAACTGATGTAAATAAATAATAAGAAATATGAATAGTCACCGAGAGATGAAGTGAACAATCTCTCCCTCATGTATATAATAAAGATCAACCTAAATGAATAAATGTGAATTGATTTCGAGGAGTTACTGCCTGGTCTGACATGGTATCAGAGCCAACGCCATTTTTGGCTTCTAACTGCCATTGTAACTCCCTTTTGCCATTTTTCAGAAATCTGGGTTTGCCCTCTGCATAATAATCAAGGTCTGCCCTCTGCATGATAATCTAGGTAACGCTTGAGCAAGGAGGCCATAAACGCTGTTCCATAAACTCGTTGAATTCTCCATACGTTGCTGCTCTCTCCACGTTGGTATAACAACGCTCCACTGCTAACTGCTCCTATACGCTGCTGCTCTCTCCATGCTGGTATAACAACGCTCCACTGCTAACTGCTCCTATACGCTGCTGCTCTCTCCACGCTGGTAATAACTGAGTGCCTAATTTATCTACTCCTGTGCTCCAACATAAAAACTCTTCTCCAAACTTCACAATGCCACAGAAATAGCATCGTCTCGCTAGTATCTCGCTGGCTCATCGTACTTAATTCCATGAATCCGAAGGTGATATAACTGCTCCGATTATCTGTCCATAATCGCTGCTCCATCTGCTATTTACCTCGTCGCTATTTTTCTGGTTGCGTATCTCTGCTCTTTGGCTACCTATCAGTGCTCTTCAGGGTGTTGGGAAAGTTTTTGAGCCTTTTCAGGATTCACGAATAGACCTCCTACTACCTAAAGTGGTTTACACTGCCTTGAACTTAGCAGCGCTGCTGCTAGGAATCTAGAAGCTGAATACATTAGGGCTCTTACCAACTCATGCCTCTGACTGGGTGTCCTCCCTCCCTCCTGATCTGGAAATTAGAGCAGTGTTATGTGAAAACAGTGCATAAACTAAGACAACATTGTATGGTGAGAGGATTATAAAGCATAGGATTTGAGACAACGTTGTATGGTGAGAGGATTGTAAAGCATATGATTTTGAGCAGTTGATATTGTTTATCTTTTATTTCTCTTGAATTGCAACCATATTGTAATGCAAAAAAAAATGGTGATATTCTATATGGATAGAATATAGTTTTTCTCTTTGTATATTAAATCAATTTCTTACCTAATCAAGAAGGAAGAATAAGGCTGTATTATTTTGAAGCACATTTTGCCAGCACAAGTATTTTTTTACAGTATGCATTCAATCATATCTATTGTGGGAATAGTTCTCACTGGCAAGGAGAACTATCCTGAGTGTTCCCGGATGATAAAACACACTCTCGTTTTCAATGAGTTGTGGAATGAAGTGTGTATTGGAGACGGAGACAAAGAGCCAGAACAACCTACCTCAGACAAAGAGTTTGCCATTTGGGAAAATAAGAACAACAAAGCCTATGCATTAATTGCAACATCTGTAAGTGAAGAGGTGAGTCACCATACTTCGCCATTTTCAATTGTTTTCGAATCCTTACAAAAGCTGAAAGAACTCTATGACTCACATTCTGCACTTGAAGTTGTTCAACTCATGATTAAACTCTTCTCTTGAATTGCAAAATAATGATCCTCTTGTTCTTGCATCCGAAGTAAAATCTATAATGCATGATATCAAAGCCACTAAGGTTGAATTGGATATTCCTCTTATCGCTTTTCTCAAGGCACTTTATCCTACTTACTCCAATTATCTTGAGTCATTGCAAGCAAATGGAAATCTCAAAGATATTACCTTTGACTCTCTTGTGAAAAAAATTGCTGAAAGAGAGAAAGATTTTGGAAAGAAGACAACCCCTGAATCTTCTGAAGAGGTTGTGTGCCTTGCTCATAAAGAAAATAATCTTGCTCAAGATTCTTCCAGAGGAAGAGGTGGTCGAAGAGGAAGAGGAAGATATTTCAGAGGCAGGGGGGGCAGACACTCTCAAGGAGAAAAGTTAGATTTGCACTGCATACGTTGCAAAAGAAATGGATCACATGATGCCTCCACATGCAAGTTACCTTGGGACAAAATTGAGCAGCAAAGAAACCAACAAAAAGGTAAAACTAATGACACAAAAAAAGGTAAAGCACCTGAATCCTCTCATTATGTTGTGGCACAATGTAATATTGGAGTAAATGAAGACTTATTTAATGCTTCACTTGCTTCTTGGAAAAATGATTGGTTGCTTGACTCAGGAGCAACTTGCCACATGACTCATAGATTTTTTTTTTTTTGAAGAATTTATTGACAATGTTGATGGAGCAGTATACTTTGCAGACCAATCAAAAATCAAGCCATCAGGGCTCGGCACAATCAAGCTCAAATTGCCTGGTCTTGTAGACTTCCTTCTGCATCATGTTCTATATCTCCCACAGCTGAAGAGAAACTTGTTGTCCTTGGTCCACATCCGCCAGTAAGGTCACTCTATTCATATGTTTGATGGCAAGGTTGAGGTGATAAAAGCATTTGACGACTCACTTGTCATGAGGGGAATAGAAGAAGAAAGGCTTCTCAAACTGCAAGGTACCTTTTCTCGTACACAACATTTTTCATACAATTCTCATTATGAAGAAGGTACACTTCCATCAAGTTTATTATGGCATGCTAGATTTCGACATTTGAACTATGACAACCTTCGCTTGTTGAAGAAAAATGGTGTTGCTAGTTTGCCTACAATTCCTAGGAAACTTAAGCAATGTGATGCTTGCATTCTAGGAAAGCATAACAAACAGTCTTTTCATGATTCACATTCAAGAGCACATAGAAAACTTGAACTCATTCATTCAGATTTATGTGGTCCAATGCTTGTTCCTTCTGCAAATGGAAATAAATATATGATGACATTTATTGATGACTACACCAGAATGTGTTGGGTTTATTTATTAAAGAACAAAGTTGAGGCTTTTCAAACATTCAAGAACTTTCATACATGGATTAAAAATGATGCACAATCTCATATTGGCTCTATTCGCACTGATAAGGGAAAATAATACACTTCAAATGAATTTGAAAACTATCTTCGCCAACATGAGATCAAACATCAAACAACTGTGCCTCATAATCCCTAACAGAATGGTGTAGCTGAAAGAATGAATAGGACAATCTTAAATATGGTGCGCTCCATGGTGTTTTTCGAAAATGTAAAGTTGATGTTTTGGGCTAATGCAGTTCTAATGCTTATTAGAAACAAAACTCCATATGAAATGTGGTATGGGCACGTTCTTTCGGTAAAGCATCTCAAGGTCTTTGGTTCCACCTGTTATGCCTTGATACCAAAGGTACATAGAAACAAACTTGGTGCAAGAAGTCGTAAGTGTATCTTCCTGGGGTATTCAAACACCTCCAAAGCATACCGTCTCTATGATGAAGTCAATAAAAAGTTTGTTGTATTTATAGTGTAATCTTTCTTGAATCATCCAAAACTGACATTGTTGTTGAGCGGCAACTTGATTGCTTGGATAGATTTGCAAATGCAAAATCATTTCAAGAATTTGATAATCAGATTCCACATCTTGAAGGGGGGATTCCTATACTAGATCAACATGTGGAATCTTCTTCTGAAGAACTCTCTCTCCCGCATGAAACTCCAACAACGGATGATGCTTTAAGTGATGTGATTGATAGAATTGGGAGACTTAATCTTGATTCAGTCCCAACTCAATCAACGGAGTAGCCTGGACCATCTGAGAAAGGTCCTCCAAAGTGGATGATAAAGACACTTGAAAGTGTTCATCCTGATGAGGTTGGAAAGACAGGAACTAGAAATTCAAACTGGCAAAATGGAGGTGATGTAGATGACTCTGATTCCCCTGTTGATATGGATGTTTCTTATGACTGTGAATTGAATTTGTCTACAGATTTCGAACGAACTTCCTTCAAAAAAACTGCTTCTCATGATGAATGTAAAGAAACGATGCAAAAGGAGTATGATGCCTTGATAAAGAATGGCACTTGGAAGCTAGTTGATCCTCCATTAGGAACCAAACCAATTGGCTGCAAGTGGGTCTACAAGAACAAGTATAAATCTGATGGCTTGCTTGACAAGCACAAAGCCAGGCTTGTGGCAAAAGGTTTTGCACAGAAGGAAGGGGTCGATTATGATGAGACTTTTTCCCCCACAACAAAATGGGCTACCATTCGGACACTCTTTGCCCTAGCAGCTCAGAACGGTTGGAAAGTCCATCAAATGGATGTAAAAACTGCTTTCTTGAATGGAGATCTAAAAGAGAATGTTTTTATGTTCCAGCATAAAGGATTTGATGTGAAAGGACATGAACATAAAGTATGCAAACTTGTGAAATCCTTGTATGGCCTCAAACAAGCACCACGAGCTTGGTATGAAAAACTAACTGAGCATCTTCTGAAACTCAATTTCAAACATTATGATCTTGATGATGCAACTTTATTTGTCAAGAAAGTTGGCAAAACAATTGTATATCTTGTGGTATATGTAGATGATATTTTAATGACAGGGAACAATGAAAGCTACATTGTATCCATAAAGAAGGAATTGAGGAAAGGTTTTGAAATGACTGATTTGGGCTATGTTCATTACTATCTTGGTATTGAAGTAACTCAACATCCAAAGTCCATATTCCTTTCTCAAAAGAAGTAAATTGGAGATCTATTGAATAGGTTTGGCATGACAGAATGCAATCCTCTTACTACTCCAATGGTACAAAACTTAAAGCTCACATCTATTGAGGGAAAAGAATTTGAGGATGCAACAAAGTATAGACAGCTTGTAGGAAGTCTCAACTACCTAACTACTACTAGACCAGACATTTCGTATGTTGTTGGAATCCTCTCCAGGTTTATGCAAAAGCCTTGTGAGGGACATTGGTCTGCTGCAAAAAGAGTTCTAAGGTACTTGAAGGGAACTCAAGACTTTGGAATCGAGTATACACAGGTGGACGACTTCAGCTTGATTGGATACTCTGATTCAGACTTCGATGGAGACAAAGAAACTAGGGTATTTACTTCAGGTTATGCTATGAGTCTTGGATTAGGAGTTGTCTCCTGGAGATCACATAAACAATCAGTTCCAACAGATTCCACAACAGAAGCAGAATATGTGGCAGCAGCTGAGGCAACAAAAGAAATTGTGTGGCTCAGGAAAATTCTTGAAGATTTGCAGGTAAAACAAGAACAATCGACTCCACTCATGATTGACAATACCTCAGCAATAAAGTTGGCCAAGAACCCAAAGTTCCATGATCGAACGAAGCACATCAATACTAAATATCATCTGATTTGACATCATGTTGAGGCCAAAACAATCCATCTCCACCATTGTTCCACTAATGAGCAAATTGCAGACATCTTCACCAAAGTGCTTGGAAGAGAAAAGCTTGAACGATTCAGAACGATGCTTGGACTCACCAACATCCCTTCAGATTAAGGGGGGGAATGTTGACACCTAATCATCAAGATTGGGTGAATAAGTGTAACTGATGTAAATAAATAATAAGAAATATGAATAGTCACCGAGAGATGAAGTGAACAGTCTCTCCCTCATGTATATAATAAAGGTCAACCTGAATGAATAAATGTGAATTGATTTCGAGGAGTTACTGCCTGGTCTGACAGACACCTATCAATTGAAGGGTGGAGCAAGGAAATGTAACTTCCTCTAGTGGGTTGGAAACACCGAATAGGGTTGTCCATTTGCCATTCCTACCTA
Source organism: Pinus tabuliformis (assembly GCA_031772625.1). Classification (NCBI taxonomy): domain Eukaryota; kingdom Viridiplantae; phylum Streptophyta; class Pinopsida; order Pinales; family Pinaceae; genus Pinus; species Pinus tabuliformis. The sequence continues at coordinate 319,443,312 of CM062807.1, forward strand.
GGGAGGAAACACGATTGTGAGTTCAAAGCCCTATTTGGGAAGAGAAATCTTATTTGAAGCGTTGAATAGCCCTTTACTTTCAAGATTGGTCCACTTAGATGCATCAATAATTATTTTACCTGATGATTGGTGGCTTGCACTAAATGTGTGTGATTGTCAGGTGGTTCCACAACCATGACCTGGGCACTTTAACGACACCCAGGCCTCTATAGGAGCACATTGACACTCACAGGTGGAGCATTGAGAGCCTTGGGTCTCTAAGTAGTAGTAGGATGGCATTGCACCCTTGGACACCTCTTGCACCCAAGATATTCTGCCACTTTGCACACTATTAGACGGTTCTTCAGGATGATATACATTGGACCCAACATGCCCATGGATGACCTTAGCACTCTAGAGGTATGGTAGCTAATCCAGAGCCCATATGAGGATGGTCTCACGTCTTGAGACATGGGAGGGCTTATGGCACCTAGAAAGCCCTTAACGTTGGAGCAAAGATGGGCACTTTGCCATATTGGAGACCCAAGAGACCACATTCTGACCCCCAAGATGAAATTTGGGGCCCACAGAGAGATTTTGACAGAAGTGTGAAGGCCAACCTTCACATCATGATTTTAGAGGGCTTCTACACCACTCATGGCACCTTGAGCCCTCAACGCATGCCCTAGAGAGCCTTAGGTGTAGAGAAATATGAAGGGCTACAATCAAGATGATTTCTCTTAAACTTGATAACTACTTGTGATGTATTTTTACTTTTCTTGATTATTAGCTTCTTCTCTTATTATTATGTTGTTCTTATCATCAAACAACTACCAAAACAAGAAGATCAACAGTACACAAGAACACAGGATGTAGGCTGCAAGCTAGGGCCAAAACCTCTCCACTTGAGAGGAAAACCCACAAATCTCTTCTCTTCTTATAAATTCTTCAAATGACGAATTCCAAGACCTCTAGACCAAGACCAATACCCTTCCAAGACCAAGTCAGACCTTCTTGATGATGTGCTTCTTCTATCCAAGTCAAACCCAGTCAAATCTCTTCCAGCAACACAACTTCGACCCCCAGCTACAAAATTTCGGCCTCCACTACGGATCATAAATTTTCGGTCCCTGCAACAGTTACTGCTTCCACACGTGTGAGCAATTCTAGGGCTTCCAAGGCTTCTTTTGACCTTCGCTTGGGTTGATTCTCCTTCTAGGGCTCATAGGTGACCTAGTAGTCCTTTTTTCGACCTTCTTTCTACAACTTTCACAACTTCAACCTTGCAGTTGCAAAACCCTAGCCTTCTTCTTCACACATGAGAGAGAGAAAGAGAAATAACCCAAACCTTCATACTTCATCCTTCTTCCTTCTTCGCTTGCCTTTCTTTTCCTTCTCCTTCGCTTGGATGATGAGAAGTGTGTGAGTGTCCATAGGAGATTGAGTTGCCTCCTATATATAGGCTTCCAAGGAGGATGACATGCCCTAATGAGGCTGACTTCTTAGCTGCTAGGCTGACTTGATCTTAGAGAATACTTTGACACTTTTAAATACAAAAATAATTCTTTTGACACGTTACAATGTGCACAATGGGGTCTTCTTCATATGACAATGAATCTATTGATTTCTTGACACTAGGACGAACCCTAGAAGCCCTCAATGGGTGCTTGACCTCTAAATAAAATGATCTTAAGCATGAAACCCATGCTACAAAAAATAATAATAATAATTTTTCTATCTCTTTACAATATACAAGAATCAATAATACATTTCATATCTTATGAAGACCGAACCTAGTTACATATTTCAACATTAGGCATGGATGGCGTCAACTTATCTAGCTCTATGACTCACACGTGTGGGATTTTTTTTTGTGTTTTAGGTCTTGGCGAGTGGGTTGGCTTGTAACCCACCTCATCATTGTAATTTTACTTGTTGGTTGGGGCGTTTTAGGCATAATTGTATCTATTCGTCCTCATATAAATAGAGGAGAAGACACTTGAATTATCATCATCACTTGGACTTGGAATTTCAGCCTCTCTTAGGAGAATTTTGGTCTCTTTGTCTTGTGGAGGAAATTGAATCTATGAATGCATTTTGATATTTGGAGCTACTCGCATGTCTTTGGAGCTATTGTCTTGGGTCAATGGATGGAATTTCATGCATGTTATCTTGTAAGTAAGCATTTTGTTGGATAAATCTTTTTTGTATGTCTAATGTATGAATATATTGAATCTAGGGTTTTCTATACTGAAAATCTATTTGGTAGAATATGGATATCTGTAAAAGCCCAAATTTTACAATTTTACAATACCAGAATTTAATGCCCTTAAATTTTAACTAAATCAAACAATTTCAAAGGGAAATATACCCAGATTTTACAGTTTATTCTAAGAATCAATTTAACCAAAATTTAACAATTTAATTGTAGAAAATACCTGGATAACTGTTTGAAAAAAAAAACCTGTTGCTCGTCCCCATTGCCAAACTGACTTTTCCTCCCAGCTTATTTGGGATCATCCTTTCCGGTTCCGAGATCTAGAAAACTTCAATATTGGAGAATTCTGCCACCCGTGCCCAAAATTCCAAGAGCAGTTGCTCAGATTTCCCAAATTTCAGACTGGTTCCTCAATGGTGCCTCCTTCTCCCCTTTCCCCCTTCTTTTCTCTGTCTTATATAAAATCCCCTCCTTCAAACAGTGGCCGCCTTCCTTCCTTCAACCAAGGATTAGGTGTAGTCGAACCCATGCGTGTGTCCACCAGGACCGCCACCTGTGCTAATGGTTGACAACAGAGCCAAACACAGTTTTAATCAAGAGACTAGTTTTGATTTATATTTGGTGTTTGAAACATTAACATAATTTATTGCATCTTTTGATCATATTCATGAATTTTATGGCATTCATTTTTAATTATAACTTATACATTATTAAATTAATTTAATCATATATGATATAAATTATAATTTATAATTTTGAAATTTAATTATATTTCTTGATTTTAATTTTATGAATATTTCTTTATTATAATATTCTGAATATTTCTTTATTAATTTACTCATAAATATAAGTATTAATTTTTCTTGTGAGTTAGGTATTTAATTAGTATGCATACTAGTGTAGTATATGTGACACATGCATATGTAGCTATCATATGCATGCTAATATACCCATTGTATTGTAATTGAAAATGCGTCATTACAGTTTCATTTTTGCATGCATTACTAATGAATAACATGTGAATGCATTACTAATAAATAACATGTGAATGATAATCCTAGTGGTGAGCTTTGATTAGCTCTCCCATGAAACTTCTTGACCCATTGCATTGGTAATTGCAAGGGTTTTTGATGCTAGGGCATCAATTATCCTTACACCATAGCAACTTTTAATTGTCTAATCAAATTATAGACTCCATCCTCCCAAGGCGCTAGGCACTAGCCCTCCTTTGTTGACGATCAAATCACTTTTCATCCATAAATTTTCTTTTTTCTTTTGTTGACCTAATTCAACCCTTTTGAGGCCAAGCGTCCAAGCTTGTGCTTGGTACGAATTTCTAGGGAGGAAGCATTCTCGAGATTGGAGAGCCTAAACATCAAGAAGATAGTATTTGCTACGAGATATCTCCTTTTGATGGGTATCCACTTTAATCTAGTCCATAAATTCGTTTGCCCTAGTTGTTTACCCTAGGGTAAAGTCCTAGTTTGGATTTAGCTTCAACTTAGGGTCTTCTTAAGGATTTTATGTGCCTTGGTCTTGTTGAAAATCGTTGTTGGAAACTCTTTCTTGGCATCTTGACCTTGGGTCATCACAACTCTCAACAAACTAATCAAACCCTAGGTCATATCTTGCCCTTTCTAGGCGTCTACAAGAAAAGAAAATGGCAACCTCTTCGTAAAGGAGCATCGAACTTAAAATTTTTCCTTTTCCTTGGGAGGCTCTTTATCACCTTGCAACTTTAAGCTTAGAATACCTATTAGGTGGCATATATACATACCACGACACCTCCCATTAGTGAAAATCCATAAAGAGTAGGGGGTATTGGCTGTGGTGATTGTGGGCCACTACCTTATTACTGTCTGTTGGTTTAGTGGTTCCCTTGTAGTGTACCCCTCTACAAGGCGTGCTAGATCTTTCGGCTAGATTACCTTGATGTGAATCTCGTATTGAACCTATGTAGTGAGTGAAGGAAGGAATTCGATGGAGTGTGGCGTGAATATAAATAAAATCCTACTGATACCCCGTTTCTTGAACTCGCTTACAAGTACTATGCAATTAACATTTTATGTGATGTTGTCCACAAAAGATATTGCAAGTCATAGTAGGGCAACCAACAATTTCCCTCCATCCACAAAGAAATCCTAAAGCTAGATATACCATAGGAGGCTTGGGGTGATTTTGAAGAAATTGCAAATGTGGAAGATCATTGTCCCCCGGATGGTCAAGTGAATGATGGATCTGTGGAAGAATTTTGGGTTGTTGGTTGGCAAATCTATTGTGATAATCAAGAAGAAGAGAATACCATAAAATCCCCAAGCAGTGATGATCATGTTAATCAACATGAGGCATCCCCATGTGCATCAAATCATGAGCCTTATCCTAGTGAATGAAAGGGCCTCTTCTATATGTTTCAGGATGATGTCTAGCTTGCTAGAGAAGATGTCACAATTACTCGAGGAAGAGTTTGATGACCATCTTAGGGAGTCCATTGATAGCTTTGATATACCAAGAATTGAGAAGTATTATCAACCTATTGATGTCTTTGAGAAAGGGTTTTTCTTCATGTTTGGCCAGCATAGACCATTGAAGATGATAATCGAGAAAAGGAGGCATGTAATAAAGCCCATCAACCTGGTTTGAAGGAAGAGTCAATTTCTCCACTTGGGCGAGGGATTGTGGTTCTTCCCAAGGTTTGATGATTGTACCTTACCTTGCTCCTCCCATGATGATCTAGGAAATGTGATGTTGATATGCCAGAGCCATCTATCTCCTTTTGCCTTTTGCAACATGTTCCCAAGGATATCAATGAGATTTATATGCTTGAAGTTGCTCTTTAACAAAAGTTCCCAAGCTTGATCATTGATTACTCCATAGTCAGGTTGGAAAAAAAGATTCGATGGTCAAGCTTTGATTTGTGTTCCCCATCTTCATCCGTGGCTCCTTCTCATGCCTTATGGTCATCTTATTTGCCCACCTCCCACCCTTGTAGCTCTACATATCAATCTTGCAAAGCATATGGTGATATTTTCTTGTTCTATCTCATGATAACTCATAGGGATAGGAGATGTTATATTGACCTGATGATATGCTGCTTGCACTGGTTATATGACTATACCTAGGTCATGCAATGTATACTAGCATAACATGGTAGTGTAGGTGCATCACATAGTGCCAACATTCTAATATTATCCATAGCATGTTTCATGTTAGACTAGGTTGCATTTAAAATATATTTTATTTTTGGTATGGATTTATACATCTCATATAAAACATGGGTGATATCCTACGCCTAGTGCACATACTCTCGAACAATTTTGATTGTAATGTGCAGGTTACAGGTTTGCGATCTTAGGGATAATTGGTGTTCTCATGAATTCTCTGTTTGAGTACATGGATCATGCGCTCTACGATGAGCTCATCTCCTAGTTGGAGCTAGATGTTACCCACCAAAAATGGGTAACCCCATAGGAGAAATTTTTTCTCCCATTATCTGTTCTAGTCGATCAGTTAGCTGCCCATGTAGCCACCACTTGCTGATGATGATGTGCCATTTGTATCTTTGCCACCTGCATCAGCGATATGTTCGTTGCCCATCCAACAAGAGCACATGTCCGAAGGTGTGCTTCCGATCAAAAAGTATTTTATTCATTTTGCAATCGAGTGCTTATGCTTGTTTGTGTTTGGGGCATTTGACATGGATTATGGGATGACCTGGAAGAAATAGGGGTTTTGACCATGATCTTGTTCTCTCACCTTAAATGGGGGTTTAATCTTCAATACTAGTCCAGTGGCATCTCCCCTAATGGCCCAATGGGTATTGGAGGGGCACTACTTGAGAAGCCTTGGTTGAGATAGCGTGGCCCCATCTCTCCCTATTCCATACTTACCTCTTTCCATCTCACATTACAAGCCCTTATTCCACCTCTCTTCTTTGGGTTCAAGTAACCATTGGTTCTCTGGGATTTGGCACCCATATATCCTCATATGTGCGTAGGGCCTGAAACTAGGCTCTGGGAGGTTGATGTAGCTAAAAGAACAAAAAAGAGAATATAATGGCGACAAGCAAAATAAAAGAAAGAATATCAAAATGCGAAAGATGGCTAGGACATACACGTTAACACGTGGGAAAAAGCCTAGCGTGAGCTCTACATCACTCATTATGGAATCACCCTATTCACGAGCACATGTTGCTCTTTCACTTCATGAAAATGAACCCTTGCATGTCCAATCCTGATGGCTCACTGCCACATCATTAAGGGGTAATACAACTGCTATACATCATACAAAGCAAGCTCTAACCCTTGAGCTATGAACAATAATAGAAAGAAAAATCAAGAAAAAGTAAAAGGCGCACAAGAGGGGTGGAAAAAAAAAAGGTTGAGTTGGTAACTCTTGCATCCACAATTGCTCCCTCCTCACATCTATACACTTAGGATCAGGATCCCCATCATGCTACCACCTTTGACCATGGCACTTTGCCATGAAGTCTTCTCCCCTCTGTTCCATCATTATTAGTCACTGACATGTATCAATTGAAGGGTGGAGCAAGGAAATGTCCCTTCCCCTTGTGCGTTGGAAACACTTAATAGGGTTGTCCATTAGCCACTCCCACCTAGGGAGGTAATGCCATTGTGAGTTCAAAGCCCTAATTTTGGAAGTTAAATCATATGTGAAGTGTTGAATAGCCCTTTACTTTCAAGCTTGGTCCACTTAGATGCATAAATCATTATTGTCCTTGATGATTGGTTGCTTGCATTAGACGTGTGTGATTGTCAGGTGGTTCCACAACCATGATTTGGGCACCTTAAATGGCACCCAAGCCTCCAGAGTAGCATATTGACATTCATAGGTGGAGCATTGAGAGCCTCGGGTCTCTAAGTAGTAATGGCATGACATTTGCACCCCTGGACACCTCCTACACCTAGGATGTTTTGCCACTTTGCAAACTATTTGACAATTCTTTAGGATTATATACATTGGACCTAGCATGCCCATGACTAACCTTAGCACTCTAGAGGTATGGCAGCTAATCCAGATCCCATATGAGGATGGTCTCACCTCTTGAGACATGGGAGGGCTTGTAGCGCTTGGAAAGCCCTCAAAGTTGGAGCAAACATGGGCACTTTGCCTTGTTGGAGACCCAAAAGATCCCATTCTGATCCCCAAGATGAAATTTGGGGTCCATAGAGAGATTTTGATAGAAGTGTGAAGGCCAACCTTTACATCATGATTTTAGAGGGCTTCTACATCACCCATGGAACCTTGATCTATCAATGCAGGCCGTAGAGAACCTTAGGCATGGACGACATCAACTTATCTAGCCATACGACTCACATGTGAAATCCAATTTAACAAATGAACCAGAATCTAAAATGTGTGCCCTAAATTTTAAAAATTAAATTAGACATTCCATAAAAGATACCCATATTTTCAATTTACTTGTACATTTAAATAGTTGGGATGCAAAAGAATACCTAGATATTTGTGTGAAGGTGTTTCTGATTTGTTGTTGCTCCCGCTCTCGCTACCAAATCGACTTTTTCCTCCCAGCCTATCTGGGGATCAATCTATCCATTCCCCAGATCCAGAAGACTTCGTATTTGAGGTCTTCTAGTCCCCGTGGCCAAAACCCCAAGAACAATTCCTCAAATATCAAATTTCCCTCCATAGATTCACACTGTCCCTCTGTCTATTACTTCTCTGTCAAACCTCCTTTGTCTTCGCTTCTTGGTAAGACTCTGTAAATCCTCCAAATTTCCCCAAAATTTCCCTGCCTTTTACCTCCTTCTCTTCTCCTTATATCTCCAAAACCCCACCGCTTCAGCACCAAGATTTTTATTAAATTATCATTTCCTTGCCTTGTTGGTCATCAATGCTTGTGATGACAATTTTTTTTGAGGCGATCCCTATTTACAATTATACTATAATATTAATCACCATATCCAATTTAATTGAATTGAATCGGTTCACCAACTCTTTTAATTGAATAAAACTGTTAGTAGGATTTAAATGTTTTTTGTTGGTGAATGTTTTCAACGTATTTTAATATATATATATATTTTTTAAGTTGGATAAAAAAACGATTTGTTATTTGTAAGATGTAGATAAAGATTGAATGAAAAGTTTATTTAATAGCTTTATTTAATTAGTAATTATATTAAGTTTTAACTCATTCATCTATAATTAGACCGTCATCATAGCCATTTAGTATATGTACATATATACATTTTTCTTTTGAATAATATATTAGTTATATATTATGATGGTGGTAGATACATTATGTACCCCACTCGATATATACTTATAACTTTCAATAATTAATTTGTTTATCCTTTACATTTTGATAATAAGTTAGTATGTATACTAGATGTAACTATCATATGCATGCCTCGTATGCATGCTAATAATCATGTTCTATTCGTAATTTGAGATGGTCATTACATCACATGTGTGGGATTTCTTTATGTTTTAGGTCTTGGCTAATGGGTTGGCTTGTAAACCACCTCATAATTGTAATTTACTTCTTTATTGGCGGATTTTTGGCATAATTGTATCTATTCGTCCTCATATAAATAGAGTAGAGGACATTTGAATTATCATCATCACTTGGACTTGAAATTTTGGCCTCTCATAGGAGCATTTTGGCCTCTTTGTCTTGTGGAGGAAATTGAATCTATGGATGCATTTTGATATTTGGAGGTACTCACTTGTCTATGGAGCTATTGTCTTGGATCAGTGGATGGAATTTCATGCATGTTATTTTGCATGTTTAATGTATGGAATACATTGAATCTAGGGTTTTCTATTGTGCCCTAATTTATTGAAAATCTATTTGGTAGAATCTGGATATCATTATTGCATGCATTACTCATGAATAACATGTGAATGATAATCCTAGTGGTGAACTTTGATTAGCTCTCCCATGAAACTTCTTGATTCATTGCATAGGTAATCGCAAGGGTTTTTGATGCCAAGGCATCAATTATCCTTCCTCCTTAACAACTTTTAACTATCTAATCAACTCATAGACTCCATCCTCCCAAGGAGCTAGGCACTGGCCCTCCTATGTTGGTGATCAAATCACTTTTCATCCATAAATTTTCTTCATTCTTCTCTTGACCAAATCGACTCCTTTTAGTCCAAGCTAGGGCTTGGTGCGAATTTCTAGGGAGGAAGCATTCTCGAGATTAGAGAGCCTAAACATCAAGAGGATAGTATTTGCTACAAAATCTCTCCTTTTGGTGGGAATTCACTTCAATCTAGTCCATAAATCCCTTTGCTCGGGCTATTTGCCCTAGGGTGAAACCCTAGTTTGGATTTAGCTTCAACTTGCGGGCTTCTTAAGGGTTTTATGTGCTTTTGTCTTGTTGAAAATCATTGTTGGAAACCCTTTCTTGGCATCTTGACCTTGGGTCATCCCAATTCTCAACCAACTAATCAAACCCTAGGTCGTATTTGCCCATTCTAGGCCACTACAAGGAAACCGAATTGCTTCCTCTTCATAAAGGTAGCCTTGAACATAAAATTGTACCTTTCCCTTGGAATCCTCTTTGTCACCTTGCACCTTTAAGTTTAGAATACCTATCAGGTTGCACATATACTTACCAGAACTCCTACCATTATTGAAAATCCATAAGGAGCATGGTGTAGTGGTTGTGGTAATAGTGGGTCACTATCTTATTGTTATCACTTGGTTTATTGCTTGCCTTGTAGGGTACCCTCTAGAATGCCTGCTAGATTTTGTGGCAACAAAGTCTTAGACAAAGCCCCATGTAAAGACCTAGATATTGTGTTATATTTCTATTGTAATATTAGTGTTGTTTACTAGACCTTTTAATTGTAATTGTACTCTTTATCTCATATCTATATATATATATATATATATATATATATATATATATATATATATATATATATATATATGGTAAGGTGACCTAGTTTTATTATCATCTCATTTCATTTGGTACATTAGTTCTGTTGGAAAATGAGGTTTCCTCCCAGAAGAGGCATGCCTTTCATTCTTATATCTATTTCTCAAGGCATGTGTTGGAGAATGTAACTAGTGTCGGTCTTCATAATGTAATATAATCTATCATTGATGCATTTATTATATTTAATTTTAGTCCAAGCATGTTCTTCATGCTTATAAAGTCAAAAGAGTAAAAAATAAATAATTCCGAGTCAAAGAAAAATGTGCTTTGAGTCATGTCCCATTTGGACATTTGTAAGAAAAAGTATTTTGAATTTTATATTGAGTCAAAGTCCACCAAAATAGTCAAAGTCGGCCCTGCTTGGAACAAGTCGACCTGGGCCTCCAAGAGCCACCTATTCAACCTCCTGGACAACTCTGTATTAGAGGCAAGTTCGACCCAATTGAAGATCATCCATTTGACCAACAAGATACATCTGAACACTGAAATCAACTAAGAAGAGTTAAGAAAGTCAAAGGAAAGAGAAGAACGAAGCCAAAAGCAAGAAGAAAATTCCAAGTTTGAACGAAATTTTGACCTTGGAGTAGCTCGCACGCGTGATAGTGATTTTTGTGAAAAGGGTCGAATTTTCTGAGGTTACCACAGGGTCAAATTTCAGCCTCCTATTGCAGGTTTGAAATTTCTGAATGTTGACTAGATTTGGACAGTTTGACCATTGTTGACTTTGACTAGAGTTGACTAGATTTGGAGGTGACTTGGAGGAGGGTTGGACTTGACATTTTGGTGGCAGTTTTGGGTCTTGTTCTTGGTCTTGGAAATCTCATTTTGATCTGATTCTATAAGAGAAGGATTGTTGGGTTCCCCCCTTGTGGGGTTTTTTCTTTGCTTGGAGCCTAATTTTTGTCGCTTGCTTCTTTGTGATCTCTATACTTTTCTGGAAGACTAAATAATTGTATAATTTTCTGATGAAGAAGACTTAACAAGTAATAAGAAGAGTGATAATATTCATAAGTAATTATCATGAAAGAGGAATCAATCATAATCTACATTCTACTTGGTTTCTCAACATGGTTTTAGAGCTAAGGTGAAGGAGGGAAGATCACAATCTTGAAGACACCGTTGAAGTAGAAACTCTCCCTCACTTGAAGACATCTTTGAACGGATACTCTTGTAGCAACTCTCCCTCAAGTTAGCATTCCTTCAAGTCTCTATGTCTAACACTTCTAATCTAATGACATCTTTTTGCATGGAAGCAACAAGCTTGAAGGTGCATCCAACTTCAAGGCTTGGAAAAAGAGGATTGATTTAGTCCTAAGGGAAAATGAAGTCATGGAATTCATTGTGTTGGAGAATCGACTAGGGCAACATTAGGGCATCTTTTATTTTAACTTCTCCTTACTTGACAGTTATTTGTGATATTATGTTCTTCTTCTTAATTATACTTATGTTCTTATCATCAAATAAATGCCAAAACAATGAAGATCACAACCATATAAAGATGAACACAAGATATAGGCTCCAAGCCAGCGCAAAACCTGTCCAAGGGGAAAACCCAGAAAGAACTTCTTTTCTTATAGAATCAATTCAAAGGAGACATCCAAGACCAAAGACAAGACCCAAGATTATCACCAACAACCAAATCAATCATTAAGAAGTTCTTCTGCAAGGCAAGACAAGATCTCCAACGAAGCAACCAAGTTTGCAACACCTTCCTGTTGTTTCGGACCTATTGCATGCCCAGAAACCCTTGGCCTCTCGCACGTGTGAGCTGTTTCAATCATAATTTCAGAGATCAGAACTTTCTAGGGCTTCTCCCTTCTTTGCTAAAGTTTCTTCTGCCTTCCAAGACCTTCACATCCTTTTCCAATTGCAGATCGAGTGCCCAAGATGTGAGATAGATGTATGTTACAATAGGTCGATGTTCCATCTTTGTATAGCTTTCCAAGAGGCTCCAGTAGCCCTTTCTAGGCCGTCTTGGTCTTGGTAGCCTTCTAGACACTTCTATATTAAAAATAAATTTTATTTTCTTGATACAAATGCCTGAATGGGTCTTTTACAATATGACAATGATACTTTGACTCATGTAAACCCTAGGAGCATTAAATGAATGCTTGACCTAGTGAAAAATAACTTCAGCATGAAACCCATGCTTTACAAAAATAATATTCTTTTGATTTTTACATATTTTTCTTTCTTCATTTGATAGATACATAAGAATTACATTATGACATGAGTCAAATGGCAATTATGAAGATCGAAACTAGTTACATTTTTCAACACTCCCTCTTAACTAGGGAGGAATTCATAATTGTCCAACCGGTACAAGGACACTACTCCCTTTGAAGAGTTCTCATAAGAAGAGTCGGATTGATAAGCCTTCTATAAGCATCAACATTATAACCAACACTGTCTTTGAGGCCTAACATGACAAACTCACCTTCATTCGAAAGCATTATGCCGGGAGCCTTTATGTGTGATACCACACTACCTCTACAAGGCATATACGCCATCCGAATGTTCATAAGGTATGTCCTTTTAGGACTATTCTTATTTTGGATTTCCAATCCTGAATCCTCAAAGAATATCGGTCCTCTTTGACAACTCTTATCTTGGACACCTGTCCTATCCTCAAAGAGTGTCAATCCCTTTCTTTTCTTTGATGCTATATCCTCAAGGAAACCATAGATGCTTATCCAATCCTCCACCATTCTCTCTTCAAGGCCTTCACTTAAACTTACGACTGTTAGTCCTGGTCAAGTGTATGACACATGAAGAAGAGAATGAACATGTGATGTCCAACATCACATCCTCTCAACCAGAGAGGATATCGTATTCCTTTTGATTGGGGAATAGATCCTTGCTCCTATTGAAGGAGAATCCTTTACTCCCTCTCAATTCTAGAGGGGATTCCTGTCTTCCTTTCTAATCAGAGAGTCATAATCACAAGCTCTCTAGCTTGTTTTCAAAGATTATCAGCTACTAGTTCTTCATAGCTGTATGGCTCGCTCTTTCCTTTGCATCTCATTATATCGAGCCTGCTTTCTTCCTTGGTATCATGGAGCCATCTTCTTCCTTTAATCTCGTGACAATGTTCAAGTCATCGATCGTGCACATCACTTTCATCTTGTCATTATTCATGAAGGCATTATATTGAGTTTTTCCAAACTTCAAGTTGATCATAGCTTCTTCATGAAAGTGATCTCATTTATTGTTGTACGAACTTGACCTTCAGATTATCTTCTCGCACTGCTACCTTTCAATCCCAAGATGAGTACATCTTGACTTCATATATCAGATGTTGAGCTTGCCTCAACATTCTTCATGTATTCCATCCATACAATTGAACTTGCCTCAACTGTCATCATGTATTCCTGCAATATCTTTTCAGGTCGCAAAAACAATATGTTAACTAGATAACAGGCAACAATTATTAATATTAGAGTTACCTCATCAAGACAACCTTCTAAATAAAGCATCAACATCCTTATGATCTATCTCTACTAGAATCTTCCTTCATGCATCAGAGTGCCCAAGGATTGAACTTGATTACCAAGTTACCATTTTTCTTTTGGAGATTACACTAGATGATGATTATTATTATATATATTCTAGTGAGAAAGTCTTAATATTCTATCCATTCTAGAGTAAGTCAAATTCATCTTCTTAGGCATCATACAACCAAATGAAAGATTCACTATGCATAATTTATGGCCAACTTTTCGTACATGATTATGTGAATCCTTCCCAAAAGTTACTTTAAACATGCATTCTTAATCTTTCACACAATCATCTAGCTATACGTATTCCATAATGAGCCTTCAACTTGACTAGTTGCATTCCTTCATCCTTTTAAGAGTATTGTTTCCATACCATATGGAATATATATTATTCCCTTCTCATAATTCTTTTTCCAAGAACCTCCCAAATTGATGGTTCTTATAGGATCTTGCGGATCCACCTTAGCAAAATGACTATCTCTAACATAATTTTAGATAATCTATGGATGAACATTATGCAAAATGAACCCAAACTTCTCATCTATGTTGCAGGAAACGTGGGGCAGGAGGGCGTTTCCGTACGGAAACGGGTACGAAACGCTGAAACGCGTTTGGTACGGCAAACTGAAACGTGGCCAGTACGGCTTGAAACGCATTTCAGGGCCGTACAACCCACGTTTCAACATTTACTTTTTTATTTATTTATTTTTTATTTTATTTGTTTTCTAATCTATTCTTACGTTAGCCTAGTGACTTCTAGTTGCTTCCAGATGCTTGTCTAAAGTTATAAAAGTGAACTTTTGCCCTAGTGTTGATATGCAGTTCATGGTAATGTTAAATTCTTAAAGTAAAAGTGATATTATCCTTTATTTTTCATTTTCATTCTTTTACTTAAATTTTTAACATTACCATGAAATGACTCAGGATGTTTGAGAGTGGTTTCGCCCTCATTGGATTTCATATGGAGAAAGTAGAATTTTAGATTTCACTCAAAATCCAGCAGACTTATTTGTTTTTCAGGATTTCAGGATTGGGGGGATTGCAATGTTTCCATTCGATTTTATCATGTACTAGGGTATGGAACTTGTATTTAATCAAGAGAACGAAGCCCTCTATGCAGGGGAGACTCCCAATAATCAAGAGAATGTAGGGTACTAGGGTATGAAACTTGTATTTAATCAAGCGCATTAAGGTTGTTCGACTATGTAGGAGGAGACTCCCAATCAAGCACGAGACAAGAAATTAGAAATTTCTTGTGGCTGATTTTGGATATTTCTATTTTCATTATGTGATTATTCATGAGTAAATGTGATGCAAATTTAGATACTTATAGTTTATGCATTGACAATTGACAGTTTTATCATAATGTAATAAATTAGAATGTATCATATATGCTTTATGATTGCACATATTTCTTAAATGTCCTAATATATATATATATATATATATATATATATATATATTCGCGTTTCCCCGTTTCCAAAATTTGGGGAGGTCGCGTTTCGTATCGCTTCTCGTTTCGGAAACTCGTACCCGTTTCCCCGTTTCGTGCAACCTTGCTTCTAATTCTTGAAAACCTAGATGATTCTTACAAAGCAATTCAATCAAGTAGACTCTATATATGCTACTATCACATGCTTCTATCTATGATGCCGTGCTAAATCAAGATTCTTCTAAAAAAGTACAATAATGCATGCTTACTTCTTTAATTAGCAATGAACTTGTTAGCATTGATTCCTTCATGGTCCTTACAGTTCCCTCCTTCCATCATGCTTACCATTTTCAAGTACTTAGCAAGCACGAGTGTTGCTTTGATTTGTTCTTTTATTTATCTTGCTTCCTTTATGTACCTGTAATTTTCATCAACAAGTACAACCAAGCAAAATGCACAAGGAAAAGAGCATGATGTCATTTATGATAATCCAGGGTTTCTATGGTTTTTAGAGGATATACTCCTAGGGTTCTTAAATAGAAACCCTAAATTCCTTGAGCTCTCCCTTGGAGACTTCAACCTTAGGGTTTTGATGTCATATCCTATGGTTCATTCAATTCAACCCTTGCTAGGGTTTACCATATACCTTAGATCTTTCTTTCAAACCCTAAATATCAAGAGCTAGGGTTTTTAAACAAGGGGACAATTATATACGGTTTCTTTTTCTAGGGTTTTCTGATCCATATTTCTTCTAGGGTTCCAAAATCCTTTTAAAAAGAAATAAAATCCGTAAACACTAGATTCTTATTATGCAACAAAACCCTATTATATATGTTGACCCTATGTATACAACAATTATACATATCTTTGTGACATACCTCCAAAGATCCAATCCTTCATGTGCCAATACTGTGCTTTGCGACCTTATTTAAGTCGTTAAACAAGTCATAAGGCCACTCTCAAATATGACTAACAATCGGGGGCTGGCATCCACCACCAATAATTCAATTGCCGGTTCCCGTTCGTTCAAAAACAGATCTACAGGAACCTTGGATACACCTTGCGTGCAACCAATACCTTTTCCGACCATAAGTGTCGGGAAGAACGACGACCCAATTGTTTGTCAAAGACACGACAATAAAGGAGGGTACCGTCTTGATCCCGAGAACCTTCCTTCCGCTGTAGTTATGAGAATACTCCTCTGTCGCTTTATTGTGAACGACATTGTATTCATCCCATACTCAAGCCTCAAATCTTCAGGAAGATCACCTATATATATGCCATTATATGAATATTAAAGTTAGAATTATTGTGGAGTTAACGATATTGGATCCCAGAAAATGGAAGGTAGTAATGATATTGCAAATGAATGTGATCCCGCGAGCCATCAAAATTTTGATCCATAACGATTTTCAATAGATGCGAATCACAAAAATTCAAGTTACTGTAAATGAAGCCACTGAGCCATTGTGCATACAAATCGAATTTGTCACGTCGTTTCTTAAAAACAAATCATCGAATTTTTATAAGATACGAGCCGTTGATGAGTTATGGATCTGAGTCTTTGCAGGCCACTGATCATGATTATAATTTTGATGCGAGCCATCAAGCCTCAAATGTAGCCATGCCATCTGATCTCATCACTACAACTGATTTATTGAGAAAGCTTTAATTGTATGAGCCACTATGCGCTGTGAACGATGCCATTTTAGAACATCTAAGGCCATCCTTCGATAAAACATAAAAGATATGTGAGGTTAGCAAGTTGATGCATCATGTCAAAGTGCGACAAAGGAGTGCACATCATACAAAGTGTGATCATAATATATCCGAGCCATTAAAAATTGAGCGAGAACCTTAGATGTAAGATTCAAGCCTTGAAACTATGTAGCGTGTAAACAGGGACAAATACCAATTCAGGAATGCAAGCGAGCTATATTTATGCAAATCCTTTATAGAGAGAATCCATAGAGATGTTAAGCCCAAAATTCTATTGAACCTTCAGGAGTTCCATCAGTAGTGTGATCTTCAAAACTTCTTGCTTCGACCTTCGCTCAGATACCATGTTGGAGAATCGACTAAGGCAACATTAGGGCATCTTTTATTTTAACTTCTTACTTGACAATTATTTGTGATATTATGTTCTTCTTCTTAATTATACTTATGTTCTTATCATCAAATAAATGCCAAAACAATGAAGATCACAACCATACAGAGATTGTGATGACCCACCTATAAATAAAATAAGAGTATTAGCATACATACGGGACCTCCATACGATAGCTATGTATGCATGGACCCGCATGTATTGCACTATATACAAGCTAGTTACTACAGGAGGAGATATAAATTAAGGTAATGAATTAATACCTCAACAAAGTATCATATATATGATAAATCCTTAAAACCAACAGAAAATGTTAATTTTAATTTACAAATTAAAATTTAAAATTTAAAATTAACAAAATAATAATATAAATTAATTAAAATTATAAATTAAATAAATCAAATTAATTCATTAAAATAATAAATAAACTTTATTAAATTATATCTGCATATCCAAATAAAATCAACGAAATCAAATGATTTCATAAAAGTTACACGTAACAAACTATTGACATGGAGACGGGAGGAAGGCGGTGGATGAGGAAATAAAAGGAGGAAGGAAATCTCGAAGAAAAAAGGGGAGGAGAAAAGACGGAGAACAATTTTAACACAGATACAGACACTCTTGAGTTTTGATTGTACTGGAGTTTTTGGGCACGAGGGATCAGATTGTTTCGATTGGAAAGCATTCTGAGACTGTGTACCCAGGTTGTACCCAGTTCGGCAGAGTGGTTTTGGACATTTTGGTAATGTAGCCAGTGCAGACATTTGCAACCAGGACAAAAATTACAATAGAGGACAAAAATTACAGCAGAACAATTACAGTGGAGCTTCGCAGCAGAGTAGATAGGTTGGTATTCAATATTTAAATTCTTCTTAAAATTACATATTCTGATATTTGAATTTAAGTTCTTTACATTTGAATTTAAGGTCTTTACATTTGGTATCAGAGGTCGGTTTCGAACTCTTCTGGACCTTCTAGGCTCTCCTTATAATATAGAATTAGTATGAAACTCAACTGTAACCTCTGTTAAAAATCTCAGTGAATTATATATATATATTTTTTGTAGTAGAATTGACATAACCAACATGGTTATCATTTCATGCCCACTCTGCATAAATTCTTAATTCTTGTATACGCATTTCCACTCCAGGGCCTGCGTTAGACTAACCTGTACATTGCACCCTTAATTGCAACCACGGGTTGTTTTTCTTTTATATATATGCTCAAAGTTGTGTGCGTGTCCATAGCCACGAGTTTATAGCTCAAATTCAGTATAGGTAAACTTTCCCATGAAGTCGTTCAACGATTTTGAGTAAGAGAGGACGAAATTACGAATGTCAAATTTCGGGGTAATGAATTGTGCAGAAACCATGGTTTTGTCAATTGACGTTGCAATTACTCACCGAAATAATTTGCCTGGATGAGTTTTTATAATAAGCTAGAAATTTCGTTAGGGCCGAGCTCTCTTTAATCTTCCAGTATGAAACGAAATATACGACGACTTAGAAGACTTTTTGACTCTTAATTTTCTAAAGGACCAGTTTTCTATCGGGGAACACCCTGCCATTATTAATGAATCCAACGATTGATGCTGCATACCCAGACAAATATAAGAAAAGCCAAAGACCACAAGGCCTGCGTAAAAGAGCTAAATCAGACCCGACAACCATTGCGAATTCTTGTTCCTACAAAGGTATTATCCTTAGAAGAAAATTTCGAGAACAAAAGATAATGCTCTTCAAATTTCAGATATAAGGGTTATCTTCAAACAATTTATAAAAAGAAGCTATGATTTTCCAGAAAGTTTGTAGACACATCAGAAACAGGGATAGCAGTTTCATTTTCGTGAGCATCTCAACAGAATATTTTGTTAAAAAAAGCTGAAATATTTAGGCACTTGGGAGAAATATACAGAAAATTTTATTTTCCAGAAATATATTTTCTTTTTAAAACTCCAATAGTGTGTGAAACAAGACTGAAGACCCATATTATCGCCAGCATGCTGAGCTATTGAATAGCTATCCATCACTTCCTGTCTTCACAGCGCGGGCTCTTAAAATGTAGATGTCTAATCTTGTTCTGCTAAAACATCAGCATCGTCAGTATCCACTGAACCATCAATGATGGGCCATGGCTATATCTGCTTTGATAAATAGCAAGAGCGTGGGCTATGTGACCCATCATCGTAGATCTATGCCATTTAAAACCTTGTTCAAAATTAGAACTTGATATTTGAATTCGCCATCGCCATCGCCATCATAGTAATCACAAAAAAAGATTAAAAAAAATTCCAAATGAGAACATATAAATGAAATGAAAGGATTATGATTAATACGATTTGGGTATAAACCAACAGCATGGTATTAGTCGTGACAGCAAGGTATTAGTCGTGTCCAGTTAAATTTTAAATCCATACATATATTCAATGCCACGCAAAGCCTCCCACTTATTTTTATATTATTATAGTGACAACGGTGTAGATTATTATCCACACAGAGGGATATGTTAGGTAATAAGCGTGGGTGGGTTTTGGACTTCATGACTTCAGCCAATGGCTTACTATGTTCAAATACATCTAACCCAAAGTTTTTATATTTATTTATGAAGTTGGTAGACTCATGTCATATATTATTTAACGAATCTTTTGATTGACAGAATTTATTATGAGCAAATTCCAGCAGATACAATTTGTTAATATGTCATGAACTAAAATATTTAAAAAAAAATGTATATACGTCAGTATAAATAAATTTCATTATAATAAGCTTTTATGTTTGTTTTATTATTTTGAGTATTTTATTTATTTGTCGTTTGTTGGAACTTATTTTGATTTATAAGTTTCATTTAAATTTATTAAATATTTTTACATATTTTAATTATTAATTTAATAAAGTTTTAAATGGAATTATCAAATTCATCAATTAAACGTATTCTAAAATAATAATCATGCCAGATTATGATGTTAATATCCATTGAAGTTACATTAAATTATTATTATTATTATTAAAAAAATTTCTCAATAATTATGTTATGTAAATGTAGGAGCATTATATTCAAATTAGATTATTATAATCATTGTAACATAGCATAATTTTGAATTGATTAATAAATGCTAGTTGAAAGAAATTTAGTTTATTATATAGATTGAAGTGTCTATTTAAAGACCCATGCATTAGAATAAGTATTATTGTGCATAAGGATAGAAAACCCTGCATTAGGACAAGGAGGTTGTGAGACCACTCTCCTTGACCTTGGTACCAGTAAGACTTGCCTAGCAAGTAAAAATAGCAAAAAGAAAAACTATACCCGTTTGTGAGCTTGAATTTGCAAAATTATACATGTTAAATCTAAAAGTATACCTCAGATTCTCATAATTATAATTATCTGTACAGGAAAAGCTACGATGGTAAGGACATATCAACGACGACGACGTGATCGAGTAGCATCGCCATCACTAACACCACCACCGTCGTCATCACCATCTCCATCACCATCGCCATCACCGCCACCATCAAGACCATCATCAATGCCAATCGCTCCAGCACCGGAGTTGACCGTAATAATGCACTCATTGGAAGCCATATTGGAAACATTAAAAGGGTCGACAATGGCTAAAACCAAAGAAGAGCAACCTCAACCCAAAGAAATAAATCCAGCGGAACCAAAAAATTCTGAGTATAGACAATCAAAGGAAGATATTTCTAGGGAGCTGCAAAAAATTAAACTCCCAGAATTTTCTGGAGGACGAGCTGGAGAACGTGCTGAGGCATGGTTAGAAGGAATGAATAGATGTTTTACACTAAGAGAGTACTCTTCTTCTTCAAAAACAAAAATTGCCGTATTTCAATTAAAAGAAAGTGCCTTGATTTGGTGGGGAAATATGGAAAAACAACTACATCTCACAACGGATAATGTCCCTTGGGAATTGTTCGAGGAAAGATTCCGCGCTAAGTATTTACCTCCATATTTTCAAGAACAACAAGCCGGGGCCTTTCATACATTAATCCAAGGTAATAAAACAGTGGAAGAATATGAAATAAGGTTTATGGAGCTTGTGAAATACATTCACTACTTAGATTCTGATGAATGTTAAGATGAATGTTTCATATTTGGGTTAAACCCTCGCATCAGGGCCTTGGTTAGGATGTGGAAGCCATCATCAGTATCCGAGGCGGTAGAATGTTGCCGTTATGCAGAAAAGCATCTAGGAATCAAAAAGGATGTGGGGTCAACAAAACCTCTACAATCAAGGTTTCTAGGGAAGACTCCCCAAAACTTCTTTAGGGAAAGTAGCTCAAGACCACCGCCTTATGGTAATAGATTTACCCCAAGAGGAGTAGGAGCAAGATCTCCCATGGCAGTTAATACTATAGCCGCTGAATCATCAAACGCAAGTCCATGGAAATCTCGTGGAACTGCTAATAGAGGAAGATATACGGGAAGAAGCAGCATGAAAGAGCGAAGCTCTTTATCTAGAAACTCACATTATGATTCAAGAGGACCGAACCAGGTTAATTGTTGGGGGTGTGGAGGACCGCATTTTCAACGTGATTGTCCGGATGCTTAATCAAGTATATTGCATAGAACAGGAAAAGAACCAACACCAAATACCCAAGGCAATCATAGAATCCATGCAGTAGTCGACAACAATCAAGCAGCACATCAATCCACTGTAGTGGAATCCTCAGGGATTATTAATGTTATAAAATTCAAAATCTTATTTGATACTGGTGCCATAGATAGTTTCATTTCGCTATGTGCATTAAATAAATGTGGGTTGGCAGCTCACAAACAAAATGATTTCAGACAAGTAGAAATGGCCTCAGGAGAACTCTAATCCATAGACTTAAGTGTGGAGGAATGCAAAATTGATCTAGGGGTCTGTTCGACTAAATTAAAAGTTTATGTCATAGTCCTAGGAATTTATGACCTCGTCATAGGTATGGATTGGTTAGAAGCTCATCAAACTTGGGTAGACAGTTATGGGAAAATAATTCTTGTTATAAATGATGAAGGAGAGATGATCCAGATTCAAGGTATCAAGAGAAACGTATCTTTATGCTACATATCAACTATGCAAATGAAGCATTGCTTAAGGAAAGGTTATGAGGCATATGCAGTTCAAGAAGTAAGTAAGGAAAAAGGACCATCCTTAGAACAATATTCGGTGTTATCCGAATTTCCGAATGTATTTCCAAAGGAATTGCCCTCGCATCAGGGCCTTGGTTAGGATGTGGAAGCCATCATCAGTAGCCGAGGCGGTAGAATGTGGCCGTTATGCAGAAGAGCATCTAGGAATAAAAAAGGATGTCGGGTCAACAGAACCTCTACAATTAGGGTTTCCAGGAAAGACTCCCTGAAACTTCTTCAGGGGAAGTAGCTCAAGACCACTGCCTTATGGTAATAGATTTACCCCAAGAGGAGTAGGAGCAAGATCTCCCATGGCAGTTAATACTATAGCCGCTGAATCATCAAACACAAGTCCATGGAAATCTCGTGGAACTGCTAATAGAGGAAGAAATACGAGAGGAAGCAGCATGAGAGGGCGAAGCTCTTTATCTAGAAACTCACATTATGATTCAAGAGGACCAACCCAGGTTAATTGTTGGGGATGTGGAGGACCGCATTTTCAATGTGATTGTCCAGAAGCTTCATCAAGTATATTGCATAGAACAGGAAAAGAACCAACACCAAATACCCAAGGCAATCATAGAATCCATGCAGTAGTCGACAACAATTAAGCAACACATCAATCCATTGTAGTGGAATCCTCAGGTATTTTTAATGGTATAAAATTCAAATCTTATTTGATACTGGTGCCACAGATAATTTCATTTCGCCATATGCATTAAATAAATGTGGTTTGGCAGCTTGCAAACAAAATGATTTTAGACAAGTAGAAATAGCCTCAGGAGAACTCCAATCTGTAGATTTAAGTGTGGAGGAATGCAAAATTGATCTAGGGGTTTGTTCGACTAAATTAAAAGTTTATGTCATAGACCTAGGAACTTATGACCTCGTCATAGGTATGGATTGGTTAGAAGCTCATCAAGCTTGGGTAGATTGTTATGGGAAAAGAATTTTCGGTATAAATGATGAAGGAGAGATGATCCAAATTCAAGGTATCAAGAGAAAAGTATCTTTACGCTACATATCAACTATGCAAATGAAGCGTTGCTTAAGGAAAGGTTGTCAGGCATATGCAGTTCAAGAAGTAAGGAAAAATGACCATCCTTAGAACAATATCTGGTGTTAGCCGAATTTTCGGATGTATTTCCAAAGGAACTACCAAGATTACCCCCTGAAAGAGAGCTAGATCTCACAATAGAATTGAAACTTGGTACTCAACCAATCTCTAAAACACCTTATAGAATGACAGCACCAGAACTTCAAGAATTGCAAATTCAATTGAAGGAACTATTGGATATAGGACACATACGGCCCAACATTTCACCTTGGGGTGCTCCTGTAATTTTTGTCAAGAAGAAAGATGGTTCCTTACGGTTATGCATAGATTACTGAGACTTGAATCGAGCTACAGTAAAGAATTGGTATCCAATGCCTCGAATTGATGACCTCTTCGACCAAATGAAAGGAGCTGCTGTCTTTTCAAAAATTGATCTACGATCAGGCTATCATCAGCTAAGGATTTCGGAAAACGATATTTCTAAGACTGCATTCCGAACACGCTTTGGGCATTATGAATTTACTGTGGTACCATTTGGGTTGACTAATGCACCAGTAGTATTCATGAACCTTATGAACAACGTTTTTTGCAAATATCTTGATCAATTTGTACAAGTTTTCTTAGATGATATTCTCATCTACTCCAAGAATGAGAAAGAGCATGAAGACCATTTACGAATAGTATTATCCTGCCTCAGAAAACACCAGTTATATGGAAAGTTATCCAAGTGTTCTTTCTTTCAGAAAAAGATTCATTACTTAGGTCATATCATATCTGGTGAAGGAATCTCAGTAGATCCTGAGAAGGTAAAAGCAATCATGGAATGGCCAATACTGAAAAATGCACATGAAGTGTGAAGCTTTATGGGTTTAGTCGGTTATTATAGAAGATTTGTAGAAGGATTCTCCAACATTGCAAAGCCAATTTCAACCATCCAACATAAAGGTGTTAAGTATGAAAGGACTGAGGAATGTAATAAAGAATTCTCTGAACTCAAAAAACTGTTGACCAACGCACCAATCTTACGAGTAATTGATATGGACAAAGATTTTATTATGTGTACTGATGCATCCAAGCAAGGATTAGGTGCAGTGTTAATGCAGGATATAGGAGTAATAGCGTATGCCTCAAGGAAGTTAAAACCTCATGAAGAACTCTACGCCAGTCATGATTTAGAGTTAGCCGCTGTAGTACTAGCTTTAAAGATATGGAGATACTATCTAGTAGAGCGAAGTTTTATGTTTAAAAACGACCATAAAAGTCTACAGTATTTGTTTACTCAAAGAGACTTAAATGCTAGACAAAGATGATGGATGGAATTCCTAAGTGGGTATGACTTTGGAATATCATACATTAAAGGAAAAGAGAACGTAGTAGCAGATGCTTTAAGCAAAAGACTTCGAATATTTTCCCTCATACCTATCAAAGTAGACTTAAGGTAACGAGTACTAGAACATCTTATAAAAGATAGCTGGTATTTAGAGGTGAGGCCTAGTCTTGATAGTAAAAAGCCAAAAGAACCTAAGTTTGAGGGATATGAACTAGAAGATGATGGAATCTTGCGATTTTATGGAAGGATGTATATTCCTGATAATGGGGATCTCCGAGACACCATCTTTAAGGAAGCCCACAGAGCAGTATATTGTGCACATCCCGGAGTTAAGAAAATGTATATTGATACCAAGAAACTCTTCTTCTGGCCAGGCATGAAACGCGATATTGTTCAATTCGTTGCAAAATGTCTTGAATGTCAACAAGTGAAAGCTGATCATTGTCACCTAGCAGGTCTCTTACAACCTCACGACATTCCTATGACCAAATGGGAGATAATTTCTATGGATTTTATCGTTGGACTACCTCTCACTCCACAAAGGCATAATGCCATTCTGGTTGTGGTGGATAAATTAACGAAAAGCGCCCATTTCATTCCCGTAAGAGATACTTACGAAGTTGCTGACGTAGCTCGAGTATTCATAAATGAAATTATCAGATTTCATGGAGTACCTAAGAAGATCATATCAGATAGAGACTCACGATTTACTTCAAGATTTTGGACTTGCATGCAGTCAACCTTAGGGACTCAACTAAATTTGAGTACAGCTTATCATCCTGAGACTAAGGGGCAAACAGAAAGGATAAATCAAGTACTAGAAGATATGTTAAGGATGTACGTTATAGATCAGCAACCACACTGGTAAAAGTACTTATTCTTAGTCGAATTTGCATACAATAACAATTATCATAGTTCAATTGGAATGCCTCCATTTGAAGCATTATACGGCAAACCTTGTAGAACACCGTTAAGTTGGGATAGGTTAGAAGATCGGGTGATAGTAGGGCCAGAATTAATCCAAGAGATGGAGGAACAGGTAAAACAAATTAGACAACGGTTAAAAGAAGCACAAGATAGACAAAAGAGTTATGCTGATGCTCACAAAACTGATAGGAAATATGAAGTAGGGGATCAGGTTTTCATTCGCATCAAACCAAATAAAAGCACTATCCGATTCGGAAAAGGGACAAAGTTGTCACCCCGATTTATCGGACCATTTAAAGTCATGGAAAAAGTTGGACCTGTTGCCTATCGTCTTGCACTGCCACCTCACTTGCATAAAGTTCATAATGTATTTCATGTATCTGTATTAAGGCATTACATAGCTGACAAATCTCATAACCTTCAATGGAAGGAACTGCAGGTATCAGACGAGGGAATCATTTCGGTCAAACCATTACGTATACTGGAACATAGGGTTCGACAACTTAGGAATCGTTTGGTAGACCAAGTTAAGGTCCAATGGGACAAGTATAGCCCTGGATCGGCTACTTGAGAAGATACATAAATCATATGTCAAAAATACCCCAACTTGTGTCAATTTTGAAGAACTTTAAGCCATATTTTGTATATATTTACTTTACTTTAAATCAGATACTCAAAACCATTTTTGGAAGGATCACATATAAATATGAATTTTTATGTTACTGAAATATGATATATGTTATCTGCTTAATTCTACTGGTACGTGGATACCAAGATGAAATATGTTATTTAAATTAACCTTACTGAGTTATGAATACCAAGATGAAGTTCAATATTTGATTAACCTTGTTATAAAATCTAAATCCTGAATTATGATATGAATTAAGATATTATAAATTTTGCTTCATTTATGCATATCAATATGATTAATGAGATGGAAATAAAAGAATGATTACAATTTCAATATGAAAGCCAATGACATGAGCAGGACATGACCGAGTATGTTATACTAGAGATAACAATATGAATGAGCTATACAGAAATTGTTTATTCTATAAATATTGATTCATATGTTATAATATGTGGACAAGTGTTTACATTGAAGGTTACCAAAATGACCACGTGATGACAAAAACTCCACTACAATTAAGGCTCAATGAGGTTCCATGAGAGAGTATTAACTCAGGTCCCACTAGGAGGGGTGGAGGTATTGCCCACCATTTATCCTCCAAAACCTGGAGTCATGGGAGGACTATGCGAATCACGCTCCCCTAGACGTGTGATGATGACTGCCAGATGCCTACTGGGCAATCAGGTTGATATAATCGACGCTGATACCCTTGAGAGTCTATGAATGGTTAATCAGTATAGTTGATGCCATGGCACACTCTAGTAGAGGACGGATAGGATGGAAGCGGAAGAGATTAGGAAGGATAAGATGATTCTAGAGTAGCTAAGGGAACCAACCGAGGTAGAACATGAATATTATAGTTGTAAAATCTTAAAATATTTAAGAAAACAAATTTGAAGTACCCATATAAGACGAATTCATATAAAGGATTATATACTCACATTAATCACTAATATATTTTAGAAACCCTAACTTCGGGACGAAGTTTTTGGAAGGAGGGATGTATGTAATGACCCACCTATAAATAAAATAAGAGTATTAGCATACATATGAGACCTCCATACGATAGCTATGTATGCATGGACCCGCATGTATTGCACTATATATAAGCTAGTTACTACAGGAGGAGATATAAATTAAGGTAATGAATTAATACCTCACCAGAGTATCATATATATGATAAATCCTTAAAACCAACAAAAAATGTTAATTTTAATTTACAAATTAAAATTTAAAATTTAAAATTAATAAAATAATAATATAAATTAATTAAAATTATAAATTAAATAAATCAAATTAATTCATTAAAATCATAAATAAACTTATTAAATTAGATTTGCATATCCGAATAAAATCAACGAAATCAAATGAGATTTGATTTCATAAAAGTTACACGTAACAAAATATTGACATGGAGATGGGAGGAAGGCGGTGGATGAGGAAATAAAAGGAGGAAGGGAATCTCAAAGAAAAAAGGGGAGGAGAAAAGACGAAGAATGATTTTAACACAGATACAGACACTCTTGAGTCTTGATTGTATTGGAGTTTTTTGGGCACGGGGGATCAGATTGCTTCAATTGGAAAGCATTCTGAGACTGTGTACCCAGGTTGTACCTAGGTTGGCAGGGTGGTTTTGGCCATTTTGGTAACATAGCCAGCGTAGGCATTTGCAGCCAGGACAAAAATTACAACAGAGGACAAAAATTACAACAGAACAATTATAGTGGAGCTTCGCAGCAAAGCAGACAGGTTGGTATTCAATATTTAAATTATTTAAATTTTGCTTCAAATTACATATTCTGATATTTGAATTTAAGTTCTTTACATTTGAATTTAAGGTCTTCACAAAGATGAACACAAGATATAGGCTCCACGCCAGGGAAAAACCCCTCCAAGGGGAAAACCTAGAGAAAACTTCTATTCTTAAAGAATCAATTCAAAGTAGACTTCCAAGACGAAAAACAAGACCCAAGACTATCACCAAGAACCAAGTCAGCCATCAAAATGTTTTTTTGCAAGGCAAGACAAGATCTTTAACGAAGCAACCAAGTCTGCAACACCTTCCTGCTATTTCAGACCTGTTGCATGTCCAGAAACCCTTGGCTCTTGCACGTGTGAGTTGTTTCAGGTAGAATATCAAAGATGAACTTTCTAGGGCTTCTCCCTTCTTTGCTAGAGTTTCTTTTGCCTTCCGAGACCTTCGCATCCTTTTCCAATTGTAGATCGAGTGCCCAAGACGTGAAATAGATGTATGTCACAATAGGTCGATGTTCCATCTTTATATAGCTTTCCAAGAGGCTCCATTAGCCCTCTCTATGCCAACTTCACATAGACTGGCCGACTTGGTCTTGGTAGCCTTCTAGACACTTCGATATTAAAAATAAATTTTCTTTTCTTGATACAAATGCCTGAATTGGTCTCTTACAATATGACAAGGACACTTTGACTCATGTAAACCTTAGGAGCATTAAATGAATGCTTGAGTTAGTGACAAATAACTTAGCATGAAACCCATGCTCTACAAAAATAATATTCTTTTGATTTTTACATATTTTTCTTTCTTCATTTGATAGATACATAAGAATTTTATTATGACATGAGATAAATGACGATTATGAAGGCGGAAACTAGTTACATTCTTCATCGCGTTGAAGGAAAAGTTCCACCAACAGATAAAAACAATGCTCAAGAAATGGCCAAATACAACAAGGGAGAAATTAGAGCTCAAAGGATTCTATTTGAATCCATCAAAGATCATCTCATTACCTTCATTTCAAAATTGTCTACATCCAAAGAAGTTTATGATACTTTGGTGAAACTGTACTCCATCAGCACAACAGGTCACAAGATATCTTTACGAAATCAGCTCTATCAAAGAATGAGGACTCTCAAGCCTTTACAGCCAGATCAAAGAAGAAATTTGAAAAGAAGTAGTAAAAGAAAAACACTGGTAGCAGAAACAAAGACATGTCCAAAATCCAATCCTTTGGTTGTCATGAATATGGGCACTACAAGATAGATTGTCTTAATAATCCTGAGAACAGCAAGAGGAAGGAAATACATGAAACATCAACAACTGAAGATGCAGAAGCTCCAAAGAAACTGAAGGAAGAGAATCCCAAGGATCTCTACTATTGAAGATCATTATAGTTGCTGTAACTTGCATTCATCCTTACACCAGGTTTGAAGTATACTTTTTCATAGAAGATAGTCAACATAATCATGAAGGCTAGTTTGTGGATTTGCAAATAAAAGTTTGTTTAGAAGGAAGCTCTCATAGTAGCATCATTGAAAAAGAGTCTAGCAGAAATATCATAGAAAGCAGTTGCATGGTAGTAACCTTTGTAGAGAAGCTGGTTGATGACACAGGCTATCTATTTCTTGACAGCAGATGTAGGAATTGGAATATATAAGTCTGGAATGAGGAAGGAATGGGCAATATTTCTCATCCCAGTGCATCTCATCATAGGAGAAGAACATCTGTTCTGGCTGCAACCTATATGATCTAATCTAAAAGTGAAGAGATGGAAAAATTCTTGGTGTCTCTTGTGATCTGATTGGACTGAGATTAGGCAGACTGTTGGCCAAATTTAGAAGGCATCCCTGGGCATAAGTCATTTCTGTGCATTGCAGGTAGGACCTCTCTCTATTTTGGATGGCTTTGAGGCCTAGAAGGGAGCTGGATCCAGGTAAATTTCACCTAGAGTAGTAGCGTAGGAATAGAAGACCTGAGGTGGAAGAAAAGCACAGGATTTGAGGAGGTTTAGAGGCAGAGAATGGGGTTGAAGTACTGTTGTACAAGTGCCCTAACCAGGGCCAAGAAACCTCAAGGATATGCTCAGGACCAAGACCTAGAGGGGCAAAAGAAGACTGTTGTTCCGAGGAATGTTGTGTTGTCTTCCCAAGGTGATAGATGCTAGGTGATGTAGGTCCAGTTTGGACAGTGGTATAGCAGCTTATGTACAAGTGTTAGAGGGTTGTTAGAAGTTGCTTGTAGAAGCCCTAACACAGTGGACAAAAGGAAGATTTGTCAGTATGTGTGGGCAGACCTGTGATGCCCTAAATGATTGGCTTTTGGAGGTAACTAAGAGCAGTCAAGAGGGCTAGTCTTTGTGTCCTAGTTGTATGATTGACAGAGACTTGAATCAGAAATGTGAGGGCAACATCCAAGTGCTGAGTCTGGTCTTCTTTAGAACAAAAGAAAGACAAAAGATTTAGCAAATTGTGCTGTTATATGAGAAGCAATTTTTGGCTCCATAACTTGTTCAAATGGACTACTTGATGACATGCTGGATTCAACCATGATACTTTGTAGTGATCAAAGATGATTGTCGGGAACCCTGTTTTCATGGAAGATTCAAGAGGATGGTGCTGATAGGAGCCGAGAAGCTGCAACAGATCTCCACAGAAGAACAGGTAACTGATGTATGAGTACTTCCGTCACATGCTTGGGCTTGTAGATACCAACTCCTTGTTTGGGAGGGAGTGAGGATCGATTTGTCCTCCCAGGTTTAGAGGGAGCGAGGATTGATTTGTCCTCCCAGGTTGAGAGGGAGTGAGGTTGGACACATGGTTCTCCTTGTGTCATGTACTGTGACAGATTAGGATTAATACCCTAAGTCAAGTACATGGACATGGATAAGGAGAATGGTGGATTGGATAAGCATCTTGGACAAACATTCTTGAGTCATGTACTGTGACAAATTAGGATTAACATCCTAAGTCAAGTACATGGACTTGGATAAAGAATGGTCTGGTGGACAGACATTTCCTTGAGGGAAATGGTCCGGTGGAGGACATACTCTGGTGATCCTAGGTGGAGTATGTGCCTTGTAGAGGCAGTGTGGTGTCCTATGGAATGTCTCACAGCATTGTGCTCTGGTCTTATGGAGAGATAGAGTGTATTGGTCAAGGCCTTGGTAATGTGACAACGCTGATTGTGATGATGTTATCATCATTAATGCTTATCGATCCAGATATTTTCTTATATGAATATTTCAACTTGAGATTATCCGGTTGACTCATTATGAATACCTCCCTAGTTAAGAGGGAGTGTTGGAGAATGTAACTGGTGCCAGTCTTCATAATGTAATATAATCTATCATTGATGTATTTATTATATTTTTTTAAAGTCAAAGCATGTTTTTCATGCTTATAGAGTCTAAAGAGTCAAAAATAAATTATTTTGAGTCAAAGAAAAATGTACTTGAGTCATGTCCCATTTGGACATTTGTAAGAAAGTATTCTGAATTTTATATTGAGTCAAATCCACCAAAATAGTCAAAGTTAGCCCTCGGAACAAGTCGGCTTGGGCCTCCAACAACCACCTAATCGAGCTCCTAGACAGCTATATATTAGAGGCAAGTTCAACCCAATTGAAGATCATCCATTCGACCAACAAGATACATCTGAAATCAGCGAAGAAGAGGAGTAAAAGCAAGTCAAAAGAGAGAGGACAAAGTCAAAAGCAAGAAGAAAATTCCAAGTTTGACCAAACTTTTGACCTTGGAGTAGCTCACATGCGTGACATTGATTTTTGTGAAAATGGCCGAATTCCCCAAGGTTACCCTGGGGCTGAATTTCGGCCTCCTACTACAGGTCTGAAATTTCTGAACATTGACCAAATTTGGACAGTTTGACTGTCGTTGACTTTGACTAGAGTTGACCAGATTTGGAGGTGACTTGGAGGAGGGTTGGACTTGACATTTTGGTGGCAGTTTTGGGTCTTGGTCTTGGTCTTGGAAATCTCATTTTGATTTGATTCTATAAGAGAAGGATTGTTAGGTTTTCCTCCTTGTGGGGTTTTTCCTTGGCTTGGAGCCTAATTTTTGTGTCTCTTGCTTCTTTGTGATCTCTATATTTTCTTGGAAGATTGAATAATTGTATAATTGCTTGATGAAGAAGACTTAACAAGTAATAAGAAGAGTGATAATATTCACAAGTAATTATCAAGAAATAGAAATCAATCATAATCTACATTCTACTTGGTTTCTCAACATGGAGCTATTTCTCTCTCTATTTTGAGGCCATTTTGGTGTTGGTTTTTCTCTAGTACTTCAGATTTGGTCTATGTCTAATCATGATCATAAACACATTAAAATACACACAACTTCAAACACTTTACACAACGGAAATGTAACAACAATGAATCAATTAAGTACATAAGAATTTATTTGGCCCAAAACATGCTTTTATTACTCTTGTAATAAAACAAACATGGGGCTCTTGTACCAGGGGTCATGGCCCTTACATGTGAGAATTTCACTACTGAAACTGTATTGCAGCAACAGAATTATTTCATCTAAATTGTTAATTAATTTAACAATTTATTGGCTACGACAAATATCGAATAAATCACATTGCAACCTTTACAAATAAAACTGTAGAATGTAATAGTGCTGGAAACTGAGAAATATTCTTGCACACACATAAAAATTTAACACACTTATTTTTGGACTAATGTCCCTGGAAAAGCCCAACTTGGGAAAACCGGTGCAGCAGCCGAGGTTTTTATTATTAAGCAGCAGTGACAAATTTTGAGTACAAATGGCTGCCAAAATTGGGCAATCCTACAAAGAAAAATACTGGCAAAAATCTAGTGAGGAATTTTCCTCATCCCCACAAGCAATCCAGGCTCTGACTGCAGCTCCAAGTGAGCCATCCAAACAACCTCTACGCAGGCTTGTGCCACCCTTGCATAGTCGCTTTTACACTCTGCCTGAATCCACTGCTCCCCAAGTCATCTAGTCTGTTGCTGACTGGGAAAATGTCTCTCCTAGCCCCGGGAATGTCTTTTCGAACTCTGGAATTGAAACTCTGCTTCTCCCCAGTAGGATCGAATTGCCTCTTAGAGGCTTCTGCACAACCTCTCTGTGGCTATCTCTGCCTCTCTGTAATGTACTCGCCGGATCTGGAAAACTTTCCTCCGACCTCACTATCCTTGCCTTTCTCTATGTCTAATTTCCTTCTAAAGCTTGAATTCTTCTAGCTACTGCCTCTGGAAAATTGAACTCTCCAAGGAAATCAATCTCTGTGTCTCACAAGTGTGTTCTCCATCTACCCATCGACTTCTTCTTATAATCTTTTGTTGGACCTCCAACGACCAAGATTAAAACTTAATCAAGGGCCCAGATTATTTCCCAGTCGATTCGTGTGAGTTTCTAGATGATTCACACCTTATCTCAATTAATTATGATTAATTAACCAGATTTCCTAAGTTTAGACTTAGGAAATAATTAAAATAGGCTAATAATCTAATTGAGACACTTCTAGGTGGAATTTCCAGAAACAATTTCTGGGTTATGAAGAACTCCTATGTTTTAGCCTCTCCACAAAGTTTCGAGACTAGAAAAACTTTGGTGCTACAAAAACTAACACTCCCTCTTAGCGAGGAAGGTGTTTTAGTGCTACACTGTTGCTACAACACCCTGTCTTTATATCACCCTTTGTTACACTGCTGATGTTTGGCTACTGTGACTGACCAACACTGCCCATCAACCACTGCACATATCTAATGTTGCATCTGTGCTGCTGTTGACACTGCAATACTGTTGCCAACTCTGCATCTGCACTACAATTCCCTCTCATCAGTTGCTACTGCAATTGCAACAATTGCAACTGAGAAGCATCCTAAATACTTAATCATCTATGTTTGTTTCTTGAGTTCTCGTTGCTACTAGCCACTGCACTGTCTACTGAAGAAATTGCGTTGTTGCTGACTTTGCGTTGTGCTACTCTGCACTGCTTCCAATACTGTACTCCGCTCCTCAGCATCTGACTGCTACTAGTTTGCAACTGTCATTCCAAACTCTGATTGCATCAACTGACACTGATCCATCTTGCTACTGAATACTCTGGGCCCTTGTAGCAAGGTAATGATCCAAGAGGAGGAATCCTCAATGCACCCTTCCCATGTTTGCGATGGTCTGGGACTAAAACTCTAGATCGCCCCACCTCTCTCTTGGAGGTATAGCTACGAACATCGTAAAATCTTCCTCTAGTCTGGAGGAAAACTTATCGATCTCAGTGGATGCGGCTGCCTGGTCCTGCTTCTCTTGCTCCTCCTTCTTCCTGGGAGGACATTGCGTATTGTAGTGACCAAACTCACCACATTTGAAGCACTTGACCTTTGACAGGTCCTTTTTCTTGTTCTTTTCCCCTTGCCCTTGACTGGGACCCTTAGATGCTAGGGCCAAATTTTCTTCTTCCTTCTCACCCTTCACGCCCTTGCTGCTGCTGCCGCTGTTGTTACTCTTTACTAGAGCTCGCCTCAACTCCTCCTACTATATGTCAGACCACATCTTGTCCCACTTAGGCAATGTGTCTTTGCTCAAGATACTTTGGAAAAACACTTGCCATTCCTCCAAGACACTATTCAGTGCCAACCGTACAAGCTCTGTGGGTTGGGGTGCCTCCCCAATGACTGCAAGTTGATCTCGGAATTCCTAAATCTTGGTGAGGAAGCCATCTATAATTTCTCCCTTCTTCATCCTTATTGTCCTCAACTTCTCCTAGAGAAACATCTTCCGTTGCTTGGAAGAACTTTGAAATAGCTTGGAGAGAGCATCCCACATCTCCTTCGCCATACTTTTGTCTACCACATGTGGGACTAGATGATCTCAAATTCCATTCGAAATCATCTGCTTCGCCTTCGTCATTTCTTTTCTTTACTTGTTGAGTTGATCGACATCCTGGGGTACTGCTACCACATTCTCCAAATAGGCTTTCAATGTTAGTTTTTCGTAGCATCAGAAGTGTTCTAGCCTTGAAAATTGGTGGAGAGGCTAAGGCACATGAGTTCTAAAGAACCCAGAAACCGTTTGGTGAAATTCCACCCGGATTGTATTTTATTAAAATAATTAATATTTTTAATGGAGTTCTTAAGTCTAAACTTACGAAAATTAAAATATTAATGGGTATTAATCAAAATATGGGTGAGAATGATCTAGAAGGCGGATCAAGTCATCTTTTAATCTTAGCCGTTGATTAGAGACTTAATCTTGGCCATTGAAGACTCAACATGAAAAGTATAAAATGGAGGCTTGGGGTTCATTTGGAAACACACAAAGAGATTGAGGAAATCGATTTTTTGAGGTGAGAAGTTCTCAGGAGGAAAATCGATTGGGGAGATCTTGCAGTTGAGGGGCAGAGAGAATCGGGAGAAGGAATTTCTGGAAAATACAGAACAGAGAGGCGGAGAGAGCTTGCAGAGAGGCAGCATAGTAGTCGAGAGAGCTGACACAGAAAAGCTGCTTGCCACACAGAATCTAGAACTATTGGAACAACCGAAATTGCTGGGAATTGCCGGAACTGTCGAGAGAGATGACGCAAAGGCAGCGCAGTAGCCAGGAGCGTTGATGCAGAAAAGATGTCTGTCAGGCAAAATCCAGAACTGCCGAAACCACTGAAACTACCGAGAATTGCCGGAATTGCAGGGAACTGCCGAAACTATCAAGAATTGCTGGGAGAGTTGACGTAGAGGGCAAAGAAGGTGATGCAGGGTTGATGCAGGGCCTACACAGGGCCAACGCAGAAGTAGCTGGGCTTAGCCAGTCTTGTGCCGGATCAGTCGGAATTCTGCCGGGTGAAGTGAGGTAAAACTCACTCAGATTTTCCACCAGTATTTTCTCTGTAAAGGATTGCTAGATGAGCATCCTAGATTGTATTCAGATATTTACTACCAATAATAAGAATCCTCAGATCTGCTGCACTGGTTTTCCCACATTAGGTTTTTCCGGGGACGATTGTCCAAAAACAAATATGTCAATGCGATTGTGCATATGCTGATGTTTCTCTTGCCGTTTAATTTTCAGTTCTAGTTTGTGAAGTCTGCAACTAAATTTATTTTGGTATTTACTAAAGTATTGGTAAATAACTTATCATAAATAAGTAGGAGAAATAAATCAATTATTGCAGCAAATTTTCACATGGTATCAGAGCAAGGTTCAGGCAAGATGGAAGCAAAGAAAAAGGGCATGGAGAACAATAGGGATCAGAATATTTCTGAATTAGCTTCCAGGTTGGAAGAGGAGTTTGCTTGCCTATCAAGTTCTACATCAGCCGAGGACTGGTACATTGATAACAGGGCTTCAACTCATATGACTAGAGAACGAGAATATTTCTCGAGCTATCAGGAGGAATAGATGAACTTTCAAATCACAATGGGTAACAGGACGAAGTGCACCCCAGTAGGACCGTTATATTCCAGACAACAGTAGGGGATAGTCTTCGGGCCATGAATGTACTGCATGTGCTAGGTATGGGAATGAATTTGATTTCTGTCTCTCAATTACAAGATAAGGGATATGATGTATACTTCATTGGTAATAGAGTATATGTCAAGCATCCAAGGTGGAAAAAGAGGGCCCAAATTGGAACTCGAAGCAACAGATTATACAAGTTGCAATTCGAGTCTCCTATGGCACTGATAAGTAGTAATGTTGATGGAGAAAAAGAATTAAATGAGCTGTGGCATAGGAGGATGGGACACTTACATCATGGGGCATTACAGATGCTCAAGGAAATTGTTACGGGGGTTCCAGTGCTTACTACCAAGCATGATGATACATGCAGAGGTTGCGTGCTAGGTAAGTACGCCAAAGCAGCATATTCCAGAAGCAACAATAGAGCTAAGAGTGTATTGGGGTTAATACACTCAGACATTTGCGGTCTGATGTCTACAAGGGCCATCAGTGGCACTGAGTATTTTGTTACCTTCATAGATGACCATTCCAGGAAAACTTGGATCTATTTTTTGAGAACCAAGGATGAGGTCTTTGATCGGTTTAAAGAGTTTAAGGCTCTAGTGGAAAACCTAATAGAAAGGAAGATCAAGATATTGTGCTCAGACAATGGTTGAGAATACACGAATAAGAACTTCACCGATTTTTGTGCAAGGGAAGGGATCCGAAGAGAATGGACAACACCGTATAATTCAGAACAGAATGGAGTCGCAACAAAGAAGAACAAAACTATTGTTGGAGCAACAAAGGCGATGTTATACGATTAGAATCTACCCAAGTTTTTATGGGCAGAAGCATGCAGCATGACTGTACACATTCATAACAGGACTCCTCACAGGGCTTTAGGAAAGAAGACACCAGAGGGAGTTTTCACGGAAAAGAAGGCAGAAGTAAGTCACCTCATGATATTCGGAAGTGTAGCTTATTGCCATATTCGAGAAGAGAAGCAGAGCAAGTTAGAGTAGATTGCCGAAGTTGGGTATCTAGTAGGTTACAGTGAGACTTCAAAGGCGTATCAGATCTACATTTCGAGCAACAAAAAGATTGTAGTAAGGCGGGATGTGAAGTTCATGGAAGATAGAGCCTTCAGGAAATCTCATGAGATGCCATTTGAAGAACAAGATGAGGATGCTCCTCTAGTCTAGCAACAGGGATCAGATCTGGCAGGAAGACAAGTATTTGGTTCAAGCATGGTAACTAGTACTAGCATCTCCTCAAGAGAAGAGGAGCTAGGAGTGTCGCAACAGGTACAGGAATAGGAATAGATGGAACCTCCCACCACTAGTGGAAGAAATAGCCGAGAAGTACGACAGACTTTGAGGGATGCAGAGGAATTCGTTGGAGCTCCTAGATCCGAGAAAAGGCAGCATAGACAACTTGACAGGTACCAAGCATTGGTAGCTCAGGTCAAAGAACCCTCTAGTTTTCAAGAAGCAGTACAACACCAGGTATGGGTGGATGCCATGGTAGAAGAGTACAGTTCTATCATGACAAATGATGTCTGGGAAATTGTGCGAAGACCAGAGGACAGATCAGTTGTAGGTTCGAGATGGATCTACAAGATCAAGTATGTTGCAGATGGCAGTGTAGATAAGTACACAACTACGTTTGTCGCAAAAGGATATGTGCGAAAGGAAGGAATAGACTATGAGGAAACCTTTGCCCCAGTAGCTCGATATACCTCTATCAGATCCATTATATCCCTTGCAGCACAGATGGGATGGGAGATTCACCAAATGGATGTCAAGACAATGTTCTTGAATGGGGTGATAGAAGAAGAGGTATATATCGAATAGCCAGAAGGTTTCGAAACACATGAAAAGAGAACTCATGTGTGCAGGTTGAAGAAAGCCTTGTACGGGCTAAAACAAGCACCTAGAGCTTGGTATGGTCGAATTGACAACTACTTACAACAATTGGGATTCATCAAGAGCGATGCCGATCCCAATCTTTATTATCTGTTGGTAGAAGGTGAGCCGTTGATTCTGGTATTGTATGTGGATGATCTATTTTTGACAGGATCATCCAGACTCATAGAGGATTGTAAGAAGAACCTGGAAACTGAGTTTGATATGAAGGATTTGGGGCTAATGCACTATTTTCTGGGATTGGAAGTTTGGCAGCAGGATGGTGAGATCTTCCTTGGCCAAGGAAGATATGCATTAGAAATTCTAAAAAGATTCATAATGTAGGATTGTTGACCTATGGCTACGCGTATGATTATGAATTGGAAGAAAATAGATGCTTCAGGAGACAAGGAAGTGGACCCCACCTTATATAGACAACTCATTGGGTCACTTATGTATTTGGTCAACACCAAGCCAGACTTGTGTTATGCTGTCAACACCCTTAGTCAGTTCATGGTGGAACAAAAAAGGGTGCACTGGGCAACAACAAAGCACATTCTCAGGTATGTGCGTGGAACAGTAAATTTTGGATTAAGGTACACCGAGGGCAATGTTATCGAATTGAGTGGATTCACTGATGTAGATTGGGTAGGAAGTTTAGTAGACAGGTAAAGTACCACTGGGTATTTCTTCGGTATTGGATCTGGATGACCTCCTGGTGCAGTAAGAAGTAGAAGTCTGTAGCTTTGAGCTCTGCTGAAGCTGAGTAGATGGCAGCTAGCAAAGCAAGATGTGAAGCTATATGGCTCAGGAAACTTCTTGTAAATCTATTTAGGAGAAGGATGGAAGCGATAAGGATCTTCTGTGATAATCAAAGTTGTATCAAGGTTTCTGAAAATCCAGTATTTCATGATCGCTCTAAACACATTGATATTTAGTGTCACTTTATCAGAGATTGTGTTCAACGTGGAGTGGTACAGTTGGAGTACACACCCACAGGAAAGCAGGTGGCAGACATACTCACCAAGGCTCTAGGAAGAGCCAAGTTTGTTCAATTTTGGGAACATATGGGTATGTTGGAAAATCCCTTTCAATAGAATGATGCAGCGTTTGAGAGGGAGTTGTAGTACAGATGCAGCAGTGGCAGTGGTAGTGTCATGGGCAGCAATATAGTAGCACAATGTTGGTGGAAGCAGTAGTGCAGAAAGGAGGTGCTTCAGAAATAGAGTGGCATGCAGGTGGACGTTGATGCTAGAGCACTTTCCTTGTTAAGAGGGAGTGTTAGTTTTTGGTAGCATCGGAAGTGCTCTAGCCTTGAAAATTGGTGGAGAGGCTAAGGCACATGAGTTCTAAAGAACCCAGAAACCGTTTGGTGAAATTCCACCTAGATTGTATTTTATTAAAATAATTAATATTTTTAATGGAGTTCCTAAGTCTAAACTTAGAGAAATTAAAATATTAATGGGTATTAATCAAAATATGGGTGAGAATGATCTAAAAGGTGGATCAAGTCATGTTTTAATCTTAGCCGTTGATTAGAGACTTAATCTCGGCCGTTGAAGACTCAACAGGAAAAGTATAAAATGGAGGCTTGGGGTTCATTTGGAAACACACAGAGAGATTGAGGAAATCGATTTTCTGAGGTGAGAAGTTCTCAGGAGGAAAATCGATTGGGGAGATCTTGCAGCTGAGGGGCAGAGAGAATCTAGGAGGACTTTCCGAAAAATATAGAACAGAGAGGCGGAGAGAGCTTGCAGAGAGGCAGTGCAGTAGTCGGGAGAGATGACGTAGAAAAGATGCCTGTCACGCAGAATCTAGAACTTCTGGAACAACCGAAATTATCGTGAACTACAGGGAATTGCTGGAACTGCTGGGAGAGCTGACACATAGGCATTACAGTAGTCGGGAGAGCTGACGCAGAATCCAAAACTGCCGAAACAACTGAAATTGCCGGGAACTACTAGAACTACCAGGAACTGCTAGAATAGACGGGAGAGCTGATGTAGAGGGCAAAGAAGGTGACGCAGGGCCAACGCAAAAATAACTGGGGTTAGCCAGTCTTGTGTTAGATCAACCAGAATTCTGCTGGGTGAAGTGAGGTGAAACTCACTTTGATTTTCCGCCAGTATTTTCTCTATAAAGGATTGCTAGATGAGCATCCTAGATTGTATTTAGATATTTACTGCCAATAATAAGAATCCTCAGATCTGCTGCACCGGTTTTCCCACGTTGGGTTTTTCCGGGGACGATTGTCCAAAAACAAGTGTGTCAATGTGATTGTTCATACGTTGATGTTTCTCTTGCGATTTAATTTTCACTTCTAGTTTGTGAAGTCTGCAACTGAACTATTTTGGTATTTACTGAAGTATTAGTAAATAACTTATCATAAATAAGTAGGAGAAATAAATCAATTATTGCAACAAATTTTCACATTCAGGCCATATTCATTTAGAAGGAAGGACATCCTAGCCTTCCAGATGACATAGTTGGAGGCTTCCTACAACCTATCTTAATCTCTAAGTCCAACTGTGGCCATCTCTGAATCTGGTCGAAAATCTCCCTCTTTCCTTCTGCTCAGCTGCTGGATCTGCTATATGCACTCCCTTCTAGAGTGAGGAATTCTCCCACAGCTACTGCTTATCTGCAATTGGAAAAATTAGATCTCTAAAACTTGAGATCACTTGAGAGAAATTTTGCCTTTGTGTGTTATTTCTCTCCCACCCGACATTGATTCTGCTTCTGCAAACTCCTGCAAAACCCTTTTGTGTGCAAACAAGGAATCTGCTCAATGAAAATCTAAGTTGCTGCTACTCCCTCTGCGCACTGGAATCACTCAACTAGCAAGCCGAATTTTTCTGTCAACCTGCACTGAAAAAGTCGAACTTCCACAAACAATTCGATCTACCTGGCTTAGGGTCTACACAACCCCCAAAAATATCGTCCTATTGCTCCCTTTGAACAACAAATTCTTCTGTCTCTGCTTCTGAGCTTCCTTGTCTGATTAATCACGCTTTGATACCATTTGTGAATTTCACCACTGAAATCCTATTGCAGTAACTGGAATGGCTTCATCCAAATTTTTAATTAATTTAACAATTTATTTGCTACGACAAATGTCGAATAAATCACATCGCAACCTTCACAAATAAAACTGCGAAAAATAATAGCGTTGGAAACTGAGAAATATGCTAGCACACACACATAAAAATTTGACACACTTGTTTCTTGACTAATTTCCCTGGAAAATAATAGTGTTGAAAACTGAGAAATATGCTAGCACACACACATAAAAATTTGACACACTTGTTTCTTGACTAATTTCCCCAGTAAAGCCCAACTTGGGAAAACTGGTGCAACAATTGAGGGTTTTTATTATTATGCAATAGTGAAAAATTCTGAGTACAATTGGATGCCAAAATGTAGCAATCATACAGAGAAAAATACTGGCAAAAATCTAGCGAGGAATTTTCCTCACCCCCACAAGCAATTCGGGCTCTAACTGCAGCTCCAAGTGAGCCATCAAAATAGCCTTTGTGCAAGCTTGTGTCACCCTTGCCCAGTCCCTTCTACGCTCTTCCTAAATCAACTGTTCCTCAAGCCGTCTAGTTTGCTGCTGGCTAGGAAAATGTCTCTCTTGGCCTTTGGAATGTCTTTTCGCTGTCTGGAACTGAAGCTTTGCTTCTCCCTAGCAAGATCGAATTGCCTCTTAGAGGCTTCTGCGCAGCCCTTGCACAACCTCTCTGTGGCTATCTCCACTTCTGTGTAATGTACATGTCGGATTTGGAAAACTTTCCTCCGGCCTCTCTGTCCTTTCCCCTCTCTGACTCTGACTCTCTGCTTCCCTTATGAAGCTCGAACTCTTTCGGCTACTGCCTCTGGAAAACCGAACTCTCCAAGGAAATTGATCTGTGTATGTCTCACAAGTGCGTTCTCCATCTACCCATCGACGACTTCTTATAATCTTATGTTGGACCTCCAACGGCCAAGATTAAAACTTAATCAAGTGCCCAGATTATTTCCCAGTCGATCTGTGTGAGTTTGATTCGCACCTTGTCTCAATTAATTATGATTAATTAACCAGATTTCCTAAGTTTAGACTTAGGAAATAATTAAAAAGATGCTAATAATCTAATTGAGACACTTCTAGGTGGAATTTCTAGAAACGATTTCACGGTTATGGAGAACTCTTGTGTTTTAGCCTCTCCACAAAGTTTCGAGGCTAGAACAGCTCCGATGCTACAAAAACTAACATTACAAAGCCTTGATACTAGACACTAGTGTACACAATATACATAGTATACACAATATACACTAGGGCTTGAGGTTAACTGCTTATGATCCTCATTCTGCCCAAGCAACAAGAAACAAATCCTTGACTTGTTGTAGATGATCTTCACTTACAACCCTTTGGTCCTCTTGTCCTTGGTGTACTTGGTAGGTCCTTTGCCTCCTTTCTCACAAAGTAATTGCTGCTTTAATGCCTTTGAAGTTCCAGCTGCTCACAAGGGTCTTTGCTCCTTCAAATACCTTGCATTCTTAGCCCAAAACAAGGTCTGCTACTCAAAGTGTATTGGCCTTATTAGCCTTCTTTCCAAATGTCAGATACTCCTTAGATGACAATCTTTTGATAAACTCTCCTATGCAATTATCCAACATAGAATAGAGAACCCCTATCCGCAACCTTCAAGACTTCTGGCTTCTCGCCCAAGCTGATCTATTCCAATCTAAGGCTACTTTAGGTCTTTGCCGCCTCTCCTCCTTATCTGCACATAGTCTAGAGAATTTTTGGCTCCTTTCTTAGCCACCCTGAGGCCTCGACCTACCAATAACAGAGAGAATAGGGTTTTCGCCCTCTCAAAAACACAGAACAAACTTTTGTTAGGGCTTCGACCCATCCTCCTAGACTGAACAACTTCTTTGATATCCTCGGCCAACACTCTCTTCAACTCGGTTTGCTTAAAACATTGCTAGAAGTAATTCAGTCCTCTTCTAGAGATGTTCCCTTGCACATAAATGCTCCACCTTGGCGCTCCTTCTCGTTTTCTATTCACAAATGGATGATTGCAATTGTGTGTTGAGACCTCATGTAGGTCTCCTTGATTTGTACCTTTCTAATTATTGACTTAGGGGCTCTTGACTTCACTCAAGTTGTCCTCTTTCAATAATTAGAATAAACAATAATTTCCCTTGGGTCTTTAGCCCACAACTTTGGGTCTAAAACCCACC
The DNA here is from genome assembly GCA_031772625.1 of Pinus tabuliformis. Classification (NCBI taxonomy): domain Eukaryota; kingdom Viridiplantae; phylum Streptophyta; class Pinopsida; order Pinales; family Pinaceae; genus Pinus; species Pinus tabuliformis. The sequence goes on from CM062807.1 coordinate 319,486,868, forward strand.
GCTGGGTTACATTGCCCACAAAACCTCATTTTCATGGGTTTTCTCCACACAACCTAGTAACCCAAGGGTTGTGGTAGTACCTCCCAAGCTACAATGTCAGCATTTGGTATTTTTTTCCTAACACATTCTCTTATTTCAATTTTATTGGTTAAACAATAGGTAGTGTATGGATCCTTCACTTTTGAATGCTGCGAGTTCATGTATTCATGGCATCCTTCATTCACTTCATTGGATGTGTTATTCTTACAAAATTAGGCGTCTTTCATGTGCTCTGAGTTGTAAATTTGCACAAGACATTCCACTAACTATATTATCAATGGTAAGACATGTTTCTTTATTGTCTATCATTTTAAGCTTTTAGCCATTTACCAAATGGGTTGTTGTTATATGCTGTCGTTGTTTATCTTATCGCTGACATGGTAAAACTGGTCTATGGGTTTGTCTCTAAGATATGATCCGTCAGTACTTTGTCCACATCTGATCTTTATCCCGCAGTAGGTGGATTCATAAGGAATTGTCCTTCAACATGTGCACAGTTTTCCATGGATTTCATTCACATTGTCCTTTAAAGCTGTCATTGGCTATGTTATAGCTCTGATACCACTTGTTATAGCTCTAACCTAGACATATTATAGATCTGATATGAAAATATAAGACGGTGCAAATAAACCCAGAAATAATATGAAATGATTCTTTATTGATCAAAACCCTTATGGTAGGGCAACACCATACATTCACTCCTTAAGGAAGGAGAACACTCCACAAGCCATATGCATATTCATACAATAATCCTTGACCATATTCCTTGACAATCTCCATGTGGAGTCTCTAGCCTCTATATAGGCCTCATACATACAATACCATGGGTCATTACCATGGTTCCCTCATACCATCAAACTAATACCATGGGCCCATTACCCTATTACTAACTACTTGTGGTCCCTTACATGATATGGGTTAACCACCTTATTTATTACTATGGCCCATCTCATTATTACATTATTATCTTCGGTACCTCCCTTGGTACCCCATATTATCCCCCCTAGGTATATAACATTCCACCCCCCTTAGCATGTTTCGTCCCCGAAACATGGGAGGAACACAAATAATAAGATCTACTCAAAAGAGTAGTCCACTGGTACCATGCATGTGCATCTAGCCATCCAAGAGAAAGGTGAACCCTTGATCTCGCTGGTGCCTCGCTCGCTTGAGATGGAACTTGACCATGGCAGCGCTTCTGTGTTGATGTGTAGTAGGTGGATCTTCGCTCCTCGGTATCCGTCATACGGGAGTTGTTGTCCTTGTGGCTAATTGGTTGCCATCTTGTTGGTTGTTTTCTTGCGGGGTGATGTGGGTGATGATATGTTGAAGTTTTAACCCACGGTGTTTTTTTCTTTAATTCACCCTGCTGTGGTGCCTGTTGTGGTGTCTTCTTTTCCAATATGAATTCAACCACTGAGCCCTCATCTGATGTACCTGTAACCTTTTCTGCTTCAGCCTCTATTTGTGTTTGATTGTCGATCATCAAAGGCTCATCATCTGATATGTCAGTCCCTAGAACATCTTCTGCTTCAGCCTCCATGTACTCTACCTGTTTATTGATGGAAATATCCTGTAATGTAATTTTCTTCTTTTTATGCTAGAGCTTCAGGAATTCCTTCTGCACATTAATATTAATAGTACCCGCAGATTCCATCCAAGGATATCCAAAAACAACATCCATATCATCCATCTTTGAAGTATAAAAATCACCATGCAACACATACTTATCCATAGAAATCTTCAAATCCTTATACACTTGAACACCCTCATCATCCACCTGTGTGTTTTCAATGTGTTTTGCTGGAACTTGCAATTTTTTTGCCAAATTAACATTGATAAAATTATGCTTGCAACTAGGATTTATAGAAACAATGATCTTCTCCTTCTGAATCAATCCATGAACCTGCAATAAGGATATACCAGTATGAAATAGCCCCACATGTTTCTCCTTATCTTGTTTTCTGGCATGAGACCATCTGTCTAAAAGTAATTTTTCAAATTCTTCATCGGGCAGGTTGTAACACTTCGTTTTGTTAAGTAATCCCCACCATGTGGCTGCCTCCTCTCTAAATAGCTCCACTACCCACCATTTCCAATTGTTTTTCCATAATGATTTCTGTTCTTTTATGTATTCTTCAATAGTAGGACCATTATCTTTCCCTGTAAAAAATTCCTTGCTAGAAGCCATGAAGGTTTGGAAAAATTTCACTTGGCGAAAATTTGAAATTGTCACAGTTTAGTCAATATTGCTCAGAATTCGTATTATAACCTGTTTTCGGAAATGGAACAATCATTCTGCATCTGCCCATGTGATAGAAATCTTGATACAGGCACTAGAATTTCAGATCTGCGCTGCAACTCTCCCGCCGTCACCAAAATTTCTGCAAAAAGAGCTGATTTTAAATCAGCGATATCTCCCTCATCCGGACTCCGATTCGACTGATTTTTTTTTTTGAAATTAGGTATTTTTTCACAAAGATTCCAGATCTACCATTAGATTTGGCAGATCTTGCACCAGGACGTCCAAATCTGTGCCGCAAACTCTCTGCCCTGAAAAATTGTCTGCAACCCCACTGATTTTTAGATCAGCGATATCTCCTTCATCCGGACTCCGATTCAACTGATTTTTTTTTTGAAATCGGCTATTTTTTCACAAAGAATCCAGATCTGCAATTAGATTTTGCAGATCTTGCACCAAAACATACAGATCTGATCTGCAAACTCGCCGCCCCCGAAATCCTGCAAAAAAAATTTCTCCACTTTTGCCCAAGAAAGTGCTCTGATACCACTTGTTATAGATCTAACCTAGAAATATTATAGCTCTGATACCAAAAATATTATAGATCTGATATACCTAGAAATAATAAGATAGGAATGGATAGAAATGATTCTTTATACCACTTGTTATAGCTCTGATCCCACTTGTTATAGATCTAACCCAGACATATTATAGATCTGATATGAAAATATAAGACAATGCAAATAAACCCAGAAATAATATGAAATGATTCTTTATTGATCAAAACCCTTATGGTAGGGCAACATCATGCATTCACTCCTTAAGGAAGGAAAACACTCTACAAGCCATATGCCTGTTCATACAATAATCCTTGACCATATTCCTTGACAATCTCCATGTGGATTCTCTAGCCTCTATATAGGCCTCATACATACAATACCATGGGTCATTACCATGGTTCCTTCATACCATCAAACTAATACCATGGGTCCATTACCTTATTACTAATTGCTTGTGGTCCCTTACATGATATGGGTTAACCACCTTATTTATTACTATGGCCCATCCCATTATTACATTATTACCTTCGGTACCTCCCTTGGTACCCCATATTATCCCCCTAGGTATATAACAGGCTATCTTGATGACATTATTAGCATTTGTCTTATTTAAGAGTGGTTGTAAGTGTCGTATCATAAAAGTGAAGACAATTGGTTGTTGAATGTTATAACCAAAGCTGCTTCTGTACTTGTTTTTGGTCCAGTATTGTCATATCTCATCATATCAAGTGAACCTCAAATTTTTTCATATTTTTTCCATTCCCTGATTTCGTATGTAAAGTCTTTATATGCATATTCTGCTCTACTTTTTTATATATCCCCAATTGAATTTCTGTCGTAAGGTACAATGGTTTAACCTTTTGTCTGGATCATTGTTTGCAGTCATCAAGACATTGATGTGTCTCATCCAGATTTTTTCAGCAATGCAAAGATTGCAGGCTACATGCCTCCAAACAAAGAGGTGTGTACATACTATTCTTTATGGACAGTCATATTCTTCATTTTAGTGTTTTGGCATGTGCATTTTTATGATAATAATAATAATAATAATTCAATTTTAATGTCACAGGCTAGCCGGACACCAAATTTGATGTATGATCATCTTAACTTGTGATTTAGTTATAATATTGAGTGTTTTTTTTCTACCTAATCACATTTGTACCCTGGTAAGAAAGCACAAACATTTTTTGGATGGATAGGCAGATTTAACGTGCTAACTATGTGATGCCCAGACATTTCGCAAATTGGAACTTTTTATCCAATCTCAACCGATGTTGCAAATATCATTTCGGGGAATATATCTCCATGGGTCCAAATAGAAGTTTATTAGACATATTAGGGAAGGCAGATTATTGGAAAATATCAGCAAGAATAAACTTGGATGTGAAAAACATGGAAAATATCAGTGAACTTGGCAACCTGAAAAACTTGAGAGAAATTTGGAAATATCAGGAGAAATTGGAGATATTTGCCATGTTTCATAATTATCAACTTTGCATCTTTACCCAACTGATTGGCATAAGTCTTGTACTACTTGATATTTTTATATTCTAAATACCAATCACTTGACCCTGCCTGTTTTTCCTTTCCAACATGTCTATGAGGTAGCACCTACTGGTTTGAATTTTTATGATACCTCGGATCTCGTCCTTGTTGCTGGAAATTCTTCTTTTATCTTAGCTGGATATTTATTTTTGAGGTGTCCCATATAGAATATTATTTGTTTGCTTGATTTTGCAGAGACATGTTACCTTTGTTACAGAGCATCTTTAGGGCCACAAGTGCTTGGATCAATCATGATTCTTAAGAAAGGAATCCCACTTGTGCTAGTTAAGAGGCTCTACCCTATGTTACTGGATCCACAGGGTCCTGATGCTGGATATGTTAATCCACATTTCAAGTATGAATATGGATACAGATCCACCCAGATCCATACCTTCAAACCCAGAAATGGATCCATGCTACTGAAATGGATCCTATGCCAGCTAGCCCTCACATGCCGGATCCCAAGCAAATAGCATTAGAGTTTTTGGTTTATTTCTTATTTTCTAAAGGATATTTGCCACTTGTTTGAAACCCAAAAACCCAAATATTCTATTTAGGTTTTTAGTTTGATTACTTATTAGTAATCTGTAGGTTGTATGGTTGTATATGTAAGTTATTAATTACACATAGGCTGCATAGCATATGATAATGCTAGTAGGAAAGGCGTAACACATCAAAATTTTAATTTTAATTTTTTGATAATGCTAACATGAAAGCTTTGAGACAATACATAGATAATAACATATAATGTGCAAAGGATGGCTATGCCATTAATAATTTAGACCAATCCTGTCCAACCCTAGGTGAAGAGTCCTCTTATAACAATATGTTACATAGACTATATCATGTTCTCAAAGTGTGCAATATTCATTTACCATTGTAATTAGATGGGAATTTTAAATTTGAAGGAAAATTTCAGGGAAGATGAGAGGTTGATCATGATGTAGAGTTGAATATTCAAATGATGAGCATGTAGATCCATTTTTGGACATGTAGTTATACCTACACTACATCGTCATATCAATAGAGTGATCATTGATGAGATGATAAATTTTGTATTGATAATTATCCTTTTTGTATAAAAAACAATGCATCATGATTTCAGTTCTAATGTTGTGGTTCATGAATGGTTTTGATTTTTAATGTTGAATATGTTTTTTTAAATTAAAAATATATAATTGTATTTTTTGTACGTGGCATTTCCCCACTGTATCTGGATACTAGCTTTTCAAAATTTTGGTGGATCCGTATCTGAATTTGCATTCGTATCTGTTTCCGTTTCCTGTTAACTTAGGCTCTACCCCATGAATTGGTACAATTGACAAAATTGATGTCCTCCACTTCTTGTGAGAGCATGGATGGTTTCTGGATGAAATCATACAATGCATGTAGTCCCCTTACGTTAATAAGAAGGGACATATTGGAAGGTCCTAAATTGATTTTTACGACTAAATGAAAATCATTGATATATCTTGCTTGGACATCGAAATGCCATGCATGTTCCTAGTTTTCAAGAGTATGAGCACATCCAAGATACATGCAAAAGTGGAGAGAATAGTGCTCAAAATTATTAAATTGTAGTCCAATATAGCAAGCAATCTTGGTATTGATTGTTGTGCCTCTCTCTCAAATACGTCCTCTTCTACATCTATGTCACATTGTTTGGGTTTGGTGACCATGAAATTTGGATAAAATTTTGGCTATATTTAATGATTAAAAATGGCATTTTAAAAAAAAGGTTCACCTTGAGATTCTATTAATCCCTAAATTTACCCCCTTGCAAATTTAGAAATTAGAGAGTTAATGATTGACACATTTCATTAGGTTGGAGTTTTAGAGGCATATGTAGATGCCGTTTTGTTTGGGTTGGGTTTTGGTTCCTAGGGAGACTAGTTGCAAGATGGATTCAATGATGGTTCAAACATAGTTTTATATTGGAGAGAATTCCGCTTTTTAGCACACCCCCTATATTTTAGGAGATGAGGTTTCAAGGTTTGCATGGTGGTACTGATTATATATTCGAAGTGCTTATGAACTCAGGATTCTAGTGAGACTTCTTTGAGTGACATGCATGGTACATTCTATTTTTAGTTGGCTTTTGTCTGGAGACTTGCATATTAGAGATAATGATATATTTGGAATCCTTGTGAGATTCTATGTTCAATGAACTACTTTCAGGGTGACATGAAAGCACTTTCTATTTTTAGTAGTGCTTGCATGCCAATTCAGATTGCGGATTTAGATTCCTTGCGGAAAGACGAATCTAATGAGTTTGGTTTCATGCGCATACGAGATATGTCTATTTTTAGTAGTGGTCGCATGTCAGATTTTTGGTATGTATTCAGACTCCCCATTGAAAATTGAGTTTGATGAGAGTTTTTTCATCAAATTCTGAGACATTTCTATTTTTAGTAGTGTTTACATGGAGGTGCTGACAGCATATCTGTACTCCCCATGGAAATTTGAGTCTAATGAGTATAATATTTTGGATATATGGACAATATTCCATTTTTAGCAATTCCTATTTTTAGGAACACTATATATGGCGGGGAACCCCTATTTATTCTTGACCTTTTCTCTATTTTTCTATTTTTTACACGGGGCTACTATTTTTGGCATGTCTGTTTATAGTAGGGTGACATGTGGTGGTATGAGAGGTTGACAAGTGGAACTTATGGAATGGACAAGTGATGATGATTTGGAACTATAGATGAATCATCTGTGATGTGGAGAAACACATAGTTCATCTCCTCTCTCCTAATGTGCATTTCTTTTTCTCCTATCGTAAAATTATCCAAGAATATTTATTTATGGAGTCAAAAATCCCAAAATTATCCAAGGAAAATTTTATCCCAGGTTGACTTTGGTGAAATTATTTCAACATTATTTTTATTCCAAGTCAAATTACCCGAGGATATTTCTATCAAGTTAAATTTATTCAAAATACTCAAGGATGTATAAAGGTCGAATTTGCTAAATTTATGATCAGGGGTATTTTTATCTCAGGACAACTCATAACTAATTATTTAAACTCAAGCATGAGCCAAGTCACTCCGTTGTTTCTCTTCAATTCACTTCAGTTGGAAGGTGAGTTGACTATCCCTTACTAACCAGTTTGCATTGGTTTTTCTTTTTGAGGAATTCAATCTCCTATTTTTCCTAGTGCACATTGGAGGAATTATAGGAGGAGGATTATAAATATAGGCATAAGCTATGGGTTAAATAGAAAAGTCTTCAGCAGCAACATTACTCTCTTTCTCTCTTGTCTGCATGTTCTTTCTCTCATCTCTCTTCTAGCTTCTATTATTTTTGTGTTTGAAATTCATTGTTATTGGTTTTGTAATAGTCATCTTGGTGCTGCCAACCTCTTGGCCTTTGCAAAATAATGTTCGGTTGAGATTTATTCTCTCTCTCTCTATGTTATTTGATGTCTTAATGCATATGTTATGCAATAGAGTAAAAGTTTCTAAGCCTTTTTTATTGGTTAAATCTGCCATTTAAATGGCTTTCTATCTATTGACTCTTCCATTTAAAGCTGATATTAGAGATTATTCCACTTTTTAAAATGCAAAAGAATTTATAAACTTGTTGGCCAAACAGTGATTGCATTGTTATTTTTTCTATGTTATTTTGCAGACTTTTTGGTGAAAATAGTACATGTTAAACTAGAGACACCCCCATGTGGTTGGCAAGCATCAGCTTGAATAGAGAGGGAGATTTGCAAGTGACACAAAGGACAGATTTTTTTACATGTTTCACAAATTTCCACTATAAATATTTGAAAGATATTCTTATTTACAAACAGTGTAGCAATTTGTGCTAACAAATTGGTGCCATTGCCAGTATGGGGGAGATGTTGTCATGAAACATTACGCCACAACAAAAAAATAAATAACTACGTATTTACATATCTACATGACAAAGCATAAATAATTACGTATGTACATAACAACATCTAAAAAACCAAACTAGCATAGATACATATTAAACCTAGATCTATCAAGTACCAAGAGGGATCAAATTTCTTTGGTTGTAATTTTTTTTATCAATATGAAGGAATTAATACAACATAAAGTGAAATAATAAAAAATTACATATTAAGAAATTTGATCCCTCTTTGTGCTTGATAGATCTGGGTTTGAGATGGAGCTACACTAGTGTTAATTCAAGCTCTTCTCCCTTGGTTGCTATTTGGTGCTTCAAGATTGATTGTGAACTGTCGAGTTTTCTACAAAGCTAGTAAATTGATCCATTGAAGGGTGAAGTCTACCACTTGGAAGGAAATTGTTGTGAAGTAGCTCCTCCCCTGTCTTCTTTTGGTGGTTTGATAAATGCTTATTCATTATTTGTTTTGTTTATCCTCTAGGAACCCTAGCAAAAGTATTGATTTCAATTAGTAAGCTATAGTTGATATTGCTAGTGAAGGTGCTCCTTATAGGACCCCTTCTTTTTAGGATCTTGATCTTCTTTTTCATCTAAATTAGGTGGGAGACTATTGTGTCATTGGCTCTAGTCCCCTTATCACAATCTTTAAAGAAAATAGGCCATTTAGAAGAAGTGTTTCTTTTCAACCCCCTTTCCAATAAGGCACTTGTTTTCTCGCATCAACCTCCAAAATTATAAAAGACCTAAATTATTATATTTTTTCGTTTATAAGATATCTAAAAGAAAAGATTGAAAATGCTTAGCCTAGATTTCCTCTTCTTAGTCTAGTGTTTAATTTATTGTATATTTCATTTGTTAGACTAGTATTGATTAGGTTTTGAGCTTAAATCGATTATCTTAAACCCTCATTGATAACCTAAAATGTCTCGCTTTAAAGAGATTATCTATCTTTCTTGGGTTGATTTTGCTCTAACCACAAATCTAAAATTTGTATCATTAAACATATAAAACAAATTTGGTGATCTAAGGCAAGCCGAGTTACACCTTGGACTTGCCTTTGCTTAAGCATATATTGAATTGCTCACATCACACTATCTAGGGTCAATTTGTGTTATAAAATTGCATTTCTTGTGATTACATTTAACTTGAAGTTGTTTTTATTGCAAGTTACATTCATTAGGTTGTTGTTAGTTTACTTCTCCAAGGTTTATCATTAACATGGGGTGGTAATTAACATATTTCAGACCTGAAATTTCTCTATTGCATAAATTGCTAATTTCCAGTGTTCTATGTTTAACACAATCACCGATTCCAATTCTCTTCAATTAGCAATCAATTTATCCAATATAATTCAATTTTCTAGTAACAATAAGCAATTGTAGATAGAACAGTAAAATCCAATGCACAATAGAAGACAACCAAGAGCAAGAGAGAGACACAGTGTTTGGTCAAAGACTAGGCAAAAAACCCCACAAGGGGGAAAGCCCTTTCAAAATTCTTCTTCTATTGTATTGTCATCAAATGTTCAATAGAGATACAATGTTCCAATTTATCAACAAAGAGTCAAAGTCAAATGTTTGACTATCCAAAAGCAACTAAGCAATATCGAATCAAGATGAGCCCAAAAGTCAAATCTGATCCAAAGTCAAAGTTTGCAATTGTGGTTAAAGTCAACAATGGTTGTAGCAACCCTAGCCAGTCAACGTTCAATGGTCAAAACTCCTCCCAATCAGCGTGGTCAATAGTGAAAAGATGCAACCTTGAATGGTGGCCAAAGTTTAGTCAAAACAATCCCAAAAATGTCCCTCGAAATCTAGTTAAATTCAAACTTTGACTTGCGAAAACCCTAAGTGTAGACCTGCGGTCAACATGGGTCAAAGTGCCAAGAAAAAATTGTCAAAGGAGCAATCAACTCAACCTCCAAGAACAAATCCAAAATCGGTCAAACCAAGTCAAAATATGTCAAGTGAACGCTGGTCAAACTATCCCAACCAGAAAGTCAATGTAGAAAAAAAAATGCCTCCTTCCCTTCACACATGTGAGTTCAGACCTCCTTGTGTTAGACCTGTACAAACCAAACAATCAAAAGAGAGATGTGTTGTGTTGATGATGATGCTCCAAAGTGATGTGATAATAGGTCTATTTATATGTGTTTGAAGGGGTCAAATTTGCTTGCCCATGCTGACTTGTACTTTTGTGCACACGTGCGTTTCTCCTTAAAAATAATATTTTTCTTTGACCAAATTAAATTCTTCGAAGGGCTAGTAGGGGTTTTTATTGACGAGGAAGGCTGTCCAATGGAGTGAATTTGTCCATGAGTTTCCAAATTAACACTTCCTCTCTGCTAGGGAGAAATTTCTGTTTGCATTGTGAATCTCATCTCAAAAATCTCATCATCGTTATCAATGAATCAAGTCATATCTCGTCTATGCTCATCTCTGTTGAACACTCAAATCTAAAGAAGAAAAATCATCATAAGGGAGCTTCAACTACCACCCTATATGTAAGGACAATAGGTGAAATCCACTTACCACATGGGTAAGGATCACACTCTATCTTATTGTTTGCTGATCCTTCCCACTTGGACCATCAAGAGTCAAGTGGTAAAACACTTGCATCGTTTCCAACTTGGGGAGATACATACTTACCATAAATTGTAGGGATCACACACACACCCAAGTCTCCTCACCCATTGGCCGAATGGGGAGGGACATTCCCAACAGGCCCAACTTGTGGGTAGGATTCCAACTAGGGTATACTCTACCAAGTCCTAGACTTGATGGTAGGGGGAGATACCCACTTGTCATAAATGACAAGGATCACAAACACGCCCTACAATGACAATAGGCGAGATCTACTTATCAAAAGGATAAGGCTCACACCCTATCCTATTGTCTAGAGTTCCCTCAAACCCAAGAGCTCTTTGGTTCAATTCCCCACCCTGTGAGCCCAAACAGGGGGAAAGAGCATAGCTTAATGTCCTTGATTAGGTCGGATCCTTAGTCGGGAGGGTCACATCCATTAGTCCAAGATGCTTTCTGAAGACCAAGAACTTCCCTTTCGGCAAAGCCTTGGTGAGTATGTCTTGCTATCTGCTCGTCAATGGAAATATGATGGAGACTTACGACTTGTCTCTGCACCATGTCCCGAATGTAGTGATATCTAATCTCAATATGCTTGGACTTGTCATGAAACACGGGATTCTTTGCTAGATAGATCCCACTCTTCTTGTCGCAATATATAACTGTCATATCTAGTACCTGCTCAAACTGCTCTCCAAAGAGCTTCCTCAACCATACAACCTCGCAACTCGCCATGGTAGCAACAATATGCTCAGCCTCGACAGTACTAAGGGTAACGGATTTCCATTTCCTGCTCATCCAAGATATCATGGCAGATCCAAGGCTAAAACAACATCCTGATGTGCTCTTTCTGTTAATAACATTTCCGGCCTGGTCAACATCAGTGTATCGATGAAGTCTGACATCTTTGGTAGTGTACCTCAGACTAAGATTAATCGTCCCATGTAAATATCTCAACACATGCTTAACAACAACGCAATGTGCATGTAGAGGCTCAGTCATAAATTGACTCAAAGAGCGAAACATATGTCCAGTCGAGTGTTTACCAGAAACGTCAATGTCTCAATCAATTCTCGATACTCAGAAGGATTTCCCAAGTCAGGTCCTGCAACATCTCCACATAGCTTCTTGAAGTTCATTTCCATTGGTGTGGCCATGGAATTGCATTCTACCATTCCAAATCTTTCCAACAACTTCACAACATATTTTCCTTGTGAAAGGAAAATCTCATTGGGCCTTTGCCACACCTCTAAGTCTAGGAAATAGTGCATCAATTCGAGATCTTTCATTTCAAATTCAAAGGCCAACTCCCTCTCACACTCGAGCATCATAGGCTCACTACCTATCAAGAATAAGTGATCAACATACAAAACCAAAATAAGGGGCATACCTTGGACCTGTTTGAAGTAGATGTTCAGGTCAACATTGCTTCTTGTGAATCTGAACTTCATCAGGTAGCTATCAATACAAGCATACCAAGCTCTAAGGGTTTGGTTCAATCAATAGAGTGCATTCTTAAGTCTGCAAATGTAGGACTTCCTGTCATGTACTTCACAACCATGTGGTTGCTCAACATATACTTCTTCCTGTGATATGCCATGAAGAAATGCAGTCTTCACATCCATCTGGTGAAGAGCCCATCCTTGACTAGCAACAAGGGCAACAAGCGATCGAATAGTAGTATAGTGGGCAACATGTGCAAATATATCATCATTGTCCTCTCCCTATTTCTAGGAGAAGCCTCTAGCCACAAACCTCGTCTTATATTTGTCAATACTTCCATCAACTCCATGATTAATCTTGTACAACCATTTAGAAGTCACAACAGAGTTCCCTTTGGGTCTCGGAATAACTTCCCTCACATCATTCTTCATAATAGATTCATATTCTTTGGCCATGTCATCATTCCAAACCTGCTCTTTCACTGTTTCTTTAAAGGAGGGAGGCTCAACCTAAATGATGGTGCTCATAGCTACAACATATCCTTGGTATCGGTAAGGCTTCTTACTTTCCCTGAAGGTTCCTCTAGCAACAACATGTCTTTCAACATCCTGTAAGGTATCACGAAGCCATAAAGGTCTCTTCCTAGTAGGAGGATTACTTGGAGGCGGATCTGAGGGGTCCATGGGTTCCATAGGATCATCAACAATATCTTTCTTGGATTTAGGCACAGAAGGACCTTCTAGTAGGTCCATGTCATCATCCTTCTTTTCAATAGGAGGAGGTAGGGGAATGTCCCTTCCTTTTCAAAGGGGAACATCTTCATCGAAAGTCACATCCCTGCTAAACTCGATATTCCTTTGACTAGACACAAAGATTCTAAAAGCTTTAGAATTATCACAATAGTTAACAAACATACCTTTCTTTCTAGTGGCTTGCAGCCTTTTTCTCTTGTCCTTTGGCACGTGAAAGTACACAGGGCAGCCAAAGATTCTCAAATGACCAACATTGGGCTTGATACTTGTGAATGTGAAAATTCCTTAATCTAACGCATCAGAAACCCCTATTGCAATTTCTGGTTTACTATCTCCTACTTGTTCTTTACATTAACAAGTTATTTAATTGCATAAATATTGAAGTAAACACAAATGCAACCTTCACAGATATACAGATCATGCACTGAAGCAAACAGAAACAATAACACAAGGGACATTGTCATTTTTGGACAATCGTCCCTGGAAAAACCCAATGCGAGAAAAACAGTGCAGCATATAGAGCGTTTGTATTATTAAGCATATTCGTGAATACAACTAGGGTGCCAGAAATGGCTCACCCTTCAGAGAATATTCTTGGTAGTAGTACCTCTCTCCGGAGGCAAATTTCTGGCAAATCAGCAACCAGATGATCAACCCCACAATGAATTTGGTTGTTCCTTGTGATGGATAGCAAAAGCTGCTCCAAGCACTGCTCTGGAATTGCGTCACACTATCTAGAATTGCATCACCCTCTCCTGGCTTAGGATTTGTTGATCAGCTCCAGTTTTCCCCATAGAATCTCCCAACGTTGCCTCTGAAGCCCTCAACGTCCTCTGCATCAGTGTCTACGACCCTCTATGTCCTCTGAGTTGGCTCCTTTGGCCTCTACGTCAGCCCTTCTAGGGTCTGCGCTGTCTCTCTCAACACTTCACTGCCTCTCTGATATGTATTCTTCAGACTTGGATCGAAATCCCTTGTTGAACTGCCCCTCACTGCAACTGATCACTAACTTGATTTCCTCAGCAAACCCAGCCCCAAAAAGTCAAATTCTTGATCTCACTTGGTGTGTCTCCAACTGACCCTCAAGCCTCCTCTTATACTTCTCCTGTTGACGATAAAACGACCGAGATTAAGTCCCTAATCAACGACTAAGATTAGAACTGGCTTGATCCTCGTCACTTAGAACTTTATCACCCATTTTATATTAATACACATTAATATTTTTATTTTCCTAAGTTTAGACTTAGGGACCCATTAAAAATATTAATTATTTTAAGATCTCTTCATCCGGGTGGAATTTCTCCAAACGATTTCTGGGTCTTGAAGATATCATGTGCCTTAGCCTCTCCACCAAATTTCATGGCTAGATCACATTCGATGCTACCCAAAATCAACAATGAATACTTCTTTGGGAGTCTTGTCACCTAGGGCTTGATGATGAGTTTTGAATATAGACCGTTCTATTAGTGGCTTATGCCGAAAGGAACTTCGACAACTTTTTATCATGCAACATGGCTTGGGAAACTTTCATGATGATCCTACTCTTTCTTTCAACCACACCATTGTGCTTGGGATTATAAGGTAAAGTGGTATCCTTCTTGATTCTAGCCTTCTTGCAAAAGTCAACAAACATATTAGAAGTGTATTCTCCACCATTATCAAACCTGAAAAACTTTGATTCTTTTCCTTGTTTGATTTTCTATGAGTGCCTTGAAATCCTTGAACATATTAAATGCTTCGCCGTTGGGCTTCAAGTAGAATATACATGTCTTTTGGGAGAAGTCACCCACAAAGATTATATAATGTAGATAGCCACCCAAAGATTTACCAGCATGGGTCCACATAGATCATAATGCATGAGTTGTAGAATATCACTGGTCTTGATTTTGCTAGAAGGGAATGGTCCCCTTGACCTTCTTTCTACTAGCACATCCTGGTCATAGTCCATCATGATTAGTTGAGCCTCAGGCATTCCAGATACCATCCTTCTTACTTTGGGCAGGGCTTCATAGTGAAGATGGGGAAACCTTCCGTGCCATAGCTCGCTTTGATGATTGCTATCG
Source organism: Pinus tabuliformis (assembly GCA_031772625.1). Lineage (NCBI taxonomy): Eukaryota > Viridiplantae > Streptophyta > Pinopsida > Pinales > Pinaceae > Pinus > Pinus tabuliformis. The sequence goes on from CM062807.1 coordinate 319,501,979, forward strand.
TGTACCATTGCACAAATCAGTCTTCCATTGACTCTATAGAGTTCTTCAATTCTTGATCCCAAGGTGAATGCATCCCTCATGCGAGATTCCAAAGGCTAGGTGAGGACCTTTCCTCTTATGAAAGCAACTCTCATTCCTTTGTATTCCAAGGCAGATATAGATACAAGGTTCTTCTTCAATCCTGGTACATACGTAACATCATGAAGATGTATGATTTCCCCATAATTCGAATAAAATGTAATAGAACCAAAACTCTTTGCCAGATAAGTAGAATTATCTCCAAGAATGATTTTCAAATTAGTCTCCCTCTCAACTGGGTTTGAGATGACTTCATGATACCTAGATAAATGTCTAGAGACCCCACTATATACCACCAACTATCAAACGAATCCGGAGGAGAGGAACTGGATGCTAATTTGACAACTCAGGGACAAATTCCCTCCTTTGGACAACCTTCCTCATCAAGAAAGACCCCTCCTAGCCCTTGGAAAAAAATTAATTTAGTTCAGGAAAAAAATGTATTTTTAATGTGAAAACCCACATGTACACAGAAGTACAGGTCGACTTTAAAGAAATATTGGGCACCCCTTTGAAGCATATAACTACAAGACAATTCAACCTCATTTGGATACATCACCCACACATTCATTCTTCTTCTCTTGGAGGTTCGAACTTTCTCTTCTTTGGATTGGTTCGTATAGGTCTGAAATTGGAGGGTCCGAACTCACATGTGTGAGGAGAAGAAATTAAGTTGGAGCTACAAAGTTGGATTGAGGAAAATTTGGCTACAACTGCTATGGTGATAAGGTGCTTCCTGCAGCTGGAGGTCTACAACTGCGTATTCCGTCTCTAGGTCCTTGCGGTTGTGACCTAAGATATTGTTGACCATTGACTGCAAACTTTGACTAGTCTTGGAGACTTTGACTTTGATCAGATTTGTCTATTGGGTTCATCTCTTGGATTGGTTTTATTGGATAGTCAAAGGATTGACTTTGACTCTTGATTGATGAATTGGAACATTGTACTCTCTTTATTTAACATTTTATGACAATCTAATAAAAAGAAGAATTTGAAAGGGTTTTCCCCCTTGTGGGTTTTTTTCCTGGTCTTTGACCAATCTTGGTGTCTCTTGTTATTACTCTTGATTGTATTCTACTGTACATTGCATTTATTGTTCTATCTACAATTGCTATTTATTACTGGAAGATTGATTTGATTGCTAATTAAAGTTAAGAATTGGGCTAAAAGTGATTGTAACAACATAGAACAATGGAAAATTAACATGGTATCAGAGCCAAGGTGAAGACAAGCCCAAGGAGACAAGAGACAAGAGAAATTATTCTTGAAAGAAGTTGAAGGAGCCTATTTGATTTGGTCAAGATGTCTACCTCTTACTTCAAGGATTCTGAGAAGCTGGGTGACTCATCAAACCTGCAGTTGTGAAAATTTCAAAATTGAAATCCTATTGTAGCAACTGGAAATTCTTCTTCTAATTGTTAATTAATTTTAACAATTTATTTGCTACGAAAAATACTAAATAAATCACATTGCAACCTTCACAAATAAAATACTACGAAATAATAGTGCTAGAAATTGAGAAGCACTAGCACACACACACATCAAATTGACAATCGTTATTTTTGGACAAATGTCCCCGGAAAAACCCAACATGGGAAAACTAGTGCAACAACTAAAGGGTTTTATTATTATGCAGCAATGAAATTCTGAGTACAATCTATGGATGCCCAACTGGCAATCTAATCAACAAGTATCTGACATAAATAATTAGAGAGAAAATTTTCTCATCCCCAAGCAATCCCGACATTGGCTCCTTTCGAAAAACTAGTCGTCCCAACCCCAACATAGGCCCTCTCCATTGCCTCTCACACGTGTGGCTCGAATATGCCTCTAAGCAAGCCGTCTAGCCTGTCTCTGCTGCTGGATGTGACTCTCCGACCCTCTAGAAAACTTTCCCAGCCTCTACAAGTTGAATTGACTTCCACCCCAGCTAAATTGAACTACTTTGCTTAAGCTATTACACAATCCCTGCGCTGCTTCTGCGTGGATCACTTCTGTCACTTGTTGCTGCCTCTCCAGATCTGGAAAACTTCCTTCGGATCACTGTTTCTGCATCTTTGCTGAAGCTCAAACTTTTCGGCCACTGACTGCTGCTACTTTGGAAAATCGAATTCTCGAAGTGACTTTGGTGTGTTCTCTATCACCACATCGATCCCTTCTTATATCTTCCTATTGGGACTTCAACGACCAAGATTAAATCTTAATCGATGGCTCAGATCATCTTTGGATCGATCTGTGTGAGTTTCTGGAGAATTCTCGCCTTGACTTAATTAATTTTGATTAATTAACCAGTTTTCTTAAGTTTAGACTTAGGAAACATTAAAAATTGGTTAATAATCTAATTAAGTCATCTCTAGGTGGAATTTCCAAAAACGATTTTTGGGTTGTGAAGATCTCATGTATTCTAGCCTCGCTGCCAAATTTTGTGGCTAGAACACATCCAATGCTATAGAAACTAACACTCCCTCTTAGCGAGGATTGTGTTCTCTCTAGTGTTGCACATCTTGCTCCAACACCCTGTCTTTGTATCACCTCCTGTTAAGCTGTTGTTGCCCACCAACTATTGCGCAACTCTGATGCTGCATCTATGTTGCTGTTGACATTGCTATACTGTTGCGAACTCTACATCTACACTGCAACTCCCTCTCATATGTTGCTGCTGCAACTGCAACTAAGAAGCATCTGAAATACTGAATCAACTGTGTTTAGTATCATGCATTTGTCTCCTGAGTCTTTGATTGCTACTAGGATCTGCACTGTCACTGAAGACTTTGCATTGCTGCCAACTTTGCACTGAACCACTTGCACTGTTGTTAACACTGCACTGCGGTCTTTAGCATCTGATTGCTACTAGTCTGCAACTCACTCTGGTATTGACTTCATCAACTGCCACTGATCCATCCTGCTGCTGAATATGTGGGCCCACATAGCCAGGTAACGATCCATGAGGTGAACTCCTCAAGGATCCTGCCCAATCTCTGTAGCTCTCTAGGGCTACAACACCAAATCACCCCACCTTACTCCTGGAGATATGGCTGTAAACATGGCAAACTCTGATCTACTCGTACTGCTGCTGCTGCTGCTGCTTTGTTGATGCTTCCGCACTGCTGCTGCAACTACTGCTATAATGAGTATGATGTTCCCAGATCCTGAACCGCTAACTTCCATAGGGTTGCTCCCTCTGAAGCTACACTCCCTTTGAGTCTCGATTTCCTATGGGAAATCTCTCTTCTCACTCCTAGCTACTCGCACTGTCCTCTTGCACTGGAAATTGGACTGCATAGCTCTGCGTTGGGAATCTTTTGGCTAGAATTGGACTGCATAGCTCTGCAACCGTCTCTCGGGTACTTATTGCAGCTAGATTTGCAATTGTCTAATGACAGATTGCGTCTGCTGACACTAAACTTGCTACTATGATACTGTGGGCTCCTGTAGCAAAGGTGATGGCCCCGTCGCAACAATTTGGAACTGATTTGATTGATCTCCTTGTTGCAAGTGCACTAGACCCTACCCATCTAGCACACTAGAGTCTCATAATCCTCCTAGATCTGGTACCCCACTATCTCCTTTCGAGCCTTGTCCCTGGCTGGAACCCTTCTTTACTTTGCAACTTGCACTAGATAACTCATACTTCCTCTGGCACCTGACTCTGGCAACTGGTAGTCGATCTGCTACCCAGATCTTCCTTCTGGATAACTCACACAACCTCCTCTGGCAATCTCATACGACCATCTCTGCAAGGCTGCAAAATTTGCGAAACTAAAATAATTTGGAGACTGCTGCTAGAAATCTTCCGCTTCCTCTGCTCGACTGCTACTTTGCTACTCGCACTCCCTACTGGAATATGCAGATCTGCTAGCTGCCACTGCCAATCTGTGACTGTGAAAATTAGATTTCATAGCTAGGAACCCTATGAGAGAAATCTCCCTGTGTGTGTGCAATTTCTCTTCCACCTGATGTTGATTCTACTGCTGCAAAACCCTCTGTGTCCAACTAAGGAATTTGCTCAGCGAAAATCTGAGCTGCTACTACTCCCTCTAACTGCTAGAATCACTATCCTGGGCAACTCGACTTTTCAGTGCACCTGCAACTGAAAATCAAATTTATGCCCCACCAATTCGGCCTGCGTGTCGATGAACTATGCAGCCTCTAGGAATTTCAGCGTTTTGCTCCCTTGGAGCAACAAAATTCTCTCTACCACTTTTGAGCTTCTCGGTTGATCACTAGCACACACATAAAAATGATACCGTTATTTTTGGACAAATGTCCTTGGAAAAACCCAACTTGGGAAAGCCGATGTAGTAGTTGAGGGTTTTTATTATTATGCAACTGTGAAATTCTAAGTACAATCAATGGATGCCCAACTGGAAATCCAATCAGCAAGTATCTGACATAAATATTTAGAGAGAAAATTTTCTCACCCCACAAGCAATCTCGACACTGGCTCCTTCTGAAAATCTGGCCGTCCAAACCCCAACGTAGGCCCTATGCGCTGCCTCTCACACATGTGGCTACAATCTGGCTTTGAGCACGTCGTCTGGCTTGTCTCTGCTGCTCGAAGTGACTCTTTGGCCCTTTGGAAAGCTTTCCTGGCTTCAGGAAGATGAATCGACTTCCACCTGAGCTAAATCGAACTGCTCTGCTTTAGCACTTGCGTAGTCCTTGTACTGCTTCTGTGTGGATCACTTATGTCACTTGCTGCTTCCTCTCCGGATCTGGAAAACTTCCTTCAGATCACTGTCCCTGTCCCTCACTGTCTCTGCTTCCTCATTGAAGCTCGAACTCTTCGGCAACTGACCGCTGCTACTTTGGAAAATCGAATTCTCCAAGTGACTTTGGTGTGTTCTCCATCACCACATCGATCCCTTCTTATATATTCCTGTTGGGATTCCAACGACCAAGATTAAATCTTAATCGATGGCTCAGATCATCTCTGGATTGATCTCTGTGAGTTTCTTCAGAATTATAACTTTGACTTAATTTATTCTGATTAATTAACCAATTTTCCTAAGTTTAGACTTAGGAAACATTAAAAAATTGGTTAATAATTTAATTAAGTAATCTCTAGGTGGAATTTCCATAAACGATTTTTGGGTTTTGGAGATCTCGTGTATTCTAGACTCTCCACCAAATTTCGTGGCTAGAACACATCCGATGCTACAAAAACTAACAACAACTTGGAAGATTAAGTTGGAAGTGATATTTGATGAAAATGATGTTTTGGAATATGTGGAAGGAATACTGTACCTTTGGAAAATGCTACTGCTGCTACCAAATCCAAGTACAAGAAAGGTGAGCTCAAGTCAAGAAAATTCTTGTTGATGGTTTGCAAGATCATTTACTTGTTTATGCTGGTAGCTTGAAGAAGTCTAAGGATATTTATGGCAAGTTGGTTGGGATGTATGAGCTAAATAACTTGCACCACATCCTCTCTTTGAAAAATCAACTCAAAGAGATGAAGATGAACAAGGGAGAATCCATGCAATCCTATATCATGAGAGTATCCCGCATAAGGGATCAATTGCAATCTGCTAGTGAACAAATATCTGACAGAGAGCTAGTGGTGGCGACTCTTCAAGGTCTTCCTTCTATTTGGGAAACCTTCATTACTACTCTAAGCAACAATAATGTTCTTCCGACATTTGATGAGCTCGTTGGTAAATGCACTCGAGAAGAGACTAGGATGATTGCCAAAGGAAGGATTCAAAAGCATGAAGAAGGAGAACCCTCTGCATTTGTCACTCAAGACAAGAAGAGAAAAGGAAGAGGAAAATCATCTGGTTCAAGAAGGCCTCTCCCTGAATCAAAGGACTCCAAGAGAAGAGAAATTATAATTGAATGCTTTAACTGCCGTAAGCATGTTGAATTTTCTAGTTCTATCCGTTAGAAAATTAATCCGTATTCTGCTAGTTTATTTCTTCTACTTGTTAAAATTCGAACAAGTTATTTAATACATTTAAATACCGAAACAACCACAATACAATCACAACATCTACAGATCATCAACTGAAAGAAAACAAGGACACGCGTGGCACCGTTATTTTTGGACAAATGTCTCCGGAAAAACCCAATGCGGGAAAACTGATACAGCTATTCAGAGGGTTATATTATTATGCAGTCTATCTGAGTATAACTGGGTGCCTAACCGACTCACACGACAGAGAAAAATACACGACAACAATACCTCTATATTCGGAAATAGGTATTCAAAAACCTATCCCACGAAACCCTGTAGACACAATTGAAGCTCAACGCTGGCCCTTTTGGCCTCTGCGTCAGCCTCCTGCTAACTTGTGGCAGCCCCAGGACCCTCTACGTCAGCCCTTTGAGGCACTGCGCAGCCTTTGGGACACTCTGCGTCACTCCCTCTGCCCTCAACGTGGATGACGCAGTCCCTCTGGGCTCTGCGCTACCTCTGCTGGGCTTTGCGTAGCCTAGATTGGCTGCTGCTCTCGCTCTCTCTACTCTTGCACTGGTTTCCCAGTATTGTCTCTGCCTCCCTGCCTCGTACTCACTGCCCCTCACTGTTGATCACTGATTCAACTTTGCTTAGCAACCCCGCTCTAGCAAAATGAATGAATGATCACTCTGGTGTATTCTCCGACTGACCCTCAAGCCTCTTCTTATACTTTTCTCGTTCGTCCTTCAAAGATTGAGATTAAATCTCTAATCAACGACTAAGATTAGATTTGGCTTGATCCATGACTTTTGGAACCTTCTAACCCAGTTTTATATTAATACCCATTAATATTTTATTTTTCCTAAGTTTAGATTTAGGAACTCCATTAAAAATTATAATTATTTCAATATCTCCCAAACCGGGTACAATCTATCCAAACCATTTATGGGTCTTGGAGATGTCATGTGCTTTAGCCTCTCCACCAATTTTCATGGCTAGAGCACATTCGATGCTACCCCAAATGAACACTCCCTCTTAGTGAGGACTGTGCTCTAGTAATACTCCACACTGAGCATCACCCTGATTATCTGGCACGGTACCTATGTTGATGCTAGGCCTCCCCGCCCAAAATCCTCTGCACTGCTGCATCCTGTACCACTGCCCATGGCTCTGCTATTTCCACTGCTGCATCTATACGATAGCTCCCTCTACATCCATGCTGCTGCTGGTCCTTTCTCCCAACACTACATCTGCACTACATCCCCCTCTCATCATGCTGCATCGTGCTACTGCACTGCAACACAGTCACTGAGAATTAAGTAACTGATACACCCAACTTCTGACATCCTTGTCAGGCTAGAAACATTCTCGATGCTGAAGCTCTCTCTGTCACTAACAAGTGTTCCATCTATTGGCCTTTGCGCTGTTGCAACAACTCCCTGCATCTCGCACCGTTGCGCACCTCTTTGTGCCATTCTACACTGGTACAACGCTCTCGTGCCTCTCGCATTATTGCAGCCTGCTAGCCTCGCGCTTCATGGGACTCCTGCACTGTAGCACTCTTTGCTGCTTCATCCACATCCATCTCTACCTACATCTGCCAGTCGTGCTACTCCTCTTCGGTGCTCCCGTAGCAAGGTATAATCCAAGAGGTTGGGTAGCTCAATGATCCTGTCCCTCTTCGCCTGTAGTCCTCCTGACTACAACTCAATGTCTCCCCACTTCTTCTCAAGTGGCACATGAGCACTCATGGCACATTCGTCATCCTCCTCGACTTCTTTCTCCGCCCTCGCTAGCGCTGCTTTCGGGTCAAAATTCTCTCCCTTACTCTTCTTCCTCGAACACTGGTTCGCATAGTGATCCAGTTCCCCACAATGGAAGCACTTGACCTTGGAGAGGTCCTTCTTCTTCCTCTTCTCCTGCTTTCCCGCAGATGCTAGAGCCGCATCCTCTTCCTCTTCCTTCTTGATCCTGACCCCTTTGTCGCTACTCCCCACCTTGGTGTTAAAATTGGCAACTAGGGCCAAACTCCATGTGGGTCATCTTATTTATGGCAGCTGATATTTTTCTTGGATACCTCTCATCGAGAGGTGTAGGATTGATCTAAAGATCATCTGATTCCGATAAGTATTCATGAAGATATGAATTTATTTGTGTTATGGGACAATTCGTCAAGGTCGGCTAGCAACCAAATAACCCCCATGTGTGCTCAACTTTTTAGTATAAAAGGAGGTGACTTGATAGTCATTTGAACACACACTTCACTCTTGATTTCTCTCCACTTGTTTTGGGTTTTAGTGGAAGAGAAATCTAAGAGGAGGAAGCCCTAGACACAGGAGGGAAGGAGCCTAAGCATGAATTCAAAACACAGTCCTAGATGATGCCCTAGCAGCTCTATGATGACCTAAATCAAGGAAGACACATTCAACCCTTATCCTATACGCAATCAAGGGAGACGCAATCAACCCTTATCCTATACGCTATCAAGGAAGATGTTGTCATATTGTGAAGAAGATAGCCCTAATCCATTTGTGCAACATAAACACAAGAAGATAGCTCGTTGGAGAAGAGGACATTCTCTGTTTTAGCCGCAACAAAGAGGGACAAAACAACGTGGGTTTTGGAGGCTGTTTTAGGGTCATTTTGTGAAGGTTGAGTTGTTGTTAGGAGGGTTGAGGTACCTTCCTAGAGGGCCAAGGTAGAGGAGGTTAGTTTCAAGCTATTTTGGGTTTGATGTGTGGGCTAGAAACTCTCTTTGAAGGGGTCGTAAGCTACAACAAGGTTGTGTGGTAGGCCGTAGGCCATACCACCACAACAAGGGATAGCGTGGTCTTTTTTGGCGTTATGTTGTGCCCTAATCTTCAGCGTGGAGGCAAAGGGTTCACACTAGGGTAGGCCACAGAGATTAAGGGTTGTTTGGGTCACTATTTGAGGGTTGTTGCAGTAGTCTGAGGTGCCCTAACCAATCACTATCACAATAGCAACAAAGCAGACTTGGAGTAGCAGTTTGTGTGGTGTGTTGGGTCAATGTTGTGACCAGATTTGGATTAGTTTGTTGAGCAACCTGTGGGAGCCAAGTTGGAGGCCTGATTGGGTGATCGAGTTTCTCCATAAGTGCACATCTTGCAATGAGAGGATTGGGTATGTTTTAGGGCTGACATGGGCCACAGTGATGCCCTAACCAGAACACCGTCATAACAACAATGAGTACATGATGTACAATGCAACATTGTGCACACAGTAGTAGTGATGGTACAACATGATGTAGATCAGTGTTGCTGGACATTGGTGCAACAATGGGACATCATGGTAATTATGGGCATATAGCAGCAACAAGAATGCATACAGCAGCAGGATGATGAGGTATTGAAACATGCATTTGGGTGCAAGATAGTGCAATGAAGAGCTCAACATAGTGCAATAGTACAGTGATGGGTACAATCATGATTAGTGAAGCATGACAAGATGCAACATAGTGATGATGGGTGCAGCAAGGTGCAACACAGTGAGGTGCATCATGATGATAAGGTGCAACGCAATGATAGGTGCGGCATGGTGATGGAGTCACCTTGGAGAATCAGTTGAAGCAGCGTGTCTTCAACTGAGTTCCGCTACCTCATGTATCATTTTCTTTGAGATGATCTATGCTCTTATTTAGATAAGTCAGTGTTGACTTCTGTTGTATATGTACTATCTCTCTATCTCTGTGCTGAACTATTGAAGAACATATAAGAAGAATTGATCAAGGGTTTCCCCACATTGGGGTTTGTCCCTAGCTAGCACCACATCTTGTGTCCTTTTGTCTTGGCTTGTCTTCTACGATTTACTATTAATCGGATGTGATTGCTAATTTGGAAAAGATATTGAGCTAATTGTGAAAATTGAAATAAATTGCTCTAAGCATCAATGTTGCGAAAATCGTTATTGGGATTAAATCGGCAAGGGGAAAAAATCGGAAAAATTCGTAAAAATCGGGGAAAAATTGTAAAAATCGGAAAAAAAATCGTGAAATACAAAAATATTCATTTTTTTTTTCAAAATTTTTAATATTTAAAGCATTTACAACATAAAACAAATACATTGACACATAAATATGATAAAAGAACTAACATATAAGATGTGTAATATCATTTATAGTGCTACATCACACATAAAAGTGAATCATATCTTGAATGGTAAGTCCCGACTCCTGAGTCCCAACTCAGCCTCAAAATATCAACAAAAAATATAATAATGTATTTCATATCATGAGTCATAATGTCATATACAATGAAATGAACCAAATAATTAATACTATTGATTTCCTCTGCCCCTCTTGCGAGAAAATGCAATAGCTTTCCCTTTCCCTCTAGATGTAGATGCCGGTGGAGTTGGTAGTGGACTCTGCTGTGCTCTAGAAGCTGAAGAAGTAGGAGCTAGAGGAGGTAGACCACGTCCTCTACTGGTGGCAGGGGTAGCCTGGGTAGGTGGTGTCACCTCCTCCTCCTGTTGCTCTTCCTCCTCCTCCTCACCCTCTATGCCTTCCACTACCTCCTGCTCTAACCAATCATTGACAGACTCCATGAGAGGCCTCTCGGCCTCAACCCTCCATGCAGTAGTGGTGCCAATCCCATCCAATGAGATGGCCTCCATATCAGGTATCCTCTCAAGTTGCCTCACCCACAATCGAAGATTGTAGTAGACGTAGACCATGTCATTAAATCGCTGGGACTCCGACCTATATAAAGATCATAAAATAATAATTATAAAAAAATATTATTTAATGAATTCAAAAAATTAATTGGAAATTTGGAATATTTTAAGTTTTAAGTTTAACCTGTTGCGCTTCTTGTTGTGTATTTTTTCAAATACACTCCAGTTGCGCTCGCATCCTAAGGAGCTACATGTTTGGTTGAGGATTCGAATGGCAAGCTTTTGCAAATGGGGTACTCTAGCATCACAGCAAGTCCACCATGCATCTACAACAAAATTACAAATAAGATAAACATAAGAAAAAAATGAAATTTGAAGGTTGAAGCAAAGTATGAAGTTATGAACTTGAGGAGACAATGAAATTTGAAACAAACTAAAAAATACCTGGCATTTGAGTCTTCCTATGAACCACGACTATCTCAAAGCCAAATGTGCCATCCGCCATCTTGTATATCTTCATTTCTTTGGAGATTTCTGCACATTTTGCTAGAGATCGCACCATCCTTTGAACACAGGTTAAGAATCCATCCATGATCTCAACATCAAATAAGAACCCACATGGGTAAGAAAATGCGGGGTTCAGGTAGATCCCTGCAATATGAATGGGATGATGGAGTGTGTTGTTCCATCGTTCATCAATCACTTCCCATAGGAGGAGTTGTTTCTGAAACCCCTCATCTCCCTTATCATCATAGTAGGCCTGAATGGATTCTTTGGCCATGTCCATGGCGTCATACAAATAGCCCATTGCGGGTTTCTCACCATGAACTAATTGAAGAATCTTTACCAAAGGTTCAGTAATGGTGCACACCTCCTGCACTCCCGCCCAAAAGTTTTCCTAGTATGAAACTAATCTGCATATGGCCTCTCCTTCTGGTTTGCGGCTAAATGTTAAAGCACACCACTCCTCTGAAAGAAACATTCTCTTCACATCCCACATAGAATTCAAGAGGGATTGAAGAGATATGAAACTGGTGGCAAACAGTGTAATGGCGGAGCGCACCAACTCCTTGTTGTCGGTGAATTTTTTCATCAAGTTAAGCACAGATGCATGATTATATATAAATTTTGTAATGCTTTTTGATGAGTCAACAATATCTTTGACAAAGGAAATTTTTCCTATGTCCTCCAACATCAAATCAATACAATGTGCGGCAGAAGGTGTCCAAAATAAAGTAGGATGCCTCTCCATAAGTATCTTGCCAGCAACAACATAATTTGCAGCATTGTCCATTATGACTTGGACAATATGTTTTGCACCCACCTCCAAAATAAACACATCCAACAAATCACATAATAATTTTACATCTTTGATATGTGAAGATGCATCAACAGATTTCATAAACATTGTCCCCTTGGGACAACTAACCAAGAAGTTTATAAGGGTTCTTCCCTTTTGGTCGGTCCAACCATCTGACATCATAGTGCATCCTGTTCGTGCCCATGATGCCCTAAACTCCTCCAATCTTTTGGTGCAGTCAACCTTTTCATCTTGAAGAATGCGGCCTCTAAAGTCATCATAAGAAGGGATTTTGTACCCTGGGCCAACAACTACAATAGCATCAACAACAGGATGGAAAAATGGATTATTCCTTGCAACGCTAAAAGGAATATCACTTCAAAGGAGAAACTTGCCCAACAACTTGTCAACTTGTTCTTTTTCATTTTTTTAAGCATCGAAGTGATAGATGATTGTGAACTAGGCGTGGTTCTAGGAACAAAAAATGATGAGGTAGCTACAGGGTTGGTTGCAGACATTGACTTTGAAGTAGAACTAGTGCCACTTCTATATTCACCTCCTAACACTCTCTCTGCTAGTTGGTTCTTCAGATCTGCTTTGGTTACTTTGTCTTGCTCTAATTCTTCCAATGATCTCATGGTTCTTCGGATGATTTCCGCATTTGTATTGGTGCAAGACCCTACATCACGTCCAAAGATTTGTGCAAGGTGATACTTCAATCTATAAACTCTCTCTGACATATGTTGCCCACACAACTTGCAAGACAAGTTCATTCTATCAAACCCTCCATCAGGTTCACCAAATTCCCACGGAGGGTCCAATTTCCTTGGCATGTTTGTAACTTGGTTGAACTCTTGAGTTTTAATGTAAGATGAAGTTTGAAGTTGAACCTATGGCACAATAAGAATTGCAAGTTAAAAATAAAAATAAAAATTACATACATGACACAACACATTGAATTTTTGACAAACAAAAAATACCTCAACTCAATTCAACAATAATAGAAAAAATGCACATTGAAACCCAATAAAAAATGATGCAAAAAAATAGAGCACAAGAAAAAGTTAAATTAAAATGAAAAAAACACCATCAAATCCACTCAAAAATCATTGATAATCAATGGGTTATAGAAATCCAAGCAAAAACAAGAAAAAAACCAAAACAAAATGGCCAAATTTGGTGCCCATACCCAGAAACCACGATTTGCTGAAGAAATTTGGTCCAAACACGAAGTTCTCTTGATTGGGATGCTAAAATCTCCCATTTTTCTCCTCCTCTGCCCTAGTAGACGCCTTCCTCTCCTCCTCAGCGCTCAAACAAGTCTGATGTTTGCTAAAAATGACAAATAAAACTCATAATTTTGCTTATAAAACGCGTTGTATCAGTGCCCCGCGATTTTTTTCCATTGTATCGCGATTTTTTCAGCGATTTTTTGGAAAAAAAACTTATAAAAATCACGTGATATTATCGTCTGAACCAAAAAACTGCGATTTTTTCAAATAATCGCGATAATATCGCAATTTTCACAACGCTGCTAAAGCATAGAACATACCTAAAATTAACACTTGGTCAGCCTTCTGACCTCTTCTTGACGAAGAGCTGCCCACAGTTCTTCTCAATTCGGAAGACTCATCCTGCCCAGTATGCTCTTGACAAATGTCTCCCAATCCTCGGAGACTGTGTTCAGTGCGGTCCTTACCATCAACTCCTGATCGGGCATGGCCCCTATGGAAGTTAGCTGGTCACTAATCTCTTTCAATCGATCAAGGAAGACATCTATCTGCTCTCCCTTCTGCATCTGGTATGACCTTACTTGATTCTCTAGGAGTATCTTCCTCTTCATGGAAGTACGTTGGTACAATGTCTTCAAAGTGTCCCACATCTCATTTATCGTTTCCTTCTCGGCAATATGTGGTACCACATGGTCCTTGACCCCATCAAGGATGCACTTTGCCTTAGCCATTGCCTCCTTGTACCTTTCATTAGCGACCGGGTCAATTGGGATATCCATCACTCTCAAGGCGAAGTCCTTGATACGATGTCTGTTTAGAATGGATAAGATCCTGGCCTTCCAGACCACAAAGTTGGTTGCTCCGTCCAGCTTGTCCTGATCTCTCAGCTAATGGCCATCTTGCTGCTCTTTTGTCGACTCCTCCGAGTCTCTCTACTTCTTGCCTGGAAGTTCTCAGTTCGACTCCTGCTGAGTCTCTCTACTTCTCCCCTGCAAGTTCTTGGTTCGACTCCTGCTGAGTCTCTCTACTTCCCGTTTGGAAGTTCTCTTCTGGACTCCCTCTGAGTCCTGATTTCCCTCCTGGAAATTCTTCTGCCAACTATCAAATTTCTCCTCTCTGATCTTATGTGCAACTGCAACACTGATCCGGATTCCTTGGCTAGAAAGTCGCCTTGGTAGCAACCCCCTCTACCTTGGTCTTGCCCTGTTAGGTATTGTTCTAACGACACTATTCCACCAGCTTTGCTCTGCAAACTACCCACAACCTCCTATGCCCCAACAACTGAAGGATTGAGCCTCTTGGCTCTGCACAATCCCAGCACCAACAAAAACTCCCTCAGCCAATTACGTCAGCCCACTTGGCCTCTGCGTGAGCCTGTTTCTACCCTCCTCAGCCTCTACGCTGCCTCTCTCTGGCCCAGACTGATGACACAATCCCTCTGCATCACTCCTTCCTCTGTCACTTTTTGCAAGGATCAACTCTGTCACTCGGGACAGCTGAATCTGCTGCAAATTCTCTGCTAAGCTGATGACGTTATTTTTCCTGTGATATGCAACCACGCTCTAATACCATGATGAACTTTCTAAGTCTATCCGTTAGATAATTAATCTGTATTTTGCTGGTTTATTTCTTCTACTTGTTTAAATTCGAATAAGTTATTTAATACATTTAAATACCGAAATAAACACAATACAGTCACAACATCTACAGATCATCAACTGAAAGAAAACAAGCACACAAGTGACACCGTTATTTTTGGACAAATGTCCTCGGAAAAACCCAATGAGGGAAAATTGGTGCAGCTATTCAAAGGGTTATAATATAATGCAGTCTATCTAAGTACAACTGGGTGCCTAACTGACTCACTCGACAAAGAAAAATACACGGCAACAATACCGCTATATTCGGAAACAGATATTCAGAAAACCTGTCTCACGAAACCCTCTCTGGCACAATTGAAGCTCAGCGCTGGCCCTTCTGGCCTCTGTGTCAGCTTCCTGCTGACCTGTGTCAGCTCCAGGACCCTCTGCGTCAACCCTTTGAGGCATTGCGTAGCCTTTGGGACCCTCTGCGTCACTCTCTCTGCCCTCTGTGTGGATGCTGTAGTTCCTCTGGGCTCTGCGCTTCCTCTGCTGGGCTCTACGTAGCCTGGAATGGCTGTTGCTCTCGCTCTCTCTGCTTCTGCGCTGGTCTCCCAGTATTGTCTCTGCCTCTTTGCCTCGTACTCACTGCCCCTCGCTGTTGATCACTGATTCAAATTTTCTTAGCAATCCCTCTCTAGCAAAATGAATGACTGATCACTTTGGTGTGTTTTTCTACTGACCCTCAAGACTCTTCTTATATTTTTCTCGTTGGTCCTTCAATGGCCGAGACTAAGATTAGATATGGCTTGATCCATGACTTTTGGAACCTTCTAACCCAGTTTTATATTAATACTCATTAATATTTTATTTTTCCTAAGTTTAGACTTAGGAACTCCATTAAAAATATTAATTATTTTAATATCTCCCAAACTGGGTACAATCTGTCCAAACCATTTTTGGGTCTTGGAGATCTCATGTGCTTTGGCCTCTCCACCAATTTTCATGGCTAGAGCACATCCGATGCTACCCCAAACCAACAAAGCATGGTCATTAGGCTCATGAATGCCCATAAAAGAGAAATGATTCAAGATCCAACTACAACAATAATCGAGGCTTCAACAACAACAGGTTCAATGATCGAAGAAGAGGAGATGATCGAAGAAGAAGAGATGATAAAAGGAGAAAGGGTGATAAAAGAAGAGATACCCCAGATGATCAAGAAGAAGGCCATCTTGCTCAAAAGAGGTCAAGGAACTCTAAGTATGAGAATAATGTCGCTGCTAGTCACTCTGTATACATTCTTATTTTTGCTCTTTCTAGTTCTTGCCCTTCGGATTCGTATGATAGGTGGGTGGTAGATAGTGGGGCTTCTAGACGTTTCTCTGGATATCGTGAAGTCCTCTAAAACTTGGTTGAGAGAGAGTCAAATTTGAAAATCATCCTTGGAGACAATATTACTCATCTTGTGAAGGGTTTTGGTTCTATCAAATTTCATTTGGACTCTGGTGAATCCGTTCTTCTTCATGATGTTATGTATGTTCTGGGACTAAAGAAGAACTTGGTATCTATATCTGCTTTGGAAGACAAAGGGATGAGAGTAGCTTTCATAAGAGGAAAATTCCTCACCTGGCCCATGGAATCTCGCATGAGATATGCTTTTACTTTGGGATCTTGAATTGAAGGACTCTATAGAGTCAATGGAAGACCTCTATTGGCAATGGTCCATGACATCAATCATCAAAGTGAGCTATGACACTAAAGATTTTCACATCTACATTATGAAGCCTTACTGAAATTGAAGAAGTTAGTCTCTGGGATGCCTGATGTTCAAACTAGTGATGATGGAGTATGTCCAGGATGTGACACTGGAAAGAAGACAAGGGGACCATACCCCTTTAGCAAGAACAAGATTGATTGTATTCTTCGACTCATTCATTATGACCCATGCAGATCCATGCCAATGCACTCTATTGGTGGACATCTCTACTACATAATCTTTATTGGTAACTTCTCCAAGAAGAGATGGATATACTACTTGAAGCATAAGGATGAGGCTTTCGATATGTTCAAGGACTTCAAGGCATTGCTAAAAAATCAAACAGGGAAGAAGATAAAGGTTTTCAGGTCTAACAATGGTGGAGAGTATACATCAAATGTGTTCGTTGACTTCTGTAAGCAGGCTGGAATCAAGAAGGGAACTATCGTACCTTACAACCTCAAACATAATGGTGTCATTGAAAGAAAGAACAGGCCCATCTTGGAAGCTGCCCGAGCTATGCTATATGATCAAACACTATCGAAGTTCCTCTGGGGAGAAGCTACAAATACAACAGTCTATGTCCAAAACAAGGTTCCTCATCAAGCTTTGGACAACAAGACTCCTGAAGAAGTATGTGAAGCCTGACATTGGACATCTTAAGATATTTGGTTGCCCTGTATATTTCCATGTGCCGAAGGACAAGAGGAACAAGCTGGAAGCTACTGAAAAGAAAGGTACGTTTGTTGGATATTGTCAAAATTCTAAAGCATTTAGAATATATATATTTGGCCAAAGGAAGATTGAGTTTAGTAGGGATGTAACTTTTGATGAAGATGTTTCCCTTGGAAAAGCAAGGGACCTTCCTCCACCTCCTCCTCTTGAGAAGAAAGATGATAACATGGAACTACTAGAAGGTCCTTTTGTGCCGAAATTTGAGAAGGATATTGTTGATGATCACATGGAGCCTATGCACCCCTTGGATGCTCCTCCAAGTGATCCCCTGGCTTGGAAGAGACATTTGTGGTTTCGTGACAAATTACAGGATTTTGAGCAAGAAAGAAAATACAACACAATTGACACTGTTATTTTTGGACAAATACCCTCAGAAAAACCCAATGCGGGAAAACCGATGCAGCAACTCTGAGGGTTTATTATTATTAAGTAGTAACAGATTCTGAATACCTGAAGAGTTATTCAATTATAGAGAGAGAAATACTGGAAAAAAGATTTGTGAGATTACCTCACACAATCACTGAGAAAAATCTCGGCTGATCCGGACACTAGATGAGGTGCCTCTGGCAGACCCTACGCTACCTCTACGCAGTCCTCACGTAGTCCTTGCATCAACCTCTCTAGGCACTGCGTCACCAAGTCAACTGATCGATTTGCTGCCTGAAGTCACTGCTCTCAACCTCCCGGTCTCACACCCCGGCTCCCTGCTTCTGAGACTGACTTTGCCCAACAAAATTTCAGACCCTCTCACCCTCTGCGCTGCCTCTGCGTGGCCCTTCGTGGCCCTACATCAACTTCTGCGTGAGAGCTGTTGGATCACTCTCAGCCTCTTTCTGCTGATGATTCTCTGGCTGAGAAAATCTCTCCCTCTGGATGTTATCCCTACCCCTCAATTGCAAGAAATCTTCTTGATCAAAATTTCCTCCTGAGAACTTCTCACTTCAGAAATTCGATCTTTTGATGTCTTGGTGTGTTTTCCAAATTGTTAGTTTTTGGTAGCATCGGATGTGCTCTAGCCATGAAAATTGGTGGTGAGGCTAAGGCGCATGAGTTCTAAAGAACCCAAAAACCGTTTGGTGAAATTCCACCCAGATTGTATTTTATTAAAATAATTAATTTTTTAATGGGGTTCCTAAGTCTAAACTTAGGAAAATTAAAGTATTAGTGAGTATTAATCAAAATATGGGTGAGAATGTTCTAGAAAGCAGATCAAGTCAAGTTTTTAATCTTAGCCATTGATTAGAGACTTAATCTCGGCCATTGAAGTCTCAACGAGAAAAGTATAAGGAGGAGGCTTGGGGTTCATTCAGGAACACACTGAGAGAACAAATTGATCTAGAGTTCGAAATTTCTGGGGCTTGGAAGTTGAGAAATTCGAACTAAGTGATCATTCTACAGCAGAGGGGTAGGGATAGTTCGGGAATACTAGGCAGAGAGGCGAAGAGCCACCAGTGGAGGCAGCACAGCATGTAGAGGGACTGATGCTGGGCCAATTTGGGCCCACGTAGGCTTGACGCAGAGCCAAAAGTGCGAGCGCAGAAGGGAAGCTGCCATAACGCAGAAATCCAGAACTGCCGTGGAGCTGCCAGTACAACTTGGAGAGGTTGACACAAAAGCTCCAAGAGGCAAAAGAGACAACACAGAGTCTCTGAGGCTGACGCAGGGCCAATGCAGAGATGGACGGGGGTTTGCCAGTTTTGCTGCCGAATCAGCCGAAAACAGCAGGGGAAGTGAAGTAATCTCACTCATTTTTTTGCCATCGTATCTTTCTCTGTAGCTGGATTGCCGAGAGGGCATCCAACATTGTATTTAGAACTACTGCTTAATAATATAAAACCCTCAGAGTTGTTGCACCGATTTTCCCACATTGGGTTTTTCCGGAGACTATTTGGTCTAAAAATAACGATGTCTTATGTATCTTGTTCTTTGCTTAGTTTCTTGTTTCATATAATCAAATTAAATTGGTGTAGGATGCAGAGGTAATATACTTCATTATTTTTCAGAAAATAACTTGATAACGTATATTAAAATCAACTAGGAGAAGTAACTTCAATTTTGTTGCAGTAGGGGTTCCTTGAGTATATGAATTTTCACATGGTATCGAAGCATTGATTTTAAAACAAGAAGAACAGATCCAGTGCTAAGTAGAGAGGCCAATAATCGCATTTGGCAGCGATTCGAATCCCATTGAAGGGATTTCACAGTCCTTGCCGGGATAGTAGAGATTCCTAGGAATTCTCTCTCTGAGAGAGTTGACAGAGGTACGATTTCTGGTTTGTGAGCTTGCAGAGGCAGAGGGAGTGATGCAGAGCCTCATCACAGTGCTTGAAGGGCGCAGTTTCTGCTAGGGAAGAAATCCGTCAGAAAAGAGCAAAGACACATAAAAGGGGAATTTTCTCCTCAAAGGAGTTTTGTCACTTGCCATGCAGCAGACCTGTTAGGCCCCTATACTACTAGTGTAACCCCTTATTGTTATTAGTACAACCCACTTATTATATTGATGTACCCATGTAGTGCACATAGTGTTACTATTGTGCCCCATAAAAGCCCACTATTGTTATTATTGTGCCCTTACATTATTATTGTTATGTCGGCTCTGATTATGTTACGACCCCTTAGACTCCTATATATAGAAAGGAGGTCTTTTCATTTGTATCATCGAAGAATTGTTCATATATGTAATGTAAAGGAGGTTGCCCCTGTTAGAGCAACACTTTTTGAAGGAGAGGGGCATGTTAGGCCCTTATACTACTAGTGTAACCCCTTATTTTTTTTAGTACAACCCCCTTATTATATTGATGTACCCATGTAGTGCCCATATTGTTACTATTGTGCCCCATAGAAACCCCCTATTGTTATTATTGTGCCCTTACATTATTATTGTTATGTCGGCTTTGATTATATTATGACCCCTTAGACTCCTATATATAGAAAGGAGGTCTTTTCATTTGTATCATCAAGGAATCATTCATTTGTGTAATGTAAAGGAAGTTGCTTCTTCGAAGAGGCTGAATTCTAAGGCATTGATCTATCTTTTCTATCTTTTTGTGAGTTGGTTTCATAACATTTGGTATCAAAGCTTTGGATTCTAGGGTTTCGTTGCTCCAAACAGGTCATCGTGGAATTTTCGCTATAACTTTTTTTCTGCGACGTTTCAGAAGCTAAAAAAAAACCCATTTGAGAAGACATCGCGTTGAATCTCGGGTCCGAATTTCAGAGCTTTTCGCACTATATTTCCGGAGATATGATCTGAGGAAGTTGGTATTTTTTCATACTCCTGAATTACATTCCAAACAGGTGACCTGGGGAAAATCGTCATAACTTTCTCTATGAGCATCGGATTGAAATTTCATAAGAAGGTACAGAAAGAGGATGGATTGTAGTTTCTTATGTATATTTTTCAGTGCCAAAGGTTGAAATAGTGACACATGGCACTTCATACAAGTTCGCTCTTCTGGAAAGGTCTATAATCAAGTCATCTTGGGAGATTGTGCATAACTCTTTCTTAGAGAATCCAATTTGGATCAGATTAGTGGCATTGGAAAGAGGATGCAGAGGGATACTACAGGTCACAATTTTAAAACTTAAAGTTCTGAAAGTACAGAGTTACAGTCGTTTCAAGATTGAGCTCCTAAAATCAAGAAAATGCAAGATGAGGAAGTTTGATGGCAAGGATCCGGTAAATTGAATACTTCAGATGGAGCAATATTTTGATCTACAAGGTGTACCACTGTTACAAAAGGTATGTATTGCATCTTCATATTTAGAATCAGATAAATTTTTATGGTATGAAGGGCTTTGTTCTCGTAAACAACTTGTTACGTGGTCAATTTTCATGACGGAAATGATAACACATTATGAGGATACAAAGATAAACACCTTCTTTCGGGCAACACCACAACAATTAGAAAGAGTAAAAGGGCTTTGTAATATAGTGGAAGCAAAATTATGGAAACCAGTAAGCATACCCCTCACAACTATAAAGATGGAAGTGTTGTTTCTCCTAGCCTTCCACAACCTACAAGGGTTACACCACAACAATTGGAAGAAAAAGAGAAAAAGGGCTTTGTTACAATTGTGATAGCAAATGCATTAAAGGTCGTAAGTGTGCTGAGAAGAAATTATTTTACATAGAATATGAAGAGGAAGAAAAGGATCAAGAAACATCAAAAGAAGAGGATATACGACAAGACCCCACCCGGGCGAAAGAAGAAATGAATCAGACCATATCTTCTAAAGCATTGGCAAGATTTACCATTCCTCAAACTCTCAAGATAGAAGGACATATCAAGAAGAAAAAGGTGCAAGAAGTGAAAGATCACATCGAGAAAGAAGAAATGAATCCAACCATATCTTGTAATTCATTGGTCGAAATTACCACTCCTCAAATTATCAAGATAGAAGGACATATCAAGAAGAAAAATGTTCAAGAAGTGAAAGATCACATCGAGCATCAAGAAATGAATCCGACCATATCTTGTAAAGGATTGAAAGAAATTACCACTCCTCAAACTCTAGAGATAGAAGAACATATCAAGAAGAAAAAGGTTCAAGCAATGAAAGATCACATCGAGCATCAACAACAAGTTCTCCAACTTTTAAAGGATAACGCCACTTCGGTGCAAAATCAAACGAAACAACAAGTAGATCAACATTGTAGTGAAAAATGTTTTGATGTAGGTGATTTGGTATTTTTACTGCTACATCTCAAGCAAGCTATTTATGAGAAGGAAATGTTGGCAATACTACATGCACTTAAAAAATGGCGACCTTACCGAAGGGGAAGACTCTTCAAGGATGAGGATGTGGAAGCATTGTTTTGTGCTATTTCTATTATCCAACCAGATTGGATAAATGAAGCAAGGGATGAATGGAAGAAGGACGAAGAAGTATGGCCACTTATTCAAAAGTTGCAAAAGATCTCAATTCAAACAATATTGCCAGAAATTGAAGAGGAGGTAAAAATCATATTGGAACCTGGAGCAGTCACAGAAACAAGAACCCAACAGCTATGAAATCGATCAATTTCAGAGTATCTTATCAAGTGGAAGAACTTACCCGCTGAAGATTCCACATGGGAGGACAAGGATTTTATACAGAAGCATCAAGAACTACTCAAGCGTTGAGGACAACGCTTTTTGAAGGAGAGGGGCATGTTAGGCCCCTATACTACTAGTGTAACCCCTTATTGTTATTAGTACAACCCACTTATTATATTGATGTACCCATGTAGTGCCCATAGTGTTACTATTGTGTCCCATAGAAGCCCACTATTGTTATTATTGTGCCCTTACATTATTATTGTTATGTCGGCTTTGATTATGTTATGACCCCTTAGACTCCTATATATAGAAAGGAGGTCTTTTCATTTGTATCATCGAAGAATTGTTCATTTATGTAATGTAAAGGAGGTTGCTCCCTTGAAGAGGCTGAATTCTAAGGCATTGATCTATCTTTTCTATCTTTTCTTGAGCTGGTTTCATAACAAGACTAGTGCTGCGTAGTGACTAGAGTAGTCAATTCGATAGTTTGGGTGAGATGACATCACAAGGGCTCAGAGATCAGGATAGGTTGGAAGGAGCTTCCAACTATGTCATATGGAAGACCAGAATCTTAGCTACTTTGGAGGAGTACGATTTCGAAGCTTACGTCAAGAGTGTTGTGGTTGTTCCCACGGATAATGATCAGAAGAAGAAGTACAAGGCTGAGTAGGCAAAGGCGAAGAGGTACATACTCGATGGAGTTCAAGATCATGTGGTCTCACACTTGTAGGGCAAAGATACATCCCTAGAAATGTGGGAAGTTTTGTCTTCACTTTATGAAGGTTCTTTCGAACAACGAAATATATACTTGGAGCAAAAGTTGCAACAGACATTGATGCAGAAGGGAGAAGGGGTTAACTCCTATCTTTAACGTCTTCAGGACACCAGAGACCGGCTTACTGCAGTGGGGTCTACTCATTAGTCTACCGCGATGGTAAGGACGACCCTGAATGGAGTCTCAGATGAATGGCAAGTCTTCGTCCAAAGTATATTGGGTAGGGAAAGACTACATTCATGGGAGAAGATGTGGGCAACCCTTCAACATGAAGAATTAAGGAGGGATCTGGTTAAGGTCAACCTCAATGGCAGCAGTGGGAGTGGCACGAAGACTAAGGAGGAGGAGGAGAACACAACCCTAGCATCAAAGGGACAACAAAAGCAGAAGCGGAAGGAGGACATTTCGAAGGTGAAATGTTTCAGATGTGGCGAGATGGGCCACTTTGCATCTCGATGTCCTTTGAAGCAAAAGCATACGGATGAGAAACATGATCCTAAGGCTGCTCCAACAAAAATTGATGAAGATGAGTTTGCCATGAGTGCCCATGCATCTCCAGGAGGGAAATGGGGCGATATAGAACTGTAGTCAGGAGGACTACATGTGGGCAGGATCCTTGAGGAACCCACCTCTTAGATCAATTCCTTGTTACGGGAGCCCGAGATTCAGCAGTAGCGAGATGGACTTAGTGTTAGATGATGTAATGGGTTGGTTGGAGAGACAGATGTAGTAGCCTAAGACCTAAGACTGATCAGTGCAGAGCAAGGTTTGCAGCAGTGCAGAAGACAACAACAACGCAAAAGATTCATAGGGTCAAAGACTAGTAGCAGTCAGATTCCAACATTCACATGGTATTATGCTGAACACAGTTAGTTCAATAATTTTGGGTGTTTTCCAGTTGCTTCTCTTAGCAACTGAGTTGCAGTACGAATGCAGTGTTAGCAGTGGCAGTCGTAGCAGCATAGCAGATGTAGCATTTGAGAGGGAGTTGTAGTACAAATGCAGCAGTGGCAGTGGCAATGTCATGGGCAGTAGTACAGTAGAAGTTGTAGTACAGTGTTGATGGCAACAACAATTCGGAAAGGAGATGCTTCAAAGACAGAGCAACATGCAGTTGGACATTGTTGCTAGAGCACATTCCTCGCTAAGAGGGAGTGTTAGTTTTTGGTAGCATTGGATTTGCTCTAGCCATGAAAATTGGTGGAGAGGCTAAGGCACATGAGTTCTAAAGAACCTAAAAACTATTTGGTGAAATTCCACCCGGATTGTATTTTATTAAAATAATTATTTTTTTTAATGGGGTTCCTAAGTCTAATCTTAGGAAAATTAAATTATTAATGGGTATTAACCAAAATATGGGTGAGAATGTTCTAGAAAGCAGATCAAGTCAAGTTCTTAATCTTAGGCCTTGATTAGAGACTTAATCTCGGTCGTTGAACTCTCAACAAGAAAATTATAAGGAGGCTTAGGGTTCATTCAGGAACACACCAAGAGAACGAATTGATCTAGAGTTCGAAATTTTTGGGGCTTGGAAGCTGAGAAATACGAACTAAGTGATCATTCTGTAGTAGAGGGGCAGGGATAATTCGGGAATACTCAGCAGAGAGGCGGAGAGCCACTAGTGGAGGCAGCGCACCACCTAGAGGGACTAACGTTGGGTCAGTCTGGGCCCCCGCAGGCTTGACGCAGAGCCAGAAGGGCTAGTGCAGAAGGGAAGTTGTCTTCACATAGAAATTCGGAACTGTTGGGGTGCTGCCCAAACAAATGAGAGGTTGACGCAGAAGCTCCAAGAGGCAGAAGAGACAGTGCAAGGCTGACGCAGGGCCAACGCAGAGATAGTCTGGGGTTTGCCAATTCTGTTGCCAGATCAACCGGAAACTGCTGGGTGAAGTGAAGTAATCTCACTCAGTTTTCCGCCTTTATATTTTTCTCTGTAATTGGATTGTCAGGAGGGCATCTAGCATCGTATTCAGAACTACTGCTTAACAATATAAAACCTTCAGAGTTGTTGCACCGATTTTCCCGCATTGGTTTTTTTTGTTGACTATTTTGTCCAAAAATAACGGTGTCCTATGTATCTTGTTCTTTGCTCAATTTCTTGTTTCATGTAATCAAATTAAATTGGTGTAGGTTGCAGAAGTAATTTACTTCAGTATTTTTCAGAAAATAACTTGATAATGTATATTAAAATGAAGTAGGAGAAGTAAATTCAGTTTTGTTGCAGTAGGGGTTCCTCGAGTATAGGAATTTTCACACAAATGACCCTCAAGCTCCCTTAAATAATCTTCTCGTTGACATTCAACGACCCAGATTAAATGCTAATCAATGGCTAAGATCGTTTTAGCTTGATCCTCGTCTTCTTCTAGAAGTTACACCCACAATTAGATTAATACCCATTAATATTTTTAATTTCCTAAGTTTAGACTTAGGGTCCTATTAAAAAATATCAATTATTTTAATAAAATTGTCTACGGGTGGAATTTCCTAAAACACTTTCTAGGTTCTTTAGAATACATGTGCCTAAGCCTCCCTGCAAAATTTGAGGCCTAGAGCACATCCGATGCTACCCCAAATTAACACTCCCTCTTAGCGAGGAATACTCTCTAGCAATATACGATGCTGCATACTGCTCTGACTCTGAAGCATCGTCCTCTGCGCTGTTGATGTCTGACATGTTGTCCACCAACTATTGTGTTGTTGTTGTAATTGTACTGCTGCTGACACTGCCACTGTCAACACTGCATCCGTACTACAACTCCCTCTCAGGTGTTGCATCTGTGCTGCTGCTAGCACTGCCACTGCCAACTACTACTGCACTGCAAATTGTTGCTGCTACTCTATCAACAACAGAAAAAAACATCCAAAATTATTGTACTAACTGTGTTCAATATGATACCACGTGAATGGTGAAGCCTAACTGTTTCTAATCTCTACACTGACCCTCTAAATATATTGCGCTGCTGCTGACCTCTGCTCTGTGCCATATGCACTGCTGCCAACTTTGCTCTGTGTTGTTCAGTCTTCGGCGCTCCTAGCCACTGCAACTGTCTCCCTGAAACTCCTTGGCACCATCTGACACTAGTCCATCCTGCTACAGCAAAATTGGGCTTTCGTAGCAAGGTAATGATCCAAGAGTTGGACTCCTCAAGGATCCTGCCCATCTGTAGCTGTTTCGAACTACAACTCCAAATCAACCCACCTCTCTCCTGGAGGTATCTCGACTGTCATGGCAAACTCCTCCTCTTCAATCTTCGCAGGCGCAACCTTCAGATCGTGCTTCTCATCCTTGCCCTTCTTCTTGAGAGGACACTGAATAGGGGAGTGACCCATCTCACCACACCTAAAACACTTGATCTTCGAGACGTCCTTCTTGTGTCTCTGCTGCGCTTACTGTCCCTTCGATGCAAGGGCTGCATTATCCTCCTCCTCCTAGGGCTTCGACCCACTGTTGCTGCTTCCCTCAAGTTTAACCTTGACGAAGTCTCTCCTCAGCTCCCCTTGTTATAGAGTTGCCCACATCTCATCCTAGTTCGGCAAGGCTGCTCTGCCCAAGATACTCTGTACAAAGACTTGCCACTCATTTGAGACAAAATTGAGGGCCAGTCTAACCAACTTTGAATCTTGAGGTGTATGCCCCGCAGCAGACAACTCATCATGGGTTTCCTTTAGCTTTGTGAGGAATGGATCTACATGCGCCGCTTCTAGATCTGAGCAGATCTCAGCTTCTGCTCCAAGTACATCTTACGCTGCTCAGAAGATCCCTGATATAACGTAGCCAAAGCATCCCACATCTCCTTAGCAGTCCCTCTGCTAGCGACATGACACACCACTTGATCCTTTACTCCATCAAGGATCATCCTCTTGGCCTTCACCATTTCTGATTTGTACTTCTTCAGTGAATCTGGATTTGCAGGCACAACCACTATGCTATCGACATATGTCTTGAGGACATGCTCACCTAGAAGGAATGTGATTCTTGCCTTCCAGATGACATAGTTGGATGCCCCATCCAACTTTTCCTGATCCCTCAAGCCCCTGGTTGCCATTTCCTGCCACAAATAGAAACTCGAATGACCTCCTCTCTCCTCTGTGTTGTTGTTGGGCTAGCCTACGCACTCCCTGTTGGAGCTAGTAAAACTGTTGCCCCTTGCTGCTGCTCAACTGGCTAGGAATTCTCTGAGGAAGAAATTCCCTCAGTCGTGCTTCTCCTATTTCTTTTGATGATTTTCTACCCAGGAAATTGCTTGCAAAAAAATCCGCGTCCCACTAGCTCTCCTTACGTTGAGGCTTCAATGCTGCTCCCTCTGCCTTGACAAAAAAATTTGATCTGGAAGCCTTTCTCTCCGTCGACTCTCTCAGAGAGAGACTACCTCGAAAATTTAGCCCTCCGACTAAAAACTATGCAAACCCTCTGAGGTTTTGAATTGCTACCTCTTGCAGCTTTTCGATTTCCCTCTTTTGCTCAGCATTGGGTTCTTTGGCACTGCTCTTCTTGTTCCACTTGCAGCTCTGATACCATGTGAAAATTCTTCAACCGGAATCCCTCCTACAACAGCTGATGATATTACTCCTATTTGTTAAATTCCTTTAAACAAATTACTTGCAGTTTCGTATGGAAAATATCGTAATACATACACTGCAACCTTCACTTAATTAAGTTATATGCAGAAACAAGAGACTGAGCAAGAAAGAAAATACAACACAATTGACACCGTTATTTTTGGACAAATGTCCTCGGAAATACCCAATGTGAGAAAACGGTGCAACATCTTTGAGGGTTTATTATTATTAAGTAGTAGCAAATTCTGAATACATCTCTGAATACCTGAAGGGTTATTCAGTTACAGAGAGAGAAATACTGGCAAAAAGATTTGTGAGATTAACTCACACGATCACTGAGAAAAATCCCGGTTGATCTGGACACTGGATGAGGTGCTTCTGGTAGGCCCTACGCTGCCTCAGCGTAGTCTTCACGCAGTCCCTTCGTCAACCCCTCTAGGCACTGCATCACCTAGTCAACTGATTGATTTGCTGCTCGGAGTCATTACTCTCAGCCGCCCGGTCTCACACCCCAACTCTCAGCGTCTGAAACTGACTCTGCCCAACAAAATTTCACTCTTTCTCACCCTCTGCGCAGCCTCTACGTGGCCCTTCATGGCCCTGTGTCAGCCTCTGCGTAAGAGCTGCTGGATCACTCTCTGCCTCTCCCTATTGATGATTCTCCAGCTGAGAAGATCTCTCTCTCTCTCCAAATGCTATCCCTGCCCATCAACTGCAAGAAATCTCCTCGATCAGAATTTCCTTCTGAGAACTTCTCACTTCAGAAATTCGATCTCTTGATCTCTCGCTGTGTTTTCCAAATGACCTTCAAGCTCCCTTAAATAATCTTCTCGTTGACATTCAACGACCTAGATTAAAAGCTAATCAATGGCTAAGATCATTTTAGCTTGATCCTCGTCTTCTTCTAGAAGTTACACCCACAATTAGATTAATACCCATTAATATTTTTAATTTCCTAAGTTTAGACTTAGGGTCCCATTAAAAAATATTAATTATTTTAATAAAATTGTCTTTAGGTGGAATTTTCCAAAACACATTTTGCGCTCTTTGGAATACATGTGCCTAAGCCTCCCTGCAAAATTTGAGACCTAGAGCACATCTGATGTTACCCCAGATCAGCATTTATTACAAATATACATTATTGTTCTACATTTAACATATATGTATGGACTTGTACGCAGTACTGGACAAATATTATCACTGTGCAAAAACTTCTGTATGCTTATTTTTGGGATGGTTCACATAATTTTGGTTTATTCTCAATAACTGATTTCAGTGTGTTTGAAGTGGCAAAAATGAAGAGATGTGACTTGTCATTGATCCTTCCATTTTAATTTTCCCTTTTCTCAAGATAATGATTTCTAGGCCCACCCGGTTTTGGAAAAACAATTAAAAAGGAATGCCCATGGAAACTTTTCCTAGGTGTTTTTAAACTGTTTCCATTTTGTTGTTGTTTAAGAAATATTTTCTTTTAACAGAAATGGAAGGAAACATGATTGTTTTTGGTTACTTTGGCTGTAGATTGTAACATATTGATTCTTAGCTCTCTTCTCACAAAGCATTGATGAATTTAGCAATAGTAATTTTACAAGTTTTATTGTGTGTGTCCATGTGTGTGTATATATATATATATATATATATATTTTTTTTTTTTTTTTCCATTTTGTATATTCTACATTTGATGATTATTTTGCAAATTACTAAAACCACCGCAGAACTACCATTCAGTTCTTCACATGACAAGCAGAATGCCTTTGTTGCCAACAATTACATACAAGTTGAGTAGACTTGTTATAGATGACTCAGAACATTATGATCTTGCAAGCTATCTTTGATTGTTGAAAAGAAAAGCGATACAATCTGTGGGATGATCGCCTATTAACTCATTTTTTTTGTGCTATTTTACTATACCAATATTTGTTACAGAATATATGCAAAGTATATAGCATATATGTTGCGATACGTATAATATAATTTTGTTGTTGCTTAGTTTATTGCTTCATGATGCAGAATAAGGTATTTGTTTGACATATATTAGCGAGTCTTTATTTTCCTTTTAAATTGTCCATGTAACTTCAGAATTTGTATATCTTGGAGTTTCAGCAAGCTGTTTAGTCGGAATTGGGGTTTTGTATGATTTATTTAGTTTTATGTTGATTTCATTTTAGGGACATGCTAAACAATATATCCTATTTGAACTTTTTTTTTACTTGTGTCTTTCAATGCCTTTTACTTAGGACTGTGGGCAACCGGGATTTACAATTGCGGAGAGGAGGCGATTCTCAACTATATTGTCACAGTATTATATCTTTTCTTGCTCATTGCATTCAGATATTTTTAAGTCAAATAATTGAAGCATTGATTTCACTTTCCTAGTCACAAGTGGAATCTCACATTTATTTCACTCTCCTAGTTGTCTACGCAGTATGACCCTTTAAATGTTCCAAGGCAAGGAACAAACAAAGTTACTGGGATACAGAAATTGTTTCAAATTTGGAGACGGTTACAAAAATGCTAGCTTTTTCGGAAAATTTTGTATCTGATATGTTCAGATACAACATAAGGTGAAAATAGTATAACATATAGATATTTATGTATATATATGTAACATAATTTTTTTTAGATATGATACAAAATTAAATTCCATAGAGAAGCACGGTTAAGAATACCTATTTCCTTCTTGGAAGTCACAGGTTCAAAATCGGAAAAGGGTAAGGTATGTACACCTCCGTAGATTAAGTAGTCATATTACTACATGGAAGGGGTCCCTTGTCCCACAAAGAAGACGCCCAATACATCAGTTTGGTGACTGGCTAGGCCACGATCTTAAACTTAGATATAAAAAAATAACTTCCAAAAATGGACTTTTATGCATGGGCCTTGATGTGATTCTATCTGGTTTTAATATTGTTATTTGAAAAGTTGTAACATGATTGGTTCAAACAAAGGTCAAGTATATAGACAATAGATCTTGACTAGGACTAGTATTGCCATATCAAAATCTTTCTAGGAAGCAAAAGCCATAAGTAGTTCGATATATTTCTTCAAACATGTGACTTCAAATTGATATTCGTGTATAAAAATATTGCAGAAGGGAGCTCTAGTTGATAAGTGGTTGTATGGCACAGATCAATTCTAATGACATATTCAATTTTCTAGTTATTGAATTTTCATATTTCGATGAATGTTTATTTAATGAATGCTTTATATTAATTTTTTGAGGATGGGTTTATAAGCTTGGATATCGGTTGTAGATGTATCCAGAATGGTTCTTGTTATCCACCAAAAATAGGAAACCCTATCAAAGAGAATTTTTCTCCCGTCATCTCTTCCAGCCAGCCAACTAGTAGCGTCTGTAGCCGCCACTAGCCGAAGACGATGTGCAATTCATATCTCCACCACCTACATCAGTCATGTCTGTTGGAAAAC
Source organism: Pinus tabuliformis (assembly GCA_031772625.1). Lineage (NCBI taxonomy): Eukaryota > Viridiplantae > Streptophyta > Pinopsida > Pinales > Pinaceae > Pinus > Pinus tabuliformis. The sequence continues at coordinate 319,533,000 of CM062807.1, forward strand.
GTAACTAGGTTCGGTCTTCATAATTATCATTGTACTTGTGTCATTGTATATTTCATGTAAAAACAAAAGATGAAAGAGAAATTATTATTATTATTATTATTTCATTAGTCAAGCATGTTATTCATGCTTCTAGGGAATATTGAGTCAAAAGAATATTTGTCATAAGTCAACCTATTGTACTTGAGTGAAGTCTCATTTGGACTTTTTAAAGAAAGAAGAAAAGGAATTTTGTTTGAGTCAAAACATCCATTTTGTCACCCACAAGACCAAGTTGGCCTTGGAAGGGGGAATTCAACCTCTTGGATGTGTATATATAGAGCAGTTTGACCTCATTTCGACACACATTGGCAACTTCAATTTATGTGCAAGCAAGAGCAAGAAGACAAGCGAAAATCAAAGAAGAAAGAGCAAGAATCAAAGGAGAGAAAACGACGGTCTACAAGGAAAAAAAATCGAACTTTTGTCTATCTTTGTTCAAATGCACAAAGTGATGGGGAAAGTCTGCGAATGACGGGGTTGAAATTTTGTTTTGGCGAAGATGCTGGGGCAACTCTACAAAGGTGCTAGGGAAACTCTGTGAAGTTGTAGGTTCGAAATTTTGATCTGAAGAGCTTTGACCTTCGTTGACTTGATTGGACTTGACTTGGTTGAGGAAGGCTTGAAGGAGGGTTGACTTGGGTCTTGTGGAAGGTCTTGGTCTTGGTTTTTGGGTCTTAGATTTCTCACTTTGATCTAATTCTATAAGAAGAGAAGTTGGTTCCCCCTTGTGTGGTTTTTCCCTAACTTGGAGCCTATATCTTGTGTTCATTGTCTTTTGTGATCTTCATGTTTATGTTTTGGTAATTGTTTGATGAAGAGAACATAATAAAAGTAATAAGAAGACAACATATATTCACAAGCAATTTTGAAGTAAGAGAAATTAAACCTAATCTGCTGCCCTATTTATTTCTCAAGAATGTCTTCTCACCTATCTCCTAGGAGCACATGAGCAAAGGTGGGCTTCTGATCAGAAGGTGCTTTATTCATTTTGCAATCGAGTGCTTATGCTTTGTTTGTATTTGGGCATTTGACATGGATGATGGGGTGACTTGGAAGGAGGAGGGGTTTTGACCATGATCTTGTTCCCTCACCTTAAATGGGGGGTTAAACTTTGACCCTAGTTCAGTGTGACCTCCCATAATGCCCTGCCCAATGGGTATAAAAGGGGCACTACATGGGATGCCCTGATTGAGATAGTGTGTTCCATCTACCCCAATTTTGTACGACATTCCATCTTATATTACATGACCTATATTCCACTTCGATTCTTTGGGTTCAATTGACCATTGGTTCTTTGGGCTTTGGCACCCATACGTCCTCATACTTGGTTTGGGCACGAAACTTGGCCCTGGGAGGTTGATGCAACTAAAAGAAAAAGAAAAAGCATATATTTTCCACAAGCAAAATAAAAGAAGAGTATTAAAATGAAAAAGATGGTCAGGACATACCCATTAGCACGTGGGAAAAAGCTTAACATGAGCTCTTCCTCACCCTTTATGGCCGTCACCCGGTTCCTGAGCACCATATTGCTTGTTACATCATGAAAGGAACCCTTGCATGTCTAAACCTTGATGGGAAATCAATTGCCTCATAATTGAGGGGTAATACACTTGCCATACATCAGACAAAAAAGCACTAACCCTTTGAGCTACGAGCAGTAATACAAAGAAAAAAATCAAGAAAAAGTAGAAGACACACAAGAGGGGTGGAAAAACAATGGTCAGGCTAGTAACTCATGCATCCACGATTGCTACCTCCTCACATCTATACACTTAGGATGTGGATCCCCATAATGTCGGTCCCTTTGACCATGGCACTTGACCATGATGTCTTCTACCGTCCGTTTCCATTATTGTTCACATAACACCTATTGATTGAAGGGTGGATTCAAGAAATGTCAATTCGCCTTGGGGTTGTTGAGAAATCACTAGGGCAACCAATTAGGGTTGTTTCTCTTTCTTGATAATTTCTTGTGAATATATGTTAGCTTCTTATTATTTTTATTATGTTCTTTTCATCAAACAATTACCAAAACATAAACATGAAGATCACAAGAAGATAATGGACACAAGATATAGCCAGAACCGAACCCCACAAGGGGGAAAACCCAGTCAACTCTTCTCTTCTTATAGAATCAGATCAAAGTGAGAAATCCAAGACCAAGACCTTCCACAAGACCCAAGTTTTCCCTCCTTCAAACCTTCATCAAACAAGTCAAATCCAATCAAGTCAAGATAGTCAAACCTCTTCAAATCTTAGTCAAATTATGATTTTCAGCCCTTGCAATAGATTTTTGTCCCCTGCAACTCTTTGAAATTTCGCACTTGTGGCAGATTCTTCTTCCTCCTTGACTTTCACTCACTCTCTCTCTCTCTCATTTAGCTCTTCTTCCTTGAGTTCTTCATTGGTTTTCTCTCTTCTTGGCACAGAGATCAAAGTTGCTTGCTTGTCTTCCATTGAGGTCGAATTGCACCATATATATACACATCCAGGAGGTCGAATAGGTTCCTTCCAGGGCCGACTTGTCTAGGAAAGGCTGACTGGGTCTCGTGGAGACAAAATTGACTATTTTGGCTCAAATAAAATTCTTTTTCCACTTGATTTCAGAAATCCAAATGGGACTTGACTCTGGTACAATGAATTGACTCATAACAAATATTCTTTTGACTCAATAGACCCTAGAAGCATTAAGAACATGCTTGACTAGTGAAATAATAATAGTAATAAATTCTTTTTCTTCTTTTTGCTTTTACATAATGAGACAAGTACAATGATAATTATGAAGATCGAACCTAGTTACATTTTTCAACACCCCCTCTTAACTAGGGAGGTATTCATAATTACACAACCGGATACAAGGGTACTCTCAAATTGAAATATTCTCATAAGAAGAGTCAGATTGATAAGCCATCATAAAACATCAACACCATAACCAACATTGTCAAATTACAATATAGCAAGGCCTTTACTCACAAGCTCCAACTCTCCACTATATTAGGATACAATGCTGGGAGGCATACATTTGGACACCACCACAACTGCCTCTCAAGGCACATACCTAATTTAGATGTTCATCAGGTATGTCCTTATAGGACTATTTGTATCTTGGATTCCTAATCCTCAAAGAATATCGGTCCTCTTCGACTACTCTTATCTTGGATACCCTGTCTTATCCTCAAAGAGTATCGGTCCACGGGACTACTACCTATCTTGGATTCCAAATCCTCAAGGAGTACCGGTCCTAGATGCTTATCCAATCCTCCATTCTCCCTACCAGTGCCTTCACTAGACTTACGACTATTAGTCCTGGCCTAGTGCATGACACATGGATAATATAGTGTCCATCATCACTCCCTCGCAACCAGGGAGGTAGTCCTTTACTCCCTTTGAAACAGGTAGGAGATCCCTTACTCCCTCTCAACCAGGGAGACATCATCACAATCGTTAACTTGTCTCAATCATCAACTACCTATTCTTCCGTGGAGATCTTAGTATTCATTGCAAGGGCTCCTATCTCACATCATCATACCATACCTGAGCTTCGACCTTCCTAGGTGTCATGGAGCCAAACTATTTCATAATCTATCTTCGTGACAAGGTTCTTGCAATCAACCTTTAATATCACTTTCCATCAACTATCATTTGTAGTGTCTTTGTCATCAACAGTATCTTTGTCAAACCAATCAATGTAGATCTAATTATAGCTCCCTCTGTCCATCTGGGAAAGTGAACTACTTTTTAGAACAACATCGTATCCATCATGCCATCAAGTGACAACGAACTAACTCATGACTTCCTATATCAAATTGTTGCCTTCCTATTTTTATGGTATACACATTTATGCCATATATTCTTTCAAGAAGTCATACCATATCCAAACATCTTTTCTCACTATCAGAGTTGCCAAATCATAATAGCCTCTAGTCAAGTTGTCAAATTCTGCTATTTGCTCCCTTTGAGGTCAATATCCCTTTGCATGGTTTATCTTCATATTGCACTAGAGTTTTTCATGCTCTTCAACTTTCAATCATCAATCAATGTGTTCTTGAACCAATCAACAAGCTTCAATATCATATCCATCATGGTCTTTATAGCTCCTTCTGAAGTTATCATTACTATCTTTCTTACATTCTTCAAGGGACCATATTGGATGTTGATCAATATCACCATATGTTTTGCTCATCTTTCATGCTTCTATATATCGAATAACCATATGGAAGAGTCCCAACATTTCCAATCTTAAGCAAGACATACCATGCTCATGCTTTCAAGTATATTTTTGCATCGAACTCTTCCTACAGTATTTTCTAAAGGCATGAATCTACTTTCTAATGAAGAGCTCTTTTCTAAAGATATTTATATCTCTTCCTTTCATGTTGCCATCTAGTTAACTTCTTTTTGAACAAATTACTTCTTTCTTTGAAGATGATGCCCAAGATGATATTCCTTCTCCATGAGAAATGCTCCAATTATGTCTTCAAGTTGCTTCTCGACTATCTTCATACTTTCAAACTTCTAGACTGCTTTTGCTTCCATAAAATTCTAGTGGAATATACTCTTTCCATGTCACTATGATTCTTCCATACACTGAAGAAACTTCTTTAACGATGGTTTTGTTATTGTCGAGGATCCTTGTGATCCTTTCTAGCTAAATGTTTGCTTCTATAACAACATGATGCCAAGTAGTAGCTGCATGAATTGTGGAGTGCTTTGATGGTCCAAATCCTTCTATCCTTGCCTTGCTAGATGACTGCTTCCAATAAAATGCAACTGACTATGTAGACTCTAATTCTTCCAATGTTATATGCTTCTTTCCATGATGCCATAATTTGCAAAATCCAAGACTCTTCTACAAATGTAACTGCATATGCTACTCTAACTGCCATCTTCTAATAAAAGAGAAAACAAACTGCTAGTAGACCTGGTAGTGGTGGAGTTCTTCAATAATAGATATCCTTATGATCTTCATTCTTCGGCTTCTTTTTAGGTTCTTCATTTTCTTTAATAATGTGAGCTCCACTTCTTTCCTTCCTCTTATTGTTCTTCCTATTTTGAGGATCCTTGGGACAATCCCTTTTAAAGTGTCCATATTTATTGCACCCAAAGCATCGAACTTGGATATATCTTGTCTTCCACGTCGCCATTTGTTGTTGTTACTGTTGTACTTTCAATGAGGTTCAAATCTTCCAAACTTTCCATTCTTCTTCTTTGATCTAGCAACAAAAGCTTGAGACTTTTCGTCTATGTTGCCAAGAAACGTGTGTTCGGGGACGGGGACGGGGACGGGGACAGGGACGACATTTTTGGAAACAGGGTGCGTGGGTTTGTCGCGTAATATAATAATATTAAATTTTATAAATTATAATTAATAATATATATGAAATTTGAATTTGTAACATTGTGAGATACTAAGATGTCTAATGCCAAAGCAGCGAGTCCAACATTTACTTAATTTAAGTAAATGCTAGACTCAGCTATTTTGGTGAAACTTGGGACAGATTTTGTCACACACAGCTGACTGAGATACACTAGCCAAGTTTCCTACAAACTCAGGTTTACGCTCAAAAATCCTAAAGTATTTTGAGTTCTCAAAGACTCAACATTTTAAACTTTATTTTATTGGGCTGCCTTGTGTGTTTGGTGGGACAGCAATGAAATATATGTTGCTAGCAGCCATAATTTATACTTTAATGTAGCCACAAGCCTAAAAAAAACCATAGAATTTATATGTAATGATTCAATTTTTCAAAATATATATAGTATAAAAATTTAACAAGTCTAGGCTGAGTAGAGGTAAGTTTGTGGCATTGTCATCTTTGTTTAGGGCTTCGGTTGGGTACAGGAGTCTGCATAGGGAGGCCGAGGTCTGTTCCTTAGTGAACAGTAAGCTGTTTTGTGTAAACAGTGGCATGAATCGAGCCCTACAGCTCAACGTTTGACAACAAGAAGGAGGGACTATGCCGCAGTTGTAGGAGGCAAATTGAGTGTATAAAAGTGGACTGACAGTTGTGGCTCATGTTGCAGACAGTTCGAAACAGCAAGAAATTGTGACGTTCATTCCGGCAAGCCTTTAAAAGCACTGTATGAGTTGTCACATTATTGTAATTCTGCTTAATGTACTTGAGCCCCTATGGGTGTTCACTGTTCAAATGTGTAATATAATGCACCTATATTTTTCAGATGCGGGCCTTGTGAAACTTTTTCATGGAAAAAAAATCATTCGTTAGAAGTTGATTCTTGGAATATCTTCCTTGTTGAATCTCATGATTGAAGCTTTTATAGGTCATAGGTTTCCTTTAGATTTGGCGGTTCTCTAACCATATTTTCTCTATAGCAGTCTCCTGTCATGGAGTTGTTTAAATACCACTGCTGGTGAAATAAACTGGCTCAGTAAGAATATTGAAAACGAAAACTTGAGGATCACCGTAAAGTAGTAAATACCACTGCCGTTGAAGCTGCTCTGTCCACTGCCGCTGACGCTGCCCACCGCTGCTGAAGCTGCCCACTGCCCACTGCTGCTGACGCCGCCCACTGCTGCCGGAAATGGTAAACGGGAACGGCTCAAGCCTCAACCAAATGGAAAAAAGACTAAAGTTAAATGAAATCAGTAATCACGTATCAGAAATTTTGATGTGTGCGTTCATAGAGAGTTAAAGATTTAGGGTTTTTAAAGTTTTTTATATTTGTTATAAGTTAAAACTTAATAATATTTATTTATTTATTTATTTTTTTTAATTCCATTAAAAAAAATTATTTGAAAATTAAATTTTTAATATAGTTTTTTTATGAAGAACCCAAAGAACCCAAAGAACCCAACCCGAAGAACCCGAAGAACCCAAGAACCCATTAAAGGAAAAGAACCCATTTTTTTTTTTTGAAGAACCCGGTTCTTCATGTAAGAACCCGGTTCTTCTGGGTTCTTCTGGGAAGAACCCGTACTCGAATCCAGTACTTGGGTACGGGAACCCGGGACGGGTTCGAGAACCCCACCCCCGAGTGCGGGAACTCGTGCAACATAGCTTTTCGTTGTTGGGTTCGTTGTCATCCTTGGTATTCAATCTTGTTTCTTCTAGAATGCACAAAGCCCACAGCTCATCAAAGTTTGGATTGTCCTTTCTTGAATAGATGCTTGTCACAAAATCACTCCTTTCTGAAGTTAATAGATTGAGTACACAAGTAGTTAATTCATAATAAAAAATAACTTCTCCAAGCCCTTGTAGTTGATCCTTCAATTGTGAGATCTTTATAAGATATGAGGCCAAGTCTTCATCTTTCGACAACCTTGTTTTGTAAATTCGATTCCTCAAAGATATTTTATGACCTATGGTACTAACTACATATAGTTTTACCAACTTGTCATAGATTACTTTAGATGTGCCCACATCTGCAACAAAGGGGATAAGATGGTCTTTTATGGACTCAATGAGAATCTTTTGAGCTTTAACTTCTCCTTTATTGTGCTTGGCCAATTCTTGAGTCTTGTCCTTCTCTGGTTCTATAACTTCGCCTAGAATGTGGTCCATGACTTCATTTTCTATGAGTACCAAATCAATTCTCTTCTTCCATGCGTGAAAGATAGATGACCCATCAAATTTGTTGCCTTCCTTACAAAATGAAGTCATTTGGTTTGTAGGCCGAGACATAGAGAGTAATATAGTACTTTCTCGTTAAAAGAGTATCCTGCTTGACGATGATGTCTTTAATATCTTGATGCTCCCAAAATTTCCAACAATCTTCAAAGATGCCCTAGAGTGATGACTTTTAGGATGGTTGGTGCAATAGTAACTTCAAACGGCTCCAATGATGAATGATGATTCCAAGAATGTAGATGATGTTTCCAAGAATCTTGATGCTTCAAAGATCTTTAGAGATGTCTTTTATAGAGAGATATTCTAATATGAGTGATGATCAAAGAGCTTCTAAGATAGAGAGATTGGTAAGATGCTAATCTTCTTCAAAAATAATGATGAGTAACCAATAGGCTTCAATCATAGATAGAGATAAATAGTTGATCTAGTGGTCTTCCTTCACGATGAATGATAGTCTTTGAATCTTCTAACTTATGCTCCTTGCAAATGATGTCCTCCAAAGTAGCTCGGATGAATGTCTTCCACTTATGCCAACAAGAGTGATCTTCAAGCTGCCTTCTCCTCACCTTAGCTTTGATACCATGTTGAGAAATCACTAGGGAAGTCAATTAGGGTTGATTTCTCTTTCTTGATAATTGCTTGTGAATATATGTTAGCTTCTTATTATTTTTATTATATTCTTTACATGAAACAATAACCAAAACATAAACATCAAGATCACAAGAAGACAATGAACACAAAATATAAGCTCCAAGCCAGGGCAAAACCCCTCAATGGGGAAAACCCAATTAACTCTTCTCTTCTTATAGAATCAAATGAAGGTGATAAATTCAAGACCCAAAATCCAAGACCAAGACCTTCCACAGGACCCAAGTCTCATGATATAAGAACTTTAGGAGGTCTCATGATACAAAGCTAGTAGGGGTAGAGGATCAAGAGTGAGAGGCTTCTAAGATTGAGCATGGACCAACAACACTAGCAATATGGACACAATTTGTAGATCTAGAGGAGGAGCGAGATGTTCTTTCGAGGTCTATTAGGAGGCCGAGATGGGTCGAACAAAACTTGAGAGCTATTGAGGAGCATGTGGAGGCACTTAGCAACACTTTTAGTTAGAGTAGACGACCAGTGAGATTTTCTAGTTACATGGCCTTAATGAGCAACATTAGTGATTTCAAACCTTTTTCTTTTGCGGAGGTTGCAAATGAGCAGGTTTGGAGGGATTCCATGGTGGAGTATAGCTCCATCATAAGGAATGATGTGTGGGACATGGTGTCGAGGCCGGAGGAAAAGTCATTGGTCACTTCTCGATGGATTTACAAGATCAAACATGCAGTTAATGGTAGAGTCAAGAAGTACAAAGCGAGGTTTATGGTGATAGGGTTCTCCCAACAAGAGGGAGTGGACTATGAGGAGACATTCGCACTTGTCGCCAAATATGCATCCATTAGAGTAGTCATGTCCATTGCTTTAGAGATGGGGTGGAGGATACATTAGATGGATGTGAAGATTTCTTTCCTCAATGGGGTGATTGAGGAAGAGGTGTATATTGAGCAACCTCAGGGCTTTGAGGTGCATGGGAGAGAGTCTCATGTGTGCAGATTGAAGAAGGCCCTTTATGGGTTGAAGTAGGCTCCATGCACATGGTACACCAGGATTGATGGATATCTTCTTGGTTTGGGCTTCACCAAGAGTGAAACAGACTTTAACTTGTAATATGTACTTGTTGAGGGTGAGTCGTTCATCTTGTTACTTTACTTTTATGATCTTTTCTTGACAGGATCAAAGAAGCTCATAGGGATGTGCAAGGAGGATCTTGCTTCGGAGTTCGAAACGAAGGACACTGGCTTAAGGCATTATATTTTGGGATTGGAGGTGTGGCAGTAGCTAGGAGAGATTTTCTTAGGGTAGGGTAAGTATGAAATTGAGATCTTGAGGAGGTTCAAGATAGAAGATTGCAAGCCTGAAGGAAATTGGCTTAAGGCATTACATTTTGGGATTGGAGGTGTGGCAATAGCTAGGAGAGATTTTCCTAGGGTAGGGCAAGTATGCAATTGAGATCTCGAGGAGGTTCAAGATGGAAGATTGCAAACCAATGTCTACACCAATGATCACCAACTTAAATAAGTTGAGTACTTTTGAGGGTGAGTTGGTAGATCCCATACTATATAGACAACTAATAGGTTCCTTGATGTATCTAGTCAACACTAGGGCAGATATATGTTTTTTTGTGAACACACTCAACCAGTTCATGGTGGATCCGAGGGTCCAAGACAGGCTCATTGGGTGGCAACAAAGCATTTGTTGAGGTATAGTGGAATTTGGGCTTAGATATGTTGGAGTTTCAAGGGTACATAGACTATATCTGGGTTGGGAGTGTTGTGGACAAATAATCCACGTCTGGATGTTGTTTCAGTTTGGGAACAACCATGATCTCATAGTACAACAAGAAGTAGCGGCCAATGGCACTTAGTTCAACAGAGGCAAGGTACATGGCAGTGAGTATGGTAAGTTGCAGCAGAGTATGGATTCGCAAGATTCTTGCAAGATTATTTGGTCTAGAGATAGTGCCAACAACGATTCACTTTGACAATTAGAGTTGCATTAAGCTCTCTGAGAATCATGTGTTTCATTATTGATCCAAGCATATCAAGATCATATTCCACTTCATCAGAGATAAAGTCTAGAGAGGTGTTGTGAGATTGCAATACATTTCCATAGAGGAGCAGGTGGCAAATATTCTCACTAAGCCTCTAGTGAAAAGGAAGTTTGTGAAGTATAGAGACAAGCTGGGGATAGTGGAGAATCCCTTCCTTGCTAGGAGGGAGTGTTGAAGCTTGTGGTAGCTTCAAAAGGCCTTTTGCATAGACTTGGTGTCTTAGCATGTAGGAGATGATTTATTGCCTCTTTAGGTCCTTGCTTGGTGGAGTAAGTGATTTATGTCTTCTTTTCTAAGTCTAACTTAGGAAAAGTACAATAATTAAAGTCAGTTTATTATTATGGACTATTAAGTCAATTCTAAGGATATATAATGAAATTATTTAAGTGACTTTGAAATGATCTCAACCATTGATCTCTTAGATCTTCTAGAAGGGAGATTAAAGTCAAGAATTTGGGCTTGATGAAGATTATAAATGAAAGCCTAAGGGAGAGGTGAAGACACAACAACAAGAGAGGCAATTGCTACATTTTTGGGAAAGTGATTTGTGAAAATTCCTAAACCGGAATTCTTACTACAGCAACTGATGATATTTGTCCTACTTGTTAGATTTACATGAACAAGTTATTTGCAGTTTCCTACGACAAATTATTGAAATACATACACTGTAGCCTTCACTTAATTAATTTATATGCGGAAACTAGAGATTGAGCAAGAAAGAAGATACAACACAATAACACCATTATTTTTGGACAAATGTCCCTGGAAAAACCTAATGCGGGAAAACCAATGCAGTAGATTTGAGGGTTTATTATTATTAAGTAGTAGCAAATTCTGAATACATCTTTGAATACCTCAAGGGTTATTCAGTTACAGAGAGAGAAATACTGGCATAAATATTTGTGAGATTACCTCACACAATCACTGAGAAAAATCTCAGTTGATCTGGTAATTGGACGAGGTGCCTCTTGCAGGCCCTGCGCAGTCCTCATGCAGTCCTTGCATCAGCCCCTCTAGGCACTGCGTCACCCAGCCAACTAATCGATTTGCTTCCTGGAGTCACTGCTCTCAGCCAATGTTGCACACATCGCGATCGGGATTTAATCGGCGCCGGGAAAAAATCGGAAAAAATCGTTAAAATCGGGAAAAAATCGGGAAAAAATCGGAAAAAATCGTTTGGCACAAAAATATTCATTTTTTTTCATTTTTTTTCAATTTTTTTAATATCTAAACCATCTACAACATAAAATAAATACATTGACACATAAATATGATAAAAAAACTAATATATAAGATGTTCAATATCATTTCTAGCGCTAAAATCACACATAACATTGAATCATGTCCTGAATAGTAAGTCCTGAGTCCCAAGTCCAACTCAGCCTCAAAATATCAACAAAAAATATGATAATGTATCTCATCATGTCATAATGTCATATACAATAAAATGAAAGTCTAATCCTATTGATTTCCTCTGCCCCTCTTGCGAGAATATGGCACAGCTTTCTCTTTCCCTCTAGATGTAGAAGCTGGTGCCTGTGGTGGTGGAAATGGCAGTGGAGTCTGACGTGCTCTAGAAGCTGAAGAACTAGTAGTAGCAGCTACAAGAGGCTGAGGTGGACGGAGACCACGTCCTCTACTGGTGGTAGTGGTAGCCCGGGTAGCCCGGGTAGGCGGTGTCACCTCCTCCTCCTGCTCCTCCAACTCCTCCTCCTCCTGCTCCTGCTCCTGCTCCTGCTCCTCCTCCTCCTCCTCCTCCCCCTCCTCCTCCCCCTCATCCTGCACTAACCAATCCTCAGTGGGATCCATGAGAGGCCTCTCGGTCTCAACCCTCCATTCAGCAGTGGTGTCAATCCCATCCAATGAGATGGCTTCCGTATCAGGTGTCTTCTCTAGTTGTTTCACCCACAATCGAAGATTGTAGTAGACATAGACCATGTCATTAAGTCTATGGGACTCCAACCTGTACAAAGTTCATGAAATAATAAATTAATAATTAATATTATAAAAAAAATATTGTTTAAAACTTTAATGAATTCAAAAATTTATTTGGAAATTTGCAATATTTTAAATGTTTAAGTGTTAACCTATTGCGCTTCTTGTTGTGTATTTTTTCAAATACACTCCAATTGCGCTCACATCCCGAGGAGCTGCATGTTTGGCTGAGGATGCGCACGGCAAGATTTTGCAAAAGGGGTACTCTGCCACCATACATCTTCCACCATGCGTCTACAACAAAATTACAAAGAAAATTTTAAATAAACATAAGAAAAAAATGGAATTTGAAGAAACAATGAAATTTGAAACAAAGTTACAAAGTACATACTACAAACTAAAAAATACCTGGGATTTTAACCGTCCTATCATTGATAGCCATCTCAAAGCCAAATGTGCCACCTGACAACTTATATTGCTCAATTTGTCTAGAGACCTCCATACGTTCTTCTGGAGTTTTCACCATCTTCTGGACACAGGTTAATAATCCTTCCACGACCTCAACATCAAAATTAAACCCACATGCATAAGAAAATGCAGGGTTCAGGAAAAGGCCAGCAGCATGAATGGGACGATGGAGTGTGTTGTTCCATCGCTCATCAATGACCTTCCATAGAAGGAGTTGTCTCTGGAACCCATCATCTCCCTTGTCATCATAGTAGGACCGAATGGCTTCTTTGGCCCTATCCATGGCTTCATACAAATAGCCCATTGCGGGCTTCTCACCATCTACCAACCGAAGAACCTTTACCAAAGGTTCTGTGACAGCGCACACCTCCTGCACTCCCGCCCAGAAGTCTTCTTGGTATGAAACAAGTCTGCAGACGGCCTCTCCTTCTGGTTTGCGGCTCATTGGCGAAGAACGCCACTCCTCTGAAACAAACATTCTCTTCAAATCCCACATAGAATTCAAGAGGGATTGAAGAGATATGAAACTCGTCGCAAACCGTGTAATGGCGGGGCGCACCAACTCTTTGTTGTTGGTGCATTTTCTCATCAAGCTAAGCACAGATGTGTGATTGTAAATAAATTTTGTGATGGTTTTTGATGAGTCAACAGCCTCTTTGACAAAGGGAATTTTCCCTATGTCCTCTAACATCAAATCAATACAATGGGCAGCACAAGGTGTCCAAAATAAAGTAGGATGCCTGTCCATAAGCAATCTACCAGCAGCAACATAATTTGCAGCGTTGTCCGTTATGACTTGGACAACATTTTCTGCACCCACCTCCAAAATAAACACATCCAGCAAATCACATAAATTTTTTGCATCTTTGATTTGATGAGTTGCATCAACAGATTTGATAAACATAGTCCCCAAGGGACAACTAACCAAGAAGTTTATAAGGGTTCTCCCCTTTTGGTCAGTCCAACCATCTGACATAACAGTGCATCCTGTTTGTGCCCATGATGCCCTAAAATCCTCCAATCTTTGGGTGCAGTCACGCTTTTCATCTTGAAGAAGCCGGCCTCTGAAATCATGAAGAGAAGGGAGTTTGTACCCCGGGCCAACACTGGCAACAGCATCAAGAGTAGGTTGGAAAAATGGATTATTCCTTATAATGCTGAAAGGAATATCACTCCAGAGGAGAAATTTTGTCATCAACTTGTCAGCTTTTTCTTTTTCAGTTCTTTTCATCATTGAACCGATAGTTGGTTGTGAACCAGGTGTGGTTCGAGGAACAAAATATGATGATGCAGCAAACGGATTGACTGACGCTGCAGTAGAACCTGTGCCACTTGGCCCACTTCCTTCAACTGACCTTCTTAGTTGCCTTTTGAGTTCTTCTTTGGCGTCTCTAGTGTGCTCTAATTCTCCCAATGCTCTCATGGCTTTTTGGATAATTTCAGCATTTGTCTTTAGACAGGGCCCCACATCACGTCCAGGGATTTGTGCAAGGTGGAACTTCAACCTGTACACCCCCCCGAATATTTCCTTTCCACACAACTTGCAAATCAAGTTTTGTCTATCATTCGGAGTTTTAGGGTCACCATATTCCCAGAAAGGATCCAATTTCCTTGGCATGTTTGTTTTTGAATTTTGAATTTGCAAACCTATGGAAAAATAAGGATTAGGAAATAGGAATTTAGGATTACATAAATGATAATAGTAAATAGTAAATACAAATTACAATTTAGCATTTGCAAAATTACAAGCTAATTATTTCCAAAATCCCAATTTCTAAACCCAAAAAACAATGAAAAATAAAAAAAAATAAACAATGTTTAAAGAAAATGAGAAAATAAAAAACAAAAATTGGTTCTCATAGTCATAACAAATAACCCATCCCAAATCAATGAAAAATTTCCAAAAATTCTTTAAAAACAATGAAAAACAAAGTTTTTAGAGAACCAAAACAAAAAAAAATTAATCTACATACCTGGTTTATGGACAAATTCGCGATCTTGGCTTGGATTCCTCCTAAAATCGGCTCCCACAAGCGACGGCAACCCTCTCCCTCCCTTCTTCTCCTTCTCCTCCTTCTCCTCCGCGGCGGACTGCTGAATGAATAAAATAAAAATCGAATTTCCATATAAAACGCCCGCTGCCCCCGTGCCCGGCGATTTTTTCCTTAAAAATCGCGATTTTTTCGAAAAAATCGCGATTTTTTAAAAAATCGCGATTTTTTCGATAAAAATCGTTAAAAAAAATTTCCGCCGATTTTTTGGATAAAAATCGCGATTCGAATCGTCATTTTGAAAAAATCGCGATTTTCCGATTTTATCGCGATTAAATCGCGATGTGTGCAACACTGCTCTCAGCCTCCCGGTCTCACACCCCGGCTCCCAGCTTCTGAAATTGACTTTGCTGCAAAATTTCAGACTCTCTTACCCTCTGCACTACCTTTGCGTGGCCCTGCGTCAGTGTCTACGTGAGAGTTGTTGGATCACTCTCTGCCTCTCTCTATTGATGAGTCTCCAGCTGAGAAAATCCCTCTCTCAGTTTCTCTCTCTCTTCGGATGCTATCTCTGCCCCTCAACTACAAGAAATCTATTCGAATAGAATTTCCTCCTAAGAACTTCTCACTTCAGAAATTCGATCTCTTGATCTCTCGGTGTGTCTTCCAAATGACTCTCAAGCTTCTTTAAATAATCTTCTCGTTGACATTCAACGGCTCAGATTAAAAGCTAATCAATGGCTAAGATCATTTTAGCTTGATCCTTGTCTTCTTCTAGAAGTTACACCCACAATTAGATTAATACCCATTAATATTTTTAATTTCCTAAGTTTAGACTTAGGGACCCATTAAAAAATATTAATTATTTTAGTAAAATTGTTTCTGGGTGGAATTTCCCAAAACACTTTCTGAGTTGTTTGGAATACATGTGCCCAAGCCTCCCTACAAAATTTGAGGCCTAGAGCACATCTGATGCTACCCAAAATGAACACGATTTTCTCAAAATAGGGAGAGTAATTTTTCTAGAGTGAGAGGTTCATTAAGACTAAGGAGAAAGAGGAAGATTGTAGTTTGATTCAGGAGCATTTCTAGGAGGCAAAATTGTTGGAGATTGTAGGGCTGAATTGCTAAAGCGAGGAGGTTAAATAGTTGGAGAGACCAATTTGGCATGGCTAAATTTCTTGAGGCGCAAAGTGTTTATAAATGTAACTCGTGTCGGTCTTCATAATTGTATTTGAGTCATGATGTAATGTATTTGTCAAAAGAAAGGAAAATAAATTGTAAAAGAAATTGATTTATTAAAGCATGGGTTTCATGCTTGGGTCAATGATTTTTAGGTCAAAACCTCCATTGTAGGCTTTTAGGGTTTATGTCAAAAGTCCTTGCCGTTGTCATCATGTAAAAGACCCTTCGTGGGCTTTATCTATCAAGAAATAAAGTGATTTTGATGTAAATTAGGTTTTTTTAGGCCTCCTACACCAAGTTAGCCTCAACCTGGACAAGTCGACGTCATTACGAGACAAAATCCACTATATGAAGGCAACAAGTTGACCTCATTTGGAGAACATTCACAACAAGTTCGATTTGCAGTTATTGGAGAAGGAAAGAGAATGCGAAATTCGAGGAAGAAGGAGAAAAACCCTGGAAGAAGTTTGGAAACCTTTTTCTCTCTCTTGTGATTAACATGTGTGAAATTCTAGAGTTACAGGAGGGCTGCAGTAGGGGCCGAAATACTGAAGCAGTTGCAATTGATCTTTGAAGTTTGGAAGGACAATGTGAGGGTTGACTTGGTGGAGTGAGAGAAGTCTTTTGGTCTAAGGTCTTGGTCAATCTCAATTTGATTTACTAGTGGAAGAGTTTGACTGGGTTTTCCCCTATAGAGGGGTTTTAGCCCTAGCTAAGTGCCTATATCTAGTGTCATTGATCTTCATGTTTTGATTTGATGATTGCTTGATGAAAAGAAGATAAAAGAAGAACATAAAGAGAATCAATAAGACTACAAGAATATCACAAGTAATTATCAACATAAGAGAATCTTTCTGCCTTTCTAGTTTTCTAACATGGTATCAAAGCTAAGGTGAAGGAGGAAAGAAAAAGGTAGCTTGAAGGTCTATTGAAAGAAGGGTTAAGAAGGAAGGAACAAAAAAAGATCATTAAGGAAAGGATCATATAAGAAGAAAAGTCTACTATCTATATCAAGTGAAGGAGATATTATAAAGTCTATGGCAACTTCAATGAAGACAGAAAATAAGCTAGAAGGAGCCTCCAACTACAGGGCATGGAAGAAGACGATGGATCTTATTCTTGCTAAGCATAAAATTTTAGATTTTGCTCAAGGAAAAGCTAACAAACCTACAAATGATGCAGGAAAGGAAAAGTACAGGGAAACTGTAATGACCCACCTCGAGTTATATGGAACATAGAAATATTAGCATGCATACGAGACATGCATATGATAGCTACATATGCATGTATCACATGCACTGCACTAGTATATGCACTAATCAGCTATGAAAAGTCCAAGTATAGGGTAATGAGTTAATTATTGAAATATTGAGTAAATACCAAAAAACGCCAGAATATAATGAACATATTAAGGTGGATTACTTACTATGTATACCACCATGATAATATATAATAAAAATAAATACAATGAATTATAAATTAAACTTATTTTATAATTTAATTTAAATAAAATAAATAAAGTAATTTATTTAATATAAAAATAAGGTACTTTATTTAATTTATAAATAAAATGATTTACAGAACCTATAAATAAGTAATTTAGCTAAAGTATAAATTAAATAGATTGAGATAATACATAGTAAGGCTATATATAAATAAATACTAAGTCAAAATAAATTCTCCCGTTCATTTGACTCTGACAAGGACTCTCCCATAAATACAAATGAAAATCAGCTATCCATTGTATCCGCCACTCCCAACACTAGAGGATGGCGAAAGGTGGAAAAAAGAAAGGGAGAAAAGAATAGATTATTATTTTTTGTATTTTTTCTTTTTATGTTTTCTGTGAAAACAGGGACAGCCCATATGCATATGCTTTTTAGCATCTACAACATGTAATTTTGTCTTATGAATAAAATTACGATTTTTTCCAAGGTGAAAAGGAAAAATCTCACGTTCATCCTACCAATACCTTAAAAGGTGTCATCACATGTTAAAAAAAAAGATTTAAGTGTCACCATATAACGTAGTTGTAGTTCAGTTGGTAAAGGAGCGGTGACCACCACAGGGGTAAATATAGAGAGGTAGAATTGAGCACAAGGGGGGGGGATGGGTTTGTTATAGGGATGAAGTGCAGTTCAGAGCAATATTCAATCAAAATTGGAGATTTGAGTAATTGTTCTTGAAGCTTTTGGGCATGGGGGCCAGAGTGCTTCAATTTTGAAGTATTTTGGAGCTGGGTACCGAGATTGTGCCCAATTTGGCAGGGAGGTTTTGGTCATTTTGGTAACAGGAGTAAATTTGGAGCTACGACAGCTCGGGATCAACTTCAAACACGGAGGCCAGGTATGTATCTGTGTTCTTAAATTGATAAATTATGCTTTAAAAAATTAACTGTCTAGACTCTAAGCATCAATTTTGTTAAAATTTGTTAATTTTCCGAAATTTGGGCTTCACACAATGGTATCAGAGCTACTTTCAAACTCTGTTGGACCTTACAAGCTGTGCAGTCTAGTGCCCTAGAATCATAATCAGATGTATAAATACTCATAATCGCCCATAAATCTGTGTATTATATTTTTTTATTTTCATACTTTTTACTACAATCATTTACTCTGTTTTTTTTTGTGTTTTCTATGTGCCCTACCCCAAGACTATTATCTGGAAACTGGACAAATTTACATTCTTCCAGGTTGTCTTCTCACCAAGCAGTATGTATAATATATATGTAACCCAACTCAGACAGTCTTCGCAAATTTGATTTTGTCTTACACTTTTCGTTGGTACACATACTAAGTTTAGGGCTCACAGTATTTTGTTACTGTGCAAACCCTAGCACAAAAGCACACAAGGACAGATAAGTCGAAGTATTGGATGATGACTTTTGATGGACACCTTTCGAAAATAATATTTCCCTCAGCCTGTTCTTAATTGTAATCTAGGCTCTTATAGTATTGGTGTGGTAGTTGTGATAGTTGTTGTACATTTTGTGGTCGCCTCCAAAGTCACTTGTACAACATAATGAAATTACTTTATTCTATCGTCAGCTCCTAGACACACTTAGATAAGGAGTAGATTTACTATTCAATCTTCTAAGCGATCGATGGTGCGTTGATAAGCCCTATTCTTTGATTTTTTTATTTTTTCTTTTGTTGTTGTTGCGTAAGAGATTATGTTTCTGACTTGGATTTACTCGACCAAGCTCTCTCTTTGTCGATGAAATATGGGCACGTCTCAATGTGATATTTACATGCCATAACTGTTGAACCACTTTTTGTCGAGTTCTGCCATTTAATTCTTTCCCCATATCGTCAAGGGCTTGACCCTTCGACTGGGATTGGCATTAGATCTTGGTATCTTTCTTCTTGGTCTCATGATTCGCCAGGCGATCGAGGGTAAGGTTCCAAGCAATGTTACTTGGGAGCGGGAGCGAAAGCGGGGAGCGGGAGCGAGAGCGACATTTTCAGAAGCTCCCAGTTTGGGAGCGAATCCCGGAGCGCTTTTTATATAATATATATATTTTTTATATTTTGATACATATATGTCAACAAAAACATGTAGAATAATGAATTAGATATAAAAAACATAAAAAAACATAGATTGAACCATATAACAACTATCATCTAGAAGTTATAATCTTCATCAACCACGTCCACAAGTTAGTAACATAGTAACATACAACATATTGAGTCTCATGATTCATCAATCTTAAAGTTTCAAGCTTTCAAAATTCAATATATAACATTTATCATCATTGATCACCAAAGTTGTACTTGTAAGCTAAGTGTAACCATTACAACAAATAATATCTAACATGAAATGAAATGTTATAAAATGAAATGAAATGAAACAACTTTCAACTTTCGTGAAACATCATATTCATAATTCATTACTAATGAGTTATAATTGCCAACTTCTAACTTAAATTGTCATATATTGTTTAAAAAAATATCATAATAGATATGAAAGAGTCAATAGTTATAAAAGCTACTAGAAACTAGAAAAGAGAAGTAAATCTATTATCTATTTCTTATGCTTGGGCCTCTTGCCACCACGAGAAATGTCTAATTTTTTAGTCTTGCTGGAAAATCAGGATCTTTGTCATTAATATCACCCTCTAAGCATTAATATCCAGAGGTATCTTTGTCATTACCTTTGTATCTGTATAGGGATCTTTGCCATTAATATCACCCTCTAAGCATTAACATAAGATAGAACAAGCATAGCATGTCAAGTCAAGATTTTGTTTGAGTGATGCGTACATTTTTAGGAGGGTCATGATAGAGGAATTCGACAACAAGTGTCACTAACATCAAGGTACATAGAGGGATTGGTGCTCTTGATTAAATATGAGTTCCATACCCTAATACATGACAAAATTCAATGGAAACATTGCAATCCCCCAATCCTGAAATCCTAAAAAACTGATAAGTCTGCTGGATTTTGAATGAAATCTAAAATTCTACTTTCTCCATATGAAATCCAATGAGGCTGGAACCACTCTCAAACATCCTGAGTCATTTCATGGTAATGTTAAAAATTTAAGTAAAAGGATGAAAATGAAGATTAAGGAGAATGTCACTTTTACTTCTTAACATTACGATGAATAGCATATCAATACTAGGGCCTAGATTTGATCATTAAGCTACCCCACTCAAAATTGTTTGTTTATTTAAAAGAAATTGCATTTCGAACATTACTTCAAAAAAAAATTGCAAAAAAGGCAAAACGCTCCCGAAAAGGTAGGGAGCGAATTTTTTTTTTGGGAGCGGGATCGAGGGGGGGGAGGCGCTCCCCCACAACACTGGTTCCAAGCTATTCTGATGGATGTATATTTACATTGGTTTCACCTTATATATAAATATGTTAAGAGAGCCTCCAAACCTTCGTTATGGATTCAATATTCATAATGACCGAGCGAAATACGAAAGTATTTTCATGCACTTCATTATGTGCGATAGGCTTAGAATGTTTATTCGTAAACAATTCTCGGTGCGCAGTTGCATATAACAATCTATTTCTGCTTTGTTAAGTGAGAATGAATACAATACTAAGGTCGGTGTGTTTCTCCTTTGATTACATGGTCTTTGATTACAACATCTTTCCATTATAATTTTTTTTCTTACCTTTTATCGAAACAGTGATTCCAGGTTTTAACCTTTTGCATTGATGTGTTGAGTTTTATGTAGTGCCCATGTAAAGTATGTATAAAATAAAAATAAATAAAAAAATAAAAAATAAAAAAAAATTGTTAGCAAAAAACATTATAATAAAATTAACATGTAAGAATACCCTCAACTTATCTCTATGGAATATCTGCCAAATATGTGTCTATCTTGTCTCTTGCTTGCATATTATGTATGTTTTTCTTTTGCTTGCAAGTTGCTATAGTATAGAGCCATAACAAATTCTAGAAGCACTTTAATTTAGTAAGTGTTCAAAAAACTATCAATTTACCATGCCCAAACCACATATATATATATATATATATATAAAAGAAAGCACGTATCGCTATTTAATTCCCCAAAAATATATATATGTATGAAGCTTCATGTTCCGAGAGTGAATCATATAGTTGACTACTTCCATAATAGATATATTTCTGTATTTTAATTGTGATGACTGAAAGGTGGCCCACCGTTCTTTCCATATTTTCAAAAAAAAATTACCTTCTTTTAAACCAGTCAAATCCTAGGTCTCTAACGTTTGTTCCAAACCCCAAGGTTGCTCAAGAGACGTATTACCGCCCACCCTAAAATCTATTGCGGAAACATAGTGAACCCTTTTATTTGCATAGAAGTTACTTGTAGTTCTTTTATTATCGATTATATTGATCTTGACATATAACTTAACAACTTGACTTTATTGATGTACATTTGA
This sequence comes from Pinus tabuliformis, assembly GCA_031772625.1. Lineage (NCBI taxonomy): Eukaryota > Viridiplantae > Streptophyta > Pinopsida > Pinales > Pinaceae > Pinus > Pinus tabuliformis. The sequence goes on from CM062807.1 coordinate 319,554,746, forward strand.
TTTTAGTATATATGTATTTTCAATAAAACAAAAAAACCTCTTAACTTTTCACATATTATATGGAATATTACATCCTCATAGATACCGCCAGTGCATTTAGTAGAACCCATGGTCACTTCTTGGGCATACTAAAAATGTTGGATTGAATTTATATATTAAATGTTTTAGATTATTATTTTATACTTATTAATTTATGTGAGACATGTACACAACTCTTAGTCTAAATACTTTATATGGTTAACCCTCATTTAAATAAATATTATTTTTGGAAAAAATCCTCTTTCCCACACCAATTCGTGAGGTTTTCTTAGTTACTATGTGGAATATTAAATTACCCGACTTGTCATGTGTTAAGACATAGGTTCCTTTAAATCAAATTATTCCTTGTAGATATTATTCCTTATTTCTTTAAAATTGGCTAATTTAACTTATTTTAATAATATTTATAACATTGATTGCATAATTTATGTTAATACTTCTCGGTCTATATATATTTGTTAGGCTACTCGTAGAATTAATCATGTTATTAACAGAGATATCTAAAAGTTAATAACCCTTGCATGGACATAATAGGGTTAGAAAATGTTAGGTAGTTTTAAGAAGTAATACTATGACCTAGGAAGATCTATGTAAGCATTATTATGCATCAAAATAAATTACCATGCATTAGGACAAGGAGGTACCAATACCACCCTCCTTGACCTCAATATCAGTAAGACCTGCTTGTAGGTAATAATAGCAGAAAAAACTATACCTGTAGGTCAGTTTGAATTTACGAAACTATATTTATTAATCTAAATTGTACCTCAAATATTCATAATCTTATTATTTGACAAGGAAAAAGTTGTGATGGTAAAGACATATCAACGACGACGCCATCGGGAAGCATCACCATCACCATCACCGTTGCTATCATCATCGCCATTGCCATCACCATCACCACCACCGATACCATCATCAACACCAACCGCTTCAGCACCTGAGCTAACCATTATAATGCACTTATTGGAAGCCATCTTGGAAACATTAAAAGGGTCGTTGATAGACAGTACCAAGGAAGAGCAACCTGACCTTAAGGATGTTGATAAATCTAGGGCATTCAATGTTATCAATTTATCTTCTTGATAATTGCTTGTGATATGATTTGTATGTCTTATCTTATGATCTTTTACTTCGTTAGCTTATTAGTGTGTTCTTTTCATCAAGACAATTATCAAAATAAATAAAGACAAGTGACACGGGATATAGGCTTCTCCAGCCAGGGCCAAAACCTCTCACCTCTTGAGTGGAAAACCCAATCAAAATTCTTCTTATAGATTTTCAATTGATAAGTACCAAGACCATGACACTTACCCTTGACTCAAGTATCCTCTACATGAACCTTGTCACCAACTTGGTCTTCCTTTCTCTTCCTTTCTTCTTGATCTAGACCTGCTCCTTCTTTGCTCCTTCTAGAGAAACTTGGTCTCTATTTCTTACACTGCACCTTCACAACTTCCCTAGAGAATCTCAGTCTCTAGGTCTTCTTAGAGAAACTTGGTATCTATTTTGTTGTCCCAGAAGATTCCTTCCTTTGCTATCCGAGAAGATTCCTTCCTTTTCTATCCCAGAAGAAACCTATTCACTGCCTCCTTCGCTTGATCCAGAAGATCCCTTCTTCGCTGCCCCAGAAGATACTTCTTTGTTTCCCCAAAAGATCCTTCTTCGCTGCCCCAAAAGATTCCTTCTTCGCTACCCTAGAAGAGTGTCCTTTGTAGCCTTAGAGAAAACCCTTTTCACTACCTCTTTTTCGCACTTCCTTCTGCACTTCTCTTCACTGAATTGAGATCGAACTTCTTGCTTAGAATGGAGGCTGAGTTCCTCTATTTATACCCCTCTTCACTGGGTCTTTAGGCCAACTTGACAATTGGATGTAGGTCGACTTGTTCTGGCAGCTTCTTCAATGTTTGTAGGCCGACTTGAAGAGGTTAGGTGACAAGTTCTTTAGAGGATACTTTACATAGACAAGATGACCTTTTACAAAGTGTAACATGACTTCATTTACATGACAATGACCCTTATATTTTATGACTAGATGACAAATAAATCCTAAAGACTCTCAATGGGAGTCTTGACTCAAAAACAAAATCCCTTGCTCATGAAACCCATGAAGCAAGTCAATATAATAATTTCATTTTTCTTATTTACATCTCATTACATAAAATCATAATTACATGTCATTATGAAGACTGAACCTAGTTACACCTTTCAACACTCCCTCTTAACTAGGGAGGTATTCATAATGGTACCTTGGACTTTCTCAATCTGAAGAATCTCTCATAAGAAGAATTCGGATTTGTAACTCATTTGTATAGAATCATACCAACCAACATTGTTATATAGCAAGGCCTTGACTAATGGCTCTATCTCTCCACAAGATCAGAGCACAATGTTGACAAGAACAATGACTTATAGACATACTCATCATTGTCTCTCTAGGAAGATACCCCACCTGGGTTCTTTTAGGATATGCGCCATAAGGACTACTCTTTTCTTGGACTCCCCAATACCAAAAGAATATCGATCCTCCACGACTACTCTTTCATGGGATGCCCTCTCTCATCTCATAAGAGCATCAGATGCCAAATGATTACATTCTCCTCCATTCTATTTTCCCAAGTGAAGAACGAAACAACGTGTCTATCGCTCCTTTTTATACTGGGAGGTTTTATTCCATTAAGGAATGTAGTCATTCCTATCACAGAGGAATGTACCTAAGCTTTTGGCTTAGGAATTTCCAAGTTTCTTACAAGTAAGAAACTTCTTCTCATGCTCCCTCTTAACTAGGGATCTATAGCAACTTTTCATGTGGAAATTCTAAAAGAATCAGCGGCATGAAGAGTTCCTTTCTTCGATGTCATGAATTTCTTTAAGGAGTCTTCAACCTTTTGGGAACTTCTATATATAGGGCATAGATCATTCATCACTTTTGTTCATGAGTCTATCATGTCCTCAACTCATCAGAAAGTGATCTATTAGATTTTCCATCTGGCTTTGCTTCATGTCATTTTGCTTTCATGCCATATTTCTGGAAGGACATTACATCCTTCTATATGGTTTGCTTGGAAGTCATTCACAAATCTTCCCTTTGACAATCCTACATAAGCCCATCCAGAGGTTAGTTTAAAAATAAACAAAGAATACTTCAAATCAGAGTTACCTTTGTGATGATCATTCACCATGACATCTTCTTGTAAGCATCAACATCGTGCATGCAGATTGACACATCTCCCACAGATATTCAGTGTCAAGGGTCTCGTCCTTTTTTGACTTCCATCAGGGTCTTCACATCCTTCCGGGAGATATTCTAGTCAAATTTTCTTGGACTTCACATGTTGAATGCCTTCTACCATCATTGTGTATTATCACAATCTCTTCCTCTCTTTTCTCACACACTTCATTTTTCAATCATAGTTCCTTCATTGTAGTTAGTTTCCTCATGATTCATATATTATGTTGATTTCATCTAGTGTGACTTATGCTATTCTGCAATTCTTCAGAGGAGAAGATCCTTTCTTCTCTTGATCAAATTTCCCAGGATGGAAATAGTGATTCATATTATCTTCAACCATATGACATGACTTTCATAACAATCTATGCAAGCGTACATACCTCATCTTTCTTTCGGTCATCAGACTTCTTCATTCTCTTTCATTCGAAAGGACCAACTTTTCTGTTATGTTATCATATCATCATTCCTTGAATCCCACTAGTTGGAATTCCTAATGAAAACCTGTTGCTTCTTTTCTACATCAGTGAATCCTTTGATGAGAATTCTATCAGAGAAACTTGAGGATGTTTCATATCCTTACCTGGCAGATGTTTTCTTCTATGATGATCCCAGTCGATGATGACCTCTGCTTTTATAAATACTCATGAGGTTTCCTAAGAGCTTCCTAATCTTTGAAATCAGTAGGATTTGTACCAGACATATTTTCTGCTTCCCATGTCACAAGCTCTTACTTAATGCTTCTATGCTATTTTCTAATGAGATGCATCCTATCTAATTTAAACTGCACCAAGACCATAATTTACAAGTGGAAAGTACCTTCTTGAGAAGAAGATCATCTCAGTCATAGTAGAGATCTTTTACTTCTTCATTCTTAGGCTTCTTTGACTCAGGTTCTTTCACTTCTTCAGTAATGTGTGCTCCTTCTCTATTCCTCTTGTCCTTACCACGATTAGGACAATCTCTTTTATAGTGTCCGAGTTCATGACACTCAAAGCATCTTATCTTATCCATGTTCTTTCTTCTCTGTGGGGGACCAAACATTCCAAATTTTCCTTTTCTTCTTGTCATTGTAGCATATGCTTGATTCTGTTCGCTTGGTCCGACATTAATCTTTGATTTTAATTTGGTTTCTATGATCTTACAGAGACCATAAATCTTGAAATGGAGTAGTCTCTTTCTTCCCATATAAGCTTGAAGTGAAGTTACCCCATTCTTCCGGTAGTGCATTTAGTACCATTGTGGTCATCTCTCTATCAGACATAACTTCTCTTAGTTCTTGTAGTTGATCTCAAATTTCCAATATCGTCAGGACGTATGAGGTTATTCCATCTTCCTTGGATATCTTTAGTTTGTAGAGTTATTGCCTTAATGAGATTACTTCTCCTGTGGTACTTACAGAAAACAACTCTCAGTTTTTCATATATAGCTTTTGCAGTTTCTAGTTTTGATACATATGGGATTAGAGAATCTTTTATAGATTCTATAAGAATCCTTTGGGCTCTAACTTCTCCCTTCATGTATTTAGCATGAGCTTGAGTATCTTCTTTTGGAGGTTGGGTTATTGATCCCTTAATGTGAACCATGACCTCATTCTCAATAAGATTGAGGTCAGTGCTTTTCTTCCATGCAAGGAAATTTACAACCCCAACCAATTTATTGCTTTCCTTGCAAAAAGACATTTTGATATTATTGGATATAGTCATAGACTTACTTGTCAGATTGTTGCTTGTTTCCTCCTTCTTGATGTTGATAGAGGGCCTTCTTCTTAAGTGATTGATGAGAGAGAACTTGATTTATGATCCTTTGATGATGTGATGATATCTGAAGTGCTTCTAGGGTTTCTTTCTTTCTTCCTGCTTTCTTCTTCGATCTAGGGTTTCTATGATGTAGATCTTGAACTTGTTGATTAACCTTTGACTTGCTTTGATTCCTTCTTTGAAGATTGATCCTTGTGTGTCAACTTGCTTTGTTTGCCCCTTCTTGTCTTCAGCACCTAAGCTCTGATACCATGTTGAGAAATCTAGGTCATTCAATGTTAACAATGTCTCTACTGGAAATTGCTTGTGATATGCTTTGTACTTCTTAAGTTATGATCTTTTACTTTGTTAGGTTATTAGTGTGTTATTTTCATCAAGACAATTATGAAAATGAATAAAGACAAGTGACACAAGATATAAGCTTCTCTAGCCAAGGCCAAAACCTCTCACCTCTTGAGAGGAAAACCCAATCAAAATTCTTCTTCTAGATCTTCAATTGATAAGTACCAAGACCATGACACTGACCCTTGACTCTAGTATCCTCTACAAGAACCTTGTCACCAACCTGGTCTTCCTTCCTTTGCCTTTCTTCTTGATCTAGACCTGCTCCTTCTAGAGAAACTCAGTCTCTACTTCGTTGTCCCAGAAGATTCCTTCCTTTGCTATTCCAGAAGAAACCTATTCACTACCTCCTTCGGTTGTTCCAGAAGATCCCTTCTTCGCTGCCCAAAAGAATACTTTTTCGTTGCCCCAGAAGATCCTTCTTCACTGCCCCAGAAGATTCCTCTTCGCTACCCCAGACGATTCCTTCTTTGCTACCCTAGAAGAGTGTCCTTTATAGTCTTAGAGAAAACCCTTTTCACTACCTCTTTTTCGCACTTCCTTCTGCACTTCTCTTCGCTGAATTGAGATCAAACTTCTTACTTAGAATGGAGGTTGAGTTCCTCTATTTATACCCCTCTTCACTAGGTCTTTAGGCCAACTTGACAGTTGGATGTAGGCCAACTTGTTCTGGCAGCTTCTTCAACGTTTGTAGGCCGACTTGAAGAGGTTAGATGATAAGTTCTTTAGAGGATACTTTACATAGACAAGATGACCTTTCACAAAGTATAACATGACTTCATTTACATGACAATGACCCTTATATTTTATGACTAGATGACAAATAAATCCTAAAGACTCTCAATGGGAGTCTTGACTTGAAAACAAAATCCCTTGCTCATGAAACCTATGAAGCATGTCAATATAATAATTTCATTTTTCTTATTTACATCTCATTACATAAAATCATAATTACATGTCATTATGAAGACTGAACCTAGTTACACCTTTCAACAAAGGAAAGAAATCTAGAAGGATCCAAGGGTTTAGATAATAAACCACTGCAGGAGGATATTTCTAGGGAGCTACAAAATATTGAGCTTCCAGAATTTTCAGGAGGGCGAGTCGGAGAGCATGCTGAAGCATGGCTGGAAGGAATGACAAGGTGTTTTCCATCAAGAGAATATTCTTCTACCTCTAAGACAAAGATCGCCATATTTCAGCGAAGGGAAAGTTCTTTGATTTGGTGGGGAAATCCAGAAAAGCAATTATATCTCATGTCGAACAACACCCCTTGGGAGAGTTGTTCAAGGAAAGATTTCTTATAAAATACTTGCCACCTTATTTTCAAGAACAACAAGTTGGAGCTTTCCACATGTTAGTCCAAGGTAACAAAACAGTGGAAGAATATTAGATGAGATTTATGGAACTTGTAAAATATGTTCCTTATCTAGATATTGATGAACTTCAAGCTGAGCGTTTCGTGTATGGATTAAATCCTCGAATCAGGGCCATGGTTAGAATGTGGAAACCATCATCATTATCAGAGGCAGTCGAATCTGCCCATTATGCAGAAGAGCATCTGGGGATTAAAAGGGATATCAGGCCAATAGGACCCCCACTGCGAGGATTTCCAGGGGAGACTCCCCAAAACTTCTCCAGGGGGAGTAGCTTGAGACCACCTCCTTATGGTAATAGATATACCCCAAGAGGAGTAGGAGTAAGAGCTCCCATGGAAGTTAATGCTATTGTTGCAGAATCGTCAATATCTAACACAAGCTAATGGAACTCTCTAGGAACTACTAATAGAGGAAGAAGGACAAAGGAAGTAACACAAGAGGACAAAGCTCCATTTCTAGAAACTCAGCATCTAACTCAAGGGGATCGTCCCAGATTAATTGTTGGGGGATGTGGAGGGCCTCATTTTCAACGTGATTGTCTAGAGGCTTCAAATGTAATGCAACAATAAAGAAAAGGGCCATCATCAAATACCAAAGGTAATTGTAGAATTCATGTAGTAGTCAACAACAACCAGGGAGAACATCAGTCCACTGTAGTGGAATCCTCAGGTATTAATGACATAAAACTCAAAATCTTATTCGATATTGGCGTTATTGATAGTTTCATTTTCTTATATGCATTAAATAAATGTGGGTTGGCAACTCGTAAGCAAAATGATTTCAGACAGGTAGAGTGTTGAAGTGTAAATAGGTTTGGTCTTCATAAATGTAATTTTGATCTTTGTACTTGTAAAAGAAAAGAATTATTATTTTTGTCATCTGTAAAAACGAGTTTATTGCTCATTGCATAGGTCAAGCACATGTTTAAGTGCTTCTAGGAAAGTCAAAGAGTCAATGTAATTGTTGAAGACCCTTATGGGCATGTTACACCATGTAAATCCATGTATTAGAGTCAAAGAATGACCTCCAAGCAAAGTCACAAGCCTCCTCCATATTTCGGCCTCAAAAAAAGAAGTAATTCGGAATTTAAAAGTCAAGTCGGCCTCACTGGCTCGAGTCAGCCCAATAGTAGGGACAATGTCCTATATATAGGGCAGTTCAACCTCACAAAAGGATTACTACTCATCTCTTGAAATCAACGAAGAAGGAAGGATGAAAAAGAGGTGTGAAAAAGGAACATTGAGGTGATTCTAGGGAAGCGAAGAAGAAGGAAGAGAAACCGTGTTTGGGAGGGTTGTTTTGGGGCTAATCTCTGCCACACGTGCGAAGGAAGAAAGGTCATTTTCTTGTCATAATAGAACCCTAAGTGCAACAACATAAGAAGAGGTGTTTTGAGTGAGAAAGAGGCTCAAAATAGGGCCCCATCTCAAGCGAGGTAAGTCTCACCTAAAGCGAAGGAAAGAAGCAAGAAAAAGGGCCAAGTACAAATCTATATCAGCCACACATGCGAAGAAATCAAATCTGCAGTACAATAAAGAGGATCCACCTCTCAACTCGGAAATATCTCTCAAGGAAGGTCTCATTCTCTAGCCTAAGTGTGAAGGAAAGAGAAGATTGCCAAGCGAAGTAGAGAAGGAAAGGAAGACAACAATGAAGAGGTCTCTAAGGAGACCTAGGGTTTTTGCAGTTGCTGGAAAAAAGCTATCAGTTGCCAGAAGAAGTGTGAAGGAAGAGATCTAGGTGCAAAGTAGAAGAAGGCATTGATTGAAGGACAAAAGGAAGGGAAATTGTGTCTTGTGCTTGGAGGATCTATTGGTCAAGGGTCTAGGGTTTGGCATTTGTCAATTGAAGCTTCAATAAGAGAAATTTGTAGTAGGGTTTTCCTCTCTAGGAGAGAGAGGTTTTGCCCTGGTTGAGAGCTAACATCTTGTGTTCTTGTCTCTTTTGTTTTGGAAACTGTTTGATGAAGTAAGAGAAAACACTCTAATAATAATAAGAGAAGATTGTGCTAATTAGAAAAAGTAAAAATACCTCACAAATAGTTATAAAAGAATCTCATCACACGTAGATGCCCTAGATTCTTCAACATGGTTTCAGAGCTAAGGTGACACATCAATGAAGGGCATCTCAAGAACACAGAAGATTGAAGCATTAAGATCAAGAAGCAAGGGCACACTAAGGTTGAAGCATCAGATCTACAAGCAAGAGTTCTAGATCCATCAAAGACAAGGAGGACATCTCTCCTAGATCCATCAAGAAGGACTACCATCCTGGGAACAAAGAAAGAAGGAAGCCTTCCATCTAAAGGTATCTACAAGAAGGTTCATCCTAGAAGGGTTTGCATCAAAACTCATCATCTTCAAAGGAAGGAGCTCAAATCCAGGCCCATCATTGAAGATCTCCAAATCTACACATTGAAAAGTTTTCATCAACAAACAAATCTATCTTAAAGCACCTTGAAGGAAGCATCTTGAAGAACTCCAAGATCTAAAAAGTCAATCTCATCATACATAGATGCCCTAGATTCTTCAACATGGTTTCAAAGCTAAGGTGACACATAAAGGAAGGGCATCTAAGGAGCACATAGAAGATTGAAGCATTAAGATCAAGAAGCAAGGGCACACTAAGGTTGAAGCATCAGATCTACAAGCAAGAGTTCTAGATCCATCAAAGACAAGGAGGACATCTCCTCTCTTGGATCCATCAAGAAGGACTACCATCCTGGGAACAAAGAAGGAAGGAAGCCTCCCATCCAAAGGTATCTACAAGAAGTTTCATCCTGGAAGGGTTTGCATCAAAACTCATCTTCAAAGGAAGGAACTCAGATCCAGGCCCATCATTGAAGATCTCCAAATCTACACATTGAAAAGTTTTCATCAACAAGCAAATCTATCATAAGGCACCTTGAAGGAAGCATCTTGAAGAACTCCAAGATCTAAGAAGTCAAGTCATCAAATCTTCAAGAAAGCAGCAAGATCTCTTCATCACCAACACTCTCAAGTAAGTATTTTTATGTCCTCTTCTGAAAATATCAAAATGTCTTTTTGCAAGGAAAGCAACAAATTGGTTGGGACTGCTAATTTCCTTGCATGGAAAAAGAGGATTGATCTACTTCTAAAGGAGAATGAACTTCTGGACTACGTCAAAGGGAGTGTCATTGTTCCTACTAAGGAACAAACTCAAGCCCTAGCAAAGTATAATAAGGATGAAACAAGGGCTCAAAGGATTCTGATAGAATCCATCAAGGACCCTCTCATTCCTTATGTTTCCAAACTTGAAACATCTAAAGAAATCTATGATAAGCTGGTGGAGCTATTCTCAGTTAATACAACTGGAGAAGTGATATCGTTGCGTAATGAACTATATAAAATGAAGATATTCAAGGAAGAATGAATAACTCCCTACTTCATGAAGGTCTCTAAGATGAGAGACTAGCTGCAAGAACTAGGAGAAGTTATGTCAGACAGAGAGATTGTTGAATTTCCACGACCTTGGGTCGAGGTTGGAGTCTTAAAATCACTGACGCTACCAAACCAAGAATCTCAACCATAAACTACTTTGCACAACAAAAATATAAAATAGTAAATCACACATGCATAGAACATAGATAACTTTTTAATTTTTCAAACCAACTTCGTTATATTAACAACATATAATACAACAGTCTAGGGCTCCCATACTAGGGATAATGGGCCTTAGTACAAGATACAAAACTGGGGCTTGGTGTCTGTCCATCCACAACCAATCTTCCCTCAACAAGATACACTGACCATCTGGTTGATGTAGGCGACTCTCTCAACTCCCCTCAGTTGTACCCTGTACTTGCCCGGTCCTTCGGCTTTCGATCTATAGCTCTTGCTTCTATCAATGCTCCAATTCGATCTGGTCACTGAATTCCGGCTATCGAATTTGCTCTCTAGTTGTGCCTTCATCCAACAAGGCCACAACACATCGAGACTCCTGTCGAGTTGTTCACAGCTCCACTTGTGAATAACTCTCAATTGCTCACTGCTGCTCCTCAACTACTTAGGGACTTCATTCCACTATGGTCTTGCTGTGTTGCACCGATGAAGACCAACATAGGGCACATAGGGTTGCCACCTATCACTGCAAGATGTCCATCTCCGACAATAAACACAGGCTAGGAGGACTACCCATCATCTGTTGTAGAAGTCCTTCTCCACACACAAGTCTCGAGCTCCAATCTGCCTTCTAGTAGCCTCTTTCGTCCATCAAAGAGCTACACATAAGGTTACAATACTTCACCCAATCACGCACCAACAATGTCCTTCTTGTCTACTGCTCTAGGGCTACTTTGGGTAGCCAACACACTGCCCTCCAACAGACCTATGACACCCAATCCATCATCCAAGGGTCCATCTGCAACTCACTTTGTTGTTGTCCTCTTGCCTTCCGATCTGATGTGCCTGCTGTCACCTTGGCTGCTTGGTAGGCCTCCCAACAATCCACGTGGGCTCCTCCAAACAACTCCTAAGGCCTCTTCAAGTTGCCCATCAAATGCTCCACGCAATAGTCAACACTTGGACCCAAAAATTACATTGTTGGTTCTGCTCCTAGGAAGATCCTTCAGCTCCTCGGAAGATCATCCACATGGCACCAACAAGATGCTCATCAAACTGATCCAAACATGGTCAACCCTTGACCCAATACATCTCCCAAAACACTGTTGTCCTCTTGCTGCACTTGCTGTCACTGCTTCACTGGTTAGGGCATCAATCTTCAGCCCTCATCCTCCACACAGTCAACAATGCAAGCCTTCTTTTGTTGTGGTCCTCCAAGGTAAGGCACCTCTTCCTCCATGTTGCCCTTTTCTAGGCTTGTCCACCTAGATGCTGCCCTTGAAGGGCCTCTAACTGCTGGCTATGGCCTGCGGCCTAGCACAACGGTTACCTATGGTTGTGGTCCTTCCTTAAACACCACCCAAACAATCCTTAACAGCCCTGTTTTGTCACTAAGCCCTGCAGCCTTCACTGCCCAGCAAACCTGCCCTAATCCGCACTTAAGATCAGCCCAACCAGTCTTGTCTAGCCCCCAAACAATCCGCTGTCACCTACAACAATTCCACGTTGTCTAGGGCAGACTTTCCCACGCTGAGTCTTCTCCTTTTGCTGCGGCTTAGCTTCCTGCAATCTAAGCCCTAGAACAACCCTTAGATAGCCTTCAAACAACCCTTTCTCACCACGCTGTCACCTACAGCAAACAAAGAATATCACGCTGCCTTCTAGACCTCCTCACATTGTCCCTTTGACTCTTCTTCTCCATGCAAATTTCAAAGCTATCCTTGAGATGTATTGCCACTTCTTGGATGCTCTAAAACACATCACTTCACCTCATATTTATACACATATGAGGGCTCAACAAATTGATGAAGAGACCCTTCTATTGGACTATGTTTACACCAAGCCTACATGACTTGGTAACCAATAATTAATTAGTCAACTTCAAAAATTCATTTCTCTCTAACGACAACTCAGATTTAGACGATTCTCGATGTGTTGGAATTGTATCACCGAGCACTATCATCTTCATCCATCACATGTCGTACCTCCATCACAGTTTTGGCCCAAATCACAATGGGTGCAAAACCCCCAAGCTTGGATCTCAAGCCCACAAGCTCGTTTGTGGCGCTTTGACCCCCAACCCTTGAACACTAGGGCTTGGAGTACCTCCCAAACTACAAAAATCAACAGAGATGACATCTGTAGTGCTCAATGCATTACTTGAGGAATGGGGTAACTTCACATCAAGTATATATGCTAAGAAGGAAGCCACCCAGTTGAATGAACTTTGGTCTCTATGCAAGATTGAGGAACTAGACTCAAAGCCAAAGATGATGTGGGATCAAAGGAGAAGGCATTTGCTGTTATGGCCAAGAGAAAAGGGAAAGTTGGAAAATTTGGTCCACAGAGAAAGGGTAAAAGAGATGTCCAAAGTCCAATGCTTTGGCTGCCAAGAGTATGGACACTATAAGAGGGATTGTCCTAAGTTTAAGAAGGACAACAATAAGAGGAAACGAGAAGAAGCTCACATTACCCAAGAAGTGAAAGAAGAAGATAAGAAGCAGAAGGAGGAGGACCCTCCAAATCTCTACTATGATTGAAATCAACTTCTTCACATAAGTCTTCTTTAAAGTTTTGGGTGTCATAGGAACTTGTAGCAGTGGGATAGAATGCATGATTTATGAGAATAGCATCTAGGAGAATTATGTAGAGATAGCTCAGATAAAGATATTCATCTAGGAAGGATGTAGCCATTGGATAACCTCATCAAGGCATAAATGAATGATCATGATCAAGAGGAATCATCTTGGAAGGCCACTATCATTAGCAGAAAGGAGCATCTGTAGGATGAGGACTACTAGGATCCTCCGATGGAATCTTCAATAGAAGATTGATAACTTTTAGGAAAAGCAGATGTCTTGATAGGAATTCCACTTATGGGGATTCAAGAAAGGATGATATGTAAGCAAGGAAAGATGTAGCAAAGCAAAAGAGATTGAGGTAATCTCAATCTAGGAAGTTGTCAAAGAAAGATGAGATGATCAAGGAAAGAATTAAGATGAGGTATGTATGCATCTATGTTTTCAATTAAAGTCATGTCAACATTTGTAACAAAGAGCATGGAGAATTGCTTTGGTCACATGCTGAAGGATAGGGTAGATCTCTTTCATTGAAGAAAATGTACAAAGGCATGGTTTACTCACTAACAAAGGTCAACATGAGAAATGTCCTCATATGGAGTATGAGGTGGTTGACAAGAAAAATCTATAAAGAAGCATATGAAATAAAGAGATCAGGGATAAAGGAACACCATGGACACCAGGAATCAACATCTGATAGATTTGTTGAAAGCATCTCCCTGAAGAAAGCACGGGAATTTTGACAAAGGAAGAAAAAGATCAAAGGACCCTTGACACCTGGAGAGGCCTTGGAGATGTGAAAATGCAAGAGGTTGATGAAAAGCCATCTCGTAAGGTACTATTTGATTTAATGCTATGCTTTGATTTCTTGAAAAATATCTGGATGAGTTCATGCATGGCTGCTGTAACAAAGGTTGTATGTACAAGTACAACTAGCATTCATGTGGTGGATGAAAATTCCTGAAAGAAACATGATGAGGAAGAAGTAGCCATATGACAGAGGTTCTAGATATGTATCAAGAAGGCCACTTTCCATGAAGAAAGGAATGGCATTATGAACTAAGAAGGAAAGTGATTGATGGTTGATGCCCTACAAAGAAGAAGCTCAACTGAATTTCATGACATCAAGAAAGAAAGTGATCACGCAACTGAAAGACCCACAAAGAAGTTGTTGATGGAAAGAAGAGTCCCTAGTTGAGAGGGAACTCTGACAAGTCCCTAATTAAGAGGGAGCTTGGGCAAGCTCCTAGATTGAACTTATGGCCAAATGGTAAGAAATCAATATTCATACATTCCTATGGGAATGATGAGGAGGTAATTAGTATTGCTAAGCTTTTTGGGGTGGTTATCTTGAGTATTGAAGATGGTTTCTCATACTTGGGATTCAGATTGAAACCGAATAAATATGCAATAGTGGATTGGAACTGGTTACTGGATAAGTTTTGAAAGCATCTATCTTTATGGTCACATCGTTGGCTATCTCTGGGAGGCAGATATACCGTCATCCAATCGATCCTCCAACAGGTTTTGGTGTATTGGATGCACCTTTACATGCTTCCTATAAAGATCATTCGAAGGATCAAGGCTATCATGGCACATTTCCTTTACAGGAATGGGAATATCTTCCCTAGTTAAGAGGGAGAGATAGACACAACATTCTTGCCTTCACTTGGGAAGAAAGAATGGAGGATTGGGTAATCATCTAGCATCCGATGCTCTTTGAGGATGTGTAGGGCATCCAAGATAAGAGTAAGCAAGAGGACTAACATTCTTTGAGGGCTGGAAACCCAAGATAAGAATAGTCCTAGAAGGTCATATTCAATGAACACCTGGGTGGGTATGTACCTTAAAAGACAATGATGAAGATGTCTATAGTCATTGGTCTCGCCAACATTGTGCTATGATCTATTGAGAGATAGAGCTGTCAGTCAAGGCCTTGTTGTAGAAACAATGTTGGTTACTATGATGCTATAACAAATAAATTGCCAATCCAATTTCTCTTATGTGAATTCTTCAAATTGAAAATGGTCAAACACCTTGTAATGATTTATGAATACCTCCATAGTTAAGAGGGAGTGTTGAAGAAAGTGTAACTAGGTTCGGTCTTCATAAATGTAATTTTGATCCTTGCACTTGTAAAAGAAAAGAATTATTATTTTTGTCATCTATAAAAATGAGTTTCTTGCTCATTGCATAGGTCAAGCACATGTTTAAGTGCTTCTAAGAAAGTCAAAGAGTCAATGTAATGTTGATTTGGGGTAGCATCGGATGTGCTCTAGCCACGAAATTTGGTGGAGAGGTTGGGGCACATGAGATCTCCAATACCCAGAAAGGGTTTTAGCAGATTCTAAACAGTTCAGGAGATATTAAAAGAATTAATATTTTTAATGGAGTCCCTAAGTCTAAACTTAGGGAAAATAAAATATTAATGGGAATTAATATGAAACTGTGTTAGAATGGTCCAAAAGACATGGATCAAGCCAGATCTAATCTTAGCCGTTGATTAGGGACTTAATCCCAGCCATTGATATGTCAACAGGAAAAGTATAAGAGGAGGCTTGAGGGTCACTTGGAGAATACACCAGAGTGGTCTGTCATTCTATTCTCTAGAGCGGGGTTTGCTAAGAGAGATAGAATTAGTGATCGAGAGATGTAGCTGAGGGGCATTTGAGTACAGAGAGACAGAGAGGACGAGATAGTGTCGGGAGAGCAGCGCAGTAGCCAAGGAGAGTGACGCAGAGCCAGCGAGGGCTCACGCAGAGGCAGTCGAGAGCTGCGCAGAGCCTCAGAGAGGCTAGCGTTGCTGACATAGAGGGCTAAAGGGCTGATGCAAACCCATCCAGGGTGACTCAGGACCAGCGCTGGGCAGAGAGGCGCTAACGCAGTCCAGAGAGAGGCTGACCCTGGGGTTTCTGGGGTAGATTTGTGTTGAGTAGCTGCCGGAAGGATTATCCGGGGTTTCAGCCAGGAGATTTGTCAGAAACTGAGAGGTATTACTGCCAAGGAAATTCTCTATTGGGTAGGCCAGTTTCGGCACCCAGATTGTACTCTGATATTGCTTAATAAGAAAACCCTCAGATAGTTGCACCGGTTTTCCAACATTGGGTTTTTTGGGGACATTAGTCCAAAAATAATGGTGTCATATGGTGCGATTGTTTTTGTTTCCTTTAGTTGCTGATCTATAATATGTTGAGCATGCACTAGCGTTTATTTTAGTATTTACATTGTAAATAACTTGTTAAATAAAATAACAAGTAGGTAGGAATAAATCAGATAAAGAGCATGGAGGGTTTCTAACTAAGTAAACTTAGAAACTTCAACATGGTATCAGAGGATGATTGCATATCATAGGAGGACTAAGGACATCAGCGAAGTGGAGCGATAGCAGCAGAAAACAGATGTCCCAAGGTGACAAAAGTTGTTTCTAGCAGAGTAGCAACAAGGGAAGGGTGACGCAATGCCTACGTCATCAAGGGTGAACCGGGAAGAGGCAGCGCAGAGGCTAAGGAAGGCAAAGGGAGCCTCACGCAGTAGTTGGGAGGGCTGACGCAATTGGCTAAGGAGGCCGGGTTACTGGTGTCGTGATTGCGCAAAGCCTTGGAGCTCTCAACTTCAGGTTGTTGGGGTTTAGAAGGCTGCAGGAATATTGCAGAGTGGAGCTGGTGAGGTACTGTAGTCAGAATAGTGCCTGACAGAGAAAGGCCAAGAGGAGTTGCTACCGAGGGTTTCTAGCCGAGGAACCTGGATCAGTGGTGTGGTTGCACATGACGGTCAGAGTAGGGGGCATCTCGACAGCGGCAAAAGGATTTCCAAGAGGGAAATCAGGACTCAGAGGGAGTCTAGAAGAGAACTTCCAGACGGGAAGTAGAGACTCAAAGGAGTTGAACATAGAACTTCGAAGAGGGAAGTAGAGGAGCATCATGGCACTACACGGAGTAAGAGACCAGGATAGACTGGACGGAGCGTCGAACTTCGCAGTCTGGAAGGCCAAAATCTTATCCATATTTGACAGAAATCGTGTCAAGAACATCGTCTTGAAGGTAATAGCTGTCCCAGTCGACCCCAATGATAACGACAAGTACGAGGAGGCAGTGACGAGGGCCAAGAGCATCATCCTTGACAGGGTCAAGGATCATGTAGTACCACACATAGCCGAGAAGGAAACGACATTTGAGATGTGGGAGGATCTCAAGAAATTCTACCAGCATACTTCTATGCAGAGAAGAATGCTACTTGAGAATCAGTTAAGGTCATATCAGATGAAGAAGGGAGAGCCGATTGATGCCTTCCTCGGAGGACTGAATGAGATGTGAGAGCAATTGACTGCTATAGAAGCGACACCAGATCAAGAGCTAATGGTAAGGACAGCCTTGAATGTTGTCTCAGAAGACTGGGAGGTATTTGTCTAGAGTATACTGGGCAGAGGGACTCTCCCACCTTGGGACGAGATATGGGCAACTTTTCGCCAAGAAGAGATCAGATGGTAGTTGAAGACGGGTAGCAGCAGCAAGGGGATCAAAGTCAAGCAAGAGGAGGAAGATGTTGCCCTATCATCTGAGGGAAAGCAAGAAAAACAGAAGAAGAAATATCTCTCCAAGATCAAGTGCTTCCACTGTGGGGAGCTGGGTCATTATGCGACCCAGTGTCCGAGGAAGAAGAGTAAGGGAGAGTCTTCCGAGACTAAGGCAGTGCCAGCACGGGCAGAGAAGGAAGTTTTGATAGACGATGACTGTGCCATGAGTGCACACGCGCCACTTGAGCGGAAGTGGGGAGACATCGAGTTGTAGTCAGCAGACTACAGGCGATGAGGGGCAGGATCCTTGAGGTACCCAACCTCTTGGATTAGACCTTGCTACGGGAGCACCGAAGAGGAGTAGCAGGACTAGCTGAGTTAGGTAGAGACGGATGCGGATGGAGCGGCGAGAGGCACAGGAGTGTTGCACCAGTGCAGGATGGCACAGAGAGGTGTGCAACGGTGCGAGATGCAAGGAGTTGTTGTAGCAGTGCAGAGGTGAGAGAGGGAACACTTGTCAACGGCAGAGGGAGCTTCAGCATCTGGAGGGTCTCTGGCCCAACAGAGAGGTCAGATTGGGAGATCAATTACTTACTTCTCAGTAACTGAGTTGCAATGCAGCAGTAGGTAGCACGATGCAACATGATGAGAGGAGGTGCAATGCTGGGAGAAAGGACCAACAACGACACGGATGCAGCAGTGGCAGTGGCAGAACCATGGCCAGCAGTAGGCAACACGATGCAACATGATGAGAGGAGGTGCAGTGCGGATGTAGTGCTGGGAGAAAGGACCAACAACAACACGGATGCAGCAGTGGCAGTTGCAAAACCATGGCCAGCAGTACAGGATATAGTAGTGCAGAGGATGGTGGGCAGCAGGCCTAGCATCAGCACAGGGACTGATGTCAGATGATCAGAGTAATACTCAGTGAGTATTGCTAGAGCACAGTCCTCGCTAAGAGGGAGTGTTGATTTGGAGTAGCATCGGATGTGCTCTAGCCACGAAATTTGTTGGAGAGGTTGGGGCACATGAGATCTCTAATACCTAGAAAGAGTTTGGGCAGATTCTAAACAGTTCAGGAGATATTAAAATAATTAATATTTTTAATGGAGTCCCTAAGTCTAAACTTAGGGAAAATAAAATATTAATGGGAATTAATATGAAACTATGTTAGAATGGTCCAAAAGACATGGATCAAGCCATATCTAATCTTAGTCGTTGATTAGGGACTTAATCTCGGTCGTTGATATGTCAACGGGAAAAGTATAATAGGAGGCTTGAGGGTCCCTTGGAGAATACACCAGAGTGATCAGTCATTTTATTCTCTAGAGCAGGGTTTGCTAAGAGATAGAATTAGTGATCGGGAGATGCAGCTGAGGGGCATTTGAGTACAGAGAGACAGAGAGGCAGAGATAGTGTCGGGAGAGCAACGCAGTAGTCGAGGAGAATGACGCAGAGCCAGCCAAGGCTCACGATGGGCCACGCAGAGGCAGTCGGGCGCTGTGCAGAGCCTCAGAGAGGCCAACGTCCAGAGGGATGACGCAGGGCTAGCGCTGGGCAGAGAGGGGTTGACGCAGTCCAGAGAGAGGCTGACGCTGGGGTTTCTAGGGCAGATTTGTGCTGAGTAGTTGCCGGAAGGTTTATCCGGGGTTTCAACCATGAGATTTGTCAGAAACTAAGAGTCATTACTGCCAAGGAAATTCTCTATTGGGTAGGCTAGTTTTGGCACCCAGATTGTACTCTGATATTGCTTAATAAGAAAACTCTTAGATAGTTGCACCGATTTTCCCACATCGGGTTTTTCCGGGGACATTAGTCCAAAAATAATGGTGTGATTGTTTCTGTTTCCTTTAGTTGTTGATCTGTAATATGTTGAGCATGCACTAGTGTTTATTTTCAGAATTTACATTATAAATAACTTGTTAAGTAAAATAAAAAGTAGGTAGGAATAAATCAAATAAAGTGCATGGAGGGTTTCTAAATAGATAAACTTAGAAACTTCAACATGTAAGTGTTGAAGACCCTTATGGGCATGTTACACCATGTAAATCCATGTATTAGAGTCAAAGAATGACCTCCAAGCAAAGTCACAAGCCTCCTCCATATGTTGGCCTCAACAAAAGAAGTAATTGAGAATTTAAAAGTCAAATCAGCCTCACTGGCTCAAGTCAGCCCAATAGGAGGGACAATCTCCTATATATAGGGCAGTTCGACCTCACAAAAGGATTACTACTCATCTCTGAAATCAATGAAGAAGGAAGGACGAAAAAGAGGTGCGAAAAAGGAGCATTGACGTGATTCTAGGGAAGCAAAGAAGAAGGAAGAGAAACCGAGTTTGGGAGGTTTGTTTTGGGGCTAATCTCTGCCACACATGCGAATGACGAAGGGTCATTCTGCTATCATAACAAAACCCTAAGTGCAACAACATAAGAAGAGGTGTTTTGGGTGAAAAAGAGGCTCAAAATAGGCCTCCATCTCAAGCGAAGTAAGTCTCACCTAAAGTGAAAGAAAGAAGCAGGAAAAAGGACCAAGTACAAGTCTATATCAACCACACATGCGAAGAAATCAGACCTACAGTAGGGTAAAGAGGATCAACCTCTCAAATCGGAAATATCTCTCAAGGAAGGTCTCATTCTCTAGCATAAGTGTCAACAAAAGAGAAGATTGTCAAGCGAAGTAGAGAAGGAGCGGAAGACACCAACAAAGAGGTCTCTAAGGAGACCTAGGGTTTTTGCAGTTGCCGAAAAAAGAGCTATTAGTTGCCAGAAGAAGTGTGAAGAAATAGATTTAGGTGCAAAGAAGAAGAAGATATTGATTGAAGGACTAAAGGAAGGGAGATTGTGTCTTGTGCTTGGAGGATCTACTGGTCAAGGGTCTAGGGTTTGGCATTTGTCAATTGAAGCTTCAATAAGAGAAATTTGTAGAAGGGTTTTCCTCTCTAGGAGAGATAGGTTTTGGCCTGGATGAGAGCCAACATCTTGTGTTCTTGTCTCTTTTGTTTTGGTAACTGTTTGATGAAGTAAGAGAACACAATCTAATAATAAGAGAAGATTGTGCTAATTAGAAAAAGTAAAAAGTACCTCACAAATAGTTATCATCATCAGAAGAATCTCATCATACCTATATGCCCTAGATTCTTCAACATAGAAATGGCTTCAGGAGAACATCAATCCGTAGATTTAAGTGTTGAAGAATGCAAAGTTGATCTAGGGGTCTGTTCGACTAAGTTAAAAGTATATGTCACAACCCTAGGAACTTATGACCTCGTCATAGGGATGGATTGGTTAGAAGCTCATCAAGCTTGGGTAGACTGTTATGGAAAAATAATTCTCTGCATAAATGATGAAGGAGAGACGATCCAAATCCAAGGTATTAAGAGGAAGGTATCTTTACGCTTCATCTCAACAATGCAAATGAAGCGTTGCTTAAGAAAAGGATGTCGGGTATATGTAGTTCAAGAAGTAAGCAAAGAGAAAGGACCGTCCCTAGAGCAATATCCGATGTTATCTGAATTTCCGGATGTTTTTCCAAAGGAACTACCAGGATTACCTCCTGAAAGGGAGCTTGATCTCACAATAGAATTAAAACCTAGTACAAAACCAATCTCTAAAACACCCTATAGAATGACAGCTTCAGAACTTCAAGAGTTACAAATTCAGCTAAAGGAACTATTGGATATAGGACACATCCGACCTAGTACTTCACCTTGGGGTGCACCTATAATTTTTGTCAAGAAGAAGGATGGTTCCTTGCAGCTATGCATAGACTATTGAGACTTAAATCGAGCTACAATAAAGAATCAATATCCAATGCCTTGAATTGATGATCTCTTCGACCAAGTGAAAGGAGCTTATGTCTTTTCAAAAATTGATCTTTTTCTTAGATGATATTCTCATCTACTCCAAAAATGAGGAGCATGAACATTTGCAGATAGTGTTATCTTGCCTCAAGGAGCACCAGTTATATGGAAAGTTATCCAAGTGTTCTTTCTTTCAGAAAAAGATTCATTACCTAGGTCATATTATATTTCGTGAAGGGATATTAGTAGATCTTGAGAAGGTGAAAGCAATCATGGAGTGGCTGATACCGAAGAATGTGCATGAAGTGCGAAGCTTTATGGGTTTAGTTGGCTACTATCAAAGGTTTGTAGAAGGATTCTCCAAAATTGCAAAGCCTATCACAACCCTCTAGCGTAAAGGAGTTAGGTATGAGTGGACCGAGGAATGTCACAGAGCATTCTCTGAACTTAAAATATTGTTGACTAGTGCACCAATCTTGTGAGTACCTGATATGGACAAAGATTTTATTGTATGTACTAATGCATCCAAGCAAGGATTAGGTGCAGTATTAATGCAAGATAGAGGCGTAATAGCGTATGCCTCAAGGAAGTTAAAACCTCATGAAGAACTCTACGCCACTCATGATTTAGAATTGGACACTGTAGTACTAGCGTTAAAGATTTGGAGACACTACCTTATAGGGAGAAACTTTATGCTCAAAAGCGACCACCAAAGTTTACAATATTTATTTATCTAAAGGGACTTGAATGCTAGGCAAAGGCGATGGAGTGAATTCTTAAGTGAGTATGACTTTGGAATTTCATGCATTAAATGGAAAGAGAATGTAGTGGCAGATGCTTTAAGTAGAATACCACAGATATTTTTCCTCATGCCTATCAAGGTAGACTTGAGAAAGCGAGTGCTAGAACATTTCTTGGAAGACAATTGGTATTTGAAAGTGAGATCCAGACTTGATAGTAAAAACCAAAAACAACCTAAGTTTGAGGGTTATGAACTAGAAGATGACAGAATTTTGTAATTCCATGGAAGGATGTACATCCCTGATAGTGGGGATCTCAGAAACACCATTCTTAGGGAGGCCCACAGAGAGTTGTATTGTGCGCATCTTGGCGTAAAGAAAATGTATGTTGATATAAATAAACTTTTCTTTTGGGTAGACATGAAGCACAATATTGTCCAATTCGTTGCAAAATGTCTTGAATGTTAACAAGTGAAGGTTGACCATTGTCACCCAACAAGTATCTTGCAACCTCACAAGATTCCTATGAGTAAATGGGAGGTGATTTCTATGGATTTTATCGTCGGGCTACCTCTTACCCCACAAAGGAATAATGCCATTTAGGTTGTGGTGGATAAATTAATGAAAAGCTAAGTTGCAGGAAACGTGGCCCTAGGGGTCGTTTCCCCAGGGGAAACGAAACGAAACGCGTTTCCCCGTACCGTACGGCCTGGAAACACGTTTCCGGCCATACGGCCACGTTTCCCGAAACAGAAACATGGCCGTACGGCCAGAAACGCGTTTCCAGGCCGTACGGGCCACGTTTCCCCAAAAAAACAGTTGTTTTTTAATTTTTTTTTTTAATTTTTTTTAGGGTTTCCAGGATGTTCTAGAAACCTATTCTAAAGTTATAAAAGAGCAGTTTGTCTCATTCTCTCATCACACTATTCAGCAAGTCGTTTCTCTTGGAGACTAGCAGTTGTTTCAGCTAGGGTGTTTTGAGCAGTGAGCAAAGTAGATTTCAGCAGCAGGAGAAAGAAATTTCAGCAGCAAGAGAAAGAGATTTCAGCAGGAGATTTCAGTAGCAGCAGATTTGGCTCAGCTACAACCATATTTCTCTTCTCTTTTCTGGCATTTCGGGGTAGTCTCAGCCACAGATAATTAATTTGGGTAAGCCACATTCATTTTTTTAGTTTTTTCTTACTATTTCTTCAATTTTTCTAGGGTTTAGGCAACCAAAAATATGAAAAACGTTTTTTATTGATAGATTTGTTTTTTAAATTTATTTTTGCAGCAGATTTGGCTCAGCTACAGCCATATTTCTCCTCTTTTCTGGCATTTTAGGGTAGATTCAGCCACAGAAAATTAATTTGGGTAAGCCACATTCATTTCTTAGTTTTTTTTCTTGCTATTTCTTTAATTTTTCTAGGGTTTATACAGCCAAAAATATGAAAAACGTTTTTATTATTTACAGATTTTTTTTTTTAATTTATTTTTGCAGCAATGGCTTCCAGCCAAAGTGCAGCTGCAACTTCAAGCCTTAGGGCCAACCCAAGGGCTGAATATTATCCTCTTTGGAGGCATGTGACGAAGCTTCAAAGATGTGGAGGTGGTGGCTCATGGGAATGGCGATGCAATCTTTGCAATAATACGTACAAGGGCTCCTACCCAAGAGTGAAGGCGCATCTATTGCATGGAGGAGGACAGGGGATTTCAGGTTGCACAAAAACATCAGATCCGTTGGTAAGGAGGGCATATCAAAGAGAGCAAGATGAGGCGGATGGTACTAAGAGAAGGCATGATGACCTTACTCAAGCTCCATCTAACATTGAGCCAAGCATTGTAGCTAAAGCAAGAAAGAGGAGAGCTGGTCACACTCAAGAACATGAACAACCAGCACCCAAAAATACCAGAGGCCCAGGGGCATCCCATTCAGTTCAGGATAGCAGAATTGCTAGATTGGTGAATGTGCAAGAAAGAGAAGAAGTTGATTCCAGAGTGGCTAGGTGCATTTATGCATGTGGTATCCCATTCAATGTTGTTCGCTCTCCTTACTGGCAAGATATGATAAGGGCAGTTAACAAAGCTTCTCAAGGGTACAAGGGGCCCAACTATGAGAAAGTCAGAACCCAGCTTCTCAAAAATGAGAAGGAACTTGTGGAGGACATTTTAGCTCCAATTCGTTCTTCCTGGAGTAGCTCTGGGGTTACCATAGTCTCAGATGGTTGGACAGATATGAGGCGCATACCATTGATAAATATCATTGCCACTTCCCCCAAAGGAGCAATGTTTATCAAGGCAGAAGACTGCTCAGGAGAGGTGAAAGATGCACAATTCATTGCTGATGTTATTATAAAAGCTATTGAACAAATAGGGCCTAACAGGGTGGTGCAAGTTATCACGGATAATGCACCAGTTTGTAAAGCTGCAGGTTTAATTATTGAGGGGAGGTATGACCACATCTTTTGGACACCATGCATTGTCCATAATCTGAATCTGATCTTAGAGGAGATCGACAGCAAAGTTTCCTGGATAAAGGAAGTCACAGGGGAAGCAAGGGAGATTATCAAATTCATCACCAACCACCACCAGTCTCAGGCCATATTTCGAGAGTACTCCAAATTGGAGTTGTTAAAAGTTGCTGAGACAAGATATGCCTCAAACTTCGTGATGTTGCGCCGCCTTGTTGAGGTTAAGCATGCATTAGTTTCTATGGTGGTGAGTCAACTTTGGATTGAGTGGAGACAAGCAAATTTAGAGCGGGGATCTATGGTGCGTAGATTGTGCCTTGATGAGGATTGGTGGAGCAAGGTAGATTTCTTGCTAAAGTTCACAACCCTTGCATTTGAGCTTCTCCAGAGTGCTGACACTGACCAACCTTTCTTGGGAGAGGTATATGATGGCATGGATTCCATGGTTGAGAAAACTATGGAAATCATTTCGCAGGAATCTCCACAACTTTTGTTTGTTGATGATCATTTTGTTGGTTTGATCAAGAAAATCATTGTTGACAGGTGGAACAATTTCAATACACCATTGCACACTTTAGCACATGCTTTGAACCCCAAATTTTATGATGAGGAGCTTATTGCTAAAAGCAATGGGAAGAGGAAGGCACCCCATAAGGATAGAGAGGTGGCTACTGGGGTGAAAAAAGCACTTATGGGAATGTTTCCTTCTCATCTACATAGGGAGGTAAAGGAGGAATTTGTCAGTTTTGCTGCAGGAATAGATGATTATGCAGATATATCAGCTTTGGAGGAGAGAAGCATCATGAATCCAGTTAGGTGGTGGATTTGTCATGGAGCAAATGGTGTACATTTGCAAAGCCTTGCCATTTGTATTCTTTCACAAGTGGCAAGCTCTTCATCAGCAGAAAGGAATTGGAGCACTTATGGTTTTATTCATTCTATGAAGCGCAATAGGTTGGGCTCACAGAAAGCAGAGGATCTTGTTTATGTGCACTCCAACCTTCGCCTTGCATCTCGTAGGGGTCCAGAATACAACAGTGGTCCTTCTAAAGAATGGGATGTGGATGCAGAAAATCCTGATTTGGATCTCTCTCTTGCTGCCCTGAATATTGAGGACGATTCTGGAAGTGGAATTGGTGCATCATCTTCTTCAGCACCACCATCCACTGTTGAGCATTCTGCTGCTTCTATTTTTGATGAGGATTGTTATGATGAGGATTAGTCTTTTGTGACTTGTCTCTATAGTTCTTGCAGCCTTATAGTCTTTATTGTACTTGCAGCCTCATATACTACTATAAATAAAGGCTGATTTTGGATTTTCCAGTTCCTATATTTTTATTTTCATTATGTGATTATTCATGACTCATGAGTAAATGTGATGTAAATTTAATCTTAATGTTTAAATGTAATAAATTATAATCATATAATGTAAATGTATCATTAATGCTTTATGATTGCACATATATATATTAATAATTTTTAAATATTTTTAATATATATATTTGCGTTTCCCCGTTTCCAAAATTTGGGGAGGTCGCGTTTCGTATCGCTTCCCGTTTCAGAAACTCGTTTTCGTTTCCCCGTTTCGTGCAACTTAGATGAAAAGTGCCCATTTTATTCCTGTAAGAGATACATATGAAGTTGTTGACATAACTCAAGTATTTATAAATGAAATCATTAGATTTCATGGAGTACCTAAGAAAATCATATCAGATAAGGATTCAAGAGTCACTTTAAGGTTTTGAACTTATATGCAATTAACTTTAACTAAATTTAAGTACAGCTTATCATCCTAAGACTGATGGGAAAACAAAAAGAGTGAATCAAGTACTTGAAGATATGCTAAGATTGTACGTTATGGATCAACTAACACATTGGAAAAAGTATTTTCCTTTGGTTGAATTTACTTATAATAACAATCACCATACTTCAATCGGAATACCTCCATTAGAAGCATTATACTGCAAACCTTGCAGAACACCGTTAAGTTGGGATAGGTTAAAAGATTGAGTGATCGTGGGGCCAAAATTAATTCAAGAGATGGAGGAACGGGAAAACAAATTAGGCAATAGTTAAAGGAGGCACAAGATAGACAAAAGAGTTATGTTGATGCTCACATGATAAATAAAAATTATGAAGTAGGGGATCAGGTTTTCATTCGCATTAGATCAAACAAAAGCACTATCTGGTTTGGAAAAGGAACAAAGTTGTCACCTCAGTTTATTGGACCATTCAAAGTTCTGGAAAAAGTTGGATTTGTCACCTATAGTCTTGCACTGTCGCCCCACTAGCATAAAGTTCATAATGTATTTCATGTACTTGTATTAAGACATTGCATAGATGACAAATCTCATAACCTTAAATAGAAGGAACTGTAGGTATCAAACTAGGGAACCATTTCAGTCGAACCATTACGTATACTAGAACGTAGGGTTCGACAACTGAAGAACTATCTGGTTGACCAAGTTAAGGTATAGTGGAACAAGTATAGTCCTGGATCGGCTACTTGGGAAGATACAAAGACCATATGTCAAAATACCCCAACTTGTGTTGATTTTGAAGAACTTAAAACCTTATTTTGTATATGTTTACTTTATTTTAGCTAAATACTTAAGACTAGCACTTTGAACTTATACATGTAAGAATGAATTTTATTTTACTTTGTTCGTACATGGATACCAATAAGAAATATGTTATTTTCTTAACTCTGTTGGTACGTGGATACCAATATGGAATATGTTATTTAATTAACATTGTTGGAATATGGATACCAATATGAAGTCTAGTATTTGATTAACCTTGCTATGAAATCTAAATTATGAATTATATTATGGATGAGATATCTATAATTTTTATTTTTATTTTGTATATCAACATGATTGATGAGATGGAAATAAAAGAATGACTACATTTAACTAATTAATATGAAACATAACTTACAGATATATGGGTTGGACATGGCCAAATACGTTATATGAATGCAAAAATCAATATCGTAGATAGCAACATATGTGGAATGCACAAAAACTGTTATTTAAATACAATTTATTTTGAATATATTGATGCATATGCTATAATGTGCAGATAAGTGTTTGCATTACAGATAACATCGTTAACAAAATGACCATGTGATGACACAACTCTAAGAATAGTAGAGGTTCAATGAGATTCCATGATAGGGTATTGACCCTGTTTTTACTAAGAGGGGTGGAGGTGTTGCCCACCGTTTATCCTACAAAACCTGGAGTCATGGGAGGATTGTGCGAGTCACACTCCCCTAAACGTGTGATGATGACTACCGGATGCCTACTAGGAAATCAGGTCGATATAGTTGACATTGTTACCCTTGAGGTCTATGAATGGTTAGGTTTATGATAGGGTATTGACCCTGTTTCTACTAGAAGGGGTGGAGGTGTTGTCCACCGTTTATCCTCCAAAACCTGGAGTCTTGGGAGGATTGTGCGAGTCACACTCCCCTAGACGTGTGATGACTACCAGATGCCTATTGGGAAATTAGGTTGATATAGTTGACACTGTCACCCTTGAGGTCTATGAATGGTTAGGTCAGTGTAGATGACGCCATGGCATATTCTAGTATAAGACAAATAGAATGTGAGCGAAAGAGATTAGGAAGGATATGATGATTCTAGAATAGCTTGGGAGTCCAGCTGAGGCAGGGCATGACTATTAAAATTGTAAAACTATAATTGTTCGAATCACAAATTTTAAAAAATGTTCTCACATTAAATAAATATTAAATCATAAGATATAATCCTTACATGACTATACTAATTGTTAAAATAATTACTAATATACTATATAAACCGTAACTTTGGGACGAAGTTCTCTGAAGGAGGGGTGTATGTAATGACCCACCTCGAGTTATATGGAACATAGAAATATTAGCATGCATATGATAGCTACATATGCATGTATTGCATGCACTGCACTAATATATGCACTAATCAATTATGAAAAGTCCAAGTATGGGGTATTGAGTTAATTATTGAATATTGAGTAAATACCTAAAAACGCCAGAATATAATGAACATATTAAGGTGGATTACTTACTATGTATACCACCATGATAATATATAATAAAAATAAATACAATGAATTATAAATTTATTTTATTTTATAATTCAATTTAAATAAAATAAATAAAGTAATTTATTTAATATAAAAATAAGGTACTTTATTTAAGTTATAAATAAAGTGATTTACTCAACTTATAAATAAAGTAATTTAGTTAAAGCATAAATTAAATACACTGAGATAATACATAGTAAGGTTATATATAAATAAATACCAAGTCAAAATAAAATCTCACGTACATGTCATCCTACCAATACCTTAACAAGTGCCATCACACGTCAACAAAAGAGATTTAAGTGTCACCATATAAGGTAGCAGCAGTTCCGTTGGTAAAGGAGCGGTGACTGCCACTAGAGTAAATATAGAGAGGCAGAAGGGAGCACAAAGGGGGGAGGGAGGGGAATGGGTCTGTTATAGGGATGAAGTGTGGTTCAGAGGAGAATTCAATTAAAATTGGAGATTTGAGTAACTGTTCTTGAAGCTTTTGGGCACGGGGGCCAGAGTGCTTCAATTTTGAAGTATTTTGAAGCTGGGTACTGAGATTGTGCCAAGTTTGGGAGGGAGGTTTTGATCATTTTGGTAATGGGAGTAAATTTGGAGTTACGACAACTCAGGATCGATTTCAAATGCGGAGGCTAGGTATGTATCTATGTTATTACATTGATAAGTTATGCTTTTAAAAATTTTACTGTCTGGACTATGACCATCAGTTTTGTTAAAATTTGCTAATTTTTCGAAATTAGGGATTCAGAGAAACTGACATCTTGGCAATGAATCTAATAGTAGATGGAGTGAAGGACAATCTAATCCCATACATATCCAATATAGACTCTGCACAAGAAATGTATGAAGCCCTCTCCAAGTTGTTTACCATCAAGAACATTGGTCAAATAGCTAGTCTCAAGAATGAACTAAGAACAATAAAGATGACAAAATATGATATTGTATCATCATATTTTGTAAGGATCTCTAGAATAAGAGATGAACTCCAAGCTATTGATGAAGTTGTACTAGAAAAAGAACTCATGATTGCTGCACTACTAGGTCTACCAAAATCTTGGAGCTCTTTTGCATCAAGAATTAGCAATTGGAAAGATACACCAACCTTTGAACAAATGTGGAATGCATGCAGTCAAGAAGAAGCTCACATCTCATTAGTAAGTAACAAAAAGGAGGATGAAGAAAATAACACTTCAAATGCCTACTATGTTCATCATAAGAAGAAGGGAGTATACAAGAAGTTCAAAGGACCAGAGAAGAAGGTTGATATATCAAAGATTGAATGCTACAATTGTCATAAGATGAGACACTACAAAAGTCAATGTCATGAGAATCCAAGAAATAAGAAGAGAGAAAGAGAACATGCAAATATTGCCAATGAAGTTCCACCCAAGAAAAACAAGATTGAAGAATCCGAAGTCAAAGGCTTATTTGCTAAAGTCACTTGGGGATACTATCCGTTGCATATCCTTCAAGCTTTGTAGTGTTTTCTTTTATGTTCTGATTTCTAGAGTTTGTAGATCTAATATATCTTGTTAGAACTTTTTGAATTGTTTAAAGTTGTAGGTATCCCTCAACAGACTAGATTAAGAGGGAGCCTTCACCATTTTACCAAAAAGATAAGTACATCATTCCTTATTTCTACTTTTATGTTTCCTCCACACATCTAGATTGGTTTATATTGCATACTCATAATTCTCCCTTTATATTTTCCTCAGTAGGAAAGTGTTCAAAATACACAAAGGTTGTGGAGGAGACTTCGAAGGAAAGATTCGAGTCATGAAGGAAGCTCTATTGCAAAGGAAGGCCTTTAGAATAATACTATACAAGGTTTGTTAACAAACAACTCAAGGTATGTCTTAGACTACAAGTTTTGTTGCAAAAGGTATGATCATTCTTCTTTTGAAATTTTCCTTACATTACTAACATCTTTATGTCTAGGGTTTTGAATCATAAAGATTCTTGTTAGGGTGATTAATCATTAGATTAAATGTACCCTTGCTATACCATCTCTAGTCATTTGACCATTCTTGTGAAACCCTAACCTTTAAGGTTCACTGTAAAACCCTAGCCTCTTGATGCTAAGGGCATGTCAATGTCAATAATGAAACCCTAGTTTACTTGGGGGTTGTTGATAAAATCTAGAACATATAATGAAATCCTATTCTTTTGAAGTTCAAGGTTCTTATAATGTTGTGGTAAAAACCCTAGTTCTTTAGGGTTTGCTGTTAATGTCTGGGTTATATAATGAAACCCTATATTTTTAGGGTTTGGTGAATTAGGGTTTATGAACAAAACCTTTGTAATAGTTATAGTAAAATCCTAGTAATGGATCTCTAGGTATATGTGCTTCCATATAATTGTAACCCTATCTTGGTCAAAATTGTTGTATATCTAATTTTGATGTCTTGATGTTTGTATCTAGGGTTTACCTAGTAGATATTGATATGAGATGCTAGTGCATGATAATGAAACCCTAGATATGTATATGCAAGTATGCTAACTTGATTATTGGTGATTTAGTTTTATTAATGAAATCTAGGGTATATAACAAAACCCTACTAGAATGTGTCATGTAATTCTAAGATCACATTGTTGAAACCTTATGATTAGATTGATATTTTGATATCTAAGGCTTTATGTCTCGAAGATGGAGTCTAGGGTTTATGACAAAACCCTAGCGAGATGTTGGATTCTAGTATATAAAAGATGTGACCCTTGCTAATTATGAACCTTACTAGGTTTAGGTATTTGATGTCTAAAGGTTGAATGTTTTGATGCTTCCATTGTAATGACATGATTTTGATATAATTGACTTCATACTTCTATATATTTGTATTTGGTTGTACTTGTTATTAAAGTTTTACAGGTACGTAATCTTCAAGATGTTGAAGATGTTCATAATTAAAAATGATAATAATGATGAGCGTGATGAAGGAAGCTACAAGAATGAGAATGATCAAGATGGCCTTGATGCCATGAGAAAGAATGAAGCCTTGAAGGTTGAAGTTTCTCCAATTTTATAAAGTTGTTGATCTCCCTAAGCTGAGAGGGAGCTTGGATAGAAGAAAGGGTATATCTCCCAGTTAAGAGGGAGGGCATATTATGATAGCCATAGTGAATACCTTGAAGAAAGAATGAAACCAAAGAATGAATGAAAGTACTACAGATGGATTTGCAAACAAAAGACTTGAGAAGTATTGAGGTTGTATTTGGTGCTACTGAAGAAGTGAAAGAAGAAGAAAGCTTCTAACAAGTTGTATTTGGATAACTTGATGATGATATAAGTAGCATCAGAATGATTGAGAACCCTAAAGGTTTGTGTTTACTTGTATATATATTTGAAGGTTTATTACTGATTGGGGTTGTGATTGTGCAGGATCTCTCTGTAAAAAGGTTGAACGTTTGAAGCATGCTTGGATTGGTGGATATATATCTAATTTAGTTTATTAGGAGAGATAAAGCATCTTGTGGCAACAAGATGCTTGGGAGGACATCTGGTTGGCCTATGTGTTGATGTCTAGATCTCAAAGTAGGGAGGCTGGCATTGGTCTTGGAGCTTTGACCTTGGATACACACTTTGATCCTTGAGTTGGTGTTAGAGCTTAAAACCCTGATGGTACCTAGAGTGCCTAAGTTTGAGTGCACCTTAGTCCCACCCAATTAGAGTACCTTGGTCAAGTATCTACTCTGTAGCATTGCGTGTGATGTAACTGTTCATAGAACATATCATTTTGAGATCTTCCATGTATCTTTGTATATATGTAATTATGAATACCTCCCTAGTTAAGAGGGAATGTTGGAAAATGTAACTAGTGTCGGTCTTCATAATTGTATTTGAGTCATGATGTAATGTATTTGTTAAAAGAAAGAAAAAAAGTTGTAAAAGAAATTGACTTGTCAAAGCATGGGTGTCATGCTTAGGTCAATGATTTTTAGCTCAAAGCTTCCATTGTAGGCTTCTAGGGTTTATGTCAAAAGTCCTTGCCTTTGTCATCATGTAAAATACTTTTCTTGGGCTTTATCAATCAAGAAAGAAATTTATTTTGATGTAAATTAGGTATTTTAGGCCTCCTCCACCAAGTCGGCGTCATTAGGAGACAAAATCCATTATGTAAAGGTAGCAAATAGACCTCATTTGGAGCACATTCACAACAAGTTCGATTTGCAATTGCTAGAGAAGGAAAAAGGGTGCGAAATTCAAGGAAGAAGGAGAAAAACCCTAGCGAAGAATGTGAAAATTCCTAATTCTCAAGGAACCCTTACTACAGCAAATCTGAATCTACTTCACCTACTTGATTTTAATTACATTCATCAAGTTATTCTTCTGAATACTGAAGTAAACTACTTCTGCAGCCTACACTACTTTAAATTTGAGTACATGAAACAAAAAACTGAGCAAAGAACAAGATACATAGGACAATTATTTTTGGACAAAATAGTCCCCGAAAAAACCCAATGCAGAAAAACCGGTGCAATAGCTCTGAGGGTTTATTATTATGCAGAAGAATTCTAAATACAAGTCTAGGATGCTCAACTAGCAATCCTTTATAGAGAAAATACTGGACAAAAGGCTTGGTGAAATAATCTCACCCTGTCACTGGAGAATCGGTGACTGATCCTTAGCTCTGGGAGGCTCTGTGTCACCTTCTGATGGCCTCTACATCAAACTGCGTCACCCTGGGCAGCTTCTGCATCACCCCTCCTGGGTATTACACTGCCTCTCTGCTCTGGATCTTCTGTTGGTTGAGAAATCGACTTTCCTGCCTCCAGTCTCACACCCTGGCTTCCGGCAATTGAAACTTCAAATTCCCTTTGCAGAAACTCGACTTCCCCTCACTAACTATGCTGCCTTTGCATCAGCACTACATAGGCCAGCGTCAGCCCTCCTCTAGACATCTTTTGTCCTTTCTATGCCTTGTATTCTCCGGAAAGTCCTTCTCTCAGAATCTCACTGCCCCTTTATTGCAAGATCTCCCTAATCGATTTTCCTCCTGAGAACTTCTCACCTCAGAAAATTGATTTCCTCAATCTCTGTGTGTGTCTAAATGAACCCCAAGCCTCCTTATACATTTCCTGTTGAGACTTCAACGACCGAGATTAAGTCTCTAATCAACGACTAAGATTAAAACATGACTTGATCCATCTTCTAGATCTTTCTCACCCATATTTTGATTAATACTCATTAATATTTTAATTTCCCTAAGTTTAGACTTAGGAACCCCATTAAAAATATTAATTATTTTAATAAAATACAATCCGAGTGGAATTTCACCAAACCGTTTCTCAGTTCTTTAGAACTCTTGAGCCTTAGCCACTCCACCAATTTTCAAGGTTAGAGCACTTTCGATGCTACCAAAAACTAACAAAGAAGAGGAAACCCTAGCAAAGAAGTTTGGAAACCTTTTTCTCTCTCTTGTGATTCACACGTGCGAAATTCTATAGTTATTGAAGCGCCGAAGTGTGAAAATTCTATCACTGAAACAACTGATTTATTTTACCTACTTATTTCCCAATAAGTTATTTATGAAAAACCCTTCAGTAAACATTAAAATAAATTCTGTTGCAAATATCACACCATAATATAGAAACAAATACATGCACAAGAATCAAACACATCAACACAAATATTTTTGGACAACTATCCTTGGAAAAACCCAATGCAGGAAAACCGGTGCAGCAGAGGAGGATTTTATTCATCAGCTATTCTTCAGTACAACTGGGTGCCAAAGTGGTTTACCCAACAAAGATAAATTCTTCAGCACTTCTCCCAAACTCAATGTCAGGTTTGCTGGCCTCTGCGCAGCTCCCAGACCCTCTATTGCAGCTCTTGTCTCTCTCTGTCAACACTGGGCCTCTCTGCGTCACCCACGCAGGCCCTCCAGTGACGACGCAGTCTTGCTGCCTCTGCGTCTACCTCTCTAACCTCTACGCTGATTTGTTGGTGTTGTTCCTGACTCTCTGTTCCGTACTCGCTACCTCTTGCTCCAGACCTCTAGTTTGAATTTCTCAGCTAACCTCGCTCCAGATATCAAACTGACTGGTCTCCCTCATTGTGTCTCCAAGTGACCCTCAAGTCCCCTTTTATACTTTTCCTGTTGATGAATCAACAGCCGAGATTAAGCTCCTAATCAACGGCTAAGATTAAAATAGACTTGATCCTTATCGTTTGGAAGTTTTTCATCCTTATGTTTATTAATACCCATTAATATTTTTATTTCCCTAAGTTTAGACTTAGGAACTCATTAAAAATATTAATTATTTTAATAACTCCTCATCTGGATGGATTTTTCCAAAACGATTTTTGGCTTTTGGAGATCTCATGTGCTTTAGCCTCTCCACCAATTTTCATGGCTAGAGCACATCCGATGCTACCCCAAATCAACATGAAGTTGTAGGAATGTAGTAGGTGATGAAACACTAAAGCTGGGAGGTTGAAATTTTGGAATAGTTGGGCCGAAATTCTATCTATGATGCAATGCTGATGCAAGAGTGTTGCAGTTGATCTTTGAAGTTTGGAAGGACAGTGTGAGGGTTGACTTGGTGGAGTGAGAGAAGTTTTTTTGTCTAAGGTCTTTGTCTATCTCAATTTGATTTACTAGTGGAAGAGTGTGACTGGGTTTTCCCCTATAGAGAGGTTTTAGCCCTGGATGAGTGCCTATATGTGGTGTCATTGATCTTCATGTTTTGTTTTGATGATTGCTTGATGAAAAGAAGATAAAGAGAATTAATAAGACTACAAGAATATCACAAGTAATTATCAACATAAGAGAATATTTTTGCCTTTCTAGTTTTCTAACACATGGGTTGTTTGAGGGGAAGGCGCAGGGCTGAGTTACTGGTGAAAGGTGGGTTGAACATCTCCAAGCCAAATTTCTTCAAAGGATAATTTCCAGTAGGCCCAAATTCCTAGGGCAAAATTCTGCCAATAGGTTTGAGTTACAAGCTCCAGTCAATGCATATTTCTTTATAATTTCTTTGTGGGTCAAAACCCTGATTTTCCTGAGATTAATTAATGAAGGAGAATTGTTGTGGGTATTTATCTATTGTAATGTGTGATTGATCTCTCTAATTTATTTTTGTTGCATATAAATTTCTAGAAGTTAAAATACCAATGATTTTATTTTTTAACAATTTAAAATTTATTTGGATAATAAAATGAATGTCTGGGAATAAATAATTGTTGCAAGAAAATAAATCTAGGTTGGTATTAGGAGATTTAACATGGTCTTACGGCTTTTCTAACTGCCCCTTGGTGGGTGGTAACTCCTTGCCTTGATGAACATTCTTATGTCTTGGTTGGTATTTAAGGCTTTAAGCATCATGGAGGTGGATCTATTAGGACACATGGCTAAGGGAATGCTTGTTGCATTAGCCTTGTAAAGGTGATACTAGTATGTAAGGGTGGGAACACCCATCTTATTATTGTACTAGCACACATATATTTATTCTGCACATGGGCAATTGCTCTTATGTATTCACACCTCTTTGGCCATGGCAATCTCACAATTCACATCACATTTACACTCACCGAGAGAACATCCCACATTCTCCAACGCAAAGAGGTCCATTGCATTCTCTAAAGCATGCCAAGTCATCTTCAAGTTGAAGCACTCAAAATGCCCTTCTCAAAATTCAAGTTCAAGCGTTATTTCTTCACTAAAATGGGGTCGACTTCTTTTGGGGTAGCTGTGAGAGGTAAGTGAAGCAATGTTGGACATGTCTTATGAGCAAAGCAAGGGTCACCTCAAATGAAGATCACTCCTATGGACCAAGTTAAAAGTAAAAGCAAGCAAATTCAAGCCTTAAATCACAAAAGCAAAAAAATCTTGGACCAAATGAAGAAACTATCCACCTTTCCTAGTCATTGGAGGTCATAAAGTCCATTCCAAATTTTTCTCCGAGTCATATCAAGCCATTTCTCAAGAGAACGTTGGGTCTCTAAGGATTATGGGCCCCCCTTTGAAGCAATTCAAGCCTTTCCAAGTGGGATGTCTACCTACTTTTTGAGGGTTTCAAGCGTTGTAAGCTTAAATCTTGTAATGACTTAGTCTCTAAATCTATTCTGGATGACAAGTCAACATTTCTTTAAATTTTCTTAGACATTTTCTAAGAAGCAAAATG
The DNA here is from genome assembly GCA_031772625.1 of Pinus tabuliformis. Classification (NCBI taxonomy): domain Eukaryota; kingdom Viridiplantae; phylum Streptophyta; class Pinopsida; order Pinales; family Pinaceae; genus Pinus; species Pinus tabuliformis. The sequence goes on from CM062807.1 coordinate 319,591,376, forward strand.
GGGAGAGATGTTGAAACTTGAGAGCCTCATTTATTGATAGAGACCTCTCTCTCCTCCCAATTTGTTGTGAATTCATGAGATCATTTTTCCATAATGTAATAATTTTCTTGAAGCTTTGGTGTCAACTTTGAAGTCTCTTCTTCTTGGCTATTCTAAATATTTTCCAATGCTAATTTTGTGTTAATTCAAGACTACTACAAGGCTATTAGGATCAACCCATTTGAAGGTCAACTTTGTCACTTGGAAGGAGATGTCTAGGGTAAATATCTCACTTGTCCTTTGATGGTGTGAGGTAAGGATTAAAGCTGCTTGTTGGGCCATATCGTAAGATTCCTCAACAAGGAACACCTTATGGTTGAAGGATTTTCCTTAGGAGGGATCCCCTCTTGTACGACATGGTTTTGTGACTTTTCTTAATTAGACAAAGAGGTAATTTTAACATACAGGGTTCTACCTCTTTTCCCTAATTGTGATATTCCACTTAGCAACATTGCTAAGGGAAATATCAATTTTTGCCCAGTTTTGAATTAATTCGCATTAGCACTTAGGAAGTGTGGGTTTAGAGGCCCCACATGTATTTTTGATCAAATGTGAGCCCAAACATTAGAGGATGGAGGAGGAAAATCATGCCACTAGTGGTACGTGGGGGCCACTCATAGAGAAATGCGGCCCACAAGAGAAGCACGCTCTCATTGGAGCGAAATTGCTGGGGGAAAGTTGAGTTGCGCCCACATGGGAATTTTGGAGGCTCTTTGACAAAAAGAGCAAGAGGTACTCATTTTGGTCATTCATGAATATTTGAGAATTGTCTTTGGCATAGCATGCTTGAGTTGAAGTCAAGTTTGCAAGTGTTGTTTAACACAAGAGTGTTTCCGAGCGGAAATCTCAAACCTTGCTTCAGTGGACTTCGAGTGCCAGCAGAAGGGGGGAGTACCATCTATTCTAGTTTGTACCAGTAACAAGGAGTGCAAGTTTGTGGAGAGGTTCAGCAACAGCATCGCAGGGATTGCACAATTCTTAGAGGAGGCATGCGTGGAGATTGAGGAGTGAAGTGAGTTTGGGGCTAAAACATGGGGAGGAGTCCGGGGAAGTATTTTGTTGGAGATTGAAGCTATCTTGGGGGATTTTTGCAACAGGATTGACAGGTGGGTCGAATTACCCAGCAGCAGAGCCATTGAGGGAAAATAGGGTTGAAATTCCAAGGTCAACCATCGGCCAATTCCTTCGTGGGTTATTTTGGGTATTTGGTGGAGAGCCCAGGTTAATTTACCAGAATTTTCTGAGCACCGGAGGAGGCCCTAGCAGCCATTCTACACAGCCAACAACTCATTTTCTAGGCATTTCAGTGCAAAGCCAAGGAGAACCAACTAGCATGCTTGGAGATCTCATATTCATCACTTGGGCTTAGCTAGCTTTCCTTGGGCAAGCCCAAGTGCATACTTTCCAAGCACCTATTGTACTTCATGATTTATCAATAAAATGGCTCAGCAACGCAGTTTTTGGCTCTAAATTGGTGTTCTAATGTTTGAGTAATTTTTTGTGTGTTTATGTCTATGCATGCTTTGATTATTTACTGTAAAATTTCCTTAGGGATATTACAGTGGTATCAGAGCTCATAGTCTTGGCTCAGCATTTGGGGAACAACATCAGTCTATGACACCAGAGGATCAACAAAACATAACCTACAAGAGACAGAGGTACAAAAGTAGAGAGAGGCAACTCCAAATCACCCCAGATCTAGAGGTCACTGAACTTATGGTCGAGAGGCCAAACATGGGGGATAACATGGGAGACAGGGGGAGTAAAGAGGAGTTTTCCCAATCTCTTCTCAAGGTCGTACAAGATTTTTCCAATGGTACTGAGGAGTTAAGACAACAAAACTGCAGCAACAACAAGGGCAAAGGAATTCAAGTGGAATTCGAGATTGGTGAGGGCTCCGGTACTTTGTATCACCAAGGAGGTCATGGCCCCAACACACCCTTCATTCCTAACACACCACCTAGGTCGACCATTCCTACATTTATAGCATCCGACGCTGGAGGGTCACAAGGGAAAGAGTTGATGCCCATGGGGGATTATTTTATAGAGTATCAGTGATATGGGCCTGACTTTAGGGAGGCCATTACCTTCAGGGGCTTTTGTCAGCTGAAAGGTAATAACATGGGGAAGGGACAAGGTGGAGGAAGCTACACTCATGGCACCATTGTACATTGTGCCATGGGGAGGTTGTTCCTCCCAACTTTCGATGGGGCTTCCAAGAGTTCAAGAAGAGCGTGGGTGGAGAAGATGGATGTTTGTTTCCAGCACAATCAAATGACAGAAGGAGAGGCAATTAAAATTACCACTTTACATTTAGAGGGAGAAACCCATGAATGGTGGTTCCATGGGCTAACCACGATGGGGCATGCCAGAGTGGCAACCTATGAGGAGTTCACTAGGAGGGTGCTGGAGTGTTTTGAGAGGAGAGACTCAGAGGAGCATTTTGGGGAGCTGACAAAGCTCAAACAGATGGGAAGCGTTGAGGCCTACACTTCAGAATTTTTGAGGTTGTCACTGATGGTGCCTGATCTATCAGAGGCCAGGAGGGTCTTCATGTTCATTGAGGGGCTAGCAGAGCCACTGAAGAAACTGGTGAGGTCCAACAGGCCCACTACTTTGCAGGACGTAGTGCGGAGGGCCCGAGATTTGCAGGATGCCCTACCTAGGGCTAGAGCACCATTTCCACCTAGACAGGGATTCTTGCAGAGGGGAAGAGACATGAGGGCTCCACAATCGAGAGCCAACTAGGGGCAAGGGCAACTAGATGAGGAGACCAGGAGGGACCTCTGGAGGAGGAAATTGTGTTTCACTTGTCAGGAACCATGGGCACCAGGCCATAGATGTACATCAGGCAAGGCCCATTACATTGAGGTCTTTTCCGACAGTGACATGGAGGACGAGCTAGAGCTGGAAGTGGGTGGAGATGACAATGCAGCACATGTGGAGAGGGGACCACCACCAAGGGGAGCTTCTTTCACACCATTAGGAGGGGTCCTTGCATCTTTGCGAGGGGTACCCAAGTTTTTGACCTTGAGGATCAGGGGTAACATGTTTCAATTTTGGTGGAAAATGGGGCTACCCACAACTTCATCGATGCACAAATGGTTCAGAGGAGGGGCATCACCACTGAAAAGTTTAAGGTATTTTCGGTTCTTGTGTCGGGAGATAGGACCATGCAGTGCACTTGCTATGTTCCCGCCTTGACAATTACCATGGGGAACTATTTAGTCACAAATCACTTTTTTGTGGTAGATGTACTAGACACCAATGTGATGATGGGTGTCCAATGGCTTTATTCACTTGGCCGAGTCACTACAGATCGGAGGAAGTTGGAGATGGAGTTCACAAGGCCAGATGGCAAATTGGTTTTGCTAAGGGGTATGCGCTTTTACCCTCCGCAGACTATTTTGGCCCACTAGATGGAGGCTGATTTGAGGCATGGTGATATTGATTGGGTCGTGGAGTTGAGGATTTCTAAGGCTAGGGGTCAGCCCAAGCCTCCACACCCATGACATACAGGCTATTCTAGACAGGTACCCGATGGTGTTTGGAGACATACTGCCTGAGCAACCTCCTGTTCGGGGTTTTGAGCATACCATTGAGTTCAGGTCGTGATCACTACACCATACAAACATCTCAAGGCATACAGGGATGAGATTGAGAGGGCCATCCATGAGTTGTTGGCACTTGGGCACATCAAGCCTAGCTCCAACCCTTTTGCTTCATCAGTTAGCATGGTGAAGAAGAAGGATGGGTCCTTACGGATGTGCATAGATTACCAGGCCCTCAACAAGAAGACCATGAAGAACCGCTACCCCATCCCACACATAAATGAGTTGAGGGGGCTAAGTCCTTCTCGAAGATTAAGTTGTGCTCGAGGTTGCCACTATGGGCACTTTGAGTTCTTGGTTATGCCCCTCAGGCTGACCAATGCACCAACCACCTTCCAATCTTGCATGAACCACATATTTCGTGGGCAATTGCGGAAGTTCGTGTTGGTGTTCTTCGATGACATACTGATCTATAGCCGGACTTGGGAGGAGCACTTGTAACATGTTGAGACAATGTTGTGTATTCTAGAGGAGCAACAGTTCTATGCTAAGTTGTCCAAGTGTGAGTTTGGTTTGACAAAGATGCTCTATCTAGGGCACATTATTGGGGAGGATGGCATGAGAGTTCATGAGGAGAAGATCAGGGCCATCTGGGATTGGCCAGAGCCCCAGAATGTGACAGAGTTGAGGGGTTTTGTGGGCATTTGCACCTACTATCGGAAGTTTGTGAAGGGCTTCTCATAGCTAGCAGCTCCTCTCACCGATTTGATGAAGAAGGGGGCGTTTGAGTGGACAGATGGGGCGCAGGAGGCTTTTGAGTGCCTCAAACAGGTCATGAGCAGCTACTTGGTGTTGGCACTCCCTGATTTCACACAACCCTTTGTGCTTGAGTGTGATGCATCAGGGGAGGGTGTAGGAGTAGTTTTGATGTAGGGGGGACACTCGATAGCTTTCGAGAGCTGAAAGCTACTGCCCCACGAGAGACTGTACTCCATCTACGATAAGGAGATGCTAGCCATCATGCATGCGCTAGCCAAGTTCAGGCAGTATTTGGTGGAAATAGGTTCAAGGTCAAGATACCACAACAGTCTCAGATTCTTCTTGGAGCAGAAGCAGTTGCAGGAGAGACAACAAAAGTGGGTGAGAAAGCTCCAGGCATACGACTTTGACATTGAGTATGTCAAAGGGAAGCACAACGTGGTAGCTGATGCGTTGTCCAGGAGGCCAACTACCCTTTCATTGATGAGAATTGCACCGGATTGGCGGGCACAATTGCTGGTAGAGTATTCCAAGGACCATTTTGCATGTGAGGTCCTTGACGGTGCAGTGGTGGATGACCGGTACCGGGTGATGAACAAGGTGATCTACTTCCGGAACTGGATTTATTTGGTACCCAACTCCCAGTTGAGGGAGAAGATCTTGCAGGCAGCCCATGACTCACCATTATCAAGGCATCAAGGGTTTACCAAGGCTTACAGGTAATAGGACCATCAGAGAGCGCTTTGCATGGAAGGGCCTCAAGGATGATGTTCTGAGGCATGTTTGGGAGTGTGACACATGCTAGAGGAACAAGGGTGAGCAGACACACTCTATTGGGCTACTACAACCTCTTCCTATTCTTGAGGGGAAGTGGGAGAGCGTGTCGATGGACTTTATCATCGAGTTGCCCACAACGCAGGGCAAGGACTGCATATACGTGGTGGTGGACCGATTGACAAAGTTTGCACACTTTTTCGCCATCTCAACCCAATCCTCGGCCTCACAAGTGGTCGAATTATTTTTCAGGGAGGTATTTCGACTTCATGGTCTTCTGAAGACCATAGTCAATGATCAGGACAACATGTCATGGGAGGATTTTGGCAAGAGTTGTTTCGACTAGTGGACACAGAGCTCACTCTGAGCACTAGTTATCACCCCTAGACAGATGGGCAGACAAAGATTGTCAACAAATGGCTAGAGGGTTACTTGCATAACTACGTGACAGGGCAGCAATGTGCATGGATACGGTGGTTGCACTTGGGCGAGTACTGCTATAACACCATGTACCACATGTCCATAGGTATGTCCCCATTCAGAGCCTGTATGGTTACGATGCATTATCTTTTGCTGACGTGATGTTTGGAGACAGCAAGGCCCCTAGGGCCAAGGATTGGATACAGGAGAGCCAAGATATCTTGAGGGCTCTCAAGGATAACTTGTAGATTGCATAGAACCAACAGAAGCTCTACGCAGATAGGGGCCGAGTAGAGAGGCAATTTGAGGTTGGGGACTTAGTCTTCTTGAGGCTCCAACTGTATAGGCAGTCATCACTCAAGCAGAAGGGGGCCGAGAAGCTCAAGCCTCGCTTCTATGGGCCATACAAAGTCACCAGGAGGGTCAGGGAGGTAGCATATGAGCTGGAGCTACCCCCAAGGAGTCGAGTACATAACATTTTTCATGTGTCTTGCTTGAAAAAGGCACTGGGACAACAAGTGACAACGGCTACAGAGCTACCACCTATGGATGATGAGGGGCACCTAGTTCTGGAGCCAGAGGCTATTTTGGACACTCGTGAGAGGCACTTGCAGAATAGGGTCATCAAGGAGTTTTTGATCAGATGGAGGAACCTACCAGATGAGGATGCCACTTGGGAGGGGGAGCAGATACTTCAACATCCTTCATTACAGTTGCTTGAGGACAAGCAACACTTTGGCGAGGAGGATTATGATATTGCCACTTAGCGACATTGCTAAGGGAAATATCAATTTTTGGCTAGTTTTCAATTAATTCGGATTAGCACTTAGGAAGTGTGGGTTTAGAGGCCCCACATGTATTTTTGATCAAATGTGAGCCCAAACATTAGAGGATGGAGGAGGAAAATTGTGTCACTAGTGGTACGTGGGGGCCACTCGGAGAAATGTAGCCCACAAGAGAAACACGCTCTCATTGGAGCGAAATTAGTGGGGGAAAGTCGAGTTGGGCCCACATGGGAATTTTGGAGGCTCTTTGACAAAAGGAGCAAGAGGCACTCATTTTGGTCATTCATGAATATTTGAGAATTGTCTTTAACATAGCACGCTTGAGTTGAAGCCAAGTCTGCAAGTGTTGTTTAGCACAAGAGTGTTTCCGAGCGTAAATCTCAACCATTGTGTCCGTGGACTTCGAATGTCAGCCCAAAGAGGGAGTCCCATCTATTCCAGTTCGCACTAGCAACAAGGAGTGTGAGTTTGTGGAGAGGTTCAGATGCAGTAGCGCAGGGATTGTGCAATCCCTGGAGGAGGCACGCTTGGAGATTGAGGAGTGAAGTGAGTTCGGGGAAGTATTTTGTTGGAGATTGCAGCTATATTGGGGGATTTTTGCAACAAAATTGACAAGTGGGTCTGTAGGTTTTAACCCCGTACAGAAATTACCTCCATACAAATTCTAAAACACAGAAAATAAAGAATGCGAGAGCATAACACATATACACAGAGATTTTCCCTTGGATCCCAAAACCGGGACTACCAGCTTGATTTTTGAATTTTCATTATGTTCCTTTCAATGTTACAATACATGTTTATACATGTCGAAGCATCCAATACCATGGATTGACAACCATCGCGTCCAAAACCATGGATCGAAAACCATCGTGTCCAAAACCCTGTGCGAAAAATCATACACAAAACCATAGGTAGCTCTGCCCAACCTAACATAGGGTCCAAAACCAAAATTTTATAGAGTGGGGTTACCTGCACCCCTCAAACCCCCTGTGACTCCCCCCACTACGCAATCAGCGCAACGAAGGGGGGGCTCCGCCCCCCTTCTAACCCCCAGGTTAACTACGTGGGCTAGTCATGGAAAGAATATAACACAACCCAACATTCTCCCACTTGTTGTTTTCTTTCCACAGGGGTCCATAAGAGAGATTAGTCATTTATCCAGCCCTGCAACCCCCATTATTTCTCTACACCAAGAGAACTTCTCAGAGCTCACAAATTTTGGCAATGTATCTATAGTATTCTTTAAAGTGTCCACCTTTACGAGCAACACCTTTTTGTCTTCTATCATATCCCTCACAAAGTGATACTAAACATCAATGTGCTTTGTCTTTGAATGATATGCAAGGTTCTTTGCCAAGAAAATTGCACTTGGCTGTCACAGTCTATCCTTATGGCTCCCTGTACTAACCCCATACTCGAACACAATCTCTGCAATCAAATTGCTTCCTTGCTTGCATGAGTGGCTGCCATGTATTCTGCCTCTATAGTTGATAGTGCCACTACAAATTGTTTTTTTTCATCCAACTGACTGCACCTCCAAATAGGTTAAACACATACCCACCTGTAGATCTTCTCTGATCCAGATCTCCAGCCTAGTCTGCATCAACAAAGCCACGAATATCCAACACTCTATCCAATCCTAGTCTTCCTTGGTAGCACAAACCATAATCATTAGTGTCACGCAAATACCTGAAAACCCGCTTCACTGATGTCCAGTGCTCCTTCCCTAGTTTTGACATAAACCTGCTCAATACTCCCACTGCATGTGCAATTTCTGGTCTAGTACAAACCATCACATACATCAAACTACCAACTGCACTTGCATATGGAACACGGGACATGTCCTCTTCCTCTTCTTGTGTCTTGGGACACTGTCCAACAAATAACTTTACACCTATAGGAATAGGAACCATTACCGGTTTACTATCCTACATATTGAACCTCTGCAATATTGTCTCGACATACTTTCTCTGGTTTAACCAAAGCTTCCTCTTCATCCGATCTCTTTTAATTTCCATGCCCAAAATATAGTTTGCAGCACCAAGATCTTTCATGTCGAATTTGGAGGACAAATGGGTCTTGAAATCCTGGATAATTTCTTTGTCATTTCCAACCAGCAACATATCATCCACATATAAGACTAGATAAATAACACAGTCACCAATTAATTTAAAATACACACAGTGATCTTCTTTGCTTCTAGTGAAGCCAAGTCCCCGTATAAATGTATCAAATTTCTGATACCACATCCTTGGTGACTGTTTTAACCCATACAGAGACTTTTTTAACTTGCATACCAGTTCTTTCTTACCCTTCACCACAAAGCCTTCAGGTTGCTTCATGTAGATCTCCTCTTTCAAATCCCCGTGAAGAAATGTTGTCTTCACATCCATCTGTTCTACCTCAAAATCAAAAGCAGCAACAGATAAAAGTAATCTAATAGAAGTTACCTTGACAACAGGGGAAAAAATATTACCAAAATCAATTCCTGGCACCTGGGAATAACCTTTTGCTACCAACCGAGCTTTGTATTTCTCCACCTTTCCTTCTGCATTTGTCTTCTTCTTGAACACCCATTTGCTTCCAATGGGTTTATTTCCAACGGACAACTCCACCAGAGCCCAAGCCTCATTTTTGTGCAAAAATGCCATTTCATCAACCATGGCCTCTTTCCAGAGTTTTCCATCCTCTGAATCTACTGCTTCCTTCACAGTGCTAGGATCATCATCAATAATAGATAAAGCAAAATTTGAACAGAAAGCAGATGGACTATACCTTTCTAGCTGCCTTCTTTCTCGAACTGATATTCTCACACCTGGAGTTTGTGGCTCTTCATCTTCTGATTCCTCCTCTGTTGTAGAGTCTGATTCTTTCTCATTTAGCTCAAACTCTATCTTCTTAGGTTCCTTCAATTGGGCTTCATGTTTAATAACATCTTTCACCTCTTTGAACACCACATCTCGGTTGTACACAACCTTCCTTGTTACTAGGTTCCAAAGCTTATAACCCTTTAAACCATCTTTATACCCAATAAAGATGCACTTTTCAGATTTACAATCCAACTTGGTTCGTTTCTCCTTTGGAACATGTACATGTGCATCACATCCAAATACCCTCAGATGTGAAAGAGAGGGTTTCTTACCAGTCCATACCTCTTGTGGAGTCTTATCCTCCAACGTTGATGAAGGTGATCTATTGACCAGGTAACATGCTGTCTCCACCGCCTCTGCCCAGAATTCTTGTCCTAACCCGACACCACTAAGCATGCTTCTTGCCCTTTCTATCAACGTCTTGTTCATTCTTTTTGCAACTCCATTTTGCTAAGGTGTGTATGGAGTAGTCTTCTGCCGTGCTATACCACACTTCTTATAGAATTCTTCAAATTACTTACTACAAAACTCTCCACCGTTATCTGTCCTCAGCACCTTGATTTTCTTCTCTATCTGGTTTTCCACTAGAGCCTTAAATTCTTTAAACCTGTCAAAGATTTCAAATTTCTTCTTAAGGAAATATATCCATGTATTCCTTGAGAAGTCATCTATAAATGATACATAGTACATAGACTTACCCAGTGATGGAACCTTCACAGGTTCAAACACATCATTGTGCACAAGATCTAATATCTATTTCGCCCTCTTACCACCAGAGGGGAAACTCACCCGATTCTGCTTCCCATGTACACAATTTTCACAGAAATCAAAATCCAAAGAGCTATTACTCATACCTTCTACCATACCTTTACAATGAAGTATTCGAAGGCCTTTCTCTCCAATATGTCCAAGCCTTTGATGCCACAACATGGTCTTCTCTTCAGAGACCACATGATTTTCTACTCCACTTTTAGGAACCACAGAACTGTTGCACCCATCAACAACAATGCTACCTTGCAGCTTGTACAGAGTTCCAATCCGAACTCCCCACATCAATACCAGTGCTCCCCGAACCATCTTGCAGGTATCCTTCTCGAACACTGTTTTTACACCTGCATCATCCAACTTGTTTACAAAAATCAGATTTCTGGCCAACGCAGGAATATGTAGAACACCCGGAAGTGTTCTAACCCTTCCACCTTGCAACTTCAACTTTACTTTTTCGCGACCAACGATTCTAGCTTTCCTATCATCTCCTATGAAGACATCACCTCCATCATATTTCTCATACTCGCAGAACCACTCTCTATGGGGAGTGAAGTGAAAGGATGCACCTAAGTCAATCAACCATGCCTCATGATCTACATGTGTACTTGAAGAAGCCAAGTACACATCCCCACCTTCATCTGAGGTGGTTTTCACCTTTGCAAAAGGAGCATCATCAGATCCATTTCCTTTATCAGGAGCTTTAGATTTACAATCCCTTTTGTAGTGCTCTTCCTTTCCGCATTTCCAACACACCACCTTTACAGGTTTTCCTAGAGATTTAGATCTCCCTCTATATTTAGATCTCCCACTCAATGACTTATTTTTGTTTCTATTCTGGGACCATCCTCGTACAGACAAGGCATCACCATTCTGGCTCTCCATATTTTTCTGTCTCATCTCCTCCGTCAGCAAGGATGAGACTATTTCATCAAACTGCAAGGCAGTTGTATTGCTACCTATTGCAATAACCAGACTATCCCACGAATCTACTAGAGAACACAACAAACTGATGCTCTTATTTTCATCTAAAATTTTAATATCAACAGATAATAACTAACTTACCACGGTATTAAATGCGTTCAGATGCTCTGTCACCGAGTCTCCATCTTTCATCCTCAAGTTATACAACTTTTTCCGCAGGAACAGTTTATTCACCAGAGACTTAGATTGGTACAAAGTCTCTAACTTGTCCCACAAAGCCTTAGTCGTAGCTTCCCCTGATACATTCAGAAATACTGAATCTGAGACACACAATTGTATTATGCTCTTTACCTTCCGATGTAACTTCTTCCATTCTTCATCGGACACTCCCGTTGGTTTAGTACCCGGATCTACCGCAATCCAGTGATCTTTATCCACCAACAGATCCTCCATCTTGAGTTTCCACAACTCAAAACTTTGACTATTAAATTTCTCGATCTCTATCTTTCCACTACTCGCCATCTTCTTTCACCACTAGAATCGATCTCGCAATGTCCCACTGAACAGGGTCTACCACAGGCCCGAGCAAAACCCCTCAGCAACAAAGGCATCCCCTTGAAGCCAAAACAGCTCTGATACCAAATGTAGGTTTTAACCCCATACAGAAATTACCTCCATACAAATTCTAAAACACAGAAAATAAACAATGCGAGAACATAACACATATACACAGAGATTTCCCCTGGATCCCAAAACCGGGACTACCAGCTTGATTTTTCATTATGTTCCTTTCAATGTTACAATACATATTTATACATGCCGAAGCATCCAATACTATGGACTAAAAACCATCGCGTCCAAAACCATGGACCGAAAACCATCGCGTCCAAAACCATGTGCGAAAAATCATGCGCAAAACCATAGGTAGGTCCGCCCAACCTAACATAGGGTCCAAAACCAAAATTTTATAGAGTGGGGTTACCTGCACCCCTCAAACCCCTTGTGACTCCCCCCTGCTACACAATCGACGCAACGAAGGGGGGGCTCTGCCCCCCTTCTAACCCCTCGGTTAACTACGTGGGCTAGTCATGGAAAGAATATAACACAACCCAACAGGGTTGAATTACCCAGCAGCAGAGCCATTGAGGGAAAATAGGGTCGGAATTCCAAGGTCAACCATCGACCAAATCCTTCGTGGGTTATTCTCCTTATTTGGTGGATAGCCTGGGGTTAATTTCTCGTAATTTTCTGAGCAATTAAGGAGGCCCTAGCAGCTATTCTACACAACGAGCAAGTCATTTTCTGGGCATTTCAGTGCAAAGCCAAGGAGAACCAACTAGCACGCTTGGAGGAGATCTCATACTCATCACTTGGGCTTAGCTAGCTTGCCTTGGGCAAGCCCAGGTGCATACTTTCCAAGCACCTATTATACTTCATGATTTATCAATAAAATGGCTCAACAACGCAGTTTTTGGCTCTTAATTGGTGTTTTGATGTTTGAGCAATTTTCTGTGTGTTTATGTCAATGATTGCTTTGATTATTTACTGTAAAATTTCCTTAGGGGTATTACACTAATCCACAAGCATTGAATAAGCAACTTAAGAGAGACATTCACCATGACTTTAGTAGCCCTATTGGAGATAAGGCATAGAAGTCCTAATCCAACAACCGGCCATGTTTTCCTAAATTCAAGTTCTTGTTTTTTATTATTTTATTATGAATAAATCCATAAAAATAAAAAAATACAGAAATCTAATTGTGCTGAAAATCTTTTATTTATTCTCTAGAAGAAAGTTCATGGATTATATTTTTGATCTAGACAATTTTTTTGGGATTTATGCTTTATTGATAATCTAGAGGCCCTGTTGGAAAGTCCAAAGAGTTGGCAGCTAAAACATTTCCCTTATTATGGCATTAACTTGTGATGCTTTCATTATTAGTATTAAAGCTCTTAATTATCTTTTCTTATCGTCAAGATTAATGGCAAGCAACAAAAGAAGAGAACACAAGATATAGGCAAGTTGCGAGGGCAAAACCCCACTCAAGGGGAAAACCAGTCACAGATTCTTCCTTCAGTAGATTCAAAAGATGAGACGACCATGACACTTACAATCTAGATTTGAGACCACCTCCATCAAGTCATCCTCCTTTCACTACATCAATGTAGTTGCACTTCATCACTATAATGCACCGAGATCTCATCACGATTTCATCACTAGAAAGATACTGAGATTTTCACCACTATGGTTATATCGAGACCTTTGATAACAATGGTACCAAAATTCTTACTAAGAGTTTATCGAGACTGTGACATTGTAGTGAGCCTTCATCATTGTTTGAGCACCAAAATAAGACAGTACTGAAACTAGGATAGCAATAAGACTGTGATGGCACTGATTTCATGATCACTGCAATAGACCGAAATTGTCACTGTAATAGTTTGAAACTTCTTCTCTGAGATGGCATCAAGACTCCCTTCTGAGATCAGAACTTATCACTATAGAGGTACTGAAAATAAGTGTCTCTGAAATCTTATCTGAATTGTTCTAAGTTGATATAATGTGAAGTTCCCAGGTTTGTATATATAGTGGTATGTCCATAGTAAATGAGTCGGCATGATCATCATGAACAATGGTGTCACTGTTATAAAGCCGACTTGCATATATATGCTTGAAGATGATTTATTTGAGGCCGACTTGAAGAGGCTGACTTGAAGACATTGCTAAAGAGGATGACTTAATGGAGGAGTCAAACAATAAATGACTTTGACAATAACCTAAAGCCTACAATGGAGGCTTGACCTATAATTGACCCAAGCATGAAACCCATGCCTTAATAAGTCAATTCAATTTAATAATAAATTATTTTCACTTTATTCTGACAAATATATTACATTTTGAGTTCAAGTACAATAATGAAGACCAAGCCTAGTTACATTTTCCAACACTCCCTCTTAAATAGGGAGGTATTCTTTTTTACATATAATCAACGAGGCACATGGAAGATCTCAACGCATCATCTATGAAAAAGTTTAGGCACCGCAATGCCACGGACTAGATTCATGACCAAGGCAATCTATCTGGGTGGGAATAAGATGGACTCAAACTTTCAGCCTCTCTAGGTACCATCAGGCTTACTTGCTAACCATCAACCCAAAGATCCAAGTGCGTGTCATAGCTCAATGACCAATGCCATCCTTCCAACTTCGAGACCTAGACATCAACACAAAGTGTTGGCCAAATGTCCTCCCAGGAAATGCTTCACTCGCAAAGCCTCAACACTCCTTGATCCAATAGATCAAGGATAACCAATCTCTCCCAATCAAACTGATTGGTAATCAACATGCTATCAAAACCTTCGAGAGACTCCCCTGTACAAACACAACCCCAATCAATAATATACTTTTACATGTACATAATCAAATACGAACCTCCGGCGTCTTCTAGACAACTTGGTGTTGCTTCTCAACTTTCCAGAGTAGTACTCTCAACCAAATCTTTGACAAAAGATTCCTCAATCATACACTTTTCTTTCCTACTTCATATGCAGCAACATATTCTTCAATCGGATCATGCTTTCCTTCTTTCAGCTACACTTCAAAATGCATTCTCCAATTTCCTTCTCTCACTCATGGCCTTCATTAAAACTTACGATTGTTAGTCCTAGTCTAGTGCATGACACATGAAGTAGAGAACCATATCTGTCACTCCCTCTTAATCAGAGAGGATCTAATCTATTCAAGGAATATTCTCAACCATCCTCTTATCCTAGGGAGATTCCTTTCATTCAAGCTCCCTCTTAACCTAGGGAGATTTCATCCAGACTCCCTCTTAACTTAGGGAGTTCTACTTCTTCTTTACGACATCAGAGAATCTTTCATGGCTTCCATCCTTCTTATCAAAGTCATTCATATATCATGCTTATCACATCAACTTTACTTTACAATCATCTTCACCAACTTGAAGATGATGTACCTGCACAACTTAGATAGCAAGTACAACCAAAATTATAGAAGCATGAAGTTAGCCATATCAAAAACTTATAATAATGGAAGCATTTTACAAACATAATCAACAAGAGACTATACTTCAATACTTCAACTTCTTTCCCAGGTTTAGTTACAAACCCAAAATCACATTAACAACTCATTATATCTAGGGTTTCAATATTCTTTCAAAAACATGACAAGTTCTCTCATATAGCAAACCCTAGAAACAAATTAGATCAATGAATCTAACAACTTTCAAAATTCATATGTTAGACTCCTCACTAGGATTTCATACATATCCTAGATTTTATGCATGAGCTTCAACAATCAAAACCAATCACAACTTAATCAACATCATGACTAGCATCTACTAGGGTTTGATGTAAACCCTAGATTTCTTAATTTCACAATCTCAACAATAGATTCCAGATTGTCATACTACACATACTAGAGAATTTAACTACCATTAGGGTTTAACTACAAAAACCCTAGATTTATCAAACAACATCATCCTAGAACATCAAACCTTGACTAGGGCTTATTTCCAAACCCTAGGACTCATGACCATTAATACTTAGGTCAGCACATATATCTAGGAATTCATCAGCATATCATAAGCACATCATATGCTAGGCAATATTAATATGTTAAACATATACCGACCTAGAACAGGCTAAGGTTTCAACCAAATGGACATATAACTAGGGTTTCATTCCTAGTACTCTAAATATATAACAAGGGTTTTACTCATAGACCCAACCAAACCCTAAAGATCTAGGGTTTCATAACATAGCAAAGCAAACCCTACTATTCCAAACTTTTAAAGGTTCGGGATCTCAGACAAACATCATTCAACCCTAACAAGTTAGGGTTGAATGATCATAACAAAACCCCAAACATGACATCATCAAAAACTTCAAATAGAATTTCTCAATATCCCCAAGCAGTTTAGGGTTTCAAACATTAACATTAGCATACCCTTAGGTTAGGGTTTTCCAGAGAACCTATCTAGGGTTTTATAAAATCAATTAAGAATATGAGGTGTAGATTTATCAAGAGGTGAATCACCCAGAACAAGAATCAGTATGATTCAAGACTAGACATAACGATGTTAGTCCTGTAATGCAAACTTTCAAAATAAGATAAAGAAAATTTTATAGTCTAAGACATACCTGGAGATGTTTTTTGACAAACCTTGTAAGCCATGATCTTTTATACCTTTGATTTGATAGCTTATTAGACTTGTTGAAAGTGCATCTTGTTAAATACTTGATTTCCTTTGAGATGGAACCTTGTGCTTGTGCTTGATAGTTGCGCCAAAATTCCATTTCTTCAACAAGTGTGAGATAAAAATATACTGTTTCGATCTTACATAGCAATGCTTCATTTTTATATATATTAGTATTTTGACCATATATCACAGAGGCCGAGTTTTTCCTTTATGACTGTGACTGATTTATTACCGAATTCCTTCATTGTGATACTTAAAACATCCTCTCTGTAATCCGAACTACTCACTGTGGTGTCATCAAATCTGTCCAAAGAAACAAGCCTTCACTATTGTGACAGCAAATCCTTCTCATCTTGTAATATCCAAACTTGTTCTTCTGTTGGAGCACCGAAACTACCTCACTGAAATCCAAACTTTTGTTGCATCACTGAGCATAACTTGTGACATCCGAACTCCATTTCAGATGTATACGAACTTGTCCTTATGAGATTTATGCGAGCTTTTCCCTGAACTGTGGAGCGAGGTATAGCCTTTACCGAGATGTAGAGACTTGAGGGATCTTGACAGAACTGAGAATGCTTCAAGGATGTGTACATGTTCTTCAAACTGCCTTTGACTTTGACCATAGCTCTGAAACCATGTTGGAAAATCCAAGGAGTTGGCAGTTAAAACGATTTCCCTTATTATGACATTAACTTCTGATGTTTTCATTATTAGTATCAGATCTCTTAACTATATTTTCTTATCATCAAGATTAATGGTAAGCAACAAAAGAAGAGAACGCAAGATATAGGCACGCTGCCAGGGCAAAACCCCCCTCGAGGGGAAAACCCAGTCACAAATTCTTCCTTCAGTAGATTCAAAAGATGAGACGACCATGACACTTACAATCAAGATTCGAGACCACCTCTATCAAGTCATCCTCCTTTCGCTGCGTCACGACTCACTGTAGTTTCTCTTCATCACTATAATGCACCAAGATCTCAACACGATTTCATCACTGTAAAGAGACTGAGATCTTCACCATTGTGGTTATACCGAGACTTGTGATAACTCTGGTACCGAAATTCTTACTGAGAGTTCACTGAGACTGTGACACTGTAGTGAGCCTTCATCATTGTGTTAGCACCGAAATAAGGTAGTACTGAAACTAGGATAGCAGCAATACTGGGATGGCACCGAAATCATGATCACTGTAATAGCCCGAAATTGTCACTGTAATAGTCCGAAACTTCTTCTCCAAGATGGTACCGGAAATCCCTTCTGATATCCGAACTTATCACTGTAAAGATACTGAAAAGAAGTATCTCTGAAATCTTATCCGAACTGTTCTAAGTTGATATAATGCAAAGTTCCCAGGTTTATATATGTAGTGGTGCGTCCATAGTAAATGAGCCGAAATGATCATCATGAACAGTTGTGTCACTGTTATAAGGCCAACATGAATACATATCCTTGAAGATGATTTATTTGAGGCCGACTTGAAGAGGCTGACTTGAAGACATTGCTAAAGAGGATGACTGATGGAGGAGTCAAACAATAAATTACTTTGACAATAACCTAAATCCTAAAATGGAAGCTTGACCTATAATTGACCCAAGCATGAAACCCATGCTTTAATAAGTGAATTCAATTTAATAATAAAATTCTTTGCACTTTATTTTGACAAATATATTACATTTTGACTTCAAGTACAATAATGAAGACCGAACCTAGTTACATTTTCCAACAGGCCCAAGGAAAAGCAACCCTCTTGTTTAATACTTTAAAGGCTATCGAACTTCATCTTGAAGGTATTGAAGGCGTCTTCACAATTCTGAAATTCTGTGACAGTGATATCTTCTTAAGAGTTAGTATCACCTAGGAAAAAAAAAATCTCCCCATTGGTCAGTTAGCTAACCAACAGCCCTGTGATGATCCATAGATAGCTTTACTTCAGAACTCTCCACCTATGATCTGGTCATTTAATATTTGGGGCATTCTAATATGGATCACAGGCCAAGCTGGATGATTGATCCCTCTTGATTGTACCCTTGTTCCCATACTTCAAGGAGATTATCCTTTGCCCCTAGTCCTTTTTGACCTCCACTAAGGTGGTACAACTCAGAATCAGCTACAAGAAGCCCTATAATTGATTTGCCTTTGCCATCCCCATACTGTCATCCTATGATTTTATCTTGATGTGGGTTTGGACTAGTCCCACTGACTATCTCCCAAAGGATTTTTGCATTAAACATAGTTTGGTTTTCATGTTCCATGTATGAAAGTTGTGACAATTATATTTCTGAAAAATGGCTTCCATTTCAATAAAATGGTAACTTCAATTATCTATAGAATCTACCAAAAGAGTAAGCGACTTGAAAAACTATCTTTGTTTGGATGCTAACCAGTTGACACATCTCTATCTCCATAATTCTTCCGTCTGTTTCAGTGATTTTGCCTCCTCATGGTGGGCATGTCACACCTGCAAAATTTGTATCAAAGGAAGATTTATTATGTTTCTTATACAGGTTACTTTTTCTTCTGTCTCTGCTAAGTCATGTTTGTTTGCATAAGTTTCTTGAGGTTTGTGTCTGTCTCACACTGTTGAGGTCCACACCTTCGTAGTGTGAGCATTTGTCTGTCGGGGTTGTGTAACAATGTATTTGACATGTCTCTACTTCTGCAGGGACTTCCTTTATATTGAGCATGGCTGCCATTTGTGTTTGCTGAGTTTGCATGTTGCACGCATCTGTTATGTGCTTGTCAAGGTTTCTGTCTGGCATACATGTTAAAAAATCACATTTAATTTTCTTGTTTTGCAACTGCACCACATCTAGTATGCATGCTTTGAACTTGCGTCTCATCTGGTATGGTACAAATTCTGGCCTATGTATGTCAGCTTCTTTCTTGTATGGCTCTTTGCCATCTTCATATGTTTGCTTCTTTCTCGTAGGGTTTGTGTCTTCTTCAGACACTTCGAAACTGTGAGCTGTACTGTACGCCAAGTTTCTTCCATGCAGTGGCCTCTTTCCCGTATGGTTTGGGATCTTCTTCTTTGCATTCATATACCTTATTTTCACTTGTTTAAAAGTTGCGTTGAGGGTAGAGACTTTGACTTTGACTTCTTTCTTCAACTCAGAATCTCAGACTTGCAATTTCTGATGAGAAGATTTAGGTGCTCCCACTTCTATACCATTGTTGGTAAGAAAAGATTCACCATCATAGCATGAGAGACATAAGGAGAATGTGCGTGTGTTTTATTAATGAAGTCGCTGATATAATGGTGTAATACGCATTTTTTTGATACATTAGGTAGCTGTGCTACGTAATTGTCCTTACTAAACATTTGTAACACTTTATCAACCTTTAGTTGGTCACTTAGCATATATTTGTCCTCTTACTTTACACATTAGGACTCCTTTCAATACGTTATTGAGTGGTACTATAACAGCGTAGAAATACTTAATATTGACATGCATGTTTCAGCTAAAGGTAAGAACAACCGTGTTTTCGGAGTCGGTAAAAAAATGATTATTTCTTCCAGTTTCCCAAGACCCAATTTCCTGTTTTATGAAGGTAGTTCATGTTTCTCATTTGATGTAAAAATCGAATTTCTGTGGAACCTAGGGAACTGAATTAACAATTGTGTCATGTTGAAAATGACATTCTGTTGTCCTCTTAACCCTTAAACCAAGCCTTGTCAAGTTTGTCAAACTCATGCCAACATCAAAGCTTGAGCTTGGGCAAATTAATTTATATATTTGAGGTATTGCTAGGCAGTTCTTTTCCAGATTATCTTTTATCTTTGTTTCATTCTATTATATGGATGTTCCCACAGGGGGAAGCTACTGGACACATACAGGTGGCTACATAAAGAACCAGAACAGGACTGTGGGTATACGTGGTCAGGGAACCCTGTGGGGAAGTGAGTATATTTTTGTTCTTCCACCAATTTTGTTGGGATTTGAGATAGGTTCTTGTTTTTATGAACTGAAAAAAAATTAAAAAAAATAAATAAAAAATAAAAAATCACATAGGCAAACTAGTCTATCGCTAAAATTTTGGTCCATGTTGTGAACCTGTGACGTGAATATCTCAGATGTATTTTGTAATTTTGCCAGATATAGAGGCAAACGGATGAGGATAGATTACTTTTTAGTGTCTGAAACATTGAAAGATCGTATTGTTGCAAGCAACATACATGGACATGGAATTGAAATGGAAGGTGATGATTATGTTCCTTTAGACTAATATCCATGAGTTTTAATTGTCTTATGGTTTCTAGCACGTAGATAACAATTGAAATTCTTGGCTTTTGAGTTATAGTTTAACATTATTGTGCACCCTGTAGCAGGTTTCTTAGGAAGTGATCATTGTCCAATATCACTTGAGCTTTCACCTATGCAAGATGCATCGTGATATGATGTAACAGCGCAGAAATTTGACCATATGGTATAGAATATAGAAATCAATTTGAGAAAAGGGAAAGAAAAATTAGGTTCCTTTTTAATGAAAAATTTTCTGTCTTAGCAATTGAGAATTGATAGCTATATTAAGAGGAATGAAATTTTTGGCGATATATCTAATTTTTCCACATTGCATTCTTTTTTGTATTTGTTTATTTTTATATTAAGAGGAATGAAATTTTTGGCGATATATCTAATTTTTCCACATTGCATTCTTTTTTGTATTTGTTTATTTTGGAAATAGATTTCTCTTACCATGGCAGGTCATTTACTCTTTGTAGTTATGACTTGGCAGGTCATTTACTCTTTGTAGTTATGACTATGTTAAATTGCCATACATAATATATTGGACTATAGCTCTTTAATTTCCTTGAATAGAATAATTTTCAGTTTGTTAGTAATTTGATATACCAACTTCTTTACAGAAGCGAACGATCATGAAGTGAGAATTGTTTTGCAGTTAATTCATTGATGTTAATTTAATAGGCTATGTTTCCTTTTATAACTTATATTATTCTTTTGCAGGTTAGCTTGCCTTTGGAGTCCATCGTCTTTTCGATATAGCATTGCATTATGCTCTCAAAAAATTATTATATTTTATTTTGTGACAGTAGAATTATGTTTGACCATACATTTCATTTGGTTGGTATGGTTATAATTGTTCTAGTATGCCTTGATTATCATTTGGTTGGTATGGTTATAATTGTTTTAGTATGCCTTGATTATCAGTGATAACATATGAAAAAGTGTTTGCATGTCCTTTTAGGAGTGGACATTATGTGTTGGAAAATATTGAACAAATCTCTTGATGTAAACTATTTATTTTATCTTATTCCAACAAGATTAATGAATTTTCCACATACAATGAATCAGTGGATTGCACATCACTGGGTGGAAAAGATTTTACAAATTTCTTGATATCTGTTATTTATTGTCTAATCATCAACAATATTAATGAATTTCCCTCATATGGTGAATCAATGGATTGCATAAAGCTATAGATTTATCATGGTTATACTTTCTTGGCAAGCTGAATCCCTTCATTCCAGATCTGTAATGCTTTTTGATAGCAATAATCCCAAGTTTAAAGTTCAAATAACACATCCAAAGAGGAAATGAGATAGCATTGAACAGATGAAAGTTCTCATGTATCACTAGGCGAAAATGAAATTATGTACATTTCTCACTATTATATAACCAATTTACATAGCTTTTACAACAAATTAGGAGATCTCAATGTAAACCCATGGGATTAGCTCAAACAATTCTATCCATTGTTGCTAGGCATTTGACGTGTGTCATGCCAACAATTGTTTGGTTCAATTCCCCTAGCTGAGGCACATTAGTTTACATCGATAGGTTTACTAGAGATGTCATCCACAAATGTGGGGGCAGCTCTTTGGCTTCCCTGCAAGATTTTCCTTGAAAATAATAAAGCAAAGTTTGTTATTTTTCTTTTTTTAACACAAGAAAATGTTTTAACTATTTTATTATTAATAGGTAAATTTAATCGTAAGGGCCATGGCCACTAAAGCAATAAATAAATTAAAAAAAGTGCATGTCAAACAAGACAGTATGTTTTCTCTTATATCCCCCCTACCTCTACCCCCACCATCATGGGGAGAGTTAATATGCGAACATTATGTTTGCATATTAACATGCTCCCCCCACCCTAATGAGGGCCTCCCCATCATGAAGTCAGAATTGTTTTGTAGTTAATTCCTTGATGTTAATTTT
This sequence comes from Pinus tabuliformis, assembly GCA_031772625.1. Classification (NCBI taxonomy): domain Eukaryota; kingdom Viridiplantae; phylum Streptophyta; class Pinopsida; order Pinales; family Pinaceae; genus Pinus; species Pinus tabuliformis. Next base: position 319,613,668 of record CM062807.1, read on the forward strand.
ATAGGCTATGTTTCCTTTTATAACTTATATTACTTTTTTTTGCAGGTTAGCTTGCCTTTGGAGTCCATCGTCTTTTCAATATAGCATTGTGTTATGCTCTCTACAAATTATTATATTTTATTTTGTGACAGTAGAATTATGTTTGACCATACATTTCATTTGGTTGGTATGTGTTGTAGTAGCTACAACCAGCCTCCAAAATTTTGGCCGACACCAATTTCGGAGCCTCCTGTGAAGAGTTTCACTTGATGATTGCACACACTCATGTTCACTCCATGAGTTCGTGTGAGTCTTTACATTCGCCTTGCTTTTTCAGTGCATCCAAGTCTCTACATGCTAATGTCCAAGTCATGCTTGTGATCGTGTTCTGGTTATGCTCCAAGTCTTTGCTTCATATGTGTCTGTTGTGTTCGCCATGAAAGCATCTATCGCACTCACACACGGAGTCACATTCACTGTCGTGCAAGCGTCGTCTCGATCATGAACGGTCAATCACGAATGTCGCACTTGTCACTTGCACCGTCGATCAGTGATGTTGAACATATGTATCTAGATGGTTTGGTCGTTTCGTCGTCAAGTCATGTGAATTTTTGTTCGTATGATTACCTATGCATATGTCGACTGTTCACACGCTTAGTGAATTTTTGTTGAAGTTCTGATGACTAGAATCCTCACTGACAGTCGAACCATCACCCTACTTTCGACTCGATCGATTGTCAACCAAAACAGCGCAAAAGCACCAAGTTAGTCTTTTCAAGTTGTGCTATCCGCAAACAACTCAATCAACTCTCATGTTGGCCACCCAAACAGTCGGACTCGGCAGTCACCCCATGATTGACTCCCCTCAAAATTTGTGCAGAGGCCATTGACCTCACCCGTTCAACTAACTGAGGAAATTGCATAGACAAGTCGGACAGATACTAAGTGTCTGTCCCTGTCTCCTTCAGGAAATTGCGCAGTTTTCCTAGTCAGTCATCTAGACAGTCGACCAGTTGTTCATCTCAGAAATTGCGCAGTGCTCATGAGCAAGCCTTCCGCTGCCCATCAATGAGCTCAACTTAGAAATTGCGCAGAGATGATCGGCATACCGAACTCTCAACCTCAGTGTAGTTTTCCCAGCCAGCAGTTGACTACCTGTTCCCTCTAGGAATTGCGTAATTTCTGCTGTCAATGACCGAGCAGCCAACTGTCAATTCCCTCTGTGAATTGCGCAGTTTTGGCTGCCAGTGACCCGAGCAGCCAACTACCAATTCCGTTTTGGAATTGCGCAGTTTTGGCTGCCAGTGACCCCAACATCCAACTGGCAGTTACCTCTGGGAATTACACAGTTCTGGCTACCAGTGACCCAATAACCCACTAGCAGTTCCCTCAGGCAATTGCGTAGTTATGGCTTCTAGTCTCCCAGGCAGTTCCCTCAGGGAATTGCGCAGTTCTGGCTTCCAGTCTCCCAGGCAGTTCCCTAGAAAAATTGTGCAATCCTTGCATGTTGACCCTTCATGCAGCCCGACCCATTCCTCTGGAAAATTGCGCAAATCTGGCTGTCCATCCCCTGCTGATTGTTCGTTCCAAAAAATGCACAGAGCATGCCTGCCTTGCCCTCCTACAACCCGGACTGTCCCTCCCGAAATTTGCGCAATTTTGCCTCCCAACCAAGCTAGACCTTGCAGATAGTCAATGTCAACTCAGATTGTCTGTCTCCATCTCTCAATGACTTGCACAGTTTTTATTAGCAGTTGCCCGAAGCCATCATCCCGCATCGTAGCCTTGCTGCCTCCCCTGGTCACTTGCATTCGAATGATCATGTGTCATGGTAGACTAGGATGTTTTGGATTTGATGTCTTCTCGTCATGAGTGACTACAGGTACAGGTACACCAACAAACATGTCAAGACGATGAACGAAAAGAGCACATGTAGATGGACAAGTTCACCAATGGATGAACGAATGAAGCATGTGAAGCGAGTGAATGCAACGAACATGCACCTTCGCTAACAAGTGAGCCTGTCAAGCCTTCCAGCATGAAAGCAAGGAACAACATGCTAAAGCTTCATCAAGCAAACCAAGGACCATCAAAGACTTTGCACACTTCGTCATGCTATGATACACCATGAAGACATCCATCACTCAACGGCACTATAGCTCGACATGCACTCTAGCAGTAGCACGAATGTACCAACATTGTCATGTCATGTCATGAGTCATGTTGCCCACATCTCCCTTATGGGCTTGTTGTCAATCAATGTGATGTAACGTGGAAGTCCAAGAGACCCATTTGTTGAACATAGTCATGTAAGTCGAAAAGTCATGGAAGTCGAATGGTCATGAGGGTAGTCAAACAGCCACAAGGGTCAGTTTCACCCTTGGCTATAAATAACCCCCACATTTGTACATGAAAGGAATTTTCACCTCAGCTCCTCCCATATAGCCAAGAGAGTCGTAATCTTTTCTTTGACGAGTAAGTAGTGGCTCCAATGCCCCATTGACGGGGTTAGTGATGTATGGTGTAACGATGTGTCTTGGAACTTTTGCCTAATTCAAAAGCCTGTTAACAGGCCAGCACGTTTTCACACATATATTGTATTTGTTGTAAGACTAATCTTTAACACTTGTAATGCATGTTTATTTAACTTGTTTTTTACATCTAAACTGATTCATTTATTGTAACGCATAATCTATTAATGGAAATGTGTTGTATATGTTGTTAATGTTGTCCCATTCGTGTCGATATCTCTGTCGGACATCAGACAAACCTTTCACATGAACCTTGCCTTAACAACTGTTGCACTCGTTCGAACTAATTCGTAAGTGTTGTACGTGTTATCTTACCTTGTATGTTGTGACTGCCGCATCCAAGTGGACTGCTCTACCGGAAGTTGTGTATGTCCTTTTGTGTTATGTGTTCCTAGCCGAGTTGGGACTGATCCCTTTCAACCTGGAACTCACCTTCACCTTCTTCCCCTCATAGTGAAAGAACCATTGACACAAGTACACTTACACTCACCAGGCACGTGAACCTCACTTCTCGAAGACAAAGCGAACCACTCTCTTGTGTTGACAAGCAAGAGTTGAGGCAAATCCTTAAGACAATGGCAATTGGGCCATCATATCAGATGGGACTCCCACACCAAACGGTGTGAGGTCTAGTTGGGACTTCATACCAGGGTGATCCCCTGAATGTTGGCGAGTCCAGCACCGTCAACATATATGGCGCTAGGAGGGCAGCCAGTTGTACATCGTTGAAATTCCCCTCACACTCACTCAACCATCTGGTCAAGGCAGTAATTTGCACTGTCTTTCACCTACACGCGACTTTGCAGTTGGTTATTCCTCACCTCCCAGAATTGAACATGAGATTCCATATCAACACCTTCACTTCATCCGTCCCATCACTCGCTAGTTCGCGAAAGTAGTCGAACTGATCCCAGGCATACAACACCTTCCATATGCATCAAAGAAGTCAAAAGCCACTCCCACGGGAGTTGTTGTGTCATCGGTGGAAGAAGCAGTCCTTGCCACACTTGAAGGTTTGGCAAAAGCTATTGAAGACAGAGAGGAACCTTCGGTCTTCCGGTAAGGTGAACAAGACACTCTTGTGATCTTGGGATCAAACTCTGGTACAGGAGGTGGAGGGGAAGGCAACGGAGGAGGTGGAGGTGGAGACGAACCAACAGACTCAGAGCCGGAACCATCAAACTCCGAAAGAGAGGAAGAGGACGAAGAAGAAGAAGAGATGGCTGACCCAAATCTTGAATGGATGACTCAGGGACCATTGGCTCTCCTGGTTGTTCTGCACAAGATGCCAAAGCAAATGGAGAGAATGAACATCAAGTTCAACCCTGATAGCATGGTGAAGGTAGAAGATCATTTGGACAACTTCTACCTGCAGCTGTAGACCCTTGAGGTACGACATGACGACGTAGCTTGTAGATTGTTCCCATGTACCTTGGACGATCGCGCAGCTGTGTGGTATCACAGCCTTCCACCAAACTCCATATAGAACTAGGGTGCATTCAAACGCATGTTCCTTGAAAATTTTGTTGATGACAAGACCCTTGCTAGATCTCTGAAAGAATTGGGTAGCCTGAAGATGGAGGGGAAAGAAAAGGTAAAAGATTTCAACTAGAGGTTTACACGCATATTGAAAAACTTTGCAGTGGACAGCAAACCTCATGACTCTATTATTAATTACTACACGTCCGCGCTGCCGACCAACATTGCGTAGTTCGTCAAGCGAGCTGCGAAACCAACACTCTTGGAAAACTGCGAAGAGGCTATTGTTGTCGAAAAAGACCTGCGTGCGATTGGACTCATCAAGGATGATGAACTAGCAAAGGACTCCAAAGATGCGAGCAAGAAGTCCCAAGCGATGGCGAGCAAGGGTAGAGACAAGGAAGCAAATGATATTGAAACCCTCACTCGCCTCGTCAAGAACTTAACAACTAAAGTGTCTGAGCTTAAACAATGGAAAACAAACACATTTGCAAGGAGCTATCCACCTAGACAGAGATAGGGAAGCAACTCATCAGGCAGCAATTGGTCCACTCAAGAAAATGTGCAGAGCTCTGTGTTCAATGTCGATCAGTGCACAGATCTTGAGTTCTGTTCGTTCCATGAAGAACATCACCCCGAGAACTTTTGTTCAGATTGGAAGCGAGTCGCAAACTCAGTATACAGTCATACACTCGATGCAGAGAGCAGTGTGCAGGGGCAGTGGGATGACAAAGATTATGACAAAGGTATTACACCTATTGAAGCATCAAGTTCTGGGCATGTGGTGAATGCATATCAGTGCTCACAAGCAATGCCGAAGACAAACACCGAGAAGCATCCCCCAAGACAAAATGACCATTACAATCTTAGGAGTAAAGGGGCTCCCCCTACACTTGGGGAAATGCAAGAGAAGATCAAACTGTTGATAAGGAAGGTTGATCCACTGGCCACCCCAAAGAAAAAAACACAAGACAAGTCTGGGAAGACAATGGCGGGCAAGAGTACTTCCATGAGCAGCAAACTACAAAACACTCTAGTCTACCCCAGACACCTCGGTAAGTCTACCACCTCTGGACTACAACATTGTTGATGACATGAAGAAAACTCGAGCAAACATCAGTTTGTTCGAGTTGGCTAAGATCCAGAGTCAACGAGATATCCTACTGCACGCATTGGGACAGACAGCAATAGACAACGTAGCCTCTACCAGCAAGGGAGCAAGCACACCTCCCAGATCACTTTCCACTGTGCTCAATACACTCCGAATGGAAGAAGCACACTCAGGTTGCCCCCCATTCCTACTATCTTTTCAAATTTTCAACTGCAATGTTCACAACTATCTGGTTGATTCCGACGCGGCAGCCAACGTCATGTTGCTCTCCATTGCGAAAAAGATCAATGCACGATGGAGCGAAACATCCACGTGAATCATCCAACTTGATCGAACATCGGTACTAGCCATTGGTGAACTACGAGACATGATCATCTGACTATCTCATGACGGTCGAGTCCACCAATGCATCAACATAGTGGTTGTAGACATCCCAGAAGCATACGGTCTACTACTCAGCAAAGATTGGTCCAACAAGCTAGATGGATATTTTGCTATAGATTGGTCTCACATGTGGCTTCCGTACAAGGGAAAATGCAACCAAATCCGGGTAGAGTCTGAGAGGTACATGAAGCATAATGTCACTTCCCTTAACAACGAGAACGAACCATTGGCCTTCGCAGAACTCATGTTTGGCAACTGCTTCCTGGAAAAGGCATTGGAGTGTTATCTTGCAAGCAATTGGGACTCCTTCCTCGCCCAACTGATGATAATGAAACTTGTACATTTTTTTTATAGTAGCAGCAGTACCAACGCGCCAAACGGTCCATGTGCAGATAAGTGTTGGCATTATGATACAGGTATGATACAGGTGTTGTCCTTGATGGCATCTCACTCAGATGACAGATCATAGTGCAGCAGGTCAAGAGCAAAGAATTAATGATCAAAGAGAAGTATACACAGGTTCACTGTGACAAAGGAGCGTATACACGTAGGTTCAATGTATTAAAGGCGCGTATATGTACACACGCAGTTTCACAGAAGGAAAGGCACGTATATGTTGGAAACCATGGTTTTGGTCTGTGGTATTTGGTCCATGGTATTTCTGCATTGACCCAAGGTATTTGGTTTGAGGTATTGACCCCAGGTATTGGGTCCAAAGGATTGGTCCTACATGGTTTTGGACCATGGTATTGAGTGAGGCCTAAACCTATAAAAGGAGGAGAAGATCATTAGGCCACAGAGCAAATGTGCAAGTATTGAATATCTGATGAAGTGTGAGATCCAGTATGCATGTTATGGGTTTGTGATGCTTTGCTTGATCTGAACCAAGGATGCACCTATGCGGTTGAAGATGGATGATGGATCGGGATCATAAGGCTTGGAATGTATTATCATTATGTGGTTTGATCATGGATAGACTAGATCTGAATTATTGACGCATGTTTTATTGTATAAATGTTATGATCTAGGTATGACTGATGTCTAGTATAGCTGCAAAGTTTTGAGTTAATATTTGCAGATGTGTACGCAGGTTCTCTTTGGTAAAAGAGCGTATACACACAGGTTTGGCTCATCAGAGTCGTGTATACTGTTTGAAGTATGATATTTGAAGTTGCAGATTGGATCTGGTTGTTGTTGCAGAGTTCTGGGTTCTGCTCTATGTTCTGGTGACTGTGTTGATGACAGGGTTTCAGTGATTCAGTTGTTGGGTGATTTAGAGATTGATGATGTAGATGTGGTTGATGGTTGTATTGCAGTGGTGATTGATTTTGTGCTTTGATGGATCTAGTATGAAAATTTATGAAACGTGGTCCCTGGAAGAAAAGATAGGGTTGTAGCCTTCTATAGGCTGGCGCCTACATACTAGTAAATATATCGGCTAGTACAAGAGCTAGGGGGTTGGAGCTCCCTTCCAGTAGAAGCTGGAGAACGAGAAAAGGTAATAGCCTTTCGCAGGTGGGTGCCTTCGTACTGGTATGAGTTTGTGCCAATACAAGATTATAAACGGGTTTTTTTTATATTAAAGAAAACAGCAGCAGATGGTTTTTGTCCTGCATTGGGTTTCCACCTTATATCATGGTGTTCATGTGTGTTTCTTATGTGATGATCTGTTATGTTTTACTGCACCTGTTTACTGGCTATATGGTTAATGAAGTTCTGATGCACTAATTAAAGATCAAAATATGATGGATTAACTGAACCATAAGTTTACTGGATATACGCTAGTTGCATTAAACAAAGTTGCGTGTACACATGGGTTTCCTTAACTGAAGTAGCGTATATGTATTTGAGTATGAAAATGAAAAAGTGTTTGATTTGCTAATATTGATTCACCCCCTCCCCCCCCCCCCCCCCCCCCCACCTCAATGTTATTTCCAACAATTGGAATCATAGTCGGTCCTTTGGTAGAAGCTTGATCGCTTGAAGGAGATCCGTAGAACAATGGGAAAGAAAGCGCGTCAGAAGAAGAAAACAACTCAAAGGAACAAAGACAGCTTGCCATTAGGTGGAAGCAAGTTTTCAAATTCTGAATCACCTCAGATTGAAGATGAACAAGCAAATGAAGCATCAGATAAAATCGTAGATCAACAAGATCTATTTAGCAAAAGGGAGAGTGCCCTCAAAGAAGAAATTATCAGCTTAAAAGCTCAGCTGGAATGTGCCTTCAGAGTTCGTCAAATGTTGCAGGAGCTGAATGAAGAACAAGAAAAAGAGATTCTCAAACTAAGGTAACAAGTGGAATAAGGAAGAAAGTCTGAAGAAATTTTGAAGAAGCAATGTCTGGAAGAGGAAGAACAACATCAAGTTGAGGTAAATATCTTGAAAGGTAAATTAGAAGAAAAGGATAAACTATTACGATTTCAAAACAGTGCTAAGATTTTGGATGATATTCTTAGTAGTCAAAGGTCGCCTGCTATCAAAACTGGTCTTGGTTTTTACAAATCTGTTGAAGGCGAATCTAGCTCACAAGGTGAGGTAAGGAACTTTAATGAGAAATCTGAAATGCTCAACAAGGAGATGAGAGGACAACCCCATCAATAGCCAAGGAAATAAATTCCTCAAAGAAAATCTTTTACTCCTAACTGTGGAAGTGATAGACAATTATTTCCTCTGATGCATAATGTTGAATGTTATGTACGTCATAATCTTGGACATGTTGCAGCTAGATACAGAAGTAGAATGGTTCAAGACCGTCACACAGAAAGATCATCACATTCCAAGTACTTCAAGGGATATTGTTTTGCTTGCAATATGTTTGGTCACAAAGCCATTGACTACCATAGGAGGAATATGAAACATGTAAGATGTTATGGATGTAACAAGCTTGGACATATAGCAAAGGAATGCAGGAGAAGATTTTGGGCACCATACCAAAAGAAGAAAACATAATCACAGTTGAAGATATGGAAGAAAAAGGAAGTACAGTCAGAAAGATGTGGCATAGCAGAATATACAGACATCACAGACTCAGAGGAAGCTGAAAGTGTGGAACATCAATGTTCTAAATCTCATACACAAGTTTCATGAAGAAAAGTCGCGTATATACGCGAGTTAGACACTGCATAGTCGCGTATATGATGTTCTGAAGAAAAGCAGCAGTACAGAAGTCTGATATGGTTCAGTCATTTATCTGCTCTGTTTGATGATGGCATGGCACAGGTTCAGGGGGAGCATATACTTCAAATAATGCATTGTTGGCATTATGGTTAGAAGTCTTTGGTGATGATGCTTATGTGGCTAAATGATACATCTTGCTGGTTGGTCAAAAGAATGGTATTGCAGGTTACAGGGCTGGATGTTGATGCTTATGGTGCAGATCATATATGGTGTATGATAGTTGCTGATGACTATCATGGTCTTGATTAGATTGCTGGTCTTTGTTATAAAGACCTTGCATGTGCTCAGGGGGAGCATGGACGGATTGGTACATCTTGGCATGTACAAAGGGAGAGCTCAATCAGAAACTTCAGCATGTACTCAGGGGGAGTATGGACAGCAAAATGTATATCAAGGAAGAGAATATCTTGGTCCGCCCTTTGCCCTTGATGTCAAAGGGGGAGAGTGACTTGGTATGGTTGTTGCCATCAAGTCAAAAGGGGGGGATTGTTGGCATTATGATATAGGGGTTGTCCTTGATGGCAACTCACTTAGATGACAGTTCATAGTGCAGCAGGTCAAGAGCAAAGAATTAATGATCAGAGAGAGGTATACGCAGGTTCACTATGAAAAAGTAGCATATACACGTAGGTTCGATTTATTAAAGGCGCGTATACGTACACACGCAGTTACACAGAAGGAAAGGCACATACATGTTGGAAACCATGGTTTTGGTCTGTGGTATTTGGTCCATGGTATTTCAGCATTGACCCATGGTATTTGGTCTGAGGTATTGACCCCAGGTATTGGGTCCAAGGTATTGGTCCTACATGGTTTTGGACCATGGTATTGAGAGAGGCCTAAACCTATATAAGGAGGAGAAGATCATTAGGCCAAATAACAAGTGTGCAAGTATTGAATATTTGATGAAGTGTGAGATCCAGTATGCAGGTTATGGGTTTGTGATGCTTTACTTGATCTGAACCAAGGATGCACCTATATGGTTGAAGCTGGATGATGGATCGGGATCATAAGGCTTGGAATGTATTATCATTATGTGGTTTGATAATGGATAGACTAAATCTGAATTATTGACGCATGTTTTATTGTATAAATGTTATGATCTGGGTATGACTGATGTCTAGTATAGCTACAAAGTTCTGAGTTAATATTTGCAGATGTTTACGCGGTTCTCTTTGGTAAAAGAGCGTATACACGTAGGTTCGACTCATCAAAGTCGCGTAAACTGTTTGAAGTATGATATTTGAAGTTGCAAATTGGATCTGGTTGTTGTTGCAGAGTTCTGGGTTCTACTCCATGTTCTGGTGATTGTGTTGATGACAGGGTTTTAATGATTCAGTGGTTGGGTGATTCAGAGATTGATGATGTAGATGTGGTTGATGGATGTATTGCAGTGGTGATTGATTTTGTGTTTGATGAATCCAGTATGAAAATTTATGAAACGTGGTCCCTGGAAGAAAAGAGAGGGTTGTAGCCTTCTGTAGGCTGGCGCCTACGTACTAGTAAATATATTGGCTAGTACAAGAGACAGGGGTTTGGAGCTCCCTTCCAATAGAAGCTGGAGAATGAGAGAATGTAGTAGCCTTCCGCAGGTGGGTGCCTGTGTACTGGTATGAGTCTGCGCCAATACAAGATTGTAAACAAGTTTTTCTTATATTAAAGAAAACAGTAGCAGGTGGTTTTTGTCTCGCATTAAGTTTCCACCTTATATCATGGTGTTCATGTGTGTTTCTTATGTGTGATGATCTGTTCTGTTTTGCTACACCTGTTTATTAGTTATATGGTTAATGAAGTTCTGATGCACTAATTAAAGATCAACATATGATAGATTAATTGAATCATAAGTTTACTGGATATACGCTAGTTGCATTAAACAAAGTTGCATGTACACGCGGGTTCCCTTAACTGAAGTAGCTTATATGTATCTGAGTATGAAAATGAAAAGTGTTTGATTTGCTAATATTGATTTACCCCTCCCCCCCCCCCCTCTCAATGTTATTTCCAACAACAAGTTGTGGACCATGAGCCTTGAAAAATCAGGAACGCATGATGGCTCAAGGACCGAGTGTATCTCAGTCATCCAAAACAATGAACCATGTATGATTTCAAGTTTTTTGAAGTCCAAAGTCACAAACTATGATTTTGAAGCACTCGTGATGAACACACGAAGGACCAACACTATGAACGAACAGAGCAACTTGGGAATCCACCATGATCCGAAGATGGCCAATCTCGATACAAGTTACACAGTGTAGCAACAACCAATTATTGACCACTTGATCGAACAGTACCGAGATGGGTCTGCACGAGTTGATGATGACTTAAGTACCCATTACACGCGAGAAATCCAACATGAGTTTCCAGGTAGAGGAGACAAGACATTGCAGCAAAGAACAGGTAACACATACATGTTGTTTGTCCTCCTTTTGCCGAAAATATTGACTAACATTTTAAGTGTTTGGATTACTTGCAAAGTTCGTCATCATACTTGGTTTTCTGATTTAAATCTTGCACATAAGAAATCTGGGAAGATCCACTTACACATTGACTTCAGAAACTTGAACCCTTCCCAGAGTAAAAACAACTACCCCATGCCATCATCCGAGCCCATGTTGCACACAGTACTTGAAATAGTGGTGTTGTCTTCACTTGAAGGTCTTCTGGAATGCCACCAGGTTCTAGTAGCGGAGCCGGTGGACCGGCACTGGTCCACGAGAAACTTGGCTCACACATGTATCATTTTCAATCACTTGACGGGAGGATTGATAATCTTCTTGTCAACGGCCAAGTCCTCAAACACTAGTTTCAGTAGGTTGGACCGCGCCCGTGCCATGTACATAGTCTGCTGCTTGTTCGTTGTTTCATTTGGTTTGTTTTGCTTATTATCTTTGCTTTCGCTTTGTTTGATTCTGCTTACTATTTTTGTTCACGTTCATTTTGTTTGTTTGATATATTACTATTTTTGTTTCTAGAAATAAGTGCTACCAACTACTACGTTCTAGATTTTGAATAGAGTATGTGGCTGAAATTTGAAGAGACTTGTGACACTACAACACTTGGCCCGTCTTGTGTCCATTTTCTTTGTGCTTGGTTACAACCTTCGGTCGATGAAGTCCTGACGGAAAATATGAACCATCTGTAAGGGAAGCTTTGGTCCAACCGTGAACCTGTGTCCACATTGGGAAGCCCCATGCCTATACTTAGCTTTCTACTCTATGTGTTTAAGCTAATCCAACTAGTAGAAACGGAGAAGGGGAAAAATCTAAATGAGCAAACCTATGTCAGAGGTCTTACATGCTTCTCTGAAGGAACAACCTCTTCTGCTCTTAATAAGTCGGGATCCCTCTTCTGCCCCAAAAATAAATAAGTGCCTATGCACAGTTCTCTTAAAAAATACAAAGGCGAAAGAAGAGAAAGGCTTCCTGCACAGAGAGGTGAAGCATGCAACTCCACCGGGGTATTGACCAGGCTCGCTGGTAGTGGAGCAATGTGTGTTTTCTTGCGTGACTATGTTGGGGTACTATCTAGGGCTGCTGGCAGCGAGCAACACTAGAGATGAAAACTTATATTCTGAAAATCTTCAACTCACAAACTAAACTACCCTTCTCGGATTTGAAACATTGAGATCTAAGTTGAACTTTTGATTGTGTTTGACTGAGTTGGCAAATGGTGAACCATGTATGTCCATGGGGTAAGTGGGGAAATTGAAGTATCCTACACAGTGATTCAATACTCCCCGAAAGACCAAGGCCCTATGCTAGCAATGAACCAAAACAGAGAAGCTGGAGTGCTACCAGTGTGCCGCCAAGTGTTGTAGCGACTATAACCACCCTCCAAAATTTTGGCTTACACCAATTTCGGAGCCTCCCTTGAAGAGTTTCACTTGATGATTGCACACACTCGGGTTCACTCCATGAGCTCAAGTGAGTCTTCACATTCGCCTTGGTTATTCATTGCATCCAAGTCTCTGCACGCTGATGTCCAAATCATGCTTGCAACTGTGTTCTGGTTATGCTCAAAGTCTTTGCTTCGTATGTGTTTGTTGTGTTTGTCATGAAAGCATCTATCACACTCACACACGGAGTCACATTCACTGTCGCGCAAGCGTCATCTCGATCATGAACAATCAATCATGAGTGTCGCGCTTGTCGCTTGCACTGTCGGTCAGTCATGTTGAATATGTGTATCTAGATGGTTTGGTCGTTTTGTTGTCAATTCATGCGAGTGTGTATTTGTATGATCACCTATGCATTTTTCCGCTATTCACACACTTAGTCATTTTTGCTAAAGTTCCGACGACCAGACTTCTCACTAACAGTTGGACTATCACCCTACTTTCGACTCGATCGACTGTCAACCAGAACAACGCAGAAGCACCAAGCTAGTCCTTTCAAGCTGCGTTCCCCGCAAGAAACTCAATCAACTCTCATACTAGCCACTCGGATAGTCGGAGCCAACAGTCACCTTAGGACTGACTCCCCTCAAAATTTGCGCAAAGGCCATTGACCTCACCCGTTCAACTGACTAAGGAAATTACGCAGACAAGTCGAACAGACACCAAGTGCCCATCCCTGTCTCCTTCAAAAAATTCTGCAATTTTCCCAATCAGTCATCTGGACAGTCGACCGACTGTTCATCTCAGAAATTGCGCAGTGCTCATGAGCAGGCCTTCCGCTGCCCATCAATCAGCTTAGCTCAGAAATTGTGCAGAGATGATTAGTAAGCCGGCCTCGGTGCAGTTTTACCAGCTAGCAGTTCCCAGTAGCAGACTATCTGTTCCCTCCAGGAATTGCGCAGTTTTTGCTGCCAGTGACTAAGCAGCCAACTGCCAGTTCCCTTTGGGAATTGCACAGTTTTGGCTGCTAGTGATCCCAGCAGCCAACTGCCAATTCCCTCTGGGAATTGCGCAGTTTTGGCTGCCAGTGACCCCAGCAGTCAACTAGCAGTTCCCTTTGGGAATTGCGCAGTTCTCGCTGCCAGTGACCCAACAGCCAACTAGCAATTCCCTCTGGGAATTGCGCAGTTCTGGCTGGCAGTCTCTCAGGAAGTTCCCTAGAAAAACTGCGCAATCCCTGCCCGCTAACCCTTCATGCAACTCGACTTGTTCCTCTGGGAAATTGTGCAAATCTGGTTGTCTAGTCCCTGTTAACTATTCGTTCTGGAAAACGCACAGAGCATGTCTGCCTTGCTCTCCTGTAGCCTGGACTGTCCCTCCCAAAATTTGCGCAATTTTGCCTCCCAACTGAGCCAGAGCTTGCAGAAAGTCATTGTCGACTCATATTGTCTATGTCCATCTCTGAGTGACTCTTGCGCAGTTTTCATCAACAGTTGCCCGGAGCCATCATCCCGCATTGCAGCCTTGTTGCCTCTCCCGGTCACCTGCATTCAAATGATCATGTGTCATGGTAGACTAGGAGGTTTTGGATTTGATGTCATCTCGTCATGAGTGACTGCAAGTACAGGTACACCAACAAACATGTCAAGACGACGAATGGGATGAACGAAGGGAGCACATGCAGATGGACATGTTCACCAACGGACGAACGGACGAAGCATGCAAAGCGGACAAACATGCACCTTCACGAACAAGTGAGCCTGTCAAGCCTTCCAGCATGAGAGCAAGGAACAACATGTTAAAGCTTCATCAAGCGAACCAAGGACCATCGAAGACTTTGTGCACTTCGTCATGCTATGATACACCATGAAGACATCCATCACTCAATAGCACTGTAGCTCGACATGCACTCTAGCAGCAGCACGAATATACCAGCATTGTCATGTCAGGTCATGTCGAGTCAAGTCATGAGTCATGTTGTCCACATCTCCCTTATGGGCTTGTTGTCAATCAATGTGATGTAACGTGAAAGTCCAATAGACCCACTTGTTGAACATAGAGTCATGTAAGTCGAAAATTCATGGAAGTCGAACAATCCTGAGAGTAGTCAAATAGCCACAAGGGTTAGTTTCACCCTTGGCTATAAATACCCCCCTCATTTGTACATGAAAGGAGTTTTCACATCAACTCCTCCCATATAGCCAAGAGAGTCTGTAATCTTTTCTTTGAGGAATAAGTAGTGGCTCCAACGCCCCACTGACAAGGTTAGTGATGTATGGTGTAACGATGTGTCTTGGAACTTTCGTTTAATTCAGAAACCTGTTAACAGGCCAGCACATTTTCACACATGTATTGTATTTGTTGTAAGGCTAATCTTTAACACTTGTAATGCATGTTGCTTTAACTTGTGTTCTACATCTAAACTGATTCATTTGTTGTAATGCATAATCTATTAATGGAAATGTGTTGTATATTGTTAATGATGTCTCGTTTGTATCGACTGCTTTGTCGAACATCAAATAGACCTTTCACATGAACCTTGTTGTAACAACCATTGCACTCATTCGGACTAATCTGTGAGTGTTGTACGTGTTATCTTACCTTGTATGTTGTGACACCTGCATCTAAGTGGACTGCTCTGCTGGAAGCTGTGTATGTCCTTTTGTGTTGTGTGTTCCTAACCAAGTTGGGATTGATCCCTTTCAACTTGGAACTCATCTTCACCTTCTTCCCCTCACAGTGAAAGAACCATTGACACAAGTACACTTACACTCACCAGGGACGCGAACCTCACTTCTCGAAGACAAAGCGAACCACTCTCCTGTGCTGACAAGCAAGTGTTGAGGCAAATCCTTAATACAATGGAAATTGGGCCATTATCCGGATGGGACTCCCACACCAAGCAGTGTGAGGTCTAGTTGGGACTTCATACCAGGGTGATCCCCTGGATGTTGGCGGGTCTAGCACCGTCAACAGTATGGTTATAATTGTTTTAGTATGCCTCGATTATCAGTGATAACATATGAAAAAGTGTTTAGTCTTTACATGTCCTTTTAGGGGTGGACATTGTGTTGGAAAATATTTAACAAATCTCTTAATGTAAATTATTTATTTTATTCTATTCCAACAATATTAATGAATTTTCCAGATGCGATGAATCAGTGGATTGCACATTGTAGGGTGGAAAATATTTTACAAATTTCTTGATGTTCGTTATTTATTTTGTCTAATTTCCAACAATATTAATGAATTTTCCACATATGGTGAATCAATGGATTGTGTAAAGCTATAGATTCATCATGGTTATACTTTCTTGGCAAGTTGAATCCCTTCATACCAATCATAATGCTTTTTGATAGCAACTAATCCCAAGTTTAAAGTTCAAATAACACATCCAAAGTGCAAATGAGATAGCATTGAATAGATAAAAGTTCTCATGTATCACTAGGCGAAAATGAAATTCATTGAAAAACTCCTAGGTACATTTCTCATTATTATATAACCAATTTACATAGTTTTTACAAGGAAATAGGAGATGGTAATGTAAGTCCAAGGGGTTAGCTGAAATGGTTCTCTCCATTTTTGCTAGGCATTTGACTTGTGTCATGCCAACAGTTGCTTAGTTCAATTCCTCTAGGTGAGGCACATTAGTGTACATCGATAGGTTTACTAGAGATATCAGCCACAAATGTGGGGCAGCCCTTTGGTTTCCCTACAAGATTTTCCTTAAAAATGATAAAGCAAAGTTTGTTATTTTGCTTCTTTTTTAAAACACAAGAAAATGTCTGAATTATTGTATTATTAATAGGTAAATTTAATTGTAAATGCCATTACCATTGAAGCAATAAATGAATAAAGAAAGGTGGCATGTCAAACAAGATAGCATGTTTTCTCTCATAGTTCTTTTTTTTTAAATCAATAAGTGGTCTTGACAAATGGACTTGGCTTTGAAATTTACAAAGAATAGTTAGTTATTGAGGGAGTGAGGAGCAAGGTTATCAATTGAAGTAATGGTTCAAATTATTTATAGCATAAAATTGCAACACCCCATTGCATCAAAGTTATTTGTTGAAGAAGAAAATTGCAATGCATTGTCCAACAGATGAGTAACGCACACTTGCTCAAGTGTGAAGCACTTGACCAATGTAGAATATTGTCTAAATTTAATGATTTTGAGTAGTTGTAGGCATGTAGTGTTTATGATGTGGCATCTTATCATTACTTTGATTGAATGATGCCAACATGCTAAATTCTAGGATGATGTTGATTTGAGGCTTTGGATGAGTTGTGTCTTGTGTGTAGATTGGAGGAATGTAAGGATACAACAGCTTTGCATTGAAAGCATAATACATTCCTTAAAATTGTGGTGGGCTAGACTTGAATGCATTATTTATGTTGGGTTTTGAAAATGTCATTCATTTCCATTACACTTTCACTATTATGTCCATTATATCACCTCCATTCCACTACTATGTCTCCACATTCATCCCACTTTCATTTTCATTGGGCCACATTTATGTTTTTCCAATCTTTATTAATTCTAAGTCTTTTAAGTGAATTTGTGGTTAAAAATTAGAAAATAATGTGCATATGCTTATACCTAACAAATGAGTTGAGATTGTTGACATGTGTAGGTTGAAAGGAGACTTCTAGAAGACCTTTATGTGGCACTCTAAGGCCAAATTCGAATTTGAGTGGAAAGAATCATGGGATCATGAGGATATGTGTCACATCTCCTAATTGTATTGTAACTCTAAGAAGACGTGTCTTATCAGTTCCTATTTTGATTAGGACTCTAGAGGTAGAGGGAGAGATTCATGGACTCTCATTAATGAGATGGATTCTCATCTTTTTATATAAATAGGAGATCTCTCTCCTTCATTTGTTAGCTTGGCCTGGCTTTTAGTTATTTAGCTTGGAGTTTGTAGTTCTTCCTTGATGGCTTTTAAAAGCTTTGGAGAGCTTTGTTGTACTTTGTAATTTTGAAGAATTTGAATAAAGTTTTGATGTTCTCAACATGGAAGGAGATGTGAAATAGATGTCATGGAGCATACTAGAATGTAAGGTAGAGTAGATTTCATTTTGTAATTTTGCTTTGATTTCATTATGTCATTTGATTGCTTTCAAGTTTGATAGATTAGATTTTCCATTCATGCAATTTTAATTCATGTAAGTGTATTCAACCGGTTGATTGTAGATTAGTTTTTTTTTCTTTACATGTTTTTGCATCAAATAGTGACATGAGATTTACCTCTCTATTGACTTTTTTTTTAGCTTTTCAATTTCAGTTATGCTTTGATTTCAGTCTTATTCATTTGCTTTGTTAGTTAGTTTAGATATCAAATTGCTCAAGTTATTGATGATTACCTCTGAAAACCATAGTGAGACTAATTAGCGAGGGGTGAAACTATGAATTGATGTGATTTGATTTTAAGTTTACTTTTCTGCAATTAGATATCAGATTGCTCAAGTTGTTGATGATTACCTCCAAAATCCATAACAGAACTAATGGCGAGGGATCAGACTTATGAATTGATGTGATTTGATTTTAAGTTTACTTTTCTGCAATTAGATATCAGATTGCTCAAGTTGTTGATGATTACCTCCAAAAGCCATAGCGGGACTAATGACGAGGGATCAGACTATGAATTGATGTGATTTGATTTTAAGTTTATTATTCAGCAATTAGATATCAGATTGCTCAAGTTGTTGATGATTACCTCCGAAAGCCATAGTGGGACTAATGGCGAGGGATCAGACTATGAATTGATGTGATTTTATTTTAACTTTACTTTTCTGCAATTAGATATTAAATTGCTCATATCATTGACGGTTACCTCCGAAAGCCATAGCGGGACTAATGGCGAGGGATCGAATTATGAATTTGTAATTTGATTTTAGTTTTACTTTCCTTGCAATTTTTTATTTCTTTGAGTGCAATAGCTTAACTTTTATTTCTGTATTTAGAAAAGCAGCAGAGACAGTGATTTCATGATCAGTATTTCATATTTTGCTTGATTGAAGTAGCTGCATACTTACACTTTTGTTTAAGTACTAATTCCATTAATAACATGTTTTAAGGTCTTTTGAAGTGCTAAGTTTTGGTAGTTACCATTAGGGACATAGACCTTGTCTTGAAATCTACATCCATACTTGACCTTTAAAAGTATTCTTAAGACCTTAGAATAGGATTTCCATTTGCATTAGATACTTTAGGAGATCAACAAGAACAAAACCCCAAAACAAAATAAAATCTATAAAACAACGAAGTAAGAAAAAGGTTAACTAAGCACATATGGTGCACCACACTTCATCAGTTTACAATACCCGGATTGATAATTTATGTAGAACAATTTAAGACGTTAAATTGACTAGACATTTTGGCGCCGTTGCCGGGGAAGTGTAATTAGGAGACCTTATTTCTTACATCTAAAAAAAATTAATAATTCTTGAGTATGCTCTCCTCCTGCACTTTGTGTGATCTGGAGGATCAGAAAAATGATTGTTACGTAAAAATAATAATAATAATAATGATAATTCTTGAGTATGCTCTCCTCCTGCACTTTGTGTAATCTGGAGGATCAAAAAAAGAATTGTTATGTAAAAAAAAAAGGGAGACAAAATAAACTTCATCATTTTAATTGATTCAATAATTAAAAAAAAAAAAAAAAATTAAAACTGCTTTGATAGGTTCAAATTGTCCAAAATTGACTGGTTATGGTTTGTAGTGGTCCTCAAAACATTGTATCCTATTTTAATAAGGTTTTGCAACTTAGCTGCGGAATGTGGCTTGATTCCGCAGCTAGTTGAGAATTCCGCAGTTGATTTCAAGGTTTAGCAGGTTATAGGCGTCCAATGAAGAAACCGACCACATGGGCATCTCCAGAATTGTCCCGACATAGATTCTATCTTACTCACCCAGCTCAGATCAATAAAAAGACCAGCCTAAAACCTCAGTCAAAGTCCTGTTTTTAGCATGTTTTTCTTGAAGTCTTTTGCTGCCTGAAATTCAAAATCATTAATCTTTTTTATAAAAAATTACAATTTCAAAAAAAAAAACAATCAATGGCTATCTTGAATCCTAGCTTTCACTGTGGCTTCAACAAGAAAATCTGCATCCCTGTTCAAGTTTTGACCTTAAAACGAACCTGCAAAAACATTAAAAAAAAAAATCCAGCTGTTTTGACCGATACCTGCTCAGAACTCTCGTGATCCAAAAGAAAATAGACCTAGGAAACTTGTTCGTGATAATACTAAGGCACCAAGACGTGTGCCATTTGTTGATCAGATTCCCCAAGTCCCATTATATCGACCTGACACAGTATGCACCATTGCTTGATGCTTATGCTTTGTAAGCATCAGATCTGTATGCTTCTGTGTAATAGAGGCAAGCCTTACTGTGAGAAATGGGTTGTAATTATCATGGGATAGATCCAGGGTTTGAATATTTACACTTGCAGAGAATAAGAGAATGTGTTTTAAGAGCAGAATTATCTCAATGAGATTAACAGGCCTTATGTGCCAAGAAAGGTTGACTACGCTGATGTTGCCCTTTGTAGAGCTGACTTCACACCTCTTGGACGTTCATATCCTTCACTCTTAGAGTCATCTTCAGTGCTAGGGTCATCTTCACTGTATTGGTACTGATTCGAAACTTTACAGGTCGAATGCAACAACTCAGGAAAAACGTAAACAAAGAAAAACGTCAAACTTTGAGAGCACGATTTGGCCAAACGGAGACGAATCTGAAAAAAAAAAAAAAAAAAAGGGTTTTTTTCGCCAGTAGGGTCAATTAGATAACCTAGAAACCGTTTTAAGATATTCATGACAGTTTGGGATAAATTCTCGGTTCTTTGGAGCCCATTTTTGCAGGCCGCGAGGAAAAAAACAGGATTCGAATTAAATAACTGACAATTGATTTTCGGCTGCTTCTAATTTGAAATCAATGGCATACTGATAATTAACTATACATCTTCCACCCTTTGCCACCACGTCTCCTGCGTTTTATTGCCACCTGTTGACACCTGTAATCCCAATTGAAGACGACTCTGCTTGTGAATTAATTCCATTACATGAACCAGTTGAGTACGCCTTTGTCATCTTCAACCGAAAATCTCCACTCCAACTGTTTAACAGCTAAATCGGATAACTTGACCAAGTGAATACAACTCTTTTACATCCATATTGCATGGACTATGATAGTGGAGTTTGAGTGCATAATTATTCTGTGTGGAGGAGTGATCGCTCTCAGTGGTAGAACTACATGGTATAATGCACTGAAATTTGATTTTATAATGCATTAAAGAGGAGAATGTGAGTGCATTTCAAAGACATGAATGAAATCATTATCATATTTATTTACTCATTTTCTACTCTTAAAAAAACCATTCACATGAACTTTATAAACAAATGAGTGGTGAAGAAGATAATTAGTGGATTATTCATTCAACATAACTCTGTTTTCAATTGGTGATTACAGTAATGGGTAGCGTGGTACTTTCAAATTCTCGCTGGTGAAAATGTGAATGAGGTAGACAAAATTGGCCAATCCGGATGATCATCCATATTTTATAATGAACAGGGCACAGACAATAGAAAATAGAAGCATGACAGCAAAGGGAAATGGGTTGTTTTATGATTTAGAAACTGGAAGGAGTGGAGGTTTTATCATGATGTGCCTTCAGTTGTTTATCAAACTATAAGTTGAAGCTTTGTTGCTCATTTTTCCTTAGCAGTCTAAAGTCTGATATAACTGCTACAACAGTGTAATCTTCAAAGTTTGGTCCTAAAAATAAGTTATGACAATCCTAATACACTTAAAGGCTCAATAAGTATTATCTTGTTTGCTTTTCAAGTTAAATTTTGGGACTGTTTGCATGCTAATTGTGGGTTGATCTG
The DNA here is from genome assembly GCA_031772625.1 of Pinus tabuliformis. NCBI lineage: Eukaryota > Viridiplantae > Streptophyta > Pinopsida > Pinales > Pinaceae > Pinus > Pinus tabuliformis. Next base: position 319,635,062 of record CM062807.1, read on the forward strand.
AATCATATCAAAGTCTGGTGCATTATAATGGTATTCTTGAAATCATTGGTTTTCGTTTGATCTTGAAAATAATCTATCATTTCTGTGTACTAGCTCTCCATATTTGCACTCTTGCATAAGCATTTTTTTTATAGTCGAAGTGCTCTAAAATTGTTCTCGTGCCTAATTGCTAAGTAACCAAAAGATTAAATTCATCTTCAAGGCTTATTATTCAGAACGCAGTAGGAAAGTGACACTTCGGGTAAAAAAAAATGAGCAGCAAAAGAGTAGGTACCCTGGTTTGCTCCATATGCCACTACCATTCACAGAGTTCCTACATACAGATAGTGAAGAAAATAACTTAAATCAGAAAACTGATGGTTGACTGTTTCAGCCACTTTCTACAGCTGATTCAACTTTTCGCAACTGGTTCAACTTTCCGCAGTTGTTTTTGTTAAACTCTAGCTTGCATGTGTCATCGAGCAAAACAGGCCACATGGGTAGCTGGGAAAATGTCAGTACATGGATGGTGTCCTATTCATTTGATCCAATTCAATGAAAAAAACCCCGGTCAAAGGGAAGTCAAGTTGTGTGTTATCACTAAGTCGCCACACTAAGTCGCTGCATGTCAAGAAAAAATAATAATTTTGAATCAATGAAATGAATAAGTTATTTGCTCACTTTTCTGAAGGTATTGATTAATTTTGGACTGATGACGAAAGATGAATGGCTAACTTTTATACAAGATTTTTAGCTACAGAAACCGTCGACACTCTGCAGCTAAAGTCCAATTCCAAAGTAGGTATAAATTCTTTAGATTTTTCCTTTGAGAACTTGTTTCATTAATACAAATTCTTAGTTTTGTGTGTAAATATCATAACTAGAGAGATTGATCACCTCTCTCCTTTGATAATCTTACATTCCATTGCAGAAGAAGTATTAGGTTTTTTTTGCAGATTCCATGAGGAATGACAAATGACTACAAGAGAATGGTGTCTCTCTAAGAGACCAATTTGTTTTATAGGAGGATGATCAACAACAAAGAAGAAATATGTTGATGCAAAATCTGATCCAAACACTTGAAAAACTTTCAGATACTATTGTCTCCGTTACATCCATACTTCATAATAAACCATTCACCTCATTTCACTCCATATTTTCCATTTACATTCACATATACTTTCCATCTCTTTTTGTCCATTCATGACCCAAAAATAAAAGTAAGAGGCCCATTCACATGCTTATTGCCCATTGCCATTTCTACTCTCCATTGTCATCTTCCATTTTCATCTTCCATTTCTTGTTATTTTCATTTCGTAAATAAGCCCTACTTCAATGCAAATTATTGAGTCCATAGTCCTTTGAGTCTAAGTTCTTTGTAAAGACACCTTGAGGCTTGCATACCTTAATGGCAAGTTCTCATGCTGACAAACAATGGGAATACATTAATGTCCCTTATTCGTTAGATCTTCTAGGTGACTCGACATCAGCAAATTCATTCGTACCTGGCAAGATGTGTTTGGGCATCTTGACTCTCCTTGTCATCAATGATGAGAGTTCTCGTGTTGACTAGTGGCATCCATTAATGGCCACTAAGTCAACAATTTCCTACTATGTTCGACATCAGAACATTTTTTTTACATAGTAGGAATTGTGCCAATGAGTTTTGAAGACATGAAGACTATTATTTTCAGCATTTTGGAGCAGATTCAGCAAGTTTCAGTAGAAGCAATAAAAAGTCATATTATCTCTCTATCCATGACTCCTCTTGTTCAGCCACTTGAAGAAGAATATGATCAGAATTTTTCAGCCACCACACATACAATTCATCCATTCCAAAGGGTAAGTGAAGGTACGTCATTTTCTAACTTTTGACCATAGAATTCCATAAAAAGCTAGAATGATATTTGTTGGAAAAATATTTATCTTCCTCATTTCATAAAATTGTCAATACCATCAGTTGGGGGGGAATACATTCATCTTCATATGCCATATCCATATCATATTCAGGAGCCCACATACTTCCAACATATATTAACTATTACATTGTTATTATGAGCATACAATGGCTTTTCAAAAAATGCTTAAAGGATAAATTGGATACAAACAAAATCATGGTTATCATACAAAAATCAACTATCATGCAATCCAATAAAGATATACTTTGCAACAATAATCAAAATATCATTATGCAAAGTTCAAAGATCAAAATAGAATGCATAAAAAAATAATAATAATAATAATAAAAAAATGGTTGTGACACAAGAACCAACCATGTTGCTATTCAAGTAAAACACTTTGCAAAAATATGAAGTTATCAAATGATATCATGCAAAGTTAAGCCAAAGCTCAAGGATAAAAAGAGTTAATCTAATATATATTGCATGAGGACATGCAATAACTTCAATTGGGGGGTATGTTGGGTCTTGAAAATGCCATTCATTTCCATTACACTTTCACTATTATGTCCATTATATCACCTCCATTCCACTACTATGTCACCACATTCATCCCACTTTCATTATCATTGGGCCACATTTATGTTTTTCCAATCTTTATTAATTCTAAGCCTTTTAAGTGAATTTGTGGTTAAAAATTAGAAAATAATGTGCATATGCTTATACTTAACAAATGGGTTGAGATTGTTGGCATGTGTAGATTGAAAGGAGACTTCTAGAAGACCCTTATGTGGCACTCTAAGGCCAAATTCAAATTTGAGTGGAAATAATCATGGGATCATGAGGATATGTGTCACATCTCCTAATTGTATTGTAACTCTAAGAAGACATGTGTCTTATCAGTTCCTATTTTGATTAGGACTCTAGAGGTAGAGGGAGAGATTCATGGACTCTCATTAATGAGATGGCTTCTCATCTTTTTGTATAAATAGGAGATCTCTCTCTTTCATTTGTTAGCTTGGCTTGGCTTTTAGTTATTTAGCTTGGAGTTTGTAGTTCTTCCTTGATGGCTTTTGAATGCTTTGGAGAGCTTTGTTGTACTTTGTAATTTTGAAGAATTTGAATAAAGCTTTGATGTTCTCAACATGGAAGGAGATGTGAAGTAGATGTCATGGAACATATTAGAATGTAAAGTAGAGTAGATTTCATTTTGTAATTTTGCTTTGATTTCATTATGTCATTTGATTGCTTTCAAGTTTGATAGATTAGATTTTCCATTCATTCAATTTTAATTCATGTAAGTGTGTTCAACCGGTTGATTGTAGATTAGTTTTTTTCTTTACATGTTTTTGCATCAAACAGTGACATGAGATTTACCTCTCTGCTGACTTTGTTTTTTTTAGTTTTTCAATTTCAGTTATGCTTTGATTTTAGTCTTATTCATTTTCTTTGTTAGTTAGTTTAGATATCAGATTCCTAAAGTTATTGATTATTACCTCCGAAAGCCATAGCGAGACAAACTGGCGAGGGGTTAGACTATGAATTGATGTGATTTGATTTTAAGTTTACTTTTCTGCAATTAGATATCAGATTGCTCAAGTTGTTGATGATTACCTCCGAAAGTCATAGCGGGACTAATGGCGAGGGAACAGACTATGAATTGATGTAATTTGATTTTAAGTTTACTTTTCTGCAATTAGATATCAGATTGCTCAAGTTTTTGATGATTACCTCCGAAAGCCATAGCGGGACTAATGGCGAGGGATCAGACTATGAATTGATGTGATTTTATTTTAAGTTTACTTTTCTGCAATTAGATATCAGACTGCTCAAGTTATTGATGATTACCTCCGAAAACCATAGCAGGACTAATGGCGAGGGGTTAGACTATGAATTGATGTGATTTGATTTTAGTTTTACTTTTCTGCAATTAGATATTAAATTGTTCATATCATTGACGGTTACCTCCAAAAGCCATAGCGGGACTAACGGCGAGGGATTGAATTATGAATGTGTAATTTGATTTTAGTTTTACTTTCCTTGCAATTTTTTATTTCTTTGAGTGCAATAGCTTAACTTTTATTTCTGTATTTAGACAAGCAGCAGAGACAATGATTTCATGATCAGTATTTCATCTTTTTCTTGATTGAAGTAGCTGCATACTTACACTTTTGTTTAAGTACTAATTCCATCAATAACATGTTTTAAGATCTTTTGAAGTGCTAAGTTTTGGAAGTTACCATTAGGGACATAGACCTTGTCTTGAAATCTACATCCATACTTGACCTTTAAAAGTATTCTTAAGACCTTAGAATAGGATTTCCATTTGCATTAGATACTTTAGGAAATCAACAAGAACAAAACCCCAAAACAAAATAAAATCTATAAAACAACGAAGTAATAAAAAGATTAACTAAGCACATATGGCGCACCACACTTCATTAGTTTACGATACCCGAATTGATAATTTATGTAGAGCAATTTAAGACGTTAAATTGACTAGACAATTTCCACACTACTCAATGTCAATTCATGAATTGTAGTTTATGGTATGGTTGTCAAAAGATAAGTGGTTCAAAACCATGATTTGTGCCCTGGTACAATTCTAGGTTGTGATAGGTCCTTCTCAATGTCGTATGTGACTAAGAGAGTGGCAATAATAGATTTCACCACATGTCCACTTATGGTAATCTTGTTCTTCATCATCTTTAACATAATCATGACTTATGCCATATTTCAATGTGTCGTTGAGTCGTTATCAATAAATATTTTAAGTGGTATCTTTGATAGATCAACATGCATTCAATGGTGCTTCATCAACTCCAAATTCTTAGGCTAGTTACTAGAATCTTACCATCGATACCCTTAGCATTCCTATGATTTGAAATTGTCAAAGTTGATTGAGTCAATTCCAATGCCATTTATCAACTTAGAATAGGCTATTGTTTTTTAGATTGATGGAAAGTGTTTTACAACTTGCACTGAATTTGTTATGCCTTATTAATGGAAACCTTATCTATTTACTTTGAAATATGTAAACATATTATATGTAAATCATCGTAGTTTTGATCAATGGCATGATCAAGATTTGTCACATTGCCTTCACATTATTAAGCCACCATAGTTCTCTACATTGATTTGATCCCAATGTTTTTTTTAGTTTATTCTTTTGTATCAATAATATGTGTACCATTGAACCAATATCACATGTTAATTTGTGTTATCTTCTTTTGGCTTTATTGTCTCTCTAATTTTTTGTTTTGTACCAAAGGCATTAAATCAATTCTACTCCCTAGATGTGTCTTTATACACACTCGACACCTCAAGAGTTGGAAGAGATAATTTTGTTGGGTCTACTAAACATGATTCTAGGATTGTTCAAAATGTGATTTGAATAGGTTCTCCAAATATGTGTGAAGATATTTTGATCTAGTCTACATAAACATTTAAAAGGATAGTGCCCTATTTGGAAAAATGTAACTAGGTTAGGCCTTCATAAAATGTATTAGTCAAAATACTTTTTATTATTGTTACAATGACTTATTAAAGCATGGGTTTCATGCTTGGATCATCATTTATTAGTCAAAGTCCCCATTGTGGACTATTAGGATTAATAAAGAGTCATTAGAGTCATTGTATATTTTATGATACCCTTCTTGGGCTTTCGAACGATGCAAAAAGAACTATTTTTGAGTCAAAAGTGAATTATGTAACCTCCACACCAAGTTAGCATCAAGCATATCAAGTCAGCCTCAAGGAAGGCAATTCAACTTCATTGGAAGACTATATATATACAAAGGTAGTTCGACTTCATTTGAAGCATCTCACTCTCTCACACATAGTTCGTTCTAAAGCTGGAAGCTAGGACAAGTGTGAAGGTGAAGGAGGTTAAAAGAGATGCGAGTTTGGTGAAGGAGGAAGGAAAGAACAAAATCAAAGTTTTGATCACTCTCTCTCTCTCTCTCTCTCTCTCTCTCTCTCTCTCTCGTGTGGGCTAGTTTAGGAAGCTGCCAAGTCAAAGTTGCTAGGGTCGAAGTGTTGTTGCTGCTAGGACGAAGGTTGGATCAAAGAAGCAGAGGTTGGATTAGTGTGGAGGAGTTTTGTGTCTATTTTGAAGAGTCTCAAGAATAACTATTGAAGGAAGAGATTTTTGAGTAGGTTTTCCCCTAAATACGAGTTTTTCCTAGCAGAGTGCCTACATCTTGTGTCTTGTTTTTTTGTGATCTTCATGCACGCATGGTTTGGTAATTGCTTGATGAAAGATAATATAAAAATTAAGTAGAATAAGCCAACATAATTCACAAGTAATTATAAAGAAAGAGAAATCTAACCCTAACCCTACTAGCATTGATTTCTCAACATGGCATCAGAGCTAAGGTCAAAGAAGATTGAATATCACTTTGTTGGCTTGAAGGAAATGATTACTCCCTCTATGATATGATTGGGATTCAATTCTACAGGAAGATGGATTAAAAAGATTGTCTACTACTTATTCAACAAGGTGAAAAGTCAAGGGTTCTTAGCTAGTTTTACAAGATCACTCAATGATGATAATGCATGGATCTTTGACAGTGGAACATCAAGGCATATGACAGGGGAAAGTAAACAACTACAAACTCTATCAAAGGAACCATCTTCCCATGCAGTGGAATTGGGAGACAACAAAAGCTATATTGTTAGAAGCCTGAGATCCACATCTTTGAAGCTGGAGAATGGAGAAAAACTACATCTCAACAACATGCTTATGTTTCAGGTTTGAAAACGAATTTTCTTTCAATTTCTTGGTTAGAAGATGAAGGAGATAGATTTGTTTTTGTCAATGGAAAAGTCGTGGTTTTGGAAAAAGATTCAAGTATTGACAGAGCTAGGGTTATTCGAGTTCGTGAAGGAAGTGTGTATAGAGTCATTACACCACCTCCTCAAGTCCTCATTCATATGGAAATTTCTCCTATTGATATATGGCATAGAGGATATGGTCATCTTCACTACAAGGTCATTCTCACTCTTAAACATCCAGTTCATGGCATCCTCGATATCAAAGAAGATCTTGAAGGAGTTTGCAAGGGATTCTCTTTGGGAAAACATAAAAGAAAACCATTTTCAAATAGTGAAACAAGGTATAAAGAAATATTAGACCTCATACATTTTGATGTGTGGGCCCATGTCTGAAAAATCACTTGGAGGTCATATTTCCTATGTAACATTTATTGATTATCACTCTAGAAAGATATGGCTCTACCTTCTCAAGAAAAAGGATGAAGTAATTGAGAAAATTAAAGAGTTTAGATGTGAAGTGGAAACCCTAACTTAAAGAAAGATAAAGACTTTGAGATCCAACAATGGTGGGAATATACTTCTAAAGAATTGATTGCATATTGTAAAGAAGTAGGAATTAAGAGGGAGCTTATTGGTCCCTACTATCCCGAAGAAAATGGAGTGGCTGAAAGAAAGAATAGAACAATTGAAGAAGGAGTACAAACAATGCTACTTGATCAAGACTTACCAAAATTTCTATGGAGATAAGTAGCAATGACAACCGTATATATTCAAAATACAAGTCCTCATAGAATTCTCAATAATATGACACCCAAGGAAGCATTCACAGGGAAGAATCCAAGTGTGGACTACCTCAGAATATTCGGGAGTCTTTCCTATATCCATGTTCCAAAGGACAAACGAAAGAAGCTAGATTCTACAACCATCAAAGGGATCTTTGTTGGCTATAGTCTCTCCTCAAAGGCATATAGAATCTATGTCAAGGAAGGGAGACACATTGATGTAAGTAGGGACTTTATATTTGATGAGAATCAAGCCTACAAAAGATTGAAGGATATTCATGATTCTTATGATGAAGATTTACTTATATTTGAAGAAGAAGAAGTTCAACTTGACAACCCTAATACAATTCAAGAAGAAGAAGGAACAAGTGAGCCTATTCAACCTGTGGGCATACCAAGCACAAGGAAGAGGCAAAATTGGTTATAAGTTACTCCTAAAGATGTTGAAGGGCATGGAGCTGCGAAAGGAACCTTTAGGGAAAGAAATAGGCTGAAGAGATATTCTGGATATGCTGCATATATAACAAAACTAATTGAAGCAGAACCATCTACATTTGAAAAAGTTGCTCATCAAGAAGTATGGAAGAAAGCTATGTAGGAAGAATATCAATACATCATGAAGAATGAGGTTTGGGAAATCATTCCAAGACATGGTGACAAATCAGTTGTCACCTCAAAATGGATCTACAAGATCAAACATGTTGTTGATGGAATCAAAGATAAATACAAGGCCAAATTTGTTGCAATGGGTTTCTCTCAAAAGGAAGGCATAGATTATGAAGAAACATTTTCACCCACTGCAAGGTATACTACCATTACATATTTGGTTTCATTGTTTTTACAATGGGATGGAATATCCATCAAATGGACGTGAAGACAACATTTCTGAATGGGACCATCGATGGGAAAGTATACATTGAGCAACCTAAAGACTTTGAGTTGAATGGCATAGATACTCATGTTTGTAGACTCAAGAAGGCACTCTATGGTTTGAAACAAGCTCCTAGGGCATGGTATGCAAGAATGGATGCATAACTTCTAAGAATTGGATTCGTGAAGAGTTTCGTTTATACAAATCTCTACATCAAGGTTGTGAATAATGAGCCAATCATTATTCTATTGTATGTGGATGATCTATTCATTACAAGTGTGGAGAGAAGAATACAAGAATGCAAGACACTGAAAGTTGAATTTGAGATGAAGGATCTAAGACTAGTGCACTATTACCTAGGTCTGGAAGTATGGAAAAATCGTGGGGCAAGGAAAGTACATCATCAAGTTGTTGCAAAAATTTGGGATGATGGATTCCAAGCCTATGACTACTCCTATGATCACCAATCTCAAGAAGTTGAGGAGCTTCAGCTCAAGTATCGTGGATCCTACCTCCTATCGTCAATTGGTAGGTTCTCTGATGTATCTAGTAAATACTAGGTGGGATATATGTTTTGTTGTGAACATCCTCAGTCAGTTTAGTTGGAGCCTAGACATGATCACTGGATAGTTGCCAAACGTCTATTGAGATATCTTTGTGGCATGATACATCGCTGCCTAAAGTACAATAGCAAGTCAAGTTGAGTGGATTCACAGATTCTAATTGGGGTGTCAGTGAGACCGATGGGAGAAGCACTATCGGTGGAAGCTTTAGTTTAGGATTTGCCATGATCTCATGGATGAGTATAAGGCAAGATCATGTTGATTTGAGTAGCATTGAAGCATAATACATGGTTGTATGTGAAGTAGGAAAGCAGGTCATATGGTTGAGGAAGCTTCTAACAGATTTGTTCGAGAAGCCTCTAGATCCTACTGTGATTGATTGTGATAATAAAATTTATATCAAGATGTCTGGAGATCTCAGGTTTCATGCTAGGACAAAGAATATCAACAATAAGTTCCACTATATCAGGAACATGTTACAAGATGGGATCGTGACGCTACAGTATGTCCTGACAGACAATCATGTAGCTGATATATTAACGAAGTCTCTTCCCAATAAGAAGTTTGAATATATTAGAAGCATGCTTAATATTGTTGATTTTGTTGATGATGATAAAAGCTTGGAAGAAATTTGTTGAGGCCTTGTGTGTGAGACATGTTGCCTGGGAGGAAATCTAGTCGGCACTATGTTTTGATGTCTAGTTCCCAAAGTATGGAGGGTGGCATTGGTCATGGAGCTCTGACCTCAAATATGCACTAAGATCTCTGGGTTGATGGTTAGAAAGTAAGCCTAATGGTATCTAGAGAGGCTGAAAGCTTTAGTCCATCTTAGTCCCACTTGGATAGATTTCCCTAGTTGGGAATCTAGTCTATGGCTTTGCAGTGCCTAAATTATTGAGAGAGCTTGGATAGATTTCCCTGGTCAAGAATCTAGTCCATGGCATTGCAATGCCTAAACTCTTCATAGTTCATATAGTTTGAGATCTTCCGTATGAATACCTCCCTAGTTAAGAGGGAGTGTTGAAAAATGTAACCAGGTTTGGTCTTCATAAAATGTATTTGTCAAAAGAATTTTTATTATTGTTACAGTGACTTATTAAAGCATGGGTTTCATGCTTGGGTCATCATTTTATTAGTCAAAGTCTCCATTGTGGACTCTTAGAATTAATAAAAAGTCATTAGAGTCATTGTATATTTTATGAGACCCTTCTTGGGCTTTCGAACGATGTAAAAAGAATTAATTTTTAGTAAAAAATGAATTATGTAACCTCCACACCATGTTGGCCTCAAGGAAGTCAATTTAACCTCATTGGAAGGCTATATATACAAGGTAGTTCAACTTCATTTGAAGCATCTTACTCTCTCACACATAGTTCGATATCTGAAATTTGAAGCTGGAAGCTAGGAAAAGTACGAAGGTGAAGAAGGATTCTAAAAGAGGTGCAAGTTTGTTCAAGGAGGAAGAGAAGAACAAAATCGAATTTTTTATCTCTCTCTCTCTTTCTCGTGTGGGCTAGTTTAGGAGATTGAAGTCTCCTTGTCAAATTCAAAGTTTCTATTGATGTTGGAAGCTGCCAAGTCGAAGTTGCTAGGGTCGAAGTGTTGATGCTGCTAGGACGAAGGTTGGATCGAAGAAGGAGAGGCTGGCTTGGTGTGGAGGAGGTTAGTGTCTAGGTTGAAGAGTCTCAAGAATAATTATTGAAGGAAAATATTTTTTACTAGGTTTTCCCCTAGATAGCGGTTTTCCCTTGGTAGAGTGCCTACATCTTATGTCTTGTGCTTTTGTGATTTTCATGCACACATAATTTGGTAATTGCTTGATGAAAGATAATATAACATGTAAAATAATCCAACATAATTCACAAGTAATTATCAAGAAAGATAAATCTAACCCTAATCCTACTAGCATTGATTTCTCAACACCCTAAAGCACATTTAGTACACGTAGTTGAAATTTAGGTTTTTTTTGGTGTAAGAAACACTTTTAAGGTCAAGATTTGTTGAAATTGTAACTAGTTTCGGTCTTCATGATGTAACTCAAATGTAATATTGAAATATTTATTATATTCATTTATTACATTCATTATTATTATTATCTTCTAGTTAAAGCATGTTCTTCATGCTTCTAGGGTTTATTGAGTCAAAATAAAATTTGTCATGAGTCAAACAAATGTACTTGAGTCAAAGTCCCATTTGGACTATTTGTAAGAAAAGAAAAATATTTTATTTTGAGTCAAAAGAGTCAATTTGTCATCCACGAGACCAAGTTGACCCTGCCTAGACAAGTAGACCTAGAAGAGACACCTGTTTGACCTCTTGGACAACTATAAGTAGAAGACATTTTGACCTCATTTGATCACTCAACTAACATAGATTTCTGTGCAAAATAGAAGAAGGAAAATAGCGAAGTCAAAGGAGAGAGGAAAATTCAAATTTTTGCTTGTTTTTGTTCACACGTGTGAATGTGTTGGGGCAACTCTGTGAAATTGTAGCTTTGAATTTCTTTGCTTGACCAAATTTGACAAGGTTTGACCAGTGTTGACTATTGTTAACTTTGATTTTGTTGGAGGAGATTTGAAGGAGTGTTGACTTGGGTCTTTGTCGAAGGTCTTGTTCTTGGGTCTTGGATAGCTCACTTTGATATGATTTTATAAGAAGATGATTTGTTTGGGTTTTCCCTCTTGTGGGGTTTTGCCCTAGCTTGGAGCCTACATATTAGTGTTCTTTGTCTTTTGTGATCTTCATGCACTTTATATTTTGGTAATTGTTTGATGAAGAAGACATAATGAAAGAAATAAAAAGTCAAAAAACATTCACAAATAATTATCAAGTAAGAGGAATCAACCCTAATTTACTAGCACATTTATTTCTCAACATGGCTTCAGAGCTAAGGTGAAGGAAGTAAGTTTAAAGATCTCATCTTGTTGGCAATCTTGTTTGAATTTATTCCTGAAGTAGCTATCTTCTCTCTCCCTCTCCAATGGCAAGATACCTGAAGGAAGGTATCAAGACTGTTTGGAGTCTCCTTGAATCGATGAAAGGTTGCATCATCAAGTTCATCTCCAAGCTATCTAGAGAAGTCATGGATGAAAGTCTTTATTCCGCTCTTACAGGTTCATTTGAAGATGACAATACATGGGTAATCTATAGTGGAGCTTCAAGGAACACGACAAGGGTATGTGGTCAACTTAAAACGCTTTCAAAAGGAAACTCTTCTCACTCATTAGAACTTGGAGACAAGAATAACTACTCGGTCAAAGGGATTGGATCTACCTCCTTGGAGATGGAATTTAGTGGGAATATTCATCTCAAAGATATCGTCTATGTTGCAGGTTTGAAAAAGATCTTGCTTTCTATTTCTTGCTTAGAAGATAAGGGTGATAGGATGTCATTTGTTGATGGAAAAGTTATTGTTTGGGCAAAGGGATCCAGTATTAAAAATGCAAAGATTATTGGGATTCGTGAGGGGATGTTGTATAGACTTATAACCCCTCTTCAAGCTCTAGTACATTTAGACATCAACCCTTGTGAATTATGATATTGAAGGTACGGTCACCTCTATTGCAAGATATTGCTATCATTGAATCAAATGGTTACTATTATACCTCAATTAAAGGAAGAGCATGAAGGAGTCTGTAAGGGATGTGCCCTTGGCAAGGATGTGAAGAAACCATTTACTAACAGTGACAAGATCCAAGGAAATTCTGGATCTCATACACTTCGATGTTTGTGGGCCTATGGTAGGGAATTCACTTGTTGGTCATCAATATTATGTAACATTTATTGATTATCACTCCAGAAATACTTGGATATACCTCTTGAAGTCTAAGGATGAAGTATTCAAGAAGTTCGAAGAGTTCAAGGAAGAAGTAGAAAATTTGACTAGAAAATAAGATCAGATAATGGTGGAGAATATGCTTCTAGAGAACTTGTGGCCTTTTACAAAGAAGCAGGAATTAAGAGGGAGATAATAGTTCCCTACAGTCCTCAACAGAATGGTTTGCGATGCAAAGGAAGCACCAATCTATTAAAGAATGTGTAAGAGCCATGCTACATGACCATGACCTTCCCAAGTTCTTATTGGGAGAAGCTTTTGTGACAACAATTTACATACAAAATAGAATTCCTCACAAAATTCTTGATGACATGACCCCAGAAGAAGCATTCACAGGAAAGAAGTTGAATGTTGATCTCAGAATTTTTGGATGTCTTGTATACATTCACATTCCCAAGGACAAAAGGAAGAAGTTGGACCCGACATGTATGAAAGGTATTTTTGTTGGATATAACACCTCATCAAAAGCATATAGAGTCTACATCAAGGAAGAACATCATATTGAAGTAAGCAAAGATGTCATTTTTTATGAAAGTATTGCATACAAGAAGTCCAAGGATATTCCCATTGATTCTGATGAAGAAGAAGAACCTATCTTTACAAATGAAGAAATTTCAAGGCAAGACAATCCTCAAGAACCTTCAATCAATCATCAAGAAGAACCATAAGGAAAACGTGGACTAGTACAACTAGTCATCATTCTAGAAATTTGAAAAATACCAGCCTGGTTAAGATCAACTCGACAAGAAGCTAAAGGACATTCAATAGCAAAAGGAACATTCAGAGAGAGCAAGAAAACCAAGAGATATTTAGGTTATGAAACTTACAGGATTGAACTTATTGAAACAAAACCTACCACTTATGAAAAGGCGGTTGAACATAAAGTATGGAAGAATGCAATGCTAGAAGAATGTCAATCCATAATGAAGAATGATGTTTGGGGAATTTTTCCTAGACATAAATACAAATCAATGGTGACTTCCAAATGGGTGAACAAAATCAAGCATGCAATTGATGGAAGTATTTACAAATATAAGGAAAGGATTGTGGCAGGAGGATTCTCTCAATAAGAAAGAATCAATTACAAAGAGACTTTTGCTCCAATGGCCAGATATACAACCATTATATCACTCATTTCTATTGCAACTACTATGGGATGGAACATTCATCAAATGGACGTAAAAACAACCTTTTTGAATGGGACGATTGATGAAGAAGTCTACATTGAGAAACCCTAGGGATTCAAAGTTCATGGCAAGGAAACACATGTTTGTAGGTTGAAGAAGGCTCTATATGGCTTGAAGCAAGCCCCTAGAGCATGGTATGTCAGGATGGATGCTTATCTACTAAGACTTGGTTTCATCAAAATTTCTGCAAATCCTAATCTCTACATCAAGGTGGTAAAGAATGAACTCGTGATCATACTACTCTATGTGGATGATTTACTAATAAAAAGTGTGGAGAATCGTATTCAAGAATACAAGAAGTAATTAATAGTTGAATTTGATATGAAGGACCTTGGACTAATGCACTACTACTTGGGACTAGAAGTATGACAGAAACTTGGTGAGATCTATATTGGTCAAGGAAAATATGTGATCAAGATCTTGCAGAAGTTTGGTATGATGGATAGTAAACCTATGACAACTCTAATGATCACTAATTTGAAGAAGTTAAGGAATTCAAATTCAAGTTTCGTTGATCCTACATCCTATTGACAGTTGACTGACTCCTTGATGTACCTTGTGAATACTCGGTCAGATATATGTTTTGCAGTAAATACTCTTAGCCAATTTCAGATGGAACCAAGGCATGATCATTGGATAACAACCAAACATATTTTGAGATATCTTCATGGGACCATACGTCATTGTCTAAGATATGTTGCAGGTAATGAGATACAATTATTGGGCTACAAAAATTCATATTGGGAATGCAATGATGCAGATGGAAAGAGTACTACTGGTGGATGTTTTTGTTTGGGATCCTCTATGATTTCATGGATGAGCAGAAAATAAGACTCAGTTACCTTGAGTAATGTTGAAGTTGAATATATAGCAACTAGCGAAGTTCGTCGAGAAGCAATTTGGCTTTGAAAGTTGCTTGTGGACTTGTTTGAAGGACCTTTGGGGCCTACCATCATATGTTGTGACAACCAGAGTTGCATAAGGTTAACAAAGGACCTAGTTTTCCATGCTAGGACAAAGCACGTCGATATCAAGTATCACTATATTCGAAGTTTGGTTCAGGATGGGGTCATGAAGCTATAGTACTCCTTATTCATAGAATACATGTATGGAAGTGTTCATTGTTCCTTTCCCCGTCTCTCCAGAAAATACTAAAAAAGCATTTCCAGATCTCCACAGAAAAACAAGTGGTTGACATATTGAAGAAGTCTCTTCCTTACAAGAAGCTTGAGTATTTAAGAGGTAAGCTTGGGCTTGTGAATATTTCCTCCATAGTTGAGAGGGAATGAGGATGGACATTGTATTCTTCATGTGTCATGCACTATGGCCGGGACTAGCAATTGTAAGCCTAATGAAGGCCCTGGTAGGTAGAATTGTGGATTGGATAAGCATCTAGGACCAATACTTCGTAAGGAAATGTATCCAAGATAAAAGTAGTCCTGAGGACTAATACTCCTTGAGGATAGGGTATCCAAGATAAGAATAGTTCTGAGGACCAATATTCTTTGGAGATGGGTGATATCCAAGATGTGAATAGTCTTGTAAGGACATACCCGGTGAACTTCTCGATGGGGTATGTGCCTTGAGAGGTAGTGGTGGTGTTTGAATGTATGACTCCCAACATTGTGCTCTGATCTAGTGGAGAGATAGAATTTGTCAGTCAAGGCCTTGCTATTTTGTAATTAACAATGTTGGTTATGATGATTCTTATCAATTTGAACCCATCTTATGAGAATATTTCAATTTTAGATTATCATGTTGTGTAATATGAATACCTCACTAGTTAAGAGAGAGTGTTGAAAATGTAACTAGTATTGGTCTTCATAATGTAACTCAAATGCACTATAGAAATATTTATTATATTCATTTATTACAATCCTTATTATTATTATCTTCTATTCAAAGCATGTTCTTCATGCTTCTAGGGTTTATTGAGTCAAAAGTAAAAATTTCATGAGTCAAACAAATGTACTCGAGTCAAAGTCCCATTTAGACTATTTGTAAGAAAAGAAAAATATTTTATTTTGAGAAAAAAGAGTAAATTTGTCACCCACAAGATAAAGTTGGCCTAGAAGAGGCACTTATTCGACCTCCTGGAAAACTATAAATAGAAGACACTTTGACCTCATTTGATCACTCAACTAACACATCAATTTATGTGCAAAATAGAAAAAGGAAAATAGCAAATTCAAAGGAGAGAGGAGAAGTCAAAGGAGAGAGGAAAACTCGAATTTTTTCTTGTTTATGTTCACATGTGCGAAGGTGCTGAGGAGACTCTATGAAATTGTGGGTCTGAATTGTTTTGTTTGACCAGATTTGACAAGGTTTGACCAATGTTGATTTTTTTTACTTTGATTTGGTTGGATGAGGTTTGAAGTAGGGTTGAATTGAGTGTTTGTGGAAGGCCTTGGTCTTGGTCTTAGGTCTTTGATATCTCACTTTGATCTGATTCTATAAGAAGAGGATTTGTTTGGGCTTCCCCCTTGTGGGGTTTTTCAATGGCTTGGAGCCTACCTCTTTGTGTTCTTTGTTGTTTGTGATATTCATGTACTTTATATTTTGGTAATTTCTTGATGAAGACAACATAATAAAAGAAATAAAAGCCAACAAAAATTCACAAGTAATTATCAAGTAATAGGAATCAATCCAAATCTACTAGCATATTGATTTCTCAACAAGATTGGCCACAATATTTCATCATTTAAAGGGAAGCTTGATAGTAAAGAACTTGAGAATAATTCACTACACTATAGAAATTGGTTTAGAATACCTTAAGAATGCAAAGAAAATTGAGCTCTCAAATATAAAAATGACCTTGACCTTAAAATACTAGTGGAAAGTGTGTGCACAACAATATGAAGAATGGGGTAAGCTCATCACCTATAAAAATGACCTTGACCTTAAAATACTAGTGGAAAGTGTGTGCACAACAATATGAGGAATGGGGTAAGATCATCACTATGTCAAACAACACCATGAAGGTGATGCATAAAAGGTATTTTCTGATGAGACATCGAGAATACTAGTACATGAAGTGGTAGCAATTGCTCCAACACCATGATTGGTCCATTAAAAAATATATGGATGAGTTTATCCCACATAGCTTGTATGTTCATCAAAGCGAAGAAATTAATCTAGTACTTAAGTATTAGATTAGCATATGTTAATTATCAACTAGAAATTGTCAATTGGATGTAGCACGAGTGGTTGGGAGAAATGTTGTTATTCCTCCCCACTAGGGTCAATTCCCACATGTGACATGTTAAGTTCATATTTAGTATAACCTTGTAATGGCTTCAAACACTCTTGTCTGATAGTCCTTGGAGGATAATAACATGTATATTCTTCATATGGAATATAAATATATTTCTTCATCAAATATATCAACTAGAAATTGTAGTTTTCAGTCTGGGACACTTACAAATGCATAGAAGTTCATGCAATTGATCAAGCAGAAGCACAAATCCAAGTAGAATGCTAACTTTTCTAATGATCAACATGATCATGAACATGATGCCACCAAACATGAAAAACATTCCAAGGGGAAACATGCCCATCGTAGTCCTAATGGTACTCCTTAATCCAAAATTTATTTCTCACTATCAAAAGAACTTTGAGTAAGCACTGACAAAAGAAGCATAAGGATACATGAATGTGCTACAATACACAATACATCCAATTATAATAACAAGGATTATAATCTCCATAAAGTTTTTTTTGGTATAAGTCATAAATTTGCTTGCATAGAATTGCAGTAAAGCTAAGTAAATTATTGTGTTTTCACCAAAATTCAACATTGTTTCCCTTGCAATGCACACAAAATTAAATGCCTCATAAAACACCATCAAATTGGAGGAAGAGTGCCAATGCAAGTTCCATAGTCAAATTTGGTACATCAATAGTCTCTCCATTTCATTTTCAACAATGGAAGTTAGGATAATTTGATTTCTATAGTGACAATATGACTCAAATTAGCAATTGCAACCCCACACATAGCCTTCCAACATTGGATAGATCTAGTCAGAGATGGAATTCACATTACCATGGAATGCACCTTTTAGTATTCTATGCATCCCTAGAATTATGAAGTAATGTGTGATGTTGATTCCATGGAAATATGCAAGATGTGGGGTTAGCCTTACCTGTGGGAGTGACGCAAAAATAATTAGTCGTCACCATTATAGCATCATCCTCAAGATTAAAAGTTGAGGATTATACATTACAAAAGTAAGCCAAAATTGAACATCTATTTGATTTCGGCTAGATGTTCAATTTTGGCTAAATAATGCTAGAAATTGATAATTCACACAAAAAAATATTTCGCTCATTGCTCGATTAATCAGCACACATAAGGCCTACAAGAACACCTCATTATTCACCATCACTTGGTAGAAGTTTGAAACTTTTTTAAAGAATGTAATGAGATTGAGATTTATGACGAACCAACTTATAGATATAGTGAGGGGCCATTCCTATTGGGTGTTTGGAAGGGGGACGCGGTTGGGGAACCCTAGTCACCGAAGATCCCTAGATCAGGCTCATGAGGCAAGCTACTTTGTTGCTTAATCCAAATTCCTTATTTTTTTTACTATGACTGGCGTGTGTGATTTGGTCCCTATGCCTACTCGCCCTACTTCCTTCGTTGAAGGGGTTTTCGGTGGCATTTTTTTCCATCGCGAAAGCTCCCACCTTTTTTGTGCCTTGGTTTATCATATGGGTTTCCTATTGTCGGTGCTTCCTATCATCGCTACCATTGTCCTCAGAGCCGCTCTTGTACAATTTATGTGGTTTCTCTTTCAGGTGTTTTTAAGTTGTAGTATACTTGTTCAATGCCTACTCTCAATTGTTGGGATTTTACCGCTGCCTCGATATGCTTGTTTTTAGCTGCTCGTGGTTTTGGCTTGTGGGCTTTCTTGCTTGTGTTTCATGTGTGGGTTACACTGTCGCCATTAGAGAATTTGAGGTAAAAAATGAACCTCAAAACAAAAATGTACAACAAAAATCAACTTTATAAGAACCAATATGATGATGTTAATCATGGGGGGCAATTCACCATTTTTGGAGTAGAAAGGTAAAAAGATAAAAAATAAATAACTATTTTTCAACTCATATTTTCAACTTATCTCCCTACTATTTTACTCAAATTTTGAATAGGAGGACTCGCTATATGTTGAATTTAATTTTGTATCCAAGGAGTACCCATGTTGCATACTTTCAATGGACCTTAATATACAAAAATTGTGAAATATATGAAAAACGTGATTGCAATCACATTTTTTCATGTATTTCACATTTTTCATATAGTAGTAAGCTCCATCGAAAATATGTAACATGGGTACTCTCTAATGTTCCCTCCATATAAATTTTATTAAGGCAGCCACATAATTTTGCAATTTTGGGGAGTTAGGAAAATTTTTGGCAAACATTAGTAGATGGCATTTAGAAGTTAGTGGAATGTGGGGGCCACCCCAAGAGAGAGAAAATCAAACCCCTGGAGGCAAGTTAAATTGGAGGGAGAAAGGAGGTGGAGGGGGTCAAATTGGTGGGGTCCCACGAGGAGAAGGAGGAAACTAATATAAATAGGAGAGAGCTACCTCATTTTTGGGCGTTTGTCAATTTGGAATTTACTTTCATGTACACTTGAGCCACTGGGCCAAGTCTACAACGTGTTGTTCAACACAAGAGGTTTCTGAGCGAGAATCTCACCTCCCACTTCAGTGGACTACGAGTGCCACTCTGGGGGAGCCTTTGTCACAATATCCTGCGTTGTTTCGGAAGTGATTACTAGGAAATTTGATCCATTTTTTTAGCATACTTGGCGCATAAGATAATTTTTCACCCCTTGAGAGAAGGGGATACAAAGCAACACATGTATGGGAGATTTTAGGAGATTTGACTGCATAATTTTGTTGGGGAATTTAAGGAGTTTGCGAGCCCAATTTGTGGAAATTTTTCAAGGGCGTAATTGTGCATTTATGGGGCCTACATAGAGCTAGAGGAGCAGCGAATTCATGGAAGCTTAGGGAGTTTGGAAGCCTTACAATTCTTTCCAAGAAAATTCCTTATCAGCAAGGGCTAATTGCTTGACCATTTCTCAGTTGTTGGTGGGAGGTTGCATGCTCATTTATGAGTATATTTTTCTCTGTGGGACGTAGAACTAGTGGGTCAAAGAACTCACACTTTTTAGGGCCTATTGGGAAGATTGGGATTGAGCCCTAAGATTTTTGGGTTTTTGTGGGTCTATTGAGGGGAGCCTTTAGCCAATTTTGTAGAATTTTTTGAGCACTCTAGGGGGGTCAAACACCTATTCCATTCCAACCAAAAGTAGCAGAATCACTGGGCCAATGTAGGGGTTTGGAGGAAACACCATTTTTTGCACTTGGGAAACATTTTTCTCACCTGAGACTTGTCTAGATTCCTATAACAAGCCCAGGTGCACTTGTTCCAACTCATTGTACCCCATTTCATCATATTAATAATATGGCTCAACATTTCTTGGTGTGAATTTCTGGTGTTCTAATATTTCTGCTTATGTTTTAATTTTGGTTGCATGTATGAGATTTTATGGTTGTTATCACTTAATATTTCCGTTAGGAATATTACAGTGGTATGTGAGCCTTGATCTAGCTAGTTGTGGGAGGATTTCCTTGTATGACCCCAGAGGATAAGCAGAACATTACTTACAGGAGGTACAGGTACAGGAGTAGAGAGTAGGACTTGAAAATTACCCTAGATTCAGAGGCTCAAGAGCAAGGCGTAAACAAAATAGAAATGGGAGATAGTAGCAAGGATGAGACGGATACAACATTCAAGAGAATCTTGAGTGCCTTGAATGACTTGGTAAAAGGGCAGAATGATGTGGTGAGAGGGAAAAGGGAGATGATGGATGAATTGAGGTAGAAACATATTATGGATAGCCACATGGATTTTATTGGAGGTGAGAGCTCAGGAGTATCACACCACACGGAGAATGGCATCCCTCAGAACAATGCCCTTATCCACCATGGAGCGACTAGATCCACCATCCCTAAATTTGTGGCTCCTGGGAGTGGGGAACAACTTGATGCTAGGCAGATGCCTATGGGAGATTATTTTCAGGAGTGGAAATCCATGGGGGCGGAGTTCCATGAAGTGATTAATTTCAAATATTTCTACCAACTCAAGCATAACAACTGAGGCAAGGGAGTAGGTGGCTCATCATTGCATAACTCAAATTTACAAAACATGATCAAGAGATTGTACCTCCCTACATTTGATGGATCCTCTAAATGCACTATGGGGGCAGGGATGGAGAAGCTAGACACCTACTTCCACCTTAACCAGATGTTAGAGGTAGAGGTGATTAAGTTGGTTGATTTGCACTTGGAGGGGGATGCAAACGACTAGTGGTTTCATGGATTGGCTACGTTGGGGCACGCCAATGTAACTTCTTACTAGGAGTTTACGAGGAGGGAGTTAGAGTGTTTCGAACAGAAATAACCTGGGTCACATATCTGGGAGTTGACACATTTGAGGTAGATAGGTAGTGATGAGCAATGTATAGTGGACTTTCTGAGGTTGTATGTGATGGCGTTGGACCGATCAGAATCTAGGAGGGTCTTCATGTTCGTGGAGGGCTTCGCAGAGCCTTTGCATGGGCTTATGAGATCAAATAGAGCCACCTCCCTATAAGACGTAGTGAGCCGAGTGAGAGACTTGCGGGGTGAAATATATTAGGATATTCCGACACATAGGAAATAGTTAAGTATAACTTGGTCAAGTGTATAGTTAGGTAAAGTGTGTTTCTTTACTATGTACTTTTTGTAACTTACGATCTGATGGTCATGATATGTTCTATACATGAAGTGATCCAACAATTCATTTTCTCCTCAGTATTACTGACACTTGATTTGTGGCTTAACACCCGATTAGTCCATGATCTCTATTTAAAGAGCATGGAGGGTCATTTGTAAGGTGACCGTTCATGAGAGAAGCTTATGTAAATTTTCTTTCTTTTACATTAATAAATTTCCTAAAGTGGTCGCGTTGGCTCAGACCATGGATTGTTTCCCGTTTTGAGGATTTTAACCACGTCAAGAATATTGGTGTACCGATCTGTGATCTGTTTGTGGGAGGTGTCCTTTGTGTTCTATCTAAGGAACTTACCTTGTAAATTCCTACATGGTATCCGAGCTATTCGAGGGCCGCATCCATTAGTGATCCAAATCCGAAGCCGTACAACTACATCCGACTGTCGTTTCCTTGATCTAATGTTTCTGACTGCTTTCGGGCCGAGAGGGCTGCTCTACTGTGTTAAGAGCTTTTGTTCCAGTGAGGAACCCCTTTCATTTCACGCAAAAAGGTTTATGGTAGCCCTAGCTACGTCATTTTTAAGATCTTGAGGTATACAGTCTGTATTTGCAATTACAATTATTTATCTCTCTATTTATTTCGGCTTATAGTCCTCTATAAAAAATTTATTACCGGATCTATACCTTTAATTTCTACGTATGCTCTTTTCCCCGTGACTCTGTGTGACCTAGGCTACCTAGAAATAGAAAGAAATGAATTTTCTCATGTGTATGCTCTTTTCCACTGCGTCTTAGTGTGATCTCAGAAATTCAGAAACATTAAGGAAAATATTTAGTTTCCGGCCAAATCTAACTTTAAGTCGTAAGGTTTGGATTTCTTTTGCATGTTTGTTTTGGGTTGTGTGGGTTCTTTTTTGTTCTGTGGGAAAAAAAAGAGGTTTTTCAAGTAAGCACGCACTCCAAATCTTCAGTGAGAAAAAAAACTCCTTCCTTCCTTTGCAAAAAATACTAACCTTTTAAACTGTCTCACTTGGTCCAAATTTACTTTATGAGAATAGAGGTCTTGGGTTCAAGTATTTATTTTTGTTGAGTTACTTTTAAAAAAGCACATGTAACTTCTGTTTTAGAGTTACTTTATGCAAAAGTGTTTTCACCCATTATAAAAAATGAGTCACTTTATCTTTTATTTAAGTTACAATTTAGTGGGTAGTTCATAAAGTACCATTGTAAAAGTGACTTTCACTTATTTATAAAAATGGGTCACATAAATAATCTTTTTTTTTTAAGTGAACTAATTAGATTAAGTTTGGAAGGGGAGGGGGGGTGAATATTTTTTAAATATAACATTATCATTCACTTCTCAACATTCACTTAGTTCGTCGGCATCTTCAACAAATTTTCTTCAAAAATCAATAACTTCTTCATCTGGAAGCCGTTTTTTTTTAATCGGCTTAATTTTTCGAGATCTTTCCATTGGAACAATTAATTTCATCATTTTCATCTTCATTTTCTTTTAAAATGGAAAGTCCATTCCTAGTTATTCTTGACAGCACCAACTACTTCCAATGGTTACCCTACATTTTGGATTCACTTAAAAGTAAAGGTCTTTATAGAATAGCCTCGGGCCAAGAATCTAAACCTAAAGATAAAAATAAGCTAACCAAATGGGAAAATAAGCAAGATCAATCACGTGGGTTGATAGAGATGTCTATTTCTCCAGACCTTAGATTCCATATTGCATAACTTGATACCTCTGATGAAGCAATGAAACAACTCAATAAAGTTTTTGGAATTAAAAATAAAATTAGAGCCCATCAACTCGGAAATGAGTTGCTTACGTTGAACCCAATAATTTTTCTTCCATTGAATATTTTTAGTCCAAGTTCAAGACCCTTAGAGTTCTCTTGGAAGGTGTTAAGGTTAAGAAAGAATATGGTAGCCTTATCTACTCCATTCTTACTAAGTTAGGACCAGCCTACTCTATGTTTATTTCCACCTTACATTCTACTAGAGAAACCTTTATTTCTCAAGGACAAGCCTACAAGTCCCCCTCTTTTGATGCCTTTTGTGATTCTTTAATAAGAGAAAAAGAAAAAATCTTACATCTTGGTCTTCTTAATACTAGAAACTCTTCTAAGAAAACCTTAGCAGCCCAACAACAACCAAATTCAAAGAATCTTAAGTAGCAGCGTCCTAAAAGAATGGTCCTAAACCAAACAAGGGTCCTAAGCAATTTCAGTCTCAAAATGAAAAATCAATTCAACAAAATAATAAGGCAAATAAAAAAAAAGGGAAGAAGATTGATAGACATTGCAACTTTTTTAATCATGATGGCCACTTAGAATCCAAATGCTTTAAGAAGATGGAAGCCTTGGAAGCAGCAATGAAGAAGCATAACATCCATTTGGAGCACTCTTCAACTTCAACTTCATCTTCAGGAATAACACTTTTTGCATGTAATTGTCAAGCATCTTGGTTTGGTTATGCACTAAATGTATCTTCTTTTTCTCATTCTCATGAGTGGCTCATTGATTCTGGAGCTTCTTATCACATGGCCAAAAACAAAGCCATGCTTTCTTCTTTAAATGATTGTAACACCAAAAATATATATGTTGCTGATGATAAATCTCTTAGTGTTGTAGGGACTCGAACTATTCATCTAGACAATGGTCAATTTAATGATGTATTATGTGTTCCTATCCTATCCTGCAACCTTCTATTTGTATATCAGATAACTCATTCAGGGGAAGGTAAAATCATTGAATTTTCACCTCATGATGTTGTAATTAAGGACCTAAGAGATCCTAGATATATTTTAGCTATTGACATTGTTGATGATTTTACAAGGTTGTATAAGTTTAACAATTTTGGTTCATCAACTCTTCCCTCATTATTTGTTGCTCATAATGATGAAGTGAGCAAACTTTGGCAGGATCAATTTGGTCACTTAAACTATTTCTCCCTTCAAAATATATGTAAATAAAATATGGTGACAAGATTTCCTATGGTATCTTGCAGAGATGGTATCTTGCAGAGATGTGTACTCAAGAAATATCATTGGGATAGTTTTGAAAAACGTGCCTCTTGGCACGCCTCAACCCCTTTACAGCTTGTGCATAGTGATTTATGTGGTCCACTTAGTTCATTCTCTAGCTACAAGTATTTCTTAACTTTCATTGATGATTTCTCCAAGCACACTTGGGTATACTTCTTAAAACTCAAGAGTGAAGTCTTTAACATGTTCTTGGCCTTTAAGGCCTTTGTTGAGAAATCATATGGACACCAAATTCTTAAGCTAAGATCTGATAATGGTGGAGAATATGTTAAGAACAAATTCATCAACTTTTGCACTGAGCAAGGAATTCAATTGCAACATATTGTTCCATATACTCCACAACAAAATGGTGTAGCTGAAAGGAAGAATCACACCTTAAAAGAAATGGCTAATTGTATGTTGCAATCTAAAGGACTTAGCTTTAAATTTTGGGTAGAAGCAACTAACTATGAAAATTACATAGTAAATCACACCCCTACTAAGGTTTTAAAGAATATCACTCCAGAAGAATCAAGGAGCTCAATTAAACCAAATGTAAGTCACTTTCGTGTTTTTGGAAGTGAAGCATGGGCCCATATTCCATATGAGAAACATAAAGCCTTAGAACCTAAGAGTGAAAAATGTGTTTTTGTTGGATATTCTGAAGATGTCAAAGGATATAGACTTCTTCAACCTAAATCCAAAAATGTTATCATTAGAAGAGATGTAAAGTTTGCTGAAAATATATCGGCCTATGAGCCTAGTTCGGTGGACGTGCCACCTCTCTCAATCCCTTCTACTTCTAAAAATATTTCTTCTTCAGATGATGACAACGAAGATAAAAATCCTCCCCCACCTTCTTGGGATCCTCCTTCAGCTCCTCGGCTTCCAAAATGGGTTTTTACTACTCAGGATGCAGCAGGTGCTCTTGTAGGTGATCATACAGATCAACGTCATACACGATCTCAGTTTGATAGAGCCTCTTCTTTACTTGCTCAAGCTTCAGCGAATTATGATCCTGACACTTTTGCAAAAGCTTCAGGCCATCCAAATTGGGACACAGCTATGAATGAAGAATATCATTCACTATTGGCAAATGATACATGGGACCTTGTTCCTCTTCCAAAGGGATGAAAACTTGTTATATGAAAATGGGTTTACAGAACCAAGTTTGGATCAGATGGAAAATTTGATAAACATAAACCTTGTCTTGTTGCTAAGGTTTTTTCACAAGTTGAAGGCATTGACTATACTAAAACCTTCTCTCCTGTTGCCAAAATGAACTCTATCCACCTTGTTCTTTCCCTTGCTGCCTCTTTCAAATGGGAAGTCCATCATATGGATGTTAAACCTGCCTTCTTGCATGGGGACTTGCATGAATAAATCTATATGGAACAACCTCCTAGATTTATACAAACAGACTCCAGCCTTGTATGCCATCTTAAGAAATCCCTTTATGGTCTCAAGCAAGCCCCTCAGGCTTGGTATGCCAGAATGGATAGCTTTCTTTTAGATACTGACTTTTCTAGGTGTTATTCTGATAATACTGTCTACACCAAGAAAGTGGGTAAGTCTCTTATAATTCTTTTTCTTTATGTTGATGATCTTATCCTTACTAGTAGTGATCCCAACCCTATAAACCATGTGAAGTCTAGCCTTAAAAATTATTTTGAAATGACAGACTTAGGACACTTGCATTATTTTCTTGGTCTTCAAGTCTTGCAATCCAAAGAAGGTATTTCCCTTTCCCAGTCCAAGTATGCCTGTGATCTTTTACGCCACTTTCACATGGAAGATTGTAAGCCAGCCCCTTCTCCCTTTCAGTCTGGAGCCAAAATTTCAGTCACTTGTACTTCCCCTGAAGTTGATGCTACCTTATACCATCAGTTTGTTGGAAAAAAATTGTATCTAACCCATACCCGTCCTAACCTTTCCTTTGTTGTTGGCCTTATTGCTCAATTTATGCAAAACCCACATGAAATTCATTGGAAAGCAGCTAAAAGAATACTTCGTTATGTTTGAGGTACAGTTCAGTTTGGGATTTATTATAGTGCAGAAGCATGTCCTCTATTGGTTGGTTTCGCTGATTCTGATTAGGATGGTGATCCTGACGATCAGAAATCTATTGCAGGTTATGTCTTCACTCTTGGTTCTAGACCTATTACATGGACTTGCAAGAAACAAAGTGTCATTTCTCTTTCTTCAGCAGAAGAAAAGTATCGTGGCGCCATAGAAGCTAGTAAGGAAGCACTGTGGCTTCGTCAAACCCTATTAGAATTTGGTTTTCATCATCAGCATCCGACTACACTTTGGTGAGATAATCAAAGTGTCTTCAACTATGCAAAGATATATTCGAACATCAATGCAGTGAACACATTGAACTACACATGAACTTCATCAGAAATCTCATTCATGACCATTTTCTTGAAGTGCAATATTGTTCAACCAATGATCAAGTTACAGACATCTTTACAAAGGTTCTCACACAGGTGAATTGTACTAAATTTTGATTTATGGTTGGAGTTCAGGAAGTTGTCACTAAGGGGGGATAGCCTCTAATGCCTCCTTCCTTCTCCTATTGTGTCATCTTTGTACATCCTTCAATCATATCCCAATTTGTTCTTAAGGGGGGATGTTAGGATATTTCGACGCAACGGAAATAGTTAAGTATAACTTGGTCTAGTGTATAGTTAGGTAAAGTGTGTTTCTTTACTATGTACTTTTTGTAACTTACAATCAAATGGTCACGATATGTTCTAGACATGAAGTGATCTGACGGTTCATTCTCCCACCAGTATTACCGACACTTGATTTGTAGCTTAACACCCTATTAGTTCATGATCTCTATTTAACAAGCATGGAGGGTCATTTGTAAGGTGATTGTTCATGAGAGAAGATTATGTAAATTTTCTTTCTTTTACATTAATAAATTACGTGAAGTGGTCGTGTTGGCTCAATCCATGGATTGTTTCCCTCTTTGATGGTTTTAACCATGTCAAGAATATTGGTGTACCGATCTGTGATCTGTTTGTGAGCGGTGTCCTTTGATGTTCTATCTAAAGAACTTACCCTGTGAATTCCTACACAATCCCCAAGTCTAAGGCACCCTTACCCATGAATAATTTTTTCCCTCATAGAGGTAGAGACGCCAAACCCCAACCATAAAGGGAGATAGCAGGGCATGAGAAGTTAAATGATGAGACTCGTGGGACCACAAGAGGAGGAAATTATGGTTTACCTTTCAGGAGTCATGGGCACTAAGGCAAAGCCCATTACATAGAGGTTTTCTCAGAGAGTGAGCCAGAGGATGATGTCGATCCAGAGGATGATGGAGGTGATGGTTGGAACCAGGCTATTGGAGGAGGAGGCCCACCACCCCCACCCGGAGGAGATCGTTTTCTTCCTACAGGGGGGGTCATTGCTTCACTTCGAGAAGTGCCGAATTATTTGAAAATGAGGATCAGGGGCACGGTGCAGGGTTAGCATGTGTCTGTTTTGGTGGATAGTGTGGCCACCCACAATTTCCTTAATGAGAAGATGGTGGTGAGTGTTAGGGTCTTATGATTTTTTACGTCAAATGTATTTACCTTATTCATTCATTTTCGGTTTTTGAATAAGTTGACTCTATGACCATTGTTGTTGTCACAGCCTCGAAGGTCATTGTCTGACATTTTTGAGTTTATGTCATAAAGGTTCACCAAAAGCATGGAGTCTCAAGTTAATGGGAGTCATGGTTGTTGCACAACCACTGTGCAAAATACCTTTTTTTAGTAATCAGTTTGAAACATTGATTTCGACCACATGGAGCCGAATTTCAAAAAACTGAAAGAGGTTTTTCTCAAGAACAAACCAAATCACAATAACCTCTTCCAGTTTTTGTACATGTGCCACATATCGGGAGTTTAGAATGCATCTTTAAGGCCTATGTTTCGGACTGTGTATTTTCCTATTTTAGTCATGAGTTTGCATAACGTTTTCTGAGTACATGGGGAAGTATTTGAAGAAAATGAGAGAGGTTTTTCTTAAAAACAAATTCATATGCAAAAATTTATCTCAGATTTTACACAGGTGATAATTTGGGAGTTACACGTGTCACTTGGTGGCCCATTTTCGTAGTTTTTGTTGACAGAAAGATGAAATTTTTGGATTTCGGTTTGAAAATGTGGAAATGTATAGATATCGGGAATGACGTTGGTGCTATGGATATAGATGAATGGATGAGGATTAGAGAAGTAGATAAGATCAAGCTAATTTTATCAAAAAATATGTTTCAGTTTTATCTTTAGCTTTATCTTAGTTTTTTGCTTTCAAAGATTGATGTTTCTAAATTGAAGATGATTCAATCCTCTCAAGTAGATGAAACATACATTATATCTTATTTGGATTGTTAAATATGCCTAATGTATTTAAATTGAACAAAATAAGAGAAAACGGTTGGGTTGAGAATGTTAGAGGCTAGACTACTTTTCTGTAAATTTTGTATATTTGCTGAATGAATTGAAGAAGGCAGGCGCATATTTATAGAGTGATACATGTGTCCGACTTATTAGTATCTTGTTCCTCTTGTTACTTGATATGTATTATTTTCATATCTGCTTATAGTTCTTAATTTCGTATAGCAATTTTCTTCGTGTTCATGTTTGGAAGATTTCTCATAATTCAATAATTTGCTCTGAAAAATTTCAGGTTATCACTATATGTGCATTATTTTCTTCCATGAAAAGTTGAATTCATCCTTGTATGGATGCTCAGGTTTTTATTTTTCCCCTTCCTCCCATTCATACTATTACTACAACGAAATTGATATTTTCACCCATAGGTCTGCCTACCTTGCCTCTATGTGAATTACACCCTATCCCTGATTCATTCAAACCTATAACAGTGTTATGATCTAATTAGTCTTGCCCTTCGTGCTCACCTTAAACAAATCAAAATCAAAACATCCTTTGATCATCATACAAGTCTAAAATCCATATATTATTATTCTTTGATTGATAGTTGATCCAACGAGAGAGCCCTCTCCAAGGTTAGGGGGACTGGACCTTAACCTGCAAGTGGTTTGTGGTTACCTCTGGGATTTCTCTCCTCAACCTGGAGAAATTTACAGAGTGCTAACAGCAAGGAGAGGGATACATACTGAGACTTTCGAGGGCTTTTCAGTCCTAGTACCCGGGGACAAGACTATGCAGTGCACTCGATATGTCCCCAACATGACGGTGACTATGTGGAACTATTCAATGACAAACCACTCCTTTGTGGTTGATGTTTCAGACACCAACATGGTGATGGGTGTCTAGTGGCTCTACTTTGTGGGGCATGTGGCCACAAATTGGAAGAAGTTGGAGACATAGTTCACAGGGCCAGATGGGAATTTATTATTGCTGAGGGGCATGCACTCATACCTTCCCTAGACAGTGTCACTACACAAGATGGAGGCAAAATTATGATATGGTGATATACAGTGGGTCGTGGATCTTAGGATCTCGGACGTAGGGGCTCAACCATGTCCACCCCATCCTGATATTCAAGCAATTTTGGATAAATACCCATCAGTTTTTGGAGACATTCCTCGAGGTCCATTAGAGAAATTTTGAGGTCTAAAATGGGCCTCAAAGAAAAAATGTACGACCAAAATAAAATTTATAAGAACCAATAGGATTCAATATGATGATGTCAACCATGGGGGATGATTCACCATTTTTGGAGTAAAAATAAAAGTAAAAAATTTCAACTCATATTTTCAACTTATCTCCCTACGATTTTACTCAAATTTTGATCGGGAGAACGCATTGGATGCGGAATTTAATTCCTCATCCAAGGAGTTTCCATGTTGCATACTTTCGATGCACCCTAGTACATGAGAAATGAGAAATACATGAAAAAAAATTAATGCAATCATGTATTTCTTATTTTTCGTGTAGTAGGGTCCATCAAAAGTATGCAGCATGGTACTCCTTGAATGAGGAATTAAATTTTGCATCGTTTCTCCGACTCAAAATTTGAGTAAAATATTAGGGATACAAGCTAAAAATACGAGTTGAAAAAGTAGTTTTTTCTTTTTTCCCTCTAAAATTTGATGATGTAATCTAATATTATTTTATTATTTCCAATTTTATTGTATAATATTCCTTAGGAGGCCCATTTTACACCTTAAAATTTCTCTAATGTCCCACCAAACTGTGGGTTTAAGCACATGATTGAGCTTGAGGAGGGCGTACATGTAGTTATCACTACGCCATACAGACATCCCAAGGCCTACCGGGATGAGATTGAGTGAGCTATACAAGATTTGTTGAGGTTGGGGCACATTAGGCCTAACTCTAATCCTTTTGCCTCTTCAGTGGTGTTGGTGAAGAAGAAGGACAGGGCGCTCCGTATGTGTATTGATTATAGAGATCTGAACAAGATGAACCTGAAGAATTGATACCCTATTCTACATATAGATGAGCTCAAAGGGACCAAATTCTTCACCAAGATAGAGCTACATTCGGGGTAGCATCAGATTCGGGTGAGGGAGCAGGATATCCCCAAGACAACCTTCAGGTGTCACTATGGAAACTTAGAGTTTTTGGTGATGCCCTTTGAGCTAACCAACACACCAGCTACCTTCCAATATTGCATGAACCATGTGTTCTGCAAGCAGATGCGTAGATATGTCTTGGTTTTCTTTGACGACATCTTGATCTACATCAGGACATGGGAGGAGCACCTGCAACATGTGGAAGAAATACTATGTATCCTAGAGGAGTAGTTGTATGCCAAGATGTCCAAATGTGAGTTTGGACTAACAAAGATGTTGTACCTTGTCCATATCATTGGGGAGGATGGGGTGCGAGTACATCAGGAGAATATTAAGGCCATTTTGGATTATCCTACACCTAGGAATGTGACAGAGTTGAGAGAATTCTTGGGCATGTGCACTTATTACAGGAGATTTGCAAGGGGATTCTCATAGTTGGCAACACCCCTTATTGATTTAACAAAGAATGGGGCATTCGAGTGGTATGAGGGGGTGCGTAATGATTTTTATCACCTCAAGAGAGTGATGAGAAATTTCCCAGTGTTGTCTCTATTGGATTTCGTGCAGTGCTTTGTGTTGGAGTGTGATGCCTCTGGAGAGGGACTTGGGGCACTTTTGATGCAGAGTGGGCACCCCATCATATTTTAGAGCAGAAAGATAGAGAATCATGAGAGGTTGTACTCTATATACAACAAGGAGATGTTGGCCATCATGCATGCACTAGCCAAGTTTTGGCAGTATCTGGTTGGAAATGGATTTAAGGTGAAGACCAACCACAACAGCCTTCATTTCTTTTTGGAGTAAAAGGGGTTGAATGAGAGGCAGCATAAGTGGGCAAGTAAGATCTAGGCATATGATTTTGACATAGAGTATGTCAAGGGAAAGCATAATGTGGTGGTAGATTCATTATCCAAGAGGCCCGCAACACTCTCACTCATGAGCATCAATTCATATTAGAGGGAGTTGCTATTGGTCGAGTACCCAAGGACTGACATGCATGTGAGGTCCTAGAGGGCTTGGAAGATGATGATAGGTACATGGTGATGAATGAGGTGATCGAGTACAAGGCCAATATTTACTTAGTGCTCGATTCCCAATTACGGGAGAAGATTATGCAAGTTTCACATGATCACCCACTAGTAGGACATCAAGGGTTCACCAAGACGTATATAGCCATCAGAGAGTGCTTCACCTGGAAGGGCCTCATATTTAGGCATGTTTAGGAGTGTGACACTTCGTAGAGGAACAAGGGAGAGCTGGCACACCTGACTTGTTTACTACAACCCCTCCCTATTCCTATGGGGAAATGGGAGAGTGTGTCTATGCATTTTGATACAAGGTTGTCAGCAATGTAGAGGTAGGATTGCATTTATGTAGTGGTTGACAGGCTAACTAAGTATTCCCATTTCTTTGCCATACCCTCTCAGTATTCAGCCTCATAGGTGGCTGAGTTGTTTTTCAGGGAGGTATTTTAGCTACATGGTCTTCCCAAGACCATAGTTAGTGACAGAGATAGTAGGTTTATGGGAGGATTTTGGCAAGAGTTGTTCTGCCTTGTGGGGACTAACCTTACACTTAGTACCAACTACCATCCAAAAACATATGATTAGAATGATATCATGAATGAATGGCTAGAAGGGTATTTGCATAATTATGTGACCGAGAAACAGCGTGCATGGGTGAAGTGGCTTCATCTGGGAGAGTATTGTTACAACACCACTCACCACATGTCTATAGGTATGTCTCCATTTCGTGCCTTGTATGGTTATGATGCTCTAAATTTTGCAAACATGGTTTTTCGAGATAGGAGGGCCATAAGGGCCAATGATTGGATCCAAGAGAGCCAAGAAATCCTTAGAGATCTCAAGGACAATTTGCAAACAGCCCAAAACCAACAGAAGTTATATGCAGACAGGGGTAGAGTAGAGAGACATTTTGAGGTTGGAGACTTAGTCTTTCTGAGACTTCAACCCTACAAGCAGTCCACACTTAAGTAGAATGGAGTCGAGAAGTTGAAGCCATGTTTTTATGGGCCCTACAGAGTAGCTAGATGAGTTGGGTAGGTGGCATATGAGCTATAGCTCCCACCAGGGAGTAAATTTCACAATGTATTCCATATCTCTTGCTTGAAAAAGGCATTGGTGTAGTAGGCCACAACAACCACTGAGTTACCAACACTTTATGATGAGGGGAATTTGATTTTGCAGCTGGAGGGCATTTTAGAGGTAAGGGAAGGGAAGCTCAGGAGCAAGTCGATCAAGGAGTATCTTGTCTTGTGGAAGGGGCTGCCAAAGGAGGACACTACATGGGAGGGAGAACACATATTACAACACTCAATGCTACAATTGCTTGAGAGAAAGCAAAATTTGGGAGGGGAGGAATGCAATGTTCCCTCCAAATAAATTTTATTAAGGAAACCACACAATTTTTCAATTTTTGGGAGTTAGGAAAATTTTGGGAAAGCAATAGTAGATGGTGTTTAAAAGCCACTGGAATGTGGGGGCCATCCCAAGAGAGATAAAATCAAACCCCTTGGAGGAAAGTCAAATTGGAGGGAGAAAGGAGGCAAAGGAGGTCTAATTGGTGGGGTCCACAAGGAGAAGAAGGAAACTAAGATAAATATTGAGAGAGCTACCTCATTTTGGGGCTTTTTGTCAATTTTGAATTTACTCTCTTGTACGCTTGAGCTACTGAGCCAATTCTACAACTTGTTGTTTAGCACAGGAGGCTTCCGAGTGAGAATCACACCTCCCACTTTAGTGGACTTTGAGTGTCACTCTAATGGAACCTTTGTCACAATATCCAGCATTATTCTGAAGGTGATTGATGGGTAATTTGACCCATTTTCTGAGCAGACTGGGCGCAGAAGAAAATTTCGCACCTCTTAGGAGAAGGGGATACAGAGCAGCACATGTCAGGGAGATTTGATTGCAGAATTTTGCTAGAGAATTTAGGGAGTTTGCAAGCTCTAATTGTGGATATTTCTATAGGGCATAATTGTGCATTTCTAGGGCCTGCATAGAGCTGGAGGAGTAACGAAATTGTGGTAGCTTGGGGAGTTGTCAAGGCTTACAATTCTTGCCAGGAAAATTTCCTATTAGCAGGGGCTAATTACTTGACCATTTATTAGTTGTTGGTGGGAGGTTGCATGCTCATTTCACAGTAGATTTTTCCCTGTGGGAAGCAAAACCAGTGGGCCAAGGAACTCACACTTTTAGGGTCTGTTGGGAAGGTTGGGATTGAGCCCTAATATTTATGGGTTTTTGTGGGTCTATTTAGGGAAGCCTACAACCAATTTCGCATAATTTTCTGAGCACTCTAGAGGGGTCAAACACCTATTCTGTTCCAGCTAGAAGTAGCAGAATCATTGGGCCAACGCAGGGGTTTGGAGGAAACACCAATTTTTTCACTTGGGAAACACTTTTCTCACCTGGGACTTGTCTAGCTTGTTGTAGCAATCCCAGGTGCACTTGTTACAACTCATTGTACCCCATTTCATTAGATTAATAATATGGTTCAACATTTCTTGGTGTGATTTTATGGTGTTCTAATATTTCTTCTTGTGTTTTAACTTTAGTTGCATGTGTGAGATTTTATGGTTGTTATCACTTAATATTTTCATTACAAATATTACATACTTCTTGGATGAAAAATTGAATTATGTATCCAACGAGTGCTCCCACTCGAAATTTGAATAAAATCATAGGGAGATAAGTTGAAAATATGGGTTGAAAAAATAGATTTTTCCCCTCCGAAACTTGATGAGGTAATCTAATCTTATTTTATTATTTCCACTGTTATTTTATAATATTCCTTAGGAGGCCCATTTTAGACCTCAAAATTTCTCTAATACTTGTTGCTTGTTTTGCAAGCTATTTTAGGCCTTGTAAGGAGCTTTCAATGTACGTGGGATTTGCAAACCTCCATGTTTTTGGAGGTTTGGTTTCTATTGCTAGATACATATACCTATTTGTATCTATTTTATTCTCTCAGGGTTGTTTCAGTGAAATTGGTTCTCTTTATTATTGATGCTTGTTGTGCTAGTTGTTGCAATATGCTCCATTCCAAGCTTTGGCTCTTTGGATGTCATTGTAAAAAAACAATTGTATGTGTTTATTAGTGATTGTAAGTTACATTTCATATACTAATCAACCTTGCTTCTTGTGGAATGCTCTTATAGATACATGTCATAGTAAAGAAAATACTTGAATACACTATCAAGTGTATATGTAGAATGTAATTTCATTTCATATTTTGAATAAATGGAATTTACAGGCCTTTTTCTACAAACAAACAAATAAACAAACAAAAACATAACTTCTAGATGTAGTGGAGTGACCAAACAACTTTAGTTGATGGGCTAACAAGATTATTTGGAGTCATGGATGAAGTGAGTTGGGTATCAATCAAGTAACCAATTAAAGCGGTCATGACCATGCTAGAGGGGACCACCCTAGTGAGGTAGCCTTCTAATTGCTTCAATGGATCTCTTAGAATATTTTAAGAAACAAAGACGCTTGTGGGTATCAAATTTTACCCAATAAATCAAATTTCATGGATATTTAATATAATTTTGAAAATAAATAAACGAGCTTATGGGTAAGTAAATTGATTTATAATAAGAAGAAATATGTTTTTGTATATTACATCAATGGATTTGATGGATTATTTCTAGCGTTTAGGTTGTGTCCCTTCACCACATGTTTGTGCTTGTATGGTGTTCCTCTTGTTTATCTTTGGCATTTCTTTTATGTTTCGACATGTTATTGAAGCTATGGTCAAAGAGTTTATGAGTAACAAGTATTGTATTTGAGAGTTGTTACGAATTTTTGTTGGAAGATATGGTGGCATTGTCATCAAATTAGGAACTTGTGCTTTCTAGACATAATTATGGAGTCTTGGAATAAGATATGGAGGCTTTGTTGAAGAAAAAAGCACTATGTAAAATTACCAAGGCTGTGGTGCCCAACCCAAAGGATGATAACGGGAAAGGATGAGGTTTTTGGTGTCATGATGACCTACATCACTAGATAATTGAGATTCCATACTAGTGGACTTGTTTGTCCAAATGAGCTTTGAAATATGTCAAAGACATTGTTCAAAATGTAAGTCAAGATATCGAACTTTAGAAAGAATTGATCTCGCTTAACTTTTTATCATTCAGCTAGATTGAAGATTATTTGGCTTGTGAAAGAGATACAACTTAAGCTTGGGGAATGTGGGGAAGATTTTCTGAAGAATTAAGGTCAATTGATCTTGTTGATATTGATGAATCTAAAGGCATGCTATGATGTCTTCTACTCCAGATAAGGGAAGACTTGACATCAAGAAAGGAGAATAGTAAGGATGGCACCCTTAACTTTGTTTTTACTATATTTATTAGAGAGCAAGAAAAGCTTTTTGAGGAAGGAAATCTACAAAATAAGCAATAGGGTAACCTTAGTAAGGGAAAGGGCAAACAAAGTTAATCCAATCACAACCTAATTTTTTAGAACACTAACCAAGGAAATAATTATGAACATCATAAGAAGTAATATGGTGATGATGAGTGGAAACCCATATAGGTGAAGAACTTAAAATCCTATGATTATTTTTTAAGATCAAAGCTTGTTTGAAGAAGATCAATGGCCTAGAAGAGAAGATTAAAAAACTTGCAAGTGACTGTTGACCTCATAAAGGTAAAGGAACTAGTAGTTATACCTTTTCTAATATTTCTTCTCATGCAATGCCAAATAGAGAATTTTTTAATAAAAAATGGATCTCAAAACAAAAAATGTGTTATCGACATCAACTTTGAAAGAACCAATAATATTAAACATGATGATGTCAATCATAAGGGTAAATAACTTTTTTAAGGGGAAAAAATATTTTTTTATACTTATCTCCTCATAGGTTTACTCAAAGTGTAGACACTTAATGTAGAATTAAATTCTACATCCAAAGAGTACCCAACTCTGCATACTTTTGATAGACTCAATGAGATAAAGTGAAAATACATGAAAAAAATGTGTTTCTTTATTTCCAATTTATTTCACTGTGGGTCTATCAAAAGTATGCAAAGTGTGTATTCCTTGAATGTTGATTTAATTCAACATTAAATAAGTGTCTACACATGAAATTTGAATAAACCTATAAGGTGGTAATTCATAATACAATTAAAAAAAATAAATTTCATTCATTTCCTTTGAAAAATCATATCTTATTTTATTATTTTATTGTTGTTCTCTGAAGGCCCGTTATAGACCTCAAATTTTCTCTAATGCATACATATACTCGCAAGGAATTGATAGTGGACTCTCATTTTTCACATCACATGGCTAAATATGCTCCCCTCTTTACCTCGAAGGATGTGTCAGAGTTCATTGTAAGAATGGTTGATCATCAATGTGTATTATGTACCTCAACTTGATGTTAATCCTTTGCCAAAGGAATTTAGAGCATTAAATGAAAGTAATGTGGTAGATTCGTATAATGTATGAGTTTGAAAGTGGAGGACAATTTTGAGTGGTACTTATGAAATTTTCTCGGATTAGAATGGTAATTTATGGTAAAAATCAATCCCAAATACTTCTCACCAAAATGGAGTTACAGAAAGGAAGAAGAAAACTTCAACTGAGATGGCTAGGGGCTTACTTCAAGAAAATGTATGTTAGGTAGATTTTGGGTAGAAGAAATGGCGTACTCAAACAACATTCTAAATATAATTCCAATTAGAGTAGTGTGGGATGTGACCATATTCATAAAATGGAATGGTGTTGGACATTTGAATACCTTTGGAAATATTGCATGGGCACGCATACCTAATGGAAAGCAAAATAAATTTACTCTAAGGGTCATGTTTGCATTATGGTTGGAATATTTTGAAGAATTGAAAACTTATGGCTATATGATCTAATCAAGTATGAATTTTTATGTTGACAAGATGTTATATTTAATCAAAAGTTGTTAGGAGTAACTCTCCTTGGCCACTCAATCAATGGTTCCTCTAGTTGTGTTTCAATAAGGAAAACTGATATTTCAACATCGTCTTTTGACTTAGAATCCTTTACATATTCAACATTGACTAAGTCTAATATATGGCCCTAATTTATCAATTTTCATGGATATTCCACTGAATAGTTCATTAAAAAAAAGTCTAATACAAATACATTGAAGTATGAAATATATACTATGAGGGTTAATTTTCCTTAGATTTTTAGATTTATTAATTATTGATTTTTCTGCTTATGAATATATAAATGAAAAAATATAGATAATTGAAAAACAAAAAAACGCCAATCACAATGGATACGAAGATATATTCAGTGAAACTCTTTCGGGAGAAAACCTAGCTAGAAGGTGAGTCTGATATGTTGTCTTTTGTGTGAATGGTAATGATGCAAATATAAAGGAGTATGCATGCTCTATGTAGTTACCTAAGACCTTTTGCCTATGGAATACTACAAAGCACAAACCCCCTCTATTATACTCTATCTTTATCCACTCCCAACTACTCTACTCTATTATGGAATAAAATACACTCAAATAGATTGGAACCCCTTTTCCTCCTAGTGGCCCAATTATAACACAACCTGATAGCTAACTAGGGGTTAAATTTGACCCATTCAACCCTCAACATGAGTTACAAATCAACTCTTCTAGAGTCTTATTCATAGCTCCCATGTGGCTAGACCCTTTTCCATGAATAATGGGGCCCAACGCAACTTCCTCTAAATTATGGTGGTTAATCATGATAGATCAAATTCTAAGAGGCATAACTTTTGCATTCCAACATCAATTGATGTCTTTCTTGGACCATTGGACAAGTATTTATGTGTATAATATCACGAGGTGTTGCACTTCAGCAACAATTTTTTACCCTCGAAAAATGTCATTTAAGGCCTCAAACTAGCCTCATAAGGTTTCGGACCCAAATTCTCCAAGCTAGGTATCGCCACTACAACTACTCTTGTAAGTTGATTTCTTTAATTTTTCCACATTGAAAGCACCAGGATGGATTAAAAACAATATAATGATCCAATGTGGATCATACCTCCCCATTTTAGGAGGTTTTTGGTCCCCAAAATCTTTTACTAGATGAGGTGGAATTTTTTTCCTCTACCTTCTCCTTGGAGTACCATTTAGCCTTCCCTAGAAGTTGTCCTTTCAACCCAATCTACCAAAGGGCATGCTACCATTGTCTTATACTTATGGAATTTTTTAGCAAAATTATATCCTATGTCAACATGTTTACTCTGACTCCTACTCCAACATGAAAGCCTCATAGAGTTGGATATTTTCCACATTCCCCATTGAGTAAATGCACATGTATTAGGGTAAACTAAGTTGGTAAGTATTATCTCCCACATTTCCTAATATCTCAAAAGAACCATAACATAGAGCCTTGATTTTCCTACCACGATCTTGTATAATCACCTTGTTCAACTATAATCATACTTTGTCTTGCACTTGTTAAATTTTTGGCTTGATTTTTCTCTGTTATAGATCATTGCAATTTAAAACCTTTCTTTTTTCAACATTTTCATATATCATACACCCCATAACAACATTTCATCTTTCGCAATTATGTAGAGAGAGAAATAACATCAACAATGCAATAGAATAATAAAGGAACATAAAAGAAAAGTATGCATAATAGAGACAACAAGATTTAGGTCAGAGACCAGGGGAAAACCCCACAAGGAGGAAGACCCAACCAGATTCATCTTATATTAGATATTCATCAATTCTTCAGCTAAGATACAAAGTACATCAAACATATTAGAGTACCTAGGACCAACCAGGGATCACACATGATCCTCATATGTCAAACTACATCAAGCCAAGTATATCGTTGTTACATGAGGTGCCATACATCCCTACCATTGTTATACTGATAAGGTCACTTTCTACCATATCAAGGGCACTTTCACTGACACTGTCAT
This sequence comes from Pinus tabuliformis, assembly GCA_031772625.1. Classification (NCBI taxonomy): domain Eukaryota; kingdom Viridiplantae; phylum Streptophyta; class Pinopsida; order Pinales; family Pinaceae; genus Pinus; species Pinus tabuliformis. Next base: position 319,675,221 of record CM062807.1, read on the forward strand.
TTATCATTGTTATCATATTCACAACCATATCACTGCTATCAATGACATTGGCATATCATTGCTTTCAAGGTTACTACATTGGCATATCATTGCTTTCAAGGTTACTACTATGTAACGAGGTTACTGCCATATTTTCCATATCAAGGTTATTGTTATTTCTACCATGTCTAGGTCAATGTCTTACATCAAGATATCGTCATTTTTATACATATTTGTCATATAAGTCACAATCATAGAACAAATACCTTAGTTACAACCATACTATCATGAACATAGTCATAAATAAATTCACAACCAAAGTTCTTGTCCTTCATTATTGTTATTATCGTTGATCTGAGTGTAAACATTGTAGTCATACAACATTGTTAAAATATCAAATAAATATTACGACCATTTGTTATTGTTCATATATTACCAGAAAATTGTGAGCATAGGGTTATTTAGAATGATGTGTGCTAACAGATCCACTGTAATGGCATGCCATGTGTGCCACCATAGCGAGCTATCAAACAAATGTAACAATGTAGACCAATGTAGTGACCATAAAAATAGATGTGATACCATTGATGACTATGTCTCCACTGATTATAGTTGTGGTGTTAATTACGATGCCTCTAACACCTTCCACAGATAATGTGAATGCCAATCTAAAATTTGGTGAAGCCATAGTCACAAACCACGAGATAACGTTCTCAAAATTACGTCAACAAAGACTGTGAACCTCATAAAATAGGAGTTGTCTTTAAAGAGACTTTTTGGAAGCTTTGCCGGTGGGTTTTTCGGTCAAAATCTGGCAGCAATTTATTGAAATCGCAAGTTTGATAGCTAATATCTGCACAATCAAAGCATCCCAAGGGTTTTTGAGGGTGCTGAATCCAAATATGCAGTTAAAAAACCATTTTAAATAATACAAATCAAGATTTAACCTCAATTTTTCCCGCTGGATTCCGTCACCAGAATCTCCAAAAAGTCGCACTAAAGACAACTCCCATAAAATAATGTGATACCATAGCGTTGATAAACTGTAGTGTATGTGGTCCACGGTAGTAAAGCAAGCAAAAAAATGAGTGTGTATCACTCAATTATAAGTGCTGCCGAGATAGTCAATGTGTCATCGAGATATTCAATGAACCAGATATGTGATGTGTGCCACTATGTATAAAGAGAGACCATGTGTAACTGTAAATTACATTATTTATGCCCAGTGAGATCGCATTATGTATATCACAGATATATAGCTAGATAAAAGATGTGAGCTATTACTGAAGATGAGCTACATATCCGAACTTTATGAGCCACATAGTTTGTCGTCCATTGTGAAACTCATTCCAAAATTATCGTAACTATGCGAGCTCAAACCATAATCTCGGAAACCATTGAATTATTGTCACGCGATGAATTCCAAATGATGGAGAGGTGATACTTTATAATTGTATTTATAGGTGAAAAATATATGCCTTTTTAAATGAGAGTCGACGTGAACTGGAGGGGTCGAATTCCCTTCTTGGAGGGAAAGAAAAATTCAAAATTCCCTTTTAATTCAAAATATCTCTTTTCATTTGCTCGATAATTTCATTATCAAATGTTTATATTAATAATAATATTCTCTTCTAATTGAATTCCTTTTGATGAATGTAAATCCTCTTTTGGGGCGCAAGGGTTTCTATGGGAAATTCATCCCATAGTTTCCCCATTTTTCAACACTCCCTCTCATCTGGGGAGGAATTCCCATCAGCATCATAGATCTCATCTTGGATTTACATCATCACTACTTCATATATTATTTCGACTCATCTCATCTCAACTCAACTTTGATCATAAGCTAAATAATGTTGTCTCAATCAAAAGAAGAAGAATTGTCATAGGGGAGCTCTGGCTACCACCCTATATCTCCACGGGGAATAAGAGGGATGCCACTTACCATGATAGGTAAAGATCATGCCTATCCTAATATCTGGTGACAATAGGAAAGATACTCTTACCACAGAGGGTAAGGATCACACTCTATCCTATTGTCTATTGATCTTCTCAACTTGACCCTCAAGAGTCAGAGGTAGAACACCTACATCCCTAACTTGAGCGGGATACCACTTACCATAAATGGTAAGGACCGCGCCTGACTCAAGTAGCTAGCACCGATTGGCCATATGGGTGGGAAACAATCCCAACAAGCCCAACTTGTGGGTAGGATTCAAATTTTGGTATCCTCTGTCAATACCAAAGAGAGACAATAGGAAGGATACGACTTATCATGGAAGGTAAAGATCACATACTATTCTATTACTCAACAATAGGCAAGATACAACTCACTGATGAGCCCCAATTTTTGGTACAATTTGGGCTCATTTGGCCTACTTGCTCTGCTCAAACCATTCATTTGTTATTACTTATGCATTCATTTCTTGGTTTATTCGTGTTGTTTGTAGGAAGAAGGGTAGGCATTCTATCTACGTGACTAATACATGATGATTTCAGATTTTTGGCATTAAAAGGGAGCAAAGACCACGATAAAGGAGACAAGGAGACAGTAAGGTGGCACTGCTGGTTTTTAGGAGAGGATGTCCACGGTCTTGGGGACCTTCCTCGTGATTCCCACCATAGCTCCGAGCTCCAATCAATCTCCCCACCGAGCTTAGAGGCAGCCAATTGTTCTACAAGAACAGCAGTTACAACTGTCCTACAGGATCAGCAGTTTAACCTTCAGTTGGACAGCCGAACTCCACAAATCAAGGAAACCTGTTGGACTTTCATTTTGCATAAATACTGAGGCCGTAGCCTTGGATAGGATCTTTTTGAACTTTTGTATTGCTCTTGTAATTTGGAAGTACGAGCTACAGCTCGATGTTTGTTCTTTTTGTAAGCCAGTTTTGGCATGACATCAGATTTTCGTTTATGAATAAAGGCAGGCAGATTTTGATCTCATTCTGAGTTTCTAAGGGAGCTATAGCTCTCAGGTTAGGGCCCAACCTAAGAGCAATAGATCTCCTCGGTGTTGTAATGTTGTTTGCATTTCGTTCCAGCACTTTGAGTTTTTACTTTAACATGCAATTCGAATTTACAGTCTGTTAATTTAGTCTTTTTCATGAGATTGAATAGGATTATTTTATGGTGAATTTGCTTCCAATTGCTTAGGTTAGATGAGGATAGATATAATTCATTGGAGCTCCAGAAAAAGGTTGTTAGAGCTCACTGCCATCTCTGTTTAGGGATTGGGGTGCAGTCCATATCAACCACCAAAAAGAAACGCAGTCTTTTACTTCCATGCAAGCTACAACATAGTCATTTTCGTTGAAGATCCATCCATGCACTTTTGATATTGAACCATACTTCTACATTTTTCATTCCATGCACGACTTCTTTTCTCGGTTTTACATTGTTGTTCATAGGTTTCATGGCACAAGTATCATAGGTTAATGAATTCTCGTTTTTGGTGCAAGACATAAGTCATTTGTTTCATTTACACTGCTCCATATCATTCCACTTCCTTTTTCTTCTTCTTGACCTCTCCTCAAGCCACCTACTCGGCCTCTGTCCAGCTCGTTTACCCTCCAATTCATCCAATGCCACGTAGCTTCATCTTTTTGACCTTTTGTTGATCCCATCCTTCCAGCCATCAACCCACTGCATGCACTCTTCCTCCATCTGATTTCTCTACTCCTGAGCCATCACCAGCTCCATCTCCATCTCACCTATCCTCCCACACCACTCCAACACTTCACCATCTCCCAAAACTTCCACGGTCAAACATCCTGTAGAATTGCACAGACTTCCTGTAGAATCCCTGAGTTTCCTGTAGGATCCCCTGCAGACTTCCTGTAGAAGCCTGCAAACTAGGGTGTTGAGCATCCGAACGTGGTATACTTCTGTGGACTGATGCTAGAGACCCTCAGGGACCTCCCCTAGCCATCCTGACCTTGCCCATGCTTTCCTTCCATTCAAACCGCTCCTGCACAACCAAACCCTAATCAAAAGCATCATCACAATAAATCCAACCACTTAATGAAAAAATACAAAAACATGTATTTTCAGATGCAAGTAGCTTAGATGCATGTATTTCAGTTCACTGGAAGTAATGGCATTATTGGTAGTGGTTTCATTCACAGTTTTGCATAGTAAGGGTCTAGCTAGTCAAATTAAGGGTTTACTAGGGTTTTCATGCTTTGTTGGCTTTCAGTTTCTTTTTGCAAATAGACTAGTCTCCTATTGAGTTAGCTTTCGTCCATCATTCATAAGGCTTCTTCTGTGAGCATATAGAAGTTGGCTTGAGCCCTAGCAGACTTGTGCCAGCTGACCAAGTGACAGCTGCGACAAGAGCTAGTACTTGTGCATACAGCACCGTCGCTTCCAAGTTTGTACGAACTACCGGGTTGATAAAATTAGAGATAGGGAGCTCCAGGAGTTGTAGCATTATTGCTACAATACTGGAGCCCACCACTTACCAAGAGGTAATTATCATAGACTATCCTATTGTCCAGAGTTACATCAACCCCAGGAGCTCTATTTCTCAATTCTTCTTCATGTGATCTTAAACTAGGGGGAAGAGCATATCTTAGTGTCCTCGATCAGCCCGATACCCCTTCCTCTCATCAGTGACTTCACTAGGCTTACGGTTGTTAGTCCTGGACATAGTGCATGACACCTAGAGAATATCAAGTCAAAAACAAGCTTACATTTTGCAACTCAAGAGTCCAATTTTCTTCATGTTCATTAATCAAAATGTCATGGAGTCTCATAACTCCTCTCTACACCATATCCTAGATATAATGATATATGATCTCAATGTGATCAGGCCTGTCATGGAACACATGATTCTCTGCATGCAAGATCCCACAATATGTCATAGTATATCATCGGCATGCCCAACATATGCTCAAACAACTCTCCATAGATATTTTTCAATCATACTGACTCATAGCTAGCCATACTAACAACAATGCACATTGCTTCTCAAAGCAACAAATTTCAATACCTATCTCATCCAGTAAATCATGGAAAACCTAAGGAAACACTCATATGTGCTCAACATCATCAACATATCCATATAGTCTCAAGTATCTGAGAGTAGGTCTTAGATCATAAAATACCAGTTTTACAACATTCCAATATACATATCCAAGCTCTATACATCTCAAAGAACATACTGCAAATCAAGAATCCATCTAGCTGTGATTTCATCACGGGATTTCATCAAAACTATATCTAAAGAGGAGTCTCTCTCAACTGCTTTAGTGTAAACTATTTATGATAACATGATTCCCTTAATGAGGAATTCCTTATGATCTTTATGTTACACTTCTAATCTCATGAAGTGGATCATGAAGTGTTAACTCCCTCTGGCACTGAATGTTGGAATAATCTTGATCCTGTCAGAAATAATTTGTTAATTTATAAAACCAAATATCAAAGTCATACTTTTAATCATAAGATGTTAGAGGTCAAATCAGATGTCCAATACTTCAATCATGTCAAGACCAAGAGACTTGCTCGAGTCCATATGTAGCTTTCTTCAATCTGTAATCATGAGTCTACTACTCATGCTCCTCAAACTGCAAATATGATTCTTTCTCAAGTATATCATAGAGGAATCTCACTTCACATACATCTGAAGCATCAGAAAACAAGAGAAATTATAGCTTTATTTCTTTGAGGGCATATTTCTAATCGTAGTTTGAAACATAACATGGAAGCATCAGACACTGCTACATCTTAGATATCAAGAATAGTCCTTTCATGAAGGACATATTTTTCTTAACATCATATCATATTGCTATCCTCAATCTACTCCCTCTGAATAGGAAGATTTTTCAATCAACTAGTGAGACTACAATCCTTCCTCTGAGGTATTTAGTTCTTGACCATTTCATAATTCATGGGATGGCTCTACAATATCCTCAATATTTGATATAGAGGGCTTGATCCTAACATTCATCGGATGTACCTCTGACCCCAGAACAAGAGAAAGAGAGATAATAACCAAGTAAATAATCATAAGGAATGTGCACCTAGTGATTACGCAAGATTGTCTTTCTTTTCTAGATGAAAGAGTGGCTCCTATGTAATCCCACTTCGTCTCCCTTTGAATATTCCTGCACTAACTCTCTTCCTGTACTACTCTATATATTGATGATCCTCAAGATGGATCACATCCTCAATCAAGAAGTTAGTGAAACTATCAAAATACTCATGCAAGAATAATTACCAATAATTGAAAAGAATAAATTCATAAGAATGACGACACAAACAAGTCACATAAGTCTTGAAAGTACTTAACTATAATATGGATTATAGGAGGCTCTCAACTCCCTCTGAGTGCTAACTCTTCATATAATGCTTCCAAATCATGATGATCTTTAAGAAGGATCACCTTTCTTTATCCAAGACATTAGAAAAAGAAGTATTCAGTTATTCGTGTAGGAGGAATAAACAATAATTCAAAAATAACAAATCTAAACAAGAGCAGTGTCATAACATAAGCCTTGAAAAATACTTATCTTTAATGAGGTTTGAAGGAAGTTGTTAGCTCCCTCTAGATCTGACCTTCATGAGTCACCATTTTCCATCAACCATATGCCATCGGTAGAAGAAATGCATCTTCTTGAGCACCACTTGTATCTTTTATCTTCTTTCATTGGAATTCAATACCAACCATCAATGTCATTGACTCCTAAGGTTTCTCTATCATGGGCTTTTCATCGATCATGTCAAATCAAGAAGTTTCACTCTAGGGTTTCTCTACATTTGAGTAACTGAATGGCATATCATTTCAAGAATAGCTTTGAATCATACTAGGGTTTCAATGCTATAAAACCCAGGCCACTTCAAGGATTTCACCCAAACCCTAACCTTCTCTTGTTAGAAAAAAAAATTCCCTATTCTTTTAGGTCTCTACCATCTTCATCTGGTACCATTGTCAGTTGCTACAAGGGGTGATCTCAATGACTTTTCTTCAGCGTAGCTCTGGTTCCATCTTAAATTTTGGGCTTGCTTGTTCTCTATTATAGATAATTGCAATTAAAAACCTTTTTTTTCAACATTTTCATATAACATACACCCCATAACTTCATTTCATCTTTAGTAAATATGTAGAGAGAATAATAAAATCAACAATGCAACGGAACAATAAAGGAACATAAGAAAAAAAGTATGCACAAGAGAGACACCAAGATTTAGGTCAGAGACCAAGGAAAAGTCCCACAAGGGGGAAAACCCGGCCAAATTCTTCTTCCATCAAATATTCATCAATTATTCACTTGAGATACAAAGTACATCAAACAAATTAGGTTACCTAAGACCAACCAGGGATCATACATGATCCTGATATGTCATACTACTTCAAGCCAAGTATATCACTATCACATGAGTTTCCATACATTCCTACAATTGTTTTACTGATAAGGTCACTTTCTACTATATCAAGGGTATTGTCACTGACATTGTCATTTATCATTGTTATCAGGGTCACAACCATCTCACTGCTATCAAAGACACTTAAATGTCACTGCTTTCAAAGTTACTACCATGTAACGAGGTCACTTCCGTATCAAGGTTATTGTTATTTCTACAATGTCTAGGTCACTTTCATGAGAAGGTGGGTCATCGTGTTACATAAAGATCACCATCGTTGTTATGCATCTTTCTCATATAGTACCTTGGTAACAATCACACTGTCATGAACATTGTCATGGACACATTCACAACCAAGGTTCTTGTCCTTCATTGTTGTTATTATCGTTGATATGAGTGTAAACACCATAGTCATACAACATTGTTAAAATATCAAATAAATATCATGACCATTTGTTACTATTCATACATTACCATAACACTCTGAGTCTAGGGTTATTTAGAATGATGTGTTGAACCAATCCACTGTAATGTGATGCCATGTGTGCCACCGTAGCGAGCTATCAAACAACTGTAACAATGCAGACCATTGTAGTAACCATAAAAATAGATGTGATATCATTGATGATTATGTCTCCACTAATTATAGTTATAGTGTTAATTACGATTCCTCTAAGGCCTTCCACAGATAATATGAATGCCAATCTACAATCTGGCGAAGCCACATTCATGAACCACAAAATGGCGATCTTAGAATTACATCAACGAAGACTGTGAACCTCATAAAGTAATGTGATACCATAGAGTTGATCAACTGTGGTGTATTTGGTCCACGATAGTGAAAGTGAGCCACAAAATATGAGCCAAAAAAACGAGTGTGTGTCACTGAATTATACGTGCTACTGAGATAGTCAACGAACCAGATATACTATGTGTGCCACTATGTATAGAGAGAAACCATGTGTCATTGTAAATCATATTATGTATGCCCAGCAAGATCACATTATGTATGCCCAGCGAAATCACATTGTGTATGCCCAAGGAGACATCATTATGTATGCCAAAGATACATATCTAGATAATAGATGTGATCTATTACTGAAGACAAGCTAGATATACGAACTTTATGAGCCACAGAGTTTGTTGTCCATTGCGAGAGTCATTCCAGAATTATCATAGGTATGCAAGCTCAGACTATAACCTCAAAAACCATTTAATTATTGCCACACGATGAATGCCAAATAATGGAGAGATGTGACAATTTATAGTTGTATATATAGGTGAAAAAGGTGCCTCTTTAATGGAGATTCGACCTGACCTGCAGGGGCTGACTTCCCTTCTTGGAGTGAAAGACAAATTCAAAATTCCCTTTTAATATAAAATCTCTCTTTCCATTTTTCCAATAATGTCTTTATCAAATGTTCATATTAATAATAATATTAAAATCTCTCTTTCCATTTTTCCAATAATGTCTTATCAAATTTTCATATTAATAATAATATTCTCTCTTCCAATTGAATACATTTTGACCAATGTAAATCCTCTTTTGGGGAACAAGGGTTTCTATGGAAAATTGAGCCCACAACTGCCCCACTTTTCAACACCATTATAAATACATTTTATGTTGATATGCTTGGTCTTGTATTTTTCTAATGACTTTTTCAATGGTGTTTGTACTTGTAGATGGATTTGCTTGATATTATTAATAAATTTCTTTACCTTTATAACATTTCATATGATATTCTATCTCACTTTTCGTTGTTTTCCATACGAAATATTTAAAGATGAATGTGGAAATAACCAAAACCAGCGTCAAATAGGGATTTATCAGTAGAAGTGTGGAATTATTTGTTATAAAAGTGTTGTATATATTCCATATTTTCATACAAAATCTTCAGATACTCTTGATTGTAACCCCTCAAAAGTTGCACCGGATTCATGTTGACTATTTTTATTTTCCCATTTGTATATGGATGGTACATTGTAAGCCTCTTCAACTTTGTGTCCCTATTCTCCCACAATGTAGTTTAAAATGCATTGAGAAATCTAGTGTCCCTATTTGAAATGATGCTCCTTGGAATCCCGGAATGCACCCAAACCTGTTGAAAGAGTAAGTGTTTTTCTTCATGCCCATTGATGGTCATTTTACATGACATGAGAATGCATATATAGTTGAACTTTTCAACCATCACGAACAGGTAGTCATCACCCGTCCTAGTTGTTAGTAAACCTCCCACAAATCCCATGGTAATGCTTTCCCAACGACAAATCGATACGGGGAACAAATGGTATAGACCTTATTTCCTATTACTTGCCTTGTTAGTACAACAAAGCATACATCCTCTTATGAACCTAATTCAATATTCTTGCATTTTGGGCCAATACATATCTCTGCAAATTTGCAATTGTCTTCCCAACACCAAAATTTCCTACAACATTGGAGGTGTGAGCCTCTTTGATTAGTTGTTGTCACTCACCTTTAGGAATGTATAAACTAAAGAGTATCCCATTTTTGAAATGATCTTCAATTGTGCTATCTCCATTTTCTGCATGACTCTAGCCGTGTAACTATCAATGCACTTGTTGAAGTCTTTATCTTCTATTTATCTCTATTAATATGCATCATGGGTGAAAGGCTCCATATGCATCAGAGTTCCCAAAGACGTGATTTTTGATGTGGGTTTTCTTGAAAGCATGTTAGCCAACTTGTTTGTGCTACCATTTTTATATATAGAATCCCCATCCACCTGTAATATATGGCCTATTGTAACTTACTCTAGCCTTGTAGATATTTTAGTGACTACTGATATGTGTAGTTGATCCCATCAAATAGTGTTTCCACTTTTTGACAGCTTGTGTCAGGTCATTGAGCTCCTTGTCATATGTAGGGTAGTTGAGAAACACCCCATGAAATACTTCAGAATGGTAGCATACAATCCTTCCTCACTGCATTAATACTACTCCCATAACATACCCACTTGAATCTATCTCCACTTTGAAGGGCTACTACAAGTTTGGTAATGAAAGAATTGTTTTTTGACTGATTTTATTCTTCATCTCCTTAAAGGTTTTATGTTAACCCTTCCCCCACTAGAAACTCTTGCCACTCATTTTCATGGCGTGAAGTGGTGTGGCTAGTACTAAAATTGAGGCTATGAATACCCTTAGGTATTGTGCTACCCCAACAAAACTTATGACCTTAGAAACATTGGTAGGCAGAGGCCACCTCATGATGGCCTCTATCTTGGCATGGTCTATCTTGATCTCCTCTCCACCAATCATGTAGCCTAAGTACACCAAAGACTATTGTGCAAAATCACACTTCTTGAGAATTTCCGACAATCGATGCTTCTTCAATGTCTATAGCACCTGCATCAAATGTGAAATGTGCTCCTCCCAAGTAGCGCCTTGTACCAATATATCACCTAAATAAATAATAACAAATGGGTCTAGATAACGGTGTAGTATGTTATTCATTAATCTTGTGAATATTGTTGGTTCATTGCATAAAACTGAGATGGCATGACTAACTAATCATGCAATCCTTGTCTACTTCGGAAGGTGGTCTTCTAGGTATCTTCTTCTTTGACTTGAACCTAGTGATTCCCTAATTTTAAATCTAGATTGGTGAAGTATTCTTCTTTTTGCAATTGGTCCAATAGGTTATCAATCCTGGATAGAGGTTACCTACTTTTGAGCATAATTTTTCTTAACACTCTGTAATCAAATTGCATACTTCAAGTCTTGTGCTTCTTAGGCATAATTATGATGGGTGACCCACATAGTATGGTACTTGGTCAAATAACACCTTGCTGCAATAGCTACTACAATTACCTCTTCACCTTGTTTGCTTCTAGAATAGACTGCTTGTATAACCCGACTTTTGGTAATTGAGAGTCTGGCAACAATTGGATCTTGTGATCCTCTTCCCTCATGTTTGGTAGCCCTTTAGGCTCCTATAATACTCCCTGATATTCATGTAGAAACTCTTCTAGTTGTTGTATATGTTCCTTAGTGCATCCCTCCAATGACGCCTTTGCTCTCAATGGCATTGAGTTTCTCTTAAAAATAGTAAAACATAGTTCTTGCTAGAACTAATCATTGTTTTAGCTTGGTTAACGGAATTTTAGATTTTCCCCATTGTGCATTAATGATGAAGGTTTTTTCATCCTTGATGAGGCCATATTACTTGTATTTTCACATGAAGATTGCATCGTGCATGTACCTATAAGGACTCCCAAACATAATTTCGCATACATCAAGTGGAACTTCATTCAGTTCTACTTCATTAATAAAATCAACACTGATAGAAAATTTTGCTGTACATTGTTTTGTTATCTTAATTCCTACATCCTTATTTACCCATCGCCATGGATATGAACTAGGATGATCTCGAACCTCCAATCCCATTTTGTTGACCATCTTTGCTGCAAAAGATTCACCTATGATCCTGAGTCGAAAAGAGCATCATTTTTTACCTTTTGAGATGTATCTTTATATGGATGAGTTTGTTCATCTCCTTCTCTTCATATTGTTGAAGGCTACTTGGGTTCACCCCCTTCTACATTGATGTGCAATCAATATTCTCATCCATGTTCAATTTTTTTCCCACCTAATTGCTCGAATATGTGGCTATGAAATTATTCTTCTTCTTGTCCTTGTTTTGATTCTTTGGGTTGAGTTCTAGATGCAATTTTGAGCTCTTCTCCTCTATGCGACCATCAATGTTGCAATGGTTTCAATGGTTGCTAGGATCTTTACACTAGTGTTTTTTTGTTGTTAATTGTCCTTCCTCCCTTTCCATTTCCTCTTCCCTTCTTTGGAAAATTCCTAATGTTCCTTCTACTTTGAACCACTTAATTTCCCTTTCTTATGGCATTTGTTTTCTAGGCACACAAGCATGATCCATTACAACATCACTTTCTTCCATATATGGATGCATAGACCCTCTAGATGTTTGAAGAGTATGTTTAGGTTCTTAGGAGAGATACTCAATATTATTTCCATTTTCTTGACTTTTGTGGTGTACTCATGTACACTCTACCACTATCTCTACTTGAAGTAATGTCACCTGATCCATTGGTCTTATACATACCTAATAAGGTAATACTTAGATTTTATGAGATTTTTAAAATCCTCCCACTTAGTTACTAGAGGATTTCCCTCCAACCTCAGGGTTTCTCTGTGTTTTTCCCACCAAATCAATGCATGGCCTTCTAATTTCAAATGAGAAATGGAATTTTCATTTCTTCATATATGTAGTGAACGCTAAAGTAAGCCTCTAACAATTGCAACAAGTGATCTCACCTTAATACAACTTTATGTCTGCCTTTTCTTTCATCTTGAAGAGAAACCGTGAATGGTTCATGGTGCTCAAATTTGACTACTCTTTTTTAGGTTTCATGGAATCCTTCATTGGTTCTTCTTGATCCCCCTTATTCCCCTCTAATCTAACTTCTATGTTGGAATATACATCTTCTCTAGACAAAACAAGCTTATTGGTTAGGGCCACCATGAGGAGGCTCATATTTTGATTTATGTCTTCTGCCTATATTTCTAGCCATGCAAACTTCCTCTTTACCAAATATCTAGGGTTATATAAACTAATTCATTGGCCATGGCTAAGGTTTTATGAATTTATGCTTAAATTGTTCTAATCCCCTACAACATCCCGCAAAATACCTAAAGGAACCTACTTTGATACCATTATCATATGTAATTTTTTGTGGGTATTCCATTGCCATAGTTCATCACAAGAAATATGATACAAATAGACTAAAATATGAAATATATACTACGAGGGTCAAATTTACTTAGATTTATGGATTATTAATCACTATTTTTTCTCTTATCCATGTAATAAATAAATGTGAAAAATAGAGAGAAATGAATACAAACATGCACTAATCACAATGAACACTAAGATATGATCTACGAAACCCTTTCTAGAGAGAACCCACATGATGTGTTTCTCTCTTTTTTCCTAAATGTAAATGATGCAAATATAATGGAGTAGGCACTCTCTATGGACTTATCTAATACATAAGGCCCATGGGCTAATTCAAAGCACAAATCCTCTTTATTTTAATCTCTTTCTATCCACTCCCAGCTATTGTACTCTACTATGGAATAAAATGCATTTGAATACAATGGAACCCCTTTTTGTCCTACTGGCCCGGTTATAACACAATCCAATAGCAAACTAGGGGTTAAATTTGACTCATTCAACCTTCAACATGAGTTAAAACATGACTGTTCTAGCCCATTTTTCATGATTAACAAAGGATGGCATCCTCTTTAATCATGATAAGTCAACTTTTGAGAGGCATGATGTTTGCATTTGAACTTTGATTAATGCCTTCCTTAGACCATTGGAATGGTATTTGTGTGTAGAATAGCCTCATGGGGTGTTGTACTTTGGTGCTAAAGTTTTACCCCCAAAAAATGTCATTTAAAGCCTTATACTAGCCCTGAATGTTTCAGACCCTAATTCTCCAAACTGTGTCCCGTCACTAAAACTTATTTTGAAATCATATTTCTCTGATTTTCTTACCTTGAAAGCATTGAGATGGATGAAAAATAATGTAATGATTCAATCTATATCAGAACCTTAATCCACTAGAAATGGATCGTCGATTGGCAGTATGGTTCTACTCATATAGTGGGTGTTACAAAGTCATCAACTACAAAGCAGTTTTGATATCCTAGATGAGCAAAAAAAACTAATGAATTTATTTGAGAATATATTGGTAATATCATTGACTTGAGGACTCAAATTCATAACCAACAGGCTAATGTTTCACTCATAACATGTGTGTTGGAGATACAATCCTTGCTCATGCATATGCACATAATCAACCAAAATGTGAAATCATAATAATTAATGAATATAACTCATTAATGAAGAATGATACATAGGATTTAGATTCATGTCACAAAGATATAGATGGTGTAAAATGTAGGTGGGTCTACAAGACCAAATTAGTATCAAATGGATCTATTCATATACAAGTCTCATCTTGTGGAAAAATTTATGAGCAGGAAGGAATTGACTACATAAAATGTTGATTTTTAGTGATCTTCTAATCTAATAATTATTTCTAATGATATTCATTTAAAATTTACTTGCATTCACATTAATCATTAAGCAAGTACACAGAATATTATCAATAATAGAACAAGAATGATAATAGCATCACAAAGAGACAGTTACACAAGACACAAAGCATTTTACCCTCGGAAAATCCACATGGTAGAAGAACCCAACAACCTTTTCCTTAGAGAAATTGATTTGTTCAACAAGAGATACATCTAAGTCAAGCTCTAGCTCAAACTGACCATTAACATACTTCTAGTCAAACCTAGTCTATTAGCCTTTTAGTCAAGTCATTCTTCTGTCCAGAGAACTCGACTTGTTCTATTCTTTCACAGAGATTTGGTCTTGTAATCATCACAGGGATTCGATCTTGTAGGATCACAGAGATTCGATCTTGTAGCATCACAAAGATTCAGATTTGTAGCCATCACAAAAATTTTATCTTGTAGTCACTTCAAAAATTTAGATTATTCTTCCATCATGCCATAAACCTGTCATACTTAAGCCTTAGATATTGACCTTTCTATCTGCCTCAGACTCATCTTTCTTTCTTCCTCGGGAGATCTGAACTTGCTTTTGAACGAAATATCTGAATTGGTGTTCTTGGAGGAGGTGGAGTGCCTTATATATACCTTTCTTCCTGGTTGAATGGGTGTGACTTTTGATTGAACCGACTTGAATTTTTGGAGAGCCGACTTGATCATGTGGAGGCCAACTTGGCTTTCTTGGAGCCAAAATATTCAATTTCGAAATTAAAAATTCTTCTCTTTTGACAAGGACGTGAATAACATGTCCAATATATTTTTCTTTTTGACACAAGCATGAAGAACATGCTTTACAAATACATCAAGGGCTAAAATATAAATTATGAAGACCGACCATAGCTACAAAAATTCAACACAAAGATCTTTATCTGGTGGCAAAAATCTGTGTATTATACTATCACTTGTGGCTAGTTTTCATTAGAATGTATATCAAATGGACATAAAAAGTTCTTTCTTGGATAGAGATTTGAATGAAGAGATTTAGCTAGAGAAAACACTAGGTTTTGTGCATGATGAGATGTTTGTCTTTGCTAGACACCTAATCCTCAATGATTCGGTGAATAAATTGTATATATGTAAATACGGGAAAATGAACAATTAGAATAGGAATAAAACATGGACTGAATGTCACACGTTCATGTTATATAATTATGTTCACATTAATGCAAATCATCAATTTTGGCAGTTATTTTCCTTGGCTTGAGGGCATCATAGCCAAGTTTAGACACTACTACTTAGTGTAAATCCTATGCCTATCCCTCTTCCCATCAGTTCTACCATCTCTACCCTTGCAACAATATCCCTTGCCATATTTTCCCTTGCAAAAACATTCTTGGCCTCTCTTCCTTGGCAAGAACGTACCTTTGCCATCTTGCGTTATTCCCTCAGCAAGGACTACCACCACACTTGTCTTTGACATCGTCAGTCTGGTCCTTGAATGGCATAGTATGAAATGAAATGAAATGATATTTTAAGTTCCACGAGACTCAAAATAGTCTATGAGACCATTAGTTCCTTGTTTTTCGCTCTTTTCAATTCAGTCCTTTTCCGATTCAAATTGATGATGAGCTGACCCAACCTTCCAACAATCCCCTCGCTAAAAATAAAATGCCAAGAAACTGATGCTAACATGTTCTCGTAACTTTATCTGATGTCTTTGAATGCATCACATTCCAAAATGAAATGTTTTTCCAATTCCACAGCCCTAGACGTGCAAAATGTTCACACCCATTCTTCCCAAGCTTCTTTAGGCCTTTTCTACCGTCTTGTTTCACACCGAAGTTGATGTGGGTTGGTCCTTAATTGAGCAATAAGAACCTTTTCCCTCCATGAAATGTTATCTCCAATGAACTCTTTTTGTTGTAAATCACACGTAGGGTTGAATTCCTCAATGTAATATTTCTTCTTTCTACCCAGCTCTTTTCCCCATACCTTTTTACGAAACTTCTCCATAAAAAAATCCTTTAGCTCCTTACTATTTGTGGGACAGGAATTTAGGTAGATATTCCATTTTTGCATCCATGTGTATTTTTGTTTCATCCATGTTTTCTTTCTTTCACTCGTGCCTTCATTGAAGATAACATTAGGCCATCTACCTACTGTCATTTGTTCAATTCTTTTTAAGTATCTTATGAGCCGCACAAATGCAATTGCTTCAATGGAAGTTGCTCCTATTTCACTCAACATTATTTCATAAGGTACCGAAATTTTTATTTTGAACTTGATCATGATCAAACATTTTTGGATTTTCTCAATTTGTTTCCATTTTGATACGGGAGTGCTGCTAGCCCGCAATTCACACCCATATAGCGTCACTGGAAAAAATAGGAGTCCAAATGCACTTTAATCATTTTCCAATTCCATAACTCTGCCTCTCTACATTTGTTTTGAAGAGCATATAATTATT
The DNA here is from genome assembly GCA_031772625.1 of Pinus tabuliformis. Lineage (NCBI taxonomy): Eukaryota > Viridiplantae > Streptophyta > Pinopsida > Pinales > Pinaceae > Pinus > Pinus tabuliformis. Next base: position 319,692,112 of record CM062807.1, read on the forward strand.
TCCACCCTCTTAAAATTATCTTCTTTCTACAATCCTCCCAATTGAGTTTGTCGTTGAAATCAATCCCAAGGTACTTGTACTCATTTACTTCTTCAAGAATGTTGTCTTCAAAGAAGAAAGTATGTTGGCTCTACTTCCTTTTATTAGAAAAAATCATTATTTTGGTCTTGCTAGTATTGACTTGCATCCCCACTGCTCTACAAAAATGCTCAAGGGAATATAAGTGCATTTTCAATCCATGGGCCGATTTAGAAATCAATGCAATATCATCAGCATATAAAATAATCTTTATCACAATCTCCCAACCAAACACCATCTCTACCTTGCAGATTTAGCCACTCTTTCAATTTATCAATATATAGACCAAAAAGAGTGGATAGAGGGCAACCTTGCTTGACTCCAATGTCACTTCTAAAGCTTTCTGAGATACCTGTTGAGGTTCTAATTTTGACTTTCACTTCTTCATAAAGTCTATGGACAGCGGCTGTATAATGCACAGGAATTTCAACTTCTTCCATTCTATGCCACAACTTATCCCTAGGGACTGTGTCAAATGCTTTTTTGAAGTCAACAAAGCAGCAAATACTCTCCTTTGTCCTCCCAAACCTTTTCAACAATGTGTCTCAACGTGATCCCATGATCCACTGTAGAATGTTTCGGCCTAAAACCTGCTTGTCCTCTTGCCCTATGTTCTTTTAGTTCTTCCCACTTGCTAATTCTATCTTCTACCATGCTACCGAAAAGCTTTGCAAACAAAGGATTGATCATAACTATTCTATAGTTGGATGGATTAGTAGTGTCTCCACTTTTAAAAAGGGGTATTGCTAGGCTAGTTGTCCAGTCTCTTTGGAATCCTTGTTGAATGATGTTGTTGAATATTTTCATGATGTGCGGTGTAAGAGCGTTCATTCCCCATTTTAGATACTCTGCTTGAAGTTCAACCAAGTCCTTTGCCTTTCCTGTTTTTAGCTTCTTAATTCCATTCTCCACTTCCTGTAATGTGAAGAGCTTTGAATTTGTGTTGATCTTGGGGGGGGATCCACCTCAAATTCTTTCTCATAGAGTTGCCTTGCATATTCAAACCATTGATTAGCTGTAATATTATTTTCAATTTGCTTATTCCTTGGTTGCAGTTCTTGCCAAAAAAGCTTTGGATTATTCTTTCTTAAATATATTAACTCTTCTCTCCTTGTTTGCATGAACTCGTCTTTTTTCCTTTTTCGTATCTACTTATATAACTTAACATTCATCTTCTCTTTTCCTGCCTTTTTCAAGGTTCTCCTTGCCATTTTTCATTCCTCATCAAGCCAATCATTCACAGGAAAGCAATTTGATTCTGATTTCCTATTTTTTGCTCTTTTGCACTTCTCAAGTGCACTTTGAATTATATTTGTTAACTCATGGTTGTTGAAGCGTTTGAAACCAGTTTTCTCCTTCTGAATTAATCTCTCTAACATTGTATTCAAGATAGTACCATTTTCTTGTGTTAGAAGAATTTTGCCCCTTGATAGTGATTGTCGAGAGCTTTGGGTTTTCCTCCTATGTTGCCTTTCTTCTAACCATGATAACCTTATAAAAATTGGGTTATGGTCTGATTTTAAGTCCCAAATATGCTCTCCAATACTAACTTCATCTATCTTTTCTATTAAGCTTTGTGAACACATCACATAGTCAACGACACTTGCCCCATTGTATGTGTTGCGAGTGAGGTTCCCAGACCTTTTCGATCTATCTAGAACATTGAAAATAATTAAGTTGAAAGCCCCACACAGTGTAAGCAACTCATCTCCAAAATGATTGCTAACTTTGTCATCTTCTGAACACCTCACCCATTGGGGATTCTCCTCTTCAGTGAGCCAAATAGGATTGTTATCCTCTTTGCAAAAAATGATGCTAGCTTTATTATTTGTTGTTCTAGCATTGAAATCCCCCACTAAAATAACTTCTCCCTACTGAGAGTACACAGCGACATCTTGTTTTAAAGCTGCATATGGTTCCTTGTTGTCAAGCCCCTTATTTTTGTAATTTTTTGAGACTTGAGGGGAAAATAGCATGCTGCAATTCTTATGCGATTCTCATTCTTTGATATTTTCAACCATAAATATTGTTTATTTGCATATTCTTTAATTAATTGAATGTGATAGTCTTATTTTTCTTTCACTAAAACTAGTAGTCCCCCATACCCTTTGCCATTTTCGGGTACCTTGTTCCAAACTGCCAACTTCAAATAATTGTCAAACACAGGAGTTTTGCAACCATCATCCTCATGAGTTTCCATGAGACAAATTGTCTCTACCTTCCGCAATAGGCCCTAACCCAAGTCCCTTCCTCCAAGGGTAACCTCTACAATTCCAACAAACTAAACTTAGGTAGACTTGGGTAGGATTTGACTACCACGCAGTTTGGCACATAAGACTCAAATTTGAGTCTTTACCCCTTATTGTACATGTTGATCTTGTTGTTTTCATCTCTATTATTGAATTCTTTGTTTTTTCTTTATTGTCAACTTGCTGCCCTGATTTGCCTGGAGGCCCAAACACTGCAATAACGGCTTTCACGTTGTACAAACATGCCCTTTTCCATTCATTTCTTACTGTTCTAATTTTCTCCACTTCATCCCTTCTCTCCTCTTGTTGTTTTTTGGTTAAATCTTCATCGAGGAAGAAGTATGAGCCTTTCAAGAGTTTCATTTTGCCCAAAAGTTGTCATTTTTCTTGTATGCTTACCATGGTGACTTTTATGGGTCGAGACCTCTCTTCACATATCCTCCCAACCCTTCTTGCTTCAAAAATTTGCCCTTTCCAATCTAGTTTCTCTTTCAGAATGTCTCTTGTCAAATTGAGAGTAATTTCATTTTTCCCATAATCTCTTATTCCCCTGATAATAAAGTTTGTTTTCATGTCCTGTCTTTCTTTTTGTTCTATTTCTTGTGCTCTACGATCACTTGCATATTCTTCTTCCTCTGTCCTTTTTTAACCATTAGCATCTTCAGCTCTAGCTTTGATTTCTTTTGGACTATCTTTCCCACTGTTCATTTTTGCCTTCTCTTTGGAAATGTTTGTTTGCCGAGATGCCTGTGTATCTACCTAAGTTTGTTTAGAAATTATCACATCTATGTTTGTTGTTATGACTTCTTTCATGTTTTTCCATTCTTTTTTTCTTGTCTCTAGAGCCTCTTGTAACATTGTTACCTGTTATTTTAAAATTCTATTACCTTCCATTAGACATTATTTTGCAACTGTGATATCTGAAATTTTGTAGTCCCTTTCCTATTCTCTGGCTTCCAAAATCTCCAGCTTTGTCCTGACCTTCAACAGTTCTTGGATATATATATCTGATGACCAAGTAAGAGGTGTAGATGTGGGACTGTAAATGATTGATTCTTCTTTATTTTTGTTTCTCTTATTTATTTTCTTTTTATTTTTCTTGATCTTGATCGGTTTTCTTCTCATTTATCCCCATTTAAGGTGAGCAATCCTACGCATTAAAATGCCCTTATATTTCTTTGCGTTTACCCAAATCCACCTTCTTATTTTGTCTGTTGGAGTAATTTTGACTTGACCCAAATGATTTGTTTCCACAAAATCTGAAATTTCCTTTCTCTTTATGCCTTGGCTCTTCTGAGCGTTTTCCATGTTTTGAATGTTTACCTATTTAGAATTTAATTGCCTCACTGCTTGTGCTCATGCTACCTCTGCTTCTATGCTCACAAAACCCTATTCGCACTACATGTTCATGTTGCTTGTCCATTGTGCTCACAAAACCCTTTCCTCTGCTTGCTTGCTTTTTCATGCTGCCTGTTACCTGTTCACATTGCCTGCTTGTTCACGCCTGCCTGAGATGTTGTTGTATGTTCACACCTGCAACACTCATGTGTAATGCCACACTCATTCTTGGTGTTTCATATGCTTCCCATGTGCCCATTTCCTCCATTCGCTCTCTTTGTGTTCCCTCCACTCTAACAGTCAATCTAGTGAGCCGATTGAAATTTTCTCCGACAAGAACACCCAAAATCATTGTGAAATCTCACTGTCTCCCCCAATATGGGAAGCTTCTATTAGTGATAGTAATGCAAATACACTGATAATACACTGGTTTGAATGTGATTCCACTAAAACCTAATTCCATTTCCTTTACTACCAATTTTACCTTCGTGGTTTGGAGTGAGCAGCCATTGTTGCATTTCTTTCGAGTCTACCCTTTCTTTTCCTACAAAGACAACACTGACATTATTTCTCTGGACTATGCACTATTTCACCTCAGTCCCCAATGTCGGAGCCTGGGGATGGAAAACATTGGGCTCTTGTATACCAACCTCTTCGATGAACAACTTGACGCGGTGTTTTCTGCGGTGTCATATCCTGGCTACAGGAAAATCAACATTGTCGTGATTGTGATAGGTTGGCCATCTAAGGGTGAAAAGGATGAAACCAGTGTTGGCCTTGACAATATTGTGGCCTGATTAGGTGGCATATTTCTTGTGCAATAAATCTCTCGAGATATCCAGTGGCAGAATTAGCTGGAATATTTGCAAATCATTTGGAGGCTCAGACAACACCACCCCCTAGTCTTATCCGCTCATATTTCTCCAAAGCCATTTGATGTTGGGGTTAAGAACAAGATACTATATTTTTTTTCCAAAGATTAAGATTAAGTCTCATTTTTTTTAAATATCAATAGAATTTATATTTAAAAATTTTCTTGAAGCCTTATGTTAAGCAATCTAATGGGGGGAGCTTGGAGTTAGTCAATGGGATAAGACAAAGGGAGAGTAGAGTGTTGACAACAATTCAAGTAGAGATTTTTGTTAGAAATTATTACTAGTGCATTTTGCACAAGATTTTTATTGAAGATTCATTATGTCATCTTCATTGTTGGCATTGGGCTATACAAGGATAATTACAAAGAATGGTTCAAAAAAATTAGATACACTCTCATCTTTAGTGACTTATGTAAAGTCATTTATGAAGGAGAAGGCGATGATGTACCTATCAAGCTCACATTAGACAAAGAACTAGCCATTTCAGAGGACAAGGACAACAAAGCCTAAGCCCTAATTGTTGCTTATGTAAGTGAATAGATGAGTCAACACATTTTTCCAATTACACATCCTTATGATGTGTTGAAGAAGCTAAAATATTTATATGACACACTCAGAATTGGAAGTTGTTAAGTTGATGATTAAGCTCTTCAACCTTGAGTTGAAGGACAAAGACCCCTTGGCACTAGCCTCAAAGATTAGAGCCATCATGCATGATTTATAGGACACTGGAGCTCACATGTATATTCTTCTTAATGTCTTCGTAAAATCTATCTATCTCAAATACTCACACTATCTTGAATCCCTACAAGCTAGTATGCAACTCAAAGATGTTTACTTTTGACTCGATTGTGGAGAAGTTTGTAGAATGGGAGAAATATTTTGGGAAGAGGAAGGCAACATCTCAATCAATAGAAAAAGTAGTGTTCCTTAGAGAAAAATAAAAACCAATCAAATATTTCACCTAAAGGAATAGGAAATAAAAGAGGATGTAAAAGGAAGAATCACATAGGTAGGGGGTAAACACAATCAAAGAGAAATATCTAACCTTCGTCACATTTTTTCTTATAGAGATCGACATGATGCATCCACATGTAGAATCCCCTGGGAAAGAATCAAGCAAGAACACAAATAATAAAAAGGTAAAGCACTGGATCCAACAAAAGGTAAAATACTTTAATCTTATCATTACATTGTTTCCCATTGCAATATTGGAGTAATTGAAGATTTGTTTAATACTTCATTTACTACTTGGAAAGATGCATGACTTCTTGATGCAAGTGAAACCTTCCATATGACCTTTCATAAATACTTCTTTAAAGACCTTAGAGATAATGTACATGAAGTAGTGTACTTTGCAAAGTAGTAAGACTCAACCCATCTGGATTTGGCACCATCATGCTTAAATTGTCTAGACTTCCAGACTTTCTTCTGCATTATGTACTTTACCTTCTGGAAATGCGAAGAAACCTATTGTCCCTTGTTTACATTCACCATCATGGACACTCCATTCATATGTTTGATAGAAAATTAGAGATAAGACAAGCATTTGATAGCACAATTGTCATGCCTGAAATAAAGGGAGAAAGATTGTTGAAGTTGCAAGGAACACCTTCTCGTGCACAAAACTCTGCATGTTGTTCTCAATACAATGAAGGTACATTTCCATCTAGACTTCTATGGGATGTAATATTTGGACATCTTAATTATGTCAATCTCCGTTTTTGGGAATGAATGGTATTTTTGGTTTTCCAACTATTCCTAGGATACAAGGAAGAAGAATTATGAAATGGTTTTTTGATTTGTTTTCCTATGATACAAGCAATTATGAAAAGCAATTTTTGATATTATGAGTGATTTTGAATTTTGTATTTTCTTTTTCCCTTCAAATATTATATATCAACTTAACCTTTGAAGGCACCTCTTCCTCCAACGAATTGTATCTAAAATAAATCCTTGTGACTCATTTGAGAGGAAATTAAATCCTAATTTTCTATAGTTCGTATAACCTATCTAAGGCTCACTCCAATACAATTACGAATTATCTTGTCTATGGCTCGATTGATTATTTCCTAAGGTTCACATTTGTTGTGGGTTATATATGGCTTGTGTATGTTCCTGAGATTAGTGTTATTTGTGGCTCATGTTAATACTATTAGGTTTTGATACACATTTTACATGATTTGCATATTCTATAGACTCACTACCATTACAGTGGCATGGACATGCTATGGTTCTTTGCTTATGATATGGATATATGAGACTGGCATATTTGAGACCATACTTTTTATAACAGTGAATTTGACAATGACCATGTTGGATTGACTGTGATATGATAGTAGCTCTCTTGGACTTGTCTTGTTCAATTCACAAATGGAGTTGTAAACTAACTTGGATTGGCCCTAGAGAGGTGTGATGTAATGATGTCTCTCACTTTGGATGTACTTTGTATCTCAGCTAAACAAATGATGGATATCTAATAAAAGAAGAAGAATTGAATTCTGGGTTTTCCCCCTTGTGGGGTTTTTCCCTGGTCTCTGACCAAATCATGGTGTCTTTATTTTGCATGTTTTTCTTTTGTTTCTCCTTTATGTTATGCTAAATTGTTGATATTATTATTCATCGTACATACTTGATAATGATGTTATGATGTTATGGGGTGAACACAATATGTAAATGATGAAAGTTTGTAAATTCAATTATCTAAAGCAAAGAACAACCGAGCCCTAAAAAGATTTACATGGTGTCAAAGTTGGGTTGAAGAAAATTCATTGAGATCACCCCTTGATATCATTGATGATGGAAAATGAATATGGAAGAGACCTAAAGGAATGTTAGGTTTTAAAGGAAACCCTAGGGAAGCTTTATTCTTACAAGAGAGGGTTAGAGTTTGGTATAAACCCTTGAAGTGGCCTTGGACGTGGCTTGGGTTCTATGGCATTGAAACCCTAGTATGATTCATAATTATGATATGAACTGCAAGATGTCATTCGTAGGAGCCCTAGTATGACATGATTAGTGAGAAGCCCCCAAAGAAACCCTAGGAGAAGGGTATTTTGCAGATGAAATGGTCATCATACACATTGATAGTTGAACTTGGTTGCCGATGAAATAAGAAAAGGGATATAGATGGTGACTCATGGAGGTTAGAGCTAGAGGGAGCTAACAGCTTCTTTCAAACCTCATTAAAGATAAGTATTTTCAAGGCTTATGTTATAACAATGTTTTTGTTTAGATGTGTCACTTTTGGACTATTGTTTATTCCTCCTACACGAATAATTAAATACTTATTGTACTAACATATTGGATAAATAAAGTTGATCCTTCTTAGATATCATCATGTGGAAGCATTATAGGTAGATTTAATATTCAGATGGAGTCGAGAGCGTCCTAGAATCCATGTTAATGTTAAGTACTTTTTAAACTTATGACATCTTTGTGTGTCACTATTCTTGTTAATTTATTCTTTTTAGTTATTGGTGATTCTTGCCACTTGAATATTCTATTTGTTTCACTAACTTATTAGATGAGGATGTGATCCATCTTGAGGATCATCAAGATGCATAATGGTGCAGGAAAAGCATGCTCCTAGAGAAAGCTGATGCAGGAAACTTCCGAAAGAGTTGGTGTAGGATAATGTAAGAGCATAGTCTCACTTCATCACCAAGTACACTTTCACCATGGTTATTCAATTTTGCTCTTGCCCTTGTTTTGGGATCACAGGTATATCTGATGAATGTGAGGAATATGTCCTATATATCGATATTGAGAAATATGTGGAGCCATCTCATGACTTATGAAAGGACAAGAGCTCAAGATCTCAAAGGAAGGACAAAAGTTTCACTGGTTGGTTCAAGAGGCTTCCTATTTAGAGGGAGTAGATGGAATGCAACATAAGAGTGATGTGTCCTTCATGCAAGGACCATTCTAGATGACCAATATGTAGAAGTGTTTGATGCTTCTATGATATGATTCATTATATGATAAGAAATATTCTCCCAAACAAAGAAGGTTATGATGAGATCCTAGCATCTATTGAGAAACACATTATTATCAGATATGTGTGGAGTGATCTTCCTATATGATTAAGAAAGGAGCATATTTTCAGTTATCTCAAGACCTCAAGTGGCATGAGTAGCAGACCCATGATTGCAAAATGAAGAAAGCTTCATATGGACTCTAGAAAGTCCCTTAGGCTTTGCATGCTTGAAATGATGCGACCTTTGATCTCTTTTCATGATTGAAGGCATGTCTTTGATATTTGATTTGATAAGATAATAATCTATTTCTGACATGATCAAGAGTTAGTGCCAGAGGGAGTTGACCCTTGCACCCAAGATGATTCCACTTCTTGAGATCAGAAGTGTAACAAAAGAAAGATGTGGGCTTCCTTATCAAGGCAAGCTTGTTGGCAGAGACTTAGCATAACAAGTTTACATTAAAGCAGTTGAGAGAGACTCATCTTCAAATAAAATTTTAAAGGATTCACATGATGAGATGACAATTAGATGAATTCTTGGTTTTCATTATGTTCTTTAAATATTGGATATGTATCCTGGTATGTTGCATAAGCTAGTAATTTAGGATATAAGACCCACTGCTAGATACTTCAGACTATATGGACATGTTGATCATTTTGAGAACATAATAGTGCTATCTTAGTTTAGCCATGATATTCTAGATGAGACAGGTGTTAGCACTTTGTAATTTCCTTAGATGTAGGAAGGAAACCCAGAGGTAACCACAAACCACTTGAAATCTAGAATCTAGCCCTTTCAGCTTCAGAGAGGGCTCTCTCTGTCTAAAACTCCAATCACTTAGATTTTAGGCTAGGTATGGTGCTCAGAGGGATACGTATTTTAAAAGGTTGCTGGCAGGGGAGAAGACAGATCTGTTGGGCAATATGGTCATATAAGTTGATTATTTTCCAGTGATACGATGAAGAGAAGGAGGGATCTTCTGTAGGGGCAAGGTAGAAAGTTTTTTTGGAATTTTTTAGTCAAATTTGTCATAGGATGGTGAGTAGAAGATAGGTGGAAATAACATCTAGTGAATCAAAAAATAGGATGAACTCTAAATGCCATTCAAGTAAAAAACATAAATTGTTTAGCAAACTAACAGAGAACTTTTAAAGTGAATTTTGAGATAAATATTGTTCATCTAAAAAAGAAGACAGATTTCAAAGCATGATTGATAATAAAAGATAACTTACAAAACAAAGAAGCACATCTCTAAAGAAAACTGACACAGGAATCCCTATAAAATTAGACCTCTATCTTTTCATTCACTTAAAAATATATCAAAAAAGTGTAGTACATAGTGTCTCTTCTTTTGAACCTGACCAAACCTTTGCTTCATTAAAATGACAAAATAAGTAGAACAAAACAAATCAATTCCCACCTCTAGGAACATAATTCCCTAATAGGATTTATTTTTCTACCTGATGCAATGAAAATAGAACTGTTTTTCTGAAAACTAGGAATTGTTTGACCAAGGCTTTCTAAAATAAATTTACATTAATTTTAAATCCTAAATCGAGCTCCAAGGCCCTTAGATGACTCATAATATTAATCAGTATCATAAAAAAAATCGTATATCTTTTAGACATAAAATTCAGTCAAAAGCCTGATTGTGTGAAAGCGTAGTGTCGGCATTGCGCAACCTCCTAATTTAGCGAAAATACAACATAAAAGTGCAGCAACTGATATTTTTCGAATAACTCCTAAATGAATAGCCAAATTGAGCATATATTTTGACAAAATGTTAATATCATTATAACTCTTATCCACACAAAAAATTGGGCTAAATTTGACTCACGGTTCTCAAGAAAATCCAAAAATGGTTGTAGATGACGGTGGCTTGTTTCTCGAGAACCGTGAAGAATTTTGACCTGAAATTAAGTGGGTTTATTCATATCACTCACATTCATATTCTCTAAAATTTTCATGGAAAACGGGTATAGTGTTTAAGAGATATGGTGAAATTGTAACACATTCGTTGTGTTTCTCCAAAAGTGTAACGCTCCAAGTTTATACTACCTTCATCCATCCTCTGCACTGTTGAAAGCACTGGGCTCATGTGAACTAGTCCATAGAGCTTTGTAAACCTTTATGAAAGCTTCTATGCCAAACACAAACCTTCAAACTTCAAAATCTCTTATTGCAGCAAAAGTGTAGCACCTGTTTGTGAGCGCAGTGCTTCTCGTGCCTCCTTTGCGCAACGAACCTGTTAGGGTCCTATAATTTATAGGATCTCAAGGTAATTGAGTAGTATATCTCAAGAATCTTATTTTGTAAATACTTGTCAATCTGCCAATGATTTCCAAATAAAATAAAAAGTATTAAAAATTAAAAGAGGGTATAAAGAAGAAAAATAAAGAGAAAAAGAAGAATATTGAAAAAGAAGAAAAGATTGAACCCCACCAAAAGCAAGAAAAATAAACAAAAAGAAATAATATTGAAAGTGTTGCAAGTCTAAATGCCACTACTCATAGATAGTTTTGCTTCATTACTGAAAATAAAAAGTTGTGTGCAGCTTGTTCAAAATGCCACAATCACTAGTTTTTAGTTTAATCATACAATGTAATCATGATTAAACTCCTTTCAATTTCTATAAATTAGATAGAGAATAAAGACTTACCCAACAATTTAATCTGGGTAAATCATTAGTTAGGTAGAAAATGACATTGATCCAACTATTTAATCTGGATCAATAGGAGAAATAAGGGATATGTTAGGTAGTTTTTCCATTCTGTATAAAAGAAAATAAAGTGGGTTTGCTAGTCTAAGTGCACCCTAGAGCAAAGAATAAAAAATGCTAGTTTAGCTAAGGGTAGGTAGATTGGGTTATTTGTAAATATTTGCACATGTAATTTTATCCTAAGTTTGAGGATGGGATTAAAAAAGGTAGATATGTGCACTATGGATAAAGTTCTTTATATGTTTACATTTTCCCTTATCCTAAGATCAAAAAGAAAATATTAAAGTGCAACAGGACAAAGTTCTTTTTCATATTGAGGTTAAAGTACACTCCTCTCAGCACCCTCAAGATCCACTCCCATACTTCATCCACGACCTTTATCCGTTTTCGTCCCCCCCTCTTCATTTTTTCTTTATCGTCGGGCCCCATCCTTTATGTGTCACCCTCTGGTGATTTCGCACCCCCCCCCACTAAAATCATTAACCACCCGCTATCCACTTCGAAAACCACTTTCCCTCATCCGCATTTTCATGCCCCACCACTCTCCTCCCGCCACATGCGATAGTCATTAGCCTATTAAATGTGTTCTCAGCCAAAATGATTGTTCTCCATTTAATTCAATTTCTCCCGGGTAACCGTTCAACCTAATGGTCCCACGCCATTTTCAACGGGACATTCGTCGCAATGTTTAAAAGCTCCTACACCTATCGTTCTCATCCCTTTTTCACTTCTATTTTCTGTTATTGACATTTTCGCATAGCAGTCACTCTCAGAGATATTCTGCAACTAGATCAAGATAGAAAAAATTGATAGTTCCCTTTCATTTTCACCAAACAATCTATTATTCTACTGTGCTTGGTAAGCCTCCTCTGCAAATTCATCATGTTCATAGATTTTTACAATCATGCCTCCTAAGACTAAGACTCAAGATAAGTCCATTAATCCTTTAATTCCCCCTTCTGTAGATTTAGATCATATACCTTTAGCTAATAGGGATTACAGGATAAATGAAGCCCAATGTGACTGTGATTTTATGGAATTGTATTGTTGGTTAGAAGATAAACACACAGACAAAACCGATGAAATTGGGCTCTAGGAGTCCAACCTCCCCCATTACATTTTCCCCTTGACATTCCAAGCCCCAGAATTTACCAGAAGATGTCAAGCATTCTATGTCCCTGCCCAAAGAGCCATCATTGCCCCTACAGGTGACATTCTTTTCACAATTATAACCCAATCCATTGACCAAATGATGTTGGCCCCCACTATGGAAAATGTTGCCCCTTTCTCCCTAGAATCCCTCACCCAGCTTTATCAAAAGCTGGACTTTGCCACCAAAGCTAGAATTTTTGAGATTTTCTTACCAGAGAATGCCCAATTACCCAAAAAGAATCCTCCATATCCTTCTTCCATTTTCCCTGATCAGGCCAAGCAGATTATTTCCATGATTTATTACATTTTAGGCTATTATTCTGATCAGTGGGTAGATGAGCCCATTTTAGGATTCCTCTCCATATTTTCCACAGACAGCAAGCCCTCCTTGGTGTTCAACTTCAGTCAATTCTTGGCTGATAGTATCCATGAACAGTTCATAAAATTTCCTACAGAACAGGTGTTCAATTACACCTCTATTTTGATATATATGTTCCTCTATTATCAGGCAGACAAATTCAGTTTTTCATTGCAGAAGCTTGATGATGCAGGGAACTAGCAACCAATAGTCTTTTGGACCTCATTGGTCATGAGAGAATATCAAGAATTCGCCTACAAGAAGTTTATTGAATATTTTTTTCATCTAGCCATGAACATTCTAAACAGTGCATTTTAGCCCAGAATCAGTGAGGAAATCAAGATAATTTTTCATTTGTCAGACCAAGCAAAGACTGGGGACTGGTATTTATACCAAAATTACACATAAATCAAGGTATATGGTTGTGAATTGACCCCCTATAAACTCCCAAAATACCTCCCAATGAGGATTTTGTCCCTAGAGCATATCAGGAAGATGTTGAATTTAGATGACATCCACTTTGTAGTGGCCAATAAGAAGGCACAGTTCAAAATAAAGACACAGATGGGCCCATTTGTGTGCAACACAAGGACAACAGATGAAGAGGCAAATAGAATGCTTAAAGAAATGAAGTCCAATCTGAGCTTTACATGGTCTTATGACCCCTGTGGCATTATTTCAAAGCTTAGAGTGGAGAACAAAAACACTGCTTACATTCATACTTCAAGGCCAGACATAGAGCAGTATGCTAATCAGCTGGAGTGGACAGAAAATACCTTGCAGGAAGCTGAAGAATAGCTTGTTTCTACATCTAGTTTGAAGACTCATATTCCTCATGAAAAATCAAGAAAAATACAAAGGGAGGAAGGATCATCATCTACAACTAGGAGTGAAGCTAAAGAATTCAGAATCATCTATAGGAAGAGAGAAAAGGTAACTCCCATAGTAGAATTGGACAAAGGAACTAAAGAGTAGGCAGCCATCATCATCACAAATTCACCACCTTCAACTACCAAATTCACAACATCTCTTATTGAACCTTCATCTTCACAAGGTCACAAGGAAACTGAGTTAGAATCACAGAATATCCAAACAAAAAAAGAGAAGACGGTTTTTGACAGGTACAGGGAGATAAATCTCAAGAATGAAATTCTAAAAAATAGCACTTATAACCAATTCTGGAAGCAGGCCTCCATCTCACAAAGAAGGTTGTTGTAGGTCTTTGACACAGAACATGGAAAAATGCAGATGGCCTTTCTTGAGGCCCAGATTCCACAGCCAAAATCAGCAGCAGATTACAAGAGCACCACTTTTGAGTTCAACACAAAGGACATACATCCCATTGATCAAATGGAAATGCACAAGAAAACTAGTGAAATGATATCCTCCACTTTGACTAACACTGCTATGTCACTTTCTAAATTGCAGGTTTCTTTTGCAAATGTCCAGTCATAGTTGAAAATGGAGAAAGTGTCCTCCTTAGCCAAAGATAATAGGATCAAGTCTTTGGAAGACTTGGTGATTAAGATAGGGTATGACCCTAAAGATGTCAATGTTGCTGAGGAGATTGTTAAAAAGAAGAACCTAGACATTGCAGCCTTAAGAAAGTAGCTCAAGCTGCCAACCACAGAGGATCCAATGACCAAGGATATTGAAGAAAGTGAAGCACAGAAAGCAGATATGATGAAATTGATCATAGAGCAGAATATACAGATTAGGCAGATGGAGGCAGAGATGGAGAAACTGATCAAGGAGAAAGAAGAAATCTAGAGGATGGCCATTATCCCCCTGGATGCCATACCTATTTCTCAACTTCTAGCAATAGGGACAACTACTGCAGCCACTTCTTCCACTCAAACTATGAGTGTTGACCAAGTAACAAAGACACTACAGAACATGTCACTCTAGTCAAAGGAGATTGAGACTTTGAAGGCCAACTCAAAGATTTGGAAGTGCAAAAGGCCAAAGTTGAAGCTGCTCGGGATACTGAAATGGAGAAATCCCAGAGACTATTGGAGAAGCTGCATAAGGTAGAGAAAGACACTTCAATTGGTCAGACCTTGGCCCAAGCCAAGGAAACTATTTAGATGAATATATTAGACTCTATGAATGAGATTTGGCCTTCTATCCAAATCATATTTGAGCAGAAAGAGCTAATAGAGAAGGCTACAGAAACTATTGTGCAGGGAAGAGAAAAGTTGGGAGAAATGCCCACAGAAGCCTCTAACATAATCAAGTTCTTGAACTCTAAGTCCAAGTATGAGCTTGAAGAAGTAGGGATCACTGATAGAACTGCCACTATTCTGGAAGTCAAGAAAGTCTTGACAAAGAGAAATCTCATTGATCAGTTGGAAGAAAAGTGTGAAACCTTGGAGCTACAAGTAAACAGGTTCACAAACAAAATTGAAGCATTAATCCAAAAGGGATTGCCCAACATTTATGTTATAAATGACAAATTAATCACTCAGGAAGATTATATCCTGAAGATGAAAGAAGTGGCTAGAAGCAGCATCAAGTTCAGTGGAATTAAGGGCAGTATGACAACAAAAGCGTTTTTGGAAACTATGTCAAACGATTTCCATGTTCAGAATGAGGTAAAACATATTTTTACCGCCAAGTCAGCTTTTTCCAAATACACAGAGGTAGATGAAATTTACTGTAGGGTAACAAAATTGATAGTACCAGATGAAAGGAGATGGGAAGAATTGGTTGATTTACTACATTAAAGGATAATTTAGCAACATTCAAAACAATTGCCAGCACAGCAGCCAGCACGATGGTCAATTTAGTAGCACATCATTGTTTCGAGTTGACTCAACAATCGAAACCATCAAAACAAGGCCACCTTTCTTTTCAACAGCCTAGGTGGCCTTTTCTTGTGCCAGGATTAGATGATATTATTTGTAATTAGGCTAATAATACAATATCGGTTTGACATCGATTTTTGTAAAGGATTTTTATAATTTTCATTATAAATACTTCATTGTTTGAAGTATTAAGGGTTGATTTTTGAATGGAATTTCCTTCTGCATATTGTATTTTTCAAGTACTGTAGCACCAGTAATACAAGTACCTTTCACAGGATTCATGTGGTGTACTAAATGGTGATGTGTCTCCTTTGTCTATTTGCTTAAACATTGTTTTTCCTTTCTCTGTTATTCTAAATTTCTAAATTAATCAACAGAAACTATGATAAATAGGATTTGTTACTGAGAGCACCCTATTTTGGTTGTTGATAATTTTAATGTTTTCCACTGAAGTCAGATCAAGGAATTCTTAATTGCTCCTTGGTTTCTATTGAACCTTACATTTCTGTTATTCCACAATTCATTTAATTTCTGAAAAGATCCACTTACTGCAACCTAGATTTCCTTGTGAGAACTCCCCCAAAAATTGATGCAAAACTCCAATTTAGTTTATAGACTCCATAGCCCAATGGAATTATAACACTCAAATAAACCAAACCTTTCAAACAAAATAAACAAGTACAATAATAGCTAGCGTAAATTTACATAAAAACAAAGCTAGATTAAAGAGAGAGATCCCTCTCTGAAGTTGGCAGGGCTAGATCCCATCTTCCAAAGTGGTTTTGTTGTTGTCCTCTGTGTTTACTCCCTCAACCTCAAAAATACAAAATGACAACATAGTGGCAACCATACCAGGAAATAATACTTTTTAATCTAAAACATTATTATTCCTTAGTTTCAATTAGTATTTCTACAAATCAAGACTTATATATCATTATGAAATACATGATTTGAGGTTGTTATTTTGTAAATATTTAGTGTGTCATTGATTTGGATTTTTTATGTTGTGTGATGATTTTTAATAGACCTAGCTCCCAAAATAATTTTCACTAGAGCTCACCCTGATCCCAAACCTGTTGAATTCATAGATAATCCAGAAAAAATGGTGAGAAAGAAAATTTTTACAGAGAGTCAAGGTAGTAATAGTCCTTTGAATAGATTTAATTCTCTTCCTGAGAATATTCCTTTGTCTAGGTCTAATTCTCTTCTCGAGAAATTTGAAACTATTCAAGATATAGAGTTTGATTTGCCTTTCCAGCATAGTTTGTTCAGATCAAAATCTGAGGCATTTGTATACCAGACTGCCATTGATAAAACCTTACTGAAACCATACATACCCCAAACCTAACTTCCTAAAACAGATCTTGATCTTGAATCTCTACAGCAATTCGAAAAATTATAAGATCTAGTTCCAATTTTAGACCAAGCTATTGAAGAAGCTTATATTCTATAATTTGTTGAATTTTCTACTTTAACAGTTACAACAGCCTCTTTGTCTAGTCAATCTTCCTAGTTTGTTCATCTGCAGCCTCCAAGTCCTACTCATTCCATAGTTTCAACTTCCTCACCTGTGATATCTTAAACTATTATTCCTACTATCCTTGTAGTTATCACAACTACACCTACATCAAGTCCATCTTCCAGTCAATCTTCCAAACAAGTTATGGCAGGTAGGTATGCACCTTTGGTGTTACCAGGCCAACTGAATGCTATGCTCAGAGATTACCAATCTAAAATTGTGACCTTTGATAACACTGATGCTTATACTGCTCAGCAACATGTGGATAGAATGAATGATGTGTTTGACCTTCAAGAAGTAGATGAAGTTGATGTTAAAATGAGATTTTTTGCTTAGAGTTTAGGAGGTGATGTCAAAACATGGTTTAGGAGTTTACCTGTAGGATGTATATCCAACCTTGATGCTTTCCATCAAACTTTCTTAGCTAGATGGGAGATCAAGAAAAATCCACTTCAACTCCTAAATGAATATAAAAGACTGAAAAGAAAACCAAATGAAAGTGTGGAAGAATATTGTGAACGGTTTAATATTGTTTACAATTCCATTCCACAAGACATCAAGCCCTCCCCTGGCCTAGCTCTAATTGATTTTCCATATGGTTTCGATGTAGACATGGAATATCACCTTAGAGAGAGAGACCCGGCAACTTTGGAAGAAATGCAAGCAAATGCTATTAAAGTTGAAGCAAACATCCTAACCAAGAAGGCCAAACTGAAATCTGAATGCAGAGTTACCATAAAATAATAACCTTCTACTTATGTTCTTGATCATAAAATTGATAACCTAGTGAGAGTAGTGAATTAGATGATGCAAAGAGTAAACATCAATGACCAAACTCAAGTAAGAGACCCTGAAATAGAAGAATTTGAAACACTCCAGCTTAAAGATAAAGTTTTTCCTAGAGGTCTAGTTCCATTAGAAGAATTATTTGATTTCAATGATGTGGCTAAAAATCCTAAGATTGAGCCCTCAGGAACAACAGTTGAATATTGTAATTTAGGTACTGAAAAAGACCCCAAAATCATAAAACTGTATAGATCAATCCCAGCTAAAAAACAAAAATATTTTTTTTTATTCAAGGAATTTAGTGATGTTTTTTGCCTGGAGCTATGAAGATCTTAAAACATATGATACAGAAATCATACAACACAAAATTCCAATTAAAGAAGATCAGAAACCCTTTAAACAAAAACTTCGTAGAATAAATCCGGTTCTGATGCCTTTAATTGAGAAGGAAATCAAAAGAATGTATGATTCTAAAATCATAGTTCCTCTTAGGTACTCTAAATGGGTTTCCAATATTGTGCCAACTAGGAAGAAAATAGGTGAAATCAAATTGTGTATAGATTTCAGAAACCTAAACAAAGTTTCCCTAAAAGACAATTATCCCTTACCTAAAATGGATCATATTCTGAAAAAGGTAGTTGGATCTTCTAGGATTTCCTTATTAGATGGATTCTTAGGTTATAATTAGGTCTTATTTCATCTAGAGGATCAGGACAAAACAACCTTTACCACTCCATGGGGTACCTTCATGTATGTGAAGATGCCTTTTGGATTAATGAATGTTGGAGCCACATTTCAAAGAGCAATGGATATTGCTTTTGTTGATGAAATTGGTAGATTTATTGTGATCTATCTAGATGACATAACTATATATTCTAAATATGATGAAGAACATTTGATGTACCTCAGAAGAGTTTTTTAAAAATGTAGAAGGTTCGGGATTTCACTAAATCCTACGAAAACAGTTTTTTGCCTTGAAGAGGGAAAACTTCTTGGTCATATCATATCCAAGGAAGGTATCAAAATTGATCCTAAAAGGATTGAAGCTATTTTGAAAATAAATCATCCAAGAAATATTAAAGAACTCCATTCTTTTATTGGGAGAATAAACTTCCTGAGAAGATTTATCCCTAACCTTGCAGATCTTCTCAGAAGCATCACAAACATGATAAAACGAGATTCTGAAATCAAGTGGAACCTTGAAGCTAAGCAATCATTCGACTAGGTTAAACAAGCATTAATAGCACCAGACCTTATTAGTCTAAATTTTACGAAAGATTTTTATAATTTTTTCCTTTTCTTCTGAACATATTGTTGCAGTTGTCCTTTTGCAAAAAAATGATGATTGATATGAACATCCCATTACTTCCTTTAGCAAGGCCTTGAGGGATGTTGCACTCAAGTATAATATAATGGAGAAACAGGCTTTTGCACTGATAAAAGCAATTAAAGATTTCAGAATATATATTCTTCATTCTCATATAATTGCTTATGTACCAAATGTTGTTGTTAAAGATACCTTGACACAGAATGGACCAGATGGAAAAAGAGGCAAATTGATTTCCATCATTCTTGAATATGATATGGAGATCAACCCAACCAAGCTTAGCAAAGGACAAGGATTAGCCAAATTGATGGTTGAATCTAATTTTAATGCTTTGGATATAAACTTTATAGATGAATTGGATTATCAAGAGGAACAGACAACTCCACAAATATATGAGGCTTTCATGACCTCACCCTGGTATGCAAACCTTATTTATGTTTTATTTAATTTAAATTCTCCTCCTGGTCTAACAAAGACAAAGGCTAGATTTCTAAAGCTAAAAGTAGTTAAATTTTGCATCATAGAAAATGTTTTATATTGGAAAGATGTTGGTGGTATTCTACTAAAGTGTTTATTGAGAAATGATGCAGAAAGAACAATGTAGGAATTCCATGAAGGTGATTGTGGTGGCCATCTATATTGGAAAACCACTGCCAATAAGATCCTTAGAGTTGGTTTTTACTGGCCTACACTTTTTCCAGATGTTCATAAGAAGGTAACCTCTTGCCACAAATGTCAAATATTTGAGGGGAAAAGAAAGCTTTTGCCTCTACCTTTGAAGCCCATATCTGTTGAAAGCCCTTTCCAACAGTGGGGATTGGATTTCATTGGATAAATCCACCCACCATCCTTTGCCCAACATAAATGGATCCTTACTACTACTGACTACTTCACCAAATGGATTGAGGCCACACCCTCCAGACTAGCCACAGATGTTGTGATCATCAAATTCTTAGAAACCAATATCCTATCTAGATTTGGTTGCCCAAACAAGCTTATTACAGACAATGTTGCAACCTTTAGGTCTAAGAAAATGATAGATTTCTGCAACAAATACCATATCACATTGGGACATTCAACTGCTTATTACCCACAGGGTAATGGGTTGGTTGAATCTTCAAATAAAATTCTGGTAAATATTATCAAGAAGTTGTTAGCAAACAACAAGAAGTCATGGCACAACAAGCTAATAAATACACTTTGGGCTAATAGGCTCACCACAAAGAAATCAATTGGCATGTCACCATACCAATTGGTTTATGGGATGGATGTTGTTTTTCCATCCTCTTTGGGAGTTCCAGTCATGAAGTTAATTCAGGAATTGCAGGCTTAGCCAAATGACATTCAAAGAAGGATTGATTAGACAATCCAGTTGCAGCAATCTAGGGAAGAAGTTTATAATAAGGCTCAGGTCATCTGTTGTAGCTTATATTGTGTTTAAGCTTATTATTTGTTTTTATCACAATGTGTGGTCTAAAAATCATTGCAGGGGTTCAACCTTAATAAGGCTCTCTTATCCGCAAAGTCTAAAAGAAATGAAGCATTTTATTTAGTATACATTAAAATCGCAAAAGAAAGAATTGTAAAAGAATCGGCCCCAAAGTAGCCAAGGTTGCTATACAAACAAATCAAATCACTATATAAATGGTTATATGGAGATAGACCCAATATATATATATATATATATATATATATATATATATATATATGCATATTGAAGCAAGAAAGAAACAAAGAAATATATCAGATTCACAAAGGAAACAAGTGTTAAAGTTAAAGGTATGGACCTAAAATATGTATATTACGCTTTATGAAGTTCAACAGCTCTGTTGCACCACAGAGCTATGTACGTTGGGTTCTGTGGACCCAATAGTTTATATATGATGTGTTTTATAAGTCTGGCGGGTCCGCAATATCGTAAGGTTTGAGTCAAGGCACTAATTGAAAGCGTCGATTGCAATTTGCGATGGCGATCCAGACCTGAAATTATTTATATCGCATTTTATAACTTTGGTCGGTCCGCGAGGTGTACGAAAAGGAAAATTTTAAGCTAAAAGGCGGAATTTCGAGTGGATGCAAAGTGCTAAGCCATTTTTAGTGGAGCTCACCCGATTCCACTTATTGTTCGACACGTAGCAACTGGGTGGAGAGAGAAAAACACCCATTTCATGCAGGTATTCTCCAGGCTTATGTCCCACCTGAAATCTTTGTAGACCGTCTGATCCACTAAGCGCAAATATATGGTGGGGATCTATCGGGAAAATTTGTTGCCTAGAGAACTGTGCAGAGGCTTTGAAAAGTGTGGAAAAGGTATGTTATGCATGCTTTATGGGTATGTTCATTATAGATGGTCTATAATAGAAATAGCGCAAATATAAAGTATTTATGTGTAAGTCCAACATTACGTTGATATAACAATGAAAAATGTCGATTGCGATATGCGATGGGAAGTCAACAAAGTGCTGAAAAGGCATATCTGATGGATTTATGAAGCAGAGTTAATACTTTTTCAGTTCTGCAGTTACCAAAGGTTTGCATTAATTTTGCTTGGTAAAGGGAAAAATCAATGTTAAATCCGAGTCCTAAGAAAAGGCAGATGGGCATGTTTTCTTTGTGTTTTGGCCAATATAAGCACACCCGATATATATGCAAGCCCCAGTCTTCACATAAGTCAAATTTTAATGCAGTTAATTATGATTAAAGCGGATTAAGGCATATACAGAGGAACTTGGCAGCGGATTAACAGAGGCGAAAAGTCAGCAGTCATAGTCATCTTCTATGTTTAGTTATTTTTTGTTATTTTATGTTCTTTGAGATGTCTTTACCCTCTGTGTAATATTTTGTAATAATTCTTACTTCAGATAGTTATAGAAACAGTTTTAGTAGTTTGACAGTTTCAAATATCAGCAACTGTTCCACAATGTATAAAAAAGAGGAGAATTTACAGAGAAAGGGTTGATGGTTCAAATTTTGGAGAACCCGGAGACTAGGCCACTGTATTCCTAATATAATTGTTGATTAATGAAAGAATCAAAAGTTTCCATGAATTGTTGGATATAATTTTGTAACCCTGTCTATTATGTGTCATCTTATGTTTTCTTCTTTCAAGTATAGTAATGAAGTTGCAGGTCTTTATTTGCTTATGTAGATAAAGTTAAAATGCCTTAAAAGAGCACTCCTATACTTGAAGTTTTCACCTTCCTTTCAAAGTTATATATAATAGTTTATGTGAAAGACCAGCATATTATCTTTAACTTCTCCAAGAGTCATAGATAGTAGTTTCTATGTTAAATAGCATATTGTCTATGATTCAGTTCTCATTTTCACAATTCTTCTAAGTTACAGATAGTAGTTTCTGTGAAAAACCAGCATATTATCTTTAACTTCTCCTTCAAGATTTCTTCACTCATCATTTATATCTAGCAACAAATCGCATTCTGAGATGTTCCGATCATACATGTATTAAGGGTTAAAAGACCAAGTTTGTCAGGTCCTTCATTTTAGAACACAAAAAACAATAAGTGACAGTAAATAATATTTATTAATGTCTTAAGCACAATTTCTCTACAGCCAGGAAATTGGTTTCTTAAGATGAAACATTAATTGGCGTCGTTTCCAGGGAGAGAAGACAAGAACACTTTTCCCTAGGTTTTCACTATTTTCCTTTGGTTGTTCAGTGAGGAGGAAGTACTTGGTTGTTTCAAATAAAAGCAATGAAAGGCGACTCCATATATTGTTACATAGGAAGAAGTGATTGATGAGATCTTCGTGGAAAAATACCGCCACTCGGATTTGAACCGAGATGCATTGTAACCAAGACCACAGCTTGCAAAGCAATAGAATAAGAACACTTTCTCTTGGGTTCATTAAGTTTAAAGTTGATTCTTGAGAGTGACAAGTTTCAGTAGTTGGTTGTACATTCACACCTGTGATTTTCACTTACCACATTGATTAGCGACTCCACTGGACTTTAAAGTTTTCTTTTCTGGGTTTTAATGGCTCTCCCTGCATTCTTAGTCCATAGATTTGATCCATTTGATTTTACTGGGATCACTGGCTATCCTCATGATATGCTGGCATTTTCTATGTGGAATGAGTATCTTCCAAGGTTCAGTAGAAAGGAATATGAAGATCCAGCTCAGCACCTCCAAGAGTTTCATGAATGCATGGAGCAGCAGGGCATCATTCATGAAGATGTGAAGATGAATTTGTTTTTGTTTTCTTTGGACCTAGAAGCTAGGGCTTGGTTTAGGTCTCTGCCTCAGTCAAGCATTTCATCTTTGAAAGATTTCCATTCAGTATTCAATTCTTCTTGTAGAAGTTATTATCCACACAAGTTTCTTTTT
The DNA here is from genome assembly GCA_031772625.1 of Pinus tabuliformis. NCBI lineage: Eukaryota > Viridiplantae > Streptophyta > Pinopsida > Pinales > Pinaceae > Pinus > Pinus tabuliformis. The sequence goes on from CM062807.1 coordinate 319,715,646, forward strand.
GAAGGTTGTTGTGAATATTATGATTCTAAAGAAACTTTAAAAGCTCATGATAATCTTGTTGAAGAAACTGATGATCTTATTGATAATATATCAAGCATTCAGCGAGATTATAGCCAGATTAACTATGAGCAAGTCTCTGAAAGCGAGGAACTATCATTTTCTCAAAATGATGTAGACAAGTTTATAAAGTATTCCTCTTCAATAATCTCCCAAGCAAATAATTGGTTGACTCTGTTCCAAGCAGATCGAGTATCATTTTCTCAAAATGATGTGGAGAAGTTTATAAAGCATTTCTCTCCAATAATCTCCCAAGCAGAGAATTGGTTGACTCTGTTCCAAGCAAATCAGGAGAGTATTCAAATGGAGGAAAATTCAATCATGCATCAAGAATCTCTGTTGAGCAATCGAGAAGAGGAAGAAATGATTGAGTTGCAAATAAATCCCCAGAGTTCCTATTTTGTTAAATTTTATGATCCTCCTATTTATAATGAAAATGGTTTAAATGGGGAACAGGACGAAGTTCTTCAAGTGCATCAGTTGGGTGTTGAACACACAGGAAGAAACCAGCAAGTGGAATATGTTGGACAACAATATATTGAGCCATCTATCATAGAAAAAGAGGCTATCTTATGTAAAAAGGAAGCTGATAAAGAGGTTGTGTATCATTGCATTGAAGAACACAATGATGCCCATGGATCAGAGGTAAACAATCTATTTGAAGTTGATCATATGTCATATAGTAATGTGAAAAAATTTCTTTTTCTTCCTGAGGTTAGAATTACAAATTATTTTCAATCAAAGCTTAGAGATGAAAAGTGGAGACATGAAAGTGACATAGATCATTTTCTTAAAGATGTTGTTGATTGTTCTGTTGAACATATTATCCCAACATAAGGTTCAATTGAGCAGGAACCTTCATACATAGAGAATTTCTTTTTTGGAGCTGATCAAGAACATATTTTTTCTTATACTTTTGAAGATCCTGTGGCAGATTACATGGAAGAATTTATCAGCAGTCTACACATATCATTTTGTGGATATACTCCTAATCTTTGTTGTGAGCTACTTTTATGCATAATTTATTTTTTATTCAAGATGAATTGTTTTTTCAAGATTCATTGGCAGAATGGTTCTAAATTAAGCACTCAAATGCTAACCTGGTACCATTGGAAGATTGACTTCACCTGATGGAGATCAATCATGTACATATGTAGGAACTTGTACATAAATAAGCTCAGGTGTTGAGCATTTGGTTTTCCAGTTGCAGTTCTTCAGTTTAATCATTAGTTGATGATTAAGGGTGACTTTCCCAGTTGGAAACTGGTTTGCAGAGGCTTCAGACTTCAAGATTGTAAGGTTCCAGTTTGTCAAATTTCAGGGTTTTCACAGTTTTGGACGCCATGCCCAACTAAGGCTACTAATATACGATTCTCAGTACTTTGCTATCAAAGTGTAAACATCTTATCACTGCAAATATCGGAGTGGGATCATTGTACAAAATTCTCACACAATTAAGCTTGGTTAAGCAATATATGACTCCATGCCCAACAGATAAGGCACTAGTATATGGTTCTTAGTGCTTTTGTGGCAAAAGCACTATCCCTAGTTGGAGCCAGATGTTGTAGCTTATATTGTGTTTAAGCTTATTATTCATTTTTATCACAATGTGTGGTCTAAAAATCATTGTAGTGGTTCAACCTTAATAAGGCTCTCTTATCCGCAAAGTCTAAAAGAATTGAAGCATTTTATTTATTATACATTGAAATCACAAAAGAAAGAATTGTAAAAGAATTGGCCCCGGAGTAGCCAAGGTTGCTATATAAACAAATCAAATCATTATATAAATGGTTATATGGAGCTAGACCCGATATATATGGGTGTGTGTGTGTGTGTGTGTCTGTGTGCATATTGAAGCAAGAAAGAAACAAAGAAATATATCGGATTCACAAAGGAAGCAAGTGTTAAAGTTAAAGGTCTGGACCTGAAATATATATATTACACTTTATAAAGTTCGTCGGGTCCACTGCACCGTAGAGTTATGTATGTTGGGTTCCGCCGACTGCAATTTGTGATAGGCAGACCCGAAACATATATATATTATGTTTTATAAGCCCCAGCGGGTCCATGATCATCGCATAACGCTTTATATATATGTATGTGGTATGCCAATTGCAATTTGCGACAGGCCGTACCCGATAGTTTATATATGATGTGTTTTATATGTATGGCGAGTCCTCAATATCGCAAGGTTTGATTCAAGGCACCAATTGAAAGCGCCGATTGTGATTTGTGATGGCGATCCGGACCCGAAATTATTTATATCACATTTTATAACTCTGGCGGGTCTGCAAGGCGTACGAAAAGGCAGATTTTAAGCTAAAAGGTGGAATTTCAGGCGGATGCAAAGTGGTAAGCGGTTTTTAGTGGAGCTCACCCGATTCCACTTATTGTTCGACACGTAGCAGCTGGGTGGAGAGAGAAAACCGCCCATTTCGGGCGAGTATTCTCCAGGCTTATGTCCCACCCAAAATCTTTGTAGACCGTCTGATCCACTAAGCGCAGATCTATGGTGGGGATCTATCGGGCAAATCTGTTGCCTAGAGAACTGTGCATAGGTTTCAAAAAGTGTGGAAAAGGTATGTAATGCACACTTTATGGGTATGTTCATTATAGATGGTTTATAATAGAAATAGCGCAAATATGAAGGATTTATGCGTAAGTCCAACATTTTGTTGATATAACAATGAAAAGCGTCGATTGTGATATGTGATGGGAAGTTAATGGAGCACCGAAAAGGCAGAACTGATGGATTTATGAAGCAGAGTTAATAGTTTTTAAGTTCCGCAGTTACCAAAGGTTTGCGTTAATTTCGCTTGGTAAAGGGAAAAATCAATGTTAAAGCCGAGTCCGAAGAAAAGGTAGATGGCCATGTTTTCTTTGTGTTTTGGCCAATATAAGCGCATCCGATATATATGCAAGCCCCAGTCTTTGCACAAGTCAAAATTTAATGCAGTTAATTATGATTAAAGCGGATTAAGGCATATGCAAAGGAACTCAGCAGCAGATTAACAGAGCCAAAAAGTCAACAGTCATAGTCATCTTCTATGTTCAGTTATTTTCTGTTATTTTATGTTCTTTGAGATGTCTTTACCCTCTGTGTAATATTTTGTAATAATTCTTACATCAGATAGTTAGAGAAACAATTTTAGTAGTTTGACAGTTTCAAAGATCAGCAACTGTTCCACAATGTATAAAAAAGGGGAAAATTTACAGAGAAAGGGTTGATGGTTCGACTTTTGGAGAACCTGGAGACTAGGTCACTGTATTCCTGATATAATTGTTGAATAATGAAAGAATCAGAAGTTTCCATGAATTGTTGGGTATAATTTTGTAACCCTCTTTGTTATGTGTCATCTTATGTTTTCTTCTTTTAAGTATAGTAATGAATCTACAGGTCTTTATTTGCTTATGTAGATGTTAGAAAATTATATATTACAGAGAAATGGAACACATAAAATATTGCAGAAATATAAACACGGAAATGCATAAAACAAGAGAGACACAGATATAAGTGGTTCACCCAGTTTTGGCTACATCCACGGAGAAACAGCCAGTCCTTCTTTTATTATATTATCCAGCAAACTAAAGAGATACAACCTATAGCAGATCCGCTGTAACACCCTCTTCGCTCTCAATCTCCTCTCTCTTCCTCACTCAGAATATAGATATACATAGACGCAATACAATTCCCTCATATATAGTGATGGGTTTCCTTCTAGGGCAAAAAACCCTAAATTAAACATAACTTCTATCGTTAGATCATCCACCTAATGAACGGCCCAGATTGACTAGAAATTACTAGAATTTTACAAGGCAATTTTGCATCTATTTTTAGCTTCAGGGACGCTGCCCCTGGACCCCCATGGGGGGGACAAGTCCCGCCCGCACCCCCCCCCCCGTGTGGAGGGGTGTACAGTCTTCATGGGGTATACATCCTGTTGAAACCTTTGAATACAGAAGATAATCAGGCTCCACACCCAACAATCTCCCACTTGGAGACTGATTATAGCAACTTCACCGCTGCTTCATTTGCTAAGCAATGACTCCACTTTGGACCTGGATTTTTCTCATCTTCTTCATCATACTTGAAGACCAATTGAAACTGAGCAGATTCTCAGTTTCTCCCTGGTTACAACTTTTGTTAGCATATCTGCAGGATTCTAGCTAGTGTGTATCTTTTCCAACTTCAATTGTCCATCTTCCAATGTTGACCATATGAAATGGTACTTGAGTTGTATATGTTTAGTCTTGGAATGAAATGCAGAGTTCTTTGCAAGATGTATGGCACTCTGGTTGTCACTGTATAACCTGCCCAACTCCTGCTTCTTACCCAATTCATCTAGAAACCTTTGTAACCAAATCATTTCTTTACTAGCCTCTGTAGCAGCAACATACTTTGCTTCTGTTGTTGAAAGTGCAACAACACTTTGGATTTTTGAAACCCAACTAACAGCTATTCCACCTACAGTAAACACATACCCTGTTGTGCTCCTCCTGTTATCTCTATCACCTGCCATATCTGCATCAACATATCCCTGTAGAGCAATGTTTGAACCACCAAAGAATAATGCTTGATTTGTGGTACCTCTCAAATACCTGAGAATCCACTTCACCGCCATCCAATGTTCTTTTCCTGGATTGTTTATATACATGCTTACAACTCCCACTGCATGTGCAATATCACGCCTTGTGCAGACCATTGCATAAGCTTCCAACTGCTGATGCATATGGAACTTTAGACATATGAGCCATTTCTTCCTAAGTCTTAGGACACGCCTCCTTACTTAATTTGAAATGGCTAGCCAAAGGTATACCAACTAGTTTTTCATTCTGCATATTAAACCTTTTCAACACATTTTCTATGTACTCACTTTGAGACAATGTTAATTTGCAATTCTTCTTGTCTCTAGTTATTCTCATACCAAGGATTTGTTTTGCAGCACCCAAATCCTTCATTGAAAATGAGTTTGCCAATTTTATTTTGAGCACATTTATTTCCTGCATGTTAGAACCTGCAACAAGCATGTCATCTACATACAATAACAATATAATATAGCTACCATCATTTTTCCTTTTGAGATAAACACAATGATCAGAGTGACATCTAGTATAACCTTGTTCATACATAAGCCGGTCAAATTTTAGATACCACTGCCTTGGAGCCTGTTTTAAGCCATACAAGCTCTTCTTCAACCTGCACACTAGTTTCTCCTTCCATTTTACCTCATATCCTTGTGGCTGCTGCATAGATATCTCTTCCTCCAGATCCCCATGGAGAAAGGTTGTCTTTACATCTAACTGCTCAAGATGCAAATCTTCAGCTGCTACTAGACTTAAAATAGTTCTGATTGAAGTCATTTTAACAACAGGAGAAAATATTTCATCAAAATCAATACCTTTCTTCTGTGCAAACCCCTTCACCACAAGTCTAGCTTTGTACCTCTGTTTTCCTCCATCTTCTTCCTTCAGCCTATAAACCCATTTATTTTGCAATTCTGTTTTAGCTGTAGGCAACCTAACTAAATCCCAAGTCTGGTTATGTGCTAAGGAGTCCATCTCTTCTTTCATGGCTTGCTTCCACTTCTTCCTGGTTTCTACCTGCACTACCTCTTCATAACATTCTGGTTCACCAAAATCAGTCAACAATACATAATATAATGAAGGAGAGTATCGTTCAGGGGGTCTACTTATCCTGGTAGATCTTCTAACACCAATTTTAGGTGTTTGAAGTGCTTGTTTTTTTTGTGGTTGTTGTTCTGGCTATTGATCATTATGATTTTCAGGCACCATCACTTTTCCTGTGATATCGTCAAGCACTGTGTATTCTTTGTTTTCTTTTTCTTGTTTATTTTCCTGCAATTGATTCTTATACAAGACCTCTTCATTGAATATTACATCTTTGCTCCTAATGATTTTATGATTTTCATAATCATATAAGCGATAACCAAAATCATTAACACCATATCCAATAAAGGTACATTTCTTTGATTTTGCCTCAAGCTTTGTTCTATTTTCTTTATTAATGTGGACAAAGGCTTCACAACCAAACGTCATTAAAAAAGAGTAGTTTACCTTTTTACTTGTCCATGCCTCCTCTGCAATACCACCATCCAAGGAACTTGAAGGCCCTGTATTTATTAGATAAACAGCAGTATCTACAGCGTCTGCCCAAAATTATAAAGGCAATCCTGCATGTAATCTCATGCACCTTGCACGCTCCATGATTACCCTGTTCATCCTTTCTGACACACCATTTTCTTGTGGTGTTCCTGGAACTGTCTTCTCTCTACGAATTCCATTCTTTGAACAGTACTTATCAAACTCTTTGATGTAATATTCACCTCCATTATCTAATCTCAGACACTTCAACCTTTTCCCTGTCTCATTTTCAACCAAAGCTTCCCATTTCTTGAAAGTATCAAATACATCAGATTTATTTCAAATACAATAAATCCAGGTTTTTCTAGTTGCATCATCAATAAAAGTAACATAATAACGAGAGCCACCAAGAGATGATACCTGAGCAGGTACCCATACATCTGTATGCACAAGCTCTAATTTTTCGCTCTTCTTTTCTTTCCCAACTCTAAGGAATCTGACTCTCTTCTGTTTTCCATAAACATAATTCTCACAGAAATTTAAATCAACATGCTTCAAACCTGGCAACAAATTTCTTGAGTGAAGAATTTTGCATCCCCTTCTCACTCATATACCCGAGCCTATGATGCCACAATGTTGTATCTTCTCCTGTAGAGGTTAAAGCATTAACAAAATTAGAAATACCATTGCACAAATACATTGTACCAACCTTTTCTCCTTTCGCTACTAGCAGGGATCCTTTGGTGACCTTACAGGTTTTATCTGTGAAGGTAGTTACGCAACCTTCACCTCCCAACTACCCTGTTGAAATCAGATTTTTCTTCAGATATGGAACATGCCTTACCTTCTTCAATAGCCACTGACTTCCATTTTGCTGTTTTATGAAAACTGTACCCATTCCAATGATTTTATAGGGTTTATCATCACCCAATCGAACTTCTCCAAAATCTCCTTGAACATAATCATGAAAATGTTTCTTATCAGGTGTGGCATGGAATGAGGCCCCTGAATCTACCACCCAAGCATCAATAATATTTTCTAATGAAAGAATCAAAGCATCTTGCAACACATCACCTGTTACATTTGCTTCATGATTAGTTTTTTGTTGCACATCTCCTTCTTTTCCCTTCCAAGACTTGCAATATTTCTTCAAGTATCCTTTCTTCCCACATTTCCAGCACACTATCCCCGATCTAGACTTGGATCTTCCTTTTATTGACTTACTGCGATATCCTGGGCTTCTTCCTCTTTCCATTTTTCCTCCCCTAGTCTTTGTAGTCAAAGCATTACCTGATGTCTCACCGGAGCTTTTCCGTCGCATTTCCTCACAAAGGATTGCACCGACAACATCATCAAACTTTAAAGTACTAGATCCAGAGACATAGTTACTAATGGCCATAACTAAACCATTCCAACTTTCTGGCAATGAGCACAGAAATAACTGAGCCCTAACTTCATCATCAAAATTTACCCCTACAGAACTTAACTGGCTTGTAACCGTATTAAAATCATTTAAATGACCTGCAATAGATCCACCTTCTGACATCTTCATATTAAATAAACGCTTCATAAGAAATACCTTATTTGAGGCCAAGGGTTTTTCGTATAGTTTGGCCAATGCCGACATTAAACCCTGTGTTGTCATTTCCTTTGAAATATTAAACACTACCAATGCCGCTAGGCATAGCCATATTGTTCTAAGTGCCTTTCTGTCGAGAACATCCCATTCTGTGTCTATCATACTCGTCGGCTTCTTTGTCGTTCCGCTCAATGGTAGGTACAGATCTCTCTAATACAGATAATCTTCCATCTGCATCTTCCACAGCTGGTAGTTTTGGCCATTGAATTTTTCGACCCTAAACCTACCATCTTCCGTCATTTCTCCCACTCGAACCAGGAACCCTTCTCTCCTGCGAGTTTATCGGCCAAATAGACCTTCGGCTCTGATACCAGTTGATAGAAAATTATATATTACAGAGCAATGGAACACATAAAAAGTTGCAGAAATATAAACACATAAAACAAGAGAGACACAAATATATGTGGTTCACCCAGTTTGGGCTACATCCATGGAGAAACAGTCAGTCCTTCTTTTATTATATTATCCAGCAAACTGAAGAGATACAACCTACAGCAAATCCGCTGTAACACCCTCTTCACTCTCAATATCCTCTCTCTTCCTCACTCAGAATATAGATATACATAGATGCAATACAATTCCCTCATATATAGTGAGGGGTTGCCTTCTAGGGCAAAAAACCCTAAATTAAACATAACTTCTACCGTTAGATCATCTGCCTAATGAACGACCTAGATTGACTAGAAATTACTAGACTTTTACAAGGCAATTTTACATCTATTTTTAGCTTCGAGGGCGCTACCCCCGAACCCCCTAGTCAGGGGGGATTCCCCCCCCCCCTACCCCCGGGACCCCTGTGGGGGGCACAAGTCCCCCCCGCACCCCCCCGCGTGGAGGGGTGTGCAGTCTTCATGGGGTATACATCCGGTTGAAACCTTTGAATACAGAAGATAATCAGGCTCCACACCCAACAGTAGATAAAGTTAAAATTCCTTAAAAGAGTGCTCCTATACTTGAAGTTTTCACCTTCCTTTCTAAGTTATAGATAATAGTTTCTGTGAAAGACCAGCATATTATCTTTAACTTCTCCAAGAGTCACAGATAGTAGTTTATGTGTTAAGCAGCATATTGTCTATGATTCAGTTCTCATTTTCATAATTCTTCTAAGTTATAGATAGTAGTTTCTGTGAAAAACCAGCATATTATCTTTAACTTCTCCTTCAGGCTTTCTTCATTCAGCATTTATATATAGCAACAAATGGCATTCTGAGATGTTCCGGTCATACATGTATTAAGGGTTAAAAGACCAAGTTTGCCAGGTCCTTCATTTGAGAACACAACAAACAATAAGTGACAGTAAATAATATTAATTAATGTATTAATCACAATTTCTCTACAGCCAGGAAATTGGTTTCTTAAGGTACAACATCATCCATGAGAATATCAAGAAATTTTTTGACAAATGGACAAAAGCGGATGATTTTACCTTGGGTGATAAAGTTTTAAATTTGGATTTGAAAAGAGAGGAAAAAGGGAAGCATGGAAATTTTGACAACTTATGGATGGGTCCTTATGACATTTATGCTTTCAGAGGGAATAATGCATTTTTTATCAAGAATTTAGAAGGGACGAAATTACCTGGGGGACATGTCAATGGCAGGATGCTCAAACATTATTTCTCTAAGCAATAGAAGTTTTCCTAGCATTCATCATTGTAAATATCATTGTCTTTATTGTTTGGATTGGGTGACCTATTAACAAAAGTTGAACCCCGCATAGAAGGCCCTGAGCTTCTATTGATAAGTTACCATAAACACTGCAACAAAGAAATCAGAGGTAGATATTGCTGAAATACAATGCTCAAGGCTATTGATCACATGTTCGTGGCACCTCAAAGGAAGATTGTCATCCCCAATAGGAGCCATTGTTAGGGTCCTATAATTTATATAATCTCAAGGTAATTGAGTATTATATCTTAGGAATCTTATTTTGTAAATACTTGTCAATATGCCAATTATTTCCAAATAAAATAAAAAGAATTAAAAAATGAAAAGAGGGTATAAAGAAGAAAAATAAAGAGAAAAAGAAGAATATTGAAAAAGAAGAAAAGATTGAACCCCACCAAAAGCAAGAAAAATAAACAAAAAGGAATAATATTGAAAGTGTTGCAAGTCTAAATGCCACTACTGATAGATAGTTTTGCTTCATTACTGAAAATAAAAAGGTTTGTGCAGCTTGTTCAAAATGCCACAATCACTAGTTTTTAGTTTAATCATACAATGTAGTCATGATTAAACTCCTTTCAATTTTTGTAAATTAGATAGAGAATAAAGACTTATCCAACAATTTAATCTGGGTAAATCAATAGTTAGGTAGAAAATGACATTAATCCAACTATTTAATATGGATCAATAGGAGAAATAAGGGATAGGTTATGTAGTTTTCCATTTTGTATAAAAGAAAATAAAGTGGATTTGCTAGTCTAAGCGCACCCTAGAGGAAAGAATAAAATATGCTAGTTTAGCTAAGGGTAGGTAGATTGGGTTATGTATAAATATCTACACATGTAATTTTATCCTAAGTTTCAAGATGGGATTAAAAAAGGCAGATATGTTCGCTATGGATAAATTTCTTCATATGTTTACGTTTTCCCTTATCCTAAGATCAAAAAGAAAATATTAAAGCGCAAGAGGACAAAGTTATTTGTCGTGTTGAGGTTAAATTACACTCCACTAATCACCCTCGAGATCCGCTCCCACACTTCATCGACGAGCTTTATCCATTTTTGCCCCCCCTCTTCATTTTGTCTTTACCACCAAGGGGGGGGTCCGGAAAGTAGTTTCGCCCGCCAGGCCCCATCTCTTATGTGTCTCCCTCCGGTGATTTCGAGCCCCACCTCACTAAAACCATTAACTGCCCGCTACCACCTCTAGAAACCACTTTCCCTCATATGCTTTGCCACGCCCCACCACTTTTCCTCCACCACTCTCCACCCGCCACATGGCATAGTCGTTGGCCTATTAAATGTGTTCCCGGCCAAAATGATCATTCTCCATTTAATTCAATTTCTCCTGGGTAACCATTCAGCCTAACGGACCTGCGCCAATTTCAATGGGACATTCATCGCAACATTTAAAAGCTCCTGCACCTATCGTTCTCATCCCTTTTTCACTTCTGTTTTCTGTTATTGACATTTTCACATAGCAGTCACTCTCAGATATATTCTGCAACCAAATCAAGATAAAAAAAATTGATAGTTCCCTTTCATTTTCACTGGACTGTCTGTTATTCTACTGTGCTCAATAATCTTCCTCTAAAAATTCATCATGTTCATATATTTTTACAGTCATGCCTCCTAATACTAAGACTCAAGATAATTCCATTAATCATTTAATTCCCGCTTTTGTATATTTAGATCATATACCTTTAGCCCAATGTGACTGTGATTTTCTGGAATTGTATTGTTGGTTAGAAGATAAACACAGACAAAATGATGAAATTGGGCTCTAGGAGTCCAACCTCCCCCATTACATTTTCCCCTTGACATTCCAAGCCCCATAATTTACCAGAACATGTCAAGCATGCTATATCCCTAACCAAAGAGCCATCATTTCCCCTACAAGTGACATTCTTTTCATAATTACAACCCAATCCATTGACCAAATGATGATGGCCCCCACTGTGAAAAATGTTGCCCCTTTCTCCCTAGAATCCCTCACCCAGCTTTAACAAAAGCTGGAATTTTCCATGAGAGCCATAATTTTTGAGATATTTTTGCTAGAGAATGCCCAATTACCCAAAAAGAATCCTCCATATCCTTCTTCCATTTTCCATGATCATGCCAAGCAGATTATTTCTATGATATCTTACATTTTAGGCTATTATTCTGATCAGTGGGTGGATGAGCCCATTTTAGGATTTCTCTCCATATTTTCCACAGACAACAAGCCATCCTTGGTGTTCAACTTCAGTCAATTCTTGGCTGATAGTATCCATGAACAGCTCATAAAATGTCCTATAGAACAGGTGTTCAATTACACCTCTATTCGGATTTATATGTTCCTCTATTATTAGGCAGACAAATTCAGTTTTGCATTGCAGAAGCTTGATGATGCAGGGAACCAGAACCCAGTAATATTTTGGACCTCATTAGTCATGAGAGAGCAACAAGAATTCACCTACAAACAGTTGATTGTAGATTTTGTTCATCTAGCCATGAACATTCTGAATAGTGCAGTTCAGCCTAGAATCGATGAGGAAATCAAGAGAATTTTGTGTTTGTTAGACCAAGCAAATACCGTGGATTGGTATTTATACCAAACTTACACAGAATTCAGGGTATATGGTTGTGAATGGCCCCCTATAAACTCCCCAAATACCTCCCAATCAGGATTTTTGCCTTGGAGTATATTAGGCGTATGCCGAATTTGGATGACATCCACTTTGTAGTGGCCATGAAGAAGGCACAATTCAAAATAAAGACAAAGGTGGGCCCATTTGTGTGCAACAAAAGGATAACAGGTGAAGAGGCAGATAGAATGCTTAAAGAAATGAAGTTCAGTTTAAGATTTACATGGTCTTATGACCCTTGTGGCATTATTTCAAAGCTCGGAGTGGAGAACAAAAACACTCCTTACATTCATACTTCAAGGCTAGACATAGAGCAGTATGCCAATCAGCTGGAGTGGATAGAAAATACCTTGCATGAAGCTAATGAACGTCTTGTTTCTACATCTAGTTTTCATACTCCTATTCCTCGGGAAAAATCAAGAAAAAGATAGAGGGAGGAAGGATCATCATCTACAACTGGGAGTGAAGCTAAAGAATTCAGAATCAGCTATAGGAAGAGAGCAAAGGTAACTCCTAGAGTAGAATTGGACAAAGAAACTGAAGAGCAGGCAGCCATCATCATCACATATTCACCACCTGCAACTACCAAATTCACAACATCTCCTACTAAACCTTCATCTTCACAAGCTCACAAGGAAAGTGAGTTAGAATCACAAAATTTCCAAATAGAAAAAGAGAAGACAGTTTTTGACAGGTACAGGGAGATAAAGCTCAGGAATGAAATTCTAAAAAATAGCATTTATAACCAATTCTGGAAGCAAACCTCCAGCTCACAAAGTAGGTTGTTGTCATTCTTTGACACGGAATATGGAAAAATGCAGATGACCTTTCTTGAGGCCTAGATTCCACAGCCAAAATCAAAAGCAGATTACAAGAGCACCACTTTTGAGTTCAGCACAAAGGACATACATCCCATTGATCAAATGGAAATGCACAAGAAAACTGGTGAAATGATATCATCCACTTTGACTAATGTCCAGTCATAGTTGAAAATGGATAAAGTGTCCTCCTTAACCAAAGATAACAGGATCAAGTATTTAGAAGACTTGGTGATTAAGATAAGGTATGACCCTAAAGATTTCAATGTTTCTGAGGAGATTGTTAAAAAGAATAATCGAAAGAAGCTCAAGCTTCCAGCCACAGAGGATCCAATGACCAAGGTTATTAAATAAAGTGAAGCACAGAAAGCAGATATGATGAAGATCATAGAGAAGAATATACATATTAGGTAGATGGAGGTAGAGATGGAGAAACTAATCAAGGAGAAAGAAGGAAGCATAGGATGGTCATCGTCCCCCTAGATGCGATACCTATTTCTCAACTTCCAGCAACATGGATAACTACTACATCCACTTCTTCCACTCAAACTGTGAGTGCTGACCAATTAACAAAAACACTACAAAATATGTCACTCCAGTCAAAGGAGATTGAGACTTTGCAGGGCCAACTCAAAGCTTTGGAAGTGCAAAAGGCCAAATTTGAAGTTGCTCGGGTTACTGAAATGGAGAAATCCCAGAGACTGTTGGAGAAGCTACAGAAGGTAGAGAGAGACACTTCAATTGGTCAGACCTTGGCCCAAGCCAAGGAAACTATTTGGATGAATATATTAGACTCTATGAATGAGATTTGGCCTTCTATCCAAATCATATTTGAGCAGAAAGAGCTGATAGAGAAGGCTACAGAAAGTATTGTGCAGGGAAGAGAAAAGCTGGGAGAAATGCCCACAGAAGCCTCTAACATAATCAAGTTCTTGAACTCTAAGTCTAGGTATGAGCTTGAAGAAGTAGGGATCACTGATAGAACTTCCACTATTCTGGAAGTGAAGAAAGTTTTGACAAAGAGAAACCTCATTGATAAATTGGAAGAAAAGTGTGAAACCTTGGAGCTACAAGTAAACAAGTTCACAAACAGAATTGAAGCGTTAATCCAAAAGGGAGTTCCCAACATTTATGTTATAAATTAAAAATTAATCACTCAGGAAGATTATATCCTGAAGATGAAAGAAGTGGCTAGAAGCAGCATCAAGTTCAGTGGAATTAAGGGCAGTATGAAAACAAAAGCGTTTTTGGAAACTATGTCAAATGATTTCCATGTTCAGAATGAGGTTAAACACATTTTTACGTTGAACCCAATTTTTTCCAAATACACAGAGGTAGATGAAATTTACCACACGATAACAAAATTGACAGTACCATATGAAAAGAGATGGGAATAATTGGTTGATTTACTAGATTGAAGTATAATTCAGCAACAGTCAAAACAATTGTCAGCGCAGTAGCCAGCACGACGGTCAATTCAGCAGCGCATCATTGTTTTGGGTTGACTTAGCAACTGAAACCATCAAAACAGGGCCACCTTTCTTTTCAACAGCCTACGTGGCCTTTTCTTCTGCCAATATTAGATGATATTGTTTTTAATTAGGCTAATAATACATTGTTGGTTTGACAGAGATTTTTGTAAAGGATTTTTATAATTTTCATTATAAATACTTCATTGTTTGAACTATTAAGGGCTGATTTTTTAATGTAAATTCCTTCTGCATATTTTATTTTTCAAGTACTAGAGCATCAATAATACAAGGACCTTTCATAGGATTCATGTGGTGTACTAAATGGTGATGTGTCTCCTTTGTCTATTTGTTTAAACATTTTTTTTCCTTTCTCTGTTATTCTAAATTTCTAAATTAATCAACAGAAACTGTGATAAATAATATTTTTCAATGACAGAAACCTATTTTAGTTGTTGATAATTTTAATGTTTTCCACTAAAGTCAGATCAAGGAATTCTTTATTTCTCCTTGGTTTCTACTGAACCTTAGATTTCTACTATTCCACAATTCATTTAATTTCTAAAAAGATCCACTTACTGTAACCTAGCTTGTCCTGTGAGAACTCCTCTAAAACTTGATGCAAAACTCCAATTTAGTTTATAGACTCCATAGCCTAATGGAATTATAACACTAAAATCAATCAAACCTTTCAAACAAAACAAACAAGTACAATCATAGCTAGCCTAAAATTTACATAAAAACAAATCTAAATTAACCAGAGAGATCCCTCTTTGAAGTTGGCGAGGCTAGATCCTAGCTTCCAAAGTGGTTTTGATGTCGTCCTATTTGTTTACTCCCTCAACCTCAAAAATAAAGAACGACAACAGAACCTTAGGTGATACTCAACGAACTTTCAATGGAAAAATGAATGAATCTGTGGTGCTTTTGGAAGTTAACCAAGCATTTAAACTCCCAAGATGGCTAAATTCAGATTTCAAAAATGATGATGACAAACTTTGAACCTCAATCATAAAATGCAGCAGTTGTCAAAAGTGCAACGCTATCCTCCTAACTATTGTACCAATTTGATGTCATGGTAAGTTGTGATTTGACATTCTAACTGACTCAAGTGACCCTACAAATCTATGCCAATGATGGTAAGACATGACACCAAGACCTTACTCATGATCTTTTGGTGAAACATGACCCTAGACTCAATTAGCTCGACTTCTTAGGATATTAATGAATATTTTCATGATCCTTCACACTCTTTGACATAATTACATTCAATAATAAAAAAATTATTCTATACTAAGACCAATAGCTTGATCTCTACAAGATCATAGCAAGACATATATGTGCTTACCAAAACACTTTGAAAGACAAAACTTGTTTCTGACTACTATAATTATAGGATACTAACACTAGCTCCAATGGGGATGGAATCCTCCCTACGAGGCGCCAAGAACACCATAGACCATGTTCCTAACCATTGGTTTGACCCCAACCTCAATTTCACAAATTGCTACCTATTTTTGTTCTAAAACAATTACAAGTGAAACAAACTGACAACTTGATCCAATCCTCAAACTGAACTAAATCAATTCTTCAAACTGAAACCTAAATTGTACACTGAAAACTAAAAACTTTGCAGCAAATTGAAATTAAAAAGAATGTTCAAGGTGCTAAGCTTATTCATCACACCTACCTACTCAAAATTACTGGAAACATTTACTAGATCAGGTAATAGAAAAATGCCAATGTACCCATAAAATAAAATGGTTATTTGATCGCCTTCTGCTCATATTTTTCTCAGGCAGAAAGAAAAATTTGGGGAATGGCAACTCAAACTCCATCTTGAATCTCTAATTCTTGTACATTTGAGCGTAATTAACTCCCTTGTTAATTTCAATAAGTAGGTGAAAGAATCTTTAAGAATAGGAATGTTCATTATGTTCATTTTTTGTTGATGGGAAAAAGGAAGAAGACAAGCTTCATGCTCTCGTTTCATATCTTCAATTTCACTCCAATCCTCATGATAATTTTCAAATGAAAAAACATAAGTATTCTTAGCATCTTTTTCATCTATAAAAAAAACTTTGAATGTTCTTGAAATTCTTCAAATGATACAGTCACATCATGGACCACAGGAATGTCAACCCTTCACATGATTCAAGAGGCATGAAATCTTTAATTATTTCTTTATTTTCCAAAGGGTCTAAAACAGCTTTCTCTTCATCATCCTCTTGTAGCTATGGAGTATAGTTGTCATTATTTAGCTCACTTCTTTCATGAATAACACCTTCATCTTCATTAAAAATGAGCTCATTGTTTTGAGTTTCTATACATGGAATTTCAGAACTTGGAATTTGATAAGGATGTTCTTGGAATAAAGACCCAGGAAATAAAAGGGCTAATGAAAAATTTGATTGTCTATCATGTTCTTTCTCTTAGTGACTTAACATTTGACAATACTACTGCAAATTTTCTTCAAACTCAGAAGATAAATCATAATTTTTTGCATCATGATGTTGATCTACTTCATTTTCAGGCAAGAGAGAAGTTACCATTTCTTCTTGGTGATGAAAAGGGTTCCTGTACAAAGATTCCATGATTTCTTCATCAATGAACTCTTCATTGCCATAAGAATTTTCTAGGTTTTGAATGAAATCCTCAAAATGGTCACAACAATTCTCAACCAATGACAAAGAAGGATGAGATACTTTGTATTTCTCAAAAAATATTAAATGAAAATCTTTAAGGGAATACAAGTTACCAGGTGGCAAACCTTCATACCAAGATATTTTTTTTTCCTCCAAAGTAACCATAAACATATTCATCATGTTGATTTGGGGTAGCATCGGATGGGGTCTAATCTTAAAATTTTGCTGGGAGGCTTAGGCACATTTATTCCAAAGAACCCAGAAATAGTTTTGGGAAATTCCACCTAGAGACGATTTTATTAAAATAATTAATATTTTTAATGGGGTTCCTAAGTCTAAACTTAGAAAAATTAAAATATTAATGGGTATTAATCTAATCATGGGTCCAACTTCTAAAAAAAGACATGAATCAAGCCAAAATGATCTAATCTTTTGATTATGATTTAATCTAGACCGTTAGTTTTCTAACAAGAAGATATAAGAAGTGGCTTGAGGGTATTTGGAAGACACATTGAGAGATCAAAGAAATCGATTTTCTGAAGAGAGAAGTTCTTAGGAGGAAAAATCGATTGAAGAGGTTTCTTGCAGCAGAGGGGCAGTGAGAATCTGGAAGAAGGAATTTACGAAGAGTACGAGGCAAAGAGAGAATAGAAAGACGTCTAGAGGAAGGATGATGTTGGCCCACGCATGATGAAGAGGCAGCGCAGTTCTTGAGGGGAAGTCGAGTTTCATGCTAAGGGAAGTCAAAATTCAGTCGCCGAAAGTCGGGGTGTGAGTCTGGGAGGTAGAATATCAATTTTCTCAGCCAGTGGAGGATTCAGAAGAGGGGCAGCGTAATACCTAGGAGGGGTGATGCAGAAACTATCGAGAGTGACGCAGTTCTGCATAGAGGCCACGCAGAGGGTGACGCAGAGCCTCCAGTTCAGCAGGATTAGTCACTGATTCTCTAGTGATAGGGTGAGATCATTTCACCAATCTTTTGTTCAATATTCTCTCTGTATCGGATTACTAGTTGAGCATCCTCGAATTGTACTCAGATTTTCTCTTGCATAATAATAAAACCCTCAAAGTTGATGCACCATTTTTCCCACATTAGGTTTTTCCAGGCACTATTGTCCAAAAATAATGGTGTCCTATGTGTTTCTATTTTCCTTTCTCAGTTTCTATGTTTCATAATCATATTTAATTTGGTGTAGTTTGCTTTAGTGATCTAATTCAATGTTTCAAGAAGAAATCTGAAATAAGCTTGTAATGTAATTTACAATCTAGGTGAAGTAGATTTAGTTGGTTGTAGTAGGATTCCAGAGATTATTAGATCTAGGAATTTTCACATGGTATCGGAGTTGTTGATGTGAAACAGGGAAGAGAAAATCTAGCACTAAAGCAAGGGCCAACTTGTTGCAGCAAGAAACTATGTGAATTCTCTAAGGGATTGCACAGTTATAGCCAAGAGGGTTGTATTTTCGTGGGTGTCTCTCCCTAAGTTAGCTGATAGAGAGGTAAGGTTTTTGATCGAGAATTTTCCAAGGAAGAGGGATCTACGTAGAGCCACGCAGAGCTAGAGGGACACAATTTTCTGTAGGCTGAGTGCTAGGCAGAAAAGCTGTCGGAAAAAAGGAAGCAAATCGCATAGTGAGGGAATACTTCCTCAGTGATATTTTGCCGAGGAAACCAGTATTTCTCAATTGTTGGGCAGTAGAGGAGAAGCAAACTTACCAGCTCCGTCAAGGAGTGCATAAGCCAACCTAGGAGCTACGTAGTAGGGAGAAAGAGGGATTTTTTCGATAGTTTTCATAATATATGGCAACTAGTGGCTTGAGGGATCAAGACAGGTTGGATGGAGCTTCCAACTACGTAATCTGGAAGGCTAGAATGTATTTCCTTCTAGATGAGCATGCCCTCAAGATGTATGTTGATAGTGTGGTATTTGTCCCTGAGGATGCAGATCTAGTGAAGAAGTAGAGACCTGAGATGGAAAAGGCCAAGAAGATGATCCTGGATGGAGTCAAGGATCACATGTTGTGTCACGTTGCTAGAAAAGGGACTACTAAGGATATGTGGGATGCTTTGGCCACGTTGTGATAGGGATCTTCCAAGCAGCAGAAGATGTACTTAAGAAGAAGCTGAGATCTACTCAGATGCAGAAGGGAGAACATGTGGATCCATTCCTCACGAAATTGAAGGAAACTCGTGATGAGTTTTCTGTTGCAGGGCACACACCTCAGGATTCGGAGTTAGTGAGACTGGATCTAAATTTCGTCTTGGATGAATGGAAAGTCTTTGTCTAGGGCATCCTGGGCAGAGCAGCTCTGAAACAAGAAGAGCTTAGGAGAGACCTGATCAAGGTCAAACTTGACGGAAGCAATAATAGCAGTGGGTAGAAGCCCAAAGTAGAGGAGGAGGATAATGGAGACCTTTAAACAATGGGACAACAATGGAAATAGAGATGAAAGAAGGATGTCTCCAAGGTGAAAGGTTTCAGATGTGGTGAGATGGGCCACTATGCATCCCAGTGTCGTTTGAAGAAAAAGGACAAGGATGAGAAGCATGATCCTAAGGTTGCAACCGCAAGGATTGAACAGGAGGAGGAGTTCGCCATGACAACCAAGATACCTCCAGGAGGGAGGTGGGCTGATATAGAACTGTAGTTCGATAGAGCTACAGTTGGGCAGGATCCTTGAGAAGCCCACCTCTTGGATCATAACCTTGCTACAGGTGCCCATGATCATTAGTAGCGGGATGGTGGAATTTCTAGTTGGTTTCATGGAGTGTTGATTCGACAGATGCAGTAGTTAGTAGCGCCAGAACGTGAGCAACACAGAGTAGAGAGGCAACAGTGCGTGGAGGCACAGTGCAGAGCTTTAGCAATGCAGTGGCTTCAAAGGATAGTGTAGGACTATCAACAGTCAGGATTTCAACACCAAGATGTATCCACTAGATACTTGTCCAATTTTGGGTGTTTTCAGTTGCTTCTCTCAACAACTGAGTTGCAGTATAGATGCAGTGTTAGCAGTGGCAGTGCTAGCAGCATAGCAGACGCAGCATTTGAGAGGGAGCTACAGTAAAAATGCAGCATTGGCAGTGGCAGTGTCAAAGGCAGTAGTATAGTAGCAGCAACAACGCATTAGTTGGTTGACAGCATGTCAGACATCAACAACGCAGAGGACGATGCTTCAAAGCTAGAGAAGTATGCAGTAGCAGTGTATTGTTAGAGCACATTCCTCGCTAAGAGGGAGTGTTGATTTAGGATAGCATCAGATGTGTTCTAAGCCTCAAATTTTTTAGGGAGGTTTAGGCGCATGTATTCCAAAGAACCCAAAAAGTGTTTTGGGAAATTCCACCCAGAGACGATTTTATTAAAATAATTAATATTTTTAATGGGGTTCCTAAGTCTAAAATTAGGAGAATTAAAATATATTTGGGTATTAATCTAATCATAGGTGAAACTTCTAGAAAAATACATGAATCAATCCAAAACAATCTGAGCCTTTAATTATGATTTAATCTAGGTCATTGGTTGTCCAATGAGGGTTATTTGGAAGACACGTTGACAGATCAAAGAAATCAATTTTCTGAAGTGAGAAGTTCTCAGGGGGGAAATTGATTGAAGAGATTTCTTGCAGTAGAGGGCTAGTGATAATCTGTAAGAATGAATTTCCAAAGAGTACGAGGCAGAGGGAGAATAGAAATACATCCAGAGGAAGGTTGATGTTGGCCCACGTAGTGCTGACATAGAGGCAGTGTGGTCCTTGAGGGGAATTCAAGTTTCTTGCTAAGGGAAGTCGAAACTTAGTGGTCAAAATCTGAGGTGTGAGTCTAGGAGGAAGAAGATCAATTTTCTCACCTAGCAGAGGATCTAGAAGAGGGGCAGCGTAATACCTAGGAGGGGTGATGCGGAAACTGTTGGGAGTGACACAGTTCTGCACAGAGGCCACGCAGAGGGTGACGCAGAGCCTCCAGTTCAACAGGATTAGTCATTGATTCTCCAGTGACAAAGAGATCATTTCACGTTTAGTATTCTCTCTGTATCATATTGCTAGTTGAGCATCCTAGAATTGTACTCAGATTTTCTCCTACATAATAATAAAACCCTCAGAGTTGTTGCACCAATTTTCCCACACTGGGTTTTTCCGGGGACTATTGTCCAAAAATAACAGTGTCTTATGTGTTTCTATTTGCCTTGCTCAGATTCTATGTTTTAGAATCATATTTAATTTGGTGTAGGTTGCTTAAATAATTTACTTGAATGTTTCAAGAAGAAATCTAAAATAAGTTTGTAGTGTAATTTACAATCTAGGTGAAGTAGATTCCGCTGGTTGCAGTAGGATTCCATAGATTGTTAGATCTAAGAATTTTCACACATCACATAGTATTCATGAAATTGAACCCTCGATTTGGGTACATGCATGTGAAATTTGAACAAATGAAGAGAAACCTCATCTCATTTTCCATCTTTAAATATAGGCAAATAAGTTTGCCAATCTACACGAGGCATGCGATTCAGAAAACTTGGAATGTGATCTCGATTCATGGGAGCATACCTTCTAGATTGTCAATTCATATTTGACCAGTGGAGTTACCAGTAAAACCCTAATTTCTAGATCCTTCTACCAGTGGAGTCTTTGGATCAGGTTGAAACTTGATTGGAGTCCTCAGGTGAATGGTACAACCTTCATGCATCTGATCATTTTTCACCATCAGTAATCAAATCTAAAATTTGATGGTTCTTTCCCGAGGAAGATGGAACCTTTCGCTCCCCGATAATGTCACGACTATGTTAACACTCTATAATTACCTTAGGATGTGAGAAGGAAACCCAAAGGTAACCACAAACCACTTGAAAGTTGGAATTTAGCCCTTCCATCTTCAGAGAGAGCCCTCTCTGAAGCTAGAAGGGCTAAATTCCAAGCTTCCAAGTGGTTTTTGGTTACCTTTAGGTTCCTCTCCTCAGCTTGGAATGTGAAAATTCCTATATTGAAGGAACCCCTACTCTCGCAAAACTGAATTTACTTATCCTACTTGATTTTAATATACATTATCAAGTTATTTTCTGAAAAATACTTAAGTAAATTACTTTTTTAGCCTACACGAATTTAACTTGATTACATGAAACAAGAAACTGAGCAAAGAAGATACATAGGACACCATTATTCTTGGACAAAATAGTCCCCAGAAAAACCCAATGCAGGAAAATCGGTGCAGAAAATTTGAGGGTTTTATATTATTAAGAAGTAGTTCTGAATACAATGTTGGATGCCCTCCTCGTAATCCAGTTACAGAGAAAAATATAATGGCAGAAAACTGAGTGAGATTACCTCACTTCACCCGGCAGTTTCCAGCTGATATGGCAACAGAACTAGATAACCCTGGCTATCTCTACATTGGCCCTATGTAGGCTCTGCGTCAACCTTATAGGCTCTGTGTCATCCCTACGTTGTCTCTTCTTCTTCCTGGATCTTTTGTGTCAACCTCTCTCAGCTATTTCGAAAGTTCTGGATTTCTGCGTGAAGGGCAACTTCTCCTCTGCGTTGGCTCTCCCTGGTTCAACGTCAAGCCTGCGTGGGCCCAGACTGGCACAGCGTCATTCCCTCTGGGTATTGCGTTGCCTCCACTAGTGGCTCTCCGCCTCTCTACGCAATATTCCTAAACTATCCCTACCCCTCTACTGTAGATTAATGATCACTTAGTTTGAATTTATCCGCTTCCTAGCCATATAAATTTCGAACTCTGGATCAATTCGTTCTCTCGGTGTGTTTTCGTTGTGTTCTTAAATGAACCCCAAGCCTACTTCTTATACTTTTCTCGTTGAGACCTCAACAGCCAAGATTAAGTCTCTAATCAATGACTAAGATTAAAAACTTGGCTTGATCCACTTTCTAGAACATTCTCACCCATATTTTAATTAATACCCATTAATACTTTAATTTTCCTAAGTTTAGACTTAGGAACCCGATTAAAAATATTAATTATTTTAATAAAATATAATCCGGGTGGAATTTCACCAAACGGTTTCTAAGTTCTTTATAACTCATGTGCCTTAGCCTCTCCACCAATTTTCATGGCTAGAACACATCCGATGCTACCAAAAAATAACACTCTCTTAGCGAGGAATGTGCTTTAGCAAAAATTTCCAACTGCATGTTGCTCTGTCTCTAAAGCATCTCCTTTCCACATTGTTGTTGTCGCAAAGACTGTGTTGTTGTTGTTGCTACTGTACTTCTTCCCATGACACTTCCACTACCACTGCTTCATCTGTACTACATCTCCCTCTGCATCTATTGTTAACACTGCCACTATTAGCTATGCACTGTGTCATTTTCCAATTGTTATTGCTCAGCAACGGAAAAGCATCCCAAATTTCTGAACTAACTTTGTTCAGCATAATACCATGTGAATGTTTGAATCTGACTGCTACTAGTCTCTGACCCTTTGAATCTTCTGCGTTGTTGCTGACTTCTACATTGTGCCATTTGCACTACTACCAACCTTGCTCTGCGCTAATCAGTCTCTGGTCTCAGGCTACTACATTTGTCTCTCCAACCAACCCACTGCATCATCTAACACTCAGTCCATCTCGCTACTACTGAATCTCAGGCTCCCGTAGAAAGGAATTGATCAAAGGGGTTTGTTCCTCAAGGATCAAGCCCACATGTAGTCCTCCCGACTACAGTTAAATATTGCCCCATTTCCCTCCTAAAGATGCGTGGGCACTCATGGCAAACCCATCTTCGTCATTTTTTGTTGGAGCATCCTTAGGATCATGTTTTTCATCCTTATCATTTTGCTTCAAAGGACATTGGGATGCAAAGTGGCCCATCTCGCCACATCTGAAACATTTCACCTTCGAAATCTCCTTTTTCCACTTCTACTTCTGTTGTCCCTTTGATGCTAGAGCTATGTTCTCTTCATCCTCCTTGGTCTTCGTGCCACTCCCACTGCTTCCATTGAGATTGACCTTAACCAGATCCCTCCTTAATTCTTCATATTGAAGGGCTACCCACATCTCCTCCCATGAAGGTAGTCATTCCCTGCCCAATATACTTTGGGTGAAGACTTTCCATTCATCCGAGACTCCATTCAAGGTCTCTGGTACTAGAGAATGAGGAGTAGATCCCACTGTAGCAAACTGGTCTCTGGTGTCCTGAAGACATTGAAGATAGGAGTTAACCCCTTCTCCCTTCTGCATCAATGTTCGCTGCAACTTTTGTTCTAAGTACATCTTCCACTGTTCAGAAGAACCTTCATATAGTGAATATAAAGCTTCCCACATTTCTCGGGATGTATCTTTGCCCTATAAGTGTGAGACCAAATGATCTCGATCTCCATCAAGTATGAATCTCTTCACCTTTCCTTACTTGACCTTGTACTTATTCTTCTTATCATTGTTTTCAAGAACAGCCACAACACTCTTGACGTAAGCTTCGAGACCGTACTCCTCCATAACAACTAAGATTCTAGTTTCCCATATGATATAGTTAGAAGCTCCTTCCAATCTGTCCTAATCTCCGAGCCCATGTGATTCCATCTCACCCAGAATGTCGAATTAACTCCTCTAGTCACTGCACAGCACTGGTCTGTTGCCCAGCAAGTGAAAAATTCAAACTTTTGGCAAGGAACGTCCTTTGAGGAGAAAATTCCCCTTCTGTGTGCCTTCGCTCTTTTCTAATGGACTTCTGCCCTAGAAGAAATTGTGCCCTTCAAGCATTGCACTGAGGCTTTGCGTCACTCCCTCTGCCTCTACAAGTCACGAACCGGAAATTATACCCCTCTCTCGACTCTCTATGAGAGAGCTTTCCTCAAAATCTACTTTCCCGGCAAGGACTGCACAATCCCATCAAGGGGATTTGAATTTCTACCAAATGCAGCTATTGGATTCTCTACTCAGTGTTGGATTTGCTCTTCCAGTTTCAAAATCAATACTCTGATACCATGTGAAAATTCCTATACTCAAGGAACCCCTACTGCAGCAAACCTGAATTTACTTCTCCTACTTGAATTTAATATACATTATCAAGTTATTTTCTGAAAAATATTGAAGTAAATTACTTCTGCAGTCTACAGCAAATTAATTTGATTACATGAAACAAGAAACTAAGCAAAGAACAAGATACATAGGATACCGTTATTTTTGGACAAAATAGTCGCCGGAAAAACCCAATGCGGGAAAACCGGTGCAGCATCTCTAAGGGTTTTATATTATTAAGATGTAATTCTAAATACAATGCTAGATGAGCTCTCGACAAGCATGTTACAGAGAAAAATGTAATGGCGAAAAACTAAGTGAGATTACCTCACTTCGCCCAGCAGTTTCCAGCTAATTAGGCAACATAACTAGCTAACTCAGGCTATCCCTGAATTGGCCCTGCATAGGCCCTGTGTCAGCCTTACAGGCTTTGCTTCATCCCTGTGTTGTCTCTTCTGCCTCCTATAACTTCTATGTCAACCTCTCATGGCTATTTCGACAGCTCCTCGATAGTTCTGGATTTCTCAATGAAGGGCAGCTTCTCCTCTACGTTGGCTCTCCCTGGTTCGGCGTGAAGCCTGCATGGGCCCAGACTAGCCCAGCGCCAATCCCTCTGGGTGTTGCACTGCCTCCACTAGTGGCTCTCCACCTCTCTGCCCAATATTCCCAAACTACCCCTCTGCAATAGAATGATCACTTAATTTGAATTTCTCAACTTCATAGCCCCAGAAATTTCGAACTCTAGATCAATTCATTCTCTTGGTGTGTTTCTGAATGAACCCCAAGCCTCCTTCTTATAATTTTCTCATTGAGACTTCAACAGCCGAGATTAAGTCTTTAACCAAAGTCTAATATTAAAAACTTGACTTGATCCGCTTTCTAGAACATTCTCACCCATATTTTGATTAATACCCATTAATACTTTAATTTTCCTAAGTTTAAACTTAGGAACCCCATTAAAAATATTAATTATTTTAATAAAATACAATCCAGGTGGAATTTCACCAAAATGGTTTATGGATTATTTATAACTCATGTGTCTTAGCCTCTCCACCAATTTTCATGGCTAGAGCACATTTGACATTACCAAAACCTAACATGGAGGAATTACAAAGAGCTAACAAGAGGTACTGAAATTTGTTGCTTTCAGCGACAATGTGCATTGTTGTTAGCATGGATAGCTGCGAGATAGTATCATAAATATCTTTGGAGAGTTTTTTGAGCATATGTTGGACACGACGATGATATGGGATCTGACATGCACAAAACCATGTGTTTCATGACATGTTGTAGCACATTGAGATCATATATCACCATATTCAAGGTATGGTGCAGAAATGAGCAATGAGATTCCATCACATTTTGATTGATGAGAATGCAGACAATTGGATCCTTATGTTGCAGTATGAAAGTTTGTGGTTGACCCAATGTTCTCTAAGTGTCATGCACTATGGCTAGGACTAATAGCCATAAGCTTAGTGAAGACACTAATGAGAGGAAGGGGTCCCAAGATGATCGAGAACACTGAGCATAGCTCTTCCCCCTTGTTCAGATCCCAAGGTGAGGAATGGAGCAGTAAAGGCTTGTGGGGTTGAGGGAACTCTGAACAATAGGATAGGGTTTGATCCTTACCCTTGTGGTAAGTTCATCTCGATTATTGTTGTTGTAAGATATGTGTGTGATCCTTGTCATTTATGAAAAGTGGGTATCTCCCCCTATCATCAAGTTTGGAACTTGGCAGAGTATACCCTAGTTAGTATCCTACCCAAAATCTGAGCTTGTTGGGATTATTCCTCCCCATCTGGCCAATGGATTGAGGTGACTTGAGATAGGGTGTGATCCTTACCTTGCCTGGTAAGTTGGTCTCATTCAACTCATGGGATGCAAGTGTTCTACCAGTTGACTCTTGATGGTCTAGATGGAGGATCAACATACAATAAGATAGAGTGTGATCCTTAAGTCGATCTCACATTTTGGCATTAGACAATAGGATAGAGTGTGATCCTTAAGTCAATCTCACCTATTGTCATAGGTCAATAGGATAGAGCGTGATCATTTCCTTTATGGTAATAAGATCTTGTAAATTGTCCTTGGATATAGGGTGGTATCCATAGCTCCCCTATGGTTATTATTCTTCTTTAGATAAAGACATCATTGTTCAGTTGATGACCAAAGGAATAGAGTTGAGATGAGATGTAATGAGATGGTTGTCTTATTGTTATAGTTGTGATAAAAGTCATGAGATTTGAATTGGATACTAGTAGTATTTAAGGATTGATATCCCATACCTTTGATTGTGAATTATTCTTCTTCTATGAAACAAGATGAGATGCAATAATGATGTGGTTGCTTGCCTTCTTATATTGAGACATGTCATCCCAGATGAGACCTGATGAAGCAGATGTGTATATCTAAGATGAGATTTCTGATGCAGATGGAAATTCCTCCCCAACTAAGAGGGAGTGTTGAAATTTGGGAAATAATGGGATGCAATTCCCCATAGCCTAGAACAAAAATCCCAAAAGTTGAATTAAATTAGACAAAGGAAAATTTTATTATAAATTATTAAGGTGCAAATTAGGGAATAAATTATGAAAAGTAATATTTGATATTATGAGTGATTTTGAATTTGTATATTTTATTTTTCCCTCCAAATATTATCGACCAACTTAACCTTTTAAGGCACATCTTCCTCCAACGAATTGCATATAAAATAAATCTGTGTGACTCATTTGAGAGGCAATTAAATCCTAATTCTCTATAGTTTGTATAACCTACCTGAGGCTTGCTCCAATACAGTTATGCATTCTTTTGTCTATGGTTCGATTGATTATTTCCTAAGGTTCTCATTTGTTGTAGGTTATATATGGCTTGCGTATGTTCCTGATTCTAGTGCTATTTGCAGCTTGTATTAATACTATTGGGGTTTGATACACATTCAATGTGATTCGCATATGCTATAGACTCACTCTCATTACAGTGGCATGGACACACTATGGTTCTTCGCTTATGATATGGATATCTAAGACTCGTTGTCATTATAGTGGCATGGACATGCTATGGTTCTCAATGATATTTATGTCACTTGATCTTTCAACGACTCACCTAATTTGGTGGTTTGTATTAATTTGTCCTATGATTCAAATCCACAACTTGTATTCCTACGTATGTCTTGATTTATGTATGGCTCGTATACTCTGATCTTGTATATTGCATTCTTCTCTAAAGACCGCATGACTCTATAGACCGTTGCAATATATTATGGTTCACAACTTAACATTGGTATTAATCCCTATCACATTGCACTTACAATAGGATCTCGTTCACTATGATCTCATTGTTTCTGTCATGTTTGGGATTAGAATTACGGTGAAGTTATTCACAATTCTATTTGCAACATTACATTGGTGACAGTAGAAAGAGGCATTTATATATCTCTAATCATTATATAGTGGTATCTCTATGGTATTGTGGTATATGTACTATGAATGTCTATTATCCTCTGACATACTAATTACAGTGACTGTATTTTATACTGTGTGGCTTACTTGTTATAATAGCATTACTTAAAATCGATGGCTCACTTGGGTAGTGTCTTGGTATCAAATTATAGTGATACAAATCTCTTAACAATTGTAATCTTGATGCATATGTATGTAACTATGATGATAGTGATTTTAGTGAAGTCAATTGATACTTTGTATGGTAGGGACCCTGTCTTATGAAGATGGTGATGATGCAAATCATTGTACGCTTCACATTAATTGTGTAACAATGAGACAAACTATATTATGATGACAATAAGATTATGACAATGTCCATGCTCTCATGATAACACTATTCATGATATTTGATGGCAGTGATCCTTCATGACAACACACCAATGACTTTTATGATAGTATGGCAGTATATTTAATTGACAGTGACCCTGTTTTTAATAACAGTGAAGTTTACAATGACCTTGTACACTGGCCATGATATGATAGCAACTCTCTTGGAATTATCTCATTCAGTTCACAAATGAAGTTGTGAACTGACTTTGACTATCCCTAAAGAGGCCTGATGTAATGATGTCTCTCACTATGGATGTAATTTGTATCTCAGTTGAACAACTGATGAATATCTAATAGAAGAAGAAAAAAGTAATTCCAGGTTTCCCCCTTGTGGGGTTTTTCCCTCGTCTCTGACCAAATCACAATGTCTCTATTGTGCATGCTTTTCTTTTGTTGTTCCTTTCTATTCCACTGCATTGTTTGTGATATTGGTATTTCTACATAATTGTTAAATTGTTATGATGTTATGGAGAGAATGCAATATGTAAATGATGAAAATTTGTAGATTCAATTATCTAAAGCAAAGAACAATCAATCCCCATGAAAATTAACAATAAGCATCACAAGCCTCGTAATAAAAATTGACTAAACATCTTATTAAATTAAACTTAAAACACTTTAATCTTGATGATGAAACTCTATTTGTCAAGAAAGTTGGAAAAATTGTTGTCTATTTTTTGGTATATGTAGATGATCTGTTGATAACATGGAGCAATGAAAACTATATTTCATCCATAAAGAAAGAGTTGAAGAAGGGATTTGACATGATATATTTGGGACACCTTCACTACTACTTGGGCATTGAAGTGACCAAACATTTAAGGTATGTATTTCTTTGTAAAAACAAGTATATTGAAAAATTGTTGAACAAGTTTGGCATGGTTGAATGCAATCCTTTGTCCACTCCAATGGAACAAAATCTAAAGATCACATCTAAAAAAGGAAATGAATTTGAGGATGCAACTAAGTATAGACATCTTGTGGGAATTCTTGTTTATCTCACCACTACCAAACCACATATTTCATTTATTGTTGGAATCCTTTCTAGTTTTATGCAAAATCCTTGTGAATGGAATTGGTTTGACACAAAAAAATATATGAAGTACTTGAAAGGAACTCAAGACTTTAGACTCAAATATTAATAGGTGGATGACTTCAGCTTGAATAGATATTTTGATTCAGAATTTGATAGAGATAAGGAAAATGGAGTGTCTACTTCAAGATACATTATGAGTCTTGCACCATGAGATGTCTTTTGGAGGTCATGCAAACACTGAGCTCCAACAGATTCCACGGCAGAGGAAGAACATGCGGAAAATGCAAAAGCAACCAAGGAGATTGTGTGGATCAAGAAAATTATTAATGATTTGCATTAGAAACAAGTGAATTCCACTCCCCTTATAACTGACAATATTTCTACAACTAGGTTGGCCAAGAATCCCTATTTCCATGATTAAACCAAACATATAAATAAAAAGTATCGTTTGATTTGATATCATGTAGACGCAAAGGCTATTCATCTATGACATTGTTCCACAAATGAGAAAATTGTAGACATATTCACCAAAACACATGGAAAAGAAAAGTTTGAAAGGTTCAAAATGATGCTTAGACTCATAAACACCCCTTCAAATTAAGGGCAGCGAGCGGGAACCCGGGGGGGTGATTAGACACCTAATCCATATGGATTAGGTGAATAATTGTGTATATGTAAATAAACGAAAATGAACAGTTAGAATAGGAAGTGGCTTTAGAAAATGAATCTCAAAGGTCACACCACCATGTTATATAATTATGTTCAGATTAATGCAAGGCATCAATTTCAGGAGTTATTTTCCTTGTCCTGATGATTCCTAAATTAAAGAAATCTGTATTTGTTCTAAAATAAGCACCCAATGCGTAGTATTAACTTATTGATAGTCTTTCTTTGTCATGGTTACAAACAATGTGAATTTGACCATAACATCTATGTAAATAATGATAATAGTAGTTTTTAATTAGTTTTCCTTTATGTTGATGATTTGATTATCATTGGTAGTTACCAAGATTATATTTTCTATTAAATAATTGAAGGATACATTTGAAATTATCAACTTAATTCTATTGAATTTATTTTTAGGCATCCATGTCTTACAAATGGATCATTTTATCTTCATTTCTCAACCCAAATATGCACTTGATTTGTTGAAAAGGTTTAAGATAGACCATTGTATGTGTTGCAAAACATTGTTTCAATGGGGATTTGAATTCACTATGTTATTTCCCAAAAGTTTATGCTACTTTATACATGCAACTGGGAGTCTAATTTATTTAATTTGCATTTGGACTGATATTTTATTTGTTATTATTTTTTTTCTAAGTCAATGTAAAATATAGGAAAATATAATTGAAATAACTCAAGAGGATTTTTCATTATTTGAAGTAAACATATCAATTCGGAATTAAATATTGCATCAACAAAACTTTATATCTGATCAAGTATATTAACTCACTCTAGGTTGTTGATCTAGTTGATTGTAAGTCAATCTGGTTATGTATTGAACCTTGCATCATGATTTATTGTGTGGTCATTTAGAAGCAACAGGTTGTTTCATCGTCACCCTCAAAGGCAAATTATTGATATGTAGTGAATCCAAGGATAAAGTTATGTGAAATAACAATCTAATGGTAGAGATTGGCATTTCTTGCACATAATTTACTATAGTGTATTGTGATAATCAAAGTATAATTCAAGTGGCTAATAACCTTGTTGCACATAATTTACTATAGTGTATTGTGATAATCAAAGTATGATTCAACTCACTAATAACCTTGTTGCACATAATAAGATGAATTATGCAGGACTTCATGAAGATTATGTTAGAAAATCGGTACTAGAGAATGTGATATGTCTTTTTTACTACAATGTAGATGATCAAAATACATATGTATTTACAATTTAATGAAATAAGCCAAGTTTTTGAAAATTCAATCAATGCTTAGATTCCATCATTAAGGTGTTCTCTCAAAACGGGATGTTGATATAATGACGCTTTATAATCTTCTAATTATGTTGAATGAAGGATGTTATGATGTGATGATAATGGGGAATGAGCCAACCCAACTTCTAGATTTGGTTCAATGACTAATGAACCTTAGTCAATAGGCCAAGTAGACTAACGAACTAAAGTGTTCCTAACCAAGTCGAAGGGACAACACTAAGAAGACAATTCCCTAAGTGCTTGAGTAAAATTTTAGAATTATATCCAATTGGAACTACCATGGGTATTCATCTTTGACCCAGTAAATAAAATCTCAAGTATAAATAGATGACCTCATGGGTGAGCATGTATGTTGAAATATAAGAAGAAATATGTTTATGTATACAACATCTATGGGTTGGATGATCACTACCAATGTCTAATTGGTGTCTTTAAGCACCACTTGTTCTTACTCATGTAGTATTGTTCCTTATGAAAATTTTAATAATGTTGTAGTTACTTGTTATTATTCACCTATATAAAAAGATTATTTGTCTTATGCAATTTGTATGTAAAAAATATTGAATAAAACGCCACTACAACATCACAAAAATTAAATCACAGGCACTAAGAAAATATTACACACACATAAAATAATAAACACCAATATTTTTGGACAAATGTCACTAGAAAAACCTGAAGGGAAAACCAAT
The DNA here is from genome assembly GCA_031772625.1 of Pinus tabuliformis. Lineage (NCBI taxonomy): Eukaryota > Viridiplantae > Streptophyta > Pinopsida > Pinales > Pinaceae > Pinus > Pinus tabuliformis. The sequence continues at coordinate 319,748,135 of CM062807.1, forward strand.
GCAACAAACGAGGATTTTTAGTATTCTTCTTCAGCAAAATTTGTGATTGAAATTTTACAGTTACTTGTCAAAAACTAGCAAAGCTCCAATAATTAATTTTCTCTAGCTACCAACACATAAAAATGCTTGGAAGTAACTTGACCTCCCTTTGCAAGATAACTCGACCCTCCTAAAATAATTCAGCATCCCTTTGCAAGTGTGTATGGTTGAAGGAAATTTGGCCTCACAACCTCTGGAAAACTCAACATCCTCCGTAAACAAAACTTGGCCTTACGTCTTGGCATTCCTTGGAAGAAATTGTGCTCAAAAAATTCCTCTTTTTCCCACATGTGTGAATACAAACTTGGCCTCTAGAAACCCTTACACACCATAAAAATATTAGCCTCCTGCAGACAAATCAAATTAGAAATTTTGCTCCCTCTCTATGTTAGAAATTGGAAGGAACCGATGAACAATTTCTCTCCAAAAATATTCTACTCAATCACTATTGATTCCTTGCTTCTTGAGGTCCTCCGCACTATCACTACACCCTCTCTCTCACTACAAATCTGTGTCTTGAATGTGTTCTCCAAATGCCCATTGATTTCCTCTTATAATCTATTTTTGAGAAACAAACGACCATGATATAATCTCAATCAATGACTAAGATCCTATTAACCCCATCCAATCACTTTTCTAGAAGTCACTAGAGGAAAATTGATTTACCTCAATTAATCCTGATTAATTAAGCCATTTCCGTAATTTAGACTTAGGAAAATTAATAAACTGGCTAATTAATTCTAATTAAGGCAATGTTCCTTAGAAAATTTTTCTGGGTATTGGAGAAGATCAATCCTTTTGTGTCTCTAGCCTCATAGACACCTCCTACTACTAGAACACTTTTCCGGGCTACATAAAATAACACTCCCTCTTCGTGAGGAAGGTGTTCTGCATAATATCTAACTTGTCTCTAAAGATGATGAATCTCGCCTTCCCCAATGCCTTCAACAAAAATTTTTCTACCTGCTCATTTGTAGGTATATTTTGTAGCTAAGAAATCCTGTGTTGTATACAATCCTTGATGAAATGCTACCTAATGTCTATATGCTTGTACTTTTCATGAAAGTATGGATTCTCAGATAAATTGATGCAACTCTGATTGTTGTAGTGTATCATTGTCATCTCTATCCTCTAACCAAACAAGGCTACTAGCAACTTCCAAAGCCATATGGCCTCCCATGTAGCCATGCTTGCTGTTATGTACTCTTCCTTTGCAAAACCTAGTGCCGCGGACTTTTGTTTCTGACTGTACCAAGAAACAACTTATGATCCCATGTTGAAGTAGCACGCTAAAGTGCTTTTCCAATCCATTGTATTACATGCCTAGTATGCATCAGTATAGCCCACCAACCTAATACTGTCACCTTGATAATATGTGATGCCATACTCGATAGTACCATGTAAATACCTCAGCACATGTCTTGTCACTTTCCAATGCACTCTCTTTGATTCCACCATGAAATCATTGAGATACTTTATTGCATAGGATATATATGGATTGGTGTTGACCAAATACATGAAAGAGACAATAAATTCCTATATAAGGTTGGGTCTACATCCTTCTCCCTGGATGTGTCTACCTTCCTCCAATTCTCGATCATAGGTGTGGTCATGGCTTTGCATTCCTCCATCTTGAACCTACTTAGGATCTCAATGTAGTATTTCCATTTTCTAAGGAAAATATCCCCATCTTTTTGCCACATCTCCATACCTAGAAAGTAGTGCATAAGCCCCAAGTATTACATTTCTAACTCTGCTAAAATAACCCTCTTGTACTCCTCTATGAGCCCTAGTGAACCTGTTAGAAACAAGAAATCCACATATAGAACAAGAATGAGAACCTCATCCCCAGCCATCAAGCAGTAGAGGTTTTCATCTGCCTCAATCTTCACGAATCCCATGCCCTGCAAGTATCTTTCAATGCACTCCTACCACACCCTAGGAGCATGCTTGAGCCCGTACAACACTCTCTTCAACCTACACACGTGGGTCTCTCTGTTGTGTGCTACAAATCCCTCAGGTTTTTCTATGTATACCTCCTCTCCAACTCACCATTAAGGAATGTTGTCTTGACATCCATGTAATGGATTTTCCATCTCATATGTGTTGCTAACGAGATCATGCCTTATATAGAAGTATACCTAGTCATAGGAATGAATGTCTCCTCATAGTCTATCCCCTCATTCTGAGAGAACCCCTTGGTTGCGAACCTCACCTTGTATTCTTCAATGCTTCCATCTACATCAAGGTTGATCTTAATGATCCAACATGATCCAACCACCTATATGTTTGTTAGCATAGGCACAACCTCCCACAGATCGTTCTGCATGATTGAGGTGTAATCCTCAACCATTGCATCCCACCACACCTTCTATTGTGTAGCCTTCTGATAGTTAAAAGGCTCACTATATCCTAAATAATTGACCAATGCCATGTAGCCAGTGTACCTCTATGGTTTTCTTTGCTACCTACTTCCCGTCACAAGAGCTCCCACAAACTCCCAAGAATCCTTGAGTGTTTGTTGAACCTCACAGTTCCTCCTGCTAATTGTAGATGATTGAATATCTACCTCTATGTCCTCCTGATTCATCTCTCTGTTCTGCTACATATTTTTCTCCATACTCTATGAACTCTCAAGGAATCCTACACCTAAGCCTATTCTCATACTGGTAATTTTACTCTTTCTTTGTTTTCCCTTATCCTACTGATAAACTCTAGGAACTTTTGTTGGATGCTCTCTCGGATTATCTTCCTATGGAAAATATTTGGGCATGTTGTGTGTCTTATCGTCCATGAAATTGACATCTTTTCTGACTATAATTGTAATGTCCCAAATTAAATAAATTTGGAACAAATTGAATTTTCAACTCCAAAAAAACTCCACATAAAAATTTCATTCACAAATAGAATATTTCCAATACAATACACAACAACCTGTGAAAGACAATACACACAGTGATATGCTTTGTTTCTGGTGAAGCCAAGTCCCCGTATAAATGTATCACATTTCTGATACCACATACTTGGTGATTTTTTTAACCCATACAAAGACTTTTTTAACTTGCATACCAGTTCTTTCTTACCCTTCACCGCAAAGCCTTCAGGTTGCTTCATGTGGATCTCCTCTTCCAGATCCCCATGAAGAAATGTTGTCTTCACATCCATCTGTTCCACCTCAAAATCAAAAGGAGCAACAATAGATAAAAGTAATCTAATAGAAGCTACCTTGGAAACAGGAGAAAAAATATCACCAAAATCAATTCCCAACACCTGGGAATAACCTTTTGCTACCAACCGAGATTTGTATTTCTCCACCTTTCCTTTTGCATTTGTCTTCTTCTTGAACACCCATTTGTTACCAAAGGGTTTCCTTCCAACCGACAACTCCACTAGATCCCAAGCCTCATTTTTTTGCAAAGATGCCATTTCATCAACCATGGCCTCTTTCCAGAGTTTTCCATCCTATTAATCTACTACTTCCTTCACAGTTCTGGGATCATCATCAGTAATAGACAAAGCAAAATTTGAACAAAAATTAGATGGACTATACCTTTCTAGTTGTCTTCTTTCTCAAACTGATCTTCTCACAACCAGATTTTGTGGCTCTTCATCTCTTGATTCCTCTTCTGCTATAGAGTTTGATTCTTCCTCCTTTAGCTCAAACTCTATCTTCTCAGGTTCCTTCAGTTGGACTTCATGTTTAATAACATCTTTCACCTCTCTGAACACCACATCTCAGCTATACACAACCTTCCTTGTTACTGGGTTCCAAAGCTTATAACCCTTTAAACCATCCTTATACCCAATAAAGATGCACTTTTTAGATTTACTACCCAACTTTGTTATTTTCTCCTTTGGAACATGTACATATGCATCACATCCAAATACCCTCATATGTGAAAGAGAGGGTTTCTTACCAGTCCATACCTCTTGTGAACTCCTATCCTCCAACATTGACAAAGGTGATATGTTGACCAGGTAACATGTAGTCTCCACTGCCTCTGCCCAGAATTCTTGTCCTAACCCGACCCCACTGAGCATGCTTCTTGCCCTTTCCATCAATGTCTTGTTTATTCTTTCTATATCTCCATTTTCCATAGGTGTGTATGGAGTAGTCTTATGTCATGATATACCACACTTCTTACAGAATTCTTCACATCTATTCTTGCAAAACTCTCCACCATTATCTATCCTCAACACCTTTATCTTCTTCTTTGTCTAGTTTTCCACCAAAGCCTTAAATTCATTAAACCTGTCAAAGAATTCAAATTTATTATTAAGGAAATATATCCATTTATTCCTTGAGAAGTCATCTATAAATTATACATAGAGTACAGACTTACCCAGTGATGGAACCGTCATAGGTCCAAACACATCACTATGCACAAGCTCTAATATCGGTTTTTCCCTCTTACCACCAAAGGGGAAACTCACCCGATTCTGCTTCCCATATACGAAATTTTCACAAAAATCAAAATCTAGAGAGCTGTTAGTAATACCTTCTACCATACCTTTACCATGAAGTATACGAAGGCCCTTCTCTCCAATATGTCCAAACCTTTGATGCCATAACATGGTCTTTTCTCCAGAGACCACTTTCAAGAACCACAGAACTTTTGTGCCCATCAACAATAGTGCTACCTTGCAGCTTGTATAGAGTTCCAATCCAAACTCCCTGCATCAATGCCATTTCTCCTTGAACCCTCTTGCAGGTATCCTTCTCGAACACTGTTTTTACACTTGCATCATCCATCTTGCTTACAGAAATCAGATTTCTGGCCAATGCAGGAATATGCAGAACACCCGGAAGTGTTCTAATCCTTCCACCTTGCAAATTCAACTTAACTTTTCTACAACCAATGATTTTAGCCTTCCTGTCATCCCCCAAGAAGACATCACCACCATCATATTTCTCATACTCGCAGAACCACTCTCTATGGGGAGTGAAGTGAAAGGATGCACATGAGTCAATCAACCATGCCTCATGATCTACATGTGTACTTGAAGAAGCCAAGTACACATCCCCACCTTCAACTGAGGTGGTTTTCACCTATGCAGAAGGAGCATCATCAGATCCCTTTCCTTTGTCAGGAGCTTTAGATTTACAGTCCCTTTTGTAGTGCCTTTCCTTTGCGCATTTCCAACACACCTTTACAAGTTTTCCTGGAGATTTAGATCTCCCTCTAGATTTAGATCTCCCACTCAATGACTTATTCTTGTTTCTGTTTTGGGACCTTCCTCATACAGACAAGGCATCACCATTCTGGCTCTCCATATTTTTCCGTCTCATCTGCTTCGTCAGTAAGGATGAGACTATTTCATCAAACTGCAAGGCAGTTGCATTGCTACCTACTACAATAACCAGGCTATCCCACAAATCTGGTAGAGAACACAACAAACTGATGCACTTATCTTCATCTGAAATTTTAATATCAATAGATAATAACTGAATTACCGGAGTATTAAATGCGTTCAGATGCTCTGTCACCAGGTCTCCATCTTTCATCCTCAGGTTATACATCTTTTTCTGTACGAACAGTTTATTCACCTGTTGATGCCCCGAAAATCGTTGTATCAACATTGAGGGATAACCACCTGGTCCGGACCTTAATACAACTCCTTTTCCATTTGGGATGGTGGCTCTGACTGGATATAATGGGACCAGTTTCCCAATAATGAATAAAAAGGGGATGGATGAGTGATTGGTTTCTAATAAATGATAATGAATGGATGACTTAATCTAACAGAAAAAACATAAATGACTATTCTATCCTGGGAGGCTTCTATTCTTTTAAGTGCAACGCTTGATGATCTCTGTTCATTGATATGCATATAGATGACTCTACACAATAAACATAGACATTCATTCACTTAATGATTGCTTTGTTCAAATAGTTGAACAAAGTGATTAACAAAACATTGTTACACTTATCCTTTTATATTACCGATACATGTATGATAAAAGAAAAGCATGTTGTAAACATCCAATAGTGGAAATTGTAAAGAATGCTATTGAAAACACACACATATATCTGATAATAGCAAGAGCGATCAAACAAAAATTCACATAAAAAGAATGAACTCAGACACAGATAGTAGTACCATATGAGCTGCAAATCATTCCCAACATCAATCGCTATTTGAATTCCTTCTTCCGACGCAGAAATAATTTTAAATAAAGGCAGTAGTGCACATCCACATAAAAGCTTCATTACCAAAAATTGGAATAATTGGCCCAATATTTATAAAAAAATATGCATGAAGTACAGTAGTGCAACTTCAGGTTTAAGTCATATACAAAAACTTACGACCCTTTCCAATGCATTGAAAGGGTCTATAAATACTTGATTAAAACTAACTAACTATGAAATTAAAATCCTAATTAATGGGTACAACTTGATTTGGAGTATCTTCCTCATAGCAATCTGGCAGTCGGCAACATGATTCATCACTTAGGCTGTTTGCCTTTCAACCTGAGTTGGCATATTGCAAGAATTGGTTCCACTTCTGGAGGTCGGTTGAGACGAGAATTGAGTTGGGCAGCATATGTGGCATCTTGTATATCGGGAATGATACACCTGATTGCATCTGTCAGGCACTTGAGGGTGGCTCTCTGGCTATATGGTTTGACTAGGAACAACCAATAGGTGTCCCAAGTCAAACTGTTAATACATGCGATCAATCTCCCATTCTTCTCTAGCTTTGCTTTCTGTTGTGCCTCCGATAACTGTACTTGTAGCGAGGCGATTGCTTGGTCCTTTTCTCTTAACAGATTAGTCACTTCTGATGCCTTGTCCATGGTGGCCGCCGAATAGGCTCCAGCATATTGGGACAATTTAGTAAGGTCATCAGAAGGATCAAACTCCTCTTTCCAGACCACATTGGTTGTCACTGTTTGTTCAGGGAATAGGGAAGGTTGATCAGTCCTTCTCCTTTTCCGTTGTCGTTTTACTACAGCCCTGTGCTTTGGGCTGTAAAAGACATCCAATGGAGGTATCTCCTCCAAATGTAAAACAATCTGATCGGAAGGATCCTTGGGAATTATCTTTATTCCTGTAGAAAGGGGTAGGCCGCTGGCTCCACTTAGAACCTCTTTAGATGTTGTATCATGTGTGTCAGCCGCTTTTGATGTATCGGCTTCCTTTGAGCTCTCAAGATTGCTTATGATTGAGTCGAATTGCTGCCATTCTTGGAGCAATTTCGGGTCAATTTGGGCATCTACATTCACGTCTGTGCTACTCTAATCCTGCTCTTTCCTCTGCATTTCCTCTTGCTCTTTTCTCTACACTTCCTCCTGCTCTTTTCTCTGCACTTCCTCCTGCTCTTTTGTTTGGATTTCTCCAGCGATTTTTGATGTAGCAGGAGGTTCATTGGTAAGTCGTTGCTCAGGCTCGCTTGATTGTGTCATCGGGGTCGTTGCTAACAGATCTAGAGGCAGAGTTTGCAACCTATGTTCTCTAAGTCTGTTAAATTCAACTAACCTGTCATCATGATATTTCATTATGGCTAGTGATTGAACCTAGAATAGCGACTCAGCTGAGGAGAACAAGTCATCAAAATCATCATCTTTAGGGTCAAATTTAGTGAGTTTTTCCTGTTCAAGTGCATTGTAGGTGACTTTGTTTGGATCAAATCGCCTATTAGGAAGAGTGGCGAGATTCAGTGCCTTAATCTTATTTGCTTCTTTCTCTGCATGTTTAAATTCATGCAGAGCGTAGACACCACATCTTAGAGGAAAAGAAGGCCAAACCTGCTTCTTTTTATTCCTTAGAGTCTGTGAAACTCCTTTAGATGTAATCTGATATGCTACCTCTCGGGCTAACAGTTTGTCGGGTATATACAAAGGGAGGACATGAGGTTTGTCATGGTTGCCGAAAACTCTTACATAGGTGAATTTTTCTTCTCCGAGCCATCTCCCTATGGCTTTCAAGTCAATCTCCGATTGTGAGGAAATCTTAGGAGTAGGTTTGTCAAAAATGGCATAGTGAATGGGTAACATAAAACCATTGCAAACTTGATATAAATGGTGTTTATAGTGGGCTTTCCATAACTTCTGGTGGTATATATGAATGGGCATGGGGTCTTGTGGAGTCCATCTCCACCCCAGCACAGGAAATTCAGAATTAAAACACAGGGTGTCCAAGATGTAGGCACTATAGTAAAATGGGGGAATGAACCTTTCAGTAACGCAGGATTTGTTTCTGAATTCAAGAACCGCGGTTGCTAACTTATCAGACAGTATATTTCCCCAATCCATTATTTCACTATTGCATGCTGCCTCCATTAAAGGTACCATCTCTATAGTGAAGTTTGAGGAATCATGTAACCGCCACAACCTACACATCATTACTCTGGCAAAACAATAAGGAGAACACAAGGAATCGACAGAGTACTTACCCGAAGACTCATGCTTGTGTTTCGCTGGGTTTTGCCTCCAATCTCTTATGGGTTCTGATTCAATGTCGTTTTCATTTCTAAATTTCTCCAGGAATGCTTTGTTGTACTTATTCTCTGGTGCAGGCAAATGGTATATTTGCCTCAAATCATCAGGTTGAAACGAGCTGAAGACTCTCCCGTCCATGGTGCAAAATGTCCTGTTTGTGATTGGGATTTCTTCAATTGCCCATCTCACAACATCTGTATATGGGAGAATTTGTTCTCGGGTTGTTATCCGATGAAGGTAAGAGTCGGCTAAATCCTCTAGAGTAGCATCAGACTTCCGAGTCGGGTCTGTTGTGGCTTGCACTGCTGTTACCTCAGGCTCTTCGGCCTTGATTGTAGATGCTCAGCCAAGTAGTTTTACCGAGTCCTAGACATGTGGTGTCTGATATCAGTCCCTTTATGCTTGATCCTGGATCGGCAATCCGTTGTTCTGTAACTGCCGAAGCGGAAGTTGTTCCAGTTTTCTTATATTTCTTCCCCATTTGGCTTGAATTTGCTGCTTCGAAAGAGCTCTGCACAGGAGAGAAAATGAACGTAATGTGGAGAATTGGTGGCGCAAACAAAAGATGAACGAGATATATTAATCAATGAATAATGGAGGATTTAACTTAAGGTGGCCGCGGATACAATCTCTGAAGAGATTTTAGCCTTACAGTTTCATTAAATGGTCGTTTAAACCTGTCAATCCTTTAACTGCTCATCATATCGTTTGTTGGCCGAATGATCCATTTAAGCGTGGCTTTGATGTTTTGGTGGTTGAGCGTAAGTGAATCACTATCGCGAAGAGAAAGGTCTTTAATACTAAATAACCATAATATATCCCATCTTTATCAATCTTTTTTGAAATCTTCTCTTAGCTTTATCACAATTGGCGATCGGGGGAATGCTTAAGTTGTTATATTAGTGTCCTTTCAGAATCCCCGATCGCCGATAGCGATATCGCCAATTCGCATCGAGAGTTTTAAATGAGGACTTTAGATGCATGCATGGTACATCTCCGATCGCCGATAGTGATATCGCATCGGAGCGAAGAGGGGCCTTTTGTTAGGATCGCTTGCCTTCTCGATACCCGATAGTCATTTGTTCTAATCCTTCCACCTCGCAAATTCTTAACTTTTCTACAACCAATGATTTTAGCCTTCCTGTCATCCCCCAAGAAGACATCACCACCATGATATTTCTCATACTCGCAGAACCACTCTCTAAGGGGAGTGAAGTGAAAGGATGCACCTGAGTCAATCAACCATTCCTCATGATCTACATGTGTACTTGAAGAAGCCAAGTACACATCCCCACCTTCAACTGAGGTGGTTTTCACCTATGCAGAAGGAGCATCATCAGATCCCTTTCCTTTGTCAGGAGCTTTAGATTTACAGTACCTTTTGTAGTGCCTTTCCTTTGCGCATTTCCAACACACCTTTACAAGTTTTCCTGGAGATTTAGATCTCCCTCTAGATTTAGATCTCCCACTCAATGACTTATTATTGTTTCTGTTTTGGGACCTTCCTCATACAGACAAGGCATCACCATTCTGGCTCTCCATATTTTTCCTTCTCATCTCCTTCGTCAGTAAGGATGAGACTATTTCATCAAACTGCAAGGCAGTTGCATTGCTACCTACTACAATAACCAGACTATCCCAAAAATCTGGTAGAGAACACAACAAACTGATGCACTTATCTTCATCTGAAATTTTAATATCAACAGATAATAACTGAATTACCACAATATTAAATGCATTCAAATGCTCTGTCGCCAAGTCTCCATCTTTCATCCTCAGGTTATACATCTTTTTCTGTACGAACAATTTATTCACCTGTTGATGCCCTGAAAATCGTTGTATCAACATTGAGGGATAACCACCTGGTCCGAACCTTAATACAACTCCTTTTCCATTTAGGATGGTGGCTCTGACTGGATATAATGGGACCAGTTTCCCAATAATGAATAAAAAGGGGATGGATGAGTGATTGGTTTCTAATAAATGATAATGAATGGATGACTTAATCTAACAACAAAAACATAAATGACTATTCTATCCTGGGAGGCTTCTATTCTTTTAAGTGCAACACTTGATGATCTCTGTTCATTGATATGCATATAGATGACTCTACACAATAAACATAGACATTCATTCACTTAATGATTGCTTTGTTCAAATAGTTGAACAAAGTGATTAACAAAACATTGTTACACTTATCCTTTTATATTACCGATACATGTATGATAAAATAAAAGCATGTTGTAAACATCCAATAGTGGAAATTGTAAAGAATGCTATTGAAAACACACACATATATCCGATAATAGCAAGAGCGATCAAACAACAATTCACATAAAAAGAATGAACTCAGACATAGATAGTAGTACCATATGAGCTACAAATCATTCCCAACATCAATCGCTATTTGAATTCCTTCTTCCGACGCAGAAATAATTTTAAATAAAGGCAGTAGTGCACATCCACATAAAAGCTTCGTTACCAAAATTGGAATAATTGGCCCAATATTTATAAAAAAATATGCATGAAGTACAGTAGTGCAACTTCAGGTTTAAGTCATATACAAAAACTTACGACCCTTTCCAATGCATTGAAAGGGTCTATAAATACTTGATTAAAACTAACTAACTATGAAATTAAAATCCTACTTAATTGGTACAACTTGATTTGGAGTATCTTCCTCATAGCAATCTGGCAGTCGGCAGCATGATTCATCACTTAGGCTGTTTGCCCTTCGACCTGAGTTGGCATATTGCAAGCATTGGTTCCACTTCTGGAGGTCGGTTGAGACGAGAATTGAGTTGGGCAGCATATGTGGCATCTTGTATATCGGGAATGATACACATGATTACATCTGTCAGGCACTTGAGGGCGGCTCTCTGGCTGTATGGTTTGACTAGGAACAACCAATAGGTGTCCCAAGTCAAACTGTTAATACATGCGATCAATCTCCCATTCTTCTCAAGCTCTACTTTCTGTTGTGCCTCCGATAACTGTACTTGTAGCGAGGCGATTGCTTGGTCCTTTTCTCTTAACAGATTAGTCACTTTTGATGCCTTGTCCATGGTGGCCGCCGAATAGGCTCCAGCATATTGGGACAATTTAGTAAGGTCATCAGAAGGATCAAACTCCTCTTTCCAGACCACATTGGCTGTCACTGTTTGTTCAGGGAATAGGGAAGGTTGATCAGTCCTTCTCCTTTTCCGCTGTTGTTTTACTACAGCCCTGTGCTTTGGGTTGTAAAAGACATCCAATGGAGGTATCTCCTCCAATTGCAAAACAATCTGATCGGAAGGATCCTTGGGAATTATCTCCATTCCTGTAGAAAGGGGTAGGTCGTTGGTTCCACTTAGAACCTCTTTAGATGTTGTATCCTGTGTGTCAGCCGCTTTTGATGTATCGGCTTCCATTGAGCTCTCAAGATTGCTTATGATTGAGTCGAATTGTTGCCATTATTGGAGCAATTTCGGGTCAATTTGGGCATCTACATTCACGTCCGTGCTACTCTGCTCCTGCTCTTTCCTCTGCATTTCCTCTTGCTCTTTTCTCTACACTTCCTCCTGCTCTTTTCTCTGCACTTCCTCCTGCTCTTTTGTTTGGATTTCTCCAGCGATTTCTGATGTAGCAGGAGGTTCATTGGTAAGTCATTGCTCAGGCTCGCTTGATTGTGTCATCGGGGTCGTTGCTAACAGATCTAGAGGCAGAGTTTGCAACCTCTGTTCTCTAAGTCTGTTAAATTCAACTAACCCGTCATCATGATATTTCATTCTGGCTAGTGATTGAACCTGGAATAGCGACTCAGCTGAGGAGAACAGGTCATCAAAATCATCATCTTTATGGTCAAATTTAGTGAGTTTTTCCTGTTCAAGTGCATTGTAGGCGACTTTGTTTGGATCAAATCGCCTATTAGGAAGAGTGGCGAGATTCAGTGCCTTAATCTTATTTGCTTCTTTCTCTGCGTGTTTAAATTCATGCAGAGCGTAGACACCACATCTTAGAGGAAAAGAAGGCCAAACCCGCTTCTTTTTATTCCTTAGAGTCTGTGTAACTCCTTCAGATGTAATCTGATATGCTACCTCTCGGGCTAACAGTTTGTTGGGTATATACAAAGGGAGGACATGAGGCTTGGCATGGCTGCCGAAAACTCTTACATAGGTGAATTTTTCTTCTCCGAGCCAGCTCCCTATGGTTTTCAAGTCAGTCTCCGCTTTTGAGGAAATCTTAGGAGCAGGTTTGTCAAAAATGGCATAGTGAATGGGTAAAATAAAACCATTGCAAACTTGATATAAATGGTGTTTATAGTGGGCTTTCCATAACTTCTGGTGGTATATATGAATGGGCATGGGGTCTTGTGGAGTCCATCTCCACCCTAGCACAAGAAATTCGGAATTAAAACACAGGGTGTCCAAGATGTAGGCACTATAGTAAAATGGGGGAATGAACCTTCCAGTAACGCAGGATTTGTTTTTGAATTCAAGAACCGCAGTTGCTAACTTATCAGACAGTATATTTCCCCAATCCATTATTTCACTATTGCATGCTGCCTCCATTAAAGGTATTGTAGCACTTGAAATGTCACCTCAGGCTGAGAAAGGCAAACCTCAAAGCTACATCAAACCATTCAACCTCGTAGCTAGCCCTACGAGGCAGGAGAAGGCTCTCTCCGGTCTATCTCGTAAAATATTCAATTAGGGAGATGACCAATAAAGTAACACTGATATTAGGCTAGTAAACTGATCAAAGAGTTGATTTTGGGGTTTTTTGGGTTTTTGGTGGCAAATTGAGGAGAGGGCAATTTTGGGTGCGGGGATTGGACACAGTTTCTGCAGGGGGTTCCTTGGGGCGAGGTAGGAGACAGTGTTGATGCCTTTAACTGAGGTGGATGGTCAGGAATGAAAGATAAAGAGCTAAAGAGAGCAAACAATAACTTTGAATTCTCTTTAGACAGAAGAAAACATTGAAATTAAACAAACTTAAAAGCAGAGCATGGCAAGCATGAATTCTTACTTTAACACTTCATTTGTTTAATGTGCAGAAGGAAAAGAAGGAAATGATTCACATAACACACTTACAAATACACCATCAACACATGAGTCCACGAGAATCCCAAAGAGGACTGCAAAACCCTGGTCTTCCTTAGCCAAAAATTGCAGAGATACAGTGAATAATACAATGATAGCTTCTCCCTCAAGAGTCCAACCATGAAAATGAGCAAGAAATTACATAATATAGATGATCTAACCTCTTTCCCTGCCTCCATCGGTCGAGCTCACTATCTTAGGAGCTGTTTCAACCACTTCTAAACTAAGCACTACAAAATAGGCAGTCAAAACAACTTGCCTCTATAAACTTGGAAACCAGTTCATACATTCAATTTTTACCCTTTACATGAATGAATCTTCTAGAAATGTTACATAAGAGTAAAAGTGTCTAAAAAGTACAATAATTACATCAAAGATAATCATCTTCAACCCCAAAAAGTCAAACTAAGTCAAATCTGCGTTTTCTGGGCTGTACAATGCAATCTGGCAAAAACTGCCTGACGGGTCGCGCACCCCTGCCTGACGGGTCGCGCGCCTTTGGAGCGATGTTTGAGGCACTTTCCGGTGTCATAATCAGGTGCAGGATAGCTCGCTGGAAAGGTCTTTGAGTCTAATTTCCAACCCAATTGGAATTTTTGAATTTGGAGTTCATTTTACCTATCAAAAACCAATTCTCCCAAGACAGCTTTCTGCAGTTCAAAAAAGTGGCAGAAAGTCAAATTTTTCATGTATTTTGACCTTCTGGAGGCCCAAAACTCCATAAAAACTCAAGTCCATCCATGGGCATATGTAACTTTACATGAAAAATCTAGAAATGCTGAGTTTTTTCAAAAAGGAGTTGCCATGACAAAGGGTCTCACCGGGGGTGAGACCCGTTAAAGAGCCAAAACCTGTAAATTACCAAAAATTGCCAAAATTACCCAAAATTTTCAGAATTTTTTGGGATTTGAGTTGTGGCTAGGCTTTTGAGAGCCATGATCCTTGAGTGAAGCCTCAGCCAAGATACGGAGGGGATTTGGCTTCTTTCTCCGTTTTTGAGCCTCGGTCAACCTCCTTTGAAACACTTTCATTTTGGCTTTGCATACATGCATCCTTGCCCAATAATGATTTTTCATATTCCTCAGCAGCTTTTTCTCTTAGTTGGCCTTAGCCAACAGCTTCTCTAAGTGTTCATTCACCTGGATGAGCATAGACTCTCGGTCAGCAGGCAATGGATCACCGGGTCTTCTTCGGTTCAAAACTCGGTCACTACGAATCCTCCATAACTCATCAAGTACTTTCTCCTCCTCCAACTGTTTGTTCCGCTGCTCCAGGTAAGTGATAGTCCATTGGGCACCCTCAAGTCTCCTCTGCAAAACATCATTTTCAGCCCTGAGATGCTGAATGATCTCCTTTGCCTCTCGGCTAGGAGAACTGGCCTCAAGATCAATCATCTCAGTGTCTGGAACTCCTGATGGACCCTCATGAATCATGGGTTGTTTGCCCCTCTGTGGTACCTGTGCTGGTGAAGAAAACGAGGCCCCTTCCACCTGATGTGGAGATAACACTCGCTGTGCTGATGATGAAGGCGAGACCCCTTCCACCTGCTGTGGAGATAGTACTCGCCTGGCTGCTGCAAATAAGGCCCTCTGGCCTCTCTGATAAGTGAGCTGAGGTGAAGAACTAACATGTCGAGTGACCGGAATATCAGGCTGCTGAGATGGTCCTCCCTCCTCCTGAATGACCTCTGGATGTGGCTGGGGTGGTGCTGTGAAAAACTCACGGGAAATGAACTCCTCCCATGAGATGCCCTGCTGAGTCAACTGATGCAAGACTATGAGCTGAATCAAACCATAATGACATAGGCTCCTGTACTGCTGGGCCGGGGTCTTCCTCTGCAACATGGGCACCATCCTCTGAATGTTCTGAAAGAAGAAGACCGGGATGTTCATCATCCTCACTCGGGTGAAGTGCATCAAGAGGCGAATGTGATATGAGTACACCTGTGAAAATCTGCCCTCATAGGTAAAATAGTGCATAATAAGCCTCATGATGGGAGCATACTCGCTCCGGAGAAATCTGAATGGAAAAACACCCGCCAAATGTCTCATGAATGGTGGCCGGACATAGGGCTCAAAGTGAACAGTATCTAGCAACTTGCGCTTAGGCCACACCTCACCAACATTCGGTATCCCTGTAGCATGTGAGATCACCTCGGGTGTCAATGTAAAATCTACCCCTGCTAGATTGACATGTCCATCATGCAAATGTAAAACAAAGAGGCGGGCCAACTCTCTGTGATGTTGAATCCGAGAGATCCTCTCACAAAACTGATAACAAGACATGTACTGAAAACAAGTAACTGCCATAGGACAAACCTGTAATTCTGCCAAAGAGGTGGGCTCCTCTCGCTTATGATGTCCACCCTTACCCCCCTTACGAGGCCTCCTCTGTACCTCAACCTCTGTAGATGATGAATGGTCATCACTTTGCTCATAAGTTTCGATTTCTGACATGGTTTAGGAGCAAAGTGGACAAGTTGAACTGCTGTCTCTGCCTGCAAAAAGTGTTGAACTCTATGTTGTTTCAAGGGGGAAAAGACATGAGGGAAATGTTAGGGGAGGGATCTTTTAACAAGGAATGGGAATATATAAATATAACAGGGAATTTTTAAGGGAAATGTTGCAAATCATTATGCATATAGGAATACATATTTATAATTGGGAAATCATTTGCAAAGATCATTGCATATGGGAAAAAACATGTATGAAAGTGAACATGGGAATATGCATACATGTATTAATAGGGGAAATAGGGAAACCATGCACAAAACATGTTGACATATTTACCAACACTTTTTGTTATTTACACATGCATATGGTGGAGAGGAACTAGGGTTTTGAATTTTGTTTTTTGGATGCTTTGGGAGAGGGGTAGGGTTTTCATTTTTAGTGATTAGGGATGGGGAAAGATTTGCATTTCATTTGTAAAATAATATGGGAAAAGAGATGAACATATAAGTGTGAGTGAAAGGGAAAGGAGGGAAACAAACCAAAGGGAAAAATAGCTTGAAACAACACAAACCCTAGCACAGTTTGCTCATTAACATTGCAGCCATATAATGTCTTTTCACTTGCATGATTTGAGGTTAAAATACAAGCATGAGGGCTTACATTCATCACCAACCACAAAAATGATGTGTAAAGAGCCTACCTCGAACAAATTTGATGACTTGGAGGAAGATTGGGCAATTTGTTTGAAGTTTGCAGCAAGACAGTTCAACGGGTCGCGCGCCACGCCCAACGGGTCGCGCCCGTTGTTTTTCTGAACTGTGGGAGACCCTCTGACGGGTCGCGCACCTGGCTCGACGGGTCGCGCCCCTCTCTGCTGCCCGAAATCGCTCTGCCTTTGCTCCTTTCTCTCAATCACTCTCTCAAACCTCTCTTGCAAGCGTTAGGATGCACAATGAGAGTGAAAGGAGGGAATTTGGGCTTTTATAAGTTTCATTTGAAAAAAATTCATTCATAAACCCACTTTCTAAAGTTTATCTTTGACACTTTTATAACACTGATTTTTTTTTGGTTTCCTTTATCCTGAATTTGACTCATTGAGTGCTTTGACTTGATTCTTTTTGCAGGTAGATCATCTGAGGGATCTTGGCAAGGGGACCAGGGTTGCATTTTGTCCGCTGAAGACTTTTGAAATTTCATCACTTATTTACAAAAACTGAGAAAATGACCTTGGCTTTAAAAACAGAGTTTTTAAATCCAAGGTGAAAGTTCACTGTACAAGATAAAAATATCGAAGAAACATGTTTACAATCCTCCCTCTGGCTTGCTGAGTACTCATGGATTTTCAAAGACATGACCTTGCAGAGATAAATGACCAAAACCCTAGACCTAAGACTTTGACCTCAAGACAAATCAAGACAAGCTTGAAAAATTTAATGACTGATATGACCTGATCCAACAAAGCCAAGAGGGGTATAAATAGACCAGCTCCTTCATCAGGGTTATGGCATGCCTAACTGGATGCAAAATTTGACATTGATGAGACACCTACTAATGCAAATGCAAAGAGCTTTGATCGTTGATGGAGGGCTTTCAAGACCGACACTAACAGGTACCATCTCTATAGTGAAGTTTGAGGAATCATGTAACCCCCGCAACCTACACATCATTACTCTGGCAAAACAATAAGGAGAACACAAGGAATCGACAGAGTACTTACTCGAAGACTCATGCTTGTGTTTCGCTGGGTTTTGCCTCCAATCTCGTATGGGTTCTGATTCAATGTCATTTTCATTTCTAAATTTCTCCAGGAATGCTTTGTTGTACTTATTCTCCGGTGCAGGCAAATGGTACATTTGCCTCAAATCATCACGTTGAAACGAGTTGAAGACTCTCCCGTCCATGGTGCAAAATGTCCTGTTTGTGATTGGGATTTCTTCAATTGCCCATCTCACAACATCTGTATATGGGAGAATTTGTTCTCGGGCTGCTATCCGATGAAGGTAAGAGTCGGCTAAATCCTCTAGAGTAGCATCAGACTTCCGAGTCGGGTCTGCTGTGGCTTGCACTGTTGTTACCTCAGGCTCTTTGGCCTCGATTGTAGATGCTCAGCCAAGTAGTTTTACCGAGTCCTAGACATGTGGTGTCCGATATCAGTCCCTTTATGCTTGATCCTGGATCGGCAATCCGTTGTCCTGTAACTGCCGAAGCGGAAGCTGTTCCAGTTTTCTTAGATTTCTTCCCCATTTGGCTTGAATTTGCTGCTTCGAAAGAGCTTTGCACAAGAGAGAAAATGAACGTAATGCGGAGAATTGGTGGCGCAAACCAAAGATGAACGAAATATATTAATCAATGAATAATGGAGGATTTAACTTAAGGTGGCCGCGGATACAATCTCTAAAGAGATTTTAGCCTTACTGTTTCATTAAATGGACGTTTAAACTTGTCAATCCTTTAAATGCTCATCATATCGTTTATTGGCCGAATGATCCATTTAAGTGTGGCTTTGATGTTTTGGTGGTTGAGCGTAAGTGAATCATTATCGGGAAGGGAAAGGCATTTAATACTAAATAACCATAATATATCCCGGCTTTATCAATCTTTTTTGAAATCTGCTCTTGGCTTTATCGCAATTGGCGATCGGGGGAATGCTTAAGTTGTTATATTGGTGTCCTTTCGGAATCCCCGATCGCCGATAGCGATATCGCCAATTCGCATCGAGAGTTTTAAATGAGGGCTTTAGATGCATGCATGGTACATCTCCGATCGCCGATTGTGATATCGCATCGGAGCGAAGAGGGGCCTTTTGTTAGGATCGCTTGCCTTCTCGATACCCGATAGTCATTTGTGCATTGTCGCATCGGGGAAAATCAATGGGTCTTTAAGTAATGCATCCTTTGTTATTGCGATATGCGATCTTGCGATCGCTTTATCGCAATAATAAAAGATTATTCATTCTTTATTATAAGACCGATTAAGTGATTTATCAAAAAGGTTTATAATGTTTTATTTCTTTTCGGACCTTTTGAATAATGATAAGTTGATACCAATTTAATCTAAAAGGGACCCATTTCATATTATAGTTTTGAAAGATAAAAATTGTATGAAATGTGGGGTTGTTGTAGAGCACAACATCACCATAGACTTAGATTGGTACAAAGTCCCTAACTTGTCCCACAAAGCCTTAGTCGTAGATTCCCCTGATACATTCAGCAATACTAAATCTGAGACACATAATTGTATTGTGCTCTTTACCTTCCGATCCAACTTCTTTCATTTTTCATCGGACACTCTCTTTGGTTTAGTACCCGAATCTACCACAATCCACTGATCTTTATCTACCAAGAGATCCTCCATCTTGAGTTTCCATAACTCAAAACTCTGACCATTAAATTTCTCGAATTGATCCCGCAAATCTCCCACTGAACAGGTTCTACCACAAGCCCGAGAGAAACCCCTCAGCAACAAAGGTGTCCCCTTCAAGCCAAAATATCTCTGATACCAAATGTAGGTTTTAACCTCATACAGAATTACCTGCATACGAATTTTAAACACAAAAAATAAACAATACCGAGAGAATAACACATAAAACAAATATACACAGAGATTTTCCCCTAGATCCCAAAACCGGGACTACCAGATTGATTTTTCATTATGTTCCTTTCAATGTTACAATACATATATATACATGTCGAAGCATCCAATACCTTGGACCGAAAACCATCGCGCCCAAAACCATGTGCAAAAACCATGCACAAAATCATAGGTAGGTTTTCCCACCTAATATAGGGTCCAAAAAAAATCCCCCGGGGCACTTCCCTGGACCTCGTAGAGGGGGCTAACCACCCCCCTCAAACCCCTTGTGACCCCCCCCCCCCGTTGCGCAATCAACGCAAAGAAGGGGGGCTCTGCGCCCCCCCCCCCCTTCTCTAACCCCCTAGTTAACTAGGGGAGCTAGTCATGGGTCACAAAATAATGAACACTAATATTTTTGCACAAATGTCCCTAGGAAAACCCCAAAGGGAAAACCAATATAGGAGATGAGGATTTTTATTATTCTTCTTCAGCAAATTTTTTTATTAAAATTTTACAATTACTTGACGCAAACAGGTTAAGCTCCAGTAATTAATTTTCTCATAAACCATCACATAAAAATTTCTTGAGGGAACTCATCCTCCCTTCACAAGATAGCTCATACCTCCTAAGATAATTTGGCTTCCCTCTGCAAGTGTGTACAATGTCACACGTGTGTCCTTGGCTGAAGGAAATTCAACCTCACAACCTTTGGAAAACTCGACCTCCTTTGGCAACAAAACTTAGTCTGACCTCTCGACCTTCACTAGAAGAAATTGTGCTAAAAAACTGCCTTTTTCTCCCATACGTGTGAATACAAATTGGGCCTCCAGAAACCCTTGTGCACCAAAAAAATCTTGGCCTCCTACAGATAAATAAAATTGGCCATTTTTCTCCTTTGTATCTCAAAAACTGAAAGGAATTGATGAAGAACTTCTCTCCAGAAATATTCTACTAAATTGTTGTTTATTCCTTGTTGCTTGGTGTCCTCCATCATATCATTGTGCCTTTTCTCTCACTGCAATGTGTCTCGAATGTGTTCTCCAAATTCCCATCAATTCCTCTTATAATCTCTTGTTGAGCAACCAATAGCCATGATATAATCTCAATCTACGGCTAAGATCATCTTGACCTCATCACATGAACTTTCGAGAAGTCACTAGAGGAAAATTGATTTACCTCAATTAATTTTGATTAATTAATCCATCTCCCAAAGTTAGACAGGAAAATTAATAAACAGGATAATTAATTAATTAAGGCAATTCTCCTTAGAGATTGTTTATGTGTATTGGAGAATAATCCATTTCTGTCTATAGCCTCATAGACACCTCCCGATACTAGAACACTTGTCCTAGCTACATAAACTAACATTCTCATATGTTGTTGGTGTTCCTTTGGTATTTCAACATTTTATATGGTTCATACTAACATTATGAAGGAACCTTATACAGTGCCCACCTTAAGGAATATTGTGCAAATCTTCCTAACAAACCCTTGACATTGCTTACTATGCAATATCACCCAATCCATGTTTCACGATAACTATGGTATTCTTCCTAATTTCCATCTATGATTGTTCAATCTTAGGTGAACCTAGAGCCAAGTGGATTGTCTAAGCATGTCAGTACCTACGATACACTTTTTTCATCTCATTAATGAGAGACTAAAACATTCGTTTAGAGGCATAGAACTACTAGATTCCCTTCTAGTCACACAAACACTCATATGTTTGAATGGGAACTTGGAGGTGTCCCATTAGAGGAAATTTCAGCCTAAAAGTGGCCTCCTAAAGAAAATTAATAATATAATAGTTAAAATAATAAAATAAGAGAGATGAATTTTGGAGAGAAAAGAAAAAAAACTATTTTTAATTGTATTTTTGGCTTATCTCCTTATAGGTTTACTCAAATTTCAAGTGTAGACACTCGTTGGATGTGGAATTAAATTATGCATCCAACAAGTACCCATTATGCATACTTTTGAGAAGACACACATTGATAAAAATTGTAGATACATTAAAAAAAAACATGTTCAACACGTTTTTTTAATGTAGCTGCAATTTTTATCAATCTGGGTCTTCTCAAAAGTATGCATAATGGGTTCTCATTGGATGAGAAATTTAATTCTGCATCCAACGGGTGTTTACACTTTAAATTTGAGTAAACCTATAAGGAGATAAGCCAAAAATATAATTAAAAAAGTGGTTTTTCTTCTTTTCCCTCCAAATTTTTTGCATGCACCTCTTTTAAATTTAAAGGATTTTGATTGGTTTATATATTATGACATGGAAATTATGTGAAAAATTCATGGGAACTTTTAGGCTAAAATTTCCTCTAATTTTGAATCTTTAGTTGTTAGTCTTAAATAACAAGATGAGAATCTTACATTTGTGCAACCCAACTATAATTTCACACAACACAACACAGTACAATGGAACCCCTTTGATGTTTGCTTTGGCATCTAATTTTTACTTCCCATTGACATTTTCAATCCAAATATTACTACTCAAGATACTTTTGTCTCTACAAAGAAAAAATTATACAAAGCTACCTCCATCAAGTGCATTTTTAAATATTTAACATCTTTGTAAGAGCCCACCTAGAAATAAGTATGAAATATCAATAAATATAAGTAAATAAAAATGTATAGCAAGCATTTCATCATAGATGTAATCATTAATGTTATAATTATTCCAACAACTTAAGTAACATGCAGGGGAATGTGTCAATTGGGGTTATCTTAAGTGGTTGTGTGAAATGGTTGTTATCTCCCTCTCCTGTGTTCAATTCCTTGCGAGTGACATGATGCTGAGAGATATTTTTGTAATGGTTATGTTCTTATGAATATCGTTGTATTGACCCTCACTCTCGCCCTTGGGTTGAGAGAGAGGATGATTCCCCTTGCAAAAAGAAGACATACAAGGGAATGTAAATAACAATAAGAAACCTAGTGTCCTTTACAAAACAATGAATATCCACTCTTCTTGGCACTCCAAAGAACTAGCCTCCTCCTTAGGATATGTATGTAATGTACATTGTGTTGTTCCACCAATCTGATCTCAATTTTTCAGGCATCCTATGTGTATGGGTTCTAAGTATCAACTCACAATGCATCAAATCTAGCAATCATCTAAAGAAACGAAGACCATAAGGCATAATTTTCTCTTCTACTAAGAAATTTAATTAAGGGAGACTAGGAATCAATATCCGCTTGAGTATAGCTTTCATGTTCTCATATTGCTCAATCAATAAACATGCAATTTACTACAAAAGAGAACAATTCAAAACCCTCCTAAGGGACCCTTTCACCACAAAGAGAAATTAAATATCATGGGAATAACATATGATAATAATAATAAAAAAAACACAACTACTAGTGTCCTAACCTTAAGTTACCAACATCTAGATATCTTAAACAAGTGTCCACTATGTCTCACTTTCTTTTTATATAATGGAGTGTAAAATTTTTCTAATTCTAATATTTATTTACAATTTACATGATAACTACACTTGTCATAATATGTGTTTTCCTTTATATGATTCTCATTTAATTATTTTTTATGTGTATTAATTTTAATGCATGCCCAAAATGTATCATGATGTGATTTCCTACGACAAATGAACACTAGGGCCCAAAGATAAAAACATGGGCCATCATATTAGTTTGCACTCACACATGAGAGAAAGGCTAGAAAAATAATAGGGGCACACTCCTTCATAAAAAAAAATCTCTAATTCAAATATATTTATGCATGGGAATACATTTCCATTAGTGAGTCAAGGAGTTCCTATCATTAGATTATGTGAATGTACAGCCCAATGATCATAACCTTAGGACTACTACACAAGTACACCCACATCAATGCAATTCAATGATAAAATTCTAATACGACGTCAAAACACATTGTGTTATAAGCGTCATAGTTTTGTGTGAAAATATGTTATACACATAAATAAGGTAGCATGTGTGAATTCACTATACGCATAAATAAGGTTACATATTCCATTATGTGCATAAACTATATAACATATGTTGGCACACCATATAAACCAAACAACTTGTGTTATTGTACCATGTAGACCAAGGAATATGTGCCACTACATCACCACATATGTTAGACATCACACACTAGGTAAGCTAAGGTGTTACAATCCCCTGCCCTTAGAGAGAATTTCCCTCAATGCCAAAGAATCAAAACAGATTGAGGATTAGCACCTCCTCTAGGATCAAATTCTTATTTTGCAAATTTAGGCATCAATTTAACAAGACTCAAAATCATTATAATATATTCTATTTGAAACAAATATCAACACATACATAAAGGATAAAGGAAGCTACATATTCATAGGTTACCAAATATTATCACCTCCATCAACAATGAAGTGAGTTACATCTCCACTAGGGATCAAGTACTGTGATTAGTAACTAGCACTTAGCACCTTCACTAGGGAACATGTGAGCTACATCTTTGTAATGGATTAAGTAATCCAAATTAATAACTATGGATTGATGCCTCCACCTAGGGTTAATTGAGTTACACTTATCAAGGATAAGGTACTACCAATTAGTAACTAAGGATCAACACTTCCACTAAGCATCAAGTGAGCTACACCTCTACTAGGGATTAGTCATAATCAATAACCAATGAATAACACATCAAATTGGCATTAGCTAAGTTAGATCTCTAATTTGGATCAAGTATGCACAATTAGAAACTAATAAGAAACACCTCAATTGGGGATTAAGTGACCTACACCCCCATCGAGGATCAAGCACTTTCAATTTAATAAGCCTTGTAATACCTCAATCTAATAATCAACTAGTAACATTAGTGAAACAAGTAACTAGATATCATTCATGATAAATAGTGAGTGTCGTTTCGTCACAATATTAATAATTAGTAAGTGTAATGGGTGATCAAGTATATTTCTATTGAAATAATAATGTCCAATAATATTTTTCCATTAAAGTAATTAAGTACTATCAAGCAAAGCATCATTCCATTATAAAAGCTAACTACCATTCTATTTATCGAGTTACATTCCAACAAAATAATTAAGTACCCTCAAGCTAAGTACCAACAAAATAATCAAATTTCATCAAATATATCATTAAAATTTTAGTATAATGGCATCTTTGTGCTTATTACAACCCAAAATAAGTAAAGATATAGTTATTTAGGATTAATTCATAACTAGGTCAATTTCTACATTTTTTTTGTGTGTTCATCAAATCATCACAAAATTCATAATCCATCGATGAGTGACTTGGCATCCTTATTTCAAATTAATTCAACACAATTATAGTCATCCATCAAAGCAATTGAATATTATCAAGTAAAGTAACATTCCATCAAAACAATCAAGTACCATTATATTCATAGGGCTACAATTGAAATAGTTAAGTATCCTCAAGCTAATCAATATCCATAAAATAAAACATTAGAACTTTGTTACAAGGGCGCCACTACACTCATTACAAGACAAAGTGAGGAAATATGGTCATTTAGGATTTATCCATTAGGTCATATTTTTCCATTTCTCAATGAATCCA
The DNA here is from genome assembly GCA_031772625.1 of Pinus tabuliformis. Taxonomy (NCBI): domain Eukaryota; kingdom Viridiplantae; phylum Streptophyta; class Pinopsida; order Pinales; family Pinaceae; genus Pinus; species Pinus tabuliformis. Next base: position 319,773,274 of record CM062807.1, read on the forward strand.
TCACAAGCCTCGCACCATCATTTCGGGTTACATATCATTCACCCAAGAAACCTATTAAAGTGAAAATTGCTAAATTCATGAATGAGCATGAACAAATTTCAAACATTTCCAAAATGAATTTAATAAGTTGTAGCTAGAAGATAAATATGGGGAAGCATTTTTAGTTTTCCCCCTTTATCATTTAATATTTCCAAGTAACGGCATAAGCTATATCTCATTCATTGGCGACTAAAATCACTTAAGGTCTGCCCAAAATATTATGGTATACATATGGACAAAGTTCCATCTCACTTATGATTCACATTATAGTTTCAATATATGCATAGATCCAAATGGTATTATTACATTAATGTTATTTTGGCCCCACTTGGGTCTTGTACATCTCTAAAGACATAGATTATACTCAACTGAAAGCGCAAGAAAATGATATTTAACCTTGTCCTTAAGGGACCAAGGCTAGAGAGGGGAAAGGCCATGAGAGGGAAAGCTTAAGCTCCAAAGAGAATACTTTTCATGGGGCATCCAAGAGCTTCAAAGGATAATTATGACCATGCATTGGTAGCAAGGGTTTCTCTCATACATTTTGTTTCTTACTTTTATTTTTTCTTCGTGCAAGGGTTTAAAGAAAAAAATGTAGTTCCATGATTTAGTCATATCACTTATTCTCAAGGTCTTAAATGTCAACATATTTCCCTTTTCTTGGGATTTTGACTCAAAATATCTTGCTTGGATATTTCACTACTTTACTAGGTCATGATTTCTTAAGAACTAAATACCTTGTTGTACTTTCCTTTTCTTTAGTTTCCTTGCTAAAGAATATTTAACTCAAAAGATATTGCATTTTAAACATTTTGTTATTCAAAGAGCTTTTCTCAAAAAAAAACTTTATGGTTACCCTGTCTCATTCTTGATACTTCCTCTCTTTGCTCAAAATTTTATGTTTTGAGAATATGAAAATAGAAATGCTTGTAATTACTCAATAACTACTCATCACTCTCGACACTAAGCAATATTTTCAATATTATTTCCCTATATTGGATTTCAAGGCACTATCTGCTTGAATTCCTCACCTCTAAATATAAGATCGTATACTCATCAACTTGATCTTGATGACGTCATGGTTACACCAATAGACCTTATTAATGCCTTACTCTGTTCTCAAATTATATTCTTTGGGAAATTCTTGTACATGTAGATCTATTATTTTCTTATATTGTCACTATATTTCATACTCAACATAGCCCACATGACTAAACCTTAGGCATGCACTCTATTCATCTCACTTTTCCTGACATAAATGATGTTAACATGTCCTCTTTTAACTTGAATGAGTTGAAAGGTCACAGGTTGCATGTGAGGAGAAAATTGAACGAAAATAATGGAAAATAGAGGCCTCATTAATAAAAAGGTTTTTGAGGATCAGTTGGTAGGCTTGGTCAGTGTAAGCTTGGTTAGTTCAGTTTTGGAGCTCTCTCTCTATTCTCTCTCTCTCTCTCATACTCTTGGAGACTTAGAGATTCTTGGAGAACTCTTGGAGAGTGTGGCATACTTGGACTTTTGGAGAAAGAAGGCAAAGGAAGAGCAAGAAAGCGTAGGAGGACATCATGATCAGCAGCTACAGTAGGTTTTTCTTGCATGTATTGAGTTGCGTGTATGTTTTCCTCACTACTTTTGGAATGCATGGCACGTGCATGTGGTTTCTTGGTTATGATATGTCATTGGCATGGAGGATTGCCTAGATTGATAGTGGATTTGCCTAGCCTTTCCATTTCCTAGATAGCCATGGTATTATGGGTTCATTTGCTTTGTTTTCTGGTTGGTTCTCATGTTTCCTTAGCTTGGGTCGAGTTACTAGTTCCTGGAGCCTTGGTTGGACAAAAACTCTGGAACCCTGTAACAGCTTGGGTTGAGTTATTAGTCCTTGATCCTTGGTTGGAAAAATGCTATGGAGCCCTGTAACAACTTCAGTTGAGTTATTAGTCCTAGAGCCTTGGTTGGACAAACACTCTTGAGCCCTTGGTGGGTTGAGTTACTAGTCCTGGAGCCTTGGTTGGTCAAACGCTATGGAGCCCAGTAGCAGTTGTGGGTTGAGTTACTAGTCCTAGAGCCTTGATTGGAAAAAATGTTATGGAGCCCTGGAAGGCTTGGATAGAGACCAATCTGGTGATGGTTTGGTTATGTTCGATTGTGAGGTGGAATCATTGTTTGATGGGTTGAGGTGGTTAGCCTCTAGAAGCCCTGGGTGGTTTTTGGATTGATGTGTTTATAAGATTCCACATTCATGCTTGGAATATTACATGGGGATGAATGGTTGAAGAGAGATTTGGCTCAGCCATTCTACGGTCAAGTGGAACATGGGAGTCCCATCCCAGGTTTTGATTTTGCATCATCAATATGAGGTTATTTCTCCTTGTATTTCTATGAGTATTATACTAGTTTATATGTGGATCACATGGTTATGATTTCATTGGTATCTTTGTTGCTATTATGCTGGTTAGATATATGTGTGTGTGTGTGTGTATGTTTTATGACAGTAGTTATGTATGGCTCTCATCATGTTTTTACTTGTAAATGAATGAAAAATGTATCTATGACCTAATGGATGGAATAACAGTTGGTGTGTTGAGGCATCAATGTTTCTTAGTGATTCTCAGCTAAGTATGAGACCCTTATGCTTAGATATGTTATTTACACCTTTAGATTACATATTCATGATACATAATGATGAAATGCATGTCATGGATAGCAGGCGTCCGGTCAAGGTCTTATTCAAGTGATTGCATTTGTACAGACATTTTCTTGTTAATTTACTATTTAGATGTCATTCAATTCTGGGCAGTGACCTAGGCTCTGGGCCTGAAAAAGTGGCTCAAAACCCAGGGACATTGACGCAACATTGTGAAAATTAATCCCTAGACGCTGGCTTGTAGGCCTGTGAGAGCGTCTAGAGGTCCCTGGATGTTGGCATGCTCATAGCATGAGAGCATCCAAAGGTCAAGTCGTCCAAAATCTTAGTGGGACCCAGGGGCTGGTTGGTAGAAATGTTGGATTAGTTCTTAAGGGTCCTAATGCTGATGTTTAATGTTTGTATGGTGTGCTTCCATTGATTCCACTTCCTTAACATGACTTAGGAGGTAAAATCATATCATAGTGGCCTCTCGTTGTACGTTTACCTCGGTCGGCTGATTGCTTGGGTAGATGTTAGAGGAGGGTGTTACATGTGCATGGGTTGATTGTTAAAATTTAGCAATCTAGTGGAGTTATTGTTAGTTAAACTTATTTATCTGATCTATAATCATTAGTAGAGTTAAAAGGATTTCAGTGTAGTAGTAATGACTATTGTTAACTCACTGATCTCTCAGTTAAATGATCAATTTACTAAAAATAGTCCCAAACATGCATGGAATTCAAATTTCCTAGTTGGAGTGGAGGAAAAATCACATTGTAACTGTCAATTGTATACTAGTTGAGGGTACAAGTTTTTCATTGGAGTAGGTGATCAATTCCTCTAGAAATTATGCAAGGAAATTGATCTAGGGGATCAAAAATATGCTCAAAAATCAAAGTGCTCAAAATCACTCAAAACTGAAGCAAAATCATAGATCTCGTCATTTTAATTCCAACGACACTTGAATCACCTCAATCCAACACCGTATGTGAAATTTATTGCATTATGAAGTTTTTGGAAAACAACTAAAAAGTCAACTTGCAAGGTTGACTGGGTTACTGACTAGGCAAGTCATACAGTAACGTGGCGCTAATGTCAGCGGGCTAATTAGGTAGGTACAGTGGTCAGACGTGCCAATCCCATGCTGACACATCGCAGGTCGTACAGATTGAATTATCAGATTTTGATTGGTTGTTGAGATTTTAGTTGGACCAAAATATTTTGGGCCAGCTAAACGACCCAGCGGCGAATCGAACTCAAGACCTCACCACAACTAAATAACAATCATATTGTTATACCATGCATTTGGCTCTTAACATATATTGGTCTGAGGTTTAATTTAAATTATAATTGTTGGTGGATTTGGGGGGCTTCGACAGACTCACCTGACCGGCCCTGGCCCCAGGTCATATTAAATACCACATAGCTATGGCATATGGAATATGCGGAGGGGGCGGGCGGTTAGCCCAGCCCTCGGTTCCAAAAAACACTCAAAATTGTGGGTGGAGACTCTGCAGTAGGGGTTGGCACATGGCGACCAACCTACAGCCACATGACCCATAATATGAATAGGAGCGCGGAAGATGGCGGGCACATGGCCTTTAGCTCACACCTGTGGCCACATTAACTTCCACATGACCGAAACCAAAGGGCAGAGTTTGGGCACAGGAGTCATTTTAAATGTCTGACAAATTGCACATTTGTGGCAAAATTAGCGTCAATTCACACCAAATTGTCACCTTGTAGTTTTGCCAAAGGAGGAAAACATTGCCAATTTTTCCAGTTTTTTGAATTTGTAGGACAGATAGTAGAGAAATAAACAAGAAGGCCTATCTTAGCCATGTTTTATCCTTTTTTATCCCAAGAGCCTAAACATGGGTTTTTGGGTGTTCTCGACACAACAGCAACATTATTTTTGTGATTTGAGCATCGCATGTTGATGTAATTTACATTTTGAGCATATAATATAAAGGGCCAACATTAGAAGCTAGACCCAGAGATATCTGTAAAATTGAACTATAATTTCTAAGTTTATGTGATTTTGCAATTTTGATTCATTACCACAAGACATAAAATAACTTACAAACTTTTTCAAGAAACCTTGAATTTTTAAATTCAGATCAATTTTGGTATACGAGCATGTTTTTTTTTAAGGTTTGGTAGTTTTTGAAAGTGTTTTTGAATGATTACAAGGTCTAAGTTGAGAAGAGGAGAAGAAGTGCTTGAAGAACTAAACCCTCAAATTGGTTCAAGGAGGTAACAAACTCCAAAAACTCCACCAATCATGGAAAATGAAGAAGGACGAGAGTTGATTTCTGAGGATGAGAGAGCTTTAAAAAAGGCTTTTTGTGATATGTCAAAGATGGTAGAACTGTTATACAATGAGAGGATAACAAGGTTGAAAGGAGAAAGTTATAATCAACAAAAAGGTAATGTTGGTGATGGGAGAAAGCCTCCACTTCTACCTCCTCCTTCACCTCCATCTTCACCTCCTTCTTCACCTCCTTCAACACCTAGACATACTCCTCCTAGATCTCCAAAAGGACATGCTAAGTATCATTTACTTAACCTTGATGTCAAGTTTAAATTGCTTATGTACAATGGGGAAGTAAATGATGAAAATTTGGATAATTAGGTTCGTCAAATTGAAGTCTATTGGAGGATTCAAAACATTGATGATGATGTTACAAAGATCCAAATTGCTTCTCTTCATTTGGAAAGTACAACTCTCATCTGGTGGGAGGTCAGAACTCAAGAAGAATTAAAGAAAAGTGGTAAAATTATCTCTTCTTGGAATCATTGTATAGCTGCATTGAAAATGAAATTTTATCCATTAGATTATGTGCAAAAAGCAATTATGGATTCGCAAAATTTTACACAAGCTAAAGGTCAGAGTGTTCTAAGTTACACACAAGAATTTAGAAGAAGAGATTTAATCTCGGGTGTTGATTTTTCTTCCCAAGACACTCTCCTTTAATGCATAGGTGGATTTCATATTTATTTGATACATATTGTACTTATGTTTAATCCCACTAATCTAGATGAAGTATGTGTTCAGGCAACTCATTTAGAATCAAGAGGAAAGAATGTTCCTCAAGAGACTAACAAGAAGTCATCCAAATTTGGAGATAAAGGAAAGGGGAAGTTTAAAGCCAAAGGAAAAAATAGTGCTACAATCAATAAATAGGGAGATATACTTACCTGTAAACATTACTTAAAAGAAGGCCATTTTGAAGACCACCGTTGGAAATTACATCCATAAATGAGACCAAATAAGTTCAATAACAAGGGGAAACAAAAGACTACTGCAACAACTCAACAAGATCTAGGATCTGATTTAGGTGATGAAACCAAAATCACAGCCATAGGAATGAAAGGTAAAGTTTCTATGCAAGTACTAGTTCTTATATTAAGCCTATTGAGTTTCAATATGATAAAGAAAGAAGTGAGATTTTTCATTTCAGGGTCATTATAAAACATACCAAAGTTGATACATTGTTTGATAGTGGATCCCAAGTCAATATTATCTCTGAAGAAATTGTCAAGAAACTAAATTTAGAGACCACGCCTCATACTAAACCTTACCCTTTGAGTTGGGTATGTGATGATGCCAAATTATAAGTGACAAGAAAATGTAAACTCAAATTTTCCATCACTGAAAATTTTATAGATGAGGTAGAGCTTTACATTGTACCACTTGACATATGTGGAATTGTTTTAGGGAGTCCATACTTGTATGACCAAAAAGCCTTATTATATCGTCATGAGAAAAAGTATCATCTTTTTAAAGATGGAGTTGAGTATATTGTTAGAGCATATCACAAGAATATGAACTTATCTCTTGTAAGTGTTGGTCAGATGAAAAGGCTTGTAAATGCTAGTAAGAATTTTTTGTTGTTTATTATTAAAGATAAATATATTATAGAATCTGAAACTTTCACAAGATGTGATTCTAAATTCAAGCATTATTTGGTTGAATTTTTTAACACTTATGACAAGATGTTTCAGGAACCTGAAGGGTTTCCTCCTAAAAGAGGAATCCAACATGAGATTCATTTGCAGCGGGATGCACCACTTCCAAATATTGGCATGTACAGAATCTAAGTTTTGGAGAATGTTGAAATCAAAAAGCAAAATCAAGAGTTGCTTGACAAAGGAGTCATCAGGCCTAGCACATTTCCTTATGGGTCTCCTATTGTCTTGGTTCCAAAGAAGGATGGTACATGGCACATGTGTGTGGATTTTAGAGCTTTGAACAAAATCACGATAAAGAATCATTATCCTCTTCCTCACGTTGATGATTTTCTAGATTGGTTAAAGGATCTTTTTACTTCACTAAGTTAGATTTGAGAAGTGGTTATCATTAGATCAGGATAACTGAAGATGATATTTGGAAAACTTATTTCAAGACAAAACAAGGTTTGTTTGAATGGTTAGTTATGGCATTTTGGCTTTACAATGAACCTGCAACATTCATGAGATTTATGAATGATGTGTCAATACCATTCGTTGATGATTTTGTCTTAGCCTACTTAGATGATATTCTGATTTTCAGTGAGACTCGTGAAGAGAATGTTAAGCATATGAAACAAGTTTTAGATGTCTTGAAGAAAGATAAATTTCATTTGAATATGTCTAAGTGTGAATTTGGGAAAACCTCTTTGGTTTATTTGGCTCATATTGTTGGAGGGGGTGAATTGAATATTGATCCCTCAAAAGTTGAATTCATTGTGAATTGGCATAAACCCAACAATGTAACAGAAGTTAGGAGATTTTTGGGAGAAACCCAATATTGGAGAAAATTTATAGCTAACTTCTCACTCATTGTAGCACCACTACATTCTTTGACAAGTGTGAAACAGGTCTTTTAGTGGGGAGGCAAGCAGTAGAAATCCTTCGACACATTAAAAGAGAAAATTAGTACAAAACCAGTTCTAAAACTTCCAGACCTTAAGCATCCATTTGAGATTCAAACCAATGCAAGAGATTATCCTACGGGAGTAGTTTTGGTGTAGCATGGTAAGCCTATTCATTATCATTATGAAACATTTACCAATGTAGTAATCGACTATCCAACTTGTGATAAAGAGTTGTTTGCTTTGGTACAAATCTTGAAGAAATGGAAGCACTATTTGATGGGTAAAGAAACGATTATTCATATTGACCATCAACCTTTGCAATATTTACAATCACAAACCAAGCTACAACAAGCTATACATTTCGGTGGACGGGATTCCTGCAACAATTTCATTTGGTAATCAAGTACAAGAAAAGTATATACAACAAAATTATTGATTTGTTTTCAAGGCCTATTGTTAATGAATTAGTCATTCTTAATCATAACTCAATCATGCATGAAAATTATATTGAAAAATATGCTCAAGATGATGATTTTAAATATGTTTATGAAACTTTGATTCAAGGCAATCGTGTTGAAGAGTTGGATTATCATGTTCACAACAAGTTGTTGTATCATCTTGGCAAGTTATGTGTTCCACATGGTGAAAGAGTCAATTTCATAAGGGAAGCCCACACTTCTCTTATTGTTGGTCACTTTGGTGTAGGAAAAATAGTTTCACAAATTTAGAGGTATTGTTATTGGTCTCACATGAATGAAATTGTTTCAAGATATGTAAAGGGATGTTCCATGTGTGCTACTAGCAAGCCTAGCAATAGGAACTTGGGTTTGTACACTCCACTTCCTATTCCTTCTTGTCCTTGGGAAAGTATTTCAATGGATTTTGTAGTGGCACTACCAATGTCTAAGAAATTTCATGATTATCTATATGTTATGTTAGACTTTAAGCTTCTGTGGTAGTTTTTTGGAGTAGCATGATCCGTATTATCCACAGTATTATGTTCATTATGTCGATGTTTCGAATCCCAAAGGGAGTCCATCATCAGGACCAAAATTGATAGAATATGAATGATAGTTCCTTGAGAGAAGAATCTTCTGACCAGAGTATATATAAACCTAGAAATTGATAAATTTTTATGGAAGCCAACCCTTATATATATGAATTCTTTTTATTTTTTATTTTAAATTATTATAATAATTTTAACTTAATTATTTTAATTTTGATTATTCTAGCTTTAATTGTTTTAATTGTTTTGATTATTTGATTTTAATTATATGTTAGATAAATAAATTAATTAATTCATAATCCTTAATAAATACTAATGGTATGTTTATTTTTATAATGTAATGTAATTTTATTATTTTTATAATTAGTTTTATTTTGTTGTTGTGGATCATTTTAGCAAAATGTGTGTGTAGATGCCATGTAAGAAGCAAGTTACAACTGAAAAAACCGCAAATATGTTCTTCCAAAATGTATGGGTTCACTTTGGGTTGCACACTTCTATTATTTGTAATCGAGATTCTCGATTTGTCGGGAAGTTTTGGTCAAGCTTATGGGAACTCATGGAGACCAAGTTGATGAGCCTAGGTATTGCAAAAAGAATGCTACAACTCCCAGGGCTACGAGCTTTACTTATCAACCCAGGGTTCGTACAAACTTGGAAGTGGCAGTGCTATATGCAAAAGTAAAAGTGAAGGTACTGCCTGTTGTCACTACTCATCTGGAAAGAGACCCCAGGGGTTCCAAGCCAAACTTCTATAGGGTCAGAAGAAGCTTAACTCTTTGATGGAAGGAGAGAAAATCTATCCTAAGAGAGAGCTACTCTACTGCAGTAATGAAGAAAACAACATGAAATGCTTAAACCATACCATAATCTAACTAACCAATCAAATAGTTATGCTAAGTAGAATTGCTAAATTAACACTAATCTAATGCTAATTATCTAAGTTGCAGAAGTAAAGAGCATCAAAAATAGACTAAGGTGTAAGCAAAGAACTAAACTAACTCGGATTTCAAGTGGAAGAGCAATCGGAGGACAAAATTAGTCAAACGAGGACGTGATGGAGCAACAGTGCATAAGAACTGTTGGATCAGTCGAGTGAAAGGCAAATGAATGGCGGAGATTGGATCACAGGAGGTTATGTAAATAGATGGGTGAACAGGGTAAACTAATAGGATGAACGTTGGATATATTATTGTGAAGGCCTAAGTGCATGGATGGATGAACAAGTGAACAAAGCATATGAATAGCAGAGATTGTGTCGGGAGGGATTAGGTGAGTGGATGGATGAATGAGGTCAATAGGAGATGAATGGCTGAGATCTAATCACACAGGTGAAGTCAAGAGATGGATGGACGAGGCTAACAAGAGAGATGAATGGCTGAGATCTTATCGCGTGGGTGAACTCAAGATATGGATGGCAGAGATCATATAATGGGGAAAAGCAACGTGCGGAAATGAGGGATTGGGTTTCTAAGGAGGTAAGTAGTTTCTCGCGCACCCTTCAGGCTGTAAGCAGTATTTCGAAATTTCACACGATTAGCCTTACTACATGACATGTAGCATGATAAAACCACTTTTCTCGCGTGCTCTCGAGCAGATAACGTTGGTGCACTAATCCGCACGAGATTGCACGATGACCGTTAGATCAAGCGAGGCTAATCAACGATGGAGATCGCCAAGCTAGTTAGTGATCAGGTGAAGTGACAATCATCGGATTAGGAAAGGCAGATCGACGGTGGGGACTTAAAGTGCATAAAGTGATCGGGTGACGCACTAGTTGTCGGATCAAGGGACAACTTTATCTGAATTTAAATAGGAATGCAACAAATTACAAAGATAATCATAAATATATATATGCAGCGAAAATAATACTTTATTTCATTACTATAAAACACTGAAATATGCTTACAAACAAAAATGGAAATAAACTAGCTAGGGCGATGGTAGCTTATCTCTGAGAAGAGATGTGCAGCTACATGCCTTTGAACTGTGTTACAATGAGGCTCGAAGGCCTATTTATTGTTAAGAAACAATGGAAAACCCTAAACATCCAAAAACCTAACCCTAGAAGATGAAACGCCAAACTATGGGCCCCGTTTGGGTAAATTAGTACATCAACTTCCCGAGGTCGTAACTTTGGCATACGATCTTCGTTTGACGCGCACAATATCTCGTTAGAAAGATCTATCTGATAACTACAACTTTGGGAAGAAAAAAATTAGTCCATGGACCCATGTTGCTCCCAGGTTTCCCAGAAAACATCATTTAGGGCCTCAAAACGGCTCCGGAAGTTCAAGACCCGAAAAACTGCTAAAAATAGTAAATTGTGCTACAATTAAGGAAACTGAAAAGCTGAAAGAAACAATGGTGGGTGTCCAAGTGGACTTGGCGAGTGGCCACTAATATCCACCTAGATCATTCCCCCCCCCTTAGGAAGCAATGGTCCCCATTACGTTGAGTTCCTCCATGGGATGAGGAAACTTCTGTTGAACTTGGTCCTTGGTGAGCCACTTGCCCTGGTGAAGGAGTTGGCCTACTTTGACAATTGGATATTCTGTTGGCAAGTGTGCTTGATCTGTGTATCCATGATCCGATCAGTTGCAGCTTGTTCCATGCAATCTAGATTTAACTCTATGGGTGTGAGTTGTTCTGCAATGTTGGATGTGTCTAGTAATGGTGGGAAGTATGGCCGAAGGCGATCCACATTCAACATTGGGTGCAGGCCAAGGAATGGGGGAATTTTGAGCTCAAATGCATTGTCTCCCACAACCTTGGTAATGGTATAAGGACCATATCATATTGGTCTGAGTTTCTGATAGGCTCCGGTAAGGTTTTCCTTTTGCAAATGCAACCAGACTTTGTCGCCCACCTAAAACTTGTGTGGCACCCGATGTTGATCATGTCGTTGCTTGTACTTGGAATTTGATTTCTCCAGAATGTCATGGACCTGCTGGTGAATATGTTGGATGTGATCAATTAAGTTGTTTTCCTTATCTGTTTCGGACTGGACATGAGTCGAATCTGCATGAGTAGTTGCAAATAGCATGGCTACATCAATGGGACATAGTCGTTGGAATCCCAAGCCCACCTGAAAAGGGTTGTGGCCAGTCGAGTTGTGGAGATCTCGGTTGTAGCTGTGTTGAACATAGGGGAGGCTCTCATCCCATGTGCATGGATGCTTTGAGTTGTACATGTGCAAAATGTGTACGATCATCTTGTTCACAACCTCTGTCTGGCCATCAGTTTGAGGATGGAAGGATGTGGACTTAGTGAGTTTGGTGTCTAGCATCGACCAAAGACTGGACCAAAATGGATTGAGGAACCGATTGTCCTGATCTAAGATGATAGACTGTGGGATCTCAAAGTGTACCCACACTCATTCAAAGAAGAGTTTAGCAGTGGCTTCTGCTGTGATATTCTTCTCACAGGCCACCATAATGGCCATCTTCGAGAACCTGTCGACGACCACAAAAACACGGTCATTTCCATGCTTAGTAGAAGTAAGGCCTAACATGTAAACCATGGATATGGATTCCCAAGGTTGACTAGGGGTAGGCAGCGGGGTATAGAGGCCTTGCTTCTTGATGTTCAGTTTGGCAATGGTGCAGGAAGTGCATGATCTGATGTACTTCCCGACATCCTGTCGAAGATTTGCCCAATAGAAATACTTCGGCAGCACTTCCACCATTTTCTCGACCCCGAAATGCTCAGCATCCTGATTGTAGTGTGCTTCCAAAATCATCTTGGCACACTCGCTTAAAGGAACACAAAGGTGACCCAGGTGGCATAACAAGGCATCCTAGAAGTGAAAATATGGAACATTCTGACCCTCCAAGAGTGCTTGGTATGTGTGGCCGAATTCTGGATCGCTTTTGTAGAGAAGTGGCCAATCAGAAGTCTCATGCCCACAAGAGTTGAGCATGGTGGTTAACGCCATGATCGGTGGTCGACTGAGGAAATCTAAAACATTAATGGTGTTTCCCTTCTTATACTTGGTATTCAAATGGAACCGTTGAGGCATGTGGACCACTTCTGATGGCGATCATTCTGTAATTTCCCTTGGGTCTGTATGAACTGCAAGGGTCGGTGGTCAGTGTGGATGACCATTTCCTTCCCCAAAATGTAATGCTTCCATTGTCGGCAAGCCTACACAACAGAATACATCTCTTTGTCGTAAGTGGGATACTTTCAGATGCCCATGTTGAGTAAAGATTGCCCCAATAGCATAGTTAGAGGCATCTGTCTTGACCTCAAATGGTTTTTTCAAGTTTGGTACTGCGAGCACTAATGTTGAGCAGAGGCAATATTTCAACTCCATGAATTCCTTCTGTTGAGATTCATACCAAAAAAATTTCTTTCGCTCCTCCCTTGGTGACTTGACTCAAGGGCCAAGTGATATGAGAAAATCCCAACACAAACCTGCGGTAGAAGTTGGCAAGACCTAGAAAGCTACAGAGCTCTATCAAAGTGGTTGGAGATGGCCAATCTCGAATGACTTGGATCTTGGCTGAATACACATGCACCCCCCATTCATCAATAATGTATCCCAAATACTGAACCTGGGTCATGCCAAAAGTGCATTTCTCCGAATTGGCACATAACTTGTGTTGTCACAGTGTTTGGAGAACCTGTCGGATGTGGTGGAGGTGCTCTTCCCAACTATGGTTGAAGATCAATATGTCATCCAAGTATACCACTACAAATGAGTTGGTGAATGGCCGCAAGATGTCATCCATTAGCCTCATGAAGGTTGCAGGAGCATTCATCAATCCGAAAGGCATAACCAACCATTCAAACAGGCCCTCCTTGGCTTTGAAGTCAGTCTTCCGCACATCGGAGGGTTCGATTGGTACCTGATGATATCCTGACTTCAAATCACTCTTGTTGAAATATTTTCCCCCCTTCAATTGGTCCAAGAGGTCATCAATCCGTGGGATGGGCTACCTATTACATACAGTGATCTTGTTCAGTGCCCAATAGTCAATACAGAGTCTCCAAGTCCCATCCTTCTTCTGTACCAACACGATCAAGCTCCCACAAGGCGATGAACTCGAACGGATGTGACCTTTCTGCAACAGCTCATGAATCTACCTCTTGATTTCATCATTCTCCAGAATGGAGCATCAATAAATTGGTCCATTGGGCAGCGGCGCACCTGGGGTCAGATCGATGGAGTGCTTGACCTGACAGTGCAGAGGAACTCCTGCAGGGGAGGTGAAGATGTCCCCGTACTCCTCCACGACCTTGTCCATATGTAGTTTTCATGTGGAGGGGCCTTGTCTAAAGGTCATGGCCACCGTCTTCTTCTTTCCTTGAGGGCGTATCATCAGGAAAAAAAGATCGGTTTTGGAAATGAGCTTACTGCATTGTTTTGCAGTAACCAAAGAGATGGCAGTAGGCGGTGTTACCTTTGGTATCCTATATAACTTATTTCCCAAAGTAACAATAACAGCACGGGGCCTTGATTCATACACAGCATGTCACTTCCACAATTATGGTTTTCCTAATAATACATCACAAACATCAAGGGGAGAAATGTCACACAATACCTCATCCATGAAGGGCTTGATGTTGCATGGAAGGCGACACTGCTAGCTTACGTGAAGATCTCTTCCTTGCTGAAGCCACTCGATGGTGTACGGTTTTGGATGTGTTGTGGTCGGTAAGCCCAGACACTTCACGAACTCTGTCAAAATGAGGTTCTTTTGGCTCCCGCTGTCGACAATGAACTGTAGCAGGGAACCCTTGAACCACATCTGGGAGTGGAAGAGACACTCCTCCTCCTATGGATCGTCGGGTTCCTCCTTCTACATCTTCGTGGTGGCAATAGTGGTGTTGGGCTCTGCATCGATAATCTGCTTCCCTTTGTCATTCCCCTTATCGGGTTCTGACTCAAAGTCAACACATGCATCTGATTCTAAAACCCTTAGCTCAACACTCACTTGTGTTTGTGAGTGGAGCTCTTATGGAACTCACACCACTTTCCGTGTCCTTTTTCGGCTTCACGACGTTGTTCTTTGCTTGCAGCTTTGGCTAGTGTCATGGGCCACCCCTCCTTAGCTTTTTCCTTTGTTCTTCGATTTGGGGGAACCTTTCCCTTTCTTCGGATTCACAAATCCAAAGTCTCGCTTCTTTTGTTTAAACTTTTTCTCTACCTTGACGACATATCAGTGTGCCATGTCGAGGGAGGAGATGTTCAGGAATTCTATTTCTTCTTGGATGTACTTGTGCAGGAAACTGTGGTATTTGAGTACCAAATGCTGCTCTAAATCCTTGATACCCAACTTTGTGCGAAGGGTATGGAAAATATTGGTAAACTTTGGCACGTCTTGGTCCCTTCCCTACCGCTGCGTGGTCCACTTTATGTATTGATCCTCATAGATTCCAACACCGTAGTACTGCTCCTTGATGGCAGTCTAGAATGAATTCCAAGTGGGTGTGATGAAAACAGTGAGGTCATATTTTCATCATTCTGCACGCAGTAGGTTTCCCACCAGTCCTTGACGTGGAGGCGGCTTTGAGAAGAGTGAAAGTAATATTTTCCTGGCCGAAAAAGTCATGAATAGAAAAATACCCTTCTAACAGATTTAACCATTTATCTACGGCGTTTGCATCTATCTGACCCTATAATATGGGAATGTCAAAGTTAACTTGTAACTTAAAAGGTGTGGCACTTCCAGAGTAGTTGTCGGAATTAGATGTGTCACCCCTTGGTAGTCGCTGAAGGATCTGGGCAAAGTTGTCCATCATCGCGTTCCTTTGTCGCTTGAGGGCCTATTCGAGCAATATTTTGATAGGATCTCTTGCCTACTCTTATTTATTTTCATCCGCCATGGGAAGCCATTAGGATTTGTGAGGCTAGTCCTGCAAAGTTTCAACCAGTTCAAGCCCTAACTCCTTATATCCCGACCTCGTTGGGGACATGCAAAGAAAGATAGAGAAAGAGCAAACCGCCCTGATACCACTGATCTGGATTTAAACGGGAACACAAAAAATTACAAAGATAAGCATAAATATAGATATCCAAGCAGAAATAATACTTCATTCCATTACTGTAAAATACTGAAATATGCTTACAAACAAAAATTGAAATAAACTAGCTAGGGCAATGGTAGCTTATCTCTGAGAAGAGTTGTGGTGGCTACATGCCTCTGAACTATGTTACAATAAGGCTTGAAGGCCTATTTATTGTTGAGAAACATTGGAAAACCCTAAACATCCAAAAACCTAACCCTAGAAGATGAAACGCCAAATTGTGGGCCCCATTTGGGTAAATTGGTAAATCAAATTCTCGGGGCCGTAACTTTGGCATACAATCTCCTTTTGATGCACACAATATCTCGTTAGAAAGATCTATCCGAGAACTACAAATTTGGGAAGAGCTACATCAGTCAATGGATCAATGTTGCTCCCATTTTTCCCATAAAACGTTGTTTAAGGCCTCAAAACGGCTCTGGAAGTTCAGGACCCGAAAAAACTACTAAAAATAGTAAATTGTGCTACAATTAAGGAAACTGAAAATTTGAAAGAAACAATGGTGGGGGTCCAAGTGGACTTTGCAGGTGGCCACCAATATCCACCTGGATCATAGATCGAAGGTGGAGATTAAAGCTCATAAAGTGAGTGGAAGACTCCACGCGAGGCAGAAGTTGGAGAAAATAGTGAATCGAACGGTGATTGTGAAGGTTTTTTGGTGATCAGACGGCGAGGAAGCGATGCATGAGGAAAGTGTTGGAGGCAGTTTCAAATGAAAATGATAGAGAAAACTAGTGTGGGTGAACAAATAACTGCAATAAGCAACGAACTCCATAGCTCATGCAAGAACCAGAAACCTGTGTTTTTGAGGTGGCTAAAGGGTCTCTTCCTCATGTCATTGTCCCAGAGGGAGGAGATGAGGCCGAGACACATGCGCACAACCTGATAGTGATATTTTTCCTCTAACTAACCTGTGAACTGAAAGAAGGCATAAATGAAAGTAAACTACAGCAAATGCAGCGACTGAAGCAGATGAACAGGAAAACCATGCATGATCTACATTATATTATTGTAATGAAAGTGAAACTACTTAAGCAAATAAACAGTGAAAACCATAAGGCTACTTAAGAAAATGACCAGAAAAACCATGAATCCTTCTTAAGAAAATGAATAAAACCAGGAAGCTACTTAAGCAAATAGATAGAACCAGAAAGCTACTAAACAGATAAACAATGAAAAACCATGAATCCATTTAAGCAAATGAACATAAATCTATGCTAACAGATATGTACAATGAAGAGGAGCTTTGGCTGCTCGGGTTAGGCCCTAACCCAAGAGCTTTAGCCCTCAGAGTTATCTCAAAGCTAGCTTAAAACAGAACTCATTCTCATTATGAAAACCATGGATTACAGAACAAGTTGTCACAAGTCTTGCAGCTCAGAAATAAAGCAGAGTTTTTACAATAGAAGTCTGAATCCTAATGAGGTCCTAAGCCTCTCTACTTATACATATGATAAACTGGTTTTTGTCACTTTCACTTGCTCGGTTGTCTTCTAGTCTTCAAAGTGATGGTTTCTTGCACTCCGATGATGGAGGAATATTTGAATGGAGGGGTAGTAAATGAGGAGGATTTACCTCCTATAATTACTTTCCCTTGTGCCATTCGAGTTTTTACCAAGGTATTTGCCATAGTTCCTTGCTTTTATACTTTATACCTGCATTACATTCACATTATACGACAAAGCCAAATATCCAACTCTAACTCATTTCATAAAAAAAATATAATCAAAAGTATGCAATAACTTATGAGAATAGTTGGTTTGACTAAGCGAGGAGGTGAATTAAGGCCAATTAAGGCCCATATAATTACTCAATAATGAGGCTCATTATCACCCGCCTACTGAAAGTGTTGCTCATTTTATGAGCAACTTAGTCAATGTCCATGTCCTTCATGGCTCTGGTAGCCTCTCTGACATCCCATGCTTCTGCTGTGGTCTCTTCTTCTTGTTTATAGAAGCCCGCTTTCCTTTCTACTCCTTCCCACTACCTCTTTTCCTCTTCTTCTTCTCTCCCTTCTAGCATCTCTAGGAGTACTAACATCATAGATGAGGGTTTTGATGTCATCTGATGTTGGTAAGTCTCTGAATACTGACCATTTTATAGGGATCATGAGGTTTTGGAGGGCATCCTTAATGAGGATCCTGATCAACCCATGGCGAGCCAACTATTGGGAATTCCCTTTCTTTACTTTGTTGCTGGAGTCCATGAGTGATTGCATTAGAAAATAGGGTATGTTGAGCCTTTGGTGAACTAGTGCTTCTACCCCAAGTCTTAATTCTTCAAGTCTTCTCAAATGGTTGCCATAACAATACTGTATCAATGGACTCTTGCATTCTCTTTTGACTTATTAAAGAATTTATTTTTTGCCACCTATTAACTTATAAACGAACTACCTCTTAACCTTTACAAATTTTGATCGAATGATGCATATTAGTGAGTGAGTGGGATACTTACCTGTGGTCTTGATGCCATGTTGCAGTTGTCAAATATCAGAGGTGTTGTTGATGGTCATTCCTCTTCCTCCTCTGCTATCTGTTGATGGTTTCTTGGTTTTTGGAGGTGTCTGTGACTGGAGATCTTATGTTGCTACTGTTGTGGAGCTCCTGGATCTAATGATGCTACTATTGTGGAGCTCCTAGATTACCACTTGGCAATGTTTGGTGTCTCCCCTAGAATTTCTTGATCATGTTGTTGGTTGGTGCTCTGAGGATGTTGTAATGAATGGACAGGGGGAGTAGGAGTGTATGTGGATGTAGGTATAATGGTAATGGTTGAGGTGACTCTGTTAGAAAACACAATCTTCACCTGAATTGAAGCAATGAAGTGAAAAACAATAGAATTAATGGAGGGATGCATGGTAAGGAGTAGAGGAGATGAAATATATGTGAGGCAGGGTTCCCTTTGGATATTCTCTTTGTTCCTTAGTTGTCTTTCTCACCCACCTGCACATAACAATTATGCTTTTTTTTCTTTTATTATTATTATTATTATTATTTAAAAACACCTAGGCTGCCTAAGAGAGGTTTTCACCCTATATATCTGCCCTAGGTGCCTCAAGGAAGGTTTCACCCAGGGATCTTCTTACCCTTTTCATTTTTCTCATCCTTGGGCCACCTCATGAGGTTTTCAACCCAAATATGGGCCTCAAGCACCTGATGGAGGTTTTCGCCTGAATCCTTATTCTTTTTTTCCTTTTTTAGTGATGAGGGAGGAGGTGGAACTTTCTCCGCCATCATCACTGTCTTATTGATATTGTCAATGAACTCTTGTTTTGATAAAGGCGTCTTGTACATTTTCAATCGGTGTCCATTAACTATCAATGGAATGGCTTCTTCATCAATAGTTATGGTTTGCACTGAACCATTGTCATGGCATCTTTCCACCACATAAGGTCTGGGCTAGCTTGTCCTTAGGTTGCCCTTGAAGTCTTTATACCTTGAATCATATAACAATGCCCAGTCTCCCTCTTGAAATTGCTTCTCCTTGATATGTTTGTCATGCCAGATATTCCTCTGAATCTGAACTATCTATGTATGTAGGAAGGCCTGCATTTTGAATTCATCTAAGCCATTCAAATGTAACAACCTTTCTTTCTGTTCATGACTGAGATCCAAATCTATTTGGGCTGCCATCCTCAATGTGTTATATTCAAACTCAATGGACAACAAAGCCTTTTTCCCATAGACCAGCTCATTGGGTGTAAATCTGGTGGTGTCTTCTATGTAGTATTATAGGCCCAAGTGGCCTCAACTAGTCTCTCTACCCATTCCTTTCTGCTATTGCTCACTACCTTGGTTAAGATGTTCTCCAGTGCCCTATTGGTCACCTCCACTTGCCCATTAGCTTGTGGATGATAGGGAGTGGAGGTCCTATGCTTGATTTTGTGATGGCTGAGCAATTCTTCAATCATGTTGGAGGTAAATTGGATGCCTTGGTCTGTGACTAGCTCTCTAGGGTACCAAAATTTGTAGAATATATTCTTCCTTAGGAACTCAGCCACCTTCTCTTCTGTTGTTGCCTTAATTTCCTTGGTTTCAACCCACTAAGTCAAATAATTAGTGCACACAATGATGTGTTATTTTTGCTTTGAAGGAGGGTTAATAGGCCTAATGAAGTCCATGCCCACTTTTCAAATGGTTCGAAAGTCACTTGAGGTTGTAGGGGAATTTCATCTCTTGGAGTAAGCTTTCCCATCCTCTGGCACCGATCACACTGACTAATATAATTTTTCACATCCTGATGAAGAGTAGGCCAATAATAACCTACTTGCAACACTTTGAATGTTGTCCTCTTTGCTGCAAAGTGACCTCCACAAGGCCCATCATGACAGGTCATAAGAATGTCAAAGACTTCCTCTTCCCTTACACACCTTATTAAGATTTGATTTGGGCCAAATTTGAATAGATTTCCCCCAATCCAGGTGAAGGGGGCGCTCTTTCTGACTATCTTGCTCTTTTCTTTGGAGGGCAAGTTTGATGGGAACTGTGATGATACCATATAGTTTGTTCTATTAGCAAACCATGGGAAGAGAACTAAAATAGCGTACAAATGCTCATCTGGTAACTCGTCATCCACCATTCCTTCTTCACCTGCAGGCAAATTCACCCTAGATAGAAAGTCAGCAACAACATTTTCCTTACCAGGATTATCAACAATAGTTAGATCAAATTGTTGTAATAAAAGCAACCATTTTATGATTCTAGCATTCACATCTGGTTTATTCATTAAATATTTGATTGCAACATGATCAGTATGCACAAATGTTTAATACCCTGTAATGTAATGCCTAAATTTGTTCAATGAATGCACAACAACCAAGAGTTCCTTTTCGATCACAGTATAATTCAGCTCAGCCTTTAACAGGTTCTTACTGATAAAATAGATGGCATAGGGAAATTTCTCCTCTTCTTGGCCTAAGGTTGCTCTTATGGATTTGTGTGAGGCGTCAACATGAATATGAAAAGGGAGGGCGCAGTTTGGGCCTCTAAGGATTGGTGCAGTGGTTAACTTACCCTTTAGAATGTCTGAGGCCTCTTTACAATTCTTTGACCATATAAACTCAGAATCTTTGGCCAATAACCCAAACAAAGGAGAGGCCAAGTTGCTTAAGTCATTTATGAACCTCTGGTAGTATCCAACTAACCCTAAGAAACTCCTGACATCTCTCTGCTTTTATGGAGGTGGGACCCTTTGGATGATTGTTGTTTGGTTTGGGTCCACCTGTAGTCCTTGCTGAGATATTGAATGACCTAGCACAGTCCCTTCAGTAATTAAGAATTCACATTTTTCTGGACTAAGAGACAGATTCATTTCAATGCATTTTTGTAATACTTTGCCTAGGTTAGTCAGGGCTTCTTGGATATCACAGCCATAAGGTGTAGAGTCATCCATATAGATTTCCACAACATCATGTACTAATTCAACAAAAATACTCAAGACTGCTATCTGGAAAGTGGTAGGAGCATTGCATAGGCCAAAAGGAAGGACCCTATAGGCAAAAGTACCCCAAGGACCGGTGAATGCGGTCTTATCGTAGTCTTCTGGGCAGATTTGGATTTGGTTGTACCCACTAAATCCATCTAGGAAAGAAAAGAACTTATTCCCTGCCAAGCCATCTAGCACTTGGTCAATGAAGGGTAGGGGAAAATGATCATTCTTTGTGGCTTTGTTCAACTCCCTATAATCAACACAAATCCTCCATTTACCATTTTTCTTGGGAACTAACACTAAAGGAGAGACCCACTCACTTTTTGAGATAGGGTAAATGAATCCTGTATCTAGCAGTTTTTGCAATTCTTATTTGACTATGTCTTTAAGAGTTGGATTCATCCTCCTTTGTGGTTGCCTAATTGGCTTGCAACCTTATTTGATGTATATGTGGTGAGTACACACTGAGGGGTGTACTCCCTTCATTTCCTTATAACTCCAAGCGAAGGCTTCTAGGTGTTCTCTCAACATGTTGCATAACTTTTCCTCTTCTAAAGCAGAAAGAGATGGGTTAATTTTCAAAGTTCTCTCTAGGCCAAATTCTATGGTTTTGACACGGAGTGGGTTGGAATTGGCCAAGCATAAGTCAATTGGATGATTGCTCTGGGTTTCCCTTACTTCCTCTTCTAATGGTAATGAACTAGGAGTTGGACTTTGGAGTAAGTGTTCAATTAAGTCATCCTCATCTTGTTGTCCTCCTCCTATGGTTGCTTCCAAAGCATAAATTTGGGTAGAATAAACCTCATCTTCTTCCTCCTCCTCTAACCATAAAGGTAAATCATGCTCTAGGGTAGGTTGAGCAGGAGGGTATAAGACTAACTGTTTGGACATATGCCCATTCTTGATGGTCATATTCCCAACTCTGCAGCTAATGTAAGCATCAGTTGTGGCCAACCATGGCCTCCCAAGGATGAGACGGTAACCAATAAGCTTAGCCTTAGGCTGGAGAAATAGGAAATATGCAGGGTACTCCCAGGAGTCAATGGAGACCATCACATCCTCCACAATTCTCTCAGGGGTGACTGTGGAAGGTTCTGCAAGTTGCAGAACTGTTGTGGTCTTCCTTAATGACCCTTGGAGGTTAAGCTTGAGCATGGTGTCCTTAGTCGTCACATTAATGGCAGCCCCAAGATCAATCAGAGTGTGTGGGACAATGGTGCCATTGATGTGCACATCTACTACAGGGCTTCCAGGGTCCAAATATTTTGGACAAATTACTTTCCCCAGCATTAAGTCAGACAACTGCCCAATGACATTAATGGTAGGGGCATCCCTTTTTCTTCCTCCTAGATGCTTGAAGCACTTCTCCTTAATCAACTTATTGTAAATGGGAACATCTTTGATGTCCTGGAAAAGGGGAATCTTTACACATAGATTTTTCAATTCTCCCAGAAGTTTAGTTTCTTCTGGGGTAGGCTGGAGTGGTTGGGTTAATCTCTCAGAAAAGGGTGGATTTACTTTAAGTTTGCTTTCCTATCTTTCTTCCTCAACCTCCCTATGTGGAGAGGGAGGTTGGTTTCCTGGGAGAATCCTCCCAAATATTAGATTGATCTCCTAGATTTCTACAGCATAAGCTGGGTATGATGTCTCTCCATTGTATGCTTGTTGAGTCTGCCTATTGTTTGGGTTCGTATTTGGCTGGGCAAGCATCTGGGGTTGCTTGGGTGGATCAGAATGCAGGGGTTGTGGTTGGATAGGTGGTGGAGGAAATAGGGTTGGAACATTATTGAATTGGGGCCTCCACCCCTGGTGTGGGGTATTCCACTGATGTTGTAGTTGAACATAAGGTTGAAATGACTAGCTGGCTAGCTAGGAATGATACTGAGATGCATAGGACCAAGGAGGTGGTGTAGACCAGAGAGGATGGGCAGGGGGTCCCCAAGAAGGTATAGTTGTGGTTTGGTTGGGGTTGTAATATGCATGGGATGACCCTTTCATACCCTGTTGGTATGGTCTAATCCTAGGAGGTCTCCTTTGGTTGATGTCACAAAGTTGCTCAGTGACCCCTTCAGCTCCTTGATATACAACTTTGAGTCCAGGTAAAGAAGGGCACTTGGCTATGGAGTGGGTTTTTTCACAGACTGAGAAAAACTTAATACAGTTCAATGGACATTCATTCCTAGGAGGACAAAAGATGGACAAGGATCTCTTTGCTTCCTCTTGTTTCCTTTTGATGTTCATGGTGTCCAATTTCAGGGCAAGGGTTTGTAGCATATCACTTTTGAAATCTTCCAGCATATTTCCAATTTCACCCTTGATGGGTGAGTTAGAGGATGATGTATTGGTCATAGGTTGACTACCCCTACCCTTTTTCTTGGCTGCCCTAGTGTTAGTGTCAGTCTTTCCAGCCTTCCTCCAGTGATCAAATATGCTCTTACAAAGTGGTCTCAGAGTGTCAAGGTCAAATTTTGTCATTTCAAAGAGTCTTCAAGCAAAATTTGGTTATTAGGCATTAGGTCTAGGGTTTGCTTTCACTCCTTCTAAAGTTCTCCAAATGTCCGTCCATGTCATAATTTTGCTGAGTCTATCATCATTCATAGGGTTTTCCTCATCATGTCAGTGTCTAATGAATCATTTTACACCTTGTTCATGCTTCAGTTGCGCCTAGGCAAGGTCATTTCCCTCTCCTAGGGTTTTGAAAGCTAATTTCTCTTGGATGGTCAAATCATTAGCAAAACTTGTATCCAGATGTTCATACACCTTCCCCTATCATTAATGTACCTTATTAAACACTTCCCATCCTTTAGATCCGCAAAATTCCTCATTTTCACACAAACCCTAGTTTCTTGCTACAACTTGGCAATTTTCTAGGTTGGACTTGTGTTTTGCCCGTTTGGACCCCTTCCCCTCGCTCGATCTCTGAGACTCCACTTTCCCTACTTTCTAACATCCCTCCCTACTTCCAAAAATTTCCCCAAGAATTTAGAAGCCCCTTATCCCCTTCATTTCGCATCATTTCCACAAAATCCCTTGTTCCACACATCGAGATAAGTTTCACTCAAAAGATGTTTCAGAGCAATCAAAGATGAATTTTGGAAAACTGAGAGAGGTTTTTGTCCAAAACATGCCAAACAATAAAAACCTCTCTCAGGTTTTACACAAGTGTCATGGTTTTAGAGAAATGTCAAAAATATCGTTGCCTCATGAGAATCAAATGCACCTCTGAAGTGACCTTGGGAAAATCAAGTTTTCTCCTAGCTTGGTTGGCCAAATGACTTTCTTGATGAGTCAAATAATAACTAGACACAAATATATTTCCAATGAGCTATCATGAGCTAAATTTGGAGTTGAGGAAGGCATTCAAAAGTCGACTGCAACAGCACTCTGCCTTGAGGCAGCCTCATTTGGTACATTTTGACCAGTCTTGGGAGATTTGACTTTTGACCGGGAAAATGAACTCAAAATTGAAAAATTCTAGTTGTGTTGGAAAGTAGACTTAGATACCTTTCCAACGAGCTATCCTGCGCCCAATTTGGACACCGGGAAGGCCTCCAAAAATCATATGAAAGGAGCGCTATGCGTCAGGGGCGCGCTACGCGTCAGGGAGCTTTTCTCAGTGTTATTTTGCACGTGCGCTACGCGTCAGAGGGGCGCTACGCATTGGGCAAGGCACGCTACGCGTTGGGTTTTCTACTCAACAAATTTCCAGCAAGCCATCAAATCAATTTTTCTCTCAAGCACATTTCAGGTTGCCCATTTGTAATCCCTTTTTCCCTCATTTTCATCACCTTTCTCCTTCAAATTTTTCCATGAAATTTCATAATTCTCCTCTCTAAAATTTCTAAAACATACTTAAATTCCCAAACCCTACTTCACTTTAAAATCCCATAATTTTGTGATTTCCCCATGCTTGCCTTCCCTAAATTCCTTCTTTATGTTTATTGTCCCTAATTCCCTTATGTTCCCCTATCCCTAACAATTCCCTTGTATTTATGTCCCCTTGGTAACAGCATTTGAAAAGTCATACAGCAGTTTCACATATCAGCATTCATCCAAGGCAGTCGTGCAACAACAGTTATGTCATCCGGTCATTCATCCGATTATGAATTGGAAACCCAAAGTGACTCACCCTTGGAGGGACATGCACTCATGAGGCTTCATAGAGGTGGCAGAAATATCATTACTTGTCCCGGAACTTGGTGTACAAAGCGAGAATCGGAAGTTTGAAAGCAAAGGTAAAGAGAGCTTCAAGGAGGCAAAAAGTGGATGAAGGACTCTAGATATTGGCTGAGGCATCCTTGGCTCATCATTGCCCTTGATGAAGAACCTACAGTCCAAATTTCAAGAAATTTGGAGAAATTTTTGACATTTTGGAATTTTTGCACTAAAAAACAGGTTTTTGCCCTCAACGCGTAGCGCGCCGCGCGCTACCCTTAAGTTGGGGAGGTCCATTTCACGAAAAATCAGAATTTTTGGATTTGTCATGACAAAATACACTTTCTCAGCCACTGCCAAGACATTTCATGGAGATTTGAGCCCCCAAAAGGTCAAAAAACAAGCAAAAAATTACTTTCTGCCACTTTTTGGACACACAGGAAGCAGTCTTTGGAGATTGCAATTTTGGAGGGGAAAATGGACACCAAATTGCGAAATTCCACTTGATTTGGAAAGTAGACATCTAGACCTTTCCAACAAGCCCACTTGTGCCTCATTTGGATGTCGGGAAGTGCCTCAAAAGTGGCCTGAAAGGCGCGCATGGCGCGCTACGCGTTGGGAAAATTTGCCAGTTTTGCGCCTTTAGCTCAGCAAAACGTAGATTTGACTAGTTTTGACTTTTTGGAGTGATTTTTCATCCTCCTTGATGTAATTTTATGATGTCATGGCACTTATTTATCTCTTCTAGAAGATTCATTCATAAAAAGTCAAAAATTTAATGAATGAATTGGTTTCCTAGCTTATAGAGGCAAGTTGTTTTGACTGCCTAGATTTTAGTGCTCAATTTAGAATTGGTTGAAACAGCTCCTAGAAGGATGAGCTCGACCCCTAGAGGCAAGGAAAGGTGTTAGTTTGCCTATATTATGTACTTTATTAGTCATTTTCATGGTTGGACTCTTGAGGGATAAGCTTCTATTGTATTACACTTTGTATCTCTGCAATTTTGGCAAAGGAAAGACCAGGGTTTTGCAGCACTTTTTGGGATTCCTGTGGTTATTTGTGTTGATGGTGTTCTTCTCTCATGTACTTGTAAGTGTGTTATGTGTATCATTTTCCCACTTTTCTTTTCTGCACATTAAGTAAATGAAGTGTTAAGGTAGAATTCATAATTTATATGTTCTGCCTTTAAGTTTGCTTAATATCTATGTTTTCCTCTGTCTAAAGAGAACTCTCGAAAGTTTCTTACTCTCTTTAGCTCCTCACCAGTCATCCCTATTCATTCACTTAAATCAAAGGCATCAAGACAATCTCCTACCTTGCCCCAAAAAGACCTCTGCAAAAGTTGTGTCCCATCCCCGCACCCAAAATTGCTCTCCTCCTGTTTTCCACCAAAACCCTAAAAATCTGAAATCAAACCTTCTCAATCAGTTTACTAGCCTAAAATCAGTGTTCTTTATTGGTCATCTCTGCCCTTTGAAGACATTTTGCCAAGATAAACCCGGAGAGAGCCCTCTCCTGCCCCGTAGGGCTAGCTACGAGGCTAAGTGGTTTGATGTTGTCTTGGATTTTGTCTTTTTCAGCCTGAGGCCAAATTCAAGCGCTAACATATTGGCGACCATACTGGGGAAGAAAAAATGGTTTGCTTGTTGATGTCATTTGTTTTATAAGCTACAGACGGAGCCTGAATTTATGCCAGGTAGCCTTCGAAACGCTTTTGCTTTGCATTAGCGGAAGTAGATAAACGCTGCTTCAGTCAATCTCCGGTCTAGCTTGTAAACGTGACATCCAACTTGTTAATTACCCCAGTACATGTATCAAGTTCAGATCTGATTTTTTATGGTGGACAACGATCAGACACTTGAAAGGCTAAAATCATTCACTTGGCGACTCTAAATCATTTTCGAGATCAGATCCAAAGACTCCACTGGAGGATGATCCCGACCAGCAAAAACATGAAAGGACAATATGGACAGATCAGGCACTCAAGTTGGAATTTCATCCAAGACATTTTTTTCTTTGTCATAAATTATTTCTTCTCTTTTCCCAAGAATGTCAAGACTGCGTTGCAAAGTATACTATGCTTGAGAAAAGATCCCAGGCTTGCAGTTGATTCTTTCCCTTTGAAGATTGTGAATACCAAAGATTTGCATACCTTTGAGCTTGATCAAGACCTTTCTTCTAAATTTTGTGATGACCATCTTCAAATTGATGAGCCTCAAGAGACCACGACTGATTCTATACCTGTTGTACATACCCCTACACCTTGTAAAATTCCAGATCGGTATAAACCTCTTGTTTTACCTTCTGTTCTTCATGCTTTCCCCAAAAACTATGATCTATACTTGCCGAGGTTTGATGGTGAATGTCAGAATGTCAACGCTGAGAAACATGTGCAGAATTTTGAGTCTTTTCTAGACCTTTTTGAAGTTGATAGCGAAGATGTTAGTATAAGGCTTTTTGCTCTTTCTTTGCAAGCCAAAGTGAAGAGTTGGTTCAAAGCCCTGCCTGATGCAAGCATTTCAGATTTCCAGCAGTTTGTCAAAGTTTTTCTCGACAGGTGGATGATCAGGCAGAACCTTTTCTTGATTGTAGAAGAGTATAACCAGCTGAAAAGATTGCCAGGGGAGACAGTACAACAGTTTTCAGCCAGATTTAACCAAGTTTATTATTCAATCCCAATTGATATAAGGCCTACTCCTAGATCTGCTCTCTTGCACTATCCGGGTGCCTTTGATCCGGAAATGGAGTTTCAGCTGAGAGAAAGGAACCTGGCAACACTTCACGAGATGCAGAACAGTGCAGTAAATGTAGAGGCTCATCTGCTGATCCGAAGGGCAAGGATGAAGGAAGAAGAGATGAAAAACATAGATCCGGCCGAATCAACATCTCTAGAGGTGAAGTTTGACATTTTGGTAAGTGCAGTGGAAAAGATGATGGACATGATCACCACAAGAAATGATTATGATGTTCAAGCCCATGGCTCGCTGATTGAAGAAGAACAAGTCGCTGATCCAAAACATCTTATTTCTTATCCTAGTTGTCATAGATCTGATAATGATTGTTTTGTAGATCATCTTGGAGAAGAGACATCTGTTGATATGACATGTATGCTTGATGATGTCTTTTGTACCGATGACTTACCTCAGTTTGATCAGTATGATGATGATTATGTTCTTCAAACAGAAGCTAATCTTGCAATCAAACAAGCAGCTAGTTTGTGGGAGGAAAAAGTTCATTTTCAGCAGCTTGAATACAATGTTCAGCCATCACATATCAGCTATGACATTGACGAGGAAAGTGCAGCAAAGTTTGAAGTAAGTGAAGGATCTTTGCCTTTTTGTTTTGATTCGTTTCAGTTCATCAGAGATAACTACCATGCAATCAGAAATCAAATGTCAACAAGTCTTGATTTGAATCATCTTAAGAGCAATGAAAATTTTGTTCAAGACTTCTCATATTCAGATTTGCAACCCCCGAAAGCCATTGATTGTCAAGTTGCAGATGAAGACTTGGAAGTGCACACACATGATTTAATGATTCAAGGTGACTTCGTACCATTCTGTTTTGAATCATTTCAGTTTTTGAAGGGTAGATTGCATAGTAAATCTTCAAATGAACAGCCTATAACAAATCAGCAATCTCTCAGTGTTAATGTTTAGGATAAGACAGATAACAAAATTCTTGAGCAACCTGTAGCATCAGATTTGTAGCCACCAAATGAAATTGAAGGGAAGATTACAAATGAAGTTGTGGAAGATGAAATACATGATTTGATGATGCAGGAAGATTCTATACCCTTTTGTTTCGAAGCATTTCAGTTTATAAGGCAGAATCTTCGTAAAATCTCTCAAGAAAAAGATGAACAGCTAGAAGGATGTCATACATTTTCAGTGGATACATTACAACAGTCTTTTCAAGCTTTTCATGATCCAATAGCTGATGTTTTGGATGAGGTTTGCAGTCAAAGTCTTTCTCCATTGACTACATGTGAGCTTGAAACATGTGCTGACATGAACTTGATCCGGCAGCCGGTTTCTTTCTCATTTTCAGCAGAGGTCTCGTCACAAGGCTCATATCAAAGTTTGCATTCATGGTATGAGGAAAAGAGAAGTAATCCAATGGATGAGCTAAGTTCCAGTGTGCTTGAATTTCAAGATCCTTATGCAGTGTTTTTGGAGGCGGATAGAGAATTCATATCATTCAACGGATCTGTTTCTAAGTTATCATGGGAGTCGCCTTTCAATAGTTCTCTCTTGTTGTTCATAAGTGAGCACTTGCGGAAAATTCGAACAGCAGATGGAATACTTACTTGGTTGCATTGGTTGTTTCATTTCACTTGATCAGGTGATGAATGAAACTGTTAGAGTAGGTTTTGATGAATAAGCTCAACCTTTGGGCATCATTTCTAGTTTGTCGGTTGTGTTTAAGTCTTGAGTCAGTTTTTAGTTGAGTGAGAGTCAATTTCTGTCATCCGAGTCATCAGTTTTCAGTCATGTATTTTAGTTTAAGTTTTTGACTCCATTGCCCAATGGATAAGGCACTGGTCTACTATCCCAAAGATTTGTCGTTCTTGGCACCTCCAAGGAGCTACCATCCCCATTGGAGCCAATGTTAGTGTCAGTCTTTCCAGCCTTCCTCCAGTGATCAAATATGCTCTTACAAAGTGGTCTCAGAGTGTCAAGGTCAAATTTTGTCATTTCAAAGAGTCTTCAAGCAAAATTTGGTCACTAGGCATTAGGTCTAGGGTTTTCTTTCACTCCTTCTAAAGTTTTCCAAATGTCGGTCCATGTCATCATTTTTCTGATTCTATCATCATTCATATGGTTGTCCTCATCATGTCAGTGTCTAATGAGTCATTTTACACCTTATTCATGCTTCAGTTGCGCCTAGGCAAGGTCATTTCCCTCTCCTAGGGTTTTGAAAGCTAATTTCTCTTGGATGGTCAAATCATTAGAAAAACTTGTATCCAAATGTTCATACACCTTCCCCTATCATTAATGTACCTTATTAAACACTTCGCATCCTTTAGATCCGCCAAATTCCTCATTTTCACACAAACCCTAGTTTCTTGCTACAACTTGGCAATTTTCTAGGTTGGACCTGTGTTTTGCCCGTTTGGACCCCTTCCCCTCTCTCGATCTCTGAGATTCCACTTTCCCCTACTTCCTAACATCCCTCCCTACTTCCAAAAAATTTCCCCAAGAATTTAGAAGCCCCTTATCCCCTTCATTTCGCATCATTTCCACAAAATCCCTTGTTCCACACATCGGGATAAGTTTCACTCAAAAGATGTTTCAGAGCAATCAAAGATGAATTTTGGAAAATTGATAGAGGTTTTTGTCCAAAACATGCCAAAGATGAAAACTATCCATCACTTTTTACACAGGTGTCATGGTTTTAGAGAAATATCAAAAATATCGTTGCCTCAGTAGAATCGAATGCACCTCTGAAGTGACCTTGGGAAAATCAAGTTTTCCCCTAGCTTGGTTGGCCAAATTACTTTCTTGATGAGTAAAATGATAACTAGACACAAAGATCTTTCCAATGAGCTATCATAAGCTCAATTTGGAGTTGAGGAAGGCATTCAAAAGTTGACTGCAACAGCACTCTGCCTTGAGGCAGCCTCATTTGGCACATTTTGACCAGTCTTGGGAGATTTGGTTTTTTACGGGGAAAATGAACTCCAAATTGAAAAATTCTAGTTTTTCTGGAATGTATACTCAGAGACTTTTCCAACGAGCTATCCTGCGCCCAATTTGGACATCGGGAAGGCCTCCAAAAATCATCTGAAAGGCGCGCTACGCGTCAGGGAGCTTTTCTCAGTGTTATTTTGCACGTGCGCTACGCGTCAGAGGGGCGCTACGCATTGGGCAAGGCGCGCTACGCATTGGGTTTTCTACTCAAAAAACTGCCAGCAAGCCATCAAATCGATTTTTCTTTCAAGCACATTGCAGGTTGCCCATTTGTAATCCCTTTTTCCCTCATTTTCATCACCTTTCTCCTTCAAATTTTCCCATGAAATTTCATAATTCTCCTCTCTAAAATTCCTAAAACATACTTAAATTCCCAAACCCTACTTCACTTTAAAATCCCATAATTTTGTGATTTCCCCATGCTTGCCTTCCCTAAATTCCTTCTTTATGTTTATTGTCCCTAATTCCCTCATGTTCCCCTATCCCTAACAATTCCCTTGTATTTATGTCCCCTTGGTAACAGCATTTGAAAAGTCATACAACAGTTTCACATATCAACATTCATCCAAGGCAGTCGTAAAACAACAGTTATGTCATCCGGTCATTCATCTGATTATGAAGTGGAAACCCAAAGTGACTCACCCTTGGAAGGACATGCACTCATGAGGCTTCATAGAGGTGGCAGAAATATCATTACTTGTCCCGGAACTTGGTGTACAAAGCGAGAATCGGAAGTTTGCAAGCAAAGGTAAAGAGAGCTTCAAGGAGGCAAAAAGTGGATGAAGGACTCTAGATATTGGCTGAGGCATCCTTGGCTCATAATTTCCCTTGATGAAGAACCTACAGTCCAAATTTCAAGAAATTTGGAGAAATTTTTGACATTTTGGAATTTTTGCACTAAAAAACAGGTTTTTGCCCTCAACGTGTAGCGCGCCGCGCGCTACCATTAAGTTGGGGAGGTCCATTTCATGAAAAATCAGCATTTTTGGATTTGTCATGACAAAATACACTTGCTCAGCCACTGCCAAGACATTTCATGGAGATTTGAGCCCCCAAAAGGTCAAAAAACAAGCAAAAAATGACTTTCTGCCACTTTTTGGACACATAGAAAGCAATCTTGGGAGATTGCAATTTTGGAGGGGCAAATGGACACCAAATTGAGAAATTCCACTTGGGTTGGAAATTAAATATCCAGACCTTTCCAACAAGCCCACTTTTGCCTCATTTGGATGTCGGGAAGTGCCTCAAAAGGGGCCTGAAAGGCACACTACGCGTTGGGAAATGGCGCGCTACGCGTTGGGAAAATTTCCCAGTTTTGCGCCTTCAGCTCAGAAAAACGCAGATTTGACTAGTTTTGACTTTTTGGAGTGATTTTTCATCCTCCTTGATGTAATTTATGTAATTTTATGATGTCATGGCACTTATTTATCTCTTCTAGAAGATTCATTCATAAAAAGTCAAAAATTTAATGAATGAATTGGTTTCCTAGCTTATAGAGGCAAGTTGTTTTGACTGCCTAGATTTTAGTGCTTAGTTTAGAATTGGTTGAAACAGCTCCTAGAAGGATTAGCTCGACCCCTAGAGGCAAGGAAAGGTGTTAGTTTGCCTGTATTATGTATTTTCTTAGTCATTTTCATGGTTGGACTCTTGAGGGATAAGCTTCTATTGTATTACACTTTGTATCTCTGCAATTTTGGCAAAGGAAAGACCAGGGTTTTGCAGCACTTTTTGGGATTCCTGTGGTTATTTGTGTTGATGGTGTGCTTCTCTCATGTACTTTTAAGTGTGTTATGTGTATCATTTTCCCACTTTTCTTTTCTACACATTAAGTAAATGAAGTGTTAAGGTAGAATTCATAATTTATATGCTCTGCCTTTAAGTTTGCTTAATATCTATGTTTTCCTCTGTCTAAAGAGAACTCTCGAAAGTTTCTTGCTCTCTTTAGCTCCTTACCGGTCATTCCTATTCATTCACTTAAATCAAAGGCATCAAGACAATCTCCTACCTTGCCCCAAAAAGACCTCTGCAAAAGCTGTGTCCCATCCCCGCACCCAAAATTGCTCTCCTCCTGTTTTCCACCAAAACCCTAAAAATCTGAAATCAAACCTTCTCAATCAGTTTACTAGCCTAAAATCAGTGTTCTTTATTGGTCATCTTCGCCCTTTGAAGACCTTTTGCCGAGATAGACCCGGAGAGAGCCCTCTCCTGCCCCGTAGGGCTAGCTACTAGGCTAAGTGGTTTGATGTTGCCTTGGATTTTGTCTTTTTCAGCCTGAGGCCAAATTCAAGCGCTAACACCTAGAATGGTTTCTAAAGACAGTCTTAATATCCTCATAGGGTAATTGGTAGACATATCCTCCTGATATCATATGTAAGGTATCCAAAAGATCCTCCCTTACACCTCTAAGCAGGACCAGCTTTAGTGACTCAAGGTCAAGTGTGCACCTAGCCCTTTTGTAACTAAACTGGAATCTTTCTTCATAGTCTTCTATGGATTCATCCTGGCCTATGGTCATCCTGAAAATCTCTTCTTTAGTATCCTTTGACCTACAATAGTCCCTATATTTGTTGTTGAAAGTTTGTTGCATTTGAGCCCAAGTTGTGATGCTATCTCCAGGTAAACCCATGAACCAGCACAATGCTACATCCTTGAGGGTAGATGGAAATAGTTTTAACTTTTTCTCATCATCTGTATAGTCATAGGTTTGGCATATAACAACAAACTCAAATAGGAAAGTGTCAGGGTCCTCTGTGGTCAGGCCATGGAAATGAGGTAAAGCAGAGGGGCTTATATTCTTCATCTTAGTGTCCCCATTAGTCTCCCTAATGGGGAAGGCACCCTCAATTCTCTCTCTATTTCCTCTATCATTTCGGTTTTCAACCATTTGTTCAGTAGGAATGGGTTCTTCCTCTTCTTCTTCCCTTGTAGGTTCTTCAAATATGTAAGGTTTTTCACCTAAAGGTTCTTCCACTTCACAGTCACCGAAGAAGAGAGAAGGTTGATTGTTGGATGCAGTGGGGGTATTTCTCAAGAATTTACCTGAATTGTCCCTATTCCTACGAGGCATGAAAGGAAATGTTTTTGGGTTGGTTTTTGTAAGATTTTGTCAAAGCTAGAAATTACTTACATAATGGAAAGGAAAGCAGATAATGACAACTTAAAGAAATAAAGAAACTAGATTAATTTTGCAGAAATAAACTAATGGAAGAATATTGACGATAAGAAGTAGAAGAAAATAAATTTGAAAACTAGAAATAGAAGAAAATAGTAATCACATTCTACTAAGACACATCCCCAGAAATAGTGCTAAGAAGTGATGAGCCTAGGTATTGCAACAAGAATGTTGCAACTCCCGGGGCTACTAGCTTTACTTATCAACCCGGGGTTCAAACAAACTTGGAGGTGAAAGTGTTATATGCACAAGTAAAAGTGAACGTACTACCTGTTGTCACTGCTCATTTGGCAAGAGACCCCAGGGGTTCCAAGCCAAACTTCTATAGGGTCAGAAGAAGATTAACTCTTTGATGGAAGGAGAGCAAATCTATCCTAAGAGAGAGCTACTCTATTGTAGTAATGAAGAAAACAACATGAAATACTTAAACCATACCATAACCTAACTAACCAATCAAACAGCTATGCTAAGCAGAATTTCTAAATTAACACTAATCTAATGCTAATTATCTAAGTTGCAGAAGTAAAGAGCATCAAAACTAGACTAAGGTGTAAGCAAAGAACTAAACTAACTCGGCTTTCAAGCAAAAGAGCAGTCGGAGGACGAAATTAGTGAAAGGAGGACGTGAGGGAGCAACAATGCATAAGAATTGTTGGATCAGTCGGGTGAAATGCAAATGAACGGCGAAGATTGGATCGCAAGAGGTTATGTAGATAGATGGGAGAATAGGATTAACTAATAGGATGAACGGTGGAGATCTTATCACGAAGGCTTAAGTGAATGGATGGACGAACAAGGGAACAAAGCGAATGAACAGCGAAGATCGTGTCGGGAGGGATTAGGTGAGTGGATGGATGAATGAGGTTAATAGGAGATGAATGGCCGAGATCAAATCGCGCGGGTGAAGTCAAGAGATGGACGGATGAGGCTAACGGGAGTGATTAATGGCTGAGATCTTATCGCGCGGGTGAAGTCAAGAGATGGACAGCGAAGATCATATCACAGGGAAAATAAACGTGCGGACATGAGGGAGTGAGTTTCTAAGGTGGTAAGTAGTTTCTCGCGCACCCTTCAGGCTGTAAGCAGTATTTCGAAATTTCATGTGATTAACCTTACTACATGAGACGTAGCACGAGAAAACCACTTTTCTCACGTGCTCTCAGGCGGATAACATTTGAGCACTAATCCACGTGAGATTGTGCGATGGCCATTAGATCAGGCGAGGTTGATCAACGGTGGAGATCAGCCAAGCTAGTTGGTGATCGAGTGAAGCGACAGCCGTCGAATCAGGCAAAGTAGATCGATAATGGGGACTTAAAGTGCATAAAGTGATCGGGTGACGCGCTAGCCTTCAAATCAAGGGACATATCTATGGTGGAGATTAAAACTCCTAAAGTGAGTGGAAGACTCCACGCGAGGCAGTAGTTGGAGAAAATAGTGAATTGAATAGTGATTGTGAAGGTTTGTTGGTGTTCGAACGGTGAGGAAGCGATGCATGAGGAAAGTGTTGGAGGCAGTTTCAAATGAACATGACAGAGAAAACTAGTGTTGGTGAACAAATAACTGCATTAAACAGCGAACTCCATAGCTCATGTGAGAACTAGAAACCTGTGTTTTTTGGGTTGTTGAAGGGTCTCTTCCTCAAGTCATGGTTCTATAGGGAGGAGATGAGGCCGAGAAACCTACGCACAACCTGATAGTGATCTTTTTCCTATAACTAACTTGTGAACTGAAAGAAGGCATAAATGAAAGTAAACTATAGCAAATGCAGCTACTGAAGCAGATGAACAAGAAAACCATGCACGATCTACGCTATATTTTTGTAATGAAATCGCAACTACTTAAGCAAATAAATAGTGAAAACCATAAGGCTACTTAAGCAAATGACCAGAAAAACCATGAACCCTTCTTAAGCAAATAAACATAACCAGGAAGCTACTTAAGCAAATAAACAAAACCAGAAATCTACTAAGCAGATAGACAATGAAAAACCATGAATCTATTTAAGAAAATGAATATAAATCTATGCTAACAGATATGTACAATGAAGAGGAGCTTTGGCTACTTGGGTCGGGCCCTAACCCAAAAGCTTTAGCCCTCATAGTTAACTCAGAGCTGGCTTAAAACAAAACTCAATCTCATTACGAAAACCATGGATTACAGAACAAATTGTCACAAGTCTTGCAGCTCAGAAATAAAGCAAAGTTTTTACAATAGAATTCTGAATCCTAATGAGGTCCTAAGCCTCTCGACTTATACATCTAATAAACTGGTTTTTGTCACTTTCACTTGTTCGGTTGTCTTCTAGTCTTCAAAGTGATGGTTGCTTGCACTCCGATGATGGGGGAATATTCGAATGGAGGGGTAGTAAATGAGGAGGATTTACCTCCTATAATTACTCTCCCTTGTCCCATTCGATTTTTTACCAAGGTCTTTGTCATAGTTCCTTGCTTTTATCCTTTATACCTGCATTTCTCCTTGCTTTTATCTTTTATTCCTGCATTATATGCACATTAGACCACAAAGACAAATATCCAACTCTAACTCATTTCATAAACAAAATATAACAAAAATTATGTAATAAGTTGTGATAATAGCTGCTTTGAGTAAGCTAGGAGGTGAATTAAGGCCAATTAAGGCCCATATAATTACTCAATGATGAGACTTATGGGAACTCATGGAAACCAAGTTGAAGAAGAGAACCACATTTCATCCACAAACAGACAGCTAGACAAAAGTAGTAAACAGAACAATAGTGCATCTCCTTCGAGGATATTTTGGTAAGCATCCTAAACTTTTGGATGAGGATTTGCATTACATCCAAAATGCCTACAATTATGTCAAGAACTCATCTACACAAGTATCTCCATTTGAAGCTTGTTTGGGTTATTTTCCAAAGTCTCCTTTTGATTCCATTTTTGGTAAATATATTGCGGTAGATGGACATAATGATGTGGACAAAGCCAAGCATTTCATTAAACTTATTCATCTAGTTCATCAAAGAGTACAAGAGCAGCTTGAGAAAATCAAATCAAAGTACAAAGAAACGCATGACAAGGATCGAGTTGACCATGATTTCCAAGTGGGAGATCAAGTTTGGTTATATATCTATAAGGAAATAATTCAAGATGAAGGTAAAAAGCTCAAGCCAATCAGATATGGTCCTTTCAAAATCTTGGAGAAGATTGGTAACAATTCTTTCTAATTAGATTTTCCACCTTACACGAAAATTTATTATGTTGTGAATGTGGAAAACTTGAGATTGTATGAGCCTCTAATGATTGACTATCATGAAGAGAATGTTCAGATTCCATCTATTGAATATTTTTTTCCTGAATATTTAGATGAATTGTGGGAAGACTCAATTCTTGACTCGAGAATCAAGACTTCACATAGAGGAAATGTGGAGTATCTTCTAGCGGGGCTCAAAGGTACCAATCCAAGTAAAGCAAGGTGGATTGAGATTGGGAAAGTGAGGGGGTTGTACCCTCACTTGCTCAGTAAAAACAAACTTTTGGTGGTCCAAAATCTTCTAGTGGGGAGGAATGATCTAGGGGATCAAAAATATGCTCAAAGATAAAATTGCTCAAAATCTCTCAAAAATAGTACTAAATTGTAGATATCGTCATTCTGATTCCAACGACACTTGAATCGCCTCAATTCTAAACCATATATGAAAGTTATTACATTATGAAGTTTTTAGAAAACAACTAAAAAGTCAACTTGCATGGTTGACTGGGTAGGTCTTATAGTGGTGTGGCCCTGACATCAGCAGAATGACTAGGCATGTACGGTAGTCATATGTGAAATCTCATGCTGAAACATGGCAAGTTGTACAGGTTGAATTGGAAGATTTTAATTGGTTGTTGAGATTTTGGTTGGACCAATTAGGAGGCGCCACGTGGCCCTCGGGTTCCATGCAAAAAAAATTGGGCCAATTGACCGACCTATTGGGGAATAGAACCCATGACATCATCGTAACTAACCAACAATCTTATCATTATATGACACATTTGGCTCATGACATATAATGGTCTGCGGTTTAATTTAAATTATAATTATTGGCGAGTTGGTAGGGGGAGGGGAGGGGGGGCAAGGCAATGAGATTTCCTAACTGACCCTGGCCCTGGGTCATATTAAATACAACATAACCGTGGTGTATGGTGGAGGCAAAGGGGGTGGGAAGTTAGTCCAGCCCCTGAACCAAACAAACACCAAAACCGTGTGCGGAGACTACAGAGCAAGGGCTAGTGCATGGCGCCCAGCCTACAGCCACATGGCCCATAATGTGATCGGGAACGAGGAAGTAGATGATCCCATGGCCTCTGGTCCGCGCCCACGGCCACATTAACCTCCACATGACCGAAACCAAAGGTTGGAGTTTGGGAACAAGAGTCATTTTAAATGCCTTAAAAATTGCACCATTTTTGGTGGAATCAATGTTAATTCTGCACCAAATTGTTGCATGGTGGTTCTTCCAAAGGAGGAAAGCATTTCCAATTTTTCTAGTTTTGCGAATTTGCAGGACAAATATCAGAGAAATGAATAAGGAGGCCTATCTTGGCCATTTTTTAGTCCTTTTGAGCCCAAGAAGAGCCTACACAGGGGTTTTTGGGTGTTCTAGACGCAACGACAACATTATTTTTGTGATTTGAGCATTGTATGTTGATGTAATTTACATTTTGAGAATATAATATAAAGGGTCAACATTGGAAGCTGGACCAAGAGATGTAGCCCAAGAGGGGTGAACTCTGTCATCAAATTATTATTATTTTATGTTGCATGTTGTATATTTTTCTCTAGTTATATCTGTAAAAATGAGCTAAAATATCTAAGTTTGTATTCTTTTGCAATTTCAATCTATTTCCGAGAAGACATAAACTAACTTGCAAAATTGCTCAAGAAACCGTCAATTTTTAATTTCATATAAGAGATAGGGAATTTCCCTATGATTTAGGAGCTAATTTCCTCAAGGATTGCGCAAGGAAATATGAGGAAGGTCGAGGCTTATTTTAGCTAAGTGTTGTTCAGAGAAAGTCAGTGAGTGGGAGATTAGAATTACAGTGCAGATCATGCTTCATGTGTGAAACAATCATTCTAATTGATCCATATTCTCATCTGAATTATTGCAAAGCAGCGAAGGGGATTTTCCTAGTTGGGTTCCCTTGTAAAATCATTGTGCTCCTCGTGTTTTGATGGTTGCGTATTATTGCATGTATTTTTATTGTGTGTTTTCCTTTCCACATATTAAGTAGAAGAAATTTGTGTTTATTGTTTTTAGTTCGAATTCATTAGCAACTGCAAATTTCGAGACATTTCTACAGTTTCAGCATACCAAGCTTGAGGAGCTTTCTTAAGACCACAGAGAGATTTCTTAAGGTAGCGTACAAAGCTGGAGTCACTCTAAACATATCTAGGAGGTTGTTCAATGTAGATTTCTTCTTGTGTGTCCCCATGCAAGAAAGTAAATTTACTCCATCTACTAGACCTCCCATTTATGTCATATGGAAAGGGCTAGAACAAGATGGATGGAATTTATTTGGGTATGAGGGAAAAGTGTTACACAGTATTTTGTCACACCTCCTGCACTTCCCTGTGACATACCCTGAAGTGGTCGAAACATGACCATTATATAGTATACTCATCCATGTATACATCTCAAATCCTCCTAAGACTTTGATTGGAAAACGCCTTGAGCTTTCCCTAAAGAAATAGTTCTTAAAACCCTAAAATGAGGATCATTGCTCTTATAAGGCTTAAAACA
This sequence comes from Pinus tabuliformis, assembly GCA_031772625.1. Lineage (NCBI taxonomy): Eukaryota > Viridiplantae > Streptophyta > Pinopsida > Pinales > Pinaceae > Pinus > Pinus tabuliformis. The sequence continues at coordinate 319,813,053 of CM062807.1, forward strand.
GTGATGGTCGCTTGTTGCACTGTACTTGACTAGCGATGGAATCGCTCTGTTCCCTTGCATACCCGTGATGATCCCAAAAAGGTAATTTTCCCAAAGAAGATGAGAAGCTTCATGATCTAGAAGCTTCTAGAGCGGCGAGATGGAGGTTGTTTCACATACTAATGAGGTCGAATTCTCCCAACTTGGCCTCTTTATCTTATCCCTATTAGCTACCTCCTTGATATGAGGGCCTAATCCTATCTTTGTAGAAGTCCTAACTCTCTTTCCCAACCTATAAACTTATCCTATCCTATTCCCAAATGGTTGGCCTATGTTTATTTGCGCCCTAATGCTAAGCTTGTGCTTAGAGGCTATTCATTTGACTTGGAGAATGAGTGCTTGGAGAGTTCTTGGCTTGGACTTGGATTACCACTCAAGGAGAGCCTTTCTACATCAAGGCTTTGGTTGTAAGATTCCCTTTATTTTCAAATAATACGCAACTGCTGGTTCATCTTCCCAAAATGTATATGTTCATGTATCATTTAGCTTGACATTCCTTGATCAGTTAAGTAGGTTGCTATTGTATTTACTATTTGCTTTGGCATGCCTTGTTGTGTCTTGATCACTTGTGTATGTGCATAAACACTAAGAGAAGCGGGAACAATCCCGTGACACAAGCAGTTCTGGGTCCTCAACAAAGGAAATCAGAATAGCATCAGAACGAGATAGGCCATGTCCTTCATTCTTCTTTTCAATTGTAATCTAGGAAGATGTCTAGTTGATTGTCACTTCAGTTGCTAGACCCACTCATTGGTCTAGAGGGATCGTCTCTGTCCGCAGAGAGAATTAACCTTGAAAACAAAATGGCGACTCCGCTAGGGAGCCTATGATTCTTTCCATCGAATCCTTCACCCTAATCTTTTGACAAGTTTGACCAACCATGGATTTTTCGGCTTGTATGCATCAGTCTAGGTTTATGCCATCACGGATTACTGCCATAGAGTGCTAATTCTGGATTGTTTCTTGGAATATTTTTAGCTTTTTCCCATATTCCTCGCCCATCACAATTTTAGCCTTAACAATCACGATGGAATCACAGTTTTTACCTTTACAGCCGCGATGAAATTTTTTTCTTCATTATTTGGTCACACTGAAATCATCACTACTTTTGTTATACAAAGTAGTGATGCCATCGTGGGTTTACCTATGCAAATTAGTGATAACCGTGGGTTTGGGTATATAAAGTAGCGATGATCCTTGAATGTGACAATTTTTTAGGTTTCCTCCTAAGAATCTAGTGTGTCTTGGCCCCTAAGGTCTTTTCCCATCCTGTATGCTTGGATTTTTCAATTTTTTTATTGATTACCTTAATTAACTTGCAAAATTTATCTCATTGGCTTCAAAGTAAAATCTGACTGAGTTCTAGGGTTTCTAGTCAATTGGTCATCGTTTTCTGCTTGTTGGTGTCATTGAGATGTTTGTTTTTCTGATTGATTGAGTGTTGTTTTCTGTAGAAATCATTGAAAACATCGTTTTGCATCTGTTTTATCTTGTATTTTGAAATTTATTTTTCGTGAAAATGCATTAGATTAGTTGCATTGAGTAGTTATTTTTTGAGACTCATCATTGAGAATAGATAACATTTTTCAATGATTGAAATCTAAAAACTATATTAGGTGCATCAAATCATTCAAAACAAAAATAAAAGCATAATTCATATAAGTTCATCTTTGTAAAGTCAAAATCATTTTGCTTCTGAAAAGTTGCATTTAGGATAGTGAAAATTGAAAATATTTTTTTTATTTTTTTATTTTGGCATTGCATTTGGAAGACGAAAGTGAAAGTTATTGGAAGGAATTTTGCATGATTCATTTTGTTTGATGCATTATTTATTGAAATTTCTTCCCTTGGTTAGTCTAACTTTCATAAAAACGAAAGTTTTTGTTGGACACCTAATCCTAAATGGGTTAGTGTGGAAGCTGAATAGACTAAGTAGTCCAAGAGACCTTGGGATGTGGAACCCAACGGTCACATGTTGTACTATAAATGTATATCTCTTGTTAATAAAAATTGTACTCTCATGATTTATCATTCAGATTATTCTTGCTCCCATGTGTGTTTAACATGGTATCAGAGCAGGCGTATTCCTGCCCTGCATAATTAATTTGAGCCATTTGTTTTATGGCCTCTCTGCGCAGTTTATTTCTGCCATAAACTTCATGAATATTTTCTCGTGAATATTTATTCAGCTAAATTTTAGTTGCAACCTGTTAATACTGCTATTGGTCTCTGCTCCTCCATATAATTAGCTGCTCCTGACACTGCATGCACTACCTCCTGAGAATTTTCTGCCTGAAATCCGCTGCTGACTGACATCTCTGACCCCTGACTGCCATATTCCTTACCTACGCTCTCAGAAAAGGAACGATATGCGTTGTTATGTTAATGGATCTGATATGGAGGATTTTACTTAAGTTTCCATGATTAGCTGTGGCTGAGGAAAATTTGTCTAAAACTTGCATTGTGGTATCAGAGCGCACCAGCGCTGCCTCTGCCGTGGTGGTCTGACATGGTTTCATGCAGTATGCTCACTGCCGGGCTCTCTGTCCCTCTGTCCACTCTCTAAACTTTGCGCATAGACCAGTCCACCCAGCCTGACATGGTATTACGCCTCTGACATCGTATTACGCCTCTGGCAGCCAAAACAGGTATACCCACCATCGATTTATCAATTTTATTCAGCTCAGAATGTGACCTAAACAGCTTGGCTTCTCTCTTCCTGGCCTGGCCTCTTCGTACGATTAATCTCCCACGCTTTTGTGAACATAGACACAATCCAGTCCTACGTTCACATCATCCATAAGCCCTTTAGTAAACTCGTCGATTACAAGGACAACGGCCAGAGTTCTTTCGCCGTTTTTGTCCACCGGTTAGATAAACCGCCACGTTTCTCTTTCACAATATCTGTTATCATCCTACGCTCTCTGTCCATAAACGTTCGTTGTTGTGACATGGCAGAACTGACACCTTCTCCGGTTATTTTCTTGTTTCACACCAATTGCTAGTAATTCTGGCCACACCATCTATGAAAAACGTGCTGAAACATTGACACGGGACCACAACGGAAAATGTTGTGAAGCCTCCCATACATCGATAGTTCCTCGTAAGTCTTCCCAATTTTTGTTTTCTTCGGGGGAACTTTCCTTCTCCTCCCCATATTCATGTTCATTCTTCTCTTCAATGGAAAAAAATTGGAAGCTTTCAGAATGCAGTTGGTTTTCCATATGTTACTGTTGTGGCATGTTTCCGTATTTGCGCTTGTTCAGAAGTAGAGAACTCTCGCTGGTGAAGGAAATTATTCTCGTCTCGCATCGCTTGTTAGTGACTTGTTCCAAGGGCTAATGTCAAGCACTGGAATGCGTTGATGGATTATGAGAATCTTAAATATATGAATGATGATGTTCATGAAGTCAACAAGGGCAACTTCCACTCAGATACAGAGGTCCAGCAAGCAGGACTCACAAAATTTGTTATAGAGGAAAACTTGGAAGTGCAGTTGAGGTTTGATGGTCTTGATGAAGCACACATTCTACTTGGTGAAAGTGGCCACTGTGAGGATCATTGGGGTTCAGGCTTCCGTAGGCAGAAGCAACATCTCCAGAATCTGTGCAAATGCTTCTAAACTCTATTCGACAAGATGAAATCAATTTGACCACTGAAGGAAAATTGTTTGGACCAGACATTGATATGTGAACAAGTTCGTCAGTGTCCATTGCACAGGGAGAGAAAGCCTGGTGTAGAATTTGCAGTTTTGAAAAATGCGTTGAAGCTCTAATAACCACTTCTGAAATTCTGCGTGGAGGTCGCTGAATAGATTTGAAGGGCTGCTCTATTTTGAAATCCGTGAGTTGGTTGATGATTAAATGACATACAGTGAAGTTGATACACTCTTCTTTTCAGTATATGCTCTTTGATGTCTTATGTTGGTCTTTGAATGATGCGTTCATATGGTGAATTGAATGTTGTTTAGTGCATTGTTGGAGGCATATATTTTGCATGTGCGTTGATCTTATTATATATTGAATGAACTTTATCAATCATTGATTTAAAAGGAGGATATATTTTTGAATGGTTGGTAATGTTTCACATATATGATGGGCTTATAATATAAAGCGCGCACAGCACACACAATGTTATATATGACGAAGTTTTTATGACAGTGGTAGCATAGTTATGGTATATGAATGGCGTAGCTGAATTCTATTCCTGCTCCGGTTTTGGATGGTTTTAATACACTGTTGCTTTCATACATACGCTGGTATTATTAATATGATGTATGCTCGCTGGTTCTAAAGTTGATATCAAATTAAAATTTTGAAGTTCTTCCACAAATATTTGTCCAGCATATTATATATTTACATGAACCAACAACAAGGAATGCACCACCTCTGTTGAACGTAGTTGTAATACCCTTCAGCGTGGAGTTTATTCTGACATTGTGGGCGCCACGAAACACTGTACTGTTGACTAATATAAGCCAGAGGACCAGCACTATACAATTTGCTAAGTATTTGGACATGTAAGGAGGTCTATCAATGCTATTTCAGCATGCTAGAGATTCATTCCAATGCCCATGACATGGTGTTATAATTATTGAAGTTTTGATAGCCATCATTTCTGATTTGAAAGTGAAGGAGTACTAAGTTGAAGGATCCAAGCAAGTTTGCAGTTGTTGCTACCCTAATTGTGGCATTGTATTTAAAACCCATTATAGTTTTTGTCTACATATATATGCATTGATTCCCTGATTCATTTGCTGCACATTTATACAAGATATTGTTGTCTACTGTGAATGGATATTACTTTTCTACATTAAGTAATAATTGTGATCAGTTTTTAAGGTGTAAATCTGACATTGAAGAAAAATGGCCAGAATTAGTGAAGTATTAGAGTTCATGAAAATTCTTATACAATCTATTGTTGATGACACATTACAAATCAGCATAGGATCTCTCTCAGAAATTCAGACATGTCTACAAAATGCACATGAAAAGATTGATTTTTTGCAGCTTGAATCTCAGCTACAACAAGAAGAATTAGAGCAGTGGAGTCATCATTCTGAATCTGTTTCTGTTCAGAAGATTGAAACAGACTCCCATAAACAGCAAGACAATATTGTTGAATTTCATTCAAATCAAGTGCCCAATAAAGTAGCAGCTGTACATGCAGATGCAGAAATTCAGTCTACACTTCCTAAGCCCATCATCAGACCTTGGGAACACCTTGTCCACAACAAGCATAGAACTAGTCTTGGATATGACAAGGACTTGTCCTTTCATATTCCAGACTACTCAAAGCCCATTCAGTTTCTGAGTGTTGGATTCATTCATGACAGTTCACCTGCTCCTCATGACAGTTCAGCTTCAGTTGTTCCAGACTCTGCCCCTCTTCCATAGCAACAACAACAGATTGTGAAATGCCAACACTACGACCGAGTTGGCCATCTGAAAGATCATTGTTTTGATCTTCATCCATGTAAGCATTGTCATAAAACCAGCCATTCTTCACACAGATGCTTCAGAAACAAACATCCTGCAAGAACAAAGATTCATCTTGGATGGATCGCTTCTTGGCAATGGGCATCAACAGCCAAGAAGATATTCCAAACACATGTCAGAACTTGTTCCAAAGCATTGAACAATCTTGCAATTGAGTTTTCTCCATCATCTCACCTTGTATCTGACAGGGGGGGAAAAGATGGTCATCTTCAAGCTTCAAAGTCACATCAAGCGAGCCTGAGCCACAACTTGCCACACCAGTTTCAGAGTTGTAGCCAGAAGCAAAGATGCCCCTAACCATGCCTTCATTTGGCAATCTGGGACACTTCCTCTAGCAGAAGACTTCAGCTTCTTGCTAGTGTCGGAAGAATTCCAAGAACAAAATTGAGAACACTTCCTCTAGCAGAAGACTCCAGATTCTTGCCAGTTTTGGAAGAGTTCCAGGAATTGCATTAAGCATTCCAGAGTTGTTGTTCATCCTTAAACCATCACAGGTTGAGACTTCCCTTTTCAGGTTGAAGTTCTCCCTTTTATGTGGGGTGAGACCTCCCTTTCATGGTTGAAGGTTTCCCTCTTCAAAACAATAGGAGCATTCCTCTAGCAGAAGACTTCAGCTTCTTGCCAGTTTTGGAAGAGTTACGGGAACTACACTAAGCGTTCCAGTGTTGGTGGTCATCCTTAAACCACCGCCCTTTATACCAACATTTCATAGATCAAATTCAGCCTAGTGCTACCATGCATTTTTTGCACATTTTGTATTACAGCTCTCTTCTTGGACTCATACATAACCCTTCGGATTAAGGGGGGGAATGTTGGACACCTAATCCTAAATGGGTTAGTGTGGAAGCTGAATAGACTAAGTAGTCCAAGAGACCTTGGGATGTGGAACCCAACAGTCACATGTTGTACTATAAATGTATATCTCTTGTTAATAAAAATTGTACTCTCATGATTTATCATTCAGATTATTCTTGCTCCCATGTGTGTTTAACAGTTTTATTTTTCTCATATAGTTGCATCTTAGATGTTCAGTTGACATCGCATTGAGCTTTAAAACCGAAACATAATTTCAATATCAAATCTAAAATATATCAATTAATCTAAGGAGGATTTGAAACATTAACACTTCATACTTAGTGGTCTAGGCTAGAGATGTGTTCTGGTGTCTTTAAAACTTAGCAGTTGCCATTCGCTCTTGTATTAGACAGCGCTAGCACAGACTTGTGCTCCCTATACCATCGAGTATATAAAGGGACACCCTTATAGGTTGCAAACCTTCAACCATAGGAAGTCGAGTCTTCCACCCTGTAAATGTGATACACTAAACACAGCATTCGAGGAGATTTCCGGCACGTACGTCAAGTCCTTGGTAAATTTATTTGTTGAGGTGTATATAACAGTTCACAATTACTTGGTAATCCTTTTTTCCTAGAGTATCCTGAGTAGTCATTTCGATCTTTTCTAACTCCTTAAATTTGAAAATATCATCAAGCACTTGTCCTTTCGAGCTCACTAAACCAACAAAAGCGACTAGATTCACCTTTTCATCCTTTTCTCGACTCTTAAAATGTGAAAAGGCAAAGTTTTTGTTTCAAATTCTAAAATTAATTGACCGCAAAACAAGATATTTCCTGTGGAAATACTCCTTGGAAGATCTCAGGTTGATATTGATGGCAACATTTCATGAGTATATCAGTCAAGGAAACCCCTTTGACGAGAACCCTAGTGCGTTTCCTTGTTTTGGAAATGATGGTGCTCCTTATATGGCAACGTTGTCCCTTCCTGGATTAACCATTGGTCTTCCAGTTTGGTTATTTTCAACCTTGGTGATTCCAAGTGTCGAAACGGCTTTTCAACTAAGTTCTCCTCCACCTGAACAACATCAACCTCATGTTGATCCTAAAGTTGACCCATCGCCTTCTTCATCGATTTATTCACCTCATTCTTTCTCTTCGTCTGGTGAAAGTGTGTATTCTAGTAGCCAGGAAGCTAAGAGGAAGAAGAAGAGGACGAAGAAGAAGAAGCAAAATAAGCAAGGGGGTAACCAAGTAGCCATTGTTATGGATGCAACTGATGAAGACAAATCGTCCAACTAGCCTCAGAAATTAAAATTCCCTTGCATGCTACATAAGGGTGATGACCATCTTCGAAATTGTCTTGGTATTCCCAAGGTCTTAGAAGTGTGGTCCACAGTTCACATTGACCTTTGTCATCAGCCTTTGGCGATCATGCTGGTGATAAAACTTCAACTAGTAAAGCTCATGGGAAAAATGGAAAAGTCAAATTTCCTTGTAAGTTGTGTGAAGGTAACCATCCCATTCACCTTTTTCCTCTTATGGATGAAGCTTCCAAAGAGTTAGAAAACCTTACAGTTTTCAAAAATTGTCTTCCAACTAGGTATCAAAAGCTTTCCCTTGATCCTTTGCTAGTTTATCAATTGATTGATCAAAAGCCATCTTTTGTCAACCCCACTCTCTCTGAAAGTGCGTCTTGTGAGTCCATTCTCGATCAACCATTGGTTGAGAAAATGGTAGACTTCGCTCCACCTTCAATTAAGCGTACCTTTTCGGTAGAGAACAAACCCCATAACGCTCAGGTTTTTATGGTTTCTTCAGTTTCAAATGAAATAGAGGTAAGTCCTCTTGTTCCCAAGATGAATGAGAGAAGTTCTCTTGTTCTGATAGCGCAAGAGAACAGCTCTCACATTTCTACGACACCCCTTCCAAGTATTTTTTTCACTTCTTTTGATTGGAGTCAACTGGCAGGATATCGCCTTTTGTCTTATGTGTCTTTCCAAATTACAGTACGAGCTTACCATATGGCCATATCTAGCACAGTCATCGATGAGGGTGCATCTGTTAGCATCCTCTCCTCAACTGCTTGGCAAGCTTTAGGTTCTCCTCATCTTGTCCCTGTCACTCAAAATTTGTTAGCTTTTAACAGAGGAACCAGTCAACTATTAGGGATCCTTCCTACGTTGCCTATTACTTTAGGAGGGAAGACTGTCTATATAGACCTTATGGTTGTCCAAGGTCCGTTGGATTTTAATTTAATCCTTGGCCGTGACTATGTTTATGTCATGGGAGCTCTTTTTTCTTCCCTCTTTCGAGTGATGTGCTTCCCGCATGAAGGAAGCGTTGTGATCACTAATCATCTTACATTCATTGGTCCTGAATCAACTCCCACTCACCCATCATCCCTAAATGGTTCTCATATGCAAGTGGTATCACCCCCACCACAGGTTAATTACGTGGCCACCTATTCCATGCCCACATCTACTGATGATCTAGTAGGTGATGTAGTACGCTATGTACTGGGGGCATTGGAGCCTGATTTTTCAATTGGAACCCTGGACATGTATCCCTTCCAGAGTGTTGTTCTCCTATCTGATGCGAACCTCTTGGAAGCCATGGCCTCTTTTGGGTTGTGATAAAGGGATTTGGAGTAGAGATCCTTTTCTTGTGTCAAGCTCGTTAAAAAATGAAACAAGGATCATGGAGAAAAGTTCCTTGTCTTGTGTCAAGCTCCTTAAAAAATGAAACAATGATTGTGAGGATAGTTCTTTTATTATGTCAACCTTGTTAAAAAATGAAATAGGTCCCCATGAGCATGGTTATTTTCCTATGTCAAGCTCGTTAAAAAATGAAACAAATCCCCTTCCAATTCGAGTCTTTGATTAGATCTCGTAAAATCCCAGTCGAGTCTTTCACTTGATCTCATAAGTGAACCTTCATTCCATCCACTTAGCTGAATGAAATGAAGCTTGGGGGGCATGTACCTCGAATTAAGTTACTATGTTGGGGGCATACAAACTTATTTCAAGCATAGTTTGTTTCCATTTCAAGCTTGTGTAAAAATGAAACCAAATCCAAGCATAGTTTTTTCCCTTGTTTCGAGCTTGTGAAAAAAATGAAACCATTCCCATTTTACATCTCGTGATTTCCATTTTTATCAACCGATTTTTTCCAGATGAGCCTTGGTTCGTTCGTTCCATCATCACCATCTCTTTGGCAAATCATATGCCTTCACTTGGTTATTTTACCCTTGCTTGGGGAACATCTACGATGAGTGGTCTTATTAGCCAACCTCTTGACCATTACATTTTTTGAGAAGTTCCATCATGACCGGAACCAGTTGTTATCCTTTTGTACCACTCGTTCCTCCACGTGGAGTCATCTTTGAGCTCTTTTCTGACTCTCGAAAACTGAAAAGATTGTCGAGTACTTGTCGTTTTGAACTCATTAAAGTAAATGAATCAATGTCACCTCAGTATACGTTTACCCCTTTTTCGGGTTGAGATTAACTACTTACGAAAAAGGTACACCTTGATCGACATGGTCAAGAGGTTCTCTCGGATATTTTTTTCTAACCTTTCGGATTCGAGGGACAAATTACGAAAAGGGACATGATGGAGTTTTTATTTTTCGTCTCTTTTTAAAACTCTCTAAATATGAAAAATATACTGATTTATTCTTATGTCGGACTCGTTAAAATTTTACGATGAAAGACTCATCACCATGATGAGGCTGAGCTTCTCCTTCCTAGGGCTCGTAAAACTTACTAGGATGGATTCATTCGAAGAATGAACTTACATGACAAGCATATGTTATCCCCTTCAAGATTGTGATAAAAATAATTGGGGTACTCGCTAGAAATAGCGGGGGAAATGAAGATGAAACATCCTTTGTATAGGTAGCATGTCACTCTTGAACATGACACTCTTCTACTCTCATGTCGGGTTTGGGATATCCTCACTCAGTCACTTGTCCTACCAGGTTTGGGTGATCCATTTTTGCCTCTCATTTGACTATTTTGTTTTTGTCATCACAAATTTTAGTCCTATGTCAAGTCAGATGTTGCCACACTCCAAAGTCGTGTCGCTAGTGTTCAAGAGAAGTCCAATCTGCATTTATTTACCTATACATTGTTTGAGTCATAATTACAGTCTTGAAAATTGTTCCACTTTATTCCTTGTTTCGTGTCGATGATGGGGGATTCATCATTGCCCTCCTTCGATGGGTCGCTTCCTGTCGACTTCAGCTCATTATCTAGGAAGATGATTTAGAAACTCCCTTTCAGTACCTTAGAGCTTACATGCCTTAATGGAAAGTTCTTCGCATCTGATGACAGGTCTTCATCATTGGTTTTCGATCGGGTGATTCCATGAGTGTTCGAATTTAGCCTCATTATCACATTCATGGATTATACTATTGTACCTTGAGATCCATTATCATTATTGGTGGTTTCTCTCATACCTATTAACGGTCCATATCATTGGCCAATAATCAGGTGGTTTTCTAGCATGTTCGACTTCAACACGTTCATTCGCATGTTGGGATTCGTACTTTGATCAGGTTGAGATGGAGCGCAAGACCCTGAGTCTTGTTTAATATGATTCAGGTTGCGTGGAGTTATATGTTTTTCATGATTGTACACATGTTTCTACTATACAGATGGCTATGACCATACCGTGGGACTTTATATTTATGATGATCCTCGTTATCTGGATGGTTGCGCCCATACCATGGATCTTTTCATATAGTCTTCATCATCCGGATGGTTGCGTCCATGCCATAGATTCATGTCTTGATCTCAGATATGTATATGTATATGCGTCCTTGATTTGCAGGTCTCCTGATAGTGCGTGTCCTCATCCTTGCAAGAGCTCGTAAAGCATCTCAGTCATCACTCCTCATTCTGCCTTCATGCTTTAGGGGGCATCTGTTACACAGTATTTTGTCACACCTCTTGCACTTCCTTGTGACATACCCCAAAGTGCTTGAAACATGACCATTATATAGTATACTCATCCATGTATATAGCTCAGATTCATCCTAAGACTTTGATTGGAAAATGCCTTGAGCTTTCCCTGAAGAAATAGCTCTTAAAACCCTAAAATGGGGATCATCGCCCTTATAAGGCTTAAAATAGCGATGGTCGCATGTTGCATTTTACTTAATGAGCGATGGCATCACTTTGTTCCCTTGCATATCTGCGATGATCCCAAAAAGGTAATTTTCCCCAAGAAGATGAGAAGCTTCGTGATGTAGAAGCTTCTAGAGCAACAAGCTGGAGGTTGTTTAACATATATGAGGTTGAATTCTACCAACTTGGCCTCTTTGTCTTATCCCTATGAGCTACCTCCTTAAGATGATGGCCTAATGCTATCTTTGTAGAAGTCCTAAATCCCTTTCCTAGCCTATAAATTCATCCTCTCCCATTCCCAAATGGTTGGTCTATGTCTATTTGCACCCTTATGCTAAGCTTGTGCCTAGAGGTTATTCATTTGACTTGGAGAAGGAGTGCTTGGAGAGTTCTTGGCTTGGACTTGGATTACCACTCAAGGATAGCCTTTCTACATCAAGGCTTTGGTTGTAAGCTTCCCTTTATTTTCGAATAATACATAACTATTGGTTCATCTTCCCAAAATGTATATGTTCATGTATCATTTAGCTTGACATTCCTTGATCAGTTAAGTAGGTTGTTATTGGATTTGCTATTTGTTTTGGCATGCCTTTTTGTGTCTTGATCACTTGTGTAGGTGCATAAAAACTAAAAGAAGTAGGAACAATCTCATGACACAAGCAGTTCAGGGTCCTCAACAAAGGAAATCAAAATAGCATCAGAACGAGGTAGGCCATCTCCTTCATTCTTCTTTTCAATTGTAATATAGGAACATGTCTAGTTGATTGTCACTTCAGTTTCTAGACCCACTCATTAGGCTAGAGGGATCGTCTATCTTTGCAGAGAGGATTAACCTTGACAGCAAAAAGGATATGTTGTAGTCAATTTCATCAACTTGGGAGAATCCATTAGCAAGTAATCAATACTTTTTCAACACTTCCAGCTTATGCGTACTTAGTTCTATACACCCATTTTCATTTGACAAGATCTTTCCTTTCAAAAGAGGTACAATTTTCCAAGTACCATTTGCCATCAAAAACAATAGTCTTCATTCATTGTTGTGCCCCAATCTAGATGGATAATATATTATGCAAATGTTTTGGGATCATGTCTCTAAAATCTAAGCTAAAAGAAAGGAGGCTCATTGGAACTGTGAATGTGCATGTCACGAATATGTAGGATCATTCATAAGATCATAGATTATTTTTCATATTGAATGAACCCATATAGGAAGTGATGATGCCACAGGGGCTTCACTCAATGAACCTATGGCATAGCATGTGCATTCATGGAATACTAAACAATACCCTTAATTTGACAACATATTGGAAAATACCTCTAAAAATCACTTTATTTAATCCCCTACTAATACATACCCAATACACCTTCTCGATTTAAAAAACCCCTAATTTCACTAGATATTGTAGGTATCCATTTTTTCATTAACATTTTTTTATACCCCTTTATATTTTTTCATTAAATTTGAGCTCCATTTTTTATACAAAACATATAAAAACCCTTTACCCTCTATTATATGCTCAATATATTATGTCATTTTTTCCTCAATATATATCCCCTAATATTAACGCTTGTTGTATGGTGTTGCTTCCCCAATGAAGCCCTTGTGGATGATGCTAATGCACATTCAATGGACTCAACTTGAGGAAATAATCATACATAATTATCTTCTCAATAGAAATGCACCTCATATAATCAACATACATCTCATGTAAATCATTTTCTCTGCAAAGAAATCTTTTAATATGTGTCTAAATGAATATTATTCAAATATAGCCCACAAGGCATTGAATAGATGGTGATTGGGTGTTTTATTAAAAAACTCCTTGATGTTAAGGTTACTGGCTCAAAACCCATGGGTAGTCCCACTTGCATAACCAACAAAAAGAAAGATTATTCAAATATAAAATATCATGGTTTCAAAAAACTAAGTCACTTGACAGTTTCCGAGCAAAAAAAGTCACTTGAAATATTTACAATCCCAACATTTATGTTAATTGGAAGATATGATGTACTGAATGCCTACATTTGCAAACACATTCACATTTTCATTCATATTCAAAATCTATTTATGTACAATCTTCTTCCCACAGGATATCTTTACTATGGATAGGGATCTTAAATTTTCCATCTCAAGTTTTTACTTCCATATGCTTCTCTCTCATACCCAACCTCTTTCATCTTTTATTTAGGGAATTAATTAGGACTATCCTAGTAGAAATTTAAAACCATCACCATTTAATTCATGATTTAAAAATCATATTTTCCTTAACATTATTGAGTTGGATTGTCACGCACTATAAAGTTCTACAAATCTATTTGGTCTTTCACCATAAGTCTACATAAAATAGTTTGTTCTAGTAAGTGTGGGTTAGATACTTGCATTCCATAATTTGAGGGACATGATGTTAGAATTAGACCCTTAATCCACAAATACATATTTCATAGCATGTCAGTTAGAGTGAGCATCACTTTACCATGATAAAAATGGAAAAAATGGAGTTACTACACAATTTTAGAGAAAAACAAAGAAGCCCTAGAAGGAGGGAAAAGATAAGACGGGAGGCCACAAAATTAAATAGAGTTTTACTCTTAATTAGTCATATGGGGTTGTAGTTCAATTAATTAGGATTCATGGAAATTAAATAACAACAAATTAACAAGGGAAAGTAAATTAACCTTACCAATTGTCTTTAGATATAATTAACCTAATTGTTGGAAATGAAAGAGAGGAGAAATGGAAATAACTCACCCAAAAGAACATTGTTATAGGCGTTGAAGCTACATATGACAATTATGACGGGCCTCCAAAAATTGTAAATCCTCTCAAGTGAACCCTCACACAGACAAATCACTACTCTAGCAACGTAATACGATATGTAACATTATATATAACATATAAGATCATGAAACAATAAAGTGTTGAATGGTGACCAAAGTTCCTTTAGAATGGTTGATACATCCCTTGAGGTATTGAGTTGATCATTCCAAGGTGTTTGATGGGACTAAGTTAATGTAGATGCCCTAGGATCAAATATTAAGTCTTAAATTTTGGAAGCACGATAACAACAACAAATCCCTATATAAGTTTTAGAGATCATAGATGCAAGCAACCCAAGAGCATGGAAGAGGAGTTAGGAAGCTAAATCAAGATTCAATGCGAATCAAATTGAATATCTACAAGATATTAATAAAAAAAAAAGAGGAAAATGAACTAAAAGAGCTTAACAAATAAGAGAGAAGTCATATAGAGAAGTCATATAGTTAGATGAAGGCATGACCTCAAAGTGTAAGTGAATGTTAGATTAACCATTAGAGAGATATTTTTATAAAATTGGAGTACAATAAGTTTTTACCTCAAACCACAGTGTTAACACCTTATACTGTAGGTATTTTTCCCTAAAACACACCCTTTGTATTGTTGAAACTTATAATCATGCACATTTTCAAAGAATCCATGACTCGCATGGTGCCAAAAGATCAAGAATGATTTAGGAAGATTTCACAAAGTAGGACCCTAACTAAGTGATCCAAACCATATTTGATTCATTGAAAACTTGAAATGAAGCATCCAAAGTAATTATGGGCCAAACAAGAGGCTTGTAGCCTAGACTGGTCCCACAGAGCAAGTGCCTCGAAAAGTCTAACATAGAAAAACTAGCGACCAAGGTCAAAAAAGAGAGGAAGAAGGAAAAGACCCTACCTAAAGCACTAGACATCCTTAAGAAACGTGTTTACACTAAGAAAGGAGAAATCAACAAAAATAATATAACATTAAAAAATGATAAAGAAATATTGATATCATCATTGATGCATACATATACTATAAAAATAAGTTGCATCACAACAACACCTTTAGTATATAGGCACATGTGAGCACTAAAGCATCAAAAGCCTTATGCTACATATTCTACTAAATTGCAATTAAATAAAATAGGTATCTTTGAGCCAACCCTCACAATTCTTTATATTTATGTAGTTTTAGGTTCTCACGAGTACTTATCTACTTTATGCTACATATTCTACTAAATTGCAATTAAATAAAATAGATATCTTTGAGCCAACCCTCACAATTCTTTATATTTATGTAGTTTTAGGTTCTCACAAGTAATTATCTACTTTATGCATTAATATTGTGAGAATTTACGATACATTCCTAAGTAAATTCTTACCACAATAAATAATAGAAATAATGTATGTTAAGTATTGTATAAGCTTATAAAGATTATGCATTTTAAAATAAAGTGATGTGAACGTTTGTATGCTCACATATTTGTTTCAAAATTTTCACATATATCTCTATCTCAATACCAACACTTATTAAGAGGTCATTCATTGAGTAGTTTCTATGGTTATCACTTCCATGGTTTTTTTAACAAGTCACTTTCATCCCATCAAAAATATACACTATAGTATTAAATGCTATTTCAATATATAGGTAAGTTTGTAAATGTTTATGTTAATTGAAATTTTTGACTTAATACCAACTTAAATTTTTTTTATTGTTTTTCTAATTATACTCTAAAATAAGTAAAAGTGTTTTTATCTATATAAAATATCAAAAAAATTCAATATTTTAGAAACCATAAAATCATCTCACGACCACGACACACACAAACTAATGAGTATATGGATAAATTTGAGTCATTTTATAAATGTGCTAATGCCCTGAGTTGACTTAAATTCTGCATACCATCCACTTCTCAAGCCATACTTAGTCCTTGGAATGGCTTCAGTCTTAGAAGTGTGCGTATGCCCACTCTTTGATCAACAACATTTGTCACTTTAGTACTGATTCACAAAATTCTTAATAATTTTCTTTAAACTAAATAAAAATGGATAATAATAAAAAAATTCAAAATTTGTAAAGCAATACTTGTTTCCTTGTTTAACATTGAAAAAAAAAAAATCCAATCATTAAAAGGGCAAGATGAAGAGCCTTAAATCTTATATAATTTTTAATTTGAAATTAAAAGCAATACTACATTAAAAACTCATGTTTTTGTATAGAATGGAGTGACATGCATCAGTTTCCATTGTTAATGTTATTTCCAAAGATGCTTATCACAAGGAACTTTTAATGGGCATGAAAACAAAAGAGTGTTACATATGTAGAATTGCTCGGTCAAGTGATTGATACAAGCATAGAATAAAATAAAGAGAAAAAAAACATATGAATAGTTTACATCGTCTTGCAATCAAGGAAAGCAAAACCAAAATGTTTTCTAAAATTATACCAATATAGTATACTCTAGAGAGGATATTAGATGTCTAGCAATATCAAAAATAGAGGATTGTATCAAAAACAATAGTCAATTTTTCCAATAGAAAAGTTCAAGATGCCACCAAAAAATGCTTTAAAAAAACATGTCAAAAGTAGAGCTGCTAGATAGGGAATGATCCAACATCGAGGATGGAGTTGTTGTCAAGCAACTCATAGAGAATATTCCTTGTATGCGCAAAGGATCCTCTCTTGGACAACCTAATTGCAGGGGTATTATGTTCGCGAGAGATATGGCAGAATTGGATGGTTGTGAAGGAGGCCTTCAAAAACTCAATTTAGTCCATCTAATGGAGTAGAGGGGGCACCTACAGGGAGGCCCTTCCATTAACCCAGTCTATTACTATCTTTGAATTCCTTTCCACCAGAATATCGTCAACAATAAGCTAGGCATTACATCTAAGAACTCCCCATAATGTCAACACTTTTGCTCTTGTGTTGGTGCTAGCTCCCCCAGACCAGTGGAAGTGATAGGCCATGGATGAACTAATAGAGATAATAGCTCCACAACTGCATAGGCCATTTGCGGTGATTCCATCAAAATAACCCACGGGATAGATATTATCAAAGTTCTTAAAAGTCCTCTGCATCGGGAGAGAACGAGTTTGAAAGGACCGATTTCCATAAAGTATGCCACAATTTCATGGAGATGTGTCTAAAATCAAGGAATTTGTTCTCGAATATGACTCCATTCCCATATAGTCAAATGCCCCAAAAGATATATAAAGGGATAATCTTGTACTCTAGGTGGTTGGTTGTCCAGTTAGATAGGTGTGCAATAATAGAAGACGTCCACAATTAATTGGATCCTGACGGTGTTGGATACCTCCTCACATATAAGGATCACAAATGGACATTCGAATAGTAGGTGTTTGGTATCCTAAGATGCAGATTTGCACAAAGGGAAACACCATGGTCCCTGTACACCTCTTTTTGCTAAGTTATCCCATGTAAGAATGTGATTTTGTATGACAATACAAACAAAGCATTTCAGTTTGGTGGGTACATTCCACCTCCATATTTTAGCCAGCCATTCAATATGAGGTCCCTGTCTCTACTTGTTGTGTATATGCCTATAAGTATCTTTAGTAGATATTTATCTTCTGTGGGTGAGTCTGCCCCAAGAAAGTCTATCAACCCTCTCCAAAAAGAAGATCCTTGCATGGTATAAGAGTGACCTATAAATTTTCCATTTAGCTTGATGCTCTGAGGAATTACCAACATCTTAGCGTATGGCTAGATAGTATAGGGAAGAATGGAAAATTGTTGACGACTAATGTGAGCCAGAGTGTGGATCCCATGCTCGTTAATAAACTGGATGATTGAAGGGGAGAGAATGTGATTCCCTTCTATGCCAATAATCGAATAGGCCAATGTAAATCTAATCACCACAACCAACCAGCCATCTAAGATCCCCGCATAACCAATGCTTAGATTTTATCAGGCTACACCATATGTAAGATGTGTTCTTCTTAACTAGGGCTCCAACTTGGATCCGGACTTCTAAGGAGGCCAGATTGAGATATTTTTCAAAGATGATTTTTTGCTAAATACTTGGGAAGTTGAATGCTCTCCACATGTTTTTAGTGAGCAAAGCTAAGTTGAAATTCTGAGTGTGTTTGATTCCCCAACCACCTTCCTCAATGGGTCTGCTTACACTCTCCCTTTTGCATAATCAATGATGTCATTTGGAGAGTGACACAATAATGAATTAGGGAATAAGTCTATATTTTTTCAAAACAGTCTATTTTTATAATATTTAAATTGAAATTGAAATTGAAATTATAAGTAACATTTTATAGTATAAAAGGGGAGGCAAGAGCGAGAGGGGTTATCTTTCGTCTTGATGAAGAAACAAAGATTCAATATGCATGGGGCTTGGGGAATGCAACTAATAACCAAGTCAAATTTTTAGCCTTGTGGCAAGGGTTAGAATTGGTTATCTTAAGAAGAGTTTGACATTTAATGGTGTTTGGAGATTTGATGATAGTCATCCAAGAGATGTGTCTAGTTCAATCCTCAATTTTACAAGGAATTAGCTTGCAAATAGAAAAATTTGATATTGTCGAGTTTTATCATGTCAAGAGACATATCAACTCAAATACAAATGCATTCGAAAATAAGGGAGTCCCCTTAGATTGAGGGATATTAGCTCAAGACGAAAGAAGTATTATGTATAAACCTTTACCATGAAAATTCCAAACATAAAGCAATGTCTAGGGGTATTTATCATTTTAAATAGTATTAAAGGGAGAATAATTGGGATGGCAGTATGATGGCCTTATGTTAGACTTCAACATTGTTTTTCTATCCCTCAAACTCTCTCTCATGTGTTTTGGTGGCTCCCCTCTTCTGTCAGGATTTGGGTTTGTGTGTGCACTTGGCCTAACCATGCGAGCTCAAGCAAGGCCAAGGACATATGGATGTTCGCTCAATCTCTTAATAATTATGGGTGGAAGATGAGGGTCATTATTTTCATATCCGAAAAGTAGCAGATATGCTTGGGGTACAAGGCTTTAATGGCGAGGAAAGGAAATTGCAGTGATATTAATTCTGAACTTAAATGTCTAGTTTGGAGAATGTACAGGGCACTATGTTGCATTAAAGATGGTGACCGAACTAATGGCAAGTGGGGGAAGGCATGTTTGGTTATATGGTGTGGTCGCTCTTCATCACCTCATCAGCAATTTAGGTCTGGTTCTTCAAAGTCTCTAAAAGGAAGTTTGTTGTGTTGATGTTCACATGGAGAGGTTGTTTGGCTCAAAGAAGGATGAATTCAGATGACACTTGGACTACCTCATGACAATAATGGAATACTTTATGTCTTTGTTAACCAGGAATACATTATGTCTTTGTTAACCAGGCAAGGGGAAATGGGGAACGTGGAATTCCAAGCTCAATTAACTCTCTTAAACTAGAAACTTGGTTTGTTACAAACCAAGAAGGACAAATTGCAGTTGAAATACGACCTTCTGGACCTCTGTCTTGCTAGAATTGAATCTTCATATGGAATGGTGCAACAATAGTTGGTGTTGAAGAGGATACAAGTGTGGCAATTTAGGCGCATGAGGACGTGGCTCTAGAACCACTGATGAGGAATGTTGAAGTGGTGACAGAGATACTAGTTTCTGCTCCTCTGCAGTCAAGGCAAGGTGACAAGGGAAATGAAGAAGTCAATCGTGAACTTGGACTAAATAGTGCAAGCTAGTCTACTTCTAGTTTTAAATCGTGTTATGTAAATATGTATTAGTTTTAGGAGTCTTTTGGAGGGTTATTGGCAATGTCAGCTTAGAGTTACAATATGTAGACAATGTATTAGGATTTCAAGTCTTTTTTGGACACTTTTGAACTTAGTTATTGAAGATCCTATAATAGATGTAAAAAGGTTTTGGCCTTGAAACTATATTGAAATTAATAGAAACCGTTTTGTTTAAAAAGAACATTTCATAGTATAAAAATAAATTATATTTTATAGTTTGGAATAATATAATATTATATTTTAGTTTTAAATTTGAATATATATATATATATATATATATATATATATATAAATCTGCAATATAAATAATGTTTATGATAGCTTTAATTAAATAATTTATTTTAAAAAATCTATTAAGATTAAATTTGAACATCAATTTAATATATAAGACTGTGATTAAAATCATTTCCGCAAATCCATTTGGTATCATGAGATTTTTTTATTTGTAAGACAAAAACTCGCTCCACTCACATTTGAACCTATAACCTCTCGTCATTAAACACATATTCTTAACCAATTAAATATTCAATAAAAATACAAAAATTTATTTTAATATTGGCAAGTTATTGAACTCCATAAATTAGGAGTTCTGCTTGACCTCTACAACGGTTTCTGTTCTTCTATTGTTAAAGCACTTACATCCGCACGGCCTGAATCCTCCACACCTACTTTTGGTGAATTCGATCCGGATGGGATGGGTAAGGCAACCAAACTCCATTATTACTTTTCTTCTTTCAAGTGTAACAATCTGCATCGACGCATAGTCTTTTTTGTCGCCATCTTAATTATAATGTCGTTCATTTCAACTATATTGACCACCCAGTCTCACTATTCCAGAATTCACTTCTGTGGCATCATTGTTCCTTATTTCAGTCTTAATT
This sequence comes from Pinus tabuliformis, assembly GCA_031772625.1. Lineage (NCBI taxonomy): Eukaryota > Viridiplantae > Streptophyta > Pinopsida > Pinales > Pinaceae > Pinus > Pinus tabuliformis. The sequence goes on from CM062807.1 coordinate 319,833,933, forward strand.
AATATAAACGACGTAAGATATGTTATATTGATATGGTTTTCATAATATCGACACCTGGTGCTGTGGTGTAGTCGGTTATCACGTCAGTCTTACACACTGAAGGTCCCCAGTTCGAACCTGGGCAGCACCATTACTTGGAAAATTTTGAAGTTCCCCAGTTGGAACCTGTGCGGCAAGCCCCATTAATTGGAAAATTTTAAACTTTCCCAGTTCGAAACTGAACAGCACCATTAATTGGAGGATTTTGTTATTAATTCGGGAAACTGGTTGAATTAGTTGATAGTTATTTACAAATTTGTTATTAGTTCAGGAAACTGGCTGAATTAATTAATAGCTATTTACAATTTTGTTATTATTTCAGGAAATTAGTTGACTTAATTAATAGTTATTTACACCGAAATAAATAATAAAGCGATGGAAAATTTTGTTAATATTTCAAGAAATTTCTTGAATTAATTAATGGTTATTTATACCGAAATAAATAATAATTATTTAATAGTTTAAGTATGGGGGATTTACGCAGTGCATTATATTAGATATCATTTTTGGGATTCAACTGCGTTAAGTAAGTCATTCAAACGTATGACCATTTCCATGAGACTTTCCATGAGAGGTAGTCGTCACTGGCTAATTTCTCATGATTTTCGAATAGTTCACTTAGCACTCATTGCATCGGGTGATGCTCACAGGGGTGAAGAAGTGGGATTGAAACTAGTGAAATGTGGAGAACGAATCACATAGCATCAATCATCACTTCCGGAGCTTGCACCGAAATAAATAATAAAGCGTGGAAAATTTGGTTATTATTTCAAGAAATTGGTTGAATTAATTAATAGTTATTTATAAAAATAAATAATAAAGTGAGTTGTTTTTTATTTTTTGAAAGTCTTTTTTTGAAGTTTTTTCGGTAAGTTTTTCTGGTTTAATTTCTTAAAAATTTGGTAGGAATTTATTGAAATCACAAGTTTGATGGGTAACCCCTCCATAATCCAAGTGTTTTAAGGGTGTTTGAGGGTGTTGAATCCATATATACAGTCAAAAAAACCAGTTTAAATAACACAAATCAAGATTTTACCTGAAAAGTTTCAGTCAAAAAGTTCAAAAAGTCACACTAAAGACAATTCCATAATAAAGTTCTCCAACTAGTGGTGTTGTCTATTAAATTAAAACAAGAATACCCCTTTCTTGTTTGTGGGACAAACAACCCATCTCCACACAACGATTTCACACAAATCAAGATTTCACCTCAAAATTTTCCACCGAAAAGTTCAAAAAGTAACACTAAAATCAACTCCATAATAAAGTTCTCCAACTAATGATGTTGTCTATTAAATTATAATTAGAATACCCCTTCTTATTTGACGGACAAATTTTATCTTAAAAACTATAAAATATTTTTTTATTATCCATCTGATTTTAAATATTGTAAATTTCTTATTATTTAATTGGTTTAAAATATGAATTTATTAGTTTGTGTGAATACAATGAAATTGAAATTGTAGGAAAAAAATAAAAGGGTGTAATTTGATTTTCAAATAATTTAATTTAATTATATTGTATTGCTCCATCGTTTATGTCTATCATTTTTATAATTGTTATTACATTTATTCATACAAACCCCAACAACCTATAACGGTAATATACCTAAATTATCAAAAACATACTTAAATCATCAAAAACATAGATTTATGCATGATGAGTTCCATGTGAAAGTGTATGCATGATGAGTTCCATGTGAAAGTGTATTGGATGCATTTTTCTATGTCAACAAATTAAAATAACTGCGTATGAAGGATATTTTAATAAACACACACAAAATTGAGAATTAGTGGTAAAATCAAGAGTTTAATGCACATGACCCGGATGCGGGTGTATAAAATTGAGTACAGTTCGACGGCGGCATGTAAGAGAGGCGCATGGCCCCTCACTAGTGCCAGCCGGCTTCGCATGAGGTTTGATTTAACATCCCAGTAGCTCGATTTAATTGGGGCATTAACGCCGCACACTACCTCCTTCCAGTTCAACAGTATAATGGTCATGGCGCTTTGCTGGTTTCTCATTCTGTTCCCAACCTTGTTCCCAACCTTGTGCTTAATTTGCTCCAGCGAGAATGTTGCTCTTGGCTCTCAAATAAGTTCAGTCCACTATCAAGCCCGGGTTCATAACGCAGCCATTCACAAGAGCATCCATCTTCCTTTCATCCCGTCCCGCACCTCCCTTTGCAGCGCCATTTCTGTCTCCTCCGTTGCTGTCAGTTCCGCTTCTCCTGCCATCCTCAAAATGCCCAAAACTCGCTCCAGGATGAGCTGCAGGAGAGGCAGCTCCCGTGGTCAAGTCTCCCGCCAGCCATCTTCCACGACCTCTGAGCCTTCGTCGGATGCTTCGGAATTCAGATTGGATAGATACCCTGTAACCAGAAGCGGCCGTGGCAGAGGAAGAGGGCAATTCATCTCCGAAGCTTGTTCTCATCACTCCCAATCCCACACTGCGCGCTTCCGCTTCCCCTGCTCCCTCGGCAACTCTTCCTTCATCGCGTCAGTTACCATTGAGCTGAGTGAAGACGTTGTGGGTTCAGGAGCTGTTGGTTCGGAGGCAGTTGGTCCCTTGGAGCCAACGTCGACAGACAGGAACGCTTCCACGCAGACTAAGGCTACTCAGCGAAAGGATCCAGGCGGCCCAGCAAATCAGGAAACCACCACTCACGCTGGTCCTAGCGCTCCTGCAGAGGGTGGTTCTTCAGGCAATAAAGGCCAATCCTCTGAGTCTGAAGATTCTGAACAATTTGGCTGCCGCATTATTGAGGAATCACCTCCCACCTCGCTCAATGATTAAACAGGTCCGCACCTTTTGGTTTTTCTCCGTTGTGGTAAGAAGATATCCTATCCTCTCAGAATCCACAGTCATTTCTTGTCAAACAACTCTCAGTATCAGGTTTTTTGTTACTATAGATTCGCCGATCTCCCGTGCGTGGGCGGCCCTCTCCAGTGTTATAGTCACTATCATAACCAATGTTTTACAGTCTACATCCTCATGGATTTTGTATTGGGTCAATAGGTTCATAGGCTTTCTTTCAGTCATGGATAGGCAGAGCAGTTTTGAAATCTTGTCTGGTTCCAAACACTCTGTTCCAGCTTTCAGCTATAGCTTCAAGACTTGTCAAGTTTCAAAGCAAGTTACTATGAAGGATCAAGTTACTATGAAGGATCTCTGGTCAGGTTTCCAAGTGATTTTTGTAAGCATGCCTTCTTCAAGGCCAGATCTCTAGGGACCCTTCTCCCTCTGTAATTTTATTTTGTATCAATATAGAAGTAGCTTAATTCAAAAAAAAAAAAAAAAAAAAAGATATTAAAGAAGTGGGTATACATTTTATTTTTCCAAAATTGTAAGTGAGAAAAGAGAAGAATCCTTATCCTAACAAGAAGTTTAATGCACATTAATTTGTTAAAAAGATATTAAAGAAGTGGGTATACGTTTTATTTTTCCAAAATTGTAAATGAGAAAAGAGAAAAATCCTTATCCTAACAAGAAGTGGCAGAGAACACCAAATATTCAACAACAGTTACTAAACTCCAGTGAATGATCAAATACGAAAAGAGCTACTAGAGCAGAAGAAGTAGTGAAAATCATGGATAAAGCCTCATTACCAAAAAATAAACTTTCATATAATTGATTATAGAACATTGGAGAGAAAAAAATGGATGGAATAGTTCAACATTCAAAATGGGAATATCTAAGAAATGAGAAAGGTCAAACATATTGAGATTCATAAGTTGCAACATGAGAACTTAACCAAAATAAACCTAAAATTCTATAATAAACAAGGAGAAAACAACATTAAGGCAACACAAGGCTTGACGATGAAGAAATCAATAAAGTGAAACCCCAGTGAAAGAAAGTAAACATGGATAAGTTGAGAGAGATAGAGAGAGAGGTGCCCTTAGGCATAAAACAATTAATAGGTGAGATGAAGAAGACGATAATATGATAATTTACAAATAAGACAATTGTGGTGTTATGGACCTATGACATGATGACTAGGTTGACCTTATCCATGACCTAGTATTTTAATAAATGATTCACCAATGCCTAACCAATTGTATTAATGAGATAAGATGTGTTTATTGCAACCAAATGTGAGGATTACATGATGTTTGACAACCCCATGTAACCTAAATGGAGGCCACACATAAAAGTGATGAAATAAAATTGAGAGTGGATTTATGGATACCTAACTCAACATAGAGACAATCATGGTTGAAATACAAATGTTAATGGGTTTATGAATTCCTAATTGAATACAAGGTCAAATGTGGTCAAATATGAATATTGCACTATTGCATTCGATATCCCCTCTTAATCTAAACAAGAGGTCATAACGAGAGGACATTCCATCACAAGATACATCCCTTTTTAATGTTGAATAAGAGCTAAATAGATAGTCCTCCCTAAATTGCTCATCTCCTACACCAATATAATTCCACAAGTTGGTAAAGACAACTTTTGATAGAGGTATATAAGCAAGATCCATTGTAATATGCTAAGAATCATTCATATAATCATCTATAAAAAATATTGGGATAGATCTTATAGACCTATTACTAAAAACTACATCAAGGAAGGTGAATCATGTAGCTATCCCATTAAAACAAGTGGTCTTAGGCCCACAAATGTCACTATAAACCAATAGTTGAGAATTAGGCCTTGCATTACATTAATATCAAAAATTTATCATAAAATCATAAACTCATAAAACATAAAGAACATATCCAAATGTCGTGGTTCAATAATAATATTATCACATCTTGGAACATGTAAGGCCCAGTATACAAAATGCACCACCAAATGTGCAACATAACAAGAGTCATCTTTGATTTAGCAACAATGTCGAGGAAATCTTTGTATGTACATTAATAAGAGGATGTAATTAAAAATGTGATAGGTCCATTATAATAGTAAGATGGTCATCCCTAAAAGAATCCTTGCTAAGGAGTGGAAACGTACTAGCAAATCGTAAACAAAAATTACACCAAATATAATATATGTAAAAGAAGGATCATATAGAGTCTAGATAATATATTGAGTATGCACATATGTATTTGATATAAAAGAACTTAAAATGAAAAATCAACAAATCATACTCTAACCAAGGGTTTGGCACAATAGATCAAACCTATATGTAGAATGCATTACCTTATGTGCATTATAGCAAGTTTGAGTAGTATCGTAGAAAATGTCCTTGTCGCAACATGTTACTCTTGCAAATTCTTTAATTTCCTAAATACAAGCCATGAAAGACTTGGACATGTATCTCCCCTTTTGACATAAAGTGCATATATGTTTTTTATTTAATTAGCCCAAATATAAGTAGCCCAATTTACTAGGGAAAGTATCCAATTTGAGTACATTATATTCAAAGATTATACATATAGGTATGAAAAAGATCACCTTGATTAGATCCCAAAAAAGGAAAATGGTAATAACTTCTTCCAAGCAATCTACAATATATGAAATATGAATAGGTATGGAATAAGCATTAGTTGAAGAGTGCACTCGATAGAGCTCGAGTGGTTAGCTCAACCAACTATTGTCATTGTTACTAAATATTTACAAGGTTTCATGCCAACAAGTGCCCAAAACGAATTCCCTATGTGAGATGAATTAGTTTACACTAGCAAGTTGAGTTGGAAGTCATCCATTACGGGGACGCATCCCTTGGGTTTCCCCATAAAAATTTTCCCTAGAAAAAAAGGGTGAGAAAAGTTATCTTGAAAGAATGAATAACAAGGATAGCATCATGTATGAAATTAGGTTTTTTAAAATACAAGAAGATAGATGATTCAGAAACCATAATTCCATATCCCTTCTGGAAATGAAACTAGCCAAGAAATATTTGGATTGTTATTGATTTTTTTATTATCTAGAAACCCTAGTGTTCTAATGCTTATGGAAATGCCACTAGTAAGTTAATATCATATATGGAAGCCCTAGTTAAACAACCTTGATGACAATTCCATTAAACAAAAATATTTGGAATAGTTACTTGAAAGAAAACCCTAGTTCCATAATCCTTAGGGAAATGTCACTAGCTAAAAGTCTTTGCATTGAGGCTGGAGATAAGAATAAAAGAGATGGTCTAAAGTTGTAATTATAGTCAGAAACAAAAAGTGTAAGTGCCATCACACAACCACAAATAAACTCAATAATTTAAGATTGAAATAAATCAATAGGTAAAACCAAATGTTGGGAATTCAAATATATGGACACAATATCTTAAACAAGTGCATAAAATAGGCCCAAATGGCTTCAAATAAGGTGCCTTTCTCCAACTACAATACACCAAGGAAACATCCTTAAAACCCCTTCAGTAGGTACTCTTTTGGATACCAAAATCTAATAAAAATTATACCAAAATGAATTGCCAAGAAGAAACTTGGACCAATAATGAAATAAGTGGGCAAGGTCCGTACCCACTCTGTATCATGTTGAGATTCATGAGTAGGTACTCTTTTGGATACCAAAATCTAATAAAAATTATACCAAAATGAATTGCCAAGAAGAAACTTGGACCAATAATGAAATAAGTGGGCAAGGTTCGTACCCACTCTGTATCATGTTGAGATTCATGAGTGGCAACGAGAGCATTGAGAACCCCCCAAAACCCAAAATCCTACAATAACCAAGCATAAAACAATGTTAAGGCAACACAAGGCTTAAAGATAAATAAATCAATAGAGAAAAACCCTAGCGAGAGAAAGCGACCATGAAAAAGTGTGCGAGAGAGAAATATACCCATTCACAATATAAACAAAGATTAAAAAAATAAAAATACTAAGGCAATGAATAACTTAAAGCTAAACAAATAAGTACAAAAATATGACTATAAAACCTAACTCATAAATAAAATATCCAAAAAAAAATGAGAAATGCAATAAAGAAATCCATTTAAAATAAATATATAATGTATAATGTATGAGAGAATGATATGATATAATTACAAATGAGGGCCCATTATGCTAGGTAGGAGTGTCATTGTATATATATTTATATGTATATATATAATTGGTTACAATAGAGTATAAAAATAAGGTTTTCTATAAAGGTGTTTGAAGTCCATTAAATAAAAATGAGACTTTATTATATTTTGTGAAGTTGCTTAGAGGGAAAAAATAAGAGGGAGTTTTAAATTTTGAATTCAAAGAGGGTATAAGGGAAGTTATAAAGTACAAAAATACAAGAAAAAATATATTATAAAAATAATATAAAATAGCAAGCTAAAGTGAAATATTACAATATGTTAGATAAATGTGAAATGGAGTCTAGTAATGAGGAAAAAGAAAGATTTTCTAAAACTCCAAAAATATGTACTTCAATATTGCTTAGAATTAAGGGGCCACTTGTAGGGAAAGATATTACTATTTATATTGCTCCCACAAAAAAAATTAATTATGTAAGTCCTAAATTTGTTAATCGATTGGTGGTTCTCGAGTCAATTATAATTGAAAATTAGACTTTGAAGACATGAAATAATATGACATAACCAATTTATAACTAAACATTTAGGATTATATTATGTATCATAATTTAGTATTAGATCTTAATGGAGTGTTGATATCAAGATATTTTTATGTTCACCCTCGATGGAACTATTAGGGTCCTTCATCTTGAATATGAAGATGAATTTTTTGACATTCTCTTATAAGAAGAAGATAATGTTATAAACATGAAAGTAGAATCAAATTCTTTAACACCATAAGACTTTAAAGATATCTCAAAATTAATATTTCAAGAAAATCAAAATTCAATATCAATGATGCAAAAAGAATTTGGTGAAATTGTCACAAATAAAAAAAAGAGAAAATTTCTCAAAAGACCACAATCCAAAATTACTTACACAAGTCAAGAAGTTCAAGGCTACGAAGTAGACTTATCAAAGATTGCAATAGAAAAAGGAAGATGTCGAAAAAGAATTCAAGAAGAACCTATCAGCAAAAGATGAAGAAAATTTCCACTTGAAGAACCTTAATCAAAATTTGTTAGAAGACATTAGAACATTAAAAAATGAGAAAATTGAATATCAAAATATTAAACATAAAATCGATGAAGACATTTCATGTTTCATTAATTGCAATCAAAATCAACATACATAAATGAAAAAGCTTATTAATGATAAACAATCGTTGACATAAAAAATAAAACAACTTATCTAGAAAGGAGATGTAACAACTCCTCCCACATTTACCTGCTTTTACAATCTCTCGAGGGTAAACATGAGCTGAGAGTTACTATGACATGACCTAACCTCCAAGTTCGAGTTATGGAAGTAGGGCGTACTAACTTTATTGCCACCCGTTAGGGACACCATATCACTCAGGAGTCTGATAGCCACCCCTGGTGATCAATCCTTGAGTTGGAACTTCTTTTCACAAGTTTTACCACCCAACCGCACCCTTGACACATTGTCCATGTGGTTTGAAGGCTCTAATTGCACCCAAAAGCCTTCATGCATGCGGTTGTGACCAAAATATTCTAGTTTTATGCATGCAATGGCGATATATATGACATTTTTTTAAGGTTGGCCTACATGCCATTGCCCATAATTTCCCAGAACTTTCCAGAGTCAACTATCAGATCATAATAAGTCTAAACAACCAATACTCAAGCAATATATTGACCAAGGCATGCCTAATACATGATACGCATTTCGTCAAATAGATAGTAAACATTGGAACTATAGGTCATGAATGCATATATAATCATAAAATTTTGAACTTCATCAGAGAATTATCAATAAGGTCCAATGCCCTCTCAAGGTAGTTGCAACAACACTTGTTAGCCCATGCATTCATCAATCATTCAATAACTTATCAAATCATGAACAAGATCCATAGCAAGAGAACATCATATAACCAGCTATTAACTAGCACAAAATCCATGACAAACCAATCATAAGATAAACATAATAACTAGTACAAGTGCTCATCAATCACAATAACAAAATAGCTTATATTAACATATGCAAAATCCAACCAAGTCAGGGACTTCCATGTACCACCCGACCATAGATTGGGCTGAACCAAATCTCTCTTTCAGCCAATCACCCTTGTTCCATATTCCAAGCATGAATGTGGGATCATATGGGTTAAACCAAAAATAGAACCAATCAAGGCTTCCAGAGGCTAAACCGCCTCAACCCTAAACCATAGTGATTTCACCTAAAATGATCTAGAAATCACTAACAGCAAAACAAGCTTAGATGCCTCTAACTTCCTTCACTAGATCCAGAAGAATTTTCCTATCTCCGCCCATATGTCAAGAGTTCTAGGAGAAATCCCATCTCCACCTTTTACCCTTGGGAATTTTCCCCAGACCACCTCAACCAGGATCTAAGTCTACCGGCCATCCAAATCTAATCAAAGAGAGAACCCACTACATCATGGTTATCCAAGAAATGGCAAGGCAAGGTTGAAACCACTGTCAATCCAGGAAAATCCCATGCCAGTTACAACAAAATAACCAAATAACCACATGCATGTACCATGCATCCAAATCTCAACAAGGAAATCACACATGCAACCTATTACCTATAATGAACTCCAGTTGTAGCTACTGATCCAACCTTCTCACTGATGCTCACATTTCCTTTGCTTGTCCTTTGCTTTCTTCTCTCCAAGTCCAAGTGAATGTTAGGATGCTCCAAGAATGCTCTAAGTGTGCAAGAGTGTAAGAGTATGGAAGAAGAGAGCCAAAAGCTAAACTAACAAAAGTTGTGAATTGTTTCTCTAATGCCTTTTTATCATTGATGTCTAGTCTCTTCCTTTCCTTTTTCCTTTTTCTTCATTTTCCTTCATTTTTTCTCTAATTTCCTTTGCATGCATATTTGTGTCTCTTCATCTTCCTTTTCTCCTATTTTCCTTTATTTCCTTAATTAAATGCCATTTATTGCCTCTTTTCCTTTGCCAATTTCCATAGCCATTATTAAACCACAAGTGATGCCCACTATAATGTTTTCCCACCATTCAGCTTGGAATACGTGTCCCATGACCTTGGTTTTATTTTATTTACATGGAAAATCAACCAGGGTATGGTAAAAACCCCTCCCCCTTGGGTGAACACCATCCTCAATGTTCAGTGAGACTTAAGACTAGAAAAACACACTTCCCTTGGAGTTTATAACACAACTCGATGTAGTATTTACAATAAAAAGTTGTTAAAAACCATGACTAATGTGACAAACATGCTGCTTATTGGAGCTTTACAACATATCTCAATACAATATTTTACAATGAGACACACACACATATATATATCAAAAACTCATTTGCTTCAACCAGCGAATAAAGAAGGATATAGCATTTGCGGTGGATCAGCCATCTCCCATGTAGCCTAATTGGGCCCAAAGTGTGTAATAACCCTCGTGAAAACTCCGTGTAATAAAAGTTAATAAAGGAAAAATAATAACCACAGTTGATGCGACACTTATTCCAAGCTGAATGTGGGGAAAAAACATCCTAGTGGGTGTTCATTTGGTTTATTATGGCTAAGGAAATGGCTAAGGCTTTGGAAAGGCAAAATGGCATTTTTGGTACATTTATTTATGAAAATAATGGAAATTAGGAGAAAAAGAAGGTGAAAGGTCACAGGTTGTGTCAGCTTAATTTATTGTGTAAATTAAGGCATGTATTTTACTATCAATCTAGGTTGGTAATCTTAGAAGCAAACCACAATTTATGAATTTTTGGATAAGAACTAATATAGAAAGTAGTTATGAGAATGGAAATGCATATTAAAAATATAAATCATTCTACACAACTAAGCAAAAACATTTAAGTCTATTCCATAAAAGCATACATGATTGGTCAATGAAATTAGACTATTTTAGAAAACAAGGAAGAGGCTCTTTTCAAAGAGACCTGGTTGTCCTTCCTCAATATTTCTATAATGACATTTCCAATATCTAAGTAAGCATAAGAGAATGTAATGAAAGCATAAGAATTTAATCTAAGAAAGCTTTGAAAGAAGTGAATCTTGTTCAATCTTAGTCCTAGCTCACGGAGAAGAGGCTCTTTTCTAAGAGACTTGGTTGTCCTTCCACATTCAAGATAATTACTAAAAGGAAGCAATATTCACTTAACACATGGCAATAAAATGAATTCTCATTAAATATATTTACAAATATTTACAGCAAATGAATATAATAAACATGGAGAATTAAACTAGCATATGCACAAATATGAACATCATACAACAAAGTGTACTTAGCTTGCTATGCGAGCCCTCCAACCTTGTTGGTACACTATTAAAATACTCATATACAGCAACTCATTCACTCCATCAAACACAAAGAAATCATGAAACAAAAGCTTTGTATTCAATTATCTCAAAATAATAATCCTCAAGTTATTCTACATGTTCTAACTATGAATGCTTCTCTTTAAATATGCAAAATAATAACCATATAAGCTAAAAAGTTTGAAACAACCATCATTAATGCTATCCCACATCATTATGTCGAAGCCATCCATTAGCTACAAGAAATCTTGAAAAATTCCAAAAAGTCCTAAAACTGCCCCTTTTAATAGGGATTTCTAGGTGATATGTCAAGTTTGACCAGCATTGACCAAGCTTGTATTTGCTTAATTTGACCGAACCAATAGATGTTCATCCATATGTGATTCCTAAGCTTTCCAAATATGCATTCATATTGTGCCCAGGTGTCCTGCACATATCACTTTAATGGAGCTATTACGAGAATTTTCAATGCAGTCTAAAATTAATTTTAAAACCTAATTTTTACAAAATTCTCTAAAAAATGAAAAACTTAATTTAGTTACCTAAATATGCAAAATATGGCTAAAATGAGGCATATATAGGTGAAATAGGATGGAATATGGTGGTAAATAAATGGATTTAGGATAGGCAAAGATGACCAAAATCAAGGGCCAACATCTCCCCCTTGTTGATGTTCAAGCATGTCCTCATGATTGCTTCCTCCGTTTGGAACTTCTGAGTGATAATGCCCCTGTTGTTCCTGAACCTGTAGCTTCTTCCTGTGTAGCTCAAAGGAGAATACCAATACCCTCATGTTTCTCTTCTTTGTAGATGGCATTCTTTACATTTTCTCCTTCCTTTTCTCTATTTTTCTAAAAAGAAATTCCATCATTTCTCTTTAAAGTGATGCCCTTTGTAGTATTCTTCACCTATCAGTGGAAAACTTGTAGCTCTGGCAATGTATTTTGGAGTAATAGGAACAAAAATTTTGAACTAGAATGTTGATTTGGACCATTGTTGTATACCCACAAAAACAAGGAGAGATATTGAATTGAAATGTCAAATTTCTGGACTGATATGTCAATTTTGATCACAGATTTTTAGCTCTAGCACTGAAATCGATTGCTGAAAATAATTACCCACTCAGCCTTTAGAGATCCTCAAATTTTGAAATGAACAATCCTTTTTGTTTCTTTAAAAATCAATTTTGGAAAATATACTTCTCTCTATCCTTCAAATCGATTTTGAATTTTTTTTTAAAGCAAACTCTTCTCTAAGAAAAACATTCTTAGATCAATATTCTTTAATTCAAGGACACTGCTCGAACTCCTAGGAAGCAACAATAAATACATTTCCTTGAAAGTTTAATCAAAGGATAGAAAAAATTGTCTCTACTCTAACCTCCTGAAACAATGAATCAAAGGACTTTAAAAAATCATTACAGCTCATCAAAGAGAGAATTTGGTGCTTAATGACTAGAGTCCTCCTTTTCACAGAATGTTGTATATTGATCTATATCCAATAATGAGTCCACATTTACAGCATTATTTATGTGTACTTTGTTATCAATCCACCATCGTATGGGCTTCCATTAACCAAACCAGGAGAGCCATTAAGCTCAGAGTTGACTTCAACAACTTCCCCAAAACTTGGTGAGAATACATCATTGGTTGCTTTCTCACTTTCTACAACACAACCCCTTTTTGAAACAATAGCTCATCTGGTAGTTCAACAAACACAACATCTCCTAGATTCTCCTGAGCATGGTCAATTATTTCGATAACAACAAGAGGGCCATCAACTTTGACCCACTCATGTGAATCGGTATATTTCAAGTCCTTGACAATAGAAGTGAAACCCCAGGAGTAGAGAAAGGAAATATGAAAGGCGATCGATATTCGATGTAGGTACTTCTCAACACTTGTGTTCACTTCTTAGAAATCGAATCTTGGAGGAAATCAATTTCCAAAGTTTGAATGCAGACTTTTAATGTCATACGCAATTGGAAACTCGGATTTGCCACCACGTTTGTCAATGTAAACTAAATTTTGTCAAATACAATTGTAAATGTGAACTGGAGTTTGTCACCTACACTGACAGTCATTTATGGATCACAAACTTCGGATCATTAAAAAGAAAATGATTTAACCAGATCTCTTTCCTACTCAAACTCAACTATGAAATTCTAGATATTTCCATGTTTTAGTTGGCGGGGTTATCATTAATGAAACACAACTTTTTTTTTCTGCTCCTTGTCAATATTTTTGGCATAAAAATATACACTTTCCCTATTCCTCTATTTTCCATTTTAGAGGGTTGCATTCTCTACCTGAACTATGGCGCTATTTCTCTGTCAAATTCTCTGCCTGAAGGCTTTGACCAGTTGCCTCTCTACGTGCATTGAATTTCTCCCTTCTTTCAGTGTGAAATTGTTATGTTCAACCTCTGAACATTTTCCATTGTGTTTGCTACTATGAACACTTACTCTCTGTGTAGTGAACGTTTTGTTGTTTATGAAACTCAATCTCTGCATTTGTGAACCGTTGACCTGAGTTTGAACTTTTTCACCCATGGAAAATGATGCATATACACATTTCAATGCATATAACCCAAATTGATTTTGAAAATCAATTTTAATATGTGCCATCATATATTTCAATTGCCCCTTTTTTTATGCATATAACTTTTATTTATTTCTTTCTTTTATGAATGTAATGTCCTTATCCTCTTAGTCCCTTTTCATCATTTTTTTTGTTAATGCTCTTTGAATTTTCATCATTTTCTTGCATTGCATATCCATATAGTGATTTTCCAATTCCTTTTGGTAATAATTTGTTCATACCCTTTGTCCTTGCATGATGTATTTGTTACTCTTCCAAGGTGACTCTTTTGAAATGACCATTTAAGGTCATTTCAAATCCAAAAATAGAGTAAAAGGCATATCATTATAGATCAAAAAAATATATTATTGCATCATTCACTAACCCATCCTTGTTTTATAGGCATCTGAGACTAATCCTTCATGTTTTGTAGGCACATAAAATAATTTTTCCATGAGCAACAAAAAAAAAAAATTCTCTTAAAAAGGAGATGTGGCCAAAAAATTTGGTTAAAAATTGCAAATGATAGGGTTAAGATATGAATGTATGGTATATTTATGAATGAATAAATGTGTAGGGTAATGACATAATGTATATGGCTAGGAATTTTCATATTCAAGTTTTTAAACTAAATTATCAAACTTACGAAAAAAAAACCAAAATCAAAGGCTTAAAAAATGATTTTAAACTTACAGTACTTTCCTTTGATTTGATAGCTCATTACTCTTTTGTCATCACTTGACTTTTCAAAATGAATTCTTGTCAATACTGGACTGTAGATAGATGTTTGTAGTTGCTTCAGGTCCCTTTGATGTTGATTTGAAACAGTTCCCTTCTGTATATGATATTGATATTATTTGAAACATGTCCCTTACTGATAAATGTTGATTTTGTTTGAAACAGGTCTTTGCTATAGTACAACTGCTTGATATTAAACCATTGCATGGTTTTTGTTGATTTATTATGAATCTTCCCCCTTCCTAATCTTAAGACTTGTCCTCAAGTCTTTAAGTTTCTGGAGGATGATCCTGCAAAAATGATAAACATAAAAGAGAGAATTCATATTGGCCAAACAAATTGGTTTTCCGATATGAATTTGAGTTTGTATTGTGCCAGTATCTTGGATTTTCACAACCAAACTCCTTTATTATTTTTTATTTTTTTCTTTTCTGGATGGAGGTGGGATATAATGGTGTAGGGAAGTATGGAAAGCTTATGAAAGTAAGATAGGTTGAAGTCATGATCTAGGAGTAAATGGATAGATAGACAATAGATCTGGACTTCAACATGGTAGATCTGAATGATTGTGAAGCTTAGCATACAATATGGTAGATGAATGAAATCATGAACAATATGGCTTATGAAAGGCTTCTTAGGCAATGGATGTGACTTTTCATGGTACAAAACTTGACTTCTTCTTCTGATGATTAGCTTCATGCCTTTTTCCTCGATCTCGATTCATGTTGTAGGGTTTGTTGGTGTTGTTGGTCAGCAACTGAAAGAAAGCTTCAAGAGTTCTGTGTTTCAACATCAGGTGAATTTTCACTTTGCCTTGATTTGAACATTTGTATTCATATTCTAAAATATGAATTTTTAAAAATTTCACTCCTTAAATCTTCTTATGATCTGCAAAAACATAGCATTTGTCTGCAATACAATATTAGATGATGGAAGAATATAGGTGTACAGTATCTCTTCTTCAAAGAAATATGTAAAATAATTACAAGCAATGTTTGAAAAACAAGTCCAAAGAAAATGCATTTGTTTACCCCTTGAGGAATGGTGGCCAACCTAGACCTCCTAGCGGTATTTTGTTCACAAAATCTTTGTTGTATTTCAAATTAGAGTGATTCCAAAGCCAAGTTGAAGTGAACTCATTTGACTACTTCAAGTATAAGTAGGGTTTCAAAATGATTTGAAATGATACACTAAAAATGATGAAAAGCAACCTGTTTGATAGAGTTGCTTGTGAATTTTTTACTCAACCAACGACCACTATTTGGAGTGTAACAATTTTGTAAAAGATCAGGTCAATGTCATTCCACTTGGAGATTAAATTAGATTCATTTTTTCTATCCAGTAGAAACAGTTTTTTTAATTCTTAGATTTGATATCACAAAATTTATTATAAACAACCTAGGAGGCAAAGTTTGACTATGTTGATTTGAAGACACACAGTCACTAAATGTTGCATAATTTTTCCATTTGACCTCCAAATGGGATGATTCAAATTGTCTATTGATCTAGACTTGAATATATATCTCCCATATAAAACAATATGATTTGGTATGTTAAATATTCCAATGAACAGTCAAGACCTAGAATTGTCACCATGCAGATTTTTTGACAAGCAGTTAGTATTTTGAGCATAACTTTTTTCATATGATATTGGATTGAGGTGATTCAAATTGATTTTGGAAGCTAGATTCCAAGGGATATATGCCCTATAAATATCATGTTAAAATGTTTCCATTAGACCCCTCAAATCAAGATTGTACTAACTTTGTCCTCAAAATTTCACTTGAGACCTAGTATTTATTTTGATCATATCATTTTGATTTGTGATCCAAACTGAAAATTTTAAAATGGATTTAAAAACTAGATTTCAAGAGATACCTATTTTCCCCTTTGGAAAAGTCGTAATTTTCATTAAGCAAAGAAAATTACATTTTGTAGATGTAAAAGCATATGATGTACGTGAGGCATAAAGCCCATCAAGTTTGAGTAGTCAAAAAAGAGGTGTACTCCACACAGGGAGACATTGTTCTGCTACTGAGATTGCAAGATAAGATAAAAAAAAATTACTCTACGCAAAGAGTATCAAACTACCATATATGAGTCTATTATCATTGTGCATACAAAATTATATAAACAAAAGGTGTTCTCAAGCTCCTGCTGAGCTAGTTAATCTTATATGTCTATAAACGGTCTATGAAAGTGCTGATGGAAGGTTCCATCCTTCTGCTCCAGTATCCTCCATGTCCCTATAGGCATGTGCCTTTCTTCCTTGGATAGTAGATTAGCAACTACGTTTCGCTCCCTGTATATGTGATGATAAACAAAATTGTCAAATAAATTGATGAGTCTATGGACTTCTTCCATGATATGCCTCTGAGCATATGCATTACAATTTGCAGTTTTATTTATCTAATTGCATACAGTTTTTGAATCTCCAAATAGTTGTAAGTTTCAGCATTGTTTTCCAGTGAAAATTATATGGTATATTTGGTTGTGATAAGTTCAGCAAAATTGTTAGTGCCTTTTCCCAGTCCCATTTGAATTTTGAAAATATGAGATTTCGATAGGTGTAGTATAGCACCTCCCCCACATCCAATGTCTTGTGTTGAACCGTCGAAATATGCCCAGGTATTTGTATGATTTATGTTTTCAGGTATGATGTGCCTGGGAGGGGAGATAGATTCATCCTCGGGAATGAGATGGTAATCGGCTAGGTTGCAGGTTGTGATAGTCGACCAGTGGGGGGGAGAGTTCTGAAAAATATATCTATTTAGAACAATCCAAATGGCCCGGCAAGTAAGTATGGGGATATTTTTGGCTTTCGTCGAGGGGGCGACATGCCACCATGCTTCCCAGGCCTTAAAAACTGACATGTCCTCCCATTGTGGAAGTGAGGGTAGATGAGATAGTATAGAGATCCATAGCTCTTTTCTGGTCAGGCACAAGAGGAAAAGATGATCCATAGTTTCATTGTTAGATTTGCATAGACCACACAAGAAGGGTCCATGAAAGGATCTTTTGCTTATGTTTTCTCCTGTGGGGATCTTATGCCTCAGAATGGTCCATATGAGGAGCCTCGATCTGGGCGGTGCTTTTAATTTCAATATGCTGCTCCACCATGTTTCGCGCAGTGGAGGTTTTTTTAAGTCCATTAGAACTATATAACCTACTTTTGGTGAGTATTTCCCGTGCTTTGTTGGTGCCCAAATTAACTCATCCTCCCCTTCCTGTATTCTGATGTGAGATTCAGTAAGGGCCTCCATGTATTCTTTCCAATGTTGTTGCCATAGCTGAGGGATCTGCAGTACCCTCCCATTTTTCCAGGCTTGTTGTATATATGTTGAGCGATCATTGTTCGCTATGTGGCTAAGATGAGTGATCCCTCTGACAGTGAGGTGGATTCTAAGCTCCTTAGGGAGCTTGTGAGCATTTCCACATCCAATCCAGGGATCTATCCCAATTCTGACCGTTTCTCTCGACTGTACTCTCCATGTGAGACCATCCCTAATGAGAGGCATTGCTTGCAAAACCGCTTTCCATATGTTTGATTTTCCAACATAATTCCACTGGGGTTGTCTTATCCATTCCATGAGGTTTAGAGGAACTATGTATTTAGAGATGACCGTCGTTTTCCATAAGTTGTGTGATGTGATTAGCTGCCACCCTAGTTTGGTCGCCAAGGCTGTAGAGAAATTGCCTAGGTTTTTAATTCCCCAACCTCCCTATTTCTTTGGGAGAGCTAGGGATTCCCAGTTGGTCCAAGCAAAAATATTTCTCGGCTGCTTCCCTTTCCACAAGAATATGCAACATAGGTTTTTGATTCTTGTAAGGATTCCCCTTGGTATCCAGGCTAATGACATCCAGTATACTGGAGTTGCTTCCAGAATTGCTTTGATGAGGATCAGTCTTCCTGCTCTCGATAAATATTTGTGGTACCAAATGTTAAGCCATTTTTCCATCTTGGTGATGAGCCAAATCCAATCTGTGTTCTTATATCCAAGGGGCTTTAATCTGTATCCCAAGTATTTGAGACCCTCCTCTAGATGCAGTAGGGTATAGGGGAATCTTCGCAGGGCATAATGTATCTCGTATGGGGAGCACCCTATAGCCGTTATGGTGGACTTTGCATTGTTCACCATCATGCCTGTGGCCGATAGGAAGATAGAGAAAGTGTTTAGTAGAGAAGTCAAATCACCAATACTCCCATTAAGGAAGAGCAGAACATCATCTACAAAGAGTAAGTGCGTCAATGTGCATCCATCTACGATCTGGATACCTCTTAGTCTTCCCTGATGGTGTTCCTTCTTTATGATTCAGCTGAAACCTTCCATGATGAGTAAGAATAGTAACGGGGACAGTGGGCATCCATGAACACTGAATGATACATTAGTAATGCAACACATAATCCACCTTATGAAATCGTATGGAAATCCTAAGTGAGTTAAGATCATTCTAAGATATAGCCAATTTACTCTGTCAAAGGCTTTCGAGAGATTTACTTTAAGGACCATACCTTTTAGTTTATGTGTCTGAATAGAGTGCATGATTTCTTGTGTAGTTCCAAAAGCCTCATGGATTTGTCTATTTTGCAAGAAGGCGAATTGTTCAGCTGAGATGTGGTTGGATAGGATCAGCCAGAGACAATTGGCTATGATCTTGGAAATGATTTTGTAAATACAGTTACACAAGGAAATGGGCCGAAAGTCATTGAAGGAGGTGGGATTGTCAGATTTGGGGATGAGAGTGATGAAGGTTGAGTTGTAGGCCTCATACATTCTTCTGCTGGATCTACACTCTTCAATAACTTTTAGGAGGTCCCCTCCAAGTATTTCAAAAAAATCCAGGTAGAATTCCACATTCCATCCATCCGGACCTGGGCTTTTGTCTCATTTGAACCATTTTAGGGTGGCTTCCAGTTCTCCCAAGGTGACTTCCTTTGTCAGTTCCAAAGCATCCTCCTGGTCAATGAACCTTGGAAACAACTGAGTTGTTGTCATGATTTCAGCTAGAGTAGCATTTGGAGGGGCCTTGTAAATGTTCTTGAAATGAGTTGTAGCCAGGGCTGCTAATCTAGGGAAGGTATTCACTATTTCACCCTATTCATCTGCTAGCTGCCATATTGTATTTATTGCTTTCCGCCCATTCGCAAATTTGTGGTAGAACTTGGTGTTATCATCCCCTTCCATAAGCCAAATGGCTCTACTTCTCAGTTGCCAACTTTCCTCCCTATCCTTGAGTATCTGACTCGTCTTAGCCAGAAGGGATTTTATATGGTCTTTATGATCTGGGGAAGAGTAAATCCCTCCATGATCATTCTCAAAAGGCTCTATTTCTTGTTCGATAGTCTTTAGGATAAGGTATTCCATGGTTCTCTTCTTGTGTGCCCATATTTTGGAGAGATTCTTTTGTTCTCTCAGATTTTGTGCAAAACCTTCTGAGAAGTTCCTTCCTGCCATTGGGGGGTGAGTCTTCCAGAAATTGATGACTAGTGTGATGTAGGCTGCGTCTCTTAGCCATGTAGAGTTGAATTTGAAGGGGGCTTTTGGTTTGTACGTACCTCCCCTTATTTTCAATTAGATCAGCCTATGATCCGATATGCCCCCTGAACCAACCCACTTTCTAAATCCTTGACCCATGTTCAGCAAGTACTCCTTGATGAGGAATAGAACTAGTCTCCTGGATAAGCTGTCCTCACCTGATCTTTTGTTTCTCCATGTATGTTGGATTTTTGAGGAGGGGATATCAATAAGATTATGTTCCTCCAATCTCGTCTCAAAAAATTCCGAGAGGTTGTTTCTTTGTGCATTATGCCCCCATGATTCCACGAATCCAATGGAAAAGTTTAGATCCCCCCCCCCAAGATGAGCTTATCCTGTTGTAGAATGTGAGATTTTAGCAGCCTATTCCAGTATTCTTCCCTATTGTGACAGGGACCATAGATATTAATAATCCTAAGCTCTGTATCGAGTTCTGATGAGTATATGTCTGCTCCAATGTGTCCAGAGCTTCCCCATATGTTACAGATTCTGATGGATCGAGTGTTAACTCGCATAGCCAAACCCCCAAATCAACCAATTGCATCAAGAGAGTGAAAAGTCCACCCTGGTAGCCATGATTCGAGAAGGTGAGATATAACACTAGCTTGTCCTAGGGTTTCTTGTAAGAAGAGGATATCAATGGATTCAAATTCTAGCAGTCTTCTCAAGGCTAGTTTTTTGTCAGGGTTATCCAACCCTCGACAGTTGAAAGATAGTAGCTTCATGGAGGGGGGTGCACCAGGGTATTCATTGCTCTAAGTATCCAATCAATGGAACGTTGTCTATGAGCAGAAATCTCTTCCCCAACTTATAGAATGGCTTTGGATAAGGAGGATGGTATGCCTAGAGGTTGCTTCAGAGGTGGGGGAGAGAAAATCAGGCCTATACCCAGGGTATCAGGAACCTGTGATCGAATCCGAGAACGAAGGGGGTATCTGGTGGATGGAGGGATAGGTGGAGGGGTAGATGCAGGGATGGAGGAGATGGCTTGGGGGTCCTCGGGAAAAGATGGCGGGGTGCAGGATATGGTGGGAGAGGAGGGTTTAAGGGGACATGCCAGAGTTATGGGTGGGTTATTGTTGAGATCAGAGAGCTTAACATTATTTGATGCAATGCAAAATGTTGAAGCAGTAGAATAAGCAGAGGAGGAGGATGAATCCAACATACCCATGGAGAATGCAGCCTCGGCAGCCGCCCTTGCTCTGGTCAAAGGTGGAGAGGGTGGTCTGAAAGGTGCTTTCCCACGCTTCTTCATGGCCTCCTTTGAGGGTGCCTTCTCTGCATCCGTTTGTGCCAAGTTTACTACTTCTTCAGCCGGGGGGGGCTACCCTGTGATTGTGAGATTTTCTGCGGAATTACCTTCACCTTTTCTCCATCTCTCGCCTTCCTATTCAAAGGGCAGTCCTTGAAAATATGTCCCACCTTGTGGCATCGTCTACAACGAAACGGGACTCCTTCGTAATCCAAGGTTTGTTGTCGAGAGAAAGTTCTCCATTGCAATGTGATATGCTCCTAGAGACCCCCCCGTGTCTAGATGAACCAAAACCTTGGCATAAGCCATCATGCCAGTAGCCAAGTAAGATCTATCGTGCTCTAGGTATGTGCCAAGTGTGTTGCCGATGCATTGAAAAATGTCCTCCGACTAGAATTGGAGGGGTAATCCCGGAAGCCGAACCCAAATAGGCCCAACTCCTATCTGTTTTTTTTCCAGATCAAATAGAGGGTTCCATCGATGGAGGAGAATAGGAGTGTGTTCAAAGTGCCAGAAGGAGGACAGGACCCAATTTGTGTGCTCGGCTCTAGCGAAGCGAAGAGTGAACCAACCCCTAACAAAATTTTGTACAAAGGGAAGGTCAGCTAGGTGCTGCCCCCATACCTTAGAGGTCCGCAACTTTAGTCGAGTCGTTGTGTAACTCATGCCTCGAATCCTTCCCACCAGAATGCGGTTTGTCATATCCATGGTGTCGCCCCACTGGATATCTTCCCCAAGCCTGATAATGATGTCTTCACCTTTGGATTTGAAGCACTTGCGCTTCTTGCTTGGCCTAGCAGCGTCTTCAGAGGAGTCCAGTCGATCCTCGAGCTGAGAAGGGTTTGAGGGAGGGTTTCCAGTGTTGAGATGTTCGTCCACAAGGATAGGTTCCATGAGCGGGGGGACTGTTGAGTAGCTACTCGATGGAGGTGCCACAGATGTTGTGGCTCTAGGGTTCCCTTGTACCATATTTGGGTTTCCTGAGGGTAGTTTGGAGAGCCGTCAGACGGGGGGGGGGGAGAGGGTTATGCGAAGATGCAACCGCGGGATTAGGGTGAAGGTAGTCGAATGCGAAGTTAAAAGCGAAAAGTGACTGTGGCGGGGAGGCTAGTACTGGCCATAGTGGAGGAGGCTCAGAGAAGGTCATGGTGGAGCTGTAGGGTCTCGAGATCAAGGGCAGTCTAGTAATGGTGGTCGTTAGATCGCAACAGAAGGGGAGGAGGTCTTCTGCGGTAGAGTGAGGAGTTGTCCAGATGTTAATGTCCTCCAACAGGTCCTCCGAGTAATCCATTATGTCTAGCTCCATGCTTGTTCCGAGAATTTCTCCGCTAGCTGCCTCCAGGTCTATCATAACCATCGTCGTAATGGAATGTCAGGAATAGGAAGGTATGTAGTAAACAGGGCAGAAGACGAGGTTACAAATGCCATTACAGTATGCCTAGTTGGGTTACAGGAAACCGCCATAGTGTAGGTGATCGGAAGTACCACATGGCGACAACTAGGGTGTAGGTATGGCGCAAGTATGGTGCAGGCGTGGCGCTGTTAGGCTGCAGAACCCAAACCCTTTTCAGACTTTCGTTGCAACTCCATTCTCTCGAACCCGATCGGCCCAGAAAATTCTAATGATGTCAACATCATTTCAAGAGATACCTTGTTTAAAAGTATGCTTTAAAAATGATCCTATGTGTTGCCATTAAATCCTTCCAAATGAATATTGAACAATGATTTGAAGAATTTATTCATGAGAGTTTGAACAAAAAGTCTTATTATGAACTCATTCTACCTATTTATTTATTTATTCTATTTTATCCTACTCTATTGTATAAAAATAAGTCATTCTCTTAAGTATAAGAGAATTTCCAATGCATCCATTTGCGTAACAAGATCATAAGTAGACTTACATCCAAGTTTGAAAAATATATCTTAATGAATGCTTGGACATGAAAAATTAGTTGATCATAAATATTTGATGTTAAAGAATGTTGAAAAATGGAGTGGTGTTGTGGCCTAATGACTAGTTGAAACCAAGTTTCGAAATGATCTTTGTTTGTTTGGTTCTCCTTAATTGTCATATCACAAAGTTCTTCTTGTGGAATGTGTTCAAAATCATGAATGCATAAGGGATCATATGCTATATATTCTTGAATTTCTAGATCTATTATTTGAACTTCATCACATGTGATCCATAACTCATTGATCTCCTTACAAACAGAACTAGAATAAGCTTCTAGGTTTTCTTCTCTTGGATCCTCTTCATGGATGCTTTATTTCTCTTCTATCTTTTTAAATGAAGATTCATCCCTAGTGATCATTCTAAATTGTGGACAAGGGTTTAAGAAGATCATTGTGGTGGCATACCCTCCTTCTCTAAATGACTTCTTTAATATCGTGTTTTGTAGATCTTTGTTTTGCAAATGGATTTTGTAGTTAGCGAGTTTTTGTTAGCTGGTTGGGGGTTTTGTTTCGAGGATCTACCTTTCTAATTTCTATATCTAAGCATGAATAACCATAATAATAAAAAAATAAAAAAATAAAAATAAATAAAATAAAAATAAAAATAAAAATAAAAAATAAAAAAAATAAAAAAAACATTTTTTTATTTTTATTTTTGAAAAATCTTCCTAATTAATTATATCCAAAATATGCTTCCCCGGTAACGGCCAAAAAATGTCAACTCAATTTATTGTAAATTAAGGCATGTATTTTACTATAAATCCAGGTTGGTAATCTTAGAATCAAACCACAATTTATGGATTTTTGGATAAAAACTAATATAGAAACTAGTTATTGTTATCACTCCAGGAAGCTCTCCTAGGTTGTAGCTCGGAGATGCCTAGTAACATATAAATCTTCAATATTGTTCTCTGAACTATTGGAATGGATGATGGTTTGGATCAAGTTAGATGATTGTTTCAACTCTGTTTTCACTCAAGACATGCATGAACACCCTCAACTTTACAAGGCTTTAGACCACTAATGCTCAATAGTTTATAGATTCAATGAATAGATGAAGAATACTGACTGTACCAGTAGATGCATACATAAACACATATGAATGGCTAGCTACAGGAAGTAAATGAAGCTTGCAAATCTAATTTATCAACGCAGAGATAAGATGACAGTTATCTGGCATTAGATACAGAAGAAAACATGAATAACCTATTCAAGTGCAAGCTCAGAACAGAAGAGAAAATGGGAATTGAACATGTAACAACAAAAAGAAGATTATATTGCTAGAATGAGATGAGAAGCTAGAGTAGCAGAGTATCCACAGTCCCCAAAAGTTGAACCCCTATTACTCTGAACTTTCAAATATTTATAGGCCTTTTACAATGCTCTCGAGCCTTCTGAGGCTCGAGAGGTCTTAATCTATCCCCTCTGTCTTTTTAACTGTTTGATGCCCTGACTAGGCACGCATGGGCTCAGAGGTTTCTTCTTCTGACAGCAGAGTAACTACATTCTAGTAGTTTGCTACGCTATCCGGGAGCTCGCTCATGTAAGCGATGCTCCATGATCATTTGTTGGTTTGGATGAGCTGCGTTGTTTCCTTTTTATCCCTCTGGCCATCTGTCTCTCGGCCTCTGCTCTGTGATGGAATGGGTCTTCGGCCCTTTGAAATCCCTTCAAATACTAATAATGATTGTTTTCTGCTTTATACAGAAAAACGCTGCAACACTGTGAAATCCCGCCAAGCTCTGTTTATTTCGGACTTCAAAAGTCCTTAAACACTGTCTATTCCTCTATCTGGTCCATCCTTATCGTTATCACAAGTCGCAAGTGACCTGTTCCCTTTGTAATTTGAAATATGTCGAAAACACTAAAAATCATGAGAAATTTGCTTTGGCGGACTTGAAACATTATATATTTTCATTCCAAACCCCTTCAGGTCCGAGTTTTATCGCATCAGCACTGCCCCTTTGTATTTCGTTAAATAATGAAAATACACAAAATACATATGAAAATGCCTTTTGACGGATTTCAAATCTTATGAAATATTTAGAACACCGTCGGATCCGGTTCATTGGGTCGCACATATATGTGTAAAGGCCTCGCTCCATGGTGTTGCTTCGAAGCGAGAAATCAAAATTGCATGTCGCTCATGCCCCGGACCATTTTCTAGCGCTCTTTGTAATCTCCGATAGCGATCCTACGATGCGATGTGGGCCATCAATCTACACACTTGATCGACAGTCCATGTTGCATCGTCGATTGCCATCACAAATTCCATTTGGTCCACCCTCAATCCACCGATTGCGACCCGCCGATTAGATCTGGACCGTTGATTGGCTAGATCTAACGGCTGTTGTGCAAAACACTGTTTATGCCTCCGATACTTGGTTTTTCACTGTTTTTATGTGTTTTTGCGTCCCGATAGTGCTTTTCCGCCATTCCAAGGGTTCTTCTCCTGCGCTGGTTTTGATCTTTGGCATGATTTTGCTGGCTTTTGGAGAATTAAAGAGCATATTTGGATCCATTTTGGGGCCACATGCCAACAAGGCTAACACTGGCTCCTTCTGGGGATGAAAGCCTCCCTGTGAGGTTTCAAGAACTGCAGAACAATGCCTTTCCTGTAAAACCAAAATAAAATCTTCCTCCTAGTGTTCCATTGGGCATGGAGTCTATTTTGCAATAAAATAAAAACTGAAAAAACATATTTACAATACCAAGGCTTTAAAGCCTTAAATGAAATAAAGTTTCAAGAATCGCCCATTGACTAGGCCACCAAAAACATCTTCTCCTTCCAAACTCTGCAGAATAAAGGTATTGTTCTGTTGAATTTGAGTGATGAAAAACGGACCTGTCCATAAGGAGTCAAACTTACCATGATTACCTTTCTTTTCCTTCAATGCATCCCATTTGAGAACCCAGTCACCAACTTGGAAATTGTCCATTTTTTCCTTCCTGTCAAAGGTTTCTTTGATCCTCTTTTGATTAATTGTTGACTTCTCAACTAGCTGCTCTCTGATCTGTTGTAATTCAACCAGGTTATTCATTCTCCTTATCATGTCATTCTCTTCATCCTATTCTTCTTTCAAGAATTTGGCCATAGGGAGAATCAGCTGGATAGGAAAAATAGCATCGGCGCCATAAACCAGCTTAAATGGAGAATTTCCTATGGAATTTTTTATGGTAACTCTGTCAGCCCATAGTGCAAACTTCAACTTGGAATCCCAACTCTTTTTATTGTCCTCTAACAGTTTTTTGATTACCCTTACCAGACTCTTGTTAGATGATTCTGCCAGGCCATTGCCTTGAGGATAATATGAGGTAGAATGCACCAATTGAATGCCCATGGATTCAGTCATGTGCACCAGTTCTTTTGCCTTGAAAGCTGCTGCATTATCAGTGACTAGTTTGGTTGGGAAACCAAATCTAGTGAAAATATTCTCATTCAAGAAATTTATGACAACTTGATGATTGGCATTCTTAGTGGGTATAGCCTCAATCCACTTGGTGAAATAATTTGTGGCTACCAAGATCCATTTGTGCCACTGGAATGTGGGTTGATCTCACCTATTAATTCCAAGCCCCACTGCTAGAAGGGACCATTGACATGTACTTGCTTCAAGGGCAGAGATTTTAGTTGTTGTCTTCCTTCAAACCTCTGACATTTGTCACAAGATTTCACAAAGAAAACACATCAGAGAACGGAGTAGGCCAATAATACCCAGCTCTTAGGATTTTGTGGGTTGTGGTTTTCCAATAATGATGCCCTCCACGGATGCTGGAATGGAACTGGTGCATGACTTCCACAGATTGTCCTTTATCTAGACATCTCAAGAGGATTCATGATGGGTCTTTCCAATAAAGGATTTTTATTAATGTAGAATTTGGTTGATCTGAGTTTAATGGCCCGGGCTTGACTTGAGCTAAGCCTTGGAGGGACTTCTAGCTTCTGCAAAAAATGAACTATGTTGGAATACCATTCACAGGTGGCTAGATTTTCAGCCAAAGACTAATTCCACTTTTGCTTTTCTGCTGCTTCCTTTGTCTGCTCATCACCTAAATTTGGACCCATGCAATTGATGTCTAACAAACTGCAATTTTCCTCAGCCATAAGTTTAGCCAAGCCCTAGCCTTTGAAAAACTTAGTGGGCTTCACCTCTATGTTAAACTCTATGAATTTTGCAATCCATTTAGCTCTCTTTCCATCAATATCTGGCTGAGTTAAGACATATTTTACTGAGGCTGAAGGTACATATGCAATCACTTTGGAATGCAGAATATAAATTATGAATGCCTTTAAAGATTTTATGAGAGCATAAGTTTTTTTTTCAATAAGGTAATACCTTAGTTCAACATCCCTTAGAGTTTTACTGAAAAAGGCCACGGGGTGCTCTATGCCTTCATCCTTTTTCTGCAACAGAACTGCTGCAAGTGTATCATAAGAGGAAAAAGAGAAGATATAAAACTGCTTAGTGTAATCTGGGCTGATTAGAGTGGGAGCTTCCGTGATAGCTTGTTTTATGGCTTCAAAAGAGCTTCTTGTAGCATCTGTCCATTTTATTTCTGATCCCTTCTTCAGCATGGAAGTGATGTGCTTCACTAGCTCTGCAAAGTTTGGAATGAACCTCCTTACAAAATTGATCTTACCCAGGAAGGATTGAATGTCTCTTTTTTCCCTTGGGATGGACAATGTCTAAATTTCTTGAACTCTTGCTGGATCAATCTTCACACCTTCAAAAGAAACAATATGTCCCAAAAGTTTGCCTTCTTTTAGAGCAAACTGTGACTTCTTTGGGTTCACAAAAATTCTGAACTGTCTGCACTTTAGAAACACATTTTTCAAATGTTGTAAATGGTCCTTGTGAGTGCTGGAAAAGACTGTTATGTCATCAAGTTAAATAAGGACAAACTTGTCCTTCTCTCCCACAAATGCTATGTCCATGGCCCTCTGAAAAGTAGCCCCAGCATTCATCAATCTGAAAGGCATCTTGGAGTACATGAAAGTGCCCCAAGGAGTAGTGAAGGTGGTCTTTTCTTGATCTTCTGGATGTACAAAAATCTGATTGTAACCTGAAAATCCATCTAAGAAAGCATGACTCTAGCCCCTAAAACTTATTGCATCAAGTGTTCCATCTTAGGCAGGGGTAGTTGTCTTTTTTAGAGCATTTGTTCAGATTCCTGAAGTCAACACAAAGCCTGATTTCTCCATTCTTCTTTCTTACTACCACAAGGTTAGCTATCCACTTTGAATATCTTAGGGGAAATATGATCTTGGCATCCAATAGCTTCTTGATTTCTTTCTCAATCAAAGGCAATAAGGGAGGGCTAATAGGTCTTAAGTTCTGCTTAAAAGGGATGGTGTTCTTTTCCAGTGGGATCTTATGCTAAATGATGTTTGTGTCATAGCTTTTAAGATCATTGTATTCCCAGGAAAAAATATCAGCAAATTGCTTCATGAGGGTGCAATACTCGGAATTCTGGGCAGAGGACAAGTGAGTGGACAGATTTATGTACTTCGAATGGGTTGGTCTCCCTATATTATGTTTACGAACAACATACTCATTTTCTTTTTGGCAGGCTTATAAGGTACATCATTATGATCAAACAGCTTCTCTAGAGGCACCAATCCTTTGGGTATATGGTTACTAGGTAGCTGGACAATGCTTCCTCGGCCAATCTCATCCTTTAGCTTGGACTAGCCACATTCTTCCATGGTTTTGTTTTCTTGGTCGATGTGCATTTCAGAAAATTCATCAATGAATTGTAAAAACCTATTAATTTCATCATCATCTTCAAAAACTTTCTAGTATTTGACATTGTCAGGCAGAGATGGTCTATATTTCACTTGAACTTCATACGTCAATTTAGGAGGCAAAGGAGGAATAAATGTGCTAGCAGACACAACAAGGGAATCAGCAAGCTGGTTCTTCATTCTCAGGATGTAAGAAATGCTGAAAATATTAAAAGAGTCCTTGAGCTTCCATACCTCATCTCTGTATGCTTTCAGCCTTGGATGCTTTGCTTGGAAAGTTTTTTTGACCTGCTTGTCGGGTTGTGTTATATTCTTTCCATGTAGTTAATAGGGGGTTTGAGGTGTACCCGTAACCCCACTTTATGGGGTCCGGGGCAGCGCCTCGGGAAATTTTGGTTTTGGACCCTATGTTAGGTTGGGCGTACCCACCTATGGTTTTGTGCATCATTTTCACACATGTTTTTGGACGCGATGGTTTTCGGTCCATGGTTTTGGATGCGATGGTTTTCATTCCATGGTATTGGATGCTTCGCCATGTATAAATATGTATTATAACATTGAAAGGAACATAATGAAAAATCAAGCTGGTAGTCTCGGTTTTGGGATCCAAGAGAAAATCTGTGTATATGTGTTTTATGTGTTCTCCTCTCGCATTATTTATTTTATGTGTTTTAGAATTCGTATGCAAGTAATTTCTGTATGGGGTTAAAACCTACATTTGGTATCAAAGCAGTTTTGGCTTCAAGGGGATGCCTTTGTTGCTGAGGAGTTTCGCTCGGGCCTGTGGTAGACCCTGTTCAGTGGGAGATCTGCGAGATCAATTCTGGTGGTGAAAGAAGATGGCGAGCAGTGGAAAGATAAAGATCAAGAAATTTAATGGTCAGAGTTTTGAGTTACGGAAACTCAAGATGGAGGATCTGTTGGTGGATAAAGATTAGTGGATCGCGGTAGATCTAGGTACTAAACCAACGAGAGTGTCCGATGAAGAATGGAAAAAGTTGGATCGGAAGGCAAAGAGCACAATACGATTGTGTGTCTTAGATTCAGTATTGCTGAATGTATCCAGGGAAGCTACGGCGAAGGCTTTGTGGGACAAGTTAGGGACTTTGTACCAATCTAAGTCTCTGGTGAATAAATTGTTCCTGCGAAAAAAGTTGTATAACCTGAGGATGAAAGATGGAGACTCAGTGATAGAGCATATAAATGCATTTAATACTGTGGTAAGTCAGTTAGCGTCTGTTGATATTAAAATTTCAGATGAAGATAAGTGCATCAGTTTGTTCTGTTCTCTACCAGATTCGTGGGATAGTCTCTTTATTGCAATAGATAGCAATGCAACTGCCTTTCAGTTTGATGAAATAGTCTCAGCCTTGCTGACAGAGGAGATGAGACAGAAAAATATGGAGAGCCAAAATGGTGATGCCTAATCTGTACGAGGACGGTCCCAAAACAGAAGCAAAAATAAGTCATCGAGTGGGAGATCTAAATCTAGAGGGAGATCAAAATCTCCTGGAAAACCTGTAAAGGTGGTGTGCTAGAAATGTGGAAAGGAAGGGCACTTCAAAAGGGACTGTAAATCTAAAGCTCCTGACAAAGGAAAGGGATCTGATGATGCTCCTTCTGCACAGGCAAAAACCACCTCAGATGAAGGTGGGGATGTGTACTTGGCTTCTTCAAGTACACATGTAGATCATGAGGCATGGTTGATTGACTCAGGTGCATCCTTTCACTTCACTCCCCATAGAGAGTGGTTCTGCGAGTATGAGAAATATGATGATGGTGATGTCTTCTTGGGGGATGATAGGAAGGCTAGAATCATTGGTCGCGGAAAAGTAAAGTTGAAATTGCAAGGCGGAAGGATTAGAACGCTTCCAGGTGTTCTACATATTCCTGCATTAGCCAGATATCTGATTTCTATAAGCAAGCTGGATGATGCAGGTGTAAAAACAGTGTTCGAGAAGGATACCTGCAAAATGGTTTGGGGAGCACTGGTATTGATGCAGGGAGTTCGGATTGGAACTCTGTACAAACTGCAAGGTAGCACTGTTATTGATGGGTTCAATAGTTCTATGGTTCCTGAAAGTGGAGCAGAAAATCTAGTGGTCTCTAGAGAGAAGACCATGCTATGGCATCAAAGGCGTGGACATACTGGAGAGAAGGGCCTTCGAATACTTCATGGTAAAGCTATGGTAGAAGGTATGAGTAATAGCTCTCTGGATTTTGATTTCTGTGAAAATTGTGTATATGGGAAGTAGAATCGGGTGAGTTTCCCCTCTGGTGATAAGAGGGTGAAACAAATATTAGAAATTGTGCACAGTGATGTGTTTGGACCTATGAAGGTTCCATCACTGGGTAAGTCTATGTACTATGTATCATTTATAGATGACTTCTCAAGGAATACATGCATATATTTCCTTAAGAAGAAATCTAAAGTCTTTGACAAGTTTAAAGAATTTAAGGCTCTAATGGAAAACCAGACAGAGAAGAAGATAAAGGTGTTGAGGACAGATAATGGTGGAGAGTTTTGCAGTAAAGAATTTGAAGAATTCTGCAAGAAGTGTGGTATAGCACGGCAGAAGACTACTCCATATACACCTCAACAAAATGGAGTTGCAGAATGAATGAATAAGACGTTGATGGAAAGGACAAGAAGCATGCTCAGTGGTGTCGGGTTAGGACAGGAATTTTGGGAAGAAGCGGTGGATACTGCATGTTACCTGGTCAATAGGTCACCTTCATCAGCGTTGGAGGATAAGACTCCACAAGAGGTATGGACTAGTAAGAAACCCTCTCTTTCACATCTGAGGGTATTTTGATGTGATGCATATGTACATGTTCCAAAGGAGAAACGAACCAAGTTGGATAGTAAATCTGAAAAGTGCATCTTTATTGGGTATAAGGATGGTTTAAAGGGTTATAAGCTTTGGAACCCAATCACACAGAAGGTTGTGTACAACCGAGATGTGGTGTTCAAAGAGGTATAAGATGTTATTAGACATGAAGTCCAACCAAGGGTACCCTACATTTTTTGGTTGTATACAACACCATTTGTAAGCCCAAATGTGTGCAATTTTATGTCCCTATAGGCCACATGGGATGAAGTGTACAAATGTTATCCTACTTCCCCTGTGTGGATGGTCGTAATCAACCATCTTAGTCCCAATCTTCAATGTCTCTAGGTCTATGGTGCTTGCACTAACTACCCCATAATGGGTGGTTACTCTTGTCCTTGATGGGCATTCATATGTGTTAGGTAGGTTTTGAAGATAGTTGGAGTAGACATATTAGGACAAGTGATTTATATGAACACTTGTTATTATTAGCCCTGTAAAGGTTATCACACTATAAAAGAGTGGAAATACCCATTTCATCATTATCTTAGTGCATCTACCTTTTATTTCTCATATGGACCATTTATTTTATATATGCATACCTCTTTGGACATGGTCCTCATTTTACACAGTGGTCTCATAATTCAAAATGATTTCATGCTTCGCAAGGCAATACTTCTCATTCCCAAGGTAAGAAAGAGGCCTTTTGCACTCTCCATAACAGCCAAGTCAAATCTAAGTCAAAGTGTTCAAAATACATTTTCTAGATACTTTTGTCCCCTTTGGAGGGGTTGGCTTCTCTTTGGGGTATCCATGGGGTCAAATTTGGCAATGAGTTGTCTTCTACAAATGAAATAAGGATCAAAACTAGTCAACAAAGAATTTATGTACCATTCTAGAGCCAAGAAGTAAGGATATCAATCCTTAACACATCAAAGGAAGCAAAGTCAAAGAAAAGAAAAACAAATTCAAGGAGATACCCACCTAATATTGGAACGTTGAGCCTTCTCCATGGAAATTTAAGGAATATAAGGGAAACATTGAATCTTTCTTGATGCTGGAAGACTTCTAAGAATCAATCCAAACCATTCTCAAGCAACATGTTAGCCAAATAAAGAAAATCATTATCTCCTTCAAGCAAGTCAACTTCTTTATATGGGGATACCACCCCTCCTTTGATGGTTTTAATAAATGTAATGATGAATTTTAATGTAATGACTTAGTATTCAAATATGTTGTGGATGGTAAGTGAAGATGTCTTAAAGTTTCTTAGCATAAACTAAGGAGCTAAAGGAGGAGAATTCTTAGAAGTCACATCTATAAATATAAGAGCTCCCTCTCCTCTAAAATCAATGTGAATTGATTAGATCATTATGACATAATGTAATATGTCAACTTTGAAATCTCTTTTTCTTGGTTATTCTTCATAATTCTAAAGACAATACTATGCTAGTTCAAGATTACTGTCAAACTATCAAGATCAATCCATTTGAAGGGAAAATTTGTCACTTGGAGGGAGACATCTAGGGTAAATCTCTTACTTCTCTTCTATTAGTGTAAGGTAAGCATTCAATCACCTTGTTGGGCCATACCCTAGAGATTCCTCGATAGGGGTTTTGATTTTATTTCATTCCATAATTGATCTTTTGGTTGAAGGCTTTCCCCTTGGAGGAATTTCTCATAGTAGGGCTTAGTTTCATAACTTGGCTTGACTAAAAAAAAGAGGCTATAACTTCTAGGGTTTTAGCCTTTTGCCTTAATCCACAAGCATTAGATAATCAACTTAAGAGGGCATTCATCTTGACCCCAATAAATCCTAATGGAGACAAGGCATTAGTCCTAATCCAACAACCAACCACTTTTTTTACAAATTTCAATTCTTGTCATTTTCTTTATTTATGTTATTCAAAAATCCATAAAAATACAAAAATACAAAAAGATAGATATACAAAAAATATTCATCTTCAAATGTTGTCGTCTTGGGATTTGAGCCAAATTTGCATTATCTAATAGCCCAAGTACAAATTGGTCCTCTTATGTACAGTTTAAATTGATATAACATTTGTTGTTAAGAATTTTTTAAGGTATTTCTCAAATCTACAGTTAATTTACAATAATATTCTTCAAGGATTTTTGAAGCCCCTAGCCCAAGGTTTGAAGAAAAAAGGTGAAATCTAACCCTCTTAACCTTAGCTTCACTTCTAATTTGTTTTAAGTGCTTATTTATTTTATTAAGAAGTGATTTTAGCCTCCAAAAATGCTTTAAAGTGTTTATTTTTCATTAGAAGATAATCGAGGCTTGACCATAAGGGGACTTTCCCTCTTATTTAAGCAAAATATACTTTAGATTGTTGTAGCATCACTTTTAATTGCATAAATATGTTGATGGGCGTTATTTCACCTATATTTCATTTCCAAAACTTAAGCACTCATGGATACTTGATCCTAGTATGTTACCACACTCCTAGGTTGCTTGAAAAGTACTACAACCATGTGTTTTATGTGTTTTTTTATCATTTTACAAGGGGCTAGAAATGTACGACAACAACGACCTAGTCCATATTCAGGTCATAAATTAAGAGAAAATCAAAGGAGGATCATCTCACTTGGTATGTGTACCTCTTCCTCACTCTTGAACTTAAAATGTAACATTTTTGGTGAGGTATTTCATTCATTTTCAAATGTTGGTTGGTATTTTTTTATATCTTAGTTGTTCTTTTATCAAATTTAGCACCTTCTCTAATTGGGGTGTTAAAAACGGAGCCAACGGACATAGGGGGAAGGCCCAACACCCAACCGCCTCTCCTTGCATTAAAGAGGGGGGAATGTCATGACCATTGCACCCCATGTATTCACACATGCCAACTGATTTAACATTCCTTTGCATTAAGATCACAACCTCCACTTCCATTGTGCACTCTTTCCTTCCTTATCACTACTCTTTGTTTTTTTGTTGCATATGAGGTGACTTCCAGTTGTAGGTGGGATATTTCGACCATGACGTTAGCTTTTCTGGCTCACTGGTTTATGGAGGCCTACGTCCTTTTGGATTGAAACATTATTGTACCCATCTCATGATATAATTTTGAGTCTAGAGTAAGGGAGAAGTCGCAGGGATAGACAACTTGGGAATTTGCAATGTCCAAAGGAGCAGGGTGCATTGACATAATTAGCACTCCAAAGTGCATTTGGCCATCAACACAGGGGTAACTCCTCCCATGTCTACTCTTTGCAACTTTTCCAGCTTGATTTTCTCTACATGATGAAAATTTTTTTATGGCTTGAAAGGTGTCTTGGTGCCATTAAAATATTTGGGATTGTTTTGGTTAATTTGGCTTGTTTTCCTTGCCTAGAGCTACCCCCTAAACCTTCCCCCTTCATCACTTTTTCTTCACCTCATCCCCTAGTAATCTTGGACGCATGGCAATAATCTCCTCATGACTTTGTCTCGGTTTAGTTTGGATTGGTGCACTAGTATGTGCCTCCTTTGGGGGTTCTCCATCCTCATGCCTTATTTTCTTCTGAACGTTATGCCTCACTAGCCCATGCACTCTCGTTGGGGGTTTGGAGGTTGAGGCCCTTCTGCAGACCTCGTGCTTAGACCCAAGCCCATTCAGTTGTTGCAATCTTTCATTCTACTACACCACCCAAAATCCAGACAGAAATCAATAGTTGAAGTATTTAAACACCAATGACCACCATGCGATTCTGAGATTCAAACAAAAGTTGCTAACTAGGTTCCAACTTTGGACATACTAGGGCATGATGCAATCAATACCTTAGTTCCATCACCCGCCATTGGCAAATGAAGACACTCTTAGGTCGGATGCTCAAATAAAAATATGAGGACCATAATGAAATCATTGCATGCCTTAATGAAATCCAAAGAATCTGATGCCACTAGTGCTCCTGCTTGGTCAACCTCGGCGCCCTCCTAACATATATAATAGGCCACCTTCAGTGTGGTCTCAAACCTCAAATAGGCTCAAGTTCTTAGGATCTAGCTCCAATAACATCTTAGACAAATTATGCTCATCATGTCTTCTTAGATCATGTTTTGGTTTCAGAAATTTCTTTCTTTTATCATTAAATGTATTTCCAGTTGTAATTGGCAGATGAGATGTAGTAGTTTTGACACTATCTTTAGACAGTTACTTAGAAGTAGACTAGCTAGAGAATTTTGATGGTTTGGATACAAGTCAGTGGCCCTCATCGTCGTTGGTTTGGTTTCCCTCATGGAAGACTGTAGTGGTGGGTAAACCAAACTCGGAATTTTGTATGACAATAATTTTGAGGCAATACAAGTTCTTAATTAACAAAAAAAAATAGCACTTGTATCTAAGTCATTGCTAACCTTCATCATATTTGCTAACTTGTTGGTGAAGGCATTAGATATTGGGATACCCTTCGTATTTTTGGAGGAATTGACTTAAAGTGAGTAGATCGTAATGAGTTGACAGTTTGCATATCTCTTATGTGCTTACTGATTAGCACCTCAACTAGACCTTGCTTAGGATGCTAGTTCCGGGGATAGCAATGATCATTATCTAGGCTCCAACATCATGGGTATTCTCAACACTTTCGTGCAATGAGCATTATTGAGGTTCCTATGAAATTTTTAAGACTATTGTAGTTAATTTGGTTATTAATCACATACCATTAAGAGATTATTTGTCTTCTGTAAATTATATACAACAAATATTGAATAAAGCACTAGACACCTATATTTTTGGACAAATATCACACACACAAAATAATAGACACCAATATTTTTGGACAAATTGTCCTTAGAAAAACTCCACGGTGGGGAAACAAGTTGTGTAGATGAGGGTTTTATTATTATTCAACAATTTGTAATTGAAATTATATACATTGTTTGTCGTAAAATTAGCTAACCTCCAACCAATTATTTTCTTCACTTATGCTAGATTATCTAATCTCCTATTAGCTATTCGACCTCTCAAAATCAATTCGGCCCTCCTCTGGAACCCTGAATTGATCCACACATGCGGCCCTGACAAATAACTCAACCTCTAATGGCAACTCACACTTCCTAGCAGAATATCACGACCTTCATCTCTACTAGAAAAATCAATTTCTCTCTTTGCAAATCGACTTCTTCTGGGAAATTAGTTCTTCCTCCGGCAACTCGACCTCCTCAGTCAGTTCACACCACCTAGAGAAATTCGCCCTCTACAGAATAATTCAATCTCCCTCTATCACTAAGAATCTAGAAATCACTGTGAAGAAATCTCTCTCTGATAACTTGATCTCCAATCACTATTGAAACTAACTACTCATGTCCTCCACGCTATCATTGTGCCCTTGCTCTCACTGCAATTCGTTGTGTCTCCAAAAGCCCCATCAATCTCCTCTTATAATATCTCGTTAAGCAATCTATGGTCACGATCTATTCACAATCGGTGACTAAGATCATCTCAACTTCATTTAATCATTTTTCTAGAAGTCACTAGAGAAAAAACGATTTGTCTCAATTAATGTTGATTAATTAACCACTTTTCCCAAGTTAAACTTAAGAAAATAATTAAACTAGCTAATTAAATATAATTATGACATTTTTTCTTAAAAATATTTCCTAAATATTGAAGATAATTAATCCATTTATGTTTCTAACCTCATTAACACCACGTGAAACTAAAACACCTACCTAAATTATACAAAGTAACAATTCCAACCCAATGTATTATAATGGGTTCAAATGTAACCCGCATCATCATAACGTTGAAGCAATAAATTGGTACAACACCAAATTAGTGCTAGTACTTGATGCAGTGCTAAAGGTGACACCCTCGTTGTTGGAGAAGTGTGCATGGGCTACACATATCACACAATCCTTTTAAAAATTTATCACATACATATCTTTACTCTTAGTATCCTCCACTTTTATTTGTAATTCCTTATACACAAAAATAGCATGCTTGATAACGTAATAGAATTTGAGCTTCTTTATGCATAATGAATGGTGGTTATTATATTTTAGTTGATTCACAACATTAGTTATTTTTTTAGTTTATTACCAAATGCATACATAGCTCCATTATTCTTTCAAGTTGAGGTTCTTTCCTAAGCTTATAATTGAGCGTTTGACATTAATCATTATAACATTTAAAATTTTGTATTTGTGCTCTTCATATTTTCATAATTAACTTGTTAGGTTATAATGGTTGTGAGTGATTTTTTATCAACAAAATATAAACACCATGTAAAACAATTATATAAAGCTTTGAAATAACACTTTTTTTTCTTTAAATTTTGTAAATGTATATAGGTACACTTATCTTGTTTGTATAACTTGAATGTGTTTTAATGATTAAGATATATGTTTCCTCGCAGGTTAGATTTTTAGTAATTATATATATATATATATATATATATAATTAATAATAAAAT
This sequence comes from Pinus tabuliformis, assembly GCA_031772625.1. Classification (NCBI taxonomy): domain Eukaryota; kingdom Viridiplantae; phylum Streptophyta; class Pinopsida; order Pinales; family Pinaceae; genus Pinus; species Pinus tabuliformis. The sequence goes on from CM062807.1 coordinate 319,872,269, forward strand.
TAGTTTGAATTTATTTTAATTTTGGATTTATTTAGTATAGAGAGAGATTAGATATTCTTTCATTTAAAAAAAATTGCATCTTAAAAAATTTGTTTTCTTTTGGCACGTTTGGTAGATCCAGAGTTAAGATGGATCTAGATTGATTTTATTATTAATTATAATTATCTATAACTATAATTATTAATTTTGTATTTTATTTTTATTTTGTATTTTGTATTTTATTTTTATTTTTACTATTATGTAATTTGATAAAGTAGAAATGTTTTATTGATAGTTATTATTATCAATTATTTTATTTTTTAATTTTTTTAATTGAGTTAATTTTTTTTATAGGGCATTACAACATCTCTACATTATGGAGTGCATCTCTATAAACTAGGCTTGAGAACCTCTCTCTAGGCAATTACATTTGGCATTTTATTATTTTTTAATTGAGCCCACATGTAAATATTTACAAACATTTACACCACTACAACATCTCGCCGTAATGTTATAAAATAAAATATTTATAAAAGTCGTGGTCTAACCATGGAAATTCAGGCAAGATTTTGATAAAATCCAAGAGGAATTTTTGTAATCCACTTTATAACTGTCAAACTTGAAGATTCTGGGTGCCCCAGAGTTTGTTGATGGTGTTGAATCCATTTCCACCATCAAAAACATGATTTAAACAATGCTACTACGAGAATTTTTGAAAAAAAATTAGTTGAATTTCGACCACTTGTGACCGTCCGGGCAATTCCTCTGCCTCGTTAGATGATGCCTTTATAAAATATCTTGATTTTGAAATGAGTTTTTGTTTTTGGTCAAGTGGTGTTGATAAGCCATGGTATTGTAACAAAGCCTATTTACCACTTAATAGAATCTATAGTAAAATGGGGTGAATATCTATGGTTAAGAATATTGTTATATTGTATGTTTATTGTAAGTATTAAATTTTAATTTAAAAAATGTTAAAAAAAATAAAATAAAATAAAATATTTCTAAATATAAGCTTTTGCGATTCATAATGTTTATAAAATATATTTTAGGAAAAATCACATAAATAGTTTATGTCGACGCGTTTCAAACCACATAATGTGATTCATCATCACACTAAGATGAAAAGTCATCTAAAACTGTAAATATAAAATATAAAATGCGAACATTATAACAGTTAAATTCCAATAACTCAAAAAAACTTGTTTTAATCAAAAACCTCTAAAAACACATCAATTATATATAATTATATATATATATATATGAATTAAACAAAAATAATATAATATTTTAATTAACATAATCAATTAAATTATAAATACACATTATTATTAAATTATATATATATATATATCATTGAGGGATTAACAAAGTTGATATATATATTAAAATAAATAATTAAATTTATAAAAATATGTTATTCATGTATTAAAGGTTAAATGTATTAATAAAATAGATAAGAAAGTAATATTAACAATGGGAAAAATGGAACACCTAAATAAATTTGATAAAGAATGAAGATAAAAATTGGAAAAAAACTATGAAATATAAGTGTTAATACATATATTATAGAAAAAAGTTAAGAGAATATATGTATATATATAGAAAGAAGATACAAAAAAATGTTAAGATAATTAATAAAAAAGAAAAAAGGGAGAAAATTGAAACTTAAAGAAAGGAATCGGTCAAAGAAATGAGAGGAGGGCAAAAATAAGAAGAAGACTCCTAGGAAGACAAGACAGGGATCCAACAACTGCTAATTTTCCACTCATCATCTCTATTCAACGTACTGGATCTTCTCTTAATTTCTATGGCTTCCCTAAACTTTTGGTGATGGAAATGGTCAATCTTGGCAATGACTTGAGACTCTTCTATACAAATATGTTTTCTTGTCTTCTCAGCATGTTCAGCCAAAGTTGAGGAGCAAGTCCTACAATGTTTGATGTCAATTGCACGCTCCTGAATCCTTTGATTTACGAATCAACCAATTTCTCCAATATAGGGGGTCCCGTAGGAACACGACACTATATAAACACCTTTCATGTTTTTAGGGTCCACTAGGTCTTTAACAGATCTTAGGGAGCTCTGAATGGTCTTTAGGGGTCTAAAGGTAGAGGAGACCTTGTGCTTCTCAAGAATCCGAGCAATCTTATCGGTGGTCCTCTGGATAAAGGGAAGTTGAACACTGGTAATCAAATATCTGGGCTCTTTCCTTATCCTTGGACCTATGCTCGCCTTTAAGAAAGCTTTACAACCTAGGTGCTTACCATAACGCTTATTTTCAAACACTTTAAGGATATGGGTTTTCTAATTATCTGGGAGAATTTCATCTGAAACCCTTAAAGCATGAGTAACCAACATACTGAGAACTCCCATCTTTTGGGAAAGATAATGATGGAAACTGACATGAAGATATTGCTCAGTGTAAGACTTCTTACAAAAGACTTGGTGAGAAAAAGAATTATCATCTTTATTAGATATAAGAACATCAAGGAAAGGCAAGCTACCATTAAATTTTGACTCCATAGTAAACTTGATGGAGCTATTTTGACTATTAAGATGTTGAAAAAACAGATCTATTTTCACCACCCATGAGGCCAAATGATGAAGGTATAATATACAAACATCTTCCATAATTTAGGATGAAATTGAGCAGAAACCAATTCCTTGGATTCAAAATCTTCCATGAACAAGTTAGTTATGACAAGCGAAAGTGGAGAACCCATGGCCACTCTCTAGGTCCATTCATAGAATTCACCCTCAAAGCTTAAAAAAGTCGAGGTAAGTGATAGGTCCCATCAACAGGTATATTTTGAGGTCCATTGTGCTATCCTATAGCCCTTAAAACTCTCCTTTTGTCACATTAATTCACATTTTTAGCCATAATATGCTTAGTAAGAAGACTAAAGGGTGCTTGTCATATTGCATGGCCTAATGTGATTAATATGCAGGAAAAAGAAGCATTTTTGGAGATATTTACTATGCAGGGGCTTGGTGGAGACATCCAGAGAGAATATAGGGGTTTGTCCATTGCTTTAACTCTCCAACTCGGCTTGAGATCATAGATTCCTCACCAACAACTCAAATTCACTAACATTAGAGGAACTCAAGTGCATGAGAACATCCAAGGGAACCAAATCCACCAATCTCGAGATTTTGGAGGGAATCACTCCTCTTTTCAAGGGAGTTGCCCTCAACTACTTTTTGTATAAATAAACAAGCTTAAAGGATCATTAGGATTCAATTTTTTATGGAAGATAGGAGTAGCTATTAAGAGCCTCATGCTTCATATTATCATTTTCGTCTTTCATATGATGTATGTGACTCCTATTTTATTTCAATGAGAAGTTCATTATTGGCCTACATGTAAGTCAGTTTTGGAGGGTTCAAACCCTTAGGTTTGGGCCCAACCCAGAGGCTTTAGTCCTCTCTTGTATTCTTTCCTTGTTCTTGTTCAAGTCATTGCAATTATTTTCTTGTTTAAGTAGGAATTACATCACAAAACTTGTAGTTGTAGGTTTTCTTATCACCTCTCTTATGTGAAGAATGGTTTGAAGATCTACAACAACAACCCAAAAACATGTGTTTATGATTTCTTGGAAATTGTTTAAGTGTAGGATTGAAATCCTTCTGCATACTTGGTTTCTGCAACTTAGAAGTTAGTAGCATTGATTTGGCAATTAGAGTTGTGTTGTAGGGTAGAATAGAGTTTAATAAAATTCAACTCATCCTTTCCATTGTTAATTTTTTTTGCTGTAAAATTGATCATTTGATGCATTTGCTTGATTAGTCTGCAAGGATTTTTGTTGACTTGCAGGGGTGGGCACACACTTTCACATCCACCTAGACCATTCCATCTCTCCCCTTGACATTTCACATTTCTTCCAAACTTCGCCACCGAGATCACTCTTCTAGGGAAAATGAAGGACACCGTGGGCCTAAACTTTGGTGAAAGATAGGCCTTCGAGGGGCTAAGCTTGGCTAAGGGGCTCCGACACCATTCATTTACCTTCATTCAATTTCATCCACCTTCCTTCAGGTTCAAGATACCATTATTATCCTCAAAAATCTCTCGGACCCCCCTCCTGTAGCAAAATAGGGCCTCCTGTAGCACTTCCTATAACAGTCATGTAGCATTGCTTACTTCAACCATATTCGCTCCAGACTTTGACCCTTGCATTTTGAAGTTGAATAATGCCTCCCAAGCTTTGTTTTCATGATTAAATAAGACTCTAATACCACTCAAACCCCATCCTTTCCTCACTGCAAACATAAGACAACAAGTAGAAATCACTTTTTTCATAGTTGTGTTGAAGATTGAATTCCTCATTTTTAAGCAAGTTACAAATAGATAAATTATTTATGCAAGTAGGCTATTGATTTGGTTAAGTGTGAAAATAGCGGAGCATGTTTTACTTCTACAACTAAACTAGCCTCTTCCTTTCATGAAATTTTATTTAGGATTTACATTTAATGAATGACATTTCATTTTTGTAGTTAGAATCATGTTCAACTCCTTGCAATCATGATATGTTTTCATAAGAAATTCTCTTTGTAGTTAGTTGGGAGTGATCTTTGAATACCTTGATATCGTTTAATGACCGAGGGTGACATGAGTAAAACCTAACATGTTGTACAAATAGCACTGTCACCTCTAAGTTTGTTTGAAACCCAAGTTGATAATTTAAGTTGAGAAGCCTTGGGAGTTGCAACATCGTTGGTGCAATACCAGGGCTCATCATTTTTTGGCATCGTTGTCGGGAAGGTGTTCAAGTAGATGGTGTTTCTACTTATGAGTTACTTGTTTTTTGATTTTCATCAACCTTGTTGATTTGAAAGCTTAAAAAAAAATAGACCTATTTCTCTCATACCTCATAGGAGTAGGAATAGTTAAGGGAAATTATTACCAAAAACCCCCACCCCTTAAAGCAATCAACCTCCATTCTTCTTTGGTGACTTTTAACTTCCCTCTCTGACTACATGGGAGTTAGAAGACCCTCTAGGAAAGCAACCTGGAAATTTTGAGGAACCCACAGGGGAAGAAGAACCTATCTCACTTACCCAAACCATGGATGAAAATAGAAAAAATGAGCTTTTACCTATTAGAGAAATCAATGGGAGGCTAGAATGAAGAATATAAGCCCTACTTCCCTTCCACATTTCCATGGCCTAACCTCTGAGGATCCTGACACCTTCATGTTTGAATTTTTTGTTGTCTATAGGACCTATGACTATGCCTCAAATGAACATAAGTTGAAGTTGTTTCCATCTACCCTCAAAGATGTAGCCTTGCGTTGGTTTATGAGTTTACCTGGAGGCAGCATCACTACCTGGGCCCAAATGCAACAAGCCTTCAATGAAAAGTACATGGATTATTGTAGGTCCAAAGAAACAAAGGAGGAAATCTTTAGGATGACCCTAGGACTAGATGAATCCTTAGAGGACTATGAGGAAATATTCCAACTCAATTATAGGAGGGATAACTGTACCCTTGACCCTAAATCACTCAAGCTAGTTCTTCTCTGAGGGATCAAGGAGGATGTAATGGAAACCCTCAACATGTTGTCTGGAGGAGACATCTCCAAATTGCCTTATGATGACATCAAAACAATATTCAAGAATCACTCTAGGGCTACTAGGAAAAAGGGTAGGTCTATCCAAGGCTTAGTTAGTTCATCTCCCTCTACATCAACCCTAAAACATGAGATAGGAAGTATGTTGGAGGATTTAAGAGTGAAATGTTGCATACCTTTTCCCTACAAATGGATATTATTCAAATTAAAAAGAAGCAAGAGGTAGCAGAAAGGGCACTAGCTATTTTCTGCCCTAGATGCACTAAGAGACACCTTAGGAATGAGTGCCACTGAATGTCATAGAAGTCTATTTTTTTTGTGAAGAAAACCATGCAAAAAACAAATGTCCCTCTCTGTCAAGTCTGAAGACTATATACCAAGGCAAAGAAGGTGGTTCAGAGCAACTTTGCTTCATTAGCCAAAGGAGGCCTCAAGGCCCTCAAACATATCGATGGGGCATGCAAGATGTGCAATATCCTCATTACAAGCCAAATCATAATGCACCTTTCTAGCCTTGGTACCCTTCCACTCATCCATAATGGACCACACCTCCTCCTTGGCCTTATACTCCTCAATATCCTCCTCAACCTATTAACCCTCCTTTCCAGCCATATCCACCTCAATCTTCCCAATGGGGCAACCTCTCACCAGGGTGGAGGCCTCAAACAACCCAACCTCCTACTTTACTGCCTCCACCTCAACCTCAACCACAACTCCCTCACCATACCCCACCTAAGCAACCTCAAATGCCTTCTCAACCAAATCTATACTCGAACAATAAGTAGGCACAACAGGCTTATAGTGGGGAGACATCTTATCCTGCTTATATTGTGGAAATACAAGAGATCAACATTCAATCTGGGAAGGTGATCCTAGATAATCACCCACCTTATCCACCTGGAGATCTTGAAGAGGAGAAGGAAGAGAGTGCCCCTCAAGCCAATGCACCTCCTTACCTTGAAAGGTTGGTCCACCCTAAACAACACACCCCATAAGAGGTTGAACTTCTGGGAGAATTGAAGAAATTGTGTGTCAAAATACCCCTTCTATGGGCCATCAAATATGTCCCCATTTACAACAATCTTATTAAGGAAGAGTGTTTCAAAAGACTCAGGAGAAGAAGAAGAGATGCCCCCACTATAAATGTTGTTTGAAGACTATTCGACCTGATGCTTGGGAGGGTAATATCCCCGAAGTGCTTGGATCCTCGTAACCCAGTAGTGGATGTGCACATTGATGGAATTATATGTTGATTTACCTTGGGGATGCAATCAATGTGATGACCAACGAAACCATGTTGAATCTCAACCTCCAAGCGGCCTTAAGGAAGACCACTACAATGCTGCAACTTGCAGACAGATCCACAATAGCTCCTAGTGGAGTTATTGAGGATGTAAAGGTCTCCATTGAATCCTGGGAGTACCCCATTGATTTCCTGGTCCTCCAGGCTAAAACCAAGTTTAATGGTTATCCTCTCATCCTAAGAAGACCTTGGTTGGCGACTGTTAATGCCTACATTAGTTGCAGGGTTGGGAACTTGACCATTAAGAATGGGCACATATCAAAATAGTTTGTGTTGTATCCTCCTGCTCAACCTTCTATTGAGCATGATTTTCCTTGTGGTTAGAGGATGAGGAAGAGGAATAATTTTATCAGACACCCCCTACCCAATCTGCACATTGGACACTATTATAGGGGGAGGGAAACTTGATGAAGATGACCTTATTAACCATATCTTACATAATCAACCTCCCACTGCCATGCCAATTGATGAACTAATAAAGGAACCTGAAAGTAGTCCTTGGATTGATTTTTTCTCTGCTGACTCTGGCCCAGAACATGCCAAGGTTGTGGAAATTAGCCCATCCAGAACTCTAAAGATCAACCCCTCTCTCTCAACCAAGCAAGAAGAACAATTATGCAGTGTGCTGAGGCAACACCTGGATGCTTTTACTTGGGATTATAAGGAGATGAAGGGTGTGCATCCCTTAGTCTGTACTCATCATATCTACATCAAAGAGGGATGCAATCTTGTGTGCCAACCCTAGAGAAGGATGAACCCATCTCTTAAGGAAATTGTGAAAGAGGAAATATGAAAGATACTGGATGCAGGGTTCATATACCCCATTTCAGATAGTGAGTGGGTGCCCCTCTCATTTTAGTCCCCAAGAAAAATGGTAAGTGGAGGATCTATGTTTACTACTGAGAAATTAAAAAGAATACAAATAAGGACAATATCCCTTTGCCCTTCATTGACCAAGTCCTATATGGCCTTGCAGGGAAGAAATTATTCTCCTTCCTAAATGGATTTAGTGGGTACAACCAAATATAGATCAGCCCTGAAGACCAAGATAAGACCACATTCACATGTCCTTGGGGTACCTTTGCCTATAGGGTCCTTCCATTCGGTCTGTACATTCGGTCTGTACAATGCCCCTGCTACCTTCCAGAGGGTAGTTCTAAGTATCTTTGTTGAATTTGTTTATGACACTATTGAGATATACATGGATGACTTCACTGATATATGTGACTTCCAGGAAGCTCTTTCTATTTTGTGCAAAGTCTTAAAGAAATGCATGGAAATGAATCTTTTAGTGAGTCCTGAGAAATGTGAATTTTTTATGAATGTAGGGAATGTCCTTGGCCATTCCATATCCAAGGAAGGGATCAAGGTTGACCCAAACAAAATTTCCATCTTTAAAAGGGGCCCTATCCCTAAAAACAAAGAGATGTCTGAAGCTTCCTTGGATTAGTTGGGTATTATTGAAAATTCATTAAAGAATTTAGTAAACTAGCTTCACTTTTGTTTGAACTACTGGCTAAAGATTTAGAGTTTTTTTGGAAAAACAACTATAATAAACCTTGGAAGTGCTAAAAGAAAAGCTTACCACTGCACCCATCCTTAGAGGTCCTAACTGAGTATTACCTTTCTATATTCACACATATGCATGAGATAAAGTTGTAGGGGTTTCCTTAGGACAAGTGGAAGACAAATTGCCTTATGCTATCTATTTCATCAGTAAGAAACTTTCTAAAGCCGAGTTCAATTATATAGTCACTGGAAAATAATTCTTGGATGTGGTAGATTCTTTGAACAATTTTAGGCATTACATCACTAGTTATCAAACATTTCTTCACATTGATCATGCAACCATTAAGTATTTAGTGAATAGAATTGATGCCAATGCTAGGATAATTAGATGGTTGTTGTTATTACAACATCTTGATTTGACTATTATTGACAAACCATAAAAAGAGAATGTGGTTGTAGATTTCTTGTCAAGATTAACCTTCCCTGTAGAAAAGGAAGAAATGGTAGATGATTAACTCCCAGATGACCGCCTCTTTTCCATATTGGCGCTCTCTTCTTCATTTGTTGATATAGCCAACTAATTGGTTGTTGGGAGGTTCCCTCCTAATCTATACTCCAAGGAGAAAAGCAAGATTGTTAGGAAAAGTGCCCCATTCAATTGGATTGGGGGGAATCTTTTTAAGTTGGGGCCAGATCAGATCCTAAGGAGATTTGTCAGGGAAGATGAGGTCATTGACATCCTCTCAGGATGCCATGATGGACATCGTGGAGGCCACTTTGCTAATAAGATAACAACCTTCAAGGTTCTACAAGCATGTTACTATTGGTCCACTCTACATCAAGATGCAAGAAGATACACCACCAAGTATAGTTCCAAAGGATGGTTAAGCCTACACCTAAGGATGAAATTCCCTTACAACCTCAAGTGACTCTAGAGCCATTTGAGAAATGGGGCATGGATTTCATTGGGCCCATTGATCCCCCATCAGGACAGAAGAAGTATATCATTGTGTGCACTGATTACTTGACTAAATGGGTTGAAACAAAGGCAGTTAAGGCAACAAATGAGCAAAAGGTGGTTGATTTTCTGAGGGAGAACATCTTCTACAAGTTTGGTTTTCCAAGATAGTTGGTCATTGATCAAGGAACACAATTCACATCAAATCTGATCGAAGATCTCATGAAGTAGCACCACATCAAGCACAAGACATCCACTGCCTATCACCCTCAGGCAAATGGGAAAGTGGAGGTCACAAACAGAGCATTGGAGAACATTTTGACCAAGGTTGTTAGCAGTAGCAAAAAGTATTGGGCAGACAAACTTGTAGAAGCCACTTGGGCCTACAACACCACTTGGAAGACCACCACTAGATTTACTCCATTCGAACTAGTCTATGGGAAGAAGGCCCTGTTGTCCATTGAATTTGAATACAATACCTTAAGGATGGAAACTCAGTTAAACTTGGACCTCACTACAACAAAAGAGAGGTTTCTCCAACTCAATGGTTTAGATGAATTCAAGCTGCAAGCTCTCTTGCACAATGAGGTAATCCAGCTACAGAGGAAGATTTGGCATGACAAACACATTAGGGAGAGAACTATTCAAGAAGGTGATTGGGCCCTGCTGTATGATTCCATATTCAAGGATTTCAAGGAAATTAGTGACAACATGGTTGGGTCCCCATCTAGTGGAAAGATGTCATGAGAATGGGTCTGTCGAAATCAGAATAATTGACGAGGAAGGTATTCCCTTACTTGTCAATCGTTGCAGGTTGAAGTTGTATAAAAGACCTCTATCCAAGGAAGAGTTTATTAGTTCAATCATCAAATAATTGAATGTGATTGGGAGGCTCACAACCCTCGGTCCACAAAGCTTCTAAAAAAAAGAGTGCCTAGATGAAAACCTCCATGAGGCATCTAAGGCCAACTCTAGGGTTGAAAACCTTTGTGAGGCAGCACAAGAGCAAAAAGAAAAAGAAAAAGATAAAAGATAAAAGAGAAATAAGATGAAAAGATCCCCGGGTGAAAACCTCCGCTGAGGCGCCTAGGGCAGGCATGCAGGTTGAAAACCTCTCTAGAGGAAGTCTACATCTCTCAAAAAAGAGAAAAAGGAATAAGACACAAGGGGGGAGTCCTTACATCAACTTTGCTAACATTTCTCATTTGTAGAACTCCAAACAGCCAGAAGGATAATGGTTACAGAATAGGTTCCACAATTCATTTCTCCATATTTCCCAACCATACGTTGCATTTTCATCCTCTTCATCCGCCTCCCTACCTATCTCCATCATCTAGCCAACAATTGTACCATGTTTTGCCTCATTTTTGAAATGTTATAGGATTGTCCTGAACTTCTATAGGATTGTTCTGAACTTCTACAGGATTGTCCTGAATTGTTATAGGAGCAAACTGAAATGCTACAGGAGGGAGATCCACTTGGAAAAAGGGGCCAAAAGGTCATGTTTTCCTTGGGAAATGTCGAGAGAGGTCCACCAAAGTTCTTTCATCGCTCATCCACCCCATTCAACCAAATTCATCCTTAAAATTCCACTCCTGCCATGCATAAAAACAAAATAAAAACACAAAAAGGATTATGCCTTCACCTTTTCACCACCTTCACCACCCTATGATGATTCTAATCCTATCCCTAGAACCACTGTGATTTGTCCTAATATCTGAATGAAATATGAGGTCTTGAGCAGGAACTAAGTGACTATTATAGGAAGGAGATCAATCATATAGCAGATTGCACAGTTCCAACAAGATCTTGAACCAACTTTTTCTACAACTCGAAAGAAGAAGATCGAGCCACACTAAGGCATCATGAGGCTATTCCTGAAGCTTATAAAGGTCACAACATCTATGAAGAGCAAATGTAAGGTCATCTATCCACTCCAAAAACAACAGGTCAAACACTGGAAGGAGGTCTACATGGAAGAAATATTTCATCAATCGATTACATCATCCTGTTGTGAAGACCTATGCATAAATAAACAATGGAAATTAGCGCCTATAGGGGTCAGTTAATTAATCATCAGCTCAGTAGAAACCTGCATGCATCTCTAGCACTTCAACATCACATGTGGGCTCAAGTATGACACCCATCACCTCTTCCCTATGCACATAATGGTAAAAAAATGTGTTTAATGACCAAGAATAGAGTTTTTATGGGCTGGAGGTGGCCAGTAAACTTGTCCACCTTCGATAAGTAAACTATAGTTCACTTAGCCACCCACGAAACATGGAAAAGTCAAATTAAAGGGGGTTATGATTACGAGGAATGGGGGCAACGATTAAAAAAGGAAATTCGTGCAAGAACAAAGTCACCAAAGCGCTCTGAGCCATTACACCAAAAGGGAATAAAAGTACGAGGCTCGATTCCACTTGCATATTTTCCCATTTCTATAAAACAATTGGAGAGACCCACCAAGATACTGAAGGATGAGTTATATGCTACTATAGTCTGTCTAGGATGCCACTGAATTGCTATAGGCTTAGTTTGCAGGTACTACAAGAGGATCTGAATTGCTACAGGAGCACAGAAAAGAAGCTACAGGGATTGATTAAGGGGAGAAATGGATCCAAAACCACTAGAAGTTTTCCTCAAACCCTCATGCACATGAGAGAGTCATATTGGAAAAGGTAAGTGGCCTCCTCTCTCTCTAATTTCCATACACCTGCATGAAAAATTCTGCTTAAATTGGGTACCCTGTCTGTTATGCAACCAACTCACAAAATAGAAGAAAATATAGATCAACGACTTCAAAATAAGCCTCTTCGAGGGGGAAACCTCATTTACATTACACAAATGAACAATTCTTGGATGATTCAAATGACAAAACCTCCTTTCTATATATAGGAGTCTAAGGGGTCACAATATAATCAGAGCCACCATAACAATAATAATATAAGGGCACAACAATAACAATAGTGGCCTTCTATGGAGCACAATAATAACAATATGGGGACAACAGGGGCACAACAATAACAATAAGGGGCTACAATGACAATAATAATTGGGGAATCACTAGTCTTATAGGGACCTAACATGCCCCTCTCCTTCAAAAAAGTGTTCTTCTCAACATTTGAGTAGTTTTGGATGCTTTTGTTTAAAATTCTCCTCCTCCCATGTGGAATATTCAGCGGGTAAGTTATTCTAATTGATGAGATACTCTAAAATTGAACGATTTCGTAGTTGTTGAGTTCTTGTTTCTGTGACTACTTCAACTTCCAATATGATTTTTCTTTCCTTGTAAAGTTGTGGCAATTTTGTTTGAACTGGGAGGTTGTCACCTACAACCTTATTTAAGTATGAAACATGGAAAATTGGGTGCACTCGGGAAGATGCAGGAAGCTCCAATTTGTATGCCATAGTACCAATATTTTGCAACACCTTGTACAAACCATCTTACTTGGTGATAATTTATTATCCCTCTTAGCTTTCTTGAGGGACATTTGTTTGTATGGTTGTAGTCGTAGAAATACCCAGTCACCTACATCAAAACTTCTTTCACTGCGATGTTGATCTGCATGCTGTTCCATTCTATTCTGTGCTAAAGTGACATTATCCTTTAAGAGTTGGAGAACCTGTTGTTGATGCTCGATGTGATCTTCCACTGCTTGAACCTTAGAATTTTCTCTTAAATATGTTGTGATGGATGGTGGATGATATCCATAAAGTTCCATAAATGGGGTCATTTTCGCTGTAGTATGGAAGGAATTTTTATACCACCATTCAGCCAGAGGCAACCACTTGACCCATTGTGTTTGTTTATTAGATACAAAGCAATGAAGATATCCTTCCAAACATTTTTTCACTATCTCAGTTTACCCATCAGATTGAGGATGATAAGATGAGCTATGAGTTAATTGAGTACCCAGGCAAGAAAATAATTCGGTCCAACAATTTCCAATGAAAATGGGATCTCTGTCACTTACAATAATCTTTGGGTTTCCATGTAGCTTTTGAATTGTTTCCATAAATGCAGTAGCAATTGTACTAGCTTTAAATGGATGAGATAATGCACAAAATTGTGTGTACTTGGTAAGTCTATCAACTACCACCATGATGACACTCTTTCCTTCAGACTTGGGTAAACTTGTGATAAAATCCATTGAAACCTCTTCCCAACGTTGACTTGGAATGGATAAAGGTTGTAACAGACCCGAGATCTTAATTGTCTCAACTTTATTTTGTTGGCAAACCAAACATTCTGCCACAAACTTTTGAATATCAGATTTAAGGCCGTCCCAAAAAAATTCCTTCTTAACCCTATGGTAAGTTTTTAAAAATCATGAGTGCTTTCCTAAGGGAGAGGCGTGTAATTCCATAAGAATATTTTGTTTGAGATGGGAATTATTACAGAGGTATAAGCGATCTTTGTACCATAAAGAATCCTTTTTCCAGCTAAATGTATTAGATGTACTGGGATCTTGCTGCAACTTTTGAATGAGTGCCCACACTTCTTTGTCATTCTTCCATTCATCCCTTGCTTCGTTTATCCAATATAGTTGGATGATAGAGATGGCACAAAGAAATTATTTCACATCCTCATCCTTTCTTGAGAGTGCATCTAAAACAACATTTTTCTTCCCTTTTTTGTAGATGATTTCAAAGTCATAAACCAACATCTCTGTGACTCGTTTTTGCTGCTCTTCTAAAGATAATCTTTGTTCCAAAAAGTATTTAAGACTATCATAATTTGTTTTTACTTCGAAGTGTCTTCTCGTTAGGTAAGGTCACCATTTCTTAAGTGCATGTAGTATTGCCAACATTTCCTTCTCATAAATAGCTTTGTGTAAATAATTTCCTTTGATTGGATGAATTTCAAAAGCAATGGGTCTTCCTTCTTGTGTTAAAACAACACCAGTTCCATTTCCTGAGGCATCAGATTCCATAATAAAGGTTTTTTTGAAGTCTAGTGTAGCTAAGACCAGTGCTTGGCACATTGCCTCTTTAAGATGTTCAAAGGCCTTCATTGTTTCTGAAGTCCAAGAAAATGCATCTTTCTTTAGTAATGTTGTTAGAGGTGCTGCTATTTTCCCATAATTCTTAACAAACTTGCAATAATACCCTATCAACCCGAGAAATCCTCGTAGATGCTTTATCGATGTGGGGATTTTCCATTCCTTAATGGCTTTAATTTTGCTAGGGTCTACTTTAACACCTTCATGAGATAGAATATGACCCAAATATTCCACCTCTTGTACTCCAAAGAAACATTTGGAGGTTTTTGCATATAATTGTTTCTCCTCCAATAGTTTGAGCATCATATCAACATGTTGAACATGATCCTTCCAATACTTGTTGTAGATTAGTATATCATCAAAAAATACTAACACAAATTTTCTAAGGAAGGGTTTGAAAATGGAATTCATCAAACGTTGAAATGTAGAAGGTGCACTGGTAAGGCCAAAAATTTATAATGATCCTCATGATTTCTAAATGTTGTTTTCGGAATGTCTTTAGTATTCATTCTGATTTGATGATATCCTAAGTGAAAATCCAACTTGGTGAAGTAAATTGCATCCATGGGAAATTTATTTGTAATAGTGAGCTTGTTGAGCTCCCTATAATTTGGACACATGCGCCATGATCCGTCCTTCTTGTTCACCAATACTACTAGAGCAGAGAAAGAATTTTGACTAGGTGGAATTATACCAACCTCTAGCATTTCTGCAATCATACGTTCAATTTCACTCTTTTGGGCATAGGGATATTTGTAAGGCCTGATGTTTGGAGGAACATTTCTTGGAATCGAATGAATAACATGATCATGATCACGAATAGATGGGAGGCCTTTGGGAGTGTCAAACACCTTGGAATTATCGTCCAGACTTTTTGGAGATATGGAGAAATAGATGATTTCAATGTGGGAAATTCTAGTGAGCATAATTGTGCAATTACGCCCCATTTTTATTTCTTTAGAAGCTTTGTCATGCTGTTATAGATGATTATATTTCCCGGTTTCCCTGTGATACCCCTTAATTCAACTTCCTTTCCTTCCCAAAAAATTTCAAGAAAAGTTCTTGAAAATTAAAAGCTATCGTACCCACAAATTGTAGCCATTGGACTCATAGTACAACATCAGCACCACGCATTGGAATGGAAAGCATAGGACTATTCAATACATATTCTCCCATGGATATCTTGATATTATGACACTTTCTAGAGCAATTTGTGGTTACTCCATTTGCAACCGTCACTTGACACTCTAGTGCTGGATACAGGAAGCAATTCAATTCCTTGGCTATCTTACAATGAATAAAATTATGGGTACTACCCGAATCAATCAACACTATTACATGTTTCTTCTTGATATGTCCTTCTATCTTGAGAGTTTGAGGAGTGGTAATTCCTGCCAATGCCTTACAAGATATGGTCAGATTCATTTTTTGTTTCTCTAGGGTTGATTCCTGGTGTATATCCTCTTCTTTAGACGTTTCTTGTTCCTTTTCTTCCTCCTCTTCACAATCTATGTAAAATAATTTCTTCTCGGCACACTTATGACCTTTAGTGTATTTTCTATCACAACTATAACAAAACCCTTTTGCTCATTTTTCTTCCAATTGTTGTGATGTCAACCTTGTAGGTTGTAGAAGGTTAGGGGTAACAACACTTCCATCTTTATAGTTGTGAGTGGTAGGCTTCCTTGTTGCCATAATTTTTCTTTCAATTTTTCTTGCCAACTTGAATGCCTTCTCCAATGAATCAAGTTCCCAAAGGCAAACCTCATGTTGGATGTTATCCTTTAAAGTCCCTATGAACACATCAATCCTATGCTCCTCTGGAATATCATTTACCCTTATATTCAATTTTTGGAAGTCCTCAATGTGCTCCACCATTGAACCCTTTTGTTTGAGATTTATCAATTGGCTAAAGAAGGTGTTTCTCTTTGTATCCTCATAATGTGCTATCATTTCCTCCGTAAAAATTGACCAAGTGACAATTTGTTTACAAGAGAAAAGCCAAATATACCATCCAAACTAATTGGGTTCCAAATATAAATTCAATGCGTAATTTTTGTGTGTTTTGCACATTATCGAGATCGAAATATTGTTCCATTTGTAGTATCCATGTTACGAGATCCTTGCCATAAAACTTCCTTGTATCGATCTTTGGAACATGGTGGGCCTTCATTCCAACGTTAGAGTCTATGAAATCGTGATTAACATTTCTTTTGTTCTCGTCATGAGTTTCCTCTACTACCTTTTCGTTGTTAGAAAGCCTTTCTTGTAGGAACTTTGTCAAACATTTCACGTCTTTCTTCAAATCTTCAACGTTATCATTCTTCAAATCATGATTAACATTTCTTTTGTTCTCATCATGAGTTTTCTCTACTACCTTTTCGCCATTAGGAACCCTTTCTTATAGCAACTCTGTCAAACCTTTCACGTCTTTCTTAAAATATTCAATGTTGTCATTCTTCAAATCATGATTAACATTTCTTTTGTTCTCATCATGAGTTTCCTCTACTACCTTTTCACCATTTTCTTTCTTCAGGGCATCAACTAATGATAATTTTCTTCACTATGCCCTTTTAATCACTTCAAACTAATTTTTCAAACAAAACTTATGCAAATTTTTAAAAATACTACACACATTTTTTTTTGCTTTATAGGAGATCGATATTGAATCTATTATATCTCTGTAATTTCAGATTTCCAAGGCTGAAATTTCGTTCCGCGGTATCCCTTTGAGTCTTCCTTCCAATGCCACAAGTTTGATCAAGATTGGAATTTCCCAAAAAGAGTTGTGCCCAATCTCCCACAATGACCTGATTATAGATTAGTTCAGTAGAGTGAACTTGTACGAAGTGCCACGTGTCACTATTTTGACCTTAGGCCCTGAAAATGATACCCAAAAAACTAAAGTCTGCCCTCTTTTTGTCACTTTTTACAAAATTTGAATCTGATGCTCAGAGAGAAAGTTATGACAATTTTCCCAAGGCCACCTATTTGAGATGGAATTCGAGATCCTGAAATAACCATAACTTTCGCAATTCATAACTCCAAAAATTTATCAACAAATGGTTTGAAATTCGGCCACGACGTTCATCACGATTTCATCTCAAATGGGTTTTTTTTAGCTTTTGAAGCTGTTAGTGTCAGTCTTTCCAGCCTTCCTCCAGTGATCAAATGTGCTCTTACAAAGTGATTTTGAAGTGTCAAGGTCAAATTTTGTCATTTCAGTGAGTCTTCAAGCAAAATTTGGTCACTAGGCATTAGGTCTAGGGTTTGCTTTTACTCCTTCTAAAGTTGTCCAAATGGCGGTCCATGTCATCATTCAACTGATTCTATCATCATTCATAGGGTTGTCATTATCATGTCAGTGTCTAATGAGTCATTTTACATCTTGTTCATGCTTCAGTTGTGCTTTGGCAAGTTCATTTCCCTCTCCTAGGGTTTTGAATTTAATTTCTCTTGGACAGTAAAATCATCGGAAAAACTTGTATCCAGATGTTCATACACCTTCCCCTATCCTTAAAGTACCTTATCAAACACTTCCCATCCCTTAGATCCGCCAAATTCCTCATTTTTGCACAAACCCTAGTTTCTAGCTACAACCTGGCAATTTTCTAGGTTGGGCCTGTGTTTTGCCCTTTTGGACCCCTTCCCCTCACTCAATCTCTGAGATTCCACTTTCCCCTGCTTCCTAACATCCCTCCCTACTTCCAAAAATTTCCCCAAGAATTTAGAAGCCCCCTATCCCCTTCATTTCGCTCCCTTTCGACAAAATTCCTTGTTTCACACATCGGGACAAGTCACACTCAAATGATGTTCCAGAGAAATAAAAGATGAATTTTGGAAAACTGAGAGAGGTTTTTGTCCAAAACATGCCAAAGAAGAAAAACCTCCTTCACTTTTTGCACAGGTGTCATGGTTTTAGAGAAATGTCAAAATTACAATCGCCGGATCCAAGGCGGTTGGCCAAGGCACAAAAAAAGGAGAAAGAGACCCGATCCCCTCCATATCTTGGCTGAGACCTCACTGAAGGATCAAGGCACTCAATAGCCTAGCCACATCTCAAATCCCAAAAAAATTTGAGAATTTTGGGTAATTTTGGCATTTTTTGGTAATTTACAGGTTTTGGCTCCTCAACGGGTCTCACCCTCGGTGAGACCCTTTGTCATGGCAACTCCTTTTCACAAAAACTCAGCATTTCCTGATTTTTTATGCAAAGTTACATATTCCCATGGATGGAATTGAGTTTTTATGGAGTTTTGGGCCTCCAGAAGGTCAAAATACATGAAAAATTTGACTTTCTGCCACTTTTTTGAGTTGCAGAAACCAGTCTTGGGAGAATTAAGTTTTTACAGGGCAAATGACCTCCAAATTCAAAAATTCCCATTGGGTTGGAAAGTAGACTCACAGAACTTTCCAACGAGCTATCCTGCACCCAATTCTGACACCTGCAAGTGCCCCAAACAGAGCTCCAAATGTGCGCGACCCGTCAGGCAGATGTGCGCGACCCGTCAGGCAAACTTTGCCAGATTTCATTGTGCAGCTCGGAAAAACACATTTTGACTTGGTTTGACTTTTTGGGGTTGAAGATGATTATATTTGATGTAATTATTGTAACTCTAATACACTTTTACTCTTGTTTAACACTTCTAGAAGATTCATTCATGTCAAGGGTAAATATTTAATGAATGGATTGGTTTCCTAGCTTATAGAGGCAAGTTGTTTTGACTGCCTAGATTTTAGTGCTCAGTTTAGAATTAGTTGAAACATCTCCTAGAAGGATGAAATCGACCCCTAGAGGCAAGGGAAGAGGTTGGCTTGCCTATATTATGTATTTTCTTAATCATTTTCAGGGGTTGGAAGGTTGGACTCTTGAGGGAGAAGCTATCATTGTATTATTTCACTTGTATCTCTGCAATTTTTGGCTAAAGAAGACCAGGGTTTTGCAGTCATCTTTGGGATTCTTGTGGACTCATGTGTTGATGGTGTGTTTCTCAATGTTCTTGTAAGCTTTGTTATGTGATTCATTTCCTTTCTTTACTGCTGCACATTAAACAAATGAAGTGTTAAAGTAAGAATTCATGCTAGCCATGCTCTACTTTTAAATTTGTTTAATTTCCATGTTTTCTACTGTCTAAAGGGAATTCAAAGTCATTGTTTGCTCTCTTTAGCTCCTCATCTTTCATTCCTGATCATCCATCTCAAGTTAAAGCATCAATACGGTCTCCTACCTCGCCCCAAAGAACCCCCTGCAGAAACTGTGTCCAATCCCCGCACCCAAAATTGCAATTCCTCAATTTGCCACCAAAAACCCAAAAAACCCCAAATCCACCTTTTTAATCAGTTTACTAGCCTAATATCAGTGTTACCTTATTGGTCATCTCATCCCATTGAAGATTTGCCGAGATTGACCAGAGAGAGCCTTCTCCTGCCCCTAGCTACGAGGCTGAATGGTTTGATGTAGCTTTGAGATTTGCCTTTCTCAGTCTGAGGTGAAATCTCAAGTGCTAACAGAAGCTTCGTGGAAAAAAAGTTATAGTGACAATTCCACGATGACCTGTTTGAAGCAACAAAACCCTAGAATCCAAAACTCTGATACCAAATGTTATGCAACTAACTCACAAAATAGAAGAAAAGATAGATCAACAACTTCAAAATAAGCCTTTTCGAGGGGGAAACATCCTTTACATTACATAAATGAACAATTCTTGGATGATGCAAATGAAAAAACCTCCTTTCCATATATATGAGTCTAAGGGGTCACAATATAATTAGAGTCGACATAACAATAATAATATAAGGGCACAACAATAACAATAATGGACTTCTTTGGGCACAATAATAACAATATGGGGACAAAGGGGGCACAACAAGAACAATAAGGGGCTACAATGACAATAGTAAAGAGGGAATCACTTGTCTTATAGGGACCTAACACTGTAGCAACCATTGTGCAACAATTTCCTTTGAAAAATTATCATATAAGAAGGCAAGATAGGGACAGAGAAAAGTTTTTTCATAGTGAAAATCATCATCCTTCTCCTCCTTTGTCAAAAGGAAAAATAACCACTATCTCTGCACCTGAGAATGATTTAAGGAAAATATAGGAAATACACCTAAGATAACCTAGAGAATGAGTAGTAGGAGAAATGGGAGGAGGTTTCAACAGAAGAGAACCCACAGACACTAAAAGAATCGATCAACATTCCTCTGTTATGGACATTTTTCTGAGACATTAGTGGATGGGATTCTTTGAGCAATTAAAAGGGTATGATGATGAGGTAATCCATGAATTTTCCATGGCCCTCAATTCTCAAGGAGAAAATAGTGCCACTACTATTGTTGTTAGAGGAATTTCAACCATTTGAACGCAAGGCTTATAAGCAAAGTAACCACCATACCCTTAGGAGTTCGATGGAGCAAGGAGGATAAGGAAATAGGTGTTACAACCAAGAAAAACTTCTTCCTCTATAGAGAGAATTCTGTGGAAGACAAAAATGGAGTAAGAAGAGAGAGCCTCCCTTGGGATGAAGTGGCCTATCACATCCTCAAGTATATATTTTGTGAGGGGAGGCTAAGCATTGTGTATTCATATCAATTTAGGCTTCTCTATGAGCTAAGGTTCCAGACAATGTTACCAAATCCCAACAGACTTAGTGTCCCACATTTCCTCTTACAATCCATCATTGAAATGAGCCAAAAAGTGAAGGAAGGGAAACACCAAAACATTTCCCATCATGGCCCCATCAAGCTAATTTTCATGGATGCCTTAAGCCACCTAAGGAACCTTGTGTAATGGATTGACTTTGTAGACATGGACAGGGAGGTTTTCAATGAAACACAAACCCTCACCTACACACAACAACAAATAACATCTACCTCTAGTACTGGGGGTAGGGAAGAGAAGGAGAAAGTAGAAACAACAGAAACAAAGGGAGAGAAACAAAGCGCAAAGGAACAGAACCTTAACAAGCCCTCCAAACCTCAAGGGACAAAAAGATAGGGGAAATAAATAAGTCACTCACCAAGAAACACAAAGCAAGATGTGGCTACCACATTGGCCACACTTGGCACACTAGTCAAGCTGAAAAGAAAGCAACCAAGGCAAGGCCCCTTATACTTTAAAATAAGTAAGAGCACCAAGATAAGGAAAGGGAAGCCTCAACCTCCTTCAGAAGTCCCTATCACCATTAACGAATCAACAAGCAAAATGGAAGAAGTGGGACCTAGTGAAGGGAATATTATAGAAGTTACCTCTCTGAAAGCCAAGAGTAGACAACCTGTGTCAACCATAGGGAGGCCCACCATTAGAGCAGTCACATCTATGAGGCTCAAAGCACAATTTTCCCTGTTACAAGAAAAAGCAGAGGAACTACAGGAGAAAACAAAGGAGCTACAGGAGAAACAGGGACTACTATAGGAGAAACATGGGTTGCTACAAGAGCAACAAGAGATGCTACAGGAAGAGGCAGCCACATCAAAAGGAAAAGAAGAAGGTCTCCAAGAACTCTAGGAGCCTGATCCACAACCTAAACTTGAATCTTATTACAAATTTGTTGAAGGAGGTAGGATTATACCTAAGAAATTTTCTATACCACTCTTCTTTGAGTTGGAAAAGGAAAGAGTCAAGATTCATAAGTGGATCCAAATTGCCAAATCTAAGAAGGTGGAAGATGTTGGCCTCATGGTGGAGAAAGTGAATGAAATGAGCTAGGAATTGAATAACTTAAGGCTAAGGGATTCAATCATGAAGAAGCAGCTACAGACAAAAAATAGAAGGTTAAGAGAGTTGTAAGAAAAAGATGTATAACTTGCCACTATGGCAAGTTTGTTCATGGAAGCTATACAATGCAGGAAACTATCCAAATCCTACGCCATCTTACTCAAGGAGAAGTGGTTGCCATTCTAGATAAAGACATTAACACATTCTTCCTCTTTACCTTTCCAAGACTACAGAAAGTTCATTGATTTTTGCAAACGGGAAAGTATTGAGGATATAGCTAAATTGGAAGAGTTTTACATGCACAATATGATCCTCACAGATATGAACTTCTGGGACCCCAACACAAGATCGAGGGACATGCAACTAACAACATTAACCTTTTCGTTGACCCATGAGGAAACAGGAGCTGAAAAAGGAAAGAGGGTGATGACAAAAGAAGAGAGGGAGCCCTTATACATTAGAGCAGTATTAGTGAACCCCAAGGCTATCATTAGTAACCACAACCTTGTAAAAATTCCCATGTAGATCAACGGATTATGCAATATACTAAAACACAATGGAAGATCTACTTCTACAACACTTTGCGGAAGCTTAATTGAATTGAGCAAGATCAAGAGAACACATATAACTGAGAATGAGAAATCAATCACACATAACACAGAAGAAACAACCCGGGGAAAGCCTCAACTTAAAACCCCAATCTCTGTATTATCATAAAAGCTGAAATCTTGTTCAAGTTATAAAAAGAATCAGCTCTCAAGCTATCTTGCTCTCTCTGCAATCAAACAATATTGCTCATAGACAGTTAAAGGCTCTCACAACCTTCTCCTATGCCCTCCAAGCCTCCTATTTCCTTGCGTAGTTTTTCGTGGGGTCCAGTGCTTCCACATGTGTGAATTCCCACCTCACACTGCTCACCTGGCTCACAAATAACTGCACAAACCTAAAGGAGATAACTCCTTCTGCATTGATGAGTTTCCTATATAGGAAAAATCCTCCGACTGATAGTACAATGTCCCTTCCTCTGATTTCAACTAGGTCTCTCACTGAACTGACATGCATGAGTTATTTATGAGAGAATATTCAGTTGTCTGGAGAGCAACAGTTACATGCATGCAAGCATTAACTAATTGAACTCACAATTAATTCCACAAACTGTTGGAACTAATCTAACTGACTTAACTCAGTTAACTAAGCTAACTAATTACAACTCATCCTTATCTCTTTAACTGATGGATAAATTCCTCAATCAATGGGATAACTATTGCATGTCCCCACACAGACTTCATGTTTGATTTTCTACAACTAATTAACTCAAGATTAATTAATTAATTATTTTACAAACAGATGTTAAGATCAAATTCAAATTTTACTTCTCAATTTTAGTTTAGGGACTAACTAAAATTGAAATTTATGTCAAAATGCTATTTATAACATTGCTATTTTTAGCACTTCCATTTTTCATTCTTTGTTGCTATGTCCAACACTGGTACCCGAACTGCTATTTATAGCAGTGCTATTTTTAGCACTTCTATTTTTAGCATTTCTTGTTGCCATTTTCAACACTCCCTCTCAACAAGAAAGGCATTCAACTCGAACCCGATCCTAAACCTTTGGAATGTTCTGCATGCAACACTTCTTCCAAGTGTTGTTACTCCAGCAACTCTAGAAACAAAAAAAAACTCCCAACTGACCTTCTTGTTGGGCTAGAAACATCCTCTGATGCTGAAGCTCCATCTGCCACTAACAAGTGCTCCCTCTCTGACCTCTGAGATGCTGCAACACTCCATGCATCTCGCACTGTTTCACACCTCTCTGTGCCATCCTGCACTAGTGCAACACTCCTGTGCATCTTGCATTGTTGCAGCCTGCTAGCTTTGTGCTATCTTGGGATTCTTGTACTGTAGCTTTCTCTGCCACTCCATCCGCATCTGTCTCTACCCACTCAGCCAGTCCTCCTACTCCTCATCGGGGCTCCCATAGCAAGGTCTAATCAAATAGGTTGGGTACCTCAATGATCCTGCCCCTATTCCAGCTTTCTTGGGACTGTCACTCCATATCGTCCCACGTCCGACCTGGAGGTATGAATGCATGTGATCCCTCTGCCCACTTGGCTCGAAATTTCCCCCTACTGGAGGTCTCTGCTTGAGTCAATGTCTCTACTCGATCTCCTCTCAGCTTCTCCAGTGGTGGTTGGTCCACAACATCCTGAAGCTGCTCCACCAATTGTGGCTCCTCCACAATTGTCTAAGACTTCTTCTGGCGTTGCATGTTGAGAGGTAATGTACTTTCCCTCTCAACCACCAAGTCTCCATCAGTCGCCTTGCTCCTCAAGGCTTTGCATGTATCTTGAACCTCAAGATCATATAGGTTCTTGACTAGCACACCAATTTGTGTCATCTTTCCCGCCGTCACGAAATTTTCTGGAAAAAGAGCTGATTTTAAATCAACGATATCTCGCTCATCCGAACTCTGATTCAGCCGATTTTTTTTTTTGAATTTGGGTCTTTTTCCACAAGGAATCTAGATCTACTATTTGTTTCTAAAAAATTTGAACAAAAATTTTCAGATATGCTCTGAAAACTCGCGACCCAATATATATATATATATATATATATTATTATTATTATTATTATTATATATTTTTTTTTACTTTGAATTTTCTTCTTCGTATATTGTTCTTCGCTTTGATCACCTTTGCTTTGATACCATGTAAAAATTCCCACTGTAGATCAACAGATTATGCAATATACTAAAACACAATACAAGATCTACTTCTACAACACTTTGCGGAAGCTTAATCGAATTGAACAAGATCAAGAGAACACATATAAATGAGAATGAGAGATCAATCACACATAACACAGAAGAAATAGCCCGGGGAAAGCCTCAGCCTAAAACCCCAATCTCTGTATTATCATACAAGTGGAAATCTTGTTCAAGTTACAAAAAGAATCAGCTCTCAAGCTATCCTGCTCTCTCTGAAATCAAACAATACTGCTCATAGATAGTCAAAGGCTCTCACAACCTTCTCCTCTGCCCTCCAAGCCTCCTATTTCCTTGTGCAATTTTTCTTATGGTCCAGTGCTTCCACATGTGTGAATTCCCACCTCACACTGCTCACTTGGCTCAGAAATAACTACACAAACCTGAAGGAGATAATTCCTTCTACATGGATGAGTTTCCTATATAGGAAAAATCCTCCAACTGATAGTACACTGTCACTTCCTCTGATCTCAACTGGGTCTCTGACTTAACTGACATGCATGAGTTATTTATGAGAGAATATTCAGTTATCTAGAGAGCAGCAGCTACATGCATGCAAGCATTAACTAATTGAACTCATAATTAATTCCACAAACAGTTGCAACTAATCTAACTGGACTTAACTCAGTTAACTGAGCTAAATATACAACTCAGATTACAACTTATCCTTATCTCTTTAACTGATGGATAAATTCCTCAATCAATGGGATAATTGCTGCATGTCCCCACATAGACTTCATGTTTGATTTTCTACAACTAATTAACTCAAGATTAATTAATTAATTATTTTACAAACAGCTGTTAAGATCAAATTAGAATTTTACTTCTCAATTTTAGTTAAGGGACTAACTAAAATTGGAATCCATCCTGAAATGTTATTTTTAGCACTTCCATTTTTCATTCCTTGTTGCTATGTCCAACACTGGTACCCGAACTGCTATTTATAGCAGCGTTATTTTTAGCACTTCTATTTTTAGCATTTCTTGTTGCCATTTTCAACACTCCCTCTCAACAGAAAGGCTTTCAACTTGAACCCGATCCTGAACCTTTGGAATGTTTTTCATGCAACACTTCTTCCAAGTTGTTACTCTAGCAACTCTAGAAACAAAAAATACTCGCAATTGACCTTCCTGTTGGGCTAGAAACATCCTCTGATGTTGAAGCTCCATCTGCCGCTGACAAGTGCTCCCTCTCTGACCTCTGAGCTGTTGCAACACTCCATGCATCTCGCACCGTTGCACACCTCTCTGTGCCATGCTGCACTGGTGCAACACACATGTGCGTCTTGCATTGTTGTAGCCTGCTAGCTCTGTGCTGTCTTGGGATTCCTGCACTGTAGCTCTCTCTGCCGCTCCATCCGTATCTGTCTTTACCAACTCAGCCAGTCCTACTACTCCTCATCGGGGCTCCTGTAGCGAGGTCTAATCAAAGAGGTTGGGTACTTCAATGATCCTACCCCTATTCCAACCTTCTTGGGACTGTCACTCCACATCGCCCCACCTCCGACCTGCAGGTATGGATGCATGTGATCCCTCTGCCCACTTGGCTCGAAATTTCCCCCTACTGGAGGTCTCTGCATGAGTTGATGTCTCTACTAGATCTCCTCTCGGCGTCTCCAATTGTGGTTGCTCCTCAACCTCCTGAAGATGCTTCACCAATTATGGCTCCTCCATAATTGTATGAGACTTCTTTTGGTGCTGCATGTTGAGAGGTAATGTACTCTCCTTCTCAACCACCAAGTATCCATCAGTCTCCTTGCTCCTCAAGGCTTTGCATGCATCTTGAATCTCAAGAGCATACATGTTATTGACTAGCACACCAATCTGTTTCATCTTTCTTGCCGTCACGAAATTTTCTGGAAAAAGAGCTGATTTTAAATCAGTGATATCTCCCTCATCCGAACTGCGATTCAGCCGACATTTTTTTTTTTGAATTTGGGTCTTTTTTCACAAGGAATCCAGATCTACTTTTTGTTTCTAAAAATTTTGCACAAAAATTTTCAAATATGCTCTGAAATCTCGCGACTGAATTTTTTTGTTTTTTTTTGTTTTTTTGTACTTCGAATTTTCTTCTTCGTATATTGTTCTTCGCTTTGATCACCTTTGCTCTGATACCATGTAGAAATTCCCACTGTAGATCAACAGATTATGCAATATACTAAAACACAATACAAGATCTACTTCTACAACACTTTGCAGAAGCTTAATCGAATTGAACAAGATCAAGAGAACACATATAACTGAGAATGAGAAATCAATCACACATAACATAGAATAAATAACTCAGGGAAAGCCTCAGCCTAAAACCCCAATCTCTGTATTATCATACAAGTGGAAATCTTGTTCAAGTTACAAAAAGAATCAGCTCTCAAGCTATCCTGCTCTCTCTGCAATCAAACAATACTGCTAATAGATAGTCAAAGGCTCTCACAACCTTCTCCTCTACCCTCCAAGCCTCCTATTTCCTTGCGCATTTTTTCCTCAAGTTCAGTGCTTCCACATGTGTGAATTCCCACCTCACACTGCTCACTTGGCTCACAAATAACTGCACAAACCTGAAGGAGATAATTCCTTCTGCATGGATGAGTTTCCTATATAGGAAAAATCCTCCAACTGGTAGTACGTTGTCCCTTCCTCTGATCTCAATTGAGTCTCTGACTGAACTGACATGCATGAGTTATTTATGAGAGAATATTCAGTTATCTGGAGAGCAGCAGTTACATGCATGCAAGCATTAACTAATTGAACTCACAATTAATTCCACTTTATGTTGGAACTAATCTAACTGGACTTAACTCAGTTAACTGAGCTAACTAATTACAACTCAAGTTACAACTCATCCTTATCTCTTTAACTGATGGATAAATTCCTCAATCAATGGGATAAGTGTTGCATGTCCCCACATAGACTTCATGTTTGATTTTCTACAACTAATTAACTCAAGATTAATTAATTAATTATTTTACAAACACCTATTAAGATCAAATTCGAATTTTACTTCTCAATTTTAGTTCAGGAACTAACTAAAATTGGAATCCATCCCGAAATGCTATTTTTATCACTTCCATTTTTCATTCCTTGTTGCTATGTCCAACACTGGTACCCAAACTGCTATTTATAACAGTGCTATTTTTAGCATTTCTTGTTGCCATTTTCAACACTCCCTCTCAACAAGAAAGGCATTCAACTCGAACTTGATCCTGAACTTTTGGAATCTTCTGCATCCAACATTTCTTCCAAGTGTTGTTACTCCAGCAACTCTAGAAACAAAAAAAACACCAAACTGACCTTCCTGTTGGGCTAGAAACATCCTCTGATGTTGAAACTCCATCTGCTGCTAACAAGTGATCCCTCTCTGACCTATGAGCTGCTGCAACACTCCTCGCATCTCGCACCGTTGCACACCTCTCTGTGCCATCCTGCACTGGTGCAACACTCTTGTGCCTCTTGCATTGTTGCAGCCTACTAGCTATGTGCTGTCTTGGGATTCCTGCACTATAGCTCTCTCTGCCGCTCCATCCGCATCTGTCTCTACCCATTCATCCAGTACTGCTACTCTTCATCAGGGCTCCCATAGCAAGGTCTAATCAAAGAGGTTGGGTACCTCAATGATCCTGCCCCTATTCTAGCCTTCTTGGGACTATCACTCCACATCGCCCCACCTCCGACCTGGAGGTATGGATGCATGTGATCCCTCTACCCACTTGGCTCGAAATTTCCCCCTACTGGAAGTCTCTGAATCAGTCGATGTCTCTACTCAATCTCCTCTCGGCTTCACTAGTTGTGGTTGCTCGACAACCTCCTGAAGCTGCTTCACCAATTGTGGCTCCTCCACAATTGTCTGAGACTTCTTCTGGCGCTGCATGTTGAGAGGTAATGTACTCTCCCTCTCAACCAGCAAGTCTCCATTAGTCGCCTTGCTCATTAAGGCTTTCCATTCATCTTGAACTTCAAGAGCATACAAGTTCTTGACTAGCACACCAATCTGTTTCATATTTCCCAACGTCACGAAATTTTCTGGAAAAAGAGCCGATTTTAAATTAGCGATATCTTCCTTATCCGAACTCCGATTCAACCGATTTTTTTTTTGAATTTGGGTATTTTTCCGCAAGAAATCCAGATCTGCTATTTGTTTTTGAAAATTTTGCAGAAAAATTTTCAGATATGCTCTGAAAACTCGAGGCCCAATTTTTATTTTATTTTTTATTTTTATTTTTTTTTACTTCGAATTTTCTTCTTCGTATATTGTTCTTCACTTTGATCAGCTTTCCTATGAAACCATGTAGAAATTCCCATTGTAGATCAAAAAATTATGCAATATACTAAAACATAATACAAGATCTACTTTTACAACACTTTGCGGAAGCTTAATCGAATTGAGCAAGATCAAGAGAACACATATAATTGAGAATGAGAAATCAATCACACATAACACAAAAGAAATAACCCAAGGAAAGCCTCAGCCTAAAACCCCAATCTCTGTATTATCATACAAGTGGAAATCTTGTTCAAGTTACAAAAAGAATCAGCTCTCAAGCTATCCTGCTCTCTCTGCAATCAAACAATACTGCTCATAGACAGTCAAAGGCTCTCACAACCTTCTCCTCTGCCCTCCAAGCCTCCTATTTCCTTGCGCAGTTTTTCCTGGGGTCCAATGCTTCCACTTGTGTGAATTCCCACCTCACACTGCTCACTTGGCTCAGAAATAACTGCACAAACCTGAAGGAGATAATTCCTTCTGCATGGATGAGTTTCCTATATAGGAAAAATCCTCCAACTGATAGTACATTATCCCTTCCTCTGATCTCAACTGGGTCTCTAACTGAACTGACATGCATGAGTTATTTATGAGAGAATATTCAGTTATCTGGAGAGCAACAGTTACATGCATGCAAGCATTAACTAATTGAACTCACAATTAATTCCACAAACTGTTGGAACTAATCTAATTGGACTTAACTCAGTTAACTGAGCTAACTAATTACAACTCAAATTACAACTCATTCTTATCTCTTTAACTGATGGATAAATTCCTCAATCAATGGGATAATTGTTGCATGTCCCCACAGAGACTTCATGTTTCATTTTCTACAACTAATTAACTCAAGGTTATTTAATTAATTATTTTACAAACAATTGTTAAGATCAAATTCGAATTTTACTTCTTAATTTTAGTTCAGGGACTAACTAAAATTGGAATCCATCCTGAAATATTATTTACAACAATGCTATTTTTAGCACTTCCATTTTTCATTCCTTGTTGATATGTCCAACATTGGTACCCGAACTGTTACTTTTAACACTTCTATTTTAGCATATCTTGTTGCCATTTTCAACACTTCCTCTCAACAAGAAAGGCATTCAACACGAACCCGATCTTGAACCTTTGGAATGTTCTGCATGCAACACTTCTTCCAAGTGTTGTTACTCCAGCAACTCTAGAAACAAAAAAAGCTCTTAACTGACCTTCCTGTTGGACTAGAAACATCCTCTGATGCTAAAGCTCCATCTGCTGCTGACAAGTGCTCCCTCTCTGACCTCTGAGCTGCTGCAACACTCCATGCATCTCGCATCATTGCACACCTCTTTGTGCCATCCTGCACTGTTGCAACACTGATGTGCCTCTTGCATTGTTGCAGCCTACTAGCTCTGTGCTGTCTTGGGATTCCTGCACTGTAGCTCTCTGCCGCTCGATCCGCATCTGTCTCTACCCACTCAGCCAGTCCTGCTACTCCTCATCGAGGCTCCCGTAGCAAGGTCCAATCAAATAGGTTGGGTACCTCAATGATCCTGACCGTATTCTAGCCTTCTCGGGACTGTCACTCCACATCACCCCACCTACGACCTCAAGGTATGGATGTATGTGATCCCTCTGCCCACTTGGCTCGAAATTTCCCCCCACTGGAGGTCTCTGCATGAGTCGATGTCTCTATTCGATCTCCTCTCGGCTTCTCCAGTTGTGGTTGCTCCACAACCTCCTGAAGCTGCTTCGCCAATTGTGGCTCTTCCACAATTATCTCAGACTTCTTCTGGCGTTGCATGTTGAGAGGTAATGTACTCTCCCTCTCAATAACCAAGTCACCATCAGTTGCCTTGCTCCTCTAGGCTTTTCATGAATCTTGAACCTCAAGAGCATACAGGTTCTTAACTAGCACACCAATCTGTTTCATCTTTCCTGCCGTCACGAAATTTTCTGGAAAAAGAGCTAAGTTTAAATCAGCGATATCTCCCTCATGCGAACTCCGATTCATCCGATTTTTTTTCCAATTTGGGTCTTTTTCCGCAGGGAATCCATATTTGTTATTTGTTTCTGAAAATTTTGTACAAATTTTTTTAGATATGCTCTGAAAACTCGCGACCCTATTTTATTTTTATTTTTTATTTTTTATTTTTATTTTTTTTACTTTGAATTTTCTTCTTCGTATACTATTCTTCACTTTGATCACCTTTGCTCTTATACCATGTAGAAATTCCCACTGTAGTGGTGGGCTCCAGTATTGTAGCAATAATGCTACAACTCTTGGAGCTTCCTTCTCTAATTTTATCAACCCGATAGTTCGTAACAAACTTGGAAGCGACGGTGCTGTATGCACAAGTACTAGCTCTTGTCGCAGCTGCCACTTGGTTAGTTGGCACAAGTCCGCTAGGGCTCAAACCAACTTCTATATGTTCTCAGGAGAAGCTTTTTAAGTGATGAACGAGAGCTTATCTCAAAGGAATTTAACCTACTTTGCAAGAATGAACTGAAAGCCAACAAAACATGGAAACCCTAGTAAACCCTAATCTGACCAGCTTAATCCTTACGATGCAATGGTGGGAATGCAACTTCTAAAAATGATGTCATTACTTCTGGTGAGATGAGATGCATGAGTTTAAACTACTTCCATTTGAAGAGAACATGTTTTTGTATTTTTGCTGAAGTGGGTGGAGTTATTATGACTGTGCTTCTTACTGGGTCTTGACTGTGCAGGGGTAGTTCGAGGGGAGGAAGGCTTGGGAAAGGTCAGGAGGACTCTGAGAGGTTCCAGGGAATCCCTAATATCATTCCATAGAAGTTCACAACGTTCAGGTGCCTGACAACCGTGTTTGCAAGCTTCTACAGGATGTCTGCAGGGGATCCTACAGGAAGCTCGAGATTTCTACAGGAAGTCTGCTAACTTCTACAGGATGTTCTGTAGTCGGAGTTTTGGGTGATGGAGGAGTGAATGAGCTGTATGGGTGGATAGGTAGGATGGGAGGGGAGCTTGTGATGGCTTATGGACAGAGAGATGAGATGGAGAGGGGGTGTGTAAAGCTGGTTGGTCGATAGAAGGGTGGAGGCACTGGAAGGCCGAAAAGATAAAACAACGTGGATAATAGGAGAGTTGGTGGGCAAAGGATCTAGCTGGGAGGTAAGGAGATGGCTTCGACACGGCTGAGAAGGATAAGGAAGTGATAGAGTGGTGCTGCGCAGTGTAAATGAAACAAATCACCTCTGTCTTGCACAAAACCGAGAATTCATCAACCTATTCTAACTGTTTTATTAAAAACCAAAGAACAACGATGTAAGTTAAGAGAGAAATCGTGCATGGTGCTGAAACAAAGAGTTATTGCTCAAGATCTAAATGCATGGAAACTTCTACCAATGGAAATATTACTTCAAAGCTTGCATGAACATGTAAAACTGCGTTTTTTGGTGGTTGGCACGGTCTACACTCCCAATCTCTAAACAGAGGTGGAAGTGAGTGTACGATCAACCTTTCCTTGGAACTTTGATGAATTATAATCCTCCTACTCTAATTTAAACCACTGAGAGCACTTTATCCATAAAACTAACCTACTTAATCACATCAAGAAATTCGAATCAGCAAACTGTGTTTTCTAAATGCATGTCAAGGCAAAGAAATGAAATGCTGAAAGGGAAGACAAGTAACAATACAAAGAAAGGAGGTCTATTGCTCTCAGGTTGGGCCCAAACCTGAGAGCTATAGCTCCTCTAAGAACTCAGGATTGAACTCAAATCTGCCTGCCTTTTATTAAAAGATCATAATCATAAGTCTAACAACATGCCAAAAATGGATTACAAAGAGCAAAACATAGCTATAGCTCGTGATTCAAAATCTGCAACAAAGGTTCAAAAGTCCCCATCGAAGGCTACAGCCTCAATATTTATACATTATGAGGGCCAAGCTGGCCTCCTAAATTAGTGGGGCTTGGCTGTCCAACTAAAAGTAAACTGCTGTTCCTGTAGAATCCGTTGGCTGCCTTCTAGCTCGGTGGTGATAGCTGTTGGAGCTCGGAGTTGGGGTGGAGATCACGAGGAAGGTCATTCAAGGCTGTGGACAACCTTCCTACAAACCCGCAATGCCACCTTGGCTGTCTCCTTGCCTCCATCTGCGTGGTTTTTGCTCCATTTAATGTCAAAAAACCTGAAATAAACATGTATTAGCCACATAGGCATAATGACTGCCCTCCTTCCTACAAATAACATGAATATACTAAGAAATGATGCATAAGTGATAAAAAATGAAGGGTTGAGCAAGGTAAGTAGGCCAAATGAGCCCAAAATGTTACCAAAATTTGGGGCTCATCATCACCCCCCAGCTAAAATATTTGCTCATCCTTGAGCAACTAGTCCAACTCTTCATCCTTCATTCCCTTTACTGCTACCCTTACATCCCAAGCCTCTGTAGTAGTGTCCTCCTTGCTGATATGAAACCCAGCCCTTCTGTTTACCTCTTCCCACTGTTCATTATCATCTTTCTCTGTGCTGCCTTCCATCAATCCTAGCAGCAGTAGTGGGCTTAGCTTAAGGCCAATCCAGCTGGCCTGGAGGTTTTGCATGGATTTCTTATAGAGGGCCACCCGTACCAGAGCTTCCCTCATCCGAGTTGGGGTATGGTACTCTCGGATTTTCAGACTGTGGGCCAATGTATTCCATCTGCGGGTGCATGCTTGGACAGCGTTGTCTCCTAACAGTCTATCCATGTCCTCAAAATGAGCTATGGCTTGGGCCTGTTGATCCATATATCTTAATGAAGCTTGAGGGTCAGTGGAAAAATGTTGGTGTGTCGAGATTAGTGCAACTGGATCCCCTGGTTCTGGTCTCATGAGCAATGGCTCGTTCAGCTCTCGGTTCATGACCGCTTTGGCTTCTGCTGCTCTTTTGTCCTCATGGTTCAGCCATGAGGCAAATGCCATTAATTGCATATCTCCCAAGGCCGTATTGGGATCCCATGAAACTACATTAGGCAGGGCCAGATTGGAGGTAGAACTCCGCTAATTTGGCCTTATCCTCTGATGAACTAGTACTGCATACTTCAGTGAATTGTTGCGGGTCTTGGAGCTGAGAGATACCTCTGTGCGCCAAGGTATTGATTTGAAATTGCAGCCATTTGTCTTTCAAGTACAGGCCATAAGATTTGGCCGGCTGTCTGCATTGGATAGCATCCATGGCCCAGCTGGCCATGCAGGCCAATTGTGCCTCTTTCTGCTGCAGCTGTTCTCTGAGAGCTTGCACCTCAATTTGTGCTTGCTGTTCTGCTTCCTGTAGATGTGTAGTTGGCTCCCCAAGACCGGTGTTCAGTTCCTTTTTGCCTTGCTGTTCTACTGTGGTGTCCTTGGAGGTTGTCCCTGTCCCTGCCCTCAGCTCCTGTTGCTGCAATCTCAGCTTTTGGTTTTCTTCCTGTAGGAACACTCGTTGGCAATTTGCCACGTGTTTAGCCATGGACAATTCACTTCTGGCCTCCTTGAGCTGCTCCTGCAAGGGACCTATGTCCGCCACACCCTTTGACTTGGCTATTTTCATCCACGTGTGTGTACGGACTCTTTCTTCCTCCAATGCAAAAAACAGTGGCACAGTAAATTTCTGAGGTATAATTTTGCCAGCCTCTAAAAAGTTGTAATATGAACTCAGACTTGGCTGAGGGCTGGGCTCTGGTATATGCTCTTTCTCCACTTCTTTTGGTGGCTCTACTTCGCCCTCCCTCAGTGGTGATAAGGGTGCTTCTCCCTCCATTCTCTCAGTTTCTTTAAGCCTGGCTAAGGTTTCCTGTAGAGCATCTTCAGCATCCTGTAGCCGAGATTTTGTAGTCAATTGGTCTAACCTTTCTTTCCAAGTAGTTTTCTTCGGGCTCCCCCTCTCATAGGTGACTGATATCCTCGAGGGGGACCTTTCCTTGGGCGAAGTAGGGGCATCTTCGATAATGATTGGGCTGCTGGACGGAGGCTGTGGCTTGCCCGTCTTTATTCTCACACTTCTTCTAGCTTTAAAATATAGAGGGGTCTCCCTCTTTCTCTTCTCCTTTGGCTTAGGAGGTGTGTTGAGGGCAGCCAACACAGCTGCTGCCTCCCTTGCAAGAATGTCAGCTTTCTTCTCCTTGGGTTTCACTTTTTCAGGGCTCCCTGTAGAAGACCCTGTTTTAGTTAATTTCGGGCTTCCTGTAGAAGACCCTTTTTCAGTTAATTTCGGGCTTCCTGTAGAAGCCGGTTTCGGTTTTCCTGTAGAAAAGGTTTCACCGCTTTGGTTTGTTTTGCTGCATGAGTTTTACTTTTTGACTTGGTTGCGGTTGCTGTCGAGGCACTTTTGCTGATGTGGACCTTCTCAGCCTTGTCCACTCTGCTTTGCAATATTTTCTCTCTTGCCGTCAAAATGGGTGTGTCATCTTTCTCTTTGGCACCCTTTTTCTCTTGTTTCTTCTCTTGCTTTTTCTTCTGCTCCATGGTCGGGGTCTTCTGGCCTTTTTCTTTCTTCCCTGCAGGCACTGACTCTTTCTCCTCACTGCTAGATGAACCGAGCTCTTCGGTCAGCATCTTTATATCACCATCCTTGGTCAAATTTTTGAAGGCTTCCCATGAGAGAGGAACCTTGTATGTGTGTAGCGCATCCTCCACGAGGAGTTTGATGAGTCCATGGTGGGCTAACTGGTCTGGTGTGCCTTCCTTCAACTTGGTGGCACACTCAATCAGAGACTGTAGTAGAAAGTAGGGGAGACTGAGTTTGTTTTCTACAGGTAGGTCCATCTGATGCCTTAATTCCGTGAGTAACCGAAAATGGTACCCATATACAATGCTAAAACGGCCTTCGCAGGTGATGTACTTCATAATCTGCAGGCTAACTTCACTCCACGGTGGCAGTAAACTGGTTCTACGAACCCCATTTTTATCTTCTGAGAATTCCTCCTCTGGTGGAAATAATTCTTTCTTAGCCTGTTGGCCCAATTTCCTTTCTTCTTTATCCCATGGTAATCCCATTGGGAGCTCAGTAACTCAGCTGATGAATTGTGGGGTGAGTCTGAGACTCAAACCCCTGAAGTTAACGGTGGCCAATGTTTTGGATCTCGGCCTCAGAGCTTGCAAAAACTCCTCTACCACCTCGTCGTCATAGCCCTGCAATTTGTCACAGAAGGATATCCATTGCGCTCGCGTGAAGAGCTCCACCACCTCAGGATTTTCTCTTAACTTTGTTGAATCAGTTGGTTCCCTTCTGATGAACCCACCCGGCATGGTGAAAAATTGTTGCGTTAGCTGGGACAGAGCATAAAATTACGCCTCTATCATGCATATAATTCACGAAGCTTATCTCCCGAGGACCTTAACACAGCTTAATTACACTGACATCCTGTAGGACGACAATTCATGCAACGGCAGACAATATTTGCAAAAATTTTCTACGACCAGACTGTAGACGTCGATTCTGCCACCCTCAAAACCAATTGCATGGAGAGTTCAGGCTTACCTTTTTAATCCGCCACCTTTTGACGTGAGGAACCCGATTTCCTGTAGAAACAGCTTTCCTGTAGGAGCAGCGCGCGAATTCTGGAGGATACTACAGTGGGTCTGCGCTCTTGGTGTTGCTTCACAGGCATTCGAATGGCCAAAGACTTGGAGTGTCGAGCTGCAGAGGGATCCGGATGATCACTCGAGTTTCAAACGGTGAATGATAAATGCATGGGGTGGCAATCTAGCCGATTAGATTTGAATTCGGCGGAATCCGTGGTGCGGGGGTGAGCTGTCCCTGTCGGACCGTTGGACGACGTCACTCCATCATTCATCTGCGAGTTCCCTTACTGCCGCATCATTCCCCGGAGATCCGCCGCCGTCACTTCTGTTAAAACTCGTTTTTCCCGACGGGATTGCTCTCACGTGTGCACTGCCCGTTTCTTTTGCCACGACCACCGCCCAAACATCCGACTAGACCACTAACTGGTCGACGTGGCCAGTCGAATGGCCATACAACCGCTCAACCCATTCACTTCACACTTGCAAACATTTTCAAAGTAAAATTCATGCAATTCGACGGAAGAAAGGGTCGAGGCACTTACCTGTGCGACCGCAACACGATTTTTCGGCTCTTGGACGACGATGAGTGAATTTATTTGCTGCTAGTGGATTTGCACAGGCCCGGAGGTTCATATTCGCAGGCTGCTGACGATGAATTTGATGCTTCGGTTGCATGCGCCCGCGTTTTCATTGCATGTGGCAAGCGTTGTGAATGGTGTGCACTCTAGCGGGCTTAACTGTTACGGGACTCCTGCAGGATGTCCTGTAGCAGTTTTTCCTCCTAGGGTGCATGATGCACGACGAAGGTAGTGGCCTCACGATCACGCTCACAGAGCTCATGGATGGCTGGGATGGATATGGTATGACATCTCAGCGTTTTTTCTTCAAAAAAAATTGCTTTCTCTTGATAACTCAATGATCTGCTTTGATGGTGCAGGTAACTTCATTGCATGTCGACAGGGGTGGTAGAAAGAGGTGATGACAGTGTGTAAGGGTGACAATAGTAGCTTACATGCGTCCAAACCGATCCTTGGTCGTTAGATCTCCTCATACAATGAATTCTGGGCCGTCCTGAACTTCTACAGGAAGTTTCCTGTAGAAATACGAAACTTCCTGTAGAAAGTTTGCACCTTCCTGTAGAAAGTCTGCACCTTCCTGCAGAAAGTCTGCATCTTCCTGTAGAAGACTTAAGCTGTGATGAAATCGTGCCCATACCTTGGAGAAGATGAGTATTCTTGGAGGAGGTGCTGGTGAGGTCTCCTGGCAGCATGATAAGGATCCTTGGCTTTGAGTTGAGAGACCTCCTCTCCTTCATAGAACACCTGCAACCGACATGCATTTTCACATTATAAACTTGCTGTCCCTGTCCTTTTTTGCTTATTGTTTTCTCTTTCTTTTTTTTTTGAAAGATAGCAGGGGCACCTCAATGAGGTTTTCACCCTTGCCATCCGCCTTAAGCGCCTCAGAGAGGTTTTCACTCAAGGATCTTTTTCAAATCTTTTTTTTTTTTTTGAAAGACAATAGGGGCGCCTCAATGAGGTTTTCACCCCTACCACCTGCCTTGGGAGCCTCAGAAAGGTTTTCACCCAAGGATCTTTATTATTATTTTTTTTTAGATCTTTCAGGGTATGCCCAAAGCAGAGGCAGAACCCTTCTCTATGACCAACACTGATTTCTCCATAGTTTTGATGAACTCTTGTCTTGAGAGAGGTTTCCTGTAGATCTTCAATCGATGCCTATTGACAAGCATGGGGATGGCTTCCTCATCAATGGTCCGAATAAGAACAGATCCATTGTCATGACATTTTTCCACTGCATATGGTCCCAGCCATTTGGTTCTCAGCTTCCCCTTGAAATCTTTGTGCCTGGAGTCATACAACAGTGCCCAATCTCCTGGCTAGAATTGCTTGTCATGGAGGTGTTGGTCATGCCACACCTTTCTCTGAAGTTGAACCACTTCTGAGTGAAGGAGGGCCTGCATCCGGTGCTCGTCCAGTCCATTCAGCTGCAATAACCTTTCTTGTTGTGCATGGCTGAGATCCAGGTCTAACTGAGCTGCCATCCTCAAAGTGTTGTATTCAAATTCAATGGACAGCAAAACTTTCTTCCCATAGACCAACTCATAAGGTGTGAAGCCGGTGGTGGTCTTCCAGGTGGTGTTGTAAGCCCATGTGGCCTCAACCAGGCGATCTGCCCAATCTTTCCTACTGCTACTCACCACCTTAGTCAAAATCCCTTCCAATGCTCTGTTGGTGACTTCCACTTGCCCATTTGTCTGTGGATGATAGGGGGTGGAAGTCCTATGCTTGATTTTGTGATGAGCTAGTAGGTCTTCAATTAAGTTGGATGTGAACTGGCTCCCTTGATCGGTGACCAGCTCTCTTGGGTAGCCAAATTTGTAGAAGATGTTTTCCCTTAAGAACTCAGCCACCTTTTCTTCTGTTGCTGCCTTGATTGCTTTAGTCTCTGCCCACTTTTTCAGGTAGTCAGTGCACACAATTATGTAAGACCTTTGCCTCGAAGGAGGGTTGATTGGACCCACAAAGTCCATACCCCACTTCTCAAATGGCTCAAGAGTCACTTGAGGTTGGAGAGGCATCTCATCCCTTTGAGTCGGTTTCCCCATTCTTTGGCATCGGTCACATTGGCTGATATACCTTCTGACATCTTGATGAAGTGTGGGCCAATAGTAGCCTGCCTGCAGGATTTTGAAGGCAGTCCTCTTTGCTGCAAAATGTCCTCCACAAGGCCCATCATGACAAGTGAGGAGGATATCAAAGACTTCCTCCTCCCTTACACAACGCCTTAAGATCTGATCAGGGCCAAGCTTGAACAGATTGCCCCGAATACAAGTAAATGAGGCACTTTTTCTGAAGATTCTGCTCTTCTCTCTTGAAGATAGGTGCGGAGGGAACTGTGCTGAAACAAGGTAGTTTGCTATATCAGCAAACCATGGAGAGAGTACTGAGATAGCAAACAGATGTTCGTCGGGCATCTGGTCATCCACTGTTCCATCCTCATCTGCAGACAAATGCAATCTAGATAAAAAGTCAGCAACAACATTTTCTTTACCGAGTTTGTCAACAATGGTCAAATCAAACTGATGCAACAAAAGTAACCATCTAATAATACGAGCATTCACATCTGGTTTATTCATTAAATATCTAATTGCAGCATGATCCGTATGCACAAAGGTTTGATAGCCAGTAATACAATGTTGGAACTTGTTCAGT
This sequence comes from Pinus tabuliformis, assembly GCA_031772625.1. NCBI lineage: Eukaryota > Viridiplantae > Streptophyta > Pinopsida > Pinales > Pinaceae > Pinus > Pinus tabuliformis. Next base: position 319,912,078 of record CM062807.1, read on the forward strand.
GCATGGACCACAGCCAAGAATTCTTTCTCGGTTACAGTGTAATTCAGTTCAGCTTTGGACAAGTTTTTGCTAACAAAGTAAATGGCATATGGAATTTTTTGTTCAACTTGTCCTAAAGCTGCCCCTATGGCTTTGTTCGAGGCATCAGTGTGGATGTGGAAAGGTAGGGCCCAGTTTGGACCTCTCAAGATTGGGGCTGACACCAACTTGTCCTTTAATTCATTCAAAGCCCTCTGACAATCGTCAGTCCATTTAAACTCCACATCTTTTGCCAACAGGCCAAACAATGGCGAGGCTAGCTTGCTGAAGTCTTTAATGAATCTCCTGTAATACCCTGCTAATCCTAAGAAACTCAGAACATCCCTTACCTTTTGGGGAGGTGGAACCTTCTTGATGAGAGCATTTTTGTTAGGATCCACTTGTAACCCTTGGCAAGAAATGGTATGGCCTAGCACGGTCCCTTCAGTCATCAGGAATTCACATTTTTCAGGACTAAGGGACAGGTTCATCTCAATGCATTTGGTTAGGACTTTTCCCAGATTGGACAATTCTTCCTGGAAGTTGGACCCATAAGGAGTGAAGTCATCCATATAGATTTCCACAGCATCATGGACCAGCTCCGAGAAGATGCTCAAGACAGCTCTTTGGAAGGTAGCAGGAGCATTGCATAGCCCAAAGGGAAGAACTCGGTAGGAAAAGGTACCCCAAGGACAAGTGAAGGTGGTCTTATCTTGGTCTTCCGGGCTGATTTGGATTTGGTTGTACCCTCTAAACCCATCCAGGAAAGAGAAGAACTTCTTTCCTGCCAGTCCATCCAACACTTGATTTATGAAAGGTAGAGGGAAATGGTCTTTCTTGGTAGCTTTGTTCAGTTCTCGGTAGTCCACACAGATTCTCCACTTCCCATTTTTCTTGGGAACCAACACCAGAGGGGACACCCATTCACTATCTGAGATGGGGTAAATGAATCCGGCATCCAACAGTTTTTGCAATTCTTCCTTGACAATGTCCTTAAGGGCTGGATTCATTCTCCTCTGAGGTTGCCTAACCGGTTTACAATCCTCTTTGATGTATATGTGATGGGTACAGACCGAAGGATGGACTCCTTTCATCTCCTTATAGCTCCAAGCAAAAGCATCTAGATGACTGGCCAACAGGCTACACAGCTCCTTTTCCTGGGAAGGAGATAGGGAGGAGCTGATCTTTAACGTTCTCTCAGGGCCGAACTCCACATTCTTGACTCTGGGAGTGACAGGGTTGGTGGCACAAAGGTCCACTAAGGTGCTGGCTTGGGCATCCTCCACCAATTTCTCTAAGGATAGTGCACTGGGAGGTGGATTCTGGATCAAGGTCTCAATCAAGTCATCCTCGGTTGGGGGGTCTCTTCTAGTGGTGTCTAGGGTGCACAAAGGTGTTGAGTACACCTCATCCTCTTCTCCTTCCTCCAACCACAGTGGTAAGTCATGCTCTAAGGAGGGTTGGGCAGGAGGGTATAGGACTAGCTGCTTGGACATAGGACCATTTTTGATGGTCATGTTTCCTGCACGGAAACTTATGTAAGCATCTGTAGTGGCTAACCAAGGCCTTCCCAAAATAAGAGGATATCCAGTAAGCTTTGCCTTGGGTTGTAGAACCAAGAAATCTGCAGGGTATTCCCAAGAGTCGACAGAGACCAAGACATCCTCCACAATCCCTTCGGGAGTCACGGTGGAGCGATCTACTAGTTGCAGGACTGTCGAGGTCTTCCTCGAGGAACCCTGAAGATTGAGTTTGAGCATGGTATCCCTGGTCATCACATTAATGGCAGCCCCCAGATCAATCAAGGTGTGAGGTATGATGGTGCCATTGATGTGGACATCTACTACAGGACTTCCAGGATCTAGGTACTTTGGGCAGATGACTTGTCCTAACATAAGGTCAGACAGTTGTCCTAAGACATTGATGGTTGAAGCATCTCTCTTTCGCCTGCCTGGGTGTTTGAAACACTTTTCCTTAACCAGTTTGTTGTATATTGGCACATCCTTGATGGCTTGGAGAAGTGGTATTTTCACACACAACTGCTTGAGCTCTCCCAGAAGCTCATCCTCCTCTGGGTTGGGTTGTGTGGTGGCTGTTAGTCTCTCAGGAAAGGGTGGAATAGCCTTTGGTTCACTTTCCTGTTTGTCCTCCTCATCCTCTGGGGGAGGAGGTTGGCGATCCGGAAGAGTCTTTCCAGATCGAAGATTGATCTCCTGGATCTCCACAGCATAGGTAGGGCATGATGTTTCCCCAGTGTATACCTACTGGGCCTGTCTATTGTTGGGGTTCGGGTTCGGTTGAGCAGGCATTTGAGGTTGCCTTGGAGGAGCAGGAGGTAATGGTTGAGGTTGAACTGGTGGTTGAGGCAAAATGGCGGGAGGAGTGTTGTACTGGGGCCTCCACCCCGACTGAGGTGCATTCCACTGAGGCTGTGGCTGGGCATGTGAGTGATATGAATGAGTAGTGGGCTGAGTAGGGTATTGAGGTGGATGAGACCATGGAGGAGGCATAGACCAGGAAGGATGAGCAGGGGGACCCCAGGAAGGCATAGGAGTCGATTGGTTGGGGCCGTAATAAGCTTGGGGTGCCCCTTGCATCCCCTGCTGGTAAGGTCTAGGTCCTTGTGGCCTCCTTTGGTTGAGGAAATAGAGAGGTTCAGTGGGGGGTTCTGTCCCTTGGTACATGGCTTTAAGCCCAGGTAAGGTTGGACATTGATTTGTGGGATGGTCCTCCTCACAAACGAAGCACACTTCAACCAAATGCAATGGGTATTCGTTCTTAGGGTGTCTCCTTGTACATCTAAGGCAGAAGATAGCCAAGGCCCTCTCAACTTCTTCCTTCTTCTGCTGGATCCTGAATGTGTCAAGTTGCGTGGCAATGGTCTGTCTCACCTCACTCTTAAGATCTTCTAATTGATTTGCAAACTCATGCTTGGAGAAAGGAATACCAGCTGAGAGGAGGTTTCCTCTACCTCGTTTCCGGACTGCCCTAGAGTGGTTTCTAAACACAGTCTTGATGTCCTCATAAGGAAGTTGGTAAATATCTCCTCCAGCTAACATGTGAAGGGTATCTAAGAGGTCTTCAGGGACTGATCGGAGCAGGACCAACTTGAGGGATTCAGGGTCAAGTGTGCACCTGGCCCGTTTATAGCTAAGTTGGAACCTCTCCTCATAATCCTCTAAGGACTCATCATTTCCCATGGTCATCCGAAAGATTTATCCCTTGGTTTCCTTGGACCTACAGTAGTCCCGGTACTTGGTATTGAAAGCTTGCTGCATCTGAGCCCAAGTGGTGATACTATTCCCAGGTAAGCCCATGAACCAGCGTAATGCTGCATCCTTAAGGGTTGAAGGGAAGAGTTTCAGCTTCTGCTCATCTTCAGTATAGTCATAGGTTCGACAAAGGACAGCAAACTCTAACAGGAAGGTATCAGGATCTTCAGTAGTCAGTCCATGGAAGTAAGGTAAAGCGGAGGGGCTAATGTTCTTCATTTTCATGTCTCCATTGGTTTCTCGGATGGGGAAGGCACCTTCTATTCTCTCATCTTCTCCTCTATTGTCAGCCATAGCTTCAGATGGGACGGTCTCTAATTCTTCTTCTGCTATAGGATCTTCGTATATCTCAGGAGGTTCACCTATAGGTTCTTCTGGATCAGTGTCATCGAAGAAGAGAGAAGGGTGACTCAGTGATGTGGTGGGGGTGTTGGGTAAGAATTTGCCTGTTTTATCTCGATTCCTACGAGGCATGAAATGGAAAGACTTTTTTGATTTCTTTTGTTTTTTTTCTTTGGTACCTGCAAAACTGAAACAGATTGATCCACAACTAACTATCTAGCTGAAATAAAAATGCAGAATTGAAATGAAAGCAGGAAAGAACTAATCTACTTTGCTCAAATGGAATTGCAGGAATAGAAATGCTAGTCTACGCTTGCAGAACTGAAATGCTAATCTACGCTTGCAAAATTGAAAGTGCGGAATTGAAATGCTAATCTATGAAAGCAGGAAATGTCTATGCTACTCTTGCAGAATGGAAATGAAATAAACTACTTGGCAGAAGGCGAGAGTAGGAAAATAGAAGAAAAGCAACAATTACTAATACTCTGACGCTTTCCCGGCAACGGCGCCAAAAAGATGGTGGGCTCCAGTATTGTAGCAATAATGCTACAACTCCTGGAGCTTCCTTCTCTAATTTTATCAACCCGGTAGTTCGTAAAAAACTTGGAAGCGATGGTGCTGTATGCACAAGTACTAGCTCTTGTCGCAGCTGTCACTTGGTCAGCTGGCACAAGTCCGCTAGGGCTCAAGCCAACTTCTATATGTTCTCAGAAGAAGCTTTTTAAGTGATGAACGAGAGCTTATCTCAAAGGAAATTAACCTACTTTGCAAGAATGAACTGAAAGCCAACAAAACATGGAAACCCTAGTAAACCCTAATCTGACCAGCTTAATCCTTACGATGCAATGGTGGGAATGCAACTTCTAAAAATGATGTCATTACTTCTGGTGAGATGAGATGCATGAGTTTAAACTACTTCCATTTGAAGAGAACATGTTTTTGTATTTTTGCTGAAGTGGGTGGAGTTATTATGACTATGCTTCTTACTGGGTCTTGACTGTGCAGGGGTAGTTCGAGGGGAGGAAGGCTTGGGAAAGGTCAGGAGGACTCTGAGAGGTTCCAGGGAATCCCTAATATCATTCCACAAAAGTTCACAATGTTCAGGTGCCTGGCAACCGTGTTTGCAAGCTTCTACAGGATGTCTGCAGGGGATCCTACAGGAAGCTCGGGATTTCTACAGGAAGTCTGCTAACTTCTACAGGATGTTCTGCAGTCAGAGTTTTGGATGATGGAGGAGTGAATGAGCTGTATGGGTGGATAGGTAGGATGGGAGGGGAGCTTGTGATGGATTATGGACAGAGAGATGAGATGGAGAGGGGGTGTGTAAAGCTGGTTGGTCGATAGAAGGGTGGAGGCACTGGAAGGCCGAAAAGATAAAACAACGTGGATAATAGGAGAGTTGGTGGGCAAAGGATCTAGCTGGGAGGTAAGGAGATGGCTTCGGCACGGCTGAGAAGGATAAGGAAGTGATAGAGTGGTGCTGCGCAGTGTAAATGAAACAAATCACCTCTGTCTTGCACAAAACCGAGAATTCATCAACCTATTCTAACTGTTTTATTAAAAACCAAAGAACAGCGATGTAAGTTAAGAGAGAAATCGTGCATGGTGCTGAAACAAAGAGTTATTGCTCAAGATCTAAATGCATGGACACTTCTACCAATGGAAATATTACTTCAAAGCTTACATGAACATGTAAAACTGCGTTTTTTGGTGGTTGGCACGGTCTACATTCCCAATCTCTAAACAGAGGTGGAAGTGAGTGTACGATCAACCTTCCCTCGGAACTCTGATGAATTCTAATCCTCCTACTATAATCTAAACCGTTGAGAGCACTTTATCCATAAAACTAACCTACTTAATCACATCAAGAAATTCGAATCAGCAGACTGTGTTTTCCAAATGCATGTCAAGGCAAAGAAATGAAATGCTGAAAGGGAAGACAAGTAACAATACAAAGAAAGGAGGCCTATTGCTCTCGGGTTGGGCCCAAAACTGAGAGCTATAGCTCCTCTAAGAACTCAGGATTGAACACAAATCTGCCTGCCTTTTATTAAAAGATCATAATCATAAGTCTAACAACATGCCAAAAATGGCTTACAAAGAGCAAAACAGAGCTATAGCTCGTGATTCAAAATCTGAAACAAAGGTTCAAAAGTCCCCATCGAAGGCTACAGCCTCAATATTTATACATTATGAGGGTCAAGCTGGCCTCCTAAATTAGTGGGGCTTGGCTGTCCAACTAAAAGTAAACTGCTGTTCCTGTAGAATCCGTTGGCTGCCTTCTAGCTCGGTGGTGATAGCTGTTGGAGCTCGGAGTTGGGGTGGAGATCACGAGGAAGGTCATTCAAGGCTGTGGACAACCTTCCTACAAACCCACAATGCCACCTTGGCTGTCTCCTTGCCTCCATCTGCGTGGTTTTTGCTCCATTTAATGTCAAAAAACCTGAAATAAACATGTATTAGCCACATAGGCATAATGACTGCCCTCCTTCCTACAAATAACATGAATATACTAAGAAATGATGCATAAGTGATAAAAAATGAAGGGTTGAGCAAGGTAAGTAGGCCAAATGAGCCCAAAATGTTACCAAAATTTGGGGCTCATCATGTAGATCAACAAATTATGCAATATACTAAAACACAATATAAGATCTACTTCTACAACACTTTGCGGAAGCTTAATCGAATTTAGAAAGATCAAGAGAACACATATAACTGAGAATGAGAAATCAATCACACATAACACAGAAGAAATAACTCGGGAAAGCCTCAGCCTAAAAGCCCAATCTCTGTATTATCATACAATTGAAAATCTTGTTAAAGTTACAAAAAGAATAAGCTCTCAACCTATCTTTCTCTCTCTGCAATCAAACAATACTGCTCATAGACAGTCAAAGGCTCTCACAACCTTCTCCTCTGCCCTCCAAGCCTCCTATTTTCTTGCGCAGTTTTTCGTGGGGTCCAGTACTTCCACATGTGTGAATTCCCACCTCACACTTCTCACTTGGCTCATAAATAACTGTAAAAACCTGAAGGAGATTATTCCTTCTGCATGGATGAGTTTACTATATAGGAAAAATCCTCCAACTGATAGTACATTGTCCCTTCCTCTGATCTCAACTGGGTCTCTGACTGAACTGACATGCATGAGTTATTTATGAGAGAAAATTCAGTTCTCTGGAAAGCAGCAGTTACATGCATGCAAGCATTAACGAACTGAACTCACAATTAGTTCGACAAACTGTTGGAACTAATCTAACTGGACTTAACTCAGTTAACTGAGCTAACTAATTACAACTCATCCTTATCTCTTTAACTGATGGATAAATTCCTCAATCAAAGGGATAATTGTTGCATGTCCCCACATAGACTTCATGTTTGATTTTCTACAACTAATTAACTCAAGATTAATTAATTAATTATTTTTCAAATAGCTGTTAAGATTAAATTCGAATTTTACTTGTTAATTTTAATTTAGGGACTAACTAAAATTGGAATCCATCCTGAAATGCTATTCATAACAATGCTATTTTGAGCACTTCCATTTTTCATTCATTGTTGCTATGTCCAACACTGGTACCTGAACTGCTATTTATAGCAGTGCTATTTTTAGCATTTCTTGTTGACTCCCTCTCAACAAGAAAGGCATTCAACTCGAACCCGATCTTGAACCTTTGGAATGTTCTGCATGCAACACTTCTTCCAAGTGTTGTTACTCCAGCAACTCTAGAAACAAAAACAAAAAACTCCCAATTGACCTTCCTGTTGGGCTATAAACATCCTTTGATGCTGAAGCTCTCTGCCGCTGACAAGTGCTCCCTCTCTGACCTCTAAGCTGCTGCAACACTCCATGCATCTTGCACCGTTTCACACCTCTCTGTGCCATCTTGCACTGGTGCAACACTCCTGTGCCTCTTGCATTGTTGCAGCCTACTAGCTCTGTGTTGTCTTAGGATTCCTGCACTGTAGCTCTCTCTGCCACTCGATCTGCATCTGTCTCTACCCACTCATCCAGTCCTGCTACTCCTCATCGGGGCTCCCGTAGCAAGGTCTAATCAAAGAGGTTAGGTACCTCAAAGATCCTGCCCCTATTCCAGCCTTCATGGGACTGTCACTCCACATCGCCCCACCTCCGACCTCGAGGTATGGATGCATGTGATCCCTCTGCCCACTTGGCTCGAAATTTCCCCCTACTGGAGGTCTCTACATGAGTCGAAGTCTCTACTCGATCTCCTCTCAGCTTCTCCAGTTGTGGTTGCTCCATAACCTCCTGAAACTGCTTCACCAATTGTGGCTCCTCCACAATTGTCTGAGACTTCTTCTGACGCTGCATGTTGAGAGGTAATGTACTCTCCCTCTCAACCACCAAGTCTCCATCAGTCGCCTTGCTCCTCAAGACTTTACATGCATCTTGAACCTCAAGAGCATATAGGTTCTTGACTAGCACACCAATATGTTTCATCTTTCTCGCCATCACGAAATTTTCTAAAAAAGGAGCAGATTTTAAATCAGCGATATCTCCCTCATTCGAACTCTGATTCAACAAAAAAAAATTGTTTGAATTTGGGTCTTTTTTTGCAAGGAATCTAGATCTGCTATTCGTTTCTGAAAATTTTGCACAAAAATTTTCAGATATGCTCTGAAAACTCGTGGCCCAATATTTTTTTTTTACTTCGAATTTTCTTCTTCGTATACTATTCTTTGCTTTGATCTGCTTTTCTCTGATACCATGTAGAAATTCCCACTATAGATCAACAGATTATGCAATATACTAAAACACAATACAAGATCTACTTCTACAAGACTTTGCAGAAGCTTAATCGAATTGTGCAAGATCAAGAGAACACATATAACTGAAAATGAGAAATCAATCACACATAACACAAAAGAAATAACCCGAGGAAAGCCTCGGCCTAAAACCCCAATCTCTGTATTATCATACAAGTGGAAAGCTTGTTCAAGTTACAAAAAGAATCAACTCTTAAGATATCCTGCTCTCTCTGCAATCAAACAATACTGCTCATAGACAGTAAAAAAGGCTCTCACAACCTTCTCCTGTGCCCTCCAAGCCTCCTATTTCCTTGCGCAGTTTTTCATGGGCTCCAGTGCTTCCACATGTGTGAATTCCCACCTCACACTGCTCACTTGGCTCACAAATAACTACACAAACCTGAAGGAGATAATTCCTTCTGCATGGATGAGTTTCCTCTATAGGAAAAATCCTCCAATTGATAGTACACTATCCCTTCCTCTAATCTCAACTGGGTCGCTGACTGAACTGACATGCATGAGTTATTTATGGGAGAATATTTAGTTATCTGGAGAGCAACAGTTACATGCATGCAAGCATTAACTGACTAAACTCACAATTAATTTCACAAATTGTTGGAACTAATCTAATTGGACTTAACTCAGTTAATTGAGCTAACTAATTACAACTCATCCTTATCTCTTTAATTGATGGATAAATTCCTCAATCAATGGGATAATTGTTGCATGTCCCCACATAGACTTCATGTTTGATTTTCTACAACTAATTAACTCAAGATTAATTAATTAATTATTTTACAAATAGCTGTTAAGATCATATTCAAATTTTACCTCTCAATTTTAGTTCAGGGACTAACTAAAATTGGAATCCATCTCAAAATTCTATTTATAGCAATGCTATTTTTAGCACTTCCATTTTTCATTCGTTGTTGCTATGTCCAACACTGGTATTCGAACAACTATTTATAGCAGTGCTATTTTTAGCATTTATTGGTTCCATTTTCAACACTCCCTCTCAACAAGAAAGGCATTCAACTCGAACCCAATCCTGAACCTCTGGAATGTTGTGCACGAAACACTTCTTCCAAGTGTTGTTACTCCAACAACTCTAGCAACAAAAAAAACTCCCAACTGACCTTCCTGTTGGGCTAGAAACATCCTCAAATGCTGAAGTTCCATCTACCGATGACAAGTGCTCCCTCTCTGACATCTAAGTTGCTGCAACACTCCATGCATCTCACATCATTGCACACCTCTCTATGTCCTACACTAGTGCAACACTCCTGTGCCTCTTGCATTGTTGCAGCCTGCTAGCTCTGTGCTGTCTCGGGGTTCCTGCAGTGTAGCTCTCTCTGACGCTCCATCCGCATCTGTCTCTACCCACTCAGCCATTCCTGCTACTTCTCATCGGGGCTCCCGTAGCAAGGTCTAATTAAAGAGGTTGGGTGTCTCAATGATCATGCCCCTATTCCAGCCTTCTTGGGACTGTCACTCCACATTGCCCCACCTCCAACCTGGAGGTATGGATGCATGTGATCCCTTTGCCCACTTGGCTCAAAATTCCCCCCTACTGGAGGTCTCTGCATGAGTCGATGTCTCTACTTGATCTCCTCTCGACTTCTCCAGTTGTGGTTGCTCCACAACCTCCTGAAGCTGCTTCACCAATTGTGGCTTCTCCACAATTTTCTGAGACTTCTTTTGGCGCTGCATGTTGAGAGGTAATGTACTCTCCCTCTCAACCACCAAGTCTCCATCAGTCGCCTTGCTCCTCAAGGCTTTGCATGCATCTTGAACCTCAAGAGCATACAGGTTCTTGACTAGCACACCAATCTATTTCATCTTTCCCGCTGTCACGAAATTTTCTGGAAAAAGAGTTGATTTTAAATCAGCGATATCTCCCTCATCCGAACTCCAATTTAGCCGTTTTTTTTTTTTTTTTTTTGAATTTGGGTCTTTTTCCACAAGGAATCCAGATTTGCTATTTGTTTCTGAAAATTTTGCACAAAAATTTTCAGATATGCTCTGAAAACTCGCAGCCCAATTTTTATTTTTTATTTTATTTATTTATTTTTTTTGAATTTTCTTCTTCGTATACTGTTCTTCGCTTTGATCACCTTTGCTCTGATACCATGTAGAAATTCCCATTGTAGATCAACATATTATGCAATATATTAAAACACAATACAAGATCTACTTCTACAACACTTTGTAGAAGCTTAATCGAATTGAGCAAGATCAAGAGAACACATATAACTAAGAATGAGAAATCAATCACACATAACACAGAAGAAATAACCTAGGGAAAGCCTCAGCCTAAAACCCAAATCTCTGTATTATCATACAAGTGGAAATCTTGTTCAAGTTACAAAAAGAATCAGCTCTCAAGCTATCCTACTCTCTCTGCAATCAAACAATACTGCTCATAGACAGTCAAAGGCTCTCACAACCTTCTCCTCTGCCCTCCAAGCCTCCTATTTCCTTGTGCAGTTTTTCCTGGGGTCCAGTGCTTCCACATGTGTGAATTCCCACCTCACACTGCTCACTTGGCTCAGAAATAACTGCACAAACCTGAAGGAGATAATTCCTTCTGCATGGATGAGTTTCCTATATAGGAAAAATCCTCCAACTAATAGTACATTGTCCCTTCCTCTGATCTCAACTGGGTCTCTGACTGAACTGACATGCATGAGTTATTTATGAGAGAATATTCAGTTATCTGGAGAGCAGTAGTTACATGCATGCAAGCATTAACTAACTGAACTCATGATTAATTCTACAAACTGTTGGAACTAATCTAACTGGACTTAACTTAGTTCACTGAGCTAACTAATTACAACTCATCCTTATCTCTTTAACTGATGGATAAATTCCTCAATCAATGGGATAATTGTTGCATGTCCCCACATAGACTTCATGTTTGATTTTGTACAATTAATTAACTCGAGATTAATTAATTAATTATTTTACAAATAACTGTTAAGATCAAATTCGAATTTTACTTCTCAATTTTAGTTCGGGGACTAACTAAAATTGGCATCCATCCCGAAATGTTATTTATAGTATTGCTATTTTTAGCACTTCCATTTTTCATTCCTTGTTGCTATGTCCAACTACCCGAATTGCTATTTATAGCAGTGCTATTTTTAGCATTTCTTGTTGCCGTTTTCAACAAACCTCATCTCCAGTGATCCTGAATTGGCGTCTCGGTATGTGGCAGCCCAAGAACAAACTATCATCCATTTTGAGGACACCTTTAGGATGTTGGGGAAAAAAATTTGGAGGCTTGCCCAAGAAGATGGCATGCCCTACCTCACAATTTGAAAATCAGAGAGTATCGCTCTCCAAAAAAAACGAAGGAATTCCTTGGAGAGAACCCCATTATACAAAAGAATCATGCAAAAGTTGAAGATCAAGTGGATATGACTCAAACTCAGCGCTCCCTTACCGTTGGGCCTATAGGAGAGAAGAAACCAAGTAGAAGAACAAAAGGAATGGACATACACAGAAGCAAATGTGAGTTTCTATCCACAAGAAGTCACACAGTCTGAGATGCCTTGGGATGTCAGAGAGGCCACCAGGGCCATGAATGAACTTCACATTAGTGATTGAGTTGCTCAAAGGGTGAGCAACACCTTCAGCAGGGGGGTGATGATGGGTCCCATCAATAGGTATATTTTGAGGTCTATTGTGTTATCCTCCAGCCCTTAAAACTCTCATTTTCTCACATTAATTCTCATTTTTAGCCATAATATGCTTAGTAAGAAGACTAAAGGGTACTTGTCATATTGCATGGCCTAATGTGATTAATATGCAAGAAAAAGAAGCATTTTTTGAGATATTTACTATGTAGGGGCTTGGTGGAGACATCCAGAGAGAATATAGGGGGCTTTTCCACTACATTAACTCTCCAACTCGGCTTGAGATCAAAGATTCCTCACTAACAACTCAAATTCACTAGCAGTCGAGGAACTCAAGTGCATGAGAAGATCCAAGGGAACCAGATCCACCAATCTCGAGATTTTGGAGGGAATCACTCCTCTTTTCAAGGGAGTTTCCCTCAACTAATTTTTGTATAAATAAACAAGCCTAAAGGCTCATTAGGATTCAAATTTTTGTGGAAGATAGGAGTAGCTACTAAGAGCCTCGTGCTTGATACTATCATTTTCATCTTTCATATGATGTATGTGACTCTTATTTTTTGTCAATGAGAAGTTCACTGTTGGCCTACATCTGAGTTAGTTTTGGAGGGATGAAACCCTTGGGTTTGGGCCCAACCCAGAGGCTTTAGTCCCTCTCTTGTATTCTTTCCTTGTTCTTGTTCAATTCATTGCAATTCTTTTCTTGTTTAAGTAGGAATTACATCACAAAACTTGTAGTTGCAGGTTTGCCTATCACCTCTCTTGTGGGAAGAGTGGTTGGAAGATCTAAAACAACAACCCAAAACTTTATGTTTTACTGGAAATTGTTAAATGTTGGGTTGTAATCCTTCTGCATGCTTGGTTTTTGCAACTTAGAAGTTAGTAGCATTGATTTGGCAATTAGAGTTGTGTTTTAGGGTAGAGTAGATTTTAATAAAATTCAACTCATCCTTTCCATGTTAATTTATTTTGCTGTAAAATTGATCATTTGATGCATGTGCTTGATTAGTCTGCAGGTATTTTTGTTGACTTGCAAGGGTGGGCACACTCTTCCACATCCACCCAGATCATTCCATCTCTCTCTTGGACACTTTACATTGCTTCCAAACTCTGCCGCCAAGATCACTCTTCCAAGACAAGTGAAGGACACCGTGGGCCTAAAATTTGGTGCAATGTAGGCCTCCGAGGGGTACCAAGCTTTGCTAAGGGGCTCCCACACCCTTCATTCACATTCATTCACCTTCATCCACCTTCCTTCACCTTCAAGATACCATTCTTGTCCGCAAAATTCTCTCGGACCCCCCTCTTGTAGCACTTCCTATAACAATCTTAGAGCATTGCTTACTTTAACCAGAGTCACTCCAGACTTTGAACCTTGCATTTTGAAGTTGAATAATGACCCCAAAGCTTTGATTTCTTGATTAAGGAAGATTCTAAGACCACTATAACCCAATCCTTTCCTCACTGCAAACATAAGACAACAAGTAGAATTATACTTAACATTTTTTCATAGTTGTGTTGAAGATTGAATTCCTCATTTTTAAGCAAGTTGCAAATAGATAAATGATTCATGCAAGTAGGCTATTGATTTGATTAAGTGTGCAAATAAAGTAGCATGGTTTACTTCTACAACTAGACTAACCTCTTCCTTTCATGCAATTTTAATTAGCATTTACATTTAATGAATGACATTTTCATTTATGTAGTTAGAATCATGTTCATCTCCTTGCAATCATGATATGATTTCATAAGAAATTCTCTTTGTAGTTAGTTGAAGGAGTGGTCTCTGAATACCTTGATCTGATCTAATGATTGAGGGTGACATGAGTAGAACCTAACCTGCTGTGCATATAGCACTGTCACCTCTAAGTTTGTACGAACCTTGGGTTGATAATTTAAGTTGAGAAGCCTTGGGAGTTGCAACATCCTTGGTGCAATACCAGGGCTCATCAGTAAGGCATATCTCAACTAACTTGGATGTATCGGGATTAGTAATGCGATTATCACCTTAATAGCCTCATTGATAGGGATACTGGTGTAAAGAGAGACCACATCAAAACTAACAAGAATATCACCAGATTGAAGCTTAATATCCTTTAACTCATTAACAAAAGATGAAGAGTCCTTAACAAAGGATTCTATAAGGCCAACAAGGGGTTTGAGCTTCTGGGCTAAATATTTAGCTAGAAGATAAGTCAACCCACCTATTGTATTGACAGTGGGTTTAAGGGGGTCTCCCTCCTTATGGATCTTGGGGAGCCCATATATACTAGGAGTAAGAGGGTTGCTCTCAATAAGCTTATGGTTTATGAAACTCACGATGTTCTTAGATTTAATAGCTAAAACAAAAACTTTCGATACCTTCTTTATAGGGTTCTTACTTAGCTTTCTATAGGTAGTGCTGTTACAAAGGTGATCCAACATTTTTCTTTGGTAGTCATCCTTATCTAAGCTAACAACGACCTCAACCTTGTTGGCTTTGAGAATAACAATATTGGGGTTATTGTTCAAGGCCTTAAGGGCTTCAAGTTCTGACTTGTTGATATTGCTCTTAGGAGGTTTGGCCTTCTTAAGAACAATCACGCAATTTTTCCTGGTGACATCTTTTATATTGTCAGGGAAATCCTTTATACCAAATTCAATGTCACAAATAATTTCCTCCACAAGGATTTTTTTTTCTCGGAGCAAGGGCAAAGTTTAACCCTTTTCTCCAAAAGACTATATATTGGAGGATCAAAAGAAAACTTAGAGAGATTAACAGCTCTTATTAACGGAGGGGGATACCATATTGTTGTTAAGGAAAGGTAAAGGGGTAGGGATCAAATAAAGAGGATAAGAGGGGGGTCCTTCATTGAGGGGGGGTTTTTACAACGACGACAAAGGGATAATCTAGGTTCACAGTGCATTCAACGACGGTGGAGGAAATAGAGGGATTCAAAGAATTCGATAAAGGGACTACATTAGGGAATGAGTTGGAGTTCAAGGGGAGTATAGTGGGAATGGGGACAAGATTTTAGAAGAATTAGCGGAGATAGGGGTATAAGGGATGGGTATGGGTAGAACAAGATTTACAAAAGTTAACAAGGAGGAAGCAACCTCAATGCCATCGCACAATGACGACCAATTGAGGGAGGAAGGGTTAACATAAAACATAGAGGGAGGGGTGGCCACATTATTACGTGGATGATCAAGGTTGGGAACAACCAACAGAGGGGGCATAATCAAGGCTACAAGGAACCACAATGAAGGGGAGAGTCACCATCTAGATTATAGGAGAAAACATCAGGAGAGTTTAAAGAAATAGACACAAAACTTATGGGAGGATTACCATCACCAGATTTTGTGTGCAATCTAACATATATAGATTCACTGCTATATGATAGAGCATGGGGAGACAAACGAGAGGAAAAATCACAATCACAAATGCTTGGGAGAACGAATATTGATAAACCATGATATTGGCCCATGGTATTCTAAGAAAGCCTATTTAGAAGTTAATAATATCTATGGTAAAATGGGGTGAATATTCATGGTCAATGATCTTATTATATTGCAAGTATTAAATTTTTGTGTGTTTATTAATTAAATTTAAATATGACTATGGAATCATTGCCCCGCTCTCCAGCCCAATTTGGTAGAAATGTTGTAATGTAACGTTTAACATTTTAACTAAGTCAAATTACATAAAAAATAAATTAAATAAAAAAATAAATGTAATGTAATCTAAACATTCTAACTTGGTCAAAAAAAATATCCCTATAAAAATAAAAATAAAAATAAAATGACCCATAGTATTGAACTATGGTATTCATGTGGTAGAAATGTTGTAATGTAATGTTTAACATTGTGACTAAATCAAATTACATAAAAAGAAATTAAATAAAAAAATTAATGTAATGTAATCTAAACATTCTAACTTGGTAAAAAAAAATATCCCTATCAAAACAAAAATAAAAATAAAAATAAAATGATCCATAGTATTGAACCATGGTATTTCCGTGGAATGCAGCGTATTTAAAGGGGAAAATTAAAACAACATAGATCCATCATAACTCCGGATCTACAAAGCTCCCAAGAGATCAAATTATTTGTTATATTTTGATGTGATGTGTATATTATAATTTTCTCTTTGTTTATAATTTTATTAATAAAATCAAAATTTAAAAAATATTTAAAATAAATAAAATTTAAAAAATATTTTAAAATATAATATTTAAATATTACATCTAAAGCTCACGAAAAAAATCCTTCTTTCTAACACCTATTTAATTTCTAACTTAACCATAATTTAAAATATTATGGTAATTAAATTATTCCCACCCTTACGATAATTTAACATCCTTAACATACCATGCAAGCGAAATTATTGCCTTTTTAAGAGAATTTATATCAATTTAAATGAGTAATCGAGTAATCTATCGAACCAAAGAAAAGTGGAAAATTTGATGTATAAATCAACCTTTCCGTCTATATCACAGTGGTCGATTCTACGCGCATGTTCGCGGTTTCATATTCATTTCAAACAAAAGGCCTTCCGTTTAGGAGTCTGTGACGCGGGGTTTTGGCAGCGAAGGCAGTTGAAGTGGAGGCGGGAAGGATGAATTCCAGCAGCAAGAATAATACCAATAATAAAGAAGAGAAGACATGGATTGACCTGGGAAATGGATCCGAACTTGTGTACTTTCCACGTTTATTTCCTCATGCTCAGTCTTTAGAGTGGCTCAATTATCTGGATCAGCACATTCCATGGACAAGGCCTTGTCTCTTCATCTTCGGACGTACTTGTTCACAGGTTCATCAAATCAATCTCTGCCCAATTACACCTACTCATTTATTTCTTTCCGTTTCTCTCTCTCTTTTCTTTAAAACTGTTTGTAAATATGTGGCCTGTGTATGGATGAATGGAACCTGAAACTACAGAACTCATATGTGGTCTGTGTATGGATGAATGGAATCTGAAACTACAGAACTCCCGGTTATGGGAAGGTAATGCAGTTGAATACCAAATAATAATTTATAATTTTTTATGGTTTAAAATGTGTATAAATGTATAAATAAATTCTGAAAAACCATTAGACACAATTCCTTAAATTACATAATTAACACTAGCCAAAGAAATCTAAAAAAAGAGGCCAATACGTCGGCTATTAGTTAGACTAAGCTAATCAGAGCAGGGTATATTATAAGCCTTTCCAGTGATCCCCAATGCCCATCTGAATAGTCACTCGCATCCCTTCCTGTCTACACATCTGTGGCTCAAAGTGGCAGCTTCTGGTTGTTACCTTACGAAGCGCTATCTTCTTCGCTTTCATGGGCAAGATGGCTCTCTCCCAAGGGTGAAACGTGTCTCTGATGTGAAACAACCCACTTATCATCTAACCAAGCCCTCGTTGACATTGATCTCTGAGTGAGATTATTTTGATCGGAAGGAATAATTTGCATTGAGAAGGGAGGTCTTCTGGCAAAATATTACATTACAGATATGCAAATTAAAGTTAACGCTGCCCTTTGAATGCTTCAAAAGTAAGGTTAACGCTGCCCTTTGAATGCTTCAAAAGTAAGGTTACCGTTTATATGGCCAATAGCTTTGTGGGCTATGCTTCCTTTCTCTTGAATTCAAAAAGATCAAGGACGTTTCATTTCTCTTTGGTATGCTCAAAAGGTCATCCAGTAGTTAGCACTAATTGTTTGGTTGTATCTTCCTTTTCTCTGGCACTAACTCTAGTTAAAGCGTCTTATGTTATATACCTAGGGGGGATAATATGGGGTACCAAGGGAGGTACCCAAGGTAATAATGTAATAATGGGATGGGCCATAGTAATAAATAAGGTGGTTAACCCATGTCATGTAAGGGACCACAAGTAGTTAATAATAAGGTAATGGGCCCATGGTATTAGTTGATGGTATGAGGAAACCATGGTAATGATGCATGGTATTGTATGTATGAGGCCCCAAAACGTACAGATCTGATCTGCAAAGTCGCTGCCTCAGAAACCCTGCAAAAATGAAAAAAAAATTCTCCACGGTTTGCCCAAGAAAGTGCTCTGATACCACTTGTTGTAGCTCTGATACCAATTGTTGTGGATCTAACCCATAAATATTATAGATCTGATAGCTCTGATACCACTTGTTGTAGATCTAACCCAGAATATTATAGATCTGATATAAAAATATAAGATAATGCAAGTAAACCCAAAGATAATATGAAATGATTCTTTATAGATCAAACCCTTAAGGTAGGGCAACACCATACATTCACTCCTTAAGGAAGGAGAACACTCCACAAGCCATATGCCTGTTCATACAATAATACTTCTCTTCCTCTTCGTGTGGAGTCTCTAGCCTCTATATAGGCCTCATACATACAATACCATGCATCATTACCATGGTTTCCTCATACCATCAACTAATACCATGGGCCCATTACATTATTATTAACTACTTGTGGTCCCTTACATGACATGGGTTAACCACCTTATTTATTACTATGGCCCATCCCATTATTACATTATTACCTTGGGTACCTCCCTTGGTACCCCATATTATCCCCCCTAGGTATATAACATCTTATACAATGCTACTGTTGCAATCTTCAAATTTGATTCTTTTAACATTGCTGATATAACTTATTATATATTGATATGCCTACCTACGGTTGAGTTGAATCAGTTTTTCCATCTAAATGATTTGAAATGAGTCTACGATGATTTAAGGCCATCTCCTTTATCGCTAAATAGTTGAAGGCTCATCTACATTGCAAAATGTTGCCGGCATAGTTACCATATTTGCCTATGAGGGATCCAGGATCCAGGATCTGCATTTCCGCAGATCCTGATCCCAACCTGCTCAAGATACATTTCTTGTTTGTGTTAGACTTAACAAAGCACAACTGAAATAATAGAAACATACACAACACAAACAAAAAACCACACAAAACCATAACACAGAGATTTAATGTGGTTCACCCAACCAATTTGGGCTACATCCACTAGAACAGAGGCATCCGCAATCTTATTATTCAAAGGATATTACAACAAATCTAATAATTCACACATGCTCTCAGCTCTCCCCTATTTTCTCTACTTTCTCTACACACTCTTACAATCCTCTATGGGATTACATTTCTATATAGCTGGAGCATAAAACTGAATCATAAATTCCCTCACAACAAATATAGGATGCATTAACTTCTCCTCAAAAAATACTGGAGCTAATATAGCAACTAATCCTATTGTTGTCACAAACATGAGATTTTTCCCAAATTTAATAAAACAGAAAATCTCAACAATCTCCACCTTGACAACAATTAGCTTGATGCCTTGTTCATTTATTATTTTTATCTTTTCTGCAAGCCAAGAGAAGCCAGTCACCAATGCAGCTTCTCTAACAAAACTGGTTTCGTGAACATGTCTGCATAGTTTTCCTTTGTATGCACCTTTTCAAGAGAAACACCCCTTTCAGTGATAACCTGTCTTACAAAATGGTACTTGATTGGTATATGCTTTGATTTACTATGATAGGCTGGATTCTTAGCCAAGTGAATTGCACTTTGACTATCACAAAATAACTTGATGTTGTCCTGTAACCTCCCAAACTCACCAATCAAACCTTTTAACCAAACCGCTTCTTTGCAAGCATGTGAAACAGTGATGTATTCTGCTTCAGTAGTGGATAAAGCAACAATATTCTGTAGCTTTGACATCCAGCTAATAGCTCCACCTGCAAGAGTAAAGACATACCCTGAAGTTGACCTTCTCTTATCCAAATCACCTGCAAAATCGGAATCAACATATCCACAAACAAATTCACTACTTTTATTATAAGTGATACAATAATCACTTGTGCCTCTCAAATACCGAAGCACCCATTTCACTGCTGACCAGTGTTCTTTACCTGGATTTGCCATATACCTGCTGACAACCCCAACTGCATGTGAAATATCTGGTTGAGTACAAACCATCGGATACATCAAACATCCTACTACATTAGCATACGGAATTCGAGACATATATTCCTTTTCTTCATCTGTATTAGGACATAAACTGGAAGAAAGCTTAAAATGGGAAGCTAAAGGGACTGAAACAGGCTTCACATTGTTCATACCAAACCTCAAGAGTATTTTCTCAATATACTTCTGTTGTGATAGCCACAACTTACCATTGCTCCTGTCTTTAAAAATCTCCATGCCCAAAATTTGTCTTGCTGCTCCCAGATCTTTCATATCAAACGTCCTTGCCATCTGAGCCTTTAACCTGTTGATCTCCACTATGCTTTTGCTTGCTAAAAGCATATCATCAACATATAACACTAAGATAATGAACATGCCATCATTTAATTGCTTAAAATAAACACAATGATCATATTCACTTCTTATATATTTCTGACTCAACATGAAAGAATCAAACTTCTTGTACCATTGCCGAGGCGACTGCTTCAGGCCATACAATGATTTCTTGAGCCTGCAGACAAATTTCTTATTGCGATGCTGAACAAACCCTTTCGGTTGTTCCATATAAATTTCCTCATCTAAGTCTCCATGTAAAAATGCAGTCTTAACATCTAGTTGCTGCAATTCTAAATCAAGCAAAGCGACTAATGCTAACACAATTCTAATTGAAACTATTTTAACAACTGGTGAAAAAATCTCATGAAAGTCAATGCTTGCTTTCTGAGAAAAACCTTTTGCGACCAACCTCTCTTTGTACCTGTCCTCAGTATCATTCACACCTTGTTTCAACTTGAAAACCCATTTACATCCCACAGTTTTCCTGTCTTTCGGAAGTTCAACCAGATCCCAAGTGCCATTCTTGTGTAATGCCATCATCTCGTCTTTCATAGCTTCTTTCCACTTTTCACTTTTTGAACCTTCTACAGCTTCCTGATAACACAAAGGTTCATCATCGTTAGCGGTTAAAGCGACTGAAGTAACATAATCATCATACCTTTTAGGAGGACGTTTAATTCTCGTGGACCTCCTTAAAGATGTTTCTGGTACTTCCACAATTGGCTGACTACCATCTGTAGGAACTTCTTCATGATCAACATCTGAGACTTGTTCATGATCTACATCTGAACCCTGTTGATGATCTGATTCTGAAACCTGTTCATGACTAGTATCTGAACTATGGTCATCATTAGAAGTGCTTTCAAACTGAATGTGCTGAAAATTAGATACATCATCCTGTTTCAATCTATTATCTACATCTAACTGTACAAGAGAGGATTCATTAAACTTTACATCTCTGTTGATGATGATCTTGTGGGTAGTAGGATCCCACAATCTATATCCCTTTGTTCCATCACCATATCCAACAAAGATATACCTTTTTGACTTTGGATCTAATTTAGTTCGCTGATGTTTAGGCACTAGAGCATATGCATCACAACCAAACACTCTGAGTTTAGAATAATCACAAGGGTGACCTTTCCATACCTCTTGAGGAATCTTGCAACCTATCGCCGTGGATGGTGATCGATTTATCACATAACAAGCTGTAGCCACCGCTTTTGTCCACAATTCCTTCTGCAAACCGGCGTTACTCAGCATACTCCTTGCTCTCTCTAAAAGAGTCCTATTCATGCGTTCAACAACTCCATTTTGCTGAGGAGTATAAACAGTGGTCTTATGTCTCTCGATCCCTGCATCCTTGCAATAGTTTTCAAACTCCTTGGAAGTAAACTCACCACCATTGTCAGTTCTTAAACATTTTATAGTTCTACCAGTGATGTTTTCTACCAATGCTCTAAATTGTTTGAAAATTGTAAAAACATCAGACTTCCTTTTCAACATGTAGACCCACACTTTCCTAGAAAAATCATAAAAAAACGATACAAAATATGACGAACCACCATATGAAGTTGTAGGGGTTGGACCCCAAACATCTGAATGGATATAATCAAGTATTCCTTTACTAGTATGTTTGCCTGTTTTAAACTTTTGCTTACTTTGTTTTCCAAATAGACAATGTTTACAGAAATCTAACTTTCTAGACTTTAGATTCGGAAGTAACTTGCGATCAGCCAAAATTTTTAACCCTCTTTCGCTCATATGGCCCAACCTTTGATGCCATAAGCGAATGGAACTACTGTCATGTTCAGACACCGTAGACACATGATCTGACCCTGTTCTTCCTTCTAACTGAAATAGATTTCCTATCTTCTTAGCTTTCATTACTAGTAAAATACCTTTGTAAATTCTCATTACTCCACTTAGAATTTCAGTTTTATATCCATTTGTGTCAAGTGCTCCTAGTGAAATTAGATTTTTCCTTAAATCTGGTACATGTCTTACATCAGTTAACATTTTGGTTGTCCCATCAAACATTTGCAGCTGTATACTCCCTATTCCCACAATGTTACATGTGACATCATTACCCATGTACACGACTCCATCATTAATTGATCTATACATCTTAAACCATTCTCTATGAATACACATGTGGTTTGATGCACCAGAATCTAATAGCCAATGTTGATCATGATTTGACAAATTAACTGATAACACTTCATCACTCATACCTGAACCAGATGCCGAACTTGTATCTATTGTGTTTGCTTCTTGCTTCGCTGTCAAAGAGTCTTCTTTGGATGCTTGTTGTCTCTTCCAACAGTCCTTCTTCAAATGTCTCGATTTGCCACAAAACCAGCACTTTACCTTACTCTTCTTCCTTTTCAATTTTGATCGTGAGTCGCTGTGCTTACCAGAGCGTCTTTCTCTCGAACGACCTCTGGCCATCATTGCTTCTGATGTAGAGGTGTCGGCATTTGACCTCTTCCTTGTCTCTCCGGACAACAAAGCTCCAACAATATCATCAAATTCAAGGGTTTCTGATATACTTAGACTGATAGAAGTAGCAAAATGACCCCATGACTCGAGCAACGAGCACAATAAAGTTATAGTTTATCTTCTGATTCAAATTTTACTTCTATACTTTCTAATTGCACCATGAGAGTATTAAAGACATTCAAATGATCAGTAATAGCTGTACCTTCCTTCATACGCAGACTGTACAATTGTCGCTTCAGAACATGTACAACTTCTCCAGATTTGTCCACAAACCAGCAGCAGTTTTCTCTGACACGATGTTAAACAAAACATCATCCGCCAAACACAGTCGAATACCGCTCAGAGCTCTTCCATCCAATTCATTCCATTCATCATCTGTCATGGGGTAAGGCTGTTTGGATCTTCCCAACAGCGCCTTCGCCACGCCTTATTGCACAAGCAGATCGTGCATCTTCACTTTCCAGATCTCGAAGTTATTTTTGCTATTAAACTCGATCTCAAAACGAGCACTTTGAGTTTTTGCCATGTTGTATCAAACAAACAATCTCCAGTTCCGAATAAAAAAATGCCTTTGTCGTACCATGTAATCACAATTTTAAAAGAAAAAACCAAAATTGCAAGTTTACCAGAGGGAAAATCTGCTGGGCGCTCCAGGACAGTGGAAAAACCGCGCCTAAAACACATTCACTGCCTGGCGCTCCGCTGATAGCCGATCAACCGTGCCAGAGCAAAATCTGTTTAAGTGTCGCAAAATTGGCTCGCTTAATCCCGTTGATTCCGCGCCAATCTGAATATTGGATCTCTAGCGTGAGTATCAAACTCGGATCCGCGCCAATTGGCGCGTCTGTTCAAAAAATAAAACGCGCCAACCCGTTCATTGCCAAATTGGCGCGACTGTCTCTGCTAAAACCGCGCTAATCGTTGACACTCCACCTTCAGCCGATCTCTCACGCGCACCAGCTCCACAACCAGAGACTTGTAGGTGATGGGCCCTCCACGCTCCGCTGCGCCGCTCTGATACCACTTGTTAGACTTAACAAAGCGTAGCTGAAATAATAGAAACATACACAGCACAAACAAAAAACCACACAAAACCATAACACAAAGATTTAACGTGGTTCACCCAACCAATCTGGCCTACGTCCACCAGAACAGAGGCATCGACAATCTTATTATTCAAAGGAGATTACAACAAATCTAATAATTCACACATGCTCTCA
Organism: Pinus tabuliformis; assembly: GCA_031772625.1. Classification (NCBI taxonomy): domain Eukaryota; kingdom Viridiplantae; phylum Streptophyta; class Pinopsida; order Pinales; family Pinaceae; genus Pinus; species Pinus tabuliformis. The sequence continues at coordinate 319,936,124 of CM062807.1, forward strand.
GCTCTCCCCTATTTTCTCTACTTTCTCTACACACTCTTACAATCCTCTACGGGATTACATTTCTATATCGCTAGAGCATAAAATTGAATCATAAATTTCCTCACAACAAATATAGGATGCATTAACTCCTCCTCAAAAAATACTGGAGCTAATATAGCAACTAATCCTATTGTTGTCACAAACATGAGATTTTTCCCAAATTTAATAAAACAGAAAATCTCAACAGTTTGGAATCACCGGATGATCTACTCCAGATCTGTTTTTGGCTTGCCAGAAATGTCCGTTGTCAAGCAAGCAGATTCCCAAAAAAAAACTATTTTTTAGAAAACATATAAAAGCATAAAGCAGAAAAAATATAAAGGTCAAATTATGCGGCCTTAAAATCCTAATGTTTGCCTATGAAATGACCTTTCATTTTAAAGCACACCATTTGAAGTTTTTTTTAATAGTAGTGTACATTTATGAGTTTGTGAGAGTGATTTGGAGCAAGATATATTTGAAGATATTGTTATATATGTTGTTTCCTCGTATCTAAATCTTGACTTTTCAAAATCTGTATTTGTTTCCATTAGACTTAGCTTAGCAGTTACTTCTTCTGCTACTCGAAAGTGCAACAGCACGAAACTTTTCTTTGTTTTTAGATCACAAAAATATTATTTGTGTTGGATTCTTTTATTTTTCCCAGCTTATATGAGTTGTAGTATCTATTAAATTAAATTTGCTAGTGGCATAGTGAACTGTCAGAATCTATCAGGAAAAACAACAAATGGGGCCAGAGGGACTTGTAATGGTTCTATTAGAATATTATGCGTATTAAAAATCCATTTCTCTCAGGTCCAAAAAGATATGCGTTGGATATAAATGAAAGTAGATTCACAATTTAAAGTCATAATGGATTACAGGGCATCAAATCACATCATAATCCAATTCATTCAAATGAAGACAACTAATATTTACATCGCAATAGACATAGATTCGTCATTCTACTCTACAATGTACATAAAGTTAGAATCATAATAGTGTCCAAACTGTGTTATATATGTGGAAGTCAGCTTACAGATTCATGAACATAGTGCCAAGTGATAACAAAATTAAATGATAAACCTACCAAACACTGGGCACTGGAAAAGTCGTATTAGGATGTAGACTGGTGATCGAATTCATCCAAAATTATGTCATGTCTTGTTTCATTTGTTGCCATTGGTGGAGTGCTCACCGAGCTAGAGCCAGAGCCATCAAGTTAATATTGATCACCACTGTTTAGTTCATAAATATCTCCTTGCATTCTACTTGAAAACCTCTTAAAGTAAGGTCATTGTCACTGTCATTTTGCCATTCACCACAATTTCACATTCTAGTGGGTCCAACCAGTGTTCCGTGGGGATTCAGGATGCGTACCCCTAGGGTGGGGTGCGTGCTCCCCACCCATGCACTCGGGATGGGGGAAGCCCGGGGAAACGTTTTCCCATGCTCCCCTTTTGGGGAAACTCAGGGAGACACAGGGGAAATGTTTTCCCAAAAGGGGTGCTTGTGGGCACCCCCCCTCAAAAAGAGCTGGGCGTCCCCCTTGAATTTTGCTTGCAAACAATAATTTATAAGTGGAGAAGCCTAATATTCAACCCTAGGGCCCTATTAATGCAATGTAATAATGTCCTTTTACTTGAAATTTTAACATTACCATTAATTGACTCAAGTTGTTTGAGAGTGGTTCTGACCTCATTGGATTTCATATGGAGAAATTAGAATTTTAGATCCCACTCAAAATCCAATAGACTTAACAATTTTCAAGATTTCAAGATTTGGGGGATTGCAACATTTCCATTGGATTCTATCATGTATGAGGGTATGGAACTAGCATTTAATCAAGAGCACCAAGCCCTCTATGTACCTCGATGTTGGTGGCATTGATTATTGAACTCCTTTGTCATGACCCTAGTAAAATTGTACCTATCACTCAAACAAAATCTCGACTTGACATGTTAAGCTTTTTCTATCTTATTTTAATGCTTAGAGGGTGATATTGATGATGAGGATCCCAATATACACAATGATTTTGATGATATGTAGGTATTTGTTGTAGCATGAATTTTTTTGGACTATAGAAGCCATTTAGAGCCTCTTTGTTGATGTATTTTTGGTTCAAATATGGATTGCACTTGGTACTATTTTGGTTATATGCACCCTTGCCCTATATATGAGAAACTTTCCATATTTGTGAATAATGGTTTAGATTCATATGGATGGATGAACATGAATATTAAGTATATGTTTTTTCAAAATTTGAATATTTATGTATTTTTTGGTTGACCAATTTTTTGGTCCATTTTTTTTCTAGTTCCCAATTTTGGGGTCAACCGGTTCGATAACCAGTCTAGTTTTGATAACATTGATTCATTGTCCATTGTTCATTTTTAGTTTTAAATTTTGAGTCCTGAGTCCAGGTACTGATGACCTTAGACCAAGTCTTTGACTCATCACTTTTTACTATTTTTGTATTTGAGTAATATCAATTTACTATTCCAGTCTTTTGACTTTAATTTCTACTATTTTGCTTAGTACTTATCAGATTCTAAAATAATGAATGATGAATTTAAATCATTGTATACAATATTTTACTATTTCTATCTTGTTGAATCATTTATGATTTATGAATCAATGTATTCGTTATTGAATTTAAATCATGTTTATAATACACACAAACACACACAGACGTCGATGTCCCCCCTAAATTTCCCTAAAATTTGGGGGTGCTCCCACATGCCCCCCTGTGCGTCTCCCTTTTCCCGCGTCCCCCCAACTTGGAAACTTGGTGGAACATTGGGTCCAACTAAGCAATCTAGCTATTGTTGAAATAAAAGGTGAACATGTCATCGAGCATTCATTGAATCTTGTGCCTTTTGTGAGGTAAGGTGATTCCAATTGACAAATTAGATGAATGCATATTGATTCCATCTCGCACATTTGCTGATGAACTAGTGACCTATTCGTGTGAAGAAAAGAATTCAATATTTTTGTTGAAATTTAATAATAAAAAACTTCAAGCCTGAAATATAAAGAAAATCAAATTTTTAGATTTAAAATTTACGAATCCTTTTAAGGCTACTTGGAAAAACAAGCAAGTAGCCAACCAATGAAGCAAACAAATCCTTGCTCCATGCTGGTCCTCGAAGTCTACAAGACTTAGTTGAGTTTGTTGTATGCACACTACTCATTTGCAAGTTGATCCTATGTTAATTTTAGTTAACAATGGTATGTTCTATGCTTAGCACAATTTACTTCAATGTTCCTTAGCAGCCCAATAAAAATTTCCAATTTCCAATAGCAATCACAATAATCACATTGACAATAAAAGCAGATAGAACATAAAACAAATTGAAGAAGACACGCCAGGACAAGACGACACCAGATTTGGCGGATGCCACGGAAAAACCCCAATGTGGGGAAAACCTTTTGATCAATTTTTCTTATTATCAAATCAAAAGTTCAGCAGAGAGAGAGTACAAAAGTCAAATTGACTTGCCCAATACAAAGTCAAAAAACTCTGTAAATTTCCGCCGTCAACTGCAGTCAAACTTTAGCCCTAACCAGACAGTCAACATTGATCAAACAACAACAAATCATCCTCAAAGCAACTCAATCTTCCTTGGTCAAACTTGGCCTGATCAGGAGGATGAATTTAGCCCAAAACAACTTGGTCAAACTCAATCAAAGGAGAGAAAATTGTTGTAATTTTTTGCGGTCAAATAATAGTAAACCCTGAAGTCAACGCAGGTTAAACAACCCATAATTTCTTGTTTTTTGTGCCCAACAATGTGGCCTAGAAAAATCAAACCTTTGACCCTCAAAACACAGTCAAACTTGGTCAGCAACCCCTCAGTCAACGTTGGTCAAACTTGTCTCTAAAGTTTGAAATTTCGACCTATAATTTTGCCCAGAAAATCGTCCTCCTTGCCACACGTGTGAGAGAGAGAGAGAGGTTGCCCAATAGCTGTACGAACCAATCTGATGAAGAGAGAGAAGAATGTGTGAGTGATGAATGTGCAAAATGAGGAGTGAGGTCTCTTGTATTTATACAATTCGTTGTGGGTGAAGAGACACATCCATTGGGCTTCATGAGCCTACATGATTATGAGGCCGACCTGAGCAATTTGCACATGAGTGGGCATAAATTCAAATCACACTTTTGCTTGTCCAAATGAGATAATCTTTATATCAATCTTGGACCTTTCGAAAAGAGGAATCCAATGCAATCATCATCTCCATCAAATGAGCTATCCCAAGGTGGAATTTGGCCTTAGTTGCCAATTTTAACACTCCCTGTCAACTAGGGAGAATTCCACTTGCCAATCCATCTGTCGTCATCATGCCATCCTGTCGTCATGTACCATCTCTGTCATCTCATCTCTGCTATGTTGAACTGATGTAATAATGAAGAAAAATCGATCGAGAGTGAGTCGCAAGATCTTACCACTGTTCACTGACAAAAGTCAACCCAAAGGTAGAACCTCAAATGATCCTAGATCAAGTTGTTGAACACCATGCATCCTAGACATAAAGAGTACGATAGTACACGATGCGTCCATCGGTAATACTATGGTCCCTATCCACGTTTCCCAACTCATTGGCCAGATGAGTGATACTTCCCATGAGTCCCAGACTACATGGGTAGGATGTATGCTGGGGCATCAACAGGAGAAGGTGAACCACTCATCCTGCTCATATGCCATAGGAGAAGGTGAACCACTCATCTGATGCATAGGTCCTTCGTAAGGGAAGGTGAACCACTCACCCAACACACGTGTGTAGTAGGGGAAGGTGAACCACTCACCCTACATGCATGTCACCATGGGGTATCACAGGGGAAGCTGAACCACTCACCCTGTACACAACGCACCACATAGGGGAAGGTGAACCACTCACCCTATGGTCGCTCATAGCTCCAAGAAGTACCCCAAGCCCCTAAGAGCTCCCAGAGCTCAGTGTCCAACTCAAGTGGGACCCTCATGGGAGTGTCTTTCCATGACTCCAAGTCTTTCTCGAAAGGTTAAGAATTTGACCTTCCCCAAAGACTTCGCGAGGATATCTGCAACTTGCTCGTCAGTTCTGAAGTGTTGGAGCCTTATCGCTCTTCATTGTACCATATCCCGGATAAAGTGGTACCTGGTATCGATGTGCTTTGAGTGGTCGTGGAACATGAGATTCTTTGAAAGGCGAATCCCACTCTGGTTGTCACAGAAAATCACAGAGGTATCCAACACGTGCTCAAATAGCTCACTGAAGAGCTTCCTCAACCAAACAACTTCACAACAGGCCATACAAGCTGCAATGTATTCGGCCTCGTTGGTGCTTAGTTCAACCAATTTCTTCTTCCTGCTCATCCAAGAAATTGAAGCAGATCCTAATGAGAAGAAACATCCAGACGTGCTCTTACGATCCACCACACTGCCAGCCCAATCAACATTTATATATCCATGCAACCTCAAATTCCTGACAGTGTATCTCAGTCCATAATAGATTGTGTCTTGGAGATATCTCAAGAGATTCTTAGCAGCAATCCAATGTATGTGATGAGGCTCGACCATAAATTGACTCAACGTGTTCACAACGAAGCATATATCAGGACAAGAGTTTACCAAGAACATCAGGGCCCCCACAAGTTGTCTATATTCAAAAGGGTTCACCAATTCGGGCCCAACAACACTTCCACATAGCTTCTTGAAGTTGAGTTCTATTGGATTAGACACGAACTTGCAATCCACCATCCCACGTCTCTCAAGCAACTTCACATTGTATTTTCCTTGAGAAAAGAAAATCTCACTTGGCTTTTTCCAGACCTCCAGGCCGAGGAAGTAGTGCATCAGTCCTAGGTCCTTCATCTCTCACTCAAAAGCCAACTCCCTCTTGCATTGATAAATGAGAGGGTCCGCACCTGTCAAAAAGAGATCATCCACATAAAGGACCATAATGAGAGGCCTGTCATTCTCAACCTTGAAATATAGGTTAGGGTCAACATCGCTCCTTGTAAATCCCAACTTCATAAGATAGCTATCAATCCTCTCAATCCAAGCCCTGGGGGCTTGCTTCAACCCATAGAGTGCTTTCTTCAACCTGCATACGTGTCCTTCGATCCTGTACTTTGAACCCCTCATGTTGTTCCAAGTAAACTTCTTCCTTAAGTAAACCAGGCAAGAAAGCATTCGTAACATCCATATGGTGTAAGCTCCATCCTTGAGAGGTAGCAAGAGCAATAATTGAACAGAATGTGGTATATCGTGCAACTAGTGGAAATATCTCATCATAGTCCACTCCTTCCTTTTGAGAGAAGCCTCGAGCAACGAACCTGACCTTGTATTTTTCAACACTCCCATCAACTCCATGTTTGATTTTGTAAAGCCATTTAGACGTGATCACAGACTTGTCCTTGGGTATAGGAACCGCATCCTAGACATCATTCTTCATGATGAATTCGTACTCCTCATTCATCTCATCCTTCCATGGTGTTTCACGGCTTCTTTGAACGTACAAGGCTCAAATTGAACAATGGTACTCATGAAGGTATCCTTGATACTTGGTGGGCTTCTTACTTTCACGAAATGTCCCTCTTGGAGCAATATGCTTTTCAACATCTTTGAGAGTGTCTTTGAGCCACAATGGTCTTTTCTTTGAGGTAGAGGGATGACTAAGAGGTGGATCAATGGTATCCATCAGACCTTCAACATCGGGCATAGGCTCATCGGACGAAGGTTCTTCCTACTTTCTTGTAGCATCATCATTTTCTTTTCCTGGAATGGGGAGATCTCTGGCTTTCCCAAGAGTATTGTCTTCATCGAATGTAACATCATGGCTTACTTCCACATCTCGTTGACCAGGCACATAGATTCTATATGCCTTTGAGTTTTCACTGTAGCCCACAAAAGTTCCTTTCTTCCTACATGCTCCCAACTTGTTTCTCTTCTCTTTAGGCACATGAAAATATACAGGACAACCAAATATTCTAAAATGAGAAACATCAGGTTTCTTACCAGTGAAAACTTCTTCGGGTGTCTTGAAATTCAATGCTTGATGTGGACACCTGTTTTGAACATATACGACAGTATTTGCAGCTTCTCCCCATAAGAATTTCGGTAGACCTAGATCATGAAGCATGGCATGAGTGGCTTCCATGATCGTTTGATTCTTTCTTTGAACAACTCCATTTTGCTTCAGCAACTCCATTTTGCTCAACAGTGTATGCAACGATTGTCTCCCTCTTAATGCCAAATTCTCTACAATAGTCATTGAATTCATTTGATTCATATTCGGTCCCACTGTCGGTCCTCAATATTTTGATCTTCTTCCCTGTTTGATTCTCCACCAAGGCTTTGAACGCATGGAACCATCTGAATACTTCATATTTCTTCAAGAAATACATCCATGTTTTGCGAGAAAAGTCATCCACAAAGATAGCATAATATAAGTATCCTCCTAATGATGTTACGAGCAACATACTAGATAGGTCAGAATGGACTAGTTGAAGAATATCAGAAGTTTGACTTTCACTTGAGGGGAATGGTCCCCTTGTAAGTTTCCTAACTGCACAACCCTGACAAACAAGGTAAGGCTTTGTAGTGAAGGTGGGCAAATCTGCGGTGCCATAATTTGGATTGAAGGGAAGTGTTGCAGGACATGGCTCCTAAAGGATTTCCTCCAACTTGATAAAGACCATCAACCCTAAATCCAAGCGTAAATGCATCTTTAGGGTTTCTTTGTCAAAGACGTACCTTTCCATCAACGAATGCTACCTTGAAGCCTTTATCTTCCATTGCAGAAATAGATACTAGGTTCTTCTTCAAATTGGGCACATACAATACTTCTTGTAGATGAATGGTTTGACCTTGATTCAAGTGAAGAGTGACGGTACCTATTCCTTTCACGGGATAGGTGGCATTATCTCCAAGTATGATTTGCAAGTTAGTCTTCTTTTCAACCAAATTCGAGAGGGCCTCTTTGTACCCAGTGAAGTGCCTTGAGGCTCCATTATCAATCAACTAACGATTTAGTGTATCTGGAGGAGAGGTAGTAGATAAAGCGGAAATAAGATAAAATTCATTTTGTTTTTCTACAACATTACTTTCCTCATACTTGGAATTTCTTGATCTTTTGGGAGGACGACCATTTCCATATCGAATAGCGGGAGCATTCCTCTTTCCTTTGTTGTTGAACTTGTTGTTCCTTTGATTGCCATTGCCTTTGCAGTTGTTGTTGCCATCTTCCCTTGGAGTATCCTTCTTGTGAGGACACTCTCTAGCATAGTAGCCAAACCTGTTGCAATTGTAGCATCTTACTTTTCTTCCTTCTTTGAATCCCAACTTAAATCCCTGACCTTGTTTCCTTGGACCAACGTTGTTCTTCCTCTTAGCATGAGCAAAGAAAGCAGTAGGATCATTTCCATTTGAGGGCTTATCCCTCTCCATCATCCTTATTTCTTCTTGAGTGTATCTAGCCAATAATTCATCGAAGCTCGGAATCCTGTCGTTGTTGATGATGGTGGTGTTAAACACATCCCATGCTCTTGTAAGACCTCCAAGTGCAATAAGAGTGAGCTCCCTATCAGCAACAACTTCTCCAATAGATAGAAGATCATTATTGATTTTGGTAATCCTCATAAAGTAGGATTGGATGGACTCCCCTCTATCCATCTTGATGTCTTTCAACTTGTTCTTGAGATTGAGGATTTCATTTGCATTGTTTACTTCGAACATCCCAACCAGCTTATCATACATCTCCTTAGATGTTTCCAAATAAGAAATATAGGCAACCAAAGGCTTGTGAATGGAATCTACAATAATTATCTTGGCTTTGACCTCACCTTTCTTGTACTTTGATTTTTGCAGCAACAGGTGCATTTGAAAGAGGCTCCACCACTTTCCCCTTTGTATAGTCCATAACATCATTCTTTTCCAAAGTCAAATCCAAAGTCATCTTCGATGCATGATAGTTAGATTTGTCCTTCAGCTTGTCCTTGGATTTGAAGTATGATGTAGTCGTCATTGAAGCTAGAACAATATTCTTGTCCATCAACTTTCCCTAGTGATTTCTTTTCTCACTCTTGCTTGGGCTTTGTGTTCACATGGGCTTTGATACTATGTTAATTTTAGTTAACAATGGTATGTTCTATGCTTAGCACAATTTACTTCAATGTTCCTTAGCAACCCAATAACAATTTCCAATAGCAATCACAATAATCACATTGACAGTAAAAGCAGATAGAACATAAAACAAACTGCAGAAGACAAGCGAAGACAAGATGACACCAAATTTGGTGGATGCCAAGGAAAAATCCCAATGTGGGGAAACCCTTTGATAAATCAAAAGTTCAACTAAGAGAGAGAGTACAGAAGTAAAATTGACTTACCCAATACAAAGTCAAAACAACCTTGTAAATTTATGCAGTCAAACTTCAACCCTAACCAGAAAGTCAACGTTGGTCAAAACAATAGCGAATCGTCCACAAAGCAACTTGGTCTTCCTTGGTCAAACTCGGCTTGATCAGGAGGATGAATTTAGCCCAAAACAACTTGGTCAAACTTAGTCAAAGGAGAGAAAACTGCTGTAATTTTATGAAGTCAAATAATAGTCAACCTTGAAGTCAACGTAGGTCAAACAACCCAGAATTTCTCGGTTTTGTGCCCAACAATGCGGCCTAGAAAAATCAAACCTTTGACTTTCAAAAACACAGTCAAACTTGGTTATTAACCCCTCGGTCAACGTTGGTCAAACTTGTCTCTGAAGTCTTAAATTTCGGCCTGTAATTCTGCCCAGAAAATCGTCCTCCTTGCCACACGTGTGAGAGAGAGGCTTCCCAATAGCTGTACGAACCAATTTGCTAGAGAGAGAGAAGAATGTGTGAGTGATGAATGTGCAAAATGAGGAGTGGGGTCTCTTGTATTTATACAATTCGTTGTGGGTGAAGAGACATCCATTGGGCTTCTTGAACCTACATGATGATGGGGCCGACCTGAACAATTTGCACATGAGTGGGCATAAATTCAAAATCACACTTCTGCTTGTTCGAATGAGATGATCTTTATATCAATCTTGGACCTCTCGAAAAAAGGAATCCAATGCAATCATCATCTCCATGAAATGAGCTATCTCAAGGTCGAATTTGGCCCTAATTGCCAATTTTAACACCCTATAATTTTGAAGATTCCCCAAATCCACACTTGTTGTAAAGTTGGTTCAATTTAGCATGACCTTTACATCATATTTTGGTTTCTTATTAAATCGTTTTGGATTTAGTAGAAATGCCATTGTTTGAATAACGTTGTGAAGTATCTGACCTTTGCAAACTAAGATTCTACTATTCATCCCCACTGTTTGGGTCAATTCTAGAACTCTTACTGAGCAAGATGTTGAAGCTTCTCCCTCATTTGATTTATGCCCTCCTAAACATCCAAACCATGATTGGTCACCATCAAATATATAAAGGATTCCCACTATAGGATTAATTATGGTTATTGTATCCTCTACTCTCTATATGAGTAATTGATGATAAGGTCCCTTAGGATACTTGTAAAAGTCTTTTGTCCAATGTTGCACTTATTGTGATATTATTAGAATGATCACGACAGTTGCCAAAACCAACTTCAACTATAATATCGGCAGTAATTATCGCGATAATTTGCCCTTTTGAAATTTCCTTCGTCTTTCATTTTCTTCCTTTTACTTAAATTTTTAACATTATCATTAATTGACTTGGGATTTTTGAGAGTTGTTCTGACCTTATTGGATTGCATATGGAGAAATTAGAAATTTAGATCCCACTCAAAATCCAATAGATTTAATAGTTTTGAGGATTTTAGGATTGGTGAGGTTGAAACATTTCTACTACATTCTGTGATGTATGAGGGTATGGAACTAACATTTAATCAAGATCACTAAGCCCTATATGTACCTTGATGTTGGTGGCATTGATTGTTGACTCCTTGTAAAAATGTACACTTCACTCAATTATTCATGGCCTTAGTAAAAATGTACACTTCACTCAAGCAAAATCATTGATTAAGATGTTAAGTTTTTTCTATCTTATTTTAATGCTTAGAGGGTGATCTTGATGAGAAGGATCCCAATATAGGCAATGATTTTGATGTTATGTAGCTATTTGTTGTAGCATGATTTTGTTTGGATTTCAGAGGCCATCTCTATTGATCTATTTTGATTCAATTGGTGATATTTTGGTTATATGCACCCTTGCTATATACATGAGAAATTTTGCATATTTGTGTATAATAATTTGGATTCATATGGATGCACATGAATTATATGTTCTTTTCAAAATTTGAATTTTTATGTATTTTTTGGTCGATCAAATCTTTTGGTCCAGTTCCGCCAACATTGTTGAGGATGTTATGACCATTTTCCATCAAGCAAAGAAGGGGAAATTCGTTGTTTTCATTGCCATGATTCATCTCATGAGATACATTTTTGTTTTGTTTTGATATGATTTTGTATCATTCTGTTAGATCTTATGACTTAGGACAAATATCATATTTCAATTTTGATGTTTGATGTATCACTTGACATCTTATATATCGATTTTATTTCATATTTATGTAGCAATGTGTTCGTTTGATGTTGATGTTGTTTCAAAAGTAAAAAAAATGAGAAAAAATGATTATTTTTGTATTTTTTAAAATTCCTTGATAATTTTTGGTATTTTCCTCGATATTGCCGATAATTCAAATTTTCGGCACGATGATAAATTGCCAATAACAATAAATGTAACATTGCTTTTGATACTTTTTGCACCCTTTGGGGTAAAAACAAGAAAAAATGCCTTTTTGCGAAAATAAAATTTGGAGTAAAAAGTCAAAAAAATGGCTTAGTTATTTTATCTTAAGGTAAAATTTTTTAGTTAGGGGAATAGTTATTTTTCAAAGGTCAGTAAATATATTGTCTGAAAGCAATTTTTTTTCTTAGATCTCATTTTGGGATCCATAAATATAGATGTGGGTGATATTTGACCTAGTTACCAATTCCCACAATCCCATTGATATGAAGCTTACAAGTCATAAATTCTACCTAAGTGTGACTTGGGATGGATTATTAAAAGTGACGAGGACAAGGAATCCAAAAATGATGGTAAGAAGGAAAAATGGCGTAATTGCCATATGAAGCTCGAGGTTTCATAGGCATCCATGTGTCAGATGAGTTACATTTTTTTATTATTTAAAAGGAGGAAACTCCTAAATTTGCAATGGGCACTCTAGAGAGGGTATTCTCCAAACTAATGAGGCATATGTTATTCAGTGGAACAACAAATTGACATTTGGACTTGTAGGAGTTTGATTGCATTGATTATTGCTTGGCTTCATGAAAGGGGATTACTGGATGATTCAAACTGTTCTCTAAAATCCACTTGCTCTATGTGAGGTCTTTTCTTCCACTCACTGCTTTATGAGGAATTTACATAGTAGTAATTCTTCTAGTATAAATTTTGATAGCTTTTGTAATGCATTGATTGAGGAAAAAATAAGTTGTGAATTTGGGTAAGATTGGCTTCAAGCCAAAGGCTCATGTAGCCAAAGGGAAACAACAACAAAAGCATTTTACGAGGTGTCGTAAGAGTCCAAGAGAAGATATAATAAGAAGGAAACAAGTTTGGAAAGAAACCTTGTGAGCGTTGTGGCAAACTATGACATTTTGAATTTAAATATCATGAGGAGCTTGTGGACCATACTAAACAATTTGAAAAGGAACATAAGCAACATATTTATTCTTTATTTGATGGCAAATCCTTTTTTGCAACAACTTCGTCTACTTTGCATGCTTATATTTATTCTAGTGATGAGATTGTAGATTAAAGTTATACTCATGACATGGCTATGGATGCTTCACTCTTTTTTTTCCCTAGTTAATGACAAAAAATATGATTAGAAAAGTTTATATTGGTGATAATATTGCACAATATATTTATAGTATTGAAAAATTTGAAGTTGAAAATGGCATCGTCAATGATATTTATCATTTTCTACATCTTGGTGCTAAGAAATGCACTCTCCATTTACCAGATGATCCAAACTAGGTGGAAAGTTGGATTTTGGCCTAACAAATTTGTTGTGTAAGACTAAGTGTAATGGTTTGGCTTCTAGTGTTCTTGTTGAAGATGAGAAACTTTACAAATTTTCAAGTTTGTTTAATCTATGCCAAAGTTTTTATGACCTTGTTCACACTAATGATGTGAGCCCATTTATGGCATGAAAGACTAGGTCACTTGAATTTCAGAAGTTTGCAACTTACGGACAGGTTGAAGATGGATCATGGGTTACATGTTATGGCTCCCAAGGATGGAGTATGTGAAGGATGTGTCCTTGACAAGTAGCATAGAAAGAAATTTGATTGGGTAAAATCAAGATGTACAATGACTCAATTATGGATTATTCATAGTGACTTGTGGTCCAATGCACATTTCATTCCATGGGCTACAAAAACAACATTGCCTCAAGTGGGCTACAAAAACTCTCAAAGGCAAAAGGTTTTGATGTAAGTGATGTTTTGGACACTCCAAATGGTTAGAAACAACAATGTAGATTCACTTCTATATCAAGAGTCATAACATTCAATGCTTAGTCCTATGAAGAAGCTTATGGAAAGTGAGAGTGGGAAGATGCTATGGCTAATGATTATAAGTCATACTTGGGAAATGGTACCTCTTCCATTGCGGAGGTGAATTGGTCTACAAAACTAGGTTTTGTTTGGATGGTAGTCTTGAGAAGCATAAAGCCCAGTTGGTTTCTTTGGGATTCTCTTAGAACAAAGGTATTAACTACATTGAGACTTTAGTTTCTATTGCCAAAATGGATACCATTTATATGGTAATTTCACATGCTTCTATTTTTCATCAAGAGATTTAGTGGATGGGTGTGAAGTTTTCTTTTCTCAATTGGTATCTTCATCGGGAAATTAAGCAGATGGATATGAAGTTTTGTTGAGGTTGGTACTTCTAAACTTGTAAGTTGAAGAAGTCTCTTTATGGGCTAAAACAAGCTCCTCGGGCCTTGTTGTCTCAAAATCTAACAGGGCTTGTGAGGGGAGCTCACAAGACAAAAGCTAGACCAAGTGACAACACTACGAGGTGTGGCCCTCTGTTACCACAACCACTACCTCTTGCTTTTTAGTGGATTTGCACCACAAGGGAGGCTTCCCTATGTTAGGTCATCTGAGGGATATACCAAGTCCAAGGGTTGGAGGTGACGAGGATAGGCCAAGGAGAGATGCTCTACTTAAGAACATGGCTCAACTAGCTTAAACAAGGCAATGTGTTCTCTCCAGAAACCCTAATTAGGGCACAATATGGGATAGGGTTTTAGAATAAGCAAGGTCAACAGGCTTATCTAGGATCACAAGGCCAAGAAAAGGCTTGGACTAGATGAAAATGATTAATTTGTGGCACAAGTCTTCAACAAGCCCTAAGTTGAAGCCTAGGGCAAGACTAGGGTTTTAGCTAGGGCAAAAATTATCTAGGGAAAAGGATGTTAGCCGTAGAATGGAAGAATTAGCCACAGGAAGAGGTTGATTTTGAGGCAATGACTTGACTATCAAGTGTTCAATCCCTCCATAAGGTAACACAGTCAACCCTAGTTGAATTTTAACCCTAACCCTAGCCTAGCAACTTTCCTTAAGAGGCCAAAAATCAAAAAATGGAGAGAAAGGTTAGGTTGTAAGATGATTTAGGGTGTGATTAACAATGTGAATAAGGGCAGTCGCTAGTGCCTTGACCTTAGGTGATGGAGTTTAAGGGAGGTCTACTTAGGAGAAAAGACTAAACTCTAGCAAGAAGTAAGGGAATAAGAAACCCTAGTTTCAAACCCTAGCTATCATTTTATGAGGGAGAAAAGTCAACACCGAGAGCTTACCATGAAGAATCACTCATGGGATTGTCACATAAATTCTAGAATGGTTAATGCATACAATACCATTGCTAAGATTCCATGGAAATTTTTTCAATAATAACTAGCACATAGAAACCCTAGACAATAACCATTCCATGCAATAGCCATAAAATAAATTCCAATACAAAGAACACTTACAAGATAGATGCATGAACCAATCCTTTATTGCTCCAAAATGACATCTCCAAAACCAAAGAATAGCTCCATAAGCAAAAACTCCACAATAGATCACATCTCCACAAGATACAAGACAAATTTCAGCTAGGCCAAAATCTCTAAGAGGGCCAAATTGATCCACAAGTGATGATCCAAATGAAATGAAGGTGACCTCTACTTATATGAGGTTTACCTCAAGTAATTTAGCCTAATGAAGCCCCTAATAACAAGTTTGACATGAAATGAACTTGGGTTACAAGCCAACCCACTAGCTAATGACA
This sequence comes from Pinus tabuliformis, assembly GCA_031772625.1. NCBI lineage: Eukaryota > Viridiplantae > Streptophyta > Pinopsida > Pinales > Pinaceae > Pinus > Pinus tabuliformis. The sequence continues at coordinate 319,951,494 of CM062807.1, forward strand.
AAATAGACCATAATTTCCCACACGTGTGAGCCATAGCCTCTCTAAATGCTGACATCATGCCCAATTAAGGCTCCAAATGCCATGCCAAGGTGTGTTGAGGTGTCCAAATGTGTGAAGGTGCCTGGATGATCCAAAATTTGAGGGATTGTCCTCAAATCCACCTCAAATCCTCCCGTGGGGTCCCAAGTACAGTTGGGGTGCTATCATGTGGTCTCCAATTGTCAAATAAGGCCTCCTTCTCTCCAACATTAGGGATTTCTTTGGTGCAACAAGCCCTCCCTAGTCTCTCAATGGTGTCATCATGAAGAATACTCAAAGCTAGGTCAAAGTTGACCAATGTCTTGGGTATTGAATGTGCTCTGGGACATGTAGCATCTGCGCATGCTATTAGGAGGCTCCAGTCTCTCAATGCTGCTAAGGCCATGCACTTCTTTGAAAGGCTTGGTTCCCCGTGGAGTGGGTGCCCTCAAGGATTGGGTTGTTGTGGACCACTTGACGAAAACATGAAAAGTGAAAGCAACCATCCATCAGAGACTATGATCATATATGTATCTAGGTGGACCAAACTTGAATGTTAAGGGCGTGTTAGTACTTCAAACAAGGTTCACCTTTTGATATCTAACTAGACCAAGTCTCGTAAAGGTGTTCCCTACTTTAGCAAAGGTGGCAAATGGCAAACCCTATTAGGTGCTTCCAACCCTCAAGGGGAAGTGACAATTCCAAGGTCGACCCCTCAATCAATAGGTTTTAGTGGTAATGGAGGGGAAAAGGCTTCATGGCGAAGTGCCATGGTCAAAAGGACCAATTGATGGGGTGTCCACACCCTGAGTGTATGTATATAAAGGGGGAACAATCGTGGAGACATAAGTTATCTGTTTGGTCTGATTTTAACACCCCTCTTTTGTGCCTTTTACTTCTTCTTGATTATTGTGAAAATTCCACAAGAGGAACCCCTACTACAGCAAATTGATGTTGCTTCTCCTACTTGTTAATCCTTACAAGTTATTTACTATGTGCTACGACAAATATCGAAGTAAATACTAGTGCATCCTTCACTTAATTAAATTATAAGCGGAAACAAGATACTGAGAAAGAAAGAAAATACAACACAATAGACACTGTTGTTTTTGGACAAATGTCTTTGGAAAAAAACCCAATGCGGGAAAACCAGTGCAACAGTTTTGAGGGTTTATTATTATTAAGCTGTAGTTTTGAATACAACTCTGGATGCCCTTCTGGCAATCCAGTTACAGAGAAAAAGACACTGGCAGAAAACTTAGTGAGATTACATCACTTCACCCGGCAAATCTTGGCTGATTCGACAACTGAACTGACTATCCCCGGCTACAACTGCGTTGCCCCTTCGCAGTAACTACGTGGGCTTGCGTGGAGCTCTCTGAGGCTTTGCGTCAGCTCTGCGCTGGGTCTCCTTGCCTCCTGGAGCTCTGACGTCAACCCTCTCGATTGATTCGACAACTCCCTGGCAAATTTTAGACTTCCGCTGGAAGGCAGCGTTGCCTCTGCGCTGGCCCTTCTGGCTCTGCGTCAAGCACTGTGTGCGCCCTCCTGGGTCTGCGCTGCCTCCATTGGTGCTTCTCTGCCTCTTGGCTGAGTATTCGGGGTCTCGAAGAAGATACTCCAACCCCAACTATTCTTGCCCCTCAATTGCAAGAAATCTCCTCTATTGAATTTTCCTCCTGAGAACTTCTCACTTCAGAAAATCGATTTCTTGATCTCTCTTGGTGTGTTTTCCAAATGACCCTCAAGCCCCTTCTTATATCTTCCTGTTGGACAACCAACGACCTAGATTAACTCCTAATTAAAGGCTCAGATCGTTTTGACTTGATCTCTGTCTTTTTCCAAGAAGTTACACCCACAATTAGATTATCCCATTAATATTTTAATTTTCCTAAGTTTAGCCTTAGGAACTCCATTAAAAATATTAATTATTTTAATAAAATCGTATATGGGTGTAATTTCCCAAAACCGTTTCCGGGTTCTTTGGAATGCATGTGACCAAGCCTCCTTGCAAAATATGAGGCTTAGAGCACATTCGATGCTACCCCAAATCAACAATTCTTCCTTGAATTACCACTTATAATTCAAGGGTTAGAGATTGCTCTTTATGATATAGTTGCTTTATTTCCCCTTAAGAGGAGTTAGTTCATTTCTCATTAGTGCTAAGACATGCAAGGGTTCCTTTTTGATGTAATGAAGCGTCATGTGCTCAGGAACTGGGTGATGGCCAAAGGAGGAAGGTAGAGCTCATGCTAGGCTTTTGTCCACGTGCTAGTCTCTATGTCCCGACCATCTTTTGCACTTTGATTTTCTTTCTTTTGTTTTTTTGTGGCCATGATATGCTCTTTTATTCTTTGACCTCACAAAAAAAAAAATCTTCTTTGTCCATCACTCTTTTATTCTTATTATTGAGTGATGACCTCTTCATTACAACCCTTCATTTATTGGCTATCCTCCTTGTGGTTGCATGCATATTGAAGCTATATTTGTGAAGCCCATTCTCCAATTTGTTGCACAATGTTTAATCTAGGTGGATATTGGTGGCCACCCACCTATTCCACTGGCTCATAGCACAATTTTCCTATTTTGGCAGTTTTCAGGCCCTGAACTTTTAGAGTTGTTTTGAGGCCCTAAACGATCTTTTTTTGGGGAAACAAGTTGACAGTGGTTTGACTGTCGTCAGTAGTTAGAAATTGTATTCCTCAGATATACCTTTCCAATGGTCTGTCGTGCATGCCAAATGGAGATTGTATGCCAAAGTTCTGACCCCAAGAAGTTGATGTTCCGACTTACCCCATCGGGGCCCATAAGCCTTTGGCATTTCATATCCTAGGGTTAGGTTTTTGGATGTTTAGGATTTCTCATTACTTCTTCATTATAAAAAGGCCTCAGAGCCTCATTGTAACATAGTTCAAGAAGGTGCGTAGCGGTCACATCTATGTTGCAGGAAACGTGGGGGGGGCCCGTTTCCGGCTGGAAACTGGGACGAAACGCGGAAACGCGTTTGGTACGGCCAGGAAACGCGTTTCCGGCCGTACAGCCCGCGTTTCCCAATTGAATTGTGTTTTTTTAAATTTTTTTTTTTTTCAAATTTGTTTTTTAATTTTCTAGATGTGTGTCTAAAGTTATAAAAGTGAATTTTTGCCCTAGTGTTGATATGCAGTTCATGGTAATGTTAAATTCTTAAAGTAAAAGTGATATTCTCCTTTATTTTTCATTTTCATCCTTTTACTTAAATTTTTAACATTACCATGAAATGACTCAGGATGTTTGAGAGTGGTTTCGCCCTCATTGGATTTCATATGGAGAAAGTAGAATTTTAGATCTCACTCAAAATCCAGCAGACTTATTTGTTTTTCAGGATTTCAGGATTGGATTATTGCAATGTTTCCATTGGATTTTATCATGTACTAGGGTATGGAACTTGTATTTAATCAAGAGAACCAAGCCCTCTATGCAGGGGAAACTCCCAATAATCAAGATCATGTAGGGTACTAGGGTATGAAACGTGTATTTAATCAAGAGCACTAAGGTCGTTCGACTATGTAGGAGGAGACTCCCAATACAACAGTGGTCCTTCTAAAGAATGGGATGTGGATGCAGAAAATCTTGATTTGGATCTCTCTCTTGCAGCCTTATAGTCTTTATTGTACTTGCAGCCTCATATATTAATATAAATAAAGGCTGATTTTGAGATTTGGATATCTAATAAAGGTTGCTTTTGGATATTCCAATATTTTTATTTTCATTATGTGATCATTCATGAGTAAATGTGATGTAAATTAAATCTTAATGTTTAAGTGTAATAAATTATAATGTACCATTTATGCTTTATGATTGCACACACACACACACACATATATATATATAAATATTTTCTATATATCTATATATCTATATATAAATATTTTCTATATATATATATATTCGCGTTTCCCCGTTTCCAAAATTTGGGGAGGTTGTGTTTCGTATCGCTTCCCGTTTCGGAAACTCGTACTTGTTTCCCCGTTTCGTGCAACTTAGGGTCACATCTCTTTTCAGAGATGCGCTACCACTATTCGAGTTAGTTTTCTTTCATTATGCATGTATACAATTTCAACATTTTCCATTTATTAATTGAAGTCAATTTCATTGTATGTCTGTGTTTTGGTTTTAAATCTGTATTTCATTTTGTTCCCTTCATAAATTCGGATCAATGTTATCAAAGCGATTTACTCTCTTTTTTAGTTTTTTAGTTTTGTTTTGCATGCCCCCAACAAGGTCAGGGTATAAGGGGTTGGGACTCGAATTGCTTGAGCCCTTGCAAGCCTGTCCTCATTGACCCTGATGACCATCCATGACAAAAGAAAATAAATATGAGGGAGTTGGAGATCCTACCAAATTGTTGCTCGAAGAAGCCCTCCAGTGACAAAGGAATGAGATGATGGATAATTTTTTCCATATCCTTGGACACCTACCATTAGGTGACACATCTTCATCTAGTGGCCACTTCAGAGGTGCCACTCCCTTTAAGGTACAAGTTAATTTTGATATTCCTATATTTGAAGGCCAGATAGATGCAAATGCTTTAGACAAATGGTTAAATCTGCTAGAAGGATATTTTTCAGTCCATAATTTTTCCAATAGAGAAAATATTACTTTTGCACTCCTTAAGGCTGCCCCCCATGTCAAGGATTGGTGGGAAACTTACTGTGAGAAAAGGGCCACGAAGGAATCCACACTATTTTCAGTTGCACCCACTTGGAACTCTTTTAGGGAGGCTCTTAAGGAATAATATTGCATTGTTGGAAGCTACGAAGATTAGTACTTGAGATGGACCACACTACGACAGGAAAGAGACCAAGTAGTGCTAAAGTTCACAAACATCTTTCATACCTTACACACCAAGTTGGTATCAAGCACTCTGAGCGACATCTGGTGCTCAAGTACCGTGGTTGTCTGCACAAATACATCCAGACTGAAATGTAGTTCTTGGACATATCTTCGCTTGGTGTAGCATACTGATATGCTGTCAAAATCGAGCAAAAATTTAAACAAAAGAAGTGAGGCTTTGGATCTGCGAATCCTTCACAACAAAATCAGGGCAAGGGAATCCCCAAACCACATAACAAAGGATAAAGCTAGGATGGACCACCCTAGGACAACACATAGAAGCCACGAACAAAGAATAGTAATGGGAAGATGAAGAAAGAAACAAGAAAGTGGCGTGTGTTCCACAAGAGCCCCACTCATAACACAAATGAATGTCACACAAAGTAGCCATTGGTGGTTGAGCTAAAAGCTTTAGAGCCAAAAGTAGGTTCTGACTTTGAACCAGACCTAGACAAGGGGAAACAAATCATTAATGTAGAACCACACTTGTAGCCATACACCATCAGGTGGCTCTAGCAAGGGCGAGATCTTCGCTTCAACTGAAAATGTCACATGCTCTACAACACCAAGCCTTCCACGGACGGGGTATTGTGTTACGTTGCTCCCCTTGAAGTTTGTGATGTTCCTCACCTTGTGGGAGCCCAATTGTACTCATGCAAAAGTATGGGACTCAGAGACTTTGCATTGATTATTAGGCTTTGTGTAAAGCTTGTAAATAATTTAAACAACTATTTACCCTGAACAGATTATGAAATCTACCAAATGTAAAGCCTGTAAATAATTAAACAACTATTTACCCCGAACAGATTATGAAATCTTCATGAACCTGTTTTAAAATTTAACAAAATTTCATGTATCAAATTGATTGATTTGATGAGAAGTATCTACCTAGTTTCCTGTGGATGAAGAGGCTTCAGATTTGCTCCAGCTTTCAATCTCGTTACCAAAAGACCATAACCTCTCAGCCAAACTAAGTACAACCTAGGTACTCAGTCCAGATTGCTTCTCAATTGCTGCAATCTGTTCCCTCGTGCCCAAAAACTTCAGAACAAACAAGGCTCAGTCCTTACTGTGGATAACTTTGTGTTACTGTACTTCCTCCAACCGCGTTCTGATTATTCGTTTCTTCCCCCCCCCATTTTCAAGACAACCTTCTTTCTTTTAAATCTCCATTCACCGCCTCCCTCCATCTCCATGTCCGAATTTTGATACGTGTTGATTTTATATAAAACAAAATCTGATTTGATTTGGTGATTTTATTTGAATATCTAAATTTGATTTAATAAAGTTTATTTATTATTTTAATGATTTAATTTATAATTTATAATTTAATTAATTTTATTTAATTTCGTAAATTTTAATTTACAAATTAAACTTTTAACATTAAAACTAACATTTTCTATTCATTTGAGGGTTTATTATATATATAGTGCACTACATACGGGTCCATGCATACGTAGCTATCATATGGAGGCCTCGTATGTATGCTAATACTTGTATTTTATTTATAGCTATAGGTGGGTCATCAAATACATAATGTAAAGCCTGTAAATAATTTAAACAACTATTTACGCTGAACAGATTATGAAATCTACCAAATGTAAAGCCTGTAAATAATTAAACTATTTACTCTGAACAGATTATGAAATCTTCATGAACCTGTTTTAAAATTTAACAAAATTTCATGTATCAAATTGATTGATTTGATGAGAAGTACCTACCTGGTTTCCTGCGGATGAAGAGGCTTCAGATTTGCTCCAGCTTTCGCTCCCGTTACCAAAAGACCATAACCTCCCAGCCAAACTAAGTACAACCTAGGTACTCAGTCCAGATTGCTTCTCAATTGCTGCAATCTGTTCCCCCGTGCCCAAAAACTTCAGAACAAACAAGGCTCAGTCCTTACTGTGGATAACTTCATGTTACTGTACTTCCTCCAACCGCCTTTTGATTATTCGTTTCTTCCCCCCCCCCATTCTCAAGACAACCTTCCATCTTTTAAATCTCCATTCACTGCCTCCCTCCATCTCCGTGTCCTAATTTTGATATGTGTTGATTTTATATAAAACAAAATCTGATTTGATTTGGTGATTTTATTTGCATATCTAAATTTGATTTAATAAAGTTTATTATTTATTTTAATGATTTAATTTAATTAATTTAATTTATAATTTTAATTTAATTAATTTTATTTAATTTCATAAATTTTAATTTACAAATTAAAATTTTAACATTAAAACTAACATTTTCTGTTCGTTTGAGGGTTTATTTTATATATAGTGCATTACATACAGGTCCATGCATACGTAGCTATCGTATGGAGGCCTCGTATGTATGCTAATACTTGTATTTTATTTATAGCTATAGGTGGGTCATTACACTTTGAACAAAATCATAGTTAGGAATAGGTACCCAATTCCCCAGATTGACGACCTTCTTTACCAGCTCAAGTGGGCCAAATACTTCAACAAGATTGATTTGAAGTTCGGTTATCACCAAGTTTTGATAGTACCAATTGATGTGTGGAAGACCACTTTCAAGTCCAAAGCGAGTCTTTTTGAATGGTTGGTCATGCCCTTTGGTTTGGTGAATGCCCCAATAACTTTTATGAGGCTAATGGATGACATGTAGCGAGCTGTCACCAACTCTTTCGTGGTTGTATATTTGGATGATATCCTCATTTTCAACAGAAGTTGGGCAAGGCACTTGCAACATATTCGATAGGTCCTTCACACCTTATGGTAGCATAAGCTATGTGCTAACTTGGAGAAATGCTCCTTTGGAATGGACAAGGTTCAATATCTTGATTACATTATTGATGAGCAAGGTGTGCATGTGGATCCAACTAAGATACAAGTCATTTGGGATTGGTTGGTCCTGACGACTCTAATAGAGTTTCACAACATCTTGGGCTTTGAGAATTTATACCAAAAGTTTTTGTTGGGGTTCTTTTATATCGCTTGGCCCTTAAGTCAAGTTACCAAAGGTGGAGCAAAAGCGAAGTTTTTTTTGGTTCGAGTCACAACAGAAGTCGTTCGATGAATTGAAACACTGCCTTTGCTCTGCAACATTCCTCACCTTACCGGAATTAGAACAACCATTTCAGATTGAGACAGATGCCTCCGACTATGCTATTGGTGCAGTCCTCATTCAACACGGACATCCGGTGGCATATCATAGTGAGAAACTCTCCGATACTGTTCAGAGATACCCCATCTATGATAAGGAGATGTATTCCATAGTGTAGGCTTGTTGGCAACAAAAACATTATATTCTAGGGAAGGAGACGATCATCCACACGAATCACCGATGTCTTCAATTTATGCAGACACATGGAAAGTTGCAAAACAATTGCCATCAGAAATGGTCCACATATTTGCAACAAGTCCATTTGAACATTAAATATAAGAAGGGTAGCACCAATCACGTCGCTGATTGCCTCAGTTAGCCTGCAATTGTGGCACTCGCCACCGTTCTCAACTTTTGTGGGCACGAGACTCCTCTGGATGACCACAACTATACAACATTGATTCATAATTCGTTGCCACATACCAAATGTTGATGGTAGGCAAGCAAGTTTCAAACTTCCACCTCCAGGATGCATTGTTGTGCTATTTGGGACACCTTTGTGTTCGTTCAAGCATGTGTGCCAAGCTGATTTGGGAGGCACATTACAGTTGGGTAACAAGGCACTTTGGTATGGAGAAGATAGTGGCGGTATTGCAGAAGCATTTTTATTGTACGAAACTTCGACATAATGTTTGCAAGTATATCAAACTTTATGCTGGTTGTGCCATTGCCTAACCAACCATTAAGAAGCAAGGCTTGTACACCCCTCTTCCTACTCCTAATCGGCCTTGAGAATCCATCTCGATGGACTATATGTGTGGCCTTCCTTTTACCAAGCATGGTAATGACTGTGTGTTTGTGGTTCTCAATAGATTTTCTAAGATGGCCATCCCGATTGCCTGCAAAAAGAGTATCCCAGCAGAAGCCACTGCCATGCTCTTCTTCGAATGGGTGTGGTAGATTTGGGATCTCGCAGACCATTATATCAGATCAGGATAGCAGGTTCCTAAGCGCATTCTAGTTGAGACTTTGGTCATTGTTGGACACTAAGCTCACAACCCCCAGACTGATGGCCAGATAGAGGTCGTCAACAGGATGATCATGCATGTTTTGCGCATATTTTACACATGGAATGAGAGTCTGTCCTATGTTCAACACAGCTACAATAGAGCACTCCATAGCTTAATTGGTCACAACCCCTTTCAGGTGGGCTTGGGATTTTAACCATTAGGTCCCATTGATGTTGCACTGCTCCTTACCACTACACAGGCAAAATTTGCACATGTTCAATTTGAAACCAACAAAGCTACCAAGCTTATTGAACGAATTCAACACATTCACAAATAGGTCCATGATATATTGCAGAATGCCAATACTAAGTATAAACAATGCCATGATCAACACTGGGTGCCACACAAGTTTCAAGTGGGAGACAAGGTCTGGTTGCTTCTGTAGAAGGAATGCCTTGCAGGGGCCCATCAGAAGCTTCGGCCACTCCGCTATGGACCTTATAGCATCACCAAGGTTGTAGGTGACAATGCTTTTGAGCTAAGTATCCCCCCATTCCTTGGCCTGCACCCAATGTTTAATGTGGACCGCCTTTGGCCATATTTGCCACTATTGTTGGACACATCAGAAATTTGTGATTCTTAATTTTCCTCCAGATACTTTGAGAAAAGAATCTAGCACCTTCAAGGCATTATTTTGCCTCGTTCTCTTCATCCCAGACATCTCACAGTTGTAGGAGATTCTCTTTTCATCAATAAACACTTGTAGCAACAAACCCAAGCCAAGGATCTATTGGAAGCAATTCTCAATAGAATTTGGTTTCTAGCTGATAACATGGATTTCCAAATCAAATGGTTCCATGTCCAACGAAGCAATAATCAATTGGCCAATTCCTAGGAAAATTTCATAATCCAACTAAATAAAAAGGGTTTTTATTGTTATTTTCAACGGGCAACATGTCACACAACCTGTCCCATCATTTCACGGTTTCTCCAAGTGTCACCCTAGTTGGAATTAGCCGGGGCATGAAGGCGAAATTAAATCCACATGGAGGAAGTAGGTCACTCTAGAGGTTCCCACTTCTCACCATAATGGTTAATGTCCACACCACCTCGAGAAGTATTAATTGTAGTCTCACCACATGTAGCAAGGATGGGATAAATCACATTGAGTTAATGGATCAAAAGTTGGTGATAACTTAGGTTGATGGCTCCTTTGCTCGCTATCTAAGCCCACAAGAAAAGGAGTTGTTCGCAGATGAATCTATCTTGAGGTTGGCAGTGAATTCCTCTCTGGTTTTAATGAGTTGCGATCTATCAACAAAAGCAATTCTTTCCCCTTTATCTACTAAACAAGAAATAGAAAGAAAACTCTTTTTCAAACCTAGAACATATAGAATGTTGTTGAGATGCAGCTTCGATCCATTATTCAGTTTCAACAATGTTGATCCTAGGCCTCTAACAACATAGCTTTTGTTGTCACCCAATTCCATTGCATGGGAAAGTGGCTCCTTTGATAGTGTATGAAGTTGTTTACTTTCACCTGTCATGTGTCTTGATGTTCTACTATCAATGATCCATGCATTGTCATCAGTAAGAGAACTTGTAAGAGCAGCCAAGAATCCTTGACTCTTTAGTAATAGATGACCTTCTTGATCCAGCTTCCAGCAATGTTGATACCTATTCTTATATAGTTCATCATAGAGGGAGAATCTATGCTAACAAAGTGATCTTCGACTCTTCTTGACCTTAGCTCCGATACCGTGTTGGAAAATCAAAGCAATTATATTAGGGTTTGATTCTCCTTTCTTGATAATTACTTGAGTGTGTTGGCTTCTTTTACTTCTTTATTATCTTGTCTTTCGTTAAGCAATTACCATATTATGTGTGTATGAAGATCACAAAACAAGAGACACAAGATATAGGTACTATGCCAGGGAAAAGCCCCCCTCGAGGGGTTAACCCAGTCAAGATAATTCTTCCTTTCAATAGTATTCTTTGAGACTCTTCACTGTAGACCAAGATTAGACTTTCCCTCCACACCAAGTCAGCCTCCCAGATCTTCGACCCCTTCCAGCAACTTCGACTAGGCAGCAGCTTTCGGCAAGAGGCAACTTCCAGCAACAGCAAAACTTAAGAGAGTTCGATCTCCCAATCCAAAGCACGAAACAGAGAGAGAGAGGCACCAAAATTTCGATTTTTCTTTTCTCCTTAGATTTCCCCAAACTCGCATTCATTTCGGCTTTCCGACAACAGACTTCGCACTTTTTCCTAGCTACAAGAGAACTTCACACCTTTTCCCAGCTACAAGAGATATTGAATTTGTGTGAGAGAATAATGCTCCAAATGAATTCGATGAGCTTGTATTTATAGGCTCCATGTGAGGTTGAATAAGGTCCTTAGGCTGACTTGATCTTCTTCTAGGCCGACATGGTGTACATAAATCATATTTGACTCAATACTTGACTTTTTTACATGATTCAAAAGCCCAAGAAGGGTCTCTTTAAAAGTACAATGACTCTATTGACTCAGAATAAATCCTAGATGTCCTCAAGGGGACTTTGACCTAAAACAAGGTGACCCAAGCATGAAACCCATGCTTTAATAAGTCACAATAATAATAATAAAATTTTCTTTTATTTATTCATTTGACAAGTACATTACATGATGACTCAAGTACATTAATGAAGACCGAACATAGTTACATTTTCCAACCGGATGATGAGGGAAATCTTATCAACCATTACTGAGAATTGTGCAACTTTTAATTTTCCAAGGTTGTTTGATATCATCTACCTCTCTGTCACTTTTCCCTTTGTTTTCTTTAGCAGAGTGGTCCTTAGAGCCTCAGATTCAGGGAGTAACATACCCCTTGGCAAACTCAACATGCATTTTGGAAATACAGGCTTGTGGCCACATTAATTAGGATTGTACATGCATGAATAATTCGACAATAACCTATTTTTCTACGTGTTTCCAAATTGATTTTAATTTCACTGTTTCACTGATTTTTATTGGGACAAAGGTGCTAGAGTCGCAGATGGTTGAGGTGAAAGATGGGATGAGGGTTTAATAAGACACATCTCGCCTAAACCCATTGCCTCTTCATTCTCTTTTTCCTTTTTTTGATTTTGACTTTTCGTAGTCTTTTTCCATTGCTGTTTTCTGCTCTACAGAGTTTACTGGGCATCCCTCCACACCACCTCCAGTGCTATCATTGATATCAAAAAGGTGATCCACTGCTCTTGTTAAAGATCCAATAAAGTTATGATGGCATAAAAGGCATGCAAGGTCAGCCCCATGCCTCAACAATGAATTTTTGAGGTGTCATTTGAATCTTGATTAAGTTTCTACGTTTTTAATATTATTTTTTGAACTTTGATATAATTGAATTGGAAGGGTGAAACTATAAGACATTGGAATTGATGTTGGCTCAGTCTAAGTCTACTGTTTAACAGGCTGCGATTTGCAATTAGATGGAAATGAACATGAGTTGGAACTGCGTATTAGAGAATTAAGGTTTTTTTGTTTGTTTTTGTTTTTAATAATATTTTTAGAAATGAACCCCAACAAATATGATCCAGGTGAATTCCAATCAATTCCAACAAATTTGTTTGCCCAAACAGTTGGCTTGATATTTGGCTCGATGCTTGGCGAATAGGAACGAACAAATTCAATTTACTTTGAAGTTTGATGGACTTTGCACCAATGTTACCAGACTCGGAATCGACAATAAATTGGCAAGGCAAAAGAGTGAAAAGTTTTAATCGGATTGGGAAAAATCGGTCAATTCAAAAAATAAAGATATACACATATATTGAATTAAAAAAATATTTTTCATTGATAATCAATAAGGCCATGTCCAAACAATGCATAATATCAATAGATGTCCAAAATATAATGAATGGATAAGTATCTCATATATGTTATGAGTCCAAACATGATCCAAAGCACTGAGTCCTGACTCCTAACTATTGACTACATAGAACCAGAAGCCTCTGTGTCTAAAAGTTTATAAAACACTGCATACTAATCAGTGAAAAAAATAGTAACTGAAATCTCTTGATCGCTACTGAAGTGTTACGATAATGGTTTGGTATTGAAATATCTAACAGAGCACACACTGAAGCTAACACTGGAGCACACTGCACACTACGCCTCTATTACACTACGACTCTATTGCGCAGAGTAAACTGAAACTGAAACCATGCCTCTATTACCTTCTCGGTGTATGAGTTGCGGGCATGAGTAGTGAGAAGTGAGTTGCGCACTGACGTTTAATTTTTAACCTAACTAAACTATGCAGGGAAAAATGCAGAAACCCTAAAAGTTAATACCTGTGCTTGTTGAGTTGAGGGCTGAAAATCGCCTCAGTCGCCTAATTCACAATTAATTGGTGAGTTGCAAGTCAAACTCACGTTGACCACGAGTCAAACTTGGTCAACGCGAGTTTGACTTGCCCAGAGTTGAATCAGATCGTTTGAGGGAAGAGCAGAGTTTGACTCACGATTAATCGTGAGTGATCGGAGATTCATGTTTCACTGCTTTGAACTTGAAGCTTCAATTTTGCTGAACACGGTGATTGAGGACCAACTCTTGGCTAACGAGCTTCAAGATCGGTGACAACAGTGGATCGAGTTCCAAGCAAAGATGATGCACAATATGATGTCCATGTTCCAACGGTTAATGGAACAACAGTTCATTGTATAACAATTACTAAGAGCCACACAACAATAAACTCCTATGGCCATTCCACTTGGTCTTAAGCTGGGCACAAAGACCGCTTTATTGCACTTTGACGGCACACATGGTGGAGAAAAATTAGGTGCATGGATAATAAGTCTTGAAGCATATTTTTGGATACACCAAAATATCATGGATTGTCAAAGAATTGTTATTCGTTATTAAGGTACACATGGACAACCAAGCACTCACATGGTTGGTAGTCCCATGTGCAGTGATTGACTGCTACTAATCATCAGAGATTATTGACAGTTTCCTCTAAGCGGGAGGAAACGATGATAATGTATTCTGGACATTATGTTATATTTCTTATTACCAATGTTTGACTTGGTCAAGTTGTTTTAAGCCCAAATGGTGTAACGTAATGTATTCCTACTAGGGTTGTGGGGGAGCGCCCCCCCCCCTCGATCCCGCTCCCAATCTGCGCTCCGGTCGGGAGCAACTTTTCCAATTGGGGAGTGGTTGGGGAGCGATCGCTCTTGACTGCTTCCTAGTTGGAAAAGTCGCTCCCGACCGGCAAAAAGCGACGCCTGCGCGGCCGAGAGAAGGAAAGGGAGGGAAAGAGGGAGAGAGGGAAGGGGAGGGGGGCGATAAATAAATCCTCTCCCCTCCCATTATTCATTTCATCCCATTGAGAGAGAGTAAGAGAATTTGGAGAGAGAGCAAGAGAGTTTGGAGAGAGTTTGAAGCAAGGAGAGGAGCTTGGTGAGAGAGGAGCTTGGAGGAGTTTGAAGAGCTTGCAAGGGGAGATTGGAGCTTGGGATTGGAGGCCAAAGAGGTAGGATCTACACTCTAATCTAGCAAATTTTTTATTTTTTATTTTTATTTTTTTTAAAATAAATACATATTTTTTTTTCTCTATTTCTCATTCCCATTCCATTTTTTTCCAGATTCAAAACTTCAAATTTCAAACATCATGGTTATATTGCTTGGCATTTTCTTCTTCTTGGTTTTTTTGTTGGTTATTATGGTGTTGGAGAGTAGAAAAAGGAGGGTTGAACATGAAGAAGGGGATGAAGAAGTGGGTTATAGTGGATTTGATGAAAACCCCAGAGAGGAGTACCTTGGTGAGGAGGCACTGGAGGAGAGTGAACATGATTCAGCTCAAACAACTAAACAAGACCAAACCCCATTGTGAAAATATGTTACTAGGCCTGAAGCAGGGAAAGGGGGCAAAACCACTAAATTTCATTGCCTCCATTGCAACAATAATTACACATGTTCATACACCCGTGCCAGAAAGCACCTCTGCCGGAAAAGGCCATGGGATGGAGATAAACAAATAGGAATCAAAACTTGTACAGGTGTGTCAGCAGCAGAGAGAGTCAAATACATAAGGGAAGAGGAGGAAGCCCAATACAAATCGAAAAAATCAAAGGGTTTCTTTGAACCAAGCTCACAATCACATGCATAAAGAACTCCTTCAGCATCCTCCCATGACAGTGGATATGGAGGCACAGGGTCACCAAACATCTCTTTAAGGTGTAGAACCATATCATATTTCCTTGATGAAGGGTGTAGGAATGATGTGGATTCAAAAGTTTATCGGTTTCTCTATGCATGTGGGATACCATTCAATGTTCTTCGCTCACCTTATTGGCATGAAATGGTTTCTGCCATAAATGATGCCCCTAAAGGATACAAGAGCCCTAGGTATGACAAGGCTAGAACCGTTGGACTTGATCATGAAAAAGCAAAAATATCACATTCTTTGAGTAGAATGACAAATTCTTGGATTGAGCATGGGGTGTCCATTGTATCTGATGGATGGACAAATATAAAAGACAAGCCATTGATAAGTGTTCTTGCTGTGTTTGTTAGTGGTGCCGTTGGATTACTCAGACAAGTTCAAGATCGGCATCAACATTGCAGAACCATTACTTGAAACAATTGAACGTATTGGGCCATAAAATGTCATCCAAGTCATCACTGATAATGCTGCTAATTGTAAGGCAGCGAGAGAAATTATTGAGGATAAATACCCCAATATATTTTGGTTTGGGTGTTTGGTTCACACAATGAACCTTTTGATGCATGATATTATTAAGAACAAAAACCAACAATACAAATGGATTGGTGATTTGTACAGGAGAGGCAAACAAATGATAAAATTTATTACAAATCATAACAATACCCATGGGCTTTTCTGCAGCCACTCAAGATTGGAGCTGTTGAAGATTGCGAAGACTAGATTTTCTAGCTATTACCTCACCTTCAGCGGCCTTCTGAAGGTAAGCGAGTCATTGGCTAGCATGGTATCAAGTCCACACTGGCAGGTATTAAAGGAAAGAGCTACAAATGCATCTGAAAAGCAAGGTTTTAAACAGGTGGAGGACACTGTTCTTGATGGTTAGTTTTGCGCATATGTGAGGCAAGTATTGGAATTAACCAAGCCCATTTATCACATGATTCGTTTTGCAGATACAAATAAACCAGTGATTGGGGAGTTGTATGAGCAAATGGATACCATGTTGGGGCAAATAAAAGATATTGTTTAGAAAGATGATCCCAACTCGTATACATTGATTCACAATTGTGTGTGTACACGGTGGAATAAACTTAATGTTCCACTTCATGCCTTGGCGTATATCCTTATGCCAAAATACTACTCTCCATCTTGTTTGGGCCAACCTGCACCTAGGGGTGGGGTTAGGGTCAAACCCCATATAGATCAAGAGGTATCTACAGTATATTTGCAACCATTAAACAAGTTGATACTTGACAGGGAGGAATGTGCTAATCTTCGTCTTGAATTAGGCAAATACTTCAGTTGCACTGGTTTGTTTGGTTCTTTCCATGCAATGGAAGATAGAAATAGATTTGATGCTCTCACATGGTGGGGAGCATATGGCGGCTAGGGACTTTTGCCAAAACTGGCAAAAAAAGTTCTCTCACAGGTTGTAAATACTTCTTCTGCAAAGAGGTGTTGGAGCACCTACAACTTCATACATAATGTGAGAAGAAATAGACTCAATGAAAACCGGGTAGAAAGCTTGGTTTATGTGCACTATAACTTGAGGTTGTCGAGTCATCATTGTGATCGGGCTTATGAGGATCCAACATATAAAATTTGGGACAACCACCCAGAGGAAAAAAAATTGGAGGATGGCACTATACATCTTGAAGAACTAGAAGCAAAACTTATGAGAAAGGAAGATGAAGCAACAACCATGCCACCCCCACCATCCAGTAGCAGTGCTCGAGTTCCAAGTCTTGTTCCTTTGTTGTCGCCGCCTCCATGTACATCCTCACGTGGAGGGCATGTGCCTTTTGGTTCTGGTCATGGGACTGTGCAGGAGGAGACTCTAGAAGACCACCACGACCTACTCAGAAATTAAACATTATTCGTGGTGGCAAGAGGAAGATGTACATGATAGATTTACTTGTCTTTTCTAGTTTCTAGTAGTTTTTATAAGTGTTGACTCTTTCATATTTATTATGATATATTTTGTAAACAATATATGACAATTTAAGTTTGAAGTTGGCAATTATAACTCATTGGTAAAGAATTATGAATATGATGCTTTGTGAAAGTTGAAAGTTGTTTCGTTTCATTTCATTTTATAACATTTCATTTCATGTTAGATATTATTTGTTGTAATGATTTGTTAATTTTAGGTATGTTCTATGCTTAGAGCAATTTATTTCAATTTTCAAAGTTAGCTCAAAATCTTTTCCAAATTAGCAATCACATCAACATTAAAGTAAACTGCAGACAAAACATAAACATAAATCGTAGAAGACAAGCCAAGACAAGAGGACACAAGATGTGGCGCTAGCCAAGGACAAACCCCTTGATCAATTCTTCTTATATGTTCTTCAATAGTTCAGCAGAGAGAGAGATAGTACATTTACAACAAAAGTCAACACTTTGACTTATCTAGATAAGAGCATAGATCATCTCTACGAAGATGATAGATGAGATCAGTTGAAAACATGCTGCTTCAACTGATTCTCCAAGGTGACTCCTTCACCTATCGTTGTGCTTCATTTCGTCATCATGCTGCACCTCACCGCGCTGCACCCATCATCACTACGCTGCATCTCATCACGCTTCATTAATCATGGTTGTACCCATTACTGTATTGCATTGTGTCATTGTTGCACCATGCTGCTATACTGACCTATGTGTTGGCTGCATCTTGTTTTCTTGTTGTCCCTTGCTTGCTTGTTGTCCCTAGCATGCTTGTTGTCCTTAGCATGCTAGCTGTCCCTTGCATGCTAGCTGTAACATTGCATGCTTGGTGTATTTGCTGCTAAGTACCCTACAACTGTCCCAATGTTAGTTAGTTGTCCCTTGCATGCTGCTCTCCTTCGGAGACAAATGCTCAGGCTGTTCCGGCAGTTTCAACAATTTTGGCTGTTCCCAGCAGTTCCGACAGTTCCGGCAATTCCGGTTATTCTCTGCAGTTCCGGCGTCTGCCCTCTGTGTCAGCTTTCTCGGCTGTTCCGACAATTCTCGCTGTGCCCGGCAGTTTCGGCTATTCCCGGCAGTTCCGGCAATTCCGACAGTTCTGGCTTTTCCCAACAGTTCTGATAGTTCTCGGTAGTTCCGGCTTTTCCTGGCAGTTCCAACAGTTCTGGCAGTTCTAGCTTTTGCCAGCAGTTCCCGACAGTTCTGGCTTTTCTTGGCAGTTCCGGCTTTTCTCGGCAGTTCCGGCTTTTCTCGGCAGTTCCGGCAATCCTCGGCAATTTCGGCAGTTTTGGCTGTTCCCAGTAGTTCCGACAGTTCCCGACAGTTCTTGCAGTTTCGACATTCCCTGGCAGTTCGAGTCCCGACAATTTCGGCTTTTCTCAGTAGTTCCGGCTTCTGCCCTCTGGATTAGGGCAGCGTTATCCCTCAGGATCCCTCCTCCTACTAAAACCCAAAAACAAGTAGAGAGGAAGAGATCCCAAGTGTGTTGAAATGACTTGAAGACCACCTTTATTTATACTAAAATGTTGAGCACAAGTGGGGTTTATTTGGTTGCTGGCCGACCTTGACGAATTGTCCCATAACACAAATAAATTCATATCTCCATGAATACTTATCGGAATTGGATGATCTTTAGATCAATCCTACACCTCTCGATGAGAGGGATCCAAGAAAAATATCAGCTTCCATTAATAAGATGACCCACATGGAGTTTGGCCCTAGTTGCCAATTTTAACACTTCCTCTCAACTAGGGAGAACTCCATCCGCTGATCCATATGTCCGACTGTACTATCTCTGCCATTAGTGCCCTGCACTGCTCTGCTCTGCTGAACCATGAAGAAGAAGAATTGATCAAGAATGTCTCATACCATTCTCTATTGACCCGAAGTCAGTTTCATCTGAAGAGAGTGTCACCTCACTCTTACTGGCCCGAAGTCAGTTTATTGATCCTAGATTAATATCACAAGAGAGTGTCTCAAACCACTCATACTGATCCCAGATCAGTTTCATTGATCCCAGATCAATGGAGGTCATCCTAGCATAGGGAGTACGCTAGATACATCGATGCGTCCATCAATAGTACTACTATGGTCCCTAACCCCATTTCCTTACTCATTGATCAGATGAGAGGTACTTCCCATGAGTCCCAAACTGCATGGGTAGGATGCCTCGACAAGAGAACTAATCATCTTGTCCACAGGAGAACGAATCATCCTGCCCCACAGTCGCCACAGGAGAAGTAATCATCCCGGCCCATAGGAGAACCAATCATCCTGTTTCACAGTTGCCACGGGAGAACTAATCATCTTGTTCCACAGTGCCACGGGAGAACTAATCATCCCGGCCCACAGGAGAACTAATTATCCTGTTCCACAGTTTCCACGGGAGAACTAATCATCCCGGACCATAGGAGAACTAATCATCCTGTTCCATAGTTGCCACGGGAGAACTAATCATCCCGGTCCACAGGAGAACTAATCATCCTGTTCCACAATTGCCATGGGAGAACTAATCATCCCAGCCCACATGAGAACTAATCATCATGTTCCACAGTTGCCACGGGAGAACTAATCATCTGGCCCACAGGAGAACTAATCATCCTTTTCCATAGTTTCCACGAGAGAACTAATCATCCCGGCCCACAAGAGAACTAATCATCCCGTTCCACAGTCGCCACGGGGTATCACAGGGGAAGGTTGAACATGTCGTCTTGTACATAGCGCACCACCAGGGGAGGGTGAGTCGCCCTGTGGTCGTATGTTGCTCCAGTAAGTACCCCAAGTCCCCTAGAGCTCCCAGAGCTCAATGCATGCAACATGCAGGACCCTTATAAGAAGGTCTCTCAACGACTCCAAGTCGTTCGGGAAAGTCACAAATTTGACTTTTCCTCAGGGCTTTGACAAAATGTCTGCGACCTGTACATCAATCTTAATGCGATGGAGCCTCCTCGCTCATCGACTTACGGTATCCCAGATAAGGCAGTATCTGATGTCTATCTGCTGGAGCAATCATCGAATACGGGATTCCTTAATAATCGAATCCCCCCTCTGGTTGTCACAAAGAATCACAGTGGTATTCATCATGTGTACAAACAACTCACTTAAGAGCTTCTGCAACCATGCAACTTCACACGAGATCATACTCGTAGCTATGTATTTGGTCTCGGCGGTGCTTATAGCAACCGACTTTTGCTCCTACTCATCCATGATATCGAAGCAGAATCCAAAGAGAACTAGCATTGAGAAGTGCTCTAGTGATCCTCCACACTGCTTGCCTAGTCAGCATTCAAATAATCATGCAATTTCATATTTCTGGCAGTATATCTCAATCCATGAGAGATTGTGCCCCGAAGATATCTCAAAAGATTCTTGGCACCAATCTAGTGAGGCTCAACCAAATATGAGCTCACCATGCTAACTAAAAAACATATATCCAGACGGAAGTTCACCAAGAACATCAATGCGAATGAGTTTATGAAACTCAGAGGCATTTCCCAAATCTGCTCTGACATCACTACCATATAATTTCTGAAAGTTAAGATCCTCGAGGTAGTCACAGTGTTGCAGTTTATCATTCCACATCCGGAATCCAACTCTCGCTTACTTCTGCAAATGAGAGGGTTTGCACCCGTCAAAAATAGGTCGTCCTCATAAGGCGCTGGTATGAGAGGTCTATCATCCACAACCTTCAAACAATGGTTTGGATCGACTTCACTCTTAGTGAATTTCAGCTTCATCTGACAACTATCAATCCTCTCATACTACGCCCGGGGAGTTTTGCTTCAAGCCATAGAGGGCTTTCTTCCACTTGCATACGTGAGATTCCTGATCATCAATCTCAAACTCCTCGGGTTGTTCCAAACTTGTGGACCTGCTGCATGAGGGGAATGGTCCCCTTATAAGATTTTCCTTCGGTATATCTCAGACATGTACCTTCATGCTCTTCTTGAATTCAGGCATCCCTATCACCATCTGACTCGCATCGGGTAGGGCCCCATAGGTAGACCTCCGGTGTTATAGATGCGATATGTCAATTGACATGATCCCCAATGGACCATCCTGCAACTTGATACAAATTGCCAACCCTGAACCCATGAGAAAAAACATCTTTGAAAATTCTTTTTTTTTTAACACGTACCTTTCCATCGATGAATGCCACCCTGAAACCGTTGACTTCCATTTCCGAGATGGACACCACGTTCTTCTTGCGATTAGGTACATAAAAGAGATTCTTGTAAATGAATAGAGTTACCCTCATTCAATTGAGGGGTAACATTCCCTACACCATTTCCGAGATAGGTGGCATCGACTCCAAGTATAATCCCATGGTTGTTTCTGTCTCTACCAAATTCGAGAGATCACCCTTCTATCTGATGAGGTGCCTTGAAGCACTACGATCAATAAGCCAGATTCCTAAAGAATCTGAAGGAGAGGGCCAATACAAGATAATGCTTCTTTATCTTATCAGAAACAACATTTGATTCTTCATACCTGGGGTTCCTTGCTTTCTTTGAAGAGTCGACCATTTCCTTGATGACCTGCATTACCGGTCATTACTTTGATCATTGAAGATGTCACTAGAGTGATTTTTATCATCATCAAGTGATGTGTCCCTACCTCACACTCCTTCGCATAATGGCCGAACTTATTACAACCAAGCCATCTGCGTTTCCTTTCACCCTTAGATCCGGACTTCCCATTGAAGTGATCTTTAGGTAGGCCATCAGAAACTTATGCTATGCCATTCTGATAATATTTTCTGCTTCGACTTCACCCTTAGTGAATTTGAAGAGGGATGAGGAATCCATTGATCCTTTTCTCCTTTCCCAACTGTCTTCGGTGATTGCTCTCACTCTTGCTTGGTCATTGTCTTCATCTCAGCTCTGATACCATGTTAATTTTAGGTATGTTCTATGCTTAGAGCAATTTATTTCAATTTTCACAGTTAGTTCAAAATCTTTTCCAGATTAGCAACCACATCAGCATTAAAGTAAATTGCAGATAGAACATAAACATAAATCGCAAAAAACAAGCCAAGACAAGAGGACACAAGATGTGACGCTAGCCAGGGACAAACCCCAATGTGGGGAAACCTTTGATCAATTCTTCTTATATGTTCTTCAATAGTTCAGCAGAGAGAGAGAGATAGTACGTTTACAATAGAAGTCAACACTTTGAATTATCTAGATAAGAGCATAGATAATCTCTGAGAAGATGATACATGAGATCAGTTGAAGACATGCTGCTTCAACTGATTCTCCAAGGTGACTCCTTCACCTATCGTTGTGCTTCATTTCGTCATCATGCTACACCTCACCGCGCTGCCCCCATCATCACTATGCTGCATCTCATCACACTTCATTCATCATGACAGTACCCATTATTGTATTGCATTATGTGTCATTGTTGCAGCATGTTGCCATACTGACCTATTGTTAATTTTAGGTATGTTCTATGCTTAGAGCAATTTATTTCAATTTTTACAGTTAGCTCCATATCTTTTCCAGATTAGCAATCACATCAGCATTAAAGTAAACTGCAGATAGAACATAAACATAAATCGCAGAAGACAAGCCAAGACAAGAGGACACAAGATGTGGCGCTAGCCAGGGACAAACCCCAATGTGGGGAACCCTTGATCATTTCTTCTTATATGTTCTTCAATAGTTCAACAGAGAGAGAGAGAGAGAGAGAGAGTACGTTTACAACAGAAGTCAACACTTTGACTTATTTAGATAAGAGCATAGATCATCTCTAAGAAGATGATACATGAGATCAGTTGAAGACATGCTGCTTCAACTAATTCTCCAAGGTGACTCCTTCACGTATCGTTGTGCTGCATTTCGTCATCATGTAACACCTCACCGCGCTGCATCATGCTGCACCCATCATCACTATGCTGCATCTCATCACACTTCTTTAATCATGACTGTACCCATCAGTGTACTGCATTATGTACCATTGCTGCACCATGTTGCCATCGTGACCTATGTGTTGGCTGCACCTTGCTTGCTCGTTGTCCCTAGCATGCTTGTTGTTGCATGCTAGTCGTCCCTTGCATGCTAGCTGTAACATTGCATGCTTGGTGTATTTGCTGCTAAGTACCATACAACTGTCCCAATGTTAGTTAGTTGTCCCTTGCATGTCGCTCTCCTTCGGAGACAGATGCTCCCGCTGTTTCGTCAGTTTCCGGCAGTTCCGACAGTTCCGGCCGTTCCCTGCAGTTCCGGCAGTTCCGGCCGTTCCTCGCAAGTCCGACTGTCCCGGTAGTTCCGGCTTTTCCGGCAGTTCTGGCATTTCCAACATTTCCGGATTTTCCAGTTTTTCCGGCTTTTCTGGTAGTTCCTGCAGTTCCGACTTTTTCGACAGTTCCGACATTTCCGACTTTTTCTGGTAGTTCCGGCTTTTTCGGTAGTTTCGGTTTTTCTGGCAGTTCCGACTTTTCCGGCTTTTCCGGCTTTTTCGGTAGTTCCAGCTTTTCCGGCAGTTTCGGCTTTTCCAGCTTTTCTGGCAGTTTCGGCTTTTCTGGCATTTCTGACTTTTCCGGCAGTTTTGGCTTTTCCGGCTTTTTTGGCATTTTCGACAGTTCCGACTTTCTGCCCTCTGGATCAGGGCAACTTATTCCTTACGATCTCTCCTCTTACTAAAACCCAAAGACAAGTAGAGAGAGGAAGAGATCCCAAGTGTGTTGAAATGACTTGAAGGCCACCTCTATTTATACTAAAACGTTGAGCACATGTGGGGTTCATTTGGTCGCTGGCCGACCTTGACGAATTGTCTTATAACACAAATAAATTCATAACTCCATGAATACTTATTGGAGTCGGATGATCTTTAGATCAATCCTACACCTCTCAATGAGAGAGATCCAAGAAAAATATCAGTTGCCATAAATAAGATGACCCACATGGAGTTTGGCCCTAGTTGCCCATTTTAACACCTATGTGTTGGCTGCATCTTATTTGCTTGTTGTCCCTAGCATGCTTGTTGTCCTTAGCATGCTTGTTGTTGCATGCTAGTTGTAATATTGCATGCTTGGTGTATTTGCTGCTAAGTACCATACAACTGTCCCAATGTTAGTTAGTTGTCCCTTGCATGTTGCTCTTTTTCGGAGACAGATGCTCATGCTGTTCCGGCAGTTTCGGCAATTTCGGTTGTTCCCGGCAGTTCTGGCAGTTCCGGCAATTTCGGCTATTTCCGACAGTTCCGACTTTTCCCGCCAGTTCTTGGCTGTTCTGGCGTCTGCCCTCTGCGTCAGCGTTCCCGGTTGTTCCGGCAATTTTCGATGTTCCTGACAGTTCCGGAGATTCTCGACAGTTCCGACAGTTTCGACAATTCTGACAGTTCCGGCTTTTGCCGCCAGTTCCGACAGTTCCTGGCAGTTCTGGCTTTTCTCGGCAGTTCCGACAGTTCTCGGTAGTTCCGGCTGTTCCCAGCAGTTTCGGTAGTTCCAGCTGTTCCCGACAGTTCTGACAGTTTCGGTTTTTCCTGTTAGTTTCAGCGTCTGCCCTTTGGATTAGGGCAGCGTTATCCGTTAGGATCCCTCCTCCTACTAAAACCCAAAGACAAGTAGAGAGGAAGAGATTCCAAGTGTGTTGAAATGACTTGAAGGCCACCTCTATTTATACTAAAACGTTGAGCACAAGTGGGGTTTATTTGGTTGCTGGCCGACTTTGACAAATTGTCCCATAACACAAATAAATTCATATCTCCATGAATACTTATCGGAATCGGATGATCTTTAGATCAATCCTACATCTCTCGATGAGAGGGATCCAAGAAAAATATCAGCTTCCATTAATAAGATGACCCACATGGAGTTTGGCCCTAGCTGCCAATTTTAACATGATTACACTTAGCTTACAAGTGCAACTTTGGTGATCAATGATGATAAATGTTATATATTGAATTTTGAAAGCTTCAAACTTTAAGATTGATGAATCATGATTCATGAGACTCAATATGTTGTATGTTACTAACTTGTGGACGTGGTTGATGACGATTATAACTTCTAGATGATTGTTGTTATATGGTTCAATCTATGTTTTTTATATTTAATTCATCATTCTACATGTTTTTGTTGACATATATGCATCAATATATATATATATATAAAAATGGCTCCGGGATTCGCTCCCAAACCGGGAGCTTTTGAAAATGTCGCTCCCGCTCTCCATTTTCGCACCCGCTCTCAAGTAACCTTGATTCCTACATTTCTTTAAAGCCATAAAGCCATCTAACATAGAGTAGCTTGTATTTCCTTCCATTTTCTTTCTATCTTGTTCACTTTCTTTGGCTCTCTGCTCTCTGCTCACATCATGGCTTCCTTAAGTGCGAATTTTTGCCTTTGACATGGAAATTCTTTTCCACTCTTTTGCTTTTTGCTTGCTTGTAGTATTGGGACCACTGTTCATATGCACATTTCCTTTTCTCAGTGTCTGCTTTCCCATCATTTGTGTTCCTTGACATCAATGTAATGGGTCCATAAATATTCTTCCATCTATAATGCTTCATTTGCTTGTATATTCTATGAAATATTTGTCCAGGTTCACATCATGTTGCATTCGTTCAAACACCTTTTATTAAATCAATGTAAATGCATCTAAATCACTGTGCTTGTTTTGTTTTTTGAAGATATGTTCAAGAAGTGTGGGTGATCAAGTCACTGCTGCATTTCATTAGCTAACGGAAATAATTCTGCATGCTTTTGTAATTGCTGTGCAGCTATCATTTCATGTCCATTGACCTTTTCCCATCTTATTTTGTTGTATATCCAATGTTGGTTAATGGAATGTGTGTGCAGCCAAGAGAGACATGCTATGTATCCAAAAGTGGCTTGCCAGCATATAAATACAGTGGGTATGAGCCTGTCATTCATTCATGGGATGACTATCCTCCACTCAAAGATATTCTACAGGCTGTAAGTTGTTCCTTGCCATGATAAAGTTATATTTTTCAGAGGAGCCATTTTTAGTTGCCTGGAATTAAACCTGTATATTGGATTGTCTCATGTATGTACCAATGTCATTGGAATAAACGGTGATTGATTGGAGAGTTTAAATCTCATGAGTTGGTTTTCTTCTTATTGAATAGGAACTTCACTCAATGTAAGGTTTTTGAACATATTGACTAATTAGTTTCATGCGCAGGTTCACGAGGCACTTCCAGGAAGTACTTTCAACAGTTTGTTACTAAACAGATACAAACATGGGGGTGACTATGTTGGTTGGCACTCTGATAATGAAGTCTTGTATGGTCCGACTCCTACAATTGCCTCTGTAACATTTGGTGCAGAACGTGAATTCTTGTTGCGGAAGAAAAAAACAAAGATATCAAAAGGGGAGGGTGTTCAGGCATTAAACAATGGCGTTGAAACCAAAGAAGATAAAAAGATCAAACATAATGAGTCAGAAGTTCAGGGGACTATAGCCCAAATGTCTGCAGTATCAACAGTCCCCCTATGCACAAAGAGGGCGTTTCAGTCAAACACTGTTAACGTATTTGAAAAGTTGAAAACAAACAGGGGAGACAGCCATTCACAAGTTTCACAAGTTTATAAAGACCGATACTCCTTTATGCTCAAGCATGGTTCACTTTTTGTAATGAAAGGTTATACCCAAAGGGATTGGGAACATTCAGTTCCCAAACGGATGAAACTGCCAGGTTTGAGAATAAATCTCACATTTAGATATGTGCGGGAAAGTTAATTTTTGAATCAAGTGCTAAAGGGGTTCGACATGATAGCGATAATCTTTGGAGTACCAGTGCTGCACATGTTTAAAATGCTTACAGGTAGCCCCATTAGATTTGCTGAAATTCGCTCCAAAACTTGAAGCATGATTATAATCCATTGCATATTCCCGTATAAGTCTTTCCTAGGTTATAAGTAAATCGATTTTCATGTTACTTTCAGATGTTAAAAATAATTTCTGCTTCTTGGTCCCATGTTATAGTTCATTGTCCTGGTAAAAGAATATGAATCATCGTAAAATTGAATGAATAAACGTGTTACAGGCACTGCTTGCTGGTTACTTGGTTTGTTTGCATTAGATATTCAGAAGTTTCTGAATCTAGTCTACACAGAATCATAGATTAGGAGTTGCTTATTCAGGGCTACATGGCATCAGGGTAATGAATGAATGAATGAATGAAATTTTAACGTCCACGAGACTAGCTATAGTCTATGGGACCACTAGCTTCCTTGCTTTTTGCCTTTTGCAATTCAATCCTCTTATTATTCAAATTAATGATGAGCTGACCCAACCTTCTAAGGGTCCCCTCACTGAAAGACAATGCCAAGGAACCGAAGTTAACATGTTGTTGTAATTGTCTTTGATGTCTCTGAAAGCATCACATTCCAAAATGAAATGTTTTTCTGATTCCACTGTCCTAGAAGTGCAAAAAGTACACACCCGCTCTTCCCAAGCTTCTTTAGGTCTTTTCCACCGACCTTTTTGCACCGTAATTGATGCGAGTTAGTTCTTAATTGAGCAATAAGAATCTTTGCTCTCCATGGAATGCTAGCTCCAATGTACTCTTTTTGTTGGAGATCACACGTGGGGTTGAATTATTGAACATAGTATTTCGTCTTTCTACTCAACTCTTTTCCCCATATATGCTCATGAAACTTCTCCATAACACAACTCTTCAAATCCTTGCTATTTGTGGGACACACATTGATGTAAATGTTCCATTTTTGCATCCATTTGTTGTTTTCTCACATCCATGGTTTCTTTCTTTCACTCATTCCGTCATTGAAGATAACTTTAGGCCATCTACCTTTTCCCATTTGTTCAATTCTCTAAAGATATCTTATGAGACGCACCATAGCAATTGCTTTGATGGAAGTTGCCCTTGTTTCACTGAGCATTATCTCATAAGAAACCAATTTTTTATTTATTTTAAACTTGCTCATGATCAAGCGTTTTTGGATTTTCTCAAATTGCTTCCATTTTGAAACAGGGATGTTGCTAGCCCACAATTCACACCCATATAATATCACTGGACAAACTAGGAGCCCAAAAAGCACTTTAATTGTTTTCCAATCCCATAACATTGCCTCCCTACATCTGTTTTGAAGGACATATAATGCTTTTCACCCTCCTAAATTCTCTTCTTTCTGTAGTGCTCCCAATTAAGCTTGTTGAAATCAATCCTGAGGTACTTGTATTCTTTTACTTCTTCATATGTTGCCTTCAAAGAAGAACACATGCTGACTCAGCGTCTTTTCATTTGAGAAAATCATTATTTTGGTCTTGCTGGTATTGACTTGCATCCCCGCTGCTTTACAAAAATGCTCAAGGGCATATAAGTGCCTTTGCAATTCCTGGGCTGATTTAAAAATCAATACAAGGTCATCAGCATATAAAAGAAGCTTTATCACAAACTCCCCCAAGCAAACACCATCCCCACCTTGCAGATTTAACCACTTTTCCAATTTATCAATATATAGACCAAAAAGAGTAGGGGATAAAGGACAACCTTGCTCAACTTCGATGTCACTTCTAAAGCTTTTTGAAATGCCTGCTGAAGTTCTAATTTTGACTTTCACCTCTTCATAAAGCCTATGGACAACAACTCTATAATGCAAAGGAATTTCAAGTTCTTCCATTCTACTCCACAACTTATCTCTAGGGATTGTGTCAAATGCCTTTTTGAAGTCAACAAAGCAACAAAATACTTCTTTGGCCTCCCAAACCTTTTTTACAATGTGTTTCAGCGTGATACCATGATCTACTGTAGAATGTTTCGGTCTAAAACTTGCTTGCCCTTTTTCCCTCTTTTCTTTGACTTCCGCCCACTCACTGATTCTATTTTCCACCATGCTATTGAAGAGTTATTCAAACAAAGGATTGATCATAATGGTTCTATAGTTGGAAGGATGATTAATGTCTCCACTTTTAAAAAGGGGTATTGTTTGACTAGTTGTCCAATCTCTTGGGAATCCTTGTCGAATGACGTTGTTGAATATTTCCATGATGTGTGGTGCAAGAATGTTCATTCCCCACTTTAGATATTATGCTTGAAGTTCAACCAAGTCCTTTGCCTTTCCTATTTTCAACTTTTTAATACCTGTCTCTACTTCTTGTAATGTGAAAATCTTTGTGGTTGTGTTGATTTTGGGAGGAGGTTTCTCCTCTGATTCTTCCTCATAGAGTTGTCTTGCATAGTCAAACCATTGATTCGCTGTAATATTATTTTCAATTTGCTTCTTCCTTGATTGAAGTTCTTGCCAAAAACGCTTTCGGTGATTCTTGCGTAGATATATTAACTCTTCTTGCCTTGTTTGCATGAACTCATATTTTTTCTTTTTCAGAATATGCTTATATAACTTTACATTCATCTTCTCCTCGCCTGCCTTTTTCAAGGTTTTCCTTGCCATTTTGCATTCTTCATCGAACCAAGCATTTACAAGAAAACAATTTGATTTAGATTTTCTATTTTTTGCTCTTTTGTACTTTTCAAGTGCACTCTAAATATATTTGTTAGCTCATGACTATTGAGGCTTTGGGAACCACTCTTCTCTTTCTGAATTGATCTCTCCAACATTGTTTTGAAGATGGTGAAATTTTCTTGTGTTAGAAGAATTTTGCCCCTTGATATCAATTGCTGAGAACATTAGGTTTTCCTCCTATGTTGACTTACCTCTAACCAAGATAGCTTTATATAATTTGGGTTATGGTTTGATTTTAAGTCCCACATATGCTCGCCAATCTTAACTTCATCTATCCTTTCTATCAAGCCTTGTGAACAAATAATGTAGTCAACCACACTCGCCCCATTGTATGTGTTGCAAGTGAACTTCCCAAACTTTTTCCATTTATCTAGACCATTGCAGATAATTAAGTTGAAAGCACCACACAATGTGAACAACTCCTCTCCAAAATGATTGCTAACTTTTTCATCTTCTGAACATCTCAACCATTGGGGATTCTCCTCTTCAACAAGCCAGATAGGATTGTGATCCTCTTTGCAACAAAAAAATACTAGCTTGTTGATTTGTTGTTCTAGCATTGAAATCTCCCACTAAAATAACTTCTCCCTGCTGAAAATATACATCAATATCTTGCTTTAAAGTTGCATAAGGGTCTTTGATATCTAGCCCCTTATTTTTGTAAGTTTTTGAGACTTGAGGTGCAAAATAACATACTGCAATTCTTATGTGGTTCTCATTCCCTCTTATTTTCAACCATAAATATTGTTTATTTGTATTTTCTTTCGTAAACTGATTGTGACGACCTTTTTCTTTCACTAAAACCAGTATTCCTCCATACCCTTTGCCATTTTCTGTTGCTTCGTTCCAAATTGCTAATTTCAAATAACCATCAAACATAGGAGTTTTACAACCATCATGTTCATGAGTTTCTGTGAGACAAATTATGTCTCTACCTTCTGCAATAGGTCCTAACCTAGGTCCCCTCCTCCAAGGGTAACCTCTACAGTTCCAACAAACTAGACTTAGGTAGACCTGGGTAGGATTTGATTGCTACACGGCTTGGCATGCAAGACTCAAATTTGAGTCTTCACCTCTTTTCATCCATGTTGATCTCGTTGTTTTCCTCCCTATTATAGAATTAACTGTTTTTTCTTTATTGCCAAATTGCGGCCCTACTTTGTCATGAGGCCCAAACATTGCAATAACCGCTTTACCATTGTACAACCATGCTCTTTTCCCTTTGTTTCTTGCTGCGCTAATTTTCTCCACTTCTTTTCTTCTCTCTTCTTGTTGTTTGCTAGTTAGATTTTCATCTAAGAAGTGAGCCTTTTAAGAGTTTCTTTTTTCTTAAAAGATAGTGTTTGTCTTGCACACTTGCCATGATGACTTTTATGGGTCGAGGCCTCTCTTCACATATTTTTCCCACCCTTCTTGCTTGACAAATTTGCCCTCTCCAATGTAATTTCTCTTTTAAAAAGTCTCTTGTCAAATTGAGAGTGCTTTCATTTTTTCCATAGTCACTTATTCCTCTTAAAATAAAGTTTGTTTCCCTATCTTTTCTGTCTTTGTGTTCTCTTTCATGTGCTCTACGAGCACTTACATCTTTTTTTCCTTCCATCCTTATGTAATCATTAGTGTCCTCAGCGCTGGTTTTGATTTCTTTTGGAATGTTTGTCCTCTTGATCTCTTTTGCCTTTTTTTCGGACATGACTACTTGCTGAGATATTTGTGTATCCACCTGAGTTGCTTTAGAAATTATCACTTGTTTGCTGCCATTGATTGTTTCATGTTTTCCCATTTTTGTTTTCTTGTCTCTAAAGTCTCTTGTAGTATTGTTACTTGTTCTTTTAGGATCCTATTACCTTACATTAAAAATCGATTTGCAAGTGTAATCTTTGAAAATTTGTGGTCCCTTTCCTGCTCTTTGGCTTCCAAAATTTCCAACCTTGCCCTGGCCTTCATCAGCTCTTGGACATAGAAATCTGACGACCAAGTAAGAGGTGTAGATGTGGGACTGGAAATGGTTGCCTCTTCTTTATTTTTGCTGCTCTTATTTGTTTTTTTTTTTGGGACTGTTTTCTTCTTGTTTTTTGTTTCCATTTAAAGCGAGCAAGCTTGCACTTTAAAATGCCTTGAAGTGGTAGAATTCATGAATGGTAAGTAAATATCTTTTAATGTAACAAACAAATCTAGCATACTTATATTAACAAAATTTGGAAAGAATATGAATTCATGAATGGTGAGTAAATATCTTTTAATGCCTAACAAACAAATCTAGCATACTTATATCAACAAAATTTATAACTTTTAATTGATAATAAGAAGTAAAATTTCATGAAGAATTACATAATCCACAGGGGTAATGAGTGGTGAGAAACTTGTTAGATTCGTGAATGTGGAATTTTTGAGTTTTAGTTTTTGATATGTTGACTTTAACTAGTGTGGGGGATGACTCTAGTGAGTATTGAACCTTGGTGGAGAGAACAATAATAATTTTGCCAGCCAATTGAGATAAATCCCATTGACATATTGAGTTCCAATGTTTAATCTGGTTGATTGCAACCAACTTGTGGGGGATGGTTCTTTACCCAACCATAGGCCTAACTACAACATATCTCTTTGTAACTGACCACCATCAAGATTTCAATCAACCATCGTTGTACAATGTGTAATCTTTGCTCCCCCTAATTCTCTAGAAGAAAGATCTTCACATCCTTCTCATTCATTAAATAGAAATCCTTTGCCAAAGATGGAAGGAAGATGGAAATATATTGTCTTGGTTAATTTATCTACTACAGCCATGGTAAAATCATGTTGTCTTATTATTGTCGGTAGATTATGTTGAGCTAGCAACAACCCCCTCGATGCTAATTTGACTTCAGCGTTTGATGGGAGGAAAATAGAGTTGTGCAAGGATGTATCTCACACTATAGACTATTCTTATGTGTAGCTACTACATTTTTCCTTTGTTCTTCTAAAAATGTTGTCTGAATCTATGAGCATAGGACAATAAATAGTTGGCCTAACGCTGGATTATTATAGGTTTGTAGTCATTATCTCATATTCTTGTCTTTATTTTCAATGAACTATTTCTTGGGCTATTGACAATAGCATGTGTGGATCCATGTTTGCTTTCTAGTTACTAATACTTTCATATGGACACGTGCATTTTCATCTTATATTAGTTGCATTTTATTCTCTAATTTAGAAACCATCAATTTAGGAATAGAATACAGTCAACAAAACTCTAAAACCATTAATGATTGTCAGGGTAAAATGCGGATGAGTTCCCTATTCTAAACGGTGTAGGGTATATCTAGGAATTCTAATCATTTTGACCCATTAATAGAATTGGCACTAGAAGGAGGGCCCGATGATAGGTCTATCCATGTGGAGCAAAGTTTCTTGAAATATTTTAACCAACACATGGATCCTCTCTCTATCTTTATATGGGATCACCCTTTGAGTCTTTTGAGATCCTTGGGTGGCAACCTAATAAAGACCAATGTTGCACGAAGCGGGAGCGAAGCGGAAGCGCGAAGCGGAAGCGCGGAGCGCGGAAGCGTCATTTTCCAAAAATCTAGGGAGCGAAGCGTCCGCGGAAGCGTCTGCTATATATATATATTTTTTTATATTTTTTTGCATTTATACTCAAAACAAACATCCCAAATACCAAATTAATTGTAGAAGACATGAAAACATGCATATTTTTGCATAAATCAAGATAGATATGGCATCCATGATTCCATTGTAGTTACTAGTATGTACAACAATCATCTATATTCTAGCTATTACAAACATACATCAAATTTTTAAGCATATTATAAAACATAAAACATTTAAGCATATTATAAAACATAAAACATAGAGCATATTATGATTTATCTAGCAAGTGAGCAACTGTCAACATTTGTCATGTCCAAAATTCAAATAATAATGTTTACAAAATATGTCACTTGGTCACCGCCAAGCCAAAAAGGTTCAAAATTCAAATTCACAAGTCTACAAGTCTAATGAGTAATCTATGACAAAAAGAAGTAGATTGTGAATATATCTACTAATCTCTCCTCCTTCCACCACGAATAGAACGTGATGGCGGGCCTCCACGTGGTGGCAATGAAGAAGATGGTCCCTGTGTAAGTCGTGGCACTGGAACTGATGAAGAAGAACCTCCTCTAGTAGAAACCAAGGGACCAGATGGGGGTGGGGGTGGTGGCATATCAACACCCGTGTCATCATCCTAGAATCGCTCAAAAAATTCATGCAAAAAAAAAACACTAGTTAACAAAAAAATTAAAAACATGAATTCTTTATAAGGGAAAATTGGAAAATTCATACCACAATGGACATACCTGGATAAGAGAATCCTCTAATTGCTCTAGTCGCAACACTCCATCCTCCAAATTGGGCTCCTCTGGATTCTTGTCCCAAGTCAACAAGTCTTTATTAGACTTTGCATCTTCACAGTAATGGGACAACAATCGCAAGTTGTAATGAACATAAACCAAGCTCTCTGCCCGGTCTAAATTCAACCTGTTCCTTTTAACACTGTGGATGAAAGAATAAGAGCTCCAACACCTCTCTGCAGAAGAAGTGTTTACCACCTGTGATAGCACCCGCAATGCCAAACTCTGTAGAAGTGGAGTAGGCCCTCCATGCATGTTCCACCACTCAAGAGCAGAAAAATTCTCTCGATCTTGAATTGCATGCATGCTCGAAAATGGACCAGTGCTGCTCGTATAGTTGCTCACGTGTCTCCGTACCAATGCAGCCTCCTCCTCATCAGGGATTAATCTACTCAATGCAGCCATATATTTTTCGTGAACCTCTTTATCTTGGTGTGGTTTTCTCCTGACTCCCCCCCCAGGTGCTGGTTTTGAAAGCCATGATGGATGATAGTATTTAGGTGTCAAAACATATGCTAATGCATGCAATGGAACATTTAGCATATCCCATCGTTTTACCACCTCTTCACGAATATAATTGTACAAGGTGGTATCTCTAGGCTCAACAATGTCTTTAATCTGCCCCAACATGCTATCCATTTGCTCATACACCTCCCCAATTACTGGTCGATCTGAATCTGCAAACTTGATCATGTAATAAATTGGTTTGGTGAATTGCAAAACATATTTAACCTGTGACCAAAAGTAACTGTCAAGAACAGTGTCCTTGACTTCATTAGCACCATCTGTGTCATTGTTAATTTCATCCCATGTTTCAGCACACACCAGATTAGTTAAAGCTTGTCTCACCCTCACTAGCCGCCTAAAGGTGAGGTAATAACTAGCAAATCTTGTCTTTGCAATTTTAAGCAATTGCAACTTGGAGTAAGTGCCATAGAAGTAGTTTACCCTTGTATGCCCTGTGATGAATTTAATGAGCTGCTTCCCTTTCCTGTAAACCTCAGCAATCCACCCACAATCTTTGTGTTTCACAATATCATGCATCAAAAGGTTCAATGTGTGAACCAGGCACCCAGACCAAAAGATGTGTGGATGAGTACGCTCAATAATTTTTCCTGCTAACTTACAATTTGCTGCATTATCTGTGATCACTTGAACCACATTATTCGGACCAACATCTTTGATTGATTTCAATAGGAGATCTGCAATGTTTGGTGCAGTTGCACTGATGGAGGAGGAGTCATGAGATGCAATAAATACAGCACCACTAGAAGAAACACCAAGAACATTTATCAAATGTTGGTTTCTAATATTTGTCCACCCATCTGATACAATGGATACCCCAGAATCCACCCACTCATGTGTAAAACGTGTCAAAGCTCTTTGAACCTTAGCTTTTTCTCTTTCTAATAACACTGTTCTAGCTTTCTCATAGTTGGGGGCCTTGTATCCTTTTGGGGCTTCATTGATGGCCTTTACCATGTCATGCCAATAGGGAGAGCGAAGCACATTGAATGGTACACCGCAAGCACAAAGAAAACGGACTATCTTTCCATCCACATCATCCCTCCCAGTAACATTAAGGAAATCCCCTATTGTTTTTCTACCTCCAGAGGTTGCAAAAGTACCATGAGGAGATGGGCAACTACCAAATTTAGAGGTTGCACTTGATTCAGAATGAGTTTTTTGTTTCTTGTTTTTTCGTTGTGCAGCCATCTCTATTTTGATGTATTTTTGTCTTTGTTCACTTGAAATGTTTGGGCAAATGGTTACCCCCACGGAACCCTTTTTTTCATCACTGTCTAGCACCCCACAAAGATGCCTCCTCAGACGGGTATATGAACCCGTATATGGTTTTCCTCCATGACAACCATGAGGGCACATCCATTTGTAAGATCCACCACCCTTTCCCCCTTCAAGTTTGGTCACATAGGTCCACAAGGGATTTGATGTACCTTTCCCATCTTGTGCTTCAGTGTCCTCTTCAAGTTCATCCCCTTCCTCTTCAAACCCTTCCTCCTCATCATACATTGGGTCACTACTATTAGGACCAAGTTCATCCCCTTCCTCTTCCCCTCTATTCCTCACCCTTGCCATCATTAAAACCAAGAGTGGAATGATACATAGAAGCCAAAAGAACACCATCTTGGAATATGGATATAGGTGGTGGACAACCTGTAAATAAAGGAGCAAGTAGAAACAATGGGAAAGAGTAGGAGAGGGAGGAGAAAAATACAATTTTTTTTTTCAAAAAAACAAGGGAGTTTGGGGTTTGAACTTACCTCTTTAGCTCTTGTAGATGAAGTCCTCCAAGATCTTGCTCCAAGCTCCTCCTCCTTCTCCTAGCTCCTCCTCCTTCTCCTAGCTCCTCCTTCTTCACTCCTCCAAGCTCTCCTCTCTTCTCCTCTCCTTTCCTCTCTTCTCTTCTCCTCTCCTCTCTTCTCTTCTCCAACTCTCATAAACTCAAAGTGAGAAAATGAGAAGAGAATGGGGGCTTTATTCTTTTCTAAAGTCACCCTAGACTCACCCTAAACTCACCTAACCCACCCCCTCATGCTAGTTAAGTTACATGTTAAAACAAATTTAAAAAAAAAAAAGTAAAAATCCGCTGCCGCGGGGTTGCGTCCGGGTGCGCCTGGGTGGCGTGCGGGTGGCGTGCGGTTCCGGGCAGGAAGCGTGGCGCCACCCCGTGCCCGAACCGTCCTCCGATCCGCGGTTCCGGGCTGGCGCAACCCAATATGCCAGGAATCGTTTTTTTTTTACGGATCCGCGCCACCTCCAAATCCGATCCGCGCTTCCAGGGTGGATTCCGGGACGGTTCGCTCCGATCCGCGGTTCCGGGTTTGGATCCGGCGGGGGGGGGGGGGCGATTCCTGCAACCCTGATAAAGACACTTCATCTCTTGTCAAAATTGAAGTTCAATGGTGAAGGGAAAGTCTTTGCATGCATCTCAATGAATTTAACTTTTCACATCAAATCCTAAAATTATTTAGGACAATTGAATGTGTTGATTGTTTACCCTGACTTTGGAAGGATGAATCAAGGCTTGGTATAGGACATCATCGTCTGAATCAATTCATACTTGGAGATAATTTATGATCGCTCATGAAAATTATGGCTATAAAGAACTTTATAATGAGGTTGAAGGAATCCATAGGAATATAATTCAACCTCTAGATGTTTTCTCTAAAACGAGGATACGACTTTACTTTAGGTTTTTTGAAATTGATAAATCATCTGCCTGAAAAGTCCTTGGATGGTTTCTATAGCTGTTTTCCGTCGATGAAGAAAATGAAGTACCTTTAGACTATGAGGGGAATTTATAGAATCTTGGGTGTGTCCCCCTAGCATATTGCCCTATCATTTCTTTTTAATTGCTACTATCATTACCTGATGTAGAATTACTTGAAGAAATTTTTTTCCTCTCATTGAAACTATTAGTCTAAGAGACAATCGTCTATAAGGTATTTTAGAAGGAAACAACTTAGAAAATGAAAAGGTTTCCAACCTATATGAAATTGTTTCTCAGTGCTCTAATTTAGAATCACAACGAAAATTCAACCTCTTCCCATCATGAGGAAATAAGATTAATCATAGAGACCATCAATGTTGATCTTCGAGTCTCTCATAGTTTGTGATCTAATTTCAAATATAATATGGAAATAATATTGTAGGAGATGATTTTAAACTAGATTTTAATGAAGAATCAACTTCGAGGGCTATTGTAGATTTGAATGATAGGTTAGCATTGGGAAATAATTAACATCACATATTCTAAAGAGGGTCATGAACTAGAATAATAAAATGAAGAAAACATGATTCATAACTAGTAAATCACTAAAATAGAGGAATTGTCATCAAAATATAGAAACTCAAACTCAAGGTGGAAAGAAACCGTTGATATTTATTTTGAACTTGTATTAGCATTCCATCTCGAAACAAAATAATAATGACTTGTTATGGTTTGTTAAAACTCATTAACCAAAGAATCATTTCCAAATTCTGAAAATCTCTATTTTCTCTACTTGACCTTGTTTGATAATGTCCACTTATAGGAACATCCACTAGTTTATCATATAGTAAAACTATACATCTTTGTTTCAAGAATAAAATAATGAGTAATGATGGAGAGTAGGAATATCTCCAAATGTTGGTTGATAAAATATTCATCGATCATAATAGTTCATCCAATGTGTATAACTTTGAATTTTTCTTTGCAATTAAAATTCTTGGATAGAATGAAATGTAGATTGACTAGGATAAACTTGTTTTTTATTATTATGTTTATATTTAAAAAAAGAGTCAGCATCGATATCATTCATTGATCTTGTACAATCTAGAGCTACTAATATCTATATATAGACGTCAATGGTAGAAGTGACTAAGTATGAAGTGAATAATGAATTTTTCAATCTCCATAGGGAAATAACAACAAATAGACAATGCATCATCATGCAAGATAAAGGAAACAATGAGTTGATTGAAGAAGCATTGCTAGCTAAATTTTCTCGAAATTTGCAAGTTAATATTTAGGAGCAAGTATGTCACTTATGCTTGGATCATGTTTCCATGCTCTAGCATTGCCCAAATGATTTTGATGATATTATGGGAGATTGCTTGGAGTTATATTTTTTGGACAATTTCCTCAAACCAATCAAGGCTAGATTATAGGTCTAGAGACAAGATAAACTATCCTAATGTAGACTTTGTGTGATTATGATCTCCAACCAAATTTGATTCAGTGCACCTGACTAATTAGTTCTTAGTACTGCAATATTTTGTACCAAGTTGATAAGTTCCCTTGATATAATGAGAAATCCTCTTTGCAACCTTCAAGTCACACTCTCGTAAATACCACATGAATTGAGAGACCACACTGACAACAAACAAAGTATCATATCAACTATGATTTAGATAAATAAGGCTACCAACAAGTTTCCTATAGAGAGTAGTATTAATCCTAGTTGGCAAGGAGTGGAACATAGTTGACAGTCTTCCATTTTTAACCTTTGTGATAGTTTCAATACATATTTAGTATAATGCTCCCTCCCACCTTGTTAGAAGAATCTCGACTATGTGGGAGGTGTTACTTTTAACTAGCCCGATCTCCATGGTCTTCATTACAATGTTGGGTTATGAAATTCCTCCTTTTTCCAAAGTTAGCAAAATTAACTTCGGTCTGCACCATCGCGTTTAGCTCGTCGAAAGCTTTCTGGTGATATAATTTTTTCCTCAATCCAACCTCCAAATTGAAAGTTATGTCCATTTGAAAATTGGGCCCCACAACCCTACCACATTAGCAAGGGTTAGCCATGTGGAAAACACGTGGCGTTGCCACATCACGCAAGGTTTAGGGTGGAACCTGACTTGCCATAGTTCCGTAACACCACCTTGCCATTGCCCGATTCTTCTAAGGATATTTTATTCCAAGCTTCGCGATGCGACAAAATTATTTTTGTCGAATGACAAAAAGGTCCTCATCTAGCGCTTTCATTGCACTGTGCCTTTCCCTCTTTTATGTACATAGTTTTGATCTTCGCAACACATCATGAACATTTCTGTTAAGTAATGGAGAGAATCTACGCTACGCGCCTTCCATTTATTCTGCAGGTCCTGTTATCTTTGTGGTCCGCTACGAAATGATACCACTAATTATCCTCCACGATAGCGCAATATGTGATGACATGACCCCTATCCATGTGAGCCACCATGTCATTACTGCATGAGAATTCCATGCATATGTGTCATCATGATCCACAACCACATGTCTTCTAGGTTACACATCAACTAACCTCCACGTCACCCACTCCTACAACCTTTTGCTAATGTTTTGCTGAGATTAGGGTGACATTGTCCGGTCACATGGCAATCCCCGAAGGTGTCACTTAAACTTAGGTCTTGGGTCCCATCAGGGTCCCAGAACTCCATGTAAAGTCATTATTTCTTGTTTGTGAATGGAGAGGGATCTATGTCACGCCCTTCATTTACAATGCCAACATTCCAATATGGAAGAACCACTCATCACACTTCTATGATGCGACGACAATATTGGAAACATGTGACGGGAAGTTTCCCATGCTGAAGCCTTTGTCAACCACACCTCCTTCCACAATAACCTGCTAGCTCACTCGACGCAACAAAACATAAATATTTACAATGGATAATAGGAATTTTCCCATTCAACATTCTGTTAACTCAATGCCTTCGTAGGTCACACTTCTTCCTTTGGAAAATTTTCAAGGTTTGTTCAATTCGAATACATGCCCACTCTAAGCAAGCCCCAACTCAAAGTCTTAATAATTTCAACAACATTACACAACCATTCCCGACACTTGTAACACAAAAAGTATTAGATTGCGTCTAACATGTATAATAGAGT
Organism: Pinus tabuliformis; assembly: GCA_031772625.1. Classification (NCBI taxonomy): domain Eukaryota; kingdom Viridiplantae; phylum Streptophyta; class Pinopsida; order Pinales; family Pinaceae; genus Pinus; species Pinus tabuliformis. Next base: position 319,991,836 of record CM062807.1, read on the forward strand.
CGGCCACACAATCCTTAACATGTTGTAAACCACATTGAACAAAATATCGCATCATATCTAAGGCATGGAGGTTCCATCTCCATCATATCATACAACCCGTGGATTTAAGCACACCATGTGGTTTAGTGAGATGCATTAACCATTATTCACATGATACATATAATGGGAATCCCACACATCCACAGTCAACTTGTTATATCAACAATTAACATGAGCATAAATAAATAACTTTTCCATTCAGGAACATATCAACATTACATGGATTTGCAAGTCCCTTACGACCATGGGAATCATTCACAAACCATCACATTGCAACATACATGAATACATGTTCCTCATTGATGGTGCTGATATACCCATTACAACCAGATAACAACAATGATCATTGATATTGCATAAACATACACAAGTTATAGGTAAGCAACTTATCTCAGTAACTAGATGACTATAGTGCCCTGGTTTAGTCGACTGACAATGATATGACATTAACATTTATTTAACCCTAAGGTCCACACTTTCTTCTTTGAGGACCTCAGGTTGAGGATCCAGACACGTGACTCTATTCTTAGTGGTTGTGATGTTTATGTATGTTATCTATTGGTATTATGATGATTGTAGCATTAATGGTTATGCATGTTCTCTATTGATATTATGATGATTGTAGCATAAATGGTTATGTTTGTTCTCTATTGAATTTATGATGATAGCAGTAAAGGATATGTATGCTTTGTATTGATATCATGATGATGATAGCTTTGATGGATAGGTATGTTTTCTATTGAGGTTACGATGTTGATAGATTTGATAGATATGTATGTTCCCATTGATGTTATGATGATGATAGCCATGGTGGATGTGTCCCCTATGTTACCTACTTGCATTAGTTCTGCTTACTATGAACAATGATGTGAATGACTAGGTGTTGTTAATGATGCTATTATGACAATGACTAACACTAAGAAACCTTGTTACTGATGATTATTGAGTATGGCAGGAAACCACCAAAGACACTCGCATTTGACGAGTTGATGACATCTGGTTTGATAAAAAAAAAGAATTATATTATTTTATCTTTGAAATTCAAAGTCAATTTTGAAACCTGCTATATATGTTTATCTATATTCTGATGAGATGTTAGTGGTTGTAGGCACAGATTAGTTGCTTGGCTGAATGACTCACATATGGGTGAAGGGGTTGTACAAGTGGATGGAACTACATGGGAGGGGTGGCACAGTGTCCCCGATCTCACCCACTAGCACTCCCGCCGTGACTTGGGCTGGAAAGGTTGAAACACCTTCGCCTTGAAGATCACGATGTCCTGAGGGCAGGTCCCAAAGTTGGGTCGCTCATGAGGATTTCACTGGGGTTCGTGCATCAAGGCGGATTCTTTGATCCCCGACACCATTAGTCTCATTATAGCAGGCAACATAAGAGATGATAGTGGTCTATGACATTGCACCTATATTTTCCCCTCGTAGTCACTGAATGCTTGAAGGGCAAGTGGTTTGGAACCTTTGGAACTTCAAGGGAATTTCTTGAAGGGCACGACCAAACTTGGCACCCTTGGAATCATTAAAAATAAATAAATTAATAAATATAATCAAGAAATGAAAACTAGGTAAATTTACATCAAGGGTAAATGATGTTAGAAACCGAGGTAATTAAATCAAAAATAAAACTTGAGTTAAGAGGATCATATGAAGAAATAAAATAAGTTACCTTAAAAACTCTACCCTTCCCATGTTGGAAAATAATAGGTAGATTATGTAGTTTAATTAGGTAAAAGGGGAAAGAGGGACATAATTGTAAGGATAAAGATTAATCCTAAAATAGTTAAACCTAAGTAAGAGAAGAGGATGGTGAATTAAAATAATGTTAGTAAATTAAATTTTAGAGAAATGTAGAGAACCTCCATGTGGCAACAACCAACATAAGAATATCCATCTAAGAGATAACTTGAGTTAAATTAGGGAGTAGATAAGGGATCAAATCTTGACTCATTAATTGACTTTAGTAATGAACACAAATTAAGGAGTAAAAAGGGGGATCAAGAGGCAACTAGGAGAAGAAATAGGAATCTTGCTGAGGTGAGGAAAATATTAGTTTTAAGTTAAAATTTAAGTAAATTTTGGAGACCCTTGATGAGAGAGTGACACATGGGTGGGTGAATAATCAAACTATTGAATTATAAAAAAATAATTAATTATGCATGACATGCCAAGTGTCACAAATGAAGACTCCTATAAAAGAAAGGGCAAGCATGGGAGAAGAAACTTTTTGGGAATTCTATTGTTGGATGGATGAGACTATGTCAGAGCAGTGATTACGAAACTATAGCGAGTTTGGTGAGGTAGAGGATTGTAGAGAGGGGACTCTTGAGCCAAGGAGTGCTTTCCTCTACCAGCGATTGCATTCCTCCATTGTACAACCCCATTGCAGCTCGAGGGTCCGCGGGGAAGAAGAGTACCCAAGGAGTAGGCTGGGAGGTTAACCGGTGGGTCATCGCATTCGGATCAAGTACGTCGTCATTCACTCTCGAAGGTGACCGACAACAAGGGAAGACAAGTAACGACAAATCAAGTGGAGTCTCGTCTTCTGGTGAATGGTACATATGTGTTGCAATATTATTTTGTATGATTTCTTTATGGCCTTAGTTAAATATATGTAAATTTTATGATATGTGAATGAGAGAGGGACTTCAACTCTCCTCCCAACAATAGGTCATCTGCACTTCTATCCTTTCTTGAATTTAACCACCACCAAGCCATATTCAAAGCCTGAGGAATAAAATGCTTAAGGGAAATTCACATCAGTCATTCACAACACATGGGAATACAGAGCGCACAATGCCTTCACCTACAATCTGGTAGGAATCCAGAGAACACAGTGCCTCCACCCAAATATTCACTTCCATTAATTCAGAGTCCATAGTGTCTCCACCTAGTTCGGTCGGAATCCAAATCACACAATGTCTCCACCCAACAATGACTCACTGGAATCCATAGCTTAGTATCTCCACTTGATTACACTACAAGAATCGAAATCCCATAGTTCCTCCACTTGCAATCCCAGATGAATCTAGAGCATACCAAGCCTCCACTTGCAATCCCAGATGAATCTAGAGCATACCATGCCTCCACTTGCAATCCGACAAGAATCTAGAGCATACCATGCCTCCACCTCATAGATTTAATAGGAATCCAGAGTTTACCCTCAAGGTCTCCACCCAAGAAAACCAAGAGAATCCCTAGAGTAACTAGTGCCTCCACCTACTATGCAATAATCCATAGTCCACTTCCACCCTACCTTACTAACACCACAACTTCACCTTCATGCAATGTTTCCTAAGTAGCTCCCAAGCTTGAGCATATTCTAAGTCTCATCCAATGCTTTGACACATTGTTACTGTGTATTTCTTCTCGCTGCGATGAAGTCACGGTGCCTTGGTCTTAATCTGTGCTTCTTCACTGGTCTCCACTTGCTCTTCTCGTCTATTTGATAATGCTCTCCTTGCGAGAGTGTATCTCCTCCCAATCCTTCCCTAATTTCCTTTGCGTGTTGATCAACGCCAACTGTCCCACAGGACTAGCTCATCCTTTTCCTCTAGCACCGATAAGCTAGTGTTAATTCTTGTACAATCTAATAGGGATATGGGTGAGGATTAATTACAATATTTAAACCTTAGGTACTTCCCTAAGCCATTCCCAAGCAACTCCTCCCAACTTTGAATCCATGTCCTCTCTCTCAGTCTAGTCCTCAATTATATTTCGCATCAATTTACATGATCAGTTCATATAATAATATTTACATGAAGGGTGACAAAAAAGGGTTGTTACAAACCCCACCCCATTAGAGGATGTGATAGCCCTTCTACTGCACCTCATGTAAATACTATGTACAAATTCCATTAAAAATAACTATGTAAAACAAAAAATGACTGGGCTGAGGAAGGACACAGATTCAGAGCTATGAGGAGGAGAAGTTGCTTGGGAAATTGCTTGGGGAAGTTTCCAAAATTAGAATTTTGCATTTAATTTCCACTTATCACCTTGAGGGAAGTATCAAAAAGTTGCACAATTATTAAAGTTGGTGTATGCGCTCCTGAGAAAAGGATGACAAATTGTTTCTCTCATGGAACGAGATTGTGGTAGTCAACATACAAGAAAAGGAATGCAAGGGAATAGGGGAAAATGCGGACATGGAACACAAGAGAAAGGTGGAAGATAGGCTTAATACCTTAAGCATATATGAGGGCTTGAAGGCATGGGATAAGCGTGGTGTAAAGAAGAAGTTTTTGTGTTGAGAAGTAGAGTTACAATAGGCTTTGGACTCCTATATATCAGGCGGAGAAGTTGTGCACTCATGAAAATCTCTTGGTGTTTAGTAGGTGAAGACATAGGGAGTTCGAGGTTTCCCGCTGGGTTTAGTAGGTGGAACTACTATGTTCTCTAGATTCCTAGGTGGTTTTATTGACTGATTGGTGTACATTTCCCTTGAGCACTTCCCTCCTCAGTCTTTGAATTTGGCTCGGGGATGGTCAATTACAAGAAATAATTACAGTGTAGTTGGCCTATGGTTTGATGGAGAGTCGAAGTCCCTCTCTCAGTTTCCACTCATTAAAATGATAAGATAGGTTTCTTACTTATGCCTCTGTGCATATCTATCACTTGAAAGGTAAATGTTGTTGTTATATATCGAGGGTGTATCAACACTGTTGATGAAGACGTGAGTAATTCTGTATGTGTGTGCAATAATATCTGTTGCATGATTGTGCTCATGATATAAGGGCTTTGTAGATCCCTGTAACCGTTGATGTATTCTTAGCTATTTGAATGATTTATATTGTTTGTAAAGAGCTCAGTTGAATTGCTTTGGCATGTGTGAAATTCCATGGTTTAAATGCTTTCACTGTTGGAGAATCTTTGTGTTCGAGCATTAGAGAGTTTTGTTGTTAATGAACTGTATATGTCTTGTTATGAATTAACATGGATCTACTATGCTTGATTGATTATGTTTTCATTACTCACGGAGTGATAATAAGAAATCAGGAACATATATGTAAATGTACGTTTATATCAAAAGTATCTTGTGTTGTTGTGGCCAAAATCATAGAGTGCTATGGCCATGTATTGGATGGGTGTGAAGTTTGTTCATAGTGGGGCTTTCCCCTCTACAATGTTGAAGTTTCTAAGTCTACCAGTTAGAAACCCTCCATGCACTTTACTGATTTATTCCTACCTACTTGTTCCGTTACTTAACAAGTTATTTACAATGTAAATACTGAAAATAAACACTAGTGCATGCTCAACATATTACAGATCATCAACTGAAGGAAACAGAAACAAGCACACAAAATGACACCGTTATTTTTGGACCAATGTCCCCGGAAAAACCCAATGCGGGAAAACCGGTGCAACTATCTGAGGGTTTTCTTATTAAGCAATTTCAAAGTACAATTTGGGTGCCAAATCCATCTTACCCAACAGAGAATGCCCTTGGTAGTAGTACCTCTCAGTCTGAGACAAATTTCTCAGCTGAAACCCCAGATAAACCCTCTGGCAGCTCCTCAGCTCCAAGCTGCCCCCGAAACCCTAGCGCTTGCCTTTATGGATTGCGTTAGCCTCTCTCTACCCAGCGTTGGCCCCACATCACCATGAATGGGCCTGCGTCAGTCTCAGGAGGCCCCGTGTCAAACTTATGGCCCTCTGTGTCAACAACACTGGCCTCTCTAAAGCATTGTGCAGCTCCTGGCTGCCTTTACGTGGCCCTGAGTTAGCCTTGGCTGGTTTTGCGGCACTCTCTCTGTCTCCTATGCTGATCTCTTGACATTACCTCTGCCTCTTTGTCTCTCTGTACTCACAGCCCCTTCGCTGCAACTTCGATCACTGATTCTATCTCTCTTAGCAAACCCCGCTCTAGAGAATAGAATTACTGATCATCTGGTGTACTCTCAAAGTGACCCTCAAGCTTCCTCTTATGCTTTTCTCGTTGACATATCAACGACCGAGATTAAGTCCCTAATCAACGACTAAGATTAGATCTGGCTTGATCCATGTCTTTTGGACCATTCTAACACAATGTTATATTAATCCACATTAACATTTTAATTTCCCTAAGTTAAGACTTAGGGACTCCATTAAAAATATTAATTATTTTAATATCTCCCAAACTGTTCAGAATCTTCCCAAACCCTTTCTGGGTATTGGAGATCTCATGTGCCCCAACCTCTCCACCAAATTTCATGGATAGAGCACATCTTATGCTACCCCAAATCAACACTCCCTCTTAGTGAGGAGTGTGCTCTAGTAATACTTCTCACTGAGTATCACCCTGATCATCCGGCATCGGTCCCTATGCTGATGTTAGCCCTGTTGCCCATCATCCTCTGCACTGTTGCATCCTGTACTGCTACCTGTGGCTCTGCCACTGCCACTGCTGCATCTGTACGACAACTCCCTCTGCATCCGTGCTGCTGCTCATGGCTCTGCCACTGCCACTGCTGCATCTGCACTGCATCTCCTCTCATCATGCTACATCGTGCTGCCCATTGCTGCACTGCAACTTAGTCTCTGAGAAGTAAGTAACTGATCTCCCAATTTTGACCTCTTTGTTGGGCTAGAGACACCCGTTGATGCTGAAGCTCCCTCTACCACTGACAAGTGATCCCTCTCTGACCTCTGCGCTGCTGCAACAATTCCTCGCATCTCGCACCGTTGCACACCTCTCTATGTCATCCTGCACTGGTGCAACACTCCCGTGCCTCTCGCACCGTTGCAGCCTGCTAGCCTTGCGCTGTCCTGGGAATCTTGCACTATAGCTCTCTCTGTCGCTTCATCCACATCCGTCTCCACCCACTTCCTCCAGTCCTGCTACTCCTCTTCGGGGCTCCTGTAGCAAGGTCTAATCTAAGAGGCTGGGTACCTCGAGGATATTTCCCCTCATCGCTTGTAGTTCGCCTGACTACAAATCGATGTCTCCCCACTTCTGCTCAAGTGGTGCGTGTGCACTAAAGGTACAATCATTGTTTGTTTCCACTTCCTTCTCTGCCCTTGTTGGCATTGCCTTAGTCTTGGAAGACTCTCCCTTACTCTTCTTCCTTGGACACTGGGTCGCATAATGACCCAACTCCTCACAATGGAAGCACTTGATCTTGGAGATATAATTCTTCCGTTTTTCTTTCTTTCCCTCAGGTGCTAGGGCAACATCTTCCTCCTCCTTTTTGACTCTGATCCCCTTACTACTGCTTCTCGCCTTGGTTTGCCGTCTGATCTCTTCTTGTCGAAGAGTTGCCCACATCTCCTCCCATGGTGGAAGGGTCCCTCTGCTCAGTATACTCTGGAAAAATACCTCCCAGTATTTTGAGACTGCATTCAGTGCTGTCCTCACCATCAATTCCTGATCCGGCGTGGCTCCTATGAAATTCAACTGATCTCGGATCTCATTCAGTCCTCCGAGGAAGGCGTCGATCAGTTCTCCCTTCTTCATCTGATATGACCTCATCTGATTTTCTAGTAACATCCTTCTCTGCATAGAAGTATGCTGGTACAATTTCTTTAGGGCCTCCCACATCTCATTTTCCGTTTCCTTTTTGGCAATGTGTGGTACTACATGGTCCTTAACCCCGTCAAGGATGATGCTCTTGGTCCTCGCCATTGCCTCCTCGTACTTGTCATTATCAGCTGGGTCAACTGGGAGCGTTATCGTCCTCAAGGCGAAGTGCTTGACACAATTTCTGTCAAATACGGATAAGATTTTGGCCTTCTAGACTGCGAAGTTTGAGGTTCCGTCCAGTCTATCTCGGTCTCTTACTCCGTGTAGTGCCATGCTGCTCTTCTACTTCCCTCCTGGAAGTTTTCGATGTGAATCCCTCTGAGTCTAGATTTCCCTCCTGGAAATCCTTCTGTCGATGTCAAGATGTCCCCTACTTTGATCGTCTGTGCAACTGCACCACTGATCCAGATTTCTTGGCTAGAAACCCTCGGTAGTCACTCCCTCCTCCTTGCCTTGTTAGGTGCTGTTTTGACTACAGTACCCCATCAGCTCCACTTTGCAACTTTCCCACAGCCTCCTAAATCCCATCAACCTGAAGGTGAGAGCTCCTAGGCTCTGCGCAATCCCAACACCAGCAACTCGGCCTCCTCAGTCCACTGCGTCAGCCCTCCTAGCTTCTGTGTGAGTCTCCCTTTGCCTCCCTTAGCCTCTGCGTTGCCTCTTCCTGGCTCACCCTTGATGACGCAGGCACTGCGCCACCCTTCCCTTGTTGCTGCTCTGCTATAAACAACTTCTGTCACTCGGGAAAGCTGTTTTCTACTGCTATTGCTCCGCTCGGCTAATGTCCTCAGTTCTCCTGTGATCTGCAATCACGCTCCAATACCATGTTGAAGTTTCTAAGTCTACTAGTTAGAAACCTTCCATGCACTTTACTTATTTATTCCTACCTACTTGTTTCGTTACTTAACAAGTTATTGCAATGTAAATACTGAAAATAAACATTAGTGCATGCTCAACATATTACAGATCATCAATTGAAGGAAACAGAAACAAGCACACAAAATGACACCTTTATTTTTGGACCAATGTCCCCGGAAAAACCCAATGCGGAAAATCGGTGCAACTATCTGAGGGTTTTCTTATCAAGCAATTTCAGAGTACAATCTGGGTGCCAAAACCGGCTTACCCAACAGAAAATTCCCTTGGCAGTAGTACCTCCCAGTCTGAGACAAATGTCCTGGCTGAAACCCTGGATAAACCCTCCGGCAGCTCCTCAGCTCCAATCTGCCCCAAAAACCCCAACGTCTGCCTTTCTAGACTGTGTCAACCTCTCTCTGCCCAGCGCTGGCCCTGCGTCACCTTGAATGGGCCTGCGTTAGGCTCAAGAGGCCTTGCGTTAGCCTTCTGGCCCTCTGTGTCAGCAACGCTGGCCTCTCTGAAGCACTGTGCAGCTCCTGGCTGCCTTTGCGTGGCCCTGCGTGAGCCCTGGATGGTTCTGCTTCACTCTCTCTGGCTCCTGCGCTGATCTCTCGACACTATCTCTGCCTTTCTTTTTCTCTGTACTCACTGCCCCTCAGCTGCAACTTCGATCACTGATTGTATCTCTTTTAGAAAACCCCGCTCTAGAGAATGAAATGACTGATCATCTGGTGCGCTCTCCAAGTGACCCTCAAGCCTCTTCTTATACTTTTCTCGTTGACATATCAACGGCCGAGATTAAGTCCCTAATCAACGACTAAGATAAGATCTGGCTTGATCCATGTCTTTTGGACCATTCTAACACAATTTTATATTAATCCACATTAATATTTTAATTTCCCTAAGTTTAGACTTAGGGACTCCATTAAAAATATTAATTATTTTAATATCTCTTAAACTATTTAGAATTTTCCCAAACCCTTTCTGGGTATTGGAGATCTCATGTGCCCCAACCTCTCCGCCAAATTTCATGGCTAGAGCACATCCGATGCTACCCCAAATCAACATACAAGCGCATTCTATTAATGACCAACACTTTAATTATGCAATCAATTTAAGGATGCGTATTCTTGCATATTGTATTTTGATGATTTGTGAGTTCTTCTTATGGTTGTTAGGGACTTTTGGATCCCTATGATGTCGATATGCTCCTAAATGGAAAGTCATTTATATATACTCATGTTAATTATTAGTATGGCTAGTTCACTATGATTGTGTCTGATTTCCATTGTATGTAATGTGTGAATAATGGTTAATAAATATCATTGAACCATGTGGTGTGCTTGAGTCCATGGGTTGTCTGCTAGGATGGAGAGGGAGACCTCCATGCTTTAGAGCTTATGGGCTCTATGGTTCAATGTTGTCTACGACTTGTGAAATTGTGGTAATCTGTTATGCATGAAGGCCATAGTCTAATACTTTAGATTTGCGTTACAAGTGCCGGGAGTGGCTACACAATGTTGTTGAAATTCTTAAGACATCAAGTCTAGGCTCGCTTAGATTAGGTTTGTATATGGTTTGGACGAGCCTTGAAAATTTCCCATGGAAGAACCTTGATCTATGAAGGTGTCGAGCTAATGGAGCACGAGACAAAAAAATATCCATTAATTGCCATAAAATATTCATGTCAAACTGCACTGATCCACGATATTGTTTGTTAAAAGAGCCATGGTTGACAAAGGGTGTTGGATTGGAAAATCTCCGCCACTTGCTACCAAAATTGTTGTCACAATGCAAAGGTGTGATGAGGAGTTCTTCCAAGATTGGGCGTGTTGGCACAGTTGACGGAGGGCGTTATAGAGATCCCTATCCATCCATAAACAAGAAATCACTACGTGCACAAATGTCTGTGACCTAGTGGGACCCTCGACTCAATATAAGGTGTCATATGCCACGTGAGACACAATTGACATGTAATCATGACATGGCAATATTGTTGATGTGTTATGGTATTTTTAAATGACTAAGGTTAGATTTTGGGTGACACATGACAGTTTTGAGAAATGCCACGAGGTAGGATAACGTCACACGACACATAGGTGCAAGTGGAATGGAGTTGAGCTGATGTGTCATCCAAAGGACACGTGGTTGTGGGTCGTGGGGCCATTTGGACTGAACATTTCCATGTGTTGATGACATGGTGGCTCACATTGACAGGGGCTACGTCACTGCGAAGCTCGAACTGTAGAGGAAAATAGATGTGCCATTTTGTAATGAGGCGCAGAGTGAGCGAAACGTGTGGAATAGATGAAAGGCGCGTAACGATGAATCTCTTGTTATGTAACAAGAATATTCATGACATGCTGGAGGGGTTGGAACTGTGTACAATGAGAAGAAAAATCCGTTTCTTGATGGGAGCGCTAGACAATGATCTTTCCTTCGACTGGTGGGAATAAGTATGTCGCCGCGCAAAGCTTTGGATATAATATAGGCTAGTGGATTGAAATGATGGTGCGGTGGTACTACAACACTATGATATGGTAGCTGCCACGCTATACCTCCTGTAAGGTGGTAGAGCTGCACGACTATCCCTTTTTTATGTGGCAAGGTTAAGGGTATAAAAATTCAAATGGGCATAACTCCTTATCTAGAGGCTAGATTGAGATAAAAATTTAAATGGGCATAACTCCTTATCTAAAGGCTAGATTGAGATAAAAAATATATCACTGAAAAGATGAGCCGATTGTTATGGTGTCATTTAAAGTTAATTCTACTAATTTTAGTAAAGGGGAAATTTTGTAACTCCTGTTAATCAAGGTTGCCATTGATGTCAATATGGCATTGAATGAGATGTCAATATTCTTGAGATGCCTAGTTCCAAATGATGATACCATGACTCTTGGTGGTTGGTTGACTAGGACAACTTCAATGAAGATGTCAAGTCACGAAGAAGTCAAACCACCAATTAGGGAAGCCCTAAGAAGTACTTGATCTAATGTTGCATGCACTTGATGAGCTAGACTTTAACCCTTGATGACATATGGAGGACTACACGTGATAATGCCATACCCTTGAATGATCACATGATTGGAAGATTAGATGGATGATCTCACTTGATGATTGGAATGACAAATTAATGGAGGCTGCCCTATAACATATCACTGCACCATTATGTGATGACATGGATGATACACTCATTGTTGTACACTATCATGATGACATGGATGATACACTCATTGTTGTACACTATCATGATGACATGGATGTCCTACATGATCCTTTGACGATAAAGAAGCCAAATAACAGAGAAGATAAACAATAGAGAAACCAAATAAAGAAGCCATACTGTCCTAATCATTTTTTGCACTAAATAATTTAAGAAAAGTCACATTAAAAATGAATTTTCACCTCCTTAGAGGCATAATTCTTCCATGAGACCCGCACCATCTTAAAGAGCATAATTTTTCCTTTCCAACGAGCTATTACTCAGCTTGAAACTCTAAGCAGTTTAGGAGATATGAATTTTACAAGTTGAGGAAATTAATTCTGGTCATTGAGCCGACCTAAACATGTCAACACATGTCAGCTTGCATTTTAGATGTGGATATTTGTTTAAGAACGACAAAAGGGATATAAATAAGAGGTTAGACCTCTGTTTTTGAGCATCAATTTGGTGATCAATTCAGATAAGAAGTATAGTAGCAGATAAGAGGCTGAGGAGGACACAAAAGTTTATTGTTTGGTTTGTTTGGGTAAATTATGTGATTGGGTTACCTTAGGCTTGTGGACAACTCGGACTAGGACAATCATCTATTTTGTGGACTGTTGAAGTTTCTAAGTCTAACAATTAGAAACCCTTCATGTATTTTCTGATTTATTTCTGCCTACTTGTTTTGATTAATTAACAAGTTATTTACCATGTAAATACTGAAAATAAATACAAGAACATGCTCAACACGTTACAGATCATCAACTAAAGGAAACAAAACAAGCACACAAGTGACCCCGTTATTTCTGGACAAATGTCCCCGGAAAAACCCAATGCGGGAAAACCGGTGCAACTATCTGAGGGTTATATTATTATTCAATTTTTGAATACAATCTGGGTGCCAAAACCGGCTCACCCAACAGAGAATAATCTCGGTAGTAGTACCTATCAGTCGGAGACAAATGTTCTGGTTGAAACCCCAGATAATCACTCCGGCAGCTTCACAGCTCCAATTTGCCCCACGAAACCCAAATGTCAGCCTCTAAGGACAACGTCAGCCCTTTTTGGCCAGACGTTTTCCCAACATCACTCTAGCTTGGCTTGCGTCAGCCTCTGGAGGCACTGCGTCAACCCTCTGTCCCTCTTTGTCATCCACGCTGGCCCTCTGAGGCACTGCACAACTCTTGGCTGCCTCTGCGTGAGCCCTGGTTGGCTTTGCATGAACCCCTGGCTGGTTCTGTGTCCCTCACTCTCGGATACTGCGCTGATCCTTCTGGTGCTATCTCTACCTCTATGCTTCTGTATTCACTGCCCCTCAACTGCAACTCTGATCACTCTCTCAACTTCCTCAGCAAACCCATGCTTAGAAAGTCGAAATCTTGATCAACTCGATGTATTCTCCAAGTGACCCTCAAGCCACCTCTTATACTTTTCTCGTTGAAAATTCAACGGTCGAGATTAAGTCCCTAATCGATGGCTAAGATTAGATCTAGCCTGATCCATGACTTTTGGACCATTCTAACACAATTTTATATTAATTCACATTAATATTTTAATTTCCCTAAGTTTAGACTTAAGGACTCCATTAAAAATATTAATTATTTTAATATCTCTCAAACTATTTTGAATCTGCCAAAACCGTTCTAGGTATTGGAGATATCATGTGCCTTAGCCTCTCCACCAATTTTCGCGGTTAGGTCACATCCGATGCTACCCCAAATAACCACTCCCTCTTAGCAAGGACTCTGCTATAGTAATACTCCTCATTGAGCATCACTTTGATCATCCAACATTGGTCGCTGTTTTGATGCTAGGCCTGCTGCACAACATCGTCTGCATTATTGCAACATGTACTGCTACCCATGGCCCTGCCACTGCCACTGCTACATCCGTACTGCAACTCCTTCTCATCCCGTTTTATCGTGCTGCCCATAGCACTATCACTGCTAACTACTGCACTGCAACCCAGTTATTGAGAAGTAAGTAACTGATTTCCCAACTCTGACATCTCTGTCAAGCTAGAGACACCCATGATGCTAAAGCTCTCTCTGTCGCTGATAAGTTCTCCCTCTCTGACCTCTGCGCTTCTGCAACAACTCCTTGCATCTCGCACCATTGTACGCCTCTCTGTGCCATCTTGCACTAGTGAAACATTCCCGTGCTTCTCGCACTGCTGCCTCACACTGTCCTGGGAATCCTGCACTGTAGCTCCCTCTGTCACTCCATCCACACCCATCTCTACTAACACCCGTCAGTACTACTACTCCTCGATCGATCCCGTAGCAAGGTATAATCCAAGAGGCTGGGTACCTCGAGGATCCTGCCCCTCATCGCCTGTAGTTCGTTTGGCTACAGCTCAATGTCTCCCCACTTCCGCTCAAGTGGTGTGTGTGCACTCATGGCATAGTCATCATCTATCTCCACTTCCTTCTCTGCCCTTGCTGGCACAACCTTGGTCTCGGAGGCCTCTCCCTTGCTCTTCTTCCTTGGACACTGGGTCACATAATGACCCAGTTCCCCACAGTGGAAGCATTTGACCTTGGAGAGGTCCTTCTTCTTCTGTTTCTCCTGCTTTCCCTCAGATGCTAGGGTAGCATCCACCTCCTCCTCCTTCTTGATTCTGATCCCCTTGTCGCTGCTTCCCGCCTTGCTCAGCGTTCTGATCTCTTCTTGGCGAAGAGCCGCCCACATTTCCTCCCAATCTGGAAGGGTTGCCCTGCCCAGTATGCTCTGGACAAACACCTCCTAGTGTTTTGAGACTACATTTAGGGTTGTTCTCACCATCAATTCCTGATTTTGCGTGGCCCTTATGGAGGTCAGCTGATCCCATATCTCCTTCAATCGACCGAGGAAGGTGTCGATCTATTCTCCCTTATGCATCTGGTATGACCATAGCTGATTTTCTACTGGCATATTTCTCTGCATAGAACTATGCTAATGCAACTTCTTTAGGGGCTCCCACATCTCATTTGATGTGTCCTTTTCGACAATATGTGGTACTACATGGTCCTTGACCCTATCAAGAATGATGCTCTTGGCCCTTGCCATTGCGTCTTCGTACTTGTCGTTATCAGCTGGGTCAACTGGGATCGCTATCGTCTTCAAGGTGAAGTGCTTGACACGATTTCTGTCTAGAACGAATAAGATTCCGGCCTTCCAGACTACGAAGTTTGAGGCTTCATCCAGCCTGCCCTGGTCTCTTAACTTGTTCACTGCCATCTCGCTGCTCCTCTACTTCCCTCCTAGAAGTTCTTGGTATGAATCCCTTTGAGCCTCGATTTCACTCCTGGAATTGCCAATGTCAAGATGCCCCCACTCTGATCGTTAGTGCAACTGCACCACTGATCTGGATTTCTTGGCTAGAAATCCTTGGTAGCAACTCCCCCCCCTTAGCCATACCCTGTTAGGTACTATTCTGACTACAATACCCCACCAGCTCCACTCTGTAACTTACCCAAAGCCTCTTAAACCCCAACAAACTGAAGGTTAGAGCTCCTAGGCTCTGCGCAATCAGGCACTGGCTGAAGTGCTCCCCTAGCCAACTGCGTCAACCCTCCTGGTCTTTGCGTGGCTCTGTGTGAGCCTTTTCTGCCCTCCTCAATCTCTACGTTGGCCTCTTCCTGGCTCAATCTCGATGACACAGGAACTGCGTCACCCCTTCCTTACTGCTACTTTGCTCGGTTGGTGTCCTCAGTTCTCCTGTGATCTGCAACCATGCTCCGATACCATGTTGAAGTTTCTAAGTCTAACTATTAGAAACCCTTCATGTATTTTTTGATTTATTTATGCCTACTTATTCTGATTAATTAACAAGTTATTTACCATGTAAATATTGAAAATAAATACAAGTACATGCTCAACACATTACAGATCATCAACTGAAGGAAACAAATCAAGCACACAAGTGACACCGTTATTTCTGGACTAATGTCCCCTGAAAAACCCAATGTGGGAAAACCGGTGCAGCTATCTGAGGGTTTTATTATTATGCAGTTTCTGAATACAATCTAGGTGCCAAAACCGGCTCACCCAACAGAGAATAATATTGGTAGTAGTACCTCTTAGTCGGAGACAGATGTTCCGGTTGAAACCCCGGATAATCACTCTCGCAGCTTCACAGCTCCAATCTGCCCCACGAAACCCTAGCGTCAGCCTCTAGGGACAGATTCAGCCCTTAATGGCGTGGCATTTGCCCAACGTCACTCTGGATTGGCCCACGTCAGCCTCTGGAGGCACTACGTCAGCCCTCTGGCCCTTTGCATCACCCATGCTGGCCCTTTGAGGCACTGCGCAGCTCCTGGCTGCCTCTACGTGAGCCCTGGCTGGCTCTGCGTGAACCCCTGGCTGGTTTTGCGTCCCTCACTCTCGGCTACTGTGCTGATCCTCCTCGTGTTATCTTTGCCTCTCTGCTTCTGTATTCACTTCCCCTCAGCTGTAACTCTGATTGCTCTCTCGACTTCCTCAACAAACCCAACCCCAAAAAGTCAAAATCTTGATCAACTCAGTGTATTCTCCAAGTGACCCTCAAGCCTCCTCTTATACTTTTCTCATTGACAATTCAACAGCCGAGATTAAGTCCCTAATTGACGACTAAGATTAGATCTGGCTTGATCCATGACTTTTGGACCATTCTAACACAGTTTTATATTAATTCACATTAATATTTTAATTTCCCTAAGTTTAGACTTACGGACTCCATTAAAAATATTGATTATTTTTATATCTCCAAAACTGTTTAGAATCTGCCCAAACCATTTCTGGGTATTGGAGATCTCATGTGCCTTAGCCTCTCCACCAATTTTCACAGCTAGAGCACATTCGATGCTATCCCAAATCAACATGGACTGCCATCTAAAAGCTTGGATTTGTCGCTGAATTTGTGTGTTGAGGAATTTTTTCTTTACACAAAACAGAACGCAGCCTTTGTGTGACTTGTACAAGAAGGCCGCAGGCATAAACATCAGATTCAGCCTTGTGAACTAAGCTTGGATTAGTATTCTTCAGTCCTGTGGCACTGTTTTAAATTCAGACTTGGGTACAGTCACCTTTTGAGACTTGTTTTACCTCAGTTTTGGGCTGCGGTTAGGTACAGGTAAATAGACAAGGCCTGTTCCTTAGTGAACAAAGTGCTGTTGGGTGAGAACAGGGGTTGGTATTCAGTCCAACAGGCCAACAAGGTACAACAACTAGAGGAAGAAGCTTTGCTGCAGTGTTGGAGTGATATAAAGCCTCAAAATTTATTGCAGACTTTGGTCACCTGTGGAGGCTCACTCTTAGAACCCGAAACCTTGATCTAAAGCTTTACAATTTCGGATTTGTGACAAGTGTGTGAATAGTCGCTGTGGAGCTCGGATCCATTTTGGAGGCTCAATTTAATAATTCAGACCTGTAGAGGGCTTGGATTTAGCCTTGAAGACTCGGACATGGAGCAAATCTTGGCATCACTTTAGAGCTGTTTTCTTAGAGGGCAGATCTTCAGAATTCATTGAAGCAGAATTTGTTCCATTTTGAAGGCAGGAATAGAGGGTGTTAAGAGAAGCCAAGCAGACATCCTTGAAGAATTCCATTGGAGCTTTGCCAGCCTATTTGAAGATCAATGTTTGAGGAGTATTGATTAGAATTTCATTTGGAAGCACCCTATTGAAGACATCCTTAAGACCAACTCCTGAAGACAACCTTGGAGTAGCATACCTCAGTTGAAGGAGCAACCCATTGACATCTTTTGGAAGACTTGTAGAAGTTGATATTGAAGACACTCGTAGAGCTGCCTATTGAAGATACCTTGAAGGATACTTGAAGATATTTGGAATAATTGTAGAAGCTGGTCTTGGAGATGTTATTGAAGACCATGATGCATTGTTGATGTCATCATGAGGTGACCTTGGAGAAATTGTTTGGGTGACATGAAGAGAAGTGGCGATACCTTCTAAAAAGATAATGCTTTCATTGATGATGTAGGGTGAAAGAGTAGAGTGAAGATTGACAGGGCTTGGAAAAGAAGACCTTGGGAGCCGTGAAGTACGACCAAACATACCTTGAAAAAGTGAAGCTATAGGGTTCGAGCCCTTGGGGCTGGTGCCTCATAATTGACAAGGTTGGTGCCTTGGATAAGATAGGGTTGGAGCCTTAGAGGATCAAAGTCCCCAAGAAACCAGATCAGAGTTTGTACCGGAGAAGGGTTGGTTCCCTAGGGGTTGGAGCCTCTAAATGTAAGGTTGATGCCTTGAGAAGATAGGTTTGGTGCCCTAGAGGTTGGAGCCTCACAGAAAGTCCAAGTTGGTGCTTGGAAACAGGTTGGAGCGTGGGAGTTTGAAGATTGATTTCTTCATCTAGGGTTGGAGCCCTATATACATTTTACTTGATTCATTGTAAATATTATATTAATAAAAGCATTTATTCCTATTGTTCATTTTGTGTTCTAAATATAAGTGATCTAACTCGTAAAAGTAACAATTGAAAAGGAATACTGATTCACCCCCCTCTCTGTATTTCCAACAATTGGTTTCAGAGCTAGTACCTTCACTCAAAGTCTAACAGCTCGAAGGTTGATCATTAGAACACAAATGGCGAAGCCAAGGAAGAAAGTCTCTAATCCACCTAAATATGTGTCTCCCTCAACCACCGAAATTGAAGTCAATCAATTTGTGAAGGCTTCATTGTTCAATGAAAACTTTGATCTATGGGAAGCAAGAATGAGGAATTTCTTAAAGACTCAAGGCACTGAAGTCTAAAAATCGGTGATCGCTGATAGCGTGATGGATAGAGAATCCAAGGCACATAATACAAGAGAAATGAAAGCAATCTTGAATGGGCTACCTGATTCTATGAAGGCCAATTTTGAAAAATGTTTGTCAGCAAAAGGCCTATGGGATAAAATTCATGATCTTCACTCAAAAGGAGCATTGACAATCTTCTCTAGTCAAGAAAATGATGGAAAACAAGAAGGAAATCTACAGCCCATCGAGGAAGGTGAAGATAAGAGTAATAACATCAGGCTAAAGAAGCCCTAGAAGATGAAGATAATGAAAAAGATTTTGAAGAAGATCTCCTCACTAAACTTATGGCTACCATGGAAGAGATTAACAATTTGAAAAAAGAAAATGAGGAACTTAAGAAGAAAGCGCAAGTTGGAGACCAAGACAAGACAAGGAAGGAAGCTGACCTTTTCAAGCTTCAAGTACAAGAAAGAGATGAGGAGCTCGCCAAGATTAAGGAAGAATGCCATCAAAACAAGAGAAAACATCATGAAGAAGTCATATCCATGACAAATGAATTGGATAAGGCAAAGAAATGGGAAGATACCTTGTCAAGCCACCTTGAACAAAGGCACACGATCTTGAACAAACTTGAAGCAGAGATTGGTCAATACAAGGAAGAGGTCTCCTCCCTTAGATCTCAACTAGAAGAAGCAAGGAAACAAGCACAAGGAGCTGAGAAGGTGATGGAAGCTTAGACATTCATAGAAGGACAAGTTGATGAAGCAGAGAAGGAGAGAAACACCATGATATGCCAACTATAAGAAAAGGATGATGACATAACCAAGTTAAAATCATAAATCACTTCTCTCAAGGCCCAATCGTGTGAAGCAACCAAGATGAAGGAAGAAATTGAGATAATTCTATCAAAGAAGGATGAGGAATGCAATAAAATGAAGGAAGAAATTGTCTTTTTTAAAAAGGAAGTTGACTTGCTGAATAAGAACTTGAAAAGTTCTCAAACCCTAGATGACATCCTAAGTCATCAAAGGTCTCCCCTTGATAAATCAGGTCTTGGCTATGAAGGTGAATCCTTAAGAAAGAATGATAATGCTTCAAACAACAAGGATGTGAGGAATCCAGAAAGAAATGTTGATGCTCCTAGTTTGTTAAAATTGGCAACTAGGGAAAAACTTCATGTGGGTCATCTTATTCATGGCTGATAATATTTTTATTAGATTCCTCTCGTCGAGAGGTGTAGGATTGATATAAAGATCATCTGATTCTGATAAGTATTCATGGAGATATGAATTTATTTTGATTATGGAATTATTATCAAGCCAACCTACAACTCATGTAGGCTCACAAGCCCAACAGTCGCATCTATTCAAACACCAACGTTGTGTATAAATACAGGGGGAATTTTCTTCATTTGGACTCACTCATTTCATCACATCTCTCTCTACTACGTAGAAAAGAGTATTTTCTCTACTGCGCAGAAAAAGGTCTCTCCCTCACACATGTGAAGCCGGAAGCTGCTGAAATTGAAGCTGCAAAGTTGAAGTAAAGATTGACCTGCGTGGACTAGAAGATCTCCTCATCTGAACTGCGTTGTAGGTTCATATGAACCTCCTCTGAAAGCCGCAACTTTTGGTGGTGGAATCAAGTCAATCCGACAGACGGTTTGCAAGATATCCACTGCTCTAGTTTGAAGGAAGCTGCTGAAACTGAAGCTGCAACTGCAAAAGTAAAGATTGACCTGCGTGGACTAGAAGATCTCCTCATATGAACTGCACTGTAGGTTCATCTGAATCTCCTCTGAAAGTCACAACTTTTGGTGGTGGAATCAAGTCAATCCGACAGACGGTTTGCAAGATATCGACTGCCCTAGTTTGAAGGAAGTTGCTGAAACTGAAGCTGCAATTGTAGAAGTAAAGATTGACCTGCGTGGAATAGAAGATCTCCTCATCTGAACTACACTGTAGGTTCATCTGAACCTCTTCTGAAAGCCGCAACTTCTGGTGGTGGAATCAAGCCGATCCGACAGTCGGTTTGTGAGATATCGTCTGCCCTAGTTTGATGATAAAGCATTAACGCTGATGCTGCTAATCTAGGGTTTGCTACTACTGATATGAATCAGATTTATTGTACTATTTCTCTCTGCTAAATTATTGAAGATAAAAGAAGATTTGATCAAAGGGTTTCTCACACATTATGGGGTTTGCCCCTGGCTAACCGCCACATCTTGTGTCTCTTGTCTTGGCTTGTTTTCCGTTGATCGTTTAATGTTCTATCTGCACTTTACTTTATGTACATGTGATTGCTAATATGTGGAATATAATAAAATAAAAAGAAGTAAACTGTTATAAGAATAGAACATACCATAACTTAACATGGAATCAGAACTGAGCTGAAGACAAGGCCCGAGCAAGAGCAAGAGCAATCACCAAAGAGAAGATTGGCAAGACTATCCTAAAAGAACCATGGGGTCCTCAACACTCTTTCTTGCCGAAGACAAGCTCCGTAAGAAAGCTGGCTATCACGGATGGAAGATGTCTATCGATCTAACCCTAGAAGATCAAGGAGCGCTAGACCATGTAAAACAAAGAAGATCATCTGGGAAAAATGGAGAAGTCAAAACAAAGAAGTTTATCCGGGACTCTATCGACAAGCACTTGGTGGCCTACATTTCTGAACTGGACACCTCCAAGGAAATCTACGATAGACTGGTGAGTTTATTTAAAGTTAATGATGCAAATCAAGTTTTGTTTCTTAGAAATAAGCTGAAGGAAATCATAAGGGTAAAGATGAGAGTATGCAAACATACTTCTTAAGAATCACTGAGATCAAGAACGATCTCCTATCTATTGGGGTGACTATTACTAATAGAGAAATGGCACTCACGACTCTTGGAGGATTACCATCCGAATGGTACGTGTTCAGGACTACTCTTCTAAACAATAATGTAATTCCTGGTTTCGAGGAATTAATGGCTAGATGCATTCAAGAAGAAACAAGGGTAGAAGAGCAAAAAATGCCCATGCCTAAAGGTCCTCCTGCTGCCTTTTCTTCTCATGTTAAGAAAAGAAATAATTCTGGGACTAAATTAAAAGGAAATGCTGGACCTAAGGGTGGAAGACAAGGATGATGTTTCATCTGCGATAAAGCAGGTTACTATGCAAGGGAGTGCCCTGATAGAAAGGACTCACACCGAGACGATGATCAAAATCCCTCTGATGGCAATCAAAGGAATGACAAATTCATAACAAAGGTAAGAGGAGCGCTGGGAATCAAGGAAGAGGACAACCATTCAAGAAGGCTAGAAATTCCAGGATGTATTAAATGCACCTAACCTCAAAAAGAACCTGGTGTCCATCTCGGCGATAGAAGACAAAGGCTACAAGGTAACCTTCAGCGATGGCAAGGTACGTATATGGAAAAATAATGTTAAAGATGCCTTTACTCTTGGGTTTCATGTTGATTCATTATATCAGGTCGTTGGAAGTCCGCTAGGTGTCATGTCTTATGATACATCTCTTTAGTCCGAACTTTGGCATCAGAGGTTTTTCCCCCTTCATTATAAAGCTCTACTCGGTGTAAGACAAATGGTGACAGAGAAGCCCGAATTCCGAGTAGAGAAAGAAGATGTATGTCCAGGATGTGCCGAAGGAAAGCTCAAAAGGGGACCATTCCCCTCAAGCCTAAGCAAGACCTCCAATATATTATAGTTGGTTCACTCAGGCATACCTGAGGTTGACATTAATAAGGAGACTACTACACCACATACTCCAGAGCAGAACGGTGTGGCACCGTACGATTGTGGAAGCTGTCTCTATGGGTAGATGATGTAACAATGCCTGATGTGGAAGAACCCATGGGTCCTATTTATCCACCTGAGCCTTCCCCTTCTAGGAAGAGGCCTTCATGGCTTAAGGGGATACTTGATGATGCTGAAGGACACGCTGCAACCTGAGGAACCTTTCAGAAAAGTAAGAAACCTAATAGGTATCAGGGATACCTGACCATCATGAGCACGATCATACAAAATAATCCTTCATCATTCTCAGATGCGTCAAGCATCAAGTATGGAAGGATGCTATGAATGAAGAATATGAGTCTGTTATGAATAATGATGTCTGGGAAACAGTTCCCAGACCCCAGGACAAGACAATTGTTACTTCCAAATGGCTTTACAAGATAAAGCATGCAGCAGATGGAAGTACGGAAAAGTATGCCAGATATACGACCATCTGCTCGATCATAGCCCTTGCCGCTTCACAAGGATGGAACCTACATCAGATGGATGTTAAGACCGCGTTCTTGCACGGCTCGATCAAAGAAGAGGTCTACGTGGAGCAACCCAAAGGATTTGAGATTTATGATCGAAAATATCATGTATGCAGGTTGAAGAAGGCTCTCTATGGGCTGAAGCAAGCACCTCGAGCATGGTAGGAGAGGATCGACAACTACTTGATGAAGCTGGGATTCACTAAGAGTGAAGCCGATCCTAACCTTTACTTTAAGGTTGAATATGACAAGCCTCTCATACTAGGTGTTGTATGTGTATGACCTCTTTCTAACAGGTGCATACCCTCTCATTCACAAATGTAAGAGGGAGTTGGCTTCTGAATTTGAAATGAAGGACCTAGGACTGATGCACTATTTCCAAGGACTTGAAGTGTGGCAGAAGCCAAGGGAAATTTTCCTATCTCAAGGAAAATATGTGGTGAAGATTCTGAAAAGATTTGGTATGGTGGATTGCAAGCTTGTGACTATCTCAAGGATCTTAACTTTCAGAAGTTATATGGTAGTGATGTTGGACCAGATTTGGGAAATGCCTCTGAGTTTCAAAAACTCATTAGCGTTGATGTTCTTGGTGAACCTCCGTCTGAACATATGTTTTGCAGTTAGCATTGTGAGCTCATATTTGGTTGAGCCTCACTAGATTGGTGCCAAGAATCTTCTGAGATTTCTTTAGGACACAATCTCTCATGGATTGAGATACACTGTTGGAAATATGAAACTGCATGATTATTCGAATGCTGATTAGGAAGGTAATGTGGAGGATCACTGGAGAAATTTTTAGTGCTGTTTCTCTTTGGACTCTGCTTCGATATAATGAATGAGCAGGAAGCAGAAGTCGGTTGCCATAAGCACCGTTGAGACCGGATACATATCTACAAGTATGATCTCGTATGAAGCTGCCTGGTTGGGGAAGCTCTTCAGTGAGTTGTTTGAACACATACCTGTTAAGATTAGGTATGTTCTATGCTAGAGCAATTTATTTAAATTTTCACAGTTAGCAATCACATCAGCATTACGATAAACTGCAGATAGAACATAAATATAATATGCAGAAGACAAGCCAAGACAAGAGGACACAAGATATGGCGCAAGCCAGGGACAAACCCCACAATGTGTGGGGAAACCCTTGATCAATTCTTCTTTTATCTTCAAAGTTCAGCAGAGAGAGAGATGGTACAAATACATTTGAAATCAACACTTTGACTTGCCAAAATAAGAGATCAGACATCAGAGATATTTCATCATGAAGATGACAGGATAGTTCCGATGACAAGGACTGCAGATCTGAACTCAGGTGAAGGCACACTTGTCAGTCCTGATACTTCAACTGATTCACCATGCTGCATCCAACCATGCTGCGTCCATCACTATGCTGCATTCAACACCATGATGCATTCAACATCATGCTTTCAAGCTATTAAATAACTAAGCCCTTCAAGGGCTTCAATCCACCTAGGAGAGTCTCTCCTAATCCATGCTGCCATCCGAACTCAAAGCAAACTGTAATACTGCCTTGGAACAACCTTAGCTGCTTGCTATGGCTTGTAGCCTAGCAAAGCAGCTAGCTGTAGCTGTAGACTCCCTAGTGACTGCTGATCCCAAACGTACCTTATCCATGCCTTAGAACAACAGTATTTAACACGTTGTTACCGCGATTTCCATGCTGCTCCTTTATGCTGATATATGTCTCCTTTATATTGCTACATATTCACTTGTTGTTCCTTTCACTGAGATCATCGTTGATGTACATTCACATTAGTGCCACTGAGATCAAATTTGTGAGATCATCTTTCATACCACCATTCAAAGAGTTGTTTCGGGATCAGGACTCATGATCCTATAACTATACAGAGATCATTCCTTGATATCGATATGTACAGTGATCATATGTTGCATCTAACTTGAACGTTAATATCATTACAGATTTGAATGCCGAGATGATATATGAAAAGATCTTCTACATAGTGATGCTAAGAATGTAGCCCTACTTTATTATTCCGAGACTGCTACAGGGATATCACCTAGATCTACAGCATCAAAGATATGTCGATACCAAAGTTATGCTACGGCTGCTCCTTGTCATTATAAGGATTAAGTTTATGTTGAGAATGTATATAGCTCATACCTTATGCCAATACAGTATTCTTATCCGAGATCTGTCTCATCGATCCGAGTTTTGTGCCTTCAATTCATAGGTATCCCAAGGTGAGATCTCTGCTTAGATCAATTTTGCGTCATTATTAATGCATCAAGATCTGGCCATGACTATGCCGAGAGTATCTATCCCAAAACGCATGTCAATACTGTATCTATATCCGCAGGTTTCTCTGCTCTATCCATTTGATAACTTCACCTTCAAATCACAGGTATGCCGAGTGTAGATTAACTTGGGTTCGTCAATACTGTATCTATATCCGCAGGTTTCTCTGCTCTATCCATTTGATAACTTCACCTTTAAATCACAGGTATGCCGAGTGTAGATTAGCTTGGGTTCGTCAAAAATGTATCTATATCCACAGGTTTCTCTGCTCTATCCATTTGAGGTTCCTTCTGTTCTATCTAACCGAGATCTAGCTTGACTGTGGCCTTACGCGTGATTGTGGCCTTCCATGCTTGACTGCGGCCTTACGTGCTTGACTACAGCCTTTAACTTTATCACTGCGGGTTCCATCTACCATGGCTCCCTTCTACTACGGCTACCATCTATGCCCGCGTATAAATGTATTCAATAACAACGTTAGAGGACTGCGTTTGGCTGCTACAGGCAATGTATAGACTGTGTGTATATAGTCTCCATGCGTATAGAATGACGTGTATATAGTTTCCATAGCCAACATATTAGGGATCACATAACTATTTCCATTGCTGTGCATATAGTTGCTCCATTGCCAACGGATTAGGGCATCGTACTGCAGCTAGGACTCCTTAGGGCTCCTTCTTAGGCCAGCGTATTCTTTTGGTTCTCTCCTTCTCCAAAAACCCAGACGTGGAGAGGAGATCACCTCAAGAATACATGTGTGCAAATGATATCAAATCCTCATCTATTTATACCAAAATGAGGATGATGAATAGACACGTCGATTGGGCTTCTAGAGCCTACATAAGAGCTGGTCGGCTTGAGAATAATTACATAAACAAAATAAATTCATATCTCCATAATTACTTATCGGAATCAGATGATCTTTGGATCAATCTTACACCTCTCGACGAGAGGGATCCAATAAAAATATCACCTGCCATAATTACCCCAGTGAGTTGTTTGAACACATACCACTGTGATTCTCTGTAACAACCAGAGGTGGGATTCGATTATTGAGGAATCTCGTATTCGTCGATTGCTCCAGCAGATAGACATCATCTGGGAATGGTAAGTCGATGAGCAAGGAGGCTCCATCGCATTAAGATGATGTATAGGTCGATACACCTTGTCAAAGCCCTAAGGAAAGATCTAATCTGTGATTTTCCCAAACGACTTGGAGTCGTTAAGAAACCCTTGTACAAGGGTCCTGCATGTTGCATACATTAAGCTCTGGGAGCGCTGAGGGCTTGTGGTTCTTACTGAAGCAACATATGACCACAGGGTGACTCACCCTCCCCTGGTGGTGCGCACTGGAACAAGATGATTCGCTCTCTTGTGGAACATGATGATTCGCTCTCCTGTGTAGCAGGATGATTAGTTCTCCTGTGAGGCCTGGATTGATGTGTTCTCCATGGCGATTGTAGTAGGATTGATGTGTTCTCCTGTGAGGCCTAGATTGATGTGTTTTCCACGGCGATTGTAGCAGGATTGATGTGTTCTCCTGTGAGGCCTGGATTGATGTGTTTTCCATGGAAATTGTAGCAAGATTGATGTGTTCTCATGTGAGGATGGGATTGATTAAGTTCTCCTGTCGAGGCATCCTACCCATGCAGTCTGGGACTCATGAGAAGTACCTCTCATCTGATCAATGAGCAGGGAAATGAAGTTAGGGACCATAGTAGTACCGATGGATGCATCGCTGTATCTACCGTACTCCCTACGCTAGGATGACCTCCATTGATCTGGGATCAATGATACTGGTTTGGGACCAGTGGTAGGAGTTGTACCATACTATGACGCTGACTTTGGGTCGGTTGAGATTGCTCTGGGACCAGTGTTACATACTCTGAGATTGACTTCGTGTCAGTGCAATACTGGTTTGGGACCAGTAAGAGTGGTACATACTATGACGTTGACTTCGGGCCGGTTCAGACTGGTTTGGGACCAGTGGTACACTCTCTGAGACTGCGATACTGGTTTGGGACCAGTGGTAGGAGCGGTACCTACTATGAAGCTGACTTCGGGTTGGTTGAGACTGGTCTGGGACCAGTGGTACGCACTCTGAGACTGACTTTGAGTCAGTGGAGGATGATACTGGTCTGGGACCAGTGGAGTTGTGCTCACTATGATGCTGACTTCGGGTCGGTTGAGACTGGTCTGGGACCAGTGGTACATACTTTGAGTCTGACTTTGAGTCAGTATGATACATCCTCTATCATTTCTTTTTCTTCATAATTCGGACAAAAGCAAAGCAGAATAGAACAATGCAAGAGCAGAGCTAAATATAGCAAAGCAACACAGATTAGTACAGGGCAGATCAAGACAAAGCAGAACAGGCAGAATAGAGCAGAGCAGGACAAGGGTGAGGCTATACAAGGCAGTGCATTCGATGGATGAATAGTAACGACCGATAGACAAATTGCAGATGAAGTTCTCCCTAGTTGAGAGGGAGTGTTAAAATTGTCAACTAGTGCAAAACTTCATGTGGGTCATCTTATTCATGGCTGATAATATTTTTATTAGATTCCTCTCGTCGAGAGGTGTAGGATTGATATAAAGATCATCCGATTCTGATAAGTATTCATGGAGATATGAATTTATTTTGATTATGGAATTATCATCAAGCCGACCTACAACTCATGTAGGCTCACAAGCCCAACAGTCGCATCTATTCAAACACCAACGTTGTGTATAAATACAATAGGACTTTTCTTCATTTGGACTCACTCATCTCATCACATCTCTCTCTCTCTCTACTACGCAGAAAAGAGTCTCTTCTCTACTGCGCAGAAAATGGTCTCTCCCTCACACATGTGAAGCTGGAAGCTGCTGAAACTAAAGCTGCAACCGCAGAAGTAAAGATTGACTTGCGTGGACTAGAAGATCTTCTCATCTGAACTGTGCTGTAGGTTCATCTGAACCTCCTCTGAAAGCCACAACTTTTGGTGGTGGAATCGAGTCAATCCGACGGACGGTTTGCAAGATATCGACTGCCCTAGTTTGAAGGAAGCTGCCGAAACTGAAGCTGCAACTACAAAAATAAAGATTGACTTGCGTGGAATAGAAGATCTCCTCATTTGAAATGCACTGTAGGTTCATCTGAACCTCCTCTGAAAGCCGCAACTTTTGGTGGTGGAATCAAGTCAATCCGACGGACGGTTTGCAAGATATTGACTGCCCTAGTTTGAAGGAAGTTGCTGAAACTGAAGCTGCAACTGCAGAAGTAAAGATTGACCTGCGTGGAGTTGTAGGTTCATCTGAACCTCCTTGGAAAGCCGCAACTGTTGCTGGTGGAATAAGCCGATTCGACGGTCGGTTTGTGAGATATTGTCTGCCCTAGTTTGATGATAAAGCGTTAATGCTGATGCTGTTGATCTAGGGTTTGCTACTGTCGATATGAATAAGATTTATTGTACTATTTCTCTCTGCTAAATTATTGAAGATAAAAGAATATTTGATCAAAGGGTTTCCCCACACATTGTGGGGTTTGTCCCTGGTTAGCCGCCACATCTTGTGTCTCTTGTCTTGGCTTGTTTTCTGTCGATCGTTTAATGTTATATCTGCACTTTACTTTATGTACATGTGATTGCTAATCTGTGGAATATAATTAAGAAAAAGAAGTAAACTGTTATAAGCATAGAACATACCATAACTTAAGACAGTTCCAGCAAAGGCAAGGACAAGAGTCAAGGTAACAATGAAGGAAGTCCCGTTCCAAGAAGAAATGCAGATAGTGTCAAGGATGCAAGAAGCAATGGTTATCATCAAAGGATCCAAAGGCAAAAAGACTTCAGAAGTACATCAAGGAAACCTTCTTCTCCCAGGTACCAAAGTATATTTCTTGGTTATTTCTATTCTTGTACAAACTTTGGGCACATGGCAAAAGATTGTAGGGCATATCACAAAGATAAATATAATGGTCCCCGTCAATCTCCGAGAAGAAATTTTGCAAGAAGTCATGAATTCTTATTCATGAACAACATAGAGTGCTTCAAGTGTCATAACATTGGACATA
Organism: Pinus tabuliformis; assembly: GCA_031772625.1. Classification (NCBI taxonomy): domain Eukaryota; kingdom Viridiplantae; phylum Streptophyta; class Pinopsida; order Pinales; family Pinaceae; genus Pinus; species Pinus tabuliformis. The sequence goes on from CM062807.1 coordinate 320,020,767, forward strand.
TGGCACGTAATTGTAACTTGACTTGGGCACCTACTCAAGCTAGAACTATGCCAGAAAAGAAAGTTACACAAGTATGGAGAAGGAAGCAAATACAATCCGAAAATCTCTTGAACTCTCCAGCCAACAACACGTGTTGTTGACCTGATCCTTGATAATCTAAGTATTTGATGGGGAGACTATCAGAAAAAAGACCATACAGTTAGGGGGAGCTTATGATGACTAAGCATTCTTGCAGAAGCTAGTCATGGATGGATCCTATGAGAACCTTGATGAGTCACACATGGACCACATTGCCAGAAGGAAGAGCACCATGATAGGGGGAGTAATATACCTATGAAAAACTACTATTGACGAAGAAAAGAAGCAGCTTGACAGGGGGAGTACTTGGGCACCCCGTTTGCCATTGATGTCAAAGGGGGAGAGAATGTTGGAAGGGCAAGAATATTTCCATCAATGACAAAGGGGGAGATTGTTAATCAAGGTTGTCATTGATGTCAATATGGCATTGATTGAGATGTCAATATTCTTGAGATGCCTAGTTCCAGACGATGATACCATGACTCTTGGTGGTTGGTTGACTAGGACAACATCAATGAAGATGTCAAGTCACGAAGAAGTCAAACCACTAATTAAGGAAGCCCTAAGAAGTACTTGATCTAATGTTGCATGCACTTGATGATCTAGACTTTAACCCTTGATGACATATGGAGGACTACACGTGATAATGCCATACCCTTGAATGATCACATGATTGGAAGATTAGATGGATGATCTCACTTGATGATTGGAATGACAAATTAATGGAGGTTGCACTATAACATATCACTGCACCATTATGTGATGACATGGATGATACACTCATTGTTGGACACTATCATGATGATGTGGATGTCCTACATGATCCTATGATGATGAAGAAGCCAAATAATGGAGAAGATAAACAATAGAGAAACCAAACAAAGAAGCCATACTGTCCTAATCATTTTTTGCACTAAATAATTTAAGGATAGTCACATTAAAAATGATTTTTCACCTCCTTAGCGGAAAAATTATTTGATGATACCTACACCATCTTAAAGAGGATAATTTTTCCTTTCCAATGAGCTATTACTCAGCGTGAAAATCCAAGCGGTTTAGGAGATATGAATTTTACAAGTTGAGGAAATTAATTCTAGTCACTGAGCCGACCTAAACATGTCAACACATGTTGGCTTGCATTTTAGACGTGGTTGTTCGTTTAAGGACGGAAAAAGGTATATAAATAAGAGGTTAGACCTCTGTTTTTGAGCAACAATTTGGTGATCAATTCAGATAAGAAGTATAGGAGCCGATAAGAGGCCAAGGAGGACACAAAATTTTATTGTTTGGACTGTTTGGGTAAATTCCGTGATTGGGTTACCTTAGGCTTGTGGACAGCTCAGACTAGGACAATCATCTATTTTATGGACTGTCACCTAAAAGTCTGGATCTGTCACTAAATTTCTGTGTTGAGGAGTTTTTTATCTACACAAAACGAAACACATCCTTTGTGTGACTTGTACACGAAGGCCGCAGGTCTAAACATCAACTTCAACCTTGTGAACTAAGCTTGGATTAGTATTCTTCAGTCCCGTGGCATTGTTTTAAATTCGGACTTGGGTACAATCACCTTTAGAGGGCTTCAATTTAGCCTTGAAGACTCAACCATGGAGAAAATCTTGGCATCACTTTAGAGATGTTTTCTTAGAGGGCTGATCTTCAAAATTCATTGAAGCAGAATTTGTTCCATTTTGAAGGCAGGAATCGAGGGTGTTAAGACAAGCCAAGAAGACACCCTTGAAGAATTCCATTGGAGCTTTGCCAACCTATTTGAAGATCAATGTTTGAGGAGTATTGATTAGACTTTCATTTGGAAGCACCCTGTTGAATACATCCTTAAGACCAACTCCTGAAGACAACCTTGGAGTAGCATACCTCAGTTGAAGGAGCAACCCATTGACATCTTTTGGAAGGCTTGTAGAAGTTGATATTGAAGACACTCGTAGAGCTGCCTATTGAAGATACCTTGAAGATATTTGGAAGACTTGTAGATGCTGGTCTTGGAGATATTATTGAAGACCATGATGCATTGTTGATGTCATCATGAGGTGACCTTGGAGAAATTGTTTGGATGACATGAAGAGAAGTGGCGATACCTTCTAAGAAGATAAGGTTGTCATTGATGATGTAGCGTGAAAGAGTAGAGTGAAGATTGACAGGGCTTGAAAAAGAATACCTTGGGAGCCGTGAAGTATGACCAAACATACCTTGACAAAGTGAGGCTATAGGGTTGGAACCCTTGGGGTTGGTGCCTCAGAATTGACAAGGTTGGTGCCTTGGAAAGTCCAAGCTGATGCTTGGAAAATATAAGATTGGTGTCCTTGGAGTTGGTGCTCCTAAATTCAAGGTTGGTGCCCTGGATAAGATAGGGTTGGAGCCCTAGAGGATCAGAGTCCTCAAGAAACCAGATCGGAGTCTGTACCAGAGAAGGGTTGGAGCCTCTAAACGCAAGGTCAGTGCCTTGAGAAGATAGGGTTGGTGCCTTAGAGGTTGGAGCCTCACAAAAAGTCCAAGTTGGTGCTTGGAAACAGGTTGGATCCTGGTAGTTTGAAGATTAGTGTTTTCATCTATGGTTGGAGCCCTATATACATTGCACTTGATTCATTGTGAAGATTATATTAATAAAAACATTTATTCCTATTGTTCATTTTGTGTTCTAAATATAAGTGATCTAATTGGTAAAAGTAACAATTGAAAAGGAATACTGATTCACCCCCCCTCTCAGTATTTCCAACAACTCCATCTTCATAATGAGGCCATGGAGGTTTGGTTAATTGAAGGTAACACATCCCACTAAACTTGAAACTAAGGGGGTGGGGGGGAGCGTTACTGAGTGTTATCAGAGCATGGTTCAACATTGGACTTGAATGGGCTCATAAATAAGTAGAATGAGAGCTTAGTTATAGTGTGGAAACAAAATTCCCAAGTTCAACACTTGGACTGAATAGGTGTGGAATAGGTCTAGAAGGATTATTCGTGAAATTTGTTACAAAGTTTAGTAATTAATAGTGAATGTTTGTTGTGTGTTGCTTGTAAATTTTTGGTTATGGAATGCATGTAAATAATTAAAATGAATTTTTATGAAGTAATTTGTCATTCTTCTCATAATGTTTTTTATAAAGGTTAACATATGCATTTAATCTTACAAAGGTCATGGGTGTTAATTGTTGTAAAATGCTAATTTTAAATTTGTTGACTGGTATGGGTATAAACATGTTGATACACTCTTTCAAATTCTTGGAATATGCACTATCTATAGAATTTGATTAGTAGTTGTGCGTTGCATGCATTTGTTGATATCAGAATTGTGAATTGATAGAATGACATGTTTTGATGTGTTAGTTTGTTTCTAACTGATTTTTAAGCTTATAGTTGTTTTGGCTACTAGTATTGGAAAAAGGTTGATTTCTAACTTGTGAAGATGTAAATATAGACGTACTAATATGCACTTTTGATTCTTAAAACATGTGGTTGAAATGAATTTTAGATGTGTGACCAATAAAATATCATCATACATCAGGCCAACATGTGTGGTGTGGGAATGACAAGGTAACAAGTCGATTGCTTATGCTGATATAACTACAATTATGTGTGTGTGACACCACATAAGAGGATCCATTTGCAACAAGAAGCAAAAGTACAAACTATAGTAGGGCACATCATAACATGGACAAATTCCATCATGAACAAGAAAGGGAAAGTCTCCCTGATGGAGCATAAACGTTTATTAGGTTGAAAGTTGAGTTGAAAAGTTACAAGGAAGAAAATAAAAGACTCATTAGAAAGCAAAAGGAATAGGAAAGATTGAATACAATTTTGCTACATAACTTGTCATATATGCAAGGGTTGTTGCGACATGCATCAAATTCTGGAGATATAGAAAACATTAATGCTGGGAAGGACAAAGAGACCTCATAAGGCTGAAGAGAAAAGAAAGCCAATTTCATGTTGGTACTATCGAAAGGAACATCTACAGAGAGACTTTCTTGACAGATAGTGAAAGAGAAAGAATAGTTCATGTGAACTCCAGGCACATGAACCAACAAACATTAATGCGAAAGGATATGAGGGGGCATCCCTTCAAGCTCTCTGAAATACTATAAATTCCTTCTTGAAATAATTAGAGGGATGTTGAAATTTTGAGGTTGTTATGAATCTTGGGAAAGACTCTGTATATCACATTGTGCATATATTGTTGGTGGACACAATAAACATTAGAACTTAAGGGATTGGTTAATGAATGATGGGAATGTTTTACATGTTTTATTATTATTGTTGACTTCATATTTTCTTTGTTGTTTTGACTATTGGCTTTGAGCATGACCATGCTACCTTGTGTTGTTATTATGCATTGTTGTTGTGATATTTTCATTGTTCTTCGTTTCTTCGTTTCTTCCTACCTTTTGTGGTTTGGTCTTAGTTGGTTTGTTGGTTATGAAAGGGGAAGAAAAGGAGCTCTAGAGAAGGGATAAAGTAAAACCCAACCAGAAATGAAAGACCTTAGTTAAACCTTGTGCATAAGATAAATGACAGTCAGGGGAATGATGAAGATGACAAAACAATTAGGTGGACTTGGTTGAGTCCACTTGGACGAATATATAATGATGCAACAACCGTGAAAATGGAATGAAAAGGAATTTTTCCTAAAATTTAATAATGCATTGCTGAAAAAAATATGCTATTACATACCTTTGTCTATTCATTGAGCTTGTTTCTCTCCTTGTAAACTAAAATAATGTTGTTAGATAATTAAAGAGTAATAACATTACTTGAGAGATGCTTCCTTCAAGATGCTTCTTTCAATAATGTTGTGTTCAAAACAAGATACAATATGCTATTGTTCCTTTACTACAAGTCTTCAAGATAAGACTTGTTTCTCTTATCACCTCAGGATAGGGCTTCTCAAAATACTAATGTATATCGAATTAATGCTCAGATTTCTTTAGAATGAAAAATTCAGTAGGAGTGGAGACTTCTACAACCAATATATATAACTCTGCTTTTGTCAATCATTGTTGAGGTTTCACAGGTCCACTTATTATCTCATTGTTCAAGCTCAAATTTTTCTATAAGTCTCAGGACTGCATGTTCTTCCAAAGATGGTGATTGATCAATTAAGATGACTAATAGGTCTTCGACTCCTTTTTGGGTAGCTATAAACTTTGACCAAACCTTCCAAATGAGCTTGAGAGAGCTTCTATAAGGTTCACTTTGCAAATAAACTTCTTTGTTGATCACAAGGACTACCTCTAGTCCTTAAGAGGCACCTTAGATTTAAATTCGACCACCTCACAATTGTGCACAAATCTTCATAAGATTCAGACTTCACAAAACTTAATGAAAATTCAGATTTGTGTAAATTTTACAAAGTCTTCAAACAATTTGATCTTGGTTCCTATCTACAAGGAGATTTTCGTTGGAGCTCAGGACTACAAGAGATACCTCAGAAATGAAATTTTTGCCACCTTATGTTATTGAACAAAAACATATAAAGGTCAAAATTTAGAGAGGATTTCAAGCCTTATTATCTATGCACAAAACTTTTCTCACAAGCACAAGGAGATTGTCCTTGTCTAGTCTAGTTTCCTAGCTATTTAGATCTCCAAAGGAGACAATTCGACTTCCTTGGACTCATTCACTCCTCTAGATTAGACCTGCAACTTAATCACACAAGTGATAACCCTTATATAAACCTAAAAATAACTTATTCTAATTTGATCCTTGTTGTAGGTAGCTCAGAAACCCATTTCTTTTTCACATAAAAGTGATCTTCGCTGCCTTTATGCCATCATCCTCAGCTTTGACACCATGTTGAGAAATCCAGGGAAACATAGTTAGGGCTTCTTAGTAATTCGATTTCTCCTTTACTTGACAATTTCTTGCAATTAGTTATTACTTCTTCTCTCTTATTACATTTTCATCATGAGGACAATTGCCAAAACTTCAAAGACAACAACAGAACAAAAGATGTAGGCACTTAGCTAGGGGAAAATCCCTAACAAGGGGAAAAACCAATCAAACTCTTTCCACTAGTAGATTCAAATTAGATTGAGACAACCAAGACCCTTTTGACCAGATGAATGACCTTCCTCACTCCAAACCATCAGTCAACCATCTCCTTCTTCTGCAGTCCTTGGTCTAAGTTTTCCATCTTGCATCTTTGGCTTTTGCAATATTTGCCATTCCTTTTGTATTTGAGGCAAAGTATAGACTTATAGATCTCTTCATCCTTAATTGTAATAAATTCTTATTTTATGATAAAAGAATTCTTGTTAGACATCTTCGCTCCATATTCTCCTTGTGAGAATTTCAGATTACATATATATCCACAATAGGTCGAATAACTCTTGTATATATATATTCTTCTTGTGTGGGGACATGACCCTTCAAGGAGGCCGACTTGACAAATGCTTCAGGCCGAATTTAAGTGTTTGAGGCCAACTTGATGGTGGAGGAGTTTACATGACTAAAATACATGAAATACATTTATTTTTTTGACATAATGAGCCCAACAAGCGACTATAATATAATGATCATGAAAACGAATCAAGACATAAACCTAGAAGCCTACAATGGAGGATTTAACCTATTGGCCAATGAACCAAGCATGAAAACCATGCTTTAATAATTCAATTTTCTTTTACAATAAAATTTTCTTTTTCTTTCTTTTGAGAAAGACAATTATGAAGACTGACACTAGTTATATTCTTCAAAACTTAGCAGGTGGGAATTTTGTTTGCCTCTCTTTTTAAATATTTGGTGATGTTATGGTCATTTCTTAGGATTGGGAATGGCTTTTATTGACATCTAATTTCCATGCACAACCATCATTAAAGTATCGAGAGCCTTTCCAAAATCTTGTTGCAACTCTTATTTACTTTTTATAGCTTCGAAATAATCATTAAACATTCTTGTTGAGGCCATATTAAATTGCACCAATGTTCCATCTAATTTGGGCCTATGCTTCTCTCCATTAACATTGTTTGCCTCATAATATAGGGACTTTATTGAGCTCATCACTCCCATAGCCTTCTATGGGGGCTACTATTTCACGAGCCCACTCTTCATCTATATGTTGTGTTAGGATATTCCGACACATAGGAAATAGTTAAGTATAACTTGGTCTAGTGTAGAGTTAGGTAAAGTGTGTTTCTTTATTATGTACTTTTGTAACTTACAATCCGATGGTCACGATATGTAGTGATCCGATGGTTCATTCTCTCCCCGGTATTATCGACATTTGATCTGTGGCTTAACACCCGATTGGTCCATGATCTCTATTTAAAGATCATGGAGGGTCATTTGTAGGGTAACCGTTCATGAGAGAAGCTTATGTAAATTTTCATTCTTTTATTAATAAATTTCCTGAAGTGGCCGTTGGCTCAGGCCGTGGACTGTTTCCCTCTTTGAGGGTTTTAACCACGTCAACAATACCGATGTATTGATCTGTGATTTGTTCGTGAGATGTGTCCTTTGGTGTTCTATCTAAGGAACTTACTCTGTACATTCCTACATGGTATCAGAGCTATTTGAGGGCCGCATCCGTAGGTGATTCAAATCTGAAGCTGGTAGAACTGCATCTGACTGTCGTTTCCTAGATCTACTGTTTCTGACTGCTTTCGGGCTGAGAGGACTGCTCTATTTTGTTAGGAGCATCTGTTCCAGTGAGGAACCCCTTTCGTTTCACGCGAAAAGGTTTTTGGTAGCCCTAGCTACGTCATTTTTAAGATCTGGAGGTATACAATGTTTATTTGCAGTTTCTAGTTATTTTCTCTTTGTCTTAGCTATTTTTTTTATTACCAGATCTATACCTTTCATTTCTGTGTATGCTCTTTGCCTTGCGACTCTGTGCGATATGGGCAAATCAGAAATAGAGAGGAAGGATTTTGCTCATGTGTATGCTCTTTTCCGCTGCGTCTTAGTGTGATCTCGGAAAATCAGAAACATTGAGGAAAATATGTAGTTTCCAGCTAAAGCTAACTTCAAGCCGTAAGGTTTGTTTTTTTTGTATCTCTGTGTTGGGTTTTGTGTTTTTTGTTTTGTAGGGAAAAAAGAGTTTTCTCAAGTAAACACGCAACCCAAAGCTTCAATGACTAAAAAAAGAAGCCCCTTCCTCTTTTCCAAAAATTACTAACCTTTTAATCTAGCTCACTTGGTCCAAAGCTACTTTATGAGAATAGAGGTTTTGAGTTCAAGTCCTTCTTGGTCCAAAGCTACTTTATTAGATTAAGTTTGGAAGGGGGCGGATTTTTTTTATAACATTATCATTCATTTCCGCACATCCCCGCATTTCGTTGGCATCTTCAACAACTTTTCTTCAAAAAGCCATAACTTCTTCATCCGAAAGCCATTTTTTTGAATTAGCCTAATTTTTCGAGATCTTTCCATTGGAACACTTAGTTTCAGCATCTATAACTTCAGTTTCTGTTAAAATGGAAAGTCCATGCCAAGTTATTCTTGACAGCACCAACTACTTCCAATGGTGGTCTCACATTCTGGATTTACTTAGAAGTAAAGGTCTTTACAGAATAACCTCAGGCCAAGAAACCAAACCGAAAGATGAAGATAAGGCAACTAAATGGGAAAATAGGCAAGATCAAGCACGTGGGTTGATAGGGATGTCTATTTCTCCAGATCTTAGATTCCATATTGCAGAACTTGATACTTCTGATGAAGCAATGAAATATATCACTAAAGTTTTTGGAATTAAAAATGAACTTAGAGCCCATCAACTCGAAAATGAGTTGCTTACATTGGACCCCAATAATTTTTCTTCCATTGAAGATTTTTTGTCCAAGTTCAAGACCCTTAGACTTCTCTTGGAAGGTGTTAAGGTTAAGAAAGAAGATAGTAACCTTATTTATTCCATTCTTACTAAGTTGGGACCAGCCTACTCTGTGTTTGTTTCCACCTTCCATTCTACAAGAGAAGCCTTCATTTCTCAAGGAAAAGCCTACAAGTCCCCTTCCTTTGATTCCTTTTGTGATTCTTTAATAAGAGAACAAGAAAAACTCTTACATCTTGGTCTTCTTAATCTTGGAAACTTTTCTAAGAAAGCCTTAGCCGCTCAGCGGCAACCAAATTCAAAGAATCCTAAGAAGTCGTATCCTAAAAGGAATGGTCCTAAACTAAACAAGGGTCCTAAGCAATTCCAGTCTCAAAATGAAAAATCATTTCAACAAAATGATAACGCAAATAAAAACAAAGGGAAGAAGACTGATAGACATTGCCACTTTTGTAATCAAGATGGCCACTGAGAATCCAAATGCTTTAATAAGATGGAAGCCTTGGAAGCAGCAATGAAGAAGCATAACATCCATTTGGAGCACTCTTCAACTTCAACTTCATCTTCAGGAATATCACTTTCTGCATGTGGTTGTCAAGAATCTCGGTCTGGCTATGCACTAAATGTATCTTCTTCTTCTCATTCTCATGAGTGGCTCATTGATTCTGGAGCTTCTTATCACATGACCAAAAACAAAGCCATGTTTTCTTCTTTAAATGATTGTAACACCAAAAATATATATGTTGGTGATGATAGATATCTTAGTGTTGTAGGGACTGGAACTTTTCATATAGACAATGGTCAATTTAATGATGTATTATGTGTTCCAACCTTATCCTACAACCTTCTATCTGTATGATAGATAACTCATTCAGGTGAAGGTAAAATCGTTGAATTTTCACCTCACGATGTTGTAATTAAGGACCTAAGAGATCCTAGACAGATTTTAGCTACTGGCATTGTTGATGATTCTACAAGGTTGTATAAGTTTAACAACTTTGGGTCATCAAATCTTCCCTCGGTATTTGTTGCTCATAACGATGAAGTGAGCAAACTTTGGCATGAGTGATTTGGTCACTTAAACTATCGCTCCCTTTAGAGTCTATGTAAAGAAAATATGGTGACATGTCTTCCAATAGTATCTTGTAGAGATGGTGTTTGTTCCGGATGTGTACTCGAAAAACATCATCAGGATAGTTTTGAAAAACGTGCCTCTTGGCATGCCTCAGCCCCTTTACAGCTTGTGCATAGTGATTTATGTGGTCCACTTCTAGTTGTTTCATTCTCTGGTTACAAGTATTTCTTAACTTTTTGATTTCTCCAGACGCACTTGGGTATACTTATTAAAACTCAAGAGTGAAGTATTTAACATGTTCTTGGCCTTTAAGGCCTTTGTTGAAAAACAATATGGACATCAAATTTTTAAGCTAAGATCTGATAATGGCGGAGAATATGTTAACAACAAATTCATCAACTTTTGCACTGAAAATGGAATTCAAATGCAACATACTGTTCCATATACTCCACAACAAAATGGTGTAGCTGAAAGGAAGAATCACACCTTAAAGGAAATGGCTAATTGTATGCTTCAATCTGAAGCAATTAACTGTGCAAATTACATAATAAATCACACTCCTACTAAGGTTTTAAAGAATATCACTCTAGAAGAAGCATGGAGCTCAATTAAACTAGATGTAAGTCACTTTCGTGTTTTTGGAAGTGAAGCATGGGCCCATATTCTAGATGAGAAACATAGAGCTTTAGAACCTAAGAGTGAAAAATGTATTTTTGTTGGATATTTTGAAGATGTCAAAGGATATATGCTTATTCCACTTAAGTCCAAAAATGTTATCATTAGAAGAGATGTAAAGTTTGCTGAAAATATATCGGCCTATGAGCCTAGTTCGGCGGATGTGCCACCTCTCTCTATCTCTTTTACTTTTGAAAACATTTCTTCTTCAGATGATGAAAGCAAGGATGACAATCCTCCCCCACCTTCTCAGGATCCTCCTTCAGCTTCTCAGCGTCCAAAATGGGTCCGTGCTACTCGGGATGCAGCAGGTGATCTTGCCGGTTATCCTACAGATCAACGACATACACGTTCTCAGTTCGATAGAGCCTCTTCTTTACTGGCTCAAGCTTCAGTGAATTATGATCCTGACACCTTTGCAGAAGCTTCAGGTCATCCAGATTGGGACGCAACTATGAATGAAGAATATCGTTCATTACTGGCAAATGATACATGGGATCTTGTTCCTCTACCAAAGGGACGAAAACTTGTTAGATGCAAATGGGTTTACAGAACCAAGTATGGACCAGATAGAAAAGTTGATAAACATAAAGATCGTCTTGTTGCTAAGGGCTTTTCACAAGTAGAAGGCATTGACTATACTGAAACCTTCTCCCCTGTTGCCAAAATGAACTGTATCCGCCTTGTTCTTTCCCTTGCTGCCTCTTTCAAATGGGAAGTCCATCAGATGGATGTTAAATCTGCCTTCTTGCATGGGGACTTGCATGAAGAAATCTATATGGAACAACCTACTGGCTTTATACAAACAAACTCCAGCCTTGTATGTCGGCTTAAGAAATCCCTTTATGGTCTCAAGCAAGCTCCTCAGGCTTGGTATGCCAAAATGGATAGCTTTCTTTTAGAAACTAGCTTTTCTAGGTGTCATTCTAACAATACTATCTACACCAAGAAAATGGGGAAGTCTCTTTTCATTCTTGTTCTTTATGTTGATGATCTTATCCTCACTGGTAGTGATCCAAACCTTATAAACCATGTGAAGTCCAGCCTTAAAAAGAAGTTTGAAATGACAAACTTAGGACACTTGCATTATTTTCTTGGTCTTCAAGTCTTGCAATCCAAGGAAGGTATTTCCATTTCCCAGTCCAAGTATGCCTGTGATCTTCTACGCTATTTTCACATGGAAGACTGTAAGCCAACCCCTTCTCACTTTCAGTCTGGAGCCAATCTTTCAGTCACTTGTACTTCCCCTGAAGTTGATGCTACCTTATACCGTCAACTTATAGGAAAACTTTTGTATCTGACCCATACTCGTCTTGACCTTTCCTTTTCTGTTGGCCTTATTGCTCGGTTTATGCAAAACCCACATGAATGTCATTGGAAATCAACTAAAATAATACTTCATTATGTTCGAGGTATAGTCAAGTTTGGGATTCATTACAGTGCAGAAGCATCTCCTCTATTGGTTGGTTTCATCGATTCTAATTGGGCTGGTGACCCTGATGATCGGAAGTCTATTGCAGGTTATGTGTTCACTCTTGGTTCAGGACCTATTACATGGGCTTGCAAGAAACAAAGTGCCATTTCTCTTTCTTCAGCAGAAGTAGAGTATCGTGGTGTCGTAGAAGCTAGTAAGGAAGCCCTGTGGCTTCGTCAGATCTTGTCAGAGTTTGGCTTCAGAAGCAGCATCCAACTACACTTTGGTGTGATAATCAAAGTGCCATTCAACTATGCAAAGATCCAGTCCACCATCAGCGTAGCAAACACATTGAACTACACATGCACTTCATCAGAAAGCTCATTCACGACCATGTTCTTGAAGTACAATATTGTTCAACAGATGATCAAGTTGCAGACATCTTTACAAAGGCTCTCACATAGGCAAAGTTTACTAAACTTCGATTTATGGTTGGAGTTCAGGAAGTTGTCACTAAAGGGGGATAGGCTCTAATGCCTCCTTCCTTCTCCTATTGTGTCATATTTGTACATCCTTCAATCCTATCCCAAATTGTTCTTAAGGGGGGATGTTAGGATATTCCGACACATAGGAAATAGTTAAGTATAACTTGGTCTAGTGTAGAGTTAGGTAAAGTGTGTTTCTTTAATATGTACTTTTGTAACTTACAATTTGACGGTCACGATATGTAGTGATCCGACGGTTCATTCTCTCCTCGGAATTATCAACACTTGATTCGTGGCTTAACACCTGATTGGTCCATGATCTCTATTTAAAGAGCATGGAGGGTCATTTGTAGGGTAACCGTTCATGAGAGAAGCTTATGTAAATTTTCATTCTTTTATTAATAAATTGCCTGAAGTGGCTGCGTTGGCTCAAGCCGTGGACTGTTTCCCTCTTTGAGGGTTTTAACCACGTCAACAATACTAGTGTATTAATCTGTGATCTGTTTGTGAGCGGTGTCCTTTGGTGTTCTGTCTGAGGAACTTACCCTGTACATTCCTACATGTTGATGTCGTAATTCATGGTCATGGTCATCATATGATTGTGATGTCGTGCAGCATTGAATGTAAAGGATAAATCAAATGGATTGGATTTTGCAAATAAAGGGCCCTAAATGGCCACACATTTCTCTCAAATATTTAATGCAGATTCAATGTGACCTATTTATCTACATCTTATTCATCATTGTTGGGTATTGTAATTTGTAAGTTGGAAGGGAGAATATGTCATTGGTAAAGTTTCTACTAGAGTATCAAATGCCACGAAAACACACATGTGACTAATAGGAAGAGATGAATCTCCATTCCAAAAAAAGGAAAAAAAAACAAATTATCCATCTGATTACCTCTAGGTATACATGGTATGAAATTAATGACAACTCAAGGTCAAGGAGAAGACAATAACTACACTTTTGAAGAAAAATCTAAGGTTGAATCCTACCCTTATTTTTTCTCAACATTAAAACATAAAAGTTTGAAGTTCAATTCTCTTCCTAACAATGTTCACTTAGCTATTAATTCCTTTGAATAATTTCATAATTGATAAGTAGGCTACCCAATATTAAAATCCCATGTAATAATAGTTTTTTACCTTGTACTTGAGATGAAACACACTGGGAGTGAGGCTCTCTGCCTACCTACTTGCCTAATATTATCAACCCTCCCATGGAAAAAAAACATGGTACTTGAATACAAAGTGGAGGGAGATAAATTCTACTTTGATATTATTCATCATATCTCTACTAGTGGGAGCCTTAGTTTTAGTTTTCTTTAAATTAGTCTCTCTTTATTCATGTGGCTCTTTTCTTCCATTCTTGAAATAGTGTGATGCAAAAGTAGAATCATGTACAAAAGTGCCTCTTGACATACGATGAAATTATCCACCATTGAAAAATATACTTACTAGTCCCTTACAAATATTTTTGGATGTATACAAATTTGTGTGAATATCATTGTGTTGATGGTGCTAGATACTGCCAACATACAAGGAGTCTCCCTAATGTGAAGTCCCAATTATACCTCACACTGTTAGGAGTAGGAGGCCCATTTGGAGTATCGACCCGACCAACATAACATAAATGTTCGTCTTGGTTTCAATGGATAACATAAGATATTATATACATAAACCTTGAATAAGCAAGTAATATGGCATTGTGAAGCACCAATTGTAGGATGTAAAAGGAAACCTTCATGAGGGGAGACGAAAAGTGAGTCTCTAAGAGGAAAGTAATAGTACCATACTAGAAGAGGCATATGAGAGCACGAAAATATTCATTAGAGAAATAATTCACACAACAATATTAAGGAAAATACAACACATTCAACAAGTTAAGTATCGAAACCACCGAAATAGTTCAATTTCTCCAGTACATATGAACACAACATATATCGTAAACATCCCAATAATAGTCCTAAAATGTTTGAAATACATGCATGAAAATGTGTTGGCTCATATAGCTTCAATTATAAGGTGAAAGATCCAATTACATAAATTACAATGGTGAACACTAGTTCCAATAGTGGAACATTAAGTTACTTCTTGCTTCTCCAAAGAATAATTTCTCTCCTATGCCAAGTAGAGAAGCTAAGACTAGCTCTCCAAAGCTTAAGCCTCTAAAATCCCATTTCTTGAGTTCTGAGGTTTCTTTAATAACAAGAGTAATGACCTTTCATATCCTCATGACTCTTGGACTTCTAGTCTATCCTTTGGAATTCTAAACAATTCTTGAACTTTTAAATGAATTTTGGACTTCTATACAATCTTATTCCATATATGACTATGTGACCCTTCATGTTCCACATATGACTCTTGGACTTCCACTAATTTGTCTTTTACAATGATTAAAATATTACATCATAACCTCCACATCATCATATGATGAGACGTGACATGTCACTATCTTTAATGACTGGCACTGATAGCAACTGATGACATGGACTTTCTCCAGTGGTGACAAGACTGCCACTTTGTATTTTCTCTTTGTTTGTCTTCTAATTGTGGCGCTTTCACCCTTCAATCTTGAAGTCTTTGTGGTGCTTTGATCATCAAGTTTCAAGTATGTTATTGGTTCTTTTCATGATTCCTTTGCCTATCCTTTTTGCCTGATCTTCCTCATGTTTGCTTTCCATGACGTCCCTGGAATACCTATTTTTGCAATCAACCATGAAGAGGAAATATTAGCCTAAAAATATCCTAATCTAAGCACATTTTTTGTTTATGCCTTTTGGTGCGCTCAAAAGGGTCAAAGAGGCTTATGGGCACACTTTGAAACGCTGAAGGGTTAAAGGAGAAAGGCTTCGTGGCTTCAAAATTTGCTTAAGAGAGGGAGATAGTTAAGGCAGGGCACATGGTGCAAATACAAAGGATGAAGGGGAAGGATTTGGGCTTACCAAGTGCGATGTGTTATCAAGGGAGAGAAAGAGGATGCATTCCTTCAGGTTGAAGAAGTGGTCTCAAGGAGGGCACATATCTTTAGGTTGAAGGAGTGGTCTCAAGGAGGGTGCACCTCTTCAGGTCGAGGGAGTTCTCTCAAGAAGGGTGCATCTCTTCAGGTCAAAGGAGTGCTCTCAATGAGGGTGCATATTTTTGGGTTGAAGGAGTGCTCTCAAGGAGGGTGCATCTCTTTGAGTCGAAGGAGTGTTCTCAAAGAGGGTGCATCTCTTCGGGTCGAAGGAGCGCTCTCAAGGAGGGCGCATCTCTTCGAGTCAAAGGAGTGCTCTCAAAGAGGGTGCATCTCTTTGGGTCGAAGGAGTGCTCTTAAGGAGGGCGCATCTATTCAGGTCAAAGGAGTACGCTCAAAGGAAACCAATAAGGGAACATGGTGCAAGTTTGAAGGTTTAAGGATGATGCTTCGTACCTTCAAAGTGTGCTCATTCTCTCAAATGGTCAAGAGGGTGCATGATGCATTGTGGAAGGCTAAAGTGTGGAGCTTAATTCCTTCGGGTGCACTCATGCGCTCAAGGAGGGCACATTCCTTTATGTCGAAGGAGTGCACTCAAAGGAAGGCTTGGTTTTTAAAGGGTGCAGTTTGGAACAAGGGTATTGGTGCTTTGGGAGTGCGCCCGATTCTCAAGGAGGGTGCAACGCACACTTCTGAACAATTAAGGGTCACCCATCAAGGATCCAGAGTTCTCTCATGCTCTCTTAGCATTAATGAGCTTTTTTTGTAACCAAAAATTGTCTAAGTTTGGGTGGAAAGGGAAGGGGTGAATATAATGAGTTCTAGACATAAAACCATATGCGACACATACCAAATCATTGAGAGAAGTTAGACAACATTCATCAGCAATGAATATAAATTAAAACGACACTTTGTACATGCTCCCCAAGTATAATGAGTGAAGTGTGTATGACTGGAACCCGAAAGTGTCGTTTTACAACAAAAAAATGTTGCGACCATGAAATGCCTAGAGATTTTATCATCAATGTGACGACACTTGAGATCATTCAAGAACAATTATGACATAGAAATAAACAGGAAACAACACTTGAATAAGGAGACAACACTTTAATAAAGAGACAACACTTGATATTAGAATGAAGTAGGCTCCAAAATTCGAAAGCGGTGAAAATTTTGGAGGGTGTTGTAGTAGCAACATTACTTGACGACACACGCGACAGATTTCAGCTTCTCTGTCTGGGAAAAATTTTCAGTTAAGGGTAAGACCTTCAAGAAGTATTGATTGCCCCGATTTCCCCCTTTTGACCTATTTTATATCTTACTTTTCTCTACTTGGTCGAAACACATAAAGATACACTATATCACAATTGTTTCAATACGGGAAAAGGTAATGTGCATGACGAGTTTATGATTTTCTATATATGATTTTTCATCTCTGGTGTTTCTTCGCTGCTAGCAGGCCTAGATAGTACCTCGACATAGTCACTTGAGGAGAAAAAATGTTGCTTCACTGCTAGTGAGCCTGGACAGTACCCCGGTGAAGTTGCTTGCTTCACCTCCCTGCGCAGGGAGCCTTTCTCTTCTTTCACCCTTTATTTATTTATTTAAAATAATTATGCATTGACACTTATTATTTTCAATGGCAGGAAGATGGATCTTGAATTACTGACGGAAGAGGAGGCTTCTCCTTCAGAGAAGTATTTTAAGACCTCTGATATTTATTTTCTCGCTTTAGATTTTCCCCTTATCCTTTCTCTACTATATTGGATAAGCGCTAACACATAGGTAGGTTTACACCAATTTGAGTAGCTTAGACATTAGCATAGGCTTGGATCTAATAGGTTACCTTGAGGTTCTCTTCTTGGATGAATCATATTTTCCATCTGGACTTAGCTCAACCTATGGAATTTCCCCAAACAAAGAAGGAGAACAACAAAAAGCCAAGTGTTGTGGTTGTCACAGTTATATTTTATTTCATGACAAAGTCCCTTTTAAGCCGTGCAATTTTTCACACAAGGTCTTATTAATCAAACACGAAATAAAATACATACAAAACAAAAAGCAGAAACAAGAGACAAATAAAATGGAGTATGAACCAAAAGGCATCATGTAAGACAAAAGTACGAAAACAAAACAAATGCAAAGAATAGATGGAGAGAAAGAAAGAAGGTGGATGCGATACAAAGGAAACTAAATGCAACTAAGCCTACTCCTAACCTAAACAACTAGAAGGTTAGGGCTAAGTGTAATGGTATTTTCAATGAATCCATCGTAATTTCTTCCTACCTACAATCACAAAGATACGAGCAATGAAAACCAATATATGATAATATTCATCAGAAAAGATAAAAGCTTTAATATCTCGCACAACAAATATATGGTATTTGTTAAAGAAATAAAGATGTTTCATACCACTTGACTTTACCAAATCTGCCACCTTACCTTTTTAATAAGAACAAAAATCATACAAACCTCTCCAACTCCTTGTGAAAGAACCTACACTTTTATTGTCTTCCTTAACAGACATTAAGAGAAATCAATTTTTTTCTTCTTCTAGAAACGGGCTTGCTAAGTAAGATGCCTCCAAATGATTATAGATTGGATCATGAAATTCAAAAACATCCTCTTGAGAAAACTAAAATCCTTGAAAAGATAATTTCTCAATTAATGGCATGGAATTAGGATGAGAATCTTGTGAGGGAAAATATATCTGATCAAATTCAGAAGGCTTGTCAAGATAGTGAGGGCCTAACATAACCATCAACGAAGGCTGAAGTGTCTCAACTGCTTGACAAGTATCTAAATATTGAGATGATAAACCATAAAGATCAGCTGATGTAAAACAACCATCATTATGTACACTAGTGGGAAAATGATCAATTGAATGACAGTTGTTAGAACAAGAACCATGATCAGATGAGATGATTAAGACATAATATTCTCGATGGGAAGACAACAAAGATAAATCAGTTTGAACAAATTTACAAATGCCTTGAATGAAAGAATCATCTTCCTCATATGTTGAATGTGACAAACCATCTACTTGTGACTGGTTACAACCAAGAATGAAATTATAATCATTAAAAAGACCTTTTAATATGGAAAACACATGAAACCGATCGAGATGTAGCGTATGAAAAAGAGGAACTTGATTTAACAAATAACACAAGCATTCATTAATACTTAAGAGGAGATTCGGTGCCAAAATGAAAATTATTAGCATTAGAATATTCACAAGAAGGATTAGGAACTTCTTACTTTCAAAAGATTTTGACAGGTATAACAATGTAAACTTTGAAACGGGAACTATAAACTCAAAACGGGAACTCTGGCCCAAAAACCCCAAAAAAACCACAAAAACAGTGCTCAAAACGAAAAGTGTGTATACTGGAACGATGTTTTTTTTTTTTAGGTGTCAATTTTGCGGTTGTTTTAAAAATGGTAGTGACTACGAAATTTTCCTGCAAAATATAGCTTCAGAACGAAAGTGTTGATACTGGAATAATGATTTTTTTTTTAGGGTCAATTTTCATACTTTTTAAACAATGCTAATAAAACCAATTTTTTATGTCTCAAACAAAGTTAAATTTTAAGGAAAAACACATTAATGTTTCTGGTAGAATATCATTTTTCTTTCCTAAGTATAAATTTAACATGTTTTCAACCACAAAACTAAAAAAACATGACATTATGAACAAATTATATCACTGAATGAATTCAAAAGTCTTTATTTGTACACTGAATAAAACAGACATTATATCTCTAATTTGATATTGCATTGTAGATATTTAAACAATAAAATTTATCATACTTAAGACATAATCCAACAACATAAAAATGCTTCATAACCTCTCATTTAACAAAATATGGAAAACATTAATTTTATTTGAAGATACGATGCATACATCAGTTATATAAATTGTCTTAAACAATTATTCAAAATCACTCATATTTTCTTGCACACCATCAGAATTCACATCTTCAGATGAGTGACTGGATGCTGACGAAGATGTTCCATATTCTTCTCTGTCATCAACTAGTGCCCCATCTGAGTCCACATGCATGCCCAAGATTCCAGGTTTCAAAAGTCTTCTAGATCTACGACTGGTTTCAGCAGAGTCCCATGTCAACACTGTTCCTTCTGGTAACAACCTTTTCAGAATCTCTGTCGTCTTGAAGCGAAGAGTTCCTCTCTTTGTTAAATTGAAGTCATAAACAAGTATGTCAACATCCTTCAATTGTAATATGTCTGTGCGGCGGCGATTTATATTTGTACCTTTTCTTTTTCTTTTTCCACCATTTTTTTTGTCAACTACCATCTCTGGCTTATACACACCATTGAATGGGTGTGTATTTGTGGCATACCAATGTACTTCAACACCTGTAACATCCTCATTTTCTGTAAAGACCTTTATAACTTTAGCAACCCAAAATGGATAGCCATTGGGATCTCCATCTGCTAGCACTGCAATCATGCAACCCTCCTTAATATCCTGTACTGAACCCCTATAAAGGTCTTCCATGGCTTCACGTTGTGCACGAGACCTTCTGGAACCTATATACATCTCTCTTTCCTCTGCCTGTGAAGAATTAATAATACCTTGAGATTGTTGCTGTTCAACAATGTTTACTTCCTCATGTTCATTCGACACATTTTGTGGCCAAATAAATGGATTTTTCAAAGGTATATCTTCATTTATTGTTGTCGAAATGAGATCACTTTGATTATTGAAAAACGACTCCCACCAAACTGAATCAACAATGTCAAAGTACTCATATGCATATCTAATACATTTTTTAATTTCTTCCAGGCAATCAGAATAATTTATAGCCCTGTTCTGTCTACGTGCATTCTGAACTTCACCAACTGATTGTAATGACAATATTTTTGATGCAAATATTGGATGATCTGGAATGAACTTCAAAAATTGCAATCCTGATGACGGTGCCCACTCTGTAGTAGTTGAATACTTCTTGCCCCATATTAGTGTTTTCCCATCAATTTTTTTGATACGAAATTGATGTTGGAAGCTAATGTCATTAAGTTGTTCAATGCATTTCCCCTCACCATATGATCCCAGAATAAACCTTCGCATGTCAACAGTTTCTTCCAACACTTCAAAAGCAGGCTCTGGCATGTATGATTTCTTAATACATTCAATTAGTGATGGCAAGTTCCCAACTTCCTTCCTCCTCAATGTGACTGAAAAATGACTGAACATTTGATCAATATGGTCATGAGTGTGCCCAACAAGAAGGAAACCAACCTTTACCTTTTGAAAAATTCTCAATTCAACAAGCATGTTCAGATACCCAAAAACAATCTGATTTTTGTTTTCACGGCAAGTGTTGTCCAATTGTAGATACAAAACTTCAGGAAGATTACCAGACCGATGAGAAATCACATCATGAATTATGGTTATGGTCAGATTTGCATCATTATGAATATTTGGAGCTGTGAAGTACACCCTTGGCAACATTTTCCCATTGAATACCATACAACCGACCAAGTGAAACTGAATAAAATTTTCCTCTTGTAGATTTTTGGGTATGCGAACAAAATGTGGTAAAAGTGTTTTCTTCTGGTCCATACCATCAATTATCAAACCCAAATATTTATTTGGATTATCATAACACTTCTTTCGATGCTTGTACAACTTCTTCCTTTCATTTGTTTGTTGTTCGCGATGCTCCTGAAGTTCTTTGACAATTAAATCTACACAACATAAAAGAAATTCATTAAGAAATATGTTTTTATAGTTGATGACTATACAATTTTAAAAGTAAAAGTTATGAACACTTACCTCTTTCTGAGCCTTCACATTTGTCCCTTTTTGATTTAAGAGAAGCACATGTACTGCAAATCCCCATCCTTGTCTTCTTAGGAATACGAACATTATTGAATTCTTTCTTCCATATCTTCACAAAATATTGATATGTAATAAAGTGGCCCTGTCCCTCAGCACTTTCTGCATATTCTTTGTATAAGTTGTAGATTTCTCGTCTTGAAAAATTATCTGGAATATGTATTGTCTCTCTATTTGGCATACACTCTCCATGCTTTGAAAAGAAATCTTTCATCCATGATATTGCAGTATTTGATAATGGCCCAAACTGTCTTTTATAACGTACTTATGAATAAAATGTGGGATCCTTTTCCAAATTTTCTTGAATTCTCGAGAGACGAAAATTCCCAATTGAATGAAACATTTTGAAAGCTTTTCTACACAATAAAAAATTCCTAATATGATAATCATAACCTGACAATGTAGATTGCATGCAGCCAACTAAATATGAGTTTTGCATGCTTTTATTCATTGACAAATATCTCTTCCTGCTTTCTAATGCAAATGTAAAATCCATACGTTTCAAGCAATTTTTTTGGCAACATTCACTTGAAATAAGAGCGCTGATAGAACTTCTTCTTGTCAGATATTCTGCTCTACCCCTTGTATAACTAGAATAGCTTGCATCGATACGAAAAGGTCTGCTCCTACTCCTCGATACAATATTTCTTGGCAACATCTCCATCATTGGATCATCATTTTTATAAGGACTTTCATCATCATTAAGAGGAACGTTATCCACACTATGATCTGCTCTGATTTTCAAATTTTGACTGAGAGGATACCCTTCATCTTCCCCTTCTTCAGTGCTACTATCATAGTCCTTAGAATTCAGACTAAATGGAAAATCTGACTCGATGTTTAATGGATATTCTTCCTCATGTACATTGTCAGTGCTACTCTCATAGTCCATAGAATTAGGACTATGTTGAAAATGTGGCTGTTTACTTATTGAAGATGCTACATCCTGTCCTTTGTCACTGCTACCTTTATACTGATTAGAATTAGGACTAACTGCATCATCCTGTTCTTCATCACTGTTGCTCTCATAGTCCTTAGAATCAGGACTAAGAGGACATTGTGATACTCCAATGTTTTGAAAATCATCATCCCGCGCTTCATCACCGCTGCTCTCATAGTCCTTAGAATCAGGACTAAGAGGACATTGTGATACTCCAATCTTTTGAAAATCATCATCCCGTGCTTCATCACCGCTACTCTCATAGTCCTTAGAATTAGGACTAAGAGGACATTGTGATACTGCAATCTTTTGAAAATCATCATCCCGCGCTTCATCACCGTTGCTCTCATAGTCCTTAGAATTAGGACTAAGAGGACATTGTGATACTCCAATCTTTTGAAAATCATCATCCCGCGCTTCATCACCGCTGCTCTCATAGTCCTTAGAATTAGGACTAAGAGGACATTGTGATGCTCCAATCTTTTGAAAATCATCATCCCGCGCTTCATCACCGCTGCTCTCATAGTCCTTAGAATCAGGACTAACTGGACACTGTGACACTCCATACTTTTGAAATTCATCATCATGCTCTTCATCACTGCTGCTCTCATAGTCCTTAGAATTAGGACTAAGTGGACACTTTGACACTCCATTTTTTTGAAATTCATTATCACATTCATCATCACTGCTGCTCTCATAGTCCTTAGAATTAGGACTAAGTGGACACTTTGACACTCCATTATTTTGAAATTCGCCATCATGCACGTCAAAACTGCTGCTCTCATAGTCTTTAGAATTAGGACTAAGTGGACATCGTGACCCTCCATTCTTTTGAACTTCACCATCACATTCTTCAAAACTGCTACTCTCATAGTCCTCAGAATTAGGACTAAGTGGACATTGTGACACCCCATTCTTTTGAACTTCACCATCATGCTCCTCATCACCGCTGCTTTCATAGTCCTTAGAATTTGGACTAAGTGGAATCTGTGACTCTTTATTAATTTGAAATTCTCCATCCCCTCTTTCATCAGTGTTGCTCTCGTAGTCTTTAGAATCGGGACTAAGTGGAAGAATTGACTTTCTATTCATAGTGGAAGAATTCCCGCTATATTCATCAATATGAATAGAGTTGTTACGCGATGAAGATGTTGATGGTGTATAAACCGAAACTTCACCATCAGAGCAATCCATCACTTTCAAATAGAAAATGTTGAATGATACAAATGGAGTCTCCTAAGAATATTATATAGCTTAAAGAATGAAATATTCCCTCCAAAAATTTTCGCGAAAATATTTCCCTCCAAAAATTTTCGCGAAAATATTTCCCTCCAAAAGTTTGTTAGATTTATTTACCTTTATTATTTTATTCTACAATTGATTGAAAAAAGGTAAACTAATTTATTTTTATGAAATAAATCACTAAAATTCAAATTGTAAATCACAACTTGTACATTAATTATTCTAATAGTTAAAGTATATAATATTTACTTAACAATTATTTTTTTCTAATTTTTATAATATATTCTCAAACAAATTAATCCCACATTCAATCCGTTATAAAACAACTCTACAATATTCTCTCTATAATAATGTAAAACAAACTATCCCACATTAATCGTATGGAAAAACATCTTCGTAATTTCACTTATATAATAAATTTCGCTATCACTATTACTCGCCTCACATCTAGGTTTTCTGAAGTCCCTTGAAAGACTCGTGAATTTGTGGAGTAGCGATATTGCTATCAACAATATATACAACGAAGAATTGTCGTAATTGAAAGGTAAGTACAATTATTTTTTTGAAATTTTCATATTAAATTACTTTAATGAAAAATATTTTTTGTTTTTAAATTAAAAAATTTTCCAAGCCAAATTTTAATATTGCTATTTACCCCACCCCGCCCGCCACACCTCCCCCCTTCTCCAACCCTGCCCCCCTAAGTCCCTCCCCCCCCCATATTTTTTTTTTAAATTAAAAAATTTTCCAAGCCCACCCCACCTCGGGCCCACCCGGCACCCCCCCCCACCCCGGCCCCCCTGCCCATCCCACACCCCACCCCGGGCCCACCCGGCACCCGGCCCCCCTGCCCATCCCACCCGCCACCCGCCCCTCCTCCCTCCCCGCACCCCCGCCTACCCCGCCCCCACCCGGCGCACGGCCTAACCCCCGCCCGCCCCTCCCCCTCCCCGGCACCCCCACGCCCCCCTCCCCCACCCGGCGCACAGCCCAACCCCGCCCGCCGCCGCCCCCTCCCCGGCACCCCTACCCGCCCATCCTCCACCTGGCGCACGGCCCACCCGACGCCCACCCCCGCCCCGGCCCACCGGGCCGCCCCAGCCCCCGCCCCATCCCACCCCCGGCCGGGCCGCACCCCCGACCGGGCCGCCCCACCCCCTTCCCTCTCCCCCTCCCTCCCCACCCGGCCCCCCCCCGCCCGGGCCGCCCCACCCCCCTCCCCCGCCCGGCCACCCCCGCCCGCGCCGCCCCCTCCCCCCCCCCCCCCCCCCCCCCCGCCCCCCCTCCCCGCCCGGGCCGCCCCACCCGCCTCCCCCTCCCCCTCCCTCCCCCGCCCGGCCACCCCCGCCCGGGTTGCCCCCTCCCCCCCCCCCCCCCCCCCCCCCCCGGCCCCCCCCCCCCCCCCCCCCCCCCGCCCGGGCCGCCCCACCCCCCTCCCCCTCCCTCCCCTGCCCGGCCCCCCACCCCCCCCGGGCCGTCCCACCCCTCCCGCGCCCTCTCCCCAGCCCCGCCGCCACCCCCCCGCCCGCGCCTCCCCCTCCCCCCCCCCTCCCCTGCCCCGCTGCCCACCCCGCCCGCCCCCTTCGCCCTCACAGGGCCACCCCCGGGCCGCCCCGCCCCGCCACCCCCGGGCCGCCCCGCCCCTCCCCCTCTCTCCCTCGCCCGGCCACCCCCCCGCTCGGGCCGCCCCCCCCCCCCCCCCCCGCCCTCCCTCCCCGCCCGGGCCGCCCCAGCCGCCTCCCCCTCCCCCTCCCTCCCCCGCCCGGCCACCCCCGCCCGGGTCGCCCCCTCCCCCCGGCCCCCCACCACCCCCGGCCGCCCCACCCCCCTCCCCCTCCCTCCCCCGCCCGGCCACCCCTGCCCGGGCCTCCCCACCCCTCCCGCGCCCCCTCCCCGGCCCCGCCGCCCACCCCGCCCCGCCCTCCCCCCCCCCCGCCCCCTCCTCGGCCCCGCTGCCCACCTCGCCTGCCCCCTCCGCCCGCGCAGCGCCACCCCCGGGCCGCCCCGCCCCGCCCGAGGGGGAGGGGGGTGGGGCGGCCCCGGTGGGGGTGGGCGGGGGCGGCCCGGGCGGGGGGGGGGGGGGGGGGTCGGCCCGCCCGGCGGGGGAGGGAGGGGGAGGGGGGTGGGGCGGGGCGGCCCGGGCCGGGGGGGGGGGCGCGGCCCGGGGGGGGGGAGGGGGGTGGGGCGGCCCCGGTGGGGGTGGGCGGGGGCGGCCCGGGCGGGGGGGGGGGGGGGGGGTCGGCTCGGGCGTTGGAGGGAGGGGGAGGGGGGTGGGGCGGGGGCGGCCCGGGCCGGGGGGGGGGGGGGGCGCGCGGCCCGGGGGGGGGGGAGGGAGGGGGACGACAATTTTGATTATACAAATAAAAAATTTATGGTATATTTTTGTTGTTGATTTAAGTTAATATGTTTTTTTATTTACTAATTTATGTGTTTTTTTTTTAGGAAAATGGCATCAAGGAAAATTTCTGTGAATCTTTCTGGAGCAAGGAGTCTTAAGGGTGTATCTTCAAAAAACGTTGGTGAACGAACTCCACCTGAGCTCATACCTACAAATATGTCAACTGCTTTAAGTGATAAGAAGCTAATCTCAGATTGGAAAAGTTCAAAAGAGGTGAAATTTCCATCAAGAGCCTGGTATGTGAAAGAAAGAGAGAGCACAACTGTGAATATATATCTATACATTGATACACGCAATAATAATGAAAATTTGGAGGTGATGGGAAAGTCATAGATATGTGTTCGGTACCAAACACTGAAGTTGTTTACGTACTTACAAAAGCTGCCAAATCACATGAAAGGATTAAATACCGACTATCATATTCATTATATGACAGGAGAGAGGTATCTACAAAGTTGTGTAAACAAATTTCAAATGATATGACACAAAACACGGTAAGTATTGTTATTTGTATTTTTATTTTGCGTTTTGAAAATGTCTCGCTATATTTTTTAACTTTGATTATATTAACATATGATATTTTGTTTGGCAGAATTTTGTTGAAAGCTGTTCAATTATGTTGGGAGGCATTCATTACATAGAGCATGATATCATGAAAGTTGTCAGCCATTTTTACTCAGTATCAGAAGAAGATATGCAAAACATGGAAAATGTAGTAATTGATGATGCTACAAAACTACATCCAAAGAATCAGAAAAAAAAAGGCCTCTGGTGGATAAATCTAGCAAGGGTAAACAAGTTACTTTTGAGGACGATGAAGTTGAAATTGACAATGAAGCATATGTTGCCATTACTGAAGATGACATTGAAATTGTGGAAGGTCGTAAAAGACCAAAAGTAACAATGCCCAAGAATAGATCTCTTGAGAATGTTAAGACGAAAAAAGTAGAGTTGAAGATCTTGAAGTAGTCATTACCAGCAGTCAAGAACCTAGTGAAACTTCAAAAGAAAGCAGAGAAATCATTACACCAGGAGCTGATTTAAGTGATGGCATTATCAAAACAAAACAAAATGCCATTCGACAGAATTTGACAAAGAGAAACTTAGTTGATGGTGGTCATACATTTCAGTTTAATGTCACACAAACCTATAAGGCAAGTGAAGGACAATGCCAATATCAAGTCAGAAAGCCACATCATCTGCATGTTCACAACTTGAAGACATTGATGAGGTACAATCCATATGCTCATGTGGTTAGTTATGTGCTTCTTGTTGATCCACTTCAAGTTCCCAACAAAGAAGCATTTGATAAGTCAAAATGTTTTGAATACAATTATTATGTGCTTGGGGGAAACCATTCTGTTGAAGCTCAAAGACAATTGATGGAGGAATATCCTAATAACCCACGTTTTGAAACAATGAAATGTATCATTTATGTTGGTTTAAATGAAACAGAAGCAAAGTTAGTGGCATGGGATCATAATTCAGATAATGAATATAGGATGTCTATGACTTTGATCCAAAAGGTTAGATTTATTCATAGTGAATTCCTAGAAAAATGTGGTGGGGATAAGATCAATATTACTGCAGAGTTCCGAAAGGAATGTTGTATGGAAATAGGCTATCAAATTGAAGATAAAGACAATTCAAAAAATGGAAAAGACAACAGATCTAGCGATTTATTCATAGGTGTTGATAACATTTTCCAATTGGCATTTAGAACTGGAGATATTTGGAATTTGATTGATGACATTTTTAGCATGTGGGAAGACATTCGCATTAAAAACCAGAGGGTCAGAAAGTCTAAGCCATTGATATGTAGCAACAATAAATCAGCGCCTGAACTGAAGCAACTTCCAGACGATATGACCATCACGCCTTGGAGGGCGATGCAAGGAGTGAAAGATGAAAAATTTGTCAAAACAATATTATCTCGTGTGAAGTCGGGGGAATTATCATTGGAAGAAATGTCTGAAGAATTTCAAAAGTAAGTTTGCTGAATTATTTTTACTTATTTCCAGGATTATAGTTATCTTTTAAATAAAACATGTTGTTATTGGTAGTATTTGTTATACATATCAGTATATTAACTTTTTCTTACTTTATCTATGCAGTCACAAAGTTTACATGAAAATTCAGGAACAAATGGTTAAATTGTTGAATGAAGATAGTTGGGATGATGTTGTACGCAACTATCCAGATTCAAGTTCTACATCAACATTGAAAGCTTTTTATCTTGCATTTAAAAAGGTAACTTGATTTATACATTCAGTTTTAATCATCTGTGTACTATTTTTAATTTAAAACTTACACATACATTTGTTTGTTTGGTAAAAGATGAAGAAAGAAGATAATGGAGCACCAGACAGTTTCAAGACTTTTATTGAAAAAATAAAGATTGAAAGACTGAGAAAGCAACGTATTAAGAATGTTGAACTTGATCCAACTCTTAATCATTTCATTTGGAATGGGCTAGACACTATTCAATATCAAGTAATATAAGGCGACTGTGAAGACATTGCGAAACTCGTACCAAAAAGGGATTATGCCCTGGTTATTGCAGATATTCCCCATGGTTTCAATATTCCAAACATTTGCTATGATATTGACCCTTATACTTATCAAGCTTTTAATAAAGTGGTGGCGGGATTTAAGGAAGTGACGTCATCACCATTATGGAGATTTGTGACATTTCATTTAGACACACAATTGGCAATGTTATTGTCAAGCTTCAAGGGGAAAACAAATTCAAGGATGCAGCTTACATGGTAAAATGTTTAAAGGTATATTTGATTAATGTTGAAAAATTAATTTATGTACAAGTTAATTGAACTTTTACTATTTTATGTTACAGGCAAAAGTCAAATCTTCTTGACAGTGAAGATCAACAATTTATAAATGACTGTGAGTTCATTCATATTGATAGTTGGGCAAAAGATGATAGCCATATGTCTATGATTTTTAATCGGGTGGACAAAAAGAGTCATAGCCAAATACTGACTTATGATGCTGTTGTGAGAAAACTAACATATGAAGACAAAGAAATGAAAGGAGAGATAGTTAACATTTATCAGAAACCACAATTATTGATTAACTATCTTATACACATATGTTCAAATGAAGGAGATTGGGTTCTGGATTTATTTTCTGGCTTAGGTACGTTTTGCCACATGGAATTGAATTTCAATATGTTCTTTTTTTTAATTAATATGTCATTGTACTAATTTACTTCATTATTTTTTTGTGTTTGATAATTAGGTACAACACTAGCATGCTGCCTTCAAAAAGGAAGAAATTGCATTGCAATTGAGAAAGATCCATTACAATGCAATTTCATTCAGCAAAGAATTAATGCTCTTCAATTTCTTCCAGATGCAATGCAAGAAATTGGGTTGAAGAAAGGGGACTTTAGTGAATCACGTGTCGCAAAAAAGGCAAAGGAACCCCAACCACCATTACATGGAATGTATGGAAAGACGCATATTGGGGGATTTGCAGACATGAAAGACCCATTAGAAGAGGAAAATGAGCAAAATGAAACAGAAAATATTGTGGAAGAGGACAATGATGAAACTCTAGAGGACGAAGAGTTTGGATTATGTGACATTCTTGATTAAATTTAAGTTATGCTTGTAACTCAAGCTTTGCAATGTTTTGACTTTGACATTTTATGAGAAGAATAAACACTCAATTAGGGTTGTTATACGTTCAATATTGGTAATGTGTGATTTTTGCATTGATTTTTAAGTTAATCATTTTTTTTTTTTTAAAGTAGTTATTATTATCTTTTTGACATGAAATTCATAAAAAAAAC
Source organism: Pinus tabuliformis (assembly GCA_031772625.1). Classification (NCBI taxonomy): domain Eukaryota; kingdom Viridiplantae; phylum Streptophyta; class Pinopsida; order Pinales; family Pinaceae; genus Pinus; species Pinus tabuliformis. The sequence goes on from CM062807.1 coordinate 320,050,497, forward strand.
TATTATTTGACTATTTTTAGTTAATATTTTTGTATAAAAATTGTGATTTTGACATGTTAATTCTAGCAAAAAATTATCAAAACGTTTAGTTTTTTTGTTATATTTATGTTAAAAATGGTTATTTTTATGTCCATTGTTAAAAAATGTTGTTTTTTAGAAACAATTATTTCATGTGGATTGAAAAATTAATTAAGGATGTCTAAATATGTAGATTATCTAAAATTCAAACTATCGACTTTCTAATTTAAAAACGCAAAACAATAAAAACCCCACTAAAAAAAAAAATTAAGATAGAGAACAAGAAAATATGAATACAATGACGACTTCAAAAACTATCAAATTTAGAAAATAATTTTTTACATTTCACACACTAGAAAATTTAAAGTCAAAAAATAGGTCTTTTAAAAAAAGGGTGTGATGCATAATACTCACTTTTTAAAATCAGGATGAAAATCAATACCATTCACTACCATTCTAAAACTTAATGCACATGAAAAAAATTAAAGTTCCAAAAACCATGTTCTTAAAAAAACATGTGTATTCTGCATCAACACTTTTGAAAATCGGGTCATTTTTTTGCCACCTCTACAAAACGGGTAACAGTATCAGTTCCCGTTTCAAAGTTTACATTGTTGTATGCATATGTCGGCTAAATATAATATTTAGAGTGATAAACTTCACAACTTTTCTTATTTATGAAAGTATAGATTCCAAACTTGAGTTTTATATAAGAGATTTGCATGAAGAAGACCTAACTAAAGCAAAATCTTCAATCCAACTAGAAACAAAATCTTGAAAGTTGAACGAGCCATATTCCAAATAACAAACATCTTTCAAGGGGGAATTCAAATGCAACGAAATCATGCAAAGGAAAGAATTATGCGAGAATATCCAAATTCGATTTGGTTTAGGGAGCTTACCAAGATAGTGAGGACCTGACATAACCATCAATGGAAGTTGAAGTGCCTCAACTTCCTGATGAGTCCCAAAACTTTCAAGAATTGTAGAATTACGTTTTGAACATTGAGTGAGATCATGCATGGCATGTGGACAACTATCATTAGTAATTTCAACTAGATCACTAATATCCAGATGGCAACCATCTACATCACTGATTTGGTCAAAACTTATATCTTCGACAAACAAATTACCCAAGTCAAAAGATTCTTCTAATTGCACATCTAAAGATGGATAAATCAAACAAATCTCATATGTAACCCTGATAGAAGAATTTTCTTAATGCACAATTAGAAATGATAAAAAATGGAATGGATATTGGATAAGCTGCTTACGTTTTTATTCATCATGGATGGCCTCACTATCTTATGTCAATTCAAAATCCAACTAATTAGATGATGAACTTGAAGAGCATGGAGTTTCTTCTTTGAGATTTGATGCATTACAAACAATAGAATGCAAGGGATAGTGAGGTGAAGAGGAAGTTTCCAAGAGAACAACTTCTTGGACGGAATCAGATTAAATATCTAAATCTTTCGAAACAAAATTTTCTTGCAAAAATGAAAGATCAAATGGTGTAGTTGGGCATACATCATCATATATAATAATGGAGTTAGAATCATTAGGATGATGGTTGTCCAAAAATTCAGATTGATTAAGCAAACTGGTTTCATTTGATTTATCACCAAGATTGGCAAATTCAAAATCAACCAAGGATGGAATAACATAATCTTGCCATGGAGGATTTTGGAAAAGAGAAGAAGGATCAAAATAACCATCAATTTCCTACTCCTCTACCTATGAAGAGTGACTACCTTGCACGTGATCGTTGTTTGGATTTACAATAGGTTGATCAAGAAAATCATGGGGCAAGGGATCATGATAAAGATATGATGGAGGATGACAAGAATTCAAATTAGATTCAAGACTAGAGTTATGAATGTAAATATCATCTTGAGGAATGGAAGTACTAACCTTTACATGAGGCTTCATGAACCATTCCAAGGTTTCCTCCATTGGATCTGAACCATAGAAAGCAGAAGAAGAATGAGGATATGGATTAGGAATTTGATTTCTAGATTTCCCAAATTCAACATTATCACAAGGAGGCACCCAAATTGGTAATCGAAAATGAGGATGACAAGGAAAAAAAGGAATAGTAGGTTCCTCCTATGGAATTAGAGGTGTCTCACAATTCATGAAAGTTGGGGGAATAAGAACATATGGGGGTTTAGATTCACACTGATTTAAAGAAACCTGAACCAAACATTCAAACTTTTGCTTAAAGAAATCTCAGTCTATATCTTCTTCAGGAAACTCATAACATAAGTGAAGGAATATATTAGAAAAATCCTCAATTGATTCGTTAGGATTCATTCTAAGTTGATTGATTCTTTTATAAAAATCTTGGTAATCATACCTATCAAAATCTTGTTGAAGCTCCTTGAGGAAATTATCAAAAGAATGAATAGAATAAGACAGTAAGGTGTGACACCATCAACTAACATGACCTTGAAGGGTGAGGAAGAAATTCACATAAGAAAAATATTCATCATCGATTTCATAATGTTCACAAAATTTAAGAAAATAAAAAATGTGCTCAGCGATGGATGTTCCATCCTCACCATCGAACTTTAATTGAAACATGTGATAAAGAGGCTCATTGGGGATTACAAGTTGATCAGGGGATAGGTTAGAAGAAAACCCCAAGAGAATGATTTAATGATGATCCATTAATATAAGAGATTAAAAACAGACTCAACGGGCATAACTTGTCATCTGACCCTCCTTCTAGTGCTAGTATGTTGACAACGCTGGATACCACCAACATACAGGGGGTCTCCTCGACTTGAAGTCCCAATTAGACCTCACACCATTTGAAGTAGGATGCCCATCTGGAGTATCATCATGACCACTATAACACAAAGTTTCCTCTTGGTTTCCGTGGATAACATAAGAGATTATATACATAAACCTTGAATACGCAAGTAAGATGACATTTTGAAGCACTAATTATAGGATGTGAAAGGAAACCTTCACGAGGGGAGACAAAAAGTGAGTCTCTAAGAGGAAAGTAATAGTACTATCCTAGAAGAGGCACACGAGAACATGGAAATATTTTTTATTGAAATAGTACACACAATGATATTAAGGCAAACACAACACACATTCAACAAGATAAGTATCGAAGCCACTGAAATAGTTCAATTTATTCAGTACATATGAACATAGCATATACCGTAAACATCCCAAGTAAAAATTTCTGATACATGCATGAAAATGTGATGGCTCATAGAGTTTCAATTATAAGGTGAAATATCCAAGTACATTAATTACAATGGCTGACACTAGTTCCAATATTGGAACATTAAGTCACTTCTTGCTTCTCCAAAGAATAGTTTCTCTCCTATGGCAAGTAAAGAAGCCAAGACTAGCTATCCAAATCTTAAGCCTCCAAAATCCCTTCGCTCGAGTTATGCAGTTTCTTTTATAACAAGAGGAATGAACTTTCATATCCTCATGACTCTTGGATTACCCCCATGGCCCTTGGACTTCTAGTTTGTCCTTTGGAATTCTAAACAATACTTGAAATTCTAAGTGACTTTTGGACTTCTATACAATATTTGTCCATATATGACTATGTGACTCTTCGTGTTCCACATATCACTCTTGGACTTCCACTTATTTGTATTTTAAAATTGTTACAATACTACATCATAACCTCCACATCATCATATGATGATACTTGACATGTCACTATCTTTGATGACTGGGACTAATAGTGACTGATGACATGGAATTTCTCTGAGTGTGACACAACTGCCACTCTATCTTTGCTCTTTGTTTATCTCTTGATCATGGCAATTTTTTAATATATTTTCTCTTTGTTTATCTTTGCTTCGATCATCAAGTTTCAAGTGTGTTCTTGGTTATTTTCATGCTCCCTTTATCTATCCTATTTTCCCGATCTTCCTCGTGTGTGCTTTCCATGAGGTCCTTGGAATACCTGTTTCTGCAATCACCCATGACAAGCAACTATCATCCGAAAGATTTCTTAATCTGCCATGTTTTATGATTCTTTTTTGTTTATGCCTTTTTTGTGTGCTCAAAATGGTCAAAGCGGATTTTGGACGCACTTTGAAAGGCCGAAGGGATGAAGGGGAAAGGCTTTGTGGCTTCTGCATGTGGTCATGCACTCAAGAGAGGGAGAAGGTCAAGGTAGGGCACATGGTGCAAGTCCAAAGGATGAAGGGGAAGACTTTAGGCTTTCCAAGTGTGATGTGCACTCAAGGGAGAGAAAGGGGGTGCATTCCTTTGGGATGAAGGAGTGCTCTGAAGGAGGGTGCATCTCTTCGGGTCGAAGGAGTGCTCTCAAGGAGGGAGCATCTCTTCAAGTCGAAGGAGTGCTCTCAAAGAGGGTGCATCTCTTTGAGTCGAAGGTGTTCTGTAAGGGATGACACATCTCTTCGAGTTGAAGGAGTGCTCTCAAAGAGGGAACATCTCTTCTGGTCGAATGAGTGCTCTCAAGGAGGGTTCATCTCTTTGAGTTGAAGAAGTGCTCTCAAAGAGAGCACATTTCTTCGGGTCGAAGGAGTGCTCTTAAGTAGGGCACATCTATTTAGGTTGAAGGAGTTTTCTAAGAGGAAACTAATGAGGGAGCATGGCACAACTTTGAAGGTTGAAGGATGATGCTTCGTGCCTTTGAAGTGTGCTCATGCACTCAAGAGACCAAAGATGGTGCATGGCGCAAGTCTGAAAGCTGAAGGATGATGCTTCGTGCCTTCAAATTTCACTCATTCTCTTAATGGGTCAAGAGGATGCATGGTACATTGTGAAAGGCTGAAGGTTTGATCTTAAGGCGCATTCCTTGAGGTCGAAGGAGTGCACTCAAAGGAAGGCTTGGATTTTGAAGGGTGCCGTTCAGAAGATGGAAGGAAATTGGTTCTTTTGGAGTGAACCCAACTCTCAAGGAGGGCGTAGGGAACACTTCCAAACAACGAAGGTTCTCTTATAATGGCTTCAGAGAGGGCTCATTTACTCTTATCCTTAATGAGCTCGTTTTGCAACCGAAATTTGTCGAAGTCTGGGTGATAAGGTAAGGGGTGAAGAGGATGAGTTCTAGACATAAAACCACATGCGAGACATACCAACTCATCAATAGAACTTAGAGAAGCTTGATCAACAATTAATATACATCAAAACTCCGCTTTATGCATGTTCTCTAAGTATAATGGGCGAAGTGTGTGCAACTGCAACCTAAAAACTGTAGTTTTACAACATAAAGATGTTGCGACCATGAAATGCACCTAGATATGTTCTAATCAATGCAACGACACTTGAGATCATTCAAGAACACTTATGACATACAAATAAACTTGAAACAACACTTGACGAAAGAGGTGACACTTGATATGACAATGAAGTAGGCTCCAAATTTCGAATGTGGTGAAAATTTCTGAGGGTGTTGTAAAAGTGACAACACATTGAAATATAGTTTTTAGAAGATTTCACTCTACAACATATCACTTAACTCTTCAAGGTTATAATTTTCCTTCTATATGTATTACTATATGGGTTATAAAAACAATTTCTCATTGTCAAATGTTGGACTATGGGCAATTAATATGGCTATATCAGTGATAATCATCATGGCAAACAAGTAAGTGATATCTAATAAATTATATAACTTCTAGATTTTCATAATAAATGATATACTTCTTATTCAACAAATCCTTTTATATTGATTTTTATCTAAAATATACTTATGTAACATCTAATAATATTTTTTAATTGGATTATATGATGCTCTAAAATCATCTATGGATGATATATTATTAGTGTTTTTTGTTTTTAAGATTATGTTTTCTCTCCATAACATTTATTCTCATGTTATATTCGTACTTTTATAATCCAAATAGAAGTGGATATAAACCATTTACTTACATTCATATCTTGAATATTCTAAATTGAATTTTTTTGATATGTAGACTACAATAAGAAATCATGTGGAGAATGTTTGGTGCTTTAATAGCTATCTGTTGTGGAATTTTTTTTCTCAGTCTACTATGGGTGAATTTGTAAGACCTTTAGATGGAACTCCATTCTTGAGAACTTTTCATTTAGAGTCAATGAGTAATTACTACTGCAAATTGTTGGAGCAATGACTTTCTCACGCACTTTGGACTATGAAGCTCATTTCAATTAGTGTTTTCTAAATTGAATTGTAATGGTAAACCATGAAATTTTCATGATACATAACAACCATTTATTTCCTCTTATCCAATTGTCTTTAAATTCTATTTATGTATCATCATTGTATTGTTCTTGAAAAATCCATTAGAAACACTAATTGGGGTTGAACTAATGGTGAAAGGATATATTAGGAACTCCCACATCGCATCCTTCCATAGTATGTGCATTCACATTAACCCCCACTAGAATACATTTTGAACTATTCATTTCATGAAAAAGACACATCTCCCAAACATTGAACGCCATTAGCAACCCAATTCACTTTGATTTTTCCCTTCCCCTTATTTAGGGGTATCCTAGTAATAGACATTGTCTTTTAATATTTCCTTTTTAACTTAGTCATGAACATAGTTTTTACGACTCTCTTAGTTATATTATCGTAATTAGTGTTGATATAGAATTACATAACCCCCTTCATGCATATTTATCTTAATAATTAAAACTTGATTCTCTTATTTGTATATTCATGCTAATAGCAAGAATTTTTACTAATGGCATAATCAAATAATATAATGGACCCAATTATGGTTATGCATGCTTAAATTATTATTATAATTTATTTATTTATTTATATAAAGAATGAATAGAAAAAAATCGGAAAATAATAAATATTTAAAAAAGTTTACACCTTTTCATTATAATTATATCAAATCACATTATATAGAATTGCGGAATGTTTTAAACTCATTGTCTTCATGAACCTTGCTCTCTAAGTTTATTTTTAATCTAAATTGTACACCATATATAGTGACTTCCCCTTTGTGCATAATATGCACTCTCAAACTCTTCTAACCTCAATTTCCAAAAGTATTCCTACTATGTTGGGAAAAATACTGAGGGGGGAGGGGAAGGGGTGAATCAGTATTTACAAATAAATAACTTTTTACATTTCATATTGAGATTTTGATATGCGACTTTACTGAATTGAACCTGTGTGTGCATGCGACTATTCTTAAGACAATTAGCGTATATCCAGTGAACTTACAATTCAATTAATCCATCATATGTTTGTCTTCAGCTAGTGCATTAGTACTTTATTAACCATTAGATAAACATTAACCATGTGTTGTAATAAATAAACCATCACACATAAGCAACACACATGAACACTAAGATTTAAGGTGGAAACTCAATGCAGGAGAAACCACCTGCTGCTGTTGTCTTTGTCTTCTTTTTAATATAAAGAATATACTATAAACAATATTATACTGGCACAGATTCATACCAGTACGCAGACACCCACCTGCAGAAGGCTACAACTTCCTTTCATTCTCTAGATTCTACTGGAAGGGAGCTACAACCCCTGGCTCTTGTACTGGCTGATATGTTCCAGTACGTAGGCGCCTGCCTACAGAAGGCTACAACCTTCACTTGTTCTCTAGTTGCTACTAGAAGGGAGCTCCAACCCCCTAGCTCTTGTACTGGCTGATATGTTTACCAACACGTAGGTGCCAACCTATAGAAGGATACTACCTTCACTCTCCCTCCAGGGACCATGTTTCATAAATTTTCGAACTTGATACTCCTGGTACTCATCAACACAAATGTAGGCCACGTTTCCTCAAATTTTCATACTAGACTCATCAGTAATTTGAAGCTCAAAATCAATCACCACAACTATAATCCAACCATAAAATAAAATTGCATCAACTAATCATTGAAACCCATCAACTCTAAAGCAAAACACAATCAACCAATCTAAACAGTCAGATCACTGTCACCAGAGCATAGAGCTGAACCCAAAACACTGCATCAACACCCATAACCAACTGTAACCTCAAAAATCATATGTCAGAATGTATACGCTACCTCAATTAAGCCAACCTGCATGTATATGTTATTTTTTGTAACCTAACCTTCTTATACCAAGATACTGAATCATCAAATTTCTGAACAAAAAACTATACTAACTAGAGACATTCTGAAGATCTACTGTCATATTACAGAGTTCTAAATAAATAGCAACAAATATCACCCTTCTTACTCAATCAATCATTCAACCAGAATCAATCTCCTTATACAATCAATTTTACTTTTATATCTAATTAAGACATCATTGGAAAACAACAGTAAAACAACAACTCTGATCAGATAGATCAGTCATTTGTAAACAACAAGCCCTTCCTCTACATATGTGACTTGGAAGTGTCGAACCAACATGTATACGCGTCTTTACTGAAGCGAACCAATGTATAGATCTGCAAATAATGACTTCAAAACTTTTCAAGACTTCAGATATACTCAGATCATGGCATATAAAGGATAAAACATGCATTAGAATTCAAATCTAGCCCATCCATTATCAAATCATATGATGATAAGTCATTTCAACTCTCATGATCCTGATCCAACATTGTATCCAAAGGTGCACAAGATATTTCAAATCTATATCATAGCCATATCCCTTACAAAATAAAACCCTTTCACTTGCATACTTAGCCCTTTGATCTTCTCTTACTTATATACTAGAGCCTTTGTCAATACCATGCACCAAAACCACACTTAGAATCTATGGTATTCTTGGACGGGATCAAGTAACCGTTATTCTGCTCAATATTGTGGGCTAATACCATTGTTTGGACCCTTGGTATTCTTTAACCTTAATTTTCCATCCCATGCGCACTTTTCCTTCTGTGAACTGTGTGCATACGTATACGCTCCTTTTATGCTGTGTACCCACGTGTATATGCTACTTGAACTAGGGTAAACATCGTAAAAAACTTACACCAACTTAAAACTTTATTCTTCTTCAATTTCTTGATTCTGATCTGAAATCCTTTGTCCCATCATCATGTTCTTCTGTGCCATCACTTTCTTACATCTGAATAGACCTGTTACAATGTGAGTTGCCATCATACATCATTTCTGAATTGATTCCTTTGAACTTCCCTGCATTTTGTCACATCTGTAAACACAACTGCCATGCATTATATCACATCCTATTTATACCTTTATCAAGTAGTCTATTCATCAAATAGGTTGTCATCAAGGACAATTCATTGGGTAGGTTTCTTATCAAGGACAACACTAAAAATTTCCCTGTATCAAACCTTTGACCGTTATTCTGTTCCATCATTCTGTCACCTCTGATATCTCTGTTCCATCTTCTGTCACCTCTGATCTGACCTGTAGATTCATCTAGTTATCATATACTTGTTTTGTTACAAGTGAGTTTCCATCAAGGACAACACATGCATCATAATGCCAAGAATCTCCCCCTTTGGACTTGATGGTAACCACTTTGGTGTTTGGTCACCACAACCTGTAAATAACATCAAGATAGATAAGCACCAAGCAAGCTACTCTCCAAACACTAAGCTACTCTCCCCCTTTGACATCAAGGGAAAAGGGATGACCAATGTTAAATGAAGACTTCCATATCTTAACTACTGATTTGATATTGATCATAAATAAAACTGAAGTAGAATTGAATATTTTCCAATAGTGAATTGATTGTTAACTTTAAGTGCTGAATATGAAAGACTGAAGGAAAACAATTGATTTACGACTTAATCAAGAACTTAAGAAGCATAATTAAACATGAATTTGCAGCAAGAACAGAGATAAAAGACAACAAACATTGATTACGGAGTTCGTCCTTGATGGACTACGTCTTCGGGTCCACTTTCAAGATGGGCGTCTGCTTTATTAGGATTGATCAAAAGAGGCATTTTACATAGAAAAACACTAGATTGAATGTACACGTAAGCACTTATGGTCTCTGTCAATAGAAATATCTTTCTCCTAGCTTTACAACGCCTATCTTGATTCCCAATTCCGCCTTCGGACGACCAAGATACACTGAAAACAAGAACTGTCTCTCCAGCTCAACATCTAAATACACTTCTCAAAATCATTCTAATGCCTTTTACATGAGCATAAGGATGAATTTATAGTCTCCTAAGGTTCACTCGAACTCCCTCAGGCTAAGATAGGCATGTATGTGCTGCATTGAATGTAGAATACCTCAGTCTTGTCACCTTGTGACACTTAGGCAATAGGTTACTTGGTCTTCGAATTAGTTTAGAACAAAAACCAACAAGAAAACCCAAAATAAACTTTAGGTTATGCGCTGTACTGCTGTCAATATGGAAATGTTGTGGAGGCTTGATTGTTGGCATGTGACTGGGCGGTCTAACCCCTGGCATCCACCTGGTGGATTAGTCCGGCGGTTCTGGCTAACTGCGCGATGACCCAACTGCATGTGACAGCTGCTTCCGACGTGGTTAACTAATAGGTAAGCTACTGTGGTTCTGATGTGGTCTAAAGATTGTTCACATGGCTGATGGTTCCGTCGCAGTTTCTAAACTGCAGTGACTTGACTGACGGATACTGCTGCGTTCACATGCGCATTTCTCCGTCGCGGTCTCGTTGCAGTTAGCACCCATGGTTAGGGATTGTATTGTATTTGCATTTCTTTTAATATATGGTTCGAAAGGGTTTTGTGCATAAGGTTTTATTACATAGGTTTTATAACATTTAAGTGCTAGGTCCACACTTTAGGTTTAGTGCTAGGATTTAGGACTTAGGTTATGTCCTTAACTTAAGACTTAATACTTAGGTCTTTAACCTTAATTAAAAAAAGCATTACAATCTGGACTTCCTGGACACACTAAACTGACAAGATCCTCTTGGATCAATCCTCTCCACTTGAAAGCTTTTGGACCACAAAAGTTTGATTTAAGTAGATATCAGGTGAGGGTACAACTCCCTCACTCTTCCAATCTCCATCCACCTCACCTTGCTCAGATTCATGCCCAAAAGTCCCACTTGAAGATATTCAACATCTCCACGCCTTGAAGATCGAATCTTCCTGTCTAGATGGTATCTTCTTGCAACTCATTCATATACTCAGGTGCCAAATCATCAATAGTAGGAATTTGTGTATCTTCCTCTGGATCCATGATCATTGGAGGTGTTAGCGCTTGGAATTCACCTAGGCAGAGATAGACAAACTCTCAAGGCTACATCAAACCATTTCACCTCGTAGCTGGCCCTACGAGGTATGAGAAGGCTCTCTCGGGTCAGATTCGATAGATCTTTCAATATGATTAGGCTGACCAATTAATAATAAAGATTTTAGGCTAGTAAATTGATAAGGGGGTTGATTTAATGATTTTTGGGGTTTTTGGTGGCAATTGGTGGAAGTGCAATTCAAGGTGCGGGGATTGAGCACAGTTTTCACAGGGGGATCTAAGGGGCAAGGTAGGAATGAGTGCTGATGCCTTAATCTGAGATGGATGATCAGATATGATAGAGGACAAGCTAAAGAGGGCAAACACACAATTCGAATCCTCTCTAGACAGTAGAAAACATTAAAATTGAACAAACTAAAAAGCTGAGCATGTGAAAACATGAATTCAAACTTTACCACTTCATCTGTCCAATTTAGAAGCATAAGAGAGATGTGAAACACATAAACAAACTTACAAGAACATGTAGAGAACACACCATCAACAATCAGATCCACAAGAATCCTCAAAGATGTCTGTAAAACCCTGGCTTTCCTTGCCTTCAATTGCAGAAATAGATGCACAATATACAATAAAGCTTCCTTACACAAGAGTCCAACCATGAAAATGAGAAGGAGAGAGCATAATATAGACCATCTAGACCATCTAACTCCTTTCCCCACCTCTAGGGGTCGAGCTCAGCTTCCTAGGAGCAGTTTGAACTAATTCTAAACTAAGAACTAGAAAATAGGCAGCCAAACAACTTGCCTCTATTACTTAGCTAACTCATCCATGCATTAATTTTTCACTTTTTACATCATGGAAGCTTCTAGAAGGGTAAAGAGAGATAAAATCTATCAAAGTGCCATGAAAATATTACATTTATCCATCATCTACAAGTAATAATAGTCAACCATAGTCAAAACAGTGTTTTTTGACCAAAAATGTGAATTCTGGCAAATCTGGAAGTTCTGGTCGCGCCCTTGGAAGTTCTGGTCGCGCCCCTTCACAGCTGTTTTTGAGTGGGTTCCATTGGTCCAAATCAGGTGCAAGATGGCTCATTGGAAAGCTTGGCCTGTCTACTTTCCATCCCAAGTGGAATTTCTGAATTTGGTGTTGATTTGACCCCTCAAAAACCATTTCTCCCAAGGTCACTTTCTGCAACTCAAAAAGTGGGCAGAAAGTCATTTTTTGATGTATTTTGAGCTTTTGGAGGCTCAAAACTCAAAATCAGGCTTCTCCCAAGTATTGGTAATTTTTCTTTTTGAATGCCCTTTCCAAAAATGCCAAGTTTTCAAAATTCCGAGCAGTCCTCCAAAATGGTCTCACCCGGGGTGAGACCAAACCGTGGGCAAAACCTGTAATTTTACCAAAAATTTCCAAAATGCTCCAAAATTCTCAAAATTTTCACATTTTGATGCTAGATCAAGGCTGATCAGTACCATGATGAGTGAGGGAGGCTTCAGCCAAGATACGGAGCGGATTTGTCCTTTTCCTCCTCTTCCGGGCCTCCGATAGCTTTCTTTGGAGAATTTTCATTCTCGCCTTGCAAACATGTAATCTTGCCTAGTAGTGTGTCTTCATGTTCCGGAGCAGCTCTTTGTCACGGTTTGCCTTGTCTAACAGTCCCTCCAAGCGCCAATTTGCTCGGATGAGCAATAACTCTCTATCCTTGGGCAGTGGGTCCCCAGGCCTCCTGCGGTTGATAACTCGGTCGAATCGAATCCTCCATAACTCATCCAACTCCTTCTCGGTCTCCAGCTGTTTGTTTCGCTGATCTAAATAAGTGATAGTCCACTGAGCCATCTCAAGCTTCCGCTGCAACACAAGGTTCTCTTCTTGTCTCTGCCTAATGAGCTCATAGAAATCTGAAGAGGAAGGAGAATGAGCATCACGACCAGTGAAATCATCATGTGCCTCGCCAACTGCCTCATCCTCAACCATGAGCTGTTTGCCCTCTCGTACTGCCTGTGCCGATGAAGAAAGCGAGGCCCCTTCCACCTGGTGTGGAGATAACACTCGCTGCTCTGAAGATGATGACGAGACCCCTTCCACCTGCTGTGGAGAAAGTACTCGTCGAGCTGCTGCAAATAAGGTCCTATGACCTCTCTGATAAGTGACCCGAGGAGAAGAAACCACATGTCTCGGAATACTAACCTCGGGCTGATGTGATGGCCCTCCCTCCTCATGAACTGCCTCTGGCTCTGGCTGTGGCTGTGTGAAGAACTCACGGGAGATAAAATCTGCCCAAGAAATGCCCTGCTGGCTCAGCTGATGAGAAACAACCAGCTGGATAAGACCATGATGGCATAGGCTCCGAAGTTGCTGTGCTGGGGTCTGTCTCCGAAAGATAGAGACCATCCTCTGAGTGTCATGAAATAAGTATGCCGAGATGTTCATCATCCTCACTCTGGTGAAGTGCATCAGCATGCGGATATGACAAGAAAATACCCGTGAGAATCTCCCCTCGCATGTGAGGTAGTGCATAATGAGTCTCATGATATCTATATACTCTGCTCGGAGGAACTTGATAGGAAAGTTCCTTGACAAGTTATGCACATAGATAGGCCTGACATATGGCTCATAGTATACTAGGTCCAGCCACTTACGCTTCGGCCACACCTCACCCACATTGGGTATCCCGGTAACCTCTGGAGAAAACACAAAATTCACCCCTGCAAGGGTGACCTGCCTGTCATGGAGATGTAGGACAAACAACCGGGCCAACTCTCTGTGATGCTGAATGTGTGACAGCCTCTCACAAAACTGATAACAAGCCATATGCTGAAAACAAGACACTGCCAATGGGCAAGCCTGCAACTCTGTCAATGATGTGGGCTCTTCCCTCCTGTGGTGACCACCCTTGCCTCCCCTACGAGGCCTCTGCTGTATCTCAATCTCAGTAGATGATGACCGGTCATCACCTTGCTCATTAGTCTCGGTGGTTGACATGGTGTTATTGAGCAAGGTGGAATAAACAAGTCAAAATGACCGCTGCCCTGCCTGCAAAATGCTGTGAAGTATGCTGTTTTCAAGGGGAAACATCATGAGGGATATGTTAGGGGAGGGAATTTACATATAGGAAAGGGAAAAATATATATAAGCAGGGAATTTTGAAGGAAAACATCACATAATGCTAAACATGTCATTCCATCTCTCACCATTTGCAAATCAATACTTTATTTAGGGAAACTGTGTTATGATCACCAAGGGAAAGGACAATATAGATTTTCATCATGGAGGGAATGAGGGCATAAGTATAAGGGAATAGGGTAGCATCAATCATAAACATTTAACAGGCTGCTGCTTTTATATTTTGTCTTCAAATATCTTTCATGAGCATACTCTGTTTTTTCCACATTTTGAAATGACCATTTGATGCTAATATGAAACAGGGATTTTGGGTATTAGATTGTAAGAAGAAGGGAAAGGGATTGCTGTGATTATGTTACAATGGAAGGGAGAGGGAATTGGTAACTTGGGAATTAGGGAAAAGAGAGGATATTAGGAATTAGGTTTGGGGGGACAGTGAAACCCTTTTAATAATCACTGCCAACTAATTTTCGTAACAGCAATTCATTTAGGACAGTGGTAGCTTCATCATGCTTTTACCATGGGGAATTAGGGTTTGACTGTGTGCTTTGATCATAGGGAGGGACATTCAATTGCCTAGGGAGTTTAACTGAAGGGACAAGCAATTGAATTGGGGTTTACATAGGGAAATAGGTAGGGAAAAACAGAGTTTTGAGAAAGGGGATGAAAACCATGCTAATACAAAACCCTAACACAGCAAGACTGCTTCTTTTGATAACTATGCAACTGTACATTTAAATGAATTTTGTCATGACTTTATTCAGCTTTCAAGTCCTTGACATCATACAGCAAGATGACATTTTCTTTATTTTTTTCTAAGGCTATGCAAGTAACAATTTTTACTGTTTTTACAATTCTTGTGTGCATGCCTTGTCATCACTTTTTTTTTTTTTTTTTTTTTACATTGTTTTCTTTTCATTCTTTTGCTGTGCATTTCATATATAATTTGCTGTGTATACTAGTGTTTAGGGTTTGATCATTATACATGGGGAAAAGGTAGGGTTTGTAGGGTTAGAAGGGACTAGGGTTTGAGAAGTTTTGGGGATAGTGTTTATATAATTGACTTGCAAATGAGATCAATAAGTTTGACATGTTAACACATGTAGTTTAACTTTGGGAAAATGAATGGAGGGACTAGGAAAAAGTTTCCTTGAAAAACAAACACACTACCTTTAAAAATTTGAGTGAATTTGAGCGTTTGGGAGAGTTTCAAGGCGGGCAGACTTTTTGGTCGCGCACGCCCTCAGAATGGTCGCGCCCCTTCGTTTGGTCGCGCCTGTGTTATTTAACACTGCGCTTTGGCCTCCGTTTGGTCGCGCGCACCCAGGTGGTCGCGCACCTGTCCAGAATGGTCGCGCACCACTTCTAACCTTGGAACTTGCAGAAACTTGCCCGAATTGCCTCCTTTTGCCTCTAACACAAATTTTTTGACTTTCAAATGCACAATAAGAGTGAATTGAGAGGGAAATTAGCTTTTATAGGGTCACTTTAAAAAAAAATTAACTTTAGAACCCACTTTCTAATGTTTTCAACTTGCTTTGCTTTTTAACACTGTTTAGAGTCTTTTTGTCCTGAAATGAGCTCTCTTGATGCGTTTGACTTCGTTCTTTTTGCAGGTTGACCGCCTGAGGGACTGTAGTGAAGGAACCAGGGTTATTGCCGGCACTTTTACAAATTTTTGAGAATTTCTTTATTTTTTCAAATTCCACATGGCCTTGGACTTAAAAACAGGGTTTTTAAATCCAAGGCATAAAATGAACTGTAGCTGAAGAAAATGATAATGAAACATATGTACAAAACTCCTTCCGGCTTGCTGGGCACTTGCTGACCATGACTCATGACCTTGAAAAGATTTTGACTCAAAACCCTAGACCTAAGACCATGGGACCTCAAGACAAAAACAAAAACAAGTATGACTCAATTACATTGTTGTATGACCTGATCCAGCAAAGCCAAGAAGGGAACAAAGACCAGCTCCTCCATTCAGTGTTATGGCATGCCTAGTGGGATGCAAAACTGACACTGATGAGACACCTATAAATGCATATGCAAAGAGTTATTGATCACTGATGGAGGGCTCAAGACCGACACTAACATTGGCTCCAATGGGGATGGCAGCTCCTTGGAGGTGCCAAGAACCTCAGACCTCTTGGGAGAGCAGACCAGTGCTTTATTCATTGGGCAATGGAGTCATAAACTCAAGCTGAAATGCATGACTGAAAACTGACACAAACTAACTTAACAACAAGACTAAAAATTGACTCATAAAGGACTCATGACTCAACTAAAAACTGACTCGATACTTAAACACAACCGACAAACTGAAAATGATGCTCAAAGTGGAGCTTATTCAACACAACCTACCCTAACAGTTTCATTCATCAGCGGATCAAGTGAAATGAAACAACCAGTGCAACCAAGTAAGTATCTCGTCTGCTGTTTGAAACCTCCACACATGTTTGTTTATGAGCAACAAGAGAGAACTACTAAAAGGCAACTCTGATGGCAACTGAGAAACAGATCCGTTGAATGATATGAACTCTCTATCCGCCTCCAAAAACACTGCATAAGGATCTTGAAATTCAAGCTCACTGGAACTTAGCTCATCCAATGGATTACTTCTCTTTTCCTCATACCATGCATGCAAACTTTGATCTGAGCCTTGTGACGAGACCCCTGCTGAAAATGATGAAGAAACTGGCTGCTGGATCAAATTCATATCAGCACATTTTTCAAGCTCACACATAGTAAATGGAGAAAGACTTTGACTGCAAAACTCATCCAAAACATCAGCTATTGGATCATGAAAAACTTGAAAAGACTGCTACAACCCATTTTCTATTGGTTCCAATGTGACTACATGATTTCCTACATGCTGCTCATTCTGTTCTTTAGGGACAATATGAAAATTCTGCCTTATAAACTGAAATGCCTCGAAACAAAAAGGTATAGAATCTTCCTGCATCATCACATCATGTATTTCATCTTCCACAACTTCATCTATATTCTGACCTTCATCCTTGCCCGTCGGATCAGCAGATGAGCCTCTACACTTACTGCACTGTTTTGCATCTCGTGAAGTGTTGCAATATCCCTTTCTCTCAACTGAAACTCCATCTCCGGATCAAAGGCGCCCGGATAGTGCAAGAGAGCAGATCTAGGAGTAGGCCTTATATCAACTGGGATTGAATAATAAACTTGGTTAAATCTCGCTGAAAACTGTTGTACTGTCTCCCCTGGCAATCTTTTGAGCTGGTTATACTCTTCTACAATCAAGAAAAGGTTTCGCCCAATCATCCACCTATCGAGAAAAACTTTGACGAATTGCTGGAAATCTGAGATGCTCGCATCAGGCAGGGCTTTGAACCAACTCTTCACTTTGGCTTGCAAAGAAAGAGCAAAAAGCCTTATACTAACATCTTCTTCATCAACTTCAAAAAGATCTAGAAAATTCTCAAAATTCTGGACATGTTGTTCAGCGTTGACATTCTTACATTCACCATCAAACATCGGCAAGTATAGATCATAGTTTTTGGGGAAAGCATGAAGAACAAAAGGTAAAACAAGAGGTTTGTACCGATCTGGAATTTTACAAGGTATAGGGGTATGCACAGCAGGTATAGAATCAGACTTGGTCTCTTGAGATTCATCAATTTGAATATGGTCATCACAAAATTCGGAAAAAGGATCTTCTTTGGTATTCACAATCTTCAAAGGGAAAGAATCAACTGCAGGGCGAGGATCTTTTCTCAAGCATAGTATACTTTGCAAAGCCTTCTTTACATTCTTGGGAAAAGAGAAGAAATAATTTATGACAAAGAACAAAATGTCTTGGATGAAATTCCAACTTGAATACCTGATTTTGCCATATTCTCCTTTCATGTTTTTGCTGGTCGGGATCATCCTCCAGTGGAGTCTTTGGATCTGATCTTGAAAATTTATTTAGAGTCGCCAAGTGAATGATTTCAGCCTTTCAAGTGTCTGATCGTTGTCCACCATCAACAATCAGATCTGAACTTGATACATGTACTGGGGTAAAATTCAAATGAAGTGTTGTATTCACAAGCTCACGGAGATTGACTGAAGCAGCGTTTATCTACTTACGCTGATGTAAAACAAGAGCGTTTTCGAAGGCTTCTGGCGTAACTTCAGGCTCCGTCTAAGACTTATGAAACAAACACATCAACACACAAACAAGTTTGTTCTCCCCAGTATGGTCGCCACTATGTTAGCGCTTGGAATTCACCTAGGCTGAGATAGACAAACTCTCAAGGCTACATCAAACCATTTCACCTCGTAGCTAGCCCTACGAGGTATGAGAAGGCTCTCTCGGGTCAGATTCGATAGATCTTTCAATATGATTAGGCTGACCAATTAATAATAAAGATTTTAGGCTAGTAAATTGATAAGGGGATTGATTTAATGATTTTTGGGGTTTTTGGTGGCAATTGGTGGAAGTGCAATTCAAGGTGCGGGGATTGAGCACAGTTTTCACAGGGGGATCTAAGGGGCAAGGTAGGAATGAGTGCTGATGCCTTAATCTGAGATGGATGATCAGATATGATAGAGGAGAAGCTAAAGAGGGCAAACACACAATTCGAATCCTCTCTAGATAGTAGAAAACATTAAAATTGAACAAACTAAAAAGCTGAGCATGTGAAAACATGAATTCAAACTTTACCACTTCATCTGTCCAATTTAGAAGCATAAGAGAGATGTGAAACACATAAACAAACTTACAAGAACATGTAGAGAACACACCATCAACAATCAGATCCACAAGAATCCTCAAAGATGTCTGTAAAACCCTGGCTTTCCTTGCCTTCAATTGCAGAAATAGATGCACAATATACAATAAAGCTTCCTTACACAAGAGTCCAACCATGAAAATGAGAAGGAGAGAGCATAATATAGACCATCTAGACCATCTAACTCCTTTCCCCACCTCTAGGGGTCGAGCTCAGCTTCCTAGGAGCAGTTTGAACTAATTCTAAACTAAGAACTAGAAAATAGGCAGCCAAACAACTTGCCTCTATTACTTAGCTAACTCATCCATGCATTAATTTTTCACTTTTTACATCATGGAAGCTTCTAGAAGGGTAAAGAGAGATAAAATCTATCAAAGTGCCATGAAAATATTACATTTATCCATCATCTACAAGTAATAATAGTCAACCATAGTCAAAACAATGTTTTTTGACCAAAAATGTGAATTCTGGCAAATCTGGAAGTTCTGGTCGCGCCCCTTCACAGCTGTTTTTGAGTGGGTTCCACTGGTCCAAATCAGGTGCAAGATGGCTCATTGGAAAGCTTGGCCTGTCTACTTTCCATCCCAAGTGGAATTTCTGAATTTGGTGTTGATTTGACCCCTCAAAAACCATTTCTCCCAAGGTCACTTTCTGCAACTCAAAAAGTGGGCAGAAAGTCATTTTTTTGATGTATTTTGAGCTTTTGGAGGCTCAAAACTCAAAATCAGGCTTCTCCCAAGTATTGGTAATTTTTCTTTTTGAATGCCCTTTCCAAAAATGCCAAGTTTTCAAAATTCCGAGCAGTCCTCCAAAATGGTCTCACCCGGGGTGAGACCAAACCGTGGGCAAAACCTGTAATTTTACCAAAAATTTCCAAAATGCTCCAAAATTCTCAAAATTTTCACATTTTGATGCTAGATCAAGGCTGATCAGTACCATGATGAGTGAGGGAGGCTTCAGCCAAGATACGGAGCGGATTTGTCCTTTTCCTCCTCTTCCGGGCCTCCGATAGCTTTCTTTGGAGAATTTTCATTTTCGCCTTGCAAACATGTAATCTTGCCTAGTAGTGTGTCTTCATGTTCCGGAGCAGCTCTTTGTCACGGTTTGCCTTGTCTAACAGTCCCTCCAAGCGCCAATTTGCTCGGATGAGTAATAACTCTCTATCCTTGGGCAGTGGGTCCCCAGGCCTCCTGCGGTTGATGACTCGGTCGAATCGAATCCTCCATAACTCATCCAACTCCTTCTCGGTCTCCAGCTGTTTGTTTCGCTGATCTAAATAAGTGATAGTCCACTGAGCCATCTCAAGCTTCCGCTGCAACACAAGGTTCTCTTCCTGTCTCTGCCTAATGAGCTCATAGAAATCTGAAGAGGAAGGAGAATGAGCATCACGACCAGTGAAATCATCATGTGCCTCGCCAACTGCCTCATCCTCAACCATGAGCTGTTTGCCCTCTCGTACTGCCTGTGCCGATGAAGAAAGTGAGGCCCCTTCCACCTGGTGTGGAGATAACACTCGCTGCTCTGAAGATGATGACGAGACCCCTTCCACCTGCTGTGGAGAAAGTACTCGTCGAGCTGCTACAAATAAGGTCCTATGACCTCTCTGATAAGTGACCCGAGGAGAAGAAACCACATGTCTCGGAATACTAACCTCGGGCTGATGTGATGGCCCTCCCTCCTCATGAACTGCCTCTGGCTCTGGCTGTGGCTGTGTGAAGAACTCACGGGAGATAAAATCTGCCCAAGAAATGCCCTGCTGGCTCAGCTGATGAGAAACAACCAGCTGGATAAGACCATGATGGCATAGGCTCCGAAGTTGCTGTGCTGGGGTCTGTCTCCGAAAGATAGAGACCATCCTCTGAGTGTCATGAAATAAGTATGCCGAGATGTTCATCATCCTCACTCTGGTGAAGTGCATCAGCATGCGGATATGACAAGAAAATACTCGTGAGAATCTCCCCTCGCATGTGAGGTAGTGCATAATGAGTCTCATGATATCTATATACTCTGCTCGGAGGAACTTGATAGGAAAGTTCCTTGACAAGTTATGCACATAGATAGGCCTGACATATGGCTCATAGTATACTAGGTCCAGCCACTTACGCTTCGGCCACACCTCACCCACATTGGGTATCCCGGTAGCCTCTGTGATAGCCTCTGGAGAAAACACAAAATTCACCCCTGCAAGGGTGACCTGCCTGTCATGGAGATGTAGGACAAACAACCGGGCCAACTCTCTGTGATGCTGAATGTGTGACAGCCTCTCACAAAACTGATAACAAGCCATATGCTGAAAACAAGACACTGCCAATGGGCAAGCCTGCAACTCTGTCAATGATGTGGGCTCTTCCCTCCTGTGGTGACCACCCTTGCCTCCCCTACGAGGCCTCTGCTGTATCTCAATCTCAGTAGATGATGACCGGTCATCACCTTGCTCATTAGTCTCGGTGGTTGACATGGTGTTATTGAGCAAGGTGGAATAAACAAGTCAAAATGACCGCTGCCCTACCTGCAAAATGTTGTGAAGTATGCTGTTTTCAAAGGGGAGACATCATGAGGGATATGTTAGGGGAGGGAATTTACATATAGGAAAGGGAAAAATATATATAAGCAGGGAATTTTGAAGGAAAACATCACATAATGCTAAACATGTCATTCCATCTCTCACCATTTGCAAATCAATACTTTATTTAGGGAAACTGTGTTATGATCACCAAGGGAAAGGACAATATAGATTTTCATCATGGAGGGAATGAGGGCATAAGTATAAGGGAATAGGGTAGCATCAATCATAAACATTTAACAGGCTGCTGCTTTTATATTTTGTCTTCAAATATCTTTCATGAGCATACTCTGTTTTTTCCACATTTTGAAATGACCATTTGATGCTAATATGAAACAGGGATTTTGGGTATTAGATTGTAAGAAGAAGGGAAAGGGATTGCTGTGATTATGTTACAATGGAAGGGAGAGGGAATTGGTAACTTGGGAATTAGGGAAAAGAGAGGATATTAGGAATTAGGTTTGGGGGGACAGTGAAACCCTTTTAATAATCACTGCCAACTAATTTTCGTAACAGCAATTCATTTAGGACAGTGGCAGCTTCATCATGCTTTTACCATGGGGAATTAGGGTTTGACTGTGTGCTTTGATCATAGGGAGGGACATTCAATTGCCTAGGGAGTTTAACTGAAGGGACAAGCAATTGAATTGGGGTTTACATAGGGAAATAGGTAGGGAAAAACAGAGTTTTGAGAAAGGGGATGAAAACCATGCTAATACAAAACCCTAACACAGCAAGACTGCTTCTTTTGATAACTATGCAACTGTACATTTAAATGAATTTTGTCATGACTTTATTCAGCTTTCAAGTCCTTGACATCATACAGCAAGATGACATTTTCTTTATTTTTTTCTAAGGCTATGCAAGTAACAATTTTTACTGTTTTTACAATTCTTGTGTGCATGCCTTGTCATCACTTTTCTTTTTGTTTTTTTTTTTTTTTACATTGTTTTCTTTTCATTCTTTTGCTGTGCATTTCATATATAATTTGTTGTGTATACTAGTGTTTAGGGTTTGATCATTATACATGGGGAAAAGGTAGGGTTTGTAGGGTTAGAAGGGACTAGGGTTTGAGAAGTTTTGGGGATAGTGTTTATATAATTGACTTGCAAATGAGATCAATAAGTTTGACATGTTAACACATGTAGTTTAACTTTGGGAAAATGAATGGAGGGACTAGGAAAAAGTTGCCTTGAAAAACAAACACACTACCTTTAAAAATTTGAGTGAATTTGAGTGAATTTGAGCGTTTGGGAGAGTTTCAAGGCGGGCAGACTTTTTGGTCGCGCACGCCCTCAGAATGGTCGCGCCCCTTCGTTTGGTCGCGCCTGTGTTATTTAACACTGCGCTTTGGCCTCCGTTTGGTCGCGCGCACCCAGGTGGTCGCGCACCTGTCCAGAATGGTCGCGCACCACTTCTAACCTTGGAACTTGCAGAAACTTGCCCGAATTGCCTCCTTTTGCCTCTAACACAAATTTTTTGACTTTCAAATGCACAATAAGAGTGAATTGAGAGGGAAATTAGCTTTTATAGGGTCACTTTAAAAAAAATTTAACTTTAGAACCCACTTTCTAATGTTTTCAACTTGCTTTGCTTTTTAACACTGTTTAGAGTCTTTTTGTCCTGAAATGAGCTCTCTTGATGCGTTTGACTCCGTTCTTTTTGCAGGTTGACCGCCTGAGGGACTGTAGTGAAGGAACCAGGGTTATTGCCGGCACTTTTACAAATTTTTGAGAATTTCTTTATTTTTTCAAATTCCACATGGCCTTGGACTTAAAAACAGGGTTTTTAAATCCAAGGCATAAAATGAACTGTAGCTGAAGAAAATGATAATGAAACATATGTACAAAACTCCTTCCGGCTTGCTGGGCACTTGCTGACCATGACTCATGACCTTGAAAAGATTTTGACTCAAAACCCTAGACCTAAGACCATGGGACCTCAAGACAAAAACAAAAACAAGTATGACTCAATTACATTGTTGTATGACCTGATCCAGCAAAGCCAAGAAGGGAACAAAGACCATCTCCTCCATTCAGTGTTATGGCATGCCTAGTGGGATGCAAAACTGACACTGATGAGACACCTATAAATGCATATGCAAAGAGTTATTGATCACTGATGGAGGGCTCAAGACCGACACTAACAGGAGGTTCATACAAATTCAGTTTTTCCACATTTACAACTGAATAAATACGCATGTAAGGAGGTAAATCTAGCCAGAATGCATCATTTCCAATCTTTTACACAATCTTTAAAGGACCATACCTGATGGGTTTCAGTTTTTTAACTTCACCTTTCAACCTGTATTTACTGATATACAATCATACCTGATCACCAACTTGAAATTGATGATCGACTCGATGCTTGTCATGGTGCATTTTTTACTTGGCTTGAATCTTCTCTAACTGATCCTGCACTGCTTCATGTATCTGCTGTATCTATTGAATGAACTTAACTACTTTGTTTGCATCACCATGTTCACCCACTTTATCCTCTTCATCGAACATGAAATCCATCGTTGACTTTGGTATATACCCAAAACATGTTTCAAATGGTGATCGATTAGTCAAATAATGTAAGGCTCGATTGTAAGGTTGCTGCACATAAGGTAAATATTCATCCCACAGCTTATAATGTTTACTACAGTAACCTCAGAGAATATGTATGATTGTCCTGTTCACCACTTCTGTCTGTCCATCGGTCTGTGGATGAAAACTTGTGCTCTTCTTTAGCTTTGTGTCCATAAGTCCCCACAAAGTGGACCAAAACTCTCCTACAAAATGAGTGTCTCGATAAAAAATAATGGAAGTAGGTAACCCAAAATGAACCCATACCTGTTCGAAGAACATCTTTGTAGTCTGTTCAGTAGTCACTTTCTTTTTGCATGGAACAAGAATGTGCATCTTGCTAAATCTATCAACCACAACATACATGTAATCATGCCCTCTCCTGGACATAGGAAGTCCTCCAACAAAGTCCATGGAAATGTTGTCCCATGGTCGCAAAGGAACTGGAAGTGGCATGTACAAACCGATCTTTCGATTGCTTGGCTTGCTGGTCGAACACATCACACATCCTTTAATGTACTTAACAACTATTTCATACATGCGAGGCTAGTAACAATACCTTTGAATTTGTGCCATTGTCTTGCTTACTCCAAAATGTCCTGAAATGCGAGAAGAATGTGCTTGCCGAATGACATGTGCTCTTTCTGTCTGTGGTATGCACAACTTACTGAGATTATATTTAGACGTCATGAATATGATAATTGACTTCTTCCACCTGAGCAACATGAGTTAGTGATGCATAAATATACTTGAATTCAACATCTGTACTATATTGTTCTATATAACTTTCATGTTTTAAACGACTATTCTACAGCACTACTGAAGCATTCAAATATGGTCTAGACAACATATAAACTACTTTCTTTGTGACACCTTTCTTGTACTTAATTACTAAGTGAAATTGTTGAAGAAATCTCATCCATCTATAATGACGAGATTGTTGCAACTTAGTATGAGACTGAAGGTACTAAAGCGACTGATGATATGTGTGAATCGCTGTTTCCTTACCCATTAAATAATGTTTCCATTTCTTAACACTTTCAACCAAAGAAAACAGTTCTTTATCATATGTCGGATAATTCATTACTGCCTTAGAAAAAGTTTTAGAATGAAAACAAATAGGTTTCCCTTTTTGAAGTAAGACTGCACCCATTGCATAACCACTAGCATTTGTTTCAATTTTGAATGGTTGTTGAAGATTTGGTAAAGCTAAGATTGGTGTTGTGACAAATTTCTGCTTAAGTGTATCAAAAGATTTTTGTTGTTTTCCTCCCCACTGAAAGGGAACTTTAGAACCTGTTAAAGCATGTAACAGTGATGCAATTAAAGAAAAATGAGAAATAAATTTCCTCCAACACTGAATTGCACCTAAAAAAATTCTAACTTCAGTCACATTCTGTGGTCTTGGCCACTTAACAATCACATCGATTTTAGCTGGATCTATTTTCAAACTTCCACCTTCAACTATGTAATGAAGATAATTCAATGACCAAACTCACATTTTAATGTAAAATTTTTCCCTGTGCAACTCTTCGAACACTTGCTTAACATGCCTAACATGCTCTTCCATACTTGAACTAAAAATCAGAATATCATATAAGTATATTATGACAAATCTATCAATGTATGGGCGGAATACATCATTCATAACCCGCATGAAAGTTGTTGGTGCATTACACAAACCAAAAGGCATAACTAACCATTCAAATAGTCTCTGCCTAGTTTTAAATGCGGATTTCCAGTTGTCATTTTATGCAATGCAAATTTGATGATACCCACTTCGCAAATCTAAATTAGTGAAATAAACAACATTCTTTAGTTGATCAAGTAAATCATCTATCCTGGGAAGAGGATACCTGTTTTTGATTGTGATTTTGTTCAAGGCCCTAAAGTCGACACACATTCTCCATGTCCTGTCTTTCTTAGGAACCAAAATTATGGGTGAGCCACATGGGGATGAAGTGGGTCGAATGAAACCTTTTTAAATAACCTCCTGGATTTGTTTCTTTATTTCTTCATTCTCTATAACTAACATGCGATACATTCCGACATTAGGAAGAGGGGCATCAGACATCAATTGTATCTCATGTTGTATTTCCCGTTTAGGAGGAAGATGTTTTAGTCTTTAAATAGACCTTGAAAAGAGTCTACCACTTTAACCAATCTATTTTTAAACTGAGATTCACAACCTGAAAAAGTATCATGCTGATCCCTATGTTGTTTTACAACCATGAGTATATATCTCTTACTTGAACTTATTAATCGCTTCATCTGATTAACTGAAAGTAAATCCAAGTGTGATTTGAGTTTGTGTGCCTTGACAATATATTCAATCCCATCTTTCTTAAGGCGATATTTATGCTCTTTCCTATGAAACACTGCATCACGATCATAGAGATAAGGATTTCCTAGCACTAATCTACATATGTCTGCTGGAATCACATCTAAATCCACTTCATCAATGTAATTAGTTGTGATGGAAAATTTTAAATGACATTAATATGAGTCTCTTTATTTAGCCAACCTAATGGGTATGGTCTTGGATGATTATGTGTCTCCAAACCCAATTTCTTAACTAAATCTTCAGACATTAAATTTTCTTGTGATCCACTTTCAAACAACGTATCTATTTTCTTGTGCTTAGAGGTTATCCTTATATGAAATAATTCAACTCTTTTATCCTCATTCATATGATCTATGTTTGAAGAAGTTGCAGAAGTACTAGAACTTGAACCAGTGTCAGATGTTTTACTTGTCGAAACCATTGCGCTATTTTCCTTTCATCACCTGAGTCGGAGCCCAAAGCTTGTTGGATTGCTGCATTAGCCTTCTTTTCACCTTTATTCTTCTGGAACTTCTTTGGTATGAGTTCTGGGTGAAGTTTCCAACATTTGGCTTCATCATGTCCGATCCTATGGTAGTGAGTACAAGTAGGTCTTTCACTTTCCGTCTGAGCTGTCGCTGATCTCTTTCCCTTAGAATTTCTCTTCCTTTTGCTATCTTTGGAATCCTTGATTTCCAACTGTCTGGATGTTTTTGGTGAAAACTTGAACGATTTTCCACCTGATTCAATATGTATGGCTTGAACACACACTTCATCAAAGTCATCAGGATTAAACATCAATAATGTATGCTGTAAATATGAATGTAAGCTTCCAGTGTACTTTAATAAAGTTTCACGTGTATCCAATGGAATACCAAGCGCCAAAGCTTTCTTCCTGAACTCCTGAGTAAACTCCTGAACATTTTTCCCTTTACCTTGCCTCAAATCCTGCCAATCAATAACAACTTGTTACATGTGTCCCAAAGGATAGAATTATTTTCTGAGAGCTTTTAAAAACTTAGAACATGACTTTACCTTTCTGCTTTACATCTATTTGAGTTTTACTTTCCCACCAGATTAAAGTTGTTCCCCCCATTCTAAGTGTAACTAACTGAAATTTTGTTTTTTCATCAGAAATGTTATGAATACGAAAATACACTTCTAATTGCTTAATCCAGTTATCTAAATTTTCAAGATTCATTTCACCATCATAAATAGGTAGTTCAAATTTAACATCAAGTTTCAAAAGAGATGATTTCTTAGGTTTCTTTTCTGTTTCAGAATATGAAGAAGAAGAAGAAGATGATGATGGAGATGATGGAGGAGAAGGAGGTTTATCAACCTTGCCTTTTCCCTTGTCCTTCTTCGATGTCTTTGAAGAAGAAGTTGTATCTCTTGCATTCTTATATTCGTAGAGTTCTCCCAACATCTGATGCATGCTAATTTGTTTTGGTGAAACTGTTCCTGATCCATGACCTTCCTTTCAGGAGTTTCATCTGCATCGGATCCTGTCATTCTCGATCGATGAGCGACTTTTTTCTTTCCAATTTCTAGATCTAACTCCGCAAGTGTTCCTTCTCCATGTCGCAACCTTGACCTGGTTAACATTCACTGAAAAAATTTATACAAAACACAACCTGCTCTGATACCAAATTATATGATCTGATATTGATCATAAATAAAACTGAAGTGGAATTGAATATTTCCCAACAATGAATTGATTGTTAAATTTAAGTGCTGAATATGGAAAACTGAAGGAAAACAATTGATTTAAGACTTAATCGAGAAATTAAGATGCATAATTAAACATGAATTTGTAGCAAGAACAAAGATATAAGACAATAAACATTGATTACGGAGTTTGTTCCTGATGGACTACGTCTCTGGGTTTGCGTTCAAGATGGGTGTCCACTTTATTAGGATTGATCAAAATAGGTCTTTTACATAGAAAAAACACTAGAGTGAATGTGCATGCAGGCACTTATGGTCTTTGTCAACATAAATCTCTCTCTCCTAGCTCTCCAATCCCTATTTCAGTTCCCAATTATGCCTCTGGACGACCAAGATACACTGAAAACAAGAACTGCCTCTCTAGCTCAACATCTAAATACAAGTCTCAAAATCACTCTAATGCCTTTTACATGAGCATAAGGATGAATTTATAGTCTCCTACGGTTCACTCAAACTCCCTCAGGCTAAAATAGGCATGTATGTGCTGCATTAAATGTAGAATACCTCGGTCTTGTCACCTTGTGATACTTAGGCAAGAGGTTACATGGTCTTCGAATTAATTTAGAACAAAAACCAACAAGAAAACCCAAAATAAACTTTAGGTTATGCACTGGACTGCTGACAGTATGGAAACGGTGCGAGGCTTGACCATTGGCATGTGACGCTGTTGTCTAACCCCTGGTGTCCACCTGGTGGATTAGTCCGATGGTTCTGGCTAACTGTGTAGTGAACCAACTTCATGTGACAACTGCTTCCGACGTGGTTAACTGACAGGTAAGCTGTTGCAGTTTCGACGTGGCTTAAAGACTGTTCACATGGCCGATGGTTCTACTGTGGTTTCCAAACTATGGTGACTTGACTGAAGGCTACTGCTGCATTCACATGCGCATTTCTCCGTCGTGGTCCTGCTGCGGTTAGCACCCATGGTTAGGGACTGTATTGTATTTGCATTTCTTTTAATATATGATCCGAAAGGGTTTTGTGCATAAGGTTTTATTACATAGGTTTTGTAACATTTAAGTGCTAGGTCCACACTTTAGGTTTAGTGCTAGGATTTAGGACTTAGGTTATGTCCTTAGCTTAGGACTTAACACTTAGGTCTTCAACCTTAATAAAAAAACCATTACAAAATATATTGTCACATATGATAATAATCATCTTCATACCCATGATGACAATCTGGACCATAATTAACTAAAGGCCATACTGGCGAAGTTGAAGATGAACTGGACTTCCTGGATACGCTAAACTGACAAGATCCTCTTGGATCAACTGCTGAATATGAACATTGATCATGATCCCCCTAGGCACTTTATGAATTCTATAATCAAACTCCCCCTTAGTACATGTTGAGATTCACTATATTGTCCATGCTCCCCCTGAGCACATGCAGAGTCTGCAGAAATATTTTTCGATAGAATAACATGATGCTATAGCTCAACTATGTGAGTATGACCTTCCTATCACCAATGACTCATACATACATCAATCTCCCGACCAAGTGGGGATACATCAAATGACTCAACCACTCAACTAAGTGGGATTACATATTTGACATGATCTCAAAAGTCCATACATGACTGAATATGACAATTATTACATCATTGGTCTTTACAAGACATTTACATCAAATGATATACAAGACATTTATAACAAAGACCAAAGATCTAAACATGATCATGATAATTATTAGCAACTATCATACATCATATATGATATGCACCATAAGCATCTGTCAGCGGCATCAAGAGTAACAACCTGTATATGTCTATCATCAGTTCGCAAGATAAGTCAATGTAGCTTTAATATCATCAACTTGTGACTAAGTATGCCACATATAGATATCAACTCATCCATTTGATCTTATCAAGATCAACTTGCTCCTTTTTCTTTGTTAGAAAAACCCTTTATTTATAGCCTTCCATTAATCAACTAAGCATATGCCATATCTCCAAGAAGTAATACAAAACCATTCACATCATATCATATATATGTGAAACCACCATAGTCATCATATATGACCATAACATCATCATCGTAACAAGAAGTGCATGATCTTTCCATAACAACTCTCAATATATCAACCATGTATCTTCACTAGGGATTTTTCCAACATCCCACATATGATAAGCATCAATCATGATAACATATGTGAGATCCAAACCTATCATCATAAAGTAATAAGTCATCATCATTATGTGACTAAGTAAGCCATGTCTAATAGATATGTCTTCATGAAACGTGTAATAACACCATTATCTTGGCCAACCAACATTATTTACCAATGTATAATTTAAGTAATCATCCATGTATCCGACTTCTCATAAATCTGAAAAGAAAACCATGAGCTCTCAGTGATTTTGTCAAACATTCTTGATACCATCAAGTGAAACAATCCTCAACCATGTGAGAGCCAAGAAGTATACGAATCCTCATCCATGACTGCACCATATGAAATTTATGCATCTTTGAAAGCATGATGGAAGTAGCATAACAGAAATGAGTGACACTTATCATCATCAACTAATGAAGTTGTTTAATCAAGCTTTGTTCTTCTCCTTGAACTTATGAAGATCACCATGTAAGAAACATAACATATGTACTATATGCATCATCAAAGGAATCATCCAAATCATCCATAAATCTGATTTGAATAACAACTATGTGGCTCAAGCAATATAAGTATCCTCTGAGATTTCATCATAGAAAACCCATGACCGTAGCATAAGATGATGTATCATTTAAACGCTCCAACAACATAAGCATCCTCACCATTGATAAGAATCAATATGTACCAAAGACTTCTAAACATAATGCCATCAATGTATTATTATAAGCATAACATATTCTCCCCTTGAACCTGTGCCAACTGTTCACTGTCCGATCTGATCATTGCATATATTAGTAAGAATCATCAAGGCATCATCATCAACCAGTTATACATCAAGTCATCAACAATTTATGAGGGTAAAAAGCACTTCTAAATATCATCCACATACTATAATCATAAACCATCAAAACATTGAAGACAATTGTTAATTTATTGATCCATATTTGACCCATTTTCTAAGTCTGTCCCACTTCTTCTTCATCAAACCAACATATACACGATTGTGCATTTTCTAACTCGCATATATACGCGACTTGTCTTCATAATATATGCGTATGAAATTTGGAACGCTGAAATTTCATACTTTCAGTTCCTCCTGAGTTTATTCTGACTGTACCTGGTCTTAGATTTTTTGCTAAAACATCATTATCATGATGTTTCTTCATCAAAGATTCCATTTTACTCTTGTCTCCAGCCATGTGATGAGCACATCCACTATCATCTTCATCTTCGAACGAGCAGAGAGAAATATCACACCTTATCTGATCTTCCTTTTCTTGATTCTTGGTGGATTCATCTTTTTTAGATTTTCTAATATAAATGTGCTTATTTGATTGCTTACCATATTGTCTACGATGATCCCTAGACTTGGCCCTGCATTCTTTTGCTACATGCCCAAACTTGTTACAAGCATAAAATCTTATATTATTCATATTCCTTCTATAGAAATCAATGGCATTGCGACCAAACATATTGCAAGAAAAAAAATATCCCTTAAAGTACCTGGAAGCTAATGATCTTTCTATGAGATGGTTATTAGCTTGAACCATTCTACTTCTACATTTGGTTGTAACGTGTCCAAAATTATGACATATTAAACATTCAACATTATTCATTAGAGGAGAGAATTGATTAATACTTCCTAGTTAAGAGTAAATGAGTTTTTTTGAAGACTTTATTTCCTTGGTTGTTGATGGGGTTGACCTCTTATCTCCTGGTTTAGTATTTCATATTTTGCATTAGAATTCACTGCCTCAGTTCGTGAGCTAGATTCACCTTTAACAGTTTCATGAAAAACAAGACCAAATTTGATGGTAGGAGACCTTTGACTACTAAGAATATTATCCAAAATATTATTACTATCTTGAAATTGTAAAAGTTTATCCTTTTCTTCTAATTTACCTTTTAGGATATTTACCTCAACATGATATTTCTCTTTATTTTTCAGATACTGCTTCTTCATGATTTCTTCAACTTTTCTTCCTTCTTCCACTTGTTGCCTTAATTTGAGAACCTCATTTTCTAGTTCATCAGATGCTTGAAGTAGTTCTTCATTCCACCTATTTTAATTTCTAAGATCTTCTTTTAGAGAGACAACCACAACTTCAAGACCTTCACAGTAACTGGTTCTTTCTTTTAGTTCCTTGATTGTTGTATCCTTTTCATTCACTTCATCTCTCAATGATGTAACTTCATCTTGTAGCCTTTGACATTGATCTTCCTTTTCCTTGAACTAATTCCTTATATTGTTTCCTTCCTCCAACTGAGTTTTTAACTTGGTAATCTCTTCTTTGTAGGTATACTCCCTTTTATCAAATAGATCTTTTTGATCTAATTTTATCTGTGAGCCTTTTAACTTACATCTCTATTAGTTTTATTTCACTTTCACCCATAAGAGAAAATTCAATTGTTTCACTAACACTTTCATTATCTTCAATATTGCATGAACAGAGAAATGTATCACCAGAAGACCAATGATTAGTACCTAATACTTATTTTGCGTGTTCATATTCAATCTGAGGAGACTTTGAATTTGAATACTTGCTTCCACCTAATAGCCAATTGTATCTCCTGCTGTCACTGTTACTTTGAGATGTATTCTTCTTATGAGGTGATTTATTCTTTTGCTTCTTTCCCATTGTTACAATGGAGCTCCTTCAAGCGATCAAGCTTTTGCCAAAGGACCCACTCTGATACGAAATGTTGGGAAAAATACTGAGAGGGTGGGGAGGGGGGTGGGGAGGGGTGTGGGGAGCTGAATCAGTATTTACAAATCAATAATTTTTTACATTTCATATTCATATTTCTATACGTGACTTTACTGAATTGAACTTGCGTGTGCACGCAACTATTCTTAAGAAAATTAACATGTATCTAGTGAACTTACAATTCAGTTAATCCATCATATGTTTTTCTTCAGCTAGTGCATTAATACTTTATTAACCATTAGATAAACATTAACCATGTGATGTAATAAATAAACCATCACACATAAGCAACACACATGAACACAAAGATTTAAGGAGGAAACCCAATGCGGGAGAAAACCATCTGTTGCTGTTCTCTCTGTCTTCTTTTTAATATAAAGAATATACTGTTAACAATCTTGTATTATCGCAGACTCATACCAGTACGCAGGCACCCAACTGTAGAAGGCTACAACCTCCTCTCATTTTTCAGCTTCTACTGGAAGGGAGCTACAACCCCCTGGCTCTTATACTTGTTGATATGTTTACCAGTACGTAAGCGCCAACCTATAGAAGGCTACAACCCTCACTCATTATCCAGCTGCTACTGGAAGGGAGCTCCAACCCCCTAGCTCTTGTACTGGCTGATATGTTTACCAGTACGTAGGCACCGACCTACAGAAGGCTACTACCTTCACTCTTCCTCTAGGGACCATGTTTCATAAATTTTCAGACTTGATACTCCTAGTACTCATCAACACAAATGTAGTCCATGTTTCCTCAAATTTTCATACTGGACCCATCAGTAACTTTGAAGCTCAAAATCAATCACCACAACTGTAATACAACCATAAAATACAACTGCATCAACCAATCACTGAAACCCATCAACTCTGAATCAAAACACAATCAATCAATCTGAATAGTTAGATCATTGTCACCAGAACACAAAGCTAAACCCAGAACACTGCATCAACAACCAGAACCAACTACAACCTCAAAAATCATATGTCAGAATGTATACGCTACTTCAATGAAGCCAACCTACATGTATACACTATTTTTTTTAACCCAACCTACGTATACCTCTAAAGATACTAAATGATCAAATTTCTGAACCAAAAGCTGTACTAACTAGAGACATTACGAAGATCTACTGTCATATTACAAAGTTCTAAACAGATAGCAGCAAAGATCACCCTTACTCAATCAGTCAATCAACTAGACATAATATCCTTACACAATCAATTTTACTTTCATATCTAATGAAGACATCATTGACAAATAATAGTAAAAAAACAACTCTAATCAGATAGATCAGTCATTTCTGAACAACAAGCCCTTCCTCTGCATACACTACTTGTAAGTGCCCAACCAACATGTATACGCAGCATTACCGAGGTGAACCATCTTATATATCTGCAAATAATGACTTATAACTTCACATCTTTTCAAGACTTCAGATATACCTAGATCATGGCATATAAAGGATAAAACGTGTGTTAGAATTCAGATCTATCCCATCCATTATCAGATCATACAATGATGTCATTTAAGGTCTCATGATCCTGATCCAACACTCTATCCAAAGGTGCACAAGATATTTCAAATCTATATCATAAACATAGCCCTTATAACATAAAATATACTTCAGATACAAGTATTCATGAAAAACCCTTTCAGTTGCACACTTAGCCCTTTGATCTTCTCTTCCTTATATACTAGAGACTTTGTCAATAACATGCACCAAAACCACACTTAGAATCTATGGTATTCTTAGACGGGATCAAGTAACTGTTATTCCGCTCAATATTATGGGCTAATACCATGGTATGGACCATTGGTATTCTTTAACCTTAATTCCATCCCATATGCGCTTTTCATTCTGTGAAACTGCGTGCATACGTATACAATCCTTTTATGTTGTATGCCCGCGTGTATACACTACCTGAACTAGGGTAAACAACTTATACAACTTAAACTAACTTAAAACATTCTTTTTCTTCAATTTCTTGTTTCTGATCTAAAATTCTTTGTCCCATCATCCTGTTCTTATGTGCCATTACTCTGTTACCTCTGAATAGACATGTTACAATGTGAGTTTCCATCATACATCATTTATGAACTGATTCCTTTGGACTGCCCTGCATTTTGTCACATTTGTAAACAAAACTGCCATGCATTTTGTCACATCCTGTTTATACTTTTATCAAGTAGTCTATTCATCAAATAGGTTTTCATCAAGACAACTCATCAGGTAGGTTTCTTATCAAGGACAACACTAAAAATTTCCCTGTATCAAACCTTTGACCATTATTCTGTTCTATCATTCTGTCACCTCTGATATCTCTATTCCATCTTTCTGTCATCTTTGATCTGACATGTAGATTCATCTAGTTACCATATAATTGTTTTGTTACAAGTGAGTTTCCATCAAGGATAACACATGCATCATAATGCCAACATACTCATCTATATTGTGCCTCTTTAGGCATATATTCACTCCAATGCAACTTAGTCTTTGTTAGAAACTCATATCTCTCCTCTAGTTTGAACCTTTTATTTTTTTCTTTCTCCTTTTAACATATTATATGTTTTATAACCAACTCCCTCCCGTTTAAGCCCAATTTACTTTTCTTGAGACCAACACACTCCTAAGAACCAACCTAACCATCCCATTCTCTTTCTTTGTGCACTCTTTTATTCTACATCCTTGTGACTACTAAGCTTCCAATGATCCCAAATGCTTGACCATAGAAAAATACCTTCTCCTTCTCTTGTCTTGACTTCACTACTATGTCATCACTTCTTCAATTTTCTACACCAAACCATTCATCTTCTTCTACTTGCACACACATTTCTTTTTTGACATGCATGCTTCTTAACACCTTCTATTTATCTCATATTGGAGGCTTTTGTTATTCATTATTTAAGTAAAGATCTTCTAGAGAAATCACATAAATATCTATTTATATTATGTAAGAACATTCAACTTGTGCCTCTATATCGCCTCTCATTTTATGTTCTCATTTCATCAATTGTGTTACACAATGCTTCAAATGGACATACATCTATACACTCTTACATCAAATTCCCCTTGCAAAAAAATATTTGTGCCTTTATCATCATTTTCTTTCTCCATCGTAATTTATGATACCCTTACTCTGGAATCCACATAATCTTAGAATATGATTCATTTATCATTTCAACCAATATTATTATATTATATACCTTTCATATTGAATACTTTGTCTTTCAAAATCTTGTTTATTTCTATATGCTCTTTCGTTTCAATGAGTTCCATCTAATTGAGTTAAACATCCTCTTTCTTTTCTTGTTCAACTTCATCTAACTTATAAATTCTTTTATGAAACCAGCTCACAAAAAGATAGAAAAGATAAATGAATGCCTTAGAAATAAGCCTCTTCGAGGGGTCAACCTCCTTTACATTATACAAATGAACAATTCTTGGATGCTACAAATGACAAGACCTCCTTTCTATATATAGGAGTCTAAGGAGTCATAATATAATTAGAGCCGACATAACAATAATAATGTAAGGGCACAATAATAACAATAGTGGGCTTCTATGGGGCACAATAGTAACAATATGGGGACTACATGGGTACAAAAATATAATAAGGGGGTTGTACTAATAACAATAAGGGGTTACACTAGTAGTATAGGGGCCTAACATGCCCCTCTCCTTCAAAAAGTGTTGTCTGCAATGCTTGAGTAGTTCTTGATGCTTATGTAGAATATTCTTGTCCTCCCATGTGGAATCTTCAGCTAGTAAGTTTTTCCACTTGATGAGATACTATGAAATTGATCGATTTCGTAGCTGTCGAGTTCTTGTTTCTGTGACTGCTCCCGGTTCCAATATGATTTTTCCTTCCTCTTCAAGTTCTAGCAATATTGTTTGAATTGGGATCTTCTGCAATTTTTCAATCAGTGGCCACACTTCTTCGTCCTTCTTCCATTCATCCCTTGCTTCATTTATCTAATCTAGTTGGATAATAGAAATAGCACAAAACAATGCTTCCACATCCTCATCCTTTCTTGAGAGCGCATCTGCAACAAAATTTTGCTTCCCTTTTCTATAGATGATGTCAAACTCATAACCCAATATATTTGTGACCAATTTTTTATGTTCCTCTATAGATAATATTTGTTCTAAAAAGTATTTAAGACTATCATGATCCATTTTTACCTTGAAGTGTCTTCCGATTCGGTAAGGTCGCCATTTCTTAAGTGCATGTAGTATTCCCAACATTTCCTTCTCATAAATAGCTTGCTTGAGATGTAGCAGTAAAAATACCTAATCACTTACATCGAAACATTTTTCACTACAATGTTGATCTACCTGTTGTTTCATTCGATTTTGCACCAAAGTGGCGTTATCCTTTAAAAGTTGGAGAACTTGTTGTTGATGCTCGATGTGATCTTTCACTGCTTGAACCTTTTTCTTCTTGATATGTCCTTCTATCTTGAGAGTTTGAGGAGTGGTAATTTCTTCCAATGCTTTAAAAGATATGGTCAGATTCATTTCTTGATGCTCGATGTGATCTTTCACTTCTTGAACATTTTTCTTCTTGATATGTCCTTCTATCTTGATAATTTGAGGAGTGGTAATTCTAGCCAATGCATTACAAGATATGGTTGGATTCATTTCTTCTTTCTCGATGCCATCTTTCACTTCTTGAACCTTTTTCTTCTCGATATGTCCTTCTATCTTGAGAGTTTGAGGAGTGGTAATTCTTGCCAATGCTTTACAAGATATGGTCAGATTCATTTCATCTTTCTCTAGGGTTGGTTTCTGGTATATGTACTATTCTTTTGATGTTTCTGGATCCTTTTCTTCCTCCTCGTCATAATCTATGTAAAATAATTTCTTCTCAACGCACTTATGACCTTTAGTGCATTTGCTATCACGATTGTAACAAAGCTCTTTTTATCTTTTCTCTTCCAATTGTTGTGGTGTAACCCTTGTAGGTTTTGGAAGGCTAGGAGAAACAACACTTCCATTATTATAGTTGTGAGGGGTAGACTTCCTTGTTTCCATAATTTTACTTTACACTATGTAACAAATCTCTTTTACTCTTTCCAATTATTGTGGTGTTGCTCTTTGTATCCTCATAATGTGTTATCATTTCCTCCGTGAAAATTGACCATGTAACAAGTTTTTTACGAGAACAAAGCCCTTTATATCATAAAAATTGATCCGGTTCTAAATATGAAGATGCAATACATACCTTTTGTAACAGTAGTACACCATGTAGATCAAAATATTGCTCCACCTGAAGTATCCAATTTACCGGATCCTTGCCATCAAACTTCCTCATATCACCTTTTCTTGATTTTAGGAGCTCGATCTTGAAACGACTATAACTACGTAATTACGGTTCTTCCAGTTTTGAAATTGCGACCTGCAATAGTCCTCTGTGTCCTCTTTCCAATTCCACCAGTCTGATCCAAATTGGATTCTCCAAGGAAGAGTTATGCCAAATCTCCCAAGGTGACCTGATTATATACCTTTTTAGAAGAGCAAAGTTGTATGAGGTGCCACGTGCCACTGTTTTGACCTTCGGGTCTAAAAAATATACACAAGAAATTGCAATCCGTCCTCTTTTTGTAAGTTCTTACGAAATTGCAATCTAACGCTCAAAACAAAAGTTATGACGATTTTCCCAAGGTCACCTGTTTGGAATGTAATTTAGGACTCTGCAAAAAGACCAACTTTCTCAGATCATATCTCCGCAAATATAGCGTGAAAAACTCTGAAGTTCGGACCCGAGGTTCAATGTGATTTCATCTCAAATGGGTTTTTTTGTTTTCTTCTGAAACATCGCAGAAAAGAGTTATAGCGAAAATGCCACGATGACCTATGTGGAGCAGCGAAACCCTAGAATCCAAAACTCTGATACCAAATGTTATGAAACCAGCTCACAAAAAGATAGAAAAGATAGATGAATGCCTTATAAATAAGCCTCTTCGAGGGGGCAACCTCCTTTACATTACACAAATGAACAATTCTTGGATGCTACAAATGACAAGACCTCCTTTCTATATATAGGAGTCTAAGGAGTCATAATATAATCAGAGCCGACATAATAATAATAATGTAAGGGCACAATAATAATAATAGTGGGCTTTTATGGGGCACAATAGTAACAATATGGGGACTACATGGGTACAACAATATAATAAGGGGGATGTACTAATAACAATAAGGGGTTACACTAGTAGTATAGGGGCCTAACAAATTCATAAATATCGTTATATTGAATTTTGATGATATGTTCATCCTCTTTGGAAAAAGTTATCCATATGCATTAACTCCAAATTTCTTCTTTATTATACACGAGAAAATTTTCCTCACATTCAACTAATTATACATTATTTTCAGATAATTCTTCTTACTCCAATGTTCCATCACCAAATCACCTTCTTGGAATCTTTTGAATCTCTCTCATATAAATGTGCGTCTTATGTATCACACTATTCTCTTTCAAATGTTCTTGAACCTATGGATATACCCCCTTGATATGTTCAACAAATTCCTTTGCATCATCACTCTCTACATCTCAACAAATAAATCAACCAAATTTGCAACACCTTTCAATCTCCATACACAATTAGAAAAGGTGTTAAATATTTTGATCTATTGATTATGATACTGTAAGTAAACTTTGTGTCACAAAAAAATTATCCTAGCACTCTTGCTTATTGACTACCAAACATCTTAGCATGAAACCTAAACTTTTTTACACAACCTATATTGTCCATTTGTTTCTATATGGCGTGTTAAATATTGTGCCCAATCTCTTCCACATTTTTCTTTGCAAAAGTGTAAGAAATATAATGTCTTTGTTTAAAGTATTTGCCTTCAATAATATATGTATCCTTCTAATCTCCTTATTTGCACAATAACTTGCATCATTGTCATTTTTGTAAGGAAATAAAGTGCCATCTTGGAAAGAAAACCAACAACATCAAACATTAAGTCATGTCTTTTTTGTGTTCTTGGAAAACCTAGTACCAAATCCATTGATATTTCTTCTCATGGTACCCTTGGAATATGCAATGGGGCGTGAAAAATTGTATCGTGACTGGTACCCTTATCCATTTGGAAATTGAAACTTTTGCAACATATCTTCCAACTCCCTTCCTTAAGTTGGGATAATAATATATTTATTCAAGGAAACTATAGGTTTTATATCTCACAAGGTGAGTTGTTAATCCAATACCACACAACTCTCTAATTAAACCCTCATGCAATAAACATTCAAGAATGCATGACCTATTACCTCTGAATAAATATCATCCTTTGAAGAATATGTCCAACTCAATGTTTTTGTCCTATCCTATTGCATTTTTACGTTGCTCCATAATTTGTGTGAATATGTTTGTGTTGACATATAACTCTGTTATCTACTTAAAAGAAACTAATTGGTTCCTCATTGTAATAAACATTAATGTTCCCTACTTAATGAATCAACTACCTTATTCTCCTTACCCGACTTAAGCTTCAACACAAAAAAGTGTAACTTTACAATAATTCTATTAAAGCCATATGCTTCGGGTTTAACTTCATCATATCATTAATAATATTTAGACCTCGATGATGTGTATATAGCATTAATTACTTTGGTATAAATTAATGCCTCTAACACTTCAATTCTTGTAGAACCACATTAAATTCTACACCATATATGGGGTATCACTTCCTCACCTAATTTAGTTTTTTTCTAAAATTTGATATTGACCTACATATTGTAAGGACCGGATATATATATATATCACAGCAAAATATAACCAAAAGAGAAAAACATTGGGAATTCAAATTTATCCAGCATTGTCTATCACATCCCTAAATTTTATTTCACTGAACATATCATAAAATTTACATACATTTAACTAAGGCCATAAAGAAAGCATACAAAATAATATTGCAACACATATGTACCGTTCACCAGAAGACGAGACTCCAATTGATTTGTTGTTACTTGTCTTCCCTTGTTGTCGGTCACC
Organism: Pinus tabuliformis; assembly: GCA_031772625.1. NCBI lineage: Eukaryota > Viridiplantae > Streptophyta > Pinopsida > Pinales > Pinaceae > Pinus > Pinus tabuliformis. Next base: position 320,091,515 of record CM062807.1, read on the forward strand.
TCCGAGAGTGAATGACGACGTACTTGATCCGAATGTGATGACCCACCGGTTAACCTCCCAGCCTACTCCTTGGGTACTCTTCTTCCCCGCGGACCCCCAAGTTGCAATGGGGTTGTACAATGGAGGAATGCAATAGCTGGTAGAGGAGAGCACTTCTTGGCTCAAGAGTCCCCTCTCTAAAATCCTCTACCTCACCAAACTCACTATAGTTTCATAGTCACTGCACTGACATAGTCTCATCCATCCAACAATAGGGTTCCCCCCCCAAAAAAAAGGTCCCTTCTCCCATGGCTTGCCCCTTTTTTAATAGGAGTCCTCATGGGTGACACTTGGCATGTCATGCATAATTAATTATTTTTTATAATTCAATTGTTTGATTATTCACGCATCCATGTGTCACTCTCTTATCAAGGGTCTCCAAAATTATTTACTTAAATTTTAATTTAAAACTAATATTTTCCTCACCTCAACAAGATTCCTATTTCTTCTCCTAGTTGCCTCTTGATCCCCCTTGTTACTCCTTAATTTGTGTTCATTACTAAAGTCAATTAATGAGTTCAAGATTTGATCCCCTATCTATTCCCTAATTTAACTCAAGTTATCTCTTAGATGGATATTCTTGCCACATGGAGGTTCTCTACATTTCTCTAAAATTTAATTTATTAATCTTATTTAATTCACCATCCTCTTCTCTTAATTAGGTTTAACTATTTTAGGATTAATCTTTATCCTTACAATTATGTCCCTCTTTCCCCTTTTTACCTAATTAAACTACATAATCTACCTAATATTTTCCAACATGAGAAGGGTAGAGTTTTTAAGGTAACCTATTTTATTTCTTCCTATGATCCTCTTAACCCAAGTTTTATTTTTGGTTTAATTACCTCGGTTTCTAACATCATTTACCCTTGATGTAAATTTACCTAGTTTTCATTTCTTGATTATATTTATCAATTAATTTATTTTTAATGATTCCAAGGGTGCCAAGTTTGGTCGTGCCCTTCAAGAAATTCCCTCGAAGTTCCAAGGGTGCCACGCCTAATAGTTTATTTGTGATACCAAGGGTGCCAAGTTGGTCGTGCCCTTCAAGAAATTCCCTTGAAGTTCCAAGGGTGCCACACCACTTTGCCTTCAAGCATTCAGTGACTACGAGGGGAAAGTATAGGTGCAACGACATATATGACTATCATCTCTTATGTTTTCTGCTATAGTGAGACTAATGGTGTAGGGGATCAAGGAATCCACCTTGATACGTACCCCCGGTAAAATCTTCATGATCGAAACAACTTTGGGACCTGCGCTCATGACATCGTGATCTTCAAGGCGAAGGTGTTTCAACCTTTCTAGCCCAAGTCACGATGAGAGTGCTAGTGGGTGAGATCAAGGACACTGTCCCACCCCTCCCATGTAGTTCCATCCACTTGTACAACCCCATCACCCATATGTGAGTCATTCAATCAAGCAACTAATCTGTGCCTGCAACCATTAACATATCATCAGAATATAGATAAACATATATAGCAGGTTTCAAAATCGACTTAGAATTTCAAAGATAAAATAATACAAATTTTCATCAAACCAGGGGTCATCAGCTTGTCATATGCGAGTGCCTTTGAAGGTTTCCTGCCATACTCAATAATCACCAGTACAAGGTTTCTTAGTGTTAGTCATTGTCATAATAGCATCATTAACATCACCTAGTCGTTCGCATCATTGCTCATTGTGAACCAGAACTAATGCAAGTAGGTAACATGGGGGCACATCCATCATGGCTATCATCATCATAACATCAAATAGATAACAAACATAACCATTTATGCCACAATCATCATAATATCAATAGAGAACATGCATAACCATTAATTCTATCTTCATCCTAATATCAATGGAGATCATACATAAATATCATGACCACTAATATCACAACCAATAATAATAAAGTCATGTGTCCATATCGTCAACCTGAGGTCCTCAAATAATAAAGTGTGGGAATTAGGGCTAAATAAATGTAAATCTCATATCACTGTCAGCCAACTAGAGTGGGGCACTACACATACTTCGATCAACACTATTCCAATATCCACTTTACTCACATAATATTCCACTTGGAATACATTCTCAAAATTTGGAAATGTCAACACCAATACCTCTATGATCTTGACCTTCAATATGTCAAATATTTTTACACATGCACATTCTACTAATATAATCATTATGCCTTCATGAAATTTATCATAAGGTACCCAGATCCCATTAAAACCTTAATTAAGGTTCTTATAAAAGTTATAAATTCCATGAAACTCTTTACCTCAAGCACATTGTGTGGTAAATAGCCATTCTAATACATGTTTTACTTTCTTGGGGTGCATACTTATTCCTTTTTGAGGGACAATAAATCATAAATACATTTGCTCATCTTTCAAGAACTCACACTTCTTCAAATCTATGAAAACTTATCTTTGATCAACAATTTTAACACCAATATGATGCATTGCAATTGCTCACGTTTGCTACAACTATAAATTTGAATATTATCCAAGTAAAAAATGATAAACCTCAATTGGAAATGTTGCAACATCTAATTGATCAATTTCATAATGTACTTGGTGTAACTCATCAATTTCACAATGTAATTGTTGCATTAATTAAATAAAAAGGCATGGCCAACCATTCATGCAACCCATTATTTTTTTAAATGTTGTCTTCCACTCATCTCCTCTCCTCTAGTTATTATATGGTGATACCCACCTTTGAAATCAATCTTGATAAAATATCATGCATTGATCAAATAATCCACTCAAATCATCCCTTCTTAGCATTGGGAATATGAATTTTATATTAATATACTTTAATATTATTGATTTAGTTCACATTATCTACCTTCTATCCTTATTCAACATCAATAACATTGATATTGAACATGGACTCATGCTCTCCCTATTCAAACCATTCAACAACAACTTCTTAACCTATCATTTCAAGTTTGCACCCTCCATTAAATTCATTCTATTCACTTCTTGATTTGGTAACATAGATCTAGAGGCCAAGTAAATATCATGCATAACATTCCTTCTTGGTGGATATTCATCTAGAAAATCATCCTTCACAATATTTGGAAATGCATCTAGCAACATCTTCACCCCTTCCGACATCACTTTCTCTAACATGTGTCTCTCCTCTATCTCCTTAATTATAGTAAAAGAATCTCCTTTGTAGATACAAGGTACTTGGTATAAACTATAAATTTCTTTGATACATCATGATGGTAATAATTTTTTTCATCATGCATTGCATAATGATAAAATACCATGATCTCCTCGAGAAATAAATGAATTTTGATTTCCAAGGTAAAAGTCATGGGATACCCCATTCTTCCTTGGATTAGCTCGATGGAGGGTGACTTAATTGTTCACCATAACAATTTTTGGTAGCCTTGGGGGACTCAGCCAACTCTAAACCTATCTCTTATGGATTTGTTATTGGAAAGTGCCTCAAGTAGATGATTCGATCAATTAACCCTTGATGATACAAAAACAAGTGAAATTTTGCATAGGCTCACATGAATTATATCTCATCTCTGTTTTGACCAATTATTTCTATTAATACCGTACATTCATTAATTATAGTCACCTCATAACCTCTCTAAAACAAAAATAACTTTAACTTTAAGGTTAAGATGTTTCTGTTGGGTGTGGAGCCTAATTATATTCATGATTGTTTAGAGGTTTTTGTTTCATTTGTGGTTGGATCCTAATCCATAATGGGGGGGTGTGGGGGGAATTCCCCCCCATTATTGATGCTGGGGCTGTTAATTAGGTGGAAGATATGATAGTAGAAGTTATGTTAATTTAGGTATTTTTCCCTAGAAGGCAACCTCATTTTATATGAGGGAATTGGATTGCGGTTGTGTATCATTCTGTGTGAGAAGAAGAGAGGACAATGTGTGAGAGTGAAGAGGAAGGTACAACGGATTTGTTTTAGGTTGTATCCCTTCATTTTGTTGGATAATATAAAAGGAAGAACCGACTGTTTTTTCGTGGACATAGTCAAAATTGGGTGAAGCGTGTATATTTGTGTCTCACTTATTTATCTTTTTTTGCAATATTTAATGTGTTCCATTGCGTTGTTATTTATTTTCTAATAGTTTCTATCACACCAATCCTAGTTTCTTTACCATTTCTATTATTGTTGAAGAGAAATGTAGACCAATAAACCTATGCAATAATAGCAATGCGGATAGATTCTTAATAAAATAAAATAGTAATGATTGTTGTATTCAAATTCTAAACAATATTTATTCTGGAAATCCAAATCAAGAAAATCGGTTAAGCATTGCATCTTCATTCATGAATTAATTAAACTATTCAAGTACAATATATAAGTATGGTTCCACTCCTGTTAAGATTAATCCACTAATATATATTACAGTACAATGGTTATACAATACCACAAGCCAAAATCCATTGACCCCAATTATTTTAGAGTTCCATTGTAAACCCCTAGCTAAGGTCCTAATATTGAGCCTTGACAAACATGTCAAGATGCAAAAAATACTTGCATCCAAATAATACAACTCATATATAATAATTTTCTACTTAAGCAAAGTCTTTTAGTAGAAATCACATAAGAGAATTTTTTGGCCGACGTGTTTCAAACCAACAAATGTGGTTCATCATCAAGACCAGATGAGGAGGTAGACGATGGAAAAGGCTTAAATATAGAGCAATTTAGAGACATAATTGTAAGTAACGACTATATTTGAACAATACTATTTAAATTATAATATTAATTTATTAATATATTAAATGAGATCTCTGCTCCCCTTTGGTTAAGGATCGAGGCACGCTCGGCTTTGAAATCTTCTCGTTTGGAAGAAATATGGAAAGTAAAGCAATCCAAGAAGTTCAGTAAGCTCTCAGAAAAATTCATCTCGCAGCCTAATGAGTCTAGTTGCTTTCGTGGTCCTTTTAGAAGCAGAATTAATTTTAATCAAATCTCTGCTCTCCGATCTTGGGTTGACGATGTTTCTCACCCTTCCGCTGTAATATCCCTCCCCTTAATAATAAATAATAAAAATAATAAATAATACAAATAAATAATAATAATATAAATAATAAATAACAAATCACTTAATAATAAATAATAAAAATAATCAATCATAAATGTTAAATAATAAATGATATTAAAAATATACAAGGAAATAAATAAAAATACTAAAAATAAAAATAGTAATAACCATACTAAAACTCTAAATAAGAATAAATAGAAATAAAACAAGAAAACTATAAAAAAGAAGGAAATAAAACAAGAAAAGCTAAAAATCGAAAAGTAAAGAAATAAAACAAGAAAGCTAAAAATCAAAAGAAAGTTGCATGTAGACACATGGAGTGTGTGCATGTGGTTCCCCTTCCAATGTTTGTTCTATTTAATAGATGGTGAGGAAGATGAGAGGCATTCTTGCATTCCATCTTTCCGAGATTCTATCTTTCATTCTCTTGGGAGAATGGTGTTTTAAGACATAGGAGTCACTGACAGTAGTACGTTGATTAAGGGCTCGGGGGTGGCCAGTTGTAGCGAATTCTTGCACAATTGAGCCTATGGTTGGGTGGAGAGTCGTCCCCAAAACCTTGTTGCGGTAAGCCTACTTCTACCACAGGTAAGCACTATTCATTTAGTTTATTAATTACATGTTTATCTGGCTAGATAAGTGCCACTCCGATTTAAATTAAATGTTGATTAGTAAATTTAATTAGATATCTATTTTTGGACTATTACATCCGCCATCGAAGGTGAAGCTGGAACAATACCGTATTCACCTGGTCGGATTCCCTCAGGTTCGTTGTTCGTTAATTCTTTGGTTTTTATTAGTTTCGAAAATAGTGGAAGTGGTTCTATTAATAATAATATTTAATTGAACAATAATAATAATAATTGGTTTAATATTAATACTAATAATAGTGATTGTATTTTCACCTCACAAAGGAATAATAATATTAGGAATAACAATAATCTATGTTTGGATAATAATAATAATAATATCATTGGGCTTATTAATAATAATAATATTAATGAGGTTAGTGACCCTCTTTTCAATTCTGATAATTGTAATAATAGGAGGATTGGTAATAAGACTCTAGGTTTGGATAATATTGTTTGCTCTAATTTTCTTTCCTCTTCTAGTAATAGGGTTGTCAATCTCTCTAGCTTTTCTTTTGATCCCCCTGTCTTTAGTCTTTTGGAGAAATGTTTAAATTTTTCTCTTGCTCCTAGAAAGATCCCAATCGACGATATCATTTGTGACATTGGATATGGTATTAGAGACTTACCAAATGTCACTAAAGATATCATTCGTCAAAACTATGCCGTTGGGCTTAGAAAGACAAAGCCCCCCAAGAACAACATCAACAAACTTGAGTTTGATGCTCTCAAATTGTTAAACAATAATAAGAATATTGTTGTTCTCAAAGCCGACAAAGGTGGTGCTGTGGTTATTCTTGATAAAGATGATTACCGTCGGAAGATGTTGGACCACCTCCATAATAGCGGGAGCTACAGGAAACTCAACAAGGATCCCTTGAAGAATATTTCCAAAAGTGTGGCTCTTGCTATAAAGGCTAGTAGCTCGGTCAGCTCGTTCAGTCATAAGCTTATTGAAAGTTTCCCTCTTACCCCCAGAATCTATGGTCTGCCAAAGATTCATAAGGAAGGGGCTCCTCTGAGACCCATTGTCAACACGATAGGAGGGCCAACTTATCTTCTTGCTAAATATTTAGCCCAGAAGCTTAAGCCCCTTGTTGGCCATACAAAATCCTTCATTAAGGACTCTGCATCGTTTGTTAATGAGTTAAAGAGTTTCAAGCTTGATCCAGATGACAAGCTTGTGAGCTTCGATGTGGTCTCCCTCTACACTAATATCCCTATCAACGAGGCCATCGAAGTCATCAAGCGCATTAAAGATCCTGATACGACTTATTTAGTTGGTTGGTATTTGTCTTACTTCTACTTTCTTTTCATTCGATGGGGAATTCTATGAGCATACTTGCGGTGTCACCATGGGTTCCCCCCCTCTCTTGTGGTAGCTAATATATTCATGGAGGATTTTGAATATAAGGCCTTAGCTTATTTTTGTCTTCTGCCTAAGATGTGGAAGAGGTTTGTGGATGGCACTTGTGTCAAATGGTCCCATGGTAAAGAAAAGTTGGAACTTTTTTTCCTCCATCTTAATAATCAATCTAGTCCCATAAAGTTCACCATGGAATTTGAATGTAATGGTAGTCTTCCCTTCCTTGACATCCTCCTCTCAAGGAATGATGATGGCTCTTTCTCTCATCAAGTATATCGTAAGAAAAATCATACGGAACAATATCTTCATGCTAATTCTCATCATTTCCCAGCTCAAAAGCTTAGTGTTCTCAACACCTTAGCTACTAAAGCTTTAAGAGTTTCTGATGAGAACCATCTCAAGGAAGGGAAAGCACATCTCCTAAGTGTTTTCTTTAATAATGGGTACAATAGACACCAATGTACTAATGCTTTCCTCAGAGCTGAAAAAGGTCCTAGTGCTAAGAAAGATACCAAGGATCAATTTTCTGGTGTTCATTTTCCTTTTATCCAAGGAACCACTGACAAGATTGCGAGGATCCTAAGGAAGCATAAGGTGGCTTCAACCTTTAGGCCTTTAAATACCATCGGAGCTCCCTTAGATATGTAAAAGACCCAATGGACCCAAAGAATAAGAAGGGTGTTTACGTTATCCCATGCTCTTGTGGGTCTCCCTACATTGGTGAGATTGGTCGCTCGATTAATCAAATGATTCGTGAGCATGATGTTGACATCAAGCATGGCAGGACCCGATCCTCTGCTTTGGTGGAGCATGCAGATAAATCTAAGCATCACATCTGCATTGAGGAGGTCCAAGTCGTTGCTAGAGTTAGTCATTTCCATCATCGTAAATTGAGGGAGGCCCTAGAAATTGAAAAAAGACCCAATAATTTGAATATAGATGATGGTTGGAATATTAGTAGAAGTTGGGTCCTTGTCATGTCCTCCTAGTTTTTTAGGCTTCTTTTTGAGATTTATTTTGTTTGTTTGTTTATCTAATTAGGTATTGGCATCATTTTTATGGTATTCTTCATTAGATTTATTTTCTTGATCCTTCGTGTTTTTTTATGTATTTTATCATCCTATTTGTTCTTAACTCCTTTTAGTATTTTTGTTATTTGTTTGATGGGCCTGAGCCCATATTTTATTGTTGACCCCGTTTTATTTATTGATTATTTTTCTTTGGATATATATGTGTGTGTGTGTGTGTGTGTATGTTTCTATTTTTATTTATTTATTTATTTATTTATATTTCTTTTGACTTGTGTATTATTTTATTTATTTTTCCATTAATTATTTTTAATTTATTTTATTTTATTTCCATTAATTATTTTATTTATCAAATGATCTTGTCTCAATTAGGGTCTTCACTCGTTTTTATAATTTTTTACTCCCCTCTTTTAAAGTTAGACCTTTTAAAAAAAATTAATTTAAATATTATTTCTCAAAAACTAGTTATTTAATATAGTGGTTACTTATTAATATTTGTTTTTAATAAATTAATAAACTAATTTCACAATTTAAATACTATTTTTAAAAAACTAGTAATATTTGGTTTTAATAAATTAATTTAAATATTATTTTTCAAAACTAGCCATTTAATATAGCCGTTACATATTAATATTTTTAATAAATTAATAACTAATATCATTATTTAAATACTATTTTTCAAAAACTAGTAATATTTGGTTTTAATAAATTAATTTAGATATTATTTTTCAAAAACTAGCTGTTTAATATAGCCGTTACTTAATAATATTTGTTTTTAATATATTAATAAATTAATATTATAATTTAAATATTATTGTTCAAATATAGCCTTTACTTGAAATTATGTCTCTACATTGCTCTCTATTTAAGCCTTTGCCATGGTCTACCTCTTCATCTAGTCCTGATGATGAACCACATTTGCTGGTTCGAAACGCATCGGTCAAAAATTTCTCTTATGTGATTTCAATCGAAAGACTTTGCTTAATTCATTATGGATCACAGAAGCTTGAATACATAAATTTTCTACTTATTGAATACTTCGCATAGGGGCCCACACATAAATAAAATTTCCTTTTCATGACATCTATACCCACTTATTCTCTACATGAAGAAAAAATCTCAATATTCAAAGTTTTGTTTTTTTCACAATGAATAAATCTTTATATTTTTGAAAAAATAAATACAGATGTTACTACCCTCGCAGGGGTCATAAGTTGATTCATTAGATGAGCCAAAAGTGTGAACAAGGCTATTGTAATATTCCTCCTTTCTGCACATGATAACTTTCTTTATTTCTTTAGCACATGCAGTGATATTCTTGCTAATTAAACACATTACTATCATGACCTACAAGGTGACCTTGTTTCTTCAAAAGAGAGTAAAAAAAAATCCTAAAAGGAGACTGCATACATTGGTAAAATTATAGAGTAAAATACATATCTTGGACTAGTTGGTCCTTGAGGAATCCATGGATGATGAAACCTCTTATCTGAAGAGAAAGAGCTTCCTTTGACAATTCATATGCATGATAATTTAATTCCCTATAGACATGAGAAAATCAATACCATTCAAGATATTAAATAAGAACCTTAATTTGAACAAGGATGGGATGCAATATTGCATTTTGTATTTGAGCCTTGTTGTTTACCTAGTTGATAACTAATTTTTCATCCCCCAATACTTGTAGCTTGACAAGAATATTTTCAAAGCATGAAAAAATAGATTCCAAAGAGCCACAAATTCAACTTTCATATTGGATCCATGGCCTGGGGCATATCTAATATGATAATAATAACTAGATAGATGTACAATTACCCCAACACCAAGGAAGGGGGATGACCTTGACTAGTACCATAAAATAATCCCCAAAGGATCCCATGTTCCATATGTCGCATAGTCAAAGACTAGGACTTGTATTACTTTGGATCAAACTTATTTATCTTGGATATTAGTAATTTATGAGCCAAACAAATGAAATAAACCATTAATAGAGCTATATATGCATAGTTATCAAGATAATTATTGCTGAAGAAAGAGTGGAAACGAGCCTAAAGATTTGGCCCTTCTGAAATAGAAGAAATATCGAGTCCAACCTTCAATAGAAGCCACACACAACCCATGAAATAAATGAGTATCGAATTGTTTATGATCGTCCTTTATATAATGGGCACCAACTTGGGCCTATCCAACGTCTTTTAATTATTTTTTCCAATGTTAATAACTTATTATTTAGTGCCAATGAAAAAGTAGTTTTGGATTTTAAAGGAGTGTGGATTTTCCACAAACATTTCCACTAGCAGCTACGATCTTAAACGAAACTAGATTTGCTCCATGCTTATATCCCATTTTTTCAATAAAAACACATGTTGTCAAATTTAATTTCCAACTTTGTGTTTCTTCCACCTCCTTGTCTAACCTGATAAGCCCAGAGACCAAGTTGTCGACATAACTTTTTTCAATTAGTGGCAAGATCATCCACCAAATCGAGATGCTTACAGAGATCCAACGAATTCTATTGAAAGAGTTGTTCTCAGGAGAGTGGGTGTCTCTAAGAAAAAAACCCCTTATAGAGCCTATCTAATATGTTTTGAGATAGCCTATAATTTTCTCTTGTCCCATTCCATGGATATTACCCAGCCTGATTTTGTTCGATTCCCCACTTTCCACATTCTCCAACAACCAATTAGGGGAATGACTCCACTAATGATTTCTAGATAATGGAACCATTGATAACAAAATTTCTTGGGATCAAATCCATTCTACTATTGATTGACCCCTAAGATAGTTTTAATACTTCACTTGAATCCATAAATATCGAACAAAGGTAAGCCTCCATAGATTCTTTTCCACCAGTGCTTTGTTGAAAATGAAAATATATTTCAAACCACATCCTCCAAAAGATATATGATGAGGATTTCTTCTCCATTTGACCAGAGGGATCCCCTATGAACTCCTACTATCGAGCCACAAAAAACTAAAGTAGGATTTCCTTATTTCTATAAGGATTCACTTAGGAACTTTTGTTGACAAATGTAACTAGGTTTGGTCTTGATAATTATCATTGTACTTGTATCATTATGTATTTCATGAAAAAGAAAAAAGAAGAAAATAAAAATTATTATTTTGATTATTATTTTCTAGTCAAAGCATGTTCTTCATGCTAAAGGGTCATTTGAGTCAAGAAGAAAATGAAATTGAATTAAAGTCCATTTGGACTCTTTGTAAGAAAAAGAAAGATTTTTTTTTTTTTTTTTTTTCGAGTCAAATTGTCCCCACAATACCAACTCAGCCCTCTAGAACATATTAGCCTAGAAGAGGCACCCATTCGTCCATCTAGACAACTATATATGCAAGAGATATTGACCTTATTTGTTCGGTCATCATCCACTTCAATTTTTCTTTTCAAAAGAAGGATAATTTCAACAAATTCAAAGGAGAGAAGAAAAGAAGCCAAATAGGAGAGAACACATTTTTTCTGCCCTAGTTTTTTTTGTCCACATGTGTAAATTTCTTAGGTAGCTTTTGTGGTATTACAGGCTGGAAATTATAGGGCCAAGATTTTATGGAGGCCAAAGATTTAGGTATTTGCCAGAATTCAGATGTTTGACCAAAATTGACTTTGTTGACTTTAACCAACAAGAAGAAAGATTGAAGGAGGGATGAAGTGTGGTATCTATGGAGGTCTTGGTCTTGATGTTGGGACTTGGATATCTCACTTTGATCTGATTCTATAAGAAGATGTTTTTTTTTTTGTGTTTTCCCCTTTGTGGGGTTTTGGCCCTGGCTTGGAGAGCCTACATATTGTATTCTTTTTGTTTCTTTGTGATCTTCATGTACATTTTGGTAATTTATTGATTAAGTAGAACATAACATAATAATAATTATCCAAAAAACACTCACAAGTAATTATCAAGTAAGGGAAATCTACCTAATCTACATGCCTATTAATTCCTAAACATTTTTTTAGACCTAAGGTGAAGGAAGTATAGTTTAAATATCACTTTTTATTGGCACCTTGAAGAGCTATGGTGAAGCTGATGAAGTCGGAGAACACATCTTATCTTTGTATCCGGGATAAAGCCCTAATCCATAAAAATCCCCTACTCAGATCTTTGTTGAAAGTAACTAAGCTACCTCAAACAAAGTCAAAACGTTCTGGACAAAAATTCAAGCTCAGATCGAACTAAGAAAGAAACCTTAGGAGACGAAAGTCTTATTATTCACCAAAATCCAAAATATTTAAGAAGGTCAAAGTTTTTAAAAGGATATTTTTGGTCTGAGCCCGAATTCTCTTTGTGTTTAACTTCAAAGTTTACTATTGAAATGATAGGTTTAGTCAAAGCCAATACTCTATGAAAGGAGAATATCATTCCAGGAATGAAGGTTGCAGTGATAACGTTCTCTGTGGAAAAGACACAATGATGCAAATTCAAGATACAAGAAATAGTACTCTCATTATACCTTTGTGACATCTGAACTGTGGAAAATTTTTTATGGTAAATATCTAAAGTTTGGAAGCATCATAAACATTCTTATAACGACCTCTCCTTATATAAAAAGTACTCCTCTACTCTATCTAAACTATATATCTAAGTATAGTACAAAGCATCTATTCAATATGAGTCTAAGGTTGAAACTGAAAGAATAAATATGAGACCACTGGCTCAAGGAAAAAGGTTCATTTTCTAAGGAATAAGACAGAAGAACTATTTAATCTGAAGACCCAAGCATATTATTTGTGGATACATGGATTCCATTTCTACAACATCCTAAATAAGGTACTATGCATACAGAACAATACTTTGTGACAAAAAACCATATAGATCCATAAAGATCCTTGTATTTTGAAGTTAATCTCTAGACCAAAGAATTCATGATGACATGAATCTTCTACAATATTATAACATTTTATGAAGGAAAATGAAGACTACCAACTAAAGTTCAAAACCTCTTAGCTATCTATTCTAGTTCACTCTTGATTGGAGGTTGAGTTTATCATCTTTATAAAAATATTAAATCTAGTCCAACAACTAATCGATTTTGAAACTTCTACCATCTACAATCCTAGAAGGTTCAAAACTATGATGTTGAGACTTTGAAAAAATATCCTCATGGGTGTATGATACAATGCAAGCAAGGACCATAACAAGAAATTTTGAAAAATATATGAAGCCCATCTCTATGGCACAAATATGCGAAGCAGCCACGTATTCCTTTCTTATACACAATAAAAAAAATTAGCTATATCAATAAAGTTGTAACCACCCTCCTCCCACATTTACCCAAGCTAACTAGTCCACTGGGATAAACATGTGATGAAGAATTACTATGGTATGATTCAACTCCCCAAGTACAGTTAAGGAAGTGGAATCGACAAACCAAAACCAAACTGACCTTCCTCGTGAGCTACAGGAACCCCAAAGGATAACCAACCAATCCAGGTTCCAAACCCTTGAATTAACTTTCCTTTTGACTGAAATAGACCCCAATTAGCTCCCAGGAAAAGCCCTCCATGTGTCTGAAACCCTCCAGTCACTCCCAAAATAAGGCCTCCATGCGATTGCAGTTCTTTTCAGGCAGTTCTATGCTAGTGACCCAAAATTCTAAGCCACTTTTTCAGGGCTAGGACTCAAGCCTCTGCCCAGAACTTGATGAAATTCTAAAAAATGGTAAATAACAAGAAGACAATGCCTCTAATGCAAAACTTGAACAAGGACCTAACCCGACTCATCCTAACCATGACAATAATTTCGTCAAACACATCATGAACATGTAATGTACAAGTCATAAAAACATATCTGAACATAGGGACCTCATATTTATCTGAGAATTGTCAAGAAGGTCTGGTGCTCTCTCACATTACCTGCATTATCATCTATTAGGTCATTCATTCATTAGAATTTCATATACTATCCAAAAAATGATGAGGGTTGTAACTCGAGACTGTCATAAAACCATACTTATAACCAACATATAACCAGATGAATAACAACAATAGAACAACCATCAAAGCCATATAATAACAAGTACATTTACACACAAAACATAAGAGGAAAAGAGCTCTTATTAACATATGCAAATCCAACTATGTCAAGGACTTCCATGTAACACCCGACCATAGATTGGGATGAATTGAATCTCTCTTTCATCCAATCACCCCCTTGCGATATTCCAAGCATGAATATGAGATCTCATGGAATAACCAATAAAAAACAAACCCATGGCTTCCATAGGTCAAACCACCTCAACCCTCAACCCTCAACCAATGATTCCACCTCACTGTCATACATCACTAACCATCACCAGATTATCATCATTTATCACCCTTGTATACTTGATTCTATGAGTTATGTACTTGGGTAGCCATTTCCCTTTAGACTTGGTCCATTTACTTAAAAACATTATTTTAAATTCCATACAAAACTCTGCCCTTTATAAAGCACGTGCACACGTAGGTCCAACTATACCCAACTCACGTATATAATTTGAAATTTAAAAAAAATATAAAATCCCTATTTTATGGGTGGGGTTTATAGGTTACACTGGAAGCCCACCTACATGAGCGTGTGGCCTAACCGTATCCCAACTGAAACAACTATTTTGGGGTTATATAAATACAACTCATGGGAAGGCCTAAGAGGGGGAGAAGGATGGGATATTGAGATTATATCCAATTGGTCCCTAATCAAGTCTGATTTATCCCTATGCCTCCTGCACTCCCAACGATAGGAATCCCTTGTTTCCTCATAGAGATGTCCATCTCCTTTATATGGAATCTATGTGTATGCATTTGAAAGAGGATTTTTGAGGCTTGGGATGGACGGATCCAGGGGAAGGTTTTGCTTGGAGCGTGGTTGAATCAGATTGTATTCTTCCACATTCTTTCAGAAATCAATAAAGAAGCTATGTCTTGTTCCTGATGTGATGATATTTATGCTTTAACTCATGTTATGATCTAATTATGTATGATCTCATGTTTTATATCTATATGCTTATATGATCTAACATTCATATCTTGAACATGCTTTGAACTACTGCTAGTATATATGCTTTTTTGGAATGAGTTGTAGGTTTTGAAGCATTGGAGGAAGCAAAGGGTTTGGACCCTATGGGAATATCCTCAAACGTAGGACCTATCAGTACTATCTCTTCATCCCACTTTAGTAGTTTAAGCATTAGGATTGCTTGTTTTCTTGCTTCTTGTTGGTGTATGCCCTTCGATTTGTTGGGGTTTTCAACCCAGACCCTAGGGTGTTTTATCCCATAACAGAATTGGCAACTCCACTGGGGAATACAATCTTGTATTTCCTTGTTTGGGTTGTTTCTCTCTTGATTTGGGCCTTCTTGTTTGGTTTCTTGATTTTTCCAATATCTTTGACTTGTTTGCAATCTGGGCAAAAAGTTTGATCTTCTGGATCAGGCCTGATTTTTTTATTTTTCTTTGCTGGCTCTTGTATACGCGGGTTTTAATTCACACAATCATGTACACACACATTTTTGTCCAAATAAACATGTGTATACGTGTGTTTCCTTGAGTACAATCGTGTATACACGCAGGTCTGTCACTGCACAGTCGTGTATGCTTGGTTTTGAATGAATTTTTCAAATTCTGAGTCCAGTAAAGGGTTTTTCTTGATTTTTATTACTTCTGTTTAGTCATTGATTGTCTGGGAGAGTCTTTCTTCTTGCAGATTTTTAGTTTCCTATCTCTCTTTGTGGAAAAACCTAGTCAACCTAGGGTTTGTTTTTTGGTGAAGTGTTAGTTTCTGTGTTTGGGTTCAAGGCTTCTCAGTGAAGTTCTTGGTTGTTCTAAGCTTTTGGAATAGGGAATTGGTCTCAATTCACGTATTACCCAGCCTTTACATTGATTTTCCTTGCTTTCTTGAAAGTTGACATATTTTTTTTCTTGGTGTTGAGAAAGTCCTTGCAATCTTGAAAAGTTTTTCTTGGTATTCTTGAAATATTTCTTGTTTGCTGGAGGCTTTATGTTGCTGGTCAGATCAGTTTTTTTGAGTTTGCAGCCTCTTTTCACTTTAAGCCTTACCATGCTAATGATTCCTATGGCTTGTGAAATTTGAGGTTCTTTATGCTTGAATATTGATCTTGAAGTCTTTAGTAGTTTTTGTTTCTCAAGACCTCTTTGTGCCCCTAAAAATAAAAAAATAAAAACATATTTTTGTTGCCTTTCTTTTGGTTTTGGTTTTGTTTTTTGTCTTCTTATCATTTTAGAGCAGGCGTGAAGTCTTTTCATTAGGTTTAATTTGCTTTCTTTTGGGAAAAAAGTTTGTGATTGAATTTGTTCCTCCTTTTTTTGTCAAGTTTTGGCCTCTTGATCTCTTTGAGAAATACATTTGCTCGCTTTAAGAGTAATCCTTAGAATCTCGCATTAATTTTTTTTTAGTTTGCATTAGGATAGATAAACTGTAAGCATTTTTTGTCTTTTTTAATATTTTGAGTATGTGAGCGTGTGTTTTGAAAAAGAAAATAATTTTTTTCTTTATTAGTTTGTTCGTAGAACCTTTTGTAGAAATCTCTTTCATCGAAGAAAAAGAGTTGCATATGCATGTAGCCATGTTTTCTATTGGTTTTTTCTTGTGTCAAATAACATCATAAGTTGCACTTCCATTTTACCCTTGACTTAAGAATAACCATTAAAATCAAGCGTTAAAACTAAAATGAACTAGATTTTTTTGATTTTTCATATATAAATCAACTAGTCTAGGTCATTTAGGGCCTTGGAATAGGTATGTGTAGAGTTAAATATCCAAGGTCACTTTGAATTTAAACATAGAAGTTGATTAAAAGAGTGAAATCCAGTGTCATTAAGTTGTCCGGGAAAGCTCTTCTCTTCTGGGAGTTAAGTGCGAGGGCAAGTGAAGGCAGGGAAGAGAGATACCTCCTCTCCTACTTGTCAGATCCCGACCAAAGCTTGTTCTGCCTGGCTTCCAATACGAACTAGTGACCTTAGTTTCCATTCCTAGGGACCACATAGGTGACTGCGGGGGGAATACCTATGGTACCTGAGGCAGATGTTGTATCACTCTCATTAGTACTTCTAGAGGGTGCCCTTGCGAAGCTTGGGTACTTTCACCGGTAAAGGCTTTTGTATGGAGGTCAACATAACTGTTTCTGTTACCTTCGTTGGTAGGTTTGGGCCGTAATTATCCCAAACTATCTTCAGAAGGTCCTTTACTTCACTTTCTTGTATTTGGTGTCCAGTCCTCATCACCCGAAGTGAAAATACTTGGAAGTTGCTTGTTGGTTGCATATTTAGGGACTTTATAGTGGAACACTCTTTTCTCTTTGTATTTAGTTAGCTTTAGGTGGATTTGTCTTGTCACTTTTGGACCTTAGATTCTGAGTGTTTGACCAACCACTCCACTGGTCTTGAAACACTTTTGATATTTCTTTTGAAAGTTGTGGAGTTTCCTCCTTAAGGGAAAAGGTTTGATTGTGCATCTCTCTTCCTTGGAAATTCATTTGTATGATCTTGTAAGGGAAGGAAATGCGTATAAGTTGGGTATGGACAATATTCCTGTGGAGGCCAACCAAGGGACCCTTCCAAAAGGGATCCTTGTGCTTTTCATTTGTTTGGAAACGTTGGTACCCCCTTGATGGCTACTTTAAATATTCCTAGATTGAATGTTGGACTACTAGTTTGGATGTGGTCCACTCTGAATATTCCAAATGTTCTTGAAGCTTCTCAGATGAATAATTTATTTCAAGGGCATAAAATGGGTGTTAATTATTCATCTTCTTCAAAAGAGAAATCTAGGATTCCTCTTTCTCCTCCCTCTTGTAATAAGAGATCTAAAAAGAAGAGAAAGAGGAAGAAGAAGAAGAATAGTTCTATCCATGAATCATCACCAACCCCTACAAGTCATGTTGGAGATGAGCTTTCAACCACTGCAAGTCATGCTGGGGGCATAAGTCTAGTCACTGCAAGTCATACTAGCAATGGGTCACCTACCTCTGTGAGTCATATTTCTGTTGACTCACTTGCTTCTGTGAGTAGGACTGGGGGCATAAGTCTAGTCACTGCAAGTCATACTAGCAATGGGTCACCTACCTCTATGAGTCATATTTATGTTGACTCACCTGCTTCTGTGAGTAGGACTAGGGGCACAAGTCCTATCTCTCTTGGGAAAGAGTCACTAACCTCTGCGAGTCATGTTGGGGACTCTCCACCAACCATTGCTAGTCATGTTGGCGGAATGGATGTTGATCAGAAACCTAGGCGTAGAAGATTTAAACCAAAGTTCCCTTGTAAGCTATGTAAGGGAGACCATCTTACTCATTTGTGCCCTGGTATTTCAGTGGTACAAAGGTTATGGTCCGAGTTTGACGATTCTTCTACTCCTGAATCTGTTATGGTTTCTCAACAATCTAATCAACCATTGGTTGATGAAGTGGTCGAGCCAGTGCAATCTCTGGCTGATTCCACTCCTATTTTGGGGGGTGAAGTGCCTAACAACAGAGTCTTCTTGATTTCTAGTACAAAGTCTTCTGGTCTAGGGGGCATTCCAGTCTCTTCGAGTGTACCCCCTCCAAGTTCTAGGAGTGTCTCCTTTGATTGGGATAATATTGTCAAGCCTCATCTTCCTTCTGCTGCACCTTTCCAAATAAGGGTTAGAGTTAATTCCACAAATGTCTATCAATGTATGGTGGATGAAGGATCCTCTGCAAGTATTATATCCTCCTTAACTTGGAAAGCTTTGGGTTCTCCAAAGTTGTTGGCAGCTAATAGTTAGTTGTTAGCCTACGATAGAAGACCTGGTGAATCTATGGGCGTTCTTCCTCAATTTCCTATCACTTTAGGTGGGAAAATATCTTCATCGATATGATGGTGGTTGATCACCCTTTAGACTTTAATATGATAATTGGGCATGTTTTTTTCTATGCTATGAATGTTGTGGTGTCTTCACTCTTTCAAGTGATGTATTTTCCTCATAACGGAAATATTTTCACTATTGATCAACTTGCATATGATAATCATCCCTGTAATTCGAATTTACTATAGAATACCCCTTAGTATGTTCCAAGTGTTCAAGTAGACTCTACTCGACCACGGGTGAACTATGTGGCATTGTAACCTCAATGTTCAATTGCTTCTGAGAAGGATCATTGGAACTATTATTTTCATTCTTGGCACTTGGTCCCGACAGTTGACCGAGTGATTTCTCCTATGGGGACATGGGACCCCTTAATTCCCTCTTTTGATCCTTCTAGTTCTCATGATTTCTTGGAAGTTGAGTTTCCTTCATAGGAGGAACTTTTTGAAGCCATGAGTTTTAACTACCAAAGGAGTCCTTCGCCTGAGCCCCGCAAGGGGCTTATCTTGAAGAACTATTATGTGTAACTCACATGGCTACGTGGTTCCTTGTACCATATTGTACTTATAAGGTACGAATTTTCAAGTTTTGTATTATATAATACAATATTTTATCTGAAGTTTATATATGGTATGTATTAACTTCTTGCCTAGTGTTCCTAATTATGTCTACAAAACTTGGAAGACTTCTCCTTTGGGATTTTTATGGTTGATCCACTCTGACAGGTATTGGTTCTCGAAACTGGCATATAGGTTAGGTTTTTCACCTGCATTGTGCATTTATCAGTTTCCTTTTCCATTTTTGCCTTAGGATCGACCCCACCAAGATATGATGCAAAACCTTCTCATTTCTTAGAAGTGTCATAACTTGTGTGGTAGAGCCTACCTTATCATGGGTGCCCTAGATAGTACCTTGTTGTCACTTGGCACCCATGCTGAAATTTTGTTCTTAGGCTTGAGAGTCCTCTTTAGTCCCGCCATGACTTTGCGATGAAGCTTCATTCCTCTTCTTCTTTGCTATTTTTATAGCTTTATACCCTAGAGGCTCCCACATGTTGATTTGTACTACTACATTGCATGTTTACTATTTGTACCTTTTGGCCTTAATCATGCTTCAGTTGGGCTTGTGTATAAGCCACTTTTTGAACATGTCTTTCTGCAAAATCAACCTTGCAATCACTTAGCCTCTTCAATTTGACACCCTATGCTCGTGGAAAGAACATTCCTTTGAGTCTCGTTGACCAGTTTTGTCACCTTGCATTAATCATAGGAATGTTCCACTTCAAGGAACTAGTGCATTTGTATTTGGACACTCGTTCTTTCCAATGTACCATTGGAATTCTTTTATTCCTTTTCAAGATTTTTAAATATGAAAAGACAAAAAAATAATATATTGCAAAAAAAGCGGGAACGAGACTTTACTTCCATAATTGATGGCAGTAAGAGTTAGTTGTGTTGCCCTTGAACAAAGCACTCAAAGCAAGTCTTTCCTCCATTGGGATGGGCTTTAGTTTGACTTAGGAGAGCCATAACCTTGTCATTGAGTCAATACTCCTCCGGTTGGTTATCTCTTCCAATCATATGGAGAGTTTGTTTATGCCTCCTGCATGACAAACTTATACAAAGTTATCATATGCTGCCATACAGTCACATTTGAGTTGTGCTTTTGTTCAAGGGAAGTAAACTTGAGTCGACCTTTCTGTGGTGTCTCTTGACTTATTTTCAGTCGGCCATACCTGGTCTGTCAGAGTTATGTTCAGTATCACATCAACTATTTGGTCCTTTGCTTGTGCTAGTTAAGAAGGTCTCCATTGACTTCTTGCTAGCAGGTCTGCTCTTATTGACTTCGACAAATTGCTCTGAGAGTAGGCCTAGAGCCGTACCCTTGCCCTATTTCCATCATTAATAGATGACCTTGTACTCAACATCGATTAGTATCATGGGTCTTTGATTGAGTGTTTTCCCTTGTGTTCAACATCATCTTACATTATCACACATTGAGATTCATGTAGTACCTTGGTTTTCATTTGATCTTATTGGAGGATTCCTCACCTCCGTGTTAGCTTTCATTATTGGTTGGCTTAGAGGGTTACTATCGTGCGCTAGCCACATCTTGTGTACGTCATATACGTGATTCAGTATGGTTACTTCATTTTATTCGTCTGATTCCTTCCAAATTATTGGTATGCGGGTTACACTCACACTGGATTGATGTGTGATGCCTTAATGATTTCCTTCCAACAGATCTTTTCCCATTGATTCCAACTCATTTCTCTGGGAATAAGGTCTAGAGTTCTTTTTCAGTACCTTAGGGTTTGCAGTCATCAGTGGTAGAATCCTTCACTATCGATAGTGAGAATACATCAATGTCTCCTGATTGATATATTCTCTCAAGTGTTCGACTTCAAATCATTTATTCACACTTGTTAGATTGTACTGGGGTACCTTGACTCTCATCATCATTATCAGTGAGTTGTCTCACATTTGTTAATGGTATACATCAATGACCGGTAATCAAATGATTTCTCACATGGTCGACTTCAGCTCATTTATTCCCATAGTGTAGAAATGTACCATGGCAATCGGTGAAGACCTCGAGTTGCATCAACATTTTTTGGTTCACTTGTTAGTTCCTTTAGTTTTCTGCTAGTGACACCATCCACCTTATATGTTGCAGTTCATCACAACAACATTTTATATGTTGGCACCTGAGTTGCATGCAGTCCCATTATTCCAATTTTTGAATTGGTATTTTGAAGATCAGTTATGTGACATCAATAATCATATATCTCCTTCAACATCATTGATCAATTCTTTTATATGTGATATTGTGACATGGGCTTGATATGTACTTTTATGGCTATGATCAGATGATCCACTATGTATTTCTCAGTTTCCTTTGTACTTGTATACATATTGGATCCAATCTACACTTGATATGCAGACATGCTTTACTATCTCTGAGCATGGGTATGCCCGCCTCAGACATGAGCTTTCTTTCTGATCTCTTCCACTGGTTTGGCAGGTTGGAATCTGGTGATCTCCTCCCAAGTCCTCGCATGATTCTTTCGATACACTTAATACATTTCAACCATCATGTACCCCTTCTGACCTCATATATTAGGGGGCATCTGTTATAGCATCATTTATCACCCTTGTATACTTGATGCTCTAAGTCATGGCCTTGGGCAACCCTTTCCCTTCAGACTTGGTCCATTTACTAAAAAACATTATTTTAAATTCCATACGCGACTATGCTCTTCATAAAGCGTGTGCACACGTGGGTACAACTATACCCAACCCACATATATAATTAGAAATATTAAAAAAATATAAAATCCCTATTTTAAGGGTGGGGTTTACGGGTTACACCGGAAGCCCACCTACTGGAGCCCATGGCCTAACTGTATCCCAATTGAAACAACCATTTTGGGGTGATATAAATACACCTCATGGTAAGGCCTAAGAGGGGGAGAAGGATAGGATATTGATATTATATCCAATTGGTCCTTGATCAAGTCTGATTTATCCCTGTGCCTCCTGCACTCCTAGCTATAGGAAACCCTTGTTTCCTCATAGATACATCCATCTCCTTTATATGGCATCTATGTGTATGCATTTTAAATAGGATTGTTGAGGCTTGGGCTGGACAGATTCAGAGGAAGGTTTCGCTTGGAGCCGTGATAAAATCATGATGTATTCTTCCACATTCTTTGTAGACATCAATAAAGAAGCTCTATCTTGTTCCTGATGTGATGATATTTATGCTTTAACTCATGTTATGATCTAATTATGTATGATATCATGTTTTATATCTATATGCTTATATGATCTAACATTCATATCTTTAACGTGCTTTGAACTACTTGTAGTATCTATGCCATTATTGAATTGCAGGTTTTGAAGCATTGGAGGAAGTAGAGGGTTTGGACTCTATTGGAACATCCTCAAATGTAGGACCTATGGGTACTATCTCTTCATCCCGCTTTAGTAGTTTAAGCATTAGGAATCCTTTTTTTCTTGCTTCTTCATGGTGTATGCCCTTTGATCTGTTGGGGTTCTCAACCCAGAGCCTAGGGTGTTTTATCCCGTAACACTATCCAAGTTTTCCAAGGCTCCAGAGCGTTTGTTCGAACCCAGCGTCCAGGACTAGTAACTCAACCCACAACTGCCACTGGGCTCCAGAGCATTTGTCTAACCAAGGCATCTGGGATTGGTAACTCAACCCACCAAGGGCTCCAGAGCGTTTGTCCAACAAAGGCTTCCAGGACTAGTAACTCAACCCAAGTTGCTACAGGAATTTTAGAGCGTTTGTCCAAGCAAGGCTCCAGGAACTAATAATTAAATCCACATCCATAAGGAAGGTGATCACCAACTAGAAAACAAAAGGTAAAAACCAGAACACCATGGCTATCTAGGAAATAGAAAGGCTAGGTAAAACCACTGTAAATCTAGGAAATCCTCTATGACAATGAAAAATCATAACCAAGAAACCACATGCATATGCCATGCATGCCAAAAATAGCAAGGAAATCATACATGCAACTTGAAACCTACAAGCAAAACCTGTTGTACCCATTGATATCACTGTCCTCTTACAATTTCCTGCTTTTTCTTCACCTTCTTGATCTGAATCTCACGTATGGAACACTTCTCCAAGAGTGCTCCAAGAAAACTCTAAGTGTCCAAGAGTATGAGAGAGAGAGAATAAAATGAGAGAGCCAAAGACTGAATTGAGAAAAGCTAACATTGACAAAAGTTGTGTGTTGATCCTCAAAATCCTTTTTATTAATGATGTCTCTATTTTCTTCATTTTCCATTATTTTCCTTCAATTTCCTCCTCACATGCAACCTATGACCTTTCACCTTCCTTTTTTCCTATTTTCCATTATTTTCATAAATAAAATGCCAATAAATGCCTCATGCCTTTCCAAAGCCTTTTCCATTTCCTTTGCCAATTTCCATAGCCATTAATTAATCACAAGTGATCCCCGTCACTATGTTTTTTCCCAATATTCAACTTGGAATACGTGTCCCATGACCTTGTTTTTTATTTTTCCTTTATTAACTTTATTACATGGATTTTTAATCTAGGGATATTATAGACCCCTCCCCCTTAGGGGAACACCATCCTCGATGTTCAATGGCACATATAACCAATAAGATCGCTGAAAATAAAAACATACTGCCCATAGAGATTTATAACTTAGCTAATTTCAATATTTAAAATTTACAACTTGTTGAAAATAAAACCAACATGACAAACGTAAAACATGACACCCATACTACTTATTGGAGATTTATAACATAAATCATTGCAGTATTTACAATGAAAACCATATATAAATATGTACATATACCAAAACTGCTTTGCCTCAACTGGAAAATAATATAGGATACATAGGTCACATCTAATCAGCCATCTCCCCATGTAGCTTCATAAAGCTCAAAGTGCTTCCACTGCACTTTAACTTTCTCGATTACTCGATTTCGGAGAATGAGCATCTTTCTCTGTAAAATGCACTGAGGTTTCGACTGAAATTATCCTTCTGGCTCCATCTGCAATACATACCAATCAATATCATGATCAACATATTTCACATATCTTTTAAGTAATGAAACATGGAAAACATCATGGAATTTGACTGTCGGAGGGAGAGAAATTCGATAGGCCACTAGTCCAATCCTCTCAAGGATCTCGAAAGGCTTGCAATACCAAGGTTCTAGCTTTGTACATGACCTAATCCTCAAGGAGCTCTTCTTGGGCTTGATGCACAAGTACACATGTTCCCCAACCTGAAACTCCTTAAACATCTTGTGTTGATCTTCATAACATTTTTTCATGTCATGTGTTTCCTTTAGATTCTTCTTGATTACCTGCATTTCCTGTTCCATCTCTGCCAACATGTATAGTCCTATCAATACCCTATTCACTGGATCACTTCAAATGATGGGGGTATTACAACTATACCCATAGAATTCCTCAAACGAAGTCCTCCTCAGTGACTCCTAATACCCATTGTTGTAAAAAAACTCTACCAGTGGAAGATACTCTTCCCACTTCCACTACTGATGCATCACATACATCCTCAACATGTCCTCCAGAATTTTGTTGACCCTCTCTGTCAGTCCATCTGTCTACGGATGATAAGCTATGTTGAAGGCCAACTTTGTACCCAAACTTGAAAATAACTCCTAAAACATGGAAGTGAAATTAGCATCCATGTCTAACACAATCTTCTTGAAAACACCATGCAGTCTTACTACATCTATGATGAAGACTTGTGCTACATCATTAGCTGAATGAGTAGACTTCACTGGAATGAAGTGCATTACCTTTGTTAATATATCCACCACATCCATGATAAAATCATGTTGTCTTGATGTACTTGGAAAACCTGTAATGAAATCCATGGAAATGACCTCCCATTTCCACTTTGGAATTGGAATTGACTATAGTAATCTACCTGGATGCTTACACTCTACTTTTACCTGTTGAAAATCCAAGCACCTACCCACAAACTCTGCCCCTTCCTTCTTCAATTTCAGAAAATAATAGAACTTCTTCATCACTATCAATGTCTACTGATATCTTGGGCAATGTGAATATGGTTTAGCATGAAATTCCCTCAAGATAAACTTCTTTAGCTCAATGTTGTTCGACACATAGATCTTGTCCCTAAATATCACTAAAACATCTGCTTTGAGACGATAGTTCACATTGTGATCACATGTATCCTATTGTAACCTGTGCCTAACCTCCCTATACCTGTCATCCATGTGACATGCCTATAAGATTTGATCCTGTAAATATGTCCCATATGAACTTATAGCTGCTATATGATTCATCTGCACTATTCTACTAAGAGAATCTACCACCATGTTCTCTTTTAATTTAATGTACTTGATCTCAAAGTCAAACTCATTGATCATGGCAAACCATATAGCTTGCCTGGAATTTAGATTTGGTTGGTCAAACAAGTATCTCAATCCACTGTGATCTAAAATCAATACAAACCTCCTACTAAGAAGATAGTGCCTCCACATATTCATTGCATCGATGATCATTGCCAACTCAAGATCACGTGTCACATAATTCTGCTCACGCTCATTCGGTTTCCTTGATTCATAATATCCCACCTGTTCCTCCTGCATGAAGACTCCACCAAGTCCTCTCTTGTAGGAATTTGTACACACTGTTAGTGTCAGTCTTTCCAGCCTTCCTCCAGTGATCAAATATGCTCTTACAAAGTGGTCTCAGAGTTTCCAAGTCAAATTTTGTCATTTCAGTGAGTCTTCAAGCAAAATTTGGTCACTAGGCATTAGGTCTAGGGTTTGCCTTAACTCCTTCTAAAGTTGTCAAAATGTTGGTCCATGTCACCATTCAGCTGAGTCTATCATCATTCATAGGGTTTTCATTGTCATGTCAGTGTCTAATGAGTCATTTTACATCTTGTTCATGCTTCAATTGTGCCTTGGCAAGGTCATTTCCCTCTCCTAGGGTTTTGAAAGCCAATTTCTCTTGGACGGTCAAATCATCGGCAAAACTTGTTTCTTGATGTTCATACACCTTCCCCTGTCCTTAAAGTACCTTATCAAACACTTCCCATCCCTTAGATCCGCCAAATTCCTCATTTTTGCACAAACCCTAGTTTCTAGCTACAACCTGGCAATTTTCTAGGTTGGGCCTGTGTTTTGCCCTTTTGGACCCCTTCCCCTCACTCAATCTCTGAGATTCCACTTTCCCCTGCTTCCTAACATCCCTCCCTACTTCCAAAAAATTCCCCAAGAATTTAGAAGCCCCCTATCCCCTTCATTTCACTCCATTTCGACAAAATTCCTTGTTTCACACATCGAGACAAGTCGCACTCAAATGATGTTCCAGAGCAATAAAAGATGAATTTTGGAAAACTGAGAGAGGTTTTTGTCCAAAACATGCCAAAGAAGAAAAAACTCCTTCACTTTTTGCACAGGTGTCATGGTTTTAGAGAAATGTCAAAATTACAATCGCCGGATCCAAGGCAGTTGGCCAAGGCACAAAAAAGGAAAAAGAAGACCAATCCACTCTGTATCTTGGCTGAGGCTTCACTCAAAGATCAAGGCACTAATTAGCCTAGCGACAGCTTAAATCCCAAAAAAATTTGAGAATTTTGGGTAATTTTGGCAATTTTTGGAAATTTACAGGTTTTGGCTCTTCAACGGGTCTCACCCCCGGTGAGACCCTTTGTCATGGCAGCTCCTTTTTGCAAAAACTCAGCATTTCTAGATTTTTCATGAAAAATTACACATGACCATGGATGGACTTGAGTTTTTATGGGGTTTTGGGCCTCCAGAAGGTCAAAATACATGCAAAATTTGACTTTCTGCCCCTTTTTTGAGTTGCAGAAAGAAGTCTTGGGAGAATTGCGTTTTGACTGGGAAAATGACCTCCAAATTAAAAAATTCCAGTTGGGTTGGAAATTAGACTCACAGACCTTTCCAACGAGCTATCCTGCACCCAATTCTGACACCTGCAAGTGCCTCAAACAGAGCTCCCAATGTGCGCAACCCGTTGAGAAAAGGGGCGCGACCCGTTGAGGAAATGTTGCCAGATTTGACCAGTTCAGCCCAGAAATTGCAGATTTGACCCTTTTCGACTTTCTGAGGTTAATGATGATCTTCATGGATGTAATTGTGACACTTTTTGGATACTTTTACTCTTGTTTAACATTTCTAGAAGATTTATGCATGTAAAGGGTAAAAATTGAATGTATGAACTAGTTTCCAAGTTTATAGAGGCAAGTTGTTTTGACTGCCTATTTTGTAGTGCTTAGTTTAGAAGTGGTTCAAACAGCTCCTAGGATAGTGAGCTCGACCCATGGAGGCAGGGAAAGAGGTTAGATCATCTATATTATGTACTTTCTTGCTCATTTTCATGGTTGGACTCTTGAGGGAGAAGCTATCATTGTATTATCACTTGTATCTCTGCAATTTTTGGCTAAGGAAGACCAGGGTTTTGCAGTCATCTTTGGGATTCTTGTGGACTCATGTGTTGATGGTGTGTTTCTTCATGTTATTGTAAGCTTTGTTATGTGATTCATTTCCTTTCTATACTGCTGCATATTAAACAAATGAAGTGATCAAGTTAGAATTCATGCTTGCCATGCTCTACTTTTAAATTTGTTTAATTTCTATGTTTTCTGCTGTCTAAATAGAATTCAAATCCATTGTTTGCTCTCTTTAGCCTTCTTATCTTTCCTCCTAATCATCCACTTCAGCTAAAGACATCAATACAGGCTCCTACCTTGCCCCAAAGACCCCCCTGCAGAAACTGTGTCAAATCCCCGCACCCTAAATTGCAGCTCCTCAATTTGCCACCAAAAACCCCCCCTCCAAATCAACCTTCAAATCAGTTTACTAGCCTAATATCAGTGTTACCTTGTTGGTCATCTCCTCCGATTGAAAATCTACTGAGATTGACCGGAGAGAGCCTTCTCCTGCCCCATAGGGCTAGCTACGAGGCTGAATGGTTTGATGTAGCTTTGAGATTTGCCTTTTCAGCCTGAGGTGAAATTTCAAGTGCTAACACACACCATGAACTCTTTATCTGGATCTATAATCTTAAGAACTGGAGAATTTGTCAACAACTGTTTCAACTGCTCAAAACTAGCTACACATTCTTCTGTCCATTCAAATTTCTTACCTTTCCTTTGCATTGATGTAATAGGATAAGAAATCCGTGAGAAGTTCCTGATGAACCTCCTGTAATAACCCGCTAACCCCATAAATTAAGTTACCTCATCTAGATTCCTAGGAGGTTCCCATTCCATAATAGATTTTATCTTTTTTGGATCCATTGTTATGCCTTCCTTGAAAACCACATGTCCCAAGTAATGTATTTTTTTCTTAAAGAAATTTCATTTACTAAGATTGGTATATAACTAATGTTACCTAAGCAATCTCAACACTGCTACTAAGTGTTCAACATGCTCTTCCTCATTCTTAGAATATGTCAATATATCATCAATGATCACAATAACAAACTTGTCCATATAAGGACACAACACACTATTCATCAAGCACATAAAAATAGCTAGAGAATTAGTCAAACCAAAAGGAACTACAAAAAACTCATAATGCCCATACTTGGTCTAGAATGCACTCTTATAGATGTACTCTTCTGTAATGTGTACCCGATGATATCCTAATCTCAAATCAATCTTCGAGAACATCGATGCTCCCTTCAATTGGTCAAAAAAGTCATTAATTCTCAACAAAGGATACATGTTCTTGATGGTTACCTTGTTTAACTAACTATAGTCAATACATAGCTTGAGAGTTTGTGAACTTCTTCACCGCTATCAGTTAAAAAGGTATGCATTGACTATAGTTAGTTAAACAAGGTATGCATTGACTAGTAGTTCCTTAGTGTTGACTTGAAGTCGTGTGTTAAAAATGTAGCAAGGAATGGCTTCTTTGACTTGTGCCTTAGTCAAATATGCCAATTCAAATTCAATCTCATAGTGACCTATCACTGAGTTATTGTCAGCTAATTCGAGTTAGATGGCTTTCAACGAGTTGTGGACTAATTGATTGCTAAAATTAGCTAACTAGTGGAGTTATCTCTAGTGTTTGTCAGTTAACCGATCTCAAGTTCTGTCATAGAGATACTTATGAGTTTAGTTGGGTATTTTACTTTAAGTTAACTCAACTTACTCTGAGTTAACTAGTTGCAAATACTAAAATTAGCCTTAATAGGCCAAGAAATTATTGGTTATTGATATTGAATGACGACACAAATTGTATTTATTATGGTACACAGGTTTTTGTGTGAAGATCTTGAGAAGCAAGTAAAGCAATTCTCTTGGGAATTACACAAGGAAATACAAGAAATTCCTATTTTTTAGGGGCAGAATTGCACTAGGAAATAGGAGCTCCTAGAAGGCCTTATTTGCCTAAGTGTTGGGCTAGTCATGTAGAGGTTTCATCAGTATTGTAGAGCTTCAGGCTTGAAGTAGATTCTATGTAATAGATCAGATTGCTAAATTCAATGCAAGCAAGTAAGGGGTTTTCCTAGTTGCGTTCACCAAATAATTTTTGTGTTTTATGTGTGATTGTGTTTCTATTCATTGTTTTATTTCCGAATAATTTTAGTAGGGAAATCTTGTGTATTTTTTTATCAGTTTGATCTCATTAGCAATTGCAAGGTTTCAAGGATTTTATACACTGTGATGATGTGGATCTTGGATTGAAAAGCCATGATTATGATCATGTGATTCAAATATTTGTGGTATGCAATTGTGATAAAATACTCACCATATGTGATTGAGTCATGCTTCTCCTTATGTTCATGATTTTGTGTCTCTCCATATGATTCCCTTTTAGGGAGATTATGTAATAATATGATTTGTATTTTTTTATTTCTTCCTTATTTTTAGTCACGATTTTCTTTTTTTTCCTTTTTTTTTTTATTATTTCTTCCTTGGAATTTTACATTTATTCTTTTTTTTTTCCTTAATCCTTTGTTCCATATGTGAAAACTAACCTTCCAACTTCGATACTTAGTATTGGACATCCTCTATTTCTTCATGAGTCATGGATGGATTTTCTATTAAGTGGTGAAGTAAGTTTTGAAGCACCTTTTGGATCTATGTGAGTATTTAATAATGCTCATCTTTTTCCTCTTTATCACAAATTTTAATTCATAAAAAAATAGATCTTCTAATCAAAATTCATGCCAATTGTAAGTTACTTATATTTCAAATCATTAATTTGTAGACTATTTAGATGGCTCACCTTTATCCAAATATATCTCTGAAATTTGAGCTCTTTTGAGTATGAAATTTCAACTTGCATTACTCTGGTATCTCATCTCTATTATTCCGTAAGTCTAACCACGATTTGATGTGCCCCTAAAAAATAGGAATTTCTCTTATTTCCTTGTGCAAGTCCCAAGATAATTGCTTTACTTGCTTCTCAAGATCTTCACACAAAAACCTGTATACCATAATAAATACAATTTGTGCCTTCATTCAATATAGATAAATAATAATTTCATGGCCTACTAGGGATAATTTTAGCAGTTGCAACTAGTTAACTCAAAGTAAGTTGAGTTAACAGAAAGTAAAATACCCAACTAAACTCATAAGTATATCTATTCTAGAACTTGAGATCAGTTAACTGACAAACACTAGAGATAACTCCACTAGTTAGCTAATTTTAGCCATCAATTAGTCCACAACTCACTGAAAGCCATTTGACTCGAATTAACTAATAATAACTTAGTGATATGTCGCTATGAGATTGAATTTGAATTGGCATCTTTGACTAAGGCACAAGTCAGAGAAGCCATTCCTTGCTACATTTTCAACACACAACTTCAGGTCAACACTAAGGAACTACTAGTCAATGCATACCTTGTTTCACTGACTATAGTCAATGCATACCTTGTTTAACTGACTATAGTCAATGCATACCTTGTTTAACTGACTATAGTCAATGCATAACTTGACAACGGTGAAGAAGTTCTCATCACATCACACTGTCTCTTCTCATTTGAAATAGCAAGGAGTTCACACATGTGAAGGAGTTAAAGGATACTTTTCTAATCTGCATTGAACAATTTCTTTTGATTTATTTGACTTCCGTTGACATGGGCTAGTTCGCTTCTATTTTACCAACATATTGTCTATTGGAAGAGGCTGAAAATTGCATAAATATGTTGACTTTATTTGACTGAAATTTTGTCTCTTTTCTTGCTCATTGACTTGGATTGACCACAGGATTGATTGAGGATTTTAGAGGACTGTTTGACTAAGGCTTTGACCAAATTTTATCCTCTTGTTCAGAGCTTCCATAAGTCGAAATTCAGCCCTACTGTTGCATATCAAACTTTGACTAAAATTGAATTTCTCTCTCTTCGTTGACTGGTTTTGACTTCGATATTTTGAGGTTAGACTTTTGGAATCTTGTTGGAATATTTTGATGTACTATTGATGAACTGAATTATCTCCCATAAGGAAATATTGCTTGGATTTTCCCCTTATGGGTTTTTCCCTGGGTATGAGCTTAATTTCTGGTGTCTCTTGTCTCTTATTTACAACTTATTGTCATCTCTATTGCTCTATCGACGAAATTGAATGGCTGAAGTTTTTCATGTGTAACTACTTAATGATTGCAATTTTATAAGTATAATATTGATTGTATCATTAGAAGTAGTTATCAATTGTGAAAAAATATACTAGTCTTGGATGCACTAGGAAAATCAACATGGTGTCAGAGCTTTGGTGAAGGAAAAAGTGTTGTGAGATCACCTTGAAGAGCATTGAGAGTACCTTGAAGAGCCTTAAATTTATATATCTTTTGATTTCTAGTTGTTCATCTTCATTTTCATCATGAATTCCTTCATGAAGGCAGAAAACAAGCTCGAAGGAGCTACTAGTTATAGGGCATGGATGGCTAGGATTTACCTAGTACTTGCAAAACACAAGGCCTTGGGTATTGTTGTAGTAAAAGTTACAAAACCAAATGACCAAATAGGAAAAGACAAATTTCAAGAAGAAGACATCTTAGCAAGAAGCGTCATTATAGAATTTGTTAGGGATCATTTAATTCCCTATATTGTTGGTCATCAATATTCCAAGGTTATGTATGATGTCATTGTTGGATTGTACACCATCAATAACATCAATCAGTCCATCAATCTAAGGGGTCAACTTAGCAATATCAAGATGACAAAGAATGATATAGTGGCATCATACTTTGTGAAAATTCTGCAAATAAGAGATCAACTAAAATCCATTGAAGAAGAAGTATATGAAAAAGAATTAGTAGTTGTAGCTTTGTGTGGTTTGCCTAGATCATGTGATTCCTTTGCATCAAGTGTTTGTGGAAGAGAAAATGCACCTTCATTTGATAAGTTGTGGGTTGTCTGCACTGAAGAAGAATGAATACTCCTTTTTATAGGTGAGATTGAAGATCCAAGCGAATAATTTTTTGTGGCCCATTCGAGAAGTAACCAAAAAAGAAGGGCCTAATTTTGGAAGACTACAAATAAGTTTTGGTAAAAGACCAAATTCAAGACTTGCTCCAAGAAGGGAATCTGCTCCAAAAATATGACCTCCTCCTCCCTCTTGAGATATAAGAGATAGAAGACATCTAACAAATGTTCAATGTTTTCATTTCCATGAATTTGGTCACTATCAAGCTCATTGTCCTCAAAGGAATGAAAGAGATGACAATCAAAAGAAAGATGATTGTAAGAGGAGGGGGAAGCATCATGCTTATACTACTGATCTAAATGAACCATCCCATAAGAGAAGGCATAGGAAGAAGGGTTATGATTTTGAATACTCATTTTATTCTTCCTTTATAGGTTCCATTGCAGGTCATGATGAAATATGGCTGGTGGATAGTAGTGCCTCTAGGCACGTGATTGGAAGTTGTGAAAATCTCACTGAATTGGTTGAAAATAAGATAGATCAAAGAGTTGATTTTGATGAACAATAGAAAATATGAAGTCAAGGGAATTGGTTCATCATCCTTTCAATTGGAATTATGAATTAATGTATCTATTAAGAATATTTGGTGTGTTCCTGGTTTGAAGTTTTTTTTTTGTTAATTTCATCTCTTGAAGAAAAAGGATATAGAATTGCATTCGTTGATGGACAAGTTCTAGTATGGAAGAAGGATGCCTCCTTTGAATTTTCCAAGGTCATTGGTGTGAGAATTGGAGGCATATATCTATCCTTGGTCAATCTATTCAAGACTTATTATACAACACCACAGATCTATGCGAGTTATGACATCGAAGGTACGCTCATATACATTATAAATCTTTGTCTAGATTGAAAGATTTTGTTAAAGGTGTACCTGAACTTAGGACTGAGCACAATGGAAAGTGAAAAGGATGTTCCCTTAGGAAAAATGTTAAAGGAATATGTCCTAGCAGTGATAATAGATCCAAAGGAATCTTGGACCTTGTGCATTCTTATGCCTATGGGCCTATGTCTGAGAAGATCTTGGGTGGAAATTTGTATTATGTCTCTTTCATTGATGATTAATCCCACAAAACATGGATTTACCTCTTAAATTCCAAGGATCGAGTATTTGAAAAGATTTATAAATTCAAAGCACGAGTTGAAAATATTATAGGAATAAGAATCAAGAATCTAAGGTCTGCTAATGGTGGAGAATATGTATCCAAGGAATTGATTGACTTCTGCAGGGGTTCTGGAATTAAGAGGGAGATGATAGTTCCATACTATCCTCAACAAAATGGAACAACCAAAGGAAAGAATATGACCATTATGGAAGCTTCCAAGGCCACGCTTCATGATCAAGAACTACTAATGTTTCTACAGGCAGAAGTTCCAAGAACAATTGTTTATGTTTGAAATAGGTGCCCACATTGAATCTTGGACTACAAGACTCTTGAAGAATTCTTGGCAAGGGAGAGATCAAGTGTTGAGCACTTAAGAATCTTTGATTGTCTTGTTTATGTTCATGTTCCCAACAAGAAAAGGAAAAATTTGGATCCTTCTGGGAAGAAAGGAACTTTTGTTGGCTATGTTGAAAATTCAAAGGCCTTCAGGGTTTATGTATCAAGACAATGTTGTATTAAAACTTGTAGGGATGTCATAGTTGATGAGGATGTTACATTTTGGAATTCCAAGGGATCACACTTGGAATCTGCTGAAGAGATATGGGTTACTCCAAAGAATGTGGAATCGAATTCTAAAGAACATGAACTGGTGGAACAACATACTCATGAAGAATATGATGATCATGAACTTTTTTAATCTCCAAGAGCCTTTGTACCTATGACTACAAAGAGACCTTCCTAGCTTGAAATAACATTGAAGAACGTTGAAGGACATGTTTCACCACATTGGACCTTCAGGGAAATAAAGAGGACAAATAAATACTATGGTTATGCAGTCATAGAGTGCAAGATCATTGAGTCTAAGCCATCCATCTATGAAGAAGAAATCGAGAAACAAGTTTGGAAATATGCTATGACATAAGAATATCAATTTATATTTAAGAATGATGTTTGGGAAATCGTTCCAAGACTTGAAGGAAATTTTGTTTTGTCTTCAAAGTGGATCTACAAAATCAAGCTTATTTCTCATGGAAGTGTTGAAAATTACAAGGCAAGATTTGTGGCCTAAGGATTCTCCCAAAAAAAGGGAGAGGATTATGAATACATTTTCTCCCATTGTTGGGTATGCTTCTGTTAGATATATCATTTCCCTTGCTTCTAGTGTAGGTGTGAAATTGCATCAAATTGATGTCAAAACTACTTTTTTGAATGGAGTCATTGAAGAGGAAGTCTATATTGAGAAACCTCAAGGTTTTTAGGTCCATGATAAAGATACACATGTTTAAAAATTGAAGAAAACCATGTATGGGTTAAATCAAGCTCCTTATGCATGGTACTCCCACATTGATGGCTATTTGTTGAGTCTTGGCTTCAATAAGAGTGATGTTGATCCAAAATTGTACTTTAAATTTGTTGAAGGCAAGCCCTTGATGTTGTTGCTATATGTAGATGATATGTTTCTCATAGGGGTTAAGGTTTTGATTGTTCAATGTAAGAGGGAGTTGGTTTCTAAATTTGAAATGAAGGATCTTGGTCTCATGCATTACTATCTAGGATTGGAAATTTGGAAAAAAAAAACCAATGGAGTATTTGTTGGGCAAATAAAGAACACTATAAATATCATTTAGAGATTTTCTTGAAAATCCATGGATACTCTAATGGTGATGAATTTAAATAAGATCCGAGACTATGAATCTGATTTAATTGATCCATGTACGACAATTGATTGGACCATTGAATTATCTTCTGAACACCGGGTTTGATATTTGTTATGTTGTGAAAACGCTGATCCAATTCTTGGTTGAGCCCTGACATGTCCACTGGGTTGTCATAAAGCATATATTGAGATATTTGTGTGGCACCATCAAATATGGTATGAGATACAATTTTAATGGAGAATGGCAGTTGTATGATTTCACTTATGTTGATTGGGCTAGAATATCTGATGATAGAAATAACACCTCTGGATTTTGTTTTAGCTTGGGCTTTGTTATGGTTTCATGGTCTAGTAGAAAGCAATTTTTTTTTGCTCTGAGTATGGCTGAAGTTGCATATATATCTGCATGTTTAGAATGTTTTGAAGTTGTGTGGCTTCAAAAGTTGTTTGTTATTTTGTTTGATAAAGTGTTAGAATCAATCATTATATATTGTGATAATCAAAGTTGTGTGAAGCTTTATGAGAACCCAATATTCCATGACATGTTGAAGCACATTGAGATCAAGTATCACTACATCTGGAATATTTTCCAAAGGAGAGTTGTGAGGCTTGAATATATCCCTATTGATGAGAAGATTGTTGATGTGTTGACAGAACCATTGTCCTGGATAAAGATTTCTTATTTCATAAAACAAATTGGAGTTGTTGAGAACTCCTCTCTAAGAGAGAAGGAGAACTAATTGTACAAAATCATATGATTGACAATATTCCTTAGGCTATGGCTATGAGACCTATGGATTAGTTGAGAAGATTTTCACTCCCTTAGGTCAATTAACTTTGAGGCCAGTGAATATATTCGAGGAGCTTGGTTGTGAGGCATAGAGTGATCCCTTAGGTCATGATGACTGTGAGACCAATTTGGTTGGGAAAATTGAATTTGTGATCTCTCCCTTAGGTAGTTTCTGTGAGACCTATAGATTGGTCAGATAGATTGATCTTGAGTTCTCTCCCTTAGGTCATGGATTATGATACTATATAGTCAGGGATTGAGAAATGGATTCCTCCCTTAGGTTGTGGTTGTGAGACCTATGGATTGGTCAGGGAGATGGAGCCTATGTAAATGACTATGGCCTCATGAATGATAGTGATTGATGGGACATGTTTGATGTTATATTTCCTTATGATGAGACTTGTGACCTCTCCATTTGGTTATGGTTGTGAGACCTATGGATTTGTCAAGGTGATTGATATTAAGAGAGAGTGAAAATTACCTCCCTATCTAAGATGCAGTGTTGAAAATTTGGTAGCTATGGTTTAAATTTTCATTAGAAAATCATGGAGAAAAGTTCATATTTTGACATTTGACTAAGTCGGCCTAATGATGAACAAGTCAGCCCCACATGTGGAAAATCCACCTCTTGTGGCACATATAAATAATACATATTTGGAATTCATTTGGCATCATCTCATCACATCACATCATCTCATCTGATCTAAAATAGAAAGAAGGAATTAACACATGCAAAAGAGTCAAAGGAGGCTTTTCTTATCTATGTTGACTAGTTCCTTGTGATCTGTTGGACTTGCATTTACTTGGGCTAGTTTTATTTTGTTTAACTGAAATCTCGATTGTTGGAAGAGGCTGAAAATTGGAGAGATATGTTGACTTTAATTGACTGAAGTTATGTCCATGTTCTGGCTCGTTGAATTTGGTTGACCACATGCTTAACTGAGCCTTTGACTGAGGATTTCAGAGGATTATTTGACTGAGGCTTTAACCAAATTTTAGCCTCCTGTTTAGAGCTTCCACAAGCTGAAATTTTTCCCAACTATCGTAGATCAAACTTTGACCATAATCAACTTTTTCTCTCTCCATTGACTGGTTTTGACTTGGATATTTTGAGGTCATAATTTTGTAAAATTTTGATGTACTATTGATGTATTGAATTCTATCTCTCATAAGGAAATATTGGTTGGGTTTTCCCCTTGTGGGTTTTTCCCTGACTGTGAGCCTAATTTCTAGTGTCTCTTATCTCTTATTTACTGCTTATTTTGATCTTTATTGCTTTATTAATGAAAGTGAATGGTTAAAGTTTTTCATGTGTAACTACTTAATGGTTGGGATGTTATAAGAATATTGATTGTATCATTAGAAGTAGTTATCAACTGTGAAAAACTATACTAGTTTTGGATGCACTATGAAAATGAACAAGGACATATTAAATAGGCTACAATAATGAAGACACAAATATTTACCCCCGAAACCCATACAAAAAACCAAAAATTCAATGAAGGATTGTGCCTTCCATCTTCTTATATTATGGAAATTGCAAAACAGATTACAAATATTTCTAAGACTAAATTTAAGATATGAGACATTATGGTCTTATACAATCATCTATAATATGATTATGTTTTGTTGTTATGTTAGAATCCCTTGCACCCTCATGCTCAAACAGTGGGAAACCTAATGGCGTGTAACGTATATGATCCCTTTGTTTCATATTGAGGATTGGGGTAATAAGATTATCATATATTTTATTATATTTTTAATTTTCTTGCTCACTAATGAGGTGCGGCTCCAAGACCCTTTTCGATGCCACGACTCTTAACATGAGACTTCCCCCTAGAATTTGAACGTCTGGATGGAGTGTCATGTTTCTAGGACCCTCAAAACGTATTGATCTTTCAAGTTGAGGTCACCCCCTAGAATACAATCCACCTCGCTGATGTTTCATGTCTTCGCTACAATAGCTAGCTCTCCCACTAATGGCATATCACGCGTTGTGGGTCCGATAACCCATCCTCTGTTTATCCTTATACCTAAATCTCCTAATATTGCTTCCCTAGTCGTTATGGGATTCTGATGTTCTGGCGTGCCACGTCATCCTCCACGTGCTACTCATAGGTGTACCTATGGCCCCAACCTCTGGGGTCTAACCATTACCTGGGTGACATCATGTTTACCTCATCCAACCACGTTTCGACCTGTCAGAGGTCCAGGTATCCCCCATATGTGGCTCTTGTGATCACCCAAAACTCCCAAACTACTTTCCATATGCCCCTCATGACGTCATGTTGGTGTCATCTCCACTCTAACGATGGGACACCACGTGTTTGGGATACAGAGAGCAAAGGATCCCTCGGTGACTAGTCTCGCACTAGGCCTCACGTAGTGAACGGGAAACCTCGAAACTGGAACCCTTTAAGACATCATTCTCATAATTCCCTGGGGTTTTGACCTTCTCGACTTCCGAGTGTTAGAAAATTGTATATTATAGAGCAATGGAACACATAAAATATTGCAGAAATATAAACATAGAAAACACATAAAACAAGAGAGACACATATATACGTGGTTCACCCAGTTTGGGCTACGTCCACGGAGAAATAGCCAGTCCTTCCTTTTATAATATCCAGCAAACTGAAGGGATACAACCTACAACAGATCCGATGTAATTCCCTCTTCGCTCTCAATCTCCTCTCTCTTCCTCACTCAGACTACAGATCTCCATAGACGCAATAAAATTCCCTCATATATAGCGAGGGGTGCCTTCTATGGCAAAAAACCCTAAATTAAACATAACATCTACTGTTAGATCTCCGCCTAATGAATGGCCCAAATTGACTATGAAATTACAACATTTTACAAGGAAATTTTACATCTGTTTTTAGCTTCAGGGGCGCTGCTTGGCGGGGAGGGATCCCAAAGGTCGCAACTGCCCCCCTTGGACCCCCCTGCAGCATATATTTTATGGGCGGCGTTGCCTCCCCATTACTAATTGGGGTCCAATGCGACGATACCTTTGAATACAGAAGATAATCAGGCTCCACACCCAACACTGAGGTGGCCACCACCAGCAATTTCCCCACCTAACAGATCCAGGTGTGGAGAAATATTCGTCATTATCTCTCAACCAAACCTCGATGCCCTTTTACCATTAATTCCCTAGCTCTAATTCAAAATATCCTATGGTTTTAGACTCTACATCCTTTTTTCCTTGTCCTTCTGACAAATCACATGAGGGGAATCTGGTTCCACCAATCAGAATCCTCCCTTGACTAGGGTTTTGACCATTTAAAGGATAATATTAGCCCAACTTACCCTATAATTTTAGGGCCTCACTCCTCTATGCCACAACATGGCTATCCTTCTCATTCTTGTCATTACTCAGTCAAAGGGTCTTGGCTCTATGTCACACAATGTCTTAGACAGAGAGCTCAACAACCTTCCCAGCTACAAAATTTTACGTTGCTCAGGATTCTTTGAACTAGCCTTGTCAACTATGGCTCTTTCTCAGGAATATGGTAGACTCTTGAACGTGCTTCACAGTTTCATAATGGTGCCCTTCATTTTCTAGGGTTATTTACAATGTTATCTCTCTAAGCTTGAGTGATAGATTCTACAGTGAGTGCCTGGCTCGCGAATCTTCCCTTCCCACGAGGAGGGGATGCCACCCAGGGTGGTATGTGTGCTCCTTCATGGTTTACCTACAACAAACTTGGCACAGAATCCTGAGAGGTTCCCACCTCTTTTGCCACACATCGATGGTACCAAACCTCATGCCAGGCTTGTAAACATCTCCATGTTGATATGCTAAGCCATTAGGTACCTCAACAGCCACCCTAAGACGCCAACAACAATTATCCAACTTACTGAGAATGCAAGGCTGAAGGACATTCAGGGAAAGTTGGAGGCTCAACTGATACTAGGGAAAGATCCCTTTGAGATTAATGCAATGCTTTCCATGCAACATAACAACTTGTAACTTAACAACAAAGGAAACATAAGAGAATACAAGCCCTACCATATAGAGGGTCATATTAATAAAAAGGGCCTCAAAACCCACTATTATTCAAGTGTTAACCTAAGTACACATGGCTCGGTCATGATATGTAATGAGTTTCCTCTCTTTCTTAATAAGTTATTTACATGCTACTTCACAATACAAACATGTATATAAATATAGACTCAGTACAACATTATGGCTTGGCCTTTATTGTCATGTGATTTATTATGCCTCTTATGTATCAGATATCTTGTGCCTACCATTAGCAATCGTTAGGCACATTTTGCTTTCATCTTTCACACACATGCATCTATACATACACATGCACGCGCGCACAGGTATATATATATATATATATATATATATATATATATAATCAAATTAACATATCCCCACGGGCATGTACCACATGCAAGTAAAATCAACAAAGTACGGTCCCTAAATCCATAACCATTATCCACAACATAACAACATGATTCATTAGAAGACAACCAACATACACATATACTTATCGTTGAACGAGCTGGGCAACTGAGTCTGGGATAAGGACTCTCCACCCAACTGTAGACATTTACAACCACATTTACTTGCAGTTTTCACCCCCAACCTAGATTCCAGAGTCTGGGGGGTTTCTTGCTTTAGGGACTAACACACCAACTACCACTGATCTAGGAATCTAGAGGAATTGCTTCCTCAATCCCACCAACTGACGGCTACTTTCTTGGTCAACAATAGGATTCCATAGATTCCCAACCTCACCCCCAAGTGCTCACACAGTGATTTACCCCCTTCTAGGGAGTCCAAAATCCATTGTACCATAGGGACATAACCACAAGTCTTCATTATTGTCTTCCTCAAATTTTGCTTCAGGATGGTCTCTACCCTAGCTATTAGGGGGCTCCAAAGTTTGTTATCTCAACCCACAACCTCTAGGGACCTAAGTTGTTACAGGGCTCAAGAGACTTGTGCCTCAACCCACAGCCTCAAGGACCCAAGTTGTTATAGGGCTCTAGGGATTCTATATCAACCCACAACCTCCAAGGATCAAGAGCCAATCCCCTTCTATTCTCTTCTCTTCTCTTTCATGTTGTCTTCTAAAATCTATTTCCGCACCTTCTATTCTTGATATCTCTCTTTCCATCTCTACCTCTCACCCTACATGTTTGTATGTGTCCCCACTCTCTTTTATGTCCAACTTTTTCTTGGCCTTCTCCTCGATCACCATTACTGGTGCATCTTTATTGACCTGCAACACACAGTCTCTCCATAAAATTCTTGCCCTTTCTTTCTTGTGTTTGCTTCTCAAGAAACATGGGCCTGCGTACTTCCTCTTGCAGTTCATTTAATTTTAGGAGCTCCTTCATCAATTCATGCACCACTCATCCTTTAATGGTTTTCCTACATTTCAGGTTTATTCTTTGCACAAGAAACCACAACATCCTAACCGAGTGACCTCCCCCCCAGCTCTGGAATCCATGTCCCTTGACTCAGTCCCATTTTCTTTTAATTATTACAAAATATTTTGCAATATATTTACAATGAAACATGTAAAAGGACTTTGGGTGGGGTTGTCACAGTCCCCTCCCCCTTGAGGGAACTCCACCCTTGGTGTTCAATTTCCCATATACAACATAGAATCAAAATGCAACACATATTGTTTATTAGAGATTTATATACACATCTCTATACAGTTTACAATTTTACATGCTTTATTTATACATCAAATAAGAAAGGTTAATCAACTTTCATGGCATCAACCATTTTCCTCGTGGCCTCCTCTGGCCCAAAGTGTTTCCACTACTCCTTGACTTTCTATATAGCTTGGTTATGGATCATGAGACTCCTCCAATCCAGAAGAAAAATTCACTCTGGTTGGAACTCTCCTTTTGGTTCCACCTGTAGCACATACCAATCAATCACATGATTAGAACCTTGTGCATACTTTTTAAGTAAAGAAACATGAAAAACATAATGAATTATAACTGATTGAGGTAAGGCCATTCTATATGCTATTGGTCCTATCCTTTCAAGGATTTTAAATGGCCCACAATACTGTGGCACCATTTTGGCACATGTCCCCATCCTTAGGGAACTCTTTTTGGGTTTAATTCTCAAATAAATGTGTTCTCTAACTTGGAACTCATTATGAACCCTATGCTTATATGCATAGATTTTTTTTCTATCTTCTGCCACTTTTAGATTTTTCCTTATGATTTAAACTTTTTGTTTCATATCTTTAAGTATATCAGGTCCTTTATGGAACTTGCTAATTGGATCACTCCAACCAATAGGAGT
Source organism: Pinus tabuliformis (assembly GCA_031772625.1). NCBI lineage: Eukaryota > Viridiplantae > Streptophyta > Pinopsida > Pinales > Pinaceae > Pinus > Pinus tabuliformis. The sequence continues at coordinate 320,134,261 of CM062807.1, forward strand.
ATTACATCTCCTGCCATATAATTCTTCAAAGGGGCTCATCTTTATGGATTCTTGGTGCCCATTGTTGTATGAAAATTCCACAAGTGGAAGATACTCTTCCCATTTCTTGGGTTGATGCATCACATACATCCTCAACATGTCCTCAAGGATCTAGTTGGTCCTCTCTGTTTGCATGTTTGTTTGTGGATTATAGGCAGCATTGAATGCTAATTATGTTCCCAAACCTGCAAATATTTCCTTCCAAACCTAGGAGTAAATCTAGCATCTTTATTTGACACCACCTTCTTAGGGATGCCATGTAGTCTCACAATATCTTTTATGAAAATTTGTGTTATATCAATGGTAGCATTGGTGGATTTGACTGCCATGAAATGAGCTACCTTGCTAAGCTTATCCACTACTACCATGATTGCATCATGTTTCTTAGCTGTTGTGGGCAATCCTGTAATGAAATCCATAGAGATTACCTCCCATTTCCATTTTGGATTACATATAGGTTGTAACAATCCTTCTAGGTTCCTGCATTTAGCCTTTACTTGATGGCATTCCATAATTTTTTACACGAAGTCTGCTACTTCCTTCTTTAGGTTCGACTAGTAGTAGTATCTTTTGATGGTTATAAGGGTCTTTTGATACCCCAGGTGTCCTGAATAGGGCTTACCATGGAATTCTCTCATTATCAATATTTTCACGTCATCATTGTTAGGCACATAGATTCAACATTTAAATATGACTAAGTCTTCCTCAATGAGATGGTATTCCCCATCTTCACTGCCTCACCAAAACCTGTGGTTGATTTGTTGGTAGGATTAATCCTGTTGTCCAACGCTTTTGATCCTTTCTTTCAGATTTGTTGCATATGAGCTTATCATTTCCAAGTGATTCACTTGGATTCTCCTGCTCAAGGAATCAACAACTTTGTTTTCCTTTCCTTTTATGTACATAATCTTGAAGTCAAATTCGTTGAGCGTGGTTAGCCATTTGGCTTTCCTAGCATTCAAATTTGGTTGTAAAAACAACTATTTGAGCCCACTATGGTCTAACATGAGTGTGAAATTTTGGCCAAGGAGGTAGTGCCTCCACATTTTTAAAGCATGAATGATAGCAGCCAATTCTAAATCATGTGTCACATAATTTTCCTCATGTTTATTTAATTTTCTAGACTCATAGCACACGAATTTCCCTTCCTGCATTAAGATTTCACCAAGTCCCTCCTTGTAGACATCAGTATATGCTACGAATTCCTTGCTAGTATTCGTGATTCTTAGCACTCGTGCACTGGTGTGGAACTGCTTTAACTGCTCAAATCTTTCTGCACATTGTGCAGTGCACTTAAATCTTTTAGCTTTTCTTTGGAAGGACGTAATGGGATGACCTATTTTGGAGAAGTTTTGAATCAATCTCTTGTAATATCCTACCAATCCCATGAATGATATGATATCATCTACGTTCTTTGGAGTTGGCCACTCCCTTATGGATTTGATCTTATCAGGATCAAATGATACACCTTCCTTGGAGAAGATGTGCCCTAAGTAGTGTACATGCGACTGTAAGATTTCACACTTACCATGTTTTTAATAGAGCTTATGCTCTCTCAACAATTGTAACACAACCACCAAGTGTTGTTCTTGTTCTTCTTCCATTTTTGAATAAACCAATATGGCATCCACGAATACAATGACAAAATTGTCCAAGTATGGTCATAATTCCCCGTTCATCAAGCACATGAACGTGGCAGGGGCGTTAGTAAGCCCAAAGGGTACTACTACGAATCCATAGTGCAAATATCTTATTCTTAAAGAAGTCTTATGAATTTCCTCCTCCTTGATTCTTACTTGATGGTAGCCTAACCTAAAGTCAATTTTGGAGAAGATGTTGCTCCCCTTAACTGGTCAAAGAGATCACCAATTCTTGGTAATGGGTACCTGTTCTTTATGGTTACTTTGTTTAATTGTTTGTAGTCAATGCGTAATCTCAGTGATCTATATTTCTTCTTTACAAACAAGATAGGTTCTCCCCAAGGAGACACACTTGGCCTTATGTATCCTTGTCAAGCATTTCCTTCAGCTACAGTTTTAGCTCAACCAACTTTGGGGTGCTAATTCTATATGGGGCCTCAGATGTTGGTGCTTCTCCAGGTAGCATCTCAATAGAGAAATATCTCTCTTTGTGAGGAGGCTATCCAAGAAGTTGCATTAGAAAGATATCCACATATTATTGCAAAATAGGGTACCTTTGAAGCAATTCAGCTTCCTCATCTTCTGTTGCTCTATCAGCTCCCTCATTCTTGAAAAATTGTATTAAAAGCAAACTACATCCCTTCCTGATGTTGCGTTTGGATTGCATAGTAGTGATCAACCTCATTAATATGGGCTTTTACTTGCCTTGCAACACTCTTTTCCTTCCTTATTCATCTAAGCATTCTATTGCCTTTTCGTAGAAATCCACCTTGGTCTAATGTATGTACAACCTATACATTCCCAGTAATATGTCATAGCAACCTAATGGTAGCAAATTCAAGTGGGCTATTACGGGCATGCCACTAAGTTCAAATTCACATTACTTACCCAATGGTTGATTCTTCTCTTGGTGCCCGTTGCCAATTTAGCCAACCATGGTTCTCTATATAATTCCTTGTCCAATCCACACTTTTCAACAAGCTCTGGGATGACATAGCTATAATTAGAACCTGGATCAATCAAAATGGAAAAAAATTGCTTTTGTAGCTTACCTTCCATCTAATTTATGGATGTATGGTGATCCGCTTGGTGGTTGTCCAATACTGCATAAACCCTTGGCATACTTCGGGCTACTTCGCCCACCGTTCTTGCTTCCTAAGCATTGTAGACTTTGGGTTCGACCTCTTAATGATGTGGATAGTCCCTTATCCTATGGTTCCCACCACAGGTCCAACATTTGAGTGGTTCTTAGCATTTGATCTTGGGTTGTGTTGATGTTTGTTGTTGTACATTTCCTTTAACGGAAATGTTGGCCTTCCGCTGAGACTCTCTTGTCTAAGTTGGTTGTTTCCCTTCTTTTCTTTCTAGGTTCTTCCTAGACCAATTCATATTTTGTTCAGTGGTGCTTTTGGCTAACTAGTTACTCCTAATCTCAGGCCTATGCATTGATTTCTCATAGCAATATTATAACTTATTGATCACATCCTTTAGGGTCTAGGGTTCTAGCAATTCAATTTTATCTTTGAATATCATAGGAAACCCAATAATGAACCTATAAATTTTAACTTTCTTGTCCTTGAGATATGGTACATACCTCAATAGTCCCAAAAACTTGGTGATGTATTCATCATTGGTCATCTAGCCCATTTTGAGTTCATAGAACTATTTTTCCTTATTGTCGTAGTAGCGTTCAGACAGGTATTTCTCTCTGAAAAGATTCTCAAACTCCTCCCATGTCAACTCCTTCTCGGTAATGGCTCTAGTATTCTTCAGGTCCTCCCACCAAATGTCAAATTTTCCTTTTAAACTGTAGGAGGCAACTATGGCTTTCATATTCTGGGAGTAATAATGTATTCTAAAGAACTTGTCCATCCCTATTAGACATGCTTCATCATCTTTTTCCTTCTTCACATATCCATCAAACATGGGTGACTTTTCCTTTTTACATTCTTCAAGCATATGCTCATTTTCCTTTCTTTCTGAGCGATGGTGATGGCGAGAGTGGTGGTGCCTCCGGGTAGAAAAACTAGATGCTTTGCTCGAGTAAGGCACTTACATTCTATCCCTTCCTCCTGGAGTACTTAGGGGTTCTTGATCCAGGTGGCTCCAGACACCAGCAGAAGTCCCAAAGAACTCAGAAAGGGTCAAAATTAACAGTGGTCAGATTGCTCCCAAACCAACACCATATCGAAGTGCTCGTCACCCTGATTCCAATGGTGCAAACAGCGCTCAAATCCGAGCTCGTATGAGGGGGAAAGAGCCAGTCAAAGTTTTGGTCAAAGTTGGGTCGTGGGCCAGGTTTAAGTGCCCTACAATTTGACCGACCCCGGGGCATGAAACCTAACTCGTGTTATCAAGCGAAATTGTTGTCTCTTTAATTTGTCTAATAACCCTTATATTAGACAAAATCAAAAAGCATCTCTATTGTGTAAAACATATATATATATATATATATATATATATATATATATATATATTGAGGTGGCGGGCCATCACCCCCGCCACCCGTCCTCCCAAAACTGCAACAATAAAAACAATTTTTTATTTAAAATGGGGCCGACAGGCTGTGACCCCAGTCGACCCCAACCTTCATAACAAAATTTAATATTAAATGTGGGTCGACGGGCCATGACCCCCGCCAACCCTCCAACCACCCAACCACATTATAACGAATGATGTATTAAATGGGGTGGGCGAGCCACCTCTAGTGGACCCGGCCCACACCCCAACCCACCATACCATATACGTATAAATGGATTCGGTGGGAGTTGAACCCACGGCCGGCGGGTCCGCCAGCCCCACCCACGCGGCGGCCCCACATTGGATGTCGCCACACTCAAACGGTTACAACATAACACCTCCACGTAAAACGAAACACCAACAACACTCTGTTACAAACCGCATGCATAAAAAAGGTTAACGCATATATTTGGAGCGGTCGGGATTTGATTCCTCGACCTCCATGCCTCAAGCCCTCTGCCCTAACCAACACGCCAAAAGGGCATTGTTGTAAGCTTTGCCCACGTTCATTTATATAAACCCTTTAATTTATTTGCACGGGAAGTAGTGGAGAACGCACGGAACGAAACAAAACCAAGGCCGAACGGAACTGCGCAAAATGGTGGAACTACGAGCCAGGCCAGAGGTGGAACCATGACACAGTTCCAGGAGGAAAAATGATGGCACGTTTTTCGAGACATAATTTTTGCGGAGAATCTTAAAGATTCCATGAGGAGGTAAACATTCATTTTACCAGAATATAACCAAGTTTACAGTAAATTTTCTCAGATTTTCACAGGGAACGCCATGGCGAGGTTGGATTCACCCTTTGAGCAGCAGATTTGCAGATTCCTTGTGGAGGAGAATCTTCCAGATTCCTTGGAGGCTGAATTTTGCCAAAGTTAGAATGCAGCCAACTTCATACTCATTTTTCTCAGAATTTCACAAGGAACCCAATGGCGTAGATAGAATTTTGATCTGAGTAGCAAATCTTGAGGTGATCCGGAGGAGGGAATCTTTGAGGAATCTAGGGGGAATCTAAAAGATTTCTGTAGCCCCATATTCTCACTTTGTCAGAATTCAGAAATTTCATAGTTGATTTTACACTATTCGACGCCACGAATCTGATGGTGCAATCATATTTTCCATTTGATCATTCTATTTTTCAACCACTTTTCAAAGTGGAGTGCAGGTGTCAGCATTCAATGTGCGAGCAGTCATTTCCATGAGATTCGACGCCACGAGATTGATGGTGCAGCCAGATCCAACAATTTTATCATCCTCTTCTTCATATAACTCCTTGATGTGAGGTATATGCAGTGTGATCATGTACTTCTTTGTCTCTTTGCTTGAGATGCATTGTGTTGTATAGATCCTTATTTGATGTTTGATGTGGGATCTTGTTTTGTTCTTGATGTGAGATGTACTTATTGTCATGTTTTGATTGATATCCCTTTGTCGCCATGTTGATGGGATACTCATGTTGTAGCTATGTATGTTTGAATTGAGATCCCTTTGATGCCATGTTGGCAGGATGCTCATTATTAACATACATGAAATTATGTCATGCTGATAGGAGTCCTTTTTTTGAATGAGAGTTCCTGCAGTGGAACATATCTTGGAGCCACTCCTGTGTGAGGGCATATTCCTTGTATGATAGAGAAAACACATGCATGTACATCATCACTCTTTCCAGCACTTAATGCAGCGGCCTACACCATCTTGACACCGGGGCCCGGAGACATAGTCCCTCTTGGACGAACTCCGTTATCAACGTCTTGTGTTTTATGTTGTTGATTCTTGTCATGTTACTTCTTCTTTACAACATGCATATATGTTCCTTTATGTCCTTTTAAATGCAATTCTAATCACATCACAAAAGCAAAAGATCTTGGTTAAATCTGACAGTTAAGTAAACTCGGATCAGTTCTCCCCCAAGCTCAGTGTCCTCACTTCCCTGCCTAGGCCTCTTTATGGATCCACTACCATTTACTCCATTGGTGTTTTCTTCTAACTCACAAAGGCTTTTCTTGTCTCTATGACTGGTCCTCATTTCAGATTGTATTTGCCTCTGCTTGTCCGAGAGACTTTGTAGGATGACTGCATTGATCTTAGTCTACCTTTCTTGGGCTTTTACCAGCCTCTCATTATCAGCCTTAAATCTCCTCACCTCATCCCGAAGACTTTTCAAGGTGTCCATCCAATCTAGTGAGTGATTCCCTTCCCCTTTCCCAATTGATCTCTCTTCTTCATTGGTTCTGACTCCATCACTTCCATGTTGGAACTAATCAGATCTATATTCAACCATTTCATTTCTTATCACTGTATATTTTCTATGTGTTGTGGTAAAAACACAACCCCCTCATTATTCACTTAATTTTCACTATGGGGACCCTTTAATTGAATGGTTGGTCATATTACTATTTGATTTTGAGAGTTTGAATTGCTTCAATGAGGTCAATCTATTATTATATTCCTATCATAACTCGTTTGATCTCATTTGGACATTTGGTTTATAAATGGCGCCCAATTGTCGAATGGATATTTTTCCTTGCCTTGACCTAATGATATGCATATAATGTATTTTACCTTTTTGTTTTATAGGTTTTATTTCTTTATTTTTACTTTTATTTGTAAAAAAAAAAAAAATTTTAAATATCATTTTTATTTTTATCCCTTAAGTAGCCCTCGAGACCAAGTTTCTTATTATATAGTGGCTATAGTTTCATTATTTAACAAAACCAAGTTGCTTTGGCTTTTGAGCGGTTATAATTCACTTTAAAAGGGCCCTTTTTATAAAGCTTTTCATATTATAAAATGGTCATATAACATAGTCGAAGGCTTATAACGAGTGGTTGTAGTTTAATCCTTTGTAATACATATCGGGGCCCTGTAGCTTTTACATATCAGAGATTTTTGTGTGTCACATTGTTAAAACCTCTGATATATCACTTCGTCGATACTCTGATATCCATGTCGCTCCAACCTCCGATATATCACTCCTCCAATAATCTGATAAACATCCATCGTCGATATCCTAATGCACCTTCCCCTCCGACTTCTAATATCTTCTAGGCTCAGATATGTCAGACCCGATATGGTATTAATTATGGTCTATAAAGATATCGTGTCTGCTCCATATCGTAGCTCCTGCATGTAACCACGTTAGAAATTCCCGATATTGGAAAATCTCCGACATACCTTTCTGCTTGTCACTTGTCTGCCTACGTCATCACCTCCGGACCTGATATGGTTATAGAATTGGTTTAATTGTAATATCGGCTCCACTCGTTATATCATGACTTTTGTTTTTGGCCCAGACCCTTTCCTTTGATCTCCGATAAGCTATGGATCTGATACACATATAAACCATGGCTTAATTCAAACATTGCGTCCATATCATTGAATGTTTACCGTAAGATTATTGTGCAATTGTGTTTAAAACTTCTGATATGAAATTGTTCTGATAGACTCCTATACTTGCTGCTTGCGATCTTCAAGGGGGCGCTATTATATTAATTGAAAATCCATTGATTTTTTATTGGTTTTGGGCGTAAATAGTAGTTGTTTGCATATTATTGTTTCCGCCATTTTTTATGGCTAACTCTGATTTTGTTATTCTATTTTGACAGAGGGTTTCAAATTAAGGTCAATATTTAAAAAAATCTGGTCTATTGCCAATGAAAATTCTCCAGGTAGTTAAAGGGATATTATAATAAAAGAAAACTATTGTTTCAGTTGTTCCACGACTATGACTTCTTCGAAACAGATGAGAGACAAGCGAGATTATTCTTATCGTTGCGCAAGCTAAATTGAGAAAAATTTCATAACTCTACCATCAACATTTTTGCAGACCCCAATCAAAGCAATCCATCTATTTTGTTGTCTTTGAAATTAACTCAACTGTGGAGAGATTTGGGGAAATTATTTTTATTTCTAAATCATGTATAAATACCCATTGTTGGGTTGAGTTTGATATGGGTTTGAATCCAAGAGAAGAGGCAAAATAATTTAGGAGCTTTCAGTCTATTTGTAGAGGAGTTTCAGCGCTCATTTTCACTATTGTAGTGGGATTGAAGTCTTCTTTGCAGACAAAGATTGAGTTACTGACAGTGAGGGATTTTCACTACTGTAATATTTTGAGGTTTTGTAACTTGATTCATATTCATAATAAAGTTTATTTCTGTAATTGTTGTATGGCACTATTGTTTGCATCGATTATTGAAATAAATGTTTTTAGTTTTCAATTACATTTATGTTGTATGAGTTATTTGTTGGCTTTAGCACTATTGTTAAATGTTAATTGTTAGCCCATTTAAAATTTTGATCAAGCTACCTTGCATAATTAATCAGAAATGCATCTTGAAAACTGGAAATTGTATAAGAACAAACATTTATTTCTTTAGGTTGGCTAACTATCTAACGGTTTAGAGTTATAGATGTTTTTCTTTCCTACACGGCATTTTATTTGAACTACTTCAGTACTATGCATGAATTTCTCATTCTTATACATATTTTTATTAAGATTTGGAGCTATTTATAGTTAAGTGTATGGTAACTATTTATTAGGAATTTAGCTATTTGTATTTTTTTTTAACAAGGATTAGATCTCGTGAACTATTTCCTTGGTCTATTTCCTTCATTCCATTACAATTCCTACATGCTTATTTTCTCGTCTTTTTAGCTTGCTCTCAAATGAAAGAAAGACTATTCTTTCCTTAAATCGAGATAGGTCTAGGATAAGTGCATCATAGGTTAAGTTTTGCATTGTAATTCTTGTTTCTACATATTAGAAGTCCTCTTCCCAAAGAGGAAAAGTTTAGAGTGGTTTGGCTGAGCCACAAAGTCAGCTTAAGGATCATTCTCTTGCATGATCAACAAGGAGAATCGATCTGATGTCTCTTATCTGTTGGTAATTAAAAGACATATCTTAAGCCAATAGAGAAAGAGAAAAGGTAACTGGACCTAGTCTAACCAATCAGAACCACCATTTCAACGGAAAAGGAATTGCTTTAAGTTCCTGACTAGGTGGTCTCCCTTAGAATGTTGAAAGGGTCATTTTTCCCGATCAACATTTTTGGCGCTAGAAGGAGGGCCTTGAGCTAGTTGTTCTGTTTGAATTTTTGTTTTATCATTTTTAACTAATCATGGCTCCTATATGCATTCCTACATTGGGTCATGCTTTCATCTCATCTAAACCTACCAAGGGCATGACCAAGAAGTAGATTGAGTCCTTGTCTAATTTGAAGTTCGACAGTGAGAGTAAATTTTCTGCCTTAGATCATCTTTGTCATTTTGTCAACAAATGTGAATGTTTTAATATTATTGCTGACAATGAGATCTACAGACTTTTTACTCTAACATTCTGAGGACAAATCTGCAAATGGTTCAAATTACTTCCAGCAAAGTCAATTCATTCCTGGAACCATTTTATGCAGGTATTTCTTAAAGCACATCAAAATTATAGTTATGATAATTTATGTTTAGAATTAGATAATATTTTCATGTATGAAAATGAATCTTTAGAATCTTTTCTAATAGATTTTGGTCACTTTGTTATAGATTTCATTTATGTGATTTACCTTCGACTGAAGATTTGATTGAACATTTATCTTCTCTTGTTTCTTCAAATTCTGAAGATATAGAATTAAATAATGAAGAACAAGACACATCTAATTCATTTATTAGTCTTGAATCAACAAATGATTTTACTGAGCCTGAGCCTAATATTGAAATTATATCATAGCCTTTATTTTTGGAAAGTTGCAACACACATTTTCTGATTTTTGAAATGAATATTTCAAATATAAATACAAAATCTGAAAATGTAATTGAAGCAATTTCTAATGATTCTTGTGATCAACAAGTAGGCCCAATAGAATCTAATCAACAACAAGATTTAAATAATGAATATGTTAATCTCTCTTCTCTTAGGGTGAATACTGAAAATTCAGAACACATTTCTACAACTGAAAGAATTTCATTAAACCAAAATTATGATAATATAGTGAATTGTCAAGATGACTCTTTTCAACCAACATTATATTCTGGTAGTCATTATTTTCTTTATCGTGATATCTTTTTAGATCAGATTTCATTAAATAATGACCATTTTAATCTGTCAGTTGAAAACAAGTTTATCACTAGTTTTAAAAATTATGAAATTATTGCTCATTCAGATGATAATTCTTTAGTCATCAACGACGTTTCAAAATCTTCTTCTCTCATATTTTCTGATTTTGTTAGTACAGATCAGTCATTTGATTTCCAAGAGGAGGTAATTTATGATGAATATAGTGATGATGATGACAAAGATTTTTATCCTATACAAAGTGCACTAATTTAAAAACTGATTTCTCTCATGGAGATTCACGTGTTATGATTTTATCTCCTATTGTTGAACACAAATTTTATCCTAAACATTTTGATGAGTTAGTTTTGTAGGTTTCTAACGCTTTTCATTCTGAATTTATTTTGGAAACTTGCATCTATAGAATTTTGTTGGAATTCCCTTTTAGTGGCAATTCGATCACTGAATTTAATGATAGGTTCCAAAATTTCCTTGTAACATTATGTTGTAATTTTAATGTCCATAGCGATTTGGTTATGTATGTTTTATTTCGATTCTTTCATTATGTTTTATTTTCTAGTTTTTTATGTAGGCATGTTCAATATTCAACATTGAACACCCTAGAGATGCATTAACTGAAGACCATGAATATTTTTTTCGAAATTTTAATCTTGAATATAAAGAAAATTTTCTTTTCCAAATTCACTTGATATTCATTTCATTTCAATTATCTCATTATCGTTCAAATTTAACCCGTGAGAGTGTTCCCTTACAATCTGCCTTACTACTTTCTTCTTTTGGTTAGTTTTGAATCTCTAACAAATATACATGCATACTTTTATGATCCGATAGATATTTGTTTGGAGACAACTTTCCAAGAGAGATGGTTTTCAAATAAGTCGTTCTTTGTAAATACTTTAGTTTTAGATGTATATAATCAATTCAGATTTACTTTTGTTGTTTCAATTGTGCTTTTGTTACTGATTTTTTACTTTTGTGTACATGCAGTAAACAAATCACTTGAATGGTTACAATACAAGTTTGATTTTACTTAGTCTTAGTCTGCTTTTTATATTAGGATTAGGAATATATTAGATTTCTTTTTGTTAATGTTTTATAGATTGAATAAAAAAATGATTTTAAACATTTTTAATAAATGCATGGAGGAAGATGAAGACCCACAAGGTAAACTTATTATCAAATTCTTCCAGGTATGCATTTTTATGTTTATTATCATCTGTTTCTGCATTTTTATTTCAATTTGTTATTTTCTGCTTCAGTTTTTCTTTCTTATATTTTGTTGTCTTTTTTCATGTTTTTTTTATCGAGCTTTTGTGAATAAGTCAGTTGTGATAAACATAAATGCTAAATGGAATATTTTTCGAGCCTTACCCACGAAGATTTCCATAACTTAAATTTTTTCTTATCATTTTTGTGATATGTTGTAAAGCAAGATTTAAGGAAATAAATCTATGTTAAGCTCTCAAATGCAATTGTTATTTACAACTCTTCATTGGTTAGTTTTTAATAAACTCATGAATACAAAAACTCATTTTAACAAGACAACATTTTACTTGATAAATACATAACAAGATCTTAATGCCTTATGTCAAGATATTACTTTTATCTTGTTTGAGTAAGTTTCTATTTGATTATTTTGTTTGCAGTAGTTTGCTTTTATTTTTCATTTGATTGAATTTCTCTTTGTTCCTGTTTTCGGATTTGATTTCGCGACATTTCATTTTGTTTCCCTTTGAAAATCCCCTTGTGTTCTTTTGGTGATATTACCAAATCTTTTAGTTGAAAGGCATTTTCCACCCATCTTTGGTCTGATATATGGGAAATCTTTACTCTTATTTAATGAAATTCATTGGTAAAAGGAAGAATATCAAGCTAATTATCAAATTTCTATCTTTCAGATTCATATTTGAAACTGTTGTTATATTGTTTTTCTTTATCATTTTGATAATCTCACTTTATAACATAAGAGATAATTATGTTTTTGCAACAACTTATATTATAAATAGCTCATCCTAAAGCAAAAAAAAAACAACAAACAAGTTTGGTATTTTTATAATTCTTCTAAGTCATCCCAATCTCTTAAGGAGAAGATTATCTCCCCATTTATGGTAAAAGTATTAGAGTGTAAATTAAAATTTGTGTGAAATACCTGAAAGATAGGGGGTCTCCTACCATGATCATGGGCCTTCGTGATTATGACATTATCATATCTAATTACCAAGCAAGGATAATAGCTTATAGCAATTCGCTGTGAGACAAGAGGTCTCAACAAGAGTCGGCTTGTTCATGTCTATCAACGCTTGTGAATGGCATTGTCATTATTTGGTCCCCAAGCTAGGACAATGGTTTTCAGAGTTTTAATCAAATAGGTTTCCTCTGAAATATTTAAACATAAATGGGATACTGACATTTCCTTTAGGCTAAGAGGTAACCCTGTCGAGGCTATGGACGCTTGTTGGCAGCAGTGGCTCTACTTATGACAATGAGAGTTCAACTTTTATTACTAAACACAATTATATGTTTTTGTTCTTTAGCTTAATTTGTCATCAATCAAATAGTTGTTGTAACATGAATCTTATAATCAATATTAGATATGGAAGAGACCGAGTTTTTTTTGAAAGGAGCACGACCTGGTGAAAACGGGGGTTTACAGTTCACAGACTCTTTAGATCTAGGGTTCGAAACTGGAAAGGAACAGGGTCAAAGTGGCAGAGCTATACAGAAGAGGACAGATCCTGACCCGACAGATGGTAAACGAGGGGTCCATAGGGACCCCTTCTTACAAACATATAATGATGCACAAACAGACAGCACAGGAAGGTGTGCAAATAGCTGGGTATGAAAGGTCACAGAAAGAGGACGGGACCAGCAAGGGAAGGAAAAAAATGAGGGCAAGGAGGAACACAATACTCAAAAGCTGAAAGGAAAGGAGGGCGGCGGGTGACCAGAAAACAGAGGCAGGGAGAAGGCAACGCAAGCATATCCCACCCATGAAAACAAACAAGAAAAGAAGCAAATAGACGGGGAAGACGGGGTTCTGAATAAAGAGAACGAGGAACAAGGAGACAAAACAGAAACATTCAATGGAAAAACGACTCAAGGACCATGCAAACCTAAGGCGGCAGAAACCCTAAGGGTGGTGATCACAGACCCGGAAATTCAAGCCTACCAGGATCACATGACCGAACACGTAGTGATCTGCAAGTTCATGGGACTCTGGCCAACAGAAAGGGTGTTGTGCCAATGGATAAAGCAACAATGGAAACCCAAAGGTGATGTTAGATTGCACTTAGGAGCCAAAGGTTTCTTCACTGTTGTTTTTTCAAATCTAGAGGATAAGGATAGAATATTTGATGGCGGACCTTACTTCTTCGCTTCGGCGGGCCTATACATTAGGCCTTGGAAGGCCAATTTCGTGCCAGAAAAAGAAACCTTCAAGCAGGTGCCAGTCTGGATACGCCTCTTCTCCCTACCAATAGACTATTGAGGTTATGCAGCTCTAAAACAGATAGGGGACAAATTAGGAACCTTCATCAAAGCTTCAGAAGCCACTTTGCAGAGAAGATACACCTCTTGTGCCCGAATATGTGTGGAAATGGATGTGTCGGGGGCATTGCATGAGGGACTATGGTTGGAATATAGAGATGAAGACTATTTCCAAGCCATTGATTATGAGCAAATCCCATTTCAATCCAGAAAGTGTCATGAGCATGGACATTTAGTCAGAGAATGTCCATTAAATAAAACAGCGGAAGACCTTAAGGTAGATAAAGCAGGAAAGAACAGGGAAACCTTCATTCGGCCAAAAGCGAGACAAAGAGCAAACAGGAAACGCCAAACCAAAGCAAGCACATCTCAAGGTAATACCAGTAATGCTTTTGAAGCTCTGGAAACTGAGACCGAATCAGAGGACAATAATAAGGAACAAAACACATCTGAAGCAGACCAAACTACAACAGAGCCTGAAACTAAAACTATGGAGAAAACTCCACAAAGCATTATGCTACAGAATCAAGAGGTAACAGCAGGGGTAGATGAAGACTCAGAAATGCTCATAAGTGACATCGGAAGTGATGAGATGGAGCTTAATGACATACTGGAGCAGGAAGGAGTTAACCTACCAGACATGGTGGAAAACTGGAAAAAGAAGGGGATGGAACACATATCGGAAGAGGAAGTTAGAAGAATAAATGATATACTAATAGCACGACAGAGAGCAGAAATCGATATGCAAAGCAAGAACCTGGGCGTAGCCAAAGGAATGGGACTCCAAACAAAAGGTCTACTTCAAACCTCTACCAGCTCCAAACAAAGGAAAAAGAGAGGGCGCAGATCCAATAATGAGGCACTGCAGGAACTGGGACAAATGCTCTTAAACTCTGGTAAGATGAAAGCTCTAGAAGCTTTTTCTCTAAACTACTAATTTTTGTTTTAAAATGAAAGTCATATCTTTGAATGCTAGAGGGCTTAATAGCCAAATAAAACAACGACTTTTAAAGAAGAAGGTCCAAAATGAAAAACCAGACATTATATTTGTACAAGAAACCAAATGTGCAAGTAGTACTATTCATAATGTAAGAAAAAAATTAGGCAAACATATGGAATACATGGAAACTGCCAGCCATGGATGGGAGGGAGGTTTAATTACTCTGTGGGATCCGCAAGTAATCAGAATCCTCTCCTCTGAAGCAACCAGATATTTCATAGCTATAGAAGCTCAGGTGGTAGGAAACTCAGAAACCTATTTGTGTACCAATGTCTACGGGCCTCAAAAGTTAGAAGAGAAATTTATTTATCTAAGAACTCTGTTGAATTTGAAGCTAAGATATCCCAGAGCGAAGGTAGTCATAGGAGGGGATTTCAATATGATAACTACCCTAATGGAAAAGAAAGGAGGGACAGGGAAACTCGACAAAGATTTTGAAGCCTTCTTAGGTTTCATAAACACGGCTAAACTAGTGGATGTCCACCCCAAGAGTGGGGCTTTCACTTGGAATAACAAAAGGGGAGGGGAAAGACAAATTGCTTCTCGTCTTGATAGATTTCTAATCTCCGAAAGTATTCTGCTGGAGGGAGTTATAGTTGAATCAGATATACTACCTAGTGGGGGGTCAGATCATTGGCCCATTTCTCTGGCTGCTGCTATCCAGGGCACTCCTAGAAACAAGCCGTTCAGATTTGAGAAATTTTGGCTCACCCATCCGGACTTCCTTCAACTTATTGAAAAATGGTGGCATGAACCGGTGGACATCAGAGGTACCAAAATGTACAGGTTACAAGGCAAACTGAGACACATCAAAAGCAAGATCAAAATATGGAACAAAACAGTCTTTGGGAACATATTCAAAGAAAAAGTCAAATTAGAGGAGCAATTAGAGCAGATACACAAAGATTGGATCACTGGAGACATTAACCCAGAAACTGTAAACAAAGAAAAAATACTGATGCAGCAATGGCAGCTTCGTTGCCAACAAGAGGAGACCCTTTGGAAACAAAAGTCCCGGATTCAGTGGCTCAAGGAAGGGGAACAGAATACAAAATTCTTCCACAGATCAGCAATGGACCACAGAGGAGCCAATAAAATCCTCAGTCTCAAAAATGAACAGGGAGCCATTCTTCAGACACATCAAGAAGTTTCAACCCTGCTTACCACGCATTTTAGCAGCATTGCTCAGGAGCCAGAGGTTGATAGGACAGAAGCAATTGATGAACTCATCAAATCCATTCCCAAAACGATCACTAATGAGCAAAACCTAGCACTAACTCGAGAAATTTCTTTGGAAGAGGTGGAAGAAGCGGTGAAGGATATGCCAAATGATAAAGCGTTTGGGCCTGATGTTTTTACCATCAACTTCTACAAGGCTTGCTGGGACATTGTTAAAACAGAGGTCTGGGAAGTTGTGGAAGACTCTCAGCGTTCTGCCTCAATACTCAAGTCCCTAAATTCTACTTTCCTTGCCCTGATTCCAAAAGAAGAGGAGGCCAACACCCCGGCTAAGTTTCGACCTATCACTTTGTGCAATGTTATATATAAAATTATCTCTAAAGTCATTGCTAACAGACTGAAACCCATTCTTCTGGGCCTCATCTCTGAAGAGCAATCGGGATATGTTGAGGGGAGAAAAATTCTGGACAATATTTTACTAGCTCAAGAAATGATTCATACGCTTCACTCCAGGAAAATTGTAGGCATGATGATGCAACTTGACTTATCAAAGGCTTATCATAAAGTCAATTGGAATTACCTGGAAGCAATTTTAAAAGCTTTCAGCTTTGCCAACCAATGGATAGTGTGGATTTTAGCTCTGATCAAATCGACTAGATTTTCTATTCTGGTAAACGGTGCCCCTGTCGATCAATTCTCCCCCTCACGAGGGCTCAGGCAAGGAGACCCATTATCACCTTTCCTTTTTGTTATCCTGATGGAAGGTTTAAGCAGACTCATATGCAGTGCTAAAGAGGAAGGAAGTATCAAAGGCTTGCAGCCCCTGCCTTCCATTCCAGCGACTACTCACCAGCAATTTGTTGATGATACAATGTTACATGGCACTCCCACAGTCAAAGAAGCCTTGGGCTATAAAAGGATCCTCAATCTTTTCAGCAAAGCCTCAGGTATGGAAATTAATCTATCTAAATCCACCATCTTCTTTTTCAATACGCATTTAGCAGTGCAAAAGAATCTCTCTACCATTCTAGGCTTCTGGAGAAGCAACCTGCCCTCTAGGTACCTAGGAGCACCTCTAACGGATAAACCCTGGCAAAAAACTCATTGGGAGAAGATCCTAGCTAGCCTGGAGAAGAGATGCCATCATTGGACCCACAGGGCCCTCAATTTTGCTGGTAGGCTAGTCCTAACCAAAGCAGTCCTGCAAGCTATTCCTCAATATATGCTCTCCATAATTCCTGCTCCCAAAGGAGTCCTTCAGCAAATGAGGGTGATTCAGAGAACTTTCTTATGGTCAGGAAATGCAGAGAAGAAAAAGTGGGCATTAGTGGCATGGAATATAATGTGTAAACCCAAACAACTGGGAGGGTTAAACCTGCTAGACCCCTCCACCATCAATAGGGCCTGTGGGGCTAAGCTGTGGTGGAAATGGCTGAAGGAACCCAATCTTCCTTGGGCTAGACACTGGAAGGAAAAATACACTCCAATGCATAGTATTCAGAACCTGATCAGAATGCATGAAAATCCAGAGGGCTCACCGATCTGGAACCTAGCAAGGAAAAATCGAGACATTATACAGGAGAACAGCTTTTGGGAAAAACGGCCTTTTTTTGGGAGGATGCCTGGCAACAACTCCCCAAGTTAGAAAGGCCTGAGTTTGCAGGTCTTCAAAGAAATTACCAAGAGCTTGGGAGAACAACAGTGAATCACTATTGGAATCCAAATAATAGGGACCCAGACTGGAGAACTTGGGCAGTCAGTGAAACAGAGAACATGACCGAAGCAAACAGTGACATTAGGGACTTGCAAACATTGTTAAACAAAAGAAGAATTAGAATGGCGGAAGACAACGACCAACTAAGATGTGGAAAGCAAGGAGGGGGGAATTTCACGCTAAAAGAAGCCAGAACCTGTATCGAAGATTCGGAGCAAGAATAAAAGGTGAAATGGAGCAACAAAGTCTGGGATTCTCTATTCTGGCCGAAAATTAAAACCTTCCTCTGGCTCCTAATGCACAGGAAAACTCTCACTTGGGAGAATCTACGAAAGAAAGGGTTATGTGGCCCATATACATGCCCCATGTGCAAAAATGAAGAAGAAACAATGAATCATCTATTCAACACATGTGAGACGGCAAACCTCCTGTGGAATTGGGTGGAAAACACTTTGCAGCAAACGCACAGAACAAGAGACTCCATTCAAGAGACCATCGAAAATTGGCGGGGAAATTTCTCCAGTAATCAAATGGTAAACATCATTTGGAAAACCATGCTAGGGTTTATTACTTGGTTAATCTGGAAAGAAAGGAATAGGAGAGTATTCTTGAACGAAACCAGAGACATAAATCACTCTATTTAAATTATCACACAAAGTATCAGGCAATTGGTTCTTGTCAAAGGCAGACTAGAAAAAGATAATAAAGCATCAAATGGGGACTTACAAATCTTGAAAGCTTTTTACCTGGATAAAGGAACCTTTGCGGCTACTGTGAATTTCCAACAGGAGATAAACACCACTTTGAGCATCTGGAAATGACCACCTTCAGGCTTCCTCAAGCTAAATTTTGACGGTGCGTCGCGGGGAAATCCAGGGCTGGCTGACATCGGAGGCATTCTCAGTGTTAAACACACATGGACAGCAAAGAATAGGAAAGATAAATCAGTGAGTACATTTTTTTATTAACAGGAGATGTACATTTATAATACAATGTTGTGACTCTTGGGTTTCAGATCCCAAGGTCTCTTGGACTCCTTTTTTCCATTCGACTTCCACACTAACCCACTTAGGATTAGGCGTCCAATGTTCCCCCCCTTAATCCGAAGGGTTATGTATGAGTCCAAGAAGAGAGTTGTAATACAAAATGTGCAAAAATGCATGGCAGCATTAGGCTGAATGTGCTCTCTGAAATGTTGGTATAAAGGGCGATGGTTTAAGGATGACCACCAACACTGGAACGCTTAGTGCAGTTCCTGGAACTCTTCCAAAACTGGCAAGAAACTGAAGTTTTCTGCTAGAGGAAGTGTTCTCAATCTGTGATGGTTTAAGGATGACCAACAACTCTAGAATGCTTAATGCAATTCCTGGAACTCTTCCAAAACTGGCAAGAAGCTGGAGTCTTCTGCTAGAGGAAGTGTTCTTAATCTGTGATGGTTTAAGGATGACCAAAAACTCTGCGATTCCTGGAACTCTTCCAAAACTGGCAAGAAGTTGGAGTCTTCTGCTAGAGGAAGTGTCCCAGATTGCCAACTGAAGGCATGTTCAGGCATCTTTGTCTCTGGCTACAACTCTGAAACTGGTGTGGCAGGTTGTGGCTCAGGCTCGCTTGATGTGACTTTGAAGCTTGTAGATGACCATCATTTCCCCCCTGTCAGATACAAGGTGAGAAGATGGAGAAAACTCAACTGCGAGACTGTTCAATATTCTGGAACAAGTTCTGGCATGTGTTTGGAATATATTCTTGGCTGTTGATGCCCATTGCCAAGAAGCGATCCATCCAAGATGAATCTTTGTTCTTGCAGGACGTTTGTTTCTGAAGCATCTGTGTGAAGAATGGCTGGTTTTATGACAGTGCTCACATGGATGAAGATCAAAACAGTGATCTTTCAGATGGCCAACTCGGTCACAGTGTTGGCATTTCACGATCTGTTGTTGTTGTTGTTGTTGTTGTTGTTGTTGTTGTTGTTGTTGTTGTGGAAGAGGGGCAGAGTCTGGAACAGCTGGAGGTGAACTGTCATGAGGAGCAGGTGAACTGTCATGAATAAATCCAGCACTTTGAAACTGAATGGGCTTGGCATAGTCTGGAATATGAAAGGACAAGTCCTTGTCATATCCAAGACCAGTTCTGTGATTGTTGTGGACAAGCTGTTCCCAAGGTCTGATGATGGGCTTGGGAAGTGCAGACTAACTTTCTGCATCTGCATATACAACTGCTGCTTTATTTGAATGAACTGTACCATTATTAACATGCTGTTGATGGGTGGTTGTCTCAATGTTCTGAACAGAAACAGGTTCAGAATGGTGTAGCTCTTTTTGCTGTAGCTGTGATTCAAGCTGCAAAAAGTCGATCTTTTCTTGTGCATCATGCAGGCAGGTCTGAATGTCACAAAGAGTGTCTTTGCTAACATTTACCTTCCCACCAATAGTGGAGTGTATTAGTGTATTCAGTAACTCTAATACATCATGAAATCTATCCATTGTCTCAACAAAGAAATGAACACTCAGCAAGTCTAGACAAACCCCAGCTATTGAAGATTTCAAAAAATTAAGAATATCAGTTTGAAAAAGGCACTCAACTAATTCCAGCTAAGAATTTAGCCAATCACTAACAGATTTGTGTCCAGCAAGAATGAGAGGCTCAAAGTCCTTCCAACACAGATACAATAGATATGTTTCACCCTTAAAATGCTCAGGTATACCAAGATACGCTTTGTATGGATGCACAACTAAATGACTTCTTCCTTCTTTGAAATTCGAACTTCAACTACAGGAATGGATTACATATACCTCTGATATATCAACTCTAATAATGACAGAGATCTGAAGTAGAATATACCAGCAAATGTTAGGAAGAACAGTGGCTGTAGATAAGTGTTATAACATCAAAGAAGCTCCATCATTACAGAGAAAACACCACAGTGATAATATATGCAACTTATTCAGCTCCAAGACAGAAATAAATATGGAGTGTCTTCAATATATTCACAGCCAATGAGATGAGGAAGTTTGAGACCCTCTATAGCAGAGGTACATCACCAAACATCACTTCCAATAGTCTATACTCATTAAGATTTCAAGCACAGGTATAGTGATATGCTGCTCAACTGAAACAACCAAAGAAAATACACGTTTGTAGCCTTGGGGCTAGATCATTCTTTATGCCCTTACCCTCTCCCAAACTACAACTCACACAATCTTCCAGAATGATTTTCTGTTTGCATTTTGTTCACACCAGCAACTTACAGGAAGAGCACAACTCACTGTGATGGAAAACTCAACCTATTTCTTAGACTAAAGTCGGCCACTAGAAGGGAAAAGAACTTGTCCCTTGAAACAGAATGAAACTTTCCCTTTCGTGGGCAGAACTTCAATCTCAATGTATCACAAAGAGTACAGTCCCTTGGTTGTGGAAACTCAACCCATGAACTTCAGCAAACATTGGTGCTTGATCAGAAGAAGTCTTGATTTCAGAGAAAAAGAGTGTATAAATACCCAAATTTTCTACTCATCGATCCTGGGCAATATCAAGTGCACATATATATGGGCGGTATCTCAATGTAAAAAATACACCAGAAATATCATAAAGAAATTTCCGAGATCCAAATCTAGAAGAACTAAATTACAATGTGATTTATAAACACTCATCACACAAAATGGCTTTCAACCTCATATACTTTCATAATTATCCAATGCATGAGAACTGCGCAATATGCCATGAAGATAACCACCAGTCATGATCAAAGAGACAAGGGATACAACACCAGCACGGAAAACCTTTCCAAATTTCTTGAAACGAGACCCCAGAAGGCTACCTCCTTCACGGCAAGCCCGGTCTCCTCCACGAGTCACGTACAACAGTCAAGACGGGCACCACAAGCTGCATTATATGATTTGCAAGCCGAATAGCAAACACGAAGCCGATTATCACCATCGCATCTTTGAATGGAAATTCAACAAGCTAGCCGCTTTGCCGCTGCTGCACAGTGGTTACATGAGTTTCCAAATTTGCAACATGTCCTTAATTTAGTTTCCCTGCCAATGTCGTCATATATGCTGTGCCCCGTTAGCACAGCGGACGCTGACAAACACAAGAAACTGAATAATACGAAGGCATCACCCAAGCTCTTTCAGACGGTCCGACCACCATGATAAATAAATTGCCACAATAGTTGCTAATCAACCATCAGACAATAAAATTGCATAAGTTTACAATATATTACTGGAACGGCCATAGATAAATATGATCAGCAGCTTTGATATTCATCAGCTGGTCACACGACATCAGTTAAAGTGATGGTTCCTGTAGTCAACCCCCAAATAAGAAACCCGCCGCCTGCTCTTCATTTCCGTTGAAGAGATTGAGTGCTTGAATCACTGATGCACGATCAAAACCAAGCTCTACCAGCTTCGCAATCTTTGCTTCATGATCCGATCCCTGTGTACGATGTACTTGTGCAGGACCAGAAGTTGATGCAGGTGCACTTGAACTTCCAGCCTTTTTAGCTGCAGTGCCTAATTCAGCTGATGCAGATGCTCCTTGATTTGCAAATTTTTCTTCTCCAAGAAATTCAGCTGGAATATCCTTCTCTTGTAAAAATGGCACAGATACCTCTACTCCACCAACATGAAGAACATACAGGTTCAAAACGTTTCAAATCGCTTTGGTTCAAAACGCTTCATGTCAGACCACACCAATGAAAGACCACACCAATGCAATATTCTGGGAAAAGAACGCGGCAAAGCATGAAAGTGGAGAAGCGTGGGAGGCTATACCAGGAAAATTGACAGAGGGACAGAGTCAGACTTCTGAAGAAATGGCAGAGAGATAATTTTCTGAAACCGCTTGGTGCATGTAAGAAGTAGACCTGATAGACAGGGGTGGCAGCGAATAGCAGACAACGGTTATGGCAGAAAGCGCACAAAGCTTATCTTGGACAGCGCTGGTCAGGCAGACAAAACGCAGATAAAGGAATATGGAGGAGCAGCGCAGGTATATGCAAGAGGTGGCAGCTAAATTCTAGCTGAGAAAATATTCATAAGTGATGGCAGAAACCATAAAACAAATGGTTCAAAGAAATTATGCAAGGCAGGAATAGCCTGCTCTGATAACATGTTAAACACACATGGACAACAAAGAATAGGAAAGATAAATCAGTGAGTACATTTTTTTATTAACAGGAGATGTACATTTATAATACAATGTTGTGACTCTTGGGTTTCAGATCCCAAGGTCTCTTGGACTCCTTTTGTCCATTCGACTTCCACACTAACCCACTTAGGATTAGGTGTCCAACTCTCAGGAACAGCGAAGGAGAATTTCAGTACATCTATAGCAGAGCCTTAGGGGAAGGAACCAATAATGAGATGGAGTTCGCAGCAATGGAACAGGGTCTTAGAATTCCTAGGAAATTATAGGCAAGCGCGGCAGTGGTAGAAGGGGACTCCCAGCTCGCAATTACAGCAGCCAGAAGGATGTATGCGGGAGCTAAAGCAAGCAAAGTGACACAGCATTGGCGACTGGCCAAAGTAACAGAAAGTATAGCCGAACATCTTGGGCGTTTGAAAGGTTTAATCTTTCAGGCTGTTCGCCGCAAAGCCAATACAGTTGCGGACCATCTGGCAAATTATGGTATAGAGAACCCCACCAGCATCATGGACAGCTGTTGGCAGGACGTCACCTGCCCGGAAGTTAGAAACAAGTGTACCCTGCTCTCGAGGTAGGATATGGTGAATGAAAGATAAGGACAGAGGGACGGCGCTCCATACAGGTATTGAGATATGATTACGATCAATCGTACTGCGGGGAGAATTAAGGAGCGGCAGAGGAATGAAGGATAGGCAAGAAATGGGCATTCAATGTATAAGCAGGCAGGAGTCACTCCCATCAACTCCATAATTGAAAACTATGAGGGCCGCCGACACCCTTATAGAAGCATGGACACTTGGCACGCTTCGGAGAAGTTTAAGAGAGCCAAACGTAAGAGCATAAATCCGAGCCATCATCGAAAATATGAACCATGAAGTAAGGATAATTATGACGGAATTTGCGGGCAGCAGGTGATGAGATGGAATGTAGCAAGTGAATCACCTACTCTCCCTTATATATCTTTGGTCCCCAATAACGGCAGCACCACTGTGTATTCGGTTAGCTGGTTGAATTTCCTTTCCTCGGCCCTTAGAACACAGTGCTGTTTGGTGCTTGAGTTTGAGACTATGGCGGGTGAGGGAAGCAGAAACGCGTCGGCCAACCGAGATCTTAGACAGGCTCGGGAAGCCTATGAAACAAGGACCTCTCAAAAGGAAAAACGCAAGATTGAAGAGCTGGAGGCCATCGTAACTGAGGAAGAGGAGAACCTGGAAGCGCATGATTTGGAGAAGGATATGGAATGGGTACAGGACCCTGGCACATCCACAACGCGAGCCACCCAATATGTCTGCACACAAGCGGAAATGTGGAGAATGAAAACGATGTTGGCTAAGGCCATAAGCATGCAGGGGGACTACATCAGCCAGGCTCGACAGGCGCAACAAGCAATTGTTGTAACTTCGGCGGAGCATGCGGCGATCCTGGAAGGCCTGGACTTTAAAATTAGCGGCCTGGAGCAGCAATTCGACAGCATTTCCAAGAAACTTACGGTCCTGATCAGTCTACTGCGTCATTCCATATGTCAAGAAACCAGAAGTGTTGGGGAAAGGGTGGAGGGGAACACGGGCAACAGTCAGAGCACATTTCCAGCGCCATCTCAGGCGGGCAGAGCCAAGGCTCCGACTGGTCAGGAACCCTCCAAGAATTATGTGGTTCTCGAGATGTAATGGCTCTTTGCTGCAAGCTCTGGATGAGTTCCTGAGGCATAGGTCTGTATGTGCGATCGTTGACCTTGGAATTCATCCGTTTTGTCAGTTTTTTCTGTTTTCTTCTCTTGATGTCCATGGCTGTATGTGGGTCTCAATTTGGTCACTGTTGGTTTTTGTCAACCCCTGAATGTCCCTGCCGCCCTGCGTGGTGTGCCTTGGGGTTATGTTGAAGTTCATTTTGGTCATGACGAGGTCTATGCGGATTAGGAAAGCAGTTCTTTTTCTGCACAAGCAAACCATTTTGTAAATATGTATCATTGTTTTAATATAAATTGCTGATTTACACAAAAAAAATAATCAATATTAGAGATACACAAAATGATAACATTTTGATATCTGTTTTAATAGATTTCATTGAAAATTTGAATCCTAACACTTTGATTGATTTGACTTTATTCCTTTTTCCTTAGAGTTTCATCATTTTTCCATAGATAATTGTTTATTCCAGTGTGTCGCCATTGTTGTGGTAAAAACACAACCCCCCCATCATTCACTTAATTTTACTATGGGGACCCTTTAATTGAATGGTTGGTCATTACTATTTGATTTTGAGAGTTTGGATTGCTTCAATGAGTTCGATATTTTTTTTATCTTCCTATCATAACTCATTTGATCTCATTTGGACATTTGGTTTGTAAGTAGCGCCCAATTGTCGATTGGATATTTTTCACTGCCTTGGCCTAATGATATGTATATAATGTATTTTACCTTTTTGTTTTGTAGGTTTTATTTCTTTATTTTTACTTTTATTTGTAAAATATTTATTTATATTTGTAAATAATATTTTTATTTTTATCCCTTAAATAGCCCCCGAGACCAAGTTTTTTATTATATAGTGGCTATAGTTTCATTATTTAACAAAATCAAGTGGCTTTGGCTTTTGAGCAGTTATAATTCACTTATTATTAAAAAGGGTCCTTTTTTTAAAGCCTTTCATATTATAAAATGGTCATATAACATAGTCAAAGGCTTATAACAAGTGGTTGTAGTTTAATCATTTGTAATACATATCAGGGTCATGTAGCTTTTACATATTGGAGATTTTTGTGTGTCACATTATTAAAACCTCCCATCGATACTCTGATAAACATCCATTGTTGATACCCTAATGCACCTTCCCCTCTAAATTTCGATATCTGCTAGGCTTTGATATTTCAGACCTGATATGGTATTAATTTTGGTCTATAAAGATATCACATCCGCTCCATATCGGAGCTCCCATATGTAACCATGTTATAAATTCCCGATATCATAAAATATTCGACATACCTTTCCGCCTATGACCTGTCCACCTACGTCATCGCCTCTGGACCCGATATGGTTATATAATTGGTTTAATTTTAATATCGGCTCCACTCATTATATTGTGACTATGTTTAAAACTTTCGATATGCAATTGTTTCGATAGACTCCTATGTTTTCCACTTGTCATCTTCCAGGGGGCCATTGTTATATTAATTGAAAATCCATTGATTTCTTATTAGTTTTGGGCGTAAATAGTAGTCGTTTGCATATTATTTTTTCTTCCATTTTTTATGGCTAACTCTGATTATTTTATTCTGTTTTGACAGAGGGTTTCCAATTAAGGCCAATATTAAAACAAATTTGGTCTATTGCCAATGAAAATTATCCAGGAAGGCAAAGGGATATTATAATAAAAGAAAATTGTTGTTTTAGTTGTTCCACGACTATGAATTCTTCGAAACAGACTAGAATTCACAAAAGGGTGGAGATACCCTTTTACCGTTAAGTCCCCAACTCTATGAATTCCATTGACTAATGAGGTGCGACTCTAGGACCCTATCGACACCTCGACTCTTAACTTGATACTCCCCCCAAAAAACTGGCCATATGGTTGACGTGTCATGTTTCTAGTACACTCATAATGTATTGAGCTTTCAATTTGAGGTTCCCCTCAGAATCCAATACGCCCGGTTGACGTGTCATGTCTCTACTACAATGTCCAACTCTCCTGCTAATGGCCTGCCATGCGATGTGGGTCTGACCACCCATCCTTCGTCCATCCAGATACCTGGATTTCCCAATATTTCTTCCACAGTGGTTACAAGATTCTAGTGTTCCATGGTGCCACGTAATACTTCACGTGCTACCCACAGGTGTCCCTGTGGCCCCACAACTCTGATGTGTCTGTGATTCCCCATGACATTCAACCATCCATGTTTACGGGGTTTCCAACGTCCGAGGTCTAACCATTGCCTAGGTAACATCATGTCTAAGTCATCCAACCATGTGTCAACCTATGATAGGTCCACGTGTTGCCCATATGTGGCTCTTATGGTCACCCAAGACTCCCAAATTGCTTGCCATGTACCCATCATGACATCATACAGACGCCATCTCCAATATGACGATGGAATGCCACATGTTCGGGCTATGGAGAGAAAAGGATCCCTCAACGACTAGGCTAGCACTAGGCGTTATGTAGTGAACGGGAACCCTCAAAATTAGAACCCTTTAAGACATCATTCACACAATTCCCTGCGGTTTCGACCTTCTAGACTTCTGAGGTGGCTAGCTCTAGTAGCTTCCCTGCCTGACGAATCCGGGTGACAGAGAAATATCCATCATTGTCTCTCGACAAAAACCCGACATGCTTTTACCGTTAAGTCCCCAGCTCTAATTCAAATAATCCTTCGGCTTCAGACTCTATGTCCTTTTTGCTCCATCCTTCTAACCAATCACGTGAGGGGAATCTAGTTCCACCAATCGGAAACCTCCCTTGACTAGGGTTTTGACCATTCAAATGATAAGGTTAGCCAAACTTCTCCTATAAGTTCATGGCCTCACTCCTTTGTGCCACAAGAAGGTTATCCTTCTCATCCCTCCATGACTCGATCAAAGGGTCTCGACTCTATGTCATGTAGTGCCTTAGACAGAGAGCTCAACAGCCTTCCCAGATACAAGCTCTGTCATCGCTCAAGCTTCTTTGAATTAACCTTGTCGACTATGGCTCTTTCTCAAGAATCTAGTAGACTCCCATACGTGCTTCACAGTTTTATAACAATGCCCTTGGTTGTCTAGGGTGATTTATGATGTCATCGCTCTTAAGCTTGATCGATAGATTCTCTAGCAAGTGTCTGGCCCACGAGTCGTCCCTTCCCACGGGGAGGGGATGCCACCGAGGGTAGCCTAAGCACTCTAGCATGTTTTACGTACCAGATACTTGGAGCAAACTCCTGAGAGGTTCCAACCTCTCTTGCCACACACTAACGGTACCAGACCCTATGTCAGGCCTGCAAATAACTTCATGTCGATACACAAAGCCATCAGGTGCCTTGGTAGCCACTCTAAGATGCCACCAATAGCTATCCAACCTGCTGAAAATGCAAGGTTGAAGGACATTCAGGTAAAGCTGGCGACTCAACTGATACCATGGAAAAACTCCCTTTGACATTAATGTGGTGCTTGCCATGAAACACAAGGACTTGTAACTTAATGAAAAAGGACACACAAGAAAATACAAACCCTACTATACAGAGGGTCTTCCATGTAATCTTCATATTAATAAAAAGGGCCTTATATCCCACTATTATTCAAGTATTAACCCAAGCCCTCATGGCTTAGTCGTGATATGTAACGAGTTCTATCTCTTTCCTAATAAGTTATTTATGTGTTGCTTCACAATACTAAACATGTATATAAATCTAGACTCAGCACAACATTGTGACTTCATCTTTATTGTCATGTGGTTTATTATGCCTCTTATGTATCAAATATTTTGTGCCTTCCATTAGCAATCGCAAGACACATTTTTCTTTCAGATTTCACACACATGCATCTATACATTTAGCACATATTATATATAAATCACATTAACATATCCCCATGGGGTTATAGCACATAAGCAAGTAAAATCAACATAGTACAACCCCTAAATCCATAACCATTATCCACAACACAACAACATGATTCATCATAAGACAACCAACATACACATATACTTATCTTTGAATGTGTAGGGAAATTGATTCTGAGATAAGGACTCTCCACCCAACTATAGACAATTGTAGCCATAGTTACTTTCAGCTATCACCCTCGAGCTAGATTCTAGATTCGGGGGAGGTTGCTTGCTTCAGGAACTAGCAAACCAGCTGCCACTGATTTGGGACTCCAAAGGACTTCCTTCCTCAATCCCACCAACTAACATATACTTGCTTGGTTGACACCAGGAGTCCAAAGGTTCCCAACCTCATCCCCAAGTTCTCACACAGTGATTCACCCCCTTCTAGGAATTCCAGAATCCATTGTACCATCAGGGCGGTAACCACAAGTATTCATTCTTGTATTCATCATCTTCTGCTTTAGGATGGTCTCTACCCACGATGTTGCAGGGCTCCAAAGTTTACTATCTCAACCCACAGCCTCCAGGGGACCCAAGTTGTTACAAAGCTCTAGAGATTCCATCCCAACCTACAACCTATAGGGACTCAAGTTGTTACAGGGCTCTAGAGCCCTCTGTCTCAACCCACGGCCTCCAAGGACACAAGTTGTTATAGGGATCTAGAGATTCTATCTCACCCACATGATACATCCTCCAGGGACCCTAAGTTACTATAAGGCTTTAGAGATTAACCACTCAACCCACATCCTTCAAGGATCGAGATCCAAACCCCTTATCTTCTCTTCTCTTTTGCACTACTTATTGAAAGCTCTTTCTAAACCTTTTTTTCTTGATGCTTCTCTTCATATTTCTTTGTCTCTCTTCCTTCCCGTTTATATGTGTCCCCTCTCTCTTTCACATCCAAAATTTTCTTGGCCTCCTCCTCAACCACCATTGCTATTGCGTCCTTGCTGGCCTGCCGCACGCATTCTCTCCATAAAATTCTTGTCCTTTATTTCTTGTACTTGCTTCTGAGTCAACATGGGATTTCATACTTCCTCTTGCAGTTCATTTAATTTCAGGAGATCCTTAATCAATTCATGCACTAGCGAGCCTTTAATGGTTGTCCTGCATTTCAGGTTTCTTCTTTGCACAAGAAACCACAACGTCCCAAGCGAGTGACCTTTTTCCTAACTCTAGAATCCGTGTCCCTGGACTCATTCCCTCGTTTTTTTATTTTCTTTATTTCAAATGTTGCAAAATATTTTACAATATATTTACAATGCAACATGTACGAGGACTTTGGGTGGGGTTGTCACATGGCTAGTGAAAAATCAAACCATCCTTCCTTTTGCTAGGTTATTAATATCTAGAATTAGGGTTCAAGTTTAGTTTAGGGTTTTAAAACCTTCTTAGAATGTCCACGATATTCTAGAGTTATCTTGAATTCATACACAATATTAATTCCCCATATTCACTTAAGGTGGGCTGACATGGTCGCCACTTGGACATGTACATAATATTTGGATTGTTGCACTGACATGGCCTAAAACTACTCATACAAACTCCATTTTAGGTGAACTATAGTTTGTTGGAAAGATCTCAATGAGAAGAACAATTTATATCAAATATTAGGCATGCCAATGGAAATCCTAAGAATTTGCAAGTCAAAATCACTATTTAGGATCTAAAAAACACATAAAAAGTTGATGTTTCAAAGTATGATGAAATCAAGGCCACCTTTGAGATATTAGGATCCCAATATCCCTAATCTATAACATCAATAAATTCATATGATACTTATGTATATCCATTTTTGATCATTGCATATTATTGCCACAACTCAATAGGAGGAATTCATGGTTGCCAAATCTGTTATAAGAAAACTATTTTCTCTCTTATAACTTTGCAAATATTATCCTTCCAGAATTTGATAGGTAGGAAACGTAACTTTTCGTTAAGTGAGTTGAAACATGACAACCATGATTTTAAAGAATGTCAAGGTAGATTTACCCATGAACGAAGGTCCACCATTCCTAATGTTCAACCTATCGTTATGAATATTAAATAGGAAAATGTTCAACCTATGGTTATGAATATTAAATAGGAAACATATTGTACACCCTTGTGATCATGGTAAGAACAAGGCAATAACCCAAGAGATGAACCCAATAAGGCCACATCCACCATCTGACGGACCTTTTAGTACATTACTTTGCATTAGGATATTTGTGAATGATTCAAATATTATACCAATGATAGTGTTCTAGGCAATTATTTTGGTTTGAAAAAATTAGATATTTAGCTATGTATGTGAATATTTAAAAAAAAAATCATACAATTTACCATTAAAAAATTGTAAATCTTGGCAAATATTACCCATATGAACACATTTCATGTAAAAAATATGTGAATTTCTAAAGAGAAAATGGGACAATTAACGAATATATTTTTTGAAATAAAAAACTCAAAAATTACCAATTGTCGAAAATTCACCACTAAAAAAATACCTTGCAAGTTTACATGGAAGTGGCTTATCAAATCCTTTTATGCATACTCCAAAATGGTGTTAGCTACTAGGACCAGATTCATCTCAACCCACATCTTAACTTGCTTCATCTTGATACACCAAGGTTAGTTGCAATAATATTTAAAGACAAGTTTAGTACTCACCTCAAAATTAAGATACATTCTAGCTACAATCTAGAATTTTAGTTTTAGCTTTCTTTTGCTCCCTAGCGACTTCAAAAGAATGTCCAGAATGCTATAAATGTATGCAAGTGATGCCTTCTAAGTTGGAGAATAGAAACAATGCACCCTTCTCACAATGGGATAGAAAATGTGAACCAACTGCTTAAGCCTTATTACACCCCTTTACTAATTCTAAAATTCTTGGGTTCTATTCAAGATAAATTTTAGTGACAAATTTTCTTCAATTAACTACCTTTTTACCTTTTTTTCAAAAAACATATTTTCTAACTCGCCATTTTCACTTCCAAAATTTGCATATTTTTTAAATAAAATATATTAATATTAATAAAATTGGTCAAAATTTACAAATTTGAATAGTAAAATGTATGTTTTAAACAAATAGTTATCTACTCTCTATAAATATGATTTTTTTAACCAAAATGTTCACATAGAATTCTATAGTCAAATATAATATTTGAATCTAAAAAATACATTAAAACTTTTATTTTGGACGATTTTTGATAGACCATTAACCTTATGTTTGACTTCTAGGAATCGGTGTTCCTTCTACTTTAAGATTTTGGGAAGGCCCAAAGGTGGCCATGTGAAGGGAAAAAGCCAATTGTCGTTGGTTTAGTAATAACCTTTGTATTTTCACTATGCATTGTCTCATCTTCTTGTGTGTCGCTTCTATAATGAACAACCCTGGGGTTTATGAATTCGAGAATTCTACACCTTATTCTTAAGAGGCTAACAAATTTTTGACATATTCCCAAACTTTTCAATAATTCCTTAGGATAGAAATTGAATGATATTATCAATGTTGAAGCAACAACTCCCTTTAACATTTAATAGTAATAATGGACCAAATATTTAATATTACAATTAGCAAAAATATTTCAACATCAACCCTACAACAAATACCACGATATCAACCCAAAGAAGAATATACTTACTCTGCATGATTATTGGTGGAGCCATTTGAACTCCTTATTGTCCATGTGCTCTAAGCCGTTGGGAACCATGTTGTCACTATTAACATTACTTTAATGAAAAGCAAAGGAGTTAAGTAATAGATCCCGGATGTGACATAAAGTAAAATCAATAATTTAAAGATTGAGAGAAGAGAATATTAATGGCATGAATGTAAGTGCTTTTAAGGTCAATTGCACCCAAATGATAAGCAAAGGCTCAAGAAACTATGCATAGTAATATGTAATGACTAATATGTAACCAAGAAAGAGCAACCTCTCTGTGAAACTAATGTGTGCTTTGACACCTTTTAAATAATATTTTTTTAAGTCTATTAAAACAATTTTATTTTAATAATTATTTTATATTATATTAATATTTAAATGTAAATATAATAATTATTAATATTTAAATGTAAATTTAATAATTGATTGTACTTATTTTATAATTTAGTATGAAGGAGATGTGTACTCAACTTACAATTGATATGTATTTTTTATATTAACAATAAAATATTTTTTAACTAAAAATAATATCAATTATAATAAAAAAACAAAATAAAAGTCATTAAAAATATATAATAATAATAATAAAATATTTTATTTTTTACTTTTAAATACCTATGTTCTAAAAATATTTCAATCTGGAATAAATTATTTGAATATTTATGGCAACTAAATTATTTCAATATCCCCTGCACATATAGAAAGAAATTTTAAAAGAAATTATTTTAATGTGAATCATAATAAAATATTTTAATGCTTAAAGAGAAAAAAAATAATTGAGAAAAACAACTTGGGGAATCAAATCTAGGCTAATGTTAAGAATTTTTAAAAGAAATTATTTTAATGTGAATCATAATAAAATATTTCAATGCTTAAAAAGAAAAAAGTAATTGAGAAAAACAACTTGGGGAATCAAATCTAGGTTAAGGTTATGATACCATGTTGAGGTTTTCATTACATCAAAAAGCACAAACATAACCGGTACTATTACTTTGAGTGGATGGTTAGTCTCATCTGAATAAGGTGAATGTAAATGTGACAATTACTCCAACATATATAATATAAAACAATTGAAAAATAATAATAATGATGATTAAAACATTTTAATTAGTTTTATTACTCTATATTTTCTTCCTTTTTCAAATATATTTTTCTATCAATTTTGTTTGAAATTCAACAAAAATTTATTGAAATTACAAATTTAAATTATGGAGTCTAGACTCTATACAATCTAAATTTCTACTTACACCTATTTTTCAAGTTTTACAATCTAAAAATAATTTACACTTCAAAAAGTAATCCTTCTTAACACTTATTATATCACTGATTAAAATATATATATTAAATCCATTTTAACTTAAATAAATAAATATATATATATATTATAATTCTTGCATCAGAGATTTGCATGTCAAATTTATTTGATCCTATTCCGATAAATCTATACTAATACATAATCGCACTGAATATTACATTTTTAAATATTATTTTTTTATTTTATTGATAACTATAATTGGTCAATTTAAAATCATATAAAAGATTTAATTAGTTGGTAGCCGTTCTAATTTTTAAATGCATAGCAACAGGTCGAATACAATTACTCTCACATGACGTCCAGTTCATCAAACTATTAAATATTTATAAAAGTTGGTATTACGTTGCCGCAATTTGCAATTTAATATTCATTTTTCGATATTCCGAATATGTACTTTATTTTGCTTTATATCAACAACTTTGCCTTGGTTACTTCAACATATAAAAATGTGATAAGTAACTTTTTCATTTATAATAAAGAAAAAAGGTAATATTATATGGATGTTATAATAATAATTTCTAAAATTTGGGATGTTTCTCTTCATAATTGGTAAGATGATAAAATAATAAGTGCCTACGCACTAGCTACATTGAGATAAAATATAACTGATAATGAAAGTTCATGAAAAATAAAAAAAAGTTTACATATATATATTTACTTATTTTATTTTTATATGAATTTTATAATAAATAGTATGAAAGAGAAGTGTAATGTTTTTTAGGGTTGTATATATATAGATAAAATTATTGGTTAAATATAATATATATATTGAATATAAGATAGATGTGTAATTTTTATATATTTAATTTATTTTATATTTTTTAATTAAAAATATTATTAATATTATAGTGTATTATGGTAAAGCTGTGTAATTTTTTATGCATAACATAGAATTAGATATAATATTATAAATGAAGATTGTATTGCAAAAGATCAAGCAGGATTGAGAAAGGAGGTTCAAAAGGTAAAGGAAGGTAGGAAGGAAGGAAAACAGGCAATAATCAGATTTTTAAATAGAAAAGTTGTTATTCGAGATAGAAACCAAAAAGATAATAATAAATAGCAATTCAACATGCTCCAGATTCTTTCTTGGAACTGTCGGGGCTTTCCATGGAACAAAGGCCCCAAGCTAAGTTGGATCTCGAATGATGTTGATATTATTTTGCTTGTTGAAACTTGGGAGCACAAAGAATCTAAGGTCCCTAACATAGATGGCTTTACATTATGGTCTACCTGGAATAAGCAATCCTCCCGTAGAGGCATTGGGGGTATAGCTTGTTACATTAAGAAGAACATCTCTCCCCATGCTAGGATTTATAAAAACGACCCTTACAACCAATATAGTTGGATAGAAATTACTGACATTTATGATAAAAAGACCTACATAGCAATCTGTTATTCCCCCCTATCAATTCTAACTTCTATAAGAAAAAGAATCTAGATAAAAATAGTCCTTACAATGGTTTAGAGAATGATATTTCTAGCCTAAGGAATGAAGGTAATATCCTTTTAATGGGTGACTTTAATGCTCGAACTTCAAGCAACCAAGCTATTATTCTAAGAAATCATTCCAACCCTAATCCTCTTTGGTTAGACGAAGACCTTCCTCTGGCTAACCGGTACAAAAGGAGCTCTGAAGACCTCGGGGAGAGTTTGTTTGGGTCGGAGTTAGTCAAGCTCTGTAGTGCTCAGGATCTCATAATTTGCAACAGTCTAAAGAAGTGGCCCAATTATAGCCAGATGACCTGCATCCATGGGCTTGGTAGCAGCGTGGTAGACTATGTTATCT
This sequence comes from Pinus tabuliformis, assembly GCA_031772625.1. Lineage (NCBI taxonomy): Eukaryota > Viridiplantae > Streptophyta > Pinopsida > Pinales > Pinaceae > Pinus > Pinus tabuliformis. The sequence goes on from CM062807.1 coordinate 320,169,379, forward strand.
CTGATCTCCCTCTATACAACGAAATAACAAATTTTGACATCTTAAACGACCACGAGCCTGACTCTGATCATAGGCCTTTACTTATAACTCTCAATTTTGTCATGCATAGAGATCCCATAGAAGATAATCCTTATAGCCAAAAGAAGTTAATCTTTGATAGAAATAAAAAAGATCTCTTTCTAAATGAATTAAAAACTAATTTGCTTCCTTTATCTAGTATAGACAACATAGAAGATCTCTATCATAATTTTACTACAACCCTCTCATATTCTATTAACAAGTTCTCAATTGAAGTTTCAAGTAATAAAAGAAATAGCAAAACCAACCCATGGTATGACAAAGATTGTAAAAGTGCGAGGAGAGCAATTAAGGAAGTTGTTGATGAATCTCTTAAAATTGGCAAGATAAAGAATCTCTTAAAATTGGCAAGATAAAAATATACAAAGCCCTAACTAAAAGGAAAAAAGGCAGTATATTCGTAAAAAACAAGAGAATCTCTTACACCTCTCTAAGGTAGCTCCTAAGAAATTCTAGAGGCAGATTCTAACTAGGAAAACTAAAGATAATAATAAAATTGCTTTACACGACTGGAATTCCTATCTTAAAAAGCTTTATGAATCTCGAAATGTCATGGATAACTTTGAAACCCTACTCACAACGAAAGAAGTTTTCTCATTAGAAGACATTGATATTAGGGTTAATCGCTTGACTAATGGGAAAGCTAAGGACATTGAAGGTTACCAGGCAGAAATCTTAAAAATTAGAGGTCTTGTCCTCATCCCCCACATTCACAAGCTTTTCAATCAAGCGGTCAAGCAAGGGTTCCCTAAACCATGGACTCAAAGCGTCATTATCCCTATTTTTAAAAGTGGGGATACAAATAACCCCTCTAATTATCGGACAATTATGATCAGCCCTCTCCTAGCCAAGTTATATGGTATTATTTAGGAAAGGAAGTTGAGCATATGGCTTGAAAGTGAAGGTAAGCGAGCTATAGGCCAAGCAGGTTTTAGAAAGCAGCACTCAACAACAGACCACCTCGTTACGCTTAGGATCATTATGGAGGAATGCCGCAATGATAAACCCAATCTCTTTTGTTGCTTTGTGGACTTTAGAGAGGCTTTTGATATGGTTCCTAGAAACATTTTTTGGAACAGATTAGAAGAGCTAAAGGTTCCTTTTGAGTTGAGAGCTGCCGTTATAAGGTTATACGAGAATGTAATTTCCAAGTTAAATAGCAATGAGGGGTGGTCGAAAGATATTAAGTGTAATATCGGAGTTAAACAAGGTTACCCCCTCTCCCTACCCTATTTGGCATTTACATCGACAAGCTAGAAGGTTGTTTAGAGGAAACAGGATGTGCTGGCACGATCTTAGCTGGGATAGTCATCATCCTTCTTCTCTAGGCTGACGATATTGTTCTTCTCGCAAGGTGGTGGGCTCCAGTATTGCAGCAATAATGTTGCAACTCCTGGGGCTCCCTTCTTTACTTTTATCAACCCGGTAGTTCGTACCAAACTTGGAAGCAACGGTGCTATATGCACAAGTACTAGCTCTTGTCGCAGGATGTCACTTGATCAGCTGGCACAAGTCTGCTAGGAGCTTAAGCCAATTTCTAGGAGCTCTTAGAAGAAGCTTTTAACTGTGATGGACGAAAGCTAACTCTAAGGAGGCTAATCTATTTGCAGAAAGAAACTAAAAGCTGAAAGGAAATGCAAACCCTAGTTTTACCGACTAACCCTACTAGTGCAAGAAAAGAGATGAAAGCTGCTAAAATGGATGCCATTGACTCTTGGAAAGGTAAAATGCATGTGTCTAAGCTACTTCTGAAGTAAAATATGGAAAAAACATCTTTTTGTATTTTCGAGTAATTTTGCAGAATTATTATGCATGTGCTTTAACTGTTTTTTATTGTGCAGAGGTTGATTGGTGAAAGGAAATGGATCGGGCACTTGCAGGAGGTTGGGAAGGTGAGAAGAGGGCCTAATGGGTCCCTAGCACCCTTCCAAAGAGTTTCACAGCGATCAGATCTCGAGAAACTGCCCACGTGATCTTCTACAGGTAGTCTACAAGGGTTCTATAGGATGTTCTACAGGAAGGGCCGAGAGAGGATTTTTGAGGGTTGATGGAGGAAAACTGGTGGGAAAGTGGAAATGGAGGTTGGATGAGGCTGTGAAGAGGTCTAGGACCTGGTAAATGAGGCTAGGGGGCGATGAAGACGGTTGGATTTGTTCAAGGATGGAGGGACCAATGTTGCACAAAAATGAAGAAATTAGATCAAACTGGCAAAGTGTGGTGAATGAAGGGAAGGAATCTGGAATCTGGGGTTGGAGCAGGTGGTGTGAGGAAGGAAGGATAGGCAGGGATGGATTATAGGTGATCTACACACTATTTATTCAAACTAATCAAAGAAAGGCTAAAAACATCATAGATCTATCTACATTAACCTATTATGACCTAAAAACCAGAAATCATGGTGGACAGAAGTTTATTGGCAGAAAATCATGTAAGACAACTATGAAAACCGAGCAAGAACAGAGCTAAGCATTTCATCATAACTGGTATCAACTTCCCTAACTAAAAATCTAACACTTGTGATTGCATGGAAAGGAAAAACAGTGTTTTTGTGGCAGCAAGTATGCCTTGGTCTCAGCTCATGGTCCAAGGAGGGAGAGATGAGATCAAGGATTGCTTGGTGGCCTTTTTTTGCAGGTCTTTTCCTTTACCAAACTATCAAAACAACCTGAAGCATGAAAAGTTATTTCAATCATCAAAAGCAACCTAAATAACAAAGCAATATGTTAATCTAAGTAGTAGAAACTATTCTAGGAATGCAACAAAAACATATAAAAGTACACAAGAGGAGGTACTGGCACTTGGGTTGGGCCCAACCCCAAGAGCTACAGCCTCCTAAAATAATCTTAGAGCTGATGTAAAGTGAAACTGATCTCCATTACTCAAAAAAATAACCATGTCACAAAAAGGTTTACAGCAAACGCTCGAAAATGAGTTGAAAGGCAAAGCAGCACTAAAGTGAGAAAATACAACTGTTCAAGAGCTAAACTACGAAGGCTGGAAGCCTTCCTACTTATCACCATGAGGACCTCCAACAACCCTCCTTAACTCAAGGGGCTTGGCTGCTCAAAACTGCAAGTAATCAGCCACTTCACAAAAGCTGCTTGGTTGCCCTTGGGGATCATCTTCGGTGGGCTGTTGAACTCCGAGCTGATGGTGGAGAACTCGAGGAAGGGGCCATTTAGTGCAGGAGACACCCTTCCTACAAATCCTCAGCCTTGTTCCCTTGTATTTGGCTATCAACTGGCTCATAAATGCTTGACCTTGGTCCAAAAGATGTCCAAAAATCTGCAATAAGCACGTATTAGACTTCATGGTCAAGTGACTATTCTCATTCATTCAATTAACATAAATATACTCAAAAACATGCATAAACTATGAAGGATGGTGGATTAATGGAGAACAATAGGCAAAATGAGCCCAATAAGTTACCCATTTTTGGGGCAATCATCACCCCCTTGCTAAATGCGTTGCTCATCCTCTGAGCAACTAATCCAGCTCATCATCTTTGATTGCTTTGACTGCCTCTCTCACATCCCAGGCTTCCGAGGTGATGTCTTCTTCTCGGTCATGGAACCCTGCTTTTCTCTCTACTTCCTCCCACTGCCTGTGCTCCTCTTCTTCTTTGACTCCTTCCAGCAGTCCTAAAAGCAAGGGAGGACTGAACTTTAGGTCGATCCAGTTGGCCTGCAGATTTTGTATTGACTGTTTATAGAGTGGTACTCTTGCCAAGGCCTCCCTCATCCTTTTCGAGGTGTGGTATTCTCTTATTTTTAGACTGTGGGATAGTGTGTTCCATCTCCTTGTGCAAGCATGAATGCAGTTATCCCCCAACAGTCTTTCCATGTCCTCAAAGTGAGCAATGGCCTGAGCTTGTTTCTCAATGTAATCTGGGTGAACCTGGGGGTTGTTGGTAAGTTGTTGATGGGCATACACTAAAGCTAAGGGATCTTCTGGTTTTGCTATGATCATGAGTGGCTCTCGTAGCTCCCTGTCCATAACATTCTGAATTTATGCTGCCCTCTTTTCCTCATGGTTTAACCAAGAGGCCATGGCCATGAGTTGCACATCCCCCAATGAAGCTTTGGGGTCCCACAGATTCATGTTTAGAAGGGCCAAATTGTGTAAATAGAATTCTGATAACTTGGCCTTATCTTCTGCTGAGTTGTTGTCACACAAAGCCATGAATTGATGGTAATTCTGAAATGGAATGGTGCCCCTTTGGGCCAAAGTGTTAATTTGGAATTGCAACCATTGATCTTTAAGATATAAGGCATATGACTTAGCAGGTTGCCTACATTGTAAGTCTTCTACTTCCCAGCTGGCCATGTAGGCCAGTTGGGCCTCTTTCTCTTGCACCTGTTGCTTTAGGGACTGTATTTCCTCTGCTACCTGTGACTCCTTTTCCTGTAGTAGTTTTGTTAGCGCCTCAACCTCAGCCTGTAGCTTGTCCCCTTTCTGTTGTTCATCAGATGCTTCCTTGTCTACCAGAGGCCCTTCTTGCTACTGGTGTTCTCCCAAAATGGAGGGCTTATCTTCCTTATGACTTCCCTGTAGCTACAATTGTTTTCTTAGCAGCTCATTCTCCTCCTTCAGTTGGGCTCTTTTGCAGCTTTCTACATGCCTGAACATGGCCAGTTCTCCTCTTAACTCTTTTAACTTCTCCTTCATGTGGCCTATGTCCTCAATTCCCTTAGATTTGGAAATTTTCATCCATGTGTGTGTTCTGATCCTCTCTTGTTCTAATGCAAGGAAGAGTGGCACAACAAATTTTTGTGGGATGATTTTCCCACCCTCTAACAGGTTGTAGTATGAGCCCAAGCTAGGCTGAGGGCTTGGTTCCAGTATCTCCTCGGTCTTTCCCTCTCCCTGTGATGATTTGGCTGTCTTTTCCTCCAATTTCTTGGTCTCTTTTAACTTAGCCAGAGTTTCCTATAGAGATATCTCGGCTTCCTGTAGAGCTGTCTTTGAGTCCATCATCCTAATTCTCTCTCCAGGTGGAGGTTTTTGGGCTTCCTCGTTCATAGGTGATAGACATCTTTGAAGGAGACTCTTATTTTGGTTTAGTTGTTTGTCCTGAATGACAATTGGCTCTTTTGACTATGGCTGTAGTTTGCCCACTTTTATCTGTGTGCTCCTCCTTGCTTTAAAGTACATGGAGGTTTGCCTCTTTCTTTTCCCTTTTTTGTTTTTGAGGTGTGCTTAAGGCAGCAAGCACAATTGCTACCTCCCTTGCCAATATCTCAGGTGATTTCTCCTCTTGCTGTTCTTTTTCCCTGCTTCCTGTAGAAATCCCTGTGTCAACTATTTCTGTTTGTGTTGCTGAGATTTCAGGGTGTGTCTTTTCCTTTTGTTTTTGTGTGCCTGCTTTGGCTGTGGCAGCCTTCATTTGGGCTTTTTTGGCCTTCTCTGTTCTACTCTGCATCCTCTTTTCCCGTGGTGTTTTTGCTGTTGTTTCTTCCCCTGTTTTAGGCTCAGCAATTTGGCCCATTTCCCCTTTTTCTTTCTGTTCTTGTTGTGCTTGAATTTCTTGTGCTCCTTCACCATTGGTTTTGTCATCTTCCTCAATGTGTTCCCCCCCCTCACTGCTAGATGAGGTGATGTCTTCGGCTAGAATTCTGATATTGTCATCCCTGGACATGTTTCGGAAGGTCTCACAAGAGATGGAGACAGTGTAGGTGTGCAAAGCATCTTCCACCAATAGTTTGATGAGCCCATGATGGGCCAACTGATCTGGGATCCCTTCATTTAATTTTGTACCACATTCAATTAGTGACTGAAGAAGAAAATAGGGGATGCTCAGTTTCTTGTCTGGAGGCAAGTCAATCCCATGCCTTAGTTCACACAACAACCTGAAATGATATCCATAGATGATGCTAAACCTCCCCTCACATGTGATGTACTTCATAATTTGGAAACTGACTTCACTCCAGAGAGGAGGCAAGCTGGTTCTTCTAACCCTGTTTTTGTCTTCTACAGGATGCTCCGTGGGCAGAAAGAATGACTTCTTAGCAATTTGGCTCAATGATCTCTCTTCTTTGCTCCAAGGGAGCCCTAATGGTAGCCCAGTAACTGCACTAATGAGCTCAGGGGTGAGTTCCAAGGTCAAACCCCTAAAACTAACCGTGGCATGTGTTTTTGATTGTGGTCTTAGGGACATTAAAAACTCCTCAGTTATCTCCTCATCATGACCCTGAATTTTGTCAAAGAAGGATATCCAATTTGCTCGGGTGAAAAGGTCCACCACCTCAGGATGCTCGTGCAGTTTGCTAGAGTCTGATGGTTCTTTCCTTATGAATCCTCCTAGCATGGTGAGAGTGCTCTTTTTATGCTTTAATCAGAAAAGGAAATGCCTTTTATGGTTTCCCCTGAACCCAAGAAGGAATTTCTCGAGTGTCCAATATCAACTAGCAACAATTCTTTGGTTTTAAGACTGCTGTCACCCAGAACTCGACTGTCTACTTATGAAAAGACGAATTTGGTTTTTACAGACAGAGCACAAGGATCAAGTTTTCTTCTCAGCACACAGACAGATATGCAAATTCAAAAAAAAATTACACACACAGGCTGGCCCCCACGGCTGCATATATCTTCCCTACAGGAGAATTCAAAAAGGAAACATGGAGGAGAATTTTGATGCAGAAAACTGGGAAACTCAGTGCAATACGCAGGCAAACATTTTACTTCCAATACACAGGCAGATTTTTTCTCTGATTTTCCAATCTGATGCCGTTCAATTCACCACCTTGCACAAACACATCATGCATAGAGGAGTTTTTCGAGCCTACCTCGTTTGGAGCTCCAAATTCGATGAAAAATCCTAGGTTCTCTTGCTCCGAAAAGCTGTGCAGGTTTTCCTGTAGAACCCTTCCTGTAGAAGGCCCCCGGTTCCTGTAGAATGTCACTGTGCTGCTGAGCGAGCCCGATACGCGGGAGATTTTCGAAAACAAGCAGGAAAACCAGTGGAGGACGACTGGTTAACAGTTTTTGGAAGCGGAGGACGCATACTCCAGTCGAGGACGTTGCAAGTGCAAGATGAACAGAAGGTGGTGTAAGTTTCAGCCGGGCATCTTTTAACTGTGGTGTGATTCATGGTGAGGGGATGAGGTGGCTGGACCGGACCGTTGATCCGACATCACAGCCATAATTTCTCTGCGTGTTTCTGACCGCCATCACCTCATTTATGTCATTATCCACTGCCACCACTACAGGTCCCGACAATTTCTCTCGGAATGGACACTCCACACGTGCTGGCTGCACATTTTGTTGGCAATTTTGAATGTAATGGGGCTCGTTTGGATCCCGCGAGGATATGTAACTGGCCGAGGGTGGCCAGTTGACTGGCCACCAATTCCACTCAATCCGAACCATTCCCATAGGCATGCAGCTTTTAAAATATAATTTATGCAATTGACGAATGAGTTTAGGCACTTACCTATGTGGTCACGGCCGCATTATGCAGACTTCAGGTTTTGGAACCACTCCTTTGTTTGTTGCTGCTTCATGCACGGGTTTTGGAACCCATTCCTTCATTCGCTGATGCTGCATGCATGGGTTTTGCTTAGCTTCGGCTGCTGCTGATATTTTCACGTTCAAGGAGAGCCCTTTGCATGTCTCCTTTGTCGTTTTTGGTTGTCCTTGTCTCTAGAGTATGTCTTCCAGAGGGATCAGCTGCTACAGGATTCCTGTAGGATGTCCTGTAGCTACTTCTCCTCCTGGAATGCAATGCTAGAATGAGCAGGGCTATACTGCTGAGGAGGGGTTCGGCTGATGAGGTGTCCAGATGGAGATTGACAGGTATGGTGAGCGAGACACTACTGCTTGATTTGTCACTAGAAGTTCTTGCTGGCAGTATGAAGAAAACAGGGTTTTTTTTGTGACTGTGCAGGAACAAATAACAGGATGAGTGCAACGGAGGTGTAAAGAGATGAAAAAGGGTGACATATGGTGATGGACGGAAATAGGGGTGTTGGCAGGTCTCATAGGCAGATTCCCAACCTTCGGATTCTCTTCTGAGATCAATTTTGCTTGTCTGTGGGTTCTACAGGATCTTCCTGTAGAAGACACAGAACTTCCTGTAGAAGGTGAAATCTTGGCCCGAATGAGATCAAATCTTAGGAAAGGGGAGTGGTCATGGAGGAATTGTTTGTGAGGGATGCTTGTAGCCTGGTGCTGACCTCTGTCCTTGTTTTGTGCGATCCTCCTAACCTGCAATGTCCTTCTTGCAACCTGCAAATTTTTCAATAGAAGTCAGGTTGATTTTTCTGTGTTTTCTTCTTCTTCTTCTTCTTCTTCTTCTTCTTCTTCTTTTGTGAGAGGCAGTTGGGGCGCCTCCAGGAGGTTTTCACCCTCATTGTCTGCCCTGGGCGCCTCTAAGAGGTTTTCACCCAAGGATTTTTTCTATGTTTTTTTCTTCTTCTTCTTCTTCTTTTTTGTGAGAGACAGCTGGGGCGCCTCCAGGACGTTTTCACCCTCATTGTCTGCCCTGGGCGCCTCTAAGAGGTTTTCACTTAAGGATTTTTATTTTTATTTTATTTTTATTTTTTTTAACCAGTGCTCATAATGTGGATGGGGTGGAGATAGGGACCTGCTCCACTACCAGCACTGATTTATCCAGAGTTTCAATGAACTCCTGCTTAGAAAGGGGCTTCCTATAGATCTTCAAACGATGCCCATTGACGAGCATGGGGATGGCTTCTTCATCAATGGTCCTGATAAGGACTGAACCATTGTCGTTACATTTCTCCACTGTATATGGTCCCAGCCATCTTGTCCTCAGCTTCCCTTTGAAATCCTTGTATCTTGAATCATATAACAATGTCCAATCTCCTGGCTGAAATTGCTTCTCTTTAAGGTGTCGGTCATGCCATATTTTTCTTTGAAGTTGGACTACCTCTGAGTGGAGGAGGGCCTGCATTCTTTGTTCATCCAGTCCATTCAGCTGAAGTAGTCTTTCCTGTTGCGCATGGCTAAGATCTAGGTCTAGCTGAGCTGCCAACCTCAATGTGTTGTATTCAAATTCTATGGACAGCAAAGCCTTCTTGCCATAGACCAGCTCATAAGGTGTGAAACCTGTTGTAGCTTTCCAAGTAGTGTTGTAGGCCCAGGTGGCCTCAACCAAGCGATCTGCCTAATCCTTTCTGTTGCTGCTCACCTCTTTAGTCAAGATCTCTTCCAAAGCCCTGTTAGTGGCTTCCACCTGCCCATTTGCTTGCGGATGATAAGGGGTGGAAGTTTTGTGCTTAATCTTGTGATGAGCAAGCAGGTCTTCAATCAGGTTAGAGGTAAACTGGCTTCCTTGATCTATGACTAATTCTCTTGGGTAGCCAAATTTATAGAAGATATTTTCCCTCAAAAACTCAACCACTTTTTCTTATGTTTCTGCCTTGATTGCCTTTGTTTCCACCCACTTTGTCAAGTAGTCTGTGCACACAATGATGTAAGACTTTTGTCTTGAAGGAGGGTTGATAGGACCTACAAAGTCCATGCCCCACTTCTCAAATGGCTCGAAATTCACCTGAGGTTGGAGGGGCATTTCATCCCTTGGAGTCGGTTTCCCCATCCTTTGACATCGGTCACATTGGCTGATGTATCTTCTGACATCTTGATGAAGAGTGGGCCAATAGTAGCCTGCCTGTAGAATTTTGAAAGCGGTTCTCTTTGCTGCAAAGTGGCCTCCATAGGGTCCATCATGACAGGTCAAGAGGATGTCAAAAACTTCCTCCTCCCTGACACAACGCCTCAAAATCTAATCTGGGCCAAGTTTGAACAGGTTGCCCCCAATCCAAGTGAATGGGGTGCTTTTCCTCACGATCTTGCTCTTCTCTTTTGAGGATAGGTGTGGCGAGAATTGTGCTAAAACCAAGTAATTTGCTATATCAACAAACCATGGCGAGAGTACTGAAATAGCAAACAGGTGTTCATCTGGCAGTTGATCATCCACCACCCCTTCTTCTCCTGCAGGCAAATCTAGTCTAGACAGAAAATCAGCAACAACATTTTCCTTACCTGGCTTGTCAACAATGGTCAAATCAAATTGTTGCAATAAAAGTAACCATCTAATGATACGAGCATTTACATCAGGTTTATTCATCAAATACCTAATTGCAGCATGATCAGTGTGTACGAATGTCTGATAACCAGTGATGTAGTGTCTGAACTTGTTTAGGGAATGGACTATAGCTAGGAGCTCTTTCTCGGTTACAGTATAGTTTAATTCTGCCTTGGACAAGTTTTTACTGACGAAATATATGGCATATGGTAGCTTCTCTTCAACTTGTCCTAAGGCTGCTCCTATGGCTTTGTTCGAGGCATCTGTGTGAATGTGGAAAGGTAGGGTCCAGTTTGGACCTCTCAAGATTGGGGCAGTTACCAGCTTATCCTTCAACACATCCAGAGCCTCTTGACAATTTTCAGTCCACATAAACTCAACATCTTTCCCCAAAAGACCAAACAATGGAGAGGCTAGCTTACTGAAATCTTTAATGAACCTTCTATAATATCCCGCTAAGCCTAAAAAACTCCGAACATCCCTTACCTTTTGAGGAGGTGGAACCCTTTGGATGATAGCAATCTTGTTGGGATCCACCTGTAAGCCTTGCTGAGAAATTGTATGACCTAGCACGGTCCCTTCAGTCATCAGGAACTCACATTTTTCAGGACTGAGGGATAGGTTCATTTCAACACACTTGGTTAAAACTTTTCCCAGGTTAGTCAATGCTTCTTGGAAGTTGGACCCATAAGGAGTAAAGTCATCCATGTAGATTTCCACCGAATCATGAACCAGCTCAGCGAATATGCTCAGTACTGCTCTCTGGAAAGTGGCAGGAGTGTTGCATAACCCAAAGGGGAGGACCCGGTAGGCAAAGGTACCCCATGGACAAGTGAAAGTGGTCTTATCTTGGTCTTCCTGGCTTATTTGGCTCTGATTATACCTGTTAAACCCATCTAGGAAAGAAAAGAACTTCTTCCCTGCCAACCCATCTAACACTTGATCTATGAAAGGCAAAGGGAAATGGTCCTTCTTGGTGGCTTTGTTAAGTTCTCGATAATCTACATAGATTCTCCACTTCCCGTTTTTCTTGGGCACAAGCACCAGAGGAGAAACCCACTCACTGTCAGAGATGGGGTAGATGAATCCTGCGTCCAATAACTTTTGCAGTTCTTCTTTAACAATGTCCTTGAGGGCTGGATTCATTCTCCTCTGAGGCTTCCTGACTAGTTTACAATCCTCTTTGATGTAAATGTGATGGGTACAGACTGAAGGGTGGACTCCCTTCATCTCCTTGTAGCTCCAAGCAAAAGCATCCAAATGGCGGTTCAACAAGCTACACAGCTCCTTCTCTTGAGAGGGAGATAGGGACGAGTTGATCTTCAAGGTTCTTTCAGGGCCAAATTCCACATTCTTAACTCGAGAAGAGGTCGGATCAGCCACATAGAGATCCCCTAAAGCACTGGCTTGGGTGTCTCCTACCAACTCTTCTAACGGCAGCACATTGGGAGGTGGATTTTAGATTTAATTCTCAATAAGGTCATCCTCGGTTTGAGGACCCCCCCTGGTGGCTTCCACAGTGCACACAGGTGTAGAGTAGACTTCATCCTCATCTTCCTCCTCCAACTAGAGAGGTAAGTCATGTTCGAGCAAAGGTTGGGCAGGAGGATATATGACTAGCTATTTGGACATTGGCCCATTCTTAATGGTCATGCTCCCAGCTTGACAACTGATGTAAGCATCTGCAGTAGCTAACCAAGGCCTTCCCAAAATGAGGGGGTATCCAGTGAGTTTTTCCTTTGGCTGAAGGACCAAAAAGTCTGCAGGGTACTCCCAAGAATCAACAGAGACCAGGACATCTTCCACAATCCCTTCGGGAGTCACGGTGGAGCAGTCTGCTAACTGCAGTACTATCGAGGTCTTTCTCAGGGAACCCTGAAGGTTAAGTTTGAGCATAGTGTCCCTGGTCATCACATTAATGGCAGCCCCTGGATCAATCAAGGTGTGGGGAATTATGGTGCCATTGATGTGGACATCCACTACAGGACTCCCAGGGTCCAATATTTTGGACAGATTACTTGTCCCAAGATTAGATCGGATAGTTTTCCTATGACATTGATAGTTGGGGCATCTCTCTTGCGCCTGCCTAGGTGCCTGAAACACTTCTCTTTGATCAATTTGTTGTAAATTGGTACATCTTTGATACCCTGGAGAAGTGGTATTTTTACACACAACTGTTTAAGTTCTCCCAGAAGTTCAGTCTCTTCTAGGTTTGGTTGCATGTATCTAGTTAGTCTCTCAAGAAAGGGTGGAATGGCTTTGGGTTCACTTTCCTGTTTTTCGACTTCATCCTCCTTCAAGGAGGTTGGCTATCTGGGAGGACCTTCCCAGACCGTAGGTTGATCTCTTGAATCTCCACCGCATAGGTAAGGCATGTTGTCTCTCCAGTATATACCTGTTGGGTCTGTCTATTATTAGGGTTCGGGTTTGGTGGAGCAGGCATTTGGGGCTACCTTGGTGGAGCAGGAGGCGATGGTTGCGGTTGAGCAGGTGGTGGAGGCAAAGGAGAGGGAGGAGTGTTGTACTAGGGCCTCCACACCTGATAAGGTACATTCCACTGAGGTTGTGGCTGAGCATAAGAGTGAAATGAATGAGCAGCTGGTTGGGCATAATATTGAGGAGGATATGACCAAGGAGGGGGTGTGGACCAGGAAGGATGAGCAGGGGGACCCCAAGAAGGCATGGAAGTGGCTTGATAGGGGTTGTAATAGGTTTGGGATGTCCCTTGCATTCCCTCCTGGTAAGTTTTGGGTCCATGTGGCCTCCTTTGGTTCATGAAATAGAGTGGTTCACTGGATCCTTTGGCCCTCTGATATGAAACTTTAATTCCGGGCAAGGAAGGGCACTGATTCGTAGGATGGTCTCCTTCACAGACAAAACACACTTTTATGGAGTGCAATGGACATTCGTTCCTAGGATGCTTTCTAGTGCACCTGGGACAAAAGATGGCCAAAGCCCTCTCGGCTTCCTGTTGCTTCCTTTAGATCCGCAAGGTATCCATTTGCATGGAAACCATCTGCCTTATCTCGCGCTTGCAATCTTCCCACATGTTTCCAATTTCACCTTCAATGGATGAGTTGGAAGAAGAGGTACTGCTCCCAACATTTCTGTTTTCAGCCATTTGCTCTAGAGGAATGCTTTCTTCTTCTTCTCCCCTATAGGTTCTTCAAATATGTCTTGTTGTCCACCTAAGGGTTCTTCTTAATCACAGCCATTGAAGAAGAGAGAAGGTTGGCTGTGTGAAGCAATGGGGGTGTTGTGCAAACATTTTTCTGACTTATCTCTACTCCTACAAGGCATGAAAGGAAATCTTTTTGGTTGATTTTTGCTTTTTCTGCTTGTACCTGCAAAACTAAAATGGATTGACTGCAACTAACTACAATCTATCTTGTTGGAACGAAAATGCAGAATTGAAATGAAAGCGGGAAAGGACTAATCTATGTTGCTGAAATGAAATTGCAGAAAGGAAATGCTAAGCTACACTTGCAGAATTGAAATTGCTAAATTGAAATGCTAATTTACGCTTGTGGAATTGAAATTGCAGAATGGAAATGCTAATCTACACTTGCAGAATTGAAATGCTAGTCTAAGAAAGCAGGAAATGTCTAATCTACTTTTGCAGAAATGAAATTGCAGAATGGAAATGAAACAACTACTCTACGCTTGCTGAAATAAACTACTGAGCAGAAGGTTGTAGTAGAAAATAGAAGAAAAGTAGCAATCACAAATACTCTGACGCTTCCCCGGAAACGGCGCCAAAAAGATGGTGGGCTCTAGTATTGCAGCAATAATGCTGCAACTCCTGGGACTCCCTTCTTTACTTTTATCAACCTGGTAGTTCGTAACAAACTTGGAAGTGATGGTGCTATATGCACAAGTACTAGCTCTTGCCGCAGGCTGTCACTTGATCAGCTAGCACAAGTCCGCTAGGAGCTTAAGCCAACTTCTATGAGCTCTTAGAAGAAGCTTTTAACTGTGATGGACGAAAGCTAACTCTAAGGAGGCTAATCTATTTGCAGAAAGAAACTAAAAGCTGAAAGGAAATGCAAACCCTAGCAAACCCTAGTTTTACCGACTAACCCTACTAGTGCAAGAAAAGAGATGAAAGCTGCTGAAATGGATGCCATTGACTCTTGGAAAGGTAAAATGCATGTGTCTAAGCTACTTCTGAAGTAAAATCTGGAAAAAACATCTTTTTGTATTTTCGAGTAATTTTGCAGAATTATTATGTTTAACTGTTTTTTATTGTGCAGAGGTTGATTGGCAAAAGGAAATGGAGCGGGCACTTGCAATGTGAGAAGAGGGTCTAAGGGGTCCCTGGCACCCTTCCAGAGAGTTTCACAGCGATCAGATCTCAAGAAACTGCCCACGTGATCTTCTACAGGAAGTCTACAAGGGTTCTACAGGATGTTCTACAGGAAGAGCCGAGAGAGGATTTTTTAGGGTTGATGGAGGAAAATCGGTGGGAAAGTGGAAATGGAGGTTGGATGAGGCTGTGAAGAGGTCTAGGACCTGGTAAATGAGGCTAGGGGGTGATGAAGACGGTTGGATTTGTTCAAGGATGGAGGGACCAATGTTGCACAAAAATGAAGAAATTAGGTCAAACTAACAGAGTGTGGTGAATGAAGGGAAGGAATCCGGAATCTGGGGTTGGAGCAGGTGGTGTGAGGAAGGAACGATAGGCAGGGATGGATTACAGGTGATATGCACACTATTTCTTCAAACTAATCAAAGAAAGGCTAAAAACATCAGAGATCTATCTACTTTAACCTATTCTGACCTAAAAACCAGAAATCATGGTGGACAGAAGTTTATTAGCAGAAAATCATGTAAGACAACTATGAAAACCGAGCAATAACAGATCTAAGCATGTCATCATAACTGGTATCAACTTCCCTAACTAAAAATCTAACATTTGCGATTGCATGGAAAGGCAAAATAATGTTTTTGTGGTAGCAAGTATGCCTTGGTCTCAGCTCATGGTCCCAAGGAGGGAGAGATGAGATCAAGGATTGCTTTGTGGCATTTTTTTGCAGGTCTTTTCCTTTACCAAACTATCAAAACAACTTGAAGCATTAAAATCTATTTCAATCATCAAAAGCAACCTAAATAACAAAGCAATATGTTAATATAAGTAGCAGAAACTATTCTAGGAATTGTTGAGCCTCAACCTTGCACTCACTTAGCTATCTTCCCAACAGCCTTTTCCCATTCACTTCTTCCTTTTTCCATCTTTTCCTCCATTAACTTGTTCAAATTATTGCATTACATGTCTTTTTATCATGGTTTGTTAACTATGCTAATGTTTGACTGTTTGATTAGAATTTTGGAACATATACAGCAATTCCGCAGCTGTTCAGCAATTCCGCAGCTATTCAGAGATTCTGCAGCCTTTTTGTTGTTTGATATACTCCACGTGTCTTCTCAAGGAACGGGCCACATGGGCACGTTGGGATGGATGTACACATGGATCGTATGCTATTGGTTGAGCCAAACCAGTCACGTTTTCCCTTGGTCAACGCAGGTGTTCCCTCGGTCAAACGGTCAAGTTCCAAACGGTGGCACGGAAGCCGTGAGCAGCTGAGACACGGAACCATAGCTGGCACTCCCTCCACGCCACGAAGACAGCAAAAGACAGGATCCAAACATAGATTTACTTCCCATGATGACCGTTTCCTCGAAACGTGCACGGAGTTGCCTGCGTGTTGCTGCATAAGTTAATTAGTTAAGACTGCGTGTTGCTGCGTAGTTAATAAGTTAGGTTGTAGTTGCTTAGTTCACGCAGAGGGTAGTTTGCCTCTGTGCTTATAAATAAAGCGTGTGCCAACGCTTATAGATTATCTTTTTGAATATTATAAGTGCTGCGCTTATTTTGTTATAAAAACTCTGTTTTAGAAGGCTGTTTCTACAGCACTTTTTCACTGTACTTTGACATGCTGGTTTTATAAAAGAAGATTGTTTCTGTTCACCTTTTCGTAGCTGATCTTTAGCTAGTTGCGTGGATGGAGGGCCCCCATCTATGACAGCCTGTGTACATAGTGTTTGATTTCATTTTCCTGCCTTCAGCAATTTTTATTTCTTTCATCATGTATAATAGTGTACCATTTGATTTCATGTCATTTCATTTCCAGCATTTATTTTAAACTGATCAGTATTGTTTTCTGCAGGTTTTAACCCGGGATTGTTTGTCTTTGTGTATTTGCTTTATCTCTGATGGTATTTTCAGTTGTCATATTCATAGTTGTTGTCTTTACTCTGTTTTTCTAGCTTAATTTCTAGTTTAGTTTCTCAAGCTGTATGCTAACACATTGATGGTCTCCTTATCATAAGTTGTTCATCTTTAAGAGATCAGAATACTAATAAATTATAGCTTGCTTTGAGTAGCTTTTGGCTTATATCACTAACTCTTTCTTCACTTGTTACACATAACAATGTATGTTGGAAGCAGAATGCTGGAGAAAGGCACAGTGGTGTTATAATTTGTCATTTAGAGCTTTATCACTTTTCAGACTTATCTCTAACTACTTCCTAATCGTGTTTTACATAGTACTATATGTTGGAAGCAGAGAGTTAGGAAGAGATGAACATTATCATTGGTTTTTAAAGTGGTTTTCTTACCTTTTTATTTGCAGCAGCATGAGTAGTGACTAGTGCCATTAGAAAGTGGTTCTTTGCTTTCAGTTCATTTCAAGTTATTTTTTTCTTTCAATCTCTTTCTTTGCAAAGTTTAGAAGGTAGTTAGAAAACACCAGTTACACACACTCACTCATTTAGAAATCACCTTACACACACTATCACTCATCTGTTTATAAAATCATCACTCCATCTTAGGAAGTTAAATTGACCACAAACAACACCCCCAAACGACAAAAAGATCTAAGAGGTTGCTTAAGTACATATAGTACACCTTCACTTCATCAGCTTACGAGCTCCTGGTTGACAATTTATGATAGCAATTTAGTCAACACTAAATTGACTAAACATTTTGGCGTCGTTGCCGGGGAAGTGAAATTAAGTAGCCATATTCTTAGAAAAAAAAAAAAACACATAAAATTTCAAGGAAAGAAGTTGATAACCTATCAAAGTATGCTCTCCTCTTGCACTTCAAAGTGATCTGGAGGATCAGAAAAGGGAAAGTTATTGATTTAGTAGTTTCTTGAGTATGCTCTCTTCTTGCACCTAGAGTGACCTGGAAGATCAGAAAAAGAACTATTAACTTGACTTGAAGAAAAATAATAAAAAAAAAAAATGACATGCATAGAGCTAGAGATTCTAGGGGAAGGTTTTTAGCTAGAGCTCGAAGTTCAATTTTTACAAGTCCATCTGCTTCAAGGGATAGACAAGAGACACCTCCCTTATCTCCAACCGACACTCCTAGTCCTAGAGTTCCTGGAATTCAAGAGCCAAGAGTTGACTCTCCCACACCTTCTATTGAATTTGAACCAGGAAGAGACTCTTCTCTTTCTCCTACAGAAAGACCAATTGTAATTGAGGAAGTAGAATCATCTGAAGAAGAAGGAGAAATCTCTTCTCATTCACCCTTTGTAGAGGAACCAAAAGATTTTGAAATCCCTAGGAGAACCATCATGGCAGAGGAAGAAGGAGGTGGTAGAGGTAGAGGTAGAGGAGGAGGAAACAACAACAATAATGGAAGAGGTAGAGGTCCCCTTGGAGGAGGAAATAGAGATGGGGATAATTCATTTGGGTTTCCCATTGTTAATGAGGATTCCCGAGCCACTATGAAAAACATATCACCATCTGTCCTCCCAAATTTCCATGGGTTAAGAACTGAGGACCCTGAAACATTTTTATTTGAGTTTGAAGTTGTGTGTCGAACTTATGACTACCTGGATGACTCTCAGAAACTCAAATTGTTCCCTTCAACACTGAAAGATCAAGCCTTGAAATGGTTCATGGGGTTACTCACTCAATCCATTAGGTCTTGGGATGAAATGAAACAGACATTTTTGGATAGGTATTTGGACTATTGTATGCCTACTAATCACAAGGACGAGGTATTTAAAATGATACAAAGAGAAGATGAGAGCTTAGAAGATTTACTTGAAAGATTTCAATATAACTTGAAAAGAGCAAAAATGAGTAGCTTGGATGAAGAGACCTTAAAAGCCCTCTTATTAAAAGCCATTAGGGATGAATGGATAGATATCTTAAACATGATGGGGAAAGGGGATATTTCTCAACTTTCACTCAATGATATAGCAGAACTTTGTATCCATCTCTCAAGGGGCAAATCAAAAACTCAAAAAGGACCTAGAGATCCTTCTCTCCTTAGAGAAAATAAATCTACAACAGGATCAGTAAGTAGGGCTGAAATCGACAATATGCTTGACGAATTCAAAACTGACATCTTAGGGAGTCTTAGCGAACAACTAGATACCCTTAAGATTCACAATAAACAAAAAGCAGAAGCTGAGGCTTTGGCCATTTTTTGCCCGAAATGTAGAAAGAAACATGCTTTAAGGGAATGTCCCTTGGATGCACACGTTGTAGAAACATGTGTAATTTGCTCAGAAACTCATGAGACTAAGGGTTGTCCTTCAATACCTGGCCTCAAAGCAGTCTTTCAAGAGGATCCAAATACACTTGAATCTCTCTGTTTTATTGCAAGGAGACCTTGGCAAGGGCAACAGAATCAAGGGTTTAACAACTCTATGAATTTTCAATCCCAACCAAACTGGAATCCTTGGCAACAACCTTGGCCTCAACCTCAAAATGCTTTTCAAGCATGGATGCAAAGCATGCAAAATCCTTATGGGAGACTTGCTCAATTCTATCAATATCCTCCATCATTTCAGAATCAGCAAGCTCCACAACTTCCAAATCAAGGTCAACAGCTATCATTGCCATACCCTCAACAACAACAACCTCCTCCACAAAATCAAAATTCTCAACTCTCGCTTCAGTCCCAACAGAAGTCAAATCAACTTCCCTCTCAGCCATTACCAAATCCAAATAATAGAAACCCTCAAAATGCTTACGTGATGGAAGGTCAACCATTCCCTACCTATATGGTTGTTCCTCTCAATGAGGTACAACTCAGATCAGGTAGAATCCTGGATCAACCTTCTACAAGTGTTCAACAACCAAGCATTTCTGAGGAAGAATCTCTCAAAGTCAATAAGGGTTCTGAAGTATCACTTCAAAACCAAAATATCCAAAAAGAAAAAGAAAAAGAATCAACCTCTACAACTCCCATAGTTGAGCAACCTACATCTTTAGCTACACCTCCTTTTCCTGAAAGATTACAAATTGACAAAGGAGTGGAAAAGCAAATATGGGTGCCTGACTATAGTTTTCTAGATGAATTGAAGAATGTTTGTATCAAGATCCCCTTGTTACAAGCCATTAAGGAAATTCCCATTCTAGCAAAGACAATAAAGGAGTTGAGTTTGAAGAAAACAGGAAAGAGAACCAGAGATACCAAAAGGATACATCTAGTTGGAAAAATTGCAGACATTATGATGGGTAAGATTACCATGCAAAAGTATGTGGATCCCGGTAGCCCTATTGTCAAGACTCATATTAATGGGGCTGAAATCCCAAATACTTTGATTGACTTAGGAGCCGCTATCAACATCATGAGTAGACAGACCATGGATCAGTTAAAGCTTCCTAACCTTCTCTTTACACCTACTTTACTGCAACTTGCAGATAGATCAATCATTAAACCTGATGGTGTATTGGAAGACATTCCAGTCTCCCTAGACTCTTGGGAATATCCAGTTGATTTTATGATTTTAACTCCCAAGAACAATCTAGGAGGACATCCTCTTATCTTAGGAAGACCTTGGCTAGCAACAGCTGATGCTTTTATCAGTTGTAGGTCTGGGGACATGTATATATCAGATGGTAATTCCACCAAGAAATTCAACTTGTATCCTCCAGCAAAGGCAATAACAGAAATAGGAGAAGATGAGTGGGTTGATGATGAGGATACCATACAACCTGTTCTAACCATCTCTGAGATCAGTGAAGATAGTCAAATTCTAAATACATTAGAAAATTTTGAAATACCTTTAGAATATGACTCTACACAGTTTCAGTTAGATGCGGACATTGAATATCTCTCCTCTAGACAAATGTCTCTCTTCTCAATGGAAGAGTTTGGTAGTTCTACAGTTGAAATCCTTCCAGGAAAAACATTGAACATTAACAGAAACTTGGAAAGACCACAACAAGGAGAATTAACCAAACTTTTGCAAAAACATTCCACTGCATTTGCATGGGAATACACTGACATGAAAGGAATCGATCCTAAGACTTGTATTCATCACATCTATATTGAAGAAAACAGCAGACCTATTAGGCAACCACAAAGAAGGATGAATCCAAACCTTAGGGAAATCGTGAAAGAAGAACTCCAGAAATTGCTCAAGGTAAACTTCATTTACCCCATTTCAGATAGCCAATGGGTTTCTCCCTTGGTTATAGTGCCCAAAAAGAATGGTAAATGGAGAGTTTGCATTGATTATCGAGAATTGAACAAGGCAACCTTAAAGGATCATTTCCCTCTACCTTTTATTGATCAGGTACTAGACACTTTAGCAGGTAAAAAGTATTTCTCATTCTTGGATGGTTTTAGTGGGTATAATCAAATTCAGGTAGCACCTGAAGATCAAGACAAAACCACATTTACTTGTCCTTGGGGAACTTTTGCCTACCGAGTACTCCCTTTTGGATTATGCAATGCACCTGCTACTTTTCAAAGGGCTGTATTAGGAATCTTTTCAGATCTAATTCATGATTGTGTAGAGGTTTACATGGACGATTTCACAGTTTATGGTAATACATTTGAAGAAGCTTTGGAAAATTTGGAAAAAGTACTGATAAGATGTAAGGAAACAAATCTTTCTTTAAGTCATGAAAAGTGTTTTATGATGTTTACTTAAGGGATTGTTTTAGGACATCATATTTCAGGAGATGGGATTAAGGTTGATAGATCCAAAGTAGAAGTCATCTCTAAGTTACCTGTTCCAAATTGCCAGAAATATGTTAGAAGTTTTCTTGGGTTTACTGGATATTACAGAAGATTTATTGAAAACTTCACTAAGATAGCATCTCCTCTTTTCAAATTGCTTACCAAAGACTGTGAGTTCAAATGGGATCCTGAGTGTCAATCTGCCTTTGAAGCTTTAAAGACTAGAATATCTGAAGCACCCATCTTAAGGGGGCCAAATTGGAAACTCCCTTTCCACATTTCTACTGATGCTTCAGATACAGCTCTAGGAGCTGTTTTGGGACAAAAAGATTTGATCCCTTATGCCATTTATTACACCAGTAAAAATTTGACTCCCACTGAGTTAAATTATACTGTTACAGAAAAAGAGTTCTTAGCTGTGGTACATGCGATCAATAAGTTTAGACACTACATAACCGGCTATGAAACCTTTGTCCATACCGATCACTCTGCCATAAGATATTTAATGAACAAACCTGTTACTAATGGCAGAGTTACAAGATGGCTTTTACTTTTACAAGAATTCAACATTACTGTGTTAGATAGACCTGGAAAACAAAACACAGTAGCTGATTTCTTGTCTAGAATCCAAAACACTAATGAGGATTCTCCAGTAGAAGATAAGTTTCCAGATGAATACTTGTTTGCAGTAACTACCAAGACTCCTTGGTATGCAGATATGGCTAATTATCTAGTTACAGGGAAGCTACCTCTACACTTATTTCCTAATGAGAAAAGGAAAATCATTCAGGAGAGTTCACATTATTCTTGGATTTCTAATGAATTGTTCAAAACAGGGCCAGATTGTATAATTAGAAGGTGTGTTCGGGAAGATGAAATGCCTGACATCCTTAAGGCATGTCATGATGAACCATGCGGCGGGCACTTTGCTGACAAGAGGACAGCCTATAAAATCCTTTCTCTAGGATATTATTGGCCTTCTCTCTTTAAAGATGCAAAGCAGTATGTTAGAAGGTGTGACAGCTGCCAAAGAGTTGGGAGACCAACTCCTTCAAATGAAATGCCACTACAGCCTCAGGTATGCATCGAACCCTTTGAGAAATGGGCTCTAGATTTCGTTGGACCAATTAATCCACCATCAAAGCAAAAGAAGTATATACTGGTTTGTACTGATTATGTTACTAAGTGGGTAGAAGCCAAGGCATTGCCTTCTGCCACTGAAAATTCAGTTGTTCAATTTCTTTTTGAGGATATTTTCACTCGTTTTGGTGTCCCAAGGGAAATTGTGACAGATCAGGGCAGCCAATTTACATCTAAATTGATGGAGAAGTTGATGGAGGAATATAAGATCAAGCACAGAACATCTACTCCATACCATCCGCAATCAAATGGCCAAGTGGAATCTACCAATAGAGTTCTTGAAGGCATTATCACCAAGACTGTTCATCTTCATAGAAGAGATTGGGCGGAAAGGCTTCCTGAAGCCTTATGGGCCTATAGAACTACATGGAGGAACACAACAGGACATTCTCCCTATGAACTTGTTTATGGGAAGGAAGTCTTTCTCCCCATTGAGTTCCAAATCAAGACCTTCAAGATGGCAGTCCAATTGGGAATGAGCCTCTCAGAAGCCCAAAAACACAGAATGGACCAGCTAAATGAGCTAGATGAAATAAGACAAGATGCAATTCTAAGGACCGATCTAGTTCAGCACCAAAGATCTAAATGGCATGATCGTCATATCAAAGAAAGAAAGTTTCAGAAAGGAGATTGGGCTCTATTGTTTGATTCAAAGTTTAAAGACTTCAAAGGAAAATTTCAAACTCATTGGCTTGGGCCATATGAGGTTGATGAAGTCTTTAGTAATGGAGCAGTTCGAGTGAAAACTATTGATGAATTTCATACTCCTCTTATTGTGAATGGCCATCGCCTGAAAATCTACCAGAAGCCACTCTCAAAAGAGGAATTTGTCAAGTTGTTCAAAGAAGATTCTGCAATGAGACTGGTGGAGAAGAATTCTTCTCCTCCATCAGCCTAATCTCTGTTTCTTTCAGTTAAAAAAAAAAAAAGAAAAAAAAAAATCTCTTGTATAAGCCTGAAAACCAATCTTGGATTGGTAGTCTTATGCAGAAAATGTAAGGTGAAAATCAGGGTCACCTGACACTTTATATTTTCCAAAAAACAAATCCCTCTTCTTCCATCTCATCCATCTCATTCATTTCATCCATCTCATCATCTTAATTCCATTCCATTTATTTCAGTCCATTCACTCCATCTCATTCTCATCAATAAAGTCCCTATCAGGACTATTTCATTTAGTCAAGTTGTTTTAATTCTCTTGGTGCAGGAAGGAAAATGTTGCTGCAAATTCTACAGCTAGGAGCCAATTTCGTAGCTGATATCCGAATTCCGCAGCTAATACACTCTGTCCCTGCAACAAAAATAAACTCTGTTTCAAAAAGGGAAAAAGTCTGCAGTCAGAAGTACCAGCATCATTAAAAGGTGAAGACACACAACATATACAAAGGCAGCAATAAATCAAAGGTTAGCATCATGATTAACAAAGGAATCAAAATACACAAAGGTATGTTCTAAACCTCTAACTAACAGTTATATCATTATGTATGGTTTTCGGATTATGGTATTAGGCACCTAGTGTAATGATTGAACAAGATCTCCGTTCACTCCTCGTCCATTATGCTGCGTAGTCCACCTCACCTCCGTTTTAACGGTCCCATAATCGCTGTGATTCAAACTTGATACAACCTACTCCCTTGCATTATTTCTTCGTACCAGAATGACGTGTCCTGTTATACCACGGCTCTTCAACTAATCATTCCGCAGCCAGGTGTATACAGTTACCCGACGTCGATGGGATTCGGCCGTTCTATCCTTTAATACCTTTCTACGCATGCATAACTTCATTCCTATCGCTGTTCACTCCCTCGATTTCATCGATTTCACTCTCGGTTCATTCACTACTCTATCTCACCGTAAACCTACGCTGCTCCATTCTCCTCATCTCTCCGCTTAAAACCCTGACCAACAGGCTCGCAATTGCATCACGGCCATTCTACTGTAGCCGTAATACCCACCACTGAACACTGTTTTCCCAATTTCCATTACGGCCATTCTACTGTAGCCGTGTAGTTCTCTGTTCCAGCCGTAATTTACGCTGAGGAGCACTGTTTTTCCGTGAAGTCTCTTTCCTCTAGCGTCCAAACAGTATTGTCAGAGCAGCAAGAGAAGTTGGTAACCGAAATGGGCAAGCTATTAAGAGCAGAGCCGGAAGGTTCTAAATTTCTAGACGGTTACCCACAAACAAGGAATGCCCTGCAGAAGGCCAAGTGGTTAAAATTTATTCAGAAATTCAAAGGATACCACAAAGAGGTTACCAAGGCCTTTGCTCGGTCGTTTGATGGGAAAACAAACACTGTGGAGATTGGGGACCTGCAATTCACTGTCACAGAAAGCAGCTTGGCTCAAGCAACTGCTTTGCCTCATACTGGAGAGCGATGGTTCAAGAATCGAACTGTTGAAAGCCAAGAGTGGAAGAACATATTGAAAAATCCAGGTATGGATACTACTATCTTCACCAAAGGAATACCTGTAAGTAACATTAAAAAGGAATGGACTGCCTTACTTTTGCTAGTGCAGAAATTTTTGACATGTGAAGGCAGATTTGGTACAATGTATGTTTATCACACAAAGATAATGATGCATTTTATGGGTGAACATACCATCAATCTCCCTTATTTCCTGCTGTCTAGTTTAAAGAAAATGAGTGCTACTGTGCAAAAACATGTGGGTAACATTGAGCCACACCTATACCACCATGGCCTCATCAAAATATTAATTGAAGAGCAGTTAAAAATCAGGAAGGACACATGGGAGAAATTCCTTATTAGGAACCATTTTCAGGAGGCGGTTGAAACCTCTGTTATCTCTCCTAAAGTACCAGCCTCCATTAGCTCTCCTAAAGTGCCCCAGAGAAGTAGAAGGAAAGAAAAAGAAACTGCTGCCCAAGATACTGATGTAGAAGAAACTGTCCAAGAAATCATTGCAGAAACTCTTCAAGAAATTGCCCAAGAAACCGTCTTGGAAACTGGTCAAAAAGAGAAGGAAAAGGGCAGCAAAACAAAAAGACAGAAAAGGGATAAGGGAAAAGCTATTTTGCAAACACCATCCCCTTCACCTGAGCCTTCAATCGAAAAAGATACCCAAACATTAGCTCATAGGCTTGCTCAGCTTCAGGAAACTGCCATCTCCAAGAAGAAAAGCACTAGCATACAGGTAAGAAGAAGTAGAAGGCTCATAGAAAGGAAAAGTGTAATAAAAGGAAAACAGTCCCATTTTGTTGACTTGAGCACACCTGAGAAGAGGCAAATTCAGCTAGACATTGACTCAAGTCCTCCTAGAGAGGAAAGCCCTTTTCAACAAGAAAGAGAGAGCAGCTTTCAAGGGTTTGAATTCAGACCAAGGCAAACTCCAGATATTGACCCTGTTCAGCAAGAAGCATATGACTATTTAGAAAAATTGGAGCAATCTGTTGCTGGTCCTAGCACAGTCTTGCCCCTTGAACAGCAGGTTCAATCTCTGAAGCAAGAAATATTTGAACTAGAAGTCCTAAATCGCCACATCAAAAATGAAAATGAAAAATTGAAACAACAAGGTAACGTGGACAAGATGATCCACGACAATACCATGCTTCATTTGGGCCTTTGGCAAAGAAAGAACAGAAAGTTGAAGAGAAAATGCAAGAAGTTGAGCCGGGCATTGATCAACTTAAAATTCAGGCACTTGGTAAAGAAACCGAGAACAAGTTTGGCAACAAAGAGGAAGAGAAGAAGGTTGGATGTCTTGGCAGAGGCATCCGAGCATATGAATTAAAGGATTATGCAAAGTTTTGGTTGCATGAGGACATGCAACACCCTCAGAGTGGGGGTATGTTGAGCCTCAACCTTGCACTCACTTAGCTATCTTCCCAACAGCCTTTTCCCATTCACTTCTTCCTTTTTCCATCTTTTCCTCCATTAACTTGTTCAAATTATTGCATTACATGTCTTTTTATCATGGTTTGTTAACTATGCTAATGTTTGACTGTTTGATTAGAATTTTGGAACATATACAGCAATTCCGCAGCTGTTCAGCAATTCCGCAGCTGTTCAGCAATTCCGCAGCTATTCAGAGATTCCGCAGCCTTTTTGTTGTTTGATATACTCCACGTGTCTTCTCAAGGAACGGGCCACATGGGCACGTTGGGATGGATGTACACATGGATCGTATGCTATTGGTTGAGCCAAACCAGTCACGTATGCCCTTGGTCAACGCAGGTGTTCCCTCGGTCAAACGGTCAAGTTCCAAACGGTGGCACGGAAGCCGTGAGCAGCTGAGACACGGAACCATAGCTGGCACTTCCTCCACGCCACGAAGACAGCAAAAGACAGGATCCAAACATAGATTTACTTCCCATGATGACCGTTTCCTCCAAACGTGCACGGAGTTGCCTGCGTGTTGCTGCATAAGTTAATTAGTTAAGACTGCGTGTTGTTGCATAGTTAATAAGTTAGGCTATAGTTGCTTAGTTCACGCAGAGGGTAGTTTGCCTCTGTGCTTATAAATAAAGCGTGTGCCAACGCTTATAGATTAGCTTTTTGAATATTATAAGTGCTGCGCTTATTTTGTTATAAAAACTCTGTTTTAGAAGGCTGTTTCTACAACACTTTTTCACTGTACTTTGACATGCTGGTTTTATAAAAGAAGATTGTTTCTGTTCACCTTTTCGTAGCTGATCTTTAGCTGGTTGCGTGGATGGAGGGCCCCCATCTATGACAGCCTGTGTACATAGTGTTTGATTTCATTTTCCTGCCTTCGGCAATTTTTATTTCTTTCATCATGTATAATAGTGTACCATTTGATTTCATGTCATTTCATTTCCAGCATTTATTTTAAACTGATCAGTATTGTTTTCTGCAGGTTTTAACCCGGGATTGTTTGTCTTTGTGTATTTGCTTTATCTCATATGGTATTTTCAGTTGTCATATTCATAGTTGCTGCCTTTACTCTGTTTTTCTAGCTTAATTTCTAGTTTAGTTTCTCAAGTTGTATGCTAACACATTGATGGTCTCCTTATCATAAGTTGTTCATCTTTAAGAGATCAGAATACTAATAAATTACAGCTTGCTTTGAGTAGCTTTTGGCTTATATCACTAACTCTTTCTTCACTTGTTACACATAACAATGTATGTTGGAAGCAGAATGCTGGAGAAAGGCACAGTGGTGTTATAATTTGTCATTTAGAGCTTTATCACTTTTCAGACTTATCTCTAACTACTTCCTAATCGTGTTTTACATAGTACTATATGTTGGAAGCAGAGAGTTAGGAAGAGATGAACATTATCATTGGTTTTTAAAGTGGTTTTCTTACCTTTTTATTTGCAGCAGCATGAGTAGTGACTAGTGCCATTAGAAAGTGGTTCTTTTCTTTCAGTTCATTTCAAGTTATTTATTTCTTTCAATCTCTTTCTTTGCAAAGTTTAGAAGGTAGTTAGAAAACACCAGTTACACACACTCACTCATTTAGAAATCACCTTACACACACTATCACTCATCTGTTTATAAAATCATCACTCCATCTTAGGAAGTTAAATTGACCACAAACAACACCCCCAAACGACAAAAAGATCTAAGAGGTTGCTTAAGTACATATAGTACACCTTCACTTCATCAGCTTACGAGCTCCTGGTTGACAATTTATGATAGCAATTTAGACAACACTAAATTGACTAAACAGGAATGCAGCAAAAACATATAAAAGTACACAAGAGGAGGTACTATCACTTGGTTTGGGCCCAACCCCAAGAGCTATATCCTCCTAAAAGAAGCTCATAGCGGATTCAAATTGAAACTGATCTCCATTACTCAAAAAATAACCATGTCACAAAAAGGTTTACAGCAAAAGCTCGAAAATGAGCTGAAAGGCATAGCAGCACTAAAGTGCGAAAATACAATTGTTCAAGAGCTAAACTACGAAGGTTGGAAGCCTTCCTACTTATCACCACGAGGACCTCCAACAACCCTCCTTAACTCAAGGGGCTTGGCTGCTCAAAACTGCAAGTAATCAGCCACTTCACAAAAGCTGCTCGGCTGCCCTTGGGGATCATCTTCGATGGGCTGCTGAACTCCGAGCTGATGGTGGAGAACTCGAGGAAGGGGCCATTTAGTGCAGGAGACACCCTTCCTACAAATACTCAACCTTGTTCCCTCATATTTTGCTGTCAACTGGCTCATAAATGCTTGACCTTGGTCCAAAAGATGTCCAAAAATCTGCAATAAGCACGTATTAGACTTCATGGTCAAGTGACTATTCTCATTCATTCAATTAACATAAATATACTCAAAAGCATGCATAAACTATGAAGGATGGTGGATTAATGGAGAACAATAGGCAAAATGAGCCCAATAAGTTACCCATTTTGGGGCTCATCACAAGGTGCCCATCTGATCTTGATAAGCAACTTATACTTCTTAAGGATTTCTGCTCTACCACGGGTATGATTGTTAACACTGACAAAACAAAAGTTATGATTATCAAATCCAAGAAGGACACTTACGCTAATTTTATGTATGACAATATGGAGGAAGTGTCTTCCTACAAGTACTTAGGAATTGATATTCATCACAAGCTCAACTGGAACTATAGCATTGAGAAAAGGGTTAATGGGGGATGGAAAGCTTATTTTGGTCTTGAAAATAATTGTAAAACGACAAACCTCGTAATGTGGGATAGAAAGAAGTTCCTCTTTGAAACTTTAGTCACTCCGGTTATCTTATATGGATGTGAGGTTTGGGGTTGTAGCATCTCTAGAGAATCCTGGAGAAATATTGAGCAAATCCAGAAGCGTTTTATAACGTATAACCTCAAAATTAAAAGCAACACACCCTATCCTATTATCCTTATAGAAGTGGGTCTTTCCCCTATCGAGAGCCTAGCTATGACTAGGCTTTTGTTGTGCAAGCACAAACTCAATAACATAGGAGACCATATACTTCCTAAGCTAGCTTTAAATTCCAACCAAAACCACCTAAGGCTCAAACGAGGTTGGTATAAAGACACCAAGGCCTGGTTAAACTATTGGGAGATCGACGAGAATGTTGCATTGCAAAACATTAATAACATTAAAAATATTGTTACTTCTAAGTTCAAAGGAAAAATGTGGTGTGAGAAAGATTTAGCAGCTAAAAGAAAATTAAGATATTATAAGGAGGTCATCAACCCCACCCTAGAAGATCAAAAGTATCTCTCTGTTTAACTAGCTCAAAGAAGAAAATTAATATAGCCAAGATTAGAACAAACTCTCATGAGCTCCATAGTGAAATGGATCGTTGGGCAGTTCCTAAAACACCATGGATGGAAAGGTTCTGCCATCTCTGTGAGAATATGAACATCGAGGATGAAAATCACTTCCTCTTAGAGTGCCCCGCGTACAACCACATTAGATCTCAGTTTCAAAATCTTTGTTGCAATACTGACCTTCCTAGCCTTTTACGTTGTCAAAATTATAGTGAGCTCGGGAGGCTTCTCTCCAAGCTTTTTGAGCATAGGAATAAAATCTTAAATCAAACTAAATAATTCATTTCTTTAGGTCTGATAGACCAAAGTTTGGTCTTAGTAGACGTTAATCATCATCATCAATACATATATATATATATATATATATATATATATATATATATATTATTTTAAAGATAAATAAAATATCTCAATATTTATATTAAGTAATATAATTTTATATTAAATAAAAAGATAAAACAAATGAAAAAAAAAATTCTTATATTTTACACATTCTTATTTTTACTTTTAATTTTTTATTTTCAAAAATATTTTAGTATAAATTTTAAATAAAATATTTGAATATCAACATTAACTAATATGTTTCAATATCAACTTCACGTATTAAAAAAAAAATTACAAAATAATAATTATTAGTTATTTATTTATTTTTGAAGTTAGGCACTTTGCATTAAGTTAAAAGAGGATTACATAGACCAAAATTTATTGTTGTTGGTCTGCTCAAAGGAAAATCAGACCAATAACATAAATTGAGAGCCTTGAGATCACCAAGACCTCGTCTAACTAGTGCATCTTGTAAGTAAAAACGCATATAAATAGGTTGGTTACGCCAGGTCTTGACATACATCAACATGAGTAACAAAAAAGACTATTAGAGTTGTAAACAAAAGACCAGTGATTCAAAACAACTAGTGAGCAAAATCTCCAAGCATCTGCATCGACTAGTCACCATCCTCATCTGAGGAGAAGGAGATATTAGTTGATCTCCTAGTTAAAATGGTTAGCTTGTGGTATATATTGTTAATTTTTTCCTCCAACTCTGCTAATCTAATAGCAATCTCTTGTTGAGTGTCTACTACTAACTCGTGGGATTAGAATTTTAGCGTGCCAATAAACATTAATTGGGATTTTTTCGTTGGGATTTGATGCCATTTTATTTTGTTTTCTGGCGTAGATATGGGATTTTCTCATGAGCTAGCGAGGTGGCTTATGCCTCGTCTTTGTTTTTTTCTTTGTGATATTTACTAGGGTTTTTTAACTTTTGTCTATTGGCCATTTTTTGTCGCAAGGGTTTCTAACCTTGTTTTTGTATTTTTTGTTCAATCATGAGGAATTTATTTCTCAAATGTGATGTAGCATGGGTAAAATGTAGCTTTGTTCTTCTCTTGGATGAATAAAATTACAGGTTTCTTTTCTCAAGAAAAAATATTTCATTCTAAACTTCATATATCCTTTTATAAAGAAAGAAAGTATGTGTGTGTGTGTGTGGGGCCCAAGGGTTAGCTAATTTGGTCAAGTCTACGCCGTTAAAGCACCTTTCTTGTTGAGAAGTTACAAGTTTAATTCTCTTGACACCCTCGAGGTCGAGCTCCATGGTTGAGCTTGCATGATGTGATCCCTTTGGGTGGTTCTTCCTAGTACATCAGTATGCACATTAAGTAAAATATTTCATGTAAAACATTATAACATCAATGATCAAATATGTAGACAAAGATACTTCCCAGTATAAGGGAGATATGTATTTGAAAAAATATTAATAAACAGAAATTTTAATGTTGACAATGTGGACAATAAAGAAAATATTTTAGTGTCCATGTTAAGTAAAATGTGTCAATGTGTGTGTGTGTGTGTGTATATATATCAACAAAATATCCCATTGACTATTATTGGTCTGCTACAGCTAGGATAGGCCAATAGAAAAATTAATGCCTTAAGATTGTATATCAAAAAGAGTATTAATCGACTGCTTATGGCACAATTTAATCAATAGTAAATTAGTAAGTTCTTTTTTCATAATCCTACGATCTCTAAAAAAATGGCCTCATGGTTGAGAGAAACATAACAAAACATGTATCTATGGACCATATCAACTGGATGGGGAGTCCAACTATATCAGAGGAGATAGATCGACCTTTTCTTTTGGCGGAGTGACACAAAGATTAGCTACCATTTTAATTGGATTTAAGACTCTGTCTTCTAGTTTTTGCACCTTTTGCATAACTTCATTAATGCATAGTGATAGTTCCCTTTCAGTCTTTGAGTGCTCCATAATTACCTATCCCAAGAGTTTTTTTATGTGCCAATATGGGTCAATTGTTTGCATATAGACGGTCTAGCAAGAACAAGCATTTCCAGTTTCAAGAATCTAGATATGAGTTTCCATCTCCACATGTTGATCTGGGACAAAAAAATTTACTAAAACACAATTCATACTTTGATTTTGAAATAATATTGTGAATTTCCATAAGGGTAGTCTCATTCAATCTTGTCATGTATTATTGAGTCTCCACTTAGGATCGAGGTTGTTTGGTCATTTGACCTCTCCTTGTCCCCCCTCCTTCTCATGGAAGCTCTTCATTAAGTCAGGTTGATAGAGAAGCCACACAAAAAATCGTATATCCCACTTGCTAGAAAAGTAGAATCCATGTCTTGACAGAAAACTCGCAAAGAAGATAAAGAAATTCTAGCAAGTATCATGTACCAACTAATCCAAGAAAACCTAGAAATTCTCCAACCCTACCAAAGAAACCAAAGATCCTATCGTGGAGAAGGGTGCAATAAGAAAGAGTTCCAAACACTATAGAGAACCAAAATCACCAAACTCCCCTAAGACTTTGTGGTGAAAAATAAATATCCTTACATATAAATCAAGGGCTTGTTGACGGTGTTGGATACTGCCCACAAACAGGGGATCTCCCTAATATGAGGTATCAATTAGGCCTCACATCGTTTGGTGTAGGAGTCACATCCATTATATGGCTCGGCTACCGTTTACCTAAATATATGCCTTGGATTTAGCTATTAGCACGAGAGAGAAGCGTGTATGTGATTTTGAATTAGCGAGTGTTCCTTATGACTGTTCAATTATATTTGTATCAAGGTTCTTTAATTGCATAGGGGAAAGAAAGTGAGCCTCTAAGAAAGAAGTAATATTATTACCCTAATAGATACACACACAGATGGGAAAGATTTATCTAACACCAAGCGAAATAGTTCACATAGATGTGATTATTGTTATAAACATTACAACACATTTCCAATAAGTTGAGCACCGAAGTCACCAAAATAGTTCAATTACTCCAGTACAGGTGAAAGAAAACATGAACCATAAACATTCAAAGAATAGTCTTATAAACATTCAAAATCCATGTGTGAAAATGTGTTAGCTTGAAAGGGTTCGATATTAAGCAAAAGTTCCACGATACATAAATACAATGAACATCACTAACTCCAATAGTGGAGCGTTAAAGCCACTACTTACTCCCCAAAAGTACTAACTTTGTCTATCTAATGCCTTGTTGGAGAATCCAAGGTTATAATTCCCTTACATGAGAAATGAAGATCATTTTATAACTTGAGGCATCACCTTTCACACCCCCATGACTCTTGACTTTCTAAATCCTAATGACCTTTGGGCTTCTACAACCTTTAGACATCCAAATGAATTTTGGAATTAAATATGAATTTTGGTATTACATGTATTTTGGACTTCCATGACTCTTTTATTCATACATGACTCTTTGACTTCCACTTATTTGTCTTCACAATGATTACAACATTACATCACGACTTCCGCATCATCATATGTTGAAGACATGAAATTTCACTATCTTTGTTGATTGAGACTAATAGTGACTGATGACATGAACCTTTTTTTTTTAGTGGTGACATGGCTGCCACTTGTGTCTTCATTGTTCATGTAGCTTATGATACTTGATGTTTTCACCCTCCAAAGGGTCTTTGATATTGGAGTCTTTAGGGTGCTTTGATCATCAAGCTTTCAATGTGTTATTTGTTCTGCATTGCTTCCTTTGTTTGTCTTATTTACCTGATCTTCCTTCTGTGTGCTTTCCATGCCATTCCAGAGATACCTATGGTTGCAACCACTCATGACAAGCAACCATCAACCCGAAAATCTCCTAGTCTAACATGTTTCATACATATTTTTTGTTCATGCCTTTTCAGTGCACTTTGGAAAGAGAAAGGAGAGCTTCTGCGCACAAGGGCGCAATTCGAAATACTGATCGGATGAAGGGGGGAGGCTTCGGGGCTTCGGCTTGCACTCATGCACTCATGAGGAAGAGATAATAAAGGCATGGCACATGGCGCAACTTTGAAGGACAAAAGGAAAGGCTTTATGACTCCCAAGTGCATTGTTCACTCAAGGGAGAGAGGGAGGGAGCAGGTCTTACTCCTAAAGGCTGAAGGAGGAAGGTTATGAGCCTTCACTGTGTTCTCATGCACTGAATAGGCCCAGGAGGGTGCATGGCGCAAGTTTGAAGGCTGAAGGATGAAGATCCATGCCTTTGGAGTGCGCTCATGCACTCAAAGGGACAGGAGGGTGGATCGTGCACTGTGGAAGGCTGAAAGGTTTTGTTTAATGCCTTCAGGGTGTGCTCATGTGCTCAAGGAGGGTGTAATTCTTCAATGTAAGGACCCATATTAAATTAATGGGGACATAGAGATATTAGCATGCACACGAGACATGCATATGATAGCTACATATGCATGCATCGCCTGCACTGCACTAGTATATATATTAGTTAATATTGAAAAAACGTCCATATTTAGGTAACGAATTAACTATTGAAATGAATACCCAACTTACAAGAATATAGTAGGGAATATGATATACGTACCACCACCATAATACATATATATAATTCTACTATATAAAATTAAAGATAAATGTAGTATAGTGAACTCACAACAAAGGAAGTATGTACCCTACTACATACAAAGGAACTATACCCAAAAGTATTATGTACAAAAGAGTTATGAAATACATATTATTCTACAAAAGAAACAACATATTCTATAAAGTCAAAGGAAAGTATATATATATATATATATATATATATATATAGTAAATATAATAAAGAGAAGAACCTATAAAAACATAATAATATGAAAATAATTCGATTTAAAACAAAAGTGAAACATAACATTATGATAAAGGAGATATTGTATAAATAAGAGTGCATGGTCAGCAAATTGGGAGGGGAGAAGGCAGTGACCACCTCTGCAACTTATGAACTTATCAAATTAAAACAATAAAAAAAGGGAAGCGGTGGAGGAGTCTCTGGTGGCATAAAAGGAGGAAGGGTACTGTAGAAAGGAGGAGATTATTTGATACAGGGGAAGGTAGAGGAGGAACTAACAAGAGGAAGACACAGAGAATAATGGAGCTTGAGCATTTGTTCTTGAGACTTTTGGGCACAGGGGCCAAAATACTTCGAATATGAAGCATTTTGGGGCTGGGTGTTGAGACTGTACCTAGTTTGGCTGGGAGGTTTTTGGTCTTTTGGTAATGGGAGCGGGAACCGGTCATTTCCTAACAATTATAATCCATCCAGGTGACTCTCCTTTAAACTCTTAATTAAATTCATGTTTAGGAGGATATATATATATATATATATATATATATATATATATATATATATATATATTAAATAGTGAATATAATAAAGAGAAGAACCTATAAAACCATAATAATATGAAAATAATTCGATTTAAAACAAAAGTGAAACATAACATTATGATAAAGGAGATATTGTATAAATAAGAGTGCATGGTCAGCAAATTGGGAGGGGAGAAGGTGGTGACCACCTCTGCAACTTATGAACTTATCAAATTAAAACAATAAAAAAAAGGGAAGCGGTGGAGGAGTCTTTGGTGGGATAAAAGGAGGAAGGGTACTGTAGAAAGGAGGAGATTATTTGATACAGGGGAAGGCAGAGGAGGAACTAACAAGAGGAAGACACAGAGAATAATGGAGCTTGAGCAGTTGTTCTTGAGACTTTTGGGCACGGGGGCCAAAATACTTCGAATTTGAAGTATTTTGGGGTTGGGTGTTGAGACTGTACCTAGTTTGGCTGGGAGGTTTGTGGTCTTTTGGTAACGAGAGCGGGAACCGATCATTTCCTAACAATTATAATCCATCCAGGTGACTCTCCTTTAAACCCTTAATTAAATTCATGTTTAGGAGGATTCTCATTAATATGAACCAGAGGTTTTAAAACCTCTTGCAATCCAACCTTGTGATGTCTAGTTCAACAATCTCCATGGCATGCATCTCTGGAATAGCTTGACAACTTTCATCCAAAAATAAGTTGAAAATTCCTTGCGTTTGAATTCTCTAACTCTCTGACTCAAGCATATTGATAACACCTACAAATTCTACTATGCTTCGGATTTATCATTTCTCTAATAATCTAACAAGCATTTCTCCTAATTCCTCCACAGAAACTTCTCAGAGTTTCACTAAATTTATTAGACATACAATGGCAATCTTTGCAAATGCACTGTTGCGGAAACTTCATCCAGAGCATATGTAACATGAACTCTTACATCATTCTAACTGGTTTCAACCAGTGAAAAATATAAACTATTGCCTCTCCCACCAACACAATAATTTTCACAATGCTTTTGTAGGCATAAAATTGGAATCTGAACAAACTGCCTCAGTTACTGCATTCTTACTATGAACAAAGCACCAAAGGAATAGCACACTCTTTCACAGACTCTTCACCATCATCTGGGAACACACTACCTAGTGAGAGCCCACATTCTCCAATTGTAATGAAACAAATTCGACACCAATTTCTAAAGTCTTGACCTTGAATTTTTCCTTCTCAATCTCTTCTTCATCGTCGTCAGCAAATTTTTCTGTCATGCATGGCACATCTGACCCTACTACTATTGCTTCCTTGATGTCCTTTCAAAGGTTTTCAATGACGAAGTTTTCCTCCACATTGTGTACTCGGACTCATTACAATAAAATGGCCCAAGCAAAGTCACAAAGGATTACTCTGCATCACCTACAAGGGTATTAAGTGTTAAATAAACTATTTTAATAATTAACTCTTAATTCAATGCCATTTTCAAGATATAAGAATAGCCATTCCTTCAGAAATATTTTTATTAGTAATTGCAATGTATATATATATATATATATATATATATATATATATTTATTTATTTATTTATTTCAAATCATATTGTTTAAATACTTTTTAGGTCATCAACCAAAGATTTAAAGGTTGTTCTTTATTTTAGAACAGGTAAAATATGATTTGAACAAATGTTTTCAAAGAGGTTAGAGCATAACAGAAACATATATGTACCGAAAAATTTGGGCATATCCAACCTTTGACCAAACCATCCAACCAAGCTTTATCCAATTCACGTATTGTTACCAAGATTTGCATGCTAAATATGTGCCGAGGAAAGGCATGCCCAAGTAAGCACAAAGATCAAATTATCTGCTCAACTGAGCATATCAAACCTAAACTCTAATGCCTATTAACTATGCAACTTCAAGTGGCAATGAAAACCAATTTTACAATTACTTCAATCTGAAATTATGATGCATTACTCAGTACACGACTTCAATTGTCTTCCATCTTGTGATGTTCTTTCAAATGCTCTACAACCTTCATTTAATTAACATTGTTAGGATATAAATACCAACATGAAACTTGCTATAAAATCTAAATCATGAATTATGTTATGAATTAAGATATCTTTAAATTTGTCTCATTGATGCATATGGATATGATTGATGAGCTAGAAATAAAAGAATAATTACAGGTTAATATGAAAGCTAATGACATGAGCTGAATATGGCCAAGTATGTTATATTGTAGATAACATGTATGAATTATACAGAAATTGTTTATTTGATAATGTATGGACAAGTGTTTATGTTGCAGATAGCATCGTTACCAAAATGACCACGTGATGACAAAAGTTTCAAGAACAATTGAGGCTCAATAAGATTCCATGATAGGGTGATAACCCTGGTCCTACAAGGAGGGGTGGAGGTGTTACCCACCATTTATCCTCCAAAGCCTGGAGTCATGGGAGGACTGTGCAAGCCACGCTCCCCTAGATGTGTGATGATGATTGCCAGATGCCTACTGAAAAATCAAGTCGATATAGTCGACACAGATCAATATAGTTGAAGCCATGGCATACTCTAGTAGAGGAAGGATAGGATGGGAGCGGAAGAGATTAGGAAGGATATGATGATTTTAGAATAGCTTGGGCACCCGACTGGGACAAAGCATGGATATTAAAGTTGTAAAAAAAAAAAAAAATTAACTATAAGTTTTCAAAATATAAATTTTAAAGTGTCCCCACATTAAACGAAAATCCAATTATGGAACATAATCCTTACATGATTATACTTATCGCTAAATAATTACTAATACTTTATATACCCTAACTTCGGGACGAAGTTTTCTAAAGGAGGGGTGTATGTAAGGACCCATCTTAAATTAATGGGGACATAGAGATATTAGCATGCACACGAGACATGCATATGATAGCTACATATGCATGCATCGCCTGCACTGCACTAGTATATATATTAGTTAATATTGAAAAAACGTCCGTATTTAGGTAACGAATTAACTATTGAAATGAATACCCAACTTACAAGAATATAGTAGGGTATATGATATACATACCAACATAATACATATATATAATTCTACTATATAAAATTAAAAATAAATGTAGTATAGTGAACTCACAACAAAGGAAGTATGTACCCTACTACATACAAAGGAACTATACCCAAAAGTGTTATCTATTTAAAATAAAAGTGAAACATAACATTATGATAAAGGAGATATTGTATAAATAAGAGTGCATGGTCAACAAAGTGGGTGGAGAGAAGGCAGTGACCGCCTCTGCAACTTATGAACTTATCAAATTAAAACAATAAAGAAAAGGGAAGCGGTGGAGGAGTCTCTGGTGGCATAAAAGGAGGAAGGTAATGTAGAAAGGAGGAGATTCTTTGATACAGGGGAAGGCAGAGGAGGAACTGACAAGAGGAAGACATGTGTAATAATGGAGCTTGAGCAGCTGTTCTTGAGACTTTTGGGCACGGGGGCCAAAATACTTCGAATTTGAAGTATTTTGGGGCTGGGTGCTGAGACTGTACCTAGTTTGGCTGGGAGGTTTTTGGTCTTTTGGTAACGGGAGCGGGAATTGGAGCAAATTAGAAGCATCTTCAGCCAGGTGGGTACTCAACATCAAATTGATAAATTCTTATCTGTTTAATAGTTATATCTAGTTAAAAATTTCAAGGCTTTACATTCAAGCTAAAGGAGTGTGCTCAAAGGAAGGATTGGTTTCTTGAAGGGTGCAGTTCAATACAAGGAGGGGGAAATGGC
The DNA here is from genome assembly GCA_031772625.1 of Pinus tabuliformis. NCBI lineage: Eukaryota > Viridiplantae > Streptophyta > Pinopsida > Pinales > Pinaceae > Pinus > Pinus tabuliformis. Next base: position 320,208,201 of record CM062807.1, read on the forward strand.
TTAGGAAGTGCGCTTTTCACTCTTGGAGGGCACATGGCGCACTTTCAAACAATGACAGATTCCTGATCAAGGCTTCAGAGTGTGGTCATGAGCTCTTAGCCTTAATGGGCTCACTTTGAAACCAAATTTTTTCTAAGTTCAGAAAATATGAAAAGGGGCACACATGATGAGTTTTAGACATAAAACCATGTTCCACACATACCAACTCATCAAGTAAACTTAGTAAATATTGAACAATTATAAGTATACATCAAATTCCACTTTACATGCATTCCCCAAGTATAATAGGTGGAGTGTGTGCGATTATGACTAAAAAATGTCATTTTACAACAACAAAGATGTTGCGACCATGAAATACACCAAATATGTTCTACTCAATGTGTTGACACTTGAAACACATAGGATGACATGAAATGACACTTGATGACCAAGGTGACACTTGACATGATGATAAAGTAGGCTCCAAGATTTAAATGTAGTGAAATTTTGGAGGGTGTTGTAGTAGCGACAACAGGACCATAATTCAACAAGAGAACCAAACCTATAACAGTCAAGTGCCTAGTATTTGAGCAAGGATACACCCAACGAAAGAGTCAATTATTAGTGCTCAGAAGTAACACAAATTTTCTTAAGGACCAAGACCCAAAGGTGTTGAAAAGAACCCCCTAAGTTCCAAATCATAATGACAGGTAGACAACCCAATTCCCAAGAACACATAAAAGCTAGCTAAACCAAATACCAGAGGCATTATGAGATAATCCAAAGAGAGAAAACCTTACTACATGATTGAATTGCAGAAAATCCTATTGAAATAGAAATAAATTATCACTGAACAATGAAACTGAATCAAGAATACCTTAACTAAGAGAAAAAGTAGTAGTAAAACACCATGTTAGGGAAACCAACCATCATAACCTCTTTTTAAACGTTTAGTTCAAGTGAACATTGATATCTGCCACCTTGCATCATGATACTCCTCTCCCTTCTCACCACCTTCCATACTAACTATAAGATTAACCAGAGCATCGAGCAATAATTTGGGTTGTCCTATAAGGACAACCCACTTCCTAAGCTACATCATAACACAAACAAACCACATTAAATTTAAATACATGCTTGATGTTACTTGTAGGGATGGTTGATCCCCCTCATAAGTTCAATTTCTCACAGCTCGAGATGGGCACTTGAATTCCTTGATTTGACATCCCTTAATCACATTAAAGGAGGTGTGTAATTTCTTCCATGCTTAGCATGGAGTCGATTCATGGTGTATGTGTGTGTGTGTATGCACACATGTATGTGTACACATGCACGCGCAGACACACACACGCACACACATGCGCCCATGCATGCATAATTCTGATGTAAATCCATCGTAATCCTAGATCTATCAAGTGTCGGCAGGAATTAAATAAATATCTTAAGGTGGCAAACATTTCTTCATGTTTTGGGCTTTAAAATAGGTTTGCGCCTCAAGAGGTTTGATACCTCTCAATGCTTGACAGATTCAGGGTTACGTTGAATCTATTTTGGTTAACCTCATTCCACCCCTTTGAAGGTGATTCCAACTGAATAATTGATAACTTATAAGTTGAGTTTACAATATTAATAAAAAATACTTGCTTCTTATTGGAGTCAATGTTTACATATTCACAAGCTCCCTTCCTTCTCCCTTAATTAACATCATTTACTACTTCCAACCTTAAGGGAGAATATATTTGTATGTTGGCCTTCCTCTCTAGTCTCCATGGGAGATAATTTTCCCTCGTTTGCCATTTTTTGACTAGTATTAACCTTCATTGGATTTGATGTTTGTTGTAATTATTCCTCTTGGTCACCTTAATCAATAAGCATTGATTGCTCAAAAAATCATATGTTTGATTTGGGCCATTTTTTACTTGGAGGATGAGCTCATGAATTGGGACAAGTATCTCAGAGATGTATCATTTGTTGACATATTTGACACTATAATTCCATATTCTCATATTCTCAGGCCCAAGTCTATCTAGGTTTTTCCTATTTGACAATAATTTTGTTTGGAAGGCCTTTATCTAGGTCTATTTCAACACAAAAATAAGCATACGTGCACAAACCTGCAACAACTATCCCAAAGTATTCCCAATATTCTCAACTATTGATGAATCACATATTCGAGAGGTGAACTGGTTAGCATTCTTGTGATTGGAAAGTTATTATGAGCAATTTCTAGAAACCATCGAGTAATACAATGACTCGATCTTCCCCAAATCTAGGGCTCCTTAGATACTTTTTATATTTAACACGGTTGTGAAATATAACAATAAGTAACATTTGGAAGAAAGAGTTGTCTCACAATTATTTGTCCAAGCCAAGTGGATCCACTTACAAAATTTTGAAGGATTCTCATGGCCATTAAATCTACATATTACTACTTTTGATTTAAATATTCAATGTATTTTTGTGACTTCTTTTGTTGATATTTCAAACAATGAGCCTCTTATGATTTCTCCATGATATATGAACTAGGGATTAAAGGAATCAAAGTAGATAAAAATGGGTCATTTGTCTCTAACCACATCTATAAAGAAGTTTTGGAGGATGAAGACATGCATTTTCCCACTACACCTCCATGCATATATAAAACCAAAAGGTATTTGAATTGAAGCATATGTTACAGTAGAATAGCACAACCCGATCCTCAATTTGTTTCCCTGAAAATGTAATACTTTCTAAATCTATAGAAATCAATTGAATGTGATCTAACTTTAGTTTTATATTAGCTACAAAATCTTTGAATTGCACTTAGAACATCAATGTTTTCCTTGATAGTGATTTGATCATGATTATGTCAAATATACTTTGTGTGAAAAAACTTTCTTCCAACAGTTGGCATGCAAACCATACTACCATAGTATTACCGGCTACTAAACAAAATCACCTAGGCTAAACTAATGAAAGAACCCTAAGCTTCGATTGGAAAGCTCTTGAGCCATCCAAAACCATTCTAGAAACATTTGAAATAAGATCAACATATGCTAGAGGACCATGGAAAATATTAAGCACCATGTCATAAGCCAATCATGGGTTTACTGTCTTTCAATCATGTTTTTTAAATACCACATTATTCTTATCCAACAGACAAGGTGGAAAAGCAGTAAATTTCCAATCATTGGTTTATTGCCTTTATATCTTGTTCGTTGAATACCACATTATTCTTATCCAACAGACAAGATGGAAAAGTAGTAAGCCAACCATTGGCTTACTGCGTGGTGCTTAATTTGTCGAGTACCACTATGCAATAGCTCATCGTGGTAACCAAAAATTTGGATGGAGACTATACTTGTGGCCCAAGGAATGTAATTAGGTAAAACTAGCATAAACAAATTCAATTTTTGACACCCTACCAATAACAACATCAAGGAATTCTTACTATTTGAATTGTGTTCAATGGGCATGTATGAGGTGCACATCTTTTAATTTGAGGGATAAGAGCTCTCTTTGTCAAAGAGTAATAAATATTTTGTCCACTTGATTTTTTTGTTTTTGTTTTTGTAAGCATGGCACTACCTCTCATTCATTCATCTATAAACAGGCAAGTTACAAAGATATGGTTCATTCAGTGGCCTCAACCTGCCCAGTGGGAAACCAGGTCTATTGGCCACCGAATCGCATTATAAGCCATCCAAAACATAACTAGTTTAAGTCTTTTTAGCCGATCCTTATAAGGTTGATAATATGGAAACCAACTAATAAACATCATACTGAAATCATAAACGCTACCGAACATAAACAACAGAAAATAAGACAAAATTAACAGTCGTAACTTTGACCCATTACTCATCCGATGATTCCACGGAGCAGGATATTTAGCACTTGATCTTGGTAATTCATATTGTGGCATGCATGGGATATGTCGCTCAATGTGGCCCAGATGAGCATTTTGGTTCTGCAACTGACATTGGATAAGCTGGAACTCATTTTGAATGTCTTGTAGACTCGGATCGGCCTCACTATGCGTCGTTGTGTTGGTGGTCACAGCTATTGCTTTGGCCACTATGCAATTCATTAACCAGTAAAGATGAATGGATTGTTTGAACAAGGTGAGATGATTACATGTGTACCCAAGATCCATGATTAGTTCCCCCCAGTCTTCGACTGGCAATTCAATCTCAGCTTGCAAATTCAACTCTGCTTCCCAGTTCGCAATCAATTGTTTCCCCTCCATCAGGGTCCCTTCGCAGTAAGCTTTGATCGTAGCCTGAAGATTCTCAGAATTTGTCTTTCGACCCATATATCACGCAGTCCCCTGCCACACAGTCCCTTGCCGCACAGTCCTCTTTCGTGCAGTCCCTTGTGACATAGTCTCTTGTCACACAATACCCTACCGCACAGTCCCATACCATGCATTCATCTACAACGCAGTCGCCTACAACGCGGTCTCCCGCCGCTCAGTCCTCTGTCATGCAATTCTCTGTTGCTCAGTCCAATCGGAAGATGGATCTACATCTTTTCCTTTATCTTCCTGGTGTCTTTTGCGTCTTCTTCCTTAACCCGAGGCTCCATCGCAAGACTGAGATTTCATCATGTCTGCTAAGGTCAGGCCCCCTTTCTTCACCCTTCTCCCACTTTCCCGTGCTCGTGACCCTATCCATTGTACAGAGGCCAGGAGTGAAGACAATGTAGGCGGACTTGGAATATAGTTTGTACAGAGAACCACCCAAAAAACAAGCATTAACTTAATGAATGGCCAGAAAAACAAATGCAACCCGCGGACAACGATGCGTCCCTTCAGGATTCCACCACCCGAGCCAACAAGCATATATAATTAATAACCCTCAGAGGTGGGAGGTATCACCAAAAAAAGAATGGTGTCCCCCATACCCCCTGAGACCTGAGTACGTAGACTTGGCCCTGATCATTTTCTAGAACCCTTTCTCTCCACAGGGCTTGCCCCGACAATTCAAGCTTAAATCGGGAAACCCAATTATCAACATGCAAAGAAAACATCATGATAAAAAACCGGAAACTAGTAAACATGCCCATGTGAGAAAGACGATTGCCAAAAAATATAGAAATCAACATCACATAATCAAGAAGGCCTATATTTCCAGTCACAGAAACTGTTAATTTAACAAGTGCTTCCTTTCTCCTTCAGACTTGAAGTTTTTATCCCAAGTAGTCGCCCCCCACCCAAGATACAGAGATAGCATTATAACATACCAGACTTTATACACCAACCGCGAGCAGAGACAAGCAGCAGCTTGGTATTCCTCTCGCATTCCCGACGCCACAAACCTGTAACCAACAAACTTAGGCTCCTTAAGAAGCTGAGGACCCTAGTTTTAACACCAGATATGAGATCTTAACTCCACCTTTGCTCCCACTACCTGTAGGCGCTAAGGATTACCAACTTTCACATCGTGGATCTGCCAAGATCTGCGACACTGCATATTATCACCGTGAATATGTGTGTGAGGGCATGGGGGATACCACCCACCACCCCAAAACATTAAAATCCTTGTCATGTCAATCAAACCCAAGCGAGCCTCCAGCTGTCTCGCACCCCGATCAAGGTTTTGTCCCCTTAATTATTATTACTTCATTAAAATTCAATTCATCTCACTCTCAAACATATAACTACAATATCTACAACTTTTGAATTAGTTCATAATCCTATTTTACATTAAATAAACATGTTTATTACTAGTAAACTTTAATATATTATCAACAAATAACATGTTATTATGCCAAAAAAATATCCTTTAAATGATATGACATGCATTTCTCCTATATTTACGTTAAAAAATATTTATTTCCAAACCATCAAAAGAAGAATGGCGTATGGCGGAGTGAGGCTTCTCTATTGCAGCAGTTGAGGTTTGGCCCTAACTAGTTGCTTCTCCTCCCTTCTCTTTGAATTTTACTGATCGTAGACTCCTGTTCCACTATAGTATCAACTCTCCCCTCTTTTTTTGTCGAAGAACCTGGTCTATTCACTGATTTTCCAGCATCCATTCCAATGGGAACCTCAAACTCATCTGTAATTTCATCCTCTATTACATTCCTATCTTTGGTATTGCCTTCCACAATGATTGGAAATAAAACCACTCCCATAGTTAAGAGGATGACCCTACCCTTCTCTATGGCAGCAGGCTCGTTTTTGCCCTCTGCTTTGGGAAAAATGTTGCAAAGTGTGATGCCTCTTCATCCTCTACATCCATGGCAATAGGCTTGAATACAACTTTTGCTTCAAAAAAAGTTGTAAAGAGTGTTGTTTCTTCCTCAATCCCGGAGGGCACCTTTCTAATTGTGGATCCCCCATATTTTCATGATGTAGTGAAATCTAAAACTAATATTTCTTTCTCAAGGTCGTTAGTTCATAAAGCCCCATCGATAAAGGTTCCTTTGGTGGCTGCAGCATTCAAAGATGCAAAGCTATTCTCGTAGAGCAGCTTGATAATCATATTTAATGGTCTATAGCCCCATTTAGTATATCTTCATTAAAAAAAATTGAACACTAGAAACTGCTAATTTCTTATGAGTTGAATATTTATCCCCTAGCCAGAGGGTTTTTTGTATCAATCTCCGATAAAGCTAAAGATCGAGAGCTGATCTTTGATTTTGGTCCATTGTTTTTGGGCAATGCAAGGTTGTCTATGCAACCATGGTCCCCCTCTTTCGACCCCCTTCGGTTTCAATTTCTATCACTCTAGTTTGGGTAAGGCGTCTTAATCTCCCTTCACATTTGCAAAATATTCCATCATTAAACGCCATAGGAATTGCTTTAGGTAGATTTTATCGTCGAAGTGATGATAGAAACAGTACTTGAAACCCATATATGCTTACATTTGCTTGGAGATGGACTTTAACAAAGGATTTCCTGCAAAAATCAAATTGACAAGCCCAGATTATCTATGGGCACAAAAGTTGGAGTATGAGAATATTTATTTCCGTTGTAGAGCTTGTTATGAAATAGGGCATTCCTTCAAAAACTATCCCAAAGATGGGAAGACTAAAGCAAGGAAAAATAACAGCAAACCAAGTTGGTGGGAAGGTGCTAAGTCAGAACATTATGCAATCTTTAAAGATGAACTCCCCCCAGATCTCAATAACGAGGCAAATTAGCAAGAGTCATTAGAATCCAAGAAACACCCCACCAAGGTCATGGAAGCCAAGTAGCAAGCCAATTGGAGATGGGTTGTAGAAAGAAGGCCTATGACAATCCTGAGAATTTCGGTACCCCAACTGCTTCCCCTGAAAATAATTATAAAAGAAAATACTCGGGTTGATCTTCCAAAAGTGGCCAAGGACAAGTCAAAGTTTTTTGGTGACTATATTGTCTCTTCAAAAAACAAGACTAAAAATACAACTTAGGTAAATCAAGCAAAAGAGGAAGAACTGCATGAGAATCTTGTAGGTGCACACAAGATTCGAGTTAACAAGCAGAAAAATGGTCCTCCAGATATAGTAGATAACACAGGTTGGATCCAAGTGGGGGAAAATGATAGATATACTTCACCAAGGAAAACAATAAGTCAGACAAAGTCAAACAAAAATGAGAAGCCACTCAAAGTTAAAATGACAAACAATTAAGAAAAAGACACAAATATATTTAGATATTAAAAGTTTTTTGGAAAATCTTTAACTAGAATGAGAACAAACTTTTTGTTTTATGGAACTCTGGATTAAAAATTTAGATTAATCCTACATACTCAATCTCAAGTCTTCAAAAAAAAATTGGCATCACTTTTTTTGAAAAATTATAACGATCTTGAATTAGATCCCAATTCTTTTAATATAAATTAAAATATTCATTTCGATTAAAAAACTATTTATTTCGAAAACTATAACAACAAGTTTTCAAATGATTTTAAGTATCTTTAAAAAAAAAAAGCATTTAGTTTCCCATAAAAGCAGTGAAAAAAAAAATTAATTTAAATATATTATTTTGCACTTACATGAGATGAGTATCCACCTATATTTTCTTTATGCGCAATAAAGAGCTTTTAAAAAGACTTGTGCTGATTTTGACTTTTATAATCCACCCGCCTTTCACATAAAATACTTCCTCAACTTGTTTTCCACTACACCCATAAAAGCTAAAGCAAACTAAAGTAGATGGACAAATGCAAACCTCCAAAGCTGCCTCGCACTCGAGAATTCATCTGGGAGTCTTTATATTTTTAAATATAAATCTTCTTTTATAAAGTGTTGTTGTTTGCACTACTTTTGACTTTTTAATTTTTTAACTAATCTTCTTTATGAGTTACTTTGCTCTTTGTACCGAAAACATTGTACTCCTCTCATTTTTTTTCAAATAGGCTTTTCTCTCCTCTTGCTCCCACATCTTTTAGCCGCCAAAGAAACGTGATCGTTTAAAGTGGGCAAGACCCTTTTTAAAAATAGTGGTGTAACATATTTTCCATAATTATTAAAAGTTAGTTTAAATCTTTTATATTATGGTATATTTTTTTAGTTTAAGTCTTTTATATTATGGTATTTTCTTTTAACAAATTTATTTAAAATTATAAATTGAATTTATAATTTAAATGAACCTCAAATCATCTTTATTTGATTTATTCTCGAGTTTTTTCCAAAAAAAAAAAAAAAAATAAGATATCAAATTTATTTTAAAAATATATAATTTAAATAAATAGAAATTATAATGGTTTGAAATTTTCGGATAAATATTGTGTGAAATTTTTTTTTGTCTGATATTCAGGGTGGACACTCTATTTATTTTGAGGGTTTAGAAAGCAAATAGATAATAACTCTGAAAGTTGATCAAGCTTAGAAAGTAAATAGATAATAACCTTGAAAGTTGATCAAGCTTATAAATAATGAGAGCACGACCACCAAAATAACAGTCATTAAAGTAAAAATGCAATGAGAAATTAGCAAAAGTAAATTAGAATAATATATTTTATTGAAAATTACTATTTAACCGTAAAAAGTTTAGAAACTTGTTATTATTTTTTTTTTTGAAATGGTCGGTTGCTATATATTATATTCTGAAAAAAAACGAGGATGTAGAATCCTCTTGTACATAGATTGCGCAGACTGAGAGGAAGCAAGGGGTTTACAAAATGAGGCTGCCCCCTTGGTCCTTAGATTGCTTTTTTTCCTACTACTGCTAGAGATAGCGCTAGTATAGATTCTAATAAAGGAAGATAACAGAAAAATACATTTGAAATTCATTCAGTCAATCATGATGTGTTGGATGTGTCTTGCTGTTGATTCTTCTGGCTTATCATCTTTGGCTCCATGATTTGCACTGGAGGAGCTGGTGGCGATGGTGTTCTTTTCCAGCCAGAATTTCAGAGTGGAAAGCGATTCCTCGACATGGCCGCAGCGGTTTGTGAGCTGCTCAAATTGCTCTTGGAGGGAGGACACCCTATGCATGAAAAGCTGGATTTCTGCTTTATACTTCTCAGTGTTGATGCGGTCCTGTTCAAAAAGTCTCCTGCTGTGCTCATCAAGGCGCCTATCGTGCTCTTCTAATCTTGCAGCTAGAAGACCCTACTTTTCCTCTATCAGTGACTGCTGAGTCCTTATTTCTTCAAGCTCAGCTTGAAGGTCAGCACAGTGTAAACAATCCTCACTGCGCGCCATAGAAAGGAAGATACAATAAGGGAAAAAGGTCCAGAAGGCGGGAGAGATTAGAACGTTGTTGGAATTACTGACTTGGAGACAGAGATTGGAGACGCTGTCAGGGGAGGTAGTGATTCCCGCTTCCTGAGCGACAAGGATAAAAGGGAGGTTGGGCGGGGAATAGGCGCGCAAGCCAAAAAGAACCAGAAGTCTGCAGGTAGAGGGGCAGATGGGGCAGAGGGGAGTATAAGAGAAGAGAGCGGAAGAAAAGAGGGAGGAGGGAGCTGGGGGAAGCTCGCTGTAGAGGCGAGAGGAGGATGTTGAAAGCGGCTGGCAGAGGCGATGAGGGGAGAACGAAGAGTGCAGGGATGGGGGAGCAGCTAAACGAGCCACCCTGCAGAGACGGACTTGAGCTTTCCAGAGACCCCTGCAGAGACTATCTTGGGCCTTCCTGAAAAACACCGCAACAGAAGTTAAAGTGGAGTTAAACAAAGCAAAATGAAACAATACCAGAGACTGATTTCTCCTGGGATTCTGAATAAGAGCGCCTACGTCAAGCCGATGTAGCTGCTCTTTCGCCTGACCTTGATTGACAAATCTTGGCTTGCTTCTGCCCATATTTATAGAGTGGATCCAACGATAGACTGAGTGCCTAGTTGGAGCCGGACCCTCGGAACTGATGAGATATTTTACGAAATCTCTTATGCAATCTCCATTTGCAGTGATTTCGATCTTCAAGCCAGCACTGTATTGATTTGTTTTCCTTTGATGGCAGATGATTCTTTGGGTCGATGCTTGGATTTGACTGCTTGTGCGTTTCATGCTCTCTGCAATTTGTCCTGCTGTTGTAGAAGCCATGCCCTTCGCACACTTGATGAACCTGCGAATCTGGGCAGTGTCAGGATTTTCCTGAGTCATGGCAGGGGTTGGAAGGTGTCTCTATTGTTGTGCCTCAACGCACCTTCCTGCTTTCCCACTGCGTTATTCGCATGCTTATCTGCTTCCATGTTTAGCGTGCGAAGAATATGATAAAGTTTAATGTTTTCAAAAAATTTAAGGAGGAGTTTAATACGCTTAATGTGTTGCTGGAGGTTTCTGTTCGGAGATCTCTGATTATGGTTCATGAGGCGAATAATTATAGAAGAGTCTCCAAAAACTAATGCTTTTCTAATACCCAAATTTTTTAATTGCAACAGACCTTGATAGAGAGCTAAAGCCTCTGCATTGTTGTTTGTTTTTTTTCCCAGGCTCCATTCATAACTGCAGATTTCATCCCCTGATTCATTTAATATTACTCCTCCCGCTCCTGCTGGTCCTGGGTTGGACTTTGATGCACCATCGAAGTATAAAGTTGGACAATTATTGCTCTGAATCCACATCTTATAATCCTGGGTTGGGAGTCTAATTTCCCACTCCCTAATCTGATCCTGCTGCTGTCTATCAGTTCTCTGGGTATCCTGCTGATGACCTGGTCGGCCTAGAATGTGCCTGATAACTGATCTCTCTTCCACTGAGTAATCTGCTGCTTTGATTTTTCCTGTGTATTTTGCTGCAATTGTCTCTTGCGCCAAGATGTGAGCTTTGTTGCATGTCATTCGGACATTGCTCTCTTTGTTTCGGAAGATCTTTTTATTTCTTGTGAGCCAAATTTTCCATAGAAGATTGTGAGGTATGATAGCCCAAATTCTTTTGACAATCTTGCTCCTCTTGTCTTTCCATGGGCAGTTCCTTCTCCATTCTTGAATTGCCTCTGCAATGTTCTATTGGGGTTGCCATTTTATATTGCCCAAGTTGGACAAGTTGATCCAGCATCTCTTCGCGAAGGGACAATCAAGGAACAGATGATGGATGGTTTCGTCTACTGAGCAGCAGTTGGGGCAAATTGAAGGACCATTGATCCCTCTCTTTCTTAAGTTTTCAGAAGTGAGGACTTTGCCTTTTAACAGCAGCCATATGAAAAATTTAACTTTGGGAATGGCCTCGGATTTCCAGATTGTTCTCCATTGGTTCCAAATGGGAGTCTGATAGGTGCTGTTGCAGATATATTGATAGCCAGACTTGATGGTGTAGCTTGAGCCCGTGGGGTCCCATCGAAATCCGTCTGCTGCTCCTTTTTTAATGGGTGCTCTATTCTGGAGATTTTTTTGGAGGACTTTGAAGCTTGGTTCTAGATTTGGGGGGATGACTGGAAATTCCCAACTAATCCAGGCTCCTGTATCTGCATCCCATTTTGATATTTGGTCAAGCCTCTGAATGCCTTTACTATTGAGATGGAGAATGAAAGGGATGGCTTCTTCTATTGTATTTAGAGGTTGAAGGCCCATTATCTTGTCTGTAGCATAATTGATACTGTCCCCTCCCCCAGGGATCTTTGAGATGTTTTGATTGAGGATGGGAATTGCTTTCTTGCAGAGATGCCAAATTTTAGTGGAATCTCTGTTGGGAATGTCTATTTCAAGAAGTCTTTGCCTTTTGCCGGTAAGGTATTTTCTTTCTATGACCTGTTTCCACCATGCTTTTGGCTCATTAATTAACCTCCAGGCCATTTTGATCCCAAATGCTAGATTTAGGATTTTAGGGGCTCTAATTCCCAGACCACCTCTGTCCTGAGATTGGATTACGCTTTTCCAACTGACCAAATTGAATCTATTTTTTTCTTTTTTCCCTCCTTGCCATAAGAAATTGCGGAGGGCGGTTTCCAGCTTATGATAAAATGTGGCAGGAGCTTGGTAAAGAGTAAATCGATATAGAGGTAAGGAGGATATACCTGATTTGAGCAGAATTAATCTTCCTGCTGGATTAAGCCATTGAGTTCCCCATTGCTGGATCTTCCTTTTGACTTTGTCTATTATTTCATTCCAGGTAGCGGCTTTTAAAGAACCCAGGGTGACCGGCATCCCAAGGTAGGTGAAGTGATCCCAGTTAGCTTTGTAGGCGACTCCAAAAATGTTAGCTATGCTGTGAGCAGTTTGATTGGAGATATTCCATCCATAGATGCAACTTTTTTGAAAGTTGACCTCTCCCCCTGAGTACTCCATGAATTGATCGAGAAGGGTCTTGAAGCGCCTTGCGATAGTAGTGGAAGCTCCTCCAATGAGCAGAGTGTCATCAGCAAATTGGGAGTGATTGATGTTCTTGACTCCGTTTCCGAATTTGATACCAGAGATGAGGCCAACTCTTCTGTTGTGATCTAGAGTACTGCTGAATGATTCAGCCATAAGAATAAAAAGATAAGGGGAAAGAGGGCAACCTTGCCTTAACCCTCTTGAGGATTGAAAGGCTTCACAAGGGCGCCCATTTATGAGAGGCGAAATCCAGGGACCTGAGATACAAGCAGCAATGGTGCTAATGAAGGCAGAATTGAATCCCATTTTCCTCAAGACAGCAAACAAGAAGGAGTGTCTTACTCGATCAAAGGCATTGGCTAAATCGAGCTTGAGAACAAAACCTTTCTCTTGCCTTGATGTGCTGGAATGAATAGCTTCTTGGACCAAGGTGATGGTGTCATGAATTTGCCTGTTTGACATGAAGTCTCCTTGATTTTCGGATATAAGGGAAGGAAGAAGGGGTTGGAGTCTAGTAGCTATAATTTTTGTGAAGATCTTATATGAGGAGTTACACAATGAAATTGGTCGAAACCTGGAGAAGGAAGTGGGGCGGTTTTCCTTGGGAATGAGGGCGAGGAATGTTGAATTTGTGAAGCCCCCCATTTTCCCTTTTCTTTGAATTCCCCTCAACATCTTTGCAAGGTCTTTTTTAATCAAGTGCCAATGATCCCTGTAAAAATTGATTGGGAACCCATCTGGACCTGGAGACTTGTCCGGTTGCAGGGTCCAGATAGCTTTTCTGATTTCCTCCTCTGTTATTTCTCGATTTAGACTGTCATTCTCCTCTGGAGAGATTCTTTCCGGTAGATGCTGTAAAAGCGCCGAATAGTCAACTTCTCCTTGATTTTCCGTGAGGAGGCTTTTGTAGTGAAGGGAGGCAGCTATTTTGATGGATTCTTGGTCGTTATGTTGGCTGCCTTGGCTATCCATTATAGTGTTTACATTGTTTCTTATTTTTCTGGCAGTGGCTTGCTTGTGGAAGTAAGCCGTGTTTTTGTCACCTTCTTTCAGCCATAGCTGTCTTGATTTAATTCTCCACTTAATTTCTTCCGCTCTCTTGATGTGCATTAGCTGCCCTTGAGCTTCCCATTCTTTGCTTTTCAGCTGGTGGGTGAATCCTTGATCTTCTATTTGTTTTTGGATTTCCTCCAAGTCCTGCTGTATTTTTTTCCTAATTTTTTCTGGCTCTTGATAGCTGACTTTTGCCCAGTCCTTGAGAGCTTTCCTTGTATTTCTGATTTTTGTTTCCCATATATGGCTTGGAGAGCCTTCTATATGATGCTTCCAGGTTGCTTCTATGATAGCTTCAGCCTCAGCGTTGTCTCTCCACAAAGGATTGTACCTGAACGGAATTGGTCCCAATTGAGAATGGGAGTCCAGCGTTAAGAGAATGGGAAAGTGGTCTGAAGCTGTGGCACTGAGAATTTTTATGTGGCCTGCAGCAAAGGAGGAAAGGAGGGAGACGTTAACCAAAATTCTGTCCAATCTTTCCATGATATTGCCTGGCCCCAACCTTCTGTTATTCCAGGTGTATTTTCTATTTTTTTGGATGATATCCATCAGTTCATGTTCGGACATTATCACTTCCATCTGTCTTCTGAAGGGGTCGGAGGTGAAATTGCCCCCTCTTTTCTCATTCGCATGAAGGACTAAGTTGAAGTCTCCAGCTAGAATGACATTTATGTTCTGCTCGTTGTCTATATCTTCTTTCAGTTCCTTCCAGCACTGTTCCTTTTCCCGATAATGATTGGGGATATAGACATTATAAATGATGAGGTCACGGCTCTCTTCTTTGTTAATAAGATTAGTCCTTAACCAGTTTTGATTGAGGACGGAAGACTTACAGTCCCAGTGTTGATTGTTCCACATGGTTGTAATTCCTCCAGAAGCTCCTTTGTAGTTGCTACTGGCCCCTGAAAAGTTTTTTTGGGCATCTACAATTTTCTGCATTTCGCTTTGACTTTGTTTGGTTTCCTGTATCAGAACAATTTCAGGTCTTTCTATTTGGAGAAGATCTCGTAGGGCAGCTGATTTAGAGGGGTGCCCCATACCCCTACTGTTCCAAGATAAAAGCTTCATCATGAGGCATTCGAGCGAGGAGGTGCTCGCCTCTCATGGTCTTTTCCTGCTGTTTCTTTTTCTTGGGATCCTGTAATGAAGGAGTCCATAGGGGTTTGGATCCCTAGGGCTATATCCTTTTGCGTGCTTTCTTCCCGATGCTGTTTGGCTGACTTTCTTCCTGGTCCCGGCTTCTTGTGGAGGTCACTGGAGGCGCCAATGTCTTTTGAAGAACTTCTGGTGGTTCTGGGAGGGGGAGGGTCAGAGAAGGGCTGAGAGAGGATCGAGGTAATCAAGGGAGGATCGGACAGTTCCAGAGAGGGCTGGTCAGGTTGAGGATCATCCGAGGATAAAATAAGGAAAGGGTTGGAGGATGAGGGGAAGGGGGGTTCTTGGGAAGGTCCTGGAGGATTGAGAGGAGGAGAGGTGGGGCGGAGGGAGGAAGAGCCTGGATGTTCAGAAGATGGTTCTTGTTTTGACTGGGGTGCTGCTTTCTTTTTTTTCACAGTTTCCCATTGTCCTCCTTGGTCCTCAGATTCCAGATTGGTTACTTTAGTGCATCTATTAGCAAAGTGACCGTATTCGTGACATACCTTGCATTTAAAGGGTATTTGCTCGTAGTCCAGCTGCTGTATGTAGCTCCAGTCATCCACCTTCAGCTTGATGGCTTCTGGCAGGCCTTTTCCGAGGTCCACTTCTACGCAGATCCTTGCACAGGCTTGCATGTTATCTTTGGGCTCGCTTCGGTCAATGTATTTACCTACTGCATTCCCAATTGCTTTGACCGATTCGTCTCCCCAACAATGCAGGGGCAGATGGGGAAGACGGACCCAAACCGGAACCGCATTAGGAATATCTAGCTCAGGGTCGAAATCAGGGGTCCACTTGTTCAGATATAGCCCTCGAGAGTCCATAAAATAGGGCCCGTTCCTGAATATCAAATCCTTGTCTGCCTTGGTTTCAAAATGAAAGGTATAGTAGCCTTTGCCACAGAAGCGAATCGAGATCTTTCCTTGTATTTTATCGGACCAATTCCTTTCCACCCATCGCTGGACTGTCTTTGGTGAAGGCCATAAACCTGTAAACTGACCTATGAGCCCTTTTTCTGCTAATGATAGAGCTGCCATTCGAGGAAGAGATGGGGGCAGCTGAACTTCTTGGAGAATATCCAGTTTCTTGACAAATTTTGAAGTTGTTGGTTTCGGTCGGGCAGGGGGCAGAGACTTTACCAGGTCAGAAAAAGCTTTCTCTGCATCCCCAAGGGAAGGATCTGGATGGGCCATGGCTGAAGCCAGGGCCCGAAAGGCAGGCCTCGTGGCCCAGGCCGAGGCGGCGGCGTTGCAGCTGCACTCAGAAGGTCTTCAACGCTCCCGCGTTCTTCAGCTCCGCGCGATCTTAGAAACTTGTTATTATTATTAAAGGAAATGGTTTAAAATTTTTTATTTTAATCCCCAAAGAATAAAGTAAAAACTTAAAAATAGAATAATATATCAATTTTTATAAATAAAAAGAATAAAATATTATTATATTTATATAAATAAAACATTCACTGAGACCAAATATTGGTCTATCGAACCTAAAAAAACAAATTATTTATTTATAAATAAATTAAATTATAAAATATTAATAAGAAATCTTTATAATAATATAAATATATTTATAATTAATCTAAAATTTTTATATTTAAATTAATAATCTAAATTAACAAATAATCTAAATTATTAAAATGATGATAATAAACTAAAATAAAATAAAAAAACAAAACAATAAAACAAACAAACTAAACAACTAGAAAGTTTTGTCCATTAACATTATAATCTTTAAAAATAAAGACATGCTTTTGTGAATGTTACTTTTACTTGGCCAAGCAGAATGTCTTTTCTCAAATAAGAAAAAAAAAAATCATATATATTTTATTTTCTTCAATACTTTTATGAGCTTAAATAATAAGTACTATTATTTATAATATTATTTTGTTAAAATGATTATTTTAATAAATTATTTGATACTTTTGTTTATTGAAAATAATGTGTTATATTATTAAAATGATTTATGAAAATTAAAGTAAGTATTTAATATATATACATTATAGAAAAAAAAGCTTTATGTATTATATGAGAGATATAAGAACTGATGATACATACTATTTCTGATTATGCAGATCAGAGCTATGATCCCATAAATATATGAGGAAATAAAAGCCTATAATCTGTAGAGCTATATAATGTCGCTGATATCAAAACTGATAATGAATTACAATTTTAAAAGAGATTCTTTGTATCATACTTAATTAATACTAGCAAATTACCTACTAATAACAAACAATTAGAAACTAATGATGATTAATATTAATATGTATTACAATTATAATTGGTTTATCAAATATTAAGTAATGTAATAGATTATACAAATTTTTGTGCTCTAAAAGCATAAAAAAAAAAAGCATTCCAAGATCGTCATAGTTTTGATGACTTGGGAGGTTAAGTAGGTTAGTACTATGGCACATATTTTGAAATTGTGATCTAATTTGGGTACATCTAAGGTATTTTAGGAGGAAGCTTTTATCATCTTCAACTCTCATAAAATATAATGTTTACCACTCAATGCTATTATGAACTTGTGGGATTTGGTTCAAATTTTGTTGATATTGATTTTCTTCTTTCTACGCATAAAAAATTATAGATACTTTTAATCTTTTCAACTAAGGTTAACCACCTTCATATAATATCTTAATTTCTTTTTATTCTTTAATTCTCCATAAATCTAAATGCAATATTATTTTTAATTTTATCACTATTATTTTTTTTAATCAAAGGTAGAGATTTGTATTAAAAAAAATTGGATTACAATGTCGGAACCTTTACATATTCCAATCTTCCTTGAGGGTTTAAGATTGAGCACAAAGGCTCAATCCAAACTCTCAAATGAGTTTCCCATGACACAAAAACTTTAGTCCCTTTTCAACTAGATTATTTTCCAAAAAAACCCTAAAAATACACACATATTTACATTCCATTTTCCCAACTTGAATCCAACCCACATTTTCTGCAAATTCTAGTGGGCGTTCTTCATCAATTGCACAATATTATTCTTGATATCTTCCTCATTCAAGTGATCTACCCAAGAAATTTCCTTTGCAATGATATTCCTTATGCTTTCCAAAGGAAATCCAATTTCCATGAGATTTTTTTTTACCAATTATAATATTTAATCATAAATAATATTAATTATATAACTCAAAGTAATACTAATAAATAAAATTTAAGTATAGAAAATAATTAAATATAAATTATATTTAAAATATATAGATAGATAAAAATATTGAATTAAAAATTTAATAAATATAACAAATTGTAGTAAAAGGAGAAAATTAATATCAAGCGGATATGTGATGAATATAAAATAAGAAAAAAAAAGGAAAATAATATGAAGTAGTTTAATAATCGACATTTTTATTTTATTTCAAAATTTGGTTATATAATTTTTTTTGTAAGATTGTTATTTTATTGTTTAAAATGTGTATTTGAATACATAAATAAATATAGTGGCATGAAAAGTTCATGAGACACTTAGAAAAAAACCAAACAAATAAAGAGTTAAACTAAGCTAAATAAATAAAGAGACCAAAAAATAGTATCTAAAAATGAAGAATGTTTAAATTAAGGGGATGTTGGAGTTTTGTGATTAGTTGAGTTTAAGGTTGTATTTTTTATTTAAATGGTTGGAATTCTATTTGATATTAACAATTTTTTTTTTACATAATAATATTTATATTGGACCAAAATTTGCGTTTGCCCTAGGAGTAGTGAAGTGCTTAGCCCGTGCCACTTAAGTTAGAAATTATGCTCTTAAAAATTTGGATATAAGATTGTTATGTCCAAATTAACTCATAATCACTTGATAAGTTGTCAATTTGAGCTTCAACCCTAATTGATAGGAATTTAGCAGAGTTAGGAGAAATGGATATGCTAAGAAGAGTGGAAATCTAAAATGGGTATGTGTTAAACATGAGCATAAAGTTTCTGATAGACTGTATTCCCCATTTATTATTCAAAGTTGAACATTATCAGTGCATTAATCAATGCTAAACTAATAGTGGTCAAGAGGCAAATTGATTGTCAGACCTTCGCAAGGATTAATAAATTGGTATTTGAAGTGAAGAAATTAATTTCCTACTTAGGTGCAAGCAAGGGTTAAATATAATGGGTATTTACCCGTATTTTCCTTATTTAAATATCAAATATTGACCATTTTAAAATTTACACATCACCGACCATGGTTATCTAAGTTTTCAAACCTTCAATTTGATGGGTGAATTAAAAATTTACCGGTACACACACACAATTTCAAATAAACTTAATACCCACAATACTAAGGATTTAATATGAGACTTCAAGATGATCGTAGGCTTATCAACAATAGATCTTGGGACTTATTAGAAAAAACTTTGTCTATGAATTCAATCACACCATGTGATCCTACATTGTACACACTTAAGCATAAAGCACGAACATTGAAGCCTAAAGCTTAAAGATTGAGACTCACACCACACAACCACACCCATGGGTCATTTCTATTATATATAAAACACTAATTTACATTTGTTGTTTATGTAGGGGAAATATTTGTTTTTTATTTGATTTTGAGAGGTCTATGTAGTTTCTTTAGTGTTGGCACTTGGTGATAGATCTAAATTTTTCTGAAATGGGTTTATTTATTAGTTTGATTAGAAAACAAATATATATTGTGGTTAGATATAGAAATCTCAAATATGTGGTTACCAAGGTATTCACACTTGAATCAAAACACAATTGGGTTTGTGCCTTAAGTGTTAGCATGGTCAAAACATTACGAATTTCTTCAAAATCCATGCTTGCATATTATTATTGCTTGAAATGTTAGAATCCTCTCAAATTCTTATTTAAAAATGGCTTCAAACTTGTATTGTTATTTATAAGGTCCTCCTTAAGTCCAACTCATAAAAGTGTAAGCTAAGATCAATAGTTAATGGGTTTGACCAATCTAATTGAAAAAAATTCAATAATGGTTCAACATAATTTAAAACCTTTGAAATTATGTAAATAGTGACTATACATAATTGCGCCAAATTATTGGCTAATTTCCCTTTAAGAATGAACATGGTTGAAAATGTTTGATCTTTTTAAAGTAATATAAAACATATGCATATATCATATTACTTGGCTGGAATTTATTTTATGGCCAAGCCAAAATTAAAACATTTGCTAACACCAAAAATAAAACTTATATTAACAAAAAATGTTTTTACAATCACAACAAACAATTAACACAAAGACATAATAAATGTTATTTAAAACATAGGTAAAAATAAAAATAAAGGGGAAATTTTAAAAGGAATCAAAGACATGCATAAATTTTGGTGGGTAATAACCACTAGTAACTGTGTACATTTACATTTTGACTGCCTAGAAGTTAATCGTGTCCTTAGTCTACACATTTACACTTTTACTCTCACTTATTAAAGCGTTAGAGAACGTATAAATAATGGTGGACACTAGTTCTTGTAAGTATATTTATTATATCATGACAAAGCGGGACTCTAGCAATGGATTTATCTGTTGACCACTATTAATTTAGCATTGATCAATGCAACTTATAATGTTTAACTTTGAAAAACAAATATTCATTTTTAAATATTACTGACGAAAAATGATTGGACCATAACTTTAAAGATCTTATTGCAACCTTTGTGTAATGTGGTCGGATTTTTTTTCCATAATTTTTGGATGTAGTTGCAATATTTATGTCATGATTTTTAAATATTTGTGCAATGATTTTTCATTGTTAAGCTTCATAGGAAAACAATCTAAAATTAAAATCCTTAAAATTAGTTCATACTCACGTAAATAACCTATTTACCAACACTTACTACCGACCAAAATTTAAGCAAGTATTTGCATAAAGAATAGAAGCGAGAAATAAATATACCTACCAATTTTATGTTTTCTTGAATGCTTTAACATATAGGAGTAAATGTGTAAATGTTCACATAGTGGTTACTACCTAACAATGGAAGTCATAATAGACACTTAAAGGAGGAAGAATTTTCATATGAACATAAAAAATTAAAATTTTGTTTATTTTATATAATATTTTTAAATATATAAAATATAATAATATTGTGTTCATATATTTAAGGAGTTGTCTTTAGTGCGACTTTTTGGAAGCTTTTCTGGTGGATTTTTCCGGTCTAATTTCTCTAAAATCCGGTAGGAATTCATTGAAACCACAAGTTTTGATGGGCAAACCTGCACAATAGAAGTGCCCTAGGGGTTTTTCAGGGTGTTGAATCCATATATACAATAAAAAAACTAGTTTAAATAACATAAATCAAGATTTCACCACAATTTTTTTCCACCGGATTCCGGCACCGAAAACTCCAAAAAGTCGCACTAAAGACAACTTCTATATTTAAAACATGACAAACAAAAGAAGCTTCCACCAAATAAATAATTTCAACATATATACTACATGGTTAGTTGAGGTAGTTATGTCCAACAACCGTGGAGTTACAATTTTAGAATCTAAATGGTTATTTCAACATATATACTACATGGTTAGTTGAGGTAGTTATGTCCAACAATCGTGGAGTTACAGTTTTAGAATCTAAATGGTTGTCCTAACCGTTTGGATGCCTTTTCTTTTGGCTTTGTCCTTATGTTTCCAATTTTTAAATTGCAATTAATGTCATTATCACCGCAAAACAACATATTCTTCATTGATAGTAAGTATTAATATGAATATGCTATTGTGGGTTTTTTCTTCATTGATAGTAAGTATTAATATGACTATGCTTTTGAGTTTTCTTCTAAAAAAATCTTATAAACATATTGGGTTATTTCATTCATGGTGAAATATATGTACAAAGTGTTTTATAGTGTTTCTTGTGTTGTTTTAATTTGTCTTTCTTTGTATCACAACAAGTTTTCAAATTTTCTATTTCTTTAGTTTTGGTTCTGTAATCCATTTGATATTTTTAGGAGAAAGCAAATCACATACTCCCCCAAATTGATTACCGATCTAAATCCAAATTTTCATATTTGATGAGCTTGACAAGACATTTGGTGAAAGATACCAAAACTTACTAGGTAAGGTACTCAAACTCTTATAATCCAATATATAATCCATGTCCTTAGATGCTTATAATTTTCTTGAACTATTGCTAACTATTATTAGTGCAGGCGGAGAGAGGGGAAAGTGAGGTAGCCTCTGCCATACAATGTTACATGAAGGACCATCCCGAATTTTCAGAGGAGAAGCTCTCAAACATGTTTATAGTGTCATGCAAAACACCCTTATAGATTTCAAGGGTGAAAAAGGTGAATGCAGGAGGCTAGTTTTTGACAATGTAGGATTAGTGCCCTTATTTTACAAGCAGGGAGACGGTTTGATACTTGCATATAATATGGAAATTAAAAAGTACTTCAGAGATCCTATTTGAACCAATCACGTAGAATAAATTATTCAAATAAGTAAAGTGCCCAAGTCTCATGGTGTTGTGTTAACGATGCAGTAACCCATTGTGTTGTGAAATGTTATAATCAGTTCTTTTTTATTTGGACTTAGCAAGGATGTATCAATTTTGAAAGAGGTTTGTTTTTAGGTAAAGGATAATAAATAAATCTCAATTTTTAAATGAAAAACCATTAACCAATTATATCAAGGACATTAGATAAATTTAATTTATATATATTTGGAGTTTTAAATTAAAAATTATTTGTTAATTGATATAAAAAGATTGGAAAATTTTTAAAAGTTAAGTTTGTGTAAATGATTTAATTTTTTATTTAAAAAAAATTATAGATGGTTTTAGTTTTTAGTTAAAAAATAATAATAATCAAAATTTTATATAATAATGTCGGAAGTGTTGAGCTCAAGCAGTAGAGGCACATATTATGTTTTTGGTTGTGGGTTCAAATCTCTAAAGACATGCTCTACTTGGTGAAAATGGTGAAAAAAGTGGTATAAACGAATTCTACTAGGTAGTCCCATAACGGTTTACCCAGAGGGTTGAACATCAATCTGGTTGCCACTATGTGTTTCTTCTTGTAGCCAAGGATCGTAAGTGTGCACAATATAAGTTTTGGGGG
Organism: Pinus tabuliformis; assembly: GCA_031772625.1. Classification (NCBI taxonomy): domain Eukaryota; kingdom Viridiplantae; phylum Streptophyta; class Pinopsida; order Pinales; family Pinaceae; genus Pinus; species Pinus tabuliformis. The sequence goes on from CM062807.1 coordinate 320,231,065, forward strand.
CTTTGATGAATATTTTTGGGTGTTGTCCTTATTTATGTTTGTGTAACAAATTGTTTGGGACAATTTATGAAGTATATGAGCATGAGAGCTCTTATTTTAATTGTGGGAGACTGTATAATAATGTCTCTCCCATTAAATACTCTTGCACCATCTGCACTCCACTCATTGAACAACTCACACAGTTCACCAAGACTGAAGAAAGGCATGGATGTGGTTCCAAAATACCTTTATACTTTCATGAATGTCTTGGACAGCTACTGAAGAGGAATTGTTGGAGATGTGGACTCCATAAAATGATCTAGAGTACAACAACACATCCTCCTTCCAGAAGCAGCAAAAATAGGGGTAGACACGGACCTCGAACAAAAGTTTGAAACAATGTGGTCTTCATCCCTTACATGCCTTGGCCAGTGTTTTGTCTTTAAAGATATGTGGCTACTATATCATAACATCGTTGAATCTGTAGATTGGCCACCTATGATGGGGTGCAGAGATGACAATTGTTGTTATGTTGATCTGATGGGGTGAAAAGATGACAATTGTTGTTATGTTGATCGGATGGGGTGCAAACACGTTAACCATGGCAAAACAACTTTAACAACTGCATAGTTCCAAGAGGGAATGTGCAACACCCTCTTAATGCCCACGTTCAAGTCCTACAAGGCGAAATCAAACTGAAAGCAAAGCTAAGGGATGTGATGAAGCCTATTGAAAGAAGAGATGCATTTTGCAAGAGTTGTTGTGTTAAAGTTGCAGGGAGAGGATTATCATTCCAAAGATTGTGCAGCTCTCCCACCTAGAGACATTCAATTGGAAATATGACTGTGAATGGAAGAGGAAGTTGAGCCAAGCCAACAACGATTTGTATGCAGGGAATGATGGTGGTGATCTCCATGGGCAGTGGGTTGCCAATATTTATTAAAGAACAAAAACGGGAGAGGGTTATGGCGAGTATAGAGAAGACATGCCGCAGTAACTTGTGATTTTGATGGAGGGAAGGGTGATCTCCTTCTTAAAATCTGAGTTCATTTTCTTTGGCAACAAATTATGTTAGGGGAGCCACATCTCATCACATGAAGAACCTAGAAATTTGTACAACAATATTTAAATTTTGGTTATATACCTATTTTATTTCATGCTATTTTTATTCTCTCTTTTTTTGTTCGTCTTACAAAGACACCATGCAAAACAGAAATAAAATATAGGTAGAACATATGGGTGTTATTTATTAAGACCCCCACCAGTGTCGCTGGCTGGTCCTACACAAAACAGCTAACACGTTGATTTTTTAGTTGTCCCAAAAGAGTATAAAGTGTAGAAAGAGACAAAGTTTAATAACCAAAGACTCTAACCCAACAGAAATAGAGAAATCCAACAACACCGGTAAGTGACAGAGGATAGCACATCTAAGAAGGTACAACATACACAAACAATGGAAGAAGGGATAATAACAAAGCTAATTGTATACTACAATAGATAGAGTAGAGTACATAAGAGGAGAGTGGGGTCTTGCAAGCCAGAGGCTGGGAGACCCACAAGAGAAGAAGAGATATGGGATCTTGCAGGCAGGAGGCTTGGGATGCCCAAGGAAAGAGGAAAAGGTGTGCCAAGAGGCAGTGTAGAGTAGAGCAGAAGATTAGGAAGAAACCTATAGTTCAACATTTACAGGGGGATTAGGATCGCACAATAACAACACAAGTGAGCATGGATGTCCGACTTCACCTGGGTTGGAACTAGCCAGGATTTGTGTCAGGGGCATGTTGGAGATTGAATGTAACCAATAAAAATATTAACGAATAAAATTAAATATAAATGTAAAATTAGAATGTACATGACATGAAATGTAATTCAAATGTTTTGAAATGCACATTTCTAGGTGGGGGGAAAGGCAATTATAGATATTTTCATGAAAAATATTTAAATATTCCACTCTTACGTTTAGGGCTAGGCATTTTGAAGTGGGGGTGTAATGAGATTTGGGGTTTGTCTCTTCTTGTTTTTTTGGGGATAAGGTTGCATAGGGTCTTGAAGTGTCGAAGAAGTTGTAGAGGCTATGCATCCTCCCTATTGCCATGGCAGGGAGGGTTGCATATTATGTAAATATTGTTGGTACTAATAGAGGAATCCATATTTTGGTTTATGTGTTTATTTGTAGTATTTTTATGTGCAACAATATGTGCGGGGGAATATACTGGTTTAAATTGTTATTTGTTTTCTTTTACTCTTTGTGAGTTAGGATTTTGCAGCTTTCTTTCTCTTGTTGGCCGTCTTGGCTAGAGGGTAAAATTTTTGTCCAACATCTAGGCATCTTACGGACCGAGAGGAAATTAGATACAATTCTAAAAGCAAGACGGTGGAGGCCAATGCCTTTCCGGTGCATACACGAACGACGCTCAAGAACTTGTCCAGGGTGATGAGGATCCCATTTTCACCTCCTCTCCCATCATCCAATTCACATGAAAGGTCTGAAGCAAAGGGATCTTCTCACTAGCGACAAAGACCCTCTTTGTGGGGTCACTTAGAAATGCAGGGAAAGGTGTCGGCTATCCATAGCTCTCTAGGACTTATGGAACAACTACCAAACCTGACCAGCCATACCGGTGTCGAGGGCACTTCAAAGGGAAAACCATCCGAGGAACCAGAGGACTCATACACAGGTTGAGCATTCATTGAATGGGAGTGTCCTCCTTGGCTTTCGGAGGGATACGACAACCCATTCTTATTCTTAGAGATACATGAGCAAGCCCAAAAGGAGAAATATCTACTTGGCAAGGTCTAGGGGAGCCAACTCAACTAAATTAGCCCAAATTTGACTAGGACAAGGCCCAACCCCACCAAGCATGTTGAATTTCCAGGACTTTTTACCCTCAATGGATTTCATTTGCATGTTATTTTTCTACTCTAGACTGTCTAGTTTCTACCATGTTCTTTTTGGTTTTGTTGTCATATGGTCAATGTCTTAGACCATCTTGTTTCCTTGTTATGGGAAGATGGCTCTCTCCTTATAACTCTTCTGTTTTTTTTGTTATTATTCACACTAAGGTTCAGATTTCTGTGGGAGACCGTCTAGTTTCCCTTTCATGGGCATGTAGTCTCTACATGGTTTCTATGTCCAAAATCTGCTCCAAAACATAGACATTTCTAGTTCTTCAAGTCTGTATTTTATGTACATTTTTTATAATATAAAAAGTATTGACTTGCCTACTAAAAAAAATTGTGTGTGTTGAAATTTTCACAAAAACATTATATTCACACATACCTTGGGGCTTAAGAGAATGTTTAATAATTGTAAAATAAATATAGTTTATAAGTGTAATGTATATTAAAACTTTATTAATTCTGAGGATGAGTTTTGTATTATACATTTTCAAATTAAAATGATATGATAAAAAAATTCATCGGAAACAATTTAAATGATATATTTTATAAGCCTTGTTTTTTTTTTTATCATCATTCCATAATACAAATTATTTCATAATACAAATTTTGTTATTGCATTTAGAAGCATTTTATGCCCAATATGATAGTGATGTTGTCACTTAACATTACATTAAAAAATAATAAAATAACACTTACATTAACAAATTAAAGCATAGTAACAACAAACGACCATGGAAAAAAATGCTACATTTTCCACTATAATTTTACTTCAACTTTATATAAAAAGATAATTAATTGAAAGTAAAACAAACTAAAGGGAAAAAATTGCTAGTATGAGGGAGGTATTTAATTACTCTATTACTTAATACAGAGTTTGACAAATTGCATGTAAAAATAATATTATTGATATAATGGTGTATAATTCATTCTTTGTTTAATTAACATGTAATATTTAAAACAAATCTATAATAATAACGAAAAACACTCTGATATCAATCATAAATAAAATATTTCAGTATTCATCTTAAAGATCATAGTTTTATATCAATTTTATATAAAGAAAAATAAAGTAATTTAATTATTTTTTTTTCTTTATTTTCACTTTTCATTATAAGGAGGATGCCTAATTTATTTAATTTTTAAGATGGAGTTGGTATGTAACAATTAAAAATATTAATAGCAAAAAAAATAAGTTTAATGTGGAGTTATATATAAATATTTTAACATGCATATTGAGTAAAATATTTTAACGTCCAATATATATAGGGAGAGAAAGAGGGTTCTTATTTTATAAATACGCTTTTTCTAATTATTGCGTCAAGAAATGCTCTCCAACCCAATATGGTAGAGATGTTGTAATGTAATGTAATGTCCTATAAACATTTTGAATCAGTGAAATTACATGATAATTATAATTATAATTAAACCATCCTAGATCCATCTTAACTTTGGATCTCCCAAGTGTTGAGAGGGACCATATCTATTTTCACTCTAAAAATAGGCTTGTATATCAAGAGATTTGATCCCTCTCGGTGCTTGGTAGATCCACAGTTAAGATGGATCTAGGCTAGTAGTAATTGCGCTACGAGGTGCTCTCTAGTCTAGTATGGTGGAGATGTTGTAATTTTAAAATAAAATAATTAATAATTACAATTATCAATATAATATTTTCACTGGATGAAATAATATAAAAATAAAAATAATAATTATAAACATAATTAATTATAATTAATAATTAAACTAGTCTAGATTTATCTTAACTCTAGATCTACCAAGCGCCGAGAGGAATCAAATCTATTTTCACTTTAAAAGAGGTTTGTATCTCAAGAGATTTGATCCCTCTTGACGCTTAGTAGATCTGGATTTAAGATGGATCTAGGTTGATTACTGAGGGACAATTGTTATTCCTTCAATGTTTAGTATGGAGTTGAAATGTAACATTTAATTTATTTATGTTTAACCAGAATGAGAATTTTGTATTTATATGCAAATCTAGGTATAGATAGCAACAAATACATTAGGTAGTACATAGTTATATCTTCAAAAAAAATTCCTAACCCCTCTTATCTAGCAAAACTACAAAATTTTCCGAAAGGAAGCCAAACTGGACACACAAAAAGAGGTTTTGTAGGTATATACCTTACAAAACTAACCCACCAATTTATTTATTTTATATGTCATACTATAATAGGTTGATAATGCAATCCTTAATAAATGTACAATGCTAATCCATTTAGCTCTAAGGAACAGGAGGGGGCCTAATTTGACCATTGATTGTTAAATATCCCCACTACCATTCCAAACCTTATATTGTTTTTGAAGGATCTCTTGATCCCCCATTGTTGTCTCTTGGAACGAGAGGACTAAGGGTTGTTATTTCTTGATTAATGACTTCACCTCCTCCATTCTTTTTTTTCCTGACCCTAATCCCCTGTAATTCTAGGACAAAACCTTCATTACTTACTGCTTGTATGAGTTGAGCCTTGTCAAGGGGTAGAGTTTCCCCCTTTTTTGGTATTTTTGTATGCTTTGAGTTTTGGATCTAGACTTGATTGAGTTCCCATTTCCTTATCTTTTTCCATTTTCTCTAGTTTCGCCTCTCTGTTAATTTTTTGACTCGCCTTTTGTTGGAGCCTCTCTCGTTCTTTTTCCTTCTCAAGCTCTAGTTTCTCATTTGCCGAACTAAGAAAAGATGACCCCATCCTGGTGTTTTTATGGTAGATGAATTCTTCCTCCCTCATAGTAGACTCCATGATCTATTGTGCTAATGTCAAATATTCCCCTAACAATGGCATATTTTAATCAATTCTTTATAGATTTGGATGTGATATTGATTCTTTATCTTTCTCTTGCGAGGAGGGGTCATTTTGTGGAATTTCCCCTTCTTCATTCATTGTATTTAATGCCTCATAATTGTTACTATTTTATTTCTTCCCTTTGTTGCTTCCTTCTCTCTTACCAAGCTTGGTTTTTTTGGGGAGGATGGTCCTTTCCCTTTATTCCCAATCTGATCTAGTTGCCTTTGTTGATTGTTCTGTTGTTTTACTAGGCCTCTTCTCCTTTTTTGTTGTTGCCATTATCCTCCTCCCCCCCTGTTTTTATTGCTCCTCTTGTTTATTTTTGTAGCTTCTTACAAAGTGGCCATATTCATGGCATACTTTGCATTTGAATGGAATCTGATCGTAGTCTACCTCTTGGATATGGGACCAACTATCCATATTGAGATTTGTGTTTGTTGGGAGTCCCTTATCCAAATCCACTTCCACACAAATCCTAGTGAATGAGAAAATCCCACTCTTGTGGCTCAATACGATTAATATACTTACCAAGGGCATTGCCAATGCTTCTAAAAGTTGTATCATTCCAACAATGCAATGGCAAAAAGGGAGTTTCACCCCTACTAGAATTGCAAATGAAACATCAATTTTCGAGGTTAAAATGTGGACTCCATCGATCACAATATAACCCTTGACCCCCCATGAAATAAGGACCACTTTTGAAGATCATGTTTCGATCTGCCTTGTTTTCAAAGAGGAAAGTGAAAAAAAATCCGCAAAAGGCTAAGAGACAAAACCCTTGATCATGGGTTTCCAATTTTTTTCCCACCCACAACCTCACAAATTGTAGGGAGGCCCAAATCCCCATGAATTAGTTGACTAGGTCGCGCTTATCTAGTCGCAAACCTTGAGTTATTGGCTGAGGCACAAATATCTCCACATTTGGGATTTTCTCCAATTTCTTGACAAAACGAGAAGGCTTTGCCTCAACCATTCACAACCGATGAGTTAAAAGCTTCTACATAGGTAGCAAGAAAAGGGGGCAAGGATGCGGACACCTCCCCCCCCCCCCTCCCGGGAACTAGTCATCAAGCCACTAAAGACACTAACACGTCAAAAACCCTCAAAGCCACAGAGCATCTCCAACTCCCTAATCCCTTAAGAGACATATTCTAACATTTAACATTTAAAAAAAAAATTAATGACAAAAATAATTCAATGTGTGTGTGTAGAGAAAGAGAGAGATATCATATCCTACAAATATATATTTTCTACATCCAAATATGAGAGGACATATATTAACATTTAAATGTGGACAATGTGAATAATAAATAACATATCTCGATGTCAACTAGGTATATATTATATGAAACATGTGAAAAAAAATCTTACAATTAAACATTTTATTGATGTGTTTCTAAAAAATCATCATAGACCCATCTTAACTCTAGATCTACAAAAAGCCGAGAGGAATCAAGTATCTTGAGGTGAAAATCGTTCCTCAAGTTTTTCATTAAAAAGAGGTTTGCATGTTGAGAGATTTGCTCCCTCTTAATACTTGATAGATCCCGAGTTAAGATGGATCTATGCTGGTCTATACTTTTTTCCGTTTGATGTTGAATAATATTTCGAAGGGGGGAAAATCTTTAATTCGAAGGGGGGAAAACCTATAATTCCATTTCAACTTTTGCAAAAAAAGGAACAAAATTACATTTTTGTAGATGTTAAAAGCAGTCAGTATGAGCAACCTTACGAATCAGAAACATAGAGAAAACTAAACATAGAAAATAGAAGGAGAAGATTATGTGATATAAAAATCACTTATCTTCTCTTTATTTCCTTTCTTTTTTTGAAAATCCTGCCATCCCTCTACAAGGTCCATAGGTACCATTACCAAATTGTTCACAATTGTCTATGGTGGGTGTTCTTTGTTTGAGTCAGAACCTTTTGAAGCATGATCTCTTATTGAGCCTATCGTTCCATCATCTTTGTGTGCCTCATTTTTCTCTTGTTCTAGTTCTTGGATCGCTTCTGATTTTGTACCATTTTGCTTGTGGGTTGCACTACCATTATAGTCCTAAGAACCTCCATATTCTTGGTTTGGAGGGTTCTTTTTTATTTCCATTTCTTCATCATTCTTAAGGTAGGGATCAAAAGGTTGCCATTATTTTTTTTACACGTCTTCCCCTTTTTATTTTTTGGGTTCTTTTTTTCCTCAGGGCATGTGTCATACACATGTCCTATTTGGTAACATGATCAACATCTAAATGTCGTATTTTCATAATCCAAAAGTTGGGTCCCCTCGAAGTTTTTATGTTTCATTTGAATGTGATCATGTAGACCTTTACTTAGGTCTATTTATACACATATTATGGCTAAGGTAAATAACCCTTTCTCCCTTCTCCCAGTCTCCATCTTTTTGAATGACCCCAAAGTGTTTTTAATTTCCCTAAGCACCTTATGATGCAAGGAGGGAAGGGAAATATTTGGTAGCCTCACCCATATTGGCATTGTTGAGACCACCATTATTGTGGCATCAAAATCTTGGAACCAAGGGGTAATGAAGAGTCTTGCATTTCCCCAAAACCAGGGCCCTTCTTTCAATACTCTCTCCAAATTTTCCTGGGTATCAAATCGAATAATGAACAAGCCTTTTGAGCATGGGCATATGTCGTAGTTTCTTGTCCAGGTTGTAAAAACACGTTGATGTAAAGCATCAAACATGGGTCAAAAACCATTCAATATGCAAATTATTGCCCTGGATTAAAAAAAAAAAAATGTATTTACCTTTGTTAGCTTTACCTCCATGGTAAGTGTGTGTTGTTGTTGTTGTTCAAAAATGTAAGGTCTAGGATTGTGTTGCAGCGGATCCAATGGATTGCAACCTTTACCCCTCAACACATCATTGTACAAGGCTGAACCTCCTGGGTTCTTGGGTCCCAAAGCACCCCCTTGGAACCTTAAGTTTAAGATAATGAATGATTTTCTTGAAATGTTGTAATCCTGCAATTGAATAGGATCATGTCACTGCTTCCCCTACTGAAGGAGACTTTGTATATATATTTGAAATTCCATATGGGTCTTTGTGTGCAACTTGAGTTTCATCACATAATCCATACCTAAGACCCCAAAAAGGGAGGACTTCCCATTAATGGTCTTAATAAAGATTTGAAAGTTCTCCCTTTGTTTCAAACCTTTAAACCCTTCACCAAATCTATATTACTTAAGGTAGATGGTTTTTTCTAGTATATCTATGCCATTATGAGGGCTACCCACATTGTATAAGTCGGGATCTAGGATTACGGCACAAGAAAACCAGAGAAGTGGGTTGAATTCGGTTTGATCTTAAACAACAATAGATAGTGGCTCTAAAAGCGCATTTAACAGTTCAACCGGTAAGATAACCTGACATTTTCATTGGAATGTCGCTCCTTGAGGGACAAATAAATTCCTTCAAGCTACTCGTAAAGATTGTATAAAATGGGACAAATAAATCCCCTTTGGTTGGTGTCTCAGATCCCACCACCATTCCTTTTATGATCTTTGTAATGATGCAGTGACTTGAGTAGAGAAACAACCAGCACCCTCTCGCATTTACCCACATCCTCCACCAACCATCATTTTGAGTGAGGTTAATCTCTTCTTCTCCGATCGAAAACAACCATTACTTACCTGGCACAACTGCGAACCATACTTAACCAGAGCCCACAATTGCATCCTATGCTAAAAACCCTAATACTCAAAACTCTCATCATCATCCCAATTTTTCATATATATATATATATAATTTTTAATATTTTACTATGATATAATTTAATGTACTTAAAACAAAACCTTACACGTGAACCAAAACAAACTTAACTTTATATACAATTTATAACTATGTAAATTTGAGGGGTTATATATCACCTTCCATTTTACTAATCCAATCCTCTGTCTATCTCACAACCCGCCTAGATGACACTAAAATGAGGATTTTGTGATAAGCGATTTGCAAATATAAGCTATTACTTAATTGGAAAGTAGAGAAATTATTATGGTTTTTTTTATTAAATAAAATTATCATTGTATTATTGATATAATGTTGTGTATCGATACAATATTTTGAATTGTAAGTTTTTTTGGAGTAAAAATTGTATTACTTTCTGAATAAGTGATTATATGAAAAGTTAAGAAATTTAGACTCGTTTATTAGTGGGAAAATTAGCTAAATTCAAGATTAAAATAAAAGTTAATTTAAAGTTGAAAATACAAATACATATATTTATATTCTAGTTTTTTAGGCTAGAAATGATCATGGGTCTTTAAAGGTTTTTTCTTCCTTTTTTTTACAAATGTCAATCTATCTTAAGAAGTTATTGGAGGGAAATGGAGTGGAGAGAATGGTTTCATTTCCTTGAGGCAATTCCATTTCCGGATGTTTTGCAATAATGGTTGCTTCCTTGTCTTTGTCTGAGTAACTAATTCATGGAGACGTTTGTGCCTTCTCGTGTACAAAGCCAAGGTCATGGTTGTGTCTCTTTCTTCTCCATTCAAGGGATCCAGAGGAGAGTGGGGAGATGTAGGAAGAGGGGGAGGGACCCTAAAATATGAGGGATGGGATGGCGTTGCATGGAGTTGAGTTGAGGCCGAAGGACTAGATTTGACTATAGAAGCTTTTTAGTTGAAGAATTACTATATCCTTTTTGGATCTTTGGGGTCTTGACATCCTCGATTCTTTTTCTTAGCATCAGGGGGGTGAGAATGCCATGGAGAAGAAGGGAAAGAATTCTAGAGATGACCCAACTGTTGACAGGACATATAACAAAAAGTTGTGTTTTTGTAGTCCATTGGCTGCAAAAAGGTTAGGCCATTCCAATTTATGAGGATCCTATGAGGGTTCCCTTTGCTGAGATCTATTTTTACATAGATGTGTGCAAAGGTTACAATACCCCTCCTGAGCTCATTTGTATCTATCTTAATAAAATAATGAAGTGATTTTCTTACAGAGGATAAGATATCCAAAGTTAACAAAAGAATTGGCATATTAACGAGTCTTAACCAAACAGGAGTGGCCAAAGATGTCATGGATAGAGGGTTGATTTCAGGAAACCATGGCTGAAAGGAGAGCCTTGAGTGACCCTAAAACAAGGTCCTTGATAAAAAACCCATTGACAATCCTCTCAATTTTTGAAATAAACCACAAAGAAACGATTTGAACAAAAATACAGATCCGTATTCGAGGACCAAGTTTGAAGCACCCATTCCCATAGCGTAGATGTTGATGGCTAGATCCCAATAAAACAACAAATAATATCATTCTTCCCATAGACCTTTCAAGAAAGATCAAATTAAGGGTCCTCCACCTCTATATTTGGAATAACTTCTACTTGTTCTACAATGAAGGCTGGCCCTAAGAGACCTTTGGGAGTTGGTTGTGAGAGTTATGGATTTAGAGCATCCTTAATGGATCGCGACTTTGAGGAAGAGGGAACACCCCAACCTTTCACTTCTCCATTTAATCTTGAGACTAGGAGTATTAAGGTGTCCTTGTCTATACCGTATCTTTGAGAAAATGTTTATCCTGAAGTTGATTGCCCCTATGTAGAAGTCACATTAAGATGACGGGTATTCTTGTTGAATCTTGAATTATGGCTACGAGTGCAAAGACAATTTTGGCAACTTTTTCCTGCATACAGAGGGTACCCCCTAAGATCAACCTCACGAAGACTGGAAAACTCTAGAGATCTAGAGCGATGGCATCACTTTGAAGGAAGGAAGAACCCTGTTGCAAAAGAAATTCCCCTTGGTTTAATAGATCTGTAGCAATGACACCAAAATGAGGGGGCTTTGGACGAAAGGAAGAGTCCTAAAGCTAAAAATCCCCCAGAAACAAGGCAACGACTAAAGGCCTTAAGATTTTCATCCTCTATAAGAAAATGAATTAATAAATGCTCAATATTTGAAATACAATTAAAAAAATCTAAAGAAATTAAATTTTCTTATATATCTCAAATTAAATTATTTATTAATAATTAATTGATAAAAAGATAAATATATTTTAAATAATAATTATAACTAATTAGCATTCATATATAATTATACAAAATTAACATACATATATAATTCATATTACGTTTTAATTGTAATTTTTTAATAAGTGTAAAGGATATTTTGTATTTTAGTTTTTCAATAAGTTTGAAAAATATTATATATTTTTTCATATAGAATTCAAAACAATTTAAAAATTAAAATTTTGATATAATATATATATATATGAAAAAGGAAATAAATAAATATGTAAAAAATATGATAAAATAGAAAAATAATAATATAAAAAAAAATTATATCTCTAATTACATGGTTGTAACAAACTTCTTGGAAGAAGAATGTAATGGAGAGCTTTGTGGCACCTTCTTCCTGACAGCTAGGGTTTCTCTAGCCATTGTTGATTCTTTGTTTGTGTGTCAGTTTTTGTAAATGATTCATGTCTGTCTCGAGGGTCTCCATTTCTAAATTTGTAAACAAGGTTGTCACATGCATGAACTCATGATCCTCCGCTCCGCATCTTGTGATTCACTAGTTAACTTGTAGAATCACTATGTGTGACCGACGCCATGTTGCCACTGCTGCTTAAAATGATTCATGCCACCTCATGTTTGAAACCTGTGAAAGTATGCAGAATTTGGTTTGTGTCGATTGTACCCTAGCCATCATAGGCATTTTACAGGCCCATTTGTTGTTGAGTTTGTGCCATGGACGAAGAGGTTGCATCTAGAGCCCTAGTGCAGGCACAAAATCCTTAGGGGTCTTCTTCTCCCCCCAAAATTTTTGGGAAGAAACTATCTAAGATCCCTGCGGTGGATCTCTCTCCTCCATATCCATGCAAGAGAGCCTTAACCTTCGTAGAAAAAATATTGGTCAACAAGTCTATGGGCTTTTGGCCGAACCCACAATCTATGGAATCTTGGATCGTGGAACAATGGGCCCTTAAGCTTCAAGGTTAGGGAACTTTATTTATACTAGGAAGGGGCTTCTATGTCTTTTTATTTCTCAATAAAATGGAAAGAGAATTGATTTTTAGATCAGGTCTGTATTTCATGGGGTCTATAGCATTTTTATTACTCCATGGACTATGGATCTCAGCCTAGATTCTGAGATTATTATTGTGTCAATGTGGGTTTGGTTGCCACGCCTAATTCTTCATCTTTAAAGGCTTGATTCACTAAAAGACATCGAAAACAAGCTAGGTTTCTATATGGATAAAGAAGAACCAACACGAGGTCAATTTCTTGTGCTCATATATGTGTGGAAGTCAACCTTAATGAAGGTTTACCGTAGGCTCTAAAGATAAATCTAGGAGAATGGAGTCATATCAAGGAATTGGACTATGATTAGATTATGTTCAAGTGCATTAATTTCTATTATCATGGGCACTTTGCCAAAAACTATCCTCAACTAAAAAAAAAGATGAGGAGGTCCAAGTCCCTGTTTCTAAAGAAGCTAGTTTCCAACCAGTACAAAAGTGAAGAAAGAAACATCAAAACAAGGTTGCAACTCCAAAGAAACATGTTGAAGCAAAGTCAACCACAAAACCTTCCATCAACAAAAAATATTTTGAGGCTCTTAAAGATCCAGAACAAGAAGAAGATACCTGTATGGATGAAACCTCAAATGAGGATCATCGAAATATAGAAATGTCGGTGGGAAATGAAGAGCAATCCCCTTCACAGGTTGACCCTCTAGGTCCAAAGTCAAATTTTGAGAAAAGAGGATTGGAATTTATGCCCTCCACTCTTACAAAGATTAAGAAATGTTCTCAAAAGATTCACCAGACACACAGAAAAAACCCATCTCCTCGAAGGAAGTGGAACCACTGACTCTCTCAAGAAGTAGGAAATCCAATAAAGAAAAGTGAGAACGCAAAATAGATTCTAACTTAACCACAAAATCTCAACTCTGAATGAATTCTCTACTCCAAAATCCTTCCAAATAGCATAATGTATTGTTTTTGCATTCTCTTATGCTCATAATACCTAAGAATTTACTCTTGTAAACATGTAGAAGGACTCGGTAGCAGAATTTGTGGAAAATACTAGGAAATCTCTTCCATGAATTTCATCATTACCCTAGTGGAAGATCCCATTGGAAAATGGCAATGTAATGAATTCCACAGGTATTTGTTGCAACTGGGCGTACATTTAATAGAATCATCTTTCATATATATATATATATATATATATATATATATATATAAAGAAAAGGGAATAACAACTCAAACAAAATTATTATAGGAAACAAAAATATACAGAGAAAATGAGTATAAAGGAAAGTAGGTTAAGAGGATGGATTATAAGTCATGAAAATTAAAGGGTCTTTTGAGGTGTAGATTAGTTTGTTTGTATGGGGTTTAGCCTCTGCCAAATGTGAGGTTCAAATTTCATGGGGAGTGATTGAGGACAGAAGTCACTTTTGGGAGAATTAAAATATCTCATGGGGTGACCAAGCTTTTGATAATAGCATCTCAGTGGTGGGCAGATCTTTCTTCCATCTTCCTTTAAACATTGGGGTTGGCCCTAACCTCGACTCAACCTAGTTGTGGAAAAAAAGAGATAAAAAATATGAGAAATAAAAAATAGTAACTACAAGGTTAAGATGATCATAGATTTTTAAGATTAACTAAATTAAAGATTGTTTTTAAGTTAGTTAGTTTATTTTATTTTTAATATTAATAATTTTTAATAAAAAATAATAACTATATTAATTGTATTGTAGAAATATTTTAGTGATGTGATAGAGAAAATGTTTAATAACAATAGATTTAAAAGTACATTATGATTATTGTCCAAAATGTGTTAACATGATTTTTCAAAATGGGTTTAATTTAATTGATTCATTTAATGAAATATATGTGTTTTAAAAAATATGAAACTCATATGCAACTTAATATTTTTGAAAAAGAATAGGGGTGGCAGGTTCAAGTGGGGTTGGCAGTGGATTTATAATCTCGAAGAAAAATTGAAACAAAGTACCAGTGGAGTCCAGACACAACATCAAATAAGTAAGCATAGTAATTTGTTTTGATGCAAGGAGAACATAATTAAAAAATATTTGGTTCATAGATTAATGATTGTTGGAGACTCAAATAATCAACTGTTTAATCTAAACACTAGCCAATAGGATCTTCAGTTGCAACATATACAAAAAAGGATCAAACTTAGTCTACAACCATTATAGAGTATAAGGCATTTGCGTCCTGCATGAATTAAACTTTGAAGAAGACTCAATAACAAAATTAGCCACTAAGTGGGCCAAAGGGACCTTGAGTATAAATCGAACTCTACTAAAGTTCCTAATCTCATGATAGCAAGAATGACACCATGTGGTTTGAGGTTAGGAAATGCCTCAGAAAAAGGACAATAGGTTTATGGGTACATGGACTAAAGATAGGCTATTTATGGTGCCAACAATTAGCCGAGACACTGCCCCTTGTCTCCTATGAGGATTGTTTAAGACAAAACACTCGGATAATGGAGATCATCAATGAGTATCACACTCTAATTCAAAGACAAGAGGATGAAATTGATGGATTAAAGAAAAAATTTAGAAGAACTCGAGGTAGCATTACAACTTCCTTTGGTTGCAATGATTCCAATGTCTTTAATAACTGAGATATGCTACTCCTCCACAACCCCTTCTGAATTAGATATTTTTATTCTTCAAGATACTAAAAAAAGGTGTCTTTTGTGAAGAAAAAATAGGATAATAGTGAGGCATGGACACAAAATGTAGTAAGATTAGTAAGATTGGAGATATGTTTTGCAAAATTTTTATATTTGGAATTCTATGTAATTTTTAATTCTTATTTTGGATAAGAAAATTAGCTAAAAGTGAGTCATGGGTAGGAAAGCTTATGAAAAAATGGCTTTGCAAACTCTAAAATGTAAACTAACTATGAGTAGTCACGGTATCTTTAGTGAATAAAATTTT
The DNA here is from genome assembly GCA_031772625.1 of Pinus tabuliformis. Taxonomy (NCBI): domain Eukaryota; kingdom Viridiplantae; phylum Streptophyta; class Pinopsida; order Pinales; family Pinaceae; genus Pinus; species Pinus tabuliformis. The sequence goes on from CM062807.1 coordinate 320,246,691, forward strand.
TGTGTCATTGTAAAAATAGTAATAATAATTTTGAAATAAATTTTATTTCAATTTTTTTTTATTAATTTTAAAATGCAAGTCTCAAATTCAATTATATAATATTCTCTTAATTTTTTGGGGGGATTGGTGATTGAATTGATAGTATAATGTTTGAATTGATAGTATAATGTTTTCGGAGTTGTCTTTAGAGTGATTTTTTGACTTTTCGGTGCCAGAATCCAGCGGAAAAATTTGACATGAAATCTTGATTTGTGTTATTTAAACTGGTTTTTTGACCGTATATATGGATTCAACACCCTCAAAAACCCCTACGGCACTTCGATTGTGCAAGGGTTACCCATCAAATTTGTGATTTCAATAAATCCGTGCGGGCTTTTAGAGAAATTAGATGAGAAAAAACCCACAAGAAAAACTTCCAAAAAATCACATAAAAACAACTCGAATGTTCACCACAATATATTTTAAAATTACAAACCATTTTTATTTTTAATATTATTATTTATTTTGTGTGATATACCGTTAAACTTTGTCATCCCTTCTCTTTTGAATAATTGACAAATTTGCGGCGAGAGACCTATTAAGTATAATCTTGATTTAATTTCAAGTTCACAATTTTTAATTAAAATATTTATTTCGTGAAAGTTATTTGAGATTTATTTTTTATTTTTTTAAATAATTTAAATTACAAACCTTTTTTATTTTTAATATTATTATTTATTTTGTTTGATATACCGATAAGCTTTGTTGTCCCTCCCTGTTGAATAATTTATTTTGTGTAGTATACCGATAAACTTTATCATCCCTAACACTAACAATGACATACTCAATGAAGGGATGCGCAGAAGAGTCTGCAACTTGAACTAGGGTTAGGGTTTTGACGTTGGGCACCATGGCGGGACGCGCAGTGGGGGGTGTTGCTCCCTCCTACAGTCAAGTAGTTACAAATAGAAGCAAGGACGCGGGAAAGCAACGTTTCAAGAAGCCTCTAGACAAAGCAACAGGGGCAAGTAACATGGACATGTTGGGAGGAAACAAACCTCATGAACAGGAAGGGGAGCAGCAAGAAGCTAGTAAGGAAAAGGAGAAATAGGATAGTAGTCAAAAACCTACTTTTGTAAGGACATCTGGGGTCTGCAAACCTAGGTCGAACACCATTCCTCAGGTCATCTTGAGCAACCCTGTGCTACAAGCGCATAGGGATCATATGATGGAACATGCGGTCATCTGCAAATTCATGAGAATATGGCCGACGGAGAGGGCGCTGCATGTCTGGATAAGGAGCCACTGGAAGCCAAAGGGGGAAATAAACCTTCATCTAGGATCCAAGGGCTTTTTCACAATAGTATTCACAAGCCTAGAGGATAAAGACAGAGTGTTTGAAGGAGGACTATATTTCTACGTTGTTGCAGGCCTCTACATGTGGCCTTGGATAATGAACTTTGTTCTGGAATGCGAGACATTTTCATCGATACCGGTATGGATCAGACTATACTCCCTTCCTCTGGATTATTGGTTACCAAAATTGCTGAAAACAATAGGCAACAAACTGGGGCATTTTCTAAAGATCTGAGATGCGACTCTGAAGGGAAAATACACGTCCTTCGCCCAGATCTGTGTGGAAATGGACTTATCTGGAGAACTTCCGGACGTGATAATTTTAGAAGTATATGATGAAGAATGGGTACAAGCAGTGGACTATGAGCACATCCCATTTAGGTGCTGCAAATGCCATGAGCATGAGCATATATACAGAGATTGCCCAACAAACAACATCAAGAGAAATGTGAAAACCATTATGGGTAAAAATCTTGAGGGTTTTACCAAGGTTGGGGGCAAAGGGAAAGGCGGAAAGAGGCCACAAAAGAATATGAATGAGGAAAAACAACCGAGCCACAATAGCTTTAAGATCCTAGAAGAAGAAGAAGGAAACAAAGAAACGAACCAGGAAATGGAGAACATTATCACTGAGAAGGAAAGGGATGAAAGCATGGAAGATATCATAGAAAACATGATGGAGATAAATAGGGACCATGAGATGACTCCAAGTGAGGCAGAAACGGAGGACCATGAACTGCAGGAGATTCTAGATAGGGAAAATCTGGATCTAGAGAAATTTTTGGAACAAGAAACGACCAAAGGAGTGGACTCCTTGCCAAAAGAGGAATATGACAGGGTTCAACAACTTTTCCTATGGAGATCACAAATGAAGGGAACTGTAGTCAAAATAAATCATGAAATCTAGGAACATAGAGGGATCAAAATGATGGAGGAGACACAAGCACAATCTCCAAAGAACTCATGAAGGAAAAGAGGAAGAAAAAGACAGAAGGAGTTGCTGAACGAATGTGGGAAACTTTTGATTAACTCGGGTAAGATGAAAGAGCTTACCAATTACTCCTTTACAAACCTTTATTAATGAAGCTCACAACCTGGAATATTAGAGGCATAGGAAATTGAAGGAAACAACGAAATCTCAGTACTAGAATAAAAGAAGAAAAACCATATATGGTTTTTATTCAGGAGACAAAATGTTCAATGGATAAGATTAGAGAAATTCATAATAAATGGCTAATCAAGTATGAGTATCTAGAGGTTAAAGCAACGAACTCAGCGGGGAGGATTCTCATGCTATGGGATCCACAGAAATTTGGAATCCTGGATGTTGAGGCATCTGGGAACTATCTTTCTTTGGTTTGTCAACCTTTAGGTGATAAGGAGATATACATGATCACAAACGTCTATGGACCTCAAAAGCAAGAAGACAAACTCAAGCTTCTCACCTCCCTTGAGGAATTAAGAGCAAGACACCCTGATATGCCCTGGATCGTTGCAGGAGATTTCAATATGATAAGATCTCTTACAGAGAAAAAAGGCGGTATCAAACAGTTAAGCAGAGACTCCATGGCCTTCCAGAACTTCATAATGAACATGGGGTTAGTGGACACTGGAACAATAAATGGGACCTTCGCCTGGAACAACAAAAGGGGAGAAGCTTCACAAGTCGCATCTAGACTAGATAGATTTTTTTTATCTCAAAGGGCCTCTTTCTCTCAGGCCCTGCCATAACAGCTTCTATTCTTCCCTTTTGTAGGTTCGGATTATTGGCGTGTACAGCTGGAAGCCACTTTTATGGGCACACCAAGAAATAGACCTTTCAGGTTTGAGAATTCCTGGCTATCTCATCTTGAATTCACCAGTAATATTGACAAATGGTGGAGAGAGGATCTAAACATTCAAGGCACTAGAATGTTCCTGCTCCAACAGAAACTTAAACATATCAAATCCAAGCTTAAAGGTTGGAACAAAAAGGAATTTGGAAATATCTTCAAAGCCAAAAGAGAAGCTGAGCAGAAACTCTAGGAGATCAATCAGATCAACATCACAGAGGGCTTTACAGAGGAACGGAAAAAGCTAGCTGATTCTTTGCAGGAAGAATGGGAAGAACGGTGCTTGCAAGAGGAGATTTTCTGGAGACAGAAGTCAAGGATTCAGTGGATTAAAGAGGGAGAAAGAAACACGAAGTTCTTTCATAAATCCACAATGGATCACAGGGCACACAACAGAATCACAAAGCTCAAAGACTCTCAAGGGAGAGAAATCATTTCTCACATAGACATGGAATCTCTCCTTGTACAACATTTCCTCAGTATTGCAGAGGAGCCTCTAGGGGATAGATCTAGGTTCATCAACCATTTCACTCAATATATCCCTCAGTTGGTTACCAGAGAAGATAACCACAATCTTAACAAGCCAGTGTCGGAAGAGGAGGTCAATGAAGTGATCAATGAAATGCAAAATGGAAAAGATCTAGGCCCAAATGGGTTCAATGTAGACTTTTTCAAAGTATGTTGGAAAATAGTCAAACATGACATCCTTGAGGTGGTGGAAGACTCAAGAAGATCCAAAAAGGTTCTGAAGGCGTTTAATGCTTTCTTCATAGCTTTGATCCCAAAAAAGGAAAATGCCATGACTCCATATGGCTTCAGAACCATAGCCTTATGTAATGTGGTGTATAAAATTATTTCCAAGGTGATCGCCAATAGACTCAAACCCCTTTTACCAGCTCTCATCTCAGAGGAGCAAACAGGCTATGTGGAAGGAAGACAAATCCTCAATAATATCATCCAAGCTCATGAGGTGGTGCAGTCTCTCAAAAGCAAAAAACAAGATGGTATGATCATTTAATTAGACCTAGCGAAAGCTTATGACAAGCTAAGCTGGTCTTACATAAGGGAAGTTCTAAAAGCCTATGGCTTCGACCAAAACTGGATAAGATGGGTTATGGCACTAGTCACCACGACTAGTTTCTCCATCTTGCTTAATGGTGCTCCTTCAAGACTCTTTACACCCTCCAGAGGTCTCAGACAAGGGGATCGGCTCTCACCCTTCCTCTTTGTTCTCATTATGGAAGGGATTGGTAGAGAGATTAAAATGGCTAATGCTGAAGGAAGAATCCAGGGTGTCAAACTCACGTTGGATGGAGCGACAAACACACATCAGCAATTTGTGGATGACACAATGCTGCAAGGCTTACCTAGAGTCAGGGAAGCCAAAATGATCAAACAAATTTTGAATGATTTTGCTATGGCTGCTAGCACAGAGGTAAGCCTAAACAAATCAAAAGTTTTTTTCTTTAACACTGACATTGCTATTCAAAGAAATATCACCAAAATTCTTGGGTTTCAAAGGGACCAGCTACCTTCCAAGTTTCTGGGTATACCTCTCACAGATAAACTTCCCAGCAAGGAAGTGTGGTAGCCAATTATAAATAAACTGCAGGACAAGATCCGAAAATGGACATGCAGGTCTTTAAACTTGGCGAGGCGCCTTGTGCTCACACGGGCTGTCCTGCAAGCCATTCCTATATTTATGTTCTCAACTCTTCCTGCTCCTGAAGGAGTTAAGCAACAGATCAGGAGCATACAAAGGGACTTTCTACAGGGCAAAGGAGAAGAGAAAAATAAATGGGCTTTAGTGGCATGGGACAAGATCTGCAAACCCAAGAGCCACGGTGGCTTGGGGCTTCATGATCCTGAAACCATCAACAAGGTTTCGGGAGCTAAACTCTGGTGGAGATGGATCAAGGAATCGACAACTCCCTGGGCTAAGCTTTGGACACAAAAATATGCCAAGAATTGGCAGGAGAAAGATCACATTAGAATTTCAGGGCACATTAAGGGCTCCCACATTTGGAACCTTGCCTGGGAAAATAAAAGTATTGTTTAGCATCATAGTTTCTGAGAAATTTGAGCTGGGAACCTTGCATGATTTTGGGAGGACAACTGGCAGCAGGAACCTAATTTGTATAAGGAGGAATTAGTAGCTCTCAACAATGACACAAACAACAAAGGTCTACTTGTGGTAAAAGACTTCTGGGACCAGGAAAGGAACAATGGAAAATTGAGAACTTGGAAGGATCTAGGCCATAGTGAAGAGAGTCCTCTAAGGGCCTAGGCAAACTCTCTTACCCAAGATCTAGAGCATAGGAGGATTCTGGTATCATCCTTTCCTGACCACCTAAGATGGGGAAAAACAATGAAGGAAACTTTAACCTCAATGAATCTAAACAGGTAGTAATAGGATTTAATTATCTAAATCCTGATCAAGTTTGGAAGAATCTTTGGCAGAGCCCCCACTGGATGAAAATAAAGTTATTTATTTGGCTAGTTCATCAAAGGAAAATCTTAACTTGGGAGAATCTTCTGAAAAAGGATTCACTGGACCATCCAAAAGTTACCTTTGTGGTTCACAAGAGGAGACGATGGATCACCTTCTCAACCTCTACCCTTTAACCTCCATCGTGTGGGAATGGGTGGCCTCAATCTTTAGGCATGCTGATAGGGATAGAATCAACATCTCCAACACTTTGAAGAATTGGAGGAAAAACTTCTCAGGGAATGAAATTATTTATTAAGCCTGGAACCAGGTTCCAGGCTTTGTCATTTGGAATGTCTGGAAAGAGCGCAATAGTCGGATCTTCAAGAACAAAGCAAGCAAGCCCCAACACATAATTGACCAAATTTTAAGGTAGCTCAAAGATACAGTCAGTAGCTTGTTGAGGACACTTCCTAAGGACCCTCCTCTACCCCAAGATGCGAGTATTCTACTACATTTGGGTCTCCAGTCCATAAGCCCTCAGGGCATTATCAAGGGAGTGAGCCAAATAAACTCAGATATAAACATTTGGAAGCCTCCTCCATATGGTTTCTTAAAGGTCAATATAGATGGAGCATCTAAGGGCAACCCAGGGTTAGCTAGTTTTGGAGGTGTTATAAGAGATGAACAGGGGCAAATAAAGAAGATCTTTCATGGCCACTTGGGGAAGGCCACTAATAACATGGCAGAACTCATGGCCCTAGAGCAATGCTTGGAAATATTGGTGGATTCAAATTCACATAATGTCATCATTGAAGTAGATTCAGAATTGATTATTAGAGCGGCCAAGAAAATATGCAATGGTACATCACCGGATAAAGTGTCGAAACACTGGAAGCTCTCGCAAGTCTTTCACCGTATATACTCCCACCTGCAAACCTTAAAAACTGTAAGCTTTGTCCATGTGAAAAGAAAAGCTAACATGGTAGCAGATCGTTTGGCGAATGAAGGAGTGATTAATAAGGAGAGGGACACCCGACACATCTGGGAGTTGTTACCCCTAGGCAAACTGTTAGAGGATTGTCTCTGTCAGGCTGCCAAAGATATGGAGCAATGGGAAAGGTTGAGATCAGCGGAGGAAGACCAAGGATACAATGGCGTGAAGACCGATTCTGGAAGCGCTGCAGGTTTGTCGTCTCATTGAGCACTGTATGGATTAATGGTGACAAATTGATTCAGCGAAAAGCAGAGAAATTGGGGTTTAAGAGTAAATCCATCGAAAAGCAAAAGATCAATGGCGTAGGGAGGAAGGACTGGGAAGCGTCTGATGGGTTGGATCGACAGTTATCGCTCGGCGGAAGAGCGCATAAGTTAATCCGCGAGGAAGTGGTTTCTTGTACCTCAAGTGGTATTTCAGAAGGCGTCTAAGTGGTAACCAGTACTGCGAGGAAGGCCTCCGATTCCACTCTTCAAGCGACACGTAGCAGCGAGGAGTAAATAGGATACCGCTTTTCGGGCAGGTATTCCTTGAGCTACTTGTCCACCTGAAATCTGCGTGGATCACTGGATCCACGAAGGGTAGATCAACGGTGGAGGGTCGGTTGTGCAAGTGGAAGGACAGATGCGATTTTATGATTCAATGTTAGCCGTTGATCGTTGATTTAGTTGAACGAAGGATGTCAGGGCGTTGTACCGGGAATGCGAACCTGTCGTTTTTTATGGTTGCGATCGTAATAATTTTTAAATCCGACCTTATGGGTGACGGGTCGGGTTTTTGTGTATTACTTGTGTTATCCATAGCTCCCGATAGAGGGGATGGTTCCGAGTTTTAAAGATTTAAAGCCAACTCCACTTTAGTTAGGTCATGTGGACCATTTTTTTGGTAAACGCAAGGAAGTTTGGTTTACCTTGTAAAATATGTAATGTACTTGTTTCAGTTAATAAAAAGCTCCATTCTTACTTGAACCAAAAAAAGATAAACTTTGTCGTCCCTTCTCTTTTGAATAATTGACAAATCTGGGGCAAGATACCTATTAAGTATAATCTTGATTTAATTTCAAGTTCACAATTTTAATTAAAATATTTATTTCGTGAAAGTTATTTGAGATTTATTTTTTGATTTTTTAAATAATTTATTTTTGTATAAGATAAAATTTATATATATTAGGTTTAGTAAAATAAAATATTTTTAAAATTTAACAAAATTATTACTATTATATTTTTATTGAAACCCTAACATGTTATTCACCGAAATTGAATTTATGTGAAGAAAATAACAATCATTCTATTTAATTATATAAACTAAAGCTTGTTAACATAGCTTTAAATGTATTTATTTATTTAAAAGATGGAAAATAAATCAAACCATATAAAATTATCCATCTCTATATAGACTAAAGATTACCACAACTTTATTTGTTATCATACAAAAAAATGTTTATAAATTTCCAATATTCCACGCTATCATCTTACATACTTTTGACTTTTTATTTATTTATTTTTATAATGTTCATTAAGAAATTAAATGTTAATTGCTACTAATATTTAGTTTCATGCATAGAATTAAGCATGAATGTTAATAAAAAATACTTGACTCTATTAAAAGTAGCTTCTGTCATGACCAAAATCGATAGAGTTTCTTTTGCAAAAGCTCTTTAAATTAAAAGCTTTTTGGTTAAGTAGTAAGACCTAAAACTTATTATGTTTGTGATGAACCACATGCCCTTTGGGTGCATTCTAGGGTGGAGGTCTTGATTTATTCTCAAAGTTTAAAACTTCTAGGGACACCCAAAATATCATCGCTCTACAATTCCATTTCTTTGCTCTCTAAGTACATGCAATGCTCCAACTTTTACTTCTTCAATTTCAAGATATACAAAAACAAACCAAACTGGGTTTGAAACCATTAAAGAGTATAAGGCACTCCACATCCTCTATAGATTAAACTATGAAGCAAACTCAATAACAAACTTAGCCACCAAGTTAGCCACAAGAACCTTGATTATAAATAGAACTCTGTGAAAGTGCTTGATCTCATGATGGCAGGAATAACACCACGTGGTTTGAGGTTGGGTGGCAGTGCAACACGCATCAATAACAAGAGAATATGTTTATGGTACCTAGAGTAATGATAGGTTATTTATGGTTCCATCACTCAGTTGAGATGTTGACGCTTGCCCCTTATGGGGATTGCGCAGGATAACTCACTCAGACAATGGAGATCATCATTGAGCATCGGGCTTTGATTCAAAGACAAGAGGGTGAAACTAATGGGTTAAAGAATTAATTTGGAAGAACTCTAGGTAGCATTACAACCTCCTTTGGAAACAATCAACCCAACATCTTCAATAACCCAAATCTATTATTCCTCCACAACCCTTTTGAATTAAATATTCATGTTCTTAATGATAACATTTAGGCATGGACGCAAAATGAATTAAGATTGGAGACGTATTTTGCGACATTTTTACGTTTGGAACTCTATTTAATTTTAAATTTTTGTTTTGGATAGAAAAATTAGCTAAAAGCTAGCCATGGGTAGGAAAGATAATGAAAAAAACGACATTACAAACTTTAATCATTTGTGAGTAGTCATAATATCTTATGTTAATAAAATTTTCATTTGACCGTAAATAATAATAATAATTCTGAAATGGCCCACGAGGTGTAGATTAGTTGGTTTGAATGAGGTTTAGTCCCCGCTAGGTCTTGGGTTCAAACCTCATGGGAAGGGGCTGAGGATGGCAGCCACTTTGAGGGAATTAAATTATCCCAAGGGGTGTATGACTTGATTGAATCTTGCACAATCCTGATGATAACATCCCACTGTGGGTTGATCATTCTTCTTCCATCTAATAAATAGGATGGCGTTGGCCTAGGCTCAGCCTAGTCACATGATAATAATAATAATAATAAATTTGAAATTATCTTTTTTATAAATATAATGGATATCAGAAACTTCATTGATCTAAATATTAATTTTGAAATGCAAGTCTCAAATTCAATTATGCTATAATAGTCTCTTAAATTTTTTGAGGGGGTTAGTGATTGAATTAATGCTACATTATTCTCTTCTTCTTTTTTGCGATGTGGGCCACCCCGACCCTCAAATTGGTACTAGAATATTCTCTTCATTTTTTTTACATTGTGGATCACACCAACGCTTAATATGGCTTGATTATTTTGTGTCTTGTTCCAATTACTGTTAGCTACTTACAAAAGACAACACTCAAAATTCAATTGCAATAATAGAATTTGACTTTTAAAAAATACAAACATAAGATGGGTTTTAATCTTGTTGGAGAACGCAATAAGGCAACTATTAATTCATTTTTCTCCTCAACCTTAATAATTGCTTGTGAAATTTATTTATCTTCTTACATTTCTTTAATAGATATTTTCATCAAACAATTATCAAAAGTAGAAACATTAAAGACAATGGACACAAGATATAGGCTCCAAGCTAGGGCAAAACCACTAAAATGGGAAAACCCATAAAACATCTTCTCTTCTTATAGAATCTGCTTCAAATGAGAAAACCAAGACCCAAAACCCTAGACCAAGTCCTCCTCCAAGCACCAAGTCATCCCTTCAAGAAACCCTTCCAATTAGGTCAAAGGTCATGCCAAACAACAAGAGTCAATCCTGCTTCAACCAACTTCCAACTTCAACTTCGGCCCCCAGCTTCGACTTGCAACTTTGGCCCTATAGTAGCTGCAGAAACTCTAATTATGGAATGTGTCAATTCTTCAAAAGGTCTTCCTCTAAACAAGCCAAGATATCTAAAGTCAAAGTAGACCAAATCAAAGTATTTTCTCTCTTGCAACTTGGATTTGAAATTTGGCCTCCTGCAATTCTCGGCCTCCCTTGAAGCTGCATAAACCTTAAGCTTAAGGCGTGTGAGAGAATAAGGCCCAAAAACAAAGTTTCCTTCTTCTTCTTGATTTCTTCTTCTTCCTAGACCTTCCCTTTTCCTTTCTTCTTGCTTCTAACTTCGTACCGAACTTGATTCTTGAGAGATCAAATTGGTCCCAAATGAGGTCGATGTTGCTTATATTTATACACATTTGTGGGGTCCAAATACCCTTATTTAGGCTGACTTGTCACTGCTAAGGCTGATTTGTGCTTGGAGTCCCATTAAACTTTCTAAACTCAAAATCAATATATTTTACATCTTACAACTTACCTAATAGGGTCTTATACAGTTGATAAGGACTTTTTGACTCAAAAAAGATATTGTGTTGACATGAAAAATCCTAGAAGCATGAAGAACATGCTTTACCGAGATGACCATCAAAATGGAGCATGAACCCATGCTTTTTTTTTTTTTTTTTGTAACATAAGATATACATAATGATTTGAGTACATTGACTGTTATGAAGATTGAAACTAGTTACATTTTCCAACAAATTCGTTTACCATTAATATAATATCTTCAACCACTACCTAAAAATATCTCAATAACCTCTAAAACAAATTACTTTAGAAAGTAAATCTTATTCAATGGTGAACATCTCCTCACTTCCAACTATTAAATATAACATCTGTGAAGACTACTCTAATATCCTCTTCACTTTAACACTAACCTTACATACAATTTAAACAATATAGTTTATCAAATTTTTAATTCTTTTTTATTTTGTGTAATATACATTCAATGTCAAACTTTATCATGCTTTATTTATTTAATGACAAATCTTGGATGAGGAGGCTTATTTTTTTAGGCAGATCCACTATAAGAGATCACTTACCGTCCTATCATTAGCGAAGCCTAAACCCAAGAGTGTCAAGGATAATTGACCCTATGACCTCCCATTAGCAAGGTGCTTTAATGACGAGAACTCAACCAATTAAGCTAACCCTTGGGGCTATAAGAGGCCTATTAAGTATAATATTTATTTAATTTAAGTTTATAATTTTTAATTAAAATAAATTTATTTTGTTGAGATTATTTGAGATTTACTTTTTATTTTTAAAATAATTTATTATATAAGAAAATATTTGTTTCTTGATAATTTAATTATAATATTGAAAATATATATTTATATCATATAAATATTTATAAATATATTTATTTTTTCAAATTTTAGGTCTAGGTGGTTTTTTTAGCATTTAAAGTGAGTTAACAATAATGTTTTTGAAACCATTATAATAATATACTTTTTAAGAGCTCAACTTGTACATGAATTGAATTTAGATGAAAAGGATAACAATCACTCATTTTAATCATTTAAATTAGGCTTAATTAACATAAAATTAAACACACTTATTTATTTAAAAAATAATGATACAAATTTATCCATCTCTAAAGAAACTAAAGAACACCACAACCTTATTTATTATCATATCATCCTAGTTCATCTTAAATATGGATCTACCCAGCCCCTAGAGGGATCAAATTCAAAGTTAGGATGGATCTAAGCGGGTGCTCTTGCATTCCATAATGGATTTCATCAAGCCTTTAAATAGGCTTCATCATAACAAATACCATGGACTTGTAAACCACCATCGATAAACCTATCAAATGACTAACTCAAACTTATCTTGATAATTATTATTTTTTAATTTTACTTTTAAATAATGTAATTACATAATATTACATAACATTTTACAACATCATTGTCATACTGGTTGTAGAGCGCTACACAAGAAAAAATGTTTATAAATTTCCAATATTGTACAATATCATCTTATATAGTTTGTACTTTTTTACAATGTTCATTAAGAAGTTAAATGTTAATTGGGGATAGTATTTGATTTCATGCATAGAGCTAAAGCTAAATGTTACTAAAAAGCACATGACTCCATTAAAAGTAGCCTCTATGATGAGCAAAAGGGACATTTGTTCTTTTGCAAATACTCTTTAAGTTGAAAGTTTTTTTGATCTTGGAGTAAGGCCTAAAATTGATTATGTTTGTAATGAAATATGTTCGATTAGATACATTCCCAAGGTCAGGGTCTTGATTCTTTCTAAGAGTTTAAAACTTCTTGAGGACACACACGATCTCATCGCACTACAATTCCATTTCTTTGTGCTTGAGCTATGCACAACACTCCAATTTTTACTTCTTCAATGATACAAGATAGCGTACCATACTAGATTTCACTTTTTTGGGTGACAAATGATTTGTATCGTGTGGTTCTAGACTTAAAAAATGATATAGAAAAATTCTAACCATGCAAGGTTGTGAGGTTTACTTCACGATGAAGACAATATTGCATTCAAAGGTTATTCAAGCCATCAAAAAGGTTTTCAAAAGCAAGTGTTGACCTGTATCAACATAAGGGTCCCTTACTTGGGAAGTCTTGACAATCTCATCTTCCAATGAGACATGGAGAACTTGGGATTATGACATGAAAACAAATATTTTCCAATGATATACCATTTCCAAAAGCGAGTTTTCTAGCGACAAAGAGTATCGCTCCAAAGTGTAGTTAAACCATGGTACAAAATAGAGCTCAATAATCAAATTATGATTTTTCTTAGTGATGCATGATTTATCATCTAGGGGTTTGCAAATCCATTAATGGGGATCCCAACTCATTCAAAAATTTGAATGGAGGCAAGCCCAAAGGTTGTGTGTAAGGGCTCCACTCACTAAATAAAAACGTGTTGTTGAAAGGCCTATCAAGATTTGATTCACATCATTAAGGAAAGGGCCTATTCTCATGTCCAAAAAAATTTAGAACTATAATTTTTATTTATTTATTTATTTTTATTCTCATGTCTAAAAAACCAGTGAGTCATAATAACTATTGGGTAGAATATCCAAGTATCCACATTGGCTGGTCACTACCCTCACCCAAGGAGAAGGAGATGTTGGTTAATCTCCTAGTTAGAATGGTCATTTTATAGTCTATGTTGTTAATTTTTCCCTCCGGCTCTACCAATTTGATAGAATTATTTTTTTGAGTCCTCATGTACCTCCCTACGCAACCTGCAATATTCAAATAACGTTTAACCTTGCACCAACTTTGTGTCATGATCGATAAAGTGACAAAGGCATATGCAATGTGCTAAGTATAGTTCGAGCTGCAACCCCCTTTCATGTGAGATAGCATCATATCAAGGCAAGGGGGGGATGCCCAAGGGGAGGATGCCCACTCCTGGGCACCCTCATTGGGGGAGAACTATAAAAATGTTAATTCAACAAAAACATGTATTAAAGTATGGTATAACAAAGTTTCCACTATAGACACTCATCTCCATACATTCAATCATTTTTTTCACAATACATATTCTACGTCGTTTCTTATCACAGTTTCACTTCTATGGAACGAAGTGCATTAAACACCTTCTTGCATGCTTCATACTCTTGCAACAACTAATGTATTCCCTCTATATTACAATTAATCACTTTCATACATTTATCAAGATCAACTTCACAAGGAAGTTTGGGTTCCCAATCATTATGCAATACATAAGGATTTCTTAAAAAATGTGCATTTCCTTTAATAGGCACTTGACCCTTCATGTCATTGCTTGTCAAGGTTAAATGCTCAAAGTAAATGGGGAAGCTTGGCTCCCCCTTAATTTTCAATGCAAGGGAGCCAAATTTAAATACATATCTCAAGTCCCCCACTCAAACACATGATTCCTATGCACCCAAGCTTTAGTAGATGGATGTGGGTAGCTACCAATGGATAGATGTGTATTCTCTTACCTTTAGAAAATGTTGGAAACCCTCTCTCATAGTGCATAAAGGAAAAACTATAGTGAGAGGTAAGTTTGGAGACTAAATAAATACTATACAGGGTTTGCCTAAGGTCAACTTCCACCCATAAAATCCGAGTTTTGTCACAAAATTACCGCCCCTCGAGAGTTAAACCATATGAGTTGAGATCGCCTACATATTGATAGACTGTGCTCTTATATCAAACCTGCGAGTGATCATATTAGAGGCTAGGTTCATGCTTGAAAATGAGGATATTCAAATTGTAAGTAGAGACTATTGTACATTATGTAAGGTCATGATGTCTCCTTGTAAGGTGAACAAGGAGGCTTGTAACTTGTCTACCATTTTTAGCAAATAGGTATGAGGATTCTTTAATATCTCATTTAGGGTTATTCACCACTACAACCAATCTCCCATTATATGCCTTTGTCCTGTGAAAATTTCTGGACTCCAAGGAACCCCTACTGCAACAAATCTGAATCTACTTCACCTACTTGATTTTTAAATTACATTCATCAAGTTAATCTTCTGAATACTGAAGCAAATTACTTCTACAACCTACACTAATTAAATATTGATCTCATGAAACAGAAAACATAGCAAAGAACAAGATACATAGGACACTTATTTTTGGACACAATAGTCCCCGGAAAAACCCAATGTAGGAAAATCGGTGCAATAACTCTGAGGGTTTGATTATTATGCAGGAGAAATATATGACTACAAATCTAGGATGCTCATCTAGCAATCCTGTAAAGAGAAAATACTGGCGGAAAATATGAGTGAGTTTTACCTCACTTCACCTGGCAGAATTCCGACTGATCCGACACAAGATTGGCTAACCTCGACTATTTCTGCACTGGCTCTGCGTCAACCCTGTGTCACCTTCTCTGCCCTCTGCGTCAACTCTCCCGACTGTTTCGACAGTTCCCAACAGTTCCCGACAGTTCCGACAGTTTTGGATTGTGCGTGACAGACAATTTTTCTGTGTCAGCGCTCTTAGCTACTGCGCTGCCTCTATGTCAACTCTCCTGGCTGTTCTGCATTCTACGTGACAGGCAACTTTTTGCGTCAACTCTCCCAACTACTACGCTGCTTCTCTATAGGCTCTTTCTGCCTCTCTGTCAGTATTCTCCAGAAAGTCCTTCCGGATTCCCTCTACCCCTCTGTTGCAAGATCTCCCTAATAGATTTTCCTCCTGAGAACTTCTCACCTCATAAAGTCAATTTCCTCAATCTCTTTGTGTGTGTTTTCAAATGAACCCCAAGCCTCCATTTTGTACTTTTCCTATTGAGTCTTCAACGGCTAAGATTAAGTCTCTAATCAACGACTAAGATTAAAAATGACTTGATCCGCCTTCTAGATCATTCTCACCCATATTTTGATTAATACCCATTAATATTTTAATTTCCCTAAGTTTAGACTTAGGAACTTCATTAAAAATATTAATTATTTTAATAAAATACAATCCAAGAGGAATTTCACCAAACGATTTATGGGTTCTTTAGAACTCATGTGCCTTAGCCTCTCCACCAATTTTCAAGGCTAGAGCACTTCCAATGATACCAAAAAATAACACTCCCTCTTAGCGAGGAAAGTGCTCTGACATTAATGTCCACTTGCATGCTACTCTGCTTCTAAAGCACCTCCTTTCTGCATTGTTGCTGCCACCAACACTATGTTGTTGCTGCTACTGTACTGTTGCCCATGTTGCCCATGACACTTCCACTGCCACTGCTGCATCTATACTACAACTCCCTCTCAAATGTTTCACCTTCTATGCTGCTAGCATTGCCACTGTTAACACTGCATCTGTACTGCAACTCAGTTGCTCAGAGAAGCAATTGAAAAACATCCAAAATTAGCTAAACTTAACTGTGTTCAGCATAATACGATGACTGTTGGAATCTGACTGCTGTTGATTTTGTCGCTCTGAATCTTTTGCGTTGCTACTGACCTCTGCATATTGTCATCTACACTGCTACCAACCTTTCTTTGCGTTGATTAGTTTTTGGTCCCAAGCTACTACATCTGTCCTCCAAACAATCCATTGCATCATATGACACTAAGTCCATCTCGCTACTGCTGAATCTTGGGCTCCCGTAGCAAGGAATTGATCCAAGAGGTGGAATCCTTAAGGATACTGCCCACATGTAGTCCACTCGACTATAGCTCAATGTCGCCCCATTTCCCTCCTGGAGATGCGTGGGCACTCATCGCATACTCTTCCTCGTCTATCTTTGCAGCTGCAACCTATGGATCATGCTTCTCATCCTTATCATTTTGCTTCAAAGGACATTGAGATGCAAAGTGACCCATCTCGCCACATCTGAAACATTTCACCTTCGAAATGTCCTTCACTTCGGCTTCTACTGTCCCTTCGATGCTAGAGCTGCATTCTCCTCCTCCTCCTTCGTCTTTGTGCCACTCCCACTACTGCCATTGAGGTTGACCTTCACTAGGTCCCTCCTTAACTCATCCTGTTGAAGAGTTGCCCACATCTCCTCCCATGAAGGTAGTTTTTCTCTGCCCAATATGCTTTGGACGAAAACTTGCCATTCATCTAAGACTCCATTCAGGGCTATCCTCACCATCGCGGTTGGCTGAGGAGTGGACCCCACTGTAGCAAGTTGGTCCCTAGTGTCTTGAAGATGCTGAAGATGAAGGTTCACCCCTTCTCCTTTCTGCATAAAGGTCCGCTGCAACTTCTACTCTATATACATCTTCCGCTGTTTGGAAGAGCCTTCATACAAAAAATTCAAGGCTTCCCACATCTCTTGGGTTGTATCCTTGCCTTGCAAGTGTGAGACCACATGATATCGAACTCCATCGAGAATGAGCCTCTTCTCCTTCCCCTGCTCGACTGTGTACTTCTTCTTTTGATCGTTGTCAGCAGGAACAACTACAACACTATTGACATAGGTCTCGAGATCATGTTCCTCTAGAACAACTATGATTCTGGTCTTCCATATGACATAGTTGGAGGCTCCGTCCAACCTATCCTAATCTTTGAGCCCATGCAATGCCATTTAACCCAACTGTCGAACTGACTCCTCTAGTCACTACATAGCACTGCTCAGCTGCTCAACAAGTGATAAATTCAAACTTTCTAGCAAAAAGTTCTCTTAGGAGAAAATTCCCCTTCTACGTGTCTTCGTTCTTTTCCATAAGATTTCTACCTTGATAGAAACTGTGCCCTTCAAGCATTGCACTGATGCTTTGCATCACTCCCTCCGCCTATGCAAGCTCATGATTCAGAAATCGTACCTCTCTGTCGTCTCTCTCAGAGAGAGATTTCCTCAAATTTGCTTCTCGGTAAGAACTGCGCAATCCCTTCAAGGGGATTCGAATTGTTGCCAACTGCAGCTTTCGGCCTCACTACTCAGCACTGGATCTGCTCTTCCTGTTTCAAAATCAATCCTCTGATACCATGTGAAAATTCCTAGACTCCAAGGAACCCCTACTGCAGAAAATCTGAATCTACTTCACCTACTTTATTTTTAAATTACATTCATCAAGTTATTCTTCTGAATATTGAAGCAAATTACTTTTGCAGCCTACACTAATTAAAGATCTGATCTCATGAAACAAAAAACAGAGCAAAGAACAAGATACATATGACACACTTATTTTTTGACGCAATAGTACCTGGAAAAACCCAATGCGGGAAAATCGTTGCAGCAGCTCTGAGGGCTTTATTATTATTCAAGAGAAATATCTGAATACAAATCTAGGACGCTCATCTAACTATATTGTAAAGAGAAAATACTAGAGGAAAATCTGAGTGAGTTTTACCTCAGTTCACTTGACAGAATTCTGGCTGATTCGACACCAGACTGGCTAACACCAATTATTTCTGCGTTGGCTCTGTGTCAACCCTATGTCACCTTCTCTGCCTTTTGCGTCAGCTCTCCTGACTGTTTTGGCAGTTCCCAGCAGTTCTGACAGTTCTCGGCAGTTCCGGCTGTTCCGATAATTCTGGGTTTTGTGTGACATTTAAGTTTTTGGCGTCAGCTCTCCCGACAGTTCTAATAGTTCTGGTTGTTCCGACAATTTTGGATTCTGCGTGACAGACAACTTTTTGCATCAACGCTCCTGGCTATTGCGCTGCCTCTCTGCAAGCTCTTTCCGCCTATTTTTCAGTATTCTCCAGAAAATCCTTCTGGGTTCTCTCTGCCCCTTTGCTGCAAGATCTCCCTAATCGATTTTTCTCCTGAGAACTTCTCACCTCATAAAATCGATTTCCTCAATCTCTTTGTGTGTGTTTCCAAATGAACACCAAGCCTCCATTTTATACTTTTCCTGTTGAGTCTTCAACGATCGAGATTAAGTCTCTAATCAACGACTAAGATTAAAACATGACTTGATCCGCCTTCTAGATCATTCTCACCCATATTTTGATTAATACCCATTAATATTTTAATTTCCCTAAGTTTAGACTTAGGAACTCCATTAAAAATATTAGTTATTTTAATAAAATACAATCCGGGTGGAATTTCACCAAATGGTTTCTGGGTTCTTTAGAACTCATGTGCGTTAGCCTCTCCACCAATTTTCAAGGCTAGAGCACTTCCGATGCTACCAAAAACTAACAGGTCCATAATCCCAATGCTTTACTCAATTAAGGAATACTAAGTATCCAAGAAATATTTATGGCAATATAGAGGAGACCTTGAGGAACAATACCCCACTTCTACATGCTTAGGATCTTAAGCTAACCCCCATAACATCATTGCAGGGAAAAATGAGTGGAGTAGTGAATATATTGCATTACAATATGAGATGTTCTAGGAAGACTATAACCCACTTAGCATTCTTATAAAACTTAGAAGTCAATTGTAAAGCCAAAACACCAACCTAATATCCTGGTTCCTAATGGCACCTTCATAAACACTCTTCCATGACCTAATTTATTAAATCACAAAAATCATCATCAAGAATAATATACAATAAGTAATAACATAATAAACAATAGAACATATACATATACAACTCAAGTTCAAAAACAATTGCGTAGACTTTTCTGAAAGGAGTTGCCTGCAACTTAAGAAGGGTGTGCATGTTTCCACCCAACCATAGACTTAACTGGCCCTATCTTGCCTACAACTGACCAACCCCTGGCCAAGCCATGATACCACCAAGGGTAACTTGGTTACTCAAGATAATTTTTAGTTATGAAAACCACTTTGCATCATAGGAAAACACAGTAGTCACTCTCTACGCATTTGGCCAAGACTTCCACGAATTCCCTAGATGCCTTCCCAACTAGTTATAACTACACAAGGTAGTCCCTTCTTTACCAATGCAATCTTTTAACAACCTCCCTTCTTTGTGCTTACTCTCCAACCCAACTAGTATAATTCATAGCCCCCTTCTTCCTAGTTCAAGTTGGGTTTTCTTTCCCAAAATTAGCAGTGAAACTTAGGACTTAACATACCCAAACAATCAAGAATGGTCACACTTTGGATTTGACACCTTTTGGGCATGAATTTTGGCTTCACTAAGAAGTTTTATCTACTTGAAATTACCAATTAAAAAAACCACTCGTGAATTCATGCATTTTTCTCTCGTGGATGTTCTTTGCTCTTTGCAAACTCTTATTCTACACTTCCCAGGAGTTGAGCATACTCTCCACATTTAGCAAACTTTCTCTCTCCACCCTCCCGTTCATTCCCCTCCTCTAGTGAAGGAAGACCCATGTTTTGCTGGCCTCTATTAGGGGATTTCATGGGACAGAATATAAAACTCAAGATGGGTACTTATTGTACCCATCTCTGACCAATTTTAGCTACCCACTCAATCTCCATACGTCATAATTGTGGGTGGTTGGTTGCAGAACTACCTAGTCCCTTTGATAATTGATTTTTGGGAACTAGGAAAGAGAGAAATGATTTCAAATTCAAATTTTTAGCATTTTGACAACATGGGTTATTGGCTATGGATAATTTCTTAACAATTGAGGTGATTTCCCAACACCCTCACTGATTCCTACTAGTGGTGTCGTGGCTAGTACTAATGCTCCACCCTTCAATCAATTGGTTGATGGTATGTTTCAGTAATTAAGGGAATATATTTATTTAATATTGGTCCATCATAATTCAAAAATCACCAAAATGTTTATGCCACAATTTACAATAGCATTAAGTCATAATTACAATTACAAACTAGGAGAAAATGAGGTGTGCTAATGTTTTAATAAGAGTTCATCTTCCTTGGATGTAAGGAAATATGTTAATGACCCAAGACCCGAAGGCATTTGATAGGAGAGAAAATTTGCTCCCTTATTGATCACCAACGGTCATTTTAGGTGGCATGGTTTTCCCTAAATAAATGTGATGAATGAGTGTGCATTTAGTGATAACAACCAATGATGACAATCCTAACCATTGGATAATAGAGTTATGATATATTTTACCTCTAAAAAACTATTTTTAAAAATAAATTTCCAATACAAATACTTCTCTCTTCGAATCAAAATTTATTAACAAATTTTTAATTAAAAAATAAAAAAATTTGATAATGATGATAATAATAATGATCCAGGTGGATGTTGGTGGCCACCCACCAACCCATTTGGACCCCCACAACTGTCTCTTTCAGTCTTTTCAGTTTCCTAAATTGTAGCACAGTTTACTATTTTTAGCAGTTTTTCGGGTCCTGAACTTCCGGAGCCATTTTGAGGCCCTAAACGACGTTTTTTTGGGATTCTGTTGCCTCCCAAAGTGGTAGTACTCGGATAGATCTTTCTAACGAGCTATCGTACGCGTCAAACGAAGATCGTATGCCAAAGTTACGACCCCGGGAAATTGATGTACCAATTTACCCAAACGGGGCCCACAATTTGGCGTTTCATCTTCTAGGGTTAGGTTTCGGGATGTGAAGGGTTTTCCATTGTTTCTCAACAATAAATAGGCCTTCGAGCCTCATTGTAACTCAGTTCGGAACAGTTCAGAGGCATGTAGCCGCACATCTCTTCTCAGAGATAGCTACCATCGCCCTAACTGGTTTATTTCCATTTCTGGTTGTAAGCATATTTCGGTATTTTCCATTAATGAAATGAAGTATTATTTCCGCTGCATCTCTGTTTTTATGGTTATCGTATCTCTGTATTTATGGTTATCTCTGTAATCTATTGCGTTCCTGTTTAAATCCGGATCAGTGGTATCAAAGCGGTCTGCTTTTTCTCTGTTTTTCTTTGCATGTCCCCAACGAGGTCGGGATATAAGGAGTTAGGGCTTGAACTGGTCGAACCTTTGCAAGACCAGCCTCGCAAATCCCGACGGCCTCCCATGGCGGATGAGAAGAAAGACGAGGGGGCAGGAGATCCTATCAAAATCTTGCTCGAAGAAGCGCTTGAGCGGCAAAGGAACGCGATGATGGATAGCTTTGCGCAGATTCTTCAGTGGCTACCCAGAGGCGATGCATCGGCTTCCAACAGCGACTCTGGAAACGCCACACCGTTTAAGGTACAAGTTAATTTTGAAATCCCCATCTTCGAGGGTCAAATAGACGCAGATGCCGTAGATAAATGGTTAAATCTGCTAGATGGGTATTTTTCTGTTCACGAATTTTCAAGTCGGGAAAAGATTGTTTTCGCTCTTCTCAAAGCAGCCCCCCACGTCAAGGACTGGTGGGAAACCTACTGCGAGCAGAAGGATGAAAGTACAGGCTCACTATTTTCGGCCGCACCCACTTGGAATGACTTCCGGGACGCCATCAAGGAGCAGTACTACCCTGTCGGAAGCTATGAGGACAAATACATCAAATGGACCACACTGCGGCAGGGACGAGACCAAGATGTGCCGGAGTTCACAAACATTTTTCATACCCTTCGCACACAGTTGGGTATCAAAGATTCTGAGTTGCATCTGGTACTCAAATACCGCGGCTGCCTGCATAGATACATCCAGGAAGAGATGGTGTTCTTGAACATCCCCTCACTCGGCACAGCATACCGATACGCTGTCAAAATCGAGCAAAAGTTCAAACAGAAGAAGCGAGACTTTGGATCTGCAAATCCGAAGCCCAAAGGACAAAGCCAAGGCGGGGTGACCCAAGACAACCCGTCTAAGCCACAAGAAAAGAACAACACCATGAAGCCGAAGAAGGACACATGGAAGTGGTGTGAGTTCCACAAGAGTCCCACTCATAACACAAGTGAGTGTCGGACCAAGCAGTCGTTGGTGGCTGAGTTGAAGGTTTCCGAATCAGATGCATGTTCCTATCCTGAGCCAGAACTCGACAAGGGGAATGGCAAAGGGAAGCAGATCATTGATGCGGATCCCAGCGCCACTGTTGCCACCGCCAAGATCCAGAAAGATGAGTCCGAAAATCCAGAGGAAGGGGAGCGTCTTTTCCACTCACAGATGTGGGTGAAGGGTTCGCCGCTACAATTCATTGTTGACAGTGGCAGCCAAAAGAACCTCGTTTCAGCAGAGGTCGTGAAGCGGTTGGGCCTACCGACTACACCACACCCACAGCCGTACAGTATCGGGTGGCTTCATGAAGGACGAGATCTCAAAGTTCGCCAGCAGTGCCGCCTTCCCTACAGCATCAAGCCCTTCACAGACGAGGTATTGTGTGATGTTACACCCCTGGATGTTTGTGATGTATTACTAGGCCAGCCATACTTGTGGAGGCGACATGCTGTGTATGAGTCAAGGCCTCGTGCTGTCATTATTTCTTTGAATGATTCATTATACAGGATACCGGAGGTAGCCCCACCTACCGCCACATCTTTGATCACTACCAAGAAAGGCAGCAAGCTCATATCACAGACCAGGAAATTCATCTGTCTAGTTCACTCCAAAAATAAGGGGAAGATCGTTGCTACATCCATGACCCCTGCAAAGGGTTCCTCCACGCAGCAGCAGCAGCAAAGGGATACGGTCATGACAAAACACAGGAACAACTTCTCCTCAACCGCATGGGTACCACACAAGTTTCAGGTGGGCAACAAAGTCTGGTTGCATCGACAGAAAGAACGCCTTACCAGAAGCCATCAGAAGCTCAGACCACTCCGACATGGTCCTTACACCAGTACCAACGCTACGGGCAACAATGCTTTGAAGCACAACATTCCTCCATTCCTTCGCTTGCACCGAGTATTCAATGTGGACCATCGTCGACCATGCTTTCCACCATTTCTGGACACATCAGAGATTTCAGAACAGCTCACCAGAGAACCAACTCAGCAGAAGCTTCCTCATCTCAGGGAGGAACTCAACGCAATGGGGACCATTGCTTCCTAAGGGGGGAGGAATGATCCAGGTGGATGTTGGTGGCCACCCACCAACCCATTTGGACCCCCACAACTGTCTCTTTCAGTCTTTTCAGTTTCCTAAATTGTAGCACAGTTTACTATTTTTAGCAGTTTTTCGGGTCCTGAACTTCCGGAGCTGTTTTGAGGCCCTAAACGACGTTTTTTTGGGATTCTGGGGCAACATTGGTCCATGGACCGATGTTGCCTCCCAAAGTGGTAGTACTCGGATAGATCTTTCTAACGAGCTATCGTACGCGTCAAACGGAGATCGTATGCCAAAGTTACGACCCCGGGAAATTGATGTACCAATTTACCCAAACGGGGCCCACAATTTGGCGTTTCATCTTCTAGGGTTAGGTTTCGGGATGTGAAGGGTTTTCCATTGTTTCTCAACAATAAATAGGCCTTCGAGCCTCATTGTAACTCAGTTCGGAATAGTTCAGAGGCATGTAGCCGCACATCTCTTCTCAGAGATAGCTACCATCGCCCTAGCTGGTTTATTTCCATTTCTGGTTGTAAGCATATTTCGGTATTTTCCATTAATGAAATGAAGTATTATTTCCGCTGCATCTCTGTTTTTATGGTTATCGTATCTCTGTATTTATGGTTATCTCTGTAATCTATTGCGTTCCTGTTTAAATCCGGATCAAATAATGTCTGTAGTTATAACTTTCGCCAATTAAAAAAGAAGAGATTACTTAGTTTGCTATAAAAAACCTTCATAATTTTAGAAGTTAAAATATTCATAAAGTACTATAAACTGAAATTTAATATATAGATACTAAGAAAAAAATCTCTCTTTTCTTTATTAAAAAACTATAAATAGTTTACTCATAAATCCAACATCTCTTTTCTTTATTAAAAAACTATAAATAGTTTACTCATAAATCCAACATCTTATGTCACTTTGAAGTTCCTTTTTTATTGTTATTTTAATAATATTACTTTAAAAAATAAATCTTAATTACATTTAGAAAAACAAATACTCCAGATTTTGTGTAATAAAATTATATTTAAAAACATTTTTTTTTAACAATGTTAATCCTCTTTTTTTATCTTAACAACATCCATGAGAACCAATACTCCACCGGATTTTTTTCTAGTAAAATTACTTTCAAACCTACGAAAAATAAATAAATAATTAATTATTTTAATATATATAATAATATTTAAAATAACTAGACAAGTTTATATCCAATTTAAATTTAAATTTAAATTTATCAATTATTAAAAATTAAAATAAATTAAATAAAAAATAAAAAATTATATATATATATATATTCAAACTTACAAAAAATAATTAATTAATTAATTATTTTAATATATATAACAATATTTAAAATAATTAAACCAGTTTATATCCAATTTAAATTTAAATTTATCAATTATTAAAAATTAAAATAAATAAAATAAAATATAAATAATTATATATGTATACATATATAATAAAATGTAAATTAGATTTATTAAATATGGCGACAAATAATTTTTTTAATACATAAGATATAATCAAATAATTAAATTACTCCCACATTAAAAAATTTGAAAATATATAATTTCTTTAGCATAGTGTTAAATTATTAAAAATTTTAATATATATATATATATTTTAAATTTATACTGATTTAAACAATTTGCTTCTTCATATTAATTTAAATATTAAAGCTACACTTTTAATTCTCTGAATTAAACTTTAGCCAGACTTAAAGAGATAAAATATTTTTTTTTTACAAAATAACCTATAATTACCTGATTCGAAATTCATAATGTTCCCGGCACACCGATTTTTCATAAGATTCCCTCGTTCCATTTTCCTGCGCAGCACCTTTTCTTTTTCTGATTTGTCTTCGCATTGTGTTTGATGATTTGGACAGTCTTTTACTTTCTTCTTTCTGTGAATTATGTGTGCCTTTAAGTTCAGTAGGATTTTCGTGCCTGAGATCATCTCGGACGAAGGTCCCAAGTCCTACGATCCCATGACCACATCGCATTTAATAGAATTTCAATTAAAGATTTCGCCTCGGGATCGAATCCGCTTCCATCTGGTAATCGTCACTTTTGCAGTTAATCTGACTGAATGTCAAAGCTGTTTCTTTCCCTTGAAAAATAAACTTGGTAGTCTGTTCTCTGGCGTTTGTAGCGTTCAGCCGTGAAGTAGGGAGACACAATCGGAGAAGAGTTATAGTGGATATTGTCCACCTTCTTCAAAATTCATCATGGAGCCAAACGAGAAAAAAGTGCTGGAAGTGGTAAGAAGTTTCTATTGAAAGCCCTTGCGTTTATTTGAACTGACTGTGAATTTATACTTCAAGTTCTGTTAAAAACTTGCGTAGCGAAAGCATGGAACAAGAACCGCCTCTTATTGCCTATTGAAGAAAGGTAATACTAAATGTATTATATGCGCAAAAAATTGATAATTTTAAGTGCAGACACAAAATTTGGTAAAAGTATCTGGAGTTAAGACAAAAAAAATTCTTGACACTGTATACCGCAAAATTGCAAATTTCCAATATATATCGAAATATAAGGTGCGATTTCTTTTGGCAAATATATCACTAATTTTTTTATTTGAAGTTCAATTTATCAAGTGAAAGGACTGCTCCCCACAGACCTATATCTCCAGTTAAATTACTTTTTATTGAATAGTTTTAGAGATATTAATTACGTTATCGGCTTGCAGAATCCTTTAAGTCATCAGCTAATTTAATTTTAAAAAAGAGAAGCAGCACATTTTTGATCAAATTTAGTTGGACTTAACGCTGTTTCAAACAGGTTAATATCAAAGATACAAATCAGAATATTCATAAAACACCTGCCAAGGTACCTACACAGTTGTTAAAGAGTCACCGAGTTCATGTATATATGCATTTGTCCCCGCAAATTTTGATGCAAACACTAGCCTACTGATTTCTGGCTTTTAATGGCCTCACACAGACAGACAGTTGCGAAAAGGTACTGAATACATTTGGATTGATCTTCCTTGGCTGGACTATGGTTCATGTAATTCAGGTGGTTGTCCAGGGCCATCTCAGAAATGGTCCTGCTACTGCCAGTTTTGGGGCCCTGAACCTCTGGTGCATTTTTTGGGGCTCTCCCGTATCTTTTTTTCGCAAGTCTGACGTCTCAAGAAGAACATTATGACATTTACAAATTCTCTTTTCAATGAGCTAAAAGGAACCAATAACAGAGCAGCAAACCAAAAGTTATGGTCCCAAGAAGTTTACCTTTTTTTGTTTAGCTTGGCGTTAATGCTTAGCATTACTATCAAGTTATGGTTAAGGTCTCGCATCTTAGGGTTTTTCTTATTATGAAATGTAGTTTCAGCCTCTTGTGATGGGCTTTTTCAAATGATTACTGTAACCGCATATCTTGTCGAAGATAGCTACCATCATTCTATCCATTGTATCTATGTAGTGTTTTTCACCATTTTTGGGGTAACTGAATTTTGTTCTGCTATATCTGTGCTAACGATATCCTTCATTTCATTCTCAACATTATCTGGATCATCATGGGCCATTCTGGAAGCCAGCCAAACCTGCTCCGACAAAATGCTAGTTTTTTAAAGAGTGCACATGCATTCAACATAAACGTAAGAGTGGAGAGAATATGTAACATTAAATCAATGCAGGAGCAAATACATCGCGGGGTACCTGAGATAGGCCACCCACGTAAAACTTTCATACCACACTCTCACAACTAACCATCTCTAGGTCACAGAATTTATTACACCCTCATACAGTTACTCTAACATGAATTATATGTTGGTCGCATGTCACTAGCACTTGTTCTTACATCATGTCAATCCAAGGTCTAAGTACTTACATGTGTAAACCTTACTATATTTTGCAAGAAACATTACGCTTCTCAGTTTTTACCTCTTTATATATAAATAATACTGCATTAGACATTAGTCCTAACCAATTTGACAGTGTTTTTTTAGATTTCAATTTGCAAATTGCAATATATACAAACTTGTAATAAAGAGGGTTTCAGTACAGCTTTGGAACAGAGATTGTTGTTGCTTTTCCTGCTAGATTAACAACTAGATGTCGAGGTCTATTATTCAATTTAAATAATGTTCATAAAGTTTGTTTCTTTTAGTTTGAATCAATTCCATTCTCTTTCCTTGCAGAATCCAGTTACAGATTATTTTATTCCCTTGAACTCATTGCGTTGGTTGCACTTTATTTTTTTGAATGTAGTTTATGAGACAATTTTTTTTACTTGTCATCATGTCAAATACTACTGTTCTAAAATATATATGCTTACTTATAACCAAGAACCTTAGGCAGCAATTGCCAGAAATTCAGTAGATTTGCACACAATTGTCTCCTAATTATATTGTAGTTTTTTTGGATTGATGGTAATGGATTTCTCTTAACCAGGACGATCTTAATTTCCCAATAAATCAAATGGAATTTTGTTAATTGAATGAGACTGTTCTTGTCAACTGATTGCATTGAGAGAAGTGAGATGCGTTCTTCAATGCCGGATGGATGAGATGTGTAATGTACATGTGCAGTGTTGTAGGAACCGCCCCCCGGATCTAGAGGCAGATTCTCATCCTGTACGGATCCGCAACCGATCCTCCGACAGAACCACGGTTCTGAAAATCGAAACCGCAGTTCCACCAAAAATTTTGTAGTTCCTGCACCAAAATTTCAAACCGCGATTCTACAGGCCCAAACCGTGGTTCTGCCACGGTTCCAAAAGCCATTCACATGGTTCTGCAGGGCTTTTTTTGTTCTTTTTGGAACTTTTGAACTGTTATGTGAGGAAGTATGCTTCCTGAATAGTCTCAAGGTGCCCCTTGATGCTCCCTAGACACTTCCTAGACGCTCCCTATGTTGAATGGTGTTGTCATTGATGCCAACATTAGTCCTTGAATGCTCTTACTATACATCTGTAGATTGCATTGATTGGAAACTTCAATGAACAAGAAGTCTTTGAAGGATGAGAAGCTCTTGTGGTCTGGTCATGTGGCCCCTGTTGATGAAGATTCTGAATGGAAAATCAGTGAATTGGCAAGCAAGTCCATCATCATTGGATTGTCCTCGTCATACCAATTCCAATGGTAGGTTGCACGCCCCATAACTCCTCACGGCTGAGGAGATACACTTCTTCAAAGATGAAGCCCCAAATCTGTGGTCAGGATGCCTAAAATTGAATAATAAAAGGCAACCTCATTATTGGTCAAAGTTTGGGAGTATTATTGAATAAATATATTGACCAATCAGCCCTCAAAATGTGAAGTCAAATCAGCCCTAAAAGGAGGAAATTTTCATTGAAAAGATCAACTCCAAAGTTTGATTAATATCGGGCCCTAAAAAAGGATTAATTCAAAATGCTAAAGTTCAGGTCGGCTCCATATTTGAAAATTGAAATTGAAATTTTATTTAAGGCTGAGTCTTGGTTTTAAGGCCATGTCGGCCCCCTCCTTCTAATATATATAGAGGTTCAGATCTCTCTCATAAGGTAATCATTCATTAACACATATCTTAAGTAATTTCCTTCTGAGGTCAGGGAAGAACATTTATTCAAGGAGCGAGCCAAGTTCAGAAGGGTTTTGGGCATGTATTGTTTATATTTTTCTTGTTGGCTTTTGGCTGGGTTTAAGACAGATCTCTACGACTATCTACAACAAATATTCTCACATTGTCTGAGGCTTGTATGTGCTGGTTTTCTGAGGCTGATCTTGCATCGTCCGAGGCTCATTTGCGCTGGTTTTCTGAGGCTGATCCGAGGTCCATTTGGCCCCTTCTCTCGGCATACTTCTGTAGCATTTGATCTAAGGCTACTTCGGCCCTTGTTCAGTGGCATCATTGTGGTCTCTTCTGTGGCTAGGGCAGGGCACAATACAAAGGTGATTTCTGGACTTATTAGAAGATATTTTGTAACTCAAACTAGGACTTGTTTATCTGTAAATTAAGGTCTGTTTTCTTGGCATAATTCCAAGGGTATTTCAGCTACAAGAGACCCAGTTTGTGACATCCCTTCTACACTGATCTAAAACACTGGTTAAGGGTTTTCTTAGGCAAAGACTTGTAGTCTTGTTGGGAGCAGAAAGAAGAAGGCTGAACTGAGATTGCTTTGTGGCCATTAATAAATATATGTGAGGCAGATCCATAGCAAATTGAAAGTTTTATCTTCAAGTTTCGTTCTAAGGTTGTTTCCAGTCTATGTTCAATGACTGATGTAGGGTCAAATAAGACTTGCATTAAGGAGTGTTGAAGGACAGAATAAGGGCATCTTCAGGGCATAATGCTTGGTAGAAATCAGTGGCACACCTTCTATTAGCCAACTAAATCAAGGGTCAATTGAGAAGACTGTTGAATCATGTCTCTATGATACTGTAGCATTGTGTAAGGTTTATATCACTGTATATTAATGCAAGATGCCATATGAATATATTGCATATGCTATTGAGGACAGAGCTCAGTATGACTGAGTGAGGTTGTGTGTGGTAGAAGCTTCTGTGTATAATTGAGCCAGAGTGTGCAATAACAGAGTATGCCTTTGAGGACATAATTGAAGGTCTGCTGATCTATGACAAGTATTATGCTCATATTGATCAAGGTCATATCTGCTGAGGTAGGGTTGCCAAGCACTGTTACTCATCTTTATCAAAGACCTGAGAACAAAGGCTTATCAGTGTTATTGTCAAGGACATATATCCAAAAGGTATTGCTCAGGAATTAGAGCTCCAAGTATCTTGCTAATAGGCTAATAGTACATTCCCTACTCTATGTATCTTGCTAATAGTACATTCCCTAGATTGAGTTGCTCCAAAGAATTATGTTGCAAATCATATTCCTATTGAACCTATGTACTATTATGTACTTTTGCTAAGGGCATTATTGTTGAAAGCTGCTAGGAGTTGTCGGACAGAGCTAACATCAGCCTTGGATATATTGAGTAAGCTGCATGAATATTGACATAGTTGCCTTTGCGAAAACAAGTTGTTTAGCTAAGGTTTGTGAGGAGAGAGGTTCTCGTACTGGTCAAAGTATTGTTGAGATACTGTTAGGGCTTTGCCAGACAGAAAGCATTGTATAACAGAATTTGTTGCTGGCTGAGGAGTCAGAGTTTGTTGTTGCTAATGTGATGATTATTTAGACCATGTATCATTGTGCATGCTAGGAATTTCATTCCAGAGAGATAATTGGCTTGGTGTCTTATGATCTTGCTTTTCCTAAGGAAGAAGTTAGAGACAACTTAAGGTTGGGCACAAGACAGACTTGTGGCACATCGAATTGTGCATTCGCAGTAATATAGTGTCAAGTTTTGTGGTAGCAAGAATAGACTATTGGACAGAAGCAGAGGCAGTTCAGTGATAGTAGAATACAATGAGCTCTTGTTTCTATGCTGCTAGGGTTTGATCTTTTTGATGAGCAGTTGCTGCTAATGACCTTGTGCTAGTATTGCAGATCAACAAAATCAACAAATTGTTTTTTTGATATTATTTATGTTGATATTGAGCACAGGTGGATTTAGTCTGAAAATATATGAAACGTGGTCCACTGTGGTGAATTGAAAGTCGAAGCCTTTAGGGCAAATGGTGGCTTGTTGAGTAGGGTGGCAAGGTGGTGCAAAGGCGGAGATTGGAGTCTCCTTCAGGTTGAAGCCTGCGAACACTTCGGGGGGGGGGGGGGGCAGGGTGGTGCAAAGGTGGAGATTGGAGTCTCCTTCAGGTTGAAG
This sequence comes from Pinus tabuliformis, assembly GCA_031772625.1. NCBI lineage: Eukaryota > Viridiplantae > Streptophyta > Pinopsida > Pinales > Pinaceae > Pinus > Pinus tabuliformis. The sequence continues at coordinate 320,277,921 of CM062807.1, forward strand.
CCTGAGAACACTTAAGGGCGACAGGGTGGTGCTAGGGAAAGTCAGAGCTTGTAGGGTGTTGAACCATCCTTTTAGTTGGATTTGATAAAATCAGGGTGTTGGAGCATCCTTTCAGTTGGAGCTTGTAAAACCATGGAGTTGGAGCTTCCTTCAGATCGAAGCTTGTAAATCAGGGGGGTGGACCCTCCTTCCAGTTGTTGTTGGAGAATCTCGGAAGTTTGAGCTTCCTGTTGATGTAATCCTTAAACCTATATTAAAGTGTTTGGTGTTTTTTTCTCCCAAAAGGGTTTCCGCCAAAAAATCTCTTATGCATTGTCTTTGATGTCGTGCATTGCTGAATGGTGTTGATTAACTGTTTAATATTTACATGTTATGGTTAAATTGTTAAAAAGAGCTAAATACTGATTCACCCCCCCTAGTATTTCCAATGCCCTAATGGTAATGTTAAATTCTTAAAGTAAAAGTGACATTCTCCTTTATCTTTCCTTTTCATCCTTTTACCTAAATTTTTAACATTACCATGAAATGACTCGATATGTTTGAGAGTGGTTCCAACCTCATCAGACTTCATATGGAGAAAATATGTAGTGGGGTTGGCCTTTAACTTCAGCTCACATGTCTTCATATTGTTTCATTCATGCATCTCCACATATCCAAGTTATTTCAAAGGATTGCCACTCAAATGGCCTCCTCCACATCATCTCATGCTCAAATAACCCTAGGTCATAAAGTAGCCACATGTGTGGGTCAACCCTCAATAAAGATGAAAATAAGCTCATAAAATGACCCATTAAGAGAGTTCCCATAGTTATCCACAATGCATGTCAAGAAGATGTCCATGTGTGTGCAAGTAGGCCCAAAATACTTCGGAAAGTGTGACTAATGCTTCAATATGGGTGGGTTGCCTCGATAAGTGTGAACTGCCTCAAAAAACATGAAAATGCACAAAATCAAGAATGAAGCTTGTTGCCTCAAAATCTAGCAGGTCTTGCGAGATGCCCCACAAGGTGAAAGTTAGATCAAGTCACAACAATGAAGTGGATGTCATTGTCACCTCCCCAATCCACCTTCTGCTCTTTAGTAGAATTTCACCACACAATAAGCTTCTCGATTTAGGTCACCTAAAGGATATTCTTGGTCTAGGATTCAAAGGTGACAATTGAATACGCTTACCCGAGATACTCAAGCTAAGGACATGGCTAAGTTCTACTAGAGAAGGAATAACGTACCTTAGGAGTAGCCTATGGAGGACTTGTAGCCCAGGGTTTCTAATATACAATTAAAAGTAGCACAACTAGGCATACAAGGAGAGAGAAAAGGTTTGCTATAAGGATATAATCAACAACAAGATCCACAAACCTTCAATTGACCCTAAGTTGAAGCCTTAGTGTTGAATTAAGGTTTTTCTAGCCCTAGAATTGCCTAGGGTTGATGACGTCAGCGCTAACGAAAGACTTCCAACAATCCAAATTGTTATATTTTGATGTTTTAAGGCTCAACAAGGTAGAACGACCTTCAACTGGCTCAATGCTCATGCCCTAGTTGAATTTGGCTTCAAACCCTAACCCTTGTGGCTTGCTTTGATGAGACAAAAATTTTAGGGGCCGAAAATTTCAGCGCTGAAATTTTCGGAAAAGAAGAGAAAGAAGAGATTTTTGAAGTTTTTGATTTTTTGACCATCTATGTGAAAGCCAATGCCTACTAATTACATGGTTGATGGAGTCTAAGTGAAATTACTATGGAGATATCAAGCCTTAGAGGGGAGTAAGGGGAAAACCCTAGTTTTCCACTTTCAAAACCCTAGCTATCTCTTCATGAGGGGATAAAATCAAGAGACTCTAGGAGGTTCTTAAGGGATATCTAAGATTCTCCAATTAAAGCATACAATATTTCGCCAAAATTTCATAATAAGATATGCAACTAAACAAGAACATAGAAAATCCTAGCAAATATGTTGCATGCAATAATCATTAAAAGATATCCAACAACAAAAGTACCCACATGATATTCATGAAAAATCCTTCATTATCCCAAAGTGGACATCTCCACAATAAGGACTAGTCTCCAATAGCATAAATGTCCACAAAGATCACATCTCCACAAGAGTAATAGGCTACAAGAGCAAGTCCAAAATATCTAAGGAGGCAATAGTCCGCAAGTGATGATGAAATACAACAATGAGGTGAACTCTATTTATATGAGGTGTACCTTAACTAATTTTAGCTTATGAAGCCCCTAAACAAGTTTGATAATGAGTAAACATAAAATAATCCTTGGGTTACAAGCCAACCCACTAGCTCAATGTGAAAATATGCCACAAAAGACCCACACATGTGAGTCGCAAGCCTCTAAATGATGACATGATTCCCTTTCTGGGCTTCAAATGCCATGTGATGGTGAGTATAAGGTTGGAGGTGTCTCAATGTGTCATGGTCATCCATCATTTGAGGAATATCCCTCAAATCCAACCTCGAAGTAGCTCCAGGGGTCCCAAATCTAGTTGGGTTGTCACCACGTCATCTCCATGGGTCTCCAATGGTCAACACAATGCCTCCTCTCTCCAATGTTAGGGCTCCATTAGGTGCAACAAGCCCTCCCTAGTCATCTCATGGAAGACCATCCTCATCTGGGCTCTGAATCATGGCTTGCCCATTAGGTAGTGTCAAGGCCAACCTAGGGGCATGCTGGGTCTAGTGGTGCAATCATTAAGAATCCTCTATGTTGGGTCAAACAAGATCAACGTCCTTGGTCCTGGAGGTACTCTTGGTTGTGCTTCAGTTGCTTAAGTCATCATATTGCTCGACGCTCTAATGTAAGTGGGCAATGTTGCATTTGCTAAGTCATCAACCTCTTTGATAAGGCTTGGGTACTTGTGGAGTGGGTGCCCTCAAGGCCTAGGTTGCTGTGGACCACCTGACAAAACCAACTTAAACTCCAATGAAAGCAACCATTCATTAGAGGCTAAGATCATATAAGCATCTAAGTGGAACAAACTTGCATGATAACGGCATATTAATACTTCAAACTTGGATCACTGATGCAGGAGCATTGTAAAACTCAATTGACCGAGAAGGTCAAACCTTTTTACCAGAGGAGTTGGTTCCTCAAAGTGTGGATTTGGTTAGACTAGGAAAACTCTTTATTTGCCATGTAATTTATTTATTATTAGGAATCTGTTAGGAGAGGATTGAAGAAGTTAGGGAGGTCGTAATTTGAAGCCAAAGTTGGGCCATCCATTCCAATATTTGTGGATATGGAAGGATGCCCACTCACGCATATAAACCAAGTAAAGTGTGGAGTGAGTGGAATTGAATTAGCGCCTCAAACTAGTCCTTTTGCAATTTTATATATGTTTTCAATGCACACTTGTATATACTAACATTCCAGGGTACTGTGTTGTGGCCAGGCTCTATTTAATCCCTATAAGCAAGACAGAGGCATTCTCGCCCATATAATAACCTGTATAATTTTATGTTGGAAACCTTAAAGATTGGAGACAAAGGTAGTGGCAGATTGTTCCAAGATCGCATGAGCGGGAGGCCTGTAAGTGTAAAGGGGCTGAGAACTGAATATACAAGTAGAGGAAGCGAACACTTAGACTTTCAGCAGGAGTGCGTCACTTGACAAGAGTCGAGAGACAAAACCAAGGTTTCATCAACAAATATCCATCACAGAACATAGGTTGGGCTGACATGTCCCAAGAGTCCTTTCCCCGAAAGGCTAAACAAGTTGTAAACAAAGGAAGCACCGAGATGATGTGGAGGAGCCGATGACTTGGAGAACATTGGGATGAGGTGGACTAGATGTATGAGGCAAATGGTATGCATGCCATTGAAAGGACCGAAGTGGGGACCACTTTAGACAAAAATTAAGAGTGGCGATTGACGAAAATATTTCCATTACCCAGAGTCTGTCTCCTGGAGGAAAGACCTTTGTGCACTGTTTGGAAGAACCAGGTTGACTCGAAGTCAAGATGACATGTAAAGCTAGCGACATATGAAAGGCCGGGGCGATATGGAATTCTTTCATTGGTGCAAAGATTGATCGGGGGTCCACAAAGAATTGTTGACTTGTCCTGGAGGTAAAAGAATTGTGCGCTTTTAAAAAGATCAGGGACAACAACGAACGAGAGTGGAACAACAGTTAATAGAGAATTTTTTGTTCCCCAAAATCTGTCTCCTAGAGGATCTCCTTTGTGCACTTTGGGATGAGCTGGGGTGATGTAAGTCAGGTGGACGTGGCAACTACCAATAAGAAATAAGCTGGGGTGATGTTTTAAGATGTGGACCAATTTCTTCCTTTGTTTTAATCATTATGGTTACGAGCACGGTTGCGTGAGCCGCCATTGTAAGTGCTGGGAGTAATGCATGGTTGAAGTTGTCTTCGCTCTTTTATGAGGGGGTGCTTGGCTACGGTGGTTCTTTTGGGAGTTTCGGCTTCAAATTCGACATAACCTGAGTTTGATTGCTTCATAAAGGAAGTTCTCCATTTGGTCAGTTCTAATTTGACCATAATTTGGGACTTGATCCCAAGTTCGACTACGGTGGTTCTGAAGGGGACTTGAGGATCTGAATTCAAATTGGACTGGATATGGATTCAACTCTATGCCTGCATCATTAATGGCATTAGAGTAGGATAGCCTGCTCAATTGAATTCTTTGAAATTGAAGAAAATTTTATAGCAGTAATCTTGAATTAAGTAAAGTCTTTCAGTAGAAATCACATAAGAGAAATTTTTGGCCGATGCGTTTCGAACCAACAAGTGTGGTTCATCATCAGGACCAGATGAAGAGGTAGACCATGGCAAAGGCTTAAATAGAGAGCAATGTAGAGACATAATTTCAAGTAACGACTATATTTGAACAATAATATTTAAATTATGATATTGATTTCTTAATGTATTAAAAATAAATATTATTAAGTAACGGCTATATTAAACGGCTAATACACGCCAAGATATGCAAAGCTGTTACAATGGTGCGAAGATTACAGGATGAGAGTGTTAGTTGCAGAGTGTAGAAGCACAAGTTTTGGAGCAGAGTGAAACAAGTGAAGCGAAGTACAGGATGATGGTTGAGAAGCAAGACAGTTGATTGAGATAGATTTGCAGTCAACAAAGAGGACTGAGAGATTGTAGTAGTGATCGAAGGAATTGGATGAAAAGGAATGAATTTTGTTTTTGCTTAATTTGGAAGTGTTAAAGTAGGTAGCAACAGAAAGAAAGGATATAATGGCAACAATTACAACTAGGGAGTTGTGATAGAGAGCAAGTAAAGCTCTTAAAGTAAAGCTTGTGGCATAAAAGTTGCAGCAAGGAATGCTGTAAGTAGATTTCAGTTGGAGACTAGAAGTAAGGGAATAGTGGAAGTTCTTAGGAGAAGAATGCGTGAGCAGAATGCAAAAGCTAGAGGAGAGCAAACGAGTGCTCAGAGGTTCTAGAGGGAAGAACTAATAGTACCAAAATTCTAATCTCAAGAGGAAGCTTGGTGAGGTATTGGTCGCAGGAACAAAGGTTTGCTAGAGAGAGAGAAGGCTTGGTTGCAACTCATAGTGGGCATGGAGAAGCTCATAGAGGAAAAGATGAAGAGGACTACACACAGTCAAAGGAAAATTTCAGGAGGAACCGTTAGCAAGAAGAAAGTGGATGTCAGGACAGTTGGCAAGAAAGAGAAGAGAATGAGTGATGAGGAGTTTGAGAAAGAGATGGCCAAGATAAAAGGCAGAACTCAACAACCTGAAGAAGTTGCTACAGAAGGGAATTAGAGAAGATTTGAGACAAGGATTTTATGAAGGGAAAAAGGTCAAGTGGCGTGTCACAGAGTTATTTGCTTAGAAGATAATGTAGAAAATAGAGAGAGAGGAGGCACTCAGGGCAACTGAGTACGAGATTAGAGAATACATTTGTGAACCAGAGAAAGGGCCAATTCTTGGAGAAGAAGACAATGATGATGAGATGACGAGAAGGGTGATAGAGGCATCTTCAGAGACTAAAAAATCTCATGGTTTTAATTTTAATTATTTGTGTGAGTGTGTATTTGCAGGTACTAATGATGATGGAGTTGAACAAATGTTAGAGATAGTGGGAAAAGCAGAAATTCCACAAAGACAAATTTTTTCTTATGAAGCACAACTAGAGTTAGTAGAGTTTGAAGATACACAGTCCCAAAGGACTACCACAAGAAAAGGGAATTCAACAAAACTTTTGCATATATGTGTATAAATGGTTCGGATATATATGGATGCACGTGAATATATATGTTTTTCTTTAAAATTTGAATATTTTATTTATTTTTTGGTCGACTAGTTTTTTACTGGTTGCAACTGATTCTTGATTCGGGGTGGGGGGGTTCTACTAGTTCGATGATTGGTCTGCTTCTAGTAACATTGGTTCAAAGAACCTATGGCTAAATCTAGAGGGATGAGATTTGTGTTGGAGATGCACAAATGGATTCCAAACACATGCTACCTTAATTAAATGATTGTCGTTATAAATTAGGGTTTATAGGGACAATTTGACAACATCCAAAATTTATGACAACAATAGAGAAATAACCCACAATCGATGATAAAAATAAACTATCAAAGGCTGTTTAATGGGAAAACAAGGGAAAATATTACAACAAATTTTTGATGGCTGAAAATACACAAAACAACTGCTAAAACCTAGACATCAAAACTAAAATTATGGATGAAAAGTGCATAAAAATGATATTTTTCCTTTTTGTTTTAAGAGATGCAATGCCTAACCTTAGGACTATGATATTTAAGGTATTTTATGTTATTTAATGTATATTTTTTCTTAATTTAACCTTAGATTGCCATAAAATAGAAGAGAAAGATTAAAATTTTAAAGATTGACGTACAAGGAATAGTGCCTTATCAATCTTGGGTAGATGGAGTAAAAAAAAAGGCGAGGTCAAAGGTGGAGTTCTTTGGTTGGATCGAGTAATAGAGTGAAAGGCTCTCAAGCAAGCCCTAGCAATTTTCAATCAATTGGAGATTTAAGGTCAAAAAATGTTATTTTAAGTTTCCTTGATCGATTCTAGGTGACAAGTCTTGCAAACGAGATTTTAAAGACAAAATATTCAATATACCATGAGAACTTCATAGAAACCCTAATTCTACAACATTGCAAAATGGACGAAGATACTCACCATAGCATTACTTCATGAATCCAAGAGAAAATCCTTCCAAGCAATTTGTGCCTCCCCAAGACCATTCACTATCCTTTAGTGATCCATTGCATCCAAGGGACAAGAGAAACTAGTGTGCACTATCTCACAAGAGAATAATGAGCGTTTGCGACAATTATCCTACTAAATTGGCCTCTCTCTATTTATATGAGGGCAACCAAGTCGATTCAAGGCAAAATTAGAATAAAAGCCCTAAAAATTATATTTTAAGTGTTTATAAGTTAAGTAGGTTGCATGCTATGCTAAAAGATAGCTATCTCAATGATAAAACATGAGCAAAAGTATCTCCAAAGGTGATGTCATCCTCCAATGGTGAATATCTCTGTCAAGAAGGTGCTAAGGATGGGTTAAAGAGTGACTCCTCACTCCAAGCCATCTCCTTATCGACAAATGTGTATCATCAAGCAAAAACCTCGTCATCATCATGTAAACATCGATCAAGCCCCAGGTCATTACTTTAGGCCTCATAAGGGTGATGCAACAAGCCTAGTGAATGATGTCATCATCCAAAAAGGTGTACCATCCCTTCCAAAGGGATCTCAAGTCATCATTGTCATCAAATTGGTCCATGAATAGGGAAACATTCTTGTCTAATTGGTCAATGTCCTGGTTACAGTGCCTTGTAGATATTAGAATAAATGTTATTTTAGTGTTTAATGCTCATTCGGATAAGAACGTATATGATCTTATTAGCAGTTTCTTAGAAGAAACTTGCTGTTTCTATTTCTTAGTAGAAACTTGCTGTTTCTATTTTTGTAAATACATGTGTATTATTTATTGAGCTTCATTTCTCATTGAAAATCAATTCAATTCATTCATTGATTATGGTATCACACTTGGACCTTTTCTGATCTTCCTATAGGGAAGAAGCCCATTAGCTGCAAATGGGTGTATGAAGTGAAATACAAAGCTGACTGAACCCTAGACAAGTATAAGGCTCACATTGTTGCTCAAGGGTTCTCACAGAAGGAAGGCATAGACTATGAGGAGACCTTTGCTCCTACAGCCAAGATGAATACCATACGGCTTGTCCTTGCCTTAGCAGCTCAGTTCAGTTGGAAAGTCCATCAGATGGATGTAAATAGTGCTTTTCTGAATGGTGACTTACAAGAAGAAGTATAGATGACACATCCTCCAGGATTCAAGATTGCCGGTCAAGAACAGAAAGTCTATAGATTAGTCAAAGCACTCTATGGTCTGAAACAAGCTCCTCGGGATTGGTACATGAAAATTGATAAGTACCTAACAGATCATGGCTTTCAGCGGAGTCCATCTAATGCAAACCTGTATATCAAGCATACTGGTAATGATATTCTATTTGTGGTTGTCTATGTGGATGACCTTATCATTACTGGCAGTTCAGCACATTTGATCCATGGGATCAAACAGGATTTGTGCAACATTTTTGATATGATAGATTTGGGACTTCTTCATTACTGTTTAGGGGGTTGAAGTCTGGCAGACTGAGAACAACATCTTTCTCTCTCAGTCCAAGTATGCTAGAAATCTTGTAGACAGGTTCAGAATGCAGGATTGCAAACCTGCCACGACTCCTATGGAATCAGGGCTCACACTTTCAGCTCAGTCATCCTCACCACTTGTGGATGAAACTTTATTCAGGCAATTAGTGGGCAGCCTCATCTACCTTACTGCCACTAGACCTGACATCAGTTTTACAGTGAGCTACATTTCACGCTTCATGTTAGCTCCTAAGGCTGATCATTGGATAGCAGCGATGCGTGTGTTGTGTTATGTGCGTGGCACTCTTGATTATGGACTTCTGTACACTTGGAGTTCCGATCCTACACTCAGTGGTTACACAGATTTCGATTGGACCAGTTCAGTTGATGACCGTAAATCTACAGCTGGGTATGTGTTTAGTCTGGGATCTGGTGCTGTCACATGGACTAGTAAGAAGCAGCAGGCAGTGGCTCTCTCCTCGATAGAAGCAGAGTATCGGGGAGTAGTTAAGGCATCTTGTGAGGCAGTTTGGCTTCGACGTATGCTTGCGGATATGCATGTTTCCCAGGCAGGTCCTACTCCCTTGTTCTGTGATAATCAGGGAGTGCTCAAACTTGCCAAGAATCTAGTCTTCCATGAACGAACAAAGCATGTGGAAACCCATTGTCACTACATTCGACAGCTTGTTGAAGACGGATCCATTCAGTTGCTGTATGTTCCCACAACGGAGCAGCCAACAGACATCTTCACCAAGCCCCTTGGTCCTGATAAGTTTGTAAAATTCAGAGGGTCTATAGGTGTTGTAAATAGATTGAGCATTAAGGGAGGGTATTAGAATAATGCTATTTTAGTGTTTAATGCTCATTCAGATAAGAACACATGTGGTCTTATTAGCAGTTTCTAGAAGAAACTTGCTGTTTCTATTTCTTAGTAGAAACTTGCTGTTTCTATTGCTTAGTAGAAACTTGCTGTTTCTATTTCTGTAAATATATTTGTATTATTTATTGAGCTTCATTGCTCATTGAAAATCAATTCAATTCATTCATTGATTAGTAGAGTCATCAAGTGGGGCTGGATGTCCTCTCTGAAGTGCTTCAAAAGTCTCAATCAATCCTTCAAGGGACAATGATTGTACTTGGGAAAAAACATCTGAAACATACCCTAAAAAATCAAGTGAGATCATCATCATAGGTGAAGTAACCATAAGAATATCATAATGGACCATATTTAATGCAAAAGCCACAAGAGTACTTCACACACATACGTCATTTTTAAATGTCCTTATAGCTTAGGGTTTGTAAACAAGTTACGATGCTTAGATATGGTAGAGTTATCTAGAGCCCCTATTAGGTGCTTCCAACCTTAAGGGGAGGAACAATGCCTAAGCTGATACATCAATCAACAAGTGCAAGTGGATAGTGGTATGGTGGGGGTTTACTTCATGGAAGATGCCACCATCTGTGCATTGCCTATAAAATACCATCATTCTTGAGTGTTATAATGTGAAGAGGGAGCAATCGTGGGACTTGAGTTACCCCTTTCCTTGGCCTATTTTTACCACCCCTCTTGTGCACCTTTTTCTTTAATGTTTTTTTCTTTTCTTGCGTAGCTTGGGTCACATGCATTAATTACTTTGTAAAGATGAATTGGTTTCTTGCTTGTTAGGGTTGGGATATCAAAGTTCCTTCCATTTTGATTTGCTTATGCATTAGCCAAGAGTTGGGTGAGGGCTAATGAGGGAGGTAGAGCTCAGGATAGACTTTTGTCCACGTACTTTATTATATCCTAGCCAATCTTTTGCATTTTATCATAATGGCTCATGCTCTTTCTTTTCTTTCTGTTGCATCAACCTCTTAGGGAAAAGTTTCCATCCTCCTAGACAAGAATGATGAAAACAAGGAGTCGATATTGGTGATAGATAGCACTCAACTTGAAGATTGTGATGTGGATATTGTGAGAATTTCTAATACGAAATTCTACTGCAGTAACTGATTTATTTCACCTACTTATTTCTCACAATAAGTTATTTACAAACACTCTTCGATAAACATTAAAATAAATTCTACTGCAGTTATCACATAATTACATAGAGAAAATAATAGTGATATACAAGCACAAGAATCAATCACATCAACATAGTTGTTTTTGGACAATTGTCCTCGGAAAAACCCAATGTGGGCAAACCGGTGCAACAAATGAGGGTTTTATTAATCTTGAACAACAATCTCTTTACAAGGAATGATTTCACAGAGAAACAGTGACACTACTGAGAGAAAACACTTGAGACAAAGTCTCCTCTTCTTGGAGAAGTTCTGACACCTTGGAGACCCTTCACCCACCTCTGCGTTAGCCTGCGTGCAGACTATGTCTCTAATGGTGCTGTCTACCTGCTCTTCCCTCTGTGCTGTCTCTCGAATTCCTTGCGTCACCCCCTCCTCAGTCACTGACCGCTGTTGCTGATGCCCTCCTCTTACTCCACCCTCCAACTCTCCCTCTGAAATTGAACTCCTTCTCCTTGAGAATCGATTTCCCTTGGAGTACTGAGTATTTGCCTTGTGTGTCTCCAAATCAATGTTGTTAAAAGCGCGAGCGGGATTAAATCGGCGCCGGGAATGAAGCGGAAAAAATCGCAAAAAGCGGGAAAAAAGCGTTTGGTACAAAAATATTCATTTTTTTTCAATTTTTTTAATATCTAAACCATCTACAACATAAAATAAATACATTGACACATAAATATGATAAGAAAACTAATATATAAGATGTTTAATATCATTTCTAGTGCTAAAATCACACATAACATTGAATCATGTCCTGAATAGTAAGTCCTGACTCCTGAGTCCCAACTCAGCCTCAAAATATCAACAAAAAATATGATAATGTATCTCATCATGTCATAATGTCATAGACTCATATACAATAAAATGAAAGTCTAATCCTATTGATTTCCTCTACCCCTCTTGTGAGAAAATGTCACAGCTTTCTCTTTCCCTCTAGATGTAGATGCTGGTGCCCGTGCTGGTGGAAATGGAAATGGAGTCTGATGTGCTCTAGAAGCTGAAGAACTAGAAGTATGAGCTACAGGAGGTAGACCACGTCCTCTACTGGTCCTAGTGGTAGCCCGGGTAGGCGGTGTCACCTCCTCCTCCTGCTCCTCCTCCTCCACCTGCTCCTCCTCCTGCTCCTCCTCCTCCTCCTCCCCCTCATCTTGCACTAACCAATCATCAGTAGAATCCATGAGAGGCCTCTCGGCCTCAACCCTCCATGCAGCAGTGGTGTCAATCCCATCCAATGAGATGGCATCCACATCAGGTGTCCTCTCAAGTTGCCTCACCCACAATCGAAGATTGTAGTAGACGTAGACCATGTCATTAAGTCGCTGGGACTCCAACCTGTACAAAGATCATGAAATAATAATTAATAAATCCAAATTTTCATTATAAATCGTGCTGCCACGGACCCCCGAGCTTTTTTACGAAAAAAGCGGGAAAATTTTTTTTAGGCGCTTTTTTCCCATAAAAAGCACGATTAAATCGGCTTAGGGAAAAAAGCGCGCTTTTTTGAAAAAAGCACGATTTAATCGCGCTTTTAACAACACTGCTCCAAATGACTCTCAAGTCTTCTCTTATACTTTTCCTGTTGATGAATCAATGACCGAGATTAAGTCTCTAATCAATGGCTAAGATTAAAACAGACTTAATCTTCGTCTCTTAGAAGCTTCTCACCCATATCTTTATTAAAACTCATTATTATTTTTATTTTCCTAAGTTTAAAATTAGGAACCCAATTAGAATATTAATTATTTTAATAACTCCTCATCCAGGTGGAATTTCTCCAAACGATTTTTGGGTCTTGGAGATCTCATGTGTCCTAGCCCCTCCACAAAATTTCGGAGCTAGAGCACATCCGATGCTACCCAAAATCAACACTCCCTCTTAGCGAGGAATGTGCCCTAGCAATACTTCCCAATAGAAGCATCACACTGATCCATGACATTGGTCCTTTACGCTGTTGATGCTCGGCCAATTGCCCCTCATCCACTGCGTTACTGCTACCTGTACTGCTGCCCATGACACTGTAACTGTCACTGCTACATCTGTACCACAACTCCCTCTGAATACGCTGCATCATGCTGCCCATAGCACTGTCATTGCTAACTGCTGCATTGCAAGTCCTTATACTATCCGCTTCTACTACTGAAATAGATTCTTCACCATCCCCATCTTCTCCCTGAAGTAAACAAACTTTGTTCTTCTTAGGGCCTTGGTGAGAATGTCTACCACTTGTTCTCATGTTGGAGTGTACCTCAACTGTACTGCCCCTTGTTGGACACAGTCTTTGATAAAGTGACACCTGATATCAATGTGCTTCGACCGATCAGGAAAGACTGGATTCTCAGAGAGCTTGATGCAACTCTGATTATCACACAAAATACTGGTCGCTTCCATCTTTCTCCTGAATAGATTCACATGCAATTTACTAAGCCATATGGCTTCGCACGAAGCTGTGCTAGCTGCCATATATTCAGCTTCAGTTGAGCTCAGGGTCACTGAATTCTGTTTCCTACTACACTAGGAGGTCATTCCTGATCCGATGCTGAAACAGTACCCAGTGGTACTTTTCTGATCTACCGAACTTCTAGCCCAATCTGCGTAAGTGAACCCACTCAACTTGATGTCATTGCCTTGGGCGTACATCAGTTCATGATTGACTGTTCCTCATATATATTTGAGAACATGCTTGGTTGCTGCCCAATGTGCCCTCTTTGGTTTTACCATGAACTGACTGAGGGTGTTGACAACGTAAGAAATGTATGGCTTAGTATTGACCAAATACATTAGGGACCCTATGAGATGCCTGTATAAGATGGGATCGACTTGTTTATCTTCAGATGCATCAATCTTCTTCCAGTTGGTGGTCATTGGAGTAGCCATAGGTCTACAATCTTGCATTCTGAACCTTTTCAAAATCTCTGTAGCATATCTCCCTTGCCCAAGGAAAATTTCACCTTTCTGCTGCCAAACTTCCAACCCTAGGAAATAATGCATCCGTCCCAAATCCTTCATGTCGAATTCTGTGGCTAGGTTCTCCTTGCAATCTTTGATGAGCCTGGATGATCCTGTCAAAAAGAGATCATCCACATATAAAACCAGAATTAGAAGCTCATTCTCTACAACCAGATAGTAGAGGTTACGATCAACGTCAATCTTGCCGAATCCCATCTTCTCCAAGTAACCATCAATTCGACCTTACCATGCTCTAGGTGCTTTGTTTAAGCCCATACAAAGCTTTCTTCAATCTGCATACATGAGATTCCTTCTCATGTGTCTCAAAACCTTCTGGTTGTTCAATGTATACTTCTTCTTCTATCACCCTGTTCAAAAACGATGTCTTGACATCCATCTAGTGAATCTCCCACCCCATCTGAGTTGCAAGGGATATCACAGATCTAATAGAAGTATACTTGGCTACTGGGGCGAAGGTTTCTTCGTAGTCTATCCCTTCCTTCTGAGCAAACCCCTTAGCCACAAACCTGGCTTTGCATTTTTCTACGCTTCCATCTGCAACGTATTTGACTTTGTAGAGCCATCTCGACCCTACAACTAACCTGTCTTGAGGCCTAGGTACCACTTCCCAGACATCATTGACCATTATAGAACTGTATTCCTCCACCATAGCATCTACCCATACTTGATGCTGAATGGCCTCTTGAAAACTAGAGGGTTCTCCAACCTAAGCCACCAAGGCTTGGTATCTGTCTGGCTGTCTACGCTCCCTTTTCTCGTTCCTAGGTGCCTCGACAAAATCCTTTGCATCTCGTAGTATTTGTCGAAGTTCCCGACTTGCTCTACCACTGGTAGTGGGTATATCTATCTGCTCCTCCTCTTCTTGAGGCTCCACCTCTGGAGTTTTGTCTTTAGGAGAAATACTAGCGCTAGTTTCTGCTGGTCGAAGTGGTTGTACCAACGGATCATCCTTTGACTGCTCTTCAGAAGGCATTTCTCGGGATTTTCTGAAGGCTCTGTCCTCCATGAACTTCACATCCCATCGAATTACGATCTTCCTATTCCTTGGAAGATAGATTCTATATGCCTTAGCATTCTCGCTATATCCTACAAGATATCCTTTCTTTGTAGTCTAATCCAATTTCTTCCTCTTCTCTTCGGGTACATGGCAATATGCCAAACTCCCAAATATCCTAAAATGACTCACCTCAGGCTTCTTACCGGTGAAGACACTCTCTAGAGTAATCTTACCTAATGCCCTGTGAGGAGTCTTGTTTTGGATATATACTGTCATGTTGCATGTTTTTGCCCATAGAAACTTGGGCATATCCCGATCATACAACATTGCCCTAGCTGCTTCAACAATAGTTCGGTTCTTCCTTTCTGCTACTCCATTCTGCTCTGGATTATAGGGGGTTGTCCACTCTCTTTTGATGCCTTCCCTTGTGCAAAAATCAGTGAAGTCCTTGTCGATGTATTCTCCACCATTGTCTGAGCGCAATATCTTTATCTTCTTTCTTGTCAGATTCTCAACTAGAGCCTTGAACTCTTTGAATCGACCAAAAACCTCATCCTTGGTTTTCAGAAAGTAGATCCAAGTCTTTCTGGAATGGTCATCAATGAAGGTGACGAAATATTCGGCACCACTAAGAGCTTTTGTGGACATGGGTGTGTAGATACTTGAGTGTATAAATCCCAAAACACTCTTAGCCCTATTGTTGCTTTTGGAAAATGCTACCTTAGCGTACTTACCTAGTGCGCATCTTCTGCATACATCATCTCGTTCGGTACTTAATTTAGGAACTCCGGATATTGTTTTATCGAGAACTCTTAGAGCCCTATGGTGTAAGTGTCCCATCCTCCTATGCCATAGTTCATTCAAATCTTTATCCCCACTACTGCCTATCAGTGCCATTGGAGATTTTAGCTGTAATCTATACAACCTATTACTTCTGATTCCAATTTGGGCCTTCTTTTTCCGACTCGGGTGTTTGATATATACTTTCTCCTTAATGAAGAAAACGTAATAGCCCTTGTTTTGAAGCTAAGATACAGAGAGTAAGTTCATCCCCAATCTTGGCACATGCAACACATTGGTTGCTTGAGCTGATCCCTTGCTTTTGTATGAAAGACTACAGTACCTCTTCCTACGAGGGTACACTTTGCCTTATTTCCCATGGTGATTTGAAAATTCATCCTTTCTTCCTGATAATTCGGAAAAAATTCTCGTATTCAAGTTATATGCCAGGAAGCTCCACTATCTATATACCAAACCTCAGAGGAGGCAGAACTTGCTAGGCAAGCGACTTCTTCTTCCAGTCTGGAAGCTAACATAGAATAATCGTGATCCATGTTCTTCGTGCTCTCTTCTTTCTCTGGAGATCTGCGTGAGTCCCTTTGAGTTGATGTCTCGGCATCATACTCCTGACTCATAGCAGATTCTTCTATCCTGTTGCCCGATCTCTGCTCTGATACCATGTGAAAATTTCTAATACAAAATTCTACTGCAGTAACTGATTTATTTCACCTACTTATTTCTCACAATAAGTTATTTATGAAAACCCTTCAGTAAACATTAAAATAAATTCTACTGCAGTTGTCACATAATTAAATAGAGAAAATAACAGTGATATACAAGCACAAGAATCAATCACATCAACACAATTGTTTTTGGACAATTGTCCATGGAAAAACCCAATGTGGGAAAACCAGTGCAACAGATGAGGGTTTTATTAATCTTCAGCAACAATCGCTTTACAAGGAATGATTTCACAGAGAAACTGAGACACTACTGAGAGAAAACACTTGAGACAAAGTTTCTCCTCTTCCTAGAGAAGTTCTGACACCTTGGAGACCCTTCACCCACCTCTGCGTCACTTCTGCGTCAGCTTGCGTGAGGACTGTGTCTCCAATGGTGCTGTCTGCCTGCTCTTCCCTCTGCGCTGTCTCTCGAATTCCCTGTGCCACCTCCTCCTTACCCACTGACTGCTGTTGATGCCCTCCTCTTCCTCCACCCTGCAACTCTCCCTCTGAAATTGAACTCCTTCTCCTTGAGAATCGATTTCCCTCGGGGTACTGAGTATTTGCCCGGTGTGTCTCCAAATGACTCTCAAGTCTTCTCTTATACTTTTTCTGTTGATGAATCAACGACTAAGATTAAGTCTCTAATCAACGGCTAAGATTAAAATAGACTTGATCTTCGTCTCTTAGAAGCTTCTCACCCATATTTTTATTAATACTCATTAATATCTTTATTTTCTTAAGTTTAGACTTAGGAACCCATTAAAAATATTAATTATTTTAATAACTCCTCATCCGGGTGGAATTTCTCCAAACAATTTCTGGGCCTTGGAGATCTCATGTGCCCTAGCCCCTCCACAAAATTTTGGAGCTAGAGAAAATCCAATGCTTACCCAAAATCAACAGATATGGGGATAGGTAGAAAATGTTAAGTATGGATTTTTATACCATGGGCACACAACTTCAATCAGTGCCTCCTATTTATGCCCCTCTTGGATAGTGGAAAGAAAATGCCTCAAACAAGGTTAGACTGGACTAGGGGCTGGGGATAATCACCAAGGTGAAGCATGGGAACAAGAATACAACCAAAATGTGTTCAATCATCAAACTCAACTTGTGATCCATACCAATATGCTCGTAAGCGTTAAATGAAAGCACTTGATTACAAAAGTGGTTAATGTACTTCAAAATGTATGACCCACCTCCATCTGATAAGTAAGCTAGATGTCACAAAGCACCTTCATCTGATAAGTAAGCTAGATGTTACAAAGCACTGTCCAGAGCATAGATGGAGGGCCTTTGAGGCTAGCTATCTGTAGATCAGATAGGGCTGCTGGCTGGCAAACTGAACAGAATGGGAGAAAATGTTTTCTTCTAGGGTTCACCCACTTGGATGGTTAAGAAGACTCTCTGTTTCCACTGTCATTGAATGGCTATAAATAAAAATGATAGAAATTGAGTTTTATTATTAGATAAGTTTCTTATACAAGTATCAGAAATGTGAAAAAGCTGATAAATTTACATGGATAGAATTTTACTGGCAATGACAGGTTGCTTCCTAGTGAATTAAGCTTGCAACTGTGACAATCTCCGTGTATCATCAACAAAATTAAAGCTAGAGATTATATTTGGATTCTTGAATAAGAATCAAATAAGAAAATCATGCAAGTTGCTAGTTATAGCTAATTGATAGCCAGTTTTCTTTTAGGACATTGTCATTTGCCACTAACTCTAGTGATACTAATCTCAAATGAGCTTCAATCTTTTGTGTTCTAGCAACAGGACCACTAGCAGAAATTATCTTACTATAGACATTTGTCATGAGTTGCTTTTGGTATGACCTATGTCATTTGTGTTCGGTTTCCTCACAATCAATGCTATTCTTCGTCAACTGTTGAAGCTTGGAAAATGGGTTTATTGAAGTTTCTGCAATTTAAGAATTTTCCTTCTGTTCTAAATTAATATGATGCTACTTCAGTTCTTCCAGAAAGTATATTTGAATCTCCAAGTTTGGTTGTAGTAATATAAAGTTTCTGTCTTTGTTTACTTTTCCTGAAATATTTAGTAATAATGATATTTTTCTGTGCTTTTTCAGCCTCCAAAAGTGAGGGCCTTTATCAACACTGTTATCGGTACTCCTTTTGAAAGTATAGAGCTTCCTCTGAAAACATTCAGCTGGGAGTATGAGAAGGTATATTTAAAATCTTTTGGTTGCGTTTTGTTGATATTGATGTTGCTCATTTTTTGAGAGTTTACTATTCTGCCTTTAATGAGAATGGTTCTGGTCTTTGCAGGGTGATTTTTATCATTGGGTTGATATTTTCAGTCATTTCAATTTGTTCTTTGAAAAATATGTTAAACCAAGAAGGGATTTCCTGTTGGAGGGAAATTTAATGGAGGATGATGCTCACTTTCCTCGAGAAGCTGTCATTCATGTCCTTCGTGTGACCCAGATTATCTTGGAGAACTGTGTAAACAAACAGTTTTGCATTTCATATGAAGTAAGTAACTCTGGTCTTAGGCTACTTTGCAATACTCACTTTCATGTTTTATGTAGAATTGGCACCTTTGTTTTAGGGAAATATTCCTATGTCACTTCCCCTCCATTTTTGCTTGTACAATTTGCTCTGTTAAGTTCTGGAGTTGACTTTTATGTATTGTCCTTTTTTCATCTTCCAAGGAAAACATCTTGCAGAAAACCATACAAATCCCTCTCCATGATCCATGAATGGTAAACTGGGTAAACCATTTGCCCTGATTACAGAGCCTAACTTTGAGGGAATCAAGAGAGTCAAACCATGACCTCCCCAACTATGGGGGAGAGATCTCATGTTTGGCTGATGACCTCTGTGTCATGTTCCGGGGGGTCATCATGTCACGTGTTGGATTCTCGTATTTTCGTGTCCTCCGTGTCCTTGTGTGATGTGAGTTAGGTTGTGTCGATGTAGGATGGCCACCCTAGAGCATTTGAAAGTAGGAAGTTTAATAAAAGAAAATGTTTAAAATCTACATATGACAAAGAGATGCTTGCCATCATGCATGCCCTAGCCAAATGGCAACATTATCTTCTAGGAAGCAAATTCTTGATATGTATACACCGCAATAGCCTCCAATATTTTCTTTGACAAAAACTCTTTCAATAGAACAACAAATATGGTTAGAGAAAATTGCTACCTTTGATTTAGACATACTACATAAAAGAGGTAAAGATAATATAGCAACTAATGCTCTTTCACAAAAAGATGAAGAAGCATTATGACTTGCAGTCTCAGCTATGGTTAGAGATTGGTTAGATGATTGTAATATCCCCAATTTTGATCTCTTATTTGAGGGGATTAATGGAGTTTATTGGGGAGGTGCTAAGCATAGCACAATTTTGTAATTTGGGCATTGGAGGCATTTTTGGCAGATGGACTTAGGAGAAATAGAAAATTATAGCTCTAGTGGAATGTGGGGGCCACAAGAGAAGGAAATTTGACCCAATGGAGCAATTCGCACTAGTGAGAAGAGAGAGAGAAAGGAAGGGGTGTGAATTAGTGGAAGGTGGGGGCCACCAAAGTAGAGAGGGCCAACAATTATAAATAGAGCTTGGAGGTCTCCATTTGGTATTTCTGATAATATGACAATTTAACATTAGTTCTCTTGAGCTGCTTAGACAAGACAACCGTACTATTCAACACAAATAATTTCGGAGCGGGAATTCCACCCTCATTTCGGAGAACTTCAAGTGTCTACTTAGTGAGGCAATTGAGGAGCTCAATTCAGAGTTGCCATTGGGCA
This sequence comes from Pinus tabuliformis, assembly GCA_031772625.1. Classification (NCBI taxonomy): domain Eukaryota; kingdom Viridiplantae; phylum Streptophyta; class Pinopsida; order Pinales; family Pinaceae; genus Pinus; species Pinus tabuliformis. Next base: position 320,297,877 of record CM062807.1, read on the forward strand.
CATTTACAGTGATTTCCTTCATCTGGAGCGAGTTTCCCTTGGATGCAGAAGATAATTTGTGGCTCTTGGGAGGGCCAGCAAAAAGGGGAATTTGGGTCAGCCAATTAGCAAAGAATCCTTCCACAAAGAGGGCTGGAGTTTCTTGTCAATTTGCAGGTTTGTTGGTGAGGCGTTTGGGAGAGCTGAGTTGCTCCAATTCTTGGTCTGCACAGGGGCTCACTGGGCATTGTTATGCAATCACTTGGGCAAGGAGAGTCTATGGTGTGGCTATGGAGGAATAAGGGAAAATTTGGGAAGGAGATTTTCTAGGAGAAATTTGGAGCATTTTGTAGCAGATTTCATCTACAACCAGTTTGCTAGCCAGTTAGAGGTCCACGCACAAATTGGGGTCACTGGGGCACGTTGGACTCAGCCCAAATCCTCTCTAGGTTTTTTTAGCTTTATTGAGGAGAGGCCAAGATTAATTTGGTTGGATTTTATGGGCAGATTTGAGGGGTCAAACAAGGGTCCCAACTCAACCAACAACTAGAGGAGCTAGGGGAAATTCTGTTGAAATTCCAAGGTCGACATTTGGCCAATTCCTTCGTGGGTTTTTGTGTGTTATTGGTGGAGAGCCCGAGGTTAATTTCCCGGAATTTTTTGCGCACTGGAGGAGGCCCTAGTAGCCATTCCTTGCAGTCAATAGTGCAGATTTCAGAGGGATAATGTAGAGCTTGGTTGGGGACAACCACACTTGTGTCCGAGCAACTGATTTCATCACTTGGGCATTATTAGCTTGCATTGAGCAAGCCCAGGTGCATACATTCTGATATTATCTTGTAACCAACATCTATCTTAATAAAATGGCTTAGCTTAGCGCAAATTTTGGCATTTTCTGGGTGTTTGATGTGGTGTAATTTTGTGTGTGTGTTTTTGCTATGTTTGCTTTATTTATCATTGTAAATTTCTATTAGGAATATTACAGTGGTATCAAAGCCATAATCTTGGCCAATTGTGGGGCAACCAACTAGATCAGGGAAGATTTGTGCATGTATACATATTACACAGTGACGGGTTTAACCATAAACGACCCATGGCTCAAGGGGGATTTAATATGCGCAAATTCTTGACCCAGTTGATGAAGGTGTCAGGCTAGATCTATCCTCTTCCTTACAAAAGAGACACTAGAGTTGCACAGGCTGTGGGGGTGCAACCATCTACACAGGATTGTGGGGAACAAGTAGATACATCCAATATGATGCAGGGGTCACTTGTGTTGGAGAATTCCTTGACCGCGCCAGTTGACATCATAGTGGAGAGAGTAGAGCATACCCCCTGTAGTGCCATCCGTTGAGGTGGTGACTGGGGTCGTGTCCGAGTTTTTGAGTGATAGCAGCACACAGAAAATGGGTGAGGTACCAGGAGACATATCCACCCTTGATGAGGCGCCAAGAAATACAGAGGTATTGGACAATGGTCGCACACAATAGTGTCATCAGTTTCAAGCCAACCTTCTAGCATTAAAAAGGAAAGCCACATCAGTACGAGAGGCTATTCTGCTACAAAACGAGGAGCTGGAGGGCATGAGAGTGGTTTGTGTCGAGTCAGCGGCCAAGTTGGCTCACATTGGGGAACGATTGGATTCCCTAATGGTACAATTAGAGGGCACATTGGAGAGTCGGAGCAACCCTCTTCATGCATACATAGACGGGGCTAGCAACTCTGTTGGGTCACCTTTGCCCATTGGAGAGAAAGAGACAGAGCTACCTAGTCAGATCTCATGTGTTGACCTAGATAGCGGGATGAGACGACCTGAGTTGCACAGGGTGCAACATCCGCATGTTGGGGTTGTTCTATGTGCCATGGTTCGTGCATTCGATCCCTCTCTTGGGGTTGGATGGCGAGAGATCCTAAGTTGGTATCCGGTGGAGTGGGCTATGGAGATGGTGGTGGACTCGGGTGTTGCTTAGTAGGAGCTTCTAGGCCTTGGGGATATCGGAAGCTCAGATTGGCATTGGGATTCGGGTGGGACTACCTATCATTTCCCAAGAATGCTGGTTGACTACGATTTGGGTGGTACGGTTGACCTAGAAGTTGAGGGCGCACATTTGCTTGGGGAGTTTCAGTTGGCACTAGTGGCCAACTAGTTTCTGGACAGACTCTTTGGGTTGTCTTAGTATGATGATAATACATGGGATCACAGGATGATCAACATACTCTAGCAGGAGTTTTGTCAGAGGAGGTGGCATTGGCAGGCCACTAGACGGTGCCTTGTATGGAGCTGGGGATTTTTCACATTTGTGTGGGGCACAAAGGACACAGAGGAGCAGAACAGTGGTGGCATCACTATTGACACATAGGGAGATTTGCTTCTTGGATCCCTCAGGGAGGATTTGGAGCAGAGATTCATTCATTGGTGGGTATAGTGATGCGACGATGGAGGTGATGATATCGATCGAGTGTGGGCTGACATGTAGGGACAAAACTCTAGGCCATCACATCTAGGGATGTGTGAGAGCATCTAGTGTTGAGCGGTGGTTTACAGATGGGCATGGAGATGCATGGTGGTATGTCGGAGTGTGTTGGATTGCGTTGTGGAGTAGGGGTGTCTTACATCATATTGAGTACACGCGGGGAGTGACTGGTGCCTTGACATAGACAGGGCACGGGACGGTATAGGAGGGTATAGCGGTAGCGGGGGTATCCTGTGGTGTATAGGGATAGGCTGTGGAGTACAATGGCATGCCGAGGAGTGTGGTGGTACTTGGTGCTATGCAGTGGCATATGGTGCGACACAAGGGACCCTTGGAGTGTTGCCTCCAATGAGGCTTGTGGACATGGGCATCCATAGGGTTGTTCTTCAGTACCCCTGCAGACTCTTGATCATACCCTCGAGGACCTACCCAACCATGACTCTCCAGTTGAGACGTTTGGTGGAGGTACGAGCTGACAGATACAGGCTTAGGGATGGTGTGGTTTATTGTCGAGGAAGCATAGGTTCCACTCCTGGGCTCACACATGGGGAGTCGATTGCGAGGGAACTGTATGGTGCACTTCTAATGAGACAATTTGAGGTGTCATAGGAGCTTGAGGTACGGTGGATGGTAGACTTCGTCTACAGGAGGGCACCCAGACTCCAAGTAGTATGTAGGTGTATCATTAGGAGTTGCGATAGCGAATTTCACTACGTGGTCTGGTAGGAGCAAGGTAGGTTGGAATGTGTGGGACATACTCCTGATACTTGGGGTCCACCCATGGGATACATACAAGGGTCAGAGATGAGGGCCAGATGGGTTCCAACAAGTAGCAACGCTACGTATCACATCCCGTGAGGAGTGGGGGTTATGAGCTCCTAGTATGGTTGGGGGATCCAGGGATCCGGTTGGCAGGTGGACTACTGCACTTTGTGATGAGCAGGGTCATGGTAGAGGGTGATCCAGTTCACCTTGGGTTTGACACATGGGGGATCACTGAGACCTCCATTGCATGGCGAGGCAGACTTATCCTGTTGTTGCTCAGGGTCGAGATTGGTAGTGGAGGGGTAGACATTGGCATCATGGAGATGCCCGGGCAGAATGAGCTTTGCCTTCACAGATTTTTTGCCAATAGGCCCCAAGAGAGGACGATACAATCTGCGCACGATGGGGAGGATGTCATAGTCAGAGTAGCGTAGCGTCAGCATGGTGGCACCTCTCTGAGATTAGCGGGGGACTTTAGCATTATTGAAAAGTGTAACTAGGTTCGGTCTTCATAATGACATGTAATTGTATTTTTATGTAAAGAGATGAAAAGAAGAAAAATAAAATTATTGTAATGCTTGCATCATGGGTTTCATGAGCAAGAGATTTTATTTTTGAGTCAAGGCTCCCATTGAGAGCCTTTAGGAATTTTGTCATCTAGTCATAAAATAATAAAAGAGTCATTGTCATGTTATGAAGTCATGTTACACATTGTAAAGAGTCACACTTGTCTATGTAAAGTCATCCTCCAAGACCTTGTCACTAGCCCTCTTCAAGTCGACCTACAACGAATGGAGAAACCTAGAAGATCATGTCGGCCTAAAGGACATGAGGTAACTTGTATATATAGAAGCACTCGGTCTCATTTGGAGGTAAGCAATTTGGTGAAGAAGAGCCTACAAGCATAAGTGCAAAGAAGGACTAGAAAAGAGAAGCGAAGGATAAAAGAAGAAGAGCGAAGGAAGGGATACTTCTGGGAAGACATATCTGGGCGTGTATACTCTCCCACGTGCGAAGGTAGCAGATCCGAGGGCATATAGAGAAGGTCGAAGAACTTGCTGCTGCATTGAGGTGACCTTGTTTGGGTAAAGAATCTTGCAAGAGGAAGCCGAGTAGAAGTGCTATAGGTCTCTCTCTTGAAGAGACTAATCAAGGAGCGAAGAGTGTTCTAGGGTTTCTGGAATAGGGTTAACCTAAGAGACCGAGATTCTTTAGGGAGGCCGAGAAGAGCAATGTGAAGAGAAGGGACCGAGATTCTCTAGGAAGCCGAGAAGAGCAGTTCAAGACTCTAGAAGGAAGCCGAGAAAGGGAAGAGGAAGAACATCAAGGAGGCTAGTGACTTGGTCTTGGGAGGACTCTAGTGTCAAGGGTCTTTGTCATAGTCTTGGTATTCGTCAATTGAAGATCTATAAGAAGAATTTTTGATTGGGTTTTCCTCTCAAAGAGTGAGAGGTTTTGGCCCTGGTTGACAAGCCTACATATTGTGTCTCTTGTCTTCTATTGTTTATTTGGTAATTGTCTTGATGAAAAGAACACAATAATAACATAACGAAGAGAAGATCATAATCCAAGAAGTAAAAGTATATCACAAGCAATTATCAAGAAGAGAAATCTCCTAACTTATGATGCCCTAGATTTCTCAACATGGTATCAGAGCTTAGGTGCTAAAGTCAAGAAGGGGCATCTAATCAAGAAGACACACAAGAATCAAGTTTCAAAGAAGGAGCAAAGCAAGTCGAAGGACACCAAGCAAGAGATCAAGATCTTCATCATACCGAAATCCTAGATCGAAGAAATCTACTTTAGTAAGAAGTCTTGAAATCATATTCAAGAAGGAAGTGTGAAGAAAGACCAAAACCTTAGAAGCATTTCCAAGATCGTCATCTAGAGAAGGCTAGAACATTCAAGAAGGATCGTGAAGCAAACCCTCTCTCAATCTTTCAAGGAGTAATCTTCTATCAACATCAAGATTAAGGAGGAAGCAAGCAACAAATACTCAAGTAAGTTTATGACTTCTTTTGATACTATCAAAATGTCTTTTTGCAATGAAAGCAACAAACTAGTTGGGGCTGCGAACTTCCTTGAATGGAAGAAAAGAACAGACCTAAATCTCATTGAGAATGAAGTCATGGACCACATCAAAGGGTCAATAACTCAACCTCCCAAAGAAGATACTCAAGCACATGCTAGATTCATGAAGGGAGAAGTGAGAGCCCAGAGGATTCTTATAGAATCCATCAAAGACTCTCTCATCCCACATGTATCAAAATTAGACACTGCAAAAGCTATATATGACAAATTGGTAGAGTTATTTTCCGTAAGTACTGCTGGAGAAGTAATCTCTCTAAGGCAAGAACTCTACAAATTGAAGATCTCAAGGGAAGAAGGAATAGCCTCATATTTTATGAGGATTTCTGAAATAAGAGATCAACTTCAAGATCTAGGTGAAATAATGTCTGACAAAGAAATGACCATTGTAGTACTGAATGCACTACCAAAGGAATGGGGCAACTTCACTTCAAGTATCTATGGGAAGAAAGAAGCCACTCCTTTTCAAGATCTATGGTCATTGTGTAAGATCAAAGAAACTAGACTAAAGGCAAAGTCGGATGTAGGAACAAATGAGTAGAATCAAGCGTACGCTGCTATGTTAAGAAGAAAAGGAAAGTTCGGAAAATTTGGTCGTCAAAAGAAGAAGAAGAACATGGATAAAGTACAATGCTATGGATGTCAAGAATATGGGCACTATCGAAGAGATTATCCTAAGCTTAAAAGGGAAAATAACAGGAGGAATAAGGAAAAAGCCCATATTACTGAAGAAGTAGAAGAGCCCGAGACAAAGAAGCCTAAGAAGGAGGAAGTGAAAGATCTCTACTATGACTAAGAGAATCTCCTTCACTAAAAGGTACTCTTCTATTGTATTATAGATAGGAAGCTTTGAAAATAAGATAGGATGCATCATATTAGAGAATGACATCATGGTAGAAGCATTAGAAGTAAGAGCTCGTGACATATGTAATATGATGAATGTCTGGAACAAAACCTATGGAAGTCAACTATGTAGGATATAGCTCTTGGTAAACCTCATTAGAAGCTCAAGTGATACTTATGAAGAAGGAAGAAGTCATCTAGGAAAAGGGTTATCATACATTTGTCAAAAGGTAACATCTACAGGATAAGATATGCAAGATCCTCAAGATTCTCTGATGGAATCTTCATTGTAAGATTCACCGATCAAGAGGAAAAGTAAGTGGTTCTTCAAGAATTCCAATCTTGTGGAATTCATAGAATGATGGTATGATAACATGACAATGAAGCAGATCAAGGGAATGAAGTCTCTTCATTCAAAGGAAACTGCTGCAGGAAGTCTGGATGATTCAAAAGAAAGATGAGGTATGTATGCTCACATTTGATATTATGGAAGTCATGTCATATGGTTGCAGACAACAGGGATCACTGAGGCATGATCAAAGAAAGGATCTCCTCCCTCAAAGGGATGCAAGAATGCATGGTTCACATATTTAATTAGATGAAATCAACATAATATGTCCTCATATGGAGTATGAGGTAGTTGACTACAACTGAGGAACTTTGAAGCTCCTAGAAATGAAATATGTGAAGAAAGGAAGGAAGAGATCATGGTAAGGGCAGTCAACATCCAAAGGACCAAGAAGATTTGACTATGATATCTTCGAGAAAGATATGGAGACTCTGATGGAAGTCTGGAAAAAGATGGAGACCCTTGGCAATACATATCTTTAGGAGATGGGTCAACATCTAATGGCTACAGGAAGATGTCATGATGAAAAACCACCACAAAGGTAATTATGATTTGAATATTCATTATTGATGAACTAGTATCTAGATGGGCTTATGCAGGGCTACCTAAGGGAAGAGCTATGAATGTCTTCTATGAAGAACCATGTAGAAGGATGCAAGAACCTTCCGGAAAGAAAAGCATGATGAAGGTAGCATAACATGAAGCAATGTCGAATAAAGACTGATGGATCACTTTCTAATAAAAGGAATGATGACATGACTAACGCATGAATGAAAGTGATGGATGGTTTGTGCTCTATGAAGAAGTCCCAAAAGATGAAGACTCCGCGATAAAGAAATTCATGACATCGAAGGAAGAAGTTCTTCAAGCAGCTGGTTGTCCCATCATCTCCATCTAAGGAGCTGTTGTAGGTAATGTTGCTAACATCGACATTGGGATAAAATCGACAAGGGTCCGGAAAACCAAAAAATTGTAAAAATCGGGAAAATATTGGTAAAAATAGGCAAACATTTGCAAAATCAATATACCATCAAAATATCGGTAAAAATCGACAAACATCGGCTAGGCCAAAATATCGTGATTTCGAGATGTTCGCAACATTGGCTGTAGGCCCCTATTTTTAGAGGGAGCCTGAAAAGTTTCTTACTTGGAAAAAACTTGGAAACTCCTAAGCTAAGAGGGAGCTTAGGTACATTCCTTGTATAGGAATGAGTAAATTTCTTTATTGGAATAGATATGTCCTCCTTAATTGAGAGGGAGAGATAGTCACATCATTCTAGTCTTCAATTGGGAAGACAAAATGAGAGGATTGGGTAATCATTTGGCATCCGATACTCTTTGAGGATGAGATAGGGCATCCAAGATAAGAGTAGTCATGGAGGACCAATATTCTTTGAGGACTGGGAATCCAAGATAAGAATAGTCCTAATGGAACACACCCTGAGAACCCAGGTGGGGTATGTTCTGAGAGAGACAATGATGAGAGTGTTTATAAATCATTGGTCTCGCTAGCATTGAGCTCAGATCTTGTGGAGAGATAGAGCTATTAATCAAGGCCTTGCTATGTGACAATGCTGGTTGATATCAGTGTTTTACGACTCCGACCAGGACTCCGACTCGGCCGAGGATCGACTCCGACTCCGACTCCGAATCGGTAATGACTCGGCCTAGTCGATTTCAATGACTCGGTCGTTGTAAAAAATACATTAAATATTTATTTTTTTTATAAAAAAACATAATTTTAAATATTTTAAACATAATTTTAAAGATTTTCATTCATGTTTCCAAACACATAGCATTATAATATAGATGGAAGACAACATATGATCAAAGTAGGCTCATGGAGCTTCAATTTCCAAGAGGTGAAATACCTAAACCTTCCATCTCTTCCACGGAAGGTCACAAACTTGGTATCTAGAGATTTACCATTGATCCTCTATGCAATGATTAAAGTCATTCAAAAATTCAAACCACAGCTGGCACTCAGACACAAATGACCTAAAAACCAGGTCAAGTCAAGACATATGTGGTCTGACCCACAGACCACTGTCAACTGGACACTCTCCAGTAGAATGCCAAAGTTGTCCATTTCAGCTCTTTTTATGTTTTTGTGAAGGGATTTTTGATTGGTGAGACCAAACTCCAACAAGCAGCTAGGACACAACTACAACATACCTCTACTATTTTTAGGGTAAACTAAATACTGCAGATTTTCAACAGCAATAGCATCTCAGGCACATTTTGTGATTTTTGTTGAACTAATTTGGGGAGCTAGGGCACAAATTTGCACTTCTCAGGCTGTTTTCACCAGCTAGCTGTTAAGGCAAAACTTTATGATCTGATTTTCAAAGAATCAAGCTTCATCTTGTCACTTCTATGGCAGCTAGAGCACACTTTCAGACCTGATTTTTCACCAGAAAGCACAGCTATAGAACACTTTAAGCATATTTTCAGCGTTGGTTTCTTCACAACCAAGTTTTTCATTGCTAGGGCAGCATTTTTGTTAAGTTTCCGAGATCATTTTGAGTTGAAATAACTCATTTTCAGATCCAATATTCTGAGCAGGAGAAGGGCATTCAGCTGGCCCTCAGTCCTGATATATTTCGAAAATATCAACTTCAGATTTGACATTTCTCAAACATGGCTCGTAAGATTTATAATTATCATTTTCCCATTATTGCTTCATACCATGGTTCATGGCATACTTTATGCATTGTGTACTTCATAATAAAATTACAGACATCCAAACAGATTAATTTCACACCACAAATCCAAAAAAAAGTGAATAAAATTTATTTTTTACGTTGCCCAGCCGTTTTCCAATGACTAGGCCTGGTCAATACGGACTCGTCCTGGTTGACCGAGTCAACTATGACTCGGCCTGGTCATTGGATGACTAGGCCTAGTCATAGTTGACTCGGCCAACCTAGCCGGTTACTTGGCCTGGTCGTAATTTTTTTTATCGGCTCGGTTTGACCAGGCCGTTTCCGAGTCAACTCGGCCTGGTTGTAAAACAATGGTTGATATGATGCTAAACAAATGGGTTACCAATCCGATTCTTCTTATGAGAAATTCTTTAGATTGAGAATGACCAAGTACTATTATGAATACCTCCCTAGTTAAGAGGGAGTGTTGAAAAGTGTAACTAGGTTCGGTCTTCATAATGACATGTAATTGTATTTTTATGTAAAGAGATGAGAAGAAGAAAAATAAAATTATTGTAATGCTTGCATCATGGGTTTCATGCGCAAGAGATTTTATTTTTGAGTCAAGGCTCCCATTGAGATCCTTTAGGAATTTTGTCATCTAGTCATAAAATAATAAAAGAGTCATTGTCATGTAATGAATTCATGTTACACATTGTAAAGAGTCACACTTGTCGATGTAAAGTCATCCTCCAAGACCTTGTCACTAGCCCTCTTCAAGTTGGCCTAAAACGAATGGAGAAACCTAGAAGAGCATGCTGACTCTCCCTCAAGAAATCATGTTGGCTTAAAGGGCATGAGGTAACTTGTATATATAGAAGCACTCAGCCTCATTTGGAGGCAAGCAATTCGGAGAAGAAGAGTCTACAAGCATAAGTGCGAAGGACTAGAAAAGAGAAGCGAAGGATAAAAGAAGAAGAGAGAAGGAAGGGATACTTCTGGGAAGTCTGAGCTGGGCGTGTATACTCTCCCACGTGCGAAGGTAGCAGATCTGAGGGCATATAGAGAAGGTCGAAGAACTCGCTGTTGCATTGAGGTGACCTTGTTTGGGTGAAGAATCTCGCAAGAGGAAGTCGAGTAGAAGTGCTACATGTCTCTCTCACTTGAAGAGACTAATCAAGGAGCGAAGAGTGTTCTGGAATACGGTTAACCTAAGAGATTGAGATTCTCTAGGGAGGCTGAGAAGAGCAGTGTGAAGAGAAGGGACCGAGATTCTCTAGGAAGTCGAGAAGAGCAGTTCGAGACTCTAGAAGGAAGCCGAGAAAGGGAAGAGGAAGAACATCAAGGAGGCTAGTGACTTGGTCTTGGGAGGACTCTAGTGTCAAGGGTCTTTGTCATAGTCTTGGTATTCGTCAATTGAAGATCTATAATAAGAATTTCTGATTGGGTTTTCCTCTCAAAGAGTGAGAGGTTTTGGCCTTGGTTGACAAGCCTACATACTATGTCTCTTGTCTTCTATTGTTTATTTGGTAATTATCTTGATGAAAAGAACACAACAATAACATAACGAAGAGAAGATCATAATCAAAGAAGTAAAAGTATATCACAAGCAATTATCTAGAAGAGAAATCTCCTAACTTATGATGCCCTAGATTTCTCAACAAGCATTACAACTCTTCACAACTCAACAACCTTTAGGGATGAGCTGGCTACTATAGTGGGAGATCATGCAGATCTTCCATTGGGCTTTAACGAGTCACTGATGGAGTGGGGGACTTCATTAGCATGGTAGGTTGGTCAGCAGGACGATATCAGGAGAAGCTCACGTGAGTGAGACGCTATCTCTACAGGGATTGGGTGGTATCTTCGAGAGTTTACGCTTGGAGTGTATGGGATGGCCTATGTGGTAGTACATCTTCATGAGGAGTTGGGTATCATGATCCCCTACTCATTGATGGTATGCAAGGGACTTTTGGTACTTATAACGAGCAGGATAGTGAGTGGACCAAGGGGAGCTTCATGTTGATCAAGTTGGCTTGGGATCTTGGTATCGAGGAACTCCTTCACTATGGGGCAGTGCAGAGATCAGGGACGATCCAGTGACACATTTGGGACCCTGGTATAGTTTGCAGTGACAGTGAGGATCAACAGTTAGAGAGGGCGCTTGTTCAGGAATTGCTTGAGGACAAGCAATTTTTGGTGGGGAGGACTATAATATCCTCAATTTTGATTTTTTATTCAAGGGGATTAATGGAGTTTATTGGGGAGGTGCTAAGCATAGCTCAATTTTGTAATTTGGGTGTTGGAGGCATTTTTGGCGTATGGGACTTAGGAAAAATAGAAAATTATAGCTCTCGTGGAATGTGGGGTCCATAAGAGAAGGAAATTCGACCCAATGGAGCAACTCGCACTAGTGAGAAGAGAGAGAGAAAGGAAGGGGTGCGAATTAGTGGAAGTTGGGGGCCATCAAAGAAGATAGGGCCAATAATTATAAATAGAGCTTGGAGGTCTCCATTTGATACTTTTGATAATTTGACAATTTAACATTAGTTCTCTTGAGCTGCTTAGCCAAGACAACCGTGTTGTTTAGCACAAGGAATTCCCGAGCGGGAATTCCACCCTCATTTCGGAGAACTTCGAGTGTCTCCCTAGTGAGGCAATTGGGGAGCTCAGTTCAGAGTTTCCATTGGGCACATTTATAGTCATTTCCTTCAATTAGAGCGAGTTTCCCTTGGATGCAGAAGAGAAATTGTGGCTCTTGGGAGGGCCAACATAAAGGGGAATTTGGGCAAGGTAATTAGCAGAGAATCCTTCCACAAAGAGGACTGGAGTTTCTTGTCAATTTGCAGGTCTGTTGGTGAGGCGTTTGGGAGAGCTGAGTTGCTCCAATTCTTGGCTTGCGTAGGGGCTCACTGGGCATTGTTATGCAATCACTTGGGCAAGGAGAGTTTATGATGTGGCTACGGAGGAATAAGGGAAAATTTGAGAAGGAGATTTTCTAGGAGAAATTTGGAGCATTTTGTAGCAGATTTCATCTACAACTAGTTTTGCTAGCCAGTTAGAGGTCCACACACAAATTGGGGTCACTGGGGCACATTGGACTCTGTCTAAACCCTCTCTGGGTTTTTTTGGGTTTATTGAGGAGAGACCAAGATTAATTTGGCAGAATTTTCTGGGCAGATTTGAGGGGTCAAACAAGGGTCCCAACTCAGACAACAATTAAAGGAGCTAGGGGAAACTAGGCCGAAATTCCGAGGTCAACATTTGGCCAATTCCTTCGTGGTTTTTTGTGGGTTATTGGTGGAGAGCCTGGGGTTAATTTCCCAGAATTTGCTGAACACCAGAGGAGGCCTTAGCAGCCATTTCTTGCAGCCAACAGTGCAGATTTTAGAGGGACAACGTAGAGCTTGGTTGGGGACAGCCACACTTGTGTCCGAACAACTGAGTTCATCACCTAGTCATTGTTAGCTTGTCTTGAGCAAGCCCAAGTGCATGCATTCTGATCTTATCTTGTACCCAACATTTATCTTAATAAAATGGTTCAACTCAACGCAAATTTTGGCATTTTTTGGGTGTTTAATGTGGTGTAATTTTATGTATGCGTTTTTGCTATGTTTATCATTGTAAATTTCCATTAGGAATATTACACATTAGTAGCATAGGTGACTGCTTACATAATGAGAAGTTTAGACATCCTATTCAACTGAGAATATGCATGTCCTAATCAAGCATAGAATATAAACAAGCCAACGAGGCAATAAACACTTACGGCCTTCTCCTTGGACAGCAATGCCCCTAGCTAGTGCCTAAGCTACAAAACTGAAAGGCAAATTCAACAATAAAAACACATACAAGTTACCTCCAATAAGCTCAATGCACACCACACAAATCTTGCACCATTAGACCTCCAAAGTCTTTGTCTATTGAATGATATGAACAAGTACAAAATAATATTGACAGAGGTTCCCCAAGCTCCAGCTTCCAACACTAGAGAGCAATAGGAGTAAAGGCTACAATTTATAGAAGAATTGGGAGACAATCCCAAGAACAAGAGTGTTTACAAGTGTCCATGGGAGCAAATCCCTATGCCCAATGAATTCTCCAAGTGTCCCAAGACTTCTGTGCGAGTTTCCTCTTGCTGGTAGCATGAGGATCCTCGAGTGACAGCTCTGTAGGTGACAGTTGCCATGTGTGAAAGAAGGGGGGAGTCCTCCCCACTTAACTCACAGCCAACGAACATGTATACTCGACCATAAGCCTGTGTTGTAACAGCTGTCCCAAGTTCTTGCATGTAGATGCCTTAAGAGGGGCTGTGTGTGGCCTGTAGGTGGCAGTGCATAGCAGCAATGTAGACAGGTGTGTAGGATAGGAGTTTAACGGGGAGTTAACTCCCCACTTAACTCCTACATAATCCAAATCAAATCAGCCTCCAACAGCCAACAAATTCGTGATCATCACATGTGGGAATTCAACCCTCTAGCTGGCCCAACTTGTGCTCCTTCAACTGGCAGTCAACTCGGTCTAGATGGCAGTCATCACTCCTTCAAACTCGTGGGCCTTATTTGGCCTCCAATTCAGCACTGAATTCCTTCTTCTTTGCCTTGTCACTTGAGTTCATTGGCAGTGACCTTTGATTGGGAATATGTTTTTAATCTGTCCCTAGTTTATTAATTTTTGATTCTTCTTGTCTTTTTTCCACTTCTATGAGTAAAAGTGGGTTTTCATGGGGAAATATTTAGTTTTTGGACCCCAAAGTGGGTATCAGGATAATGTTGGTACTATGAGTATGAATTTTAGGTACTCAAATGCCATACAAAATTTCCTAGAGCCACTTTTTAATTATTACATAGAAATTTATTAAAAATTCCCGTTCTGTGGGAATTTTTTAATTATTAAAAAATCCTAAAAATACCTAATGTAATTTCGTAAGACTCTGGGAAATGCCTAGCATGGTAAAATATACATTGACCCTAGACTCAAAAATACACTCAAGGCCCAGTTATTAAGATGCACTCCAATTTTGGAGGCTATGAGTGTAAAAACTCGACTAATTATTTGTCGTTGAAAAGCAAAACCAATTAGTGAAATGAAAAAAACACTCTAGAGTGACTTCCTTAGTAACCATGTCCCAAGGGTCTAAGTCTATTACATAAGTTCATCATGCTAATGTCATTTATTACAATTCCCCCGTGGGGGTACGGAATTTGCATAGAATAAGATATAAGAAGAGAGAGAAGAAGGGGTAAGATTTGCCCTGTTGGACTTCTGATCTTCAAAAAAAAATCTGATAGGTTCCTTGTGCATTGGGCCATGGGGTCTTCATTTCTGCTAGGTACAACTTAGCAGGTAACAGTGCCCATTGCTGACTGTGACGAATCATGTTATGCCCTATCCTACCACAGTTATAGCACTTATACCTTTTCCAAGTTTATGGAGTATCTGATACTAGCTACTGTCTTTATGCCTATATGCTTGTAAGGCTTGCCTTCTCCTTGAACTTTGTTGCTAGGGCCACTTTCAATTATCTATTTTCTCATTTGCTATCAAATTAATTTTTCCACCTATCCCTCTGCGAAAGTTTGTTGCTCAACTGCTCAAAGGTTAGATCTATATCTTTAGAAGTAATGTTCAAGGTTATAACAAATTTTCTGTAGGATGACTATACAGTGTAGACTTTTCAAAGTGATAATCACTAGATCCTTTTCATCCATCTTTCTATCTATTGATTTCAGCTGATCTCTGATATCCTTGATTTTTAATAAATGGTCTTGAAGAGAACCATGATCCTCCTATTTTATTGAAAAAATTGTATTCTCTAAGGAAGGTGCCCTACCTTTGTTTGATGTTTTTCATGCACATTCCTCAAACTTCTCCACATTCTAGAAGCATCATCTTTGCCTTTAACTTAAGGCAGCATCTCATCAGTCACAGGGAGCTTGATCAGGATCATAGCTTCCCTGTTCTTGTCATTGTACTCGGCTTGAGCCCTTCATTTGATTCAGGTTGCAACTCCTTTCTCAATAGTATTCAGTCCAAACATCTGTACTCAAAGATCACCATCATTCTTTGTTTCCAAGTATTGAAGTTTTTCCATTAAATTTCTGATGTCCATCCAACACGATATGGGACAGACTGACCATTTTTAGATTTGTAAACAAATTTGAATAGAAGTTACCTCTCTCGCTGTTATAACTAAACATTTGACAACCCTACTGTTGTACTGTTACACCTACAAGGTCACTTACAATCCTACTGCTGCAATGACAGTAAATTCGTATAAAAAACTGCAGTACACTTCTTTGGAGATAAAAATATACTTGAAATTCTTCAATTTTTATATTCCTGAACTCAGAATGCAAACTTACTATTCATAAACAAAATCTTTAACATGATTACGTTTTCAGAACAAGATATTTAAAACGTTCTTAAAAAATTCATCTTCTTCAAAATTAAAATTATTAAATTCAGAATCAGAGTTGCACGTCACCCTTGCAGTTGTGTTTACTTTGGCTGGTGGTTACGTCAACCCTGGTTGACCCTTTTTCCTTTGCACCAAGTGTTGGCTTGCTGGGGCCTGATCCAGGTTTGGAGTTAATTAGCCAAACAAATCCCTGAACTACTGGCCCTTTCGGCAACAATCTGCGGAGCGCGGAATGAGGTTTCACCCGAAGTAGTATGGGGGGGTGCTGGAACCAGGTTTCCGCACCTTTGAGATGTCTGAGCGGTTCGACTGGTCCGACTGTTTGTCCCTGCACACAGGTCGCTTCGCGTACTTCCCAGGCCTTCACACCTTGATATACTTGCCTTCGATCAGCCCTAACCAGGGGCTGTGGGTCTTCTGCACTGCTGGAGTAGTGCTCTGCGCTATTCCCCTAAGTCGCACCTGAAATCTTACTTATCTTCTTATGCTTAGTCAATTGTCTTCGCGTAAATGGATGTCTTACGCTATATTTATTTATACAACATATTCTTAAGAGTTCGCGCAACAAATAAATAGTACACTTGCAATTTAAACCCAGTCATACATTAAAACAGGGAAAGATACATAGTAATATGGTAATTCTCTTTATTAATTCTTCCACTGATTACAGACTCGACCTGCCCTGCGCACTCAGCTGCAGGGGTCCGCGCACTCAGCTGCGGACTACTAGGCCTCTGCGCATTCAGCTGCAGAGCCTTCTCCTACTCTATAACCCAAAGACACACTTTGCACCCCGACTCAGTCTCTTAGACTTCTCATGCTTCCATTCTATTAGGTATGCCATCTCTACACTTAGAGCCTATTGTACATGGTCCGCGGACCATGGGTAGGTCTATCAAGCCGACATTACATTACAAAACCGTGGGCGGACAACCTTGTGACTTTATCAATTTGCGGACAACCTTGTGACTTTATCAATTCGCGGAGCTTTTACAAAAGACTTGGTCAAAACTTGGGCTTTAAGCCCCAAAACATGCCTTAGGGGGATTCCATGCCCAACAAGCCCCCAACACAAACATCGTGACTCGTCCTCGAGTCACTTTGTCGGCGCGGAGATCTTCGCGCGGAGTCTCTCCCAATTTGTCTGAACTGTTTCAAGGTCAGCAGTGCACTGAGCGGCTGCCTGCTGGATCTCCTATACACGTTGTTCCAAGACCGCGGTGTCGGAATTGCTTCCTTGCATCTGTGCCTGTGTTCCCTACATCTGTGCGAGCTTGCCTTCAATTGCTGCTGTGATGGTGAAGGCCTCGTCGATCCAAGGCTGAACGCGCGCCTTCAGGACTGCTTCCTTGTGCCGTGCCGCGTCCACCTGTTCTTTCAGCGCTTTGGCTTGTTGCATCCACGCGAGCCTCTGAGTGAGGGCCACTGTCTGCGCAGTTCCTTTCACGTTGTCATACTGTTGCTGGAGTTCTCGCGCCTCTGTCTCTAAGCGCTGGATGTTGGGGTCCTCCTGCAGATTCGTGAGGACCTCAAAGGACTCTTCCAACATTTTGGTGTAGTCTCGCACTGCACTGCCGATCTCGTCTAGTCTCGCTGTAATAGCGCTAGCGTGCTGTTCTCTTACTTTCGGAGGGGTGGACGGCTGCGCCTTCAACCGCAGCTCTGCAATCTGAAGGTTCAGCTCTAGCTGAACCTTTGTCATTTCCTCTCGCGCCTCGTGCACCCCTGTTGCTAGCTTGTGGATGCGCGCCTCTGCTGGTGTGTCTGCTAGGATGGCCAGCTCAGGGACGCTTTGACAAGCTTTGTCCAGTACCTATACCAGCTGTCGATTCTGCAACACCACTTCGTTGCGCTGCAAGCTCAACTGTTCCATGTTGATTTTCTACTCGCTTAGGACTTGCAGCGCGTGACTCTCCCTAGCTCGCAGTTCTGCAGTAATCCCATCCTGCAGAATGTATAATGTCTCCCGCGGGAGTGCAACCATGTTGATTCCGATACCCTTCAACGCGCTAATCGTAGGCCTATCGACCTCATTTGTTGTCACTAGTGCCCCTTCTGGCAACACTGTGGTATTTGTCACCCAAGTGCGCAACATCTGCTCTGCTGTCGAAAGGGTACTAGCCTGAGGAGTGCGCACCTGCAACTCCTACAGCTGCGCTCTGAGGGCCCCCAACACAATCTGGTTCTCCTGCATAAAATTTTGGAGGGCCTCGGAGGTGACATCGCACACTGTCTCGTCGATGTCGTGCAGATCACCCTCGGTAAGGGTGATCGGGTCAATAGACAACTTCGATGCCTTGACCTTCTTGCGCGGCCCTGTTCGCTCGGTCGGGTGCTGGCGCTTCAACTGTGTTGATGCGGTTTGTGGGTCTGCGCCTCCCTCCTCTTCTTCTGCTTCCTGCCCATGTGAAGGCGACTTTTGGCCCTCGCGTGCCTTCATGGCTGCTCCTACGCTGCTGCTGCCTTTCTCTGTTCAGCTGTTGTTTGTGCAGCGTCCCACGCCTCCTGCGCTTCTGCTGTTGCTGCCTCCTTCCTTCTCTTTTCGGCCAACTGTGCCATGCGCAGTTTGGCCTCCTCTTTCTTCCTTTGTGCCGCAGACTTCTCCATTGCCGCGATGTCTAGAGCGTGCCACTTCGGCAGCCATGTCTCCAGTACATTAAAGATTACATCGTTCGTGGCTACAAAGGGTAGCTCTCACCATTGCTTAGTCGGGTCCTTGCGCGCTCTGATGTATATGCTGTGGAGGTTTGCTTAAACTCTGCAAAACTTTGCAGGCTATTGTAGACAGTGGGTGATAACCGCGGCTTGCAGTTGATCCCCATTCTAAGGTTCATCTCCATGAACACCCATAATATCTTACTGTCGCGGATCCTGTTTGCATCCTTTGTGGCCCAGAGCGAAGCATACTTTGCGGCCTCTGGTAGATCCCTATCAATTGTGGGGAATTGACTATCTTCTGGTAATTCCCCTGCCACGAGCACTATGGACAGCAGAAGCCATGCATAGTGGAATGTTTTGCCTTGTTCCTGAGCTTCGCAGCAATTCTCCAAGAATTCCTTGTAGAGGAACTCGGACCAGTTAAACTGGACCCCCTCTGCACACTGCTCAGCAAGTGCTACCACTGGCGCGGGTACCTCGTCCGCGCGGCACTTGCGCATAACCTTTCCTGCCAGAATTTGGGTCGCCACTCTTACTGCTTTGTCGTTGATGCTGGATATGGCGTAGCCCCTCTTTTTCTTTTCGAGTTTATACTTTTTCTTCATGGCCTCCGCGATGGCCAAGTCACTGCTTTTCCCCTCAGATATATCACAGGGTTCTCTCCTTTGCATGGCAGCCGGGTGATGCGGTGAATCAAATGCTCCGTGATGGGGATGGGCTCCTCCAGCCACAAACACCCACCATGCACCAGGCATAGCAGCTGCTTGATGACGAAAGTTGTTATTGGGGCGCGGTGGAAATGCGGCACCCAAAGCAGGTTTAGCAGCCCTGCCTTTTCCACTCTGCGCAACCACTTTCACGGCTCTAATTTGGTAACCCCCGCCGCGGTGTTCTGCTTAGGCTTCATAAGCTGCACGGTCTCTAGGTGAGGGAACTTCTTGTGGTCAACGAGGTCCCAATCTTCAAATTTTAAACTAGGCACCCGTCCCAGGTGCGTGCCCTAAAAAATGATGTTGTCTGGGAGGAGCGGGGTCTGGAGAGAGCTCTTGCTCTTGTCAAGATCCTTGGGCACTTTAGCCTTCCCCTTCCGCCAATGTTTCACCAAGTCTCCGGGATGGGGAGATGCGGGTGCGGGGAGACGCACAAGGGGGACGTGTGGGAGTACCCTCAAATTTTAGGGAAATTTAGGGGGGATGGGGGGACGTCGGGGTATATAATTTTTTTTAATATATATTTCAAATTCATATTCAATAATGAAAGCATAAATACAATGATACATACATAATTGAATTAAGTTATAAAATACATTGATCCATACTCACCATCCTTACTAATACATACATGATTCATCCATAGACCACAAGATTCAATAATGAAATACTCTGATACATATTCATCATTCATTATTCACCATTCTAGAATCTACATTGATTTAAAAATTAAATTCATCATTCATCATTCTAGATTCTAAATTGATTTAAAATTAAAATTCATCATTCTAGAATCTAATTAGTACTAAGCAAAATTGTAAAATTTTGTAGATGTTCTATGCTAAGAGCAATTTCACTTTTCTCACAGCAATCATACAAGTAGATAAGCAAAATGCAGATAGAACATATAAGCAGATCTTACAGAAGACAAATCAGAAACAAGAAAAATGTATGTGTTCGTTTCGGCGGTCAACAGGATGCTTCAACCAGCAAAGTCTCCTTTGGTCAGCCAGCCCAGCATGTGTCACAACAACCCTCCAACCAGTAGATGAGTCAACCCAAGTCAGTTCTACAAAAGTCAACGCTGTCCTGAAAAGTCAACGCAGGGGCAGCAAGCTAAAAGTCAACGCAGCAGCAAAACGGTCAACCCTTTGACCTCGATTTTTGTGCCAGGTAGTACGGCCTTCAAAAATCGAACCTCCCACAAGTTTTCAGCTTGTTTGGACCAAGCGTTGACCAAAGTCAACGCTGGTCAAACTTCTGCAAAACCCTAGCAGCAGAAACCCTAGCAGCAAAAACCCTAGCAGCAGAAAAATCCTCTTCGTCCTTCCCACGTGTGGCTGAAATTCGTCCTCCAGGTAGCTCGTACTTTTAGGATGAGAGAGGAAGATGTGAGTTGTGTTGTTTTTAAATTCTCTCCAACTTTTCCTGTATATATATACATCAATGAGGGTGTGTGACACATCTGTTGGGCATGTGAGCCTACATTACAAAACTGGCTGACCTTGCACATATAATTTATTAAGAATAATAAATTCAAAATATAAGTTCTGCTCATCGGATTAAGACTATTTTTATATGGATTTTACACCTCTCAGAAAGAGGAATCCAACAAAAATATTAGCCTCTTAATCTGAGCATCAGAACATGGAGTTTGGACCTAGTTGTCCAAATTTAACACTCCCTCTCAACTAGGGAGAACTCCATCTATTAGTGCAATTAACATCGTGAGTCATCCCGCCGAAACTTGCTTTGCTGGCTTCTTTATTTCAGAACAGAAGTGGGTCAGTCACAAAGACATCATTCCCCGACTGACATAATCAGTCCAGAGGTCCCAGACCTCACAAATCTTGATCCCAGATCAAGTGGTTGGACCATGTCATCCTAGATAGAGAGTACGGCAATCTCTGATGCGTCCATCAGTCTTTGCTAATAGTCTCTAGCTTTTCCACACCTCATTGGCCAAATGAGAGGTACTTCCCATGAGCCCTGAACTCAATGGGTAGGATGCATACGGGGCACAAATTAAATGAGTGGTGAACCAGCTCAATAATCACAAGGGTGGGGCAGAAGCATTATGAGTGCTTATAGCTCCGAGAAGCTATCCCCAAAGCCCCCCAGAGCTCCCAGAGCTCATCGTCCAACAAGACCCACATCATAAGGTCTTTCCACGACACCAAGACTCTCACGGAAGGTTAGGAACTTGACCTTCCCCAGGGGCTTAGTGAGAATATCCGCGACCTGCTCATCAGTTCCTATATGATCGAGCCTTACGGCGCCTCGCTGTACCATATCCCGGATAAAGTGGTACCTGATATCAATATGCTTGGATCGGTCGTGGAACACAGGATTCTCGGTCATACGAATCCCACTCTGATTATCACAGAGTATTACAGTGGTATCTAGCACATGTTGGAACAGCTCACTGAAGAGCTTCCTCAACCAAACTGCTTCACAACAGGCCATACTAGCAGTAATGTATTCGGCCTCCGCGGTGCTCAAAGCCACCGACTTCTGCTTCTTGCTCATCCATGAGATCGAAGCAGAACCAAGATTGAAACATCATCCAGATGTGCTCTTACGATCCACCACACTGCCAGCCCAATCGGCATCAGTATATCCCCGGAGTATCACACTCCCGGCAGTGTATCTCAGCCCATGGTTTATCGTGCCCCGAAGATATCTCAAAAGATTCTTGGCACCAACCCAGTGAAAATGATGAGGCTCAACCATCTGTTGACTCAAAGTATTCACTGCAAAACATATGTCCGAACGGGTGTTCACTAAGAACATCAAAGCTCCTATGAGTTGACGATACTCAGTAGGATTGGCCAAGATAGGCCCTGCAGCGCTGCCACTCAACTTCTTAAAGTTGAGTTCCATTGGTGTCGACACGGACTTACAGTCCACCATCCCAAATCTTTCCAGAAGCTTCACAATATACTTTCCTTGAGAAAGGAAAATCTCTCCAGGGCTCTGCCAGACCTCCAGGCCTAGGAAATAGTGCATCAGTCCTAGGTCTTTCATCTCGAACTCAGCAGCAAGCTCCCTCTTACATTGATGAATGAGAGGGTCACCACCTGTCAGGAAGAGGTCGTCCACATACAGCACTAGAATGAGAGGCTTTCCTTCCACAACCTTAAAGTAAAGGTTTGGATCAGCATTGCTTCGAGTGGAGCCCAGCTTCATCAAGTAACTATCCATCCTCTCATACCAAGCTCTGGGTGCTTGCTTTAACCCATAGAGGGCTTTCTTCAACCTGCAGACATAAGTGTCTTGATCTTGAACTTCGAATCCCAGAGGTTGTTCTACATACACCTCTTCCTTTATTGCACCATGCAGAAAAGCGGTCTTGACATCCATCTGATGAAGACTCCATCCTTGCGTAGCAGCAAGGGCTAAGATGGATCGGATGGTGGTATATCGAGCCACAGGTGCAAATATACCGTCATAGTCAATTCTCAATTATCATGGATCTGCACCTCAATGACTGTAATGTTGCTCTCATTATACAGCATCACATTGCTACCCCAAATCAACAAGAATGACAGATCTGGTCTTTTCATTGTAATATACTCCTAGTGGAGATTCATATCTTCTTTGCTGTCTATGCATCATCACGCTGCATGCTACCCATGCTGCCTTTGCATCATCACGTTGCAACACTACAACACAGTCAGATCTGCACTAATTGAGGCTTACGAGCCTCCAAATTTGCTCCCACAGGTTGCCCAACCATCTGATCCAAAATTGATCAAATTCCTTGACCCAACACAAGGCATAAATTGTTGTTCCAATCTGTTTTCGCTGCTGCTCCTAATTGTGACTGGTTAGGGCATCCATATGCTGCAACAGCCCTTAACCAAGTCACCAAACAGCCTTCAAAAACTACGTGCTACCCTTGTATAAGTCCTCTGCATCCACGCTGTTGATTAGGGCTCAATCTAGCCCCAAAACAGTCCCACGCAATGCCTTTTCAGTGGGGTAAGGGCCTGCGGCCTACCACAGGTGGCTTCCTGTACCCACGGCCTGCTGAAACAGAGTTTCCAGCCCGCACATAATATTCAAATCAACCAGAATTTTGTCTCCTTTATTGAGGCTTTTCTGCTGGTTAATTTTCACTCCAAAACAATCATAGGAGTGACCTAAACGTCCCCTCTTCCTTCACTGGAAATGCCCTTACCTGCACCCAATAAAACAGAGATTTAGGGCCCAATATACTGCAGATTTAGGGCTCCTATTCTTAGCGAGTAAGGGCCTCTTTAGAACTGCGGATTCTCCTCTAGATCTCTCTGTCCACAAAACCCAAACACGTGGAGAGAGTGCAGTGGTAGTCTCCCTCTTAATGCCAGCTTCTCTGCAAAAATCTTTGAACTCATTTGACTCATATTCAGTGCCATTGTTAGTCCTCAAAATCTTGATCTTCTTTCCGGTCATATTTTCCACCAAGGCTTTGAAGGTACGGAACCACATGAAAGCCTCATCCTTCTTCTTCAAGAAGTATATCCAGGTTTTGCGAGAGAAGTCATCAGTAAATGTCATATAGTAAGAACATCCCCCCAGGGATGTTACAGGCAACATACCGGAAAGATCAGAATGGACCAGTTGCAATATCTCAGATGTCTTTGTGACACTTGAGGGGAAAGGTCCCCTTGTATGTTTTCCTTCAGCACAGCCCTTACATACACCTTCCTTGCATCTAGACGCCTGAACATAGGAGCATTCTTAAGCATATCAGGTATAACCATAAACCTGACTTTGCTGCCTCGAATAAAGACATGCTCCAATTGGGATACTTTTCCATCCTGTCACTGTTGTTCATGGACTGAGCTTTGATTACAGGTTAGGGCTTCAACTGAAACCTACAGCAGCCCACTACATAATTTGATGCAGCTTCCTTCCCTTTATCATATCTGGGAACTCGCTCTCCTAGATGACTATTCCTGCACCCTTTTTAAGCTTGATTAGACCTCTAAACAACTGCTACAGGACTGCAGCAAGCTCACCATAGGTATGTCTCCTATTTAGAAGAATTCCCAGCCATAACTATCCCAGAAAAGCCTTCTTCTATTGCTGCCTCCCTTTTATAAGCTCCTATCCTCCAAGCTGATTGACCTATCAATCAAAACATTACCAAGGAGTCATCTACAACCACCTTGCTGTTGCCTCCTTGTCATGATTTCTGTGCTTTACTGCTGTAGCTTCTTATCTCTGGTTAGGGCATCCAAAAACCCTCCAAAAATCTACCACAACAGTCCTCCAACCACTGTGTTCCCTTGTCACCCTTTGCTATCCTTCTAGGCTTCCAATCTGCTGTTGTATGTCCCAAAGAAACCACCTCAAGGCACCCTACAGATCTCGGATCTGCTACAGCAAGGAGTTTGACATTTAGACAAGGGTTTACACCTTTAGTTTGGGCTGCGGTGTCTCCTTAGGAGCTGCGGCTAGGCGAGAGGACCCTTACTAGGTCTCTCGGCCTCTCAACAAACCTCCACGCATGCTGCTGTAACATCATCACCTGCGGCCCAAAACAGAATACCCAAATACTGTAACTATGCACAGAAAACCCTTTAACCTTACCGCTGATCTGTGGTTTTGTTTAGCAAGGGAGACATGCCACAAACTGTCCACACATCTGCTCTTTAGGTACCTTCTAGCTGTGGCTTTCTCCACAGAGAAATCTGCACCAAAACGCAGAGAAGAACCTCTCCTAAACTTGGCTGCACTCTCCTCATCCTTGCCTCAGATCCACACTTCAAACGTAGAGGTGTTCTTAACCTTTTTGATTCTCTTCTTATACTTGTGTTTAGCAGCAGAGGCATTTGATGGAGGTTCTTGAATCTTCCCTGTCACATGATCTAGGAGATCATGATCTTCTAATTTGAGATCTAATAACATCTTCCAGGCATGGAAGTCATCACTTCCAGACAGCTTGTCATTCTCCCTGAATTCAAGCTTAGAGGAATCCATTTCCTTCGATGATGATTGCTATAGATAGAGTTTGTCTTCACCTCAGCTCTGATACCATGTAAAATTTTGTAGATGTTCTATGCTAAGAGCAATTTCACTTTTCTCACAGCAATCATACAAGTAGATAAGCAAAATGCAGATAGAACATATAAGCAGATCTTACAGAAGACAAATCAGAAACAAGAAAAATGTATGTGTTCGTTTCGGCGGTCAACAGGATGCTTCAACCAGCAAAGTCTCCTTTGGTCAGCCAGCCCAGCATGTGTCACGACTCACAACAACCCTCCAACTAGTAGATGAGTCAACCCAAGTCAGTTCTACAAAAGTCAACGCTGTCCTGAAAAGTCAACGCAGGGGCAGCAAGCTAAAAGTCAACGCAGCAGCAAAACGGTCAACCCTTTGACCTCGATTTTTGTGCCAGGTAGTACGGCCTTCAAAAATCGAACCTCCCACAAGTTTTCAGCTTGTTTGGACCAAGCGTTGACCAAAGTCAACGCTGGTCAAACTTCTGCAAAACCCTAGCAGCAGAAACCCTAGCAGCAAAAACCCTAGCAGCAGAAAAATCCTCTTCGTCCTTCCCACGTGTGGCTGAAATTCGTCCTCCAGGTAGCTCGTACTTTTAGGATGAGAGAGGAAGATGTGAGTTGTGTTGTTTTTAAATTCTCTCCAACTTTTCCTGTATATATATACATCAATGAGGGTGTGTGACACATCTGTTGGGCATGTGAGCCTACATTACAAAACTGGCTGACCTTGCACATATAATTTATTAAGAATAATAAATTCAAAATATAAGTTCTGCTCATCGGATTAAGACTATTTTTATATGGATTTTACACCTCTCAGAAAGAGGAATCCAACAAAAATATTAGCCTCTTAATCTGAGCATCAGAACATGGAGTTTGGACCTAGTTGTCCAAATTTAACAAGACTATAATAGATACTGAAATCTAAAGACTGGAATAGGAAATTGATGTAACTAAACTCAAAAACAATGGAGTGATGAGTCTAAAAGTCACTTTGAAGTACACAAAGGGCTTGGTGCTCTTGATTAAATACTAATTCCATACCTTTGTACATGACAAAATGCAATGGAAACATTGCAATCCATCGAATCCTGAATTCCTGAAAAACTGTTAAGTCTGCTGGATTTTGAGTGAGATCTAAAATTCTACTTTCTCCAAATGAAATCCAATGAGGTCGGAACCACTCTCAAACATCCTGAGTCATTTCATGGTAATGTTAAAAATTTAAGTAAAAGGATGAAAATGAAAGATAAAGGAGAATGTCACTTTTACTTTAAGAATTTAACATTAGCATGAATTGCATAGCATTAGTAGGGCGATATGATCAAATACTAGGTTTCCCCTGTCATAAATCATTGTTTACAAGCAAATTTAAAGGGGTACGCATAGCCCGTTTTGAGGGGGGGCGCCCAGGCGTCGCCCTTTTGGGGAGTCACATCCCCCACATTGGGGAAACGTCCCCCCTTGCGTCTCCTCACGTCTCCCCAAAAGGGGGACATGGGGAAACGTTTCCCCAGACGTCCCCTTGTCCCAGGTGCGTGGGGTGCGAGGGGTGCACGCACCCGACCTTGGGGGACGCGTCCCCGTGGAACACTGCCTTCCGTGGGGGGATATAAGCTGGCAGCTTTGTTGGAGGGTGCGTAGGCTCAATTTCCTCCTCCATCCCTTCGTCTTCTTCGATGATCAGGTCCTCTAGGGATTCCTTCTCATCGATTTCTATGTTAACGAATTTCCCCTTTTCTTCCATCGTCAACCTGGTGCGCAACGGGTTTCGCGAGGACACACGTACGGGAACCATTGCCTGTTTTTCCTTCTTTGGTCTTGGCGTGTGTGGTGATTTCGAGATTTCTGCCACAATCCCGACGCCTTTAGGGGCATCCCCCACAGTCAGGGCCTGCGTGGCCTCTTCGGCGGTCATCTTTGTGATATCCATAACTTCCTCAGATGCTACCATCGTGTCCGACCAGAAATCTATCGTTCGCGTATTCAGGGGCTCAATGAATGCTCTGCATAGGTCAAACAGGGCTCTGCTCAGGCTACGCGGGGTATACAACTGCTCAATTCGCAAATGACCAAGTGTTGTTTGTTGGGCAGCCCTTTGTAATTTATAACGCCTTTTGAATTTGAATTCGACCGTTCCCCCCAAATCCGGTTCATTAATGCTCCCTTGGCGGTAGATTTTCCCAAATCTTGCCCATAAATCGCGTCTTAAATGCCTGCCGCCCGCTCCATTTGGCCTCAAGTTGAGCATCCCATCGTGAATAGTGACTTCAACAGTCACTTTCTGGCCAACCCGCGTGGCAACGTAGGCCCCCTTGCGCAGTTGCGGACCTCGTGACTCCTTGCTTCTGCGTGCAGCTCCAACATTGCGCATCTTCCGGGCAGAGTAGTTTACAGTTCCACGCCTCCTTTCAACTGCTTGGAGCGCTAAGACTGTATTTCCCTCGGCTATTCAGGTGGCTGCCCCACCTGTATAGGGTGTCATCTGGTTATCCATCACTTTTCCTGGAAACTACCCACATTTTATTGTTTCTGTTGGCATCTCACACTTTATCATTTGCAGCGCGCCACCCTGGTTGATTCTCTTAGTAATATGTGGTCCAAGCCAAGGCATTAGACTGATCAATTCGCGGTGATAGTCCTCAAACTTGTCAGCGTGATCGTGCGCACCCTGTCTTATCACCCTGGTCTTCTTATCGAGAAAATCTTCCTTTATCTCGTCCTCCAGCTTCTTGACATCCACTTCTACCATAGCGCTTTTTCTCCTTAATCGCACCCTTTCTTTCTCAAGTTCTTGGAGCCTAAAATTTCCCTGTTGGATTTCTTCTTTCAAGGTTCCGCGAACCGTTGTATCTACTGGTGCTGTGATGCGCGGAGTCGGCATTTCATGTACTATAGGGCTTCCAGTGTTCGCTTCATACTCCAGCCTTGGCGATGCTTGCGCTGTTAGGTTCTTGCACGCGGTCCTATAAGCCCATAGAACCACTGGTACGCGCAGGTCCTAGTTAGTGCGTTTCGCATTGTGGACCTTGTTCAGTGCTTCACATACTTTGTTAAAGGCTTCTGCGTGGATAACCTTCTGCGCACTTGGTCGTTCCATACTTCGTGGTTCCAACCGGAGGGGTCATTCGCGCCATTGCCTTGCCCGCACCTGCTTACTGACCGTGTTTCTTAACACGAAGGCTGTGTGCATCTGAACAGGTGGGCGCGCAGACCGTTTCGTCTAGCAATCTTGTCTGTTAATCGCATCCGAGGCTTCCCAAATAGCATGCGCATCATCCTTGTGCATTCTCGCCAGTCCTCAAAACTTCTTTGGTGCGTACCCCACCACTTCGCGGGCGTAGCACGCAGTACCCATTTCAAAGCTTCAAAACGTTGCTGTTCTGGCACCTCTCTTTCAAATTTGCTCAGGAAGTCATCTACCTCACTTAACCCATCATACATAGGCAACTCCTTTGCCTCTGTTGATATGCAGTGCAGTGACTTCGTCATCATGTTATAGTTCAGCATGGTTACCTTGTGTAACCAGTTCTGCCATCGTTTTATTTCCTCGTCCGAATCCGATGTGCAAGAGCTTTAGCGCTCCCATGAGATTTGTCCATCCGCGGTTGGATTCACCTAGTCTTGCTCTCGCGCGGTTATCTTGTAGATGCAGTCCAAGTCATCGTCGCTGTTGTTGTCGTGCACCGGCTTCGTGTAGCACGATCCTACTGCAGGGTCCAACAATACAACCACGCACAGAGACTTTTTCTCAAAAATCATCTTGTGCTTCTTTAGGTTTATCACCCCATTCATGTCAGTGGCCCAATCTATTCCTATTAGCGCGAGGTAGGGATTGTTGTCATCAACAATCTCTATCACTTCGAAATCTGCTAGCGCACTTGCTCCTTCGATATCTACTGTGATTCCCTACAATCTCCCCATAGGTAGGATCTTTTGTTGGTTTGCCATTCGTAGTTGGATAGGAGACCATTGTAGTGTAGGCCTTCCCATGCGCTCCCATGTCTGCTTCGGCAGGACATTCGTGTCTAATCCTAGATCCAGAATCACTTGGTCCATCTCATATTCTCCAATATGCGCGGTCAATCTCATCTCCCTTCCCGTTCGCGTTGTGTGCTTTTCGAGCTTCCGGACTACGCGCGATTCTCCTTGCGCGGTCCCAGCGCATCTATTTATGAGTTCTTGTAGCCCCTTTACAACCTTGTTGTCGCACAACAACTTCATGCATGTTTCCAGGAATGTGGTGAGCATTGATGGGTCCATTTCTGGCTCCAGTCTGTCTTTACTTCCTGAAGTGGAGGCATCAGCGAAGCTCTTCTTGGCTTCCATGAAGGTTTCCTTAGCGTGCTCCAAATCAAACTCTGGTTCCTTCGTTGGGGCCTTGCAAACCCAAGTACTTTCTTCAGGCTGCTTGCCTTTGTCATCCACTGTCGTAATTCCACTTTGGAGCACAATATTCACATTAGGGTCGTCCTTGCACGACTTTGACCTCATCATTTCCAGGTTCTGAGTTGGGGGAGGTTGGAGTGCTCCTTTATCGCGCAACCTTGCTATCAGCGTGGGACAATCCTCTGTCTCGTGATCAAACAATGTATAATACAAACATGAGGGCCGCCTTGGATTTGTACAATTGCGGGCATAATGTTCTGGCTCTCTGCAATTGTAACATATCAGCTGTCCGCGACCTCTTCCGGGTCGTCCTCCACCTCGGCCTTGTCCACGTCTCTGAAATTCGGTTCGCGCCATCCCTGCATTCTGGTCAAGGGGCTGCGTTTCGGCTTGAACTTTGTAGGTAGGAGTCCGATCCATCATCAGCTCATAACTTCTACACGCACGCTCATCATGGCGTACTGATCTACAGAAATTACAGAACAACTGCTGTGAAGTCTGCGTATACTTCTGCAATAAATGGCAGTTATCCATAGCATGCTTTCCTCCTATCTGACAAATCGCGCACCATAGTGCAGGCGCTGCGCTTGGTCCTGCTTGTGCCTCCGGTCTCAATGGCATTGGCCCTCCTCCTGCGAGGTAATTTGCGAACACTAGGCAGTGGTCCTTGTCATGTCCCTGGCCCTTGCACTTTACGCACCATACCTCATCGCACACTTTTGGGCGGGTTGTTCTGTCTTGTTTCAAACTCTGCATCTCAAGGCACAAGTTTTTCAACTGCGTGTGAATCTGCTGAACTCCTAGGTTGGGATCTTGTATCGGAGTTTTGTGCAATCTCATCGCGACCTCCAAAGCCTCGGCCTGAGTTGTTAGCCTCTGTTGTGACAACGTGTTCCTTAGATGCGGTGTTAACGATGCTACAAACCATTCGCGACGTTGTCCATCTGTCAATGTCATGTTACCTTCATGAATTGTACACTTTAGTCTCTGATCCAGCTCCTAAGGGGTCTCGATTGGCAAGCATTGTGATTTCCTTAAACCCAATGATCGACTGCGCCTCTGACTTTGGCTTGCTAAACTCTTTGTTCAGCGCAGCTTGGATATCTGCGATCCCCACATTCGGATTATCATTGGAATGCTTAATGTACCAAGTTAGCGCGCGATCCTGCAGAGCGCTGACCAACGTTGCCTTCTTTATATTGTCATCCATGACTCCCTGTGCTTCCCATATAGCTTTTATCACGAACCAAAATTGGTCCGGATCTTCATTCTCTATTCCCTTGAACATCGGCAACTTTATTGTGCTCGCCATAATGCTTCGCGGCGGTGGTGGAGGTGGTATGGGCGAAAATGGGGGTGAAGACGGTGAAACTGGCGGTGGTGTGGGTGGGGGTGGTATGCGCGGAATTCTCTGCCTTATCAGATTGATCGCACTTCTTGGTGAGACCTGCGCAAGCTCTTCTTCGCCTCCTCGCGGAGGTGAAATCAAGGGGCTAGTTTCTAGTTCTGTACTACCTTCGTTTCTGTAGATTCTCCCACTTCGCGTAGCCCCAAACATCAATTTATTTGCATAACCCATTTTTCACATAGTAGCATTTTAATCCAAGTGTTCAAAGATTTAATGTACTTACCTCGCGGCCCTTTGAGGAAGCGTCGTTCTGCCTCGCTATAGTTGACTGAAGTATCTACTGCGAACTCGGTGATGAATCCTCCTATGATTTGATCGAGCCAGTGATCAACAACGCGCGCGATCTTATCCTCCGATGCTTCCAATCTGCACACCAATTTTGGAGTCCACACAATAGGTCTGTCGAGTTTACACCTTCCTTGGCTGTCTGCTAGCTTCGCGATCCACTCGTATAGCTCAGTAGGGAAAGATGCGAAGAAAATTTCGTGGATCTCTGTATATAAGTAGCAGTCTAACCACTCTTCCTTTGATAGTCGCAGATTCCTGTTTTCCTGTGCCGCGAACTCGTGAATCTTCCTATCCAACCAATCTTCAATTCCTTTCTTTGTCGGATTCCAGTGATACGACATCAGACATCTCTATGCAGATCCCAGTCTCGACAACGGAACAATTTGTTGGCTTGTTGGGGCCTGACCCAGGTTCGGAGTTCATTAGCCAAACAAATTCCTGTACTACTGGCCCTTTCGGCAACAATTCGTGGATTGAGGCCTCACCCGAAGTAGTATGGGGGGGTGCTGGAACCAGGTTTCTGCACCCTTGAGATGTCTGAGAGGTTTGACTGGTCCAACTGTTTGTCCCTATGCGCTGGTCGCTTCGTGCATTTTCCAAGCCTTCACGCCCTGATATACTTGCCTTTGCGCAGCCCTAACCAGGGGCTGTGGGTCTTCTGCGCTGCTGGAGCAGCGCGGTGCGCTATTCCCTTAAGTCGCGCCTGAAATCTTACTTATCTTCTTATGCTTAGTCAATTGTCTTCGCGTAAATGGATGTATTATGTTATATTTATTTATACAACACATTCATAAGAGTTCGTGCAACAAATAAACAGTACACTTGCAATTTAAACCCAATCATACATTAAAACAGGGAAATATACACAGTAATATGGTAAACTTCTTGTTGTCGCATAGATTGTCTAGGCAGCGCGACAACGCTTAGACCAGGGGCTGTCACCCTGATCCCCGATCTCTCCATTTAAGCCATCTCCCTAGGCTAAGGGGGGTAGACCCTATAGGATAAAGGAATACCAACTGGAGACAACTGGCTTGGGAGATACAGCAAGGAAGATTAGCACCTGATTGATTTTAGAAATTAATGTACCAGTGCCTTATGGAGTTAATGATTAAATAATTGTTTATCAAATGCTGCAGAAATATGAACTTTATAATTCCACGATTAACAATCATTTATCATCAAATAACCCAAGCAAATGCAAGATATTCAACAAACGCACAACGCTTTTTCAATGCTCGAGCAATTAAATTTCTAAAGATCAAATACTTTAAGCAACCACGAAATTTAAATGCTAACCAGATTCAAATAGCTAATCTCTAGATATAAACATTTAAGCACATTTAACTCTACCACAACAGAAAAGGACTTTAAAAGGAATTTTCAAATTTTTAATTTTTTTTTAATATATTTTTATGATTTATGATTTATTTTAAGACCAAAAATAAAACAAAACTAAACTAAAGGCTCAAAGGAAATAAAAAAGAAGACTAATACCTAATCTCTGTATATATAACAAAAATATAAAGTTTCAATCCTGATTAAATGAAATTAAAATCTAACTCTAAATCACAAAA
Organism: Pinus tabuliformis; assembly: GCA_031772625.1. Lineage (NCBI taxonomy): Eukaryota > Viridiplantae > Streptophyta > Pinopsida > Pinales > Pinaceae > Pinus > Pinus tabuliformis. The sequence continues at coordinate 320,330,467 of CM062807.1, forward strand.
ATCAAAACTAAAATAAACAAAAGTTTTAAATCTAAATATAATGAAAATGAAACTTGAAATAAACAAAGCTAATAAAATTTTAGAATCTAAACTACATAAAAAATAAAATCAAAACTAAACTTATATATCTAATCTAAACAACAGAACCAACATAAATCTAAGCTATATGTAAACCTAAGATTGAAACTTCTAACCCAAATCGTAATGAGTTTTTATTGTGTTTGTTTTGCAGGTTGGATATGCAGAAAAGCGCTGCACGATGGAGCTGGACGGGTTGCGTGAACGGTAGCGTGAAGAGACTGAGGTAATGGCAGCGATTAGGGCTAGCACGCAGAGAGAGTTTGCAGATGCAGGGAGTGGGCTGGCAGCGGAGGGAAGAGCAGGACAAGATAGCAGAAGGGAAGTGCGTGGATAGAGCTGCGGACAAAGACATGGGAAGAAAAATTGCGGGTTTGGAAGAGGGAGTGAGGAGTTGCGTGAGGAAAATGAGCAGCTCGATGGCCAGACGGGGAGGAGGGCGTGGTGGAATACGCAGGTTGGACGAGGTCTTGCAGATGATGAAGACTGGTTGTGGACAGGAAAAGATAGTATAGCTGGAAAGGAGCAACGTTAGAGAGGAAGGGAAAATAGTGGTCACGTAGGTTTAAAATTGTAAATTCTTTTTTGCAGGTGATTGATGGGAATGGCACGCAGAGGAATTGGCAGCGTTGGAGCTGTGTGAGGGAGCTGGAACGCAGAGATGGGTGAGGACAGGGATAGCGTGGAGAAAATGATTAGGCTGATGATAGTTTGGACGGAAGAAAGTTTTAGCAGATGGGCAGCGATGATGGGTTCGACAGCACAGTTCAGGAAGGAGGAGGGAAAAGGGTTTACACAGGGATTTTTGCAGGTTAGGGAGCAAAGAATAAGTAACGTTGGAGAGGGAACACTGCCCATTGTTTGGGTAATTCGATGGCAAACAGAGATAGCTGCGTATGGAGCAGGACTCAGGTAGATTTGTGTGGATTTGTATGGATTTGTATGGCTTGGACAACCTTGAGCTTCTTCTGAAACCTTAAAAAATTTAACTCCCTTTGCTTCTGATGAAAACCCTGCAATAAATTTCTAGATCTGAAAGTGACTGAATTTGAAACCCTCGAACAACAAAACAATGACCCTGTAAAAATTGGTTGTGAGGCCAGATCTTACCCACCAGGGCCTAGATCTGGCTTCCAACAAGAAACTCTTCTTGCAACCTGCAAAAAGAAACAGAAAACCCAGAGGCAAAATATGCAAGGAAATAACCCAAAATTTAACTAAATAATTACAGTATTCACAAACTAATGACTCTAAGCAGCCAGATTTATCAATAATCCACAAAAATATTTTCAAAATTTTAAATTTACTATGAGATGCTTCAGAAAACCCCTCATGCATTCAGAAGAGAAATTTAAATGATAAACCCGGGATCAAAACTGGCTGGGCTCTTCAAAAAAGTGCTTCTTGGGAGTTGGCTGGTTCAGCCGAGAACTTCCCCAAACGCCCGTTGATCTTCAAAATCTAGATTTTCCTGCACAACTTACTTCAACCATCAACAAAGAGGGAGAAAACAATACTAAAATCCAAATCTAATGGAGATACCTGCCATCACATTCAGAAATTCCACTACCATTCAAACCCTAGTGTCTAAACAAGATACCTGTGTTTAAAATCACTCTTCATCAAGCTATTATCAATGGCTAAAATTAAATTTATGCAGAAAAATGAAACATCTTACAATATTTTCAAAAGAGTAACACCAACAAGATTTCAACCCCAAAGTCTTTCTTTATTGCATATGAAAAATGACTACAAGAGAGCTTTCTTTAGCACAAGACTCACAGATCGAATGATCTCAAATGACCCCTGACACCCTATTTAAAGGAAAATTTCGCAACGGCTAGTTTGAGTGATCCATGTCAAAGTGCTCTCGACTGTCGATGAGGATCAAAATCTCTTTTAGTCTCATCCGTCGAAATTTTAAATGCATTTTAATATATTAAAAAATAAAATTTTGCATTTATTTCCTCAAAACTTTGACTTATTATTATTTTATTTTATTTTTTAATTTATTTTTTTGAATTTTAATTTATTTTAATTTTAATTTTTTAATTATTATTTCTTAATTTTTTAATATTATTATTTTTTATTGGACCCTCAAACTTAGCCTTTGGAAAAATCACCTAGGACCTAGGACCTATGAGGGGATAAACATTTTCTAACCCTCAAGACACTTTACATCATGACTTTTACAATTTTACATCTCAAGGGGGAAAACCCATTTGACATAGACCTTCATAGACCACCCAGTTCTACGACACAAATATAATCTAGCAAATCAAGAAATTTGTAATAACCTAACCAAATAGTTAGGATTATTTCCAAATTACTTTTACATAGACTCGAAGCACACTAGGATTCCCCTAAGATTCTAATGACAAAATCCATTCCGGCTTTGGGGTTAGGCTGAAGGAAAACTCTGCCGACCATGGGTCGGTGAGACAAAAAACCTTCCGGAACGTAGATCATCACTAGAAAATTAGGTTTACCTAGGCAAATACATACATGACACAGATCTGCTAAGATTATTTACAAATTTACACATGCAGACTGGGTTTACAACATAATATGATCGGGCTGATGATGACAGTCGAATGGCATGGACATATTGATCAAGCGCTATCCCTTTTACAAGAAAGGGGGTGTACTACTATGGGTAATTGACACGTAGTGGTCGACACTTCTCTTTATTAATTCTTCCACTGATTACAGACTCGACCTGCCCTGCACACTCAGCTGCAAGGGTCTGCGCACTCCGCTGCGGACTACTAGGCGTTTGTGCACTCAGCTGCGGACTACTAGGCCTTTGTGCACTCAGCTGCAGAGCCTTCTCCTACTTCACGACCCAAAGGCACACTTTACACCCCAACTCAGTCTCTTAGACTTCTCATGCTTCCATTCTATGAGTTATGCCATCTCTACACTTAGAGCCTCGCTCTATTTATACAATTCTATGGTCCGCAGACCATGGGTAGGTCTATCAAGCCGAAATTACATTACAAAACCGAGGGCGGACAACCCTGTGACTCTATTATAACTTCGTGCTCTGCACCCATAATTCGTGGAGCTTTTACAAAAGACTTGGTCAAAACTTGGGCTTTGAGCCCCAAAACATGCCTTGGGGGGATTCCATGCCCAACACCTAGTAAGCATGCATGCATAGGCTCTTCTATTCTTTGTTTCACATGGCCATACATTGACCCTTTGTCAAATTTGGCCCTATGTCAAACCTCAAATTCAACCACTGTTATGTGTCTGCTTAGGCTTTGCTATGCTGTGAGCTTCTCTTTGTAATCCTGTGACCTTCAATTTATCCTCTCACAGGGCTCCATGACTCGATTGTGCCCTAAACAACCTGGATTCTTCATATTTCTTCATGCCCTTCTATGACCAATTCAGTCTGCAAGTGTACCTTTCTGTGGCGAATTCAGAATTTAGACTCCTTTGATGGACTTAGAATGCAGACTCCTGTTTTCATGCCTAGATTGCGAGCTGTAACACATTGAATCTATGTTATATGTTACCTTTCTTGTTATATTGTCCAGGTAGGCTTGTAACTATGCCTTGCTGTAGGTATATATTGGCTTTATGCAAGCTAGTAATATGCTGCTATACATGATCCTTGATTCTACCAAATTTGGCCAGAAGCTTGTTTGCTCTTGCAATGTCATGAACATTAGGATTTATGCAAGCTTGTAATATGCTACTATACATGATCCTTGATTCTACCAAATTTGGCCAGAAGCTTGTTTGCTCTTGCAATGTCATGAGCACTAGGATTTCTGGCTTGTATATCTACTGTAACTGCATAGGCACTAATATCTCTTGTAACAATGTTTTTGAGCACTATTATCTCCTGTAATAATGCTTGACTTAACACAACCTCCTTTGCAAACAATCATATGCTCTTTTCTGCAACTCAGATTCTCTGTCCACAACTCCATAATTCTTTAAACTTTTATGTAAATTTTGACCTTGTAAATTTATTCACCATTAAAAAATGAAATAAAAATATTGATTCTGTGATGGCCCGAGTGCACTTGTCTTCTTGTGTAGTCAGCTTGTGTTTCTTTCTGTTTCACTTGTGTATTTGCATTTCCTTGTTCCATCTTTGATCTGTTGCAGTCCTTAGGCCCTTCACCCTCTCTCCCCTCGGCTCCTCCTCACCATGGCATTGATAACATATCAAAGATTCACAGGCAGACACGAAGACAAAAATACATGAAGAATATATGAAACTATTGAGTGATGCAGTGTCTCAATACACAGTAGGGTAGAAGGGAGTGTGTTATGTAACACTCGAATACCTAGTCATGTAGTAATTCAATCTTGATTAAGTCATGATTACATCACTTTTTTAAATGGACTCTACGGACGTAATTTATTATGACTTAACTATATGACCAAAAAGTATGGCGAAGTCCTAATTATGACATTATATCTAACATATCTAATAGGATATGTCATTATTTTCTTCGTATAACCGGAAAGATACTATTTTCCCTATTCTTCCCTCGGGCCTCTATGACAAAGCGAGATGATTTCACTGTAAATAGCTTTAAAAAATTATCTCATCTTATAGTTAAGAAAGTTCTCTTTTGTCTTGCAAGCAATGCTATGAAGATGTTTTGTAATTATAATTAGTGATTTTCCGGTTGTTTTTGCCAAAGTAGCAGAAACTTGTTTATGATTGAATTTATATCTATTTGGTATGCTTTTAATGCAGCAACATATTTCTTCTTTGCTCGCTTCTACGGATGCAGATGTAATTGTAGCCAGTTTACAAACTTTGGCTGCATTTAGAAAGAAGCCTATGGAAAAATGCTCACCCCGAGATGCTTCTATCAATGCAAAGCTATTTGCCTTATTGCAAGGGTGGGGTACTAAAGAAGAAGGTCTTGGGTTGATAGATTGCTCCCTTGAGAATTTCTGTGACCCAGTTGCATATGAGGTAGGGTGCAATCTTCACTTTGAATTTTATATAAATGAATGTATTCCAAAGGAAGATATAGGAAATGATGAGCTGCAAACAGCAGGATTACAAGTCATTCATCTTCCTGACGTGATTTCACATTCTGAAAGTGATCTTCAACTTCTAAAACATCTAGTACATCGATACAATGTGCCCCCTGCCCTACGATTTTCTTTGATCACAAGGGTACGTTATGCAAGGGCCTTTCCATGCCTAGTCACTCGCCGACAGTTTGTTTCTGTTCGTCTTTATGCATTTATAGTGCTTGCACAATCAAGTAGTGATGGTGATGACTTGGCTGCTTTCTTTGTTAATGAACCTGAGTTTGTGAGTGAGCTTGTGACATTATTGTCCTATGAAGATATAGTCCCAGAAGACATTCGTATTATAGCAATCCAAGCCTTGACTGCTCTGTACCAGGAACAATCTCACCGGATGACAGTTTTAAACGCTATTATGTCAGGAAGATATCATGATACCTTAACGAGCCTTATGCAGAAAGAAGTTGGTTCTGTTACCAGTGGAACAGCCAACAGTTCGACTGCTTTAGTTCAGGCCCTGCTCTCTCTTGTCACAGTCATAGTTTCATCATCTGCAGGATGTTCTGCACTATGGGAAGCCGGTTTTGTACCTACTTTGTTGCCTTTCCTAAATGAGTTGGACCCACAGCATATACATTTGGTAAGTATTGCTGTTCATATTCTTGAGGCTTTCATGGACTATAGTAGTTCTGCTGCTACATTGTTCAGAGATTTGGGAGGTTTAGATGATGCAATAGCACGGTTGAAATTGGAAGTTTCTTTTGTAGAGGAGGTCCCAAGGAAACCTGAAGAAGAATTGAAATTATATGGCAAGGAAAATTCCTCTATAAATAGTGCTGGCCACATAGAGAAAGTTCATTCTCATCCTTTGGTTTCTTATCAAAGGAGGCTGCTGATGAAAGCTTTGCTTCGGGTTATATCTCTTGGAATATCTGCACCTGGCAGTACAGCTCATTTTTATGGATCACACGAGAGCACATTGCCATTTTGTTTGTGTACAATATTCAGAAGAGCAAGAGACTTTGGTGGTGGGATTTTTTCACTCGCATCAAAACTGATGAGTAATCTTATTCACAAAGACCCTACTTGCTTTTCTGTTCTGAATGTTGCTGGTCTTCCTAATGCTTTTCTAGATTCTATCATAGCTGGAGTGCTTTCTTCTGCTGAAGCAGTTACTTGCATTCCAGAGTGTTTGGATTCTCTGTGCCTTAACGACCTTGGTATTGAGGCCATCAAAGATCGAAATGCTTTACAATGCTTTGTAAATATTTTCACCTCTAGATCCTATTTACAGGCTCTGAAAGGTGATACTCCTGGTTCTATCTCTTCTGGCATAGTTGCACTGTTGCGGCATGCTGCTTCTCTGCAAGTGGCTGGTGTGGACATGTTGATTGAAATTTTAAACATCATTTCAAAGATGGGATGTAGTACTGAAGCATCTGCATTCTTTCTAGAGTCTGGTGGTTCTTTTGCTCTTGTTCCTACGGAGATTGATTTGGAAGAGAGAACAGCTACTTCAGTTGGTGAAGGAGGTTCATCAACACAAGAGACTTCTGAGCAGGCAGTTGAAGTGTCTGTTGAAAATTCATCTTCAAATATCGAGGTATTTCTTCCAGAATGTATTAGTAATGCTGCACAACTCTTAGAAAATGTGCTTCAAAATTCAGATATTTGCAAGGTATTTATCGAGAAAATGGGCATTGAGGCTATTTTGCATTTGTGTAGTTTGCCTCTTTTTCCTTTGTCATTTTCAATTGGTCAGAATATCTCTGTTGCTTTTAAGAACTTCTCTCCTCAGCACTCTTCTGCACTTACAAGAACTGTTTGTTCTTATCTTAAAGAAAAGCTCGAGATGGCAATTGCCTTGTTGGAATCTGTGGCTGGAACTAAGTTGTCAAATGTTGAAGGATTAAACCGACTGAATACATTAAGATGCATGTCAGTCCTTGAAAGTATTCTGTCTTTATCAACTTTCCTTTTAAAAAATACTACAACAATGATGCCTGATTTGGGATCTGCAAATGGAGAGATAATAAATGATATTGGGCAGATTTACAAAGAAGTACTTTGGCAGCTTTCCCTCATAAGTGATGCAAAGGTGGATCCTGAGAAAGAGGTTGAAGGTGAAGATACTAGAGGCCTGTGTACAACATCAAATATTCGAAGTAGGGAGAGCGATAATGATACAAACACAGTTTTGGCTAGAAATTTAAATCACGTGTCTATAAGGAATGGGCTGACATCTCACTCTGGTGTTGGACCTGAACACCTTTTGAATATACATCCAGGAGAACCATTACAGTATTGCAGTCCAAGGAACTATGAAGAAGAGGGGAGAAGAAGAAGGCATCTTGTTCATATTGAGCGAGATGCAGAGGTTTCACCGATTGACATAGGAAGTCCTAAAAGTTTGGGAAAAACATTCCAAATTTATGAGACTAAACAGCATTTTCCTGACCTTGACTATGAAATATTAAACAGATTTGCATGTTCTTTGCATTCATTTTTTACCACTCTTGTGAAAGGATTAATTGCTCCCAATCGCCGACGAACTGACATTGGAATGTTCAGTATAACAGCAAAAAGCTTGGCAGCTGCCCTTGCCAAAGTTTATCATGGCAGTCTTAGCTTTAATGGGCACTCTAATGTATCAGGGCTGGAGTCATCACTCTCTGCAAAGTGCCGGTACCTAGGAAAGGTTGTGGATGACATGGCAGCAATTATTTATGATAACAGAAGGCATGTATGCAATACGACGATGGTTACTAATTTTCATGCATATGGTACTATTAAGGAGCTTCTCATTTCATTTAAGGCAACAAGTGAGCTGCTGGGGACACTTCCACAAGTCTCACTGTTGATTATGGAAACTGAACATGTGAAGCAGCGTGAGTATGACAAGTTAGAGCATAGCTCATGGTTGCTAGAGACCTTACAGAGTTATTGCAGATTTTTGGAACACCTGGTCAATTCTTCTATGCTTCTATCACAATCCTCTGTATCGCAACTATTAGCTGAAACTGTTTCTGGTGGATCTTGCTCTGCTCCAAGGGACCCTGAGGCCTTTGTCCATATGTTACAGGCTCAGGTGCTAGATGCTGTTCTTCATTTATGGAACCACTCATTGTTCCCTTATTGTAGCACGACTTTGATTACATCTGTGATAACTATCATCAATCATATATATTCTGGCATAGGTGATGTGAAAAGCAGGAATGGAGGTCCTGTAAGTGAAAATCAACGTTTTATGGCTCCTCCTCCTGATGAGTCTGCAATCTCTTTGATTGTGGAAATGGGCTTCTCAAGGGAAAGAGCACAGGAAGCCTTAAGGCATGTGGAATCAAACAGCGTTGAAATGGCCATGGAGTGGTTGTTCAGTCATCCTGAGGAGCCTGGGCAAGAAAGTGATGATCTTGCACGAGCTGTTGCTTTATCATTGGATAGTTCTGTGGAGTCCCCAAAGGATGATACCAGTGAGATAGAGGCACAAAGTGAAGTTATAGTTCCTGAAGCTCCCCCAGTTGAGTTCATACTAGCTACTTCTATGAAACTGTTACAAAGTGCAGATTTACTAGCATTCCCCTTGACTGATTTGATTATAACTTTGTGTAACCAAAATAGAGGTCAAGATTGTCTCAGAGTAGTTTCACATCTTATTCAGAAGCTAAAGCTCTTTAAACTGGATAGTCCTGAAATAGAGAGTGGTCCCATAAGTACAATTTCTCATATTTTGGCTTTAGTTCTGGCAGAGGATGGCAGTGAAAAGAAAATAGCTGCAGACAATGGTATTGTCAGCATTACATTAGATATTTTGATGAACTTCAATACTACAAATACTGCAGGTGGAAATATTTTAGTTCCCAAGTGGGTGACTGCTTTATTACTAGTACTGGATCACATGTTGCAGTGTAATCCTCTAATTTCACCAGATGGTCCAGATGCAGCAGGAACTGGTGCAAATTCTCGTGTCAATGCTTCTGAAGATGCGACTTTGTCTACTACTGTCTCTGCAAAAGAAGATAAAATCATGAATTTAAATACTTGTAAACAGGATAAGAATCCATTTGCAGGGATTGTAGAAAATACACTGGGTTTCATGACTATTGATGAGCATCAGAGGGCATTTGATATTGCTTGTAATTTCATACAACACCATGTTCCTGCAACTACAATGCAGGCAGTCCTTCAGTTATGTGTTGGGCTAACAAAGTCACATCTTATAGCAATTCAGTTTCTTGAAAGGGGAATCTTGATTAACCTTTTGAGTCTTCCTAGAGGCTGTTTATTCCCAGGTTTTGACAATGTGGTGGCGGCCATCATACATCACCTGCTTGAGGATCCTCAAACTCTTCAAGTTGCCATGCAGGTGGAGATACAGCAGAGTCTAATGAGCCTTATAAATCAGCATGATGGTTCTGTCACTCCTCGGCAATTCTTGACATCTATGGCTCCAGTTATTTCCAGAGATCCTTTAATTTTCATACGTGCTGCGACCTCAGTTTGTCAGTTAGAATCCAATGGGGGGAGTCTCAATATCATTTTAAAGGAGAAAGAAAGGGACAAGGACAAGGGGAGAGAGAAAGAAAATGCAAAGGATAGAAACAAAACCGAAGCAATTGAACAGGTTGAGAATGGTATACCACCTGTTGATTATGTGCAAGTCCATGAGGAATTAGGGAGGATGGATGATGGTTCGGTTAAATATACAAAAGGGCATAAGAAGGTTCCTTGTAGCTTTACACAAGTGATATACCATCTACTGGAGATCATCCTTCACCATCCACTTGTAAGCAAGCATGAAACATGTACAGGTCCTACAGTATGTATGGAGGTTGATGAAGGTGCTTCCAAGGATAAAGGGAAATCAAAGGTCGATGAGATAATGAAACCAACAGGTGATGGTGTTTCTGAAAGTTCTACAGAGCTGGCAAAAATGACATTTGTTTTGAAGTTGATGAGTGATATTCTTCTTATGTATATACATGCAGCAGGTGTTGTTCTGCAATGTGATTCAGAGAGTCGCCTGCGATGTGGGCCTTGCCACCCAGAAACAGACGTCATAGGGCATAATGGGCTTTTGTATCATGTGTTGCATGTGCTTCTCCCATACAATCTTGATACATTGAAAGAAAATGATTATCAGTGGCGAGAAAAGTTGTCTGAAAAAGCTTCTTGGTTTCTGGTTGTTCTATGTTGTAGATCTAGGAAAGGAAGAAAACGAGTAGTTGATGAGATTGTGCGGGCACTGTCAGCAGATGCAAATTCTGAAAAAATAAATTTAAATCATGTGCGGCTTCCTAATAGGAAGCTGCTTTCTTTTGTTGATCTAGTGACTTCACTTCTTTCAAAACATTTACCTGGAAACATGACAGCACCAGGATACTTTCCTGATATGGCAAAAACAATGATTGATGCTGGGATGGTTCAAGCTCTAACAAGTACACTTCAGGTGATTGACTTGGATCATCCAGAAGTCCCTAAAATTGTAAATCTTATATTGAAGTCTTTGGAGGTTTTAACAAGAGCTGCTAACTCTGGACAGCAAGTTTATAAGACTGAAGGTAGCAATAAACAAAAGTCTCTAGCTGCAGTTGAAAGGACACAAGATCAGACGAGCTTGCCTTATAATGGTGAAGAATCCCAACCAGTGTGTGGTCAAAATACAGGGAGGGTTGAGCAGCAGATGACTTTTTTAGCACAAAATGAAGGGCATAGTACAGAGGTTACATCTGAGACAACAAGGGGTCAAGAAGAAAATCAGAATGGGGGCATTGAACATGATGTGGCTACAGCAATGGATAGAAATGTAGAGGCTCACCCTATAGTGGAACATGGATTGTTCATGCATGGAGTTGAAGAAGCTGCCATTATGCATGGTTCAGATGCTGTTGAAATGACTTTCCTAGTTGGGCACAAGGAATATGATGGTACTGCTGCAGAAGATGAAGAAGGTGATAGGGGTGACGATGGCGAGGATAATGTCGAAGAGGTTAATCAAGATGATGATGGTGATGAGGAGGATGGAGGAGAAGAAGGTGCTGCTCCTATATCATTATCTGATACAGCTATGGAGGACCATGAAGATAATGTTCCAAGGGATGAATATGTGGATGATATAGTTGAGGAAATGGATGAAAATTTTCATGAGAATCATGTGCTTGAGGTAAGGTGGAGGGAAGGGCTAGATAGATTAGATCAGTTGCAGTTATTGCGGCTTATTGGGGGTGGTAATTTCATAGAAATTTCTGCAGAACATTTTCAGGGAGTCCATGTCAATGATTATTTTGGCCTTAATCGATCAGTTGCTGTTGATCACCATCGCCAGCGACCTAGGGTTGAGCAATCTGGATTGGATCTTGGAGGTTCTTTTCAGCATCCTCTACTTAGAAGGCCTAGCCTGTCTAACAATCCAAGTCAGCTAACCTGGGCTGTTACTGGAAGCATGTCTAGAGAGGCAAATGCTGTATCTGTTGGGAGTTTTAATGTTGCTCACTTTTACATGTCTGATGCTCCTATTCAACCCCCTGAACAGGCCAGGGCTTTTCCTTTTGGTGACCACAGGGTTGGAGGTTCACTATCTTCACATGAGTTTCGTGTCAATCCTTTGTATTCAATAAGAAGAAGAGCTCTAGGAGATGGCCGGTGGACTGACAATGGTCGAGCACAGGCAGGGGATCAAGCTGCAGTCATGGCCCAAGCAGTAGAGGAGCAATTTATTCATCAGTTGTGTAACTTAACTGAAGTTAATGATCATCGTGGACAGGGGTTGGTTGATAGTACAAATCATCATGATGAAAGACTGCAAATAACTATACCTCTAGGAGATGCTGACTCTCAAAGCATCTTGACAGTGAATAGCACTAGTGAACAACAATATAGAGAATCTCAAGTGACTGAAGTCACAGCAGCAGTGACTCAAGAGACTGAAAATATTGAAGGCAATAGGTCTGGATTCACAGAGTTCATTATTCAAAATAGAGTTGAGGTGGATGCTGCATTAGCAGGGGAAGGTGGTGAACCACTGTTAAGAAGTTCAGATTCGGGATGTCAAGATGGTGTTGGAATTGTTTCTATTATAGGTCAAAGTTCTTGTGGTTTGGGAGTTGAAACTGGAAGTGCAAATAGACATCCAGAAATTGAACTTAATCCAATTGCTCAGATGCCAGCAACTCCAGGTGCACATGATTTAGTGTATGGATGTCAAGAGAGTCAGGCAAATGGTACAATGACCGTTGAACTTGAAAGTCTTGATTCTTTTGGAGTGGAGAGTAGAAGTGCATATGGATTCCCAGAAACTGAGAGGGAACCCGTAATTCTAAGTGTGGGAGCTTCCAATGTTGGTGTTTCAGATACAGCACCAGGAAAAAGAAATGAAGCAGGTGCTCTTAATTTAGATGAAGAAATAGAAAGAACAGTCCTAGATAATGAAGATGAAGAGGCAGCTGCTGATCCAAATCACACATCAAACGAAGCACCTCCTCAACAAGTTGAAGGATTTGTTGACATTGGTATTGAGGGTGAACAAGTTGATAGAAACAATGGTGATTCAGATGCTAATGCTATTGATCCTACATTCCTAGAGGCAATTCCAGAGGATCTTAGGGCTGAAGTTTTAGCTTCTCAGCATGCTCAACCTGTTCCAGCTGCACATTATGGACCTCCTGCAGAAGAAATTGATCCTGAGTTTTTGGCAGCTCTTCCTCCAGACATCCAAGCAGAGGTTTTGGCACAACAACATTCTCTAAGAGTTCTCCAAGCTCATGAAGCTGAAGGCCAGGGTGTTGATATGGACAATGCTTCATTTATTGCTACTTTACCTGCTGATCTACGTGAAGAGGTTACTGCCTTTTACCTCATTCTTGGTACCATGCACTGGTTTTTCATACTCATACAAATATTCAGGTCTTATTTACATTGTTAATGCAGGTTCTTTTGACTTCCTCAGAAGAAGTTCTTGCTGCCCTGCCATCACCACTGCTTGCTGAAGCACAAATGCTAAGGGACAGAGCAAGGAGTCACTATCAGGATCATAGTCTCTTTGGAGAGGACCATAGGCCTAGAGGCAGAGAAAACGGTATGGTATACAATGGCCAACCAGAAATAGACCCAGGTACTGTTGACAGTGTTGGTCTCTCATTACAGAGCAAGCTCAGTTCCTCACTTATCAATAGTGTAGAGGTGAAGGAAGTTGAAGGGAAGTCTTTGGTAGATACTGTTGCTCTGAAATCACTGCTCCAGCTTTTGAGGCTAGCTCAGGTATGTACTTTTCCTAATCCTCACACTTAAGATTTTAATATGTACCTGTGTTAAGAACTTAAGAGATGGATATGCTGTTTACCTGTTCCATTGAAGCTTATTCTTCCATGATTGTGTCATCATCTGCTCCATGAACTTTGAAATGAGTCGATCAATTATTGCTTCTTTCATAACTACTTGAAGGTTATTTTATTTTACTGAAGTTTGTTTACATTGAATAGGATGCTGGAATAGGTGAAATAAATGATGCTTTTAAGCTTGCAAATGTACCATGAATACCCAAAATTGAAGACTTTTATTTGTATTCTCCCTTCTGAAACAGCTAAAGACTACAGTTGTAGTTTGCAAATGGATGTTCACTGTTCCTTCAATGTTTAGCAAATATGATCTGTGTTTCGGGGACTATGAAGTGCTAACACATAATTATACTAACTTATTATTAATATCATATTAATAATAATTATTTAGTTAACTGTGCTATTTTATGAAGAGATTTGCATATGTGCTAATCTAACAGAACTTACAAAAGAGATATGCACTAATAGCCTATTATTAGATGGATATAACCTCTTCTCATGAGTTCTGGAACAACATGATGGGCGAAAGGGTCCCCAGATGGGCTAGATAACATCCTAAAATTTTTTAGGGGATGGAAGGAATAGGGACGACAATCTATATATATATATATATATATTTCTGTCCCTTCTTCCCTGAATATCCAAATAGAAGGTGAGTCAACCACCAACCACAATAGCAACTGGTAAACCCGACTGATTCAACCAGAGTCCAGACTTGAATCTTTGACCTATGGCCTCCCGATTGGCAATATGCCATAGGTGGATGAGTCAACTGATTGAGCCTGGAATATCTGAATAGAGGGTCGCTCAATTGCTAGTCACAATAGTAGCTAATAACCCTGAGGGGCCCAAACAGATTTGAAGATGTGACCTATGGCCTCCTGATCCGAATTGGATGTGAATAAAAACAATTGGCTATGGTGCAGGCTCTACGATGAACGACACTGGCAAGGTTTGAGGCTATGGATGATGAAGGAGACCAGTTTGTTGGTGTGAAGGTCCCAATGCCATCATGTATAGTGTCCAACACTACATATAATCAAGACATAAGGCAAACTCATAAGATGTGATGCTAGGGAAGAGTATTATTGAAAAAGTAAAATAATTGATGTATTGAAATAAACTCTCATAGACCTTCCCTCCATGTACAAAATGACAAAAGATAAAAATAGAGGAGGATAAATGAGCTTGGTGGGGAAGCTGAAGGGTTGGGGATGCTTGACTTTCCAGCTCCCGCAGCTAAGCCTACCTCCTATATGCTGGATCTTGGAGATGGAGAAGGGGTTCGTTGGCTGAGAAAGAAGAGTAATGCTGCTTGTATTTTGTGAGGAGCAAAGTTGTTGAGATTCCAAATTCGTCCCCAATTTCTTTTCCAAGTTGCCGAGAGCCCAAATTCGTCCTCAAGACATTTTTCCAAGTTGTTGAGAGTCCAAACTCACATCCCCAAACATTTTTCCAAGCCGCTGAGGGTCCAAACTTGTCCCATGTGAAGCCCAGATTTGGGAAAATTAACTAAGTTTAACAAATTCGATGCTCAGAATCCAGACAGTGATATTTAAAGCAGAATTTACCAATTTAATACACAAATACATACCTGACTTCGACGTTTGAAGTCGATCCCGAGCTGTCGTAGCTTCAATTTTTCCCTCGTTACCAAAATGACGAAATCCTCCCTGCCAAACTGGGCACAACCTCAGTGCTCAGTTCTAGAATACTTCACAATTGAAGCACTCTGGCCCCGTGCCCAAAACCCCAAGAACAATCAAGACTCAGTATTCACTCTCTATTTGTGACTCTCTCCACCATTCCTCCTGCATCCGTGAAACTAGAAATTCTGAATCCCCCTTCATGCCCCCCCTCGTTCTCTTTTATTTTTCTTCGATGTCCCTTTGTTTAGAGACGGTGGAATTTTATTAAATGGAGTGTTTGGGTATAGTCTTTTAATTATTCGTTTGGGTATAGTCATTTATTTATCTAATTTATAATTTATCATTATCTTGTTTTGATTTAAATTACTTTACTTATGTGTTAATTAAATCACTTTAATTAAAAATTAATAAATTAGTTTATTTACTTTAGTTAGGTTAAATTATAAATTAATTACATTTAATTCATAATCCATTGCATTATATATATAATATATATAATGGTGGCATACCTATCAAATACCCTACTTGATATATTCATTATATTCTGGTGAGTTAGGAATTTATTTCAATAATAATTTTATTACCTTAAACATTTTTCAATGTTAGCCAATATGTGTACTAGTGCAGTACATGCGATATATACATATGTAGTTATCATATGCATGCTAATATTTCTATGTTTCCTATTACTCGAGGTGGGTCATTACATCCACAAATGTTTTTCCATGTTGTGAAGAATTCAGGTTCTCCCCCAAATGTTTTTCTTTATTGTTGTGAGTATAAATTTGCCCTTGGGCGTTTTATAGAGTTGTTGGGTTTCTAAATCAAACTCCAGATGTGTTTTTGGAGTTGCTAGGCGTAAAATCCACCCTGGGCATTTTCCTTGCTATCAAGTGTTTAAATCCATCCAGTAAACATTGCCTTGCTGCTGGTCAACTTAGACATCAGATTGAGTGTTATCTTGTCATAGGGCGACTCCTTTTATATCTTGGAGCACTAATTCTACTTGTTGGTTGATGTATTTACTTTGTTAGGTTGATTCCTTATAGTTGGGCATCCTTTATTATTTGACAGGGAGTAAGAACTTTCTTATAGGAGTTGTTACAATAGTTGTTTACTATGGGGGTTGTTGCTGAGGAAGCTCCTATCGCAGAATTTGTTGCTATGAAAAGTGTTAGTTTTTGGTAGCCTCGAATGTGCTCTAGCCATGAAAATTGGTGGAGAGGCTAAGGCACATGAGTTCTAAAGAACCCCAAAACCATTTGGTGAAATTCCACCTGGATTGTATTTTATTAAAATAATTAATATTTTTAATGGGGTTCCTAAGTCTAAACTTAGGAAAATTAAAATATGAATGGATATTAATCAAAATATTGATGAGAATGATCTAGAAGGCGGATCAATTCATGTTTTAATCTTAGTTGTTGATTAGAGACTTAATCTCAGCCGTTGAAGTCTTAATGAGAAAAGTATAAGAAGGAGGCTTGGGGTTCATTTAGAAACACACACAGGAGAGAAAGAATTGATCTGGAGTTCGATTTTTGGGGCTAGGAAGCTGAGAATTCGAACTGAGTGATCAGTTGTAGCAAAGGGGCAGGGATAGTTCAGGAGTACTGACAGAGAGGCGGAGAGAAGCTACTGGAGGCAGTGCAACAGCTAAGAGGACTGACGCTGGGCCAATCTGGGCCCACGCAGGCCTGACGCAGAGCCAAAAGGGCCAACGCAAAAGTAGAAGCTACCCTCCACGCAGAAAGCTGGAACTGTCGGAACAACTGAGAAAGTTGACGCAGTGGGCAGAAGAGACAGAGCAGAGCTGACATTCGGCCTACATAGGGCCAACGCAGAAGTAGCCGGGGTTAGCCAGTTTTGCTGCCGGATCAGCTGAAATTTGCGGGTGAAGTGAGGTAAAACTCACTCAGTTTTTCTGCCATTGTATTTTCTCTGTCACTAGTTTTTCGGGAGGGCAACGAACATTGTATTCAGAATTGTTGCTTAATAATAGAAAACCCTCAGAGCTGTTGCACCGGTTTTTCCGCATTGGGTTTTTTCGGGGACTATTTTGTCCAAAAATAATTGTCCTATGTATCTTGTTCTTTGCTCAGTTTTCTGTTTCATATAATCAAATATTAAAGTAGTGTAGGTTGTAGAAGTAATTTGCTTCAGTATTCAGAGAATAACTTGATTAATGTATATTAAAATCAAGTAGGTGAAGTAGATTCAGATTTGCTGCAGTAGGGGTTCTTTGAGGATTTGGAATTTTCACATGGTATCAGAGCCAAGTTGATTTTGAAACAGGAAGAGCAAATCCAACGCTGAGCAGAGAGACCAATAGCTGCATTTGGTAGAAATTCGAATCCCCTTGAAGGGATTGCGCAGTCCTTGCCGGGAAAGCAGAGATTCTAAGGAAATCTCTCTCTGAGAGAGTCAACAGAGGTACGATTTCCAGTTCGTGAGTTTGCAGAGGCAGAGGGAGTGACGCAAAGCCTCAGCGCAGACTGCAGTGCTTGAAGGGAGCAGTGTCTGCTGGGGCAGAAATTCGTCGGAAAAGAGCGAAGACACATAGAAGGGGAATTTTCTCCTTAGAGAACTTTTTGCCAAAAAGTTCGAATTTCTCACTTGCTAGGCAGATGAGCAGTGCTGAGTAGTGACTAGAGGAGTCAGTTCGACAGTTGGGTGAGATGGCATCGCATGGGCTCAGAGATCAGGACAGGTTGGAAGGAGCTTCCAACTATGTCATATGGAAGACCAGAATCTTAGCTGTTCTGGAGGAGTACGATCTCGAAGCCTACGTCAAGAGTGTTGTGGTTGTTCCTGCTAACAATGATCAAAAGAAGAAGTACAAGGCCGAGCAAGGGAATGCAAAGAGGTTCATACTCGATGGAGTTCGAGATCATGTGGTCTCACACTTGCAGGGCAAGGATACAACCCAAGAGATGTGGGAAGCTTTGTCTTCATTGTATGAAGGCTCTTTCGAACAACGGAAGATGTACATAGAACAAAAGTTGCAGCGGACATTGATGCAAAAGGGAGGAGTTAACTCCTATCTTCAACATCTTCAGGACACCAAAGACCAACTTGCTGCAGTGGGGTCTACTCCTCAGTCTATCGCGATGGTAAGGACAACCCTGAATGGAGTCTCGGATGAATGGCAAGTCTTCGTCCAAAGTATATTGGGCAGGGAAAGACTACTTTCATGGGAGGAGATGTGGGCAACTCTTCAACAGGAAGAATTAAGGAGGGACATTGTAAAGGTCAACACTCAATGGCAATAGTGGGAGTGGCACGAAGACCAAGGAGGAGGAGCAGAACGCAACTCTAACATCAAAGGGACAGTAGAAGCAGAAGTGGAAGAAGGACATTTCAAAGGTGAAATGTTTCAGATGTGGCGAGATGGGCCACTTTGCATCCCAGTGTCCTTTGAAGCAAAAGGATAAGGATGAGAAACATGATCCTAAAGATGCTCTAGCAAAGATTGATGAAGATGAGTTTTCCATGAGTGCCCACGCATCTCCCAGAGGGGAATGGGGTGATATTGAGCTGTAGTCGGGAGGACTACATGTGGGCAGGATCCTTGAGGAGTCCACCTCTTGGATCAATTCCTTGCTATGGGAGCCCAAGATTCAACAGTAGCGAGATGGACTTAGTGTCAGATGATGCAGTGGATTGTTTGGAGGATAGATGCAGTAGCCTGAGACCAGAGACTGATTAGCGCAGAGTAAGGTTGACAGCAGTTTAGATGGCACAATGCAGAAGTCAGCAACAACGCAGAAGATTCAGAGGGTCAGAGACTAGAGTAGTCAGATTCCAACATTCATGGTATTATGCTGAACATAGTTAAGTTCAGTTAATTTTGGATGTTTTTTAGTTGCTTCTCTCAGCAACTGAGTCGCAGTACGAATGCAATGTTAGTAGTGGCAGTGGTAGTAGCATAACAGATGCAACATTTGAGAGGGAGCTATAGTATAGATGCAGCAGTGCCAGTGGCAGTGTCATGGGTAGCAGTACAGTTGCAACAACAACGTAGTGTTGGTGGCAACAATAGTGCGGAAAGGAGGTGCTTCAGAGATAGAGCAGCATGCAATTGGACATTGTTGCTAGAGCAATTTCCTCGCTAAGAGGGAGTGTTAGTTTTTGGTAGCTCGGATGTGCTATAGCCATGAAAATTGGTGGAGATGCTAAGGCACATGGGTTCTAAAGAACCCAAAACCGTTTGGTGAAATTCCACCCGGATTGTATTTTATTAAAATAATTAATATTTTTAATCGGGTCCCTAAGTCTAAACTTAGGAAAATTAAAATATTAATGATATTAATCAAAATATGTGTGAGAATGATCTAGAAGGTGGATCAAGTCATGTTTTAATCTTAGCCATTGATTAGAGACTTAATCTTGGCCGTTGAAGTCTCAACGAGAAAAGTATAAGAAGGAGGCTTGGGGTTCATTTAGAAACACACACAGGAGAGAACAAATTGATCTCGAGTTCGATTTCTAGGGCTAGGAAGTTGAGAATTCGAATTGAGCGATCAGTTGCAATAGAGGGGCAGGGATAGTTCAAGAGTATTGACAGAGAGGCAGAGAGAAGCTACTGGAGGCAGTGCAACAGCTAAGAGGACTGACGCTGGGCCAATCTGGGCCCACGCAGGCTTGACGCAGAGCCAGAAGGGCCAACGCAGAAGCATAAGCTGCCCTCCACGTAGAAAGCTGGAACTGACGAAACAACCGAGAACGCTGACGCAGTGGGCAGAAGAGACAACGCAGAGCTGACATAGAGCCTGTAGGGCTGACGCAGTGGCAGAAGAGACAAGACATAGCTACGTAGAGCCTGTAGGGCTGACGCAGGGCCTACGCAGGGCCAATGTAGAAGTAGCCGGGGTTAGCCAGTTTTGCTGCCGGATCAGTTGCAATCTGCCGAGTGAAGTGAGGTAAAACTCAATCAGTTTTTCCGTCTTTGTATTTTCTCTGTCACTGGTTTGCCGGGAAAGCAACCAACATTGTATTCAGAATTACTGCTTAATAATAGAAAACCCTCAGAGTTGCTGCACCGGTTTTTCCGCATTGGGTTTTTTCGGGGACTATCTTGTCCAAAAATAATTGTCTTATGTATCTTGTTCTTTGCTCAGTTTTCCATTTCATGTAATCAAATATTAAAGTAGTGTAGGTTGTAGAAGTAATTTGCTTCAATATTTAGAGAATAACTTGATGAATGTATATTAAAATCAAGTAGGTGAAGTAGATTCAGATTTGCTACAGTAGGGGTTCCTTGAGGATTATGAATTTTCACAAAAATTACCGCCATAGAAGCTATTGATACGAAAGTTTCCGTTCTAGAAGCTATTGCTACAGAAGCTTCTGCATAGAAGTTGTTTGCTACAGAAGATGGCGAATGGGTAGTGAATTCATAGTTATACAAATATCAATTGAGATAAATTCGTGTTGGTGAGATGGACGGGCCAAAGGCCTTCCACTACACGTCCTCTTTATTGTGTTGGAGAGGTGTCAAGCCATCTAACATTGCTCTTTCCTATACGTTATAAACCCAACTATGGGCTTCCATCTTATTAGCTACCCTTGTACCCCAGCATGTGACCCAGGGCTGCCCCTTCTCATCTCCTACTTCATTCACCTATTTGTCACATGCCACCTCCTTTTGAGGGATGTACCTTGAAAATATTATCCCCTTTAAAAGTAGAAACCACCTAATAGGATACTTGGTTAACCCCATTTGGAGTCTAGGAGACATTGGCACATCTCGAAGCCCATTATGGAAGGGCGGGCCATTATGAAGTCCCCACCTGTGGTCCATGGTTGGTAAGTTCATTTACTTGATTTCCCTAATGACTTGTTGTATTGGAAGGCTAGGGGACACATTGGATCTTATGCAGGATTGCAGATGGTTTCCATCTTGGGTTTGGTCTCCCTATACGGGGTCCTAATCCTCTAGAGGGATACATTGGCACATGTAGGGTGTGTGTTGAGAGCCATGGGCCTTCATAGCAGTAGACAACACTCCATGGATCCCCGAGGATGATCAGAGATGCTCGAGATACTCCCATTGGACGAGGATGATGCACCTGGTTCACCTTTGCCCAGCCGGCCCCACATATGTACCATACACTTGGAAATTGACCCAGGACTCGTAGGATGATGTGGCATCTCCTACACCATCATCAGAGCCCTTGCAGACGATCTACATGCATCCTCAACTCATATGGATACCCATGAGGTTATTATTGTGTCCCCATACCCATTGGGAGCACCACAGGTTTATTGTTTGGAGAACAAGGGGCCAACCCCTTGTCCATCACTTTTGAGGGTCCTACTCTTCATTATGGCACCCATGGACCCCGTTAGGCCTCTTAGAGGACCCTACGACATGTAGAGATTATTATTTGAGCTCTTGAGAGGTTTATTCTTTCATTTGTGAGCTAGTTTGGTGGGCTTGTCACCAAAAGTTCGATTATTATAACATTATTTTATTTTTGGGGCTTATGTAGGCCAAGGAGGCTAATTCGAACTCCTCATTAGTTTATAAATACAAGTGAGATGAGGTAATTTGCACATCATCACTTTAGATTGGATCTCTTCTCTCTCTTGAGAATTTCACACTTTTTCGTGGAAGATGAATTGGAGCTTTATGGATGAATTTTGATATGTGGATTTGGCTTATCTTGTCTTGGAGCTTCTCTATTGTCAAATTGTGGATGGTTGGATATACTCTATTACATGTAAGTACATGCTTTTAATGCTATTATTGTTTTACTTTGCCATATACATTGTATTAGGATTTCCACTATTTTTAGGGCTAATTGTTGCATGAATTTACTGCTTAAATTGTGGAATTTTGTATCTATATAACATCTCTCAATGTATGGGCCATGTAATTTGAATGAAATCTCCTAGGGGTAATTCTATCAATGAATTCATCTTGAGAAGCCATCACCTTTTGCACATCGAAGTATAAAAGCTATGAGATTGCGTCTCTTTGACCTAGAAGGCTAGCGAAGTGGTCTTGAGGCCTCCTTGACCAGGAACCAAAGGTCCTCATTCATATTTACCATAGCAATTCTCCCAAGACTAAGGCACTGATCTACCAAGAGGTGATCACCTAAAATAAACTCTTTTTCACCTTTTCTAGGTCTATCCAAGTTGGGTTATCTTGAGCATCATTTTCCCGATAAGATAGCCCTCCAAAAATTTCGATCTCCTAGCCCCTCCTGCGCTAGTGTCTCCTCAAAGCCTCCTCCAATTTTGAAGCCATTCTGATGGTGGAGTGGTGAGAAAAGCCAAGCCCTTGCTTCGAGATCAAACTTTGTCGTAGTATCCCCAAAGCTAGTACCTCATAGGATCAATTCAACACCTTTGAGTGAATATTCTTTCTTTGATCCTTTCCCCCACCTTGTCTAGGTTAAGAACATCATTGGTTGCTAAACTCTTACCTCCTAACCTAGGCTGGGTCCACTTGGTCTCGTGTGGTCCCGTTCCTTTGAAAAGACAATTCTTCAAGAACCATTCAGGATATCAATCTCAATAGGGATTTTAGGGATTGGGAAACTCTTTCACGAATCATATTCCCTAAACCTAACCCTCAAATCCTCTCAGTCCTTTCCTAGAAGACCTTGTACCTTGCTTAGAAAGCAAGCAAGTTCTATCCTTCAACCTCTTCTGGAAAGAGATCATTTGGGTCACTCTGCATCCACTCATCCTTCATTGGTGACTCCATAATATACCGGGTCTCCTCCCATCGGTGAAAGTCCGTAAATAGTAGGGAGCCTTAGATGAGGTGACAGTGGGCTAAGTCTCCATTTGTTTCCCTTGTTCTAGCATTTTCCTTTAGGTCCCCTGCTAGTTTGAGCGGTAATGGTTCCTAGACCCAAAAACCTTCAAAATGGAGGCTTTCTGGCCCTCATGCCCAAAATTCCAAGAACGATAACTCAAATCTCCCAATTGTGGTTCTCTAAGAATTCCTGCCTTTGTCTTTGCTTCCCTTTGGATTGATACCCCCTATCTAGACCCCCTTTCCCTTCTTATAACCCCAAAATTTCACCGCCCTCCAATTATAATAAGGTTTCCTTCCTTTAGTCGGTTATCTAGCATCTCAAAAAGTTTTCTAGAGGCGGTCACCTTTAAATGATGTCATATGGAACAATCGTGAGTTTTATGAGGCAATGAAGTCTTAGGAGTTTCATATATATATTTGAATTTAACAGTTCTACTTCAATTCCCCTTTATTGACTTATATTTTGATTAAAGTTTGTTACTTTATATATTGTAAATTTATTTTATATATATACTTTCTAAAACAATTAATAATTAATTAATTAATCTTCTTCTTTTAGTTAATATATATAATTTCTCCCAGTTAATATAGTAAATAATATATATAATATAATTCTCTTTTATTTGCATAAGCCAATGCTTTTACTTTCCTTTGAACAATATATTAGTTATATTATGATAGTGGGATGTATAACTTTTACCTCACAATACATTCATTATATTCTAGTGAGTTAGGTATTTACCCAGTACTTCAGTAATTAACTCATTACCCTATAATTGGACTTTTCATAATTGATTAGTGCATATACTAGTGCAGTACATGCGATATATGCATATGTAGCTATCATATGCATGCTAATATTTCTATGTTCCCTATAACTTGAGGTGGGTCATTACACATGCTGAAGTACAAATCAGATTGAATTTGATCTTACTACAGCAGATTTGTACCAGCTACAAATTGCCCCTGTTAGATTTCTCTTTACTTAGTCAATTCACCCAAATAATTCTGCCTACTATTATATCAAATTGGCATGATAAAATTGGAACTGCCAACTACTCAAATCATCACGAAAAATATGCTGTAAATCAGACTCAACCCTTCACCTACCCTTCAGCAGTCCATGGTAAGCAAGATGCTTTAGCAAATTAGCACAGAGCAATTCTTCTTCTTGCCACACACTAATGGTGCACCAGGTCACATTTCAGCAAGGGTTCACCAAGCAGTATTCTGTCAGGACATTCCAACGAACACATAACTCCTTCCAACCATGTTGTCCTTCATCGGAAAGTGGTACCATTTACAGAAATTGGGGATGATATCCTCTCAGTAAGGAGGAATTGATGAAACTGAGTCCTTAAGTACCTAGTGGACTTTGTTAGACTTTGTATTATGATTGTAGTTTACACAATTTTCTTTATTTTCCAATCTATTGTACATAATTCATAGGGGGCTTGGTCACACTTGATCACTGACCTAACCTTAGGAGACTTGCTCAAACTTAAATCACTCTTCAACAATTTTTACATCTACAAATAACTATAGAATGAAACGTATATCATGTATGGATACATCACAGTACTCTCCTTTTCACTTGCATGCTTGCTCTCCCTTTTTGGTTTTCTATCCTTGTATGTCAGTGTTCACATTGTTATTGTAGCCCATATCAAAGCAACACCTAACTACATGGAATTTTGCAATATAGTAGATATGGCTCACAAATCACGGAGATTACCCTTGGGCTAAGATGCCACGACTGGGGAGTATCTATTCTTCCAAATTTACCCAGGACTTTGTGGTTAGTACATAGGTGAGGAATTAATATTGCGGATGTTCATGGGTTTCTCAGACGCAGATACAACTGGGCTGACAGCTGTGAGTTTTCTTTACACAGATGAATGAAAGGCAGATTTAGCACAGGCAGAAATCCAGCAGTGTCAGACAGAATTACAGGGTAGAAAAAAGAAGAATACATGGGAAAAATAATGGATTAGCAATGGTTCTATGGTATTTGGTGGGAGTAGAAACAAAACTAGGAGAGAATTCTCAATTAAAAAGGGGGTGACAACAAACAAATAAAAATTGAAGTGGCTAACGGAACAGGGGCACAACAGGGAGGTTGAATGAATAGACAAAAAATCCTGGATGGAATAGATTATTGTTTTTAGTTTTATTAATTACTGTTCAAAGATGGATCTGAGTGCAGATAATAGTTGCTCAAACTTGAAAATAAGGAAAACTGTAGGCATATGGATGAAAGGCAAAAGAGCATGCTAATCAATTTTTTTTTTCTGTTTATATTTGTTCTTTGTCTCTGATTTAGAAAGATGAAATAATGGAGTTGGATGGAAGAAGCAAAAAAAATGAAGTAGATTTACACAATGGAAGAATGAGTGACGGAAAAAGCAAAAATAGACAGAAAGAATACATAATCAATGACTAACTTCTCTGATGCCATTTGTGGCAAAACTGTTTGAAGGATAGATATCCATTAAAATCATAATTGGTGAAAGATAGATATTACAATAATCTGTTTTGTCTATATTAATTCTTACAAAACTGGATTGTCTTTATATAAGGGTTCTAAGGACTTCAGGTTGTTGTGCTTTTGCTTGAGAGAGAGGCTATGTGTAAATTCAAATTTGGATTGAGTTTGGTTTTTAGCTTGATTTTTAGTTTGCAGTTGACTGAAGTACAAGACTATCATATTCCTCGGTTGGACTTGTGTGAAATTTCCTTAATTGCAGTAACTAGAATTTAATCTTCTATCTACTGGAGATTATTTGTCTTCAAAAATTTATTTACGGCAAAAAACAATTAATTCATTACTACAATCTTCACAAAATACAGGAACTGAGAAATGCTGCACACACAAAATACTGGTATTTTTGGACAAATTATCCTGGAAAAACCCCAATGTGGGGAAAACCAATTTTGCAGATGAGGGTTTATATTATTAATAAATATTCAGAATAACTGAGAAATACAATCAGCTTGCCTCTCACTGGCAAAGCTCTAACTATATCTCTACTGGAAAAATCAATCTGGAAACCTAAGTTTCCTTTTGCAAAATTAACTCAGCCTCAGTGCAATTTGCACTCCCTGTCTGCTATACCCACTGGCTGCACTACAAATGCATACTACTCTATCTGGAACTCGCGTTGCCTCTAAAAATCAGCTCTGGCAACGATCTTTGCCTCCTGCAAATTTACTGAGCAACTCGCACCTCCTCCGGCACTTGTCTCTGGCAACTGGAAATTGAATTGCTGCCCAGCTCTGCGCACTGGCTAATTTGCACTAACTGGTACGACCTCTCTACAGAATAATTCGGCCTCCCTTCCTCTCCTGGAATGCTGGAATCTCTGTGGTGAATTTCTTCGGAAATTTGCTTCCCAATCTCTCTGCTGAAACCCCGCTGCTGGTGTCTCCCTCTAAGCCTTTGCTATCATTGCAATTCACTATCTCTGAGTGATCTCCAAAGCCCCATTGACTTGCTCTTATAATCTCTCGTTGGACAACCATCGGCCATGATCTAATCTCAATCGATGACTAAGATCATCTTGACCCCATCAAGTGACTTTTCCGGAAGTCCCTTGAGAAAAATCAACTTACCTCAATTAATCTGATTTAATTAACAAGTTTTCCTAAGTTTGACTGAGGAAAATATTTAATAATTGGCTAATTAATCTAATTAAGACATTTCTTGTGAAACCTTTTCTGTGTATTGGAGAAAATGTGTTCCTTAGCCTCATAGACACTATACAGACTAGAACATCTGTCCGCTGCTACCAAAAACTAATCTGTACTGCCAAAAATAACTACTTTGATTGCAGATATATTTATGAAATTTCAAAACTCTCTCATATTTTGTATTTGCATATATATGCTTTATCTTGTAATTTTTTCCCTTTCAAAAAAAAAAATTGTCTTAATTTCATTTTTTTCCTGTGTCCAGCCATTAGATAAAGAACTTTTACAGAAGCTCCTCCTAAATCTTTGTGGACACAGTGCTACACAAACATGTCTAATTCAACTTTTGCTAGATATGGTGAGGCCAGAAACTGTGGTATTAAGAGAATATTCAGATGAGGCTACATCTCAGAGGCTCTATGGTTGTCAATGGAACGTAGTTTATACTCGGTCACGATTATCAAATGGTTGGCATGATCTCCTTAAAACTATTTTCAAACTTAATCTTTGAGGTGCTTAAAGTTCATTTCTAAAATTGTCTTCAAGGGTCCATGCTAATTTTGTGCCCGCAGGATTCCCACCTCTTCTTTCTCGTCGAGTACTGGAAATTTTGACATACTTGGCAACAAATCGTTAATCTGTTTCAAATCTTCTAGTTTATATGGAACCATGTTCAACACTGGAGTCATCATGTAGGACAACTTTAGAGTTGAAGAAAGCTAAAGGGAAAGAAAAGTTACTTGACAAAAAGTGCGTTTCGTGGTCTTTGGATGGCTCCCAGAAAGGAGAAATATCTCTGGTTGTGCTTCTAAAACTTCTTAATGAGCCACTTGTCTTACGAAGCAGTAGTCACTTGGAGCA
Organism: Pinus tabuliformis; assembly: GCA_031772625.1. Taxonomy (NCBI): domain Eukaryota; kingdom Viridiplantae; phylum Streptophyta; class Pinopsida; order Pinales; family Pinaceae; genus Pinus; species Pinus tabuliformis. The sequence goes on from CM062807.1 coordinate 320,357,868, forward strand.
GGTATTGCTCTACTTTTCATTAGATTTAGCTTGTCCTCCTTGTGATTCAACTGTTTTTATGCAGTTGCTGAACATGGTATTGTATTTAATATTCATTAAAAACTTGGCTGTACCCATAACTAAACTACAGTTTTCCAAATGTGTTGGTTGATGCCATCATTTACTTTATGCCATACAGGTCATGGATCTTCTCAATGTGGTTCTCAAGAATGTTGAACTCAAGGATGAATCACATTCTTCATATGGAGAGGATGTTTTGAATATGGGGAAAGAAACTCAAGCTATGCCTGAAATGGTGTCTAATGTGGCTTTAAATACTGAAAGGGATGAATGTTCTACAACCAGACCTGAAACTGAGATTCACAAGAGTGATGTGGAAACTAAAACAAATGGTGTTTCTGAGGCCTCTATTTCCGGTGTCAACAAGGCTACACATCCACATGACATTTTTTCGCATCTTTCTGAGCCAGAGTTACAAAACATATGTAAACTTCTAGCAAAAGAGGGGTGAGTATCGGTCACAATTTTACTCTTTGGATGTTCAATATTAATGAATAATCCTAATTGGATGATATGTGTTCTATTTGGGATGAAGCTTGCTACTTATAGTATGCAGACATTTATTATTTATTTTCCTTTGTGTTAAATTGCCTTCTAGAATCTAATACAATGAATTTACGCAGATTGTCAGATAAGGTGTATTCACTTGCAGCAGAAATTCTGAAGAAGCTGGCCAGTATGACATCTCTTCATAGTAAACACTTGATTTCTGAACTAGTAAAATTGGCTGGCGGTTTAAGTGATGCTGCTATGTGTGAACTAATGACTCTAGCAAACACTGAGATGTTGGGATTAAGTTCACACTCCATGGCTGGAGAAGCGATTTTGAGAATACTAAAAGCATTGACTACATTGGTTTCAGGTATTAGTGATGGATTAGATAGCCATAAAACTCAAAGGTATGATAGGGAACAAGAAGGAACTGTTATTTTTAGAGAACTAAATAAATCTCTTGAACCATTATGGCAAGCATTAAGTGTCTGTATAGGCAAGACAGAAACAAAGTTGGGGAATATTTCGACCCCTTTTATGACTACATCAAACAGAAATTCTGCACTAGACATTATTGAAGCTACAGCTGCCATGTCACCTCCTCTTCCTCCAGGTTCTCAAAGGTTGTTGCCATTTATTGAGGCATTCTTTATCTTGTGTGAAAAAATACATTTAGGAAGTAGCATTATGCACATGGACAATTGTGATGTGACTGCAAGGGAGATTAAAGAGGCTGCAGCATGCACATCATTTTCATGTGTAAAATCAGCTGCTTCCCCACAGAAAAAGGAAGAGGGAAGTGCAATATTTGTCAGGTTTGCTGAGAAGCATCGAAGATTTCTTAATGCTTTAATACGACAAAATCCAGGATTATTAGAGAAGTCTCTTTCTCTTATGTTAAGGGCATCAAGATTAATCGATTTTGACAACAAAAAAGGCTATTTTCGTTCAAGGATCAGAGAGCAACATATGCATGTTCCCTCTGCACCACTGCGTATTTGTGTTCGTCGAGCTTATTTGCTGGAAGATTCATATAATCAGTTACGGATGCGTTCAAATCAAGATCTTAATGGGCACCTATCAGTGCATTTTCAAGGAGAAGAGGGCATTGATGCTGGTGGGTTAACAAGAGAATGGTACCAATTACTCTCTAGGGTGATTTTTGACAAAGGTGCTCTATTGTTCACCACTGTTGGGAATGAATCTACATTTCAGCCCAATCCAAATTCGGTTATTCAAACAGAACATCTATCCTACTTCAAATTTGTAGGATGTGTGGTAATGCTTCTCTTAAACTTTAGTGGATCATTAATCTGAAAGGGGTTTTTAAGTTTCATCTTTTTGTATGATATATTTCTGAAGTCTTTTGCTGATTATGTTCTTTACAGGTTGCAAAAGCATTATTAGATGGCCAACTCCTAGATGTCTATTTTACTCGATCATTTTACAAGCACATACTTGGTGTGAAAGTTACATATCATGACATTGAGGCTATTGATCCTGGTTATTATAAGAATTTGAAATGGATGCTGGAGGTATGTAGCAGTTTTTGGTGTTGTTATTTCTTTCTAATAGGCTTCTCCTTGCTTCTCTTTTAACTGGAGTTACCATGTGTCTTCTGCTCTATGAACAATCCTCAGATTAACATAGCATTTTAACTTTCTCTTTTTATTTATGTGATACAAGTCACTGATGAATTAGTTAATGTATTCCTCATTTTAACGTCGAAGTTCTCTTTCTGCTGATAGAATGATATTAGTGACATCCTTGATTTGACATTCAGTATAGATGCAGATGAAGAGAAACACATTCTATATGAGAAAACAGAGGTATTATTTGTTCTCTGCTTGGTACACTAATCTACGAATGCCATTTTTTGAAACTTTTTATTCTGATAATTTATTCCAAACAAAACTTTTCCTTTTTGTATCCTTGAAATTTTCACAGGTAACAGACTGTGAACTTATACCTGGAGGAAGAAATGTAAGAGTTACAGAAGAAAATAAACATGAATATGTGGATCTTGTAGCTGAACATCGATTAACAACTGCCATTCGCCCTCAAATCAATGCATTTATGGAAAGTTTCAATGGATTAGTACCAAGGGAACTTATTTCAATCTTCAATGACAAAGAGCTTGAGCTTCTGATCAGTGGACTTCCTGAAATTGACTGTAAGTAGTTCTCCGTTCAATATATTTTTCCTCCTTTTTGGTTAATCTTGTAAGATAACCTCTGATTCTTGCAACATATTTGATCTTGCAGTTGAGGATCTCAAAGCCAATACAGAGTACAATGGGTACACTTCTGCATCTCCAGTTGTCCAATGGTTTTGGGAAGTTGTTCAGAGTTTTAGTAAGGAGGACATGGCACGTTTACTGCAGTTTATCACTGGGACATCTAAAGTATTCCTTTTTCCTTTGAGGAACATCAGCCATAATTTAAATCTTATTAAAAATAAAACTTATAAACTGTCTTGTATCCTCCCATTTGGGAATTTGTATTTATGCTTAGTTTGCCATCTCTACAATGATAATGCAGCCTAAAAATTGTTATTTAATCAACACTTTAAAACTGGCAGGTCCCATTGGAAGGATTTAAGGCTCTTCAAGGCATATCTGGAACTCAGAGGTTTCAGATTCACAAAGCATATGGATCCCGGGAAAGACTGCCTTCAGCACATACTTGGTGAGTGATTTGTTAGTACGAAAATCAGACAGTTCTTTAAGATCATGTCTAATCACCTTCCAAAGATCTTATGCTTTGCGATATTGTGCTTTTGGTGTGCAGTTTCAACCAGTTAGATCTGCCTGATTACTCCTCTAAAGAACAACTTCAGGAGCGATTACTTTTGGCAATTCATGAAGCTAATGAAGGCTTTGGCTTTGGTTGAGCCTGTCTTATATTGACGAATTGAATGGCTCCAGAACTAGTTGACTAGTATGTGAGTCTGTTGTAGTTTATACAGGTGTGACTAACTGCATGATATATTGTATAATGCGTTTTATGTGCGAAGAAGCAACTTGTCTAAATTTTCTAAACTAATTTATGTAAACACATCATGCTTTGGGACTGCAACTGTTAATTTGTTGCAATATGTCTCTAAGCAAAGGTAGAAGGTCCTGTATTTTATTATTTATGCCTCCAATATGGCATCATTGTGCAATTCATTCTTTTGAAATGTGGGAAATACAGTATGGAAAGTTTAGCAGATAGAGCCACGAATCGATTATTACATAAATGCTAACACATATATGATATTGCAACTCAAACTTCTGAATTAAGGAGAACAGGCACTTCTGCTTGTTACTGCAGGCCTTTGGGAAGCTTTATAACAAATACGGATGGTACTATGCGTACAGATCGGAAGAGGCTTCCAAATCATGACCTAAAATTATCTAAAGGCTTCTGATTACCCATTACCCATTTTCAAATACTGCAGAATGATAATGTATACGGGAATTTGGCGCATTTATTTTTATTTAATTGGCCGGCATTTTTAAATCAATTGGCAGACATTTTAAAATCCAAATATTACATGGATTTCTAGTCATTAGAAAATTAGAAATATTAGTGGCTTTCCATAGTGAAAAACAAAACTTTTATTTAATTGGCAGACATTTTTAAATCCAAATATTAGATGGATTTCTTGTCATTAGAAAATTGGAAATATTAGTGGCTTTGCAGAGTGAAAAACAAAAGTAGAGTCTGGAGGAGAGAGAGGGAAAGCGGTTTAATTTTGATTATGATTAAATTTTTTATTATAGATAATATATTGAATGTAAAATTAATAATTTATTTAAAAAATGTTGTACGGTAATTTAGTGTTTATCATTCAAATATGCTTTAGAAAAAATTGTATAAAATATTATAATTTGTATTCATCAATGTTAAATTAATAGTGATTAATAGGGAAATCCAACCATATAGTGCTGATTTGACATAAATTAATAAATTGAGATGTCTACACATTTACAATTTTACTCATATTATTTTGAGTAACTCAAATTATATCCAATTAATATAACAAAAAAATAATAATATATAAATAATAAAGTTTAATAAATTAATTAGAACACTAACATAAAAATATTATGAAATTTAAATATAAATATAATGTAAAAAAAATACATTAAAACATATAACAAACCCTTAATCTCTTTATATATATATATATATATATATATTTTAATAATAAAGTTAATTTTTATTAAATTTTAATTAATTTAAATAAAATATTTTATAATAAATAATTAACATTTTTCTTATAAAAAAATATTTAAATTAAACAAAATTAATTTAAAGAGATTTAAATATATTACTACAAAATAATAAATAACATTGCATTTGTATTATTCTTAATTTATTTATATAACATCAACATATTTTTGTATAATTTTTGTTTTGTTTTTTATTTTTATATATATATAACAAAGTATCATATTTCTATGAAAAATCTTAAAAACAATATGGGACTATATAATATAATATAATATTAAGCAAAGTCTTTAGGTAGAAATCACATAAGAGAAATTTTGGCGGATGCCTTTTGAACCAACAAGTGTGGTGTGAGTGTGGTTTGATAGACCACACTTGTTGGTTGCCTTTTGAACCAACAAGTGTGGTGTGAGTGTGGTCTGATAAACCACACTTGTTGGTTCAAAATGCGTTAGCCAAAATTTCTCTTATGTGATTTTTAAATTCATTATGGATCACAGAAGCTTGAATACAGAAAATAATATAATATTGCTTATGAATTGTACTAAATTGTCACGGCCACTGTTAATTGTCACAACCACTTTATTTGGGTTGTTATAGAAAGGCTTTTAATTTTTTTCATGTATCATTTCTAAAAAAGTTTTTAAGAATTTCTATTAAAATAAAAAAAGTAATTGCTTAGTTTGATTCAATAAGATCAAGAACATGAAATGTGTATTTAGTCTATTTATTCATACAATAAATCTAGACAAAGAAGCTATATAGTAAATCTAGACAAACATGGAAGTGGAGATGATGAACTAGCTGCTCATAGATGATTGCCAAATTGGCGTGCTACAAGAGCTCAAAAAATCATCGAAGAAAGATCTATTTCTAGATTACGGATGGCTCATAGGCTCCGTCATAGAGCACAAGAGTCATGCCCATATAATGGTAAAAGTAGTAGTCAGGTATTTTATTACCATATGCGACATAGAGTTCAAAAAAATTACAGAAGGCACAAGAAAACAATAGTGAGAAGTGGTGAGTACAATAGGAAACCATAGTGAGAAGTGGTAGAGTAAGAGAACGAAAGTGAATAATACAAATTTTTTTGTATGTCATCTTTTCATTCGTTGTGGACGAAGAGTCTCTCCCCTTAAAACCGTACCAAATAAAATAAATAAACCATTCAAGAGTCCTTACCGCCATTGAATTTATAAACGAACCTACGACCAACTCATTTACTCCAACAGTGTAGATGTAGAGCGAAATATTGAGAAATTATATTGAAACACGGTGTATATATATCTATATATATATATATCCCCTGAAACACGATCTAACAACACGGTGATACGAAGTAGACAACATGCATATATATATAAGGTTTAAATGCAGTTATTGTTCATTATTGTTCGTCATGATTTTCTTTGGTTTCTTATAAAATGAAATCATGATTTTAATCTATGGGTTTGAGGTTCAATAACTTGTGATTTTGTCAATCACCGTTTCTAAATAAACATAGCTATATTAAATTTACCACATAAATATTACTTATAATTTATAATTATATTTCTATTAAATATTATATTTTTAGTTTTCTTTTCCAAAATTTTTGGTTCCGTAATTAAAAAAATAAAAAAACCTTTGCTATAGATCGATCAAGAATACTTGTTAGAGTTGAATCTTTGAAAAGACATACGATTAATGCATTTACTTCCATAGTGTAAAAGAAAGAAGAAAGAAATTATTTTAACGTCCACGAGGCTAAAGATAGCCTATGGGGTCTAGTCCAAGGCAGGGTGAAAACAAAGTTACACCAGCAAATAGAGAAGAAAAAAACATGGACACATACAACCCCACAACCACTCCGTTGTTATGGTCATTTGAGCTCTATGTTTGCGAACTCATGAGCATGAAGAAAAGAATTGAATTCATTGAGCTAAAAGGGCAATTCGATGATCTTAAGTTAAAAGAAATTTCAGAGGCCAATCAGAAACTTGAAAAGGAAAACAAGATCCTCAAAGAGCAGGTAATAAACTTACAAAGCAGTATGGAAAGAGGGCAGCAAGAATTGGTCACATTGAAACAAGAATTAGAGCAAGTGAAAGTGGTAGAGGAAAAAGACATAGGGACAAGGATAACTAACAAAGAAATTCAGATGGAAGAGCTTTAGTCAACAATTGCAAACAGGGAAATGAAAGAAAACAAAATAAGACAACAAATAGAAGAGGCTAAACCTTGGGCTCAAATAGTAAATGAACCATTGGTTGAGCAAAAAGAAACCATAGAGAAACAAATCAAGAAGCAAATAAGAGAAGAAAAAGATAAACAAGACAAGGCCACAAATTTCATCATCAAAGGCTTGAATGATTATGGAGAGAAAGAGAGAACAAATATTTTAACAAGGGATTTTCTCAGGGATGAATTGAAATGGACAGGTTATATCCAACAAGCAAATAGGATAGGTAGGAACAAAGAAAGCGGAAGGAATAAACATGTGAGAGTTACTTTAAGAAGCACAAAAGACAAAATAGATATCCTAAAAAATATGGGGCTACTTAGAGGCACTTGCATTTATCTAGATGATGATTTGACATGGGACCAACATGAAGATCGAAGGAAGGAATGGGAGAAGGTGAAATCCGCAAGAGAAGCAGGAAAGTGGGCGTGGTTGAAAAATGGGAAAGCTCAAGTCAGTGAGCGTTTAACAAATCACAAATAGGGATTCAGAGCCCCCTGGGAGTATCTAAGCATGGTAAGTTGGAACTATAGAGGTTTTCCATGGAGAAGAGGATCATGTTTGGGGCCCATAGCAGAAGGGAAAGACATCATTATCCTTTTAGAAACCCATGAGCATGAGGGTTGCAGGGTTCCAGAATATGAAGGTTTCAATAAGGTTTCAGTGTGGAATGAAGAAACAAGAACATGCAAAGGGCACGGAGGGATCATAGTGTTAATAAGAGAATCATGCGGTAGAATAGTAAAAGTGGAAAAAGAAGATCCAAATAAGCAATTTATATGGTTGAGTATAACTAACAACAAAGTAACATTCAGGTTGGCTGCATGTTACTTTGCTCCAAAAAACTCAAAGTTTTACAAGAAGACAAATTTAGATAACGAAGACATTTTTGGTGCTTTAAAAGAGATATCTTTGCCTTCAAGATGTTAGGAGATATAATGTTAATTGCAGACTTTAATGCTTATCAACAAACAATCAGTCTATTTAATTGGGAAGTGATGAGAATATGGACAAAAACCTTCTTTTCTTAGAAGAGGTTGAGGATCACACGTGGACAAGGACCTCTCAGGATGGGAATGACAGTGTGTCCCACTTTGGCATTGAGTTGTTAGGCTTATGTAGCCTCTACGACATGGTTATTTGCAATGACATCAAAGCTTGGCCAAGATATGGGGGAATCAAATGTAAAAATCACAACGGCCAAAGTGTGGTGGACTATGTGATATGTTCCTTTTGTGGCCAGCAACAACCCCCCTTCTTATTTAGTTTTATCACTAATACTAAATAAGTGGGGACCCTTATTCAAAAATTTAAAAAATCGATTAATGCTTGTATTTCCTTTTTTCAATAAAACTTACTATCATAAACTTAGGAGAATACCCTCAAAAAATCTAAAAAGACTTAAAAATATGATAAGTTAGAATAAAATCACTCCTTGAAGTGCGTCGCATCGTAAAAAGGGTAATGGATGCCTTCCTACAAGCGGAATTCTAAAAGTGCGAAATCGTGATGCGAAATCATGCATCAAAAGACCCTCATCGCATCGCATGCCTCAAACATCACTTACGCTGAAATGCCTTAAACCACCGATATGCGATGGCACATCTCGCAAATTGCATTTCGCAGAAAACACATTGACAGATGATTACCACACGCAATGGATTTGCGATATTGCGATCTGTGATATTGCGAAGCAAATCGCAAAATCGCCTTATTGCAGATCTTCAGGGCTCGTTGTTCGAAAAAGATTTTTCCATAAACCGAGGCCCAGTTATGCGCGTTAATGTTAATCAATGAGTTAGTTGGCAATCATTAATGAAATATGGTTTTGATCTTATCGAAGAGCCATTTCACGTAAGGTGGTATATTTTATATGTTTTTCGCATTTAAAGCTTTCCCGTCACCTTTTTCTTATCATTATTCTCACCTCATTTGTAAACTGCAGGAGCGAAGAGCAGAGAAGTATACATAGCAGTGTTCAGGATATTATGGGAAAGAAGGGTAAAGCTTCGAGTTCTGAAGATAAAGAAATGACGCCCTTGTACACAGAAACCATTTGTAACAAAGATGCCAATATTACTACTTGGGAAGGCATGTACATTCTACTTGAGGAAGAAGATCCCAAGGTAATGGAGGTTATGGCTACTGCAGGCTCACACGGGTCTTCTGAGGCATCTATTACAGATCTAGCATGTTCATTCTTGCACAGGATAGCGGCAAGGTCCAAAATTCTTCCATACACGGACATGGTTAAATGGATACTAGATAGTGCTGATATCACAACAGAAAATTCAAGACTCAGGGTCAAGGACTCATTGGCTCGTTCACTCCACAAGATTTGAGGCTCATGTATCATCTACCATAGCCACAGGCGACTTATAACAAACAGTTCATGGAGAAGTTCGCTAAAGAAAATGAAGATTTAGAAGAAAGCACCAAGGATTGGTCAAGAAGGGATGAACCACTAAAAAAGGATAAGCACGATATGTATAGTACTGGTTCTCTCACCTCCCCATATTGCTTTGCTACTGCTATGCTCTGTAGACTTTTTGGAAAGCCAGACGTTAACAAATTTTCATCTGAATGGCTACCATTATTGGATGCCGCCACTAATGCTACTATTGTGGATTGGGCTAAGATATTGTCTGACAATTTAGCCACAACCATTTTGAATTACCGGTCTAAAAGAACTATTTCTCAGAGAATTTATCCCCCTTTCTACTTATATGCATATGTGATGGATGCAATATGTTATATTTCCAAGTTTCCTCTAATGGGTTGGAAATGGGTTGGAAATGGACTACTCAAGATCCCTTACCCATTCATATTTATCACAAAGAATTGTGGGATTCCAAGTTCACTCCGTATTTCTACAAGATTTGTCATGGAATCATGTTACCTCTGTACAAAATGTTGTATGATAAAGACGCTCCAAGATTTTCTCCTGAAGCAGAGGTCGATATGCTCCCTGTCGCAAGATGGTTTAGAGAAGAACTTTTCACATATGTCAGGGTATTCGGAAGTCTCGCTTCCCCTCATGTCTTACCTTTATATGTTCCTGATAAACTACTGGCACGAGAGATTGCTTATCAGACCTGCGGAGGAGGTATGAGTAAAGATTTGAAGGACAAGAAGAAGGCCATTTGGCCACAATTTCCTGTGGCCTGTTGGGCCTTTTCACTATTTGATGTAGGCCATGCATTCAAAGAAGTAAACAACATGTTTTTTTTCCGTGGAAAACAGAGTTCGTAATTTCTATTAAAAAGTTGTTAATAGATATTACAAGTTGTAGATGCCGAGGCATATGCTGAAGGGTGGCCAGAGCCACGTTACAAAGTAGAAGCTAGATATAAATCCAGAGTGAGTCTAGGTGATTACATGAGCTGTATATCACCCATAATACAGATTCCCCAAAATTCAAAAATAATAAAGCCCCAAGGCCATAGGAAATAGTACATCCCTATGTCTATACAATATATATCCGATTAGCAAGATTCCTGCTATACAAAAAGAAGCTCCCAAGTAGCAGCTACAAAAAAAACTAGTGAGGGGGAGAACCCCCTATCAGAAGGCCGTCGATGTAGGGACGATGATAGAACCTATGTATCCCAGCTGGTGTGTGTTCCTTAATCTGCCAGTCTCCTAGAGGCCGATCCGCCACCTCTTTCGAAAGCTGGTCAGCAATCGCATTTCTTTCCCTGTAGATATGAGAAACAATGATCTGGTCAAAATGTGTTTTTAGAAAAACAATTTCTTCCAAGATATGTTCCAAAGAATATGCATGACAGATAGATTATTGTTTATCCAATCAATCACTATCTTTGAGTCCCCAAAAATTTGAATTTGTCTGCAATGTTTAGTGAGGGCAAAATAGAGAAGGTGTCTCAAAGTGATAAGCTCCGCAAAATTATTCGATCCCGTCCCCAGTCCCAGTCTCAGGTGAAAAAAATGTGTCTCAGATAGGAAAAAAACAATCCCTCCACCACATCCTTGTGGCGGAGCTGCCCCGTCAAAATATGCCCAAGGCATATCCTTATTTATGTTTTTAGGCTGAATAAGTCTAGGTCGGATGGGTGTGCTCTCAAAAGGAATTTCATTATATGCAGCACAGATGGATGCCGAGAGAAGCTGATTGTTGACTCTACGGTTCTCAAAAATATAGGCGTTCCTGCTCTGCCATATGTTACTCGAAATCACTGCTGGGAGATTTAAGGCCTTTTCTGTGGCAAATGCTGTCCACCAATTTGTCCATGCCGTCGGTATGTCCTCGCCCTGCCAATTCGTACTGATATTCAGTACCTGTGTGACCAGTTGCCATATTCCTTTAGTCGTCTCACAGTGGAGGAAAAGGTGGTTCGAGGATTCTTCATTACTTTGGCAAAGTACGCACCAAGATGGTCCTGCAATGGCCCGCTTCTTGAGGGCATCCCCTGTAGGCAATTTGTTTGCAATAATGTTCCATAGGAGAAGCCTGTTTCTGGGCTGCACCTGTAACTTCCACACAATTTTCCACCAGCCTAGCAAATTTGCGGGTTTTCTGGCTTCCATAAGCCTGATATATCCCAGCTTGGGTGAGTATGTCCCTGATTTAGCAGGAGCCCATATAAGCTGATCTTCATCTTCCCGAAGTTTGATATGAGATTCAATTAGTGCTCGTATATATCCATTCCACTGTTCTGTCCATGCCTCCGGGATCTGTCCAAGCCCGTCATTAATCCAAGCTTGGGAAAATATAGTGGAGCGCTCCCGATCTCCGATCTGAGCTAAAAATTTGATGCCCCTGTGGTTGAGGTGTTGAATCAGATCTCTGGGCAGAATGTGAGCATTCCCCGAACCAGGCCAAGGGTCAAGTCCAATGCGAACCTGGGCCCCATTGCCCACCCTCCAGAGTAGATTATCTCTAATAAGGGGCATCGCCTTGAGAGTGACACGCCAGATCACTGAAATACCCTGTTGATTCCAAGAAGGTCTGCGAAGCCACTCCGTGAAGCAGGATGGCCATATGTATTTGTGGTGAATAACCTTAGCCCATAGACTGTCCATCTTGGTGAGAGACCAGCCCTGCTTTGCCGTGAGGGCAAGTGCAAATTCCTGTAGGGACTTTAGTCCCCAACCACCCCATTGCTTTGGTAGTGCAACGGTGGACCATCTGGTCCAGGCAAAAACCCTTCCTCTTTTGTTTCCATTCCAAAGAAAGCGGGAGCAAATTTGTTGGATCCTGTTCAAAATGCCTTTAGGGATCTAAGTCAGAGACATCCAATAAACAGGGGTGGCCTCAAGGACTGTCTTGATCAGTAGGAGTCTGCCAGCTTTAGACAATAGACGGTGCTGCCAACCTGTTATCCTTCTTTCAATTTTGTTAATAAGCCAAAACCAGTGAGTATTTTTATACCCATCCGGCTTCAATCTAAATCCCAGATATTTGAAACCATCCATCAACTGGCATTCTAAGAATGGGAAGAACTGGCCAGCTAGAAGAGCTTCCTGCTGTGAGCAATTCATCATGGACCTGGTGGACTTCTGTTCGTTTATTTCCATGCCCGTGGCTTTACAAAAGAGGAGTAGGATGTCATTAAGGGCAACGCTGTCCCTGATACTGCCATTCAGGAAAATTAATATATCATCCACAAACAATAGGTGGGTAAGAACAAACTGCTCCGTAATTTTGAGACCACTTATGTCTCCCGTCCTTCTAGCTTCCGCAATAAGCCTGCTCAAACCTTCCATAACAATGAGGAAAAGTAATGGGGATAGTGGACATCCTTGCCTGATCCCCCTGGAGATATGAAAGCGTTCCGAAGCCGCACCATTGATGAGTATAGCAAAAGATACCGAAGTAACACAGCCCATGATCCAATTAATGAGAATATGAGGGAAACCTAGATGAGTAAGTATCATCTTCAAATATAACCAATTAACTTTATCAAAAGCCTTGGCAAGGTCAATTTTTAAGGAGATGCCTTTCAGGTTCTTTTGCTTGATAGAGTGTAAAGCTTCTTGGGCAGTGCCAATAGCCTCTTGAATATGTCGGTTCCTGAGGAAGGCAAATTGCTCAGCTGAGATATGAGTGGATAGGATTGGCTTTATGCGGTTGGCGATGATTTTGGCTATGATTTTATAGAGACAGTTGCAGAGGGAAATAGGCCGAAAGTCATTGAAGGATGAGGGCTCGTCAGATTTGGGGATCAAGGCTATGAAGGTCTGGTTCATGGGTGGGTGGATGTGACCCGAGATCCTGCTTTCCTCCACCACCGCCAATAGGTCATCCTTCATCATCTCATAGAAAGCCAGGTAGAATTCCACAGGCCATCCGTCTGGTCCTGGGCTCTTATCCTTTTTGAACCACTTAAGCGTGCTTTCAAGCTCTTGTTCACTGACTGGTTGGCAGAGATCCTCAATGTCCTCCTGTAACACAAACCTTGGAAACTTGCCAGCAAGTCTGATAATCTCTGGGAGGTTAACTGAATTTGGGGCCGTATAGAGACCCTTGAAGTGAGTGATCCCCAGTCTAGCCAACTGTTGATGGGTGGTTGCCCAACCATCAGGCTCCATTGGAAGCTGCCATATAGTGTTAGCGGCCTTCCTGCCATTGGCAATATTATGAAAAAATTTGGTATTGTTGTCCCCTGCTTTAAGCCAGATGGCTCGGCTCTTCAGACGCCAGAGTTCTTCTCTTTCCTTTAAGATCTTCGATTTTTCCTCTATCAGATGGCAGAGTTCAGCTTTTGTTCCATCCGATTGATAACCTATTCCCCTTTCGTCTGTTAATTGGCCTATTCTATCTTCCTTATCCTTCAGGTTCTGTTCCTCTCTGCTTCGCTTCAGACGAGCCCAGGTTTCTGACATTTTGTTGAGCTTTTTAAGCCTGTCACAGAAGTCCGAAGCTTTCCTCCCTTCTCTCAACTGGGGCTGTGTGGTCCAGAAATCCGTGACCAACTTGTTGTATTCTGGGTCTTGAAGATGGCCAGCAAAGAATTTGTAAGGGGAGCGCGGTTTTGGTGTGTTGCCACTAATTTGTAGTAAGATGGGGTGATGATCAGACAAACCCCCGATGCTGACCCACTGTCTATATAATGGGAATTTCTGTATCAGCGCCTCATGCATCATGTACCTGTCCAGCCTCCTTCCTAAAGCAGCCTCTCCAGTACGCTGATTGTGCCAAGTAGGTAGTTTTTTATTCATGGGTATGTCCACAAGCTGCTGGGCTTCGAGGAGCATGGACATTTGTTCCGCGATAGGATCCCCTTGAGATGATGTCCCCCATGTCTCCCCAGATCCCAATGAGAAATTAAAATCACCCCCAATAATAGTGCTCTGTGTAATATGTCCTTCTGAAAGAAAGTTTTGCCAAAAGTCGAGCCTGTTCTGATTGGGTCCATAGATGTTGAGAATTCTGATGGGTAAGCCCAATTCACCCATAGTGATGTCCATGCCAAGGAATCCTCTTCCTCCCCAAACCGAAAGAGGTCTGTGTAATCTAGGATTGATACCAATGAGTAGACCACCAGATCTACCACAGGCATCCACCCCATGCAGGAACCATCCAGGGAGGAAAGAGTGTAGACATCGAACTGCTAGTTCAGAGGAGCATAGGGTTTCCTGAAGAAAAATGATATCACATCTGGATTCAAGTACCAGTCTCTTGAGAGCCAAACGTTTTTTAGGGCTGGCTAAACCCCTACAGTTGAAGGAGAGGCAAATCATGGGGTCACCCTGTTCTGGGGCTCATTCGCTCTAAGTGCCCTCTCAATAGTGATCTGTCGACCCGAAGCCACATCTGCCACCGCAGATAATTTCGCAGAAGAAATTTGGGATGGCCGGCCTCGCTTTTGTTTACGATGCCTACCTGGGGAGGATCCCAGCCCAAGTATTTTAGGCCGAGTTCTGGAACGCAAAAGATAATGGTGCCCACCAGATACCATCGTGGAGGGAGGGGAATCCGGGTCACCATTCTCCGGGAAATAGGAAGGGGGGGTAGTTGAGAAAGTGGGGAGGGGAGGATCGATGGGGCAATGGATGGTGGGTAAGGATACACTTTCAGAAAGGGAGGTTCTGAATGCAGAGTGCATATTGGATTGCAATTCATTCAAAATAGAAGGTTGACAAAAAAGAGTGGAGTTATCACCTGAATGTGAAGATGCCGTCTCCATTGGCTTTGCTGCGGCTTCAGCTGTCTTGGATCTGGTACGCGGCGGCTCAGTTGAAGGCACAACAAATTTCCTGGATGTTCTCTTTTTCCCCCCTTCGCCCGGCCCCTTTGTTGGCGTCTCCTGTTGCCTCGGGTCATTCTCCATAGCATTGACATCTACCTTTGGAGTGACAGGAGGTTGATTTCTGGGACCATGCATGCTCTCCTTGCCCCCCCCTGTAATCAATGGGCAGTCCTTATAGAGATGTCCAGTCTTGTGGCATCTGTGGCAACGAAAGGGTACTCCTTCATAGTCCAGTATCTGCTTCCTGGTGACATGGTTGTGATAGATTTCGATAATCTCCTCCAGTCCCGGTCTAGTATCCATGTGAACCAAAATTCGAGCCATGGAGCGTTTACCCGACTTCTCGTATGAGCGATCATGCTCCAGGTAGGTGCCTAGGGTGTCGCCTATCTTCTTGAATACATAGGGACTCCAAAATTGCCATGGCAAGCCTGGTAAGCGCACCCAGATAGGGCCAGCTCCAAGTTGTTCGCGCTCAGGATCAAATAAGGGATCCCAGCGTTTAAGGAGTACAGGCATAAGCTCAATGTGCCAATATTTGCCCAGAATCCATTCAGCGAATTGTTGGTGGCAGAAGTGCAGAGCGAACCATCCTTTGGAAAGAACCATCACCTCCGGTAACTCTTTAAGCAGCGGTCCCCATATCTCCTCCACCCACGACTTAAGCCTCTCCGCCGTGTAATTTCGTCCACGTACACGGCCAACAAGAACCTTTCGCGCGGCATCCATAATGTCCGGCAGCGGAGCTTCAGGCCCCAAGTTTACCTTAAAACCAGAATTATTAGCTTTAAGGCATCTTCCTTTTGTAAACTTCTCCGAGCGTTTACCCGCGAGTGTCTCTCGGAGTAACCTGCGACACGGGTCCGAGGAGCTTTGCTGAGCTGAATGTACCGACTGTGCAGGGGTAGGCGTAGTAAAGCATCCAGAACGAATAGGGGAGCGAGGGGCCGAGGAACCGATACCCTGCAGGTTCGGGCCGGAAGTAGGGGGGGGCATACGCTGATTCAGCGGCATAAATGAGACCGAGAGGGAGTGAGAGCTAGATGGAGGGGGAGGGGTCGGGGGAGGAGGGAGGGGAGGTCGGATGGGTTGATGGAGAGGAGCGTCCAGAGATGGCGAAGCTGGGAAACATGGACCCAAGAGCTGAAGAGTCGCCGGAGAGAGAGGTGGGCAGTCAAGAGCGACGTCCAGGGGAGGATATTCCGGTCCCTTGCCTTTCCCAGTCGGCAGCTGTTGCTGAGGCCGTGAGGAAGTGCCAGCCGTTACCCCAAGAGCAACGCTTCGCGGTATCATCAACGGTCTGGTGGAATGTGCCCATATTTCTTGGTTGGGCATGGGGTCCTCCCCATAATCTAACAGGTCCTCCTCAAGCATATTTAACTGTCGGTGGGAGCACAGCAGGACTCGTGACTGGGGCCGTCGGATGCGGGAAACGGAAAGCGGCGCTTGGTGGGTTCGATACCGGGTCGGCAGCAACAGAATCGGAGGTCGACGGCAAGTGATGGCGAGGAGGGAGGGAACCACGGGGGAGAAGGTAGTATAACGCCCAAAACGAAGCCGCGTATCACGAGCAAACGAGCAAAGTAAAATGTCAAGCGGCAGGCGGTCAGCCCTGCCCTATGGCAGTGGCCCCATCTGTAAAACCTTGGAGGGCCCAAGTGTCAGCTTCCATTGTCGACTAGCGCGCCAGCAGAACGGGGTCTGTAGATCCCGAGCTAGGGTTCCGCCATCGCCGTTGCAGAGCTCCCTCGGCTACTCCACTCTACTATGGAGTATGTGGCATATATTGTTGCACAATTCCATGAAAGTAAACAACATGTTATGTCTACGACTGTTCAAATTTCCAGGAAGACCGTTCGACCTTTCTGATATTGTTAAGAATTTCACTACCGCAGTCAAAATAAAGGTGTTTTCTAAAGAAGATGATCTTTTTGATGATATGTTCCAACAGAAAAGTACATTTAAAGAAGTTTTGAATTCGGACCAATTGCGATTTCCTCTAGCAGAATTTCAAGAATTCAAAATATACAGAGAAAGGAGGTTGGCTAATATCCCTTTGGATAAATTATTCTTGGAACCCGTGAGGGAACCAATTCCCAGTATCAGTCTCAGTGGAAGTTCAGGCACAGACAGGTCTAAATCTAAGTCCGGGAGAGAAACGTCAGAACACTCCAAGAGGTCCGAAAGTGACCATAATAAAAGCGAAGGGTCAGTAAGGGATACTGCCCAGTCTAAGGAGCTCCCAGAGCAACAAGTTTTGACCTCTCCATAGGTATATCCTCCCCCTCTCATTGTCCAACCACCATCAGTCAGAACTGAGTTGGATAAAGAATGGGAGACATTCAATGACTTAATCAATATTGAGGGACAGAGCACAAAAACACATGAGAGTAATGTACAACGGTGAATGATATAGTAACAGGAACAATTAGCAATGTCCCAGAAATGGAACATATTCCCATTACCCCATCCTCTGAACTTATGCTCAAAATAGAGGAAATTCCCCCTCTCGATGTATTTTACAGCCTGCAGCATAAGGCTGTGGTGAGAAGACAAAGAAAGAAAAGGAAATTGGAAAGCGTGCTCTCATGATGTAGAACAATTAGACATCCTTTGGCAAGATCCTATCACCGATCTTACTGAAAATCTCACTAAATTATCCCAGATCGCAGGAGCATATGCCTCTGCGACCATTGATAAAGCATATGAGGTACAAAAACTATTGAAAGAAAAAGAAGATCAAATACAGGTTTTGCAGCAACAGCTACAACAAGCCAACACCAACAACGAAGCACAGAAACAGCTTGAAAGATTACAACAGGACTTTCAAAAAATGCAGATAGGATACTAGAACAATTTGGCCGAAAGAGAAAAACTGTTACAGGTTATGCAAGAGATGCACAAGGATGATCCTATGCTTATAGAATTCATCACAAAATCCATTTCCTTAAATGATCAACTATTATAGCAACAAGAAACATTGTGCCAAAAAAATATCACAGTGGAGCTCGTATTGCGAAACAAGCGATAGAATTACTAATCAAGTTGTGGACTTGCGACATGATTACAATTTAATTGATAGAAGAGTTACTGAATATTTGGCTTGGCAGGAAATAGAGGAAGGGAAAAAGGCAGACGCACCAATAATAAATAACACCCATAAAGAAATGTTCTTTAATAAGTGGGATGCACAGATCAAGAAAGCAGAACAAGCGGCAGAAGAAGCAGCCACAGTAGCAAATAATGTCATTGACTGCATCAACGAAAATTTACACAGGGAAAATCTGATCTGAGAGACCACTCCAGGATATCTACCGAATGTACAACATCTACAGAAGAACTGGAGATAGAAGGCTCAAGAAAGGGCAGAGTCAATCGAAAGGTTAACCAAGTTGAATTGGGATTATTACTGGATGTACTTGGTAAAACCACACAGCCAGTGCATGACTCTCAAATGTATCATCAACTCTGCCGAGAAGATGGCGCCAGCGCTTATCGATTCTGTTTTCACAGGACAGATAAAGTCTGAAGTCGGCCAACCAACTATCCTCAAGCAAATGCTGAACGCTTGCGACTACAAGGAACAGATACATAGATAGTTAGTTATTAGTTTTAGTTTCAGATTCAGTTTTAGTTTTAATTTTGCTTTATTTTTTCGTGAAATGAGGACGGTCATTTAAACCGCATCCTACATTTTTGTAATATTTTTTTTTTTAGATTTAGCTAGTAGTATTTAAACCCTTCTCACGCATTTAGAGAAGGGTCCAAAAATTTATCAAAAACTTGTCCTCAGAACATGCACTTTTGCACCCTCCGAGGAGGTTTTGATGAATGAATGGAACATGATTTATTGATATCTGCGTTTAATATCTACTACTAATGTTTCACTTTTGTACTCTTAGTGGATGTTGGATTAAGAAGAGATAAATCATTATTTCTTGAAGCACATGAGTAGAACTAGTTATAAATGGTACTTTTATCTCTTAACTGTTTCTGCTTATGTGTTAAGGTGATATTCATGTTCAGTGATTTATATATGAATGTGTAAGTTTTTGAGTTATCATTTGGCAGTTTTGTACGGTGCTAGTTATTTATTTATGCTTAATATATGAGTAGCTTATTATGCGATATGTTTTTCACAACTGTTTCATCTAACTTTTTATACGAAATGGTTTATCTTTATTGAATTCTTTTCTCATAACAATTGAATGATCTTTATTACCAACTGTTATTTGAAATCATTTTAGATCGCATAACGGAAATATTACATCCCAGGTTAGTTTAGAATTAGATATTTCTGTTTATTAGAATACAATTGCATGTTGTTAGATTAGATTTAGAATAAAAGCATTTTACTTAGAAATTATTAGAAAGGAAATATCAATTCTCAACACACACACACACATATATTGGGATACTGGTCCCATATCCCCAGTCGGACCCACTATACCAAACGGAAAAGGAGCTGCTAACCAAGGTCCGGGCCGGGTGAGTGTCCCCCTTGTTGTAGACCCGATTTTCGGGGCTTCAATATATTTGGTACTAAAAGGAGGGCCCCGAACTGTGAATGGCAAGTAAGTCTAAATCTAAATACCATTCTGAGAGTAAATCGCCCTCACCATCTCCCTCGACTTCTCCATCGCACTTAGAATCTTTAAATCTTGAGCGAGAAGTCGAAAGAACAACAATCACTACCACAAACCCTGATATTTCAGAGAAATCTACTATTGAACCTCCTGAAGTTGAATCTTTGATTCATAAACTTCAACGATTTTCTATATCATCTCAAAGATCTGATAAATCTCAAGGCAGTGTGACTTCGCAATATAACCCTACTCATCTTCTCACCAGATTAAAGAGCAAAAAGTTTGGTATTGAACTAATTGAGTTACCTCTACCTACAAGGAAGAGAGCAAGGAAATCACCTAAAGGGTCTGATAGTGAGACTCTTTCATCATCATCATCCATCTCAACCTCTCCACCGCAAAGTCAACCATCCACCCCTCCACTTCAAAGTATTATCCACCAGTCCACTGGAACTTCAACATCTCCTTCTCAATCCTCTGGAACTGTAATATCCGCATCTTCCCAACAACAGGAATCATCTTCTACGCTTTCCTCTGTTAGTAGTTCAGCGATGGCCCAAATGCCATGGAAAAACCCAGGGGCAGTCTTAATGCCTGTGCCCTTGAGTCAAATATTGGCCCATCCCGAAAAATGGTTGCCTAAGTTTAATCTTGAAGCAGGCATGCTAGCAGAAGAACACATAAACAACTTCATGTTATCCATAAATCTCAATGGGGTTACTAATGAAGACGTTTTCGTTCGGCTTTTTCCTTACACTTTGCAAGGAGTAGCCAGATCATGGTATTTCTCATTACCATCCAGGTCTATTACTAGTTGGGATATTTTCCAAGAACAATTCTTGACTAAGTTTGGTGATGACAGGTCCACTGCGACACTAATCAATGACCTATCTAACCTTAGGGCTGAGTCAAAGGAACCTATCAAAGATTTTAACTCACGTTTCAATAAACTGTTGAACAAAATTCCTACTGCTTCTAAGCCTAGCGAAGAAGTGCGAAGTGAATGGTACATTTATGCTTTACCATCAAACATAGCAATCTTCGTTGATAGGGCTAATAAAACAACTTTAGCTGATAATATGAAGGAAGAAAGAGTGGTAGAGAAATGTATCATAGACTTAGAAAAGAAAAACGCTGTTGATGAACATAAATCTAAGAAGGTTTCTTTCAAAGAAGATCCAAAGAAAAAATAGCCCAAAGACCCATTTGATTTAGAGGGATTGCAGAAAGCTTTGAAAGCCATGTCTAACGAAATGATTGACATAAAGAAACAAGTAGTAGAGACTTCTTCTAAAAATCCTTACAAGCCTTATAGAAGAAATCCTTCAACTGATTCAAAGCCTCCCAATGCTATTACTAATGCTGAATCAGAAGAAGAAGAAGAGGAAATTGCTACCGAAGAGCCTACCGATGAAGAAGAAGTTGTAGAGGTACAAGGTATGTGGGATTTCATCCTCCCAGATGAAGAGGATCAAGAGGCATCGCCGGTTAGTACTCGAAGTAGAAATCAACTCGATCCTCCTCAACCTACTCCTAAGCCAAAGAGCGCAAGCTCAATGCCTAAGGATAAAGTCGCAGCCAAGAAAACGACATCCAAAGCGACTCAAACAAGCCCAGTCCAAACAGATTCACCAACTCCATCTAAAACATTGATTGTTTTGGATGAAATGGAGTATAATATCATAGAAGACATGAAGAAGACTAGGGCTAATATTACTTTTTATGAATTGAGCAAGTTAAAACATCAGCAAAAGATACTTTTGAAAGAATTACATGCAGTACCAGTTGCACCTCTGCCTGCCGCTGTAATCTCTCAAGCTTCCCATGAGATGGGAAGACCTCCAACTAATGTGATTAATAAAGTTGATCCAAACGATATCGCTTTAATTGGAGGAAGGTCGAGATCTCATACTCCCCCATTTCTTCTTACTTATGAAGTTTTCAACAAAATTTTTCATAATTGTTTAGTTGATTCTGGAGCTTCATCTAATATCTTACCTAAATCGATATGTGCAAAGTTGAACGTTCAACCTAAAAAATCTGCTGTGTATAGTGCAGCTGGATCGGTCACAATTTGAAGTGATTGGCGAATTAAATCAGGTTACCATAAGGTTGTCATCTAATCCAAAGGCATGTCAAGTTATCGACATTTTAGTTGCATATATTCCAGAATTTAATGGCTTAATTCTTAGCAGAGATTGGTAAAAAAAACTTCATGGATACTTTGCAACCGATTGGTCGCACATGTGGCTCCCTTACAATGGTAAACCAAATCAGATAAAGGTTGAGCGAGAAAGACATCAGAAATACATAGTAACAGAATTGGAAGGAGAAAATGAACCGGTAGCATACAACAATAATATTATTGGCAACTATTTTGTTGATTCTTTCTTAGGAAATTTTAATGCTCACACTTCACCTTACTTAGAACATTCTGTTTTATCTCAAGTAGAAATTTTTTCTCAAACAGATAGTTCTAAATGTATTAATTTTATAGATAGTCCTGTAAATAAATCTTTATTTTGGAAGTTATTTTTTGACGGTTCTAAGTCTAACGAAGGAGCAGGAGCAGGATGCGTATTAATCAGTCCAGAGGGAAACAAAACTATGCTAACTTGTAGACTCGAGTTCGATTGCACCAATAATACTGCAGAATACGAGGCTTTAGTCCAAGGATTATACAAAGCAATTGGATTAGACATCAAATATCTACAAGTCTTCGGAGATTCTGAAATTTTTATCAAACAGGTACAGAATACTATACATTTTCTATCAGGTCATTCAAAGCATTGCCAATCTTTAGTACAAGATCTGACTGAACATTTAATAGCATTTAATATTTCATCAATTTCTAGACTCCAGAATGCTAGTGCCGACCTCTTGGCAAACGTAGCTTCCAAGCTCATTCCCTCAGAAGACTATAGCCCTGGTAGATTTTCAATCGAATTAATCTTTGGACCTTCGATTTCTGATAACATTACCAATTGGAGAATTTTCAACAATGATCCTGATATCGCAAGCTTCCTCACATATGAGGGATCTTACACCAATCAGATAATTGATGAAGACCAACATGACAAATAATTGCAACAAGATAGCACTAATAGTGCTATTCCAAAATCAGTAGTCAAATTAGAAGACTTATACGATTTGAAAGATTGATTCAAAAGATCTACAAATTCAAAACTTCAAAGTTCAACTCTGAACTATGAATTAGTAAATCTAGGAACTGATACCAAGCCATAGAATATCAACATAGGCCTTGGCCTAGCTCCTGAAGAAAGATTAGCATACGTTTGTCTCTTAAAAAAATAGAAAAGTGTCTTTTCTTGGAACTACGATGATTAAGACTTACGACACTTCTATCATCCAACATACTATCCCAATGATAAACGATGAAAAACATGTCCAGCAGAAGCTGAGAAAGATCCATCATAATCTAGAAAACCAGATCAAATCTGAGCTCAATAAGTTATTGAAAGTGAAAATCATTTTTCCCGTTCGACATTCTAAATGGGTTTCCAACATGGTTCCCGTTAGAAAGAAGAACAGAGACATTAGAATTTGCATTGAATTTCGAAATCTTAATAAATCTGCCAAAAAGATAAATTTCCTTTGCCTCCTATGGAGCAAATATTGCAGGCAGTTGCAGGATCATAATTAATGTCCTTCTTGGATGGTTTCTTCGGCTACAACCAAGTTTTGGTCCATCCTGATGATCAATTAAAAACCACATTCAGAACCAAATGGGGTACTTATGCATATCAAAAGATGCCTTTTGGTCTGATCAATGCTGGTGCCACATTCCAAAGGGCCATGGACATCGCATTTAAGGGATTAGTAAACAAATCAGTAGTAATCTACCTGGATGATATAACTGTATATTCCAAGAAGCGAGGCAATCATCTCAGAGATTTAAAACAGATCTTCCAACGTTGTCAAAGGTATGGAATTTCACTTAACCCAAAAAAGTCCTTTTTTGCATTAAGTGAAGGAAAACTTCTTGGATTTATAGTGTCAAAATCTGGAATCCATATTGACTCGGACGAAATCAAGGAGATTTCTGAAATACCTTTGCCTCACAACAAGAAAGCTATGCAATCTTTCCTTGGCCAGATTAATTTTGTAAAGAGATTTGTTCCAGATTTTTCAAGAATCATATCTCCTTTACAAGCAATGATTAAAAAGAACTCAATCTTCAAATGGGGCCAAGATGAATATGAAGCATTCAATCTAATCAGACAAGCGATTGTTAACGCTTCATCTTTAGCAACTCCAAAATTTTCCGATCCTTTCATTTTATATACATTTGCCTCTGATAGATCATATGCTGCGATACTCACTCAAGAAAATCAAGACAAGGCAGAAGCCCCAATTGCCTTTTTTAGTTCAAATCTACAAGGGGCTGAATTAAATTATTCAGACGCCGAGAAACAAGCATATGTTGTTTTCAAAGCGATAAAATATTTCAGACCCTTTTTGGTTAAAACCAATAGAAAAATCATAGTACTGTTTCCAGCGGTAAGGAATCTCTTAGTACAGAAAGAGGTGGGTGAGAAAAGAGCCAATTGGGTTACCGCATTACAAGAATATGACGTTGAAATTAAACCAACGTGTATTGTAAAAGGTCAAGGCTTTTGCAAAATGCTCGTTGGAGCATCGCTTATTTCCGAAATACCATCTGCAAAGATACAAATGTACGAGGTAAGCCTAAACGATGTTGATTCATTATATGTTGATATCATATTTTATCTAAAGAACGGATATGCCCCTTCAAACCTCGATTATACTAAGAAAAGAGCTCTAAGGTTGAGGGCTAAGCAATATCGGCTCGTGAACGATGTACTTTTTAGGATGAATTATGATTATGTTCTCCGTAGATGTCTTGAGAAATCTGAAGCTGAAAAGGTGTTGCAGGGACTCCACGATGGACGAGCAGGTGGACATTATGCTGGAGATGCTACTGCACATAAAATCCTCCGTGCAGGCTATTACTGGCCCACACTATTCAAAGATGCGCATAGCTACGTAAGAAAATGTCAAGTTTGTCAAACTGCTGCTGGGAGACAAAAGAAACCATCGTTTCCTTTGCAACCAGTCAACATTGAACAACATTTTGATCAATGGGGTTTGGATATAATAGGTGAGATCATTCCTCACTTTTCTAAACAGCATAGGTATATCCTTACAACTACAAATTATTTTATTAAATGGGTAGAAGCAGTTCTTCTCAAGACAGCGAATGCCGAACACATCATTGATTTCATAGATCAGTTCATAATCACCAGGTTTGGTTTACCCTCTGCTTTAATGTTTGATAATGCATCATATTTTTTTGGCAATGCTATGACTGAATTTGCACTCAAAAGAGGTTTTAAGCTTAAATACTCTGCCAATTATTACCCACAGGGGAATGGGTTAGCTGAATCTACGAATAAAAACTTAATCAGAATCATTAAGCGAACCATTGATCAAACTCACAAGAATTGCACAAGTATTTAATATATGCTTTATGGGAAGACCGAATAATGCATAAAGCCTCTATTGGCACTTCTCCCTTTAATTTAGTTTATGGGAAAGAAGTGGTTCTTCCAACCCATCTAGCAATTCCCTCTTTGGCCTTAGTTGAATATATTGACAAAACACCAACTTCTTCCTTACAACTAAGGCAGCTGGAAATACTTAAGCTAGAAGAGCAACGAGAACAGGCTAAAATAACCCATGCGTATCACCAAGCATTAGTAAAAGATTCTTTTGACTCAAGCATGATGTCCAGAAAAGACTTTCAGATAGGGGATCTAGTTTTAAAATGGGACAAGGGTCACAAGGAAAAGGGCAAACATACAAAATTTCAACGAATGTGGCTTGGACCTTTCCAAATTGCAGAAATCATAGGCCCATCTACTTTTATGTTACAGGATTTAACGGGAAAAAGAGAATCTTTACCTATTAATGGACAAATCCTCAAAAAATACTTTCCTTAGGAGATCATTCTTCTATATTTTTGTAGATTAGTTTTTCCTTTATTTTGATAATAAAACTAGTGGTAAATGGTTACATTTGGAATTCACTAAAAAAACAATTATTATTTATTTTATTTTATTTCTTTCTTGTTTTATTTTTTATTTTTTATTTTTATTTATTTATTATTATTATTATTATTTTTTGCTTGTATAAATAGAAATGATTTAGAAAATTGGTCATTATTATTCAAAGATATAATCAAAGGCTATAAGCCTGAATATGGTACTAGTTTCAACCTTGTAAATTTTGATAAAAGGGGACCTTTAGTAAGAATTTGTTTTATATCAGTGAAATGAAAGGTATCAATAACAAAACGAAGATTCTCTGTAGAAAAGCTCTTTCCAAAAAACTCTACCATTTTCGTTCAGAGCTATTCTTAAGGAAACAATGACTTCCTCCCCACCTAGGGAATTACAAGCTTTAAGGAATAATCCAGTGATACACTTTAAACTTAAAAAATAAGAGGTCTCATCACGAGCCGACTTATCATGATCATAGATATTATATCTTGCTAACTTTGCCAAAACTGCATACCAAAATAGGGCAATGACTCAAGATTGTTGCAATCAAAAGACAAGGGGTTTCATCATGAGCCAGCTTGTTCAGCAAAGCTATAAATCAAGTGAGTGGGACTGTCATAATTTGGCTACCAAACCAAGGCATTGCTCTTTAAGGATTAGTAGAAAATGAAAGCAATAAGTGTAGATATGGATTTCTCTTTGAAAATTGTATATTTCTCCAAGTGGGATACAGGATCATTGCTGGGTAACAGGTAACCCTGTTGAGGCTATAAATGCCTGCTGGCAGCAGTGGCTCTACCTACGACAAATGAGAAAATTTAAAACTGATTTACAGAGAAGGCTTTGTTTTTATCTTTATAAACCAAGTAGTGACTGATGTAGATACAATGACTAGCTCTAGGAAGTAAATAACCAAAGTTAACATAGAAGAAACAAACTATCATAGACAGCTAAAAGCATAATGTATTTTATCTTTCTATAATAAAGTTTGATTTTCTAGAAAAATTTCTGTTTTGGAAGTTTAGAAAATTCAAAAGAAAAGCAGAGATAACTGGTTCTTCCAAGTGAATCGCCAATTATTGTGGCCAACAACAACCCCCTTATTATTTAGTTTTATCACTAATACTAAATAAGTGGGGACCCTTATTTAAAAATTTAAAAAATCGATTAATGCTTGTATTTCCTTTTTCAATAAAACTTACTATCATAAACTTAGGAGAATACCCTCAAAAAATCTAAAAAGACTTAAGTTTTATGATAAGTTAGAATAAAATCACTCCTTAAAGCGCGTCGCATCGCAAAAAGGGTAATGGATGCCTTCAGTTTTTTATATATGAATGCGTAAGTGCTTGAGTTATCATTTGACACTTTTGTACAGTGATAGCTATTTATTTATGCTTAATATATGAGTAGCTTATTATGCGACATGTTTTTCACAACTGTTTCGTCTAACTTTTTATACGAAATGGTTTATCTTTATTGAATTCTTTTCTCATAACAGTTGAATGATCTTTATTACCAACTGTTATTTGAAATCATTTTAGATCGCATAACGGAAAGATTACATCCCGGGTTAGTTTAGAATTAGATATTTCTGTTTATTAGAATACAATTGCATGTTGTTAGATTAGATTTAGAATAAAAGCATTTTACTTAGGAATTATTAGAAAGGAAATATCAATTCTCAACACACACACACACATATATTGGGAAACTGGTCCCATATCCCTAGTCGGACCCACTATACCAAATGGAAAAGGAGCTGCTAACCAAGGTCCGGACCGGGTGGGTATCCCCCTTGTTGTAGACCCGATTTTCGGGGCTTCAACATATTTGGCGCTAGAAGGAGGGCCCCGAACTGTGAATGGCAAGTAAGTCTAAATCTAAATACCATTCTGAGAGTAAATCGCCCTCACCATCTCCCTCGACTTCTCCATCGCACTTAGAATCTTTAAATCTTGAGCGAGAAGTCGAAAGAACAACAATCACTGCCACAAACCTTGATATTTCAGAAAAATCTACTATTGAACCTCCTAAAGTTGAATCTTTGATTCATAAACTTCAGCGATTTTCTATATCACCTCAATGATCTGATAAATCTCAAGGCAGTGTGACTTCACAATATAACCCTACTCATCTTCTCTCCAGATTAAAGAGCGAAAAGTTTGGTATAGAACCAACCGAGTTACCTCTACCTACAAGGAAGAGAGAAAGGAAATCACCTAAAGGGTCTGATAGTGAGACTCTTTCTTCATCATCATCCATCTCAACCTCTCCACCGCGAAGTCAACCATCTACCCCTCCACTTCAGATTATTATCCACCAGTCCACTGGAACTTCAACATCTCCTTCTCAATCCTCTGGAACTGTAATATCCTCATCTTCTCAACCGCAGGGATCATCTTCTGTGGTTTCCTCTGTTAGTAGATCAATGATGGCCCAAATGCCATGGAATAACCTAGGGGCAGTCTTAATGCCTCGCCCTTGAGTCAAATACCGACCCATCCCGAAAAATGGTTGCCTAAGTTTAATCCTGAAGCAGGCATGCTAGCAGAAGAACACATAAACAACTTCATGTTAACCATAAATCTCAATGGGGTTACTAATGAAGACGCTGTCGTTCGAATTTTTCCTTACACTTTGCAAGGAGCTGCCAGATCATGGTATTTCTCATTACGATCTGGGTCTATTACTAGTTGGGATATTTTCAAAGAACAATTCTTGACTAAGTTTGGTGATGACAGGTCCACTACGACACTAATCAATGACCCGCCTAACCTTATGGCTGAGTCGAAGGAACCTATCAAAGATTTTAACTCACGTTTCAATAAACTGTTGAACAAAATTTCTACTACTTGTAAGCCTAGCGAAGAAGTGCGAAGTGAATGGTACATTTCTGCTTTACCATCAAACATAGCAATCTTCGTTGATAGGGCTAATAAAACAACTTTAGCTGACAATATGAAGGAAGCAATCGCAGTAGAGAAACATATCATAGCCTTAGAAAAGAAAAATGCCGTTGATGAACATAAATCTAAGAAGGTTTCTTTCAAAGAAGATCCAAAGAAAAAAAATTCCAAAGACCCATTTGATTTAGAGGGATTGCAGAAAGTTTTGGAAACCATGTCTAATGAAATGGTTGACATAAAGAAACAAGTAGCAGAGACTTCTTCTAAAAAGCCTTACAAGCCTTATAGAAGAAATCCTTCAACTGATTCAAAGTCTCCCAATGCTATTACTAAAGCTAAATCAGAAGAAGAAGAAGAGGAAATTGCTACTGAAGAGCCTACCGATGAAGAAGAAGTTGTAGATGTACAAGGTATGTGGGATTTTATCCTCCAAGATGAAGAGGATCAAGAGGCATCGCCGGCTAGTAATCGAAGTACAAATCAACTCGATCCTCCTCAACCTACTCCTAAGCCAAAGAGCGCAAGCTCAATGCCTAAGGATAAAATTGCAGCAAAGAAAACGACATCCAAAGCTACTCAAACAAGCCCAATACAAACATATTAACCAACTCATCTAAAACCTCAATTATTTCGGATGAAATGGAGTATAATATCATAGAAGACATAAAGAAGACTAGGGCTAATATTACTTTTTATGAATTGAGCAAGTTAAAATATTAGCAAAAGATACTTTTGAAAGAATTACAGGTAGTACCAGTTGCACCTCTTCCCGCCGTTGTAATCTCTCAAGCTTCCCATGAGATGGGAAGACCTCCAGCTAATGTGATTAATAAAGTTGATCCAAACGATATCGCTTTAATTGGAGGAAGGTCAAGATCTCATACTCCCTCATTTCTTCTTATGAATTTTTCAACAAAAAATTGCATAATTGTTTAGTTTATTCTAGAGCTTCATCTAATATCTTACCTAAATCGATATGTGCAAAGTTGAACGTTCAACCTCAAAAATCTGCTGTGCGTATAGTGCAGCTGGATCGGTCACAAGTTGAAGTGATTGGCGAATTAAATCAGGTTACCATAAGGCTGTCATCTAATCCAAAGGCATGTCAAGTTATCGACATTTTAGTTGTAGATATTCTAGAATTTTATGGCTTAATTCTTAGCAGAGATTGGTTAGAAAAAGTTCATGGATACTTTGCAACTGATTGGTCGCACATGTGGCTCCCTTACAATGGTAAACCAAATCAGATAAAGGTTGAGCGAGAAAGACATCAGAAATACATAGTAACAAAATTGGAAGGAGAAAATGAACCAGTAGCATACAAC
Organism: Pinus tabuliformis; assembly: GCA_031772625.1. Classification (NCBI taxonomy): domain Eukaryota; kingdom Viridiplantae; phylum Streptophyta; class Pinopsida; order Pinales; family Pinaceae; genus Pinus; species Pinus tabuliformis. The sequence continues at coordinate 320,387,938 of CM062807.1, forward strand.
AATAATATTATTGGCAACTATTCTGTTGATTCTTTCTTAGGAAATTTTAATGCTCACACTTCACCTTACTTAGAACATTCTATTTTATCTCAAGTAGAAATTTTTTCTCAAACAGATAGTTCTAAATGTACTACTTTTATAGATAGTCCTATAAATAAATATTTATTTTGGAAGTTATTTTTTGACGGTTCTAAGTCTAACGAAGGAGCAGGAGTAGGATGTGTATTAATTAGTCCAGAGGGAAACAAAACTATGGTAACTTGTAGACTTGAGTTCGATTGCACCAATAATACTACAAAATACGAGGCTTTAGTCCAAGGATTATACAAAGCTATCGGATTAGACATCAAATATCTACAAGTCTTCAGAGATTCTAAAATTGTTATCAGACAGGTACGGAATACTATACTTTGTCTATCAGGTCATTTAAAGCATTACCAATAATTAGTACAAGATTTGACTGAACATTTTATAGCATTTAATATTTCATCAATTCCTAGACTCCAAAATGCTAGTGTCGACCTCTTGACAAACGTAGCTTCCAAGCTCATTCCCTCAGAAGACTATAGCCCCTAATAGATTTTCAATCGAATTAATCTTTAGACTCTCGATTTCTGATAAAATTACCAATTAGAGAATTTTCAATGATGATTTTGATATTGCAAGCTTCCTCACATCTGAGGGATCTTACACCAATAAGATAATTGATGAAGATCAACATGACAAACAATTGCAACAAGATAACACTAATAATGCTATTCTGAAATCAGTAGTCAAATTGGAAGACTTATACGATTTGAAAGATCGATTCAAAAGATCTACGAATTCAAAACTTCAAAGTTCAACTCTGAACTATGAATTAGTAAATCTAGGAACTGATACCAAGCCACCGAATATCAACCTAGGCCTTGGCCTAGCTCCTGAAGAAAGATTAGCATACGTTCGTCTCTTAAAACAATACAAAAGTGTCTTTGCTTGGAACTACGATGAACTTAACACTTACGACACTTCTATCATCCAGCATAATATCCCAATGATAAACGATGAAAAACCTGTCCAATAGAAGCTGAGAAAGATCCATCCTAATCTAGAAAACCAGATCAAATCTGAGCTTAATAAGTTATTGAAAGCCAAAATCATATTTCCCGTTCGACATTATAAATGGGTTTCCAACATGGTTCCCGTTAGAAGGAAGAACGGAGACATTAGAATTTGCATTGACTTTCGAAATCTTAATAAAGCCTGCCAAAAAGATAATTTTCATTTGCCTCCTATGGAGCAAATATTGCAGGCAGTTGCAGGATTAGAATTAATGTCCTTCTTGGATGGTTTCTCTGGCTACAACCAAGTTTTGGTCCATCCTGATGATCAATTAAGAACCACATTCAGAACCAAATGGGGTGCTTATGCATATCAAAAGATGCCTTTTGGTCTGATCAATGCTGGTGCCACATTCCAAAGGGCCATGGACATCACATTTAAGGGATTAGTAAACAAATCAGTAGTAATCTACCTGGATGATATAATCATATATTCCAAGAAGTGAGGCAATCATCTTAGAGATTTAAAACAGATCTTCCAACATTGTCAAAGGTATGGAATTTCACTTAACCCAAAAAGTCATTTTTTGCATTAAGTGAAGGAAAACTTCTTGGATTTATAGTGTTAAAATCTGGAATCCATATTGATCCTGACAGAATCAAGGATATTTCCGAAATACCTTTGCCTCACAACAAGAAAGCTATGCAATCTTTCCTTGGCCAGATTAATTTTGTAAAGAGATTTGGTCCAGATTTTTCAAGAATCGTATCTCCTTTACAAACAGTGATTAAAAATAACTCAATCTTCAAATGGGGCCAAGACGAATATGAATCTTTCAATCTGATCAAACAAGCGATTGTTAACGCTTCATCTTTAGCAACTCCAAATTTTTCCGATCCTTTCATTTTATATGCATTTGCCTCTGATAGATCATATGCTATGATACTCACTCAAACAAATCAAGACAAGGCAGAAGCCCCAATTTCCTTTTTCAGTTCAAATCTACAAGGGGCTAAATTAAATTATTCAAACGTCGAGAAACAAGCATATGTTGTTTTCAAAGCGATAAAATATTTCAGACCCTTTTTGGTTAAAACCCATAGAAAAATCATAGTACCGTTTCCAGCGGTAAGAAATCTCTTAGTACAGAAAGAGGTGGGTGAGAAAAGAGCCAATTGGGTTACTGCATTACAAGAATATGACGTTGAAATTAAACCAACAAGTATTGTAAAAGGTCAAGGATTTTGCAAAATGCTGGCTGGAGCATCGCTTATTTCCGAAATACCATCTGTAGAGATACAAATGTACGAGGTAAGCCTAAACGATGTTGATTCATTATACACTGATATCATATTTTATCTAAAGAATGGATATGCCCCATAAAACCTCGATTATACTAAGAAAAGAGCTCTAAGGTTGAAGGCTAAGCAATATCAGCTCGTGAACGATGTACTTTTTAGGATGAATTATGATTATGTTCTCCTTAGATGTCTTGAGAAATCTAAAGCTAAAAAGGTGTTGCAGGAACTCCACGATGGACCAGCTGGTGGACATTATGTTGGAGATGCTACTGCACATAAAATCCTTCGCGCAGGCTATTACTGGCCCACATTATTCAAAGACACGCATAGCTACGTAAGGAAATTTCAAGTTTGTTAAACTGCTGCTGGGAGACAAAAGAAACCATCGTTGCCTTTGCAACCAGTCAACATTGAACAACCTTTTGATCAATGGGGATTGGATATAATAGGTGAGATCATTCCTCACTCTTCTAAACATCATAGGTATATCCTTACAGCTACAGATTTATTAAATGGGTAGAAGCAGTTCCTCTCAAGGCAGCGAATGCCGAACACATCATTGATTTCATAAATCAGTGCATAATCACCAGGTTTGGTTTACCCTCTGCTTTAATGTTTGATAATGCATCGTATTTTTCTGGCAATGCTATGACTGAATTTGCACTCAAAAGAGGTTTTAAGCTTAAATACACTGCCAATTATTACCCACAGGGGAATGGGTTAGCTGAATCTACGAATAAAAACTTAATCAGAATCATTAAGCGAACCATTGATCAAACTCACAAGAATTGGCACAAGTCTTTAATATATGCTTTATGGGCAGACCAAATAAAGAAAAAAGCCTCTATTGGCACTTGTCCCTTTAATTTAGTTTATGGGAAAGAAGTGGTTCTTCCAACCCATCTAGCAATTCCCTCTTTGGCCTTAGTTCAATATATCGACGAAACATCAACTTATTCCTTACAACTAAGGCAACTGGAAATACTTAAGCTAGAAGAGCAACGAGAACAGGCTAAAATAACCCATGCGCATCACCAAGCATTAGTAAAATCTTCTTTCGACTCAAACATGATGTCCAGAAAAGACTTTCAGATAGGGGATCTAGTTTTAAAATGGGACAAGGCTCACGAGGAAAAGGGAAAACATACGAAATTTCAATGAATGTGGCTTGGACCTTTCCAAATTGCAGAAATCATAGGCCCATCTACTTTTATGTTACAGGATTTAACAGGAAAAAGAGAATCTTTACCTATTAATGGAAAAATCCTCAAAAAATACTTTCCTTAGGAGATCATTCTTCTATATTTTTGTAGATTAGTTTTTCCTTTATTTTGATAATAAAACCAGTTGTAAATGGTTACATTTGGAATTCACTAAAAAAACAAGTATTTCTTTTAGATTTTGTTTTTTCGCTTGTATAAATAGAAATGATTTAGAAAATTGGTCATTATTATTCAAAGATATAGTCAAAGGCTATAAGCCTGAATATGATACTAGTTTCAACCTTGTAAATTTTGATAAAAAGCGATCTTTAATGAGAATTTGTTTTATATTAGTGAAATGAAAGGTATCAATAACAAAACGAAGATTCTCTATAGAAAAGCTCTTTCCAAAAAAATCTACCATTGTTGTAAAGAGCTATTCTTAGGGAAACAATGACTTCCTCCCCACCTAGGGAATTACAAGCTTCAAGGAATAATCCAGTGATACACTTTAAACTTAAAAAATAATAGGTCTCATCACGAGCCGACTTATCATGATCATAGATATTATAGCTTGCTAACTTTGCCAAAACTGCATACCAGAATAGGGCAATGAGTCAAGATTGTTGCAATCAAAAGACAAGGGGTCTCATCATGAGCCAGCTTGTTCAACAAAGCTATAAATCAAGTGAGTGGCACTGTCATAATTTGGCTACTAAACCAAGGCATTGTTCTTTAAGGATTAAAAGAAAATGAAAACAATAAGTGTAGATATGGATTTCTCTTTGAAAATTGTATATTTCTCCAAGTGGGATACAGGATCATTGCTAGGTAACAGGTAACCCTGTCGAGGCTATAGACGCTTGCTGGCAGCAGTGGCTCTAGCTACGACAAATGAGAAAATTTAAAACTGATTTACAAAGAAGGCTTTGTTTTTATCTTTATAAACCAAGTATTGAATGATGTAGATGCAATGACTAGCTCTAGGAAGTAAATAACCAAAGTTAACATAGAAGAAACAAACTATCATAGACAGATAAAAGCATAATGTATTTTATCTTTCTATAATAAAGATTGATTTTCTAGAAAAATTTCTGTTTTGGAAGTTTAGAAAATTCAAAAGAAAATCAGAGATAACTGGTTCTTCCAAGTGAATCGCCAATTGTTGTGACCAGAAACAACCCCCCTTCTTATTTAGTTTTATCGTTAATACTAAATAAGTGGGGACCCTTATTCAAAAATTTAAAAAATCGATTAATGCTTGTATTTCCTTTTTCAATAAAACTTACTATCATAAACTTAGGGGAATACCCTCAAAAAATCTAAAAAGACTTAAGTTTTATGATAAGTTAGAATAAAATCACTCCTTAAAGCGCGTCGCATCACAAAAAGGGTAATAGATGGATTCTTACAAGCGAAATTCTAAGAGCGCGAAATCGCGATGTGAAATCACGCATCAAAAGACCCTCATCACATCGCATGCCTCAAACATCACTTATGCTGAAATGCCTTAAACCACCGATATGCGATGGTGCATCTTGCAAACCGAATTTCGTAGAAAACACATTGATAGATGATTACGACACGTAATGGATTTGCGATAATGCGATCTGCGATATTGTGAAGCAAATCGCAAAATCGCCTTATCGCAAATCTTCAGAGCTCGTTGTTCGAAAAATATTTTTCCATAAACCGAGGCCCGGTTATGCGCATTAATGTTAATCAATGAGTTAGTTGGCAATCTAATGAAATATGGTTTTGATCTTCTCGAAGAGCCATTTCACGTAAGATGGTATATTTTATATGTTTTTCTGCATTTAAAGTTTTCCTGTCGCCTTTTTCTTATCATTATTCTCACTTCATTTGTAAACTGCAAGAGTGAAGAGCAGATAAGTATACATAGCAGTGTTCAGGATATTATGGAAAAGAAGGGTAAAGCTCCGACTTCTGAAGATAAAGAAATGACGCCCTTGTACACAAACACCACCTGTAACAAAGATGCCAGTATTACTACTTGGGAAGGCATGTACAGTCTACTTGAGGAAGAAGATCCCAAGGTAATGGAGTTTACGACTACTATAGGCTCTCACGAGTCTTTAGAGGCGTCTATTATAGATCTAGCATGTTCATTGTTGCACAGGATAGCGGCGAGGCCCAAAATTCTTCCATATATGGACATGGTTAAATGGATACTAGATAGTGTTGATATCACAAATAGACAATTCAAGACTCAGGGTCAAGGACTCATTGGCTCATTCACTCCACAAGATTTGAGGCTCATGTATCATCTACCATAGCCACAGGCGACTTATAACAAACAGTTCATGGAGAAGTTCGCTAAAGAAAATGAAGATTTAGCAGAATGCACCAAGGACTGGTCAAGAAGGGATGAACCACTAAAAAAGGATAAGCACAATATGTATAGTATTGGTTCTCTCACCTCCCCATATTGCTTTGCTGCTGCTATGCTCTGTAGACTTTTTGGAAAGCCAGGCGTTGACAAATTTTCATATGAATGGCTACCATTATTGGATGCCGCCACTAATGCTACTATTGTGGATTGGGCTAAGATATTGTCTGACAATTTAGCCACAACCATTTTGAATTACCAGTCTAAAAGAACTATTTCTCAGAGAATTTATCCCCCTTTCTACTTATCTGCATATGTGACGGATGCAATTTGTTATATTTCCAAGTTTCCTCTAATGAGTTGGAAATGGACTACTCAATATCCCTTACCCATTCATATTTATCACAAAGAATTGTGGGATTCCAAGTTCACTCCGTATTTCTACAAGATTTGTCATGGAATCATGTTACCTTTGTATAAAATGTTGTATGACAAAGACGCTCCAAGATTTTCTCCCGAAGCGGAGGTCGATATGCTCTCTATTGCAAGATGGTTCGGAGAAGAACTTTTCACATATGTCCAGGGTATCCGGAAGTCTCGCTTCCCCTCATGTCTTACCTTTATATGATCTTGATAAACTACTGGCACGAGAGATTGCTTATCAGACCTGCGGAGAAGGAGGTATGAGTAAAGATTTGAAGGACAAGAAGAAGGATAGTTGGCCACAATTTCATGTGGCCTGTGGGGCCTTTTCACTATTTGATGTAGGCCATGCATTCAAAGAAGTAAACAACATGTTATGTCTACGATTGTTCAAATTTCCAGGAAGACCGTTCGACCCTTCTGACATTGTTAAGAATTCCACTACTGCAATAAAAAAATAAGGTGTTTTCTAAAGAAGATGATCTTTTTGATGATATGTTCCAACAGAAAAGTACACTTAAAGAAGTTCTACATTCGGCCCAAATGCGATTTCCTCCAGCAGAATTTCAAGAATTCAAAATATATAGAGAAAGTAGGTAGGCTAATATCCCTTTGGATAAATTACGCTTGGAACCTGTGAGGGAACCAACTCCCAGTATCAGTCTTAGTGGAAGTTCAGGCACAGATAGGTCTAAATCTAAGTCCGGGAGAGAAATGTCAGAACACTCCAAGAGGTCCGAAAGTGACCATAATAAAAGCGAAGGGTCAGTAAGGGATACTGCCCAGTCTAAGGAGCTCCTAGAGCAACAAGTTTTGACCTCTCCACAGGTATATCCTCCCCCTCTCATCGTCCAACCACCATCAGTCAGAACTGAGCTGGATAAAGAATGGGAGACATTCAATGACTTAATCAATATTGAGGGACAGAGCACAAAAACACTTGAGAGTAATGTACAGACGGTGAATGATATAGTCACAGGAACAATCAACAATGTCCTAGAAATGGAACATATTCCCATTACCCCATCCTCTGAAATTATGCTCAAAATAGAGGAAATTCCCCCTCTAGATGTATTTTACAACCCGCAACATAAGGCTGTGGTGAGAAGACAAAGAAAGAAAATGAAATTGGAAAGCGTTCTCTCTCATGATGCAGAACAATTAGACATCCTTTGGCAAGATCCTACCACCGATCCTAGATCGCAGGAGCATATGCCTCTACGACCATTGATAAAGAATCTGAGGTACAACAACTACTGAAAGAAAAAGAAGATCAAATATATGTTTTGCAGCAATAGCTACAACATGCCAACACCAACAGCGAAGCACAAAAATAGCTTGAAAGATTACAACAAGACTTTCACCAAATGCAGATAGGATACCAGAACAGTTTGGACGAAAGAGAAAAATAGCTACAGGTTATGCAAGAGATGCACAAGGATGATCCTAAGCTAACAAAATTCGTCACAGAATCCATTTCCTTAAATGATCAACTCCGACAAAAACAAGAAACATTGTGCCAAAAAAATATCACAGTGGAGCTCTTATTGCAAAATAAGCGACATAATTACTGATTAAGTCGTGGACTTGCGACATGATTACGATTTAATTGATAGAAGAGTTACTGAATATTTGGATTGGAAGATAACAGAGGAAGGGAAAAAGGCAGGCGCACCAATAATCAATGACACCCATAAAGAAATTCTCTTTAATAAGTGGGATGCACAAATCAAGAAAGCAGAACAAGCGGCAAAAGAAGCAGACATAGTAGCAAATAATGTCATTGACTGCATCAATGAAAATTTACACATGGCAAATCTGATCTCAGAGACCACTCTAGGATATCTACCGAATGTACAACATCTACAGACAAACTGGAGACAGAAGTCTCAAGAAAGGGCAGAGTCGATCAAAAGGTTAACCAAGTTGATTTGGGATTCTTACTGGATGTACTTGGTAAAACCACATAGCTAGTGCATGACTCTCAAATGTATCATCAATTCTGCCGACAAGATGGCGCCAGCCCTTACCGATTCTGTTTTCGTAGGACAGCTAAAGTCAAAAGTCAGCCAACCAACTCTCCTCAAGAAAATGTTGAATGCTTGCGACTACAAGGAACAGATACATAGATAGTTAGTTATTAGTTTTAATTTTAGATTCAGTCTTACTTTTAATTTTGCTTTATTTTTTCCTGAAATGAGGACGGTCATTTAAACTGCATCCTACAATTTTGTAATAAATTATTTTTAGATTTAGCTAATAGTATTTAAACCCTTCTCATGCATTTAGAGAAGGGTCCAGAAATTTATCAAAAACTTGTCCTCAAAACATGCACTTTTGCACCCTCCGAAGAGGTTTTGATGAATGAATGGCACAGGATTTATTGATATCTGCGTTTAATGTCTACTACTGATGTTGCACTTTTGTACTCTTAGTGGATGTTGGATTAAGAAGAGATAAATCATTATTGCTTGAAGCTCATGTGTAGAACTAGTTATAAATGGTACTTTTATCTCTTAACTATTTCTGCTTATGTGTTAAGGTGATGTTCATGTTCAATTATTTATATATGAATGCGTAAGTGCTTGAGTTATCATTTGGCACTTTTGTACAGTGATAGCTATTTATTTATGCTTAATATATGAGTAGCTTATTATGCGATATGTTTTTCACAACTGTTTCGTCTAACTTTTTATACGAAATGGTTTATCTTTATTGAATTCTTTTCTCATAAAAGTTGAATGATATTTATTACCAACTGTTATTTGAAATCATTTTAGACCGCATAACGGAAAGATTACATCCTGGGTTAGTTTAGAATTATATATTTCTGTTTATTAGAATATAATTGCATGTTGTTAGATTAGATTTAGAATAAAAGAATTTTACTTACGAATTATTAGAAAGGAAATATCAATTCTCAACAAACACACACATATATTGGGAAACTGGTCCCATATCCCCAGTCGGACCCACTATACCGAACGGAAAAGGAGCTGCTAACCAAGGTCCGGACCGGGTGGGTATCCCCCTTGTTGTAGACCCGATTTTCAGGGCTTCAACATATTTGGCGCTACAAGGAGGGCCCCGAACTGTGAATGGAAAGTAAGTCTAAATCTAAATACCATTCTGAGAGTAAATCACTCTCACCATCTCCCTCGACTTCTCCATCGCACTTAGAATCTTTAAATATTGAGCAAGAAGTCGAAAGAACAACAACCATTGCCACAAACTCTAATATTTCAGAGAAATCTACTATTGAACCTCTTGAAGTTGAATCTTTGATTCATAAACTTCAACGATTTTCTATATCACCTCAAAGATTTGATAAATCTCAAGGCAGCGTGACTTCACAATATAACCCCGCTCATCTTCTCACCAGATTAAAGAGTGAAAAGTTTGGTATTGAACCAACTGAGTTACCTCTTCCTACAAGGAAGAGAGAAAGGAAATCACCTAAAGGGTCTGATAGTGAGACTCTTTCATCATCATCATCCATCTCAACCTCTCCATCGCGAAGTCAACCATCCACCCCTCCACTTCAGATTATTATCCACCAGTCCTCTGGAACTTCAACCTCTCCTTCTCAATCCTCTGGAACTGTAATATCCTCATCTTCTCAACCGCAGGGATCATCTTCTGCGCTTTCCTCTGTTAGTAGTTCAACGATGGCCCAAATGCCATGGAATAAACCAAGGGCAGTGTTAATGCCTGCGCCCTTGAGTCAAATACCGGCCCATCCCAAAAAATGGTTGCCTAAGTTTAATCCTGAAGCAGGCATGCTAGCAGAAGAACACATAAACAACTTCATGTTATCCATAAATCTCAATGGGGTTACTAATGAAGACGCTGTCGTTCAGCTTTTTCCTTACACTTTGTAAGGAGCAACCGGATCATGGTATTTCTCATTACCATCCGGGTCTATTACTAGTTGGGATATTTTCCAAGAACAATTCTTGACTAAGTTTGGTGATGACAGGTCCACTACGACACTAATCAATGACCTGTCTAACCTTAGGGCTGAGTCAAAGGAACCTATCAAATATTTTAACTCACGTTTCAATAAACTGTTGAACAAAATTCCTACTGCTTCTAAGCCTAGTGAAGAAGTGCGAAGTGAATGGTACATTTCTGCTTTACCATCGAACATAGCAATCTTTGTTGATAGGGCTAATAAAACAACTTTAGCTGACAATAGAGAAGTGTATCATAGCCTTAGAAAAGAAAAATGTCGTTGATGAACGTAAATCTAAGAAGGTTTCTTTCAAAGAAGATCCAAAGAAAAGGCAGCCCAAAGACCCATTTGATTTAGAGGGATTGCAGAAAGTTTTGAAAACCATGTCTAACGAAATCGTTGACGTAAAGAAACAAGTAGTAGAGACTTCTTCTAAAAAGCCTTACAAGCCTTATAGAAGAAATCCTTCAACTAATTCAAAGCCTCCCAATGCTATTACTAATGCTGAATCAGAAGAATAAGAAGAGGAAATTGCTACCGAAGAGCCTACCGACGAGGAAGAAGTTTTAGAGGTACAACGTATGTGGGATTTCATCCTCCTAGATGAAGAGGATCAAGAGGCATCACTGGTTAGTACTCAAAGTAGAAATCAACTCGATCCTCCTCAACCTACTCCTAAGCCAATGAGCGCAAGCTCAATGCCTAAGGATAAAGTCGCAGCAAAGAAAACAACATCCAAAGTGACTCAAACAAGCCCAGTCCAAACAGATCTACCAACTCCATCTAAAAAATTGATTGTTTTAGATGAAATGGAGTATAATATCATAGAAGACATGAAGAAGACTAGGGTTAATATTACTTTTTATGAATTGAGCAAGTTAAAACATTAGCAAAAGATACTTTTGAAAGAATTACATGCAGTACCAGTTGCACCTCTGCCTGCTGCTGTAATCTCTCAAGCTTCCCATGAGATGGGAAGACCTTCAACTAATGTAATTAATAAAGTTGATCCAAACGATATTGCTTTAATTGGAGAAAGGTCGAGATCTCATACTCCCCCATTTCTTCTTACTTATGAAGTTTTCAACAAAAAATTGCATAATTGTTTAGTTGATTCTAGAGCTTCATCTAATATCTTACCTAAATCGATATGTGCAAAGTTGAACGTTCAACCTCAAAAATCTGCTGTGCGTATAGTGCAACTGGATCGGTCACAAGTTGAAGTGATTGGCGAATTAAATCAGGTTACCATAAGGCTGTCGTCTAATCCAAAGGCATGTCAAGTTATCGACATTTTAGTTGCAGATATTCTAGAATTGTATGGCTTAATTCTTAGCAGAGATTGGTCAGAAAAACTTCATGGATACTTTGCAACCGATTGGTCGCACATGTGGCTCCCTTACAATGGTAAACCAAATCAGATAAAGGTTGAGCGAGAAAGACATCAAAAATACATAGTAACAGAATTGGAAGGAGAAAATGAACCGGTAGCATTCAACAATAATATTATTGGCAACTATTCCATTGATTTTTTCTTAGGAAATTTTAATGCTCACACTTCACCTTACTTAGAACATTCTGTTTTATCTCAAGTAGAAATTTTTTCTCAAACAAATAGATCTAAATGTATTAATTTTATATATAGTCTTGTAAATAAATATTTATTTTGGAAGTTATCTTTTGGCGGTTCTAAGTCTAATGAAGGAGCAGGAGCAGGATGCGTATTAATCAGCCCAGAGGGAAACAAAACTATGCTAACTTGTAGACTCAAGTTTGATTGCACCAATAATACTGTGGAATACGTGGCTTTAGTCCAAGGATTATACAAAGTAATCGGATTAGACATCAAATATCTACAAGTCTTCGGAGATTATGAAATTGTTATCAGACAGGTATGGAATACTATACATTGTCTATCAGGTCATTTGAAGCATTACCAATATTTAGTACAAGATTTGACTGAACATTTTATAGCATTTAATATTTCATCAATTCCTAGACTCCAGAATGCTAGTGCCGACCTCTTGGCAAACTTAGCTTCCAAGCTCATTCCCTCAGAAGACTATAGCCCCTAATAGATTTTCAATCGAATTAATCTTTAGACCCTCGATTTCTGATAACATTACCAATTGGAGAATTTTCAACGATGATCTTGATATTGCAAGCTTCCTCACATCTGAGGGATCTTACACCAATCAGATAATTGATGAAGACCAACATGACAAACAATTGCAACAAGATAACACTAATAATGCTATGCCAAAATCAATAGTCAAATTGGAAGACTTATACGATTTGAAAGATCGATTCAAAAGATCTACGAATTCAAAACTTCAAAGTTCAAGTTTGAACTATGAATTAGTAAATCTAGGAATTGATACCAAGCCACAAAATATCAACCTAGGCCTTGGCCTAGCTCCTGAAGAAATATTAGCATACGTTCGTCTCTTAAAACAATACAAAAGTGTCTTTGCTTGGAGCTACGATGAACTTAAGACTTGCGACACTTCTATCATCCAACATACTTTCCCAATGATAAACGATGAAAAACCTGTCCAGCAGAAGATGAGAAAGATCCATCCTAATCTAGAAAACTAGATCAAATCTGAGCTCAATAAGTTATTAAAATCCAAAATCATTTTTCCCGTTCGACATTCTAAATGGGTTTCCAACATGGTTCTCATTAGAAAGAAGAATGGAGACATTCGAATTTGCATTGACTTTCGAAATCTTAATAAAGCCTACCAAAAAGATAATTTTCCTTTGCCTCCTATGGAGTAAATATTGCAGGCAGTTGCAGGATCAGAATTAATGTCCTTCTTGGATGGTTTCTCTAGCTACAACCAAGTTTTGGTCGATCCCGATGACCAATTAAAAACCACATTCAGAACCAAATGGGGTACTTATGCATATCAAAAGATGCCTTTTGGTCTGATCAATGCTCGTGCCACATTCCAAAGGGCCATGGACATCGCATTTAATGGATTAGGAAACAAATTAGTAGTAATCTACGTGGATGATATAACTGTATATTCCAAGAAGCGAGGCAATCATCTCTAAGATTTAAAACAGATCTTCCAACATTGTCAAAGGTATGGAATTTCACTTAACCCAAAAAAGTCCTTTTTTTCATTAAGTGAAGGAAAACTTCTTGGATTTATAGTGTCAAAATCTGGAATCCATATTGATCCCGACAGAATCAAGGAGATTTCCGAAATACCTTTGCCTCACAACAAGAAAGCTATGCAATCTTTCCTTGGCCAGATTAATTTTTTAAAGAGATTTGGTCCAGATTTTTCAAGAATCGTATCTCCTTTACAAAAAATGATTAAAAATAACTCAATCTTCAAATGGGGCCAAGACGAATATGAAGCTTTCAATCTGATCAAACAAGCGATTGTTAACGCTTCATCTTTAGCAACTCCAAATTTTTCCGATCCTTTCATTTTATATGCATTTGCCTCTGATAGATCATATGCTGTGATACTCACTCAAACAAATCAAGACAAGGCAGAAGCCCCAATTTCCTTTTTCAGTTCAAATCTACAAGGGGCTAAATTAAATTATTCAAACGTCGAGAAACAAGCATATGTTGTTTTCAAAGTGATAAAATATTTCAGACCCTTTTTGGTTAAAACCCATAGAAAAATCATAGTACCGTTTCCAGCGGTAAGAAATCTCTTAGTACAGAAAGAGGTGGGTGAGAAAACAGCCAATTGGGTTACTGCATTACAAGAATATGACGTTGAAATTAAACCAGCAAGTATTGTAAAAGGTCAAGGCTTTTGCAAAATGCTGGCTGGAGCATCGCTTATTTCCGAAATACCATCTGTAGAGATACAAATGTACGAGGTAAGCCTAAACGATGTTGATTCATTATACACTGATATCATATTTTATCTAAAGAATGGATATGCCCCATAAAACCTCGATTATACTAAGAAAAGAGCTCTAAGGTTGAAGGCTAAGCAATATCAGCTCGTGAACGATGTAATTTTTAGGATGAATTATGATTATGTTCTCCTTAGATGTCTTGAGAAATCTAAAGCTAAAAAGGTGTTGCAGGAACTCCACGATGGACCAGCTGGTGGAAATTATGTTGGAGATGCTACTGCACATAAAATCCTTCACGCAGGCTATTACTGGCCCACACTATTCAAAGACACGCATAGCTACGTAAGGAAATTTCAAGTTTGTTAAACTGCTTCTGGGAGACAAAAGAAACCATCGTTGCCTTTGCAACCAGTCAACATTGAACAACCTTTTGATCAATGGGGATTGGATATAATAGGTGAAATCATTCCTCACTCTTCTAAACAGCATAGGTATAACCTTATAGCTACATATTATTTTATTAAATGGGTAGAAGCAGTTCCTCTCAAGATAGCTAATGCCAAACACATCATTGATTTCATAGATCAATTCATAATCACCAGGTGTGGTTTACCCTCTGCTTTAATGTTTGATAATGCATCGTATTTTTCTGGCAATGCTATGATTGAATTTGCACTCAAAAGAGGTTTTAAGCTTAAATACTCTGCCAATTATTACCCACATGGGAATGGGTTAGCTGAATCTACGAATAAAAACTTAATCATAATCATTAGGTGAACCATTGATCAAACTCACAAGAATTGGCACAAGTCTTTAATATATGCTTTATGGGCAGACCGAATAACGCAGAAAGCCTCTATTGGCACTTGTCCCTTTAATTTAGTTTATGGGAAAGAAGTGGTTCTTCCAACCCATCTAACAATTCCCTCTTTGGCCTTAGTTCAATATATTGACGAAACACCAACTTCTTCCTTACAACTAGGGCAGCTGGAAATACTTAAGCTAGAAGAGAAACGAGAACAGGCTAAAATAACCCATGCGCATCACCAAGCATTAGTAAAATCTTCTTTTGACCCAAACATGATGTCCAGAAAAGACTTTTAGATAGGGGATCTAGTTTTAAAATGGGACAAGGCTCACAAGGAAAAGGGCAAACATACGAAATTTCAACGAACGTGGCTTAGCCCTTTCCAAATTGCAGAAATCATAGGCCCATCTACCTTTATGTTACAAGATTTAACAGGAAAAAGAGAATCTTTACCTGTTAACAGACAAATCCTCAAAAAATACTTTCCTTAGGAGATCATTCTTCTATATTTATGTAGATTAGGTTTTCCTTTATTTTGATAATAAAACCAGTTGTAAATGGTTACATTTGGAATTCACTAAAAAAACAAGTATTTCTTTTAGATTTTGTTTTTTCGCTTGTATAAATAGAAATGATTTAGAAAATTGGTCATTATTATTCAAAGATATAGTCAAAGGATATAAGCCTAAATATGATACTAGTTTCAACCTTGTAAATTGTGATAAAAAAACGACCTTTAGTGAGAATTTGTTTTATATCAGTGAAATGAAAGTTATCAATAGCAAAACGAAGATTCTCTGTAGAAAAGCTCTTTCCAGAAAACTCTACCATTGTCGTCCAGAGCTATTCTTAAGGAAACAAGGACTTCCTCCCCACCTAGGGAATTACAAGCTTCAAGGAATAATCCAGTGATACACTTTAAAATTAAAGAATAAGAGGTCTCATCACGAGCTGACTTATCATGATCATAGATATTATAGCTTGCTGACTTTGCCAAAACTGCATACCATAACAGGGTAATGAATCAAGATTGTTGCAATCAAAAGACAAGGGGACTCATCATGAGTCAACTTTCAGCAAAGCTATAAATCAAGTGAGTGGCACTGTCATAATTTGGCTACCAAACCAAGGCATTGTTATTTAAGGACTAAAAGAAAATGAAAGCAATAAGTGTAGATATGGATTTATCTTTGAAAATTGTATATTTCTCCAAGTGGGATACAGGATCATTGCTGGGTAACAGGTAATCTTGTCGAGGCTATAAACGCCTGCTGGAAGCAGTGGCTCTACCTACGACAAATGAGAAAATTTAAAACCAATTTACAGAGAAGGCTTTGTTTTTATCTTTATAAACCAAGTAGTGACTGATGTAGATACGATGACTATCTCTAGGAAGTAAATAACCAAAGTTAACATAGAAGAAACAAACTATAATAGACAACTAAAAGCATAATGTATTTTATCTTTCTATAATAAAGTTTGATTTTCTAGAAAAAATTATGTTTTGGAAGTTTAGAAAATTCAAAAGAAAAGTAGAGATAACTGGTTCTTCCAAGTGAATCGCCAATTGTTGTGGCCAGCAACAACCCCCCTTCTTATTTAGTTTTATCACTAATACTAAATAAGTGGGGACCCTTATTCAAAAATTTAAAAAATCGATTAATGCTTGTATTTCCTTTTTCAATAAAACTTACTATCATAAACTTAGGAGAATACCCTCAAAAAATCTAAAAAGACTTAAGTTTTATGATAAGTTAGAATAAAATCACTCCTTAAAGCATGTCGCATCGCAAAAAGGGTAATGGATGCCTTCCTACAAGCGGAATTCTAAGAGTGCGAAATCGCGATGCGAAATCACGCATCAAAAGACCCTCATCGCATCGCATGCCTCAAACATCACTTACGCTGAAATGCCTTAAACCACTGATATGCGATGGTGCATCTCGCAAATCGCATTTCGTAGAAAACACATTGACAGATGATTACCACACGTAATGGATTTGCGATATTGCAAAGCAAATCACAAAATCGCCTTATCGCAGATCTTCAGGGCTCGTTGTTCGAAAAAAGATTTTTCCATAAACCAAGGCCCGGTTATATGCGTTAATGTTAATCAATGAGTTAGTTGGCAATCATTAATGAAATATGGTTTTGATCTTATCGAAGAGCCATTTCACGTAAGGTGCTATATTTTATATGTTTTCTGCATTTGAAACTTTCCCATCACCTTTTTCTTATCATTATTCTCACCTCATTTGTAAACTGCAGAAGCGAAGAGCAGAGAAGTATAAATAGCAGTGTTCAGGATATTATTGGAAAGAAGGGTAAAGCTCTGAGTTCTGAAGATAAAGAAATGACGCCCTTGTACACAGACACCACCTGTAACAAAGATGTTGGTATTACTACTTGGGAAGGCATGTACAGTCTACTTGAGGAAGAATATCCCAAGGTAATGGAGGTTACGACTACTGCAGGCTCACATGGGTCTTCTGAGGCATCTATTACAGATCCAGCATGTTCATTCTTGCACAAGATAGCGGCGAGGCCAAAAATTATTCCATACACGGACATGGTTAAATGGATACTAGATAGTGCTGATATCACAGACAGACAATTCAAGACTCACGGTCAAGGACTCATTGGCTCGTTCACTCCATAAGATTTGAGGCTCATGTATCATCTACCAGAGCCACAGGCGACTTATAACAAACAGTTCATGGAGATGTTCGCTAAAGAAAATGAAGATTTAGCAGAATGCACCAAAGACTGGTCAAGAAGGGATGAACCACTAAAAAAAGATAAGCACGGTATGTATAGTACTGGTTATCTCACCTCCCCATATTGCTTTGCTACTGCTATGCTCTGTAGACTTTTTGGAAAGCCAGACGTTAAATTTTTTTCATATGAATGACTACCATTATTGGATGCCGCCACTAATGCTACTATTGTGGATTGGGCCAAGATATTGTCTGACAATTTATCCACAACCATTTTGAATTACCGGTCTAAAAGAACTATTTCTCAGAGAATTTATCCCCCTTTCTACTTATCTGCATATGTGATGGATGCAATCTGTTATATTTCCAAGTTTCCTCTAATGGGTTGGAAATGGACTACTCAAGATCCCTTACCCATTCATATTTATCACAAAGAATTATGGGATTCCAAGTTCACTCCATATTTCTACAAGATTTGTCATGGAATCATGTTACCTCTATACAAAATGTTGTATGATAAAGACGCTCCAAGATTTTCTCCCGAAGCGGAGGTTGATATGCTCCCTGTCGCAAGATGGTTCAGAGAAGAACTTTTCACATATGTCAGGGTATTCAAAAGTCTCGCTTCTCCTCATGTCTTACCTTTATATGTTCCTGATAAACTACTGGCACGAGAGATTGCTTATCAGAGCCGCGGAGAATGAGGTATGAGTAAAGATTTGAAGGACAAGAAGAAGTCCATTTGGCCACAATTTCCTATGGCCTGTGGGGCCTTTTCACTATTTGATGTAGGCCATGCATTCAAAGAAGTAAACAACATATTATGTCTATGGTTGTTCAAATTTCCAGGAAGACCGTTCGACCCTTATGATATTGTTAACAATTTCACTAGTGCAGTCAAAATAAAGGTGTTTTCTAAAGAAGATGATTTTTTTGATGATATGTTCCAATAGAAAAGTACACTTAAAGAAGTTCAACATTCGACCCAAATGCGCTTTCCTCCAGCAGAATTTCAAGAATTCAAAATATAGAGAGAAATGAGGTTGGCTAATATCCCTTTGGATAAATTACACTTGGAACCCGTGAGGGAACCAACTCCCAGTATCAATCTCAGTGGAAGTTCAGGCACAGACAGGTCTAAATCTAAGTCTGAGAGAGAAACGCCAGAACACTCCAAGAGGTCCGAAAGTGACCATAATAAAAGCGAAGGGTCAGTAAGGGATACTGCCCAGTCTAAGGAGCTCCCAGAGCAACAAGTTTTGACCTCTCCACAGGTATATCCTCCCCCTCTCATCGTCCAGCCACCATCAGTCAGAACTGAGCTGGATAAAGAATGGGAGACATTCAATGACTTAATCAATATTGAGGGACAGAGCACAAAAACACCTGAGAGTAATGTACAGACGGTGAATGATATAGTCACAGGAACAATCAACAATGTCCCAGAAATGGAACATATTCCCATTACCCCATCCTCTGAACTTATGCTCAAAATAGAGGAAATTCCCCCTCTCGATGTATTTTATAGCCCGCAGCATAAGGCTATGGTGAGAAGACAAAGAAAGAAAAGGAAATTGGAAAGCGTGCTCTCTCATGATGCAGAACAATTAGACATCCTTTGGCAAGATCCTACCACCGATCCTACTGAAAATCTCACTAAATTATCCCAGATCGCAGGAGCATATGCCTCTGCGACCATTGATAAAGCATTTGAGGTACAACAACTACTGAAAGAAAAAGAAGATCAAATACAAGTTTTGTAGCAACAGCTACAACAAGCCAATGCCAACAGCGAAGCACAAAAATAGCTTGAAAGATTACAACAAGACTTTCAACAAATGTAGATAGGATACCATAACAGTTTGGCCGAAAGAGAAAAACAGTTACAGGTTATGCAAGAGATGCACAAGGATGATCCTAAGCTTACAAAATTCGTCATAGAATCCATTTCCTTAAATGATCAACTACTACAACAACAAGAAACATTGTGCCAAAAAAATATCACATTGGAGCTCTTATTGCGAAACAAGCGACAAAATTACTAATCAAGTCGTGGACTT
This sequence comes from Pinus tabuliformis, assembly GCA_031772625.1. Lineage (NCBI taxonomy): Eukaryota > Viridiplantae > Streptophyta > Pinopsida > Pinales > Pinaceae > Pinus > Pinus tabuliformis. The sequence goes on from CM062807.1 coordinate 320,407,629, forward strand.
GTGACATGATTATGATTTAATTGATAGAAGAGTTACTGAATATTTGGCTTGGCAGGAAATAGAGGAAGGAAAAAAGGTGGGCGCACCAATAATCAATGACACCCATAAAGAAACGCTCTTTAATAAGTGGGATGCACAGATCAAGAAAGCAGAACAAGCAGTAGAAGAAGCAGCCACAACAAAAATTAGTGTCATTGACTACATCAATGAAAATTTACACAGGGAAAATCTGATCTGAGATACCACTCCAGGATATCTACCGAATGTACAACATCTACAGACAAACTGGAGACAGAAGGCTCAAGAAAGGGCAGAGTCAATCAAAAGGTTAACCAAGTTGAATTGGGATTCTTACTGGATGTACTTGGTAAAACCACACAGCTAGTGCATGACTCTCAAATGTATCATAAATTCTGCCGAGAAGATGGCACCAGCCCTGACTAATTCTGTTTTCGTAGGAGAACTAAAGTCGGAAGTCGGCCAACCAACTCTCCTCAAGCAAATGCTGAGTGCTTGCGACTACAAGGAACAAATACATAGATAGTTAGTTATTAGTTTTAGTTTTAGATTCAGTTTTAGTTTTAATTTTTCTTTATTTTTTCCTGAAATGAGGATGGCCATTTAAACTGCATCCTACATTTTTGTAATAAATTATTTTTAGATTTAGCTAGTAGTATTTAAACCCTTCTCATGCATTTAGAGAAGGGTCCAGAAATTTATCAAAAAATTGTCCTCAGAACATGCACTTTTGCACCCTCCGAGGAGGTTTTGATGAATGAATGGAACATGATTTATTGATATTTGCGTTTAATATCTACCACTGATGTTGCACTTTTGTACTCTTATTGGATGTTGGATTAAGAAGAGATAAATCATTATTGCTTGAAGCTTATGAGTAGAACTAGTTATAAATGGTACTTTTATCTCTTAACTGTATCTGCTTATGTGTTAAGGTGATATTCATGTTCTATTATTTATATATGAATGCATAAGTGCTTGAGTTATCATTTGGCACTTTTGTACGATGATAGCTATTTATTTATGCTTAATATATGAGTAGCTTATTATACGATATGTTTTTCACAACTTTTTCGTATAACTTTTTATACGAAATGGTTTATCTTTATTGAATTCTTTTCTCATAACAATTGAATGATCTTTATTACCAACTGTTATTTGAAATCATTTTAGATCGCATAACGAAAAGAGTATATCCTGGGTTATTTTAGAATTAGATATTTATGTTTATTAGAATACAATCGTATGTTGTTAGATTAGATTTAGAATAAAAACATTTTACTTAGGAATTATTAGAAAGGAAATATCAATTCTCAACACACACACACACATATATTGGGAAACTGGTTCCATATCCCCAGTCGGACCCACTATACCAAACTAAAAGGGAGCTGCTAACCATGGTTCAGATCGAGTGGGTATCCCCCTTGTTGTAGACCCGATTTTCGGGGCTTCAACAATTCCCAAAGCTTGATTTGCAATTTGGCAGATTTCAGGATTGGGGCTTCTCCTATTGAGATGAATTCAAACCATCTACCTCTTTTTGTTAAGGTGGGAATGCACACAAGTGAGCTACAAGAAGTGCAAACCCAACAGTCTCAAACGAAAGTGCATGCAAGTGGAAAAATCCTCATGAACCAAGAAAATCAAGAACTCTTTGCAATGGCTCTGGAACAACAATTTTCAGGTGACAAAAAACAACATAGATGTCAAAAAGATAATGCAGGAACATAGTGCTTTTACAACAATATTTTGATCGCTCTAATCCACAAATATTTAGAGATGTGCAAAAGATATAGGCCTAAGAAGAAGGTCTCAAACACTTTTCCAACTAATCCTTGGTATGATGAAGAATGAAAGACTGCTGAAAGGTCACTTAAGAAGGAGACAAATAGTGAAACCTCGAGGAAGTATAAAAATATGATTAAAACTAAAAAAGAAAGTTACGGGGCGGTGGGAAGGAATGAATTAATTTCTTTGGGAAAGAACAACCCCAAAGATTTTTGGCCGGAGCTACAACAAAAGACAAAGAAAACAAACAATAATATATCACGGGCACAATGGTTAGAATATGTGAAGCTCCTCTGTGAGAGAGATCAAGAAAAAAGTAATCCAACCATAATCAACTCTACAATTGAGTTGTTCTCAGTGGAGGAGGTCAAGCGGGGTATACAAAATTTAGCAATTGGCAAGGCTTAGGACATTGATGGTCTGTAGGATTTTTTTTAAAGTGGGGTGTTGAGACGTTAACTCCAATCATTAAAAGGATATTCAACAAGGTCACACAAGGTAATTTTCCATCGGAATGGACGACAAGTGTGGTTATCCCTCTTTATAAGAGTGGAGACATCAATAATCCCTCTAATTACCGCACTATTATGGTCAATCCTCTTCTAGGAAAATTGCTTGGGAGCATGTTGGAGCGTAGAATCAATAACTGGGAAGAAAAAGAGGGTAAAAGAGCTAAAGGGAAAGTTGGTTTTAGGTCAAGGCACTCTACCATTGATTATTGCATCACTTTTAGGCACTTCATCGAAAATGTTTGGGACATCCAGAGTGAGGAGGCTTTTTGCTGCTTTGTTGACTTCAAGAAAGATTTTGACACTGTTCCTAGAGATAATATCTGGAGAAGAACGGTAGAGCTCAAAATTCCAAGGGAGTATAGAGCATTTGTGCATAAACTTTACAAGAAAGTTAGCACTAAAATCAAAACTAAGGAAGGATTTTCTGAATTTTTTGGTAGTGACATAGGGGTTAAGTAGGGGTTCCCTCTTTCCCCCACTCTTTTCGGTCTATATATTGATAAAGTGGAAGAATGTGTGAAAAACACCAGTGGAGAGGGTGTTCAACTAGCAGTATATGTGGTGAAGTTTGTTATGAAACCAGCTCAAGAAAAGATAGAAAAGATAAATCCACGCCTTAGAATTCAGCCTCTTCGAGGGGGAAACCTCCTTTACATTACATAAATGAACAATTCTTGGATGATACAAATGACAAAACCTCCTTTCTATATATAGGAGTCTAAGGAGTCACAATATAATCCAGCCGACCTAACAATAATAATATAAAGCCACAAAAATAGCAATAGAGGGATTCTATGGGGCACAAAAATAACAATATGGGGGTAATAGGGGCACAACAATATAAATAGGGGGTATAACTACAATAGTAATGGGGTAATCACTAGTATTATAGGGACCCAACATGCCCCTCTCCTTCAAAAAAGTGTTGTCCTCAACGCTTGAGCAGTTCTGGATACTTCTGCATAAAATTCTCATCCTCCCATGTGGAATCTTCAGCGGATAAGTTCTTCCACTTGATAAGATACTCTGAAATTGATCGATTTCGTAGCTGTCGAGTTCTTGTTTCTGTGATTGCTTCCGGTTCCAATATAATTTTTCCTTCCTCGTCAAGTTCTGGCAATATTGTTTGAATTGGGAGCTTGTCACCTATAACCTTCTTTAAACATGAAACATGGAAAACTGGGTGCAATCGAGAAGCTGTAGGAAGCTCCAATTTGTATGCCATAGTACCAATCTTTTCCAACACCTTGTACGGACCATAATACTTTGGTGATAATTTATTATCCTTCTTAGCTTGCTTTAGGGACATTTTCTTATATGGTTGTAGCCGTAGGAATACCCAATCACCTACATCAAAACTTCTTTCACTGCGATGTTGATCTGCCTGTTGTTTCATTCTATTTTGTGCCAACACGAGGTTATCCTTTAAGAGTTGGAGGACTTGTTGTTGATGTTCGATGTGATGTTCCACTGCCTGAACCTTAGAATTTTCTCTTAAATATGATGTGATGGATGGTGGTTGATACCCATAAAGTGCCATAAATGGGGTCATTTTTGTTGCTGTATGGAAGGAAGTGTTATACCACCATTCAGCTAGAGGCAACCATTTGACCCATTGTGTCTATTTATCAGATACAAAGCAACGAAGATATCCTTCCAAACATTTGTTTACTATCTCAGTTTGCCCATCAGATTGAGGATGATAAGATGAGCTATGAGCTAACTGAGTACCAAGACAAGAAAATAATTTTGTCCAAAAATTTCCAGTGAAAATGGGATCTCTGTCACTTACAATAATCTTTGGGTTTCCATGTAGCTTTTGAACTGTTTCCATAAATGCAGTAGAAACTGTACTGGCTTTAAATGGATGTGATAATGCACAAAAGTGTGCATACTTGGTAAGTCTATCAACTACCACCATGATGACACTCTTTCCCTCAGACTTGGGTAAACCTGTGATAAAATCCATTGAAACCTCCTCCCAACGTTGGCTTGGAATGGATAAAGGTTGTAATAGACCTGGTGTCTTAATTGTTTCAACTTTATTTTGCTGGCAAACCAAACATTCCGCCACAAACTTTTGAATATCTGATTTAAGGCCATCCCAAAAAAATTCCTTCTTAACCCTGTGGTAAGTTTTTAAAAATCCTGAGTGCCCTCCTAAGTGAGAAGTGTGCAATTCCATAAGAATCTTTTGTTTTAGCTGGGAATTCTTACAGAGGTATAAGAGATCTTTGTACCATAACGAATCATTTTGCCAGCTAAATGTATCAGAAGTACTGGAATCTTGTTGTAGCTTTTGAATAAGTGCCCACACTTCTTCGTCATTCTTCCATTCCTCCCTTGCTTCGTTTATCCAATCTGGTTGGATAATAGAAATGGCACACAACAATGCTTCCACATCCTCATCCTTTCTTGAGAGTGCATCTGCCACCACATTTTGCTTCCCTTTTTTGTAGATGATTTCAAAGTCATAACCCAACATCTTTGTGACCCACTTTTGTTGCTCTTCAGAGGATAATCTTTGTTCTAAAAAGTATTTAAGGCTATCATGATCCATTTTTACCTTGAAGTGTCTTCCCATTAGGTAGGGTCACCATTTCTTAAGTGCATGGAGTATTGCCAACATTTCCTTCTCATAAATAGCTTTGTTTAAAAACTTTCCCTTGATTGAACGACTTTCAAAAGCAATGGGTCTTTCATCTTGCATTAGAACAGCACCAATTCCATTTCCTGAAGCATCACATTCCACAATAAAGGTTTTTGTGAAGTCCGGCGTAGCTAAGACCGGTGCTTGGCACATTGCCTCCTTAAGATGTTCAAAGGCCTTTGTTGCTTCTGAAGTCCATGAAAATGAATCTTTCTTCAAAAATTTTGTTAGAGGTGCTGCTATTCTCCCATAATTCTTAACAAACTTGCGATAATACCCTGTCAACCCAAGAAATCCTCGCAGATGCTTTATGGATGTGGGGATTTTCCATTCCTTAATGGCTTTAATTTTGCTAGGGTCTACCTTAACTCCTTCATGAGATACAATATGACCCAAATATTCCACCTCCTGGACTCCAAAGAAACATTTGGATCTTTTTGCATATAATTGTTTCTCCTCCAATAGTTGTAACACCCTGTCAACATGTTCAACATGATCCTTCCAAGACTTGCTGTAGATTAGTATATCATCAAAAAATACTAACACAAATTTTCTAAGGAATGGTTTGAAAATTGAATTCATCAAACCTTGAAATGTTGAAGGTGCATTGGTAAGGCCAAAAGGCATGACCAAAAATTCATAATGACCCTCATGAGTTCTAAATGCTGTTTTCGGAATGTCTTCAATCTTCATTCTAATTTGATGATATCCCGAACGAAGATCCAACTTGGTGAAGTAAATTGATCCATGCAATTCATCCAGTAATTCATCAATAACAGGAATGGGGAACTTATCTTTAATAGTGAGCTTGTTGAGCTCCCTATAATCTGGACACATGTGCCATGATCCATCCTTCTTGTGCACCAATACTACTGGAGCTGAGAAAGAACTTTGACTCGGTTGAATTATACCAGCCTCTAGCATTTCTGCAACCATACGTTCAATTTCACTTTTTTGGACATATGGATATCTGTACGGCCTGATGTTTGGAGGAACACTTCCTGGAATCAGATGAATAGCATGATCATGATCACGCATAGGTGGGAGACCTTTGGGAGTCTCAAATACCTTGGAATGATTGTCCAGGACTTTTTGGAGATCTGGAGAAATAGATGATTCCAATGTGGAAACATCTAGCGAACATAATTGTGCAATTACACCTCTTTGCTCCTTTTTTAGAAGCTTTGTCATACCATTAGAGCTGATTATCTTTCCTGGTTTCCCTGCAATACCCCTTAATTCAACTTCCTTTCCTTCCACAGAAAATTTCATGAAAAGTTCTTGAAAATTAAAAGCTATTGTACCCAAGGATTGTAGCCATTGGACTCCTAGTACAACATCAGCACCTCCCATTGGAATGGAAAGCATTGGGCTAGTCAATACATATTCTCCCATGGATAGCTTGATATTATGGCACTTTCCAGAACAATTTATTGTTCCTCCATTTGCAATCATCACTTGACACTCTGGTGCTGGATATAGGAAGCAATTCAATTCTTTTGCTACCCTACAATGAATAAAATTGTGGGTGCTTCCTGAATCAATCAACACTATTACCTTTTTCTTCTTGATTTGTCCTTCTATCTTGATGGTTTGAGGAGTGGTAATTCCCGCCAATGCATTACAAGATATGGTTGGATTTATTTGTTCTTCATCTAGGCTTTGTTCCTGGAATATATCCTCTTCTTTTGACCTTTCTTGCTCCTTTTCTTCTTCCTCTTCACAATCTATGTAGAATAATTTCTTCTCAGCACACTTATGACCTTTTGTGTATTTGCTATCACAATTGTAACAAAGCCCTTTTGCTCTTTTTTCTTCCAATTGTTGTGGTGTCAACCTTGTAGGTTGTGGAAGACTATGGGCAACAACACTTCCGTCTTTATAGTTGTGAACAATATGCTTCCTAGTTGCCATAATTTTTCTTTCCATTTTTCTTGCTAACCTGAATGCCTTCTCTAATGAATCAGGTTCCCAAAGGCGCACATCATGTTGGATATTATCCTTTAAAGACCCTATGAACACATCAATCCTATGCTCCTCTGGAATATCTTTTACCCTTATGTTCAATTTTTGGAACTCCTCAATGTGCTCCATTATTGAACCCTTTTGTTTGAGACTTATCAATTGGCTAAAAAAAGTGTTGCTTTTTGTATCCTCATAATGTGCTATCAATTCTTCCGTAAAAATTGCCCAAGTGATAAATTGTTTACGAGAACAAAGCCATTGATACCATACAAACTGATTTGGTTCCAAATATAAAGTTTCCATACGTACCTTTTGTGTGTTTTGCACATTATTGAGATCGAAGAATTGCTCCATCTGTAATATCCATGTGGCGGGATCCTTGCCATCAAACTTCCTCATATCGATTTTTGGAACATGGTGAGTCTTCGATCCAACATTAGAGTCTATGGAATCATGATTAACATTTCTTTTATTCTCATCATGAGTTTCCTTTACTACCTTTTCACCATTAGTGACCCTTTCTTGTAGCAACTTCTTCAATTCATCCATCTTATCATCCATGCCATCAATTTTAGCGTCTATGCCATTCACCTTAGCTTCCATGCCATCCATCTTAGCTTCCATGCCCTTTATCTTAGATTCCATGCCATTTACCTTAGATTCCACGCCATTTATCTTAGATTCCACGCCACTTATCTTAGCTTCTGTTAGCTTTTGTGAGCGTGACATTTGTTGCACTTGTTCTTGTAATTTTGATATATCATGTAGCATTTCTTCCTCTTCTTCATGAGTCATGCTAGAGCTTTCAGGTTCCTTACTAGGTGTTTGCATTTTCTTTCCTCGGGGCATCAGTTACCGATAATAATGTTTTACTATGCCCTTTGAATTCCGTTAAACCAAGCTTACACAAAAATAAAAAAAAACTACACACCTTTTTTCACTTTATAGAAGCCTGATATTGAATCTGATGTATCTCTGTAATTTCGGATCATCCAATTCTGAAATTGCTACCTGCAGTACCTTTCTGCGTCCTCTTTCTAATGCCACAAGTCTGAGCCAAATTGGATTCTCCAAGGAAGAGTTATGTGAAATCTCCCACAGTGACTTGCTTTTATACTGGTTCAGTAGAGTGAACTTGTACAACGTGCCACGAGTCACTGTTTCAACCTTTGAATCTGAAACACACATACAAGAAACTACAATCCGTCCTCTTTTTGTACCTTTTTACGAAATTTCAATCCGATCCTCAGAGAGAGAGTTATGACGATTTTCCCCAGGTCACTTGTTTTGAATGTAATTCAGGAGTCTGCAAAAAGGCCAACTTCCTCAGATCATATCTGTGAAATATCGCGCAAAAAGCTCTAAAATTCAGACCCAAGGTTCAGAGCCAATTCTTCTCAAATGGGTTTTTTTTTGCGACTTCTGAAACGTCACAGAAAAAAGTTATAGCGAAAATGCCACGATGACCTGTTTGGAGCAGCGAAACCCTAGAATCCAAAGCTCTGATACCAAATGTTATGAAACCAGCTCAAGAAAAGATAGAAAAGATAAATCCACGCCTTAGAATTCAGCCTCTTCGAGGGGGCAACCTCCTTTACATTACATAAATGAACGATTCTTGGATGATACAAATGACAAAACCTCCTTTCTATATATAGGAGTCTAAGGAGTCACAATATAATCCAGCCGACCTAACAATAATAATATAAAGCCACAAAAATAACAATAGAGGGATTATATGGGGCACAAAAATAACAATATGGGGGTAATAGGGGCACAACAATATAAATAGGGGGTATAAATACAATAGTAATGGGGTAATCACTAGTATTATAGGGACCCAACAAAGTTTCTTTTGTATGCATACAATCTTATTCTAATTGCAAAATCTGCTCATGGTTTGAGATAGCATTTGAAGGCATTAGAGTTCTTCTGTCAAGAGGTGGGGATGTAAGTAAATACTAGCAAAACTAAAGTCATGATATTCTCTTTGAAGTGGAAAAAAAAAAAAACAAGTTAGCTTTATTTTTAAGGGAAAAGCCTTGGAGTTAGTGGAAGAGTACAAGTACCTAGGAGATTTTTTTTGACAACAGGCTCAGTTGAGAGACATGCAGAACTGAAAGGATTCAAGGTGGATGGAAAGGGTCTTACCTTCTTCAGAATAGATGCAAGAAATCAAAATTATGGGATTGGAAAACCAAGAAAACAATTTTTGGATTGTTAATTACTCTAGCTGTCCTCTATGGGTGCAAAGTTTGGGGGAGCAATATGTTAGGCAACAAATGGAGACAGGTAGAAAGAATTCAAAAACACTTAATCACTAGTAACCTTAAAGTCAAATCAACTATCCCATATGAGATCTTACTAGTGGAGGCTGGTTTGTTTTCGATGGAAGCTTTAGCACTCATCCGTTTGTTAACGTATTTAAAAAAGGTGGATGGCATGGATGAACACCAGTGGCCCAAGTTGATTGTGGCAGAAGAGTTAAAGCGTAGGAAGAAAACTTGGAGGAAGCAGAATGACAAGTGGATAGGAAAATGGGGAATGAATCGACAGGATTGTCCTAATTCTAAAGTGGAAATAAAAAATTGGGTACTCGAAAAATTCAGGACCGCCATGTGGGAAAAACAGGTTGGCCATAAAAAAATGATATATGTCAATAATTTCAACCCAACATGGTCACATAATGAAAAGACCTATTTGAGTGCTGCAATCAAGGGAAAGGCTAATATTTTAATAGCACAACTAAGGACCAGATCCTATCATCTTATATGTGAAACATGTAGATGGGTAGTTCCCAAGGAAAAGTGGGAAATTTTTTTTGTGTCTTTTGTGAGGAAGGAGCGGTTGAACCAAATGACACTTCATCATGGAGTGTCCTTCCTATAAGTACATTCATAGTCAGTTCAAAAGTGACCTGAAAGTGGATTGTCTGTGTGAGCTATTTGGGGAAGGCAAACTTCACAAGACAACAAACTTTTTGATCATGATTCACACCAAATGGGCTGTTATGGACATAAACTTGATTGTATGAGGTTGTATGGGTTGGATATATGGGTCCCTTAGACCGTTTTGGTCTTGTGGACATCATTAAAATTCTTCATTCATTCATTCACTCATTGGTGCCAAATACTATCATTATAATTTTGCGACACTGAATCAAAGTTGGATTTTTTTGAAATACTTTAATACCTCATAAATGACGTTACTATACAGATACACTGGAAATTATTTTTTTTAAAACACTCTTTAGACTGGGCAATGAAGTAGCATGGCTGATAAATAAACAAAAATATATATGGAATGTTTAACACAACTCTGGTTCGATATGGTCTTCTTCTGTCTTCCACATAATGGAGGCATACATCCCCACAATGTCAACATCAACTTCTTTGGTTTGGCCTATAATCAACTCACGACCCTCCTCTGTCATGTATCCTACCCATAATTTCCACACAGTGGCATTGTACTATGTTAGTAGAATATTGCTCATTGGGTTCTCCAAAGAAGCCCACTCATGTTATGGAAGATGGGAATTTGAATCCTCTTCCTCAAATAATTGTTTGAGCCATTGTGGCTGCAATCTATTAATTATTTTGCCAATGTTACGAACCTAAGAAATAATTTCATTACAAGGAGCTGGTCATCTGAGGCTCGACCCATCTCCATAACTTTATATGACACAAAACTCTGTCTTCCTGTTGGTCTTGATCTCTATGAAAAATTCATAATATACAACATTCACTAATCCCTTCATTCATTTGATTTAGTAATTTGTGATGGCTTGACTAGATGGACAAAGTATGGTAATTTCACTTGCAATACTTACAATGGAGCAAGTGTAGTAGATTATTTAATTTTCTCGCATGGCTTGTGTGGGAAAATGGAGGAAGTTTTGATTGTATACAACTTTGGGACTTAAAATCAGATCACAAGCCAATTTATTTAAGTTCCTCTTGGATTAGAAAGAAGCAATTAGAGTAAAAAAATTAGTGTGTTCAACAAAATCTCCCAAAGGGTAGAATTCTTTTAACCCAAAAAAATTGTAATACCTTAAAAATGATGCTAGAGAGGCTCTTTGAGAAGGAGAACATCCCAATTCATGGCCTTCATATTCACGAATTAACACATTTAATTCAAAACACACTTAAAAAGTGCAAAAGAGCAAAAATTAAGAAGTCCGAAACAAATTGATTTTCGGTTAATGCTTGATTTGACGAGGAATGCAAAAAGACAAGGAGAATGTGGAAAGATTCAAACAAGGATAACGTAAAGCTCAAAGCTTACAAGCAGATATTAAGAAAGAAAAAATGTTGATTTCATGGTTTCTTGAAGGGGAAAACTAATATTCCTTGGGAAAAATAATCCCAAATTATTTTGGAAGGAGGTCCAACCGAGAAAGATGCAAATTGAAAATAATATTACAACTTCTAAATGGTTTGACTAGGAAAAACAACTCTATGAACATGATCCTAACTTTGACCCTCCCCCTTGGTCAACACTGACACTGAACTCTTCATGGTGCAAGAGGTAGAGATGGGTTTCAAGAAGTTGGGTGTTGGAAAAGAAAAAGACTTAGCTGAACTCCAAGCAGAGTATCTAAAGTGGGGCTCAATGATTCTTGGACCTCACTGTTATGAAACCAACTCACAAAAAGATAGAAAAGATAGATCAACACCTTAGAATTCAGCCTCTTCGAGGGGGAAACCTCCTGTACATTACACAAATGAATGATTCATTGATGATTAAGATGACAAAACCTCCTTTCTATATATAGGAGTCTAAGGAGTCACAATATAACCCAGCCGACCTAACAATAGTAATATAAAGCCACAAAAATAGCAATAGAGGGATTCTATGGGGCATAGTAATAGCAATATGGGGACAAATAGGGGCACAACAATATTAATAAGGGATACAACTACTATATTAATGGGGTAATCACGAGTATTATAGGGACCTAACATGCCCCTCTCCTTCAAAAAAGTGTTGTCCTCAACACTTGAGCAGTTCTAGATGCTTCTGTATAAAATTCTCATCCTCCCATGTGGAATCTTCAGCGGATAAGTTCTTCCACTTGATGAGATACTCCGAAATTGATCGATTTCATAGCTATCAAGTTCTTGTTTCTGTGACTGCTTCCGATTGCAATATAATTTTTCCTTCCTCGTCAAGTTCTGGCAATATTGTTTGAACTGGGAGCTTGTCACCTATAACCTTCTTTAAACATGAAACATGGAAAACTGGGTGCACTCGAGAAGCTGCAGGAAGCTCCAATTTGTATGCCATAGTACCAATCTTTTGCAACACCTTGTACAGACCATAATACTTTGGTGATAATTTATTATCCTTCTTAGCTTGCTTGAGGGGCATTTGTTTATAAGGTTGTAGTCCTAGGAATACCCAATCACCTACATAAAAACTTCTTTCGCTGCAATGTTGATCTGCCTGTTGTTTCATTCTATTCTGTGCCAACACGAGGTTATCCTTTAAGAGTTGGAGGACTTGTTTTTGATGTTCTATGTGATGTTCCACTGCTTGAACCTTAGAATTTTCTTGTAAACATGATGTGAAGGATGGTGGTTGATATCCATAAAGTTCCATAAATGGGGTAATTTTTGTTGCTGTATGGAAGGAAGTGTTATACCACCATTCGGCCAGAGGCAACCATTTGACCCATTGTGTCTTATCAGATACAAAGCAACGAAGATATCCTTCCAAACATTTGTTTACTATCTCAGTTTTCCCATCATATTGAGGATGATAAGATGAGCTATGAGCTAATTGAGTACCAAGACAAGAAAATAATTCTTTCCAAAAATTTCCAGTGAAAATGGGATCTCTGTCACTTACAATAATCTTTGGGTTTCCATGTAGCTTTTGAATTGTTTCCATAAATGCAGTAGAAACTGTACTGGCTTTAAATGGATGTGATAATGCACAAAAGTGTGCATACTTGGTAAGTCTGTCAACTACCACCATGATGTTAAAGAGAGAATCCATACAAGCTGGCAGAGTGTTATGCTTAGTGGAAAAACCTGTGAACCATTTATGAAACCGACGTTTTGGACTAGCTAGGTTTTCAAGATGTTGATCTCTTGAAACCTGTGATAAAATCCATTGAAACCTCCTCCCAACCTGTGATAAAATCCATTGAAACCTCCTCCCAACGTTGGCTTGGAATGGATAAAGGTTGTAATAGACCTGGGGTCTTAATTGTTTCAACTTTATTTTGTTGTCAAACCAAACATTTTGCCACAAACTTTTGAATATCCGATTTAAGGCCATCCCAAAAAATTCCTTTTTAACCCTGTGGTAAGTTTTTAAAAATCCTAAGTGCCCTCCTAAGGGAGAAGTGTGCAATTCCATAAGAATCTTTTGTTTGAGTTGGGAATTCTTACAGAGGTATAAACGATCTTTGTACCATAACGAATCATTTTGCCAGCTAAATGTATCAGATGTATTGGAATCTTGTTGTAACTTTCGAATAAGTGCCCACACTTCTTCATCATTCTTCCATTCCTCCCTTGCTTCGTTTATCCAATCTGGTTGGATAATAGAAATGGCACACAACAATGCTTCCACATCCTCATCCTTTCTTGAGAGTGCATCTGCCACCACATTTTGCTTTCCTTTTTTGTAGATAATTTCAAAGTCATAACCCAACATCTTTGTGACCCACTTTTGTTGTTCTTCAGAGGATAATCTTTGTTCTAAAAAGTATTTAAGGCTATCATGATCCGTTTTTACCTTGAAATGTCTTCCCATTAGGTAGGGTCGCCATTTCTTAAATGCATGTAGTATTGCCAACATTTCCTTCTCATAAATAGCTTTATGTAAAAACTTTCCCTTGATTGGACGACTTTCAAAAGCAATGGGTCTTTCATCTTGCATTAAAACAACACCAATTCCATTTCCTGAAGCATCACATTCCACAATAAAGGTTTTGTGAAGTCCAGTGTAGCTAAGATTGGCGCTTGGCACATTGCCTCTTTAAGATGTTCAAAGGCCTTTGTTGCTTCTGGAGTCCATGAAAATGCATCTTTCTTTAATAATGTTGTTAGAGGTGCTGCTATTCTCCCATAATTCTTAACAAACTTGAGATAATACCCTGTCAACCTGAGAAATCCTCGTAGATGCTTTATGGATGTGGGGATTTTCCGTTCCTTAATGGCTTTAATTTTGATAGGGTCTACCTTAACTCCTTCATGAGATACAATATGACCCAGATATTCCACCTCTTGTACTCCAAAGAAACATTTGGATCTTTTTGCATATAATTGTTTCTCCTCCAATAGTTGTAGCACCCTATCAACATGTTCAACGTGATCCTTCCAAGACTTGCTGTAGATTAGTATATCATCAAAAAATACTAACACAAATTTTCTAAGGAAGGGTTTAAAAATGGAATTCATCAAACCTTGAAATGTAGAAGGTGCATCGGTAAGGCCAAAAGGCATGACAAAAAATTCATAATGACCCTCATGAGTTCTAAATTCTGTTTTTGGAATGTCTTCAGTCTTCATTCTTATTTGATGATATTTTGAACGAAGATCCAACTTGGTGAAGTAAATTGATCCATGCATTTCATCCAGTAATTCATCAATGAAAGGAATGGGAAACTTATCTTTAATAGTGAGCTTGTTGAGCTCCCTATAATCCGGACACATGCACCATGATCCATCCTTCTTGTGCACCAATACTACTGGAGCAGAGAAACAACTTTGACTAGATTGAATTATACCAACCTCTAGCATTTCTGCAACCATACATTCAATTTCACTCTTTTGGGCATAGGGATATCTGTGTGGCTTGATGTTTGGAGGAACACTTCCTGGAATCAAATGAATAGCATGATCATGATCACGAATAGGTGGGTGACCTTTGGGAGTCTCAAAACCTTGGAATGATTGTCCAAGACTTTTTGGAGATATGGAGAAATAGATGTTTCCGATGTGGAAACATTTAGTGAACATAAATATGCAATTACACCTCTTTGTTCCTTTTTTAGAAGATTGGTCATACCGTTAGAGCTGATTATCTTTCCCGGTTTCCCTGCAATATCCCTTAATTCAACTTCTTTTCCTTCCGCAGAAAATTTCATGAAAAGTTCTTGAAAATTAAAAGCTATTGTACCCAAGGGTTGTAGCCATTGGACTCCTAGTACAACATCAACACCTCCCATTGGAATGGAAAGCATTGGGCTAGTCAATACATATTCTCCCATGGATAGCTTGATATTATGACACTTTCTAGAGAAATTTATTTTTCCTCCATTTGCAACCATCACTTGACACTCTGGTGCTGGATATAAGAAGTAATTCAATTCTTTTGTTACCTTACAATGAATAAAATTGTGGGTGCTTCCTGAATCAATCAACACTATTACCTTTTTCTTCTTGATTTGTCCTTCTATCTTGATGGTTTGAGGAGTGGTAATTTTAGCCAATGCATTACAAGATATGGTCGGACTCATTTCTTCTTTATCTAGGCTTTGTTCCTGGAGTATATTCTCTTCTTTTGACCTTTCTTTCTCCTTTTCTTCTTCCTCCTCACAATCTATGTAGAATAATTTCTTCTCAACACACTTATGACCTTTAGTGTATTTGTTATCAAAATTGTAACAAAGCCCTTTTGCTCTTTTTTCTTCCAATTGTTGTTGTGTCAACTTTATAGGTTGTGGAAGAGTAGGGGCAACAACACTTCCATCTTTATAGTTGTGAGTGGTATGCTTCCTGGTTGCCATAATTTTGCTTTCCATTTTTCTTGCTAACCTGAATGCCTTCTCTAATGAATCAAGTTCCCAAAGGCGAACATCATGTTGGATATTATCCTTTAAATTCCCTATGAACACATCAATCCTATGCTCCTTTGGAATATTTTTTACTCTTATGTTCAATTTTTGGAACTCCTCAATGTGTTCCATTATTGAACCCTTTTGTTTGAGACTTATCAATTGGCTAAAAAAAGTGTTGCTTTTTGTATCCTCATAATGTGCTGTCAATTCTTCCATAAAAATTGCCCAAGTGATAATTTGTTTACGAGAGCAAAGCCATTGATACCATACAAACTGATTTGGTTCCAAATATAAGTTGCAATACATACCTTTTGTATGTTTTGCACATTATTGAGATCGAAAAATTGCTCCATTTGTAATATCCATGTTGCAAGATCCTTGCCATCAAACTTCCTCATATCAATTTTTGGAATATGTTGGATCTTCGATCCAACATTAGAGTCTATGAAATCATGATTAACATTTCTTTTGTTCACATCATGAGTTTCCTTTACTACCCTTTCACCATTAGTAAGTAATTTTTGTAGAAAACTTGTCAAATATGCCATGCCTGTCATCAAATTTGTCGTCAAATCTACCTTCAAATCGTCCATCTTAGCTTCCACGTCTTAGCTTCCATTCCTTTTATCTTAGATTCCACGCCATTTATCTTAGCTTCTGTTAGCTTTTGTGAGAGTGATATTTGTTGCACTTGGTCTTGTAATTTTGATATATCATGTAGCATTTCTTCCTCTTCTTCATGAATCATGCTAGAGCATTCAGGTTGTTTACTAGGTGTTTGCATTTTTTTCCCTCGGGGCATCAGTTACCAATAATAGTGCTCTACTATGCCCTTTGAATTCCTTCAAAATAAATTTTCAAACCAAGCTTAAGCAAAAATTAAAAAAAATCTACATACCTTTTTTCACTTTGTAGGAGCTCAATATTGCCTCTGATGTATCTCTGTAATTTCGGATCATCCAGTTTTGAAATTGTGATTTGTAGTAGCCTTTTGTGTCCTCTTTCCAATGCCATCAGTCTGATCCAAATTGGATTTTCCAAGGAAGAGTTATGCCAAATCTCCCACAGTGAGCTAATTATAGACTAGTTTAGTAGAGAAAACTTGTACGACGTGTCACGTGTCCCTGTTTCGACCCTCTTTCTGTACCTTCTTGCGAAATTTCAATATGATGCTCAGAGAGAAAGTTATGACGATTTTCCCCAGGTCACCTGTTTGGAATGTAATTCAGAAATCTGCAAAAAGACCAACTTCCTCAGATCATATTTCCGCAAATATAGCATGAAAAGCTCTGAGATTTGGATCCGAGGTTCAGTGCGATTTCGTCTCAAATGGTTTTTTGTTTTTGTTTTTTTCGTTTTTATTTTTTTATTTTTTTTGTTTTTTTGTTTTTTTTGTTTTTTGTTTTTTGTTTTTGTTTTTTTGTTTTTGTTTTTGTTTTTGTTTTTTGTTTTTGTTTTTGTTTTTGTTTTGTTTTTTGTTTTGTTTTGTTTTTTGTTTTGTTTTGTTTTTTTGTTTGTTTTTTGTTTTGTTTTGTTTTGTTTTGTTTTTTTTTTTTTTTTCGCTTCTGAAACGTTGCAGAAAAAAGGTTATAGCGAGAATGCCACGATGACCTATTTGGAGCAGCGAAACCCTAGAATCCAAAGCTTTGATACCAAATTTTATGAAACCAGCTCACAAAAAGATAGAAAAGATAGATCAACACCTTAGAATTCAGCCTCTTCGAGGGGGCAACCTCCTTTACATTACACAAATGAATGATTCCTTGATGATTCAAATGACAAAACCTCCTTTCTATATATAGGAGTCTAAGGAGTCATAATATAACCCAGCCGACCTAACAATAATAATATAAAGCCACAAAAATAACAATAGAGGGATTTTATGGGGCATAATAATAACCATATGGGGACAAATAGGGGCACAATAATATTAATAAGGGATACAACTACAATAGTAATGGGGTAATCACTAGTATTATAGGAACCTAACACTCACATTACAAAAATTTTCAGCAACATCATACAATAGGGGTTCTCCACAGATTGGACAACTAATATGGTAATGCCTCTTTTCAAGAGTGGCAACATGAATAATCCCTCCAATTATGGGACCATAATGATAAACCCCTTGTTTGCAAAGTTATTTGGAAGCATGCTAGAAAATAAAATCAACAAGTGGGCAGAAGAAAGAGATAAGCGTGCTAAAGGGTAAGCAAGTTTTAGATCTAAACATTCCACAGTTGATCATTGTATAACTTCAAGTCACATGATTAAAAAATTTTGGGAGTAAAAGGGAGAAGTCTTTTGTTGCTTTATTGATTTCAAAAAAACATTTGACACGGTTCCTAGAGATAAGCTTTGGCACATAATGTAGGAACTTGGGGTTCTTAAACATTTGAGAGCAGCGGTGCATATGCTATATGAAGAGGTGAAAGTCAAAATTAGAACTTCAGCAGGCATTTCTAAAAGTTTAGAAACGATATCGAGGTCAAGCAAGGTTGCCCATTGTCTCCTACCCTTTTTGGTTTATATATCAACAAGCTTGTGGAGTGGGTAAATTCGCAAGGGGGTGATGGTATCCATTTGGGCAAGTTTGTTATAAGACTTATTTTGTATGCAGATAACCTTATTTTGATGCCAAATCCACTATTGGTTTGCAAGAGCGCTTATTATCCCTTGAGCATTTTTGTTGAAGGGCGGGGATGCAAGTCAATATTAACAAAACAAAAGTAATGGTTTTATCGGAAAAAAGAAAACATCACCAACATAAATTCTACTTTGAAAGTAGCATTTTGGAAGAACTTGCGGATTACAAATACCTCGGAATTGACTTCAACAAAAATCTGAGTTCGGATGACTGTAGAGAGAAAAGAACTTTGGGGGGTTGGAAAGCATTTTATGCTTTTCATAATAGTTGTAGAGAGACAGAGTTATGAGACTAGAAAACCACTCAAACTCTTTTTGGGATTCTAGTGATTCCAATGATTCTCTATGATTGTGAACTGTGGGCCAACAATACATTCGACATGCAGTGGAAACAAATTGAGAAAATTCAGAAGTGTTTGATTATAAACAAATTCAAAATTAAAAGTGCAGTTCCTTATGCTATCTTGTTTAGTGAAACATGGGCTGATGCTATTGAAGCAATTGCTATGATGCGAGTCATAAGGTATTAAAAAAATGAAGAAATGGAAGAGGGCAGATGGCCTAAGATTGTCTTCAATGACATATTGTGCAAAAGAAAGAAGATTTGGATGCAACAAAATAACAAGTGGTTTAGTAAATGGGGTATTTCCTTGAACACGAGTCCCATAAACAGTGAGTAGATAAACACTTTTGTTGTGAATAAGTTCCACAAGCGTACTTGGGATAAGGAGCTAGGGAGAAAGAAAAGGTACTATATTGAAGTGTTTAATCTTACTCATAATCATCAACAAAAAGCATACATAGAGGCCAATATTTCTTGGAGAGCCAAAATTCTTATTGCTCAGTTAAGGACTAATGCTCATCAACTCCATTGTGAAACAGGGTGCTGGAAAATGCCAAAAGAACTGTGGGAGGAAAGAGTATGTATTTTTTGTTCTTCCAGAAAAGTGGAAACGTAAAAGAATTTCATTTTAGAATGTGAGGTCTTCAAAGACAACAAAGAAAGTTATGCATATATTCTCGCAATGAGTTTTTGGGATAATCTAGTTAGCGAGGGGTTTGTCGAGAAGCTGGGAGAGTTTATTGTGAGACTTCACAGGAAAATGGTCGAATACAACAACCATATGAAGAAGAAATCTGTCCCATAAACTATCTTTAACCTCGTGGACGTTAAAATAATTTTCTTTCTTTGTATGATTTTCAAATCAAAGTCTCTCGAGATATTTGTGCCCCATTTGACCAATCGAACAACTAATTTCAATTTGATTTTTCTTGATACATTAATTCAGAAGTGGGATTTGAACTCACCCCCTCAATCGAGGACCATAACTTGAATATGTTGCCTTACACCCCTTAGCCAATTTAAAATATAAGAATGGAAAAAATCCAACAAAATAATGGATAGCATGGAGAATGTCGAGTTACAACCATTTGTCAAAAAGTCCTCAAGATGGACGAGCATTCATCGACGACACGTTTTGTTGTTGGAGAGATGTTCCAGCATACATTCTAAGGAGGCTGGCTTCTTCAATGCCACCACGGACTCGACCAACGATTGTCCTGCTTAGTCACCATGAACAAGTCACTAACAATTCACCGCTCAATTTCACGCCATCTATTTTAATCAGATATAGATTTAGTCACCCCGTTACATTATTCGTTTAAATCGACATGGTCTTTCGGCTTGTTTACCCCTCTCCGTCTCCGTTGTCATCCATTTACATAAACACTCAAACCCATCCTGTTGCAATGAAAAAAACACTCGTGAGAAATTTGCAATCGAGAGCCCCCCGTTGCCGTGTATCTTTCACTGTGTGCAAGGTGAAGAGGAACCTATGGGAAAAGATATAGGTGAAAGAAGATACATTCCACTTTAATGACAATTTCACTAGTAAGTTTTACAAGGTGAAAATAGTTACAATGGTTGCACAAAAAGAAACAGAACCAAAAAAATATGACACTCCTCAGAAAGTGGAAGAAAACAGGGAAACTCATAATATTGAAGCAACTTTCGTCAAGATTATGAAAGTTAGGCATTTTTTAGACCAAACTAATATTGTTGTCGAGGTTACACAAAAAGTTACAAGCAAGATTTTTCCTAATCCTATTGTTATAAAGAAATGCATCGAGTCCCTCATTGAGCCAAAATTTTTAGAAAGGGATAAGAATGATAGGAAACTATATCGGTACCTTGCTTGAAAGAAATTGCACTGGTTGGTTGCACGCTTCATTGTGTAGAAAGGCATATATATATTGGGAATTTGATATTGATCATGTGCATTGAGCAAAACGATTTAAAATTAGCAGAGCAAAGATTGTTTCAGCTCTGCAGAGCTGCGAAGTCACCTAGTTTCCTTTATCGGTGGATGTAGAATAAACTCCAGACACGAGTTCGAATCCCCTCATGCATTAGTCGCTTAATTGGTTTTCTACTCTCAAGTGGCATTGAACTCCCGAACATTGTGTCAAAAAATCTATTTCGCCAGGCATGGGTTCTACAGGCACACTAGGCGGAGAGGAGGTGGATTCAGTATGAAATTCTTCAAGTGTAAGTTTGCGAGTGTGTCTGCGAGGGGATTTCCTTGAGCGGAGAGCAGCGGCAAGGGGAGTTTCTCTGAGGGTTCGAGTTGGCTCGACGAGGCAACAATGCGGTGTTCTGCGAGGGAGTGTGACAGAGTGTTTTGAGGGGTTTGTGTTGGAAATAGCAACAAGAAATGCTAAAAATAGAAGTGATAAAAATAACATTGCTATAAATAGCAGTTCAAGTACTAGTGTTGGACATAACAACAAGGAATGAAAAATGGAAGTGCTAAAAATCGCATTATTATAAATAGCATTTCAAGTTAGATTCCTATTTTAGTTATTCCCTGAACTAAAATAGAGAAGTAAAATTAGAATTTGATCTTAGCAGCTGTTTGTAAAATAATTAATTAATTCATCTTGAGTTAATTAGTTGTAAAAAATTAAACATGAAGTGTATGCGGGGACATGCAACAATTTCTCCATTAATTGAGGAATTTATCTTTTAGTTAAAGAGATAAGGATGAGTTGTAATTAGTTAGCTCAGTTAACTGAGTTAAGTCCAGTTAGATTAGTTCCAACAGTTTGTGGAATTAATTGTGAGTTCAGTTAGTTAATGCATGCATGCATGTAACTGCTGCACTTCAGATAACTGAATATTCTTTCATTCAGATAATGGTGGGTCTTCGATCCAACATTAGATTCTATGAAATCATGATTAAGATTTCTTTTGTTCACATCATGAGTTTCCTTTACTACCCTTTCACCATTAGTAAGTATTTTTTGTAGAAAATTTGTCAAATTTGCCATGCCTGTCGTCAAATTTGTCTTCAAATCTATATTCAAATCATCCATCTTAGCTTCCACGTCTTAGCTTCCATTCCTTTTATCTTAGATTCCATGCCATTTATCTTAGCTTCTGTTAGCTTTTGTGAGAGTGACATTTGTTGCACTTGGTCTTGTAATTTTGATATATCATGCAACATTTCTTCCTCTTCTTCATGAGTCATGATAGAGCATTCAGGTTGCTTACTAGGTGTTTGCATTTTTTTTTCCCTCGGGGCATCAGTTACCGATAATAGTGCTCTACTATGCCCCTTTGAATTCCTTCAAAATAATTTTTCAAACCAAGCTTAAGCAAAAATTTAAAAAAATCTACACACCTTTTTTCACTTTGTAGGAGCTCAATATTGCCTCTGATGTATCTCTGTAATTTTGGATCATCTAGTTCTGAAATTGTGATCTGTAGTAGCCCTCTATGTCCTCTTTCCAATGCCACCAGTCTGATCCAAATTGGATTCTGCAAGGAAGAGTTATGCCAAATATCCCACAGTGAGCTGATTATAGACTAGTTCAGTAGAGCGAACTTGTACGACGTGCCACGTGTCCCTGTTTCGACCTTTAGCTTTGAAAAATATATACAAGAAACTACAGTCTGTCCTCTTTCTGTACCTTATTACGAAATTTCAATCTGATGCTCAGAGAGAAAGTTATGACGATTTTCCCCAGGTCACTTGTTTGGAATGTAATTCAGAAATCTGCAAAAAGACCAACTTCCTCAGATCATATCTCCGCAAATATAGATTGAAAAGCTCTGAGATTTGGATCCGAGGTTCAGTTTGATTTCGTCTCAAATGGGTTCTTTTTTTCGCTTCTAAAACGCCACAGAAAAAAGTTATAGCGAGAATGCCACGATGACCTATTTGGAGCCGCGAAACCCTTGAATCCAAAGCTTTGATACCAAATATTATGAAACCAGCTCACAAAAAGATAGAAAAGATAAATCAACACCTTAGAATTCAGCCTCTTCGAGGGGGCAACCTCCTTTACATTACATAAAAGAATGATTCCTTGATGATTCAAATGACAAAACCTCCTTTCTATATATAGGAGTCTAAGGAGTCATAATATAACCCAGCCGACCTAACAATAATAATATAAAGCCACAAAAATAACAATAGAGGGACTCTATGGGGCATAATAATAACAATATGGGGACAAGTAGGGGCGCAACAATATTAATAAGGGATACAACTACAATAGTAATGGGGTAATCACTAGTATTATAGGAACCTAACACTCACATTACAAAAATTTTCAACAACATCATACAATAGGGGTTCTCCACAAATTGGATGACTAATACGGTAATGCCTCTTTTCAAGAGTGGCGACGCCAATAATCCCTCCAATTATAGGACCATAATGATAAACCCCTTGTTTGCAAAGTTATTTGGAAGCATGCTAGAAAATAAAATCAACAAGTGGGCAGAAGAAAGAGATAAGCGTGCTAAAGGGTAAGCAAGTTTTAGATCTAAACATTCCACAGTTGATCATTGTATAACTTTAAGTCACATCATTAAAAAAGTTTGGGAGTAAAAGGGAGAAGTCTTTTGTTGATTTATCGATTTCAAAAAAAAATTTGACACGGTCCCTAGAGATAAGTTTGGCACATAATGGAGGAACTTGGGGTTCTTAAACATTTGAGAGCAGCGGTGCATATGTTGTATGAAGAGGTGAAAGTCAAAATTAGAACTTCAACATTCATTTCTGAAAGTTTAGAGGCGATATTGGGGTCAAGCAAGGTTGCCCATTGTCTCCTACCCTTTTTGGTTTATATATCAACAAGCTTGTGGAGTGGGTAAATTCGCAAGGGGGTGATGGTATCCATTTGGACAAGTTTGTTATAAGACTTATTTTGTATGCAGATGACCTTATTTTGATGCCAAATCCACTATTGGTTTGCAAGAGCGCTTATTATCCCTTGAGCATTTTTGTTGAAGGGTGGGGATGCAAGTCAATATTAACAAAACAAAAGTAGTGGTTTTATCTAAAAAAAGAAAACATCACCAGCATAAATTCTATTTTGAAAGTAGCATTCTGGAAGAACTTGTCGATTACAACTACCTTGGAATTGACTTCAACAAAAATCTGAGTTGGGATGACTGTAGAGAGAAAAGAACTTTGGGGGGTTGGAAAGCATTTTATGCTTTTCAAAATAGTTGTAGAGAGACAAAGTTATGAGACTAGAAAAGCACTCAAACTCTTTTTGGGATTCTAGTGATTTCAGTGATTCTCTATGATTGTGAACTGTGGGCCAGCAATACATCCGACATGCAGTGGAAACAAATTGAGAAAATTCAGA
This sequence comes from Pinus tabuliformis, assembly GCA_031772625.1. Lineage (NCBI taxonomy): Eukaryota > Viridiplantae > Streptophyta > Pinopsida > Pinales > Pinaceae > Pinus > Pinus tabuliformis. Next base: position 320,431,672 of record CM062807.1, read on the forward strand.
AGTGTTTGATTATAAACAAATTCAAAATTAAAAGTGCAGTTCCTTATGCTATCTTGTTAAGTGAAACATGGGATGCTGCTATTGAAGCAATTGCTATGATGCAAGTCATAAGGTATTAAAAAAAATGAAGAAATGGAAGAGGGCAGATGGCCTAAGATTGTCTTCAATGACATATTGTGCAAAAGAAAGAAGATTTGGATGCAACAAAATAACAAGTGGTTTAGTAAATTGGGTATTTCCTTGAACACGAGTCCCATAAACAGTGAATAGATAAACACTTTTGTTGTGAATAAGTTCCATAAGCGTACTTGGGATAAGAAGCTAGGGAGAAAGAAAAAGTACTATATTGAAGTGTTTAATTTCACTCATAATCATCAACAAAAAGCGTACATAGAGGCCAATATTTCTTGGAGAGCCAAAATTCTTATTGCTCAGTTAAGGACTAATGCTCATCAACTCCATTGTGAAATAGGGTACTGGAAAATGCCAAAAGAAGTGTGGGAGGAAAGAGTATGTATTTTTTGTTCTTCCGGAAAAGTGGAAACGTAAAAGAATTTCATTTTAGAATGTGATGTCTTCAAAGACAACAAAGAAAGTTATGCATATATTCTCGCAACGAGCTTTTGGGATAATCTATTTAGCGAGGGGTTTGTCAAGAAGCTGGGAGAGTTTATTGTGAGACTTCACAAGAAAATGGTCGAATACATCAACCATATGAAGAAGAAATCTGTCCCATAAACTATATTTACCCTCGTGGACGTTAAAATAATTTTCTTTCTTTGTATGATTTTCAAATCAAAGTCTCTCGAGATATTTGTGCCCCATTTGACCAATTGAACAACTAATTTCAATTTGATTTTTCTTGATACATTAATTCAGGAGTGGGATTTGAAATCACCCCCTCAATGGAGGACCAAAACTTGAATATGATGCCTTACACCCCTTAGCCAATTTAAAATATAATAATGGGAAAAATCCAACAAAATAATGGATAACATGGAGAATGTCGAGTTACAAACATTTGCCAAAAATTCCTCAAGATGGATGAGCATTCATCGACAACACGTTTTGTTGTTGGAGAGATGTTCCAGCATACATTCTTAGGAGGCTGGCTGCTTCAATGCCACCACGGACTCGACCAACGACCGTCCTGCTTAGTCACCATTAACAAGTCACTAACAATTCACCGCTCAATTTCACGCCATCTATTTTAATCAGATATAGATTTAGTCACCCCGTTACATTATTCGTTTAAATCGACATGGTCTTTGGGCTTGTTGACCCCTCTCCGTCTCCGTTGTCATCCATTTACATAAACACTCAAAGCCATCCCGTTGCAATGAAAAAAACATTCGTGAGAAATTTGCAATCGAGAGCCCCCTGTTGCCGTGTATCTTTCACTGTGTGCAAGGTGAACAGGAACCTATGGGAAAAGATATAGGTGAAAGAAGATACATTCCACTTTAATGACAATTTCACTAGTAAGTTTTACAAGGTGAAAATAGTTACAATGGTTGCACAAAAAGAAACAGAACTAGAAAAATATGACACTCAGAAAGTGGAAGAAAACAGGGAAACTCATAATATTGAAGCAACTTTCGTCAAGATTATGAAAGTTAGGCATTTTTTAGACCAAACTAATATTGTTGTCGAGGTTACACAAAAAGTTAGAAGCAAGATTTTTCCTAATCCTATTGTTATAAAGAAATGCATCGATTCCCTCATTGAACGAAAATTTTTAGAAAGGGATAAGAATGATAGGAAACTATATCAGTGCACCCGGCGTGCATGATATGACGGCTGGGGCGGATGGCTTTCGCTCCCCCAGCCGTGTTCGATCCCTGCGGAGGACCCCTCGCTTCGGCGATTTATGTGACGGCTATGCCGTAAAAACCAGCTGGCTTCGGCCGTATTCTGACTGGCTTCGGCCATATTGTAATCTGGCTTCGGCCGTATTCTGATTGGCTTCGGCCATATTGTAATCTGGCTTTGACTGGCTTCGGCCATATTGTAATCTGAAGACTTCGACCATATATATGGATTTCTCTCTGAAAAAAGGAAACTATATCGGTACCTTGCTTGAAAGAGATTGCACTGGTTGGTTGCACGCTTCATTGTGTAGAAAGGCATATATATATTGGGAATTTGGTGTTGATCATGTGCATTGAGCAAAACGATTTAAAATTAGCGGAGCAAAGGTTGTTTCAGCTCTGCAGAGCTGCCAAGTCGGCTGGTTTCCTTTATCGGTGGATGTAGAATAAACAACATTCAGCCTGAAATCCAGATACGAGTTCGAATCCCCTCATGCATTAGTTGCTCAATTGGTTTTCCACTCTCATGTGGTATTGAACTCCCGAACATTGTGTCAAAAATCTATTTTTCCAGGCATGGGTTGTACAGGCACACTAGCGGAGAGGAGGTGGATTCAGTATGCAATTCTTCAAGTGTAAGTTTGCGAGTGTGTCTGCGAGGGGAGTTCCTTGACCGGAGAGCAGCGGCAAGGGGAGTTTCTGCGAGGGTTCGAGTTGCTTTGGCGAGGCAAAAATGCGGTGTTTTGCGAGGGAGTGTGATAGAGAGTTTTGAAGGGTTTGTGTTGAAAATAGCAACAAGAAATGCTAAAAATAACACTGCTATAAATCGCAGTTCAGGTACTAGTGTTGGACATAACAACAAGGAATGAAAAATGGAAATGTTAAAAATAGAATTTCAAGTTAGATTCCTATTTTAGTTGGTCCCTAAACTAAAATAGAGAAGTAAAATTCAAATTTGATCTTAGCAGCTGTTTGTCAAATAATTAATTAATTCATCTTGAGTTAATTAGTTGTAGAAAATCAAACATGAGGTCTATGTGGGGACATGCAACAGTTTCTCCATTAATTGAGGAATTTATCTTTTAGTTAAAGAGATAAGGATGAGTTGTAATTTGAGTTGTAATTAGTTAGCTCAGTTAACTGAGTTAAGTCCAATTAGATTAGTTCCAACAGTGTGTGGAATTAATTGTGAGTTCAGTTAGTTAATGCATGCATGCATGTAACTGCTGCACTTCAGATAACTGAATATTCTCTCATAAATAACTCATGCATGTCAGTTCAGTCAGAGACTCAGTTGAAATTAGAGGAAGGGACAGTGTACTATCAGTGGGAGGATTTTTCCTATATAGGAAACTCATTTATGCAAAAGGAATTATCTCCTTCAGGATTGCGTAGTTAGATCAGAGGTTAGTGAGTGTGTGAAGAGGCCAATTCACACAGGTGGCAGCACTAGACCCCAAGGAAAACTACGCAAGGAAATAGGAGGCTTGGAGGGCTGAGGGAAGGCATATATTGTGTCTACTCAGTCTGTGAGTTGTATTGTTTGATTGCAGAGAGAGCAGGATAGCTTGAGAGCTGATTCTTTTTGTAACTTGAACATATTTCCACTTGAATGATAATACAGAGATTGGGGTTTTAGGCTGAGGCTTTCTTCGGGTTATTCTTCTGTGTTCATGTGTGATTGATTTCTCATTCTCAGTTGTATGTGTTCTAATTGATCTTGTTCATATTCGATTAAGCTTCCGCAAAGTTTGTTGTAGAAGTAGATCTTGTATTTTGCTTTAGTATATTGCATAATCTGTTGATCTACAATGGCAATTTCTACAGTTTGTACCCATAGTTTGGTCTTCATTGGAAGGGAAAGGTTGGATTCACATTTTCCTCATTTTTATATTACTGTAGGGGTTTTTTTGGTCTTGATTTCAAAACATCGAGCTAGAGCTCTATAAAATCAGGCCTTTTAACTTTTTGTTAACAATAAAAATTTAGAGGCAAAAGTATTTTAGTATAGAGACAAGGTCCAATGCAGACAAAACACTGAATTTGGTGGAAAATAAGAATCCAGAAATCTTCATATCAAAAATTTTGAAAATAGTAAACATATTTCAAATATAAATACCAGGTTTCATTTTAAGGGGGCCGTCAGAAGAGGGTTGGTGCACACCCTGGAACCACAACACCCTAGAACCACACTTTCCGTATCTCAGGAGGAGATATAGAGCCCTACCCCAACACCCTCACTGAGAATGTAAGCGAGACTTGGAGCCCCCTTTTGCCTGGGGTGTGTGGAGTACCAAGGAAGGTATGTTTAGATGGTCATTTTGGTATCTTTTCATCAGAACTCAAAAGCCTTTTGCATGAGAAATCTAGATAATGATAAGAATTTATAATGAAACACGAGAGATTAATGAAAAGCACTAATAGTCGTCATTTCTATGTGCAGGAGGGAGGAAATACTGGAGGTGGCCATTCCAAAAGTAAAGACAAGGATGAGCTAACTGCTGTCCCTTTGACGGAAGACTGGAAACGAACCAGATCACAACGAATCAATCCAAGAAAGGATGCGGAGATACCAGCATGAAATAGAAAAGGAAAGAAGTAATGCAGTATTAATGATTCTACGAATCCCTCAGGATCTGAGATCCTGAGGGATCGCTATTTTATCTATTTTCTGTACCTAGATATCTCCGCCATCTTCCCTATAAAAGGGGTAGCACTGTTGGCTTCAGAGTGGATTCTTTTGAGGAGTGTAATTTATTTTAAGGAAGATCAGGACTATGATTTTTATGTTCGGGTGAAGACTTGAGTTCCTGTAATTTTATTGCATGCTTTAATACAAACTTGTTCGCTCTTTCATCTTTGAGCCTGGATCTATCTTAAGCGGTGTACCCCTGGAGGCTAAGGGCCCGGCCCTGGAGGACACTTGATCTTGTATTATTATGCGTGGTTTCCGTGTGGTTTGTTCATAGACATACTCTGGTAATCTGTTGTGTTTTGAGAATATTTTATTACATGCTCTGTTGTGATTAAGTCATTTCGTGTTCTTGAACTTTATATCGATGCCATGTTAGTTTACCAATTCTACAACCATTGATTAATCCTACCGGACACTGTTACTTTATTACAGAATTCTTTACGATTGTGTTTTGCATTATAACAAGTCACCTGGAAATATCTGTTCTACATGAGTATCGAATGTGACTATTCTTTATTATGAGATACAATCGTATGTGTTTCAACATAAGCAGATTAAGTATGGTGTGTTTCTAAGGTTCTCTAGTATTGTTCCATCATATGAGATTGAGGGATTGGTGTTTTGAGTGGCATGGTTAAATAGAGTTGCAGCTTAAAGAACTCAGTTATTACTTACTATTCTATTCTTGAACTGCTATTCCATTTACCTGTTGTTCCATTTATTTGCTGTTCTATTTATTTGCTGTTCCATTTATTTGCTGTTCCATTTATTTTCCGTTCCATTTCTATTTGCTGTTCCATTTCCAGATTGCTAATTTGCTGTTTCTTGAGGACGGACTTAGGCTGTAGAGGACCTCAGCATCTGCTACTTGGTCCCCAGACCTCTGATCTGCTCCCGTCAGCTATGAAAGGGATGTGTTATTGCTACCAAGCCCTTGGCTGATGTGCTGTTCCATTTCATTATCATTTCTTTTATCTGCTGTTTCATTTCTAATCATTAAGAACGATCCTAGGCTGTAGCGAGCCCAGCATCTGCTATTTGGCTCCCAGACCTCCGATCTATTCTCATCAGTTATGAAAAGGATGGGTTATTGCTACCGAACCGTTGGCTGATGCAATACTTGGTGTGATTTAGTCCTTTTAAGTAGTTAAGTTGTAGACTTGCATTAGTTTACTTTCGTAGTTGTAAATAGCTGTACTACAAGCATTACTATGGCAAATGCTAGCCTCAGACTGAGACACCCTTTGAAATAACCAGACAATCCCGGATTGACATATTAATGTGAGGTAACTAGAGGTGAAAGAGACCCTTTTTATAGCTCTACATTTTGGCGCCGTTGCCGGGGAAGGAGTGTAGCCATTTGTCTTTTGCAGAGTAGTGTACGAACCTGCTAGGGAAGAATTGGGTTTTGAAAACGGAAGGTAAGAACCTACGTACGGAGCATGTAAAAGCCCTGCTCCTTTGCCCGCTTTCCTGCAGATTTGCCGTTATCTGCTTAAAATTTAGTAGTTAAATTTGAGTGCATGACTAAGCAGAAAAAGCTAGAGAAAAATCCCAAACCGTTAGCGAAACCAGAAAAAGCTAAGGGACCGGTGACCCTTGGTCGATCGACATACATAGACGAAATCTATAAGAAAGCCGAATCTCAGCCTTTAGTAGGACCCAGGAAAGTTACTTCCAAACAACCTACTAGTTCCCTTCAGACCTCAGGCTCACCATCTGAAGCCTTTGCTGAGGTGCATAGTCAGACTGACGAACAGGACTTTCAAGAAATTGAAAATTCTATTCCAGAACGACTGCAGGAAGGGAATCTAAGTAATCTTTGTGAAGGAGAGGGAGAAACAGGGGAAACTGGGGAGCCAAGATCTCCTCCTAGTATAATTTAGCCATTAAATAGCCCAGACAAAGGGAGCGTGGTAAAAATTATTATTGAAGACACCCTATTTCCTCAGACAAAAATTCCAGATAGAGGAAGTGCTATTAAAACTGTTCCTGTTGAAAATATTCCTCCTCAACCTAGGAATACCCTCTTAGATCTTCTGGAAGGTTATTGGCATATATTTGACCCAATGGCTCAAAATCAGCTAAACACCCAAACCTCTACATTACAATACCCCATAGTGGATTCCGCAGCAAATGCTCCTATGAAAGCAATCCCCCTTCAACACATTCTTACATTTCACGGACTGACATCAAAAGACCCCGATGCATTCTTATTTGAATTTGATGTGCTATGCAGGGGATATGATTACACCACTGACCCCCAGAAATTAAAATTGTTCCCCTCCACTTTGAAAGGGGCAGCTTTAAGATGGTTTATGGGTTTAGGTGGTGGAGTTATAAATAACTAGGAACAAATGAAAGAATATTTCCTAAAGAAATATCAAGATTACTGTAGGTCTAGAGAACTGAAAGATGAAATATTTCAGATGATAGCTAGACCAAATGAAACATTAGAGGAATACGTGGAACGTTTCCAGTATAATCTGCAAAGATCCCCTTATGCTTCGTTGCCCTTGCCTGATAACGTGTTGAAAATAACATTAATAAGGGGCATGAAAGAACAATGGATTGAAACATTAAACATTATGGGGAAAGGGGATATATATCAGGAAAGTTTTGCTGACATAATAGATTTATGTATCAGGAGTTCGAGAGGCAGTACGCGAATCAAACCAGCAGAACATGATCGATTTACACGGGAAAATAAAATTTCATCAGAAGGAGTAACACGAGTGGAAATTGGGAATTTACTTGAAAATTTTAAAACTGATATACTAGGAACACTGACTACACAATTGGACGTTTTGCAGGCTAAGCAGAAACAAATGGAGGAAGAATAGAATTTAGCAATTTTTTGCCCCATATGCAGGAAGAAGCATAGCCATAAGGAATGCCCACTAAATACAGTTCAGACATGCGCCATTTGCACAAGGGATCACTCTACAGAAAATTGTCCCTCATTACCTAGACAGAAAGCGGTATATAAGGAAGCGGAAGAAGAACCAGAAGCAGTGTATCTACTTAACCAGCGTCGTCAGTGGCAGCCGTGAAAAAATGGTATGTTTTCAGACCCATCTTCTTCTTTTCAGTATCCGCAATACAATACTCAACAATATAATACATGGGAAAGTCAGTTTCAACCCCCATTCCCAAATTGGTCATCACAGTCATAACCTTCTGCAAACCCGTGGCTAAATCAGACAAGCCAATCTGGCTGGTCGAATCCTCCTTATCGCCCACCATACTGGCAAAACAACCCTTATCCACCGCAATGGACTCCCCCCACTTCACAAAGTTCAAGCTGGCAGAATAACTGGCAGAGACCAACACAACAGCCAGTAGGAAACATTCCTTTCCCTCAACCTACACTACCAGCTTTACAGAAAAATCCCTAATCTAATCTCAGACCCCAACTCCCAGCCCAGCCCAATCCCAACCCAAATAACAGACCGGTCCAAGCACTCCAAATTCTAGAAACACCAGAAGAAGGACCCGATCTGAGGGAGTGCAATGATCTGCAGTTAAGATCTGGGCGTATCATTCAAACAGAGGGAAACAAAACAGTTCACATTGAAGATCAGTTACCTAGAGAACAACTGTTACAAGAAGAGGATGAAAACAGGCAACAAACTCAGAATCAAGTAACTACATCCTCTCCCCCGTTCCCAGAACGTTTAGTCATACCTCGACCTATACAACAACCTAATTTTGACATTCTGGGAGAATTACAAAATTTGTACATAAAAATCCCGTTCCTTCAGGCCATTCAGGACATCCCAATATACACTAAAACAATTAAGGAATTGTGCATAAAAATACCAAGAAGGAATGTAATAGATAATCCAAGAGTTCAAGTAGTCGGCACTTTATCCGACCTATTATCAGGAAAGGAAACACCTATTAAGTATGAAGACCCAGGAAACTCAATAGTAACTGTTCAAATTTATGGCCAAACCTTAACCAATGCCTTAGTTGATCTTGGAGCTGCAATCAATATATTGACCACCTCCACTTGCCAAAAGTTAGGAATTACAGCTGCAGAGCCTACTTCAACTTTGCTGGAATTGGCTGATCGATCTGTGGTCAGGCCAGACGGCATATTGCATGATGTAATGGTCTCAGTTGATTCCTGGGAATACCCAACTGATTTTCTGATAATAAATCCTAAAATCCGACTAGATGGACATCCATTAATCTTAGGAAGGCCTTGGCTCGCTACCGCTGATGCCTACATTGGTTGTCGACAAGGAAACATGATCATAACTAAGGGGGCAGATATTAAGAACTTAGTACTATATCCCCCAGCGCAACCAAGCATCACAATAGTCAAAACTAATAGGCACCCTGTATCATATCTTACTGACAACATTAGATCTCCATTAACTATACAAGAAGCGCTAGAGTTCAAAAATCAAACAGAAGATGATGCCATCAGTAATTTTATTAGTCAAACTGAACTCACATCTCGTACCCAGTGTCATATGATAAAAGCATCATTTGATAACGAAGTAGAGGAGGAACCTCTGAAAGATGTGCATGACCATACAATCCCTGTCACGTCAGTTGCACATAGTAAAATAGTGGAAATCGAACCTGGGAAGACCTTAAACATTAATGCCAACCTTACACCGGAACAAGAAACAAAACTCATCCATGTTTTAACAAAATATAAAAATGCGTTTGCATGGGATTACCCCGATATGAAAGGAATTGATCCTCAATTGTGTACACATCACATCTACATAGAGAATGATGCAAAACCTGTCAGACAACCTCAGAGAAGATTAAATCCTCATCTAAAAGAAGTAGTAAAAGCTGAACTCCAAAAACTTTTAGATGTTAACTTTATCTACCCTATCTCTGATAGTAAGTGGGTCTCCCCGCTTGTGGTGGTACCGAAAAATAATGGGAAGTGGAGAATCTGCGTGGACTATAGAGAACTAAATAAGGCAACGCAGAAAGATCACTTTCCTCTCCCATTCATCGATCAAGTATTGGACACTTTGGCAGGCAAGAAATTCTTTTCTTTTCTTGATGGCTTCAGTGGGTATAACCAAATACAGATTGCCCCTGAAGATCAAGATAAAACTACTTTTACTTGTCCTCGGGGAACATTTGCCTACCGAGTTTTACCTTTTGGTTTATGTAATGCCCCTGCCACATTCCAAAGGGCTATTCTTTGCATATTTTCAGATCTAATAAATGAAGGATTGGAAGTATATATGGATGATTTCACTCCATACGGAGAAGAGTTTGATCTAGCACTGGAAACACTAGAAAAAGTCCTACAGCGCTGTATAGCTACCAGGCTTTGTCTAAGCCATGAAAAGTGCTACATGATGATGACAGAAGGACTTATTCTAGGGCACTATATTTCAGCAGCCGGCATACAGGTAGACCCAGCCAAAATCCAAATACTTTTGCTTATTCCTACTCCTACTACTCAAACAGAGGTACGTAGTTTTCTTGGATTCTCTGGTTATTACAGAAGATTTATAGAACATTATTCACGTATTTCTGCACCATTGTATGCACTAACTGGTAATATTGATTTCCTTTGGACAGAGAAATGTGAACGTGATTTCAATGACCTGAAAAAGCTTGTATCTATAGCCCCAGTCCTTCGCGGACCAAACTGGGATTTGCCATTTCAGATATCATCCGATGCCTCAGATACAACCATTGGAGTGGTCCTTGGTCAGGAGGAGGATAGAAAACCATACGCCATTTATTACATCAGCAAAAATCTATCCCCTGCTGAATTAAATTATACTGTAACTGAAAAGGAATTTCTAGCTGTTGTACATGCTATCAATAAATTCAGACATTACATCACTGGATATCCCGTTATCTTGTACACAGATCATTCTGCTATAAAGTATCTAGCAAATAAACCTGTCACAAATGGCAGAATAACCAGATGGCTGATTTTATTGCAGGAGTTTGACATTACAATCAAGGATCGACCTGGCAAAGAGAACCCGGTAGCTGATTTCCTCTCAAGAATGCCCAAACCAGTCGATGCAACAGCAGTTGAAGATCAGTTTCCAGATGAGCATCTCTTTGTTGTTGCTGTTCAAACACCCTGGTATGCTGATGTCGCCAATTACCTAGCAGTAGGTAAGTTACCAAAACATTTAACCCCTAATGAGCGAAAACAGATTGTCCAGCGAAGTACCAGATTTTCCTGGATTGGAGGCTATCTGTTTCACACAGGGGCAGACATGCAAATCAGGAGGTGCGTTCGACAAGATGAAATCTTTGATATATTGAAAGCATGCCATGACCAACCATGTGGTGGACATTTTGCTGATCGCAGGACTGCACATAAAGTATTACACACAGGGTATTATTGGCCCACAATTTTTAAAGATGCAAAGAAATTTGTCCAAGCATGTGATAGTTGCCAGAGGGCGGGATGTCCTAGTCACTCAGATGAAATGCCCTTGAAACCACAGCTGGTTATCGAACCGTTTGAGCGATGGGCCCTTGATTTCGTGGGGCCAATCAACCCACCATCAAATCAGAAAACATACATTCTAGTGGCAACAGAATATGTCACTAAATGGGTTGAAGCGGAAGCCTTGCCCAGGGCGACAGAAGAATCTGTTATACAGTTCCTGCTCCATCTATTTGTGCGCTATGGCCTCCCTAGAGAGATAATCACAGATGGAGGGCCACAATTTGCTGGAAACAGAATAGCAGCAACACTCAACAATTATCATGTTCAACATAAAATGACCACCCCATATCACCCACAGGCAAATGGGCAAGTAGAAAGTAGCAACAAGATAATAGAAACAATTCTAACCAAAACAGTTGCATCACATAGACGCGATTGGGCTGCCAGACTACCAGAAGCACTGCGGGCTTATAGAACAACATGGAGAAGCACCACTGGCCACTCACCTTACCAGCTTATGTTTGGAAAACAACCTATCTTTCCTATAGAATTTGAAATCTAGACATTACGAACAGCACAAGAAGTAGGGTTAGACTTAACCGAGGCGCAAACTAATCGATTGCAACAGATTAATGAGCTGGATGAAATTAGACTCTCTGCACTTCAACATACTGCCCTGATACAACAGCAAAGAGCTAAGTGGCATGATGCTCTCATAAAAAACAGAGTCTTCCATGAAGGAGACTGGGCTCTTTTATATGACTCTAGATTTCAGGACTTCCCCGGGAAACTCCAGACTCGTTGGTTGGGACCATATGAAATTCAGAAAGTACATGACAATGGTACCCTCACACTAATTACTATTGATGGTTCTGGGTATACCTTTAAGGCAAACGACCATCGAGTCCGTCTCTATCGCAAACCACTCACCAGGGAGTCCTTTTGCCAGCAATTACGCCAAGATTCAGATATGGAGATCTTACGGGAGGAAGACAAGTCTCCTCCACCTGTAACTCGCTAAGAAGTTTATTTTTCTTTACAACTTGTATATAATTCTTTGAATTATTTTTTGTACATATTTTTTACAGCATGTTGTGATTTTTGCTGTTCCTTTTTCAAAAGGAACAGCACTTGTGATTTTTTTGCTGTTCCTTTTTCAAAAGGAACAACACTTGTGATTTTTTGTTGTTCCTTTTTCAAAAGGAACAACACTTGTGATTTTTGCTGTTCCTTTTTCAAAAATAAGATTTTTGTTGTTCCTTTTCCAAAAGGAACAACACCTGTGATTTTTGCTGTTCCTTTTCCAAAAGGAACAACACCTGTGATTTTTGCTGTTCCTTTTCCAAAAGGAACAGCACTTGTGATTTTTGCTGTTCCTTTTTCAAAAGGAACAGCACTTGTGATTTTTGCTGTTCCTTTTTCAAAAGGAACAACACTTGCGATTTTTGCTGTTCCTTTTTCAAAAGGAACAACACTTGCGATTTTTGCTGTTCCTTTTTCAAAAGGGACAACATTTCTGATTTTTGCTGTTCCTTTTCTAAAAATGAACAGCACTTGAGTGTTTTTGCTGTTCCTTTCTAAAAAAAAGAACAACATTTGTGTGTTTTTGCTGTCTCTGAAAGAAACAACACGGTTTGATTTCTGCCGGTCTTTTTCCAGAGGAACGACATTTGTTTGATTGAACTGCACCATTGATTTCCACTGCTTCTAAATGAACAACCGTTGTTGTATCTTTCTTAAAACTGCTAATGGTCTTTAGAATACAGCTATCTACTTATGTGATGGAAACAAAAGCACAGTATACGGAAATCGGTAAATCATAAATCGCTATCCTTATAAGCAACTGCCCTGAATTGATGAAAAGATGTAGGGAAAAGATATGCTTACTTATCACCTTTTGTTGCCATTGTTCTACTAACTCTGTTCTGATTGGTAATCTTTATCATGCTGATTCTTTTATTTTAATTATCATTCGCCAATAAGATCAAAGAGTTTATATCTTCCTATTGGGATTTTAAGACTTCTTCCACCATTCCTACTTTTAAGGAGTGTGGAACCACCCTTTGTGTATAAACAGGAAAGGTTCTCTATTAAAACCAAAGAAAAAAAGAAGCAAGCAAAGCAGTTTTGTCAAATTGCGGGATAAGGAGTCTCATTACGAGCTGGCCTACCATGATCATCAGGATGGAAGCGAAGTGGAATTCCCATTAGGGCCACCACACCCGGGAAATGGTCCAAAAGGTATATCAAAATAAATAAATAACCCTTGGAACAGGAGGTCTCACCACGAGCCGGCCTGCCCACTATTCGCTCCTTCCTCGTGAATGGCACTATGACTAACTGGTTACCAAGCCGGCATAGTGGCCTACAGTTTTGACATCACATAAAACTTCCTCACATACACAAAGGACTATGGTTCCTGGGGTGAAATAAACAACTCTGCCAAGGTTATGGACACCTGTCGGCAGCAGAGCTCTGTTAATGGTATTGAAGTCGTAACCTTTATACCAATGGGTAAGGAAATTATAACCTTTGCATCTTATAACGTGATAATTTAATTATCCAGCCATATACCGCATGACTATTAATTACTGCCAATCATTACGGAGCTAGTGACAGTGACCGCATGGGGCTCGCTAATTATGGCAAATGTCTACTCCCGAGCTTCCATCAACTCACCGCAGTCGCTTACGTATTAAAAGCGATTTAACTTTTCACCTCGATTCCAGTAATACGCTGTTTTTGCGGACATGGCATATTTTCATAAGCTGCTCCATAAAGGCCTCGCGGATGAAGCAGCCACTGCTCCTTATTTGACGGCTGGGACAACCTATCATATTGCAGGGGGGGGGAGTAACCTCATTATTCCCCAGAACACGTGTCAGCCCGTTATTCGAGAAGATCTTGTACTCGAGCACAACACGGCTCAACGGTATGATCATTTGCCATTTTTGTTTCTTCTGCATGAATCGCTGTTCGAAGTTATTTCCATTGCATACGCCGTTGTATTTAAACTTGAACGAGAAACCCGCCACCAGCTTCTCTGCGTCTTAACGAACAACTGCTGTTCCTTTGAGAATTTGCAAGTGAAGCCATGGGTGGAAGATCAGTCCGCAGAGAACCTCAGACATTGACTGCTTCAGCTGCAGCCCGAAGAATTCTGAAGAAAGCAGGATGGTTGACCTACCTCAACCGCCTGAAAGAATCTAATGAAACTGTGGCGAAGGAATTTTTACAAAACCTGCGGGAAGAACATTCCACAATCAGAGGAAAACGAATAGAGGTCACGAATGATATAATAGCAAAAGTCACAGGACTACCGGCCACAGGGCCTGTGTGGACAATGAAGAAGGAGAGGCTGCAGAAGATTGTGGAAATCTTTCAGGATGAGGGCCAGAGCTTAACAGTTCTAGGAAAAGGGGTGCTACCAGCAACGCTAGGAGAGCCATGGGTGGAATTGGCGAAAATTGTCCAGAGCTACATTGCTTGCGAGGGCAGAAAAGACGTGGTAAGACCACGACATCTAAAACTCCTAGCTGTATTAAAACAAAAATGTTCTGTGAATTTACCTGCACTGCTTAATTCGCTATTGCATGATGTTTGCACGAAGCATGAGAAAGGCACATCACAAAGAATCTGTGGTTAGCCACCACGGATTAATTCGTTTGATAGTAAACCATAGTCTTACCCAGCAGCAGAGCAAATGGAAAGAATTAATTGATATCATTAATAAAGGGACGGCCACGTCTGGACGCCCAGAAAAACGAAAACAAATTGATAGCACAACCCAACGCCCAGAGAAGTGAAAGAAGGACGCTTGCACAGAAGTGCAAGCTGAAAAACAAGTCGAGAAACAAGCATAAAAGCAACTTGAGAAACAACCTGACTCTGGTACATCTGAGCAACCAGCAAAACGTAGAAAGTCGGCACGGTTTGCAGGGTTACAAGCAGAGCTGAAGAAACCCCGGGCTCACACGAGCCAAGCAATAGAAATTATAGATGAGCAATCAAGAGCGACAGATACAAAAGAAGAAAGTAAGGAGGTCGCAGAACAATCCACAGGGACAGAGGCGGAAGAAGAAAATAGCAGAGAAACAGAGCAATCCGCCGAGGCAGAAACAGAAGAGGAAGACGAAGAACAGTCAGCAGAAACAGAAACAGAAGAGGAAGACGAAGGACAGTCAGTGGAAACAGAAACAGGAGGAGAAGAAGAACAGGATGAAGAAGGAGAAGGAGACGAGAAAGAAGAAGTTGAGCGGCCCGAGCAGGAGGAAGAAATAGAACAGCAGGGAAGAAGCCCAGTACAAAACCCGATGGGGGAAGATGAATTGGCCAATATTCTGGCCAATATGGGCGACTATGGCCAGCCCCTGAGTCCATCCAACCTCCAGGCCGAAGAAGAAACCCAGGAAAAAGATGCACCCAAGGAAGTGCATACGGAAGAAGCAGAAATAGAAATTTCACCCGTCCATGATGAGAAGGAAACAGAAAATATCAGGCAGGAACGGCCTGTTCAGAAGGCACCAGAGGAGAATCCGGAGGAAATAAGGGCAGAGGAAGAATTGGCCCAAGAAACGACAGAGCCAAGAGAGGTTCTTACCCCGGATCAGCCACCTCAAGAAGAAAATCCGGAAAGTAGTCACACTCCAACCCATGGCAAACAGTCAGCTATTCTTTCTGAGAAGTTGATGAAAATAAGGGAATTGCAAAAGGAAAAAGGGACACTGTTAAACGTGATAGTCAGGCTTCGCCAGCAGATTAGGCTTCTGAAAGCAAGACAAAGGGGGGTAGGGACCTCAACAAGAAAAAATTCAGCCACGCCAATAAGACCCCGTAAGAATAAAAGGCGAAGAACCGGGAGCCGTTCCACTACTCAAAACCCTGACAGAAGCCAAACTGCTGTCTCTAATGAAGCAGAAAGACAAACTGTTGTCTCTAATGAAGCAGAAAGACAAACTGCTGTTCCAATTAAAACAGAAGGACAGACTGCTGTTCCATTTGAAAAGGAACAACAGTGGGCTGGAGTTCGTGTTAAAATTGAAAAAGATGATAAGGAGGTTCAGACGGAGGCACCACCTTCGGGAGTAATAAGGGTTATGAATTCAAAGCAGCATAATAAGAAACTCCAAGTAAAGCTCCCAGCCTCCACAGATGCATGGAAAAAGGACCCAAAAACAAGAACCCTCCACCATCAATTGAAGTAGGCTCAGCAAGAAGCAGAAAAGCTCAGGGAACAAACGGTGCCCCGTGAAAAATATGAGGAACTTCAGCAGCAGTTAAGGAACGTCAACCTGTCGGAAAGCCAAGCCTTCGAAGGATGGCGAAAGGAGCAAGAGGAAGTCGCCAAGGTAACCCGTAGATTAGATGTAGTTATTAAACAAATGGATACCTTGTGTGCTCTGTACAATGATGCCCTAGCATGTAGAGCTCCTGCCAAAAATTATGCCCTGTTTCTAATGGAAAGATACTTACAATTGAAAATTAAAGCCGTTAGGGCAGGTGCTCCCATAGAAATTAACACTATAGACGATTTTATAAACTGCTGTAAGCATTATGGGGTAAAAGTACAAAGGTTATTGTGTGAATTTTACCTACATAACCTTGTACTAGAACAAGAGACCGAGCTGAACCCTGGCCCTTTTGTCGGAGATATTCAATTACAAGAATTCATTTCATTTGTAGTTAATCAGATTAAATGGCTCAAAGCCTACAATGCATTTCAGAGACAAGAAAATGGATTAGACCTATGGGTAAGAGCTGAGCCTAGAGACCTGGAACAGTTATGGAAAAGTCATAGAAATCTCATGAAGGCTCCAGGCGTGATTGAAGCATTAGGACCCATGCATGAAGCAATCACTCGACAAGGGCTTGAATTCTTTTCTTCTATTAAAGACCCTGCCATTGAAGCAGCTAAATTTCGATATCAGGTATCTAATCCAAATATTCAGGTCCGAGAGCCGTTTAAGTATGAAAATTTTAAGCTTGCTGCTAACCGATTCCCCCTCTATGGTGAAATTGTTTTGAGGGCAGGGCCATCCTGGTTAGGATATAGGTTCTGGAGTCCAATCATCTGGCATCCTGCACCTGGATACCAAGCCATGTATGAAATGCCCGAGGGCCAGACAAGCCATTTCTTTGATCATCTAGTTTCGCATCATGGGTGTAGGCCCCCACACGAAATTCCATCACCAGCCTACTCCCTCATGGCTCTGCATGTCAACTACAATGTTTTCATGAGGCCATGAAAAAGGGTAAGCTGGGGGGTGTGTGGAGTACCAAGGAAGGTATGTTTCGATGGTCATTTTGGTATCTTTTCATCAGAACTTAAAATCCTTTTGCATGAGAAATCTAGATAATGATAAGAATTTATAATGAAACACGAGAGATTAATGAAAAGCACTGATAGTCGTCATTTATATGTCCAGGAGGGAGGAAATGCGGGAGGTGGCCATTCCAAAAGTAAAGACAAGGATGAGCTAACTGCTGTCCCTTTGACGGAAGACCAGAAACGAACTAGATCACAACGAATCAATCCAAGAAAGGATGCGGAGATACCAGCACGAAACAGAAAAGGAAAGAAGTAACGCAGTATTAATGATTCTGCGAATCCCTCAGGATCTGAGATCCTGAGGGATCGCTATTTTATCTATTTTCTGTACCTAGATATCTCCGCCATCTTCCCTATAAAAGGGGTAGCACTGTTGGCTTCAGAGAGGATTCTTTTGAGGAGTGTAATTTCTTTTAAGGAAGATCAGGACTATGATCTTTATGTTCGGGTGAAGACTTGAGTTCCTGTAATTTTATTGCATGCTTTAATACAAACTTGTTCGCTCTTTCATCTTTGAGCCTGGATCTATCTTAAGCGGTGTACCCCTGGAGGCTAAGGGCCCGGCCCTGGAGGACACTTGCTCTTGTATTATTATGCGTGGTTTCCGTGTGGTTTGTTCATAGACATACTCTGGTAATCTGTTGTGTTTTGAGAATATTTTATTACATGCTCTGTTGTGATTAAGTCATTTCGTGTTCTTGAACTTTATATCGATGCTATGTTAGTTTACCAATTCTTCAAGCATTGATTAATCCTACAGGACACTGTTACTTTATTACAGAATTCTTTACGATTGTGTTTTGCATTATAACAAGTCACCTGGAAAGATCTGTTCTACATGAGTATCGAATGTGACTATTCTTTATTATGAGATACAGTCGTATGTGTTTCAACAGAAGCAGATTAAGTATGGTGTGTTTCTAAGGTTCTCTAGTATTGTTCCATCATATGAGATTGAGGGATTGGTGTTTTGATTGGCATGGTTAAATAGAGTTGTAGCTTAAAGAACTCAGTTATTACTTACTATTCTGTTCTTGAACTGCTGTTCCATTTACCCGCTGTTCCATTTATTTGCTGTTCTATTTATTTGTTGTTCCATTTATTTGCTGTTCCATTTATTTTCCGTTCCATTTCTATTTGCTGTTCCATTTCCAGATTGCTAATTTTCCGTTTCTTGAGGATGGACTTAGGCTGTAGAGGACCCCAACATCTACTACTTGGTCCCCAGACCTCTGATCTGCTCCCGTCAGCTATGAAAGGGATGTGTTATTGCTACCAAGCCCTTGGCTGACGTGCTGTTCCATTTCATTATCATTTCTTTTATCTGCTGTTTCATTTCTAATCATTAGGAACGATCCTAGGCTGTAGCGAGCCCAACATCTGCTATTTGGCTCCCAGACCTCCGATCTATTCTCATCAGTTATGAAAAGGATGGGTTATTGCTACTGAACCTTTGGCTGATGCAATACTTGGTGTGATTTAGTCCTTTGAATTAGTTAAGTTGTAGACTTGCATTAGTTTACTTTCGTAGTTGTAAATAGCTGTACTACAAGCATTACTCTGGCAAATGCTAGCCTCAGACTGAGACACCCTTTGAAATAACCAGACGATCTCGGATTGACATATTAATGTGAGGTAACTAGAGGTGAAAGAGACCCTTTTTATAGCTCTACAGGGTGCATCAAGATAATGCATTCAACATAAATGAAAATTTGATTTTTGTGAATGAGAAGCAGTATAAGGGGATTTTAAGGCGCAAACAGGCCAAAAAGAAAAGGATGAGACAATCATAGAGAAAAAAATTCACTTGGATCCTACCAAAATCAACTAAAAGTAATGCAAGTGTTACTACCAAGTTACAATGATCAATAGAGGAACAAGCAGGGCGGAGGGTGGTCAACAGTAAAAACAAGGTGAGCTTATCGACACATGAGGGGTCTAGTTGAATGCTGAGTGAAAGCAAAGTTACACCAACAAATAGAGAGGGAAAAAACATGGACATATATTGGCCCACCACCACTCCGTTGTTATGGTCATCTGAGCTCTATGTTTGCGAACTCATGAGCATGAAAAAAAAAATGAATTCATTGAGCTAAAAGGGCAATTCAATGATCTTAAGTTAAAAGAAATTTCGAAGGCCAATCAGAAACTTGAAAATGAAAACAGGACCCTGAAAGAGCATATAATAAACCTACAAAGAAATATAGAAAGAGGGCAACAAGAATTGGTCATATTGAAACATGAATTAGAGAAAGTGAAAGGGGTAGAGGAAAAGACACAGGGACAAGGACAACTAACAAAGAATTCCAAATGGAAGAGTTTTAGTCAACACTTGCAAACAGGGAAATGAAAGAAGAAAAAAAAAACCAAGAAATAGAAGAGGCTAAACCTTGGGCTCAAATAGTAAAGGAACCATTGGTCGAGCAAAAAGAAACCATAGAGAGACAAATCAAGAGACAAATAAGATAAGAAAAAGATAGATAAGACAATGCCACAAATTTCATCATCAAAGGTTTGAAAGATTATGGAGAGAAAGAAAGAACGAATATTTTAACAATTCTTAGGGACGAAATGAAATGGACAAGTTATATCCAACAAGCAAATAGGATAGGTAGGAAATCAAAAGGCAAAAGGAATAAACATGCAAGAGTCATTTTTCAGAAGCACATAAGACAAAATAGATATCCTAAAAAATAGGGGGCTACTTAGAGGCACTCACATTTATCTAGATGATGACTTGACATGGGACCAACAAGAAGACCGAAGGAAGGAATGGGAGAAGGTGAAAGCCGCAAGAGAAACATGAAAGTGGGTGTGGCTGAAAAATGGGAAAGCCCAAATCAGCGAGCGCTTAACAAATCACAAATAGGGATTCAAGCCCTCCCATGAGTATGAAAGCATGGTAAGTTGGAACTGTAGAAGTTTCCCATGGAGGAGAGGACCGGGATTGGGGCCCATAGCAGAAGGGAAAGACATCATTATCCTTTTAAAAACCCATGAGCATGAGGGATGTAGGGTGCCAGAATATGAAGGTTTCAATAAGGTTTCAGTGTGGATGAAGAAACATAATCATGCAAAGGGCACGGAGGAATCACAATGCTAATATGAGAAGCATGGGGCAAAATAGTAAAAGTGGAAAAAGAAGATCCAAATAAGCAATTTATATGGTCGAGTTTACCTAACAATAAAGTCACATTCATGCTGGTTGCATGTTACTTTTCCCCAAAAAACTCAAAGGTTTACAAGAAGATAAATTTAGATAATGAAGAACCTTTTGGTGATTTGAAAAGAGACGTCTCTTCCTTCAGGATGTTAGGATATATAGTGTTAATTGGAGACTTTAATGTTAGGACAACAAACAATTAGTCTATTCAATTGGGAAGTGATGAGAATATGGACAATAATCTTCTTTGGTTAGAGGAGATTGAGGATCACATGTGGAAAAGGACCTCTCAGGATGGGAAAGGTAGTGTGTCTCACTTTGGCATTGAATTGTTAGGCTTATGTAGCCTCTACACCATGGTTATTTGCAATGACATGAAAGCTTGGACAAGATCTGGTGGCATCACAAGTAAAACTTACAACGGTCAAAGTGTGGTGGTCTATGTGATATGCTCCCAGAGCTTGATTTGTAATTTATTAGATTTTAGGATTGGGGCTTGTCCTATTGAGATGAATTCAAACCATCTGCCTCTCTTTATTAAGTTGGGCATGCACACAAGTGAGCTACAGGAAGTGCAGACCCAACAATCTCAAAAGAAAGTGCATGCAAGTGGAAGAATCCTCATGAACCAGGAAAATCAAGAGCTCTTTGCTGTGGCTCTGGAACAACACTTTTAGGTGACAAAAAAAAACGCAGATGTCAAAGAAGATAGTGCAGGAACAAAGTTCTTTTACAACAATATGTTGATCCCTCTAATCCACAAAGCCTTAGAGGTGTGCAAAAGATCTCGACCTAAGAAGAAGGTCTCAAACACTTTTCCAACTAATCCTTGGTATGATGAAGAATGCAAGGCTGCTAAAAGGTCTCTTAAGAAGGAGACAAATAGTGAAACCTTGAAGAAGTATAAAAATATGATTAAAACTAAAAGAGAGAGTTACATGGATTAAAACTAAAAAAGGGAGTTACATGGCAGCGAGAAGGAATGAATTCATTTCTTTGGGAAAGAACAACCCCAAAGGTTTTTTGCGGGAGATACAACAAAAGACAAAGAAAATAAACAATAATATATCAATTACATAGTGGTTAGATTATGTGAAGCTCCTTTATGAGAGAGATCAAGAGAAAATTAATCCCCCCATAATCAACACTACAACCAAGTTATTTTCAGTGGAGGAGGTCAAGCGGGGTATAAAGAATTTAGCAATTGGTAAGGCTCAAGACATCGATGGTTTGCAAGCATAATATTTAAAGTGGGGTGTTGAGACCATTGCTCCAATCATTAAAAGGATATTCAACAAGGTCACGTAAGGCAATTTTCCAGTCGAATGGACCGTGAGCATGGTTATACCTCTTTACAAAGGTGGAGACATTAATAATCCCGCTAACTACCGCACTATTATGGTCAATCCTCTTCTTGGGAAATTGTTTGGGAGCATGTTGGAGCGTAGAATCAACAACTGGGCAGAAAAAGAGGATAAAAGAGTTAAAGGGAGAGCTATTTTTAGGCCAAGGCACTCTACCATTGATCATTGCATCACTCTTAGACACTTCATCGAAATATTTTGGGACGTCTAGAGGGAGGAGCCATTTTGCTGCTTCATTGACTTCAAAAAATATTTTGACCTTGTCCCTAGAGATAAACTCTGGAGAATAATGGAAGAGCTCGAAATTCCAAGGGAGTATAGAGAAACTGTGCATAAAATTTATGAGAAAGTTAGTGCTAAAATTATAACTAAGGAAAGATTTTCTGAATGCTTTGGTAGTGACATAGGATTTAAGCAGGGGTTCCCTCTTTTCCCCATGCTCTCCGATCTATATATTGATAAGTTGGAAGAATGGGTGAACAACACTAGTGAAGAGGGTGTTCAATTGGTAGGATATGTGATGAAACTGCTTCTGTATGCAGACGATCTTATTCTAATTGCAAAATCTGCTCAGGGTTTGAGAGAGAATTTGAAGGCATTAGAGCTCTTCTGTCATGAGGTGGGGATGCAAGTAAACACTAGAAAAAATAAAGTCATGATCTTCTCTTTGAAGCAGAAAAAGAAACAAGTTAGCTTTATTTTTGAGGGAAAAGCCTTGGAGTTAGTGGAAGAGTACAAGTACCTACAAATTTGTTTTTCACAACGGGCTCAGTTGGGAGACATTCAAAACTGAAAGGATTCAAGGGGGATAGAGAGCGTCCTATCTCCTTAAAAATAGATGTAGGAAAGAAAAAATATGGGATTGGAAAACCAAGAAAACTCTTTTTGGATTATTAGCTACTCCGGTTTTCCTCTATGAGTGCAAAGTTTGGGGAAGCAGCGTGTTGGACAACAAATGGAGACAGGTAGAAAGAATCCAAAAACACTTAATCACTAGTAACCTTAACGTCAAATCAACTGTCCCATATGAGATCTTGCTAGCGAAGGCTGGTTTGTTCTGATGGAAGCTTTAGCAATCATCCATTTGTTAACGTATTTAAAAAAGGTGGATGGCATGGAAGAACACCGGTGGCCCAAGTTGATCGTGGCAGAAGAGTTAAAGCGTAGGAAGAAAACTTGGAGGAAGCAAAATGACAAGTGGATGGGAAAATGGGGAATCAATTGGCAGGACTGTCCTAATTCTAAAGTGGAAATAAAAAATTGGGTACTTGAAAAATTCAGGACTGCCATGTGGGAAAAACAGGTTGGCTGTAAAAAAATGATATATGTCAATAATTTCAACCCAACATGGTCGCATAATGAAAAGACCTATCTGAGTGCCACAATCAAGGGAAGGGCTAAGATTTTAATAGCACAGCTAAGGACTAGATCCCATCATCTTATATGCAAAACAAGTAGATGGGTCATTCCCAAGGAAGAGTGGGAAGAAATAACTTGTTTCTTTTGTGAGGAAGGAGCTGTTGAAACCAAATGACACTTCATCATGGAGTGTCCTGCCTGTTAGCGCTCGAATTTTCCCCAGGCTGAGGAAGGCAAAACTCAAGGCAACATCAAACCATGCTCAGCCTCGTAGCTAGCCCTACGAGGACAGGAGAGGTCTCTCTCCGGGTCAATCTCAGAAAAATATAATCAATGAGGTTTGAGATGACTGAAATTGTAACTAATCTTAGGCTAGGTATTAAGTGCATAGGTTTAAAGGTGATTTTTTGGGGTTTTTGTTGAATCAAAGGGAAAGGAAATTTTGGGTGCGGGGATGAGACACAGTTTCTGCAGAGGCCTGATTGGAGCAAGGTAGGAAATTGTTTGATGCCTTAAAAGCTAATGAGGTGAGTAGATCAGACAGGTGAGGAGCTAAGGAGAGCAAGGAAACCTCAAGAATTCTCCTTAAACAGATGAAAACATAGGAGATCAAACAAACTTAAAGGCAGAGCATTACATATTATGAATTCTACCTTAACACTTCATTTGTTCAATTGCAGAAGATGAGAGAAGGAAAATGATACACATAACAACTTACAAATACTGAAAGAAGCGCACCATCAAGACATAAAGCCACATGAATTCCAAACAGTGCTGCAAAACCCTGGTCTTTCCTTTGCCAAAATGTTGAAGTAAAATGTACAATAGAGTCTCAAAACCTTTTCCCCAAGAGTCCAACCATGAAAATGACTAAGAAAATACATAATATAGGCAATTCAACCCATTCCCTTGCCTCTAGGGGTCGAGCTCATCATCCTAGGAGCTGTTTCAACCAATTCTAAACAAAGCACTACAATCTAGGCAGTCAAAACAACTTGCCTCTATAAGGTAGGAAACTGATTCATTCATTTAATTTTCACTTTTTAGTGAATGAATCTTATAGAACAAGTAATAAAGTGCCAAAATTACATCATGTTTCATTAATTACATCAAGAGGAGTGAAAAAATCACATCACAAGTCAAAACTGGTCAAACTGGCTTCGTTTCCTGAGCTGAAAATGAAAATTGTGCCAAAAAACCCTGTGCGCCGCCCGCCTTTCCACCTGTTTTTGGGGAACTTCCCGACATCCAAATTGAGCTCAGGTTGGCTTGTTGGAAATCCTTGGATGTATAATTTCCAACCCAAGTTCAATTTTCCAATTTGGTGTCCATTTGCCCCTCCGAAAGTGCATTCTCCCGGAAGTACTTCCTGCTGGTGCAAAAGGTGGCAGAAAGGTGATTTTCATGGTGTTTTTGAGCCTTTTGGTCACCCAGAACTTGATGAAATGCTTTGGCCATAGCTTATCATGTATATTTCATCATGACAAATCCAACACTACAAGACATTTGTGATTTGAACCTCCCAATCTTATGGGTCGCGCGCGGCGCGCTACGCGTTGAGCCAAAAAACCTGTTTTTAGGACAAAATTTTCAAAAATGACAAAAATTTCTCCGAATTTGCTCAAATTCAGAGTAAAGACCCTATATCATGTATTGTGCCCTACCAATGAAGCCTCAGCCAAAATTTGGAGTGGATCGGGCTTTTTCCGCCGTTTTAGTGCCTTGCTCAATCGCCTCTTAAGGATCTTCATTTTTGCTTTACAAACATGCATGCGAGCCCAATAGTGAGTTTTCATATGACGAAGCATGTAATTGTCTCTGTTTGCCTTCGCCAACAATTTCTCCAAATGAGTGTTCACCTGGATGAGCATAGACTCTCGATCAATCGGTGTCAAATTACCGGGTCTCTTTCAGGCCAATTCTCGGTTTTCCCGGATTTGCCGTAGCTCATAAAGTGCATGTTCCTCTTCCAGCTGTTTGTTGCGCTGCTCCAAGTAGTTAATTGTCCACTTAGCCATCTGCAATTTCTTTTGCAGTGAGTCATTTTCAGCCCTTTGTTGTCGGATGATCTCTTTTAGCTCCGAGCTAGGAGAGCTCGCATCAAGATCAATGATATCCGTGTCCTGACCTCCTGAAGGACCCTCATCAAACATGGGCCTCTTGCCCCTATCCTGGATATGTACCTGTGCTGAAGAAGAAGGCGAGACCCTATCCACATGATGTGGAGATAATACTCGCTGTGCTAATGAAGTCAACGAGACCCCTTCCACCCCGGGTGGAGATAGTACTCGTCGTGTAGATGCAAATAAGGCCATGTGGCCTCGCTGGTATGTCACATATGGAGGAGCACTTATATGCTCAGTCTCGGGAATGCCTGGCTGGTGTGAAGGCGCTCCCTCATCATGAAATATCTCGGGAGGCGGCTATAGCGCTGCAAAGTAATCACGGGAGATGAAATCCTCCCAGGTAATGCCCTGCTGTGCCAATTGATGCATCACTATGATTTTGATCAACGCATAATGATATATGCTCTTATGCTGATGTGTTGGGCTCTTCCTTTGTACTAAAGGCACCATCCTCTCTATGTTGCGACACATGAAAAACAGAATGTTCATCATACGTACCCTCGTGAAATGCATCAACAAACGAACATGGAAAGCATAGAGACGCGAGAATCTGCCCTTGCAACTGAAATATCGAATGATGAGTTTCATCAATGGTGCATACTCATCCCTCAGGAATCTGAAAGGAAAAACTGCACTCAAATGTCTCATATACCTGGGTTTGATATATGGCTCATAGTAGAATCTGTCTAATAGCTGGCATTTATTCCATTCCTCCCCTACATTTGGTATCTTGGTGGCCTGAGCAATAGTCTCGGGTGACAAGGTGAAATTAACTCCGGCAAGGTTTACATGACCATCCTGTAAATGTAGAACAAATAAACAGACTAGTTCCCGATGACACTAGATTTGTGAGATCATATCACAGTATTGGAAACATGATTGACGCCGAAAACAATCCATTGCAAGTGGGCAAGCTTGCAATTGGGCCAAAGAAGTAGGCTCCTCCCTGACATGCTGACCACTTTTACCACTTCTGCGAGACCTCCGTGGTACATTTGGCACATTTACCTCCGGTGTAGAATCACTATCATACTCCTGCTCATAGACTGACTCGGTCTCTGACATGTCTTTGAAAACAAGATAGCTGGAATATATACGCTGATGTATAAACTGCGTGCACAATTGCCTGTAAACTGTTCTTTTGCTCTAAAAATGCTGTGACCAAGGGGACACAAATGCACAAGGGAATATTAGGAAGGGGAAACATTAGGGAATTTGGAAATAAAAACAAGGGACTTAGAAAAGGGAAGGGAAATGATAAGGATAATGTGTTTTGTAATAGAGGTGAGGGACTAGGATTTGAGGGATTATAGTGTAGGGTGAAGGAGGGAATTAATGGGGAAAAATAAGGGTGAATTTGGGAATGGGAAACAAAGGGAAATGGAGAAATAATGACAACCTTGGTTACACTCTGTTTTTGAAACCCTTACAGCAATTTTTTGCATTCAAAACCTACAGCAATTTCATTGACAAGGAGGGCTTTCCACTTGGATTTCTAAGGCAAACATATCATGAACCCATTACATTTATCTTTCAAAAACCAAGCACAAGTGGTGGATGTGAGCCTACCTACAATTTTGTGTAGAGAGGAGGCGAGTTCATGCATTTCCAAGCAAATTTTGGGCTTAAACCCTAGTGCGCCGCGCGCCTCACCCAACGCGCTGCACGCCTCTGATTCACCGCGTGCGTGTATTTTTACACTGCGATTTTTTGCCTGATGCGCCGCGCGCCCCTGATGTGGCACGCGCCTAGTCCAATGCGTCGCACACCCCTGAAACTGCTCCAACTTCCTCACAAACTCACAGTTTCGCTTTAGAATGATGTTCTTCACTCTTGGCATGCAAAATGAGTTGAAAATGTCATGAAATATCTTTATAAAGACTCCCTTTTGATTTTTTCTTGGTCCATGACCCATTTTGTAATGTTTTGTCGTTGACACTTTTTCAGGATTAATAGACTTCTGACCTTTTTGGTTTCCTCCTTAAATTTGGTTGAAATAATGATTTTCTTTGCAATTCTTTGCAGGGATAGCTGTGATATGATCTGGCAAAGGAGACCAAGGCTGCGCTTGGACGATTCAAGAACTGAAATTTTTGAAGATTTTTACAAAAATGAGATGACGACTTATCTTCAAAATAGAGTTTTGAAGAGAAGTCCTAATTTATCTGTATAATGATGAAAATTATTGAAGTAACCACCTATCGAGGACATCCCTCTGGCCTGCTGGTCTTCTTAGACTTTGCAAAACAAGATTGACTCATCCCAAGACCTAATGACCAAGAACCATTGTTATGACCCAGAAATTTGAAACAGGACTGTACATGACCTTTGAAGACTTGTTTTTATGAATAGACCTGAACCAGCAGTGCCAAGCACGAGGGGAAAGAGTAACACAATCCATTCCGTCAGAGTTATGGCATGCCTAAAGAAATGCAACTAATCGAAACTGATGGGACACCTAAACATGAAATGCAAAAAAGAGCTTTGATATCTGACGGAGGGATAACTAGACCGACTCTAACACTGCCTATAAGGAAATTCGTAGTCAGTTTGAAAGCGACCTGAAAGTGGACAGTCTTTGTGAGCTATTTGTGGAAGGAAAGCTTCACAATATGACAAACTTTTTCATCATGATTCACGCCAAGAGGGTTGTTATGGAGACAAACTGGATAGTATGATGATCTGTTGGATGGATATCTGGGTCCCTTAGGCTATTTTGGTCTTGTGGACGTCATTGAAATTCTTCAATTCAATTCAATTCAAACCTAGATTATTCTTGGAGCCTCCCCATCGAATTGATAGATTGAATCATCGACACGGGTGAAGATGTTGGCGCGCTAACAAAAAGTGAAAACATGTGTTCTTTTTCCATAGGCTCTAGATGGATGAAGAAAGTCTCCTAGAGCAACTTTCCCCAAAAAACACCTTGGCTGTAATTAATGTTAAATTGACAATTTTTTTAATTCAAATATTAGATGAATTTGTAACTCTTTGAATATTAGATGGGTTTCTAACTAATATGGCTAAAATTGCTTACCTTTTTATTTAAATTTTGTTATTTAAATTTAAATACTTTGAGGCTTACAATTGTTGACTTTGTTACTTGAATTTAAATCTTATGAGACTAACATATTTAATGGAAATATTGAGCTTTCTTAATAAATTTATAAATGGTTAACATTGAGATTTTTTACATGGAGATGTGGAATTTTTTTAATAAATTTGTAGATGATTAACATATATCATAAAAATATTGATATTTTTTAATAAATTTATAGATGATAATTGGAATTTGAAATAAGCAAAAAATTTGAAATCAATTAAAAATACTTTTTTTTTTCATATATATATAGGAATGAATTATGTATTGAGATAGTATTTGAATTCAGAGCTTTGCAAAATCCTAGTTGTGTTTTCTGAAAATCTTAACTGCGGCAACAAATTTTCACCTTTTCACCTCTCTTTCGATGGAAAATGCCAGCAGGGAGTGATATTCCCTCCTATAGTAGGATTGTATTAGGAGAACAACCTCTGAATCAATTTCCCGCATCCAACCTTGACTTCTAAGGCCAAAACGTAGGTGGATACAAACAAGAGAAAAACCAATTAGGAGTTTAGAAAGGCAAGCGATAACCAGGAATTGTGTTGCCCAAGGCAACCTTAGACTTAATACATGAGATTTGCTCAAATCAAATCAATGAATATGTGCAATATGAGGGATCACACACTCATTGGGAAGTTTATGGGAATTTGGCCATGACAAAAATCCGTAACCACTTGGGTTAACAATAACTGGAAGCCCAAGGGCCATATAAAGCTTGAATTGGGAGCTAAGGGCTTCTTTATAGTTATTTTCATTGACAGAGTGATTTGTTCTAGATAAGGAGGGCTTCATGGATGCTCTGATATGGATTCATATATACTCGCTTATGTGCGAGTTCTAGGATGAAGAGATCCTCATTGAGATTGGCAATGCCTTAAGATAGTTTGTTAAAATATTAGAAGCAATGAGGCAAGCTAGATAAATCTCCTATGCGAAAATATGAGTGTATATGGACATTTGAATCCCTCTTGGAGTCAATTGGAATCTACTACTAAGATGAATTATGGAAATATATGCTTGATTATGAGCAAATACCTTTTAGATGGCTCTAAGGAAGGCTTGATACTTCCCTAAGCAATGCCTTGTTCCGATTGCAGGACTATGAGCATAAATTTGGTGGGATGGCTCCAAGGAGGGTTTGATCTTTGGAAAAGAATTTGGAAATACAAGTATTCCCCTCATACAACTCAAAACAAAACAATCCGAGAAAATAGCTTGATCTTTATATCTTCATTTTGGACATTAGCAAGAAAATGAGTAGAGCTGATTCAAAAGTAATGCTTTTGGGAAGTTAAAAATGGTAGCACAACATTGTTTTAGGGAGATTCTTGGCAAAAAATACCAAAAATGGGAGACCAAAATGGACTAGAAAGACTTAGTCAATAGATGTTAGAATAGGGATGAACCACAGTATCATATTACTGGATAGAGGGGGATCATACTCAGAGATGACATACATGGATACACCAAGAAAATTGGCAACCTAAACTAGATGGGGAAAGCTGGAAAAAGTTCTGGAGAAACCTTCAAAACCAATGTATTCCATATTCTAACCAAAAATACAAACTCAAGTGAGGATATCAATTGAAATGAAATTTCTCTATCAGGAAGCTTATCACCTAGAGGCAAGACATAAAGAATTACAAGTAGAAGAGATATGGAAAAAAATATGGAGGTAGAACATCTAGCCAAAAATATCTATATTCATATGGTTTTCATTTTTAGAAATACCTTTAACCTAGGAAAACATTTAAAAGAGGAACTATTAAGGACCATCTCAATGTGATATTTTTCATCTCCACTCAAAAGACCTGGAAAATCTATTCAACAACCACACTTTCTATGTGAGATTATGGACTTGTCTAGTGGAATGTTTCTTGAGATCGGATAGGGATTTGCTCGATTTTTGTTTTGGTATCTTATCCTATATTCACAAGTTTGTTAGCATCTATAATGTGAAAGGAAAGAAGGTTGTGTTGTTGCTATTTCAAGGTGTGTGGAGGCTCTATGTATGGGTCACTCTCTTTGGGGTTAATGGTCAAGTCTTTGAACCTCATTTCGATTCTATTTTTAAGTTCATAATTCTCAAGCATTGTTTGTATATTTCAATTTGTGGTATATGGTCATTGCCTTGTTGATGTATCTGTTTCACTCTTTGAAGTCCTATTGCAATGTCATCTAGGTGGTGTCTTTAGCAAATTTGGAGGGACCAGTGTATAGTTTTCTCTGTCCCTACCCTTGGTGCATAAACTTATTTGAATCCATGCCCGAGGCATCCCTTTGTTGGGATTAATTGTGTATGCATTTTAGTGACAATGGGTGGAAATCAGTGTTGGGTATTATATGTTTGTGGGGCTTAGGGAAACATAGGGGTCCAACCATCTATCTTGACCATAATTGTGGAATTTTCGAACTTAGTGTATGGTTGTATAATTGTGTCTTCATCCCTTACTTGTTGCTTTCCTGTTTATACTCCTTGTCATTGGGTTCAGCTACGCAACCCCCTGACATTAATTATCTATGATCGAGAGATAAAAAATAGACTAAAAAATGAAGGTGCTTAGAATATCTCGAAACTAACATCAAGGCGTAGTGTTTGTCATCCTGATTCCAATGACGCTTGAATCACCTCAATCTGACATCATATGAAGAAGTTATGACGTTTTGAAGTTTTTGACCAACAAAAAAAAATTGCAGATGGGTTGAATGAGTTGCTAACTGGGCAGTCCGTACTGCTGACATCATGTTGACGTCAGCATAACAAATGGGCATATGGAGGGCCAATCAGATCCTGCCATGTGTCACTCTGTACAGGGTGAATTGGCATCATTTTATTGAGTCATACATTTGAGGTAGTCCAATAGAAGGCCGCCACATGGCCCAACCTGAGGCTACCACATGGCGCCTCACTATTGGTCAAAATTTGTTTATAGGACCGAAGGCCTCGATGGGATTTGACTCCAAGAACTGCAGTGTACAAAATTGTGCCTCCATCGTCGCACCACGAGGTTAGTTCTTAATAGATTAAGGTCTCGACATATATTTGAACTGACATGTTTTCTGTATTGGGGAGGGGGGCGGCATTAGCCCTAACCCTTGGCCATAACATTGTGCACTGGACCAAGACGGAAGGCTTAACAGAGGGGGTGGGGACCATCCCTAACCCTTGGTCACGAAACATATCATATGACCGCGTGAATTATGGAAGGTGCTATAAGAGTGGGGCGGGGATTCAGCGCCAGTCTTTGGTGTTATGGGAACCATATGACTTGGTGTGGAGTCGATTCCGATGGGGGCGGAAGTTAAGGTTGTCCCCATTCATATGGTTTGGTGCGTAACCAAAGGCGAAAGGGAAGGAGCTAGCTCAGAGGGTGTGGGCAGTTAGCCCTGACCCTCAGACACGTCGCTTCCACGTGACCATAGCCCAATGGAAAAGGAGCCAGTGTCGGCGGGGGAAGACAATTCGCCCCAGCCCCCGGCCTCATACGTGCCATGTGGCCTTGTTATTTCACATAGGGGTGATTG
The DNA here is from genome assembly GCA_031772625.1 of Pinus tabuliformis. Lineage (NCBI taxonomy): Eukaryota > Viridiplantae > Streptophyta > Pinopsida > Pinales > Pinaceae > Pinus > Pinus tabuliformis. Next base: position 320,463,552 of record CM062807.1, read on the forward strand.
GGCATTTTAATGGGGCAAAAAAATGCACCTTTTGTGGGTGAAATTATCTCTTCCTGAATTGTGAAAAGGGTGAAAATGTCGAACAGTTAGCAAGTTCGGCCAAATTGTAGGACAAATAGCAGAGCTTGGCTTAGAGAAGCATATATTGTTCAATTTTGAACCTTGTTGAGCTCAAGAAGACCCTAGATGGGGGGTTTTGAGTGTCCTGAATTCAATGGCAGCCCAAGTTTTATGATTTGAGCACTTCATGATGGACTTTTTGCAGGATTGAGTCTTTTAGTGCCAGATACAATCAAAGGTTATGAAGCATTTTGAGCATGGAGAGAATCTTATAGGGGTTTTATAGACTTCTTATTTCATCTGCAATACTTGTGAATTCTGTAGTGTAGCTCTTTTTAGTCCTTTCTCAATATGTGTTCATGAGAGAAGCTCTTTTCAGTACTTCAATGTGGAGTTGTTGTACATCTTTATAATTGGTTTTTAGTTGGAGTACAAGGACATGATGTGTGAGTCCTTTTTATGTTTACCTTTTCATGACTTGCTGTACGGATTCATATTTTTGGAGTGAGAGTTCTTTGGATGATAATGTTTCCTTGTAGGGGAAACAAGCCACTCAATTGTCAACAATTTTTATGTACTCATTTGTCACTGAAAACAATAGAGCAGTCTAGCTGTTGGAGCAGGCTCAGAGACGTAGCCCAGGAGGGGTGAAATCCATCATCAATTTTTTGTTTTCTTCTCTTCATGTTTGCCATTTTGAGTTGCATGTGAATGTGTTAATTTATAAAATTTCATGTGAAAACTAACTCACCACCTTGAAGAGATTATGAAACTTGTTACCTTTTAAAGACCCATTTTGTTTACTTGCAAAGCGTAAGAGAACAATCAATTTTTGTGAGGAGAAGTTCTCCTCCATTTCAAGATCAGTTGGTATCAGAGTGGGTTCTGACCAGGTTGCAGGTATGGGAAAGAAGTTGAAGCTTGAAATAATCCAAGAGTTAGGGGAGATTAATTTGTCTCTTCGAATGGAGAATGTTGGGCTGGGGAGATTGCTTAAAGTTGCTGAGGAGGAGAAGAGGAAAATGCACCTTCAGTTGCAGCATGTGTTGGAGGAACAAATTGGTGAGAGTTCCATTCCAGAAGCAACAAAGAATCCCTCCAAGGTGAAGCGAATTTGCGGGCATGGTCCAAACATGGGATATGGACCCTATGTTGAGAATGATGCTTGTGAGTTCTTTCAACATCTAAAATATTCTCCTTATGTTCCTCTTGGTAAAAGTGAGTAATTTTCAACTTCGTCATCAGCATCTGAAACACAAAATATGGGTGACAAATCAAAGGAGGTAATTAGCATCTCTAGTTCTACTCCTTCAGCTAATGTTGATAACACATCTTTTGTAGCGTTTGAAAATCATACCAAAGGTATTGGTATGAAGTTGTTGACTTAGATGGGTTATGACGGAAGAGGTTTCAGAATTAATGGCCAGTGAAAATTTTAAGGATGGAAATTTATCTTAAAGTTTAGAGACCTTGGTGAACCTTACTAGTCCCTAACATGCAAACTATAAAATTCTTAGCGATATGTTCGTAAAATATTCAAACTTCTAATGATTTTATATAGTATCTATAAAACTTTGGCTAATTTTAAGGTAAAATAATTTTATGATATAAAAATTGGGTGAATCATTTTTAGGAAAAATGGAAATTGGCAAATCTCTTTTTTGGAAAAAGCATAAAAAATTAGCCCACCAACGAGTATTATCCCCTAAAAGTTTCCCTGTCAATGGCCAAGGTATCACTAATCCTATCAAGGTGAAGGAATGACCACGATATGAAGGATTGGGTTATGGTCATGGATAAATTGGAGAGTGCTCTAAGTTTGTTGAGGCAAAGAAATCATCAAGTGATGATATGTCACACCATGATGGTAGTGATAGTGGAAAATTGTCTCTAAAGAGAGATGAATGTTCCAATAGTCATGCAAAGTCCAATCCTCATTGTCAAAGTCACAACCCAAAGGACATGTATAAGTGTCATGGAGATTTTAAAAATGTTGGTGATTTTGATTATTTATAGGACATGTTTCCTTGCACATTTTTTGATGCAATTGACCATTGTGTGGCCAATTGTGAGAAACATAAGGCGATGGTCAAAAGGATGGACCAAATACTTGGAACAAAGCATGAGAAACCTCTCTCAAGTTTGAAGACTTCCTTGTCGATGGGCAAGCAAAAGAATTTTTGTACCCATTGTAACATGAATGGGCATTGGATTGAAAGATGTTGGAAACTTCATCCCAAGAAGGACAAAGAAGACATAGATCCTTTGTAAGGAAAGTGACAGGTGGAAAAGAGGAAACAGATGGAGTTCCTAAAGAAGCCTTCAAAGCAGAGCTGGTGCAGAAAGAGAATCCATAAGCCTGGGATAGGCAAAGGATGGGTAGACTATTTTGTATAGTTTGTTTGCTTTGTAAAATTGTAAATACTTGTTGTAAATTCCTGTTTGGGTACTTTGTAAAGTGAAGTCATGTACAATCACTTATCTTTAACAAGTGTGTTTTCTTTGACATGTTATGTTGTCTTGGATTGATGATAAGTCCAATTATTTGAGGTATTTTTGGGATGAGAATTTGTATGTCATCTAGTATGTCTACAGTTGTGTCCAACACTCATTGATACAAGTGTTTCGATGTGAAGCTTGTTTGTGAATTTAATCTTTGATAAATATTATGCAGAAGATGACTATGATTATGTGGACAAAGCCAAGCATGTCATTGAATAAATGAATCCAATGTACCTCAGAGTACAAGTGCAGTCATAGGATAATAAAGCAAAGTATGAATCAGTGCATGGAAATCTTTGAGTTTCTTATGATTTCCAAGATGGAAGATCAAGTTTGTCTTCAAAGAGGGACTTCAAGATGAAGTTTGTTTGAGCCAAAGAATGATGGTTTTGCAGAGAATGTTCTGATTTCATCCATCAAAGTTTTTGTTCCTGCATGTTTAAAGAATTGTGGTTCAATTCTTGGCAGGAAGATAAGGACTTCACGCAGAGGCAAGGCGGAGTACCTTGATTGGAGCTCGAAGGCACCAATTGAAACATAACAGAAATGATTGATATCAAGAAATTTTATGAGTTTTTTCCTCATTTATTTGCTAGGATAAGATAAATTTTTGGTGTCCAAAAGTTCCTAGTGGGGAGGTATGATCCAAAGTTAAAAAATAGGCTAAAAATGAAGGTTCTTGGAATCTCCCAAAACTAGTGTCAAATCGTAGTGTTCATTGTCCTGTTTCCAACGATGCTTGAATCACCTCAACCCGATGTTGTATGAAGAAGTTATGACGTTCAGAATTTTTTGACCAATAAAAAAAAATTTGCAGATGGGTTGACTGGGACACTGACTTGGCAGTGTACTACTGATGATTAGGTGCTCAAAATTATGCTCAAAAATCAAAGTGTTAGAATTTTGTTAAACTTAGCTTCAGATCAAAGAGCTCGTCATTCTGATTCCAACGATGTGAACGACACTCAAATCCGAGCTCGTATGTAGAAGTTAGAGCAAGTCAAAGTTCATATTTGACTTGCTTACATGGCAGTGTTGGATGATGTGGCAAGGTATTTTAGTGAATGAGAAGGCGCTAAGTGGCAGGCTGCCGTTGGACCCCATATATCATAAATTTCATGTTGTGGGTAGGTCGTGTAAAGAATCGGCCCCAAGCAAGGCCAGGGTTGTGATGCGATCACAATCACAGATTCGACGAAGGGTGAGTGTTACGGAGAATCGGCCCCCGACAGGTACCAGGTTGCGATGCGATATCACAATCACCTATTGAAAACAAGGAAAAGTACCACATATATATATACCCGCTGGTTCTCCTTCGATTGCGAAATGAGATATCTCGGATGCGATAAGGTTATATGTTGCAGTTTATAATGCCGTCGGGTCCGCGACATCGCAATCGCACAACTGTTGCTGCGTACACAAACCTTAAGCCACTTGTGCTTTCTGATTGTGATTTGTGATAAAACGGTCAACCGATAGATTAAGGCCCACCGTGTAGTGGAATTTCGCTCGGTTAGCGATTTTGGAGCGATTGTGGGTTCTTGTCGGATGTGGAGCATTTTGTGGAACAAATAGTGGGAAAACAAGGGGAAGTCATAACTTCTTCAATTTTTAACCAAATTGGTTGCAAAAAGAGGCTAGATAGCCATTTTTGAGTATTCTGAACTCATTGAGATAGGTTTTAGAGGCATTTGAGCATTTTAAACACATTTTTTGTTGTAATTTTGAGCATAATAGAGAGACCCAAGCATTGGAAGCTGGACCAAGGAGACGTAGCCCATAAGGGGTGAACTCCTCATCAAATATCTGTGTTGTGTGTTGTATTTTGATGTTCTTTGTTGTTATTTTGCTGCTATTCAACATATGTTTTATGTTAAATTGTTCATAACATTTACATAAGAAACTCTCATGGGAATCAATTAATTAAGCAAAAATGGTCAATCTTTAAGCACTTGATAAGCATATTGGGTTTTATTTTGAATGGGAATTAGCACATCATTACTAATCTGCTCCATTTCAGATCAAGTTGGTATCAGAGCACTAGTTTTTGCTTACTAGATTTGCTTGTGTAAAGAAGGAGTATTGTTTGCTAGTTTTGTGTCATGCTAACAAGGTTAAAAATCAAAAGAGGTGAAGGAAATATGGTTGGAAGCCCTGAAGTTGGGTCAAGGGGAAGAAGAGAAAGGTTGCCACAATATCCAACACCAGTTCAGCCTCAAGTTGTAGTTGAGACTCCATAGATCATGTCTCATGAAGGAGAACCTACAAACATGACATAAGATGATAAGACTTTCAGAAAGGCTTTCTTTGATATGACAAAGATGGTGAAGGTCCTCTATGAAGAGAGGAATAGCAGGTTGCAAGGAGAAAGTTCCAAACCTCCCAAAGGAGAAGGCTCTTTAGGAGGAGGTAATGGAAAATGAGGTAATGGGAATGGAGACAAACCTTCACCCTCTCTTCTTCTTCTTTACAAGCACATTCACACTCTTCCACTAATACAACCCTTACTCATACTCATCATCATTCTTCAAAAGGAATTGGTAAATCACCGTTTTAAAACTTGATGTTAAATTCGAGTTGCCCATGTATAATGGTGAAGTGAATGTAGAGAAGCTTGATAATTGGATTTTTTAGTTGGAGGTCTATTGTAGAATTCGAAATCTTCAAGAGGATGATATCAAAATTCAGTTGGCTTCATTGAGAATGGAGGGTGCAACACCCATTTGGTGGGAAGCAAGGACTCAAGACGAGATCAAAAAACATGGTAAGATCACTATTACTCGTTCTGATTTCATTGCTGTTGTAAAAAGACAATTCTACCCTTTAGCTCATATGCAAAAAGCTATCACGAATTGGAAAAATTTCAGAAAGTTAAAAGGTCAAAATGTGAAAGAGTATACTCAGGAGTTTAGGAGAAGAGCTCTTATGGTAGGAGTAGACTTGTAGTCACAAGATTCTTTGCTGAAATACATAGTAGGTTTGCATAGCTATCTTCGACACACCATTCTTATATTTAATACCACAAATCTTGACAAGGTATGTGTTGAAGCTACACACCTCGAAGAAAGAGGGAAAAATGTACAAGAAGAAGGTAAAAAGAATCCATTCTAGAGTGGTGAAAAAGGAAAGAAATCTAAAGGAAAGCAGAAGAAAATTTCTTCTGTTAAGAAAGAAGGGGAGAAACTAGTGTGCAAGAATTTTTCCAAAGAGGGACATGATGAAGAGCATTGCTGGAAGCTTCATCCTGAATCAAGACCGAAGAAATTTAACAATAAAGGGAAACAGAAGACAAACACTGCTATACAACAAGACTTGGGTTCCAACTCAAGTGATGAAACAAAAATTGCAGCCACAGTCACTAAAGGGAAAGTCGTGGCAAGCACCAATGCAACAAATAACTCAAACAAAGCTTCAAATGAAGAAAACATAATTGAGTTGTTCCATATCAAAGATATTTCCAAACACACCAAGATTGATATGCTGTTTGATAGTGGATCCCAGGCAAATTTAATTTCTACAAACTTGGTCAAGAAGTTGAATTTGGAAACTGTACCTCATCATAAACTGTATCTGTTGGGTTGGATAACCAAGGATGCAAATCTTCAGGTCACAAGGAAATGTGTTTTCAAGTTTGCTATTACTACCAATTTCGTTGATGAAGTCGAATTAGATGTAGTGTCGCTGGATATTTCTGGAATTGTGTTGGGAAGCTCGTATCTGTATGACCGGAAAGTCGTTTTCCATAGATTTGAGAACAAATATCATTTGTTCAAAGATGGAGTGGAGTATATTGTGAGAGCCCATTGTAGAAAGCTTAATTTGTCTTTAGCAAGCGCAGGGCAAATGAAGTGACTGGTCAATTACCAGGCGGGTCGTGTTAAAGAATCGACCCTAAGCAAGGCTAGGGTTGTGATGCAATCACAATCGCATATCACAAACATGGCAGATTCCCCCATATATATATATATATATATATATATATATATATATACCCGCCAGTTCTCCACCAATTGTGAAATGCGATAAGGTTATATTTTGTAGTTTATAATACCGTCAGGTCTGCGAAATCACAATCACACAACCATGCCTGTGTACACAAACCTTAAGCTGCTGGTCCTTGCCAATTGTGATTTGCGATAAAACAGTCAGCCGAAAGATTAAGGCCTACCGCATGGTGAAATTTTCACTCGGTTAGCAGATTTTAGAGAGAAATTGTGGGTTCTTGTCGGATGTGGAAAATTTTGTGGAACGAATAGTGGGAAAACAAGGGGAAGTCATAAATTCTTCAATTTTTAACCAAATTGGTTGCAAAAAGAGGCTAGATAACCATTTTTGAGTATTTTGAACTCATTGAGAGAGGTTTCAGAGGCATTTGAGCATTGTAAACACATTTTGTTTTGAATTTTGAGCATAATAAAGAGGCCCAAGCATTGGAAGTTGGACCAAGGAGACGTAGCCCAAGAGGGGTGAACCCCTCATCAAATCTCTGTGATGTGTGTTGTATTTTGATGTTCTTTGCTCTTATTTTACTGTTGTTCACCATATGTTTTATTTTAAATTGTTTATAACATTTACATAAGAAACTCTCAAGGGAATCAGTTAATTAAGCAAAAGTGGTGAATCTTTAAGCACTTGATAAGCAAATGATAAGCATCTTGGCTTTTATTCTGAATGGGGAATTAACACAACATTACTAATCTGCTCCATTTCAAATCAACTGACATCATGTTGATGTTAGCATGCCAACTGGGTGTATGAAGGACTAATAAGATCCCCCCATGTGTCACTCCATACAGGGTGAATTAGCATCATTTTATTGGGTCGTACATTTGAGGTGGTACAATAGAAGGCCGCCACGTGACCCAACCAAAGGTCGCCATGAGGCGCCTCATTATTAGTAAAAAAAAATTTATAGGCCCAAAGGCCTGGACGAGGTTCAACCCCAAGACTTGCCATGTACAAACTTTGACCTCCACCATCACACCATGAGGTTGGTTCTTAATAGAGTAAGGTCTCAACATATATTTGAATTGACATGTTTTATGCATTGGGGGAGAGGGGTCTGGCGTTAGCCCTGGCCCTTGGTCATAACATTATACATCAGACCATGATGGAAGGCATAACAGAGGGGGTGAAGACCAGCCCCAGCCCCTGGTCATGACACATATCATATGACCGCGTGAATTTTGGAAGGTGCTATCAAAGCGGAGTGGGGATTCAGCCCCAACCCCTGGTGCTATGGGAACCATATGACTTGGTGTGGAGCCGAGTTTAACGAGGCCAGAAGTTAAGGTTGGCCCCCTAATCACATGGTTCAATGCGTAACCAAAGGCAAAAGGGAGGGAACTAACCTAGGTAGTTGGCCTCGACCCTCGAACACATCGCTTCCGCGTGAATGCATCCCAATGGAAAAGGAACCAGGACCGGTGGGGGCGAACCTTTGGCCCCAGCCCTCGACCTCATGTGTGCCATGTGGCCCTGCTATTGCACTTAGGGGATCTTGGGAATTTTAATGAAGTGACAAAATGCACTTTTTGCGGGTGAAATTGTTGCTTCCCAAACTGTGAAAAGGGCGAAATTGTTGCACAGTTAGCAAGTTTGGCCAAATTGCAAGACAAATAGCAGAGCTTAGTTTGGAGAAGCATACCTTGCTCAATTTTGAACCTTTTTGAGCTCAAGAAGAGTGTAGATGGGGGTTTTTGAGTGTCCTAGATTCAATGGCAGCACCAATATTATGATTTGAGCACTATATGATGGACTATTTGCAGGATTGAGTCTTTTAATGCCAGAGACAACCAAAGCTTATGAAGCAGTTTTGAAGGCATTTCGAGCATGAAGAGAATCTTGTAGGGGTTTTCCAACCTTCTTATTTCATTTGCAGCAACTGTGACTTTTGTAGTGCAACTCTTTTTAGTCTTTTCTCAATATGTGTTCATGAGAGAAGCTCTTTTCAGTCGTTCAATGTGGAGTTGTTGTACATTTTTATACTTGGTTTTCAGGTGAAGTACAAGGATCTGATATGTGAGTCCTTTTTATGTTGACCTTTTCATGACTTGCTGTAGGGAGTCATATTTTTGGAGTGAGAATTATTTGTAGGAGAATGTTTCGTTGTAGGGGAACAAGACACTCAATTGTCAACAATTTGTGTGTACTCATTTTCCATTGAAAACAATAGAGCGGTCTAGTTGTTGGAGGAGGCTTGAAGATGTAGCCCAGGAGGGGTGAACGTTGTCATCAAATTTTGTTTTCTTCTATTCATGTTTGTCATTTTGAGTTGCATGTGAATGGGTTACTTTATTAAATTTCATGTGAAAACTAACTCACCACCTTGAAGAGATTATGAAACTTGTTACCTTTTAAAGACCCATTTTGTTTACTTGCAAAGCGTTAGAGGATAGTCAGTTTTTGTGAGGAGAAGTTCTCCTCCATTTTCAGACCAGTCTATGTTCTTTCAGGGGTAGAGGGTGGAAAATTGTGATGAGTTTCATATACGTGTGGGGCATGGGGAAACATAGGCTTCCTACCATACTAGGTCATATCGGAGGAGTTTATTAACTTAGAGCATGGATGTATAAGTGTGTCCTTTCCCCCCTCTTGTTGCTTGTTTGTATACAATCCTTGTCGTTGGGTTTAGCTACACAATCTCGATTTGCTTGGGGTTTTTATAATATGACTATTTTGAGGGGGCATCAATTATCCTAGAGACAAAGGTGTTGGGAGGACATTGCACGACCCCCTTCTGGTCGGGTTGGGTTGGAATTCTCTTGCATTATCCATTTTCTGATAATGGTTGATAAGTTAGGGTTCTCTTGGCGTGGAAGACCCCCAATGGTTTAGAGTTATTCTATTGTCTTCAATATATTTTCTAGGTTTCCAATCAACCCACCCATGGCCCAATGCCATGTTGATAAGCGCGAGTTCGGAGGGGGGAAACATATTAGCATGTAAGATCTCAAAGGGGGCACACCTAAATGCATCATCGTTTGGAGGATTTTGTTGGATGATAATAGGACGTAATGCCAGGACCTATCTAGGAAGAAGTTACTCGAGATGAGGGAGAGGCTTCCACTCATAAAACTTCTCTCTTATATGCAGAGGTTTTAGTAGAGTGGGCACTGGATTTGGATATAGGGAACTAGATTTGTTCAACCAATACATGTAAACTATCGACCTCTATTGGTAGATGAAAATTTTATTGGGGAGCACATTGATTTATAGGAAGGAGCATCGAGAGGATGCCCTTCATTCTCTGGAGTGCATTATTTCCAATTGAGAAATTTTGACCATATAATGGACAGAGTGGAGAAACATCTTAGCATCCCCCCTATGATGAGGACTACTCATAATGATTCAAAGGAGTTGGTAAAGATTATACGTTCGAACTCGAATCCCTCAACATAAATATCTCATGTCGATGTTCTATGTGTCTTATGATATAAATATTTCTAGGCAATATATCTGAGTTTAAGTCTCCAATTTTATTTTGAATTTTGTAATCTTTGTTTGTTCTTAGTTATGTCTGTCCTCTCTATGAAGGGTTTTTTTTTTTTGTTATTCCAAAAGAGACCCAATGTGTGAACATAGCTATTGCCTAAACTAAGAGTCTCAAATATTGTAGACATTTCAATCTAAGTTCTTTAAACCTTAACATAAACAAGGATCCATAAGAACCAATCCAAAAACAAAATATAACAACTACACCAGAGCAAAGTATGTTTGAGGATCAATGCTCATATTTTGTGTCTAGATCAATTGAGGTTGTTGGAGTCCTTGTCACTTTTTTAGCTTGGGCGCCTTCCTTTCTTTCTATGACATTCTTATCCTTTGATTTTGTTGTTGTAGCTTCCCCCTTTGCCTCATCACTTCCAACATTAGAACCCCACATCATTGTAGTGAGAGGATCATGTTTATTGTTTAGTTGATCCATCTTCTATGGAACAACCTCATCACTTGCTTCTCTAAATTCAATACTACATAATATAAGCTTCTTGATGTGCCATTAAGGATCCAAGGCTTTGGCATATTTTGATTCCTACATTTGGAGTAGCCAATGTCAAGACTACTTTTCCCATTTTCCGCCATGGAGTTTGTAATGCCCCTTCTTTTCAACATAACCCTATTTTATGTAGGTTCACCCTCTCTTCTCATAGACTTCAAGTAGCATCTTCAGTAAGATGTTGCAATGGTATTTGCATTAGAAACCTTCATTTTTGTGTTGAGGACCCCTCTCTCTTCTATCTATGTCCCTTACTTTTTTGATGTTTCCACTCATCTAACATCAATTTATGTATTCTTCCCAATTTCTAAGGCCTCATAGAGCAAATCAGGTTTGTACTACTCCAAGGTTTTTGCTAGTTCCACTAACAACCATTAGAGTTTTCCATAATTTCCACTTTCATTATAGACCACCAATGCCTTTATTCCCTCTATGGTTCTCCACATACTTATTGTATAGGGTTATTTATTATATTCTTGTCATTGTATTATCAAGACAAATATTGTCATACATAGAGTATCTTTCTTCACAATCCACTTTGATTGCGAGGCTTCCATTTGGTTGAAAAACTTGCAATGTAGAGCTGATTCACCATCCTCAACCATGTGATATTAAAACCATGCAATTTTTCTACAAAAATATATTCGTACTTTCTATGAGAGTAATGTTGGATGACCTTCAATATCAATATTGTATATGTGATTAATGATTTGTATTTGGAACTCGTTAGCTCATAAAAAATATCACTAGAGAAACAATGCATTCCCTTCATTTCCCTTGTTAATGAATGATGTATTCCTTTAAGTTTTTTAAATCCAAATCCAAATATATCAACTGATCATTGAAATTCATGGCATTAAACAACCTAATATATTCCATTTTTTTTAAGAATGGGATTTTATATTAAAAAGGTAAAGATAGAAAACATTATGATTAGTGCACTAAGAGAAACCATATCTATTCCATGTCCCAATTACTTTAATTTCAAACTAAATTATCAAAGATCAATAGTAACCTTTATCTAAGAGAAGTAAGCCATAGAGGCTTATAAGAAAAAAAGATCAATATTTTAAATCTTTTTGGTTAATAACAACTAGTCTAGTTAAGACAAGTTCACATTTTTTTCTTTCTACAATTTGATGAAAATGTATGTACCTCCTTGATGAAAAGTCTCTAGAGTTTTTATTTTTTTAAAGGGTTGTATTTAGTTGTTAATTTTATCTTGTCTCAAAAAGTGTTGCTATTAGTGGTACTCTTTTTTTTTTTAAATTTCTTGAGGTAGGGGGTAATTTTAACCGGTGGGTTAAAATTACCATTTTTTAAATAGTGGTCTTAACAACTTTGGAATATTGACAACAAAAACATTAAAATCAATCTACAAATTCAAAAGTGGTATAAAAATTAGTATTTTCCCCTTCATTGAAGCCAAAATCATTGTCTTTTGAAACCATTGCTTTAACAACGTCTGCTATTGCAAACAAAGCCTTAAGATTAACCTCACAATAAAAAAGTGACACTCCTGATAATATCCTTTATATTTTGGATCAAAATTGCAACTTGTTTTAAACACAATCTTAACAACTAGAACACTTGCAACCAAAATCTTAAATAAACGCTGAAAATAATAATAATAATAGTAAGAATCTTATTTTTGAAAACTTAAAATTAAAAATAATGCTGAAACCATGACCTAAATATAATTGAAAAAAACCAAAATAATTTTTTCTAAATTACCATTTAAAAATTTAAAATAAAATAAAAATAAAATGAAAATATTAATTCAAAATTAAAAATCAAATATGAACATAAATATAAAGAATATTAAAAAAACTAAAACCACAACAAAAATAAAAAATTATATATATATACACGCACGTCATTGAGGTCGGTGAGATTTTTTTTTGTTATATATGTTTTTATAATTTTTATTCAAAAGAACATAGTGGACAATAAAAAAATGTTTTTTAATTTTAATTTATAAATTATGAATATGAATATGTGTGATTTTTCCTAATTTTTTATTATTTTTGCTGACGATCGTGCTAAATTGGTAGGCTACGGTTTCATAATCATTCCAATTTTAAGCTTGAAAATAATGAAGTGTTATTAGTAATATATCTTTTCAATCTAATGGTTGACTTTAATATTTTAGTTACATATGTATTTGTCCTTAAGACAAAAGGTTTCATATAAGTAATTTTGGTTTTGAAAAAGGGTGAGAGGTATGTGTTAGGAGCGTCATTTTTCAATTTTAACATTGATTTTAAGGTTTTGGTTATAATGATACATGTTATGGCTATGGTTTCAAAGAAGTTATATTTTTGATGGTAGAAAAAAATGGTATTTTTATTTGTGTAGGTTTTTGATTTGATGTTCGATTTCAATGTCTTTTTTTACAACACTACAACTTATTTAAGGCTAGAATTTTAAAATATGGTAATTTGAACTTCTTCCCCACCCTTATCTTTCTAGAAAAAAGGTGTTATTGAGTATTGTTTTTTGAAATGGAGTAAGACTTTTGGCGTTTTTAACCCGAAAATATGAGCTTTTAACACTGGAGTTCTTGTTTTGACATTAAATTTCTCTTCAAATTAGTAACTATGTTTGAAGTCTTAAAATTTTGTTTTCAAGTTCTTTAAAGTGTAATAATTTTTTATTTTCCAATATTACTTGAACCTGTTATTTCGGACAATTAGTTTAACTTCTCTTTATCCTTTCATAGTAGCTTTAGACACTCTTGCAAGTGCTTATTGTTGATTGTACTTATTAATTCCATTAACTTATCCTTCTAGTCATCTTATTTTATCTAATAGAGTTTTACTTCCAAGTTCATGCTTAGAGTTGTGTTCAAATTCGTTATCTTCTCATTCCTTTTCATTAACATTGTTCTTCTTTTATTCCACTTTCTAACCTTTGTTCAAAATTAAAGATATAAGTTTGCATGAATCATAGCTTTTATTTTATGTTTTTCTTCTTCAATCATAATTATTATATTTAAGGTTTTCACCTCTCCAAGCCTTCAAATTTTACTTCTTAAACCTTAAAATTTTTTAAAATATTATTGATAAGTTAGACCAAGATGACCACATTAATGGTAGACTTGGCATTTTGAAGGTCATATTTTCATAGTCAACCCATAGTTAACCAATTGCTTATGAACTACTTTGTAGCAATCTAAGGTATTTCTCCTTATATGTCCTTTGGTCTACTCTATCTCATCATAGCTTTGAAATATTTATTATAGGTTGTGCAAGTTATTTGATTGATTTTCTATGATGCATATAAATCTCCAAAAATATTATCACCCTATGAAAGCTTTCAACTTTTGTTTCTTAAATTTTAATACTCTTCAACAAACTCCTTTAACAAGCTAGATCAAGATGACTATTGATCCAAAATGGATTCAGTTTTGCCTCTGGATTAAAGTCTTCAAATGCAGATGAAAGTGGTATCAGAGCAGCGAAGCACAGTCGTTGGATTAGTTAGATCAACGAACAAGAGTGAGGGAGATAGACGGCTAGGATTAAGTCGCACAAAATAAAGTTAAGAAATGAAGAGATCAGATTAAGCATGTGGATAATATTTGGTAAGTGGTAAACAATATCTCGTGTGCCCTAAAGGCTAGAAATGGTATTTCTAAAATTCATGCGATTAACCTTAGCGTGCGACACGTAGCATGAGAAAACCACTTTTCTCACGCGCTCTCGATCTGATATCGGTCATGCAAGAATCTGTGCGAGATTGTGCGATATCCATTCGATTGGATGGGTCACATCGACGGTGGAGATCGTCCAGGCTAGTTGGCAAGTGGACGATGCAATAGCCGTTGGATCACGCGGGATTGATCGACAGTGGAGATTGGCCAAGATAGTTGGCGAACGGGTGACGCGATAGCCGTTGGATCAGACGAGACTTGGTAATGGATATGATAAACTTGTATTTATGTTGTATCAGATAAGGTTACCGGAAAAAGGCCGGACGGTCAGGGTCAACCCCACGACTGCCGGTCCTTTGATTTTATGTTATCACATTATCCCACATTCACCACAGATTGCAACTATATATGGTATATCAATACCATATCAAGGAAATAGAACCAAGATGTCGAAGGGTGGAACTTGGTTAACCAAGCGACCAATTGTTTAATAAATCATTGCAGGTGCCGAATCCGCCCTACCACCAGTGCGTAGTCCGAGGTGGTTTTGTGCAGGCTGAGGCGGTTTTTGCCAAACAAAGGGTGATTCTGCAGGGACATAGGTGGTTTTGGACCATTCCAGGGGGTCTGGAGGTCACAGTGGCCAAATATGGTCGAGTTTATACTCGTTTGACTCGAAATCTCGAGTTGAACGTAGTGGTGATGTTCATTTTCTTATTTGAGACTCTTTTTTCGAGCTCATACCTGTAACAACAATTTGAGGACAAAATAAAGAGGTCAGCACTGGAAGCGAAAGGTCCAGGAGACGTAGCCAAAAATTCTGGTGAACTCCTTTATTAAATTTGGCTATGTTGATGTGTTTGAATGTGTTTTCAAGTTGTTTATGTGTTTATGTCATTCGCAATCTTTTCGATCCGTTGCACTAAGTAACATAAGCGAATTAACACATAATCTATAATACCTTTTTCATTAACGGATCAAGTGGTATCAGAGCCAGGTTTTTAAGGTTTGACAAGTTTGTGTGGAGATTTGAATGGGCTTGGACAAGGTGAAGGTGAATTTGTTGAGGCGAATCCAGATATTGGAAGGGTATTTTCACAAAGAAGGATGGTAGATGAAACTCCACTTGGGTCAGAATCTCAATTCTTGGATAGTTTCATGACAATACGTGCAATGGTGGAAGAGATGTATCGCGAGTTTAAGAAGAACAAAGATGAAGGCACTTCATCACCTAAAGATCAAGAAGATAAGGGAAAGGGAGGAATGCTTCCTCCACCATCTCCTCCATCATCGCCATCATCATCATCATCATCCTCTTCTTCTCATAAATCTTGTCCTTCTAAGAAGAAGAAGAAGAAATCCTCTTTGATAAAATTAGATGTAAAATTTGATGTGCCAATTTATGATGGAGAACTTGACGTTGAAAAGCTTAATAATTGGATAAGACAAATTGAAGTATATTGCAGGGTGCAGAAAGTTGTTTAAGAAAGAAAGAAGATCTAGTTTGCTAGCCTTCGACTTGGAGGAACCGCACTTGTATGGTGGGAAGGAAAGACACAAGCAGATCTCCAAAAGCATGGTAAAATCATTTCAACTTGGAATGAATTTGTTTCTGCTATTAAAAAGAAATTTTATCCTTTGGCTTATATGCAACAAGCAATGATGAGTTGGCAAACACTATGTCAATTAAAAGGTCAAAGTGTTCAAAGTTATACTCAAGAATTCCGTAAGAGAGCTTTAACATTAGGCATATCATTGGACTCACCAGAGACATTGTTGAAATACATAGGTGGTCTTCATAGTTATTTGAGGCATACTATACTTATGTTTAATCCAACTAGCTTAGATGATGTATCGATTCAAGCAACTCATCTAGAAGCTAGAGGCAAAAATGTAACCCAAGATGTTGGGAAATCATCCAAACCAATTGAAAGCAAGAATAAAGACAAAAAGAAAATTAAATTGAAGGAGAAGAAAACAAACACTGTGAAGAAGGATAAACCTTCATGCACTCATTGTAAGAAGGAAGGACACGATGAGGCACACTGCTGGTCATTGCATCTAGAATTGAAGCCTAAGAAGTTTGGGAGTAAAGAGCGAAAGAATGTTGCTGCTATTCAAAAGGACTTCGGATTAGATTTAGGTGACGAGACAACGGTTACAACTGCAAGTATTGTTGAAATATGGCAACAAGAATATTCCAATTTAATTTGTCCTTGAATTAAATTGTGAATTAAAATGGAATTTAGTCTTAACAACTACCCTGGAAATAATTAATTAATTAATTTTAAATTAATTTGTTGGAGAAATTCAAGTTAGAAGTCTTTCTGAAGTCATGCAAGAGTTATCCCTTAAATTAAGGAGATAAGATTGAGTTATATTTGAGTTGTAATTAGTTAAATTAGTTTACTGAGTTAAGTCCAGTTAAATTAGTTCCAAACTGTTTGAGGAACTAATAGTGAGTTAACAGTCAATTGATGCATGCATGCACTCAACTAGTGCTACTCCAATTAACTGAATATTCCCTCAACAGAAACTCATGCATGTCTATTCTGAGAAAGACCCAGTTGAGATTATAGTCAAGGACAGTGTACTATCAGTTTCATGTGTTTTCTCATAGAGAAAACTCATGCATGCATTCAAGGATTTATCCTTGAGGATTGCGCAGTTTTGAAGAGTGTGGGATGGGTTTTCCACTTGATAACAGGAGAATCATCCACAAGGAACATCACAAGGAAATAGCAGCTTGGAGGGTAGAGAGGAAGGCTGGAGAGAAGCCAAGATTGCTTGTGAGCATTTGTGAAGATTGTACTAAGAGCTGGCTAGCTGTGAGAGCTAAGGCTTTGTATAATTCCTATGTATTTCCACCTTGTATGATAATATAATAGTGTGGGGTTTTTAGCTGAGGCTTTCCCAAAAGTATTTCCATGTGTATTGTGCCATTGATTCTTCTTCTTCTGGTTATATTGTTCAGCTTGATCTTTAAGCTTCCGCAAATTGATAGTGGAAGTAGGTTATAGTATTCTGCTTTGATTTGTATTGCATTATCAAGTTAACCTACCATCAAATTTTCTACATGGTATCAGAGCAGGATTTGTAGAAATTTTCTACATGGTATCGGAGCTGTGAACAGTATACTGAGAAGAGAATTTGAAATTTGAAGTTAGGGGTTGTAGGTGCAAATCGAATTCATATCATGCTTCAAGGTTGGCCAATGGCGTTCTATGGCTTGAGACTCGAGTATGCCTTGGAAGGTAGCTCAAATTACATAGCATGGAAAGATAGAATGGAGGCTGTATTAGAAGACAATGGCTTAAAGGAATTCATTGATCAAGAAATCCCAAAGCCAAATTCAACTAATGCACAAGATTTGGCTGAGTGGAAGAAGTGTGTGGCGAAGGCGAGATGGATCATCCTTGAGGGAGTTTGAGACCATATTGTCTCAAGTCTCCATGGGAAGGATAGTCCATTTTCAATGTGGAAGACATTGAAGGACCTCTACCAGAACAGTAACGACCAGAGGAAATTGGCGCTCAAGGATAAGCTTCGAAGAATCAAGATGGAGAAGGGCGATAATATTTCTACATATCTGAACAAGCTCATCACCTGCAGAGATGAGCTTGGCAGTGTGGGAATAACCACTGCTGACGATGATATGGTGAGCCTCGCTCTCCTTGGCCTTCCAAAGAGTTGGAATAGCTACCAGGACTCTGTGAATGGAAGGGAGAAACTGTCGGCTTGGGAACGACTGTGGTTAGATCTCATGCAGGAGGAGATTAGGAGGATCACACGAGAAGGTTCTTCATCCAAGAATGATGATGAAGAAAATCTGGCCTTAGCAAGTAAGGCAAGGAAAGGGAAGGGAAAGGCTTCCCATTTCAAATTGAATTCTTCTCATGGAGGGAAGAAGGGTGACATGTCTAAAGTAATATTCTTTAATTGTCACAAGATGGGACATTATGTGACTAATTTCCCATCGAAGAAGTCCAAGAGGGATCCTCGGAAGGATCAGAAGGTGATGCATTAGCCTCTCAGTTCGAAATGGACTTTACCCTCATCGCATGCATGGTGTAATCGATGATGGGTTGTGTCTAGTATCTTGACAGTGGAGCCTCATTACACATGACCGGTGATAAAAATTTATTCAGTTCCTTGGAGGAGAAAGACCTCAAGATGGGCATAGAGATGGGAGACGACGGAAGGTATAGTGTTTCAAGAGTGGGCACGATTGCGTTTTAGAGGGAGCATGTAGCTCTCTCACCTTAACAGATGTGATGTATGTGCCTGAACTAAAGAAGAATTTGGTATCGGCCGTGATGTTGGAGGAAAAAGGCTACGATGTTGTCTTCAATAAAGGAAAGGTGTTCCTAAGACACATAGCCACGGGTCAGACCAAGAGCATAGGGATTTAGGTGAAGAATCTCTATCAACTAGAGGTAGATGATTGTGCAACATTGAGTACGAAAGCAGAATTGGTGCAAGCCAAGACATTGACGAGTTGTGGCACATGTGGTTGGGCCATTTGCATCATGGGGATTTGAAGATAATGCAACAGATATCTACAGGACTTACCAAAGGTAAACTTTAGCAAGTTGACACATGCAAAGGTTGTACCTTGGGAAAGTACACCAAGTCTTCCTTTCATGATCGAGACAGTCGAGCAGAGGCTATCTTAGAGCGAGTTCATACTGATTTGTGTGGACCATTCTCGACGACATCCACAATGAAGCAAAGGTATTATGTGATTTTCATTGATGACTATTCTCATAAATGCTGGATTTATTTCATGCAGAAGAAGGACCAAACCTTCACAAAGTTTTGTGAGTTCAAATATTTGGTCGAGAAAGAGTCAGGGAAGAAGATCAAGGCCTTCAGAAGCGAAAACGATGGAGAATATGTCTCTCAAGAGTTTAAGGACTTCTTTGTAGTGGAAGAAATTAAATGAGAGTTGACTGCACCTCATAACCCACAACAGAATGGGGTGGCCGAGAGGAAGAACAGAACTATTGTAAGGGAAGCACGGGAAATGCTGCATGACCAAGGCCTACCACTTCACTTGTGGGCTAAGGCATGAAACAAAACGGTCTATTTGCAAAATAGAAGCTCGCATCGCATACTTGGGATGAAGACACCAGAGGAAGCTTTCTCCGATAAGAGACCAGATGTGGGTCACTTCAGGATCTTTGGCTCATCGGCATATTTCCATGTGACAAAGGATGCACGGAAGAAGCTTGAGCACACAGTAGAGTTGGGGATACTTGTGGGGTACACTGATACACATCACAACTATCGGGTGTACTTGCCTACCGGTAAGAGGATAGTGATTCGCAGAGATCTCAAGTTTGATGAGCAGAAGGCCATGTGAGTTTCCCTTGAGAGGGAGCTCCAACTACAGGATGTGGAGGAGCTGTTGGTTCCTAAGGAGGAGGAGCCTGTTTGGTCAATTTAGTGTGTTCTAAATTTCTATTTAAAATGTCAATCCGGGGTTCGTAAACTGACGAAGTGAAGTGTAATATATGTACTAGATAACCATTTCCTTAGTCTTTTGTCGTTTTTGAGTTCTTTTTGGTTGTTTATGGATTTATCTTTCCCTAATGTGTGATGGCGAAAATGAAAGTTAAGTATGAAATATGGATGGATGGTGATGGTGATTTCTACAGTGATTTTTCAAAACTTAAAAGTACTCAAAAAGAAATCTTTAAAACAACTGTAACGAAATCAATTCTTAAGAAAAACAGTGAACTAATGACAATGGCCCAGTATCCTTGCTGCTGAATGAAAAGAAAGTAAAAACTGAACTTAAAGCAACTCAAAGTAAAGCAACTAATTCACACTACTTTAACTTTTCTGATCCTTTACCCTTCAGCTCAATCTACCTTGTGGGAAGCAATCATGAACAAGTCAAGCAATATGATATCTAAATGGCAAGAAATTAAATTACAGAAAAGAAACTAGTCACACTACTTCAACTCTTCTGATCCTTTACCCTTCAGCTCAATCTACCTTGTGGGAAGAAATCATGAATAAGTTTAAGCAATATGATAACTAAATTGCAAGAAATTAAATTGCAGAAAGGAAACTAATCACACTACTTTAACTCTTCTGATCCTTTACCCTTTAGCTCAATCTACCTTGTGGGAAGCAATCATGAATAAGTTTAAGCAATATGATAACTAAATCACACTACAATAAATAATATTATGATTTCTTACTAATAGAGTCACTTGACTATAGAAAGAAACCATAAACTGATGAGTAGTATGATGTCTAAATAACAGAAAAATAAATAAGCAAATCACAACTTGAAAAAGAACAGTGCTGGAATTAAACTTCAGAAAATGAAAGTTGGCAGGAAGGACAAGATGATCTCATATGCCAATAGTTATCAAAAAGATGAAAATTTTCCCGGGCTGCCTCAGAAAACCTGCAGAAAAACATTGATCAGCTGACAGCTACAAGAAAGCAGAAGTGAAAATATAAATAGCAGTGAATTAAGAAGCATCAAAACAGCGTGTTATGTACAGACTAATGATTATGAAAATATAAACATAAGGAAATCAAATAACAACTATACAGGGCTTTAGTGCGCAGGGGCCCTCTGCCACCTCAGCCAGTCAATGAACAACCACAAGAACGAGCTCAACAAAGTAGTCTTCTCATGTATTAAAGCAGCAACATATATAAAGCAAAGTACAGTGGGGTAATAACAACAACAATTCAGAAATTACATATCAAAAAGCTCTTCCACAACGTTCATCAACGTGTTATTTATAATGAAAAAGTGCTGAAACTAACTAACTGAATCCTACGCTATTGACTGTGTTGCCAAAGACACGTAGATCTCCTCAGCCGAGATCTAGCGTAACTGTCATCATGTCTATTAAATCTTCGGAGTGGTAGCTGTTGGATTCAGGTTATAGGGATGATCTCCAGGTGTTCCGGTGTCTTCGTGGGCTGAGGACTGTGCCACATAAATGTTCACGTGCTCAAAACAGAGACGTGCCACCGCTGAATTCCTTGGTTGGCTTTACCTTTGACCCTTGTTGACCGTGACCTTCCATGGATGATTTGGCTGATTTGAAGGGACACGTTCCATGTACCCGTCACCTGTAGCTTGCTCATGTGGCTCGTTTCTTCATAGGACACCTGTAGCACAGCTTTTAACAAAATAGTTGCGGAATCCTGTGCTGGCTGCATGAACAAAAACTAAACCAAACAATAGTCATAAGCATAGTCAGAAAACCATGTAAAAAGTTATTTTTAGACTATAATGCAATGATTTAACAGCTGGGTGGATGAAGTAAGTGGAAAAAGAAGGCTGAGAGGGTGTATAGGAAGGTGCAGGTTTGAGGCTCAACATACCCCCACTGTGAAGGTGTTGCATGTCCTCATGCAACCAAAATTGAGTTATTTCCCTCTAATCCACATGTTCTGAGGCTTCTGCAAGGACATCTAGCCCTCTTTTCTTCTTCTTTGATGCTAACATCATCATCCTTGGTTTCCTGACTAGACATTTGAACTTGAGGTTAATCAATGCTCTGCTTAACTTTTTGCACTTCTTCTTCAGTTTTCTGTTTTTCTTTTGCCACAGTCCTAAATGAAGCATAGTGTTATCATGGACAATCTTGTCTACCTTACTCTGCTCTTTGAGTGCTTCATTTTCCTGTTTGATATGCCTATTTAGGACTTCTAACTCAAATACCTCCTGTTTCAAAGACTGAACTTGTGCATCAAGTGGCAGAGTGGTACTCGGTCCTGCAGTTGATTGTTCTAAGGATTCCAGGTAGTTATATGCCTCTTGCTGATTAGGATCTACCTCAGGTGTCTTTCTCAGACTAGTCTCAAAATCTGGTGGAGGAGGAAGACTGCTCTCTCTTTCCAGCCGAAAAGGGCTTTCCTCACGTGGAGGACTTGATTTAATGCTTGGCTGAGCTGGAGATTTCTCAAGTGTCTCTTCACCTAAATCAATAAAGTGAGACTATTTTTCTTTGGTTTTATTCCCCTTCCCTTTTAGCCTATTGCTCCTTCTTAAGTATGAACTAGTACTCTTCTCTTGTGCACTCTGTTTTCCTTTTTGCTTTTTCTTGGCTATAGCAGCAACCTGAAGATCTATTAATCTTTCTGACAGAGGCTGATAATCCTCTTCTATGGATTGCTCAGGGGATGGATAAACTTCTTGGATGGTTCTTTTGCCTTTTTCTTTCCTCTGTTTCTTACTTTTAGCTCTATCTTCTTCTTCTTTTTGGACAGTTTCTTGAATTTCTATTGTAGGGGAATCTTGGACTGTAATGTTCTTTTGTTTCCTCCTACTTTTCCTTGGCATCTTTGGTGGACTGCTTCCAGAGGCCTCAGACGGCTCTTGGAAGTAGTTTCTTGTCAAGAATTGCTCCCAAGTATCCTTAGTTTTCTTTAACTGGTCCTCAATAAGAATTTTTATGAGCCCATGATGGTAGAGATGAGGTTCAATATTGCCTACGTGTTTTTGAACTGTAAAACTCATCTTTTTCAAACTTAATAGCAGAAAATGAGGCAAATTAAGAGTGTGACCGTCTATGAAATTCATCATCAGTCTAACATGATACATATACATAGAGCCAAAAAGACCTTCACACGTGATCAATTTCTGGATGACTAACAGTAGACTAGACCATTCTTCTTTTAGTGCATGAACAGGGATGCCTCTTGTAAATACGGTGGTATCCATACCTTGGTTTTGTAGCATGATTCTCCATATTTGATCGTCCACACTTCTATTTTTAAACCACCTTTCACCTTCTTGAGGTAGGCCCGTGGCAGCTGCTATAGTGGCCTCGATCACTGTGAATTTCAAGTCTCCAATCTCCACTATTTGTCCATTAAAAGACCTCGCAAAAGCTTTGGTCACCTCCTTGTTATGGCCTTTAAAATTCTGGATGAATCGTAGCCATCTGACTTTCTTCAACAATTCCTTAGTTTGAGGATAACCCTCCAAGTATTTCGGTCCTTCCGGCTCAGCTCTCAGTAATTTTCCCATCCTCTGTTTTAAATTCCATCTGAGAGTTTTTCTGCGTGTGAGGGTTAAGGGAAAAAAAAATAGCTCTGTTACAGGGTTTAGGATAGACTGTAGTGACTGCAAGCGGGGTTTAGGATGACTGTAGTGACTGCAGTCAAGGTTTAGGATGACTGTAGTGATTGCAGTCAGGGTTTAGAATGAACTGTAGTGGATGCAGTTAGAAATGGAGGACATGGGATGGAAGTATCCAAATTACCGGAGGAACAGAGGGTGAGCAGCAGTGAACAAGTTTAAAATAAAATGTGGATGCATGCGAGGAGTATGGTATAAGTGGAGTTGATAAACGAGTGGAGTAATGGCGGAATTCTTCGAATCAGATGACTGTGTATGAAATTTTACACGTCTCAACAGGCGGCTGCGGAAATTACGGCTAAGAAGAGCCGTAACACAATAGGTCACATCTCAAGAGTACGGGTAATAAATGGAAGTGCAGTGAATCTTGAGTTTAAACTCGGAATAATCATGAGACCGTTAGGGAAATGAATGCGAGGTGTGTGGAGTGGTATCGTGGAATAGGAGTGGTAGTGGAGCTATCGTATCAAATCATTTCACATAGTAGAACTTGTTATGGTTTAATGACTATGCGTAATTATGACTTGAATTGTTATTTGATAAAGATTTTTGATCATACCTTTGTAAATTTTGTCATTTCTTACTCAAGGCTTCTAACCAATTGCTCTTCTTTGTTTTCTTGGAGATGCCCCATGTCTTTAGCTCAATTACACCTGCATTTTATGATTATGGCACTAACATTTGATTGTAAATTTTGAAAACGGAGTGATGCCGGCTGCGGAAATCGTTTCTGGCTGCGGAAACTGTTTCTGGCTGCGGAAACGGTCTCCAGCTGTGGAAACTGAGACAGCACCCCCTTAACTGCACAAAGATAGTTAGAGGAAAACCAACTGAATGAAAATAGTCCTGAAGGGGACTTTTATTGATGGAGTGAAATGGAATGAGTGGAGTGAAATGAAAGTGAAGTGAAATGGAAATGAGAATGAGATGGAGGTGAAGTGAAATGGTAAGTGAGATGAAGTGAAGATGAAAAGAGAAGGAGAGGAGATATTTTTTTTTGGAAAATATAGAGTGTCAGGTGTTCCTGATTTTCATTCTATATTTTCTGTATAAGACCGCCAATCTATGATTGGTTTTCAGGCTTATACACTTTTTTTCTTTTTTCAAAAACTGAAAGAAACAAAGATTAGGCTGGTGGGGGAGAAGGATTCTTCTCCACCAGCCTGATTGCAGAATTCTCTTGGAACATTTTGACAAACTCCTCTTTTGAAAGTGGCTTATGATAAATTTTCAATCAGTGGCCATTCACAAAAAGAGGAGTCTGAAATTCATCAATGGTCTTGATTCTTACCACTCCATTGTTAAAGACTTTGTCAATCTCATATGGCCCAAGCCAATGAGTCTGAAATTTTCCTTTGAAGTCTTTAAACTTGGAATCAAACAATAAAGCTCAATCTCCCTCTTGAAACTTTCTTTCCTTGATATATCTGTCATGCCACTTAGCTCTTTGATGTTGAACTAGATCAGTCCTTAAAATTGCATCTTGTCTGATCTCATCTAGCTCATTCAGCTGCTCCATTCTGTGCTTTTGGGCTTCTGATAGATTCATCCCCAACTAAACTGCCATCTTGAAAGTATTGACTTGAAACTCAATGGGGAGCAAGACTTCTTTCCCATAAACAAGTTCATAGGGAGAATGTCCTATTGTGTTCCTCCATGTAGTTCTATAGGCCCATAAGGCTTCAGGAAGCCTTTCTGCCCAATCTCTTCTGTGTAGATGAAAAATTTTGGTGATGATGTTCTCAAGAACTTTGTTTGTAGATTCTACTTGGCCATTTTCTTGCGGATGGTAAGGAGTAGATTTTCTGTGCTTGATTTTGTATTCTTCCATCAGCTTCTCCATCAAATTAGATGTAAATTGACTTCCCTGATCTGTCAAAATTTCTCTTGGGACACCAAAACGAGTAAAAATATCCTCAAAAAGAAATTGAACAACTGAATTTTCAGTGGCAGAAGGCAATTCTTTGGATTCTACCCATTTAGTGACATAATCAGTGCAAACCAATATATATTTGTTTTGTCTAGATGGTGGATTAATGGGTCCAATGAAATCTAAAGCCCATTTTTCAAAGGGTTCGATGAGTACCTGTGGCTGTAATGGCATTTCATTTGAAAGAGTTGGTCTCCCAACTCTCTGGCAGCTGTCACACCTTCTGACATATTGTTTTGCATCTTTGAAGAGAGAATTCCAATAATATCCTAAAGAAAGGATTTTATAGGTCGTCCTCTTGTCAGCAAAGTGTCCACCGCATGGTTCATCATGACATGCCTTGAGGATGTCAGGCATTTCATCTTCCCGAACACATCTTCTGATCACACAATCTAGCCCTGTTTTAAACAATTCATTAGAAATCCATGAATAACTTGAACTCTCCTGAATAATTTTTCTCTTTTCATTAGGAAATAAATGTGGAGGTAGCTTCCCTGTAACCAAATAGTTAGCAATATCTGCATACCAAGGAGTCTTAGTAGTTACTGCAAACAAATATTCATCTGGAAACTTATCCTCTACAGGAGAATCTTCGTTAGTATTTTGGATTCTAGACAAGAAATCAGCTACTGTATTTTGTTTCCCTGGCCTATCCAACACAGTAATATTAAATTCTTGCAAAAGTAAAAGCCATCTTGTAACTCTGCCATTAGTAACAGGTTTGTTCATGAGATATCTAATTGCAGAATGATCAGTATGGACAAAAGT
Organism: Pinus tabuliformis; assembly: GCA_031772625.1. NCBI lineage: Eukaryota > Viridiplantae > Streptophyta > Pinopsida > Pinales > Pinaceae > Pinus > Pinus tabuliformis. The sequence continues at coordinate 320,489,587 of CM062807.1, forward strand.
TTCATAGCCTGTTATATAATGTCTAAACTTGTTGATTGCATGAACAACAGCTAAGAACTCTTTCTCAGTCACAATATAGTTTAATTCAGTGGGAGTCAAATTTTTACTGGTTTAGTAGATGGAATAAGGAACTAAATCCTTTTGACCCAACACAACTCCTAGAGCTGTATTTGAAGCATCTGTAGAAATATGGAAAGGAAGTTTCCAATTTGGCCCTCTCAAAATGGGTGCTTCATATATTCTTGTTTTCAAAGTTTCAAATGCAGATTGACAATCAGGATCCCATTTGAATTCACAGTCTTTTGTAAGTAATTTGAAGAGTGGAGATGTTATTTTGGTGAAGTTTTCAATAAATCTTCTATGGTATCCAGTAAATCCAAGAAAACTTCTAACATCTTTTTGACAATTTGGAATAGGCAACTTGGAGATGACCTCAACTTTTGATCTATCAAATTTAATCCCATCTCCTGAAATATGATGTCCTAAAACAATCCCTTCAGTAAACATCATAAAGCATTTTTCATGACTTAATGATAGGTTTGTTTCTTTACATCTTATAAGGAATTTTTCCAAATTCTCTAATGCCTCTTCAAACGAATTACCATAAACTGTAAAATCATCCATATAAACCTCTACACAATCATGGATTAGATCGGAAAATATTCCTAGTACTGCCCTTTGAAATGTTGCGGGTGCATTACATAACCCAAAAGGAAGTACTTGGTAAGCAAAAGTTCCCCATGGACAGGTAAATGTGGTATTGTCCTGATCTTCAGGTGCTACCTGAATCTGATTGTAACCACTAAAACCATCCAAAAATGAAAAATACTTTTTGCCTGCTAAAGTATCTAATACCTGATCGATAAAGGGTAAAGGAAAGTGATCCTTCAAAGTTGCTTTGTTCAATTCCCTGTAATCAATGCATACCCTCCATTTACCATTCTTTTTAGGTACTATAACCAAAGGAGAAACCCATCGGCTATCTGAAATTGGATAAATGAAGTTCACATTAAGTAACTTTTGGAGCTCTTCTTTCACTATCTCCCTAAGGTTTGGATTCATCCTTCTTTGAGGTTGTCTGATTGGTCTACTGTTTTCCTCAATGTAGATGTGGTGAATGCAAGTCTTAGGGTCAATACCTTTAATATCGGTATACTCCCATGCAAATGCAGTAGAATGTTTTTGCAAGATTTTGGTTAGCTCTTCCTGTTGTGATCTTTCCAAGTTTTTGTTGATATTCAATGTTTTACCTGGAAATATCTCAATGGCGGAACTATTAAACTCTTCCATAGAGAAAAGAGACATTTGTCTAGATGATAGATACTCAATGTCAGAATCTAACTGAAATTGTGTGTGGTCATATTCTGAAGATGTTTCAAAATTTTCTAATGTGTTCAGGATTTGACTATCTTCACTAACTTCAGAAATGGTAAAGACATGTTGTATACTATCTTCATCATCAACCCACTCATTATCTCCTATTTCTGTAATTGCTTTTGCTGGAGGATACAGATTGAATTTCTTTGTCGAATTACCATCAGAAATATACATATCCCCAGACCTACAACTGATAAAAGAATTAGCTGTGGCTAGCCAAGGTCTTCCTAAGATGAGAGGGTGTCCTCCTAAATTACTCTTGGGAGTTAAAATCATGAAATCTACTGGATATTCCCAAGAGTCTAAGGAGACTGAAATGTCTTCTAATACACAATTTGGTTTAATAATTGATCGATCTGCAAGTTGCAGTAAAGTAGGTGTAAAGAGAAGGTTAGGAAGTTTCAGCTGTTCCATAGTCTGTCTACTCATAATGTTGATATCAGCCCCTAAATCAATCAAAGTATTTGGAATTTCTACCCCATTGATATGTGTTTTGACAATTGGACTACCGGGATCTACATACTTCTGCATAGTAATTTTTCCCATCATGATGTCTGCAATTTTCCCTACCAGGTGGATTCTCCTTGTATCTCTAGGTTTCCTTCCTGGTCTTTTAAGACTCAACTCCTTTATTGTTTTTGCTAGAATAGGAATCTCTGTAATGGCTTGTAACAAGGGAATCTTGATACAGACATTCTTCAATTCATCTAGAAAATCATAGTCAGGCAACAAGATTTGTTTTTCCACCCCTTTGTCAATTTGTAATCTTTCAGGAAAAGGAGGTGTGGATGAAGATGCAGGTTGCTCAACTATAGGAGTTGTGGGGGTTAGTTCTTTTTCTTTTTCTTTCTGAGTGTTTGGGTTTTGAAGAGATGCTTCAGAACCCTTATTGGCTTCAAGAGATTCTTCCTCAGAAATGCTTTGATTTTGGGCATCTATAGAAGGTTTATCTAAAACTCTACCAGATCTGAGTTGTACATCATTGAGAGGAACAATCATATAGGCAGGAAATTGTTGACCTTCTATCATGTAAGCATTTTGAGGGTTTTTATTATTGGGGTTTGGCAATGGCTGAGAAGGAAGTTGATTTGACTTCTGTTGGAATGGGAGCAAGAGTTGAGAATTTGGATTCTGTTGAGAAGGTTGTTGTTGTTGTGGGAATGACAATGATAATTGCGGATTTTGATTTGGAAGTTGTGGAGCTTGTTGATTTTGAAAAGATGGAGGGTATTGATAAAATTGAGCAAATCTCCCATAAGGATTTTGCATACCTTGTACCCATGATTGAAAACGATTTTGAGGTTGGGACCAAGGTTGTTGCCAAGGATTCCAATTTAGTGGGGGTTGAAAATTCATAGAGTTGTTAAACCCTTGATTTTGCTGCCCCTGCCAAGGTCTCCTTGCAACAAAACAGAGAGACTCAATTGTATTTGGATCTTCTTGAAAGATAGCTTTGAGTCCAGGAATTGAAGGACAATCCTTGGTCTCATGATTCTCTGAACAGATCACACATGTTTCTACAACTTTTGCATCCAAGGGACATTCCCTGAGAGCATGTTTTTTCCTACATTTTGGGCAAAAGATGGCTAAAGCTTCAGCTTCTGCTTTCTGTTTATTGTGGATCTTAAGAGTGTCTAGTTGCTCACTAAGACTCCCTAAGATATTAGTTTTGAATTCATCAAGCATGTTGCCAATCTCAGCCCTACTTACTGATCCAGTTGCAGATTTGTTTGCTCTGATGAGAGAAGGATCTCTAGGCCCTTTTTGAGTTTTAGATTTCCCCCTTGAGAGATGGACACACAGTTCTTCTATATCATGAAGTGGAAGTTGAGATATGTCTCCTTTTCCCATCATGTTCAAAATATCTATCCATTCATCTCTAATGGCTTTTAATAAAAGGGATTTCAAGGTTTCCTCATCTAAGTTACTCGTTTTTGCTCTTTTCAGATTGTATTGAAATCTTTCAAGTAAATCCTCCAAGTTTTCGTCTTCTTTTTGTACCATTTTGAATACCTCATCCTTGTGATTGGTGGGCATACAATAGTCTAGATACCTATCCAAAAATGTTTGTTTCATATCATTCCAAGTCCTAATGGATTGAGTGAGTAATCCCATGAACCATTTCAAAGCCGCTCCTTTCAATGTTGAAGGAAACAATTTGAGTTTTTGAGAGTCTTCCAGATAATCATAGGTTCGACACATGACCTCAAACTCAAATAGAAATGTTTCAGGATCCTCGTTTCTTAACCCATGAAAGTTTGGGAGGATAGATGGTGAAATATTTTTCATTGTTGCTCAAGAATCCTCATCGACTATAGGAAATCCAAATGAGTTATTTCCATCCCTATTTCCCCCATTGTTACCTCTACCTCCTCCATTATTTCCTCCTCCTCCTCTACCTCTACCAAATCCATTTACTCCTTCTTCTGTCATGGTAGTTTCCCTGGAGACTTCAGAGTCCTCTGGTTCCTCTACTAAGGGCGAATGAGGAGGAATTTCTCCCTCTTCTTCCTCAGGTGATTCTACTTCTTCAATTACAATTTGTCTCCCTGTAGAAGGAAGGAAAGGATCTCTTCCTAATTCAGATTCGATGGATGGTGTGGGAGAGTCAACTACTGCCTCTTGAATTCCAGGAATCCTAGGGCTAGGAGTGTAGGTTGGAGATGATGGAGGTGTCTCTTGTCTATTCCTTGAAGTAGATGGAGTTGTAAAAATCGAACTCTTGGCTCTAGCTAAAAATCTTCCCCTAGAATCTCTTGCTCTATGCATGTCATTATTTTTTTATTTTTCTTCAAGTCAGGCTAATAATTCTCTTTCTGATCTTCCAGGTCACTCTAGGTGCAAGAAGAGAGCATACTCAAGAAACTATTAAACCAATAACTTTCTCTTTTCTGATCCTCCAGATCACACTAAGTGCAAGAGGAGAGCATACTTTGAGAGGTTATCAATTTCCCTTGAAATTTTCTTGTTTTTTTTTTTTTAGAAATTGGCTACCTAATTTCACTTCCCCGACAACGACGCCAAAATGTTTGGTCAATTTAGTGTGTTCTAAATTGCTATTTAAAATGTCAATCCGGGGTTCGTAAACTGACGAATTGAAGTGTACTATATGTACTAGATAACCATTTCCTTAGTCTTTTGTCGTTTTTGAGTTCTTTTTGGTTGTTTATGGATTTATCTTTCCCTAATGTGTGATGGCGAAAATGAAAGTTAAGTATGAAATATGGATGGATGGTGATGGTGATTTCTACAATGATTTTTCAAAACTTAAAAGTACTCAAAAAGAAAGCTTTAAAACAACTGTAACGAAATCAATTCTTAAGAAAAACAGTGAACTAATGACAATGGCCCAGTATCCTTGTTGCTGAATGAAAAGAAAGTAAAAACTGAACTTAAAGCAACTCAAAGTAAAGCAACTAATTCACACTACTTCAACTTTTCTGATCCTTTACCCTTTAGCTCAATCTACCTTGTGGGAAGCAATCATGAACAAGTCAAGCAATATGATATCTAAATGGCAAGAAATTAAATTGCAGAAAAGAAACTAGTCACACTACTTCAACCCTTCTGATCCTTTACCCTTCAGCTCAATCTACCTTGTGGGAAGCAATCATGAATAAGTTTAAGCAATATGATAACTAAATTGCAAGAAATTAAATTGCAGAAAGGAAACTAATCACACTACTTTAACTCTTCTGATCCTTTACCATTTAGCTCAATCTACCTTGTGGGAAGCAATCATGAATAAGTTTAAGCAATATGATAACTAAATCACACTACAATAAGTAATATTCTGATTTCTTACTAATAGAGTCACTTGACTATAGAAAGAAACCATAAACTGATGAGTAGTATGATGTCTAAATAACAGAAAAATAGATAAGCAAATCACAACTTGAAAAAGGACAGTGTGTTGGCATTATGATTCACGTGTTGTCCTTGATGGCAACTCACTCAGAGGATGGTACAGATGCTCAGAGGTTGGTACAGGTGATGGCAACTTAATCAGAAGACAGATCTCAGTACAGCATGCCAAGGAAGCTCATACACGCCGTTTCGTTAAGCCCAAGTCGCGTGTACACGCTAGTTATATTCATAAAAAGCGCGTGTATGTGGAAAGGTTCCTTTGGTCCATGGTGGTTAGTCCTTGGAAGTTGTGCCTATGGTTTCGGACCATTGTGTCTCGACGGGCGTGTCGATCCCTAGTTTTGAAGTTGATGGTATTGTGTTACTATGGTTTTGGCTCTTGGTATTTAGCTAGGCCTAAGACTATATAAGGAGAAGAAGATCATTAGGCAAAATCATCTTTCGACAAGGCTTGAATATCTAAGAGAGAAAGAGATCTGATATGCAGGTTCTGGGTTGCTTGATCTAAGCCAAGGAGAGATCACATCGGTTGATGGAAGACTAGATCTAAGGATAGATCGGGATCTAATGGTTTGAAATGCACTATCATGATATGGTTGATTATGCGTATTTCTAGATCTGCATATTGTCGCAATGTTACGTTTTGGATCTAACTAATGTCTGGTACAGCTGCAAATTGAGAAAGTTTATTTTTAGATCTGTACGCAGGTTGGCTTCGGTAAAAGAGCGTGTATACGCGGGTTTTGCTCATTGAAGTAGCGTATATCTTTTGAAGCTTGATTTTGGGTTTACAGTGGGGTCTGACTGTTATTGCAGAGTTCTGTAGTCTGCTCTGTGTTCTGGTAACTGGTGATTGACAGGGTTCAGTGGTTCAGTGATTCAAAGTTTGGTTGTTTTATGCTTCAATGATCTGTTGTGGAAATTGAATGATTTGTGGTCTTCAGATTGTAATGTTGTGCTTCAGGAATATCCAAGTCTGAAAATGTATGAAAAGTGATATCTGAAAGAAGGAAGATTGTAGGTCAGCACCTACGTACTAGTATCTTGGCTAGTACAAGAGCAAAGGGGGTTGGAGCTCCCTTCCAAGGAAGTTTGGAGATCGAGAGAAGGTTGAAGCCTTCTGCAGGTTGTAGCCTGCGTACTGGTATAAGGCTGCACCAGTACAAAAGATTGTAAATTGAAGTTTCATATTAAAGAAAGATAGAGACAACTTGCAGCAGGTGGTTTTCACCCACATTGGGTTTCCACCTTATATCTTGGTGTTCATGTGTGTGGCTTTTTATCTGTTCTGTTTTACTGCACATGTTTACTGTTAATGTGATGAATAATGTCCTGATGCACTTAATTGAAGAATAAGCTAACTAAATTGTGAGTTTTCTTCCTATACGCTGTTTTACTTCTTCACAGTAGCGTGTACACGCTGGTTCACTTAACTGAAGTAGCGTATATGTTTCTGAGCATTTAAAAAGTTTGATTAATCAGATAATACTGATTCACCCCCCCTCTTAGTATTATTTCCAACAATTGGTATCAGAGCAGGTCCTTCAGAGAAGCTTGATCGCTTGAAGGAAGATCATTCATCATGAGCAACTACGAGAAAGAAGCATCAATCAGGCCACCGGTTTTTGATGGAACAAATTTCAATTATTGGAAGGTAAGAGTTACTGCATATCTTCAATCTCTTGGTACAGAAGTTTGGGACATTGTAGAAACAGGCTATGTTTTTCCTTCAGCTACTCCTACAGATCCAGCTGAGAAAAAGGCATATGAAACAAATGCAAAAGCAGTCAGTACTCTATTAGGAAGTATATCTCAAACAGAATTCATGAAGGTCATGCACTTCAAATCAGCAAAAGAGATATGGGACAAAATGATCACTAGCTATGAAGGAGATGAACAGGTAAAGCAAGCTAAACTTCAAACTCTCAGGATTCAATATGAGACCCTCAAGATGTATAATGATGAAAGTGTGGCTAATTATTTTCTTCGGGTAGATGAGATTGTTAATTGTATGAAAAATCTGGGTGAAGAAATAAAAGAGACTATAGTAGTTCAAAAGATTCTAAGATCATTATCCCCCAAGTTTGAATCTAAAGTATCTGCAATAGAAGAAAAGGAAAATCTCAAAGTTCTCACTATGTCTCAGCTACATGGAATTCTAACTGCTTATGAAATGAGAAAGGGAGGTCCATCAGACAGAAGGGAAGCTGCTTTTAAGGCATCAAGAAAAGAAGATTACTATGAAGCAGGCCATGTTCCAGAAGAAGAGGAAGAAGAATCAAACTTTGTCAGAAATCTTCAAAGGGGTGCTGGAAGGTTCAGAGGTAAGCTACCTTTCAAATGCTTTGCTTGTGGAAGAGTAGGTCATTATGCTGCAAAATGTCCTAATAAGGATAAAGGAAAAGAACCTGCTAGATGGAATAAGAAACAAAGTGCAAATAAGAAAAGCTACTACACCCATGAAGATAGTGATGGCTTATCAAACAGTGATGAAGATGAACAAGGTAATAAATATAAGCTATTAATGGCATTTGAAGATGATGATTATGAGGATGCTGTAGATGTGGATAATCTCTATAATGAAATTACTAGACTCAAGAGATGCATAGAAGAAAAGAGTGTGATCATTGATACTTTGCAATTTCAAATTGATGAAAAGGAAAAACATCTTGAAAAACTAGAAGGTGAAATTGTTGGTCTCAGAAAAGAAATTGAGAAAACAAAAACTATTAATCTTAAGTTTGTCAAAGGATCTGAAACTTTGGATGAGATTATCAATGTGCAGCGGTCTCCTCTAAACAAGACAGGTTTGGGCTATAATGGAGAAACCTCTCAAGCATCCACCTCAAAAAGTTATCTTGATGCAGCAAGAAGAAATGAGCAGAAGAACAATGAAGATAATCAGGTAAAGCAGGGACGAATTACAAACAGAAACTATCAGGGACAATCCTTCTTAAGGGTGAACAAAAGCTACAACCAACCACAGGTAAAATCTTCTCAGTTTGGCACAAGAATAGATGAAAATAGAAATTACAATCAGTTGGCTGGTAGATTCAATAACCGCAGAAGCTTCTTCAATGGACAATGCTTTTCTTGCCATAACTTTGGTCACAAAGCAGCTCAATGTGTTGCATATAAAACAATCATGACTAGGGAAGCTCAAAAACAAAGAAGTATGACAGGGATTACAAAGAGGACCTATAACAACTTTTCAGTTCTTGAAAATGAAGTTGAATGTTCTATTTGCAATAATTTTGGTCATAAAGAGTCTGAATGCAGGAGCAGGTTTCAGGAGAAAAAGGAACAAGCCACGAGCACCAAAAAATGGAGAATAAAAGAACCTCAGACAGAAAGATGTGGGATAGCGTTTTATGCAGAAGGACAGGAAAATCTATGGTACATTGACAGTGGATGTTCGAAACATATGACAGGTGATAAAGAAAAACTTGAATCTTATTCTACTTTAGAAAAGGGAAAGAAAGTTTCTTTTGGAAATGATACTCCTGCAACTATAAAAGGAAAAGGTATTGCTCCTTTGAAAGAAAAGGTTAAGGCTGGAAATGTTTTGTATGTTGATGGATTGAAGCATAATCTTCTAAGTGTCAGCCAGATGTGTGATCAAAAAACCGAGGTTATTTTCAGATCGAATGGATGTCTTGTTCGTGATCTTGATACAGGTAAAACAGTTCTCAAAGGCAAAAGAACTCCAAATAATCTGTACATATTTGAAGAAGGACAACAACAATGCTATCTTAGCAAGGATGAAGAGCACTGGTTATGGCATCGAAGGTTGGGACATCTAAGCTTCTCACAAATAAGGAAAGCATGCAAATATCAGGCAGTTCGCGATCTCCCAGATATCAAAATTCCAGACAACACCATATGCAAATCTTGTCAGTTTGGAAAGCAAACCAGAACTAACTTTCCAGAGAAGGAAGGATCAGCTAGCTTGCCTCTTGAGCTAGTCCATACAGATGTATGTGGTCCATTTAGGAAAAGGACACCTCGAGGAGAAGAATATCTGATATTATTCATTGATGATTTCTCAAGGTTTGTTTGGTTAGGGCTTATGAAGCACAAAGATGAAGCATTCGAAAAATTCAAATCCTTCAAAGCATTGGCTGAAAATGAATCAGGACACAAAATTAAGTGCCTCAGATCTGACAGAGGTGGGGAGTTCACATCAAATGAATTTTTCGATTTCTGCGATGAACATGGGATAAGAAGAGAATTCTCTACAGCTAGAACTCCTCAGCAAAATGGGGTTGTGGAAAGAATGAACAGAACTATCCAACAAATGGCTCGTGCTATGCTCGATGAATCAGGTACTCCTGCAACCTTCTGGGGTGAAGCTGCACATGCTGCTGTTATCATTCTTAACAAAACAAATGTCCGAGTAAACAGCACTCAAACACCTCATGAGCTTTGGAGTGGTAAAACTCCTTCCGTGAAGCATTTCAAAATCTTTGGGAGCAAATGTTATATTAAGAATACTGATGAGCAACTTGGCAAACTTGAACCTAGAGCAGATGAGGGCATTCTTCTTGGTTATTCTCCACATAGCAAAGCATACAAGTGCTACAATAAAAGACTTGGCAGAATTGTTGACAGTATTGATATAGTGGTTGATGAGAAGGGATATATTCCTAGGCAAGTTCATCATGAAGACATTGAAGAAGATGAAGGTTACTCTCAAAGGCGAAATGATGAAGAAGAAGAACCTCAAGAAGAAGAAGAATCTCAAGAAGAACCAGAGGAGCAGACAAGAATAGAAGAGAAGACTCCATCCAGATATGTCCAAAAGAATCATCCAGAAACTCAGATTGTGGGGCAGAAAGAAGCAGGAGTACAAACAAGAAGGACACTTGCAGAAGCTTCAAGCTACTTGGCTCTACTCTCCTCCATTGAACCACAAAATGTGAAAGAAGCATGCAAAGATGAATGTTGGGTCAAAGCAATGGATGAAGAACTTGAGCAAATCGAAAGGAACAACACTTGGGAATTAGTTCCTAGACCAAAAGATAAGAATGTAATAGGAACAAAATGGGTCTTCAAGAATAAGTTAAATGAAAATGGAGAAGTAATTAGAAACAAGGCCAGACTTGTTTGTAAAGGGTATGCACAGCAAGAAGGAATAGATTTTGAAGAGACCTTTGCTCCTGTGGCAAGACTAGAGGCCATCCGAATGTTCCTTGCTCTCTCAAGCTTTCAAAACTTCAAGGTATTTCAAATGGACGTGAAATCAGCCTTCCTGAATGGAGACTTAGAAGAAGAAGTATATATTGAGCAGCCAGATGGGTTCATTCTTGGAAATGATCCAAACCTTGTATGCAGATTGAAAAAGGCACTCTATGGGCTCAAACAAGCTCCAAGGGCTTGGTACTATCGGTTGGACAAATATCTTCACCAACAAGGCTTTTCAAAAGGATCAGCAGATAGCAATCTCTATATAAAAGTTGAAAATAACAAATTGCTAATTCTTGTTGTTTATGTAGATGATATTATTTTTGGCAGCAATGAAGAGACCATGAGTCAAAACTTTGCCTTGGTTATGCAGAAAGAATTCGAAATGTCACTTCTTGGAGAATTGACATATTTTCTTGGATTGCAAATCCAACAAAATGAAGGAGGTATCTTCTTGTCTCAAACCAAATACCTCAAGCAGATCTTGAAGAAGTATGGCATGGAAGAGTCAAAGCCAGTATGTACACCCATGGTTACAGGATGCAGCCTCAGTGCAAATGATGAATCAGCAGCAGTTCACCAACCCACTTATAGATCCATGATTGGGAGTTTGCTTTATTTGACAGGTACTCGACCAGATATTACACATGCAGTAGGAATGGTTGGAAGATTTCAAGCCAACCCAAAGGAAACTCATCTTCAGGCAGTCAAAAGAATCTTCAAATATCTTCAAGGGACCCAAAACTATGGCTTATGGTATCCTAGAAATACTGATCTCACTCTTCATGCTTACACAGATGCAGATTGGGCTGGAAGTGTGGATGATAGGAAAAGCACAAGTGGAGGTGCTTTCTTCATGGGTTCCAGATTAGTATCTTGGTTCAGCAAGAAACAAAGTTCGATTGCCTTATCTACAGCTGAAGCAGAATATGTGGCTGCAGCATCTTGTTGCACACAACTTCTTTGGATGATGCAGACCTTGCAGGACTTTCAAATCACTTGCACTCCACCTGTCTCTATCTTATGTGATAATACAAGTGCAATCAGCATTTCAAAGAATCCTGTCATGCACTCAAAGACCAAGCACATACCAATCAAGTACCATTTTCTTCGGGAACAAGTGCTTGAGCAGAAGGTCAAGTTGGAGTATGTTCCTTCTAAGGAGCAAGTTGCTGATATTCTCACAAAACCACTGCCCAGGGAAACTTTTGAATATCTCAGACAAAAGCTGGGAGTAGTTGATGCTTCATCCTGTTGTTGAAGTTTGTTTGTTCTACAGAAAAGTTGGTATACGCAGGTTACGGAAGGGATATGAGCGTATACACGCGGATTCATGGTGGGTAAGTCGCGTGTATGCTGGACGCTTGTTGCAGAAAGAATATCCGCGTACATACGCTGTTTTATAGAGGATAAAACGCGTATATGAAGTTCTGAACAGCAAGGGAAAACTCTGAAGTTCTGAACAGCAATAGGAATGTCAGAATTCTTCAGGCACAGTTTCAGGGAGTGCAACAGGCACAGGTTCAGGGGGAGCAGCTCAAAAGTCTCATAAAGCATTGTTGGCATTCAGATGTTTTGGTTGTTGGTTTCAGGAGAAGGAGCTCAGAAAGAAATTCTGGTTGCTGATCTAACAAGATGTTTATCAGATGCTGCTGGTGTCTTTCCTAAGTCTTGGTCTAGATCTGTTGTCTCTATGTCATGTATCTCTCTTGTCCTATCTCTTTTATGGTGTCAAGGTCATGTAACGGCCTATGTTGGTTTCCCCACTATGCCTGGGATGAATGCTGTAATATAATGGGTTGTTTCTGATATGTCCCCTCTTGGTAGGGAGTATGGATGTATGTATTGAGTCTTTTTGGTGATAGGAAGGTCCCTTATGGTGTATAAATCTTGGTTCTTGTCAGCACAGCCAAGCAGAGGTATCAGCATGTCCTCAGGGGGAGCACAGCCCTTTGCCCTTGATGTCAAAGGGGGAGAGTGACTTGGTGTGGTGGTTGCCATCAAGTCCAAAGGGGGAGATTGTTGGCATTATGATTCAAGTGTTGTCCTTGATGGCAACTCACTCAGAGGATGGTACAGATGCTCAGAGGTTGGTACAGGTGATGGCAACTTAATCAGAAGACAGATCTCAGTACAGCATGCCAAGGAAGCTCATACACGCCGTTTCGTTAAGCCCAAGTCGCGTGTACACGCTAGTTATATTCATAAAAAGCGCGTGTATGTGGAAAGGTTCCTTTGGTCCATGGTGGTTAGTCCTTGGAAGTTGTGCCTATGGTTTCGGACCATTGTGTCTCGACGGGCGTGTCGATCCCTAGTTTTGAAGTTGATGGTATTGTGTTACTATGGTTTTGGCTCTTGGTATTTAGCTAGGCCTAAGACTATATAAGGAGAAGAAGATCATTAGGCAAAATCATCTTTCGACAAGGCTTGAATATCTAAGAGAGAAAGAGATCTGATATGCAGGTTCTGGGTTGCTTGATCTAAGCCAAGGAGAGATCACATCGGTTGATGGAAGACTAGATCTAAGGATAGATCGGGATCTAATGGTTTGAAATGCACTATCATGATATGGTTGATTATGCGTATTTCTAGATCTGCATATTGTCGCAATGTTACGTTTTGGATCTAACTAATGTCTGGTACAGCTGCAAATTGAGAAAGTTTATTTTTAGATCTGTACGCAGGTTGGCTTCGGTAAAAGAGCGTGTATACGCGGGTTTTGCTCATTGAAGTAGCGTAATCTTTTGAAGCTTGATTTTGGGTTTACAGTGGGGTCTGACTGTTATTGCAGAGTTCTGTAGTCTGCTCTGTGTTCTGGTAACTGGTGATTGACAGGGTTCAGTGGTTCAGTGATTCAAAGTTTGGTTGTTTTATGCTTCAATGATCTGTTGTGGAAATTGAATGATTTGTGGTCTTCAGATTGTAATGTTGTGCTTCAGGAATATCCAAGTCTGAAAATGTATGAAAAGTGATATCTGAAAGAAGGAAGATTGTAGGTCAGCACCTACGTACTAGTATCTTGGCTAGTACAAGAGCAAAGGGGGTTGGAGCTCCCTTCCAAGGAAGTTTGGAGATCGAGAGAAGGTTGAAGCCTTCTGCAGGTTGTAGCCTGCGTACTGGTATAAGGCTGCACCAGTACAAAAGATTGTAAACTGAAGTTTCATATTAAAGAAAGATAGAGACAACTTGCAGCAGGTGGTTTTCACCCACATTGGGTTTCCACCTTATATCTTGGTGTTCATGTGTGTGGCTTTTTATCTGTTCTGTTTTACTGCACATGTTTACTGTTAATGTGATGAATAATGTCCTGATGCACTTAATTGAAGAATAAGCTAACTAAATTGTGAGTTTTCTTCCTATACGCTGTTTTACTTCTTCACAGTAGCGTGTACACGCTGGTTCACTTAACTGAAGTAGCGTATATGTTTCTGAGCATTTAAAAAGTTTGATTAATCAGATAATACTGATTCACCCCCCCTCTCAGTATTATTTCCAACACAGTGCTGGAATTAAACTTCAGAAAATGAAAGTTAGCAGGAAGGACAAGATGATCTCATATGCCAATAGTTATCAAAAAGATGAAAATTTGCCCGGGCTGCCTAAGAAAACCTGCAGAAAAACATTGATCAGCTGATAGCTACAAGAAAGCAGAAGTGAAAATATAAATAGCAGTGAATTAAGAAGCATCAAAACAGCGTGTTATGTACAGACTAATGATTATGAAAACAAAAACGTAAGGAAATCAAATAACAACTATACAGGGCTTTAGTGTGCAAGGGCCCTCTGCCACCTCAGCCAGTCAATGAACAGTCACAAGAACGAGCTCAGCAAAGCAGTCTTCTCATGTATTAAAGCAGCAACATATATAAAGCAAAGTACAGTGGGGTAATAACAACAACAGTTCAAAAATTACATATCAAAAAGCTCTTCCCCAGTGTTCATCAACGCGTTATTTATAATGAAAAAGTGCTGAAACTAACTAACTGAATCCTACACTATTGACTGTGTTGCAAAAGACACGTAGATCTCCTCAGCCGAGATCTAGCGTAACTGTCATCATGTCTATTAAATCTTCGGAGTGGTAGCTGTTGGATTCAGGTTACGGGGATGATCTCCAGGTGTGCCGTGTCTTCGTGGGTTGAGGACTGTGCCATGTAAACGTTCACGTGCTCAAAACAGAGACGTGCCACCGCTGAATTCCTTGGTTGGCTTTGCCTTTGACCCTTGTTGACCGTGACCTTCCATGGATGATTTCGCTGATTTGAAGGGACACGTTCCATGTACCATCACCTGTAGCTTGCCCATGTGGCTCGTTTCTTCATAGGACACCTATAGCATAGCTTTTAACAAAATAGCTGCGGAATCCTGTGCTGGCTGCGGAAACCTGTGCTAGCTGCGGAAACTGACAAGTTTCTGCAGCTGCATGAACAAAAACTAAACCAAACAACAATCATAAGCATAGTCAGAAAACCATGTAAAAAGTTCTTTTTAGACTATAATGGAATGATTTAACAGCTGGGTGGATGAAGTAAGTGGAAAAAGAAGGCTGAGAGGGTGTATAGGAAGGTGCAGGTTTGAGGCTCAACAGAGCCTTAGACTGATGTGGAGCAGCCGCATGCAGAGGTTCCAAGAGTGGAGACATCCACTCAAGCAGAGTCTTCTAGAGATGGACGAAAGTGAACAAGAGAAGCTGACAGATTGTTAGAAGATGGAGAGAGAATGTGGGAGCACCATATTCTCAGTGCAAACAGAGGAGGTCACTTGAGAGGTACATTGTATACATGGCCCTTGCTAGGGAATGTGTTGAGATCGAGCCATATTCCTTTGAGGAAGTTGTGCAGCAGCCGATTTGGGTTGATGCTATGGTGGAGGAGTATGACTCCATAGTTCGTAACAATGTTTGGGACATGGCTCCGAGACCGGAGAACAAGTCAATTGTGAGTTCCCGTTGGCTTTACAAGGTAAAGCAAGCTACTGATGGTAGTGTGGAGAAGCATAAGGCAAGCTTTGTTTCCCATGACTTTTCACAGGTCGAGAGGATCATGTTGCTGTAGTATATTTCGATAGAGGAGCAAGATGCTGACATTTTGACAAAGGCATTGTCAAAGTGTAAATTCGAGTTCCATAGAGACAGGATCGGGGTGGAAGATAATCCGTTTCTTGTTGAGAGGGAGTGTTGAAATATGGCAACAAGAATATTCCAATTTAATTTTTCCTTGAATTAAATTGTGAAATAAAATCGAATTTAGTCTTAACAGCTACTTGGAAATAGTTAATTAATTTATTTTAAATTAATTAGTTGGAGAAATTCAAGTTAGAAGTCTTTCTGAAGTCATTCAAGAGTTATCCCTTAAGTTAAGGAGATAAGATTGAGTTATATTTGAGTTGTAATTAGTTAACTCAGTTTACTGAGTTAAGTCCAGTTAAATTAGTTCCAAACTGTTTGAGGAAGTAATAGTGAGTTAACAGTCAGTTGATGCATGCATGCACTCAACTAGTGCTACTCCAACTAAATGAAGATTCCCTCATCAAAAAATCATGCATGTCTATTATGAGAAAGACCCAGTTGAGATTATAGTCAAGGACAATGTACTATCAGTTGCATGTGTTTTCTCATGGAGAAAAATCATGCATGCAGTCAAGGATTTATCCTCGAGGATTGCGCAGTTCTGAAGAGTGTGGGATGGATTTTCCACTTGATAACAGGAGAATCATCCACAAGGAACAACGCAAGGAAATAGGAACTTGGAGGGCAGAGAGGAAGGCTGGAGAGAAGCCAAGATTTCCTATGAGCATCTATGAGGATTGTACTGAGAGCTGGCTAGCTGTGAGAGCTAAGGCTTTGTATAATTCCTATGTATTTCCACCTTGTATGATAATACAATAGTGTGGGGTTTTTAGCTAAGGCTTTCCCCAAAGTATTTTCATGTGTATTGTGCCATTGATTCTTCTTCTTCTGGTTATATTGTTCAGCTCGATCTTTAAGCTTCTGCAAATTGACAGTAGAAGTAGGTTATATTATTCTGCTTTGATTTATATTGCATTATCAGGTTAACCTACCATCAGATTTTCTACATGGTATCAGAGCAGGATTTCTAGAAATTTTCTACAGGTATAAAAGGTAAAGATTCTAAAGCATTTACAATTACTTCTTCGCATTTTGTTGATAATGATAATGATGAGAGGACAAGAAATGAGCTATTTCACATTAGAGTCATTTCCAAGCATACTAAAATTGATACATTATTTGATAGTGGGTCACAAGTTAATTTGATTTCTGAAGCAATTATAAAGAAGTTGGGTCTAGAAACAAAACCTCATAAAAAGCCATATCCATTAGGTTGGGTGTGTGATAAAACTAAGGTACAAGTTATGAAACAATGTAAACTTCGTTTTTCTATTGGGTCAAAGTTTGTAGATGAGGTTAAGTTAGACATAGTCCCATTGGACATATTTGGAATTGTATTAGGAAGTCCATACTTGTATGATAGAAATGCTATCTTCTATCAAACTGAAAAATAAGTATCAACTCACTAAGGATGGAACTGAATATATTGTAAGGGCTCATAAACTCAAAGATAATTTCTCTCTTATAAATTTAGGACAGATGAAAATAATTGTAAATTCAAGTAAACAATTTTTACTTATGATTGTAAAAGCAAAGGATATTGATAAATCCGATGCATTCCAAGGCTGTAATCCTAAACAAAAAGCAGATCTAGTTAAATTTGTTCTGTATCAAAAGCCTAAAGCGCTTCCACCCAAGCGAGAGATAGAACATGAGATTTATTTGCAGTAAGATGTTCCACTACCTAACATTGGAATGTCTAGGCTATCAACTCTAGAAAATGAAAAGATAAAGAAGCAGGTACATGAGTTGCTCGATCAAGGGTTTATTCGACCAAGCACATCACAGTGCGGATCACCTATTGTGTTAGTGCGAAATAAAGACGATTCATGGAGAATGTGCATTGATTTTAGAGCATTGAATAAAATCACAATAAAGAATCATCATCCTCTTCCTCGTATTGATGATTTGTTAGATCAATTAAAAGGTGCAGTTTACTTCTCTAAATTGGACTTGCGAAGCGACTACCATCATATCAAAGTTGCAGAACATGATGTACGGAAGGCTGCGTTCAAAACGAAGCAAGGACTCTATGAATGGACGATTATGATTTTTGGCTTAACTAATGCTCCAACTATATTCATGCGAGTCATGAATGATGTATTTAGACCATTCATTGATGATTTTGTAATAGTCTATTTAGATGATATTCTTGTTTTCAGTAGAACATGGGATGAACATGTAAAGCATGTAAAGAAGATTTTAGATGTTTTGAAAAGAGAAAATCTCTATGTAAAGCTGTCAAAATGTGAATTTGGCAGAACATCTTTGAATTATTTGGGTTATATTGTAGGGGGTGGTGAATTGAAGATAGATCCCTCTAAGGTCGAAGTCATTGTAAATTGGCCTAAGCCCAATACTGCTACAGAAGTTAAAAGTTTCTTAGGGGCAACACAATATTGGAGAAAGTTTATTGCTAAATTTTCTTTGATTGCAACTCCTTTACATGCTTTGACAAGTGTGAAATAGTTGTTTCAGTGAGGAGGCAAACAATAGAAAGCCTTCGACACATTGAAAGGAAGGATCAGTATTACGCCAGTACTAGCACTAATAGATCTTCAACATCCATTTGAGATCGAGATAGATGCAAGTGAATATGCCATGGGGGCAGTGTTGATGCAGCACATAAAGCCTATATGCTTTCATTCTGAGACATTCACATCAGTAGTAGTTAACTATCCTACATATGATAAGGAATTATATGCATTAGTTCAGAGTGTTAAAAAGTGGAAACATTACATAATGGGTAAAGAAACAATCACACACACAAATCATCAACCACTACAATACTTACACTCTCAAACTAAATTGCAACAATCACGACATTACAGGTGGATGGGTTTTCTACAACAATTTCATCTTGTTATCAGATATAAGAAGGGCATACATAATAAGGATGTAGACATGTTATCAAGACCAATTATAAATGCATCCACAATACTTAAGCATAATTCAGTAATTCATGAAAGTTACATTGAACAATATGCTCAAGACACTGATTTTAAGGATGTATATGCAACTTTAAGTCATGGAAAGCAGGTAGAAGAATTGGACTATTTCATAAAGGACAAACTCTTATATCATTTGGGAAAGTAATGCATCCCAAAAACTGAAAGAGTTAATATAATTCGAGAAGCACATACTTCTCTCATATCAGGTCATTTTGGTGTAAGTAAAACAGTTGCACAATTACAAAGATTCTGCTATTGGCCACGAATGAATGAGACAGTTTCTAGATATATTAAAGGATGTACTATGTGTGCTACAAGCAAGCCAAGTAATAGGAAATTAGGCTTGTATACTCCACTTCCAATTCCTTCTCGTCCTTGGGAAAGTGTTTCCATGGATTTTGTTGGGGGATTGCCAAAGTCTAGAAAGAGTCATGATTATTTGTATGTAGTTGTGGATAGGTTCAGTAAGATGTGTATTTTGACACCATGTAATAAACAGATCATAGCTGAAGAAACTGCAAAGTTGTTCTTTCAAAATGTATGGGTTCATTTTGGGTTACCCACTTCTATTGTATCCAATCGAGATTCTTGATTGGTCAGGAAATTTTGGTCAAGTCTATGGGAGTTAATGGACACAAAGTTAAATAAGAGCACAACATTTCATCTGCAAACAGATGGTCAGATAGAAGTGGTCAACATGACAGTGATACAGTTGCTTCGAGGATATTGTAGCAAGCATCCCAAACTTTGGGATGAGCATTTGTGTTATGTGCATCATGCTTACAACCATGCAAAACATTATTCTACTCAGAGATCTCCTTTTGAGACTTGTTTTGGTTTTGTACCAAAGTCTCCCTTGTATTTTGTCTTTGGTAAAGACATAACAGTTGATGGACACAGTGATGTGGACAAAGAAACCAAGTTAATTGAACAAATCTAGGAAATTCACCAGGCAGTACAGGACAATTGGAAGGAAGCCAAGCAAAGTATAAGGCATGACATGACAAGCATCGAGTTGAGCATAGTTTTCAAGTTGGTGATCAAGTTTGGTTGTACATCAGCAAAGAAAGACTGCAAGGGGAAGGTAAGAAGTTGAAACCAATTAGATATGGTCCTTTCAAAATACTTGAAAAAATTGGTGAAAATGCTTTCCACCTAGATCTACCAGCTTATATGCAAATCTATTCTGTCGTAAATGTTGAAAACTTCCGATTGTATGAGCCTTCATTGATTGAAGATCTCAAAGAGTAAGGTCAGCTACCTTCCATTGAAGATCTTTTTCCCGAGTATCTCAATGAGCTACAGGAGGACACAGTTCTTGACAGGAGGATAAGGACTTCGCGACGGGGAAATGTTGAGTATCTTCGAGTTGGACTCAAAGGTACAAATCCAAGTAAAGCACAATGGATAGAGATTGGAAAAGTGAGGGAACTTTATCCTCACTTACTCGATAGCTAAAACCAACTTTTGGTGGACCAAAAGCTTCCAGTGGGGAGGGGTGATCCAAAATGGATTCAATTTTGCCTTCGGTTTAAAGTCTTCAAATGCAAATGAAAGTGGTATCAGAGTAGTGAAGCACAATAGTTGGATCAGTTAGATCAACGAACAAGAGTGAGGGAGATAGACGGCTAGGATTAAGTCGCGAAAAATAAAGTTAAGAAATGAAGAGATCATATTAAGCACGTGGGTAGTATTTGGCAAGTGGTAAACGGTATCTTGTGCGCCCTAAAGGCTGGAAATGGTATTTCTAAAATTCACGTGATTAACCTTAGCATGTGACACGTAGCACGAGAAAACCACTTTTCTCGCGTGCTCTTGATTTAATATCGATCGTGCAAGAATCTGCGCGAGATTGCACGATAGCCGTTCGATTGGACGGGTCACATCGACGGTGGAGATCGTCCGGGATAGTTGGCAAGCGGATGATGCGATAGCCATTGGATCATGCAGGATTGATCGACGGTGGAGATCAACCAAGATAGTTAGTGAACGGGTGATGCAATAGCCGTTGGATTGGACGGGACTTGGTAATGGATATGATAAACTTATATTTATGTTGTATCAGATAAGGTCACCGGAAAAAGGCCAGACGGTCGGGGTTGACCCCATGACTACCGGTCCTTTGATTTTATGTTATTGAATTATCCCACATTCACCGCATATTGCAACTATATATGGTATATCAATACCATATCACAGAAACAGAACCAAGACGCTGAAGGGTGGAACTTGGGTAACCAAGCCACCAATTGTTTAATAAACCATTGCAGGTGCCGAACCCACCCTACCACTAATGCGTAGTCCGAGGTGATTTTATGCAGGCCGAGGCATTTATGCCAAAAAGAGGGTGGTTTTGCAGGGACAGAGGTGGTTTTGGACCATTCCAGGGGGTCTGGAGGTCACAGTGGCCAAATATGGTCAAGTTTATACTCGTTTGACTCGAAATCTCGAGCTAAACGCAATGGTGATGTTCATTTTCTTATTTGAGACTCTGTTTTTGAGCTCATACCTGTAACAACAATTTGAAGACAAAATAAAGAGGTCAACACTAGAAGTGAAAGGACCAGGAGACGTAGCCAGAAAGTCTGGTGAACTCCTTTATTAAATTTGGCTGTGTTGATGTGTTTGAATGTGTTTTCAAGTTATTTATGTGTTTATGTTATTCACAATCTTTTTGATCCGTTGCACTAAGTAACATAAGCGAATTCACACATAGTCTATAATACCTTTCTCATTAATGGATCAACTACAATAATGCAAACTTGGAAAAACCACTTTTTTATGTAGCCGACCAATTGCTTCCAAACTACTTTGTAGTAATCTAATTGCTTTTCAACTTTTGTTTCTTAAACTTTAATATTTTTCGACAATTTTTTTTGAGAAGCTACATCGAGATAACTGCGATAATGACAATGTTGGTAAATCCACTTTTTTATAGTTGACGAATTGCTTCCAAACTACTTTATAGTAATTTAAGACATTTCCCTTTAGAAGCCCTTTTGTTGAGTTTATAATATTGGCATAGATTTGAAATTTGTATTATAGGTTTTTCACATTATTTTTGTTTTTGTTTTTATGATAACGATAAATTTACATGAATATTAATCAATACTATCTATAAACATAAAGGAAATAAACAAAAATTAGTTCTCTTACCCAAACAAGGATAAAAAAAAGAGAAATATTTCAGATTGAAATATAAAATGAAAGGTCTTTATCAACATATTTTTGTTTCCTTAGATCCAAGGACCCTCTTGTGAAATGTTGGTTCTATCTTGAAGGTTATAATTGATCTTCATGACAAAAATGCTTATAGGGAAAAGTAGATGAAATTTTCTCATCTGAGGGGTTTAAGTAGGTCTTAGAAATACACATTCATATAGAGAGATGGGAAATATTAAGTAAAACATTTTATGTTTAAAACATATGAGTTTGATAACCAGACTAGAAGTTATTAAACTTATCAATAAAAAAAAAAAACCTGGTCAAGAAATCAAATTCTTATTTAAACAAAAATGAATACACTTTTAAAAATGAATACACCTAGAAAATGTTTTTTCTATATTTTCTCTAAGGAGAGCTTGCTAATTTTGAAAAGGCATAACCTATGATCTTTGACTTAGTGATACACCCTTAACTACATTTTTTTTGGTCATAATAGAATTAACATTATGCGTATTTAACATACTAAACAATAATGTGTATGTGTATACATGAGCACAGATAAAGTAAGGATGAGTTTAGAATTGTATAATAAAAAAGTATATGACATGGTAAATTTAAATATATTAATAAAAATTAAATCTAACCACTTATTTATATATGCTATATTTAAACATTAATTTTTAAAATAAATATTTTTTCCATACATTTTATATATTTTTTAATAATGGTTTACTTTATTATAATATCCGCTCATACACAATTTCATAGTTATTCTGTAATTTATGCAACTAAACCTTAAATTAATTTTTAAAATAAATATTTTTCCCACCTTTTATATTTATCTTTTATACTGGTTTACTTTATTATAATATCCAGCACATACACACTTTCATAGTGATTTTGTAATTTATGCAACTAAACATTCATTATAAAAAGTAATTTTACTTTTAAGTACTTTTTAACTAATGGATTGCTGGTTGAAAAAGTCAACTGTTAATATAGCATCAATGGGATTCAAGTTTCAGTAATGGTTTTACCATTGTAAATTAGGTAGCCTTTAGCCTTTAAACTTAGATAACAACCTTGTTCTTGGGTTTTCATGTATTGGGTGATTTCAATTTTTATTTTATCACATAGAATATACTTTTACAATATGAAATTTCAATTTTTATTTTATCACATAGCATATACTTTTACAATATGAAATAAATTCAATTAGTGTATGTTTTATTCTCATATTCCTTCAGAGTACAAAGTACTTTTTTTGTTAGTGGTTGAATAAAGTGACGTTACATATGCTTTTAGCTAAATAACCATGATTTTTTGCATGGTCACATCAATTTTATATTTTATTTTTTATTTACAATGTTTTTACATCAAGTATTTTTTTTTTACAATTGTTGTATAGAATATTTTGTGGATTGAATTTTAAATGTTTTTTTGTTTGTAAGAGTGGTAGGATTTTTTGATTTTCGAGTTTTTACATGTCTATTATTCATCCCGCTACGGAGGGAGGGTAGCACAAGATTTGAACCCAAGAACTTCGGTTTGGTGAGACTTCATTCCACAACCATCGCCACTTGAGCTACCCCAGATGGACTTGTTGAATTTTAAATGTTTTTTTTTAACAAGTTCGAATAGTTGTTATATTATCAAAAAAAGGTTTTGGAGCAAGCTCCTTTTACATTCCGTTGTTCTGATATGATAGACTGGGCAGTAAGATAGGCATGCAGACCTTTCTCCTATGCTTGTTATCAAAACTTCAGAAGTTTTTTTTTTATGTATTCTAGAAGTTGAATTTTAAATGTTATATGAGGAAAGCCCGTTGATATTTTATGAGATTTAGGAGTGATGCATAAACTTAGATTTAATTTAATGGAAGAAATTGTGAAAATTAGAAGGTGATAAGTGAAAATGTAATATATTGTATATTTACATTAAAAACAATCTCACTTGCCACTTTATCAATCATTCCATTAATATTAATTTTATCTTCTTTTTTTTTTGGATACACTCTAAATTGGATGTGTATAGTTTGCCATGTCTTTGAGGATTTAATTATTCCAAATTTCTCCACCCCCACCCCCCCCCCCCCCACTTTTTTTTCCAAATTCTTCCATCAAATATGAAATGTCTATGGTCTTTGGATTGGACCAAGAAACATAATGTTATTTAATCAACAAGGCATGACTTCTCTTTCGATGTTATATGCTCTCTTGATTGTAGCTCCTCCTTTGAGTGCTTTAGATTCCAAAGACTTTCTTTGAGGAAATGATCCATTATAGTTTCTTGTACTAGTTGAAAGGAACATTGCTTGCATCCAAATTACATGGATGAGCATGAATAAGGTCATCAACCTAAGACACATGAATATTCATAAAAAAACATAATGCAAATTAATAGTATAATGAATGTGATCACACCATTTATCTTTCATAAATTTGGGAATGGATAGTTGTAGATGCTTGTGTAAGGTTTTGTTGATCGAAATGATTAGCACGAATTTTGGTAGGTGGAGTGTGTATATATACTATATACTATTAATGTTGATTTTGGGATCCTTCAATTGTTATACATACTGTTTAAGAAATGCGTATCAATGATGAAGTAAATTCTTACCGATATGAGCATGAATTTGAGGACCATGCAGTACATATTATTGTTAGCTATGAATGAAGTATTACTTTTCCTATAGCCTCTAACTCACTTGCAAGTAATCAAAGTAGTGGAAGTGAATGAAGAAAAATAGGTAGGTAAGAGGAAATCGATGTTGCTCTTGTATTATTCAAGGCATTGATTGGTTGTGCTCTTTGTTGGCCACTTCATATTCTTATTCATAAGAAAGAAGGTATTATCCTTACTTCTCTTTAAAATACATATATATGACCAATGAAAAATGAATGGAGAAAACCCAATGCATTGTGACGGTGAAAAAACACACCAAACAAAGGAAAGTCAACCTCATTTTTTCTAAAATTCAAGCAATGCATAGATTCATTCACATACGCAACGTGGGGCATGCAACATGCAGTGCATAACTTTCCAAAATGTAACATGCAATGTGCAATGCCAACATCAAACATGTACCATGTAATATCAACATGCAACATGCTATATCTAACATCGATATGCATGTCAACATGTAACATACCACATGTAATGTCATTATGTCACGTAAAAATGCAACATGCAAGGTCAACTATCAACATGTAATTTGCATTTTCAATATCCAATATGGAATATGTAACTTCATCCTGTAACATGTAATGTGAACATGGACCATGCAACATACAACAACAAATATGAAATATCAACATGCACCATGGAACATCAACTTCCAACATGAAGTGTGCAACTTTCATGATGAAACATGCAATATGTGATCTACATTGGGTTGAGAATGAAATGAATAAACATGAAATAATGTATAGAAAACACAAGTACAATATTGAAGTAAGAGTATTCAATAAAAAAAAAATTCCATTAATGAGCCAAATCATGAAAACACTACAATATATGGGAATACAAAATGGCTATAATCATGGCATTATCTCTAGGAAGAAATGTGAGGGCTGCACTCATTCACAAAAAAATGATAAGAAAATGCTAAAACTACATTTTATAATAACATTGAAAAAACTAAAAACTATATCCCTTAAATAGAAGGCCCAATTCAAAGAAGGGTGGAAGGTTCAATTCAACAACATTTTTACCCATGGCCCTAGTGGTGGAGTAAGGTCCATCTTAGAGTGGTTTGAGATCCCTATGGGGGAACATGAGTGACTCTTTTAGGTGCAACCAATCTTTTCAACAACTAAAAACTTGTGCTAAACTCGATGTTGATCACGTTGTTACATGTTATTGGCATTTTCTTTGTACAAAAGATCATGATCTTGATGTTGAATCTATTAGATCCAATAAACAAATTTTGATTCTCTCATTGTCTCATTTTGAGCATAGGTGGACTTTTCCTATCATGATGCAATTGGTGAAGCTTCATCAATTGCGGAAAATCTATGTAATGCCCAACATAGTTGAAAATAGTTGTGACCAATAGAATTGTGAAGAGTAATGTTGTAGCTATAATATACATAAGGAAGGCTTTCATTCCATGCTTGTGGATTTTGGTGTTGTACTTTATAAGGACATGTACAATCATCATGTTGAGTATTGTTACTTATCCATTGGTCCAAGCATTGAAGTCAATTAATTTCGTTAGTTTGGCATACATCATGGACCAATCGATAGACGACAAGATATTAGAAGCCTATTATCCCTATAAAATACAATGGTCTTTGGCAATCCAAAATGAACCCAAACATTCTTGCAAAAGAATTTAGTGGTGGCTTATGTTACGAGAGAAACAATCATCAACCACAAAAGCACAATTGTTACTATGATTTCTTAAGGGAATACTTGTCATAAAATCTGTGGTGATTGATTGCTAAGGTTTATCAAAATTGGGCATAAAAGTGTAAAGTCACCACTTCTCGATTTTAAGTTTAGAAATGACACACGTGTATGCCTCAATATACCTATTGATGTCTTATCGAAGCTTGGGCCAACATAAGTACTTCTATATAACTACCATTGTCATATCCTTTACAAAATGCCATATAACCCCACCATATTGTGTCTCCCAAACCAACCTCTCACACTTATCTAAAGGAACATGATGTTGGCCTTGCCTAGATAACACAAAAAACCATCTTAGAGGTCAAAAAATGAAACTTGTTTATCTATTATTGAGTATGGAACATAACAAAAATTTCAAGAGAAATTCAATATAGATGGGGTCACTGAAGTCTCATGTGAAAGGTAATTGAGAGTTGTGGTTAGTACCACCATTAGAGGTTGGTTGAGGTGGTGTGTAGCTCAATTGGAACTTTTGTACTTGTTTAGGTGGAATTGTTGAAGCTATATGGACTACTTTTGATGGAAATCATTTAACAACTTGCCTTGAATTTGCATAAATTTTATAGGTTCATGGTCATCATGGATGATCATTTCCTTTCCCCAAAAAACTGTTTCCATTGTCAATAAGCCTAAACAATGGACCAAAGCTCCTTGTTATAGGTGTGGTATTTATGGACTGTGTTGGATAGTGTCTCAAAATGATAGGCCATTGGATGCCCATGTTGTATGAGGACTACATTGCTAACATTATATGAGGTGTCTTTCTAAATTTTGAACAATCATTGTGGATCTAGAAGAATCAATACTAATACTATGTGAAGGTGAAACTTGAACCTTTGGAATGATTTTTGTTGTGATTCATCCTAGAAAAAATTGGCATTGAATCCACCCTTGGTTTCTTGGCCTTAGGGAAATAGGAAAACTCTAAGACAAACCTACAATAAAATTTGGCAGGGACAAACAAGTTACACAACATTTTTAGTTTCTTCAGGGCTGCATAGTTGTAGATGAATTAAATATTGGATCAATCCACATGCACACTATGCTCATCCATGACATAAGAAACACACACGCACGCACACACACATGTATGGAATCATATGCACTCTGAATGATTACTCCTCTAAGTTGGTGAATAACTTGTGTTTCCTCAAGGTCAGTTACACTAGTTGAATGTGCTTCAAATGTTATTTACATTTTCTCACGAAGATAGAGATTTCATGATATATAATGACAAAATATAATCCATCACCCTCAAACACATCATTAGTGCATTATTCAATCTAAATGGAACAACCAACCACTCAGCTAGGCCTTCCTTAGACTTGAAGGATGTATTTCATACATCAGTTGATTTGATTGACACCTAGAGATATCTTATTTAAGATCAATGTTGTTGAAAAACTTGGCATCTTTGAGCTACTGGAGAAGATCATCAATCTTGGGGAAGAGGTACTAGTATTTTACTATGTTTTTTGTTTAAAGGTTTGTTGTTGATACAAAGTTTCCATGTCCCATCCTTCTTTTGAACCAAAAAAATAGGGATCCGAAAGGGTGATTAGCTCAATTGAATGTTTCGTGTGTAGAAATTCCTTGTAGATTCAAACTTCTAATTGCAATTTACTAAATTAATAGACTTGAATCTACTCTACTCATCAACGGAAACAATTAAACGATTGCCAAATCATGAAGCATATAAGAGAAAGAAATAAATCAACACATTACACAATGATTTCCTGGGGAAATCCACAGCTAAAAATCCCTGCTATCTGTATATTTCATTAGTTAGAAAATATGAGAAGATTACAATGCTTTGTTCAAGCCTGAGAAACCTCTACATTATCTTTATCTGTCTCACAACTTCCTAGACAAGCCCATGCCAATACTTAACCAATTTTTTTCTTTCCCAAGTCCCTATTTCCTTGCGTTCTTTCCTTGGGAATTAGCCCCCTATTAATTAGGGAAATTCCTCAAAGGAATTGCGTAATCCATCATGGGTCTTCCTCTGACTACATGCACCACCTGAACAATTCAGATGATTATACAATTGATAGTACATTGTCTGTGAAGTCCAATCTCAATTGGGTAACTCTCAGATCTGACATGCATGAGTTATTTATGAGTGAATCATTAGTTAACTGGTTGATCACTGCAGAAAGCAACACACTACTAGACCTCCCACTAGTTCCTCCAACAGTTGGAACTAGTTTAATTGACTTAAACTCAGTTAAACTGAATTAATTAATTACAACTCAAAATAAACTCAACCAGGGCTCCTATAATGTAGGAGACACTCTACATGACTCAAATTAGATCTCAACTCTAATTAATTAAGCCAACTAAGTCAAATTAACTTAGTTAGGTAATACATGTTGTCATGAGATGTGGAATTACATTTTTTTTCCTAATTTAATTCAAGGATAAAATTAAACTAGGATTTTCTTGTTTCATTTTCAACACTCCCTCTCATCAAGAAAGGGATTATCTGGTAACCCGATTCTACCTCTATGAAACTTGAATTTTAATCTTGACAATGCCTTTGTCAAAATATTTGCATCCTGTCCCTCTGAAGGTATGTACTCCAACAACATTATTCTCCTCTGCACAATCTCGTAGATGATGATACCAAATGTCAATATGCTTGGATCGATCATGAAAAACTGGATTATCAGAGAGTTTGGTACAACTATGATTGTCACAATAAATCACTGTAGGATCCATCTGCTGACCAAATAACCCAACAAGGATCTTCCACATCCAGATAGCCTCATAAGTTGCTTGACTAGCAACCATGTACTCTGCTTTTTCCGAACTGAGTGCAATAGATATCTGCTTCCTTTTGTACCAAGAAACTGTTGTTGACCCAATACTGAAAATCCCCCCCGATGTGCTCTTCATTTCAGATGGACTCCCTTTCCAATATGCATTTGTGAAGCCTTGAATATTCACTCCCTCTGTCCGTTTGTACCAAAAAAAAACCTGAGTGGTGCCTCTAAGGTATCTCAACGCATGTTTAGCTGCCTTCCAATACATTTTGGTTGACTTAACCATTTCTTGACTAAGCTGGTTAACTGTAAAACATATGTCCGGTCATGTGTTCACCCAATACACAAGTGAACCCACAAGATTCCTATAAATAGTAGCCTCCACTACTGCACCTGAAGTAGCATCTTTCTTCCTCTAATTCTCTTCTAGAGGAGTCACCATGGGTTTTTTGTTCTCCATGTTGAACTTCTTCAGTATCTCGCTGGCATACTTTCCCTGAGAGACAAACAATTCCTCATCTCCTTGCCATAATTCCATACCAAGGAAATAATGCATGATCCCCAAGTCCTTCATCTCAAATTCTCTTGCAAGATCCCTTTTGCAATATTTTACCAGCTTCTCATCATCCGTTAGAATTAATTCATTAACATATAATACTATAATAAAAAATTTACCTTCAACCACAATATGGTAAATGTTCACATCTGCTTCACTTTTGGTGAAGCCCAACCGGGTGAAATAACTATCAATCCTGGTGTACCAAGCACATGGTGATTGTTTCAATCCATACAACACTCACTTGAGTCTACACACATGTGACTGCGATCTATTGAAGGTCTCAAATCCTTCCGGTTGCTTAATATACACCTCTTCCTCAATCACACCATTGAGGAATGTTGTCTTAACATATATCTGATGTATCTTCCATGCCATCTTCATTGAAAGTTCTAGAATAGATTTGATTGAAGAGTACCTTACTACTGGATCAGAGGTCTTTTTGTAATTAATTCCCTCCACTTGAGAGAACCCTTTGGCCACAAATATGGCCTTGTGTTTCTCCACACTCCCATCTGATACTTTCTTTACCTTGTAAATACATATGCAACTCACCACTGACTTGTCTGCTAGTCTTGTGACCACTTCCCAAACACTGTTTTTGATAATGGATTCATACTCCTCAACAATGGCATCAACCCATGTAGAAATTTTGAATTATATAACACTTATTCACAGAGATTATCCTGATTATACACTATTTTCGGAATGCATACATAATACATAACCTCCTCTACGTTGATAATCAATTTTGCAGAATTAAGAAACAATTGTATGCGCACATTGAAACATCAATCACACATATCAACACAGTATGTACTGGGGAAATCATACAGCTGAAAACCCCCAACTATCTGTATATTATAATGATAGAGAACATGTAACAATACATAGTACAATACTCCTCACAAGTACTCAGTACTATCTCCACCTGCTACACACAAACTAGCTCAGATCTGAATCAAGTCACAGGTTCAAATCTCCTCCGCTGTCTGCCTGCCTCTACTGCGCAATCCAATGTGAGAATAGGAATGATCCAAGATCGTTTTCCTTGTCTTGTACTGCGTAATCCTCATTGGCAATCTCAATCACTGATTTTGCAAATCTCATGCACAACTATATTCACAACTGATAGTAGTCTCCACCTCTAACACCTGTCTCCACTGAACTGTCCATGCACTGAGTTAACTGATGTATTATTATTTGATTTATGAGTTAATAATTAGTGAATTAATTAATAATTAATTCACATCACTCATCACTAGTGTATTTGGCAGTTAGACTAAATACAACTAGTTCAAGTAAGTCAAACTGAACACAACTCCATCAACTCCTCAATCAACTCCGCCAAACTCAATCACTTGAGTTCTAACTGAAGTCCATCATGCAATAGCTCAACTGACCCATAAGAAAAGCGTATTTCCTTCTGGAAGTTGCATGTGCCACATCCGTAGCTCGAACTGAAGTGCTCCAAGAGGATAAGATAATGTTTATAGTCCAAATATTATTAAGAGCTAAAAATATTCGACTGTTCTATTTTTAGCCTGGCAGTCTAAAAATAGACTGCACATATGTCTAAAAATATAAGTCCCTCTATTTTTACCAACATGACCAATCATCCACAAATAACATCCTGCAACTCATAGACCATGATCCATATGTCTAAAAATAGACATAGTCTAAAAATAGACTTTGCGCCAAAAATAGCCTGCGGGCCCACTTAGTGAAGGCGACTTCTTTTCACTAAGCTCCATCATCTTGTTGCATTTTCAACACTCCCTCTCAACAAGATATGGATTATCTGCAACCCCTATCCTGCCTCGGTGGTATTCGAATTTGCTCCTGGTGAGCGCCTTCGTCAAGATATCAGCATCCTGATCCTCTGTGGGAATGTATGAAAGTAACACGAATCTCCACTGCACACAATCTCTGATATGATGGTACTTGATGTCAATGTGCTTGGATCTATCATGAAATACTGGATTAGCCAAGAGTTTAATGCAACTCTGGTTATCACAATAAATCACAGTAGGCTCCAAGTGTGACCCGAACAACTCGACCAAGATCTTCCTCATCCATATAGCCTCGCATGCAGCCAAACTTGCTGCCATATACTCGCCCTCTGCTGAACTGAGTGCCACGGATCTCTGCTTCCCGCTGTACCAAAAAACTGCTGTCAACTCAATACTGAAGATCCCTCCAGATGTGCTCTTCCTGTTCGTTGGGCTCCCTACCCAATCTACATCCGTGAAGCCACACAACTTCACCTCAGCCTCCTGTTTGTACCACAATCCATATCCCAATGTGCCTCTGAGATAACACAATACATGCTTGCCTGCCTTCCAGAAGAGCTTGGTTGGCTTAACCATAGCTTGTGAAAGTTTGTTAACAACATAGAATATATCGGGTCGTGTATTGACCAGATACAGAAGCGACCCCACCAACTGTTGATAAACAGTGGCATCCACTACCTCCGCTGAAGTAACATCCTCCTTCCTCCAACCTCCAGGAAGAGGAGTATCAACAGGCTTGCATACATGCATGTTGGACTTCTCCAGTATCTCCTAAGCATACTTACCCTGAGAAACAAATAGTCCATCACTGCGCTGCCAAATTTCCGATCCCAGGAAATAATGAAGGAGGCCCAAGTCCTTCATCTCAAACTCTCTAGCAAGATCCTCCTTGCATGAAAGTATCAACAACTCATCTCCTGTCAAAATCAAATCATCTACATAAAGTACAATGATAAGCAACTTACCCTCCACCACAATCTGGTATAGGTTAGGACCCGCCTCACTCGTGGAGAATCCAAGTTCGGTGAAATAACTGTCTATCCATGTGTACCAAGCACGAGGTGCTTGTTTCAACCCATACAATGCTCTCTTGAGCCTGCACACATGCGACTCGCTGCTGAAGATCTCGAACCCTTCGGGCTGCTCTATGTACACCTCCTCCTCAATGACTTCGTTGAGGAATGCAATCTTCACATCCATCTGATGAATGTGCCACCCCATCTACACTGGGAGAGAAAGAATCGCCCGTATGGAAGAATACCTTGCGACAGGTGCAAAGGTCTCCTCATAATCTATTCCCTCTATCTGTGAGAAGCCTCGAGCAACAAATCTTGCCTTGTACTTCTCCACACTCCTGTCAGTTGCCTGCTTCACTTTGTAGATCCATCTCGAACCCACCACTGATTTCCCCTCCGGTCTTGGGACAATCTCCCATGCACTGTTTCTGACAATCGAATCATACTCTTCCACCATGGCATCTACCCATACGAGATCCTCCACAGCTTCCTCGAAAGAGGATGGATCAGTCACGACACATTTGCTCATAAGAGCCATGTATCCAGTGTACCGATCAGGTGACTGTCTCTGTCTGCGCTGTCCTGTAGGTGGTCCTACAACCTTCTCTGCATCTTGAGCCAGTCGCTCAGCTTCTGTAGTGCACTTTCGCCCTCTAATGGTTGGCGCTGCATGAGTGGTCTCTTCCACTCCATGAACTTCATCTTGTGGCTAATCCGCGTCGTGAAGCTCATACTTAGAAACTAATAGCTCCTCATCTACATGCAAGTGTGGCTCCCTCTCAAGCGAACACTTCATGGCTTTCTCCTCCTGAAATTTGATATCCCATCGCACAACAGTATTGCGACTGTCTGGCAAATACACACGATAGTTGTGGGGCGTATCAGTGTACCCCACAAATATCCCAACCTCTGCAGTCAGCTCCAGCTTCTTCCTAGCATCCTTTGTCACATGCATGTAAACGTTAGAACCAAAAATTCTCAAATGGGAAATATCATGCCTCTTACTAGAATAAGCCTCCTCGGGTGTGCTCATGCCAAGTATCCTATGAGGACAATGGTTTTTCACATATACTGCAGTATTGCATGCCTCCGCCCATAAGTGAAGGGGTAGGCCTTGATCATGCAACATCGCTTGTGCAGTACCCACAATCGTTCTGTTCTTCCACTCAATAACCCTGCTCTGCTGTGGGTTATGGGGAGCTATGAGCTCTCTTCGAATCCTTTCTACGCTGCAGAAGTCCTTGAACTCGCCAGAGATGAATTCACCACCATTTTCGCTCCTAAGAACCTTCACCTTCTTCCCCGATTCCTTCTCGACCAGTGCTTTGAACTCACAGAACTTTGAGTATGTCTCGCTCTTCTTCTACATGACGAAGATCCAGCACTTTCGAGAGAAATCATCAACAAAGATCACATAGTACCTGTGCTTTGCTGTCGAAGCTACTGAGAAAGGTCCACACACGTCTGTGTGAATTCTCTCAAGGATCGTTGTGGTGTGACTATCCTTCTCGTGAAAGGTGGCTTTCACAAATTTTCCCAAAGTACACCCCTTGCACTGACCTGACTGCGCAAGAGTGCCTTTAGGAAGCCCAATAGAAATCTGCTGCAATATCTTCAAGGCTCCATGGTGAAGGTGGCCCAATCTCCTGTGCCACAACTCGCCATCATCCCAGCTCACAAATCCTTCTGCCTTGCATGCCATTGCTGCGCAGCCATCTACATGAAATTGATAAAGGTTCCTGACTCGAACCCCTATCTTCTGGGTTTCTCCAGTTGTCTTACTGTGCAGGAAAGCCTTTCCCTCGCTGAAAACAACATCATATCCCTTGTCTTCTAAAATCGCCACAGAGATAAGATTCTTCTTCAATCTTGGAACATGCATCACTTCCTTCAATACGAAGGGTTTACCAGACTCCCTCTCAAAGGAAATGGTACCGATACCGGTCACACTGTATCTACCATCATCGCCCATCTCGATGTGCACTCCAAGATCTTTCTCATCCAGATCAGAAAACAAATCTCGATCTCCTGTCATGTGAAAAGACGCACCACTATCCAAGAACCATACTGATCCCATCACACTTGAAACCAAGCATGCGATCAGCGAAAAATCCAGCTCAAACTGCGAGGCTAAGGCCTCTCCCGCTACAGATCGAGCAGCTTGCTTATTTTTCTTCTTCTGCGGACAATTTGTGGCATAATGTCCGTGCTAGTGACAGTGAAAGCACTTCACCTTGGACATGTCCTGCTTCTTGCCTTTTGCATCGGAATGAGAAGCTTTCTTGTTCTTCCCCTTCTTTGCTTTAGCAGCCGAAGCGCAATTTTCTTCATCAGATGCCTTTGATGAAGATCTGTCCCTAGTATTCCGCCTTATCTCCTCTTGCACAAGATCAGACCAAAGTCTCTCCCATCCTGGAAATTTCTCCCGACCATTAACAGAGTCCTGATAGGAATGCCAACTCTTCGGAAGACCAAGGAGAGCCAAGCTCACCAAGTCCTCATCATCGATAGTCACCCCCACACTTCCCAGCTCATCCCGACATTGAGTGAACTTCGTGAGAAACTTGGGCATACTGTCTCCTTTCTCACACTTAATGTTTCTGAGTTTATCCTTGAGCGCCAACTTCCTTTGGTCACTCTTGCTTTGGAATAAATCTGCCAATGCTTTCCACATCAAGTATGGAGAAGCCTTTCCATGCAGGCTGGATACAATGTGATCCTTCACACCCTCCAATAGAATCCTTCGACACTTTGCTGTCTTCTTTTGCCAAGCCTCAACATGAGCAGCATCAGTAGGCTTTGGGACCTCAGCCTCTATGAACTCCTTCAGCCCATTGTCATCTAACACCGCCTCCATCCTGTCTTTCCATGCAATATAGTTCAAGCTGCCTTCAAGAGCATACTCCAATCGCAATCCGTTGAAAGACATTTCAACTTCGACACCAAGAAAACAATGCTGCAAATTCAAATCCCACCAGCTCAAAACCCAACCGCTTCTGATCTAAAATTCGTGAGAACAAATTATTTCTTGTACAGAGATTGACTGTATGGGCTTTTACCAGATATCTCACCTTCCAAAAGAAGGATGAATCCAGAGTCTACCTGGCCTGATTACAGACTCTGGCTGAAGAAATAAAATGTAATCACTTTCTGAATAATAGATCTGATGATCAACTCTGCTCTGATACCATGTAGAAATTTTGAATAAGATAACACTTATTCACAGAGATTATCCCGATTATACACTATTTGCGGAATGCATGCATAATACATAACCTCCTCTACGTTGATCATCAATTTTTGCAGAATTAAGAAACAATCGCATGCGCACATTAAAACATCAATCACAGATATCAATACAGTATGTACTGGGGAAAGCATACAGTTGAAAACCCCCAACTATCTGTATATTATAATGATAGAGAACATGTAACAATACATAGTACAATACTCCTCACAAGTACTTAGTACTATCTCTACCTGCTACACACAAACTAGCTCAGATCTGAATCAAGTCACAGGTTCAAATCTCCTCCGCTGTCTGCCTGCCTCTACTGCGAAATCCAATGTGAGAATAGGAATGATCCAAGATAGTTTTCCTTGGCTTGTACTGCGCAATCCTCATTGGCAATCTCAATCACTAATTTTGCAAATCTCATGCACAGCTATAGTCACAACTGATAGTAGTCTCCACCTCTAACACCTGTCTCCACTGAACTATCCATGCACTAAGTTAACTGATGTATTCTTTAGTTGATTTATGAGTTAATAATTAGTGAATTAATTAATAATTAAT
The DNA here is from genome assembly GCA_031772625.1 of Pinus tabuliformis. Lineage (NCBI taxonomy): Eukaryota > Viridiplantae > Streptophyta > Pinopsida > Pinales > Pinaceae > Pinus > Pinus tabuliformis. Next base: position 320,525,601 of record CM062807.1, read on the forward strand.
TCACATCACTCATCACTAGTGTATTTGGCAGTTAGACTAAATACAACTAGTTCAACTAAGTCAAACTGACACAACTCCACCAAACTCAATCACTTGAGTTCTAACTGAAGTCCATCATGCAATAGCTCAACTGACCCATAAGAAAAGCGTATTTCCTTCTGGCAGTTGCATGTGCCACATCCGTAGCTAGAACTGAAGTGCTCCAAGAGGATAAGATAATGTTTATAGTCCAAATATTATTAAGAGCTAATAATATTCGATTGTTCTATTTTTAGCCTGACAGTCTAAAAATAGACTCCGCCCATATGTCTAAAAATAGAAGTCCCTCTATTTTTACCAACATGACCAATCATCCACAAATAGCATCCTGCAACTCATAGACCATGATCCATATGTCTAAAAATAGGCATAGTCTAAAAATAGACTTTGCGCCAAAAATAGCCTGCGGGCCCCCTTAGTGAAGGCGACTTCTTTTCACTAAGCTCCATCATCTTGTTGCATTTTCAACAACCCATACTAGTTGTTACATGACTTCCTCAAATGAGGATGGCTCAATCTCTACACTCTCGCTCATTAGAGCCATGTAGCCAATGTACCGATCTGGTGACCTCCTCTACTTGTGTTGTGCTGTGGGTGCTCCCACATTCTCTCTAGCTTCATGTATCAATTTGTAAACCTCTCTAGTACACTACCTTCCATCTTTGGAAGTATCTACATGAGTGGGTGCTTCCACTCTCTTCTCTTCTGCATGTGGCTTCTCCACATCATCCTTAGGTTCTTCCTTTGGAGCTAAAAGATCCTCTTCTCCATGCAATTGAAGCTCCCTCTCAAGGGAACATCTCATGGCATTCTCTTCATTGAACTTCACATCTCTATGAACCACTGTCATCCTATGATATTGAAGGTACCCTGATAGTTGTGAGGTGTATAAGTGTACCCCACAAATATTCCCAAATCAGCCGTTGGATCTATCTTTTTCCTTGCATCCTTGGTAACATGATAGTAAACTGATGAACCAAATATCCTGAAGTGTGCCACATCTAGTTTCTTACTTGAAAAATCTTCTTCTGGTGTACTCATCTCGAGAATCCGACAAGGACTTCTGTTCTATACATATGCATTTGTGTTGCATGCTTCAGCTCACAAGTGCAACGATAGGCCCTGATCATGTAACGTTTCCCATGCAACTCCCACGATACTTTTTTTCTTCTTTTCAGCCACCCCATTCTGATGTGGGTTATGGGGTGCTATTAACTCCCGTTGAATGCCTTCTGATTCACAAAAGTTCTTGAATTAATTTGACACATATTATCCATTGTTATCGCTCTTGAGAGATTTAACTTTCCTTCTAGTTTCTTTCTCAATAAGTGCTTTAAATTCACAAAATTTAGCGAACATCTGATATTTCTTCTGCATAAAGAAAATCCAATATTTACGTGAGAAATCATCTACAAATATTACTTAATAGTTGTGCTTGGTCATGGAAGTTGTCAAGAACGGTCCATTCACATCTGAGTGAAATCTTTCAAGGATCGCTTGTGCTCGACTATCCTTATTATGAAAGGTAGCTTTGGTGTACTTCCCTAATGTACACACTTTGGTTGTATCTCTCTTCTCTAGTGTACTCTTGGGAAGTCCTGTAGGAATATATTGCATGATCTTCAAAGCTCTGTGGTGCAAGTGACCTAATCTTCTATGCCACAACTCCCTAATGTCTCGACTTTGCACCTTCTCTACTTTTGTGCTCAAAGCAACACAATGTTCTACATCCAATTTTTAGAGGTTCTTCACCCGAACCCCGATCCACTGCACTTGTCTTGAGGCTATGTGACGAAGGAAAGCCTTTCCCTTGCTAAATTTCACATCGTATCCACAGTCCTCCAACATAGCAACTGAAGCCAAATTCTTCTTCAGACCCAGAACATACATGACACATTTAAATGTGAGAGGAGAATCAAAATCCCTCTGAAAAGTAACAGTATCGATGCCAGTCATGCTATACCTTCTATAATATCCCATTTCGATGTGCATATGTAGGTCCTTCTCCTCCAAGTCACTGAAGAATGCTTTGTTTTCAATCATATGGAATGAGGCTCCAGTATCCAGATAACACACACTACTCATCACCAATGTCACCATGCAAGCAATGAGGGTGAAATCCAACTCAAATTTTGAAGCAAGAGGTTCACCTGCCGCTCCTCCCGAGGGCTTCTTGTCGGCCTTCTTGTGCGGACACTTTGTGGCATAGTTTCCCAACTCATGACAAGAAAAACATTTAATCTTCGACAAGTCCTTCTTCTTTCCGTCGTGTCTGGAATCTGATTTGGAATGGGATGACTTCCCTTTCCCTTTCTTTTCCTTTCTAGCTAAGGCATAATTCTCCTCATCATCATGTTTGGATGAGGATCCATCTCTGGAGTTCCACTGAATCTCTTCTTGCACCAAGTTGGACCACAACCACTCCCACTTTGGTAGTTTCCCCCTCCCGTTTATTGAGTCCGGGTAGCTATGCTAGCTCTTGGGAAGGCCTAGAAGTGTTAGGCTGACCATATCATATTCAACAATTGTAACACTAACACTTACAAGCTCATCTCGATATTGGGTGAACTTGATCAAGTACTTTTGTATTGTGTTGCCATTCTCCATCTTGACTTTTCTGAGCTTGTCCTTCAGTGCCAGCTTCCTGTGGTCACTACTGTTTTGAAACAGGTCTGTCAAGGCCTTCCACATTACATATGGAGTCTCCTTACGATGGATGTTTGAGACAATATGATCTCGAACTCCTTCTAGGATAATCATTCTCGCCTTTGCAACACATTTTCTCCACTCTTCCAGATCTTGAGCATCAATTGCTGGAGGCTTAGGAATATATTTTTCTATGAATCCTTAAGCATGTTGTCTTCCAAAAATGCCTCCAACATTTCCTTCCAAGCAATATAGTTCAAACTACCCTCAAGGGCATATTCGAGTCTCAATCTGTAGAATGACATCCTGCTGGCTCTGAAGTATAGTATTGCAAATTCAATTTCACCTACAAAAAAGAAACTCATATTCTCCTATTCTAGAGTAATTTTTTCTCTAATACCACGTAGAAATTCCTTGTAGATTCAAACTTCTAATTGTAATTTACTAAAACAATATACTTGAGTCTACTATACTCATCACCAGAAACAATTAAATGATCGTGAAATCACAAAAGCATACAAGGGAAATAACTCAATCAACACATTACACAATTATTTCCTCGGGAAATCCCTAGCTAAAAACCCCTGCTATCTGTATATTGCATTAGTTAGAAAATATGAGAAGATTACAATGCTTTTCTCAAGCCTGAGCAACCTCTGCACTATCTCTATCTGTCTCACAAATTCATAGACAAGCCCAGGCCAATACTTAACCAATTTTTTTCTTTCCCAAGTCCCTATTTCCTTGCACCTTTTCCTTGGGAATTAGCCCCCTATTAATTAGGGAAATTCCTCAAAGGAATTGTGCAATCCATCATAGACCTTCCTCTAACTCCATGCACCACTTGTACAATTCAGATGATTATACAATTGATAGTACACTGTCCGTGAACTCCAATCTCAATTGGTTAACTCTCAGATTTGACATGCATGAGTTATTTATGAGTGAATCATCAGTTAACTGGTTGATCACTATAGAAACAACCACACTACTAGACCTCCCACTAGTTCCTCGAATAGTTGGAACTAGTTTAACTAACTTTAACTCAGTTAAACTGAATTAATTAATCACAACTCAAAATAAACTCAACCAAGACTCCTATAATGTGGGAGACACTCTACATGACTCAAGTTAGACCCTCAACTTGAATTAACTGAGCCAACTAAGTAAAATTAACTTATTTAACTAATACAAGTTGTCATGAGATGTGGAATTAGAATTTTATTCCTAATTTAATTCAAAGAGAAAATTAAATTAGGATTTTCTTGTTGCATTTTCAACATCCTGGCCTTTTTATGTTGGCTCTTGAATCTAGCATTTTATTCCTCGCTCTTCATAAGAGAACAACTATATGCACGGTCATTTGGTAGAGGGGGATGTCAAACTTATTGTATGTTTACTTGGTAATGTAGAGACACTCTTGTAGGTGAATTAAATATGTCTTTGTACTCTTACATAAATGATCTATAAATCTCTCATGAATTGATATATCCTTCCAACTTTACCATGAAGAGGAAAATCCTATTGGTTTAAGAGATTATATTCCTACACTATTAAGAAATGATTGGAAATCCTATGATAGTTGAAGCTACGTTCGGTATATTATAGAGTTTGTTGTCTTGGGTGGTAATGACACTATGAGGAGTGGTGGAGAACGAGTAATACAATATAAAAAAATACCAAAAAATAATGATATGGTACCATTTTTGGGATGGATACCAAGAATATCATATTGATTTTATAAGTCTCTACTCCAATTAAATAGCAATTTGGATACTAATTGAAGCTATCAATGGGATACTAAATAGAATACTAGTAGCAATATTAGTTAAATATAACAAATATATAGTAGTATCAACAATGTGATATTCTTGGTATCTTGTAGAAAATAACTTCCTTGTTTAGTATTCTTGCTATTTGTGTGTGTGTGTGTGAATTTATCCCATATATTCATTCTTATACCATATTATTGTAAATTAGTTAATCAACATGCACAATACAACATTTAAGAATTTTGAAGTCCTATGGAAGATTGAAAATCAAGAGTAAATTATGAATTTCCTCCTGTCTATAGTAAAATACAATATTCACTTTACATTAATGAAAATCTAAGTATTAGGCTACAAGATTCTTAAAATTACATTAAATTACAATTTATATATGAACATCTTGAAGATTCATGTGAAAAGACAAACAATTAACAAATATGATGCCTACAGTCAATTGTAAAGATAAAATACAAGTACACAATGTTAGTGTTAATATCTTCAATATTTACATGAATGTGCTTCTTCAATGTTATCATTGATTCTTGACCTACCTTATACTTGTATATCAACAAAATTTTAAAAGTGGAAAAGCAATACCAATTGTTGAACAATAGACTAGGTAAACTAAGGGTTTGAAAACTTATTTGAATCAATTTTAAACATTAATTTATCTACCACAATTAGTTAACTTATGAAGCCTAATCACAATATGTGCAGAAGTAGTTTTCATGTATCTCAAAATACTACTTGTTTAAATCTATTTGCATGGGCTAACTCATAAAGAGTTTGAAAATCAAGGTTTGATGAGGTTTGTATCTTGGGTTGATAACTAACATCAAATGAATGATATAACTCTTCTTGTGAAATCTATCTTATAGAACCAATCTACTATAAGCATAAATTCTAGTTAACAATAACATGGAGTTTAAAGGAAATGAAATTTGGCCTTTTAATCAAAATTTTATTACAACTTCAATGGTAGTTCTTCATTTTTTACTTGATGATTAGAAGAATTCATCTAAGCTAATTTACATAATGCAATTAAGCCTAGTTTTCCAATCAATGCCTACTTTGGTAGTAATCTAGGTCATAATGTTTCATCTAGCTCCATGGCTACATGTCTCCTATGGAAATATTGTATTCACCACTTCAATTCATGATCAAAGTGAAATTCTAAGCTTGTATTAAAGAAAAAATACAATTGAAGATACAACTTTCCAATTCTAAATTGAAATAAATTTGAACTGTATACAACAAAGATTTAAGAAACCATAAAAATATTTACAAATCGCATAGCATGGACTATAAAAACAGGGACGTACATACATACAAATTTGTACAAATAGTTTGTTGGGTCCCTATAATACTAGTTATTACCCCATTACTATTGTAGTTATACCCCTTATTTATATTGTTGTGCCCCTATTACCCCCATGTTGTTATTTCTGTGCCCCATAGAATCCCTCTATTGTTATTTTTGTGGCTTTATATTATTATTGTTAGGTCGGCTGGATTATATTGTGACTCCTTAGACTCCTATATATAGAAAGGAGGTTTTGTCATTTGTATCATCCAAGAATTGTTCATTTATGTAATGTAAAGGAGGTTTCCCCCTCGAAGAGGCTGAATTCTAAGGCGTGGATTTATCTTTTCTATCTTTTCTTGAGCTGGTTTCATAACATTTGGTATCAGAGCTTTGGATTCTAGGGTTTCGCTGCTCCAAACAGGTCATCGTGGCATTTTCGCTATAACTTTTTTTCTGTGACGTTTCAGAAGTCTCAAAAAAACCCATTTGAGAAGAAATTGCGCTGAACCTTGGGTCCGAATTTCAGAGCTTTTCGCGTGATATTTGCGGAGATATGATCTGAGGAAGTTGGTCTTTTTGCAGACTCCTGAATTACATTCAAAACAGGTGACCTGGGGAAAATCGTCATAACTTTCTCTCTGGGGATCGGATTGAAATTTCGTAAGAAGTTACAGAAAGAGGACGGACTATAGTTTCTTGTATGTGTGTTTTAGATTCAAAGGTTGAAACAGTGACTCGTGGCACGTCGTACAAGTTCGCTCTACTGAAATAGTCTAAAAGCAAGTCACTGTGGGAGATTTCACATAACTCTTCCTTGGAGAATCCAATTTGGGTCAGACTTGTGGCATTGGAAAGAGGACGTAGAAGGCTACTACAGTTCGCAATTTCAGAACTGGATGATCCGAAATTACAGAGATACATCAGATTCAATATCAGGCTTCATAAAGTGAAAAAGGTGTGTAGTTTTTTTTTAAATTTTTGTGTAAGCTTGGTTTAACGAAATTCAAAGGGCATAGTAAAGCATTATTATCGGTAACTGATGCCCCGAGGAAAGAAAATGCAAACACCTAGTAAGGAACCTGAAAGCTCTAGCATGACTCATGAAGAAGAGGAAGAAATGCTACATGATATATCAAAATTACAAGAACAAGTGCAACAAATGTCACGCTCACAAAAGCTAACAGAAGCTAAGATAAATGGCGTGGAATCTAAGATAAAGGGCATGGAAGCTAAGATGGATGATTTGAAGACAGATTTGAAGACAGACATGGCAGATTTGAAGACAGATTTGACAAATTTTCTACAAGAAATACATACTAATGGTGAAAAGGTTGTAAAGGAAACTCATGATGTGAACAAAAGAAATGTTAATCATGATTCCATAGACTCTAATGTTGGATCGAAGACCCACCATATTCCAAAAATCGATATGAGGAAGTTTGATGGCAAGGATCCCGCCACATGGATATTACAGATGGAGCAGTTCTTCGATCTCAATAATGTGCAAAACACACAAAAGGTACGTATGGCAACTGTATATTTGGAACCAAATCAGTTTGTATGGTATCAATGGCTTTGTTCTCGTAAACAATTTATCACTTGGGCAATTTTTACGGAAGAATTGATAGCACATTATGAGGATACAAAAAGCAACACTTTTTTTAGCCAATTGATAAGTCTCAAACAAAAGGGTTCAATAATGGAGCACATTGAGGAGTTCCAAAAATTGAACATAAGGGTAAAAGATATTCCAGAGGAGCATAGGATTGATGTGTTCATAGGGTCTTTAAAGGATAATATCCAACATGATGTTCGCCTTTGGGAACCTGATTCATTAGAGAAGGCATTCAGGTTAGCAAGAAAAATGGAAAGCAAAATTATGGCAACCAGGAAGCATACCACTCACAACTATAAAGACGGAAGTGTTGTTGCCCCTAGTCTTCCACAACCTATAAGGTTGACACCACAACAATTGGAAGAAAAAAGAGCAAAAGGGCTTTGTTACAGTTGTGATAGCAAATACACTAAAGGTCATAAGTGTGCTGAGAAGAAATTATTCTACATAGATTGTGAAGAGGAAGAAGAAAAGGAGCAAGAAAGGTCAAAAGAAGAAGATATAATCCAGGAACAAAGCCTAGATGAAGAACAAATAAATCCGACCATATCTTGTAATGCATTGGCGGGAATTACCACTCCTCAAACCATCAAGATAGAAGGACAAATCAAGAAGAAAAAGGTAATAGTGTTGATTGATTCAGGAAGCACCCACAATTTTATTCATTGTAGGGTAGCAAAAGAATTGAATTGCTTCCTATATCCAGCACCAGAGTGTCAAGTGATGATTGCAAATGGAGGAACAATAAATTGCTCTGGAAAGTGCCATAATATCAAGCTATCCATGGGAGAATATGTATTGACTAGCCCAATGCTTTCCATTCCAATGGGAGGTGCTGATGTTGTACTAGGAGTCCAATGGCTACAATCCTTGGGTACAATAGCTTTTAATTTTCAAGAACTTTTCATCAAATTTTCTACGGAAGGAAAGGAAGTTGAATTAAGGGGTATTGCAGGGAAACCAGGAAAGATAATCAGCTCTAATGGTATGACAAAGCTTCTAAAAAAGGAGCAAAGAGGTGTAATTGCACAATTATGTTCGCTAGATGTTTCCACATTGGAATCATCTATTTCTCCAGATCTCCAAAAAGTCCTGGACAATCATTCCAAGGTATTTGAGACTCCCAAAGGTCTCCCACCTATGCGTGATCATGATCATGCTATTCATCTGATTCCAGGAAGTGTTCCTCCAAACATCAGGCCGTACAGATATCCCTATGTCCAAAAAAGTGAAATTGAACGTATGGTTGCAGAAATGCTAGAGGCTGGTATAATTCAACCAAGTCAAAGTTCTTTCTCTGCTCCAGTAGTATTGGTGCACAAGAAGGATGGATCATGGCGCATGTGTCCGGATTATAGGGAGCTCAACAAGCTCACTATTAAAGATAAGTTCCCCATTCCTGTCATTGATGAATTACTGGATGAATTGCATGGATCAATTTACTTCACCAAGTTGGATCTTCGTTCGGGATATCATCAAATCAGAATGAAGATTGAAGACATTCCGAAAACGGCATTTAGAACTCATGAGGGTCATTATGAATTTTTGGTCATGCCTTTTGGCCTTACCAATGCACCTTCAACATTTCAAGGTTTGATGAATTCAATTTTCAAACCATTCCTTAGAAAATTTGTGTTAGTATTTTTTGATGATATACTAATCTACAGCAAGTCTTGGAAGGATCATGTTGAACATGTTGACAGGGTGCTACAACTATTGGAGGAGAAACAATTATATGCAAAAAGATCCAAATGTTTCTTTGGAGTCCAGGAGGTGGAATATTTGGGTCATATTGTATCTCATGAAGGAGTTAAGGTAGACCCTAGCAAAATTAAAGCCATTAAGGAATGGAAAATCCCCACATCCATAAAGCATCTGCGAGGATTTCTTGGGTTGACAGGGTATTATCGCAAGTTTGTTAAGAATTATGGGAGAATAGCAGCACCTCTAACAACATTATTGAAGAAAGATGCATTTTCATGGACTCCGGAAGCAACAAAGGCCTTTGAACATCTTAAAGAGGCAATGTGCCAAGCACCGGTCTTAGCTACACCGGACTTCACAAAAACCTTTATTGTGGAATGTGATGCTTCAGGAAATGGAATTGGTGTTGTTCTAATGCAAGATGAAAGACCCATTGCTTTTGAAAGTCGTCCAATCAAGGGAAAGTTTTTAAGCAAAGCTATTTATGAGAAGGAAATGTTGGCAATACTCCATGCACTTAAGAAATGGCGACCCTACCTAATGGGAAGACACTTCAAGGTAAAAACGGATCATGATAGCCTTAAATACTTTTTAGAACAAAGATTATCCTCTGAAGAGCAACAAAAGTGGGTCACAAAGATGTTGGGTTATGACTTTGAAATCATCTACAAAAAAGGGAAGCAAAATGTGGTGGCAGATGCACTCTCAAGATGGAAGCATTGTTGTGTGCCATTTCTATTATCCAACCAGATTGGATAAACGAAGCAAGGGAGGAATGGAAGAATGATGAAGAAGTGTGGGCACTTATTCGAAAGCTACAACAAGATTCCAGTACATCTGATACATTTAGCTGGCAAAATGATTCGTTATGGTACAAAGATCGCTTATACCTCTGTAAGAATTCCCAGCTAAAACAAAAGATTCTTATGGAATTGCACACTTCTCCCTTAGGAGGGCACTCAGGATTTTTAAAAACTTACCACAGGGTTAAGAAGGAATTTTTTTGGGATGGCCTTAAATCAGATATTCAAAAGTTTGTGGCAGAATGTTTGGTTTGCCAACAAAATAAAGTTGAAACAATTAAGACACCGAGTCTATTACAACCTTTATCCATTCCAAGCCAACGTTGGGAGGAGGTTTCAATGGATTTTATCACAGGTTTACCCAAGTCTGAGGGAAAGAGTGTCATCATGGTGGTAGTTGACAGACTTACCAAGTATGCACACTTTTGTGCATTATCACATCCATTTAAAGCCAGTACAGTTTCTACTGCATTTATGGAAACAATTCAAAAGCTACATGGAAACCCAAAGATTATTGTAAGTGACAGAGATCCCATTTTCACTGGAAATTTTTGGACAGAATTATTTTCTTGTCTTGGTACTCAGTTAGCTCATAGCTCATCTTATCATCCTCAATCTGATGGGCAAACTGAGATAGTAAACAAATGTTTGGAAGGATATCTTCGTTGCTTTGTATCTGATAAACAGACACAATGGGTCAAATGGTTGCCTCTGGCTGAATGGTGGTATAACACTTCCTTCCATACAGCAACAAAAATGACCCCATTTATGGCACTTTATGGGTATCAACCACCATCCATCACATCATATTTAAGAGAAAATTCTAAGGTTCAGGCAGTGGAACATCACATCGAACATCAACAACAAGTCCTCCAACTCTTAAAGGATAACCTCGTGTTGGCACAAAATAGAATGAAACAACAGGCAGATCAACATCGCAGTGAAAGAAGTTTTGATGTAGGTGATTGGGTATTCCTACGGCTACAACCATATAAGCAAATGTCCCTAAAGCAAGCTAAGAAGGATAATAAATTATCACCAAAGTATTATGGTCCGTACAAGGTGTTGCAAAAGATTGGTACTATGGCATACAAATTGGAGCTTCCTGCAGCTTCTCGATTGCACCCAGTTTTCCATGTTTCATGTTTAAAGAAGGTTATAGGCGACAAGCTCCCAGTTCAAACAATATTGCCAGAACTTGACGAGGAAGGAAAAATTATATTGGAACTGGAAGCAGTCACAGAAACAAGAACTCGACAGCTACGAAATCGATCAATTTCAGAGTATCTTATCAAGTGGAAGAACTTATCCGCTGAAGATTCCACATGGGAGGATGAGAATTTTATGCAGAAGTATCCAGAACTACTCAAGCGTTGAGGACAACACTTTTTTGAAGGAGAGGGGCATGTTGGGTCCCTATAATACTAGTGATTACCCCATTACTATTGTAGTTATACCCCTTATTTATATTGTTGTGCCCCTATTACCCCCATGTTGTTATTTCTGTGCCCCATAGAATCCCTCTATTGTTATTTTTGTGGCTTTATATTATTATTGTTAGGTCGGCTGGATTATATTGTGACTCCTTAGACTCCTATATATAGAAAGGAGGTTTTGTCATTTGTATCATCCAAGAATTGTTCATTTATGTAATGTAAAGGAGGTTGCCCCCTCGAAGAGGCTGAATTCTAAGGCGTGGATTTATCTTTTCTATCTTTTCTTGAGCTGGTTTCATAACATAGTTAGTAACATGGACCAAAGCAAGGGGGCCCTCTAGGCCTGGTACATGTAAATAAATGAATCTAAAAGAACTGAAGCTTGAACTTAATATACTAAAGTTATGAAACAAGTTATACAGAGTAAACAAATCTATTATATGTTATCACAGTTACTCATCTCATTCCCCTTACTTTCTATATATACAAAAATTTGAACTTAACAATAAACTCTAGAATTATTATTTTGTTATGCCAACACGATGATTTACTACTCATTTTAGCCAAATTGAGATAAGAAATGAACAATCTCAGGCTTATGATCCAAGTTCCAAAAATTTAATGAAATCATAATCCCCAGATATGCATGATCTTCTATTGTAGTGTTGCATTGACCTCAACATTGATTGAGGGTTTACAAATCACCTTCCATGAACTTGATAAGAATCGAACCATTTGATGAACACCGTGACAAAAATCTAGATGGTTGTTTTGCTTGTGAATAGATGGAACCATCTAGAGGAATGCCAATTTACCAAAGGAAATTAATTTATTGATAAAAATGAAAGTTCGACAACATTAACTTGTTAATTTTGCAATTTATAAATAAAATATCAAAATATATTTTATGCATTTTTATGGTATTAATGTGGACAAAATTGGTCAAAAATGGATCTAAGTGTGGTTAAAGAAGGAACAAAAGACCAAAATGACTAGGTTTTTGAGTGCTTATTGGCAACAAAACTTGGTACCATCACTAAGTTTCAACATGTCCAATTGTACGTGGTTATATATTATTTATCTTAAGACTTAGAAGAGAAGGAATGAAGCCATTTTAGTTTCATTCTATAGGTTATATATGTATTTCATAATATTTTAAGAGAAACAATAAATTTCAGCTTGCATTGGTAATTTACAAGGCTTCAATCTAAACATGGAAATATCTCATAAATGCAAATGCCACAATCTACATTTTTTTCCAAATTAATTTATTGCATATTTCCATCTTTGTTTAAACAACATAACAACATATGTAGACGATTTTCATGTAAAGTTTAAAACCAAATTACAATCATAAACTCTACAATCTATCTAAATGTTTATAACATACATGCCGTTAGATCAAACATGTAAATATTTCTCAAATTATAGGGAACATTATCTATGTGGATATCATCCTTTATTGTTTTCATGACCATTGGATAAATTTGAATTAGAAGACATATATATGAATTAGTTAAGAATAGTAAATGAGCTAGCTTGACAATTTTAAATAACATTCAACATCATACCTGAAGAGAATTTTCTTTATGAATGTTAACTTGCATATATGTGTTCATTATTAATATCATAGTTGATTCTCATTCACATATTAGATAGCTTTTGGTATTGAGAAGTTCACATTAGTTAAGAATAGTAAATGAGCTAGCTTGACAATTTTAAATAACATTCAACATCATACCTGAAGATGATTTTCTTTGTGAATGTTAACTTGCATATATGTGCTCATTATTAATAATCATAGTTGACTCTTATTCACATATGAGATAGGTTTTTGGTATTGAGAAGCTCATATTAGATTGTAGCTCTTCTTGCATGGTTGGGAAGAGGAAGCAAGCACTTGTACAATACTATGATGTATTTTTTTTCGTGATTATGTCATAGTTGTAGACATTTCAAGAATCTCTTTTTTCTTTTCCTATAATTTTTTAAATCTTTATAGCTGCTTCAACTGCAAACATTTCGTGAATCTATTTTTTTTTCTTCCCAATAATTTTTAAATCTTTATAGATGCTTCAACTACACACATTGCAAGAATCCCACCTAACATATTAGGTTTCGTTACTAATTTAGTTGTTGTGCCAATTATTTGGAATATACTGATTGTGACATTTTTTATTTTTTGTTGTAGGAATCAAATAGTGATCATTTATAATCATGCCTAATATTAAGATATTTTACTTTGTGTTATGGGAGTTTCAACAAATTTTTACAAGCCTTAATCAAGAATCCCCACCTAACAAGTTGGTTTTGTTACTACTTCAGTTGTTATGACAATTATTTGGAATATACTAATTGCGGCATTTTCCCTTATTTGTTTTAGGAATCAAATGGCGGCCATTTATAATCATGCCTAATATTTAGATATTTTACTTTTGACATTATGGGAGTTTCAACAAATTTCTACAAGCCTTGAATACTTGTACTACATGGAAGATCTAGAGAAATAGGATTAAAAACTTGAATTTCTCAATTTGGGTTGTCATATGCTAATGGTAGCCTATTTATTCACCAAAGAATATGGATTCTCTAAGGTAAAATGTTGTTATTGCTGAGAAATATAGGGGAAACTAGATTAGGTGATTTCTCTTACTTTGTTAACTGCTTGTGATGATTTTTATTTAACTTGATTAATTTCTTCTTTCACTTTATAATTAGTGTTCTTATCATCAATAGACTACCAAATAGTAAAGAAAAATGAGACAAGTGGACACAAGATATAGGCTATCATCCAGGGCCAAAACCTTTCCTCTTGAGAGGAAAACCCACAAAAAATTATTCTCTTATTATAGAATGTTCAGATGATGGATTACAAGACCTAAGACCCTTGTCAAAGACCCCTCCAAGACCAAGTCAAACTTCTTCTTAATGGACTTTTATTTAAGCTAGTTTTGACCTAGCAACTTCCAGCAACTTCAACAATTTCTAGATATTTCGACCTAACAACTTCTAGCAAATTCAACCCCCAACAACTTGCAAACAAATTCAAATTACTCAACAACTTCCCAACAACTTCGACTTGCTCAAAAATTTTCCAGTACTTCTACTTTCCCAACAAATTTCTAGCAACTTCAAATTTTCCAGCAACTTTCTAGCAACTCAACTTGCCCAAGATTTTTCTAGCAACTTCGAATTTCCCAACAACTTTCCAGCAACTCGAATTTACCAACAACTTTAGAAATCCTAACGCTAGAGAGAGATAGGTCCAAAACTTCGATCTTGCTTCTTTTCTTCTTATTCTTGATTTTTTCCTTTTCTTCTAGTCTTGCTACTTCTTTCTTCTGGAGATCAAACTTGCTTGTTGTTGTGTCCAAATGAGGTCGATTACTTCTTATATATAGGCTTTCCAGGGGTATGAATTGCTTCCGTGAGGCCAACTTGATATTTCATGTAGGTCGACTTCCTTGACAAGGTCTTGGAGGGTCTTTATGACATTTTTAACTCTAATGGGTCTTACATGTATGAAAATGTCTCTTTTGACTTCATAATTATATGAGAAACCTACAAGCACTCAATGGGTGCTTTACCTACAAATAAATTTACCTTGAGCATGAAACCCCTGCCTCAAGAATAACAATAATAAATTTATTTTCTCTTTAATATCAAATACATAAAATTGTGATTACAATAGACATTATGAAGACCAAACCTAGTTACAAATTTCAACACTCCCTCTTAGGTATTCATAATCCATACATGGTACTTGGACATTCTCGTACTGAAGAATTATCATAAGAAGAGTCAGATTGGTAAGCCATCTCATAGCTATCATATCAGCTTATATTAGTGCATCTCATCATATCAACCAACATTGTCACATAAAAAGGCCTTGAATAACTACTCTAACTATCCACAAGATCAAAGCACAATGTTGGTGAGACAATGACTGATAGACACCATCATCATTATCTCTTAAAGCACATACCCCATCTGGATTTTCACAAGATAGGTCCTTTTAGGACCATTCCTGTCTTGGAATAACACATCCTAAAGGAATTTCCTCTTCAACTACCCTTTCCTACTAGATGCCTACCACATCCTCAAAGAGTATCAGAATTAATATCAGATGCTTACCTAATCCTCCATTATTTCTACATAACATGAAGACAAGAATGATGTGTCCTTCTCTCCCTCATGGCCTTCACTAAGACTTACGATGATTAGTCCTAGTCTAGTGCATGACACATGAAGTAGAGAACCATATTAGTCACTCCCTCTTAAGTAGGGAGGATCTAATCATTCCTATACAAGGAATATACCCAAGCTCCCTCTTAACTAGGGACTTGCCCAAGCTCCCTCTCAACTAGGGACTTGGTTTCAACATCAACTATCTGTTATGTGGTGGAGAACACAGTATTATCAGTTGCTTGTAGGGATCCTCTTTCTACATCATGTCATGACCTTCGTCTGCTTCATCATGGACCCACCTTCATCTCAGTTTATCGTAGGGCATCGACCATATTCTACAACACTTTCCTTTCAATGAACCATAATGTTGAACCAATAGTCGTGTCATCCCTCTTTTCATTAGAAAGTGATCTTCTAGTCCACGTATGGCTTTTCTTCATACAACTACCTCTTCCAAGTCATGTTTCTTTTAGGATCTTTCATTCAATCACATGATTAATAGTTGTAGGTAACTTATACAACTCTCTTTTGGTAGCCCTGTTTCAACCCAACCAGATGTTTTCAAAAATCAAAATGGACATCAAATCAAAAGTACCTTTTCAAGATGGAATTTCATCATGAAATCAACTTCTTGCAACGTCAACATCCTACACATGTATGATTCCATATCCAAGACATTCAATATGAAGTGTCTCCTTCTTTTTAAGACTTTATTAGGGTCTTCATACCTTCTCCATGGAGATGTCATAGGTAATTCTTATATTTATTAGATGTTGATCACTTATCTTATCTTACGTGACTATAGTTGCATCTTTCACAAACTCTTCTTCCTTTCTTCACATATTGATTTCCTTAGGATATTCTTTACATGGGTATTTCAACACAGGAACCATGATTATCAACCTCCTCATATTCCATATGAGGTCATATTATGTTGATTTCATCTTATCAATATGTAGAAGATTTCTAGTCACATTGTCTACATGCCTTCGTGCATCATTCTAATGGAAGAGATCCTTATTTTTCGATCATGCTCATGAGATAGAGAAATTCAACCAAGCTATCTACAACTATATAATGACATGACTCTATCAAATATATGCATACTTTTTCCTTATTTTGGTCATTTAGACTTCCTTCTAGCAACTTCCTTTTCTTTTTTGAAGATGAAAGCACTTCAAACATCTTCAACATGTTGCACATCTTTGTCATCATACCTTACCAGTGGATCCCTGAGAAGGTGGATCATAGACTATCAGTGAGACACTTTCTTCTTCCAAGTAGAGGTGAACCTTCTTATAAAGATTCTAGTGGAGGATCTAGATGATCCCTATTTTGCAAATGATCCTTTCTAATGATGATGATGTATGATGATTTATTTATCTTCTATCATGCTAGATGATTTTCTTCCAACCATATATATTCTACTTCGGTTGTCCTTATATGCTTCTAATGGAGATGCCATGAGCTACTTTCTTTATATCATGATGACTGCTACAACCATGTAGACTTCTACTTCAACTATCCTTCCAAGCTTCTATGACAATGTCATCTCTATTTCAACTCTAATGCATCTTGATGCTTGTGATGCTTTCCATCATGATTGTTATCTTCTCCAAAACTGAAAAGGAATCAAGTATATTTTATTCATAGTATAGGTCTTTCACCTCCTCCATATTTGTCTTCTTCTTTTCAAGTTCTTCCACTTCTTTGGTGACATGGGCTTCATTTCTTTCTTTTCTCTTCTTGTTGTCCTTCTTAAGTTTAGGTCAATTCCTTTTAAAGTGCCCATATCCATTACACTCATAGCATTGTAACTTTGAAATATCGATCTTCTTCTTTTTCCAAGGATCAAAATTTCCAAAATTTCCTTTCCTTTGGGCCATGGCATCATGTGCTTGAACTACTAAGAAATCTAGGGCATAGAGGTTAGATGATTTCTCTTGTAATGATAACTGCTTGTGATGAATTTTTACTTTTTCTTAATTATATTATTCTTGTAATTGATTATTATTATGTGTTATTCTTCATCAAACAAATACCAAACCATAAATAACAATGAGACAAAGGACACAATGTGTAGGCAATCATCCAGGGTGAAAACCTCTCCAAGCTTGAGGGGAAAACCCAACGAATTCTTCTTCTTATAGAATCTTCAATTGATGAATTCCAAGACCTAGACCCTTGACCAAGAACCCTTTCGAGACCAATTCAATGCTCCTTCTTTGAGTAGCTCTTCTTTTCAACAATTTCGACCTATCATGCAACTACACCTTCGAATTTCCCATAAAATGTAACTTCAACTTCCCCAAAAACTGCAACTTCAAGTTTCCCATAAACTACAACTTTGACTTTGCCTAGAAACTGCAACTTCTCTTCTTCGCTTAGGTAGATTCTCTCTCCTAGAGAATTTGGCTTCTACAAAAACTCTTCTTGGTGACCTAACTTCACTTTTGCAACTCAGATTTACTACAATTTCCCCCCCCTAATTCCTTCATACATGTGTAGAGAAGTAGCCCAAAATAAAACCCAAAAGTTTGACTTCTTCTCCTTCCTTCGATCTCCTCTTCTTTACACTTATTTTCGTCTCTATGATCGAACTTGTGTAAGTGAGAGTGTATCCTCCAAATGAGGCCGTGCCCTATATATATGCTTCCTTATGCCTCCTATTAGGCTGACTTGATATGTTCTTAGGCCTACTTGTTGCTCCATTATGCCGACTTGATGCTTGCATGATTGAATTGGTCTTGGAGGGTCTTTTGACACTAATTTGACTCAAATAATTTTCTTTACAATATGTAACATGCCCATAAGGGTCATTCATACATCATAATGACTCAATTACTTTATAACATACCTAGAAGCACTCAATGGGTTCTTTGACCTATAAAAATAAATTCTCTTGAGCATGAAACCCATGCCTCAAGACTCACAATAATAAATTTATTTTTCCCTTTTCATTAAATACATAAAATCATGATTACATTTGTCGTTACGAAGACCGAACCTAGTTACATATTTCAACTCTCCCTCTTAACTAGGGAGGTATTTATAATCCATACAAGGTACTTAGACATTCTCAATCTGAAGAATTCTCATAAGAAGAGTTGGATTGGTAACCCAAATGTTTAGCATCATATCATCTAGCATTGTCATATAACAAGGCCTTGACTAAAAACGTTATCTCTTCACAAGACCAAAGCACAATGCTGATGAGACCAATGATTTATAAACACTTTAATCATTGTCTCTCTCGGAACATACCCCCTCAAAGAATATCAATCCTCTATGACTACTCTTATCTTGGATGCCCTAACACATCCTCAAAGGGTATTGGATGCCAGATTCTTACCCAATCCTC
Organism: Pinus tabuliformis; assembly: GCA_031772625.1. Lineage (NCBI taxonomy): Eukaryota > Viridiplantae > Streptophyta > Pinopsida > Pinales > Pinaceae > Pinus > Pinus tabuliformis. Next base: position 320,544,468 of record CM062807.1, read on the forward strand.
CATTTTATCATTAGGGGATTTTTGAGGTCTAAAATGGGCCTCCTAATAAAAATTTATGACAAAAATAAACTTTATAAGAACCAATAGGATTCAAGATGATGATGTCAACCATGGGGGATGATTGACCATTTTTGGAATAAAAAAGTAAAAATATTAAAATATAATAAAATAATAAAACTACTTTTTTCAATTCGTATTTTTAACTTATCTCCCTAAGGTTTTACTCAAATTTCAAGCGGGAGTACTTGTTGGATGTAAAATTTTATTCCTCATCCAAGGAGTACCCATGTTGCATTCTTTCGATGGACCTTGCTACACGAAAAATGAGAAATACATGAAAACACGTGATTTCAATCACATTTTCATGTATTTCTCATTTTTAGTGTAGTAGGGTCCATCAAAAGTATGAAACATGGGTACTCCTTGGATGAGGAATCAAATTTTGCATCCAAAGAGTGTTTCCGCTCGAAATTTGAGTAAACCCATAGGAAGATAAGTTGAAAATAGAGATGAAAAAATAGTTTTTTCTTTTTTCCCTCTAAAATTTGATGATGTAATCTAAGCTTATTTTATTATTTCCACTATTATTTTATAATTTCCTTAGGAGGCCCATTTTAGACCTCAAAAATCCCCTAATGCTTCCCAAGTGATGACAAGAATGATGTGTCTATCTCTCCCTCTTAATTAGGGTAGATATACATATTCCAATGAAGGAATGTACTCATTCCTATGGAAGGAGTGTACCTAAGCTCCCACTTGGATTAGGAATTTGCTTCCAAGTTTCTACCAAGTTAGAAACTTGTTTTCAGGCTACCTCTTAATTAGGGACCTGCAACAATTCTTTAGGTGGAGATCACGAGAAAACTAACTGCTTGAAGAAATACTCCTTACGATGTCATGAACTTATTTTCTTTATTCAGGAGTCTTCTTGTTTTTGTGAATTCTTCGTAGGGCATCGACCATCCATCACTTTCATCCATGAGTCATGTTAGTCATGTCATCATCCCTGTCATTGGAAAGTGATTCATTAGTCCATATCTAGCCTTCCTTCATGTCTTACTGCCATCTTCATGTCATGTTTCCTTAAGGACCTTTCATCCTGCCACATGATCATCATTTGTAGAATATTTCCACAAATCTTCCCTTAGCATCCTTGCATAAGCCCACCAGATATTGTTCAAAAATAGAAAGTGCACATTAAATCAAGGTTACCTTTGTGATGGTTTTTCTTCATGACTTCTTCTTGTTTGCATCGACATCCTGCATACATATTGACACATCTCCAAAAGATATACATTGTCAAGGGTCTCTTTATTTTTTAGACCTCATTGAGGTCTTCATATCTTTCATGGAGATATCATAGTCAAATATTTCAGTCCTTGGAAGCTGATTTCCTTCTCTTCCTTTATTTCTTCACACATTTTCTTCCAAGAACTTCGACTCAGATTTCCTCCAAATTTTTCAACAACCTCATATTTCATATGAGGATATATTATGTTGATTTCATCTAGTCAGTGTGTGACCCATGCCTTCCTGCATCCTTCCAAATTATGAGATCCTATCTTTTTATCATGCTCTTGAAGTAGAGCATTCATAATATCTACAACCATATGGCATGAATTAATATATATATGTGCATACATACCTTATTTCTTCCTTTAAGTCATCTAGACTTCCTTCAACAACTTCCTTGATTGAAAGAACTTCAATCCCTTGACTCGCTTCACTTATTTTGACATCATACCATTATCCCCTGAATTCCATAAAAGTTGGAATTCCTAGTGAGACACTTGCTTCTTCTAGTGGGTGAACCTTCTAATGAAGATTCCAAAGGAGGATATTGATCATCCTCATCATGAAAATGATCCTTTTGAATGATGCATGATGAGATCTATGCTAGATGACTTTGATTTTCCTGTAAGTACTACTTATGCTTCTAATGAGGTTACCACGAGCTATATCCTTCTATAGGTGACAACCATAGACTTCTATTTCATTTATCTTTCATGCTTCTTTATGATGATGTCACGAGATCTTGCTTTCAATTGTATGCTTCTATGATGCCATATCCTAACGTGATGCATCTTATCATGCTTCTAAGGATTCCTAACATGATAGATTGAGAAGAAATAGGTGAGGAAAACTTATCTCAATAATAGTAGAGATCTTTTACTTCCTCCTTCTTGAATTTATTCTTTTCAACTTCTTCCAATTCTTTAGTGATATGGGCTTCTTCCCTTCTTCGTTTGTTGTTATCCTTCTTACACTTAGGACAATCTCTCTTGTAGTTCCCATATCCTTGAAATCCATAGCATTGGATCTGAGACATATTGATCTTCTTCTTTTTGAAAGGACCAAACTTGCCAAATTTCCCTTTGCTTCTTGACATGACAACAAACATTTGACCCTCCTCATCTTATCTTGTATCACTTTTTTCCTTCAACTTGTTTTCTTCAATCTTGTATAGTGACCACAAATTATTGAATGGGATAACTTTCTCCTCTTCATAGGCCTTTGATACAAGGTTTCCTTGTTCATCAATTATAGCATTTAAAACAATGGTAATCATTTCTTTATTAGATATCATCTCTCCTAGATCTTGAAGTTGATTCCTTATTTGATATGATTTTGTGAGACATGTAGATATCCCTTCATCCTTTGATGCTTTCAATTTGTATAGATCATATCTTAGTGATATGATTTTTCCTATCGTGCTTTCAAAGAATAGTTCTACTAGCTTATCATATATCCCTTTTGATGTTTCCAACTCTGCTACATATGGGATGAGGGAATCCTTGATGGATTCTATAAGAATCATTTGAGTTCTTATATCCTTTTTTCATATATTTAGATAGTTCTTTCCCTTTAGATGGTTTGGAGACTTTTCCATTGACATGATAAATAACCTCATTTTCCTTGAGGACTAAGTCTATCCTCCTTTTCCATGCAAGGAAGTTCGATGACCCAACCAACTTTTTGATCTCCTTGCAAAATGAAGTCATTTTACTAAATTTAATTATAGGAATAAATATACTTACTTGTCAAGTGATGAGGAACTCTTCAACTTGATCCCATTGTTGATGTTGATTGATGACTTCTTGATGATGTCTTGATGCTTCTTGTATGATCTTCTTCAAGGATAAAGATTTTATTTTGAGATGAAATCCTTTGCTTCAAAGAGAGGGAGGCTGATGAAAACGCCTTTGATTTAGCTACCCTTGGATGAGTAGTCTTCAAGATGCTTCAAATCCAAGTTCTTCCTTTCTTGAGAGAGATAGGGTCTTTGAGATATCCTTCTTTGAGGTGATGATTGAGTGCAAATCCCAAGAATTCTCTTTTGATCGAACTAGGATTTTGAATTTATTTAAGATGATGATGTGATTCTTGAATTGTTACCTTAGCTCTGACACCATGTTGATAAATCTAGGGCATAGAGATTAGATGTTTTCTCTAGTAATGATAAATGCTTGTGAGGATTTTTTAAATTTTCTTGATTAGTTTCTTCTTGTACTTGATTATTATTATGTGTTCTTCTTCATCAAACAACTACCAAACCATAAAGAACAATGAGACAAAGGACACAAGATGTAGGCGATCAACCAGGGCTAAAATCTCTCAAAGCTTGAGAGGAAAATCCAACGAATTATTCTTCTTATAGAATATTCAATTGATGAATTCCAAGACCTAGACCCTTGAACAAGAACCCTTCCAAGACCAAGTAAATGTTCCTTCTTTGACTAGCTCTTCTTTCCAGTAACTTTGACCTATCCTGCAACTGCACCTTCGACTCGCCCAAAAATTGCAACTTTGACTTTCCTAAAAACTACAACTTCGACTTACCCAGAAACTGCAACTTTGACTTTTCCTAGAAACTGAAACTTCTCTAAAAAATCTTCTTGGTGACCTAACCACTTCCGAAACTTGGATTTAATACAAAAACATGTGCCCTAATTCCTTCTCACATGTGGCGAGAGGTAGCTGAAAACAAAACCCAAAACTTTGACTTCTTCTCCTTCCTTCAATCTCCTCTTCTTCTCACTTATTTCCGTCTCTAAGATTGAACTTGTGTAAGTGAGAGTGTCTCCTCCAAACGAGGCTAAGTTCCCTATATATAGGCTTCCTTGTGCCTCCTATTAGGTAGACTTGACATGTTCTTAGGACGACTTGTTGCTCCATTAGGTCAACTTGATGCTTGCATGATTGACTTGGTCGTGGAGGGTCTTTTGACTCTAATTTGACTCAAATAATTTTCTTTACAATATGTAACATGCCCACAAGGGTCATTCATACATGACAATGACTCATTGGATTTATAAAAAACCTAGAAGCACTCAATGGGTGCTTTGACCTATAAAGATAAAATCTCTTGAGCATGAGAACCATGCCTCAAGGCTCACAATAATAAATTTATTTTCCTCTTTTCATTAAATAAATAAAATCATGATTACATATGTCATTATGAAGACCAAACCTATTTACATATTTCAACATGAACTTGTTCATTTTACCCAACATCACTTTTTGATTTCAACCTAGTTTCTTCAATATTGCATAATGACCAAAGTTCACTGAATGGAGTGGCTTCCTTATTTCCATAGATACTTGATACATAGTTTCCCCATTCATTAGGTAGTTCATTGAGTACAACGGTGGTTATCTCTTTATTAGACATTATTTATCCTAGTTCTTGTAGTTGATCTCTTATTTGTGATGCCCTCGTAGGTTATGAGGTCACCCCTTCTTCCTTTGATACCTTCATTATTTATAGTTTGGTTCTCAACGATATAACTTCTCTTGTAGTGCTTATGGGAAAAAAAATCTACCAAATTTTCATAGATATCTTTCGATTTCTCCAACTTTGCTACATAAGGGATGAGGGAATCCTTTATTGATTCTATGAGGATTCTTTGAGCCCTTATTTCCCCTTTCATATACTTCGATAGTGCTTTAGCTTCATCTTGTGATGGTTTGGAGATTGAACCCTTAACATGTCCAATAACTTCATTCTCTATGAGGATCAAATATATCCTATTTTTCCATGCAAGGAAATTTGATGACCCAACAAATTTGTTTCTTTCCTTTTAGAATGAATTCATATTGATAGTAGATTCAGAAATAAATATAAAGTTACTTACTTTTCAAGTGAAGATGTTGCTTTGTTGTTGATATCTTCAACTTGATGCTTTCTTGATGATGTTGCTTCCTTGATGATATCCTTCAAGGATGTGATATTTGCTTCAATATGATAAATATCACCTTTATTTATTTGATGATGATAACAACGCTTCTTATTGCTTCCTTGTATGATGATTGTAAAATGTCTGAGCTTCCTAAGAATGCTTCAAGTGTAGAATCCTTCTTTGAATGAGCTAGTTTATTTATTTATTTATTTTTAGGTCTTCTTCGATGCTATGTAATTCCCTCCTTCAAGATGATGAATGGATTAGTCCTTCTTGATGATATCCTTTTCCTCCACCCTTATGTATCCTTCTTTAATATATTATCTTCAAGTTTCCTCTTCTTGTCTTGTCACCTTAGCTCTGATACCATGTTGAGAAATCTAGAGGAAACTAGATTAGGTTATTTCTCTTACTTTGGTAACTGATTAGATGTATTTTTACTTAAATTGATTAGCTTAGTCTTTCACTTTATAATAGTGTTATAATAAAGAACAATGAGACAAGAGGACACAAGATATAGGCTATCATCCAGGGCCAAAACCTCTCCTCTTAAGAGGAAAACCCACCAGAATTCTTCTCTTCTTATAGAATGTTCAGATGATGAATTCCAAGGACTAAGACCCTTTTAAAAGGCCCCTCTAAGGCCAAGTCAAAATTCTTCTTAATGAAATTTTCTTTCAGCTAATTATGACCTAGCAGCTTCCAGCAACTTCGACAATTTCTAGCTACTTCTACCCAACAACTTCCAACAACTTCTACCGCCAACAACTTTCCAACAAATTTGATTTGCTCAACAACTTCGACTTGCCCAACAACCTTCCATCAACTTTGACTTTCCAAACAAACTTCTAGCAACTCGACTTTCCCAACAACTTTCTAGCAACTTTGACTTTCCCAACAACTTTCCAGCAAATCGACTTGCCCAACAAATTTATAAATCCTAACACAAGAGAGAGAGGTCCAAAAAATTGATCTTGCTTCTTTTATTCTTATCCTTGATTTTCTTCATTTTCTTCTTGTCTTGCTACTTTCTTTTGGAGATCAAACTTGCTTGTTTTTGTGTCCAAATGAGGTCAAGTTCCTTCTTATATATAGGCTTTCAAGGGGTACGAATTGCTTCCATGAGGCCTACTTTATCTTTCATGTAGGTTGTCTTGCTTGACAAGGTCTTAGAGGTTCTTTATGACATTTTTTACTCTACAAAATTTTTCTTTACAAGATACAACATGCCCAAATGGGTCTTACATGTATGACAATGACTCTTTTGACTTCATAATTCTATGAGAAACCTAGAAACACTCAATGGGTTCTTGACCTACATATAAATTTACCTTGAGCATGGAACTCTTGCCTTAAGAATGACAATAATAAATTTCTTTTATATTTAATATCAAATACATAAAATCATGATTACAATAGACAGTATGAATACCGAACCTAGTTACATATTTCAACAGTTATGACTTAAATTGATTTTTTGTTTAGTGGTGTGGAAGAGCTATGAATAGATTGGGATTAAGTTTATGGATTTTCATTAGAGTCCTAAATTTTATTATTGCAAACTAGTATGTGCATAGGAAGTCACTTTTTTACATGGTTAGTATCCATGAGTGGATCCTCAAGGTGGTCATATATATGGTTATCAATATTAAGGTTATATATAAGTAAACTATTTTCATTTCATTTTTCTCAATTTGGCACGATGTGGATATTTCATTCTACATATGGTCTGGAATTACGGGAATAATTACTTTGTTTTCTTGTCCCATTTTGAAAGCAATGCCTGCTGTTAGCTTCCATATTAGCCACATGACAATTTTGGAATTATTTTTTTGCATTATGGTAGTGTTTTTGGTGTTTCTGATATAGGAGTTTGATATGTTGGTTGATCATATCTTTTGCTAAAATTTCATTATACTATTACTAACTATGTGGCTAGAAGGAACCAACAAACTAATACCAAATATTCTCAACAAAATATGTTGGGAAGACATACAAGCTTGGGAAACATGTAGTGAAAAAATTAGATAGGATTAATCACAATTTTTTTGAACCAAATACACAATTATATACAAATAAATTCCCATGATGTTGTTCCCTAGGTCGTTTCCTATCTCTCACTATGGTCTCAATGCCAAGGCATAATGTGCAAGAGAAACTTATTCCACCACTCTGAGCCTTCATTCTAGTCCTAGAGATAGGGGGTTACCCTCACTTATCTTGAAGTTATCATTCTAATGTGTTACACTAGAATAAATTTTTCCATGAAGTTTATAATGGATTTACTGCAAAGAAAAAAGTGTGCATGAAAATTGTCACTAAAGCTATTGTGATTAATTTTTTCTTTATGAATGGTTAAAGGGAAATATTTCTAAAAAATCACTAAAATTTAAGTTCATTAATTGAATATATGAGGTTGTCTTAACCATGATTTCATATTCATAAAATATGTTTCTAGAAAATGGACATGCATCATAAAAAGAAGTAGCACACTACTTTCTTATTTAACAAGTTCATTTAACATTGAGAATCAAATAGGTAAGACAATAATGGATTCATTAGTTCAATCAACTTAAAAGATAAGATAAAAAATGAAAGAAAACATGCATAATTCACTTGATTTATTATTTCACCAATGAGAACATATTGTGGTCTTGATATTTCCATAAAATAACTACTTTGAAATAAAATGAGGGCTACCAAATGTAGACCATAAAATCATAGTCTCAGGCCTCTACTTATTCCTTCTCAAAATATCAAGCTTACAATTATGTTTTTAGAGAAAAATATAACAAGGATAGAGGGAATATAAAATCAATGTGACATATCCTCCCATCATGAAATCATACAAAGCGATAGGGTTTAATATCTCAAAGTTTTAGTACCTTGAAAATATCCAAGTTCTCAATCTATTTTCTAATGTTGTGGGGTACTTATATATACTTTGAATGGCTTGATCCCACTATTGATTAGTATTATCTCACCTAGGTCTTAAATATTAGTTAAGGGTCATCACAATTCTATAATGTCCAAAAAATTGCAAGGACATGTGGGAGTGCAATTGAAAATTATTGCTTACTAATTTGGTATGTTTCCCTTTTTGGAATCACTTCTCTTCTCAATCTGGAAAGTTGGCCTTTCCTGGGATGAGGCTCATACTATAGGTGGATAGGAATTAGGTGCCTATTGTCTGGTAAACATATAAGTGATAGAAGGGGATACCTAGGGTTTCCTTGCTAGGGATCATCAGTAGAAAATTTGTATAGAATTTTGAGATATTGCTGCTTGTCCTCATTGATTATCATTCCATATTTGAAAATCATGAACTACTTTCCAACTTTGTATTCTCTATATGGTCTATGGGGCCTAGAAAATGGACAAGGCATATTATGAGTATATAAGTGGTGATTAATGGATGAAACTATTCATAAACCTATAGGTATGAGAAAATGGTCCCTTTGCTTATCACAACTAATAATATAGCCCTTGCTACGTCCTTCAATAACCCATTGTATATAATTTTGAGAATGGTACCTCAACTACTTGTCCCATAGGCATGGAGGGCCATTATTTATCATCATTCCCATGCCACTTATTAAGTCCTTACGGGGTTTTCTACTGCAAATTTCAGGTTTTTGTTAATAATCCTCTAGTGGATGTATCAATGTCCATAGAGATATAAATTTGATATTTGATTTGCAATAATTCGAAGGCTTAAGCTATAATATTAAGGACTTGGTTGATTGTATTTACCACTATATCCATAAGCTCCACTTACTTTTTTGTCTCATCCAAATATTTCCTTACCAGGAGATTGTTATATTATAGTTAGCACTCTAGATGAACTCTAATCCTAGGAGTCCTAATGAAAACATACCAAAATATGGTGCCCTTGATACATTTCATAGTAACATATAGTCTAGTCTCTACTAAGGCTTCCTCATACCTATTCTTCCAAGTATATCTTTCCTCAACTAATGCTTCCATCCATTTCTTCTCCTCATGAAACTTCTACATTTTTTTTTTCATATTTTTCTCTTGATTTTTCAAATCTTCTTTATCTTGTTAGCAAGGTTGGGCACTAGTGACCTAAACCAAACTGTATTGGATATTTTCTTTACACTCCTCAATTTACTTAAGGATTTGATCAATTTTATACTAGAGCTACACCTCATTGTCATCTACAATCTCTTGAGTCATAATATTGAGGGTGACTTGTTTTATCTAGCTTCTCTTGTGTAACTTCATATTGTAGGTTCTTAATTCTTTTGTTGGCCTCATATAGTTGCAATGAAAAATCTATTATTTTCCTTTGTTCAATTCCTAAAACTACTATTCTTTCCTCCAAATTTTTGTTCTTTGCATTAAGGAAATCATTTTCATTTCTAAGGAAAGTTAACTTCAATCATTTTCTCCTTTTCATACACCATCTTCTAATTCAACGTCAATACTAGAGTTACCCAATTTTTCTCTAATGCCTTAATCCTATTATCCTTCTCACATTAAGGAAGGATAGTTTTTTAGTAGTTTCCTACGCATCCCCCATTATTTAGAACAATTTGCTTTCAAGCTAGCACTTCTCCACTTCTAGGAATTTTACCTTGGAAATCAAGAATGATTTTAGGTTATTGTAGATTCAATCTTCTTATTAAAATCCTAAGTAAAATTGGTGGCTCTCACACATTTTTCATGCACCATATTATTATATCTCTTTTCCATTTTAATGTCATCAATAGTGGGTAAGTTAGTATTTCAAACTTGGGAAACCCTCTAGTCTTGGGGTCCTATTTCTAAACATGTTTTTTTGACCAAGGGCTCTAGGGTGGTTATAGTGTACTTGCCTAATTTTTCATCATAAAATGGAATGACTTTGGGTTAGGCATTGGAATCAGATGGTTATAAGGTAGCTATGGCATCTTTGTTGTCCCATTTCCTTTATTTTTCCTTCCTATCTATCTCAATGGTCTAGATGTTGAATAATTCCATGATGGTCCAAATGTTGAATGATCTTGAAACGTGAGGGCTATTGACTAGTTGTAATTCGAGTACTAACACTAGGTGCACTAGGCACCCCTCCTTGTATAACTAGAGAAATGATATTAAAATAATTGGAAGGAGAAGGTAAAATTAGGGTAGAAAGGGGAGGTTCTCCAACCAACTTAGATATAATAAACCTTGAGACAATATTTTTAGCATCACTTTTTGTTTCTCCTCTTGATCACTCTATTATTGCTTTTTATTATCAAATTGTTCTTTATATTTCCCACTCTCCCACTTTCTCTTCTTGTCTTGGGAACATTCATTTGTATATTTCTCTCCTTCAAGCTTTCTTTCCTCTTCTACCTTTCTCGCCTTTACCTATACTTTTATTTTTTCCTCATCTCCTTGGGGAAACCTTTTCTTCATTATTATTACTCTCTTCCTTTTCCTTTCTCTTGTTCTTTATTTTTTTGGCCTTTATATCTACTTTTTTTTTTGTTTTTTATCACCATTTTCTCCACCTATGCTTTCCATTATTTATTCTCCTCATTCCTACATGTTCCAAGATTTGATATCCCTTTTCCTATATGAGTTATTACTGCTATTGAGGAGAAGTGGGTGGAGTGTGGTTCTTCGAAGGGGACCATTAAGTTAGAGTATCCATCTTTTTTATTTTCATATTTATTGTTACATCTGTCGAGGAGTCAAAATTATACTACTAATCACATTTTTAGTCATTGGAATATCAAGATCAACTTATAGCCCCATATGTTTGAGTCTCTCATCCATGATGTGGGGTTGACTCCTACAATTTTACATCTTTACCAAGCTCTCCATTTCCATTGAATAGATATGGAATTTTAATTCTTTAGGGCCTCTCCTTATATGTATGTATATATGTTTGTTGTTGTAGTTTCTTTCCCATACTCTACATTCTAAGTGAATCACAATTAATAGGGTTTCTTTTGCTACTTCATCCTCCTACTCCTCCTCATCTTCCTCATCCCCTATGGTTTCATCCTACAACTTGGATAATCCCTCATCCTTGGGGTTTTTTCCATAGGGAATTATGTTAACATTGAGGTATAGACTCATTTGCCACTAGGTCGCTATCATTTCCTTATTGAAGTTGTCCATGAACACTTCGTTTCTCATTACCTTTGACAAGGTAGTGAACTTAATTTCTTCTTTAGAGCCTGTAACATCTATGGGTCTATTGAAAATATAATATGGTGGTACTTTTAATTTACCAAGTGGTTCAAGGAAGACTTCAGACATAGACTTTGTAGGGTTTACCATACTAGCCCCCAAATGGAATTCATCTCTAACCATGAGTGCACAATTTCAAGCTTTTCCTCTAAGGAACTCATCTTATGATTATTGGGCCCTAGCTTCTTTTTTCCTTTGTTAATAGCTATGGTGAAATGTGGGTCATATTTATAGGGCTCGTCTTGAGGGAAGTCAACTTATTTAGGATTTAGGAAGCCACCATACAACCTTTGTTATTTTATAATCATAGACTCCCATGATAATGGGATAACCAACGTGACTCTTTTTTTATATTTAAAAAATGAATTTCATTGATTTCCATTTATTTTATTTTATTTTTGGCTCACCCACGGGGGGATTTGAAGTGGTGGAACTTTGGCAAGGAGTGCGTTAACAAAACAAACATTCAACATAATTAAAAGCTCCATGGGACATAAATTTCCATTAATTGAACATAATCCAACACCAATATTTTGGTAAAATGAACTTTCTCTTAGAAAATGAAAATTTAGAGATATGTAGCTCTTGAGTGTAATTGAACAAATTTTTTGTTAAAGGCCTCCAAGAGGGAAAATACAGATAAGTATGAATTAATTGGTAATGATATTCTTCCATGAGAGAACATTATTATGGACTTATCTCTATACCTAGATATAAGAAAGAATAAAACGAGACAAAGAATGAGAAGGAAGAGCTATTACAAAAAGATGATTTTCGAGTCTTTAGACGTAAAACTATACCTAAAATTTATGTAGATAAACACTTAAATATTTTAATTCCTTGACTTTTATTTCATTTAAGAATGAAAAGGTTTAATTGGGGTTTCCGTTCTTTTTTCATAACTATGAATTTAATTACCTTTTTATAGAACCAATAAATTGAAACATACATGCATACACTAAACATGGTGAATTTCAAAGTGACTAGGAACTTTTAAATATGAAGTAAGCACAATTATTTGTTTAAAATCCTTCTTCATAATAGTATTTTCCTAAGAGGAGGGTACTAAGACAATATTTGAAGTATGGTCGTGGTTTTTGAGAAGAGATTCTATCTTTAGGTATTAGGTAGTATATTTTGAGAAGATTCATTGGTGGAAATTTCGTTAATCAAAAGAGGAAATATTTTGAAACCATTGGAAAAGTTGTAGATAATTTTTTTCAAAATTATTTTTCTTACAAAAGAATTAGATAGATAAGCTACTATGTATGAGGGGTACTGGAAGAAAGAGATTGATTAATCATTAGATTTAAATCCATTTATTTTTCATAACTGTGGATCCACTTTCCTTATGCGATAACCAATAAATCAAAACACACCTTTCATTTCATTTAAAAGTGTTGAGGTTTCATGGGGGATCATAATTTTCCTAGACAAATAGTGTTGTTAGATGCTTCGATAAGTCAAAATATCACAAAATGACCCGAGTCTTCCCAAAAGGTGGAAATTATTGTTCTTGTTGGTTATGAATTCAAGGCCTAATTTGTATTAATTTTTCTTATCTTGGAGAAGTAATATATAGAAATGGTACAAATTTAGGCATTGATTTAGTCGATAAAGTGGTGAAAGGTATTCCTAAAGATGATCCACATAAACCATCTATAATCATTGACTTGATTAGATTGTGAAACTCATGTTATTGGACATTTGAAAATAATGTTAGATGTTATTACATTTTCTACAGAATTTATGATATTTTATGGGTATACATAGCATGGGTTCCCTTTGAAAAATGTGGGCTAATAGGGATCATAACGACCTATTGTGTTGTTTAAATCACTCAAAAATTTACAAATTATAGGTATGATTTTGTAAGAACATTGTATTGAGTTATGTGACTGGACAAAAAAGATAAGAAGTTCATAGTGGAGTGTAGATACAATTTATAGATTGATATAGGATAATGCAGTGCTAAGCAAAACAAGAAACCATAAAATAAAATTTGACCCTTGCACTTTAGTAGCTAAAATTTCTTCATAGAGTCGTCAATTCGAGAAATAACTAGTAAAGATTGCATTCCACATCATAAGATCTCATTTAAGCATTCTTTCATACTTGGATATACCTTATTGTAGAGCCAACACAAGGGTACATGTAGGTAGAACACTAAGTGGTGGGATTGTTGAAGGTGATAATAAATGATAATATGATAGTATAGGACACATAAGAAAATTCATCCATCGACATATTTATTAATCATGTATATCTATTTTGGATTGGCCATTAGATCAAAGATTTAGGAACATAGAAATGTATATCTCATCCACTATGAATTTTTCCAAAAATAATGGGATCATGAAAATACTTATTTCAATAGAAAAAAAGAAAATTACCATATTTAAAAATGCAACTATGCTATTGAATCGAGAAGAGATATCTCATTCATCATTTCGTCAAACATATGGAGATCGTAAAATCTCACATAATCTTTACCATGAACAAACCAATTTCTCAATGAGGGTAGGATCATAACATCAATAACATAAATCATTTATACAAACCCTAAAATTCATAGGGGATTTTCATGGAAAATCTTAATAATAGGATGGAGAAGTTTAATGAAGTTGTAGAAATCCATTATAAAAATATAATTATTGGAACTATGAATAACTAGGAATTATTCAAGATGATTTTAGTGATCTAAACCATATATGAAGTACCCAATGCTAATGAGATTCTTTATGCATCATGATTCACATTCAAAAGTAGGGCTTGAAGTAATTTTTCATTACATTGTTTGTTTGTACAATATTTAGAAAATAAAGTTTCTTTCTTCACAACTAAAAGTTGTAGTCCCCTTCAATAATTTTTATGTCTAAGATAACTTGCATAAGAGTGACACGATCAATAAGGATGCAAGTTAATATTTGTTATTCCATTGTGTATTTCACTCTACGTTGTTCATATAGAGAGGAAACTTTCAAAAGTAAAAGCAGTAGTGAATTATTTGCAAGAAATAAATCTATAAAAACGTTCAATCCCCAAATAACGTAATCTCAAGTGAATCTATGCTTTGTATTTATACCTCTTAAAAAATTAATTAATGTCCTTCAGGTAAGGAACTCGTATATTTTTCATGCCTATGCACATAAAATATGTAACTTTTTAAAATAATTGAAATTAACATAGGTATCTTGGGGTATGCATCAACTATGTATGAAAATGAACCTGTACATAACATATAAGCTTATTTAATATTTTTTTAGTGCCACAATAACCTTGAATACTCTCAAAGGCATATAGTAGGCATCCATAAAGTGTAAATCAACATTGACTCAACAAAATTTAAAGATGCAACTGTTAGTATTAGTCGCCATAATAACTAACAAACTAAAATAATCATGGTTAAAAATGAACCAATTGATCATCAAAATACATTTTTTTTCAAAAGGAATGGAGTTAGAAGGCCAATTACTTCTCTTGACATGTATACTAACCATGATCAACAATAATAGGTGGCATAGTGCCCTCATGAACAATATAGTTCACTTGTATTTTGATAAATTTATCATTTTATTAGGCATGGTTAATATTGAAGGATGATTATCCTAAATTAAATTATATAGAAATAGACTAAATTAATCGAGAACAAAGAAACTAGGAAAATATTTCATATAATATAAAAAACAATCATAAAACCTACGTAGCGAAAATCCCTAATAGGAAAACTACAAGAATACAAATTTTGAATTTGCAATGGTACCTCTACTTACTTTTTAGCTTCCAAGGCCCTTCTATGTTGCTTATAAATTACAAATTTTGTATATATACTTTTTTTTTCCTCCCAAGATCCTTATATGTTGCTTATAAATTACAAATGTTGTATATATCCCTTCATGCATTCTTGTAAGTTGAATTTGCTTCTTTCTTTCCATTAATCAAGGATAGACCAATGTTAATGGACATATACACCATCAATTATATCAAGTGAATTATAGTTTCTTGTGGTTGCGATGTATTATTATGAGGGTTCCTTCCAACATGTAAAGGTTTCCCTTCATTTTCATCGGTTTTGATGAATGGGGATGCATTTCCCAACTTTCCATTCACTATTAATTTTTGAGTTGAAACATAATCTTCTTTCTCCATCTGACATTACAAGGTCAGAATGGATTTAGGTGAATTATTTATCCTCTATCTCAACAATTTTTGATAAAACATAGAATCTTGATTATTATTTTGGAATATCTTCTTAGTGGATGGAGATTTAATATGATTTTTCTGCTATGTCACATAAACAATATAATAAACATATAAAAAGAAAATACTTAAATTCATAAAACAATAAGAGGAATGCAAGAGAAATTTAGTTGAATTGAAACACATACAAATATTTCTTTCAATCCATCTAACCCCACCCTAACTATTTACCTTACCACTCATATGAGGCTTTTATTTCTTACTCCTATAATTTATACAAATCTAATATTTTCAAAGTTTATAATATTTTATAAGTCCCACTGGGTTTTAGTCATGGTTTTGGGTTTCATCTACATATAAAATGTGTTGTTTGCATTATATTATGTAGTTATTAATTAATTTCCACATGTTTCCCCTTTTATTGATTTGTTCCACCAAACACATTGAAAACTACTACCCATTTTTTATTATAGTATTGATGTTTTTTTTTCCAATTATGTTAAGGTGATGATATAAATGTACAAATGTGACCTAACGTAAATCCTCAACTTACAAGAACACCTAATAGCATTTTTTATTACAAGCATGCCATAAGCCATGTCTAATATAAATGACTTATTTCATTCATATTTTCTAATCTTCAATTCCCTTTCTACACTCTTAACAAATGATACACATTTTTTCTTATTTTAAGAATATTGGCCATCTAATCCTTATTAGTCGTGGTGGATGCATATTGATGTACTTGTCAATGAGATAGAGTAGAAATTGATTTGGTACATTAGTGATGTGGACCTTATGACTAATTTGTTTTTTATATATTCGTTGCACTAAGTATAGATTCATTAATATCACCACCTGCAAATAAATTGTTCAAGTTTACCTATAGTTCAAGAAAATTTCCCTTCATAACTAACTTAGTAAGACTGTGAACCTAATTTTATTAGTCAATGTTTGAATGAGATTGTTGATTAGCCTAGTTCTCTTCTTGTTTAAATGAGATTGTTGATTAGCCTAGTTCTCTTCTTCCATTACAATTTGTAGATGTGCACTTCGTCTACTTTGAGAAAATTATTTTATGTCCCCATATGGTCCAACATTTATTGCATTTACCTTTTAGACTTTCCAATAAAGTTAGATGAGAAAAGAAAAATTAGTAAATAAAATGATGTGTTATTGAGGAAATTTAAATAAATCGTGAATAATAGAGGAATAGAGAATTACTTTGAATGTTTTGGAAGTCTATTTTTTTTCCCTAGGAAAAATCATAATTTTATTAATGAAAACAAAATTACATGTTGTAGATGCTTACAATGCATTCAATCATGCTAGTCGAAACTGGTGTTCACAGAGACCAAAAATACTATTATAAAATGGAGGTAAACAAGTTACCCTTTTCTCCATTTCTTCTTTTCTACCTTTCACCATTCTCCTTGGGATGGAGTGGTCGTTACAAGTGCTAGTTGGGTCCCTTCATTCATTCTTGGATTTTCCTTATCTGAATCCGAACATTTAGATACATGATGATGTTTTGAACTCCCCGTCTACATTGCTACATGGATCATCTCCTTCCTCGATATGTGTGATGGAGTTCCTGAAACGTCATGATTAACGCCCCCCTTTTCTACACTTTCTTGTGAATTCTGGGTTGTTCATTGATAGGGGGTTACATTTCTTCATCATCATCTTCTTCTTGAGGAAGAAGCTCTAGGAATAGCCATCCCTTGGGTTGCTTTCCTAATTTCTTCTTCCTTCTTGGCACTTTCTTGGCATCAGGACATGAATTTTGTAGATGTCTCATTTGTCGGCATATTCAGAATCTAAAAGCTGTGTTCTCAAAATCTAGGAACTGTGTCCAACACTGCTTGTTTTGTGTCAAGAGAATACGATCCGATAATCCTTTGCTGAGGTTTACCTCCACAAAAATTCTGATGAAATTGTAGATTCGTTCCTCAAATATTTGTGTATCTATCTTTATGTATTTCCATAATAGGTCTCCAATGGCTTCTAGCACTTTATGGTTCTAGAAATGTAGGGGGATTTATGCAATCTAACCCAAACCGATATTCTTGATACTACCATTGTATTGGCATTGCAATATGGGAACCATGGCGTGAAAAAAAGTCCCGCAAAACCCCATAATGATGGGCCCTCTACCAATATATATTCACGTTCCTCTAACGATGCAAACTTTACTATGAAGAAGCCCCTGGAGAAAAGGTGAAACTCATAATGTATTGTCCAATTTTTGAATATCTAATTGAAGAGATCCACTAGTTTTGGCCAATATCCATTGAATTTGCATCTAATTGCTTGAGATTCATATGTTGTGAATAGATCATTTGTTTCTTGTAGATCTACAGTCATTGTTGGGATTTGATTCAGTTGTTCCAATATATAGGGGTTGGGTATATTGTGTGTATGATCTGGTGTTGTTGAGGCAACAAATTTTCCTTTGAGTATGTTTTTGAACGAAAGGCCTCCATTTACTTTCCCTTGATTTGATTATGTTCCTTTGGGAGGACTAGATTCGGACACTCCCCCTCTTCCCGTTGGATTTCTTGGTCCAGGGGATCCCCCCCGAAGCCTCAAATTTATGATGATGGTGGATGACGGAAGAATGCTATAATCTTGTAACCTTAGATATTCTTGCATGTATTTTCCTCTGCAGATCAGGCTTTGTAGGAGCATCGAAATACCCAGAATGTGCATGATATTTTTCTTCAATTGTTTGACACGATCTGAGGCTTGAACCCAAAATAATATTGATTTTCCATCTAGGGTTTTAATAAAAATTTGGAAATATGTCTTTGTTCCCAGATCTGATCCCATACTTGACAGTCTCGCAAATAATCAGCTGAATCAATGTAGAGTTATGTATTTGCGAGGAGTGAGAGGGATTGCAGTGGAAGCATTGTCTTCATAATCGATAGCCAAACCACTGAAACCACCTGATGTGATGGAAAAAAAATCCAATTTGGCGAAAGGCAAAACAAACACCATAGAGCTAACTCTACTCCTTCGTTTAGGCAGCTTAATTTTCTTAGGGGATTGAGAATATCCATATTCAGTATCTTTAACAATGGATCTATGACATGAAGCATTCTAGGTGGAAAATCTCCTACTGAAGCCGAAGGTTTTCCTTCCGATCTGAGCAATATTTCCCTTGTGATTAAGAGCAGACATGGAAATGATTGGAGAGATTTTCCTTACCTAGACCTTCTTTAGTTTCGAAGGTGAATTCTATGAGAAAATGTGCGGGGTAGAGATGGGTTCTACCCTCTCTCCAGTGGTTGTGAACCTTTTTATGGAAGATTTAAAATCTAGAGATTTAGCTACAACTCAATTGAAGTTGAAAGTTTGGAAAATATTTGTGGATGATACCTTTATCTTGTGGCCCCATGGTCACGAGAAATTAGATTCTTTTTTTCCAGCATCTCAACAATCAATCCAGTTCCATCCAATTTACCATGGAATCTTACCCATCCTTGATGTGCTTGTCTCCAAGAAAGATGATGGTTTTTTATCCCACCAGTTCTTTCGAAAGAAAACCCACGCGAAACAATATCTTCATGCAAACTCTTATCACTTTCTGGCCCAGAAACTTGGTGTTCTCAACACTCTAGCTACTAGGGCTTTAACGGTTTCTTATGAAGACCATTTGATGGATGAGAAAACCCATCTCATGAATGATTTTAAGAAAAATGGTTATAAAAATTCCAAAGGTATCGGTGCCTTTTAAAAAGCTAGCCAGGGACTGATCCGAATTGGATCCATGAATCTTATCAAAGTACCATGAATGTATCAAAATAGGACAGAATTCAAATTTATGAACACAGAGCGATCAGGAATACCTCTGGACAATGGCAGTTTGTAGCCAGCGAGGAACGACGAGGACCTCGGTCAAAGCGCACTGACCGAGGCCCATGGAGATCGTACAGGAGGCAAAACTGGCACTTGGGAAGCCCATATCGGGAAAAGGAGGCCATTTTTGATGCTCGATTAGTGCTGCTAATCACGCATTGCTGGGCAAAACCCCTCGAGATGGAAAAAGCCCCAAAGCGCTTGGTCGCATGGTAGCTAGGAAACCATGGGGAAGGCGCTAAGGCGAAAGGCGGGTCTCGCGCTCCAAAACTAGCAGTATATCGGGGGCATCCTTGGATGGTAAGCGGATTTGGAGAAAAACGAGTGATTCCATTCAGCGCCCGATGCGTGTTTGATGGATGAGAGAGAAAACCGCCTCTCATCACATGCAAACGGTCAAGCAAGTCAACTGCGCGAAATGAGCGAATGTCGTAGGATCTGGGGGCTCTAGATCTGACAGTGGAGATTGCGCCCGATGGAGAAGACAGATTTGATAGGGATTAAGCCGCGGCATAGAGAAGTTTGATATCTGATTTGACCGCTGAGTTGGCGGATGAGTCATACCACAGTGTAACTGGAAAACCGAACTGACGAGGAAGAGCTGGTGCAGTTCATGGAAGGACAAGTGGCCACTTCCTTGTGGATGATGGCGATGATGCAGAGGCAGGGAACTCCAAGTGAACAACACCAGGTGATCCGAAGGGGCGGAAGAGGAAGCGAACAATCAAGGACAGATTGGCTTTAAGCCATGAACAGACAAAGAAAGAAAACAGGCGAGCACTGTAAGAAAAGAAGAGACAGTGAGACTGAGAGACAGAAGAGACAGAAGCAAGAAGCAGAAAGACAGAGAGCTGAGCTAACCTTCAGCGTAAGGCAGCATCGAGCAGACATAAAGCTTGAGAGGTTCAAACAATCCCGGAGAGGATCTGTCAGGAACTGAGCACCACATTGGGCTCCTCCCATTAAAGACCAGAGAGGTCAAGACTTGGGAAGGAAAAGAGTCTGTGCACTCTAGTGGCTTGGGGAATCCAAGAACCACCCTGCCAAGCATTCTCTATTTCAAGAGACTCAAGTTGAGATCCTCATTGTAAATCTCTGCTTTAAAGACACAATAAAAGAAGGCCACCACTGAAAGCTGGACCGGAGACGTAGCCTTGGAGAATAGGGTGAACTCCTTATTAATTGTTGTGTTCTTGCATTTGCTTACTGTGTTTCTCTTAATGCTTTCCATTTTCTAGTGTCTGTGTATTTTGAAATTTGATCAATCCGTTGCCTAAAATAACATAGACACACACCAGCACATGAGTCTGTAATACCTTCATTCATTAATTAATTAACTGAGATCACTCAAGAGTGATTTTCAGATCAAGTGGTATCAGAGCTCTAGGCTATAAAGGTTAGACAAGCTTGTGTTGGTTTAGCTGTTGAATGCTAACTAGATCAAAGCTCAAATTAGGAGAAGGAGAGTTGGTTGAAACTAATCCTGAAATTGGGAGAATCTATCCTCGGAAGAAGGTGTCAGAGGAAGGTTCTATGGGGCTAGACCCTCAATTTATAGATAGTTTCCTAGCCATAAATTCCATGGTAGAAGAAATGTATAGGGACTTTAGAGAACACAAAGATGAAGATTCATCAGGTTCTAAACAAGACAAAGGAGAAGGTGAGTCTCACTTCCATGAACACTCAAAAGGAAAAGGGAAAGAGGAAAGCTTTCTCACACCTCCTAACAACCCTGAACACAAAAAGAAAGCATCTTTGATCAAACTAGATGTTAAATTTGATCTACCTATATATGATGCAGAGTTAAATGCAGAAAAGTTGGACAATTGGATTAGACAAATTGATGTTTATTACAGAGTGCAGAATATCGATTCAAATAAGAGCAAGATTCAGTTGACAAGCCTATGCCTTGGAGGCACTGCCTTGGTTTGGTGGGAACGGAGGACCCAAGCTGACCTGAAAAGACATGGTAAGACTATCTCTGTCTGGAGTGAATTTGTTTCTGCAATAAAAAAGCAGTTCTATCCATTGGCCTACATGCAACAAGCCATGATGAGATGGAAAACTCTTCGACAGTTGAAAGGGCAAAGTGTGCAAGGGTACACTCAATGATTTAGAAAGAGAGCATTGATTCTAGGAATCTCATTAGACTCACCTGAGACTCTGTTGAAGTACATCGGCGGTCTACACAGCTACATGAGGCACACTATCCTCATGTTTAATCCCACTAGTATAGATGAGGTATATGCACAAGCTACTCATCTAGAAGCTAGAGGAAAGAATGGAAATCCAGAAGTTGGGGGATCATCCCAACCCACTGCAAGCAAGAATAAGGAGAAAATAAAGCAGAAATGGAAAGCAAGGAAGGCTAACACTACACAGAAAAGCAAAGCTTCATGCACTTACTGTAAAAAGGATGGGCATGATGATGAGCACTGTTGGATTTTGCATCCAGAGCTGAGACCTAAGAAGTTCGAGGGCAAGAAGAAGAAGACTGCTGCAACCATTCAGAAAGATTTGGGGTCAGACTCAGGAGATGAAACAACCATTGTAGCCACAAGTATAAAAGGTAAGAATTTTGAAGCATCTACTAGTAATTTTGCACAATCTACTATTGATGAAGAAAAGGAGAGAAAAAGACATGAGCTTTTCCATATTCAAGTTATTTCCAAACATCAAAAGATTGATACTTTGTTTGATAGTGGCTCACAAGTAAATTTAATTTCTGAAGCAATTGTAAAGAAGTTGGGATTAGTAACTACACCTCACAAGAAACCATACCCATTAGGATGGTTGAATGATAAAGCACAACTATAAGTGACTAGATAGTGCAAAATCAAGTTTTCTTTTGGGTCAGCATTTGTAGATGAGGTTGAGTTAGACATAATTCCTTTGGATATACGTGGAATTGGTTTAAGAAGTCCTTACTTGTATGATAAAAAAGCTATTTTCTATAGAGCTGAGAACAAGTATCTACTTATTAAAGATGGAATCAAATACTTTGTAAGAACTCATAAGCTCAAGAATAATTATACTCTCATAAACTCAGGGCAGATTAAAAGAATGATAAATTCATGCAAACAATTGTTACTGATGGTTGTAAAGGAAAAGAAACTTGATAAAACCAATGTATTTGAGGGCTGTAATGCTAAACATCGAGCTGATTTAGAAAAGGTTGTTTCAGAGTATGATATATTGTTTCAAGAACCTAAAGGTCTGCCACCCAAAAAGGAAATAGTGCATAATATTATTTGGCAGCAAGATGCTCCATTTCCTAATATTGGAATGTACAGGTTGTCCGCTTTAGAAAATGTTGAAATCAAGAAGCAGATGCAGGAATTGCTCGAGAAAGGGTTCATTAGACCTAGCACATCACCATGTGGGTCACCAATCATTTTGGTGAGAAAGAAAGATGGCTCGTGGAGAATGTGCATTGATTACCGAGCACTGAATAAGATAACAATAAAAAATTGTTATCCCCTTCCTCGCATAGATGATCTTTTAGATCAATTGAAAGAAGTTGTTTATTTCTCCAAGCTAGACTTGCACAGTGGATACCATCATGTTAGAGTTTCAAAACAAGATGCATGGAAGACTGCTTTCAAAACAAAGCAGGGATTGTATGAGTGGCTGGTTATGCCTTTTGTCTTAACTAATGCTCTTGCTACTTTCATGAGATTAATGAATGATGTACTCAGACCTTTTCTTGATGATTTTGTTATTGTGTATCTGGATGACATTATGATTTTTAGAAAAACATGGGAAGAACACTTAAAGCTTGTTAAGAAGACACTAGATGTTTTGAAAAGAGAAAAAAATCATGTTAAACTCTCAAAATGTGAATTTGGCAAAACATCTCTGAATTATTTGGGTCATATAGTAGGGGGTGGTGAATTGAAGATAGATCCCTCTAAGGTGGCAGTCATTGTAAATTGGCCTAAACCCAAATCTGCTACAGAAATTAGAAGCTTCTTAGGAGCAGCACAATATTGGAGGAAGTTCATTTCTAACTTTTCCTTAATTGCAACTCCCTTACATGCTTTAAAAAGATTGAACAAGGTGTTTCAATGGGGAGGAAAATGGCAGAAAGCCTTCGACACCTTGAAAGAAAAAATTAGTACAACGCCTGTACTAGCACTGCTTGATCTTCAGATACCATTTGAGATCCAAACAGATGCCAGTGACTATGCCATGGGAGCAGTGTTGACATAGCACGGTAGACCCATATGTTATCATTCTGAGACTTTTAATTCTGCAGTAGTTAACTATCCTACATATGACAAATAATTATATGCATTAGTACAGAGTGTGAAAAAGTGGAAACATTACTTAATGGGCAAAGAGACAGTAATACATACTGATCATCAACCACTTCAATATTTACACTCCCAAACTAAGTTGCAACAATCAAGACACTATAGATGGATGGGTTTTCTACAACGGTTTCATTTAGTCATCAGATATAAAAAGGGCATACACAAAAAAGTTGCAGACATGTTATCTAGACCCATTATAAATGCATCTACTATACTTAAGTATAATTCTGTGTTACATGAGAGTTACATTGAACAATATGTTCAAGATATAGACTTTAAATATGTATATGAAACTTTAAGTCAAGGCAAACAAGTAGAAGAATTGGATTACCATGTAAAGGACCCACTCTTATACCATTGTGGGAAGTTATGCATTCCACAAATTGAAAGAGTAAAGATAACTCGAGAAGCACACACTTCTCTAATATCAGGTCACTTTGAGGTAAGTAAAACAGTTGCACAACTGCAAAGATTTTGTTATTGGCCAAAAATGAATGAGACAGTTTCTAGATATGTAAGAGGGTGTACTATCTGTGCTAAAGCAAGCCAAACAATAGAAAACTAGGCTTGTACACTCCATTACCAGTTCCTTCTCACCCTTGGGAAAGTGTTTCCATGGATTTTGTTGGGGGACTACCTAAATCTAGGAAAGGTCATGATTATCTGTATGTTGTTGTGGATAGGTTAAGCAAAATGTGTATTTTGATACCTTGTAATAAACAGGTTACAGTTGAACAAACTGCAAAATTGTTCTTTGAACATGTATGGGTTCATTTTGGATTACCCACTTCCATTGTATCTGATCGAGACACCCGATTTGTGGGGAAGTTTTGGTCAAGTTTGTGGGAACTGATGGACACCAAACTGAAGAAAAGCACAACTTTTCATCCACAAACTAATGGCTAGACATAAGTAGTTAATAGGATAGTGATCTAGTTACTCAGAGGATATTGTAGCAAGCATCCTAAGCTTTGGGACGAACATTTGTGTTATGTGCAACATGCTTACAAAGAGCAAAACATTCTTCTACACAAAGATCTCCTTTTGAGACCTGTTTTGGTTTCACACCAAGGTCTCCTTTGGATTTTTTCTTTGGTAAAGACAACATAGTTGAGGGACACAGTGATGTGGATAGGGAAACTAGGTTCATTGAACAAATCCAGGAGATCCACCAGGTAGTATAGGAATAGCTGGAAAAGAGCCAAGCCAAATACAAGGCAAGGCATGACAAGCATAGGATGGAGCATAGTTTCCAAGTTGGTGACCAAGTCTGGCTGTATATCAGCAAGGACAGATGCAATGTGAAGATAAAAAGCTAAAGCCTATCAGGTATGGACCTTTCAAGATACTTGAGAAGATTCTTGAGAATGATTTTTGCCTTGATCTACCAGTTTACATGCACATCTACTCAGTCATGAATGTAGATTGCTTGAGATTGTTTGAACCTTCACTAATTGAGGATCTCGAAGAGCAAAGTCAATTGCCTTCTATTGATGACCTGCGACCTGAATATCTTAATGAATTACAGGAAGACACAAGTTTGGATATGAAGGTGAGGACAACGCACAAGGGAGATGTTGAGTACCTCAGAATTGGGCTCAAGGGTTCAAAGCCAAGTAGTGCAAAGTGGATAGAGATTGGACAAGTGAGACAGTTGTACCCTCACTTATTTGATGCTTGAAAACCAACTTTTGGTGGTCCAAAAGCTTCTTAAGTGGGAAGGTCGTGATCTGAATTGGATCCATGAATATTATCAAAGTACCATCACTGTATCAAAACAAGATAGACTTCGAATTTATGAACACAAAGCGATTAGAAGACCTCTGGACAATGGCAGTTTGCAGCCAGCGAGGAATGACGAGGACCTCGGTCAAAGCGCGCTGACCAGGCCCATGCAGACCGCGTAGGAGGAAAAACTGGCACTTGGGAAGCTCGGATCGAGAAAAGGAGGCCATTTTTGATGCGCGATTAGCACTTAGCTGGGCAAAACCCCTCGAGAAGGAAAAATCCCCGAAGCGCTCGGTCGCATGGCAGCCGGGAAACTATGGGGAAGGCGCTAAGGCAAAAGGCGGGTCTCGCGCTCTAAAACCAGTGGTATATTGGGGGCATCCTTGGGCGGTAAGTGGATTTGGAGAAAAACGAGCGATTCCATTCAGTGCTCGACGCGTGTCTGGTGGATGAGAGAGAAAACTACCTCTCATCGCGCACTAACGATCGAGCAAGTCAATCGCTCGAAATGAATGAATGTCGTAGGATCTGGGGGCTCCAGATCTGACAGTGGTGATTGCGCCTGATGGAGAAGATGGATTTGAGAGGGGATTAAGTCGTGGCATAGAGAAGTTTGACGTCCAATTTGACTGTTGAGTTGGCGGATGAGTCATACCACAGTGTAACTGGGAAACCGAACTAACGAGGAAGAGCTGGCACAGTTCATGGAAGGACAAGTGGCCACTTCCTTGTGGACGATGGCGATGACGTAGAGGCAGGGAACTCCAAGCGAACAACAGCAGGCGATCCGAAGGGGCGGAAGAGGAAGCGAACAGTCAAGGATAGATTAGCTTTAAGCCATGAACAGACAAAGAAATAAAGCATGCGAGCAGTGTAAGGAAGGAAGAGACAGTGAGACCGAGAGACATAAGAGACATAAGCAAGAAGCAGAAAGACAGAGAGCTGAGCTGACCTGCAGCATAAGGCAACATCGAGGAGACAGAAAGCTTGAGAGGTTCAAGCAATCCCCGAGAGGATCTGTCGCGAACTGAGCACCACATTGGGCTCCTCCCATTAAAGACCAGAGAGGTCAAGACTTGGGAAGGAAAAGAGTCTGTGCACTCTAGTGGCTTGGGGAATCCAAGAACCACCCTGCCAAGCATTCTCTGTTTCGGGAGACTCAAGTTGAGCTCCTCATTGTAAATCTCTGCTTTAAAGACACAATAAAAGAAGGCCACCACTGAAAGCTGGACCAGAGACGTAGCCCTGGAGAATAGGGTGAACTCCTTATTAATTGTTGTGTTCTTGCATTGGCTTACTGTGTTTCTCTTACTGCTTTCCATTTTCTAGTGTCTGTGTATTTTGCAATCTGATCCATCTGTTGACTAAAATAACATAGACACACACCAGCACATGAGTCTGTAATACCTTCTTTCATTAATTAATTAACTGAGATCACTCAAGAGTGATTTTTAGATCAGGGACCTAAGACTAAGAAAGAGTCAGTTGAGGTGGCCTCTAGTATCCAACTTCCCTTTATCCAAGGGACTACTGACAAGATTGCTAGGATTTTGAGGAAACAAAAGGTAGTCTCCACCTTTAGACCTTTAAAAACCATTCGTGGCTCTTTAAGATCCATCAAAGACCCCGTGGATCCCAAAAACATGAAGGGTGTTTATTTGATTCCATGTTCTTGTGGAACCCCCTACATTGGAGAGACTAGTCATTCCATTTCTCAAAGAATTCAAGAGCACGCAACGGACCTTAGACACTACAGAACTCGCACCTCTGCTTTAGTGGAACATGCTAAATTGTCGAAACACCATATTTGTTTAGAGGATTCTAAGGTCCTCGCTAGAGTTGATCATTTCCATCACTGTAAATTAAGAGAAGCCATCGAAATTGAGAAGAGAATTAGTACTCTTAATAGGGATGATGGATGGAAGTTAAGTAGTTTGTGGGTCCCTTCCCTTTTTTCCTAAGCCCCTTGGGTCCCCCCGCCCCCACCCCCTCCTTTGTTTCCTTCTTCGGTCCTTGTTTATGTTTGTTTTTTCGATGATATCCTTTATTTGATTTGATTTGATTTTAGTTTATATTTTGAATTTTGCTATTGAAACTATCGATTATATATCTATATTATAATAATAATAATAATAATAATAATAATGCCCACGGGGTTTTGGATTGACGGTGAATGGGTGCGCTGTTAAGACACTCCTTGCGATAGGTCACCGGTTCAAATCCCCGTGGGTACTTAGGTTAGTCTTAAACTAGAAAAAAAAAATAATAATAATAATATATTGAGGTATATATATTAATCAAACATTAGTTATTAATATTAAAATATTTTTTGGTCTTAATATATAGAGATATATTGTAATATAATACAAGTTATGGTGAAGTATTAATTAATATCAAAGTCAGCTAAATATTTTTAGATAAATAAATAAAATAAATTTATACATAACTAATTAAATAATTGCTTGGTAAATAAATTACTTATTTTAATTATTTAATTTGATCCCTTAACGTTTCATTTTATTTTATATTATTTCTTTTTGACCATTAAAAAGTTATTGTTGCATCTGTGGTATAAATTGGTGATCTATTGATCTTGCTCTCCAACATTGTCCTGATGATGAACCTCGATAGAGGTTCGAAACACGTCGACCCTATGATTTCTATGTAATTTATCCGAAAGATCTTTGCTTAAATCATGAATCATAGAAGCATCCAATATGATATGGAAATGATTTTTGCTCCAGATTCACCATATGGAGCCAGTCCTAGTTCATGATTGCGACGCCCTTTGCTCCCTACTGAGCCATCGTTTGCGATGGGGGTGAGCATTACTTCTGCGTCCATGATCTGGTGAATGATACTCCTGACAACCTGGGCTGGCATTCTCCATCCTCGCACAAGAGGTTGAAACCAATATTCAGGCCATTCAAAAACTCCCTTATATGTCCCTCCAACAGTGAAATCATGCCTTGACAGTGACGCAGAGGGTGGATCTGAGGTCTGAAGAATATCGACCGTGTAAGGAAAACTAAGATATTGTGAAACCCTAGCCATCACACTGAGCTCCCCTCTAGCTATTCTTGAAAAAAGTCTCTCCCCTTGTTGATGCACTCTCAACATGCACTTACTATTAAGGATTGAGAATATGTTATATTCCTTAATCGACGATGTCATGGCTATTCAAGCCACTAAGTTGTTTGATCATTTTGGGAGTCTATTAGTTAAGCCATTTTTTTTTCAATTGAATATTATTTTCATATAATGCTTTGATTAATGACCTTACTCTTCCTAATTCATCTCCTTTTCTAAATGCATTTGTTAAAATGATATGATCATCCACACCATCTTGCCATATTACACTTGTCTTGGACCTAAGCTAATATATATTTAATGATTAAAAAAACATGTTTTGCAATTCAAATTCATCAAATTGTTGAAACAATTTTTTAAAAATTCTAATAGCGCAAGATAACCATCTTAAAATTAGAAATAGTTTGACCTTAAACATAACATTAACTGCATAGATATATAAGAAAACAATTAAAAAAAAGCATACAATCATTATTATTATTATTATTTTAATTTTGAAACATTGGTTTATTTATAAAACAAATTATTATTATCTACCAAAAACATTCAAAACATTCAAACATGTAAAAAAAAGGCAAAGAGTTGAATTATTTATTAATAATAAGTTGAATTATTTATCAATAATCAATTATGACTATATAAAGTTAGTGTGTTCACATTATATTAAATAATTAAAAAAATTGTATTATAATTAGATCACAAAATATTTTTTTTGGAAAAAATTGCTAAGAAAAGATGGAGTGAATCAACCATCATACATTTATGTGAGGAAACAATGACCATAATGTCAACGAGTGTTCACATTAAATAACAAAGGAACTATATTATCATTAGAAAATAAAAATAAAAATATTGAAGAAAAAACTTAGTTTGAAAGGATGGGATAAGTTGATGTCTAATATTTTATTTGTAGCAACATTGTTATAGCCCATATAACACTAGATTACATGCAACTCCTTAGAGAGATTTTTGAACCATGTAAAAAACCATTTTTTTGTTTGGATGTTTCGATGCAATGAAAGTATAATGTTGTATAAGATATGACACCACACCACTTAATCTTTGACTTAGAAAAGACTTCATATCCGGGTTTTTACTTATGTTAGTCGATCTCCTCTCTGGATTGCTTGAATGTCATCTTAGTACAACTATATAAGAAAGTTCTATCGTGAATGATTAGGGAAAATAAGGAGAGGATTTGCTTATATACAAGGTCATACATTCATGAATGTGTGAATATTCTTTGTTTGTGGTGAAGGAATAATACAAAATATATACTTTGATGTGGAAATTATTACGAATCCTATTGGTAAGTTGTTATCGATTTTTCAAAAATATGTACCAAAATCTAAAAAGAATTTTTTTTTTGAACTTTGTACAAGTGAGAAATGTGTTTGAAAAAAATTGAATGTAACTTTATTTTAATGAGATAATTTTCTATAAGATCATTCCTAGATGAATAAGTTAAGATGGGGTTTTTATTGAAATAAATGGAAAAGAGAGAGGCAATTTATAATAGTAGTTTGTGGATTTGGTCTTCAACTAAATAACATAGAATTAAGTATTTTTTTTAGAGAAACTATGGGTAGAGACAATAAAGGATTTTTACTTTTATTATCACAAAAATTCATGAGTTTTTGTAATGTACTTATTTTCAATTTCTTTATAGTACAACTAGGATGGATTTTTAGGGTATGTGATGGTTAGGTCATAGGAGCAGGATTACATCATCAGAGGTCTCGAAGGGGTTTTGAGGAATTTTACAAGGTCTGATGGTGTTTGTTTGACATATTCCTTTATCAACGTTAGTTATGCATAACTTACTTTTGGTCCTATTGCATTTTGATAATTCCCGTAAAATAGGGTTATTATTGAGCCTAACTTAATTAATTATGTTTAAGGTGGAATTTCGAGAGGAATATTTGATGGAAAACCTTAGTGTAATAGCTCGTTGGAACTGGAATGAGAATATATACGGGATGAGATGACAAGACATGATTTAAGAAAAGTCTTTTGGTAGAAATCACATAAGAGAAATTTTGGGGACGGGTTTCAAACCAACAAGTGTGGTTCATCATCAGGACCAGATGAAGAGGTAGACCATGGCAAAGGCTTAAATATAGAGCAATGTAGAGACCATAATTTCAAGTAACGACTATATTTGAACAATAAAATTTAAATTATGATATTAATTTATTAATATATTAAAAACAAATATTATTAAGTAACAATTATATTAACAACTAGGTTTTGAAAAATAATATTTAAATTATGATATCAATTTATTAATTTATTAAAAACAAATATTAATAAGTAACAACTATATTTTTTTCTTCGTAAATACTAATTCTATTAAAAAGGAAAAAGATATGTACAGTGAGGTTATTACAAGACTAGTTTTTGGAAAAAAAATATTTAAATTAATTTATTAAAATCAGATATTATTAAAAAATTCTATCACTAGGAAAAAATCAAAAAAAAAAGAAAGAAAGAAAAAAAAGAAAAAGAAAGTCAAACTCCAAACAAGGAGGGAAGTAAAAAATTATAAAAAGGAGTCAAGATCCTAATTGAGACAAGATCATTTAATAAATAAAAATAATTAATAAAAATAAACTAAACTAAAATAAAAATAATTAATGGAAAATAAATAAAATAAAACAAAAATAATCACATGTGAAAAGAAATATATATATATATATATAGATATATATATATATATATATAAAATAAAAATAAAATAAAATATATATATATATATATATATATATATATATATATATTCAAAGAAAAGTAATCAATAAATAAAACAAGGTCAACAATAAAATACGGGGCTGAGGCCCATTAAACAAATAACAAAAATACTAAAAGGATTTAAGAACAAATAGGATGATAAAATACTTAAGAAAACACGAAGGATCAAGAATATAAACTCTAATGAAGAATAAACTAACAACAAATACTATAAAAAGGACACCAATACCTACATAGATAAATAAACAAACAAAATAAATCCCAAAAAGAAACCTAAAAAACCAGGAGGGCGGGATAAGCATCCAACTTCTACTAATAATCCAATCATAGTCTCTATTCAAATTATTGGGTCTTTTTTCTTTCTAGAGCCTCCCTCGATTTATGATGATGGAAATGACTAATCCTAGCAACAACTTAGCATCCAACTTCTACTAATAATCCAATCATAGTCTCTATTCAAATTATTGGGTCTTTTTTCTTTCTAGAGCCTCCCTCGATTTATGATGATGGAAATGACTAATCCTAGCAACAACTTAGCCTCCTCACTGCAGATGTGATACTTAGATGGATTAAAAGTGACTTTAATTAGTCACTTAATTAAATAAAAGAATGAGAAAATGATTAATTAAAGGAAAAAGACCAAAAACGACTTAAGTAAAATAAAATAAAATTAAAAGTCACTTAGATGAAGTCAAAGGTGAGCTTCTAAAATAATAATAAAATAATCAAAATAAAATACTTCTAGAAGGTGAGAAATCTATGTAACGATTCTTTAAAAGGAGGAGAGGAGGATAAGATCAGTTGGGACAACTTGGATTTGTGTATTTGTCTTTGGTGAGGTTTATAGAACCTAGTTCTTAGTTTTAATCAGCCCCAAGACAAAACACCCTTGCGTTTCTTGAATTTTCGACCGGAGAATCCACAGTAGTAGAATTTTTACACCAACGTTTCAAATCCCAAATGGGATCCATCATCAGGGTAAAGAGAAAGATGATGAGAAAGATGAAAAAGAAGAGCCAGATGGAGGATAAATACTCATGAGGGACGAATATTAAAGGAGCAGCACAGGTCGGCCAGAGAAAATTATTAATGAAACCTAATATTAATTTTAAAAATAAAATCATTTATTTAATTTTTTTTTTTTTTTTTTTTGGTGAGAGTGGATTAAAACTCATCTAGCCCCTTAGTAAATTTATTTAGAATTTACATGTGTATTTATTATTTTAGCTTTATTTTGGAGGCCAATGCAGTATTATTTCAGATCTTGTGGGAAGCCATCACCTCAGCGATTTCCTGTTACTTGTACTAGTATGTAATATATGCTTTCATATTAATGAAATAAGGCTGAGAATTGCTGCATTTATCTTAGATTGTTAATTTCATAGTATAATTTGTGAAACTTGATGGTATAATTTTTTAAAGAAAAATCCTGAGAAATTTGTTAAAAATTAATAAACAGGATATTACAATGGTATCAGAACCAAGTGTTTCTGCCAACCTAAGGGTTTATTTCATATTGATAGAGGAGTTCAAACGAGACTAGTTTTGGTGATTTATTATAATCACCCTAGCTAGTATTAACCAGCTTGTCAATTTTGGTGGTTTTTTCGACAACCACCCTAGTTGGCCATTTATTTTCTTGTAGGTAATTTCTTCAAGGTGCCAATAGAAAATTATTTACCGGAGGAATGTAAGGGAAAATTTTGCCAGAATTATAATTTTGTGGCAGAAAAATATAAATTTTCCAAAGAATAATTGTTGCACGATTTGTGTTGAGTTGCAGAGGATTGGTCTATTCCCCAATAAAGCAAATAGATCTTGCTATATTATCAAGGCCAAATTGTTGCAGTATTGGAGGGTTGAGTTCAAGCCATAAGGGAGGTCAAGTATAATTATTTTGGAGGCCATGGGCCTGTCATTATTGGAGGAAGAGAGCATTGTCAATTAAGGAGGAAGAGAGCATTCTCAATTAAGGAGTTTGAATTATATGATCAACCTTGAGGCTGAATTCTACCATAATTCTCAGAACATGAATTCTACCATAATTCTCAGAATATTTTTTTCTTCTCTAGAGGTTGAGTTTAATTGTCATCAAATTCAGTAATTGTGTAGGATGAATTGTTCTCGTGAAGGGGATCAATTTATGAAGGATATGTTTACCATCTTAGGAGGGCCAAATTTTTTGTGTGTGAGACCAAGATTACCTTGAGCTGAATCCAACTGAGTGAGTAGATTGTGAGGCTGAGCTACGTAGAAGTCGCAGGGGGTGTAAGTAATGCCAAGTCTCATTGTCGAGATCACGTTTTTTTGAAAACTAGAGCTTGGAGGCATTAGTTGGGCGAGATGTCACTTTAAGTAGGTGGATGAATCGTCTGTTCAAGCCACAATTTCTTGACTGAATTATAATAGCAGAAGTGTCAAAGTGAATCAAATATCTAGTTTCTGCATAGAAGACCTGAGGACCGTGTAGAAATGTGGTTGGTTGTGCGACAAGTCTCAAAGAGAGTTCGATGAAGTCAAATCTCCATAGTTCATTACAATAGCCACATCCCTCAATTCTTATTTGATCCACGTAGGAAGAATAGACAAGGTTCCAAGTTCACCAGATTAGTATCCTGAAGTGAATATGGTGATTGGTCCAAGTTGATTGCAATTCAACAACAATCAAATTCTTAGTTCAACAATTTTTTTTTGGCTAGGACCTTACAGGGCAGAATTGAGTTGGACC
Organism: Pinus tabuliformis; assembly: GCA_031772625.1. Classification (NCBI taxonomy): domain Eukaryota; kingdom Viridiplantae; phylum Streptophyta; class Pinopsida; order Pinales; family Pinaceae; genus Pinus; species Pinus tabuliformis. The sequence goes on from CM062807.1 coordinate 320,578,514, forward strand.
AAGAGCCGAGTTTTTTTCATTTCACAGGCTGAGTTCATGAAGTTTGCGTGGATCTAGTTTGTGGACTGATACATGCATATTTCACCAATGCGATTAAAGAGAGATCGTTGACTGGTTGTGAGAAATTCACACTTGTTATTGTTAGAGTGACAGTATGCTTAGAGTGATGACTTTTGTAGCTGATTGTTGTGATGCGGTTGTAGCCTATAACTGATTAGGATCGTATCTTGATGAGTGAAGATACATCATGATGTATTCTTGTGCATTGGATACATTGTGCACACTTATTTAACTTTTATTTTTGGCGGCGCAAAAGTGCCGTACGAGTTTGTAAGTTTGACCAATGAGGAAGATTAATGTATACCTTTGTGCGTTGCTAACTACATTTGAACAAAGATATTCGAAAGGCGTGTCAAATTGCATTGTTCCGGAGGGAAGATTTGTTGCAGGGATCCCATTGTCAAGGTGATCAAGTTGTTATCCAATGACCTGTAGCTATTAGAGGACGGATTAGTTGTTGTTAATGTTTATTGATGCATTGTGTAGCTGAAGTAAGACAAAGCTGGTGCAATTGACACAAGGTCAAAATGTGGGTAGAGTTTGACTGGTTGAGGCAGAAAATGATACCAATATGCTGACGTGTTTGTGATAAGGGGTTTCTATATTATTGTAACTTTCATGTATACTAGATCTATGGCATGTATTTTTATCAATGGAATTGGTTACTGCCAAGTTGTGATGGGTTAGGTTTAATGGCTAGAATATTTATGTTGATGGTTTATCTATTGGTTGTGATGGGTTAGGTTTAATGGCTAGAATATTTATGTTGAGGGTTTATCTATTGGTTGTGTCTTGATGCTTGAGTATGTCATATACCTTGTGATGAAGCCATGTAAAGTGAGTGAAGGGTTTGTATTGATTGAGAATGTATGGTTGTTGTAGTCATAGGGGTAGCTATATTTCAGTTATAGATTTGTACTAATGTTAAAACCCTTGAGATAGTATAGTGAGTCTACACGAGGTATTAGAGTTGGAGGTTGTATACTGAAGCCTTAATTTATATCATATTGAAACTTATATATAATTTTTGAGTGTAATTTGTAAAGGCTAAGAGTGAGGTGTTTGTGATAAAGATGTTTCCTTGGATCACATATGAACCTTGTAAATTTGTGAAGGGGTCATGACTAGGCATGTATTTGTCATAGTCATGGGGAGTTATCAATCTTATCCCATTGCCAACTTGAAGTCACAAGTACAGTTTTGTCACTATGGATGATTGGGACAAAACCTTCATAAATTCCCTTAATAACCCAGCTACAACTAGTTTTTTGGGCCGCAATGCTTCCATGAGCAAAAGAAGAGAACCAAATAGCAAACCTTTTGATATCAATTCTATGAAGGAACAAAATGAAATACATATATAAATAAAAACACAGAGATACATTGAGAACAAAACTTCAATTCATTAATAACAAAATACTGAAAATTTAGAACACAGTCTTTCAGATTAATCACTTTGACCCAATCCTTACAATGTGATTAATCCAAAAGACTATTTTCTAAATTATGGATCACAAAAGTCTTAGATCTAACATACTGAAAATTGTTTACATGCATAATGAAAAGAAACTAGCTCAGGCGATGGTAGCTTATCTCTGAGAAGATATGTGTTATCTACATGCTTTCTAAATTGTGTTCCAATGAGGCTCAAAGACCTGTTTATTATTGAGAAACAATAGAAAACCCCAAACATCCAAAAACCTAACCCTAGGATATGAAGCACTAAAAGTTTGTGGACCTCGTTGGGGTAAATTGGTACATCAACTTCCCGGGGTCGTAACTTTGGCATACGATCTCCATTTGACATGTACAATACCTTATTAGAAAGATCTATCTGAGGACTACAACTTTCAACTACAAATTTTTATCCTAGGTTATGGGCTTGCCTATTTCCCCAAAAAAACATTGTTTAGGGCCTCAAAACAACTCTGGAAGTTTGAGACTCGAAAAACTTCCAAAAATAGTAAACTATGCTACAATTAAGGAAACTGAAAGAATCAATGGTAGGGGCCCAAGTGGAATAGGTGGGTGGCCACCAATATCCACCTAGATCAATCCTCCCCCCTTAGGAAGCAATGGTCCCCATTGCGTTGACTTCCTCCATGAGATGGGGAAACTTCTTCTAAACTTGGTCCTTGGTGAGCCACTTGGCTTGGTGCAGGAGTTGGCCAACTTTGACAAATCAATATTGTTGGATCTTCTATTGGCGATTTTTTTTTATCTACGTGTCCATGATATGATCAGTTGTGGCCTGCTCCATGTAGTCTGGGTTTAACTTTGTTGGTGTTAGTTATTCTGCAATGTCCAATGTGTCTAGTAATGGTGGAAAGTATGGTCGAAGGTAGTCCACATTGAACACTGTGTGCAGGAAAAGGAATGGGGGATGTTGAGCTCAAAATAATTGTCTCCCAAAACCTTGGTGATAGTGTAAGGCGCATATCAGAGTGGTTTGAGCTTCTGATGGGCTTTCGTAAGGCATTCTATCTGCAAATGCAACCAAACTTTATCGCCCACCTGAAACTTGTGTGGCATCAGATGTTGATCATGTCACTACTTGTACTTGTCATTCAACTTATCCAAGATTTCATGCACCTACTAGTGGATGTGTTGGATGCGTTCAATAAACTGAGTTACTTGATCAGCCTCAGACTGTATATGTGTGGATTTTGTTTGTGTAATCACATGAGGCATGAAAACATCAATCAGACACAATGGTTGAAAACCAAGACCCAATTGAAAAGGACTACGGCCAATCAAGCTATGGAGATTTGTTATAACTGTGTTGCACATAAGGAAGACTCTCATCCCAGGTTCGTGGATACTTGGAGTTGTACATGTGTAGTATGCGCACTATCATCCTATTGATGACCTTTGAATGTCCATCAATTTGGGGATGGAATGCAGTTGACTTGGTGAGCTTAGTGTTCAATTATGTCCAGTGGCTCGACCAGAATGTCCTAAGGATCCTGCTATCTTGATCTCATATAATAGTATATGGGATTTCAAAATTTACCCATACTCGTCCAAAGAAGAGTTTGGAAGTGTCCTCTGTTGTGATACTCTTCTTCCAAGCCACCAATATAGCCATCTTAGAAAATTTATCCACAACCACAAATAAACATTAATTACCATGCTTGGTAGAAGGGAGGACCAACAGATAGTCCATGGATATGGATTCCCATGGCTGGTTGGGAGTAGGCAAAGGAGTGTATATGTCTTGCTTCTTAATGGTTGGTGTGGCGGTGACACAGGTAGTGCAGGATCTGATATATTTTCCAATGTCGTATCAAAGTTTTGTCCAATAAAAATACATATGTAGTACGACCAAAATTTTCTCCACACCAAAGTGTCATGCAACCTTACTGTAGTGTGCCTCCCAAATCATTTGGGCATGCCCACTTGAAGGAACATAAAGGAGACCCAGGTAGCATAATAATGCATCCTATAGGTGAAGATATGAAACTTTCTTACCATCCACTAGCATTTAGTATGTGGTGGTGAAATCTGGATCATTTTTTTACAATTGCAGCCATCTGTAGGTCTCGTGGCCACAAGAGTTAAGAACAATGATCAGTGTTATAACTGAGGGCCTATTGAGGCAATCTACAACATGATTGGTGCTTCCCTTCTTCTATTTAATGTTCAAGTGGACTTATTGCAGATTTGTAGATCACCTCTGATGTCGATCGTTCTGCAACTTCCCTTGTGTCTAAATAAACTGAGGACCGATTGAGGCAATCAACAACATGATTGGTGCTTCCCTTCTTCTATTTAATGTTCAAGTGGGATTATTGCAGATATGTAGACCACCTCTGAAGTCAATCATTCTGCAAATTCCCTTGTGTCTTAATAAACTAAAGAGGTCGGTGATTTGTGTGGATGACCATCTCCTTCCCCATAATGTAATGTTTCCATTGTCAACATGCCTATACGATGGAATACATCTCTTTATCATAGGTGGGGTATTTCCAAATTGTATTAGAAAGTGTTTCACTATGATAGGTCATCAGATGCCCCTGTTGGGTTAGAACTGTACCAATAGCATAGTCGAAGGCATCTGTCTCAATTTCAAATGGTTGTTACAGGTCTGGTAATGTGAGTACGGGTGCAGAGTAGAGGCAAAGCTTCAGCTCAACGAATTCCTTTTGTTGGGACTCGGAATAGAAGAACTTTGCTTTCGCTCCACCTTGAGTAACTTGACTCAAAGGCCAAGTGATATGAGAGAATCCCAACGTGAACCTATGATACAAATTAGCAAGGACCAAAAATCTATGAATCTCTGTTAGAGTGTTTGGATCTAGACAATCCCAAAATACTTGGATATTAGCCGAATCCAAATGAACACCTTTCTCATCAATGATGTAGCCTAGATATTGCACCTACCTCATGCCAAATGTGCATTTCTCCAAGTTGGAACACAATTTGTGTTGTCGCAGGGTTTGAAAGACATGTTGAATGCATTGTAGGTACTCTTCCTCGCTTTTGTTGAAGAAGGGATGCAAGATGTCATCTGTCAGCCTCATTAAATTTGTAGGGGCATTTGTCAACCCGAAAGGCATGACCAAAAACTCGAAAATACCTTCCTTATATTTGAAGGTGATCTTCCATAAACACGTGGGTTCAATTGGCACCTGGTGATAACTAGACTTAAAGTCGATCTTGCTGAAATACTTGGCTCTCTTTACCTAGTCAAGAAGGTCATCAATTAGTGGGATTGGATACTTGTTCCTAACAATGATTTTGTTTAGTGCCCAATAATCAATGCAAAGTTTCCAGGTCCCATCTTTCTTCTGTAAAAGTACAATCGGGCTTCCACAAGGTGAGGATCTTAGTCGAATGTTCCCTTTTTGCTGCAACTCCTAGATCTACCGCTTGATTTCCTCATTTTTTAGAATGGAGAAGTGGTATATCAACCCATTGGGTAGAGGTGATCTGAGAGTCAAATCGATCGAATGCTTGACCTGAGAATGCAAATATACCCTTGTGGGTGAGGAGAATATGTCCCTGTATTCTTCCACAATCTTATCCACCTGTTTCTACTGTGTGGGGGAACCCTTCTTGGGGGCCATGGATGTTGCCACTATATTCCCATTTCTTTGAGAGTGAATTAGAAAGAAAACAATTTTCCCAGTTTGTGAAATTATCTTACTGAATTTCTTAGCAGAGATCAAAGAGATGGTGGGAAGTGGGGCTACCTTTAGTATCCTATATAACTTATTGCCCAAAGTAATAATAACAGTGCGAGAACTGGACTCATACACAGCATGACGCTTCCACAAGTATGGTTGGCCTAATAACACATCACAAACTTCAAGATGAGCTACATCACACAATAACTCATCTATGAATAGATTGATGATGTAGGGAAGGTGGCACTGTTGGATGACGTGAATATCTTGTCCTTGGTGAAGCCACCCGATGGTGTATGGTTGTAAGTGTGGTGTGGTTGGTACACCCAACCACTTCACGATCTCTATTGAAATGAGGTTCTTTTGGCTCTCACTATCAATAATGAACTGTAGTGGAGAAACGTTTACCCACATCTGTGAGTGGAAGAGACGCTTCCCCTCCTCTTGATCTTCGGGCTCAATCTTCTGGAACTTGGTGGTGGAAATGGTGGCTCTAGGTTGTACGTCAATAATTTGCTTCCATTTGTCATTCCCTTTGTTAGGTTCTAGCTCAAAATCAGAACATGCATCAAACTCTGAAGCTTTCAGCTCGAGCACCAATGACTGCTTGGCGTGACACTCATTTTTGTTGTGAGTGGGGCTCTTATGGAACTCACACCACTTTCTTGTTTCCTTCTGTCTTTGTGGTTCCATTATTTGCTTGCGACTTTGATGGGTTGTCCTGGGTCACTCCACCTTGGCTCTGTCCTTTGTTCTGCAGTTTTGGGATACTCTTGCCCTACTTCGGGTTCGCAAATCCAAAGTCGCGCATATTTTGTTTTATCTTAGCAACATATTGGTATTTTCACCAAGCAAGGAGATGTCTAGGAACTCCATTTATTCCCGAATGTATTTGTGCAGACAACCATAGTACTTGAGCACCAGATGTTTCTCAGAGTCTTTGATATCCAAATTTGTGCGTAGAGTATGAAAAATATTTGTGTACTCATGCACATATTGGTCCCTTTGTTGTTGTAGTGTGGTCCACTCTATGTACTTGTCATCATAGCTCCCCACACGGTAATATTTTTCCTTGACAGCGTATCGGAAAGAGTTTCAAGAGGGGGTAGCTATAAATTGAGAGGGTTCCTCGACCCTTTTCTCACAGTAAGTTTCCCACCAGTCCTTGACATGGGGGACAACCTTAAGCAGTGAAAAAGTAATCTTCTCCCTATCAGAGAAACTATGGAACAAAAAATAACCTTCCAATAGATTCAACCATTTATCTACAACATCTGGGTCTATTTGACCTTCAAATATAGGGATATCGAAGTTCATGTGTACCTTGAAGGGGGTAGTGCCTCGAAAGTAACTGTTGCATGAATATGCTATAGAAAATTAATGATCTGCACCCTTACCCTAGTTTACAAGTTTGCATGTGTTTATTTGGCCCAACCCACATATTTTTTTATGTTGATATAAATTTTATAATACATTAATTGTAAACATTCAAAGAGTACTTCTATGATTTTCACTTTTCCTATCAGCTAAAATTAATGCAAAATTTAGGAAAGCATTCAAGCATGTGAGACACTAGTTTTAGGTCAAGAAGTCCCCAAAAAAGCCCTATAGAATCTTGGGGAAAACTGGCCTTCAAAGGAGGATTTTGTTGCTTCAAAAATTAGTCTAAGTACATAAAATTAAACACAATGTTTTTCTTCCTTCAGCTGAAGCATTAAATGCAATTTCTGGAAATTTGTCTCTGAACAATTCTTAATTTTTAGGAAATTTTTACGCCCATAATTTTTGCATTTTCTCACAGCTAAGCTCCTAGGAAAATGTGCCCAAAATTTGCCTCAACTTATGTGTTGGAAGGTTCCTCAAATTCTATGCAAATGTCTAACCATACCTCCTCGAAATTCATGCCAAACTGCTACTGAAATCTACCTCGAAAAATGTGCTGCATGTAGGTGACAATCCCAAAATTTGTGCCTCGAATTTCAGGACAAACAGTTGTTGTTCCTCCTTGAACTGTATTCTAGCATGATCCTTGGTTTTCGAGCCTGCTACCTATATTTATGTACTACCAATCTCCTCAATATTCATACATCCCCTCTCCTAGAAAATCGTTCCACTGCTACTCGATTTTCGTGCTCCTTGTACAATCAATGACTTGGAATTCGTGCTCCCTCCTTGGTTGTATTTTCTCCTTCTCTCCTTGAAGTTTCTCCTCTCCTCTTATCCTCGTTCTCTCTCAAGTGTGAAGTGAAGAATGAGCCTCCCTTTTCTCCTTTTGTCTCTTAGAAAAGATTGAATCCCTAAACCTAGGATCCAATGGATGAGATTTAATCTCCAAATCTCAAGATGTGTGGTTGAGATTAACTCTCCCAATTGACCCCCCTCACACATTGGCCCCATTACTTAAAAGCCTCCTAGTACCTTTTTCAAGTTGTGTACCTTTTTCTATTTTTCTCATAAAGTGATTTTTCAACTCACTTTAATATTAGAAAAGTACACTTAGTACTTTACACATAAAGTCACTTTATAAAGTACAAGTGACTTTAATATTAGAAAAGTACATGGTACAACACTTTTAAGTGCATTTTCTACCCATGACATTAATATAACTCATATATGTCACCAAGAAAAAAGTCATTAATGTGTCAAGTAGGCTAAAAGGGATGAATGCCTAGTAACACCTCTCCTTGTTACTATTTCCAAAATAATGCGTCGTCGGTGGGCATTTGCCGAAGGATCTGGGAAAAGTTGTCCATCATCTCATTCCTTTGCCGCTCGAGGGCTTCTTCGAGCGATAGTTTGATAGGATCTCCTGATTCGTCATATTTATTTTCTTCCACCATGGGAGGTCATCAGTGTTGGTGGGGACGGTCTTGCAAAGGTGCAACCAATTCAATTCCCAACTCCTTATACCTTGACCTCATTAGGGACATGCACAGAAAACAGAGACATAGCAGATTGCTTTGATACCATTGATACATATTTTATAAAGGAACGGAATAAAATACCGATATAAATAGAAACATAAAGTTATAATGAAAAAATAAATTCAATTTAATAATAACAAAGTACTGAAAATTGTTTACATGTAGTATGAAAATAAACTAGCTCAAAAGACGGTATCCTATCTCTTAGAATAGATGTGGTAGCTACATGCCTTCTGAATTGTGTTCCAATGAGGCTCAAAGGCCTATTTATTATTTAGAAACAATGGAAAATCCTAAACATCCAAAAACCTAACCTTAGGAGATGAAACACCAAAAGTATGTGGGCCCCGTTGAGGTAACTTGGTACATCAACTTCCTGGGGTCGTAACTTTAGCTACGATCTTCGTTTGATGCTTATGATACCTCATTAGAAATAAATATCCGAAGACTACAAATTTCTATTGGAAACTTGTGTCATAAGCGACATGTTTTCCCTTTTTCCAAAAAAATAGCGTTTAGGGCCTCAAAACGACTCCGGAAGTTCAGGACCTGAAAATTTACCAGAAATAGTAAACTTTGCTACAATTAAGGAAAATGAAAGAAAAAATGGTAGGGGTGCAAGTAGAATAAGTAGGTGGCCATCACTATCCACCTGGATCACCTTTTTAACAGGGGTACATGCTATCCTATAGTTGGAGAAAATAAGGGATTTGTTGAAAAAACAAGAGGTAGGAAATTGGATTTTTGCATTTGGATCAAACTTGAAGAATATGAAGGTGACTGATAATTCCCTCCCTCTTTTTGAAAAAATAGATTCACACCTTTCTAAGGTGATCCAATCATATTTGAGGGTTCTAAATTGGGGACTCAAACCAATAGTTCTTTCCTTGATCCAATGGAGATTCTTGGAGCAAACTTGTGAAGGGGTTAGACTTACAGTCACCTCTTGTCTTAATGCGATTATGAGAATAAATTCACCTATGATCCATTACAATGATGAAATTATAAGGGATGTTTTCCAGCTAATAGAAGAATTTTTTCAGTGATTGCATGACATGTGATCCCTACCTTTGGAAAGAGGCTCAAGATATTATAGATAATGATTGGAGTTTGGGGTGATCATGAGGCCATCTACAAACTGTTGCAGTCCATATTGTTTCCAATTTGAAGGAAGGAGAAGAAAATCTCACTTGCTGCTCATGAATTAAACAAAAGGTTGGTTGAGAAAAATATGAGACTATTCAAAGGGAAGTTGACCAAGGAAGAGTTAAGGAGGAGGCATGTTTGTGCATCTAACCACTCGAGTGAAGAAAACAAGGATGTGAAGATTCAAATCGCCATCAACAATGATCTAAGAAGGAAGGATCTTTGTTTTATCTTCAAGAGACATTCGGGTCCTAACCACTCATGCTTGAGTGATACAGAGGAGATGAAGTAGGTAGATCAGGAGAAGATTCCTTCTAACCCTTCTAATGATGATTCTTCTTTTATAGTTGAGTCCATTGATTTTCATGAGGATACCTCTGAGGAACATGATTTATTTGTGTGGATATGTTGACAACAACCCTAATATGCATCCATATGTAATGGACGAGTATGCTGAGAAATAGATTGTCCCCATGGGTGAAGAAGACCGATGAGGAGACATTCAAGGTGATGAGCTACTAGTAATGATCTAGTAGGAAAATCACATAAAGTTGCATGAGTCAGATGAGGATGTTGTTAATGATGAGCCATCATTGAAGATCCAATTGAAGGCTCAAATTGGATATGCAGTAGAGGTGGTTAAGTATCCATCTTTGGGACCACCCATTGATGAGGTGAAAATAGATGCATAGGTAGCTAGTAAGGATGTAACACTTTCAGTCAGTAGCTGTCAAGAGAATACTAAGCATTTCAGGACAATTATTATGACATTGAAGCAAAATATCAAGACAGTCTCATGCACCATCTTGCAACATAACAGTAAAATTGAGGAGCTTAGAATGGTGTGTCTCAAGTCAGCATCCAAGTTGTCTAGCATTGAGGGATGATCAAGGTTCCTAGTGAGGTAGCAAGAGGAGTATAATTTGTAAATACATAGTAGCCCTCTCCTAGAGTATATAGACATGGCTTACAATATTGTTATCCCACCTTTTTCCATTCAAGAGAGATGGGTAAGATTTTATGGATGAATTTTATTCGTGGAGTGGTATGCGTTGAGCATGAAGCATGTTAGGCATAATGGGAAAGTACCTTGTGCAGATGATCATGCATTCAATCCTTCCCACATGATAGATTTGCAATAGATTACGAGTTGGTATTCTTTTGATGAATCAACTCTTAAGAGGATATTTTTGGCCGAGGATATAGCACAACAAGAGCCCTTAGGCATGGAAATTATGGAGGGTCAAGGTGGTATCATAGCCCATAGATCCCAGGGTCTAGGTGACATTAGGATCGAGGTGGATCTATTGATGGCAGGATTGGTTGTGTTAGTGTCAGTCTTTCCAGCCTTCCTCCAGTGATCAAATGTGCTCTTACAAAGTGATTTTGAAGTGTCAAGGTCAAATTTTGTCATTTCAGTGAGTCTTCAAGCAAAATTTGGTCACTAGGCATTAGGTCTGGGGTTTGTTTTCACTCCTTTCAAAGTTGCCCAAATGTCAGTCCATGTCATCATTCAGCTGAGTGTATCATCATTCAGAGGGTTGTCATCATCATATTAGGTTCCATTGGGTCATGTTACACCTTGTTCATGCTTCAGTTGCGCCTAGGCAAGGTCATTTCCCTCTCCTAGGGTTTTGAAAGCTAATTTCTCTTGAATGGTCAAATCATTAGCAAAACTTGTATCCAGATGTTCATACACCTTCCCCTATCCTTCATGTACCTTATTAAACACTTCCCATCACTGAGATCCCCCAAATTCCTCATTTTCGCACAAACCCTAGTTTCTAGCTACAACTTGGCAATTTTCTAGGTTTGGCCTGTGTTTTTCCCTTTTGGACCCCTTCCCCTCGCTCAATCTCTGAGATTCCACTTTCCCCTGCTTCCTAACATCCCTCCCCACTCCCAAAAATTTCCCCAAGAATTTATAAGCCCCTTATCCCCTTCATTTCGCTTCATTTCGACAAAATTCCTTGTTTCACACATCGGGACAAGTCGCACTCAAATGATGTTCCAGAGCAATAAAAGATGAATTTTGGAAAACTGAGAGATGTTTTTGTCCATAACATGCCAAAGAAGAAAAACTTCCTTCACTTTTTGCACAGGTGTCATGGTTTTAGAGAAATGTCAAAATTGCAATCGCCAGATCCAAGGAGGTTGGCCAAGGCACTAAAACGACGGAAAAGGCCCGATCCACTCCAAATTTTGGCCAAAGCCTCTTTGACTGAGCATGGCACTAAATAGCTCAACCCCAGCACAAATTCCAAGAAATTTTGAGCATTTTGGGTGATTTTTGGTTTTTAAGGCAAAAAACAGGTTTTTCCGCTTGACGGGTCTCACCCCCCGCGCGACCCTTTCACTTGGCAACTCTATTTTCAAAAAACTCAGCATTTCTGGATTTGGCATGAAAATTTACACATGCTCACCCATTTCCAAGAGATTTTATGAAGTTTTGGGCCTCCTGAAAGTCAAAAAACAAGCAAAAAATGACTTTCTGCCACATTTTTGACACACAGAAAGTAGTCTTGGGAGATTGCAATTTTGGAGCGGCAAATGACAACCAAATTTAGAAATTCCAGTTGGGTTGGAAAGTAGACTCACAGACCTTTTGAAAAAGCCTACGCTTGCCTCATTTGGACACCTGAAAGTGCCCCAAAAGTGCTCTCAAAGGCGCGCGACCTGTCAGGATTTGGCACGCGACCCGTCTGGCAAATTGCTCAGGATTTCAGCCTACAACTCAGCAAAACGCAGTTTTGATTGTGTTTGACTTTTTGGAGTTGATTTTTATCCTTCTTGTTGTAAATGATGTAAATTTATGACACTTTTACACTTATGTATCTCTTCTGGAAGATTCATTCATGAGATAGGTGAAAATTAAATGAATGAATTGGTTTCCTAGTTTATAGAGGCAAGTTGTTTTGACTGCCTAGTTTTCAGTGCTTAGTTTAGAATTGGTTGAAACAGCTCCTATAAGGATGAGCTAGACCCCTAGAGGCAGGGAAAGATGTTAGATGGCCTATATTATGTATTTTCTTAGTCATTTTCAGAGGTTGGAGAAGTTGGACTCTTGAGGGAGAAGCTATTATTGTATTACTCACTGTATCTCTGCAATTTTTGGCAAAGGAAGACTAGGGTTTTGCAGTCCTTTTTGGGATTCTTGTGGTCACATGTATTGATGGTGTGTTTCTCTTTGTACTTTTAAGTGTGTTATGTGAATCATTTCCTTACTTTTCCTTCTGCAAATTAGGCAAATGAAGTGTTAAAGTAGAATTCATGACTATCATGCTCTGCTTTTAAGTTTGCTTAATATCGATGTTTTCAACTGTTTAAGGGGAATTCAAGGTTATTGCTTTCTCTCCTTAACTCCTCACCAGTAATTCTCATCCATCCATCTCTATCAAAGGCATCAATACTATTTCCTACCTCGCCCCAAAGAACTCCCTGCGAAAACTGTGTCCAATCCCCGCACCCGAAATTGCCATTCCCCAATTTTCCACCAAAACTCTAAAAATCCCAAATCAAACCTCTTGATCAATTTACTAGCCTAAAATCAGTGTTTTCCTATTGTTCATCTCTCCCATTGAAGATCTTTACTGAGATAGACCGGAGAGAGCCCTCTCCTGCCCCGTAGGGCTAGCTACGAGGCTAAGTGGTTTGATGTTGACTTGAAGTTTACCTTTCTCAGCCTGAGGTGAAATTTCAAGCGCTAAAATATTGGCGACCATACTGGGGAGAACAAACTTGTTTGTGGGTGGATGTGTTTGTTTCATAAGTCTTAGACAGAGCCTGAAGTTATGCCAGGTAGCCTTCGAAACGCTTTTGCTTTGCATAAGCGGAAGTAGATAAACGCTGCTTCAGTCCATCTCCGTGAGCTTGTGAATACAACACTTCATTTGCATTTCACCCCAGTACATGTATCAAGTTCATATCTGATTGTTGATGGTGGACAACGATCAGACACTTGAAAGGCTGAAATCATTCACTTGGCAACTCTAAATCATTTTCGAGATCAGATCCAAAGACTCCACTGGAGGATGATCCCGACCAACAAAAACATGAAAGGACAACATGGACAGACCAGGTATTCAAGTTGGAATTTCATCCAAGACATTTTGTTCTTTGTCATAAATTATTTCTTCTCTTTTCCCAAGAATGTCAAGAGGGCTTTGCAAAGTATACTATGCTTGAAAAGAGATCCTTGGCCTGCAGTTGATTCTTTCCCTTTGAAGATTGTGAATACCAAAGATTTGCATACCTTTGAGCTTGATCAAGACCTTTCTTCTAAATTTTGTGACGACCATCTTCAAATTGATGAGCCCCAAGCAACCAAGACCAATTATATACCTGCTGTACATACCCCTACACCTTGTAAAATTCCAGATCGGTATAAACCTCTTGTTTTACCTTCTTTTCTTCATGCTTTCCCTAAAAATTATGATCTATACTTGCTGAGGTTTGACGGTGAATGTAAGAATGTCACCGCTGAGCAACATGTGCAGAATGTTGAGAATTTTCTAGATCTTTTTGAAGTTGATGATGAAGATGTTAGTATTAGGCTTTTTGCTCTTTCTTTGCAAGCCAAAGTGAAGAGTTGGTTCAAAACCTTGCCTGATGCAAGCATCTCAGATTTCTGGCAGTTCGTCAAAGTTTTTCTCGATAGGTGGATGATCGGGCAGAACCTTTTCTTGATTGTAGAAGAGTATAACCAGCTGAAAAGACTACCAGGGGAGACAGTACAACAGTTTTCGGCCAGATTTAATCAAGTTTATTATTCGATGCCAGTTGATATAAGGCCTACTCCTAGATCGGCTCTCTTGCACTATCCGGGTGCCTTTGATCCAGAGATGGAGTTTCAACTGAGAGAAAGGGATATTGCAACACTTCACGAGATGCAAAACAGTGCAGTAAATGTAGAGGCTCATCTGCTGATCCGACGGGCAAGGTTGAAGGAAGAAGAGATGAAAAACATAGATCCGGAAAAATCGACATCTCTAGAGGTGAAACTTGACATTTTGGTAAGTTCAGTGGACAAGATGATGGACAAGATCAACGCAAGAAATTCTTATGATGTTCAAGCTCATGGCTCGCTGATTGAAGAAGAACAAGTTGCTGATCCAAAACATTTTGTTTCTGATCCCAGTTGTCATAGTGATTGTTTTATAGATCATTGTGAAGAAGAGAGAGTTGTTGATATGATGTGTATGTTTGACGATGATTTGCCTCGGTTTGATCAGTATGATGATGATTATGTTCTCAAAAAAGAAGCTAATCTTGCAATTAAACAAGTAGCTAGTTTGTGGGAGGAAAAAGTTCATTTTCAGCAGCTTGAATACAATGTTCAGCCATCAAATATCAGCTATGACATTGACGAGGAAAGTGCAGCAAAGTTTGAAGTAAGTGAAGGATCTTTACCTTTTTGTTTTGATTCATGTTAGTTCATTAGAGACAACTTCCATGAACTTAGAAATCAGCTGTCAACAAGTCTTGATCTAGACCATCTTGAAAGCAATAAAAACCTTGTTTCAGACTTCTCATATTCAGATTTGCAACCCCCAAATTCCATTGGTTGTCAAGTTGCAGATGAAGGCATGGAATCTGACATATTTGATCAAATGATACAAGAAGGTTCCCTACCATTCTGTTTTGAATCATTTCAGTATTTGAAGGGAAATTTGCATAGTCCATCTTCAGTGAAGAATGAGCAGCATGTAGGCAATCATGTAATCACAATGGAACCAATAGAAATGGGATTGCATCAGTCTTTTCAAGTTTTTCATGATCCAATAGTTGATGTTTTGGATGAGGTTTGCAGTCAAAGTCTTTCTCCATTTACTACATGTGAGCTTGAAACATGTGCTGATATGAATTTGATCCGACAACCGATTTCTTTCTCATTTTCAGCAGAGGTCTCGTCACAAGGCTTAGATCAAAGTTTGCATTTATGGTATGAGGAAAAGAGAAGTAATCCATTGGATGAGCTAAGTTCCAGTGTGCTTGAATTTCAAGATCCTTATGCAGTGTTTTTGGAGGTGGATAGAGAATTCATATCATTCTACGGATCTGTTTCCAAATTGCCATGGGAGTTGCCTTTCAGTAGTTCTCTTTTGTTGTTCTTAAGTGAGCACTTGCGGAGACTTCGAACAGCAAACGGGATACTTACTTGGTTGCATTGGTTGTTTCATTTCACTTGATCAGGTGATGAATGAAACTGTTAGAGTAGGTTGTGATGAATAAGCTCCACTTTGAGCATCATTTTCAGTTTGTTGGTTGTGTTTAAGTATTGAGTCAGTTTTTAGTTGAGTGAGAGTCAATTTGTGTTGTCAAGTCATCATTTTTCAGTCATGCATTTTGGTTTGAGTTTTTGACTCCATTGCCCAATGGATGAAGGCACTGTCTAGCTCTTCCAGAGATCTGTCGTTCTTGGCACCTCCAAGGAGCTACCATCCCCATTGGAGCCAATGTTAGTGTCAGTCTTTCCAGCCTTCCTCCAGTGATCAAATGTGCTCTTACAAAGTGATTTTGAAGTTTCAAGGTCAAATTTTGTCATTTCAGTGAGTCTTCAAGCAAAATTTGGTCACTAGGCATTAGGTCTAGGGTTTGTTTTCACTCCTTTCAAAGTTGCCCAAATGTTAGTCCATGTCATCATTCAGCTGAGTGTATCATCATTCAGAGGGTTGTCATCATCATATTAGGTTCCATTGGGTCATGCTACACCTTGTTCATGCTTCAGTTGCGCCTAGGCAAGGTCATTTCCCTCTCCTAGGGTTTTGAAAGCTAATTTCTCTTGAATGGTCAAATCATTAGCAAAACTTGTACCCAGATGTTCATACACCTTCCCCTATCCTTCATGTATCTTATTAAACACTTCCCATCACTGAGATCCCCCAAATTCCTCATTTTCGCACAAACCCTAGTTTCTAGCTACAACCTGGCAATTTTCTAGGTTTGGCCTGTGTTTTGCCCTTTTGGACCCCTTCCCCTCGCTCAATCTCTGAGATTCCACTTTCCCCTGCTTCCTAACATCCCTCCCCACTCCCAAAAATTTCCCCAAGAATTTAGAAGCCCCTTATCCCCTTCATTTCGCTTCATTTCGACAAAATTCCTTGTTTCACACATCGAGACAAGTCGCACTCAAATGATGTTCTAGAGCAATAAAAGATGAATTTTGGAAAACTGAGAGAGGTTTTTGTCCATAACAAGCCAAAGAAGAAAAACCTCCTTCACGTTTTTCACAGGTGTCATGGTTTTAGAGAAATGTCAAAATTGCAATCACTAGATCCAAGGAGGTTGGCCAAGGCAATAAAACGACGGAAAAAGCCCGATCCACTCCAAATTTTGGCCAAAGCCTCTTTTAATGAGCATGGAATTAAATATCTCAACCCAAGCACAAATTCCAAGAAATTTTGAGCATTTTGGGTGATTTTTGGTTTTTAAGGCAAAAAACAGGTTTTTTCGCTTGACGGGTCTCACCCCTCGCGCGACCCTTTCACTTGGCAACTCTATTTTCAAAAAAATCAGCATTTCTGGATTTGGCATGAAAAGTTACACATGCTCACCCATTGCCAAGAGATTTTATGAAGTTTTGGGCCTCCTGAAAGTCAAAAAACAAGCAAAAAATGACTTTCTGCCACATTTTTGACACACAGAAAGCAGTCTTGGGAGATTGCAATTTTGGAGGGGAAAATGACAATCAAATTTATAAATTCCAGTTGGGTTGGAAAGTAGACTCACAGACCTTTCCAACAAGCCTACTCTTGCCTCATGTTGACACCTAAAAGTGCCCCAAAAGTGCTCTCAAAGGCGCGCGACCCGTCAGGATTTGGCGCGCGACTCGTCAGGCAAATTGCTCAGGATTTCAGCCTACAGCTCAACAAAACGCAGTTTTGACTGTGTTTGACTTTTTGGAGTTGATTTTTATCCTTCTTGTTGTAAATGATGTAAATTTATGACACTTTTACACTTATGTATCTCTTCTGGAAGATTCATTCATGAGATAGGTGAAAATTAAATGAATGAATTTGTTTCCTAGTTTATAGAGGCAAGTTGTTTTGACTGCCTAGTTTTCAGTGCTTAGTTTAGAATTGGTTGAAACAGCTCCTAGAAGGATGAGCTAGACCCCTAGAGGCAGGGAAAGATGTTAGATGGCCTATATTATGTATTTTCTTAGTCATTTTCAGAGGTTGGAGAAGTTGGACTCTTGAGGGAGAAGCTATTATTGTATTACTCACTGTATCTCAGCAATTTTTGGCAAAGGAAGACCAGGGTTTTGCAGTCCTTTTTGGGATTCTTGTGGTCACATTTATTGATGGTGTGTTTCTCTTTGTACTTGTAAGTGTGTTATGTGAATCATTTCCTTACTTTTCCTTCTGCAAATTAGGCAAATGAAGTGTTAAAGTAGAATTCATGATTGTCATGCTCTGCTTTTAAGTTTGCCTAATATCAATGTTTTCAACTGTTTAAGGGGAATTCAAGGTTATTGCTTGCTCTCCTTAACTCCTCACCAGTCATTCTCATCCATCCATCTCTATCAAAGGCATCAATATTGTTTCCTACCTCGCCCCAAAGAACTCCCTGCGAAAACTGTGTCCAATCCCCGCACCCGAAATTGCCATTCCCCAATTTTCCACCAAAACTCTAAAAATCCCAAATCAAATCTCTTGATCAGTTTACTAGCCTAAAATCAGTGTTTTCCTATTGGTCATCTCTCCCATTGAAGATCTTTACTGAGATAGACTGGAGAGAGCCCTCTCCTGCCCCGTAGGGCTAGCTACGAGGCTAAGTGGTTTGATGTTGCCTTGAAGTTTACCTTTCTCAGCCTGAGGTGAAATTTCAAGTGCTAATAGGTTGGAGGTTTGTTTTGGATCTAGGTATCGGTAGATCCATTTCAATTTTGGTGGCACAAAGGAATAGAGTAGCATAATAATTTTTATAGGATCCTAGTATCAGTACATATAGATGCCTCTAAAGTGGATAGATACAGATTGCTTGAGGGCAAGCAATATTGGGGTGACAAGACTTGTAATGTCCATGTTTTCAGCTTCCTCTATAGTACAACCAGGATGGATTTCTAGGGTATGTGATGGGTAGGTCACAGGAGTAGGATTATGTCATCAGAGGTCCCATAGGGGTTTGGAGGATTTTTATGGGGTTGGACAACATTTGTTTGGAATATTCCATCATCATGGTCAGTTTTGCACAACTTTCTTTTGGTTTTGTTGCATTCTGATTACTTATGTAAAATTGGGTTATTATTGAGCCTAAATTAATTAATTATTCTTAAGGTGGCATTTTAGAAAGAATATTTGTTAGTGTGATTATTTTTGCAGGTGTGCAAAAATCCGTTCACTTAAATTATAGGTGACTTATAACCCTAACAACAAAATATGACTACTTCTATGCTTCAGATCTGCAATAAAACATGATGAAAAAACTTGCAACACAATAGATCTTGCAAACAGAAACACATAATAACATAAAATAAAAGTGCAATAATCCAATGGAGGACTTGAATAATAATTTTATTAATGAATACACTTGGTGAGGAGAAATTACAACATGGGTTTGTACTTCGCCCTCCGTGGGATGTGCCCTTTTCTTGTCCTTGTGCTTCAACAATGTGCTTATCTCTCTCAATTTGCAATGAACAGAGAACAAAAATGGTGTTTGAACTCAAGTGGGAGCTCAAATGTTATGAGACGATAATGTTGACGATGAAAACGGTGATGGTGAAGAATGAATAGAAAATCCTCTATTTATAACAAAATATCGAGCTAAAATAGGAAATAGGAAATAATAAAATATTATGACTAAATCAAAATCTAGCCATTGTGGATACTTTATTATATTTTTTAAAGGGAAAAATATTCAAAATGCTCAAATATCTTTATTTTATCAATTGGTTGAAGTAATGAACAAATAAAAATGATTTATTAATCACTTTGTGTGAATTAAAATATGAATTTGAAATAATTATTAAATAATGTTTTAACAATTATTTCAAAAGGAAATTGTGGAATAAATAAGGAATATTAAATAAATAATGATTTATTTAATTATTCTCATGGGGTTTTTGAATTTAAATGAGAAATAATTTAAGAAAAATGGTTTACTAAATTATTTCCTATGGTGAAAGTGGGTTTTACAATGGAAAAATTAATCTTACATGGTGTATTTTGATCAACCTAGTAAGGAATGGCTACGTGATCATTTTTTGGGTGATAATAGATTGCCCCCCAATGTAAGAGTGTCAGAAGAAAATCGTATGACCAAAATACATTATAGGTTTCACTTTCACAAGACACCAAAGTGGGGAGAGAGAGAGAGAGAGAGAGAGAGAGAGAGAGAGAGAGAGAGAGTTGAAGCAAGGAAATGAAGGACTGAGAATGGAAGGGGTGAGATTCACTTAATTGATAGAAGTCTCCTTTTATTGGTAAGTGCATAATCTCAAATGAGGCGGGGGAGGCCCACCCATACCCATCGAGATAACTTAGCACAAATAATAATGACATGCCCAACAATGTGGGTATAAGTAACAAAGTATATGATACATGATATGCTGGAATCAATGGGCCATAAAATGATACATTGATACAATGAGTCCCATATACATAATGTGAGTGGAAAACAATGGTTAAGACTGGAGACAATAAAATTTGTTGATCTAAGTACATGAGACATAATTCCCCTCAAGCTAACATGGTGAGGGGAGATCACAACCAAAGAATCCTTGTTGAACAAGAAATGGCTCTCAAAGTTTGAATGGATCATCTAAAGGAGACATGCATGTTGTGGGTGATGCAAGCAATGGAAACTGAGCGAGTCAAATCTATGGAACTGCATCAAAGGTTGGAGCATAATCTGCTAACATTTGGGCATGTGCGGGGCTACCTGAAGGACCACCCATTGATGAGGTCTAGAACATCTCACACATACCTGGGAAAGGTTGGTACAATTTGCTGGATAAATGGACCATCAAGTGTATAATTCTCGATCGTGCAATAATGAGTTAAAGTTGAGCACATGAGAAACAACCAAGTCAAAGGGAAATGATGATTCCCTTTGGTTGATCTAAGGCAACAAACAATTATGAAGGTTGGAACCAAGATACACTGCCCTCTAGACCACTCTTCTAGAAAATATGTGATGAGGTCGATAAAAGAGACCCAGCTAAAGTTGTGGAAATGAGGATTCCTCATCAAAGGCATGAGGGATATAGTAATGTGAATGATAGACTAACACCAGAAATTATGATGGAGGAATAAGAGTGGTGATGGAATGATGACTTCCCTTGTCAAAGCATAATAGGCATGATTGACCTGGCAGCGAATGACTTGATTCAAGAGGGGATGGTGAATGACTCAGGTAGAGGCCTTTCAAAGACAAATCAATATAGGTGGAAGTTAAATATAAGTGAAATGGGATGAATGCGCTGCAATGATGGATTATTTACTATAACTGGATTGAATGGGACTCGAAATAGCTTCCATGGATGCTGTTAGCGCTTGAGATTTCACCCTAGGCTGAGGAAGGTAAACCTTCAAGGCAACATCAAACCATTTCACCTCGTAGCTAGCCCTACGGGGTATGAGAAGGCTCTCTCCGGTCAGAATCGGTAGATCTTTCAATAGGATGAGCTGACCCAATTAGGAACACTGATATTAGGCTAGTAAACTGATAAGGAGGGTTGATTTAAAGTTTTTTGGGGTTTTTGATGGCAATTGGAGGATCTGCAATTTTAGGGTGCGGGGATTGAGCTCAGGTTTTGCAGGTGGGTCTTTGGGGCAAGGTAGGAGTTTGTGTTGATGCCTTTAGCTGAGATGGATGATCAAGGAAGAAAAAAGAGAAGCTAAAGAGGGCAAACAATGACTTTGAATCCTCTCTAGACAGTGGAAAACATAAACATTAAACAAATTTGAAAGCTGAGCATGGCAAGCATGAATTCAAACTTTATCACTTCATTTGTTTAATAAGCTGCAGTAAAGAAAGAGATGGAACACATAAACACACTTACAATTACAATAAGAGAACACACCATCAACACAAGAGTCCACAAGAATCCTAATGATGTCTGCAAAACCCTGGTCTTCCTTTTCCTCAAATTGCAGAGATACAAGTAAAATATACAATAGGAGCTTCTCCCTCAAGAGTCCAACCATGAAAATGAGCAAGAGAAGGCATAATATAGATGATCTAACTCCTTTCCCCACCTCTAGGGGTCGAGCTCAGCTTCCTAGGAGCTGTTTCAACTAATTCTAAACTGAGCACTAGATAATAGGCAGTCAAAACAACTTGCCTCTAAAACTTAGGTAATCTATCCATGCATTAAATATTCACTATTTACATCAAAGAAACTTCTAGAAGTGTCAAAGGAGAGTAAATGTATCCAAGTGCTATGAAAATTACACAAAAATCCATCATTTACATGCCTCAAAAGTCAACCAAAGTAAAAACAGTGTTTTGCTGGCCGAACTGGTCAAAACAGTGAAATTTCCCTGAGTGGTCGCGCCCCTCACTTTGACTGGTCGCGCGCATTGACAGCTCTGTTTGAGGGCCTTCCCGGTGTCCAAATCAGGTGCAAGATAGCTCATTGGAAAGGTCTATGAGTCTACTTTCCAACCCCACTGGAATTTCTGAATTTGGAGTTGATTTGACCCCTCAAAAGTCATTTCTCCCAAGGCAGCTTTTTGCAACTCAAAAAAGGGGCAGAAAGTCAAAATTTGCATGTATTTTGAGCTTTTGGAAGCCCAAATCTTCATAAAATCTGAAACCCATCCATAGGCAAGTGTATTTTTGCATGACAATTCCAAAAATGTAGAGTTTTCCCCGTTCTGAGCTTTCCCCATGACTGGTCGCGCGCGGGGTGAGACCACTCAAATGGCCAAAACCTGTAAAATTCTCAAAAATGCCAAAAATGTCTCAAAACTCTCAAAATTTCTTGGGTTTGCTGCTAGGAGGAGGCTAATGAGTATCATGGTGAGTGAGAGAGGCCTCAGCCAAGATACGGAGCGGGTTGGTCTTCTTCTTCCTCCTGCGGGCCTCGGACAACTTCCTTTGGAGTACCTTCATCTTTGCTTTGCAAACATGCATTCTCGCCCAATAATGATTTTTCATGTTCCGTAGCAGCCTCTTGTCTTGGTTGGCTTTCTCCAACAGTCTCTCCAAGTGTGCATTCACACGGATAAGCATGGATTCCCTCTCCTTGGGCAGCAAGTCACCGGGTCTCCTACGGTTGATGACTCGGTCACTTCGAATCCTCCACAGCTCATCCAACTCTTTCTCATCCTCAAGTTGCTTGTTGCGCTGCTCAAGATAGTTTATTGTCCATTGGGCCATGTCGATCTTCTGCTGTAACAAGCGGTTTTCCGCCTCTCTCTGTCGGATGATCTCATGCAAATCTGAAGTGGGGGAGAGAGCATCAAGGTCAATGAAATCATGATGTGTATCACCAACTCTCTCGTCCTCAACCATGGGCTGCTTGCCCTCCCGTACTGCCTCTACTGATGAAGAATGCGAGGCCCCTTCCACCTGATGTGGAGATAACACTCGCTGACCTGTAGATGATGATGGCGAGACCCCTTCCACTTGCTGTGGAGAAAGTACTCGTCGAGCTGCTGCAAACAAGGTCTTGTGACCTCTCTGGTAGGTGACCTGAGGTGAGGAAGCAACCTGTCTCGGAACAATGATCTCGGGCTGGTGAGATGGACCTCCCTCCTCATAAATGACCTCTGGCTCTGGGTGTGGCTGTGGTGGCACTGTAAAGAACTCATGAGAAATGAAGTCTGCCCATGGAATGCCCTGCTGACTCAATTGATGGGAAACAATGAGCTGGATGAGACCATGATGGCACAAACTCCTATGCTGCTGAGGTGGGGACTGCCTCTGAAACACGACACCATCCTCTGAATGTCCTGGAAGAAGAAAACCGGGATGTTCATCATCCTCACTCGGGTAAAGTGCATCAACAGGCGAATGTGACAAGAGAAGACCTGTGAAAATCTTCCCTCGCATGTGAAGTAATGCATGATAAGCCGCATGATCGGAGCATACTCCCCCAGGAGGAATCTGAAGGGAAAGACCCCTGACAAGTGACTCATGAATGCTGGCCTGACATATGGCTCAAAATAAACATAATCCAGCATTTTGCGCTTGGGCCACACCTCACCCACATTTGGTATCCCGGTAGCCTCTGAAATCACCTCCGGAGATAGTACAAAATTCACCCCTGCAAGAGTGACCTGCCCATCATGAAGGTGCAAAAAAAATAAGCGGGCCAACTCCCTGTGGTGCTGAATCTGGGCAAGCCTCTCACAGAACTGAAAACATGACATATAACGGAAACAATTCACTGCCATAGGACAAGCCTACAATTCTGCCAAAGAGGTGGGTTCCTCTCTCCTATGATGACCACCTTTGCCACCCTTACGAGGCCTCTGCTGTACCTCGATCTCTATGGAAGAAGACCGGTCGTCACCTTGCTCATAGGTTTTAGTGGTTGACATGGTGCTTTTGAGCAAAGTGAAGCAAATAGATAGAGTAAACTGCTGCCCTTGCCTGCAAAAATGCTGAGAAGTATGTTGTTTTCAAGGGGAAAAAATCATAAGGGAAATGTTAGGAGAGGGATTTTTAATAAGGAATGGGAAAATATGTAAAAACAGGGATTTTTAAGGGATAATTCACAAAATGTCAAACATATCATCTCATCTTCCATCATTAGGAAATCATTTGCAAAGAAATACTTTATTAGGGAAAATACGTATGATAGTCATCAAGGGAAAGGACATGCATTTGCAACAGGAGTATAGGACAACATAGATAGCTTGCTCCTTTGAGTTTTTTGTTTTTTCAATGTACATCATAAGGTAAACAGTGTTTTTCAAAGGATTTTATGTACATAGGGGAACAAGGCTTCTTTTACATCTTGTCATAAGGGAAAAGGGATCTTAATTGAACAGGATTTTAGGGAAGGGGTAGAGAGGAAAACATGGCTTGGTTTTGGGGAGACAACAATATTCTTTTGCAAACAATATTTACAGCAATATGTCCATTTTATACATATACACAGCTACATTTTTCTTGTTTTTTTTTTTTTGTATTTGGTCATTTTGCCATATTATTGCTCTTTTCTCTTTTTACATAACATTTTTTTATCCTTGCTGTTATTCATTTATTTTCCTTGCCGTGTGGAGGGTATTAGGGTTTGGGTAGAATACATGAAAGGGCATTAGGGTTTTGTAAAGGGATTTGGGGGAGGGATAGGGTTTTAGGAATTTTGGGATGAGAGATTTAGTTTTTATTGCAAATGAGATAAGATATAAACATATTATGACATTTGTGAATTTAATAGGAAACAAGGAGGGAATAAATAGGGATTTAAAGCCTTGAAAAAACATCAACCCTAGCATAATGCCTACATGAACAAGCAATCACCCAAATCCATTTCTCCTTACATTTCTTGGTGATAAACATATATATGCAAGCCCATCATTTCATGTTTCAAGCATTCAAACGCACTAGAAGACCCTACCTCGATCAGTTGAGCAAGCAAGAGGGCGATTTAGTCGATTTGGAGTGGTTCTGTAGAAGACAGCTTGAGTGGTCGCGCCCCTGCTCTGAGTGGTCGCACCCTTCCTGAGTGGTCGCGCCCTTTAGAAAAATACACTGCAGACGGGTCGCTGAGTGGTCGCGCCCCACCCAACTGGTCGCGCACTGAGCCTGAGTGGTCGCGCCCCTGAGAATGACTCCAACTTTCTGCAAATCGCCTCTTTTGACCTCTCACTCGTTTTTGCAAGCTCTCAAATGCATAATGAGGCTGTTTAGAGGGAAATTTACTCTTTATAGGCCCAATTTGAAAAAATTAACTTACCAAACCCACTTTCTAATGTTTTTGTTTTGACATTCACTTTTAACACTGTTTTGAGTTCACTTTGTCCTGAATTTGATCTTTTGAGTGCTTTAACTCCGTTCTTTTTGCAGGTTGACCATCTGATGGACTCTGGCGAGGAGACCAGGGTTATTGCCGGCATTTTGAAGAATTTTGAAAATTTTCCTTATTTTTTGCAAATTTCACATGACCTTGGGTTTAAAAACAGGGTTTTTAAATCCAAGGTATAAATGAGCTGTACCTGATGAAAAATATCAATGGAACATATTAACATACCTCCTTCCGGCTTGCTGGGGACTATTAGACCTCTGACTCATGACCTTGCAGTGATTTTTGACCAAAACCCTAGACCTAAGACTTGGGACTTCAAGACAAAACAAAACAAGCGTGACACAAGTTCATTAACTGATATGACCTGATCCAGCAAAGCCAAGAAGGGAACAAGGACCAGCTCCTCCATCAGTTTTATGGCATGCCTAATGGAATGCAAAACTGACATCGATGAGACACCTACTTATGCATATGCAAAGAGTTTCGATCACTGATGGAGAGCATCATGACCGACACTAACAGATGCAAGGGTGACTCATCTCTGATGCTATGAACAAGGGTGACTCGATGATAATGCCACATGGGGTAGGCATGAAGTGGCAATAAATGCATGAGTAATTACTGGTTACTCACAACGAAACTCAACAAACAAGTCAACAAATGAAAAGGAAAAGTGGTACCAAAGTACATGAAACTCATATAAAGAGATTTAGTTTTGATAGGACGCAAAGTGAGACCTCATGGGAAAAATGGCTTTTGAGTGAAGTTTTAAATTAGGAAAAACAAAGAGAGAGACATGTTATAGAACTCGGTGATATCTTTTCAATGGTGTTGATGGTTCTTCAAATTGATTTACAATTTTCTCATAATGGTCAATGGAAAAATAGGGTTGTTCCTGTAAAAGGGATTCTTACCCCTAAATCCAATTCTTTTTCACATTGATATGTTGGATAATTTGGAAAGGAGGAGGAGGCCCTTAATCTTGGTGAGATCGCAACAAAACTGACTGTCGGAATTCAGATCTGTGACTTTTAGGTAGGTTTCCTTACTTGTCTAAAGATGACCTAAATTCTTTGTGGAATAATGGTTCCTGCTGAAGAATCAAGGTAAGAAAGGAATAAAGGAATGAACTACTAGAGAAGGTCTAGGATCATCCCCACCCACTGAGTCAAACATGGGGACTAGGTGGTAAGTGTGGTATCCCATATAGTAGAGTGTTTGAATGGTATCAAGAATCTACAATATACGACGTGTATACGGTTTGCAGGAGAGGCCGGTAGGACAAAATGTCCAAGGAATGAAAGGATAATCGACCATACCTAGATCATTGGGGTCTAGGCTGAGACTTATGTTAATCAAGTGAGAAGGTGGCCAGGGGTTTCATCATGCCCCCAAGAATGAGATATTCCCCCCCAACATATGATGATGGAGGGGACTTATCGAGTATGCAAAGGTGGGAATGATGCCCCTAGCTAGATGAGACTGTGGGGTTCCATTGTGTTCCAACTGCTTGAATAAGGGATTTGAGCATCTAACCCTATAGGCACAAGATCCTTTAAAGGATGATGAGTAGGTGTAGGGGCATATGTGCCCCCCACTTTTTTATGTACTTTGATAGCATGCTATGAGCATGCCAGATGTATTTAGAGTAGTGGAGTCCAAACACTATATGATGGATATTTGGTACATAATGTGGTTATGTGTTGAAGAATCTAGGGAAAATTAAGCTAATAAGATTATTCTTGCCATGATAACTATTTGTGAGGTATTTTTAACTTTTTCTTATTAGCACAATCTTCTCCTGAAATTATTAGAGTGTGTATTCTTAGTTCATCAAATAGTTACCAAAACAAAAGAGACAAGAACACAAGATGTTGGCTTTCTTCCAGGGCTAAAACCTCTCACTCTTTGAGAGGAAAACTCACACAAAATTCTTCTTATAGATATTCCAATTGATGAATACCAAGACCATGTCCCTTGACCTGTTAGGCCACTCCAAGACCAAGCCACCAATCTTCTTCTTTGTCACTACTGAGATCATCATCATTGCTACTTGAAGTCATCACTGCTACAACACTAAGGCCATCACCAAGATCATCACTGCTGCAACTCTACTGTACCTTCATCGAGATATACACAAAAACAACGAGATCTGTGCACTGAGATATGTATGTATATATGAGAGCTGCACTTAGATTCACTGAGATTATTAACTTGTAGCTATGCCTCCATCGATATCATGATTGTGTCTACATGATTACTTCTATTCCAAGATTATGACTGCATCTAGAATGTAGGTTGAGATAGAGAGTGTCACTTCAATACCCTCCTCTTCACAAATATGTCGAGACTATAATGTTGCTTTAGTGATGATTGTGATCACTGAGACTGTGAGGAGGCCAAGACTATATTCATTAAGATAGTGAGGAGACCGAAAAATACATATTTGTGGTACCCATTCGAAGAACACAAATATGTTTTCCAGCCGAAAATATGAACTTCCTATACCCATCTGAAAATTTGAACTTCCTATACCCATCCAAAAATTACAGAGAATATCAGTTCTACACCTGTGCTTTTGCGAGGACCCTAGTTGGGTATTTATAGTAGTTCGACCCACATATTTAGCCGACATTACAGTGTAAATAGATTTCAGATTTGTCTCCTTATATGAGCCGACATGACTTCTTTTTATTTTATTTGGAGGCCGACTTTTTCAAGAGGGATTGTGCTTGTCTTTGGAGGTATTTTAGACATTTCTATAGACTTTTTTTTACATTGAACATAGGCTCAAGAAGAGCTTCTTCATATGACATTGAATCTTTGACTCAATAATAAATCCCAAGGCTCTCAATGGGAGCCACTTACAAATAAACCTCTCGCTCATGAAACCCATGCAGCAAGGCATACAAAATAATTGTATTTCCTTTCTTTCATCATTTACAAAGATCATGTCATTATGAAGATCGAACCTAGTTACATTTTCAATACTCTCTCTTAACTAGGGAGGTATTCATAATGGTACTTGGTCATTCTCAATTTGAATAATTTCTCATAAGAAGAATTGGATTGGTAATCCATCTGTATAACATCATAGTAACCAACATTGTTTCCACAAGAAGGCCTTGATTGACAGTTATATCTCTCATTAGATCAGAGCACAATGTTGACAAGACCAATGACTATAGACACCTTCATCATTGTCTCTCAAGGTACATACCCACCTAGGTGGTCACTGAGTATAACCTTCTAGGACTATTCTTATCTTGGGTTCCCAACGCTCAAAGAATATTAGTCATATTTCCTACTCTTATCTTGGATGCCCTACACATCCTCAAAGAGCATTGGATGCCATATGATTACCCAATCCTCCATTCTTTCTTCCCAATGAAGACAATAATGTTGTGTCTATCTCTCCCTCTCATCTAGGGAAGATATGCCCATTCCTTTAAAGAAATGTACCCAAGCTCCTTCTGACTAGGAACTTGCCCAAGCTACCTCTTAATTAGGGACTTATCAGAGCTCCCTCTTAACTAGGGACTCTCCTTTTCATTAACAACTTCTTCTTTGTGGGTCCTTCAATTGCTTGATCAATTTCATTCCTTGATGTCATGGAATTCAGTTGATCTTCTTCCTTGTAGGGCATAGGCCATCGATCACTTTCCTTCTTGGTTCTTCGTGTCATTCCTTACTTCATGGAAAGTGGCCTTCTTGGTACATATCTGGAACCTTCTTCATATGGCTACTTCTTTCTCATCATGCTTCTTTCAGGAATTTCCATCCACCACATGAATGTTAGTTGTACTTGCACTTACAACTCTTGTTCCAGTAGCCCTGCATGAACTCATCCAAATATTATTAAAGAAATCAAAACATAACATTAAATCAAATAGTCTATTACAAGATGGATCTTCATCATGACATATTCCTGTAGGTATCAACATCCTGCATACATGTTGACACATCTCCCAAAGATATCCATTTTCAAGGGTCTCCATCTTTTCCAGAATTCCATCAGAGTCTTCATATCTTTCCGGGAGATTTCCTAGTCAATTCTTCTTGGTATTTTGGATGTTGAATTCCTTCATCATGGTTGCATATCTCATGACCTCTTCCTTCCTCACACATTCCATTCCCAGGAGATTTCAATCAAGTTTCTTAATTTTAGTCAACCACCTCATACTTCATATGAGGACATATTATGTTGACTTCATCTAGTGTGAATTATGCCTTCCTTCATCCTTTCAGAGGAGGACATCCTTTTTCTCTTGATCATGCTTCTCAATATAGAAGTAGTGATCCATGTTACCTACAACCATACGACAAGACTTTATAATATTACATATAAGCATACATACCTCATTTTACCTTTAGGTCATCTAGAATTCTTTAAGCAACTTCCTTGATTGAAGTGTCTTCAAACCCTTGATCTACTTCTTCTATTATGTCACCATAAAGTCATCCATGAATTCCACAAGTTGGAGTTTCTGATGAAACAATTTCTTCCTCTCTAGATTAGTGAGCCCTTCGATGAGGATTCCATCAGAGAATCTTAAGGATCTTTCATATCCCCATCTCAAAGATGTTCCTTTTTTGACTTGATGTA
The DNA here is from genome assembly GCA_031772625.1 of Pinus tabuliformis. Lineage (NCBI taxonomy): Eukaryota > Viridiplantae > Streptophyta > Pinopsida > Pinales > Pinaceae > Pinus > Pinus tabuliformis. The sequence continues at coordinate 320,608,307 of CM062807.1, forward strand.
TGATGAGCCTTGTCCTGGATGGCTTCTTCTTTTCATCAATGTCCAATGAGGTTCCCAAGAGATATACCCTTCATGTTTGATAGCCATGTATTTTGTCCTTCATGATTCCCCTAGTGATATCATGAGATCTTATTTCTAATGCTTCCATGATGCCACAATGCATCTTATTATCATGGTCATATCTATAACAAAATATTTAGGAGCTTATGATAGGACCCTTTTGTGAGCGATACCATCTCAATCATAGTAGAGATATGTTACTCCCTCTTTCCTTGGCCCTTTTCTTCAACTTCCTCCATCCTTCCGATGTTATGAGCTTTATTTTCATAATATTTCCATAGCACTGTTCTATCTTGTTTGAGGCCAAACTTCCCTTTATTTTATGAAAATGTTTTAGTCCCTTAACCTTCAACACTTTTGCATTCAACTTGTCTTTTTCTATATAGCATAGAGACCACAAGTTGTTGGATGAGGTAACTTCCTGGACAAATTTTACCCCTATTATCAGTTAGTTTATTTAAGAACAATGATGATTATGTTCTTATCATCTCTCCTAGAACTTCAATTGAGATCTTATGATGACATCCCTTCATTCTTTGATACCTTCAATTTTGTGTAGATCAGGTCTAAGTGATATGACCTTCTTTTCTTCATTTTTCATCGAATATATCTTCTAGCATTTCATATATCTCTTTTATGTCTCCTCTCTTGTTACATAGGGATGAGAGAAACTTTGACCTATGAGTCCCATGCATTCAAACAATGCTTGATGTTCAGAGATTTTTCAATAGATATCAATGCTTCTCTTCTGGGGAATATATCTATCCTCCTTTCTTATGCAGGGAATTTCGATGACCCAACCGATTTATAGATCTCCTTGCAAGCACGAAGTCATTTAGCCAAAATTGATTATAAAATGAAATATACTTACTTGACAAGTGAAGATGAACTCTTCTACTTAATCACTTTGATGATGGTTGAATAAGATGTATTAGAGCCTCCTCTTGGATGATCTTCTTTCATATGAAAAGACCTTTCTTCAATAGAAAAGGTTTCTTCTTTTGATGAGGATGATTTGCTTCTTCTTCAGATGATCTTATTCTAGGCCAAGGAGATGATCCTTGCTTGATTTTATAACCTTGAAGATGAAAATGCCTTCTTGCCTTCAATATTATTTACCTTCTTTTGTAGTGTAGATCAAGATTGCTTCTATATTTCTTCTAGGGTTTCGACTTTCTCCAAGATGATGTGATCTTAATTTTCGAGGTCCTTCAAGCTACCTTGCTTTGTAGACAACTAGATGAGGATCTTGGTGTAACTTTGATGATGACTATGGATACAGAATATCTTATTGTTGTAGACTACTTCTTTGATCTAGGGTTTGATCCTTCAATGTAGATCTTGATATCCTTCAACTTGCTTTGATGCTCTTCTTGAAACTTGATCCTTGAATGTCTCTTTTTTTCCCTTTCTTTGACTTCATCACCTTATCTCTGATAGCATGTTGAAGAATCTAGGGAAAATTAAGTTAATAATATTCTTCTTGCCATGATACTATTTGTGAGGTATTATTAGCTTTTCCTTATTAACACAATCTTCTCTTGATATTATTAGAGTGTGTCTTCTTAGTTCATCAAATAGTTACCAAAACAAAAGAGACAAGAACACAAGATGTTGGATTTCTGCTAGGGCCAAAACCTCTCATTCTTTGAGAGGAAAACCCACATAAAATTATTCTTATAGAGATTCCAACTGATGAATACCAAGACCATGTCCCTTGACCTATTAGGCCACTTCAAGACCAAGACACCAATCCTATTCTTTGTCACTATTGAGATCATCATCACTGCTGCAACATTGAGGCCATTTCTAATGCACCATCGAGATCATTACTGCTACAACACTGAGGCCATCACCAAGATAATCACTGTTGCAACTCTGTTGCACCTTCATCGAGATATGCACCAAAACAAAGAGATCTTTGCACTGAGATATGTATGTATATATGAGAGTTGCACCAATATTCACTGAGATTATGACCTTGTTTCTATTCCTCCATCGAGATCATGACTGTGTCTACATTATTACTTCTATGTCGAGATTATTACTGCATCTAGAATGTAGGTCGAGATAGAGAGTGCCACTTCAATATCCTCCTCTTCACAAATATTTCGAGACTATAATATTTCTTCAGTGATGACTGTGACCACCGAGCCTGTGAGGAGGCCGAGACTGTATTCATTAAGACAGTGAGGAGACCGAAAATTACATCTCGGTGGTACCCATCTGAAGAACATAGAGATGTTGTCCATCCGAAAATCTAAACTTCATGTACCCATCCAAAAATTTGAACTTCCTGTACCCATCCAAAAATTACAGAGAATCTGAGTTCTACACCTGCCCTTTTGCAAGGACCCTAGCTGGGTATTTATAGTAGTTTGACCCACATATTTAGCCGACATGACAGTGTTAAGAGACGTGTCTCCTTATATGAGCCGACATGGCTTCTTTTTGTCTTGTTTGAAGGTCGTCTTCTTCAAGAGGGATTGTGCTTGTCTTTGGAGGGATTTTAGACATTTCTATAGACTTTGTTTACATTGAACATAGGCTCAAGAAGATCTTCTTCATATGATCTTGACTCTTTGACTCAATAATAAATCCTAAGGCTCTCAATGGGATCCACTGACAAATAAACCTCTTGGTCATGGAACCCATGCAACAAGGCATACAAAAATAATAGCATTCCTTTTTTTTCATCATTTACAAAGATCATGTCATTATGAAGATCGAACCTAGTTACATTTTACAACATTATGCACTATGTGGTGTCATCGCCCTTTATTGTTTATGGTTGTCTTCTTATGGGAAGAATAGAAAGATGTAGTGGGAGAAAGACAATGGTGGGTTGTATATCTCATGTGGTACTTCATATATGATTCAAATGGATTGAATTGATGGGTTCACATACAGGTGTCACCATACCAAAGATTGACTTCAGATTTAATGAACTAATGCTCACTTAGACTGATCAAGTGCTCAAAAAATAGCTCAAAATTCAAAATTTTCGGATTGGTGTGGAACCTATATGACCACATAGTGCTCGTCATCCTGAATCTAGTGCAACTCGTTTCGCACAAAATGGACTCCATATGTTTCCATAAACATGTTCTGTTCGCTTTCCCAAATAGGTGAATTTTTGCAAAAATGTGATAGCCCAGTCAACAGTCTGTATTGCTGACGTGGCAGTGACTGTGTAGGTTGACATGGCAGGGTTTACTGGTCAATGTTTTTCGGTGAATCACAATGTGCCAAGTGGCACATTCCTATGGGTGCGATTTGGCGTAATCTTCTTGGGTGATTGATGGCCAACCATGAGCTGACACGTGGCCCAACCAAAGGTTGCCACGTGGTAGCCCGGGTGGCCACCAAAATTTTATTTTGAGTCCAGTCGAAGGTAGCGAGGGTCGAACCCGCAACCACATATCACATAACAAGGCCTCCTACCATTACGCCACCACCATGAGTCTTAATAGAATATGGTGGCGACCCTTATTTAAAGATTAAGCAACGCACATTTGGAGGGGGGGGGGCCCATGCCATAGGGGCCAACCCTGTAGGTTTTAACCCCGTACAAAAATTACCTGCATACAAATTCTAAAACACAAAAAATAAACAAGGCGAGAGCATAACACATAAAAACATATACACAGATATTTTCCCCTGGATCCCAAAACCGGGATTACCAGCTTGATTTTTCATTATGTTCCTTTTAATGTTAAAATACATATTTATACATGCCGAAGCATCCAATACCATGGGCCGAAAACCATCATGTCCAAAACCATGGACCAAAAACCATCGTGTCCAAAACCATGTGCGAAAAACATGAACGAAACCATAGGTAGGTATGCCCAACCTAATATAGTGTCCAAAACCAAAATTTTCCGGAGCATTGCCCCAGACCCCATAGAGTGGGGTTACCTACACCCCTCAAACCCCTTATGACTCCCCCCACTACACAATTGGCGCAATGAAGGGAGGGCTCTGCCCCACTTCTAACCCCTCGGTTAACTACGTGGGCTAGTCGTAGAAAGAACATAACACAACCCAACATTCTCCCACTTGTTGTTTTATTTCCACAGGGGGCCACAAGAGAGCTTAGTCATTTATCTAGCCCTGCAATGCCCATTGTTTCTCTACATCAAGAGAACTTCTCAGAGCTTATAGATTTTGTCAAGGCATCTGCAGTATTCTTCAAAGTGTCCACATTTACTAGCAACACCTTTTTGTCTTCTATCATATCCCTCACAAAGTGGTACTAAACATCAATGTGATTTGTCTTTGAATGGTAAGTAGGGTTCTTTGCCAAGAAAATTTCACTTTGGCTGTCAGAGTCTATCCTTATAGCTCCTTGTACTAACCCCATACTTGAACACAATCTCTGCAACCAAATTGCTTCCTTGCTTGCATGAGTGGCTTCCATGTATTTTTCCTCTATAGTTGATAGTGCCACTACAGATTGTTTCTTACTCATCCAAGTGAGTGCACCTCCAAATAGGTTAAACACATACCCACCTGTAGATATTCTCTGATCCAAATCTCCAGCTCAGCCTGCATCAACAAAGCCATGGATATCCAAAACTCTGTCCATTCCTAGTCTTCCTTGGCAGCACAAAACATAATCACTAGTGCCACGCAAATACCTGAAAACCCGCTTCACTGCTGTCCAATGCTCCGTCCCTGGTTTTGACATAAACCTGCTCAATACTTCCATTGCATGTGCAATGACTGGTCTAGTACAGACCATTGCATACATTAGGCTACCGACTACACTTGCATATGGAACACGGGACATATCCTCTTCCTCTTCTTGTGTCTTGGGACATTGTTCAGTAGATAACTTTACACCTACAAGAATAGGAACCTTCACCGGTTTAATATCCTGCATATTTAAACCTCTGCAATATTGTCTTGACATACTTCCTCTGGTTTAACCAGAGTTTCCTCTTTACCTGATCTCTTTTAATTTCCATGCCCAAAATATAGTTTGCATCACCAAGATCTTTCATGTCGAATTTGGAGGACAATTGGGTCTTCAAATCTTGGATAATTTCTTTGTCATTTTCAACCAGCAACATATCATCCACATCCAAGATCAGATAAATAACACAGTCACCAATTAATTTAAACTACACATAGTGATCTACTTTGCTTCCGGTAAAGCCAAGTCCCCGTACAGATGTATCAAATTTCTGATACCACATCCTTGGTGATTGTTTTAACCCATACAAAAACTTCTTTAACTTGCATACCAGTTCTTTCTTACCCTTCACCGCAAAGCCTTCAGGTTGCTTCATGTAGATCTCCTCTTCCAAATCCCCGTGAAGAAATATTGTCTTCACATCCATCTGTTCTACCTCATAATCAAAAGCAGCAGCAACAGATAAAAGTAATCTAATAGAAGCTATCTTGGCAATAGGAGAAAAAATATCACCAAAATCAATTCCGGGGACTTGGGAATAACCTTTTGCTACCAACCGAGCTTTGTATTTCTCCACCTTTCCTTCTGCATTTGTCTTCTTCTAGAACACCCATTTGCTGCCAATGGGTTTCCTTCCAACCGACAACTCCACTAGATCCCAAGCCTCATTTTTGTGCAAAGTTGCCATTTCATCAACCATAGCCTCTTTCCAAAGTTTTCCATCCTCTGAATCTACTACTTCCTTCACAGTTCTGGGATCATCATTAGTAATAGATAAAGCAAAATTTGAATAGAAAGCAGATGGACTATACCTTTCTGGTTGCCTTCTTTCTCGAATTGATATTCTCACACCCGAAGTTTGTGGCTCTTCATCTTCTGATTCCTCCTCTGCTGTAGAGTCTGATCCTTCCTCCTTTAGCTCAAACTCTATCTTCTTAGGTTCTTTTAGTTGGACTTCATGTTTAATAACATCTTTCACGTCTCTGAACACAAAATCTTGTCTGTACACAACCTTCCTTGTTATTGGGTTCCAAAGCTTATAACCCTTTACACCATCCTTATACCCAATAAAGATGCACTTTTCAGATTTACTATCCAACTTCGTTCGTTTCTCCTTTGGAGCATGTACATATGCATCACATCCAAATACCCTCAGATGTGAAAGAGAGGGTTTCTTACCAGTCCATACCTATTGTGGAGTCTTATCCTCCAATGCTGATGAAGGTGATCTATTGACCATGTAACATGCTGTCTCCACCGCTTCTACCTAGAATTCCTGTCCTAACCCGACACCACTGAGCATGCTTCTTGCCCTTTCCATCAACGTCTTGTTCATTCTTTCTGCAACTTGATTTTGCTGAGGTGTATATGGAGTAGTCTTCTATCGTGCTATACCACACTTCTTACAGAATTCTTCAAATTCCTTACTACAAAACTCTCCACCGTTATATGTCCTCAACACCTTTATCTTCTTCTCTATCTGGTTTTCCACCAGAGCCTTAAATTCTTTAAACCTATCAAAGACTTCAGATTTCTTCTGAAGGAAATATATCCATGTATTCCTTGAGAAGTCATCTATAAATGATACATAGTACATAGACTTACCTAGTGATGGAACCTTCATAGGTCCAAACACATCACTGTGCACAAGCTCTAATATCTGTTTCGCCCTCTTACCACCAGAGGGGAAACTCACCCGATTCTACTTCCCATATACACAATTTTCACATAAATCAAAATCTAGAGAGCTATTACTCATACCTTCTACCATATGTTTACCATGAAGTATTCGAAGGCCCTTCTCTCCAATATGTCCAAGCCTTTGATGCCACAACATGGTCTTCTCTCCAGAGACCACTAGATTTTCTGCTCCACTTTCAGGAACCACAGAACTATTGCACCCATCAACAACAGTGTTACCTTGCAACTTGTATAGAGTTCCAATCCGAACTCCCCACATCAATACCATTGCTCCCCGAACCATCTTGCAAGTATCCTTCTCAAACAATGTTTTTACACCTGCATCATCCAGCTTGCTTACAGAAATCATATTTCTGGCCAATGCAGGAATATGTAGAACACCCGGAATTTTTCTAAACCTTTCACCTTGCAACTTCAACTTTACTTTTCTGTGACCAATGATTCTAGCCTTCATATCATCCCCTAAGAAGACATCACCACCATCGTATTTCTCATACTCGCAGCCACTCTCTATGGAGAGTGAAGTGAAAGGATGCACCCGAGTCAATCAACCATGCCTCATGATCTACATGTGTACTTGAAGAATCCAAGTACACATCTCCACCTTCATCTGAGGTGGTTTTCGCCTCTGCAGGAGGAGCATCATCAGATCCCTTTCCTTTGTCAGGAGCTTTATATTTACAGTTCTTTTTGTAGTGTCCTTCCTTTCCGCATTTCCAGCACACCACATTTACAGGTTTTCTTGGATATTTAGATCTCCCTCTAGATTTAGACCTCCCACTCAATGACTTATTTTTGTTTCTGTTCTGGGACAGTCCTCATTCAAACAATGCATCACCATTCTAGCTCTCCATATTTTTCCGTCTCATTTCCTTCGTTAGCAAGGATGAGACTATTTCATAAAACTGCAAGGCATTTGCGTTGCTACCTATTGCAATAACCAGACTATCCCAAGAATCTAGTAGAGAACACAACAAACTGATGCACTTATCTTCATCTGAAATTTTAATATCAATAGATGATAACTGAATTACCACAGTATTAAATGTGTTTAGATGCTTCGTCACTGAGTCTCCATCTTTCATCCTCAGGTTATACAGATTTTTCCGTAGGAACAGTTTATTCACTAGATACTTAGATTGGTATAAAGTCCCTAACTTGTCCCATAAAGCCTTCGCCGTAGCTTCCCTTGATACATTCAACAATACTGAATCTGAGACACACAATTTTATTGTGCTCTTTTCCTTCCGATCCAACTTCTTCCATTCTTCATCGGACACTCCCGTTGGTTTAGTACCTAAATCTACCATGATCCACTAATCTTTATCCACCAACAGATCCTCCATCTTGAGTTTCCATAACTCAAAACTATAACCATTAAATTTCTCGATCTCTATCTTTTCACTGCTTGCCATCTTCTTTCACCACCAGAATCGATCCCGTAGCTCTCCCACTAAACAGGGTCTACCACAGGCCTGAGTGAAACCCCTCAGCAGAAAAGGCATCCCGTTGAAGCCAAAACAACTCTGATACCAAATGTAGGTTTTAACCGTGTAAAGAAATTACCTGCATACGAATTCTAAAACACAGAAAATAAACAATGCGAGAGCATAACACATAAAAACATATACACAAAGATTTTCCCCTGGATCCCAAAACCTAGACTACCAGCTTGATTTTTCATTATGTTCCTTTCAATGATACAATACATATTTATACATGCTGAAGCATCCAATATCATGGAACGAAAACCATCGTGTCCAAAACCATGGACCGAAAACCATCGTGTCCAAAACCATGTGCGAAAAACATGCACAAAACCATAGGTAGGTCCACCCAACCTAATATAGGGTCCAAAACCAAAATTTTCTAGGGTGCCGCCCTAGACCCCATAGAGTGGGGTTACCTGCAACCCTCAAACCCCCTATGACCCCCCCATGCTACGCAATTGATGCAATGAAGGGAGGGCTTTGCCCCCCTTCTAACCCCCCAGTTAACTTCGTGGGCTAGTCGTGGAAAGAATATAACACAACCCAAAAAACTCGTGGTTACACCACCCATATACGACCACAGGTAGAGAGGGACGGGGGGCCCAACTAGCGGGGGTGGGCTGTTGGCCTTAGCCCTGGGAATGTGCCCCCCCACATGTCCGTATTTTTCAAAAAACAGGCGTTAGTGGACATTTAAAGTGTTCGACAATTTCGCCTGATTTTCGGCGAAAGTATCGCTCTGTTAGTGCGTTTTGGGGAAAATTTATAGGATGGTGCTGAATTTTGGGGAATTTGTGGTGCGATTAGCAGAAGATTGAGAAAGGACATAAATTCTTCAGTTTTTTACCAAATCAGGAGTAGAAAAAGGCTACACAGGCATTTTTGTGCATTCTGGAGCCATTGGAACATGTTTTAGAGATTTCTGAGCATTGTAAACTGATGTATTCACACTTTTGAGCATAATAGAGAGGGTCAAGCCATTGGAAGTTGGACCAAGGAGACGTAGCCCAGGAGGGGTGAACTCCTTCATCATGTGCTACTGTGATACTATTTATGGTGATGTTTATGTTTGTTATATGTTGTTGTTTAGTCATTTGTTTATGTTGATTTGCACATACAAATTACATAAAAACACTTAAAAACCCATGTTTAAACTTGCAAATAATTTCATAAATCCTCAAGCACCTTTAATATATTCTGAAAAGGAATTTTAGCACAGAAAAACGAATTATCTTAATCAAATCAAGGTATTAGAGCTCTTGGTTTTATTTGTGCAAGAAGGATTTAACTATTTGCAAGTGAATGTCATGCTTACAACGTTAAAACTCAAGAGAGAAGAAGGGATGCTGATTCAAAGCCCTGAAGTTGGGGGAAGGGGAAGGAGGGAAAGGTTGCCACAATATCCACCACCAGTTCTTCCTCAAGTTGCAGTTGAGACTCCAGTGAGTATGTCTCATGAAGGAAAATCTACGAACATGACAGAGGATGAGAAGGTCTGCAGGAAGGCTTTCTTTGATATGACAACAATGGTGAAGGTCATATATGAAGAGAGGAATACTAGATTACGGGGTGAAAGCTCTAAACCTCCTATACGAGAAGGTTATTCGAAAGGAGGAGGTAATGGAAATGGAGGTAAACCTCCACCCTCTCCATCATATTTTTCATCTTTTTCTTCACAGGCATCTTCACCCTCTTCCACTAACACAATCCTTACTCATACTCATCAACATACCTCAAAAGGAACTGGTAAATCACCCTTATCAAAACTTGATGTTAAATTTGAACTACCCATATATAATGGTGAAGTGATCGCAGAGAAGCTTAAAAATTGGGTTAGTTAGTTGGAGGTGTATTGCAGAATTCAAAACCTTCAAGAGGATGACATAAAGATTCAATTAGCTTCCTTGAGGATGAAGGGTGCAACATTAGTATGGTGGGAATCAAAGACACAAGAAGAGATAAAAAAACATGGTAAGATCTTAGTTTCTTGGTGTGATTTCATTGTTGCAATTAAAAAACAATTCTACCCTCTAGCATATATGCAAAAATCCATCATGAATCGGGAGAACTTTAGACAACTTAAAGGTCAAAATGTGCAATATTACACCCAAGAATTTAGAAACAGTTCTCTAATGATAGGTGTAGATTTTCAATCACAAGACACGTTGTTAAAGTACATAGGGGGTTTACATAGTTACCTTAGGCATACTATCCTTATGTTTAATCCCAATAATCTAGATGAGGTGTGTGTGAAATCCACTCAACTTAAGGCAAGAGGGAAAAACACTCCAGAAGACGGTAGTAAAAAGCCATTTAAGGGTAAAGGAAAAGAAAAGGGTTTGAAAGGGAAGGGGAAGAAAAATGCATCTATTAAGAAGGAATGAGAGAAATTAACATGCAAGCATTGTTCCAAAAAGGGTCACGATGAAGCTCATTGTTGGAAGCTTCATCCCGAAATGAAACCAAAGAAATTCAACAAGGGAAAACAAAAGACAACTGCAACCACTCAATAGGATTTGGGATCCAATTTGGGTGATGAAACTAAAATTACAGCCATGGGTATGAAGGGAAAAGAATCCATTGCTAGCACTAGTACTTCAAATTCACACAATGAAACTCCAAATGAAAAGAAGAGGATGTAACTTTTTCACATAAGGGTAATCTCAAAACATAACAAAATTGATATTCTTTTCGACAATGGCTCTCAAGCCAATCTTATCTTTAAAAACATTGTCAAAAGTTTAAACTTGGAAACCATTCCATATCATAAACAATATCCACTTGGATGGGTGTGTGACAATGCACAATTGCAGGTAACTAGAAAGTGTAAACTGAAATTCGCCATTACTACAAATTTCATAGATGAAGTGGAGCTTGATGTTGCACCATTAGACATATGTGGTATAGTTTTGGGCAGCCTGGATATCTCTATGAGAAAAACGCTATCTTCCATAGACATGAAAAAAAATAGCATTTGTTCAAAGATGCAGTTGAATATATTGTGAGAGCTCATAGCAAGAAATTAAATCTTTCACTTGTTAATGTGGGGCAGATGAAAAGACTAGTGAATTCAAGTGAGAATTTTGGGCTTCTAATGATCAAACTCAAGAATGATGTTGATAATGAAGCTTTTCAAGGTTGTGATTCAAGATTGAAATCTGAATTGGTTGATGTTATTAACCAATATGATGAGATGTTTCAGGAACCAAAAGGATTGCCTCCCAAGAGAGGAATCCAACATGAGATATAGTTGCAGCAAGATAGTCCTCTTCCTAACATTGGCATGTACAGGATGTTAGTGATGGAAAGTGCAGAAATTAAAAAGAAAATTCAAGAGTTGTTGGATAAATGGATCATCAGGCCATCTTCTTTGCCATGTGGTTCACCTATTGTTTTGGTGCCAAAGAAGGATGGAACATGGTGCATGTGTGTGGACTTCTGTGCATTGAACAAGATTATGGTAAAGAACCATTACCCACTGCCTAGAATAGATGATTTACTTGATCAATTGAAAGATGAAATTTTTTTACTAACTTGGACTTAAGGAGTGGCTACCATCAAATTAGAATTTTTGAAGGAGACATTTGGAAGACAACATTAAAAAAAAAAGTTTGTTTGAATGGCTAGTTATGCCTTTTGGTTTATGTAATGCTCCTGCTACCTTCATGTGTGTATGAATTATGTGTTGAGGCCATTTATTGATGAGTTTGTTATAGTCTACTTAGATGAGATCTTAATTTTCAGTAAATTTCGTTGTTGGAGAGGTAAATCCCCTCTGCGGACAGAGGCGATCCCACTAGCCCAAAATGGGTCTAGCAACAATCAATTCACGCTACCATGCAAGTTCCTAGTTGCAAACTGAAAGTGGATTATGAAAACCAACCTGGAGTCTAACGCTAATGTCGAAGAAGAGTTGATACTCCCGTTCCCTTGCTTTGGCAGGTCACAATCCTCACGATCCCCGCGAATGGATACCTGCACATGCAAAGAACAAAGCAAATACAAGCATAAAATCCACTAAAATACAACTATATTTCAGTCAGAAAGGAAATAGATCAAACATTATCATCATAAACAGTAAGATCGGAACCATAATGATAGTCGTTCATTAATGAATAATCAACAGAGAAAGGTACAACCAAAGTTCTGACGTTGATTCTCTCCTCTAGCTGGGTGAGTAGCTATACATGTATTGCAATAGACCTTCTCTCTCTCAGAATTCCGGCAGCATAACCTCCCTATGCTCCAAGACTCTTACTATCACTCAAGACAGGCGTTATCATAACTAGCATCACTCCATAAACTAGCTTGTCAAATGCATGAGGACAGACTTTTATAGATGGAGAAGGGAGGAAAATACAATGCATCAGGACACCCATTGTGGATTGGCATTATCTCCAAAAGCCGCTGTAGATAGATGTCAAGGATAGATGATGACTCTTCAACATCTAGAAGATGAGCTTTATCCTCAAAAGACTTCGTGACTTGAAGGGAAAAAACATCTGGGCGCGCGTTTGTTAAAAATCATTACCAAACTTGGTTGGCGCGAGTGTTGTTCTAAGACAGAGCGCCAATGGTCGCACCCTCTTTTGAGGATCTCATTGATTGGCGCGGGTAGGACATTGTGGACCCGCGCTAATGGAAAAAGGGCAGTTTTCAGGGATATTTTGCAGGAGGTGTCTTCAGGGAACATGAAGTACATACTTAGGGGAACATAATGCAAGTGTTTTCAGGTTATGTCACTGCTCACAGGTCCCGAAATGAGTCCTCCATAGTATGGAAACAAGGGTAATAGGGACGGTGACCAATGGTGACAAATTACTATGTAACAGATGCCCCCTAAAGCATGAGGCCCGAGAGAGAGAGAGGGGTGAAATGCTTTACAAGAACACATGTAGCTACCGTCGAGAATCTGCATTGAGAGATACAACTGATAGCTCAAGTACATGATGTATGTGGTATGGTCGCAGCCATCCATAAGAGAGTACATAATAATCTAGATCCAGAGTATGGACGCAGCCATCTGGTTAGGATCAATGAATTGACTCAGGTATGGTCGCAGCCATCCAGTGAATGAGTCATGTATCAAGAATCACGCCTGGATTACAACAGACACAATCCAGGGTCTTGCGCTCCATCTCGACCCGAACAAAAGTACAAGTTCAAGCATGCGAATATATGAGCTGAAGTCGAACATGCATGAACATCGTCTGATTACCAGTCAATATTGAAAACTGTTAACAGACGCGAGAGGTACCACCAATAATGACAATGGCCCTCAAGGTACTATAGGTACAATCTACGGTGTGCAAATTAGTGATCTGACGTCGAACACCCGTAGAATCATTCGATCGGAGGCCAATCATGAAAACCTCACGTCGAACACGAAGAACCTGCCATTGAGGCATGCAGGCTCCAAGGCACCGGAAGGGAGTCTCTAGATCAGCTTCCTGGATAATGTGCTGAAGTCGACAGGAAGTGACCTTGATCGAAGGTGGGCCATAATGTTTCCCACATCATCGACACGAGACAAAGAGATAATGTTGTGAATCAAGATTATGTGAACTATCAGAGGGAGGTTGTTTCTTTGCAGAGGTCAACTTCTCTTGAACATATCGGCGGCCCGATAGTGGAATTGGCAGTATTTGACATCAATGGATCAGAGGTCATGGTGACGAGGCAATGAGCGGATGAGAGGTCAAACAGGATTACCCAAGTCCACGGAGGCAAGTGAAAAATGAGATGAGATATCCCCACCTTGACACGAAAGTAGACAAGTTCCATGTTCAAGAGCGACATATTGCCGACACGACAATAATTATGGTTCCCTTTTTTTCCCCGCCATTTCTGGCGAGTACCCCAATTATTTTTAACAAGCTTGATGGGGATAACATATGCTTGTGGTGCATCATTTCGACAAAATCCGATGTCATCGGGTTTTAATGAGTCTGACAAAGGAAGAACTCGGCGTCTTTTCATGTTTAGAGAGTTTGAAAAGACAGCAGAAAAGGAAACTCCAGGGGTGTCCTTTTTCGTAAAGTTGTGTCTCGCGAGCCCGAAAAAGTATAAAACAATGCTCGAAAGAACCGCCCAACCATTACGATCGAGGAGTACTTTTCATAAATAGTGATTTCGACCTGAAAAAGTAAAAAAGCGATCAAAACCACGTCGTTTTGTAACCATTAACGAGTCTGAAACGACAAAAACCCAGTAATCTTTTTATGTTTTAACGGTCGACAAAAAGAACTTAAACGACCGCCCCTTATTAACGTTTAACGAGTCAAGAGGAGTAACTCGGCAATCTTTTCTTCTTTAAACAGTCAGAAAAGAGCTGAAAGCGGACCTTAAGGTAACCTTTTCACATGTCTTACCGAGCTTGAAAAAGTAGAAAAAGGAGCTTGTTTCGTTGCTTGAGTTGCACCAATACCTGTTATCATGCAAAAAATAGCGTAAAACCCACTTTGATATATAAAAATACTCAAAAAATAACATTTTTAATGTATTTTTAGGTCAAAAAATGCTATAAATAGTGAAATGGTAAAAAACAAATTTACTTTTTAATTTTCACCTTGTGAGTTTACCATTGGAGGGTTTTGGGTGCAAATTTCAACTGTTGATTGCGAGCAATCCAGGAGAACATTCGAGCCGCCGTCTGAAGCAAGTAAGAGGCCTCATCCTTAGCTTCATTTTCATTCCATTTTTTCAGTTTTTCATCCATAGATAGGTCCCCTACAAGAGGAATTGCAAAATTTTAGGGTTGCGCCATTGGCGCGAGTTTCCCGCTCGGGATCGTGCAAATGGGATTTTTTACCCAAAGGGGGCACGACCTTGGCGCGACTGTTTTGAAAACAGTCGCACCAACCGCGCGACCTAATTTTCCCATGAATTTGACCGTTGATTTTGCAAATCTCTTTCAATTTTGGTTTCACCAGTGATCTAATGATGATATTTTCGACTTTGTGGTTGCAAGGATTCGTCAGAATGGCTGTAGAATGGAGAGAAAGAGAGCATGATGCCATAGATGCCATGGCATTGGAGGATGAAGCCTGCATGGATGCTTTGAGGGACTACAGCTTGAAGAAATTCTTCCTTACCTCCTATTTGCGTGCACAACCTGAGTTACTACGATTTATCGTGGATGCTTGGGACACGGAGGATCATGTATTCCACCTGAAAGATTAGAAATTGGAACTGGATGTTTCCGATGTCTACTTAATCACTGGATTATCGCGGAGAGGTGCACGGCCCATCTTGACTGGTAGTAGGCCTTCCGGGGAAAATATGGGGGAGGTGATGGAACGAGTTTGTCCTGGGGCACAGTTTGGATTAAACAGTGTCAAGGTAGATATTATCACAGTTCCAAACCTGGTATTACGGGTGATATTATTCACTATCACACGGACGGCTGGGGTACAGACGCTCCACGAGGCCAGCAAGAATCATTTACTGCTGGCAACCAAGTGTCTCCAACCTACACTGTTTGACTGGGCCACAGCTGTGACTACAAACATTAAGAGGCAGCTTACCAAGTGTAAGCGGGGCAACAAACAGTTCGGGTATGGATCCATCGTGGTATCGTTCTTCTTGGAGCGACTGCCGATTTTCCGGATTCAGGGAGGTATAGTGGCAGATCCAGTGCCACGGGAACCGAGGTTGGCTCGATGGGCAGCACTCATGCCCAGAGGAGGAGGGGGCTAGCAGATGGCCTGGAGGCCCGAGTTCTTCATATGGCTCCATCACCAGATGATCGTTATAGAGGACTGACCCTATGCGGGCACTGATTTTACTGGAGACCCAAATCTCCCATTGCCTGCGGGAGAAGACTGGGATGAGGAGCTTGGTAAGAACTCTTTGTGTTTTTGATGTTTTTGATGTATTTCATTTTTTTTTTGTAATACATGCATGTCTCTGACAACAGCTATATATATGTATGCAGATGTTGGTGCAGAGCGACCAGCTGGTCTATCTCACATAGCACGGAGGGTACAACCCGTAGCCGACCCTCAACAGGCAAGGGGTGCCAGAGGAGAGGAGCTGCTGGTGCAGAATCTTGAGGGTCTTACCCAAGGGATTCTGGACTATGCTAGGCTAGCAGACGTGCCTTTCGAGTACCAGAGGCACACAGTGGGAGTATCGACTCGCGTCCACCATCTGCTGAGACGTTTGGTGCGAGCGGTGACATGCTATCACGAGCATCACCGTGATTAGATGCCTAGGTTTCATTTTTGCATATTTTGAGAGACATGTTGTCTGTGGCCATATGAGATTCGGACATGTATTATTTTTTGGATTATGTAATGCACACGGCGCAAACATTATGATACACACGTATATATATATACATATGCCTATGGTTTATTATTGTGCTTAGATGTGCTTGCTTGTATAATGTTTTGGTTACAAATTACGCAAATGTCTATCTAATACATGATTAGCCAATGCATCAGATAATGTGTTTAATTGTCGTGGAATATGTTGATATGTGATAAAATCAAAGTTCCTTTCCAACAATCTCACACGTAAATACAACCTTAGAATGCGATGGTCTCTGACGAAATATTGCCCGTTGAGCTGGTGGACGACAAGTTGAGAGTCCAGGTTCACTACCAATGTACGAATGCCGAGATTAATTGCTTCAACAAGTAGCTCGATTACAACACAATATTCGGCGACATTGTTAGTGGTACGACCCAAACACACACCTTGAAGATCTATCAACTCGCCATGAGGATCATAGATCACCCACGCCGCAGAGGACAAGTTGCGAGTACTGCGGCAGGCACCATCAGCGAAACCAACATAAGGTGCATCAAACATCTGCACAAGAAGCGAAAGACACAATAAGTGGCAGCTACGCCTTTAAAACTGACACACACACACAACACACTAGCTAGAGTACATGTATGTACAAAATAAAATGTACTAGCATCATGCATAGTACTTTTTTAAATACAGCCCGTTTCAGGGCTTCCCAAGAGAGTTCCCTTCATAATCAATTAGCTCATAGGCCCCTTTTTGCAAAAAATTCTTGACAATGTAAGGGCCTAGCCACATAGACTCGAGCTTTCCTGCTCCTAGCTTATCTTTTGCCTGATCGTAGAGCAGGACTAAATCTCCCTCAACAAAAGAACGCGGACGTACGGTCTGATCGAAGTGAGTCTTGACTCGCTTCTTTTGTGTTTCGATGGCCAAAGAGGCCAGGCGACGGGTCTCATCTAGCCGTTCCAAGTAAAGAAGGCGTTCTTCTAATGGAGTGGTGTTTGGAAGTAGCTCGACCGCCAATTTTAATGAAGGGATTTCACATTTGATTGGAAGGGTAGCCTCTAGTCCATAAACGAGTTGAAATGGAGTAAAACCAATGGCATCCTTCACGGAGGTTCGGCAGGCCCAAAAGGCAGGGAACAACATCAAATGTCAGTTAGACTTATGCATGCCAATGGTACGTTGAAGCATTGTAACCAAAATATTATTGATAGCTTCAACTTGGCCATTGGACTGAGGGTAGTATGGAGTTGAACTATCGTGCTACAAGCCTAGATGGGTTGTTAATTACGACATCATATGATTACGGAAATGCTTCCCGTGATCAGTGATGATGGCTTGAGGGACGCCGAATCGCGAAATAACATGATTGAATAAAAATTGCGCCACTGTGTGACCATATTCGGCTAATGTAGGCATCGCCTCGGCCCATTTAGTAAAGTAATCGACGACAATGATAATAAACCCATGCCCCCCGGCCGAGCGAGGGTTACAGGTCATATAATCAATGCCCCATTTGGCAAAAGGGCCGACGGTGACAACAGGGTGCAATGGAGAAGGAGGCGCTCACATCTTCCGCTGGTATATCTGGCACTCATGACAAGAGCGGACGGCAAGAATGCAATCCTTAAAGATAGAGGGCCAAAAGTAGCCAGCACGGAGGATTTTTTGGGCAGTGGCATATCCGGACATGTGGCATATCCCTGGCTTGACAGAGATGTCGATGGGTTGGGTTTGCGTAATGTTCGCCATATTTCCTTCAGAAGACACTTGATAAACTTGGATAGGTGTTTGAAGGATTTGAGATGGGAGACAAGGAGCAAACCGCTCGAAACACGTAAGCATATCCTGCGGGGCAGGTAGAAACGAGGAACGATGGTGAAAATCATGCCAAGGAGGTTCCTCTAGAGACATAGTCTCAATAATGGCTTCGTCGGAAGGGAAGGTTTCTTTTAAAGAGTCCGAAGAAGTCTCTTCTAGAAGCCCTGAGGATGGAGCAAGTTCAGAAGAGGGAGCCGATGCAGCAATGATTTCGACATAGTTGAGCTCGGCAGGACTCAACGGCATCTGGTCGCCCCAGGAATCTACTTGGTCTGTGGGAGGGATGATCCACGGATCAAAACAAGTAGTAATCATATTGACAGAAGCGACGTTAGGAGGGGGGAGCGGGAAAACACCCATAAGGGCGGGATCTTTGAAAAGTCCGGCTCCCAGACTCTCAGATAATTTTGAGGTATGCTCCACAAAATGGATGTTGCCTTCAGAAGAGGAAGTGGAGAATGATAGCTGGTCTACGGTAACAATCTTCCCTTGATGAGGGAAACGGATGATACCAAAACAAAGATGAAGCTACAGCTTTCATCGCGTATATCCAGCTACGTCCGAGAAGGAGGTTGTAGGTAAGAGTAACATCATCAACTTCAACTTCCATTTCGACCGTCTTCCCTTCCAAAGAGATGGGAAAACGTTGGAGTATACCATAAGGACGAGATGCTCTTCCATCAAAAGCTTCCAAGGTTGTGGGAGACTGGCTCAGCGTAGGAGATCCAATAGCTTTCCAACAGGCGACAGCCATGATGCAAGTTGAAGCACCTTCATCAATGACTGTACGATGAATCGTTTTGGAATCAATAATAACCTGTATAAGGAATGTGATTTGGGGAGGCAGTCTCTACGTATGGCGTTCTAAGTCAAAAGTAATTAAATCTGAGTCGGCCGGGTCTATGCCACCAATAGCGGATAGCAAGGACTTCCTCTGAGAAGGGCAGCTCTGGAGAACTTCTAAAGCAGACATAGCCGACGGAGTCTGCGCTAAGTCCTCAACGATATTGTAGTGCTGTGCAGCACGAGCATTTGGGTTGTAAGAAGATTTCCAGAGTACTCCTTTTGGAGGGGGTCGAAGAGGCGTTTCAGTAGTAGGTCTCTCAATGTGGAGCGGACCTAAACTGAACGGTGGAGCACTAGAGGGGATCTCAGGCTCTTTCCCAGCAGATGGCGGATAATCTTTTGTTCGAGTACTGATATTGACAGGTATCGTTCCAGCCATAAACACTTGAGAACCGAAGGAAGAGGGAGGCTGAGAAGGGTCAGCCACCATTTGAGTTTTTTGAGTTTGTTGTGAGGGAAAGGGTTCTTTGAGCACCGCAGGAGTCCCGGGAGCGCCTTTCAACAAACGACTAACTTCGGACCACCTAGGGCAGTCTTTGGTATAATGATCCTCATCACAGATAAGACAAGGATACTTGGGTTTGCGTTTGGCACCTTCCTCGGGTGGAGGTTTTGGGGAGTCCTGTTTAGGTTGATCTGGTTTATTTTTCGCTTTCCCTTTCTTCTTTCCTTTCGAGGCTTTGTCTGCCGTGGTGGATTGGACGGCGTTGACCTCGGAAGTAACATTCGAAATGGGTGCTACCTGGGAAGTTTGTTCACTCGAAGCAGTTGGTTTTTGCTTCCCAGGGTTCGCGGAATTTTTCTTCGAGGATGAACTAACAGAACCAATAATACCGTCAACAGTTGGTGTTGGCGGGGCTTTGGATGTTCCTGGTCTCGGGGCATCAGGCAGATAGTCATACAATGTACCTGACTGAGAGTAAACCAAGTCAAGGTACTGAGTGCGCACAATAGCTTGCTCTTCAGTGACACACGCCCCCATGGCAATGTCCCGAGCTATTGGAGGAACGAACGAAGTCGTAAACCAATCGGTAAGAAGCTGGTCGGGAATCCAAAATTTAATCATATGTCTACGCCGTCTCCATTCATGGATATGATCAGAGATATGCGTAGCCGTTGTTTGTCTTAAGGATGTGAGGAGGTGTGTACCCGTTTCATATCGAATGGGTGACTGAAAATGCGTGAGAAACGCAATAGCCAACGAGTTGAAATCCTGAAAGGATCCGCGATTAAGCTCAATATACTACTTAGCTGCAGAGCCAGTGAGAGTCCTTTGGAAAAGGCAAAGTTGAATTGAATCATCAAGCCATGAATTGGATGAGCACCAGAGGTGATAAGTCATGACATGAGCTTGTGGATCTTCATTAGCTTTACCATCGAATTTTGGACAATCACCGGGAATTTTCGTTGGAACCGGAGGCCAATATGGATTATGTAGAATAGGATCATTGGTCAATTTGGACACATCCGGTAATTCTAGAGTTGCTAAGAAAGGTAATTGAGGATTAAAGGACATCTGGGGCTGCTGGTGGGATGGAGCACCAGGGTTCCAACCAACTGGAGGTTGCCCCCAAGGGCTTGGTCCAGACGGATTTGGCCCCATAGGGTTTTGTCCGTAGGGATTTGGGTTCTGCCCCCCAGCGTTCCATGGATTACCAAACGGTCCTGCAGGAGCACCATATGGTTGTGGATAATTCTGATAAGGATTTGTCTGCAGTTGTTGGTAATTTTGATACGGGGCAAACAAAGGTTGCCCTTGAGGTTGTTGGTGACCATACGGTGGCTGGAATCCAAACTGAGTTTGAGAAACAGGCTAAGTTTGATAAGTTTGTTGAGATTGAACTCCAGCTTGTATTTGAAAACCGGAGGGGGTCTGGGGTCCAGCCTGGGTCAAAAAACCAGGTTGAGCAGTGCCAGAAGGATGTCCTGTAGGTTGGGCTATCTGGCCGAAAGGATAACCTTGTTGATATGGAGGTTGGC
Source organism: Pinus tabuliformis (assembly GCA_031772625.1). NCBI lineage: Eukaryota > Viridiplantae > Streptophyta > Pinopsida > Pinales > Pinaceae > Pinus > Pinus tabuliformis. The sequence goes on from CM062807.1 coordinate 320,629,388, forward strand.
CTCCCTGCCTAGAAGGTTGTACCTGCTGGCAATGGAGTTGTTGTTGTTGCACAACTGAAGGTTGCCATAACGGACCAGATGGCTGAGTGGGCTGGGCAGTTGGTTGGCCTGATTGGATTTGAGGCTGACCAACTTGCCTAGAAGGTTGACTATACTGGACAGTGGGCTGACCATGTGGTTGAGCAGCCTGTCCAGATATTGGACCATACTGGACATTGTGTTGGTTTGGGTTAACATATGATTGACCAATTTGTCCAGTAGGATAACCTTGCTGGATACCAGGTTGGGCTTGTTGAACAGAAGATTGACCTAAGTTACCAGAAGGTTGAACATAAGAAGGGAAAAACGAACCACCAGAGGCAAAAGGGTTTCCATGGAAGGATTGCCCTTGTTGGTCCTGAGGAGGTTGCCTTGGAGATTGCGCAGACGATACTTGGCCACCATGAAAAGAGGTGGAACCCCAATCAATTGACAACGGAACTAAAATCTCAACAATCGGTTGAGATGAAAAATATCGATCGTATGGCCCCTCTGTTGGGACATTTGACGTAGGATCAAAGACTCCGAATAAAGAAGCCGAAGGACGACTAAAAATAGGAGTCGAAGAGGCTGCACATACCGTTGGAACGGTTGTGATTGAGGTGACAGACGTACTGCGACTTTGTGGAGTAAAAGGCTCCGTGGTAGGAAAAGCGAGTGGTGACCAAATAGAACCCGTGAAAGGAGTTCCAGAGGGCATAGTATCCCGTAATGCTTTATAGCCTGGTGGTAGGTTTGCAGTAGTAGGAGTACTACTGATAGGTGTAGGTTCCGTTGCGGTGGGAATTTCACCGCTCGTCGCAACGGACTCGTCAGTCGTAGTAGGGGACACGTCCTCCATGTCAGAGGAAAAAGGTGGGACTGAAACACGAGGAGAAGTGTAGTCCCAAAAAGGGACACTGTCCTTAGAAGGTTTCCAAACAGGGTTCCAATGAAACTCGTAAGTCTCATCGCCTGGAGCACGAGAACTAATCGGTTGTATGCTCGGAACAACAGAAAGAGTTGCACTCACAACCGGTATCTCGGAAGACGAAATTGGTAATTCCGCCAGGATGAAACTTCACAAAATCCTAGGGAATCTAACGAGACAACACCCTACGCAAACTAACACAAACAAAGTCTAACAGGGTAAATGTGTATCGTGGCCGAATAAATTTTAAGACACAACTTGACCTTTTCATGTTTTAAGAGTCGAGAAAAGGACAAAAAGATGACTCTAGTCTCCTTCGAATGTTTAATGAGCACGAAGTGACAAGACGCTCACTGGCACCTTTTCTTTTAAGGAGTCTGAAAAGGATCAAAAGTGACTACTCTAGAGACTCTAGGCAAAGGGTTTACCAAACAATCCGTAAAACTGCTTATACACCTTGGCAATCAGATGAAAACCAAGGACTTCCCGTACGGCAGTCAATCTTCCCGAATGCTGTGTTCAGTGCATTACAGCTTGTAAGGCGGCAGACACGGCTTCCTGTGGATAAAGGATGATAACCTAGTGGGGTCTCCCTTATATAGGTGACGATACGTGGGAGCTCAGTCCGTACTAGACCACTATCGAGTCACAAGAGGAGGAATCACCCAACCATAATGTGAAACAATAGTGACTAGGTTTAACGACGCCGGAACACGTCTCTAGCCTAGACCTCTAGAATATGTGCGTTATGTTCCAATGCGTTGTTAGATTCATTCGGTTTATTTTACAGTTGATCTTCAATTAAGTTTCAGTTTTTAGGTCCTACCGTATGTGATCTCTCAAAACTTCCTAAATGCAAACTATATGCCAAAATTATATCATTTCGTTCAATGAATGCTAACTACAGGAGAGTTGAGATTTTCAAGCAAACAAAATGAACAATAAACAATCAACAAAGATCCTAATGCAGCTAATAACAAGAAATTAAACTTTTTCTTTTTCTTTTTAAAAGCGACTAATTGCCAATAACAATAAATGCTAACTAATATAATGCAAAAAGATCATTTGTTTTTTTCTTTTAAAATGGAATAATGCATTTAAACAAATCTCGAGAGATATTAACAAGCATAAACAGAAAAAATTCACCCAATGAAAATAGAACCAAATCTGAAACACAAAGATAAACTGTCAAAACAAGGAAAATGACGAAGACCTCAATGAACCATGTGATCTAAGCTCAAACGAAGTCAAGACAAATCCAAGCGAGATAGAGGTGAATTGCTCGAAGCACAGAATAATAAGCTTTAACAACCACTAGACAGGTGCGGAAAACAACCAAAAAGTTGACTGGAAAATCACAGAACCAAAACTCCCACAGAAGGCTCGATATACAAAGCCACTAGATGCTCTAGGGCTGGGATATAAAATCGATAGAAATAGGGAAACAACCGAAGGATAAAGGTAAAAAACCAGTCAAACAGAGTTCCAACACACTTCCAGAAGCTGCAAAGGATGTAAAAAGACAAAAATCTGAGTTTAAAGAGCTTTCAACACACACACTGGCAAAGTTCACAGGACTGGCGCGACTGTCAGCCTGTAACTTGCGCTATTAAGGAATTGGCGCGAGTTGCTGTTGTGCAACATGCGCCAACTGGCGCGACTGTCAGGTAAAAAAACGCGCCAACACAGTTTGCTGGCCCAAAAGATAAATCAAGCAATCCAGGGTCTGGCCGACAGTACTCAGACAGATCAAACAACAAATAACAACTTTAAAACTGACCTAGAAAGCTCATTTACGCAAGCAAGCAAGAGAAAACTAACATGCAAGACAAACTCCAAGCTATTCGGTTCATAAACCAAACCAGAGATTGACTGAAGTGGCGTTGATCTACTCCGCTAATGCAAAGCAATAGCGTTTCAAAGGCTGCCTGGCCGTGCTTTAGACTCCGTCCAAGGTTTATAAATCAAACAACAAATAGCTCCTCCCCAGCGGAGTCGCCAAATTGTTGGAGAGGTAAATCCCCTCTGCGGACAGAGGCGATCCCACTAGCCCAAAATGGGTCTAGCAACAATCAATTCATGCTACCATGCAAGTTCCTAGTTGCAAACTGAAAGTGGATTATGAGAACCAACCTGGAGTCCAACGCTAATGTCGAAGAAGAGTTGATACTCCCGTTCCCTTACTTTGGCAGGTCACAATCCTCACGATCCCCGCGAATGGATACCTGCACATGCAAAGTGTTATATACCTAGGGGGGATAATATGGGGTACCAAGGGAGGTACCCAAGGTAATAATGTAATAATGGGATGGGCCATAGTAATAAATAAGGTGGTTAACCCATGTCATGTAAGGGACCACAAGTAGTTAATAATAATGTAATGGGCCCATGGTATTAGTTGATGGTATGAGGAAACCATGGTAATGATGCATGGTATTGTATGTATGAGGCCTATATAAAGGCTAGAGAATCCACATAGGAAGATGAAGAGAAGTATTCTTGTATGAACAGGCATATGGCTTTTGGAGTGTTCTCCTTCCTTAAGGAGTGAATGTATGGTGTTGCCCTACCTTAAGGGTTTTGATTAATAAAGAATCATTTCATATTATTTCTGGGTTTCTTTGCATTATCTTATATTATCATATCAGATCTATAATATTTCCGGGTTAGATCAACAACAATTGGTATCAGAGCTATCTAATCTATAATATTTGGATCATATCTACAACAATTGGTATCAGAGCTACAACACAAAGAACAAAGCGAATACAAGCATAAAATCCACTAAAATACAACTATATTTCAGTCAGAAAGGAAATAGATCAAACATTATCATCATAAACAGTAAGATCGGAACCATAATGATAGTCGTTCATTAATGAATAATCAACAGAGAAAGGTACAACCAAAGTTCTGACATTGATTCTCTCCTCTGGCTGGGCGAGCAGCTATACATGTCTTGCAATAGACCTTCTCTCTCTCAGACTTCCGGCAGCATAACCTCCCTATGCTCCAAGACTCTTACTATCACTCAAGACAGGCGTTATCACAACTAGCATCACTCCAAAAACTAGCTTGTCAAATGCATGAGGACAAACTTTTATAGATGGAGAAGGGAGGAAAATACAATGCATCAGGACACCCATTGTGGATTGGCATTATCTCCAAAAGCCGCTGTAGATAGATGTCAAGGATAGATGATGACTCTTCGACATCTAGAAGATGAGCTTTATCCTCAAAAGACTTCGTGACTTGAAGGGAAAAAACATCTGGGCGCGCGTTTGTCAAAAATCATTACCAAACTTGGTTGGCGCGGGTGTTGTTCTAAGACAGAGCGCCAATGGTCGCACCCTCTTTTGAGGATCTCATTGATTGGCGCGGGTAGGACATTGTGGACCCGTGCTAATGGAAAAAGGGCAGTTTTCAGGGATATTTTGCAGGAGGTGTCTTCAGGGAACATGAAGTACATACTTAGGGGAACATAATGCAAGTGTTTTCAGGTTATGTCACTGCTCACAGGTCCCAGAATGAGTCCTCCATAGTACGGAAACAGGGGTAATAAGGACGGTGACCAATGGTGACAAATTACTGTGTAACACTCGTGATGAACATGTCATGCATGTGAGAAAATTACTTGATTTCTTAAATAAAGAACACTTGTATTTAAAGATGTCAAAGTGTGAGTTTGGAAAAACTTATTTATTTTACTTGGGTCATATTGTTGAAGGAGGTGAGTTGAAAATAGACCCCTCCAAGGTTGATGTCATTTTGAATTGGCCAAGGCCTAAGATAGTTATTGAGGTAAGAAGTTTTTTGGGAGCAGCTCAATATTGGGGGAAATTCATTGCTAATTTTTCTTTTATAGCAACTCCTTTGCATGCATTGACAACTGTGAAAAATCTTTTTCAGTGGGGAGGAAAATAGAAAAAGGCCTTTGCTGCATTGAAGTAAAATATTAGTTCAACTCCAGTACTTGCACTTCCAGACTTGAGACAGTAATTTGAGATCCAGACTGATGCTAGTGACTACACCATGGGTGCAATCCTCATGCAACATGGTGAGACTATCTGTTTTCATTCAAAAACTTTCAGTGGTGTAGTGATTAATCATCCTACATATGACAAGGAATTGTATGCATTGGTGCAAAGTGTGAAAAAGTGGAAACACTACTTGATGGGTAAGGAAACAATCATTCAAATTGATCATCAACCATGGTAATACTTGCAATCTCAATCTAAGTTGCAACAATCAAGGCACTTCCGATGGATGGGTTTTCTTCAATAATTCCACTTGGTAGTAAGGTATAAGAAAGGTATCTACAATAAATTTGTTGATATGCTTTCTAGGCCTATTATTAGTGCAACTACTTACTCAAGCATAATTTTGTTTTGCATGAAAGTTATATTGAGCAATATGCATTAGATGATGACTTTTAGGATGTTTATGCAAGTTTGAGTCAAGGTAAACAAGTAGAGGGATTGGATTATCATTTGCATGATAACTTGCTGTACCATATTGGCAATCTTTGTATTCCATAGGGAGGAAGATTCAACATCATAATAGAGGCACATACTTATCTTATTGTTGGTCATTTTGGTGTAAGTAAGACGATGGCACATCTACAGAGGTATTGTTATTGGCCTCGTATGCTTGAAAGTGTGTCACTTTTTATCAAAAGATGTTCATTATGTGCAATCAGTAAGCCTAGCAATAGGAAGTTAGGATTGTACACACCACTTCTGGTTCCTTCATGACCGTGGGAGAGTGTTTCTATGGATTTTGTAGGGGCTCTTCCATTGTCAAAAATAGGTCATGATTGTTTGTATGTAGTTGTGGATAGGTTCAACAAAATGTGTATTTTGATGCCATGTAAAAAGCAAGTTACAACTGAACAAACTTCTCAGTTATTCTTTCAGAATGTATGGGTGCATTTTGGATTACCCACATCCATTGTTAGTGATCAAGATTCTCACTTTTTTGAGAATTTTTGGTCAAGCTTGTGGGGATTCAAGGACACCAAACTGAAAAAGAGTACAAATTTCATCCGCAAATAGATGGTCAAATAGAGGTGGTGAATAGGACAGTGATACATCTTCTTTGTGGGTATTGCAACAAGCATCCTAAGTTGTGGGATGAACATTTGCACTATATTCAACATGCTTATAACTGGGCCAAGCACTCTTCAACTCAAACATCGCCATTTGAGGCATGTTTGGGATACTTGCCTAAGTCTCCTTTGGATTTCATTTTTGGAAAATATGTTGCTATTGATGGTTGTAGTGACATAAACAAAGCAAGAAGGTTCATTGAACAAATCCAATTCGTAAACCAAAGAGTTCAAGAAAAACTTAAAAAGATCCAAGGCAAGTACAAAGCAAGGCGTGACAAGCATCGTGTAGATCACAAGTTCCAAGTCGGTGATAAATTTTGGCTTCACATTAGCAAAGAGAGGCTCCAAGGAGAAGGTAAAAAATTGAAACCAATTAGATATGGTCCATTCAGAATTTTGGAAAAAATTGGTAACAATGCCTTCAGGTTGGATTTGCCTTCATATATGCAAATTTATATTGTTGTTAATGTTGAGAACTTAAGGTTGTATGAGCCTCCTTTAGTTGAAGATCATGGAGAAAATGTCCAAATTTATTCCATTGAGGAATTTTCTCCTGAATACCTTAACGAACTACAACAAGACACCATTCTTGACAGAAGAACAAGGTCTTCGAAACAAGGGAATGTGGATTACCTTCGAGTGGGGCTCAAGGGAATAATTCATTCAAAGGAAAAATAGATCAATATTGGAAAGGTGAGGGAACTGTACCCTCACCTGCTGGACAACCGAAAGCAATATTTTGGGGTCTTTTGTCATTCACTGCTAAATGTGTTTTCAGCTGTGAAAAGGGTGAAAATGAGCAGCGAAGTTTGAATCCATATCCGCATAATCTCTCTAAGCTAAGCTAGACCCTCTCCATTGCGTAATGCTCGTGATAAGCTTTCCAATGGTATATGGAACTCCAAAAATGGACTTTTGGATAAGAAGTTAGAGTATATTGACGCTGCCCTTTGAAAACTAGAAAACAAAGAGAAAAGACCAAGGGAGGCTCATCACAATCACATTTCAAAGTTTCCTATCAGTGTGGCAATGAAGGGTAGAGAAAACCTGCAATTAGCGATCGTTGATATTGGTGATCACAATAGTCAAGGGTCCAAGGCATGACATATCGACGATTGGCAGGTCCAACAAACTATTCTTAAGGAATAACGGAGGAATTCACCGATAATGTTAAAGCAGTAGGGGAGGGCTGATGCCAATTTACAAAGGAAATTAGCCACAAAACTAAAGGCAGGCAGGCCCTTTTCTCTCTCCTCCAGGGGGCCATGTGGCGGAATACCATTGGTCCCTATGAATCCACATAGGAGCAGACATCATCATGACGTGGCAGTACGAAAATGACTTGGCAGTGTGGAGGACACGTCGCATGCTGATCTGGCATTTTCAGGGTCCTATGGGGGCATTTCTGGGTGACACATGTCACCACACAAAAAGTGACATGTGGCACTGATGATGTCATCAATCCCCCATATCGGCGATTAAAGGTAGCAATGCATGGTGCACTAGAAGGAATTTTCCGATTGAGCACCGTTGATAAAGGGGCTCCGATAAGAGGGCTCGCTCGCGATCACATGGAGAATTGAAGAACCAAGGGCTAAGCACTAAAGGACCCAATCCCGCAGATTGGCAATCGCATAGGTCAAAGTTCCTGCTACGCCAAAGTCCCTTCCGACTCACGATTACGATATGCAGGAACTCTCTTAGATACGATATTTTATGTGATATGCCTTATGGAAGTTTCCTGTCCAGATAATTGGAAAACTCTATACAGTATGGTAGGAAGGCCCTCTCCTATATTGCGATTGTGATATCTCGAGTGGGCCCCTTCTTTCAGATCGACGATTACAGGTGTCAAGGGGAGATACCAAAAACGACTACTAGAAACCACCGATATGCGGGATTCTATGCAACAAAGGGAAAAGCCCCCAGAAGGGAGTCTAAAGACCCTAGCACCCAAGGGCTAAGCCCCAAGTCACAACCCTCGGTCCTATGATGCAGAAACACTGAAAGAGGCTAAACCAAAGGGGGCTAAGGGGAATCTGAGCTTAATGTTTCGTAATGTTTTAAAAGTAAAAGCCCTGATACTGCGAGGCTCCGAGAGTATGGTACAAAGATTTAAAGGTGGATGGGTCAGGAGCTGAGACTTTGAATAGAAGTATGGGGTAGTGGCAGAGAGATATGGGCTAATCCTGTAGAAGCCCCCGCAACAAGAAACTAAAGACTACACGGGCTGTTGGAATGAATTCGACTGCTTCACCGCACGATTTTAGATAGTAAATGGAGGCATGGGGCTCCACCCTGATACACAACGAAGAACTACCAAGACATGCTCCATTTCTACTCCACGACAGGAACTCACAAGACCCACTCTCAACTCTAGAGAATGAGTTATTCAGGCAGTTAAGGCGAAAGTGACAGGAAACGAATGAGCAACAGGAGAAGGACATCATGGTAGAGACGTGGCTTGATCAAATACTTTCACAGAAACAACAGAGGGATACTTCCTCCCATCATCTTTCAGTTTTCTTTATTTCTTATTATTCTGTAATTTCTGTTTATTTCCAAGAAGGGGATCAAATTCTGATGGTAATAATTTTGGGGTAGCAGAGCCTTGCATGCTGAGACAACTAGTCTATGAGACAGCTAGAGCACAGGTGAAGATATTTTTGTAAAATGTTGATTCAAAGCCCCTCTTCACTGTGTAAATAAGGTGGGAGAAATACTTAACACATGTTCCAGAATTCTGCACTCGCAGTGGTCCAAATTCTTGGGTTCCATTTTGGTTCTAAATGCTTGTTCATGAGGGACTTGAGTTGTAGATTGTTGAATGTAAATGGACTGGTAGATGAGACTCTTTTTGAAGATTAATGAAACTATTCTGGTGATTCCAATCATGGAAATGCATAGTATGTTTTACCCTCTGTAAATATCATTTCATATATGTTTTTCCTTCTTTGAAATAGTGTAATGAAACTGTCAGTTTCTCCCTGATTCGTGGATTTATCCAGGCTGCTAAATAGCGAACTCGTTGTTTATAAGAAATAATTACTTCTGTTAGTCTGTAACCTGTAGCACTTATGTACAAGACATATTTACTTATGTTATTTGATTAACCCGCAGTACCTGTATGAGCCCAGATTTACTCATGATGTTTGGTGATAAAGGTACCCATGATATATCTAGCATGAAACCTTAGTTAGCGCTCAATTATGGGTTTCACTCGTGTTCATGATTGTATATTTGTTACTAAGTAGAGACAACACCTGTGTTGGCTACATATTTACTTAAGTACCTGTAATGTGCAAAGATTTTCTTATGCTTTTAGTGACAAATGTGCCCATGAGGTATATGGTCTGAAAGCCTTGAATAACGCTCCACTGTCTCTACCATTTTATCTCTTCCCTCTTCCATCTTTATGCTGGAACATTATTGCTTAGGATTTTGTTGGCAGCCCTATGCATCGAGTTCCCTCCTTTCTTTCCTCCTCTTCACTTTACTACAACTTCAATATAAAGTTGCATTTTGTTGTGTGTCGGCCAACAGAACAAGGCATTTTGCTTTGAGGTTGGTCTGATTTACTCCATGAGCATTCAAATCCATGTGTTGGCTTGAGTTTACCTTCATGAAGGCCGATTGAAGAAAGCCCCCTTTTATCCTTTTAAACTTCGTGACAATTGGAGTGCAACCGAAAGCCCCCATTGAAAATCTTCCATGCACTCTTCTATTTAAGATGTCCTAAGCACTGGTCTACAATCAACCCAGAGGTTGTCTCTAGGAAGCTTTCTATGTCTCTTGAAGCACTCGTGTTGTAGGTGCCATTAAAAGTGACAACATCTTTCTAGCGTCGTTGCTGGGGAATGGATTAGAACATTTTTCCCTGGGTATGACAAATTTTTACATTACCTTTGTTAGGTGAGAAAGAGAAGTGTGGGTTGAAGATCTCTCACCTTGGCGACTCCACTATTTCAATTACCTGGAGACTCCACTGTCCATATCTCTATTTGATCATCTTGGATTTCAATCTGCCTCATACTCGCTTTGATGCTAAAGCAGCCGAAAACTTTCCCTACCTTTGAACCTACAATCACTCATCTAGGGAGGTTTTTGAGATGGCCATTCCTGCATTCTTGGCCAACCAATTTGCACCACTATATTTTTCTTCTATTGCTGGTTATCCTAATCATGTCCCTTCGTTTCATGAATGGATTACCTATTTGCCTAGATTCAGTGGGAACATAGAGAAGGCTTAACCAACACCTAAAATATTTTCATGAATGCATGGAACAACAGGGTATTTTTCTTGAAGATGTACAAATGAAATTGTTCAAGTATTCTTTAGATGAGGATGCTAGAGTTTGGTACAAAACAATACCTCGTGGCAACATATCTTCCTTAAAAAGTTTTCATATAGCATTCAATCACTATTGCAAAATACTATATCCACCAAATGCTCTATTTGAAGATTGTTGTGCACATTTTAATGGTGAAGACATTCCCGAGGTTGATGACCCTGTTGAAGATGTTTGTGGATCTCCGCTCCAAGAAAACGTTTACTCGCATCAAGAAGCATCACCCAATGAACAAGAAAGAGAAGAAGGAAATATCATCGAGTTACAAATAAAATCTCAGAGATCTTATTTAGTCGAGTCTGATGTTTATCCTTCTTATGATGTATATGAATCTGATGGAGAGTCAAGTGATGCAGAGCCACCACAATCCCAGTCATGGGAAGCTGCACAAGAAGAGGAGGCTTACTAGGAGGTTAATAAAGAGGCTCTAGTTTACAATTTACACCCTTCACTAGGAGAACAAGATCAAGAACCTCCTTCGATTTATGATTCATATTATTCAGAGGAAGATGAAATGGTTGTGGAAGTTTAGAAGAAATTGTTTACCAAAAAATGGGGAGAAATCTCCCAACAACAAGTTTTCCAAGAAAAGCCCAAAGTTGGAGGACCATGCATAGTCTATTACTTCTTGTTGCAGAAAGGTTCCTACCAGGAATTCTCAATAGATTCTCCAATCTACGACTCTTACAATTCAGACAATGAAGAATCTATTGCAGATTTCCAAGAGGGTTGGCCCTTTGAAAAATGGGTAGTAAAAGATCAACAACAAGTTTTTCTTGAAAAATATAAAGTTGAGGAGTTGAACAATGTTTGTGGCTACCCTGACCAAGAAAATATTGGTCGAAGGAGTATTTATGAAAATGAGGTAGCGACAAACTTTCCTTGTTAGTTCTATGATCCTGTAGCTAATTACATGACAACATTCTTAAGTGAGCAACATAGGTTGTTTCAAGAGTATGTATCAGGTTCTTTGTTTGAATAATTTTCATGGTGCATGCTTGTTTTAATTTTTATTTTTCAGCAGCATGGGGGCACTAGGTATAGCACACAAATGTTGGCTTGACTCCACTGGAGAGTTGAGCTCACTTAGGTGAATTGAGCCCTATGCATAAGTAGGAATGCATATAAATAATCTCACTAGCTGAGCATTTACTTTCCAGTTGGCAGAAATTATTTTTCTGCGTTTTAGTTTGATGAGGAAAGTACCCCCAACAAATAAAGTCCCATGGAGATTTCCTGGTGGTATTGATTCATTATATTTCTAACTCCATGCCCAAAGGTAAATGATACTGGTCTGCAAGTTCTCAACACATTTCTAGCAAGGCACTGTCTCTAGTTGGAGCCAATGTTGTCACTCACTGCTAAATGTGTTTTCAACTGTGAAAAGGGTGAGAAAGAGCAGTGGAGTTTGAAGCCATCTCCCAAGCCATAAAATCTCTCTAATCTAAGTCAGACCCTCTCCATTACATAATGCTCATGATAAGATTTCCAATGGTATATGGAAGTCCAAAAATGGACTTCTAAATCAGAAGTTAGAGCAGATTGAAGCTGCCCTTTGAAAACTAGAAAAAGAAGAGAAAAAACCAAGGGAGGCTCATCGCAATCGCATTTCAGAGTTTCCTAGCAGTGCGGCGGGGAAGGACAAAGAAAAAATGTGATTAGTGATCCTTGATATCGACGATCACAACAGTCAAGGGTCCAAGGCACGACATATCGGCAGGTCCAACAAACCATTCTTAAGGAATTACGGAGGAATTCACCGACAATGTTAAAGCAGTAGGGGGTGATGTCGATTTACAAAAGAAATTAGTCGCAAAACCAGAGGCATTCATGCCCTTTTCTCTCTCCTCCATGGGGGCATGTGGCAGAATACCATTATTCCCTATGAATCCACATGGCAGCGAATGTCATCATGATGTGGCAATACGGAGATGACGTGGTGGTACGAAGGACACGTGGCATGTTGATATGGAATTTTCAGGGTCCTATGGGGGAATTTCTGGGTAAAACATGTCATCACTCACAAAGTGACACATGGAACTAATGAAGTCATCATGTCACATATCGGTGATCGAAGGTAGCAGTGCATGGTGCACCATAAGGAATTCGTCTATTGCGCACTGGATAAAGGGGCTTCGATAAGAGGGCTTACTCGCTATCACATGGAGGGCAGAAGAACCAAAAGCTAAGTACTAAAGGGCCCAATCTTGTAGATTGGTGATCACACAGGTCAAAGTTCCTCCTTCACCGAAGTCCCTTCTGACTCGCAATTGCGATATACGAGAACTCTCTCGGATACAATATTCTATGTGATATGCCTTATGGAAGTTCCGCATTTGGACAATTGGAAAACTATATAAATTATGGTAGGAAGGCCCTCTCCTATATTGTGATTGCAATATCTCGTGTGGGCCCCTTCCCGTAGATTGGTGATCACAGGTGTCAAGGGGAGATACCAAAAGCGACCGTTAGAAACCATCGATATGTTGGATTCTATGCAAAAAAGTAAAAAGTCCCTAGAAGGGAGTCCAAAGACCCTAGCACCCAAGGATTAATACCCAGGTCACAACCCTCGGTCCTATGATGCAGAAACACTGAAAGGGGCTAAACCAAAGGGGGCTAAGCAACATCATAGCTCATTGTTTCGTAATGTTTTAAAAGTAAAAACCCTGATACACTGAGGCTCCAAGAGTATGGTACAGAGCTTTAAAGGCGGACGGGTTGGTAGCTAAGACTTTGAATAGAAGTATGGGGTAGTGGCATAGCGATATGGGCTAATCCTGTAGAAGCCCCTGCAACAAGAAACCAAGGACTACATGGGCCACTGAAATGAATTCGACTGCTTCACCGCACGACTTCAGACAGTAAATGGAGGAATGAGGCTCCACTTTGATACACAACAAAGGACTGTAGGGACATGATCCATTTCTACTCCATGATAGGCACTCACAGAACCCACTCTCAACTCCAGAGAACGAGCTATTTAAGTAGTTAAGGCGAAAGTGGCAAGAACCGACCGAGCAACAGGAGAAGCACATCATGGCAGAGACATGGCTTGATCAGCGGGTTTCATAGAAACATCAGAGGGATACTTCCTCCCATCATCTTTCAATTTTCTTTATTTCTGATTATTCTGTAATTTCTTTTTATTTCCAAGAAGGGTATCAAATCCTGATGGTAATCATTTTTGGTAGCAGAGCCTTTCACGCCGAGACAGCTAGTCTGCGAGACAACTGGAGCTCAGGCAAAAATATTTTTGTAAACTATTGATTCAAATCATTCCTTCTCTGTATAAATAAGGGGGAGAAACACTTAAAAGAGTTTCTGGAATTCTGCACTTGCAGTGGTCCAAATCCTTGAGTTCCACTTTGGTTCTAAATGCTTATTCATGAGGGACTTGAGTTGTAGATTGTTGAATGTGAATGGACTGATGAATGAGACTCCTTTTAAATATTAATGAAACTATTCTGGCGATTCCAATCATGTCAATGCATAGTATGTTTTCCCCTCTGTAAATCTCATTTCATATATGTTTTTCCTTATTTGAAATAGAGTAATGGAACTGTCAGTTTCTCCCTGATTCATGGATATATCCAGGCTGCTAAATAGCAAACAATTCCTCTGTTTAAGGAAGAGTTACTTTTGTTAGTCTGTAACCTACAGTACCTATGTACAAGACATATTTACTTATGTTATTTGATTAACCTGCAGTACCTGTGTGAGGCCATATTTACTCATGATGTTTGGTGATAAAGGTATCCATGATATATCTGGCATGAAACCTTAGTTAGCGCTCCATTGTGGGTTTCACCGTGTTCATGATTGTATATTTGTTAATAAGTAGCGACATCACTTGTGTTAGCTACATATTTACTTAAGTACCTATAATGTGCACATATTTTCTTATGCTTTTAATGATAAATGTGCCCATGAGGTATATGGTCTGAAAGCCTTGAATAGAGCTCCACTGTCTCTGCCATTTCATCTCTTCCCTCTTCCATCTTTCTGTTGGAACATTATTTCTTAGGATTTTGTTGGCAGCCCTATGCATCGAGTTCCCACCTTTCTTTCCTCCTCTTCACTTTACTACAACTTCAATATAAAGCTGCCTGTTGTTGTGTGTCGGTCACTAGAACAAGGAATTTGTCTTTGAGGTTGGCCTGATTTACCCATTGAGAATTCAGATCGATGTGTTGGCTTGAGTTTACCTTCATGAAGGTCGATTGAATGAAGCCCCCTTTTGTCCTTTTAAAATTTGTGACTATTGGAGTGCAACTGAAAGACCCCATTGAAGATCTTCCATGCATTCCTCTATTTAAGATGTCCTAGGCACTGGTCTACAATCAACCCAGAGGCTGTCTCTAGGAAGGTTTCTATGTACCCTAAAGCACTCGTGCTACAGGTGTCATTAAAAGTGACAAGAAGGTCCAAAAGGCTTCGAGTGGGGAGGAATGATCAGGTGCTAAAAAAATAGCTCAAAATTCAAAATTATCGAATTGGTGTAGAACCTAGACGACCACATAGTTCTCGTCATCCTGAATCCGACGCAACTCGTTTCGCGCAAAATAGACTTTTTATGCTGCCATAAACATGTTATGTTCGCTTTCCCAAACAGGTGATTTTTTGCAAAAATGTGACAGCCCAATCATCATCCGTACTGCTGATGTGGCGTTGACTATGCAAGTTGACATGGTAGGGTTGATTGGTCAACATTGTTTGGCAAATCACAATGTGCTAAGTGGCACATTCCTGTGGGTGCGATTTGGTGTAATCTTATTGGGTGATTAATGGCCAACCATGGGCTGACACGTGGCCCAGCTGAAAGCCACCACGTGGCAGCCTGGGAGGCCACCAAAATTTTGTTTTGAGTCTAGATGGAGGTAGCAGGGGTCAAACCCGCGACCCCATATCACATAATAAGGCCTCCTACGATTACGCACCACCATGAGTCTTAATAGACTATGGCCGCGATCCCTATTTAAATATTAACCAATGTACATTCTGAGGGGGGGATAGCTTGTGGTTACACCACCCGTATACCACCACAGATAGAGAGGCATGGGGGGCCTGACCGGCGGGGGCAGTTTGTTGGCATGTGCCCCGATCATGTGCCCCCACATGTTCGTGTATTTTGAAAAATAGGCATTAGCAGACATTTAAAGTGTTCGACAATTTCGCCTGATTTTTGGTGAAATTGTCGCTTTGTTAGCGCGTTTTGGGGAAAATTTGTAGGATGGTGCTGGATTTTGGGAAATTTGTGGTGTGATTAGCAGAAGACTGGGAAAGGTCATAACTTCTTTAGTTTTTGATCAAATCAGGAGCAGAAAGAGGCTATGCAGGCATTTTTGGGCATTCTGGAGCCATTGGAACATGTTTCAAAGCTTTTTGCGTATTGTAAATCGATGTATTCACACTTTTGAGCATAATAGAGAGGGCACAAGCCATTGGAAGCTGGACCAAGGAGATGTAGCCCAGTAAGGGTGAACTCCTTCATCATGTGCTATTGTGATATTGTTTATGGTGATGTTTATGTTTGTTATATGTTGTTGTTTGGTCATTTATTTATGTTAATTTGCACATAAAAACACTCAAAAACCCATGTTTAAACTTGAAAATAATTTGATAAATCCTCAAGAACCTTTAATATATTCTGAAAAGGAATTTTAGCACAACAAAACTAATTTTCTTAATCATATCATAGACGACACTAGGGTTGGTCAACAACAATGTGTAAGGGACTGGTTTGTTGAGGTAAAAGGGAGGGATGATTGAGTAGATCATCCCTATGGTGATTTGGAGTGGTATGGGACTCTATAGGTTCTTCAAGGTGGGGAAGAATGGTGTCACTAGAGTCAACATTTCCAGATGCACTTGGAGGGTTGGGGATAATTACTTCTCCTAGAATCTCAAACGTGGATGCCCCCTTACCCAAACACTGGGTGTCAATATAATGGCCACAAGGTGGATGTGGATTGAATTCATGGGTTTGAAGTAAAGGGTGATGCAACCAATCATCATCATGGGAGACATGGTTCACATGTGCATTGTCATAAACGTTGGATGGATGACTAGTAGATGTGACATCTATCGTTGCTGACACCGAAGTGTCCTCCGAAGAAGGTTCAAAAGAAGCACAATAGGAAACTCCTAAAGGGTCTGAATATATTGATCCATGGATGATGACAAGGAGAGAATAAGGGAAAAAATATCTGTCATTTTGACATCAGGAGGAAGAATCATGATGGTGGGTTGATAAACCTCTTGTCCTGGTGAAGCATTGGGGATAGAACCCATAGGTAGAGGGGAAGTGTACCACGAAAATATTTGAGATGGGGACAATGATGGGAATAATTTCCATAATTATCACACAACGCACAAGGGTGATTCATGTGTAAGGTTTTATTCTTTTTTGTGGACTCGGGGAAGGTAACATGGACCTCAGGAATGTTAGGGTCGGAAAAGTATCAGAGACCACATTCTTTTTTTTTATCTATTAGACTAACCTAAGTACCCACAAGGGATTTGAACCCGTGACCTATCGCAAGGAGTGCCTTAACAACGCACCCATTCACCGTCCATCCAAAGCCCCATGGGCATCAGAGACCACATTCTTAAAATGAGGGAGCTTAGGACATTTATTGGTGGCATGCCCAAAAATAAAACACAAAGCACATGGAGGACAAGGATTTGGACATTTGGGAGGAGTGGGAGATTCTTGGGGTGCCTTGTCTTTGTTTCCCCTTTTTTGGGCTTTACCCCCCTCACCAAATTCTTTCGCAATAGGAGTGGCTTCCTGTTGAGTTTGTTGTGGAACTAAATAAAATGAAGAGGAGGGAACAATGGGTTGAACCAGAGTCAAAGTTGTTTAAGGTTTGATTTGGTTGGGGGGAGTGTTTTCTGGAGGATTAATGTACCATATTGGGATCCCCAAAGTGATTTTAGGTAGACTCAATATAGCCAGGACAGGGGTAGAAAATATTCTTGGTGGAAAGAATAAGAAAGATATCTGACTGGAAGGGTAATGACCTGCAGGAACTACTCCTGGGTGGTTGATGTTGGAAATACTGAGAGGGGGGGTGAATCAATATTCCTTTTCAATTGTTACTTTTACTAGTTAGATCACTTATAATTAGAACATAAAATCAACAATAAGAGTAAATACTTTTATTAATCTCGATAAATCAAGTACAATGTTTGTGTAGGGCTCCAACCCTAGATGAAGACACCAATCTTCAATCTCCCAGGCTCCAACTTGTATTTTCCAAGCCCCAGCTTGGTCTTTTGTGAGGCCTCGACCTCTAGGACACCGACCCTATCTTTTCAAGGCACCAACCTTGCATTTAGAGGCTCCAACCTCTAGGGCACCAACCCTTCTCTAGTACAGGCTCTGACCTAGTTTCTTGAGGACACTGATCCTCTAGGGATCCAACCCTATCCTCCAAGGCACCAACCTTGTCTTTTTGAGGCTCCAGCCCACTGCAATACTTTTTCAAGATATGTATGGTAGTAACTCACGGCTCCTAATGTCTTCTTCAACGAGCCCTGTCAATCTTCAACTATCTCTTCACTTTAGTCTCCATGTCTCGTCATCAATGACAAACTTTTTCTTCACATGAAGGTGTCTCTGCCATTATTCATGGTACCCAAAACAAGGATCTTCAAGTTACCTCATGATGGCTAATGCATCATGGTCTTCAACATTATCTTCAAGACCTTCAAGGCATCTTCAATAGTGTCTCCAAGGTGATGTCTTCAATCTAGAACCTTCTTCAAGGTTACTCCACAAAGGCTTCAATCAAAGTCTCCAAGAGTGTCTTCAAGCTATCCTTTAAAATGTGTCTTCAAAAAAACTCTCCACTGGCTCCTTAATAGATGCTCCAAAACCCTTCACTAATTTCAATATATGTTGATACAAAAAATGAGTGATATACTTTTGTTGCTTCAATAAGATTCTTCACCGTACATATTTATTTAGATTCAAACAATGTGCTTGAATGTCCAAAATAGGTCTTCACCATTAGTCTTCACTGTAGGAATATGAGTATTAATGTTGTAATCATAATTCAACTCTGAATCTAGAATAGTGTAAAACTGACCTTGACCCTTCCTTGACTTTGTTGACTGTTCACTTCAGTTCTCTCAAGCTAATCCCATAGGAAGTCTACACACAAAATCTTCGTGTCTCTGTCTACTGTACCCAAGATCTTATTCAACGTGATGATGTTATCCAATCCTTTTTTGCAGTCATAGAGCCAATGATAACATAGTCAATGAGGCGATCAAAGTATCTTGTTCACACTGTAGATGACACAATTCAAAGCTACAACAAGCATGGTTTAATGAGAAGGTTGCTAAACCAATTCGATGTGATAGAATACAGCAGGAGATCCAAGGTAGAGATTATCTATATGTGCCATAAAGTTGTCTACGCAGTCACAGTAATATTAACTGAGCCACAGGAAGTGAGACTTCAGGTCGAAGAGATAGATGTGCCACAGTCTAAAGTTAAGATCTGAAGTTTACCTCTGTCCAAGTTACGATAGTTCTGAGTCTATTTCAATGAGGCAGCTCTGAAGTATATTTGCCACAGGTCTATTGTAGGTCCGAGTGTGGTCACAACAATTTTTATGGCTACCTGGAGGTGTCAGTTTCATTTTATAAATCCAGAACATAAATATTCGTTGTCCTTATCTTCAAGAATACTCATCGTTGTCCTCTGTTGTCCTCCTTACTGTTTCCCACCAAATTATGAACTTCAAACCGAAAAATGATGACTAAAAAATGAGCTCTAATCCCCAATAAATAGAGGTTTTTGCACAGAAAAACGAAAATACACGTCACTATATGGAGGCCGACTTGAAAGACAAGGTGTAGGTCGTCTCACTGTCAAAATAATTTTTTTTGACGTAAAAATTCATTATCTCCTCAACCACTGGGAGTTTTGGGGCAAGTAATGGCTCATTGGAAAGAGGAAAAAATCCTCTTTAAGATGGTCTAGGTCCCATTGAGAAAATATGCCTCTAAGTTGGAAAATTTATTTTTTCTTTGTGACTGTCCTTAAATTTTATGCATAAAAAGTTTAGGACAACATGAGTAATGTTTAGGACAGTGGGTTCTTCATTGTTTTCAATGTATGAGTGTGTCATCATGTAGGAGTTTTGCGTTTATGTCATCATGAGTGTATGCAATAATGAGAGTATCATCTTGTGTCTTCATATAATGGTGCAGTGATATGTTGTAGGCAGTATCATTAGGAAAGTCTCTTTCAATCACCATTCACGTCATCACTTTGTCTTCCAACCCTCATCAAGCACCATCATTAAGTGTGGACATATAAGAGTATAACATCATCACAGGTATGGCTTCATTAAGTGTATTTCTTCACATCAAGGGTTTGTACCTAAGGAATAGATCACCAATCATACACTTGGCAACTTCTTAGGGCAAGACATCATCATCTAGAACCAGGCTTCTCAAGAGTATTGACACCTCAGTCAATGGCATATTGACATCAATGACAACCTAGATTAAAAATCTCCCCCTTTTTCATTGATGGCAATATTCTTGTCCTTCCAACATTCTCTCCCCCTTTGGCATCAATGGTAGATGGGGTGCCCAAGAAATCCCCCTATAAAGCTACTTATTTTCTTCACAACTAGTAGTTCTTCATAGGTATGTTACTCCCCTTGTCATGGTGCTCTTGTTTTTCTGGAAATGTGGTCCATGATATGTTTACATTTCTTCATGTGGTGAACCAACTCCCCCTACCTGCAAAACCTCTTCTAGATCAGGAAGGATTACGTGCTAAAATTCCATCGGATGAATAAGGAGTATGCTCTTCAATGGAGTGTTCCTGAGAGATGATCTATCAAATAATGAATTTCCAAGTGGCTCATCAAGGATTTTATAGGGCCCATTCACAGATAGCTTCTGCAAGAGTGCTAAATCATCATAAGCTCCCCATGCATGGTATTCTTTTTGGTAGAGTCTCCCCATCAAATATTGGAATATCGAGGATGACATCATCAAGTCAAAAACATGTGTTGATTGCTGGAGAGTTCAAGAGAATTCCAGATTCAATTTGATTCCTTCTCCATACTTGTATAAATTTCTTCTCTAGCATGGTTCTTCCTTGTGTAGGGGCCCAATTCAAGTTACAATCACGTGACATATGTCCAATGTTATGACACTTGAATCACTCTATGTTGTTCATGAATACGAATTCATGACTTCTTGAAAAATTTCTTCTCGGAGATTGACGGGGACCATTATATTTATCTTTGTGATATGCCCTACAATCTTTTTCCATGTGCCCAAAGTTTGTACAAGAATAGCAATAACCAAGAAATATACTTTGGTACCTGGGAGAAGAAGGTTTCCTTGATGTACTTCTGAATTAATTTTGCCTTGGGATCCTTTGATGATAACCATTGCTTCTTGCATCCTTGACACCATCTGCATTTCTTCTTGGAATAGGATTTCTTCCATTGTTGTCTTGACTCTTCTCCTTGCCTTTGCTGGAACTGGGAGCATTAAAATTTCTTCCAGGCTTCCTCAAATCCTTGTTGATTGAAGAATTAGGGTTTGCATCATTCTTGCTTGAGGATTCACCTGCATAGCCAAGACCTGATTTATCAAGGGGAGACCTTTGATGACTTAGGATGTCATCTAGGATTTGAGAAATTTTCAAGTTCTTATTCAGCATGTTAACTTCCTTTTTAAGAAAGACAATTTCTTCCTTCATTTTCTTTCATTCTACCTCCTTGTTTGATAGAATGATCTCCATTTCTTCCTTCATATTGGTTGCTTCACATGATTTGGCCTTAAGTGAAGTGATTTCTGATTTTAACTTGGTGATGTCATCATGCTTTTCTTCTAGTTGGCATATCATGGTGTTTCTCTCCTTTTCTGCTTCATTGACTTGTCCTTCTATGAATGTCAAAGCTTCCATCACCTTCTTAGCTCTTTGTGCTTGATTCCTTGATTATTCTAGTTGAGATCTAAGAGAGGAGACCTCTTCCTTGTATTGACCAATCTCTTCTTCAAGTTTGTTCAAGTTCTTGAGTCTTTGTTCAAGGTGGGTTGACAAAGTATCTTCCTGTTTCTTTGGCTGATCCAATTGATTTGTCATGGATATGACTTATTCATCATGCTTTCTCTTGTTTTGATGAAATTATTCCTTAATCTTGGTGAGCTACTCATATCTTTCTTGTACTTGAAGCTTGATAAGGTCAACTTCCTTCCTTGTCTTGTCTTGGTCACCAACTTGCGCTTTCTTCTTAAGTTCCTCATTTTTCTTTTTCAAATTGTTAATCTCTTCCATGGTAGCCATAATTTTAGTGAGGAGATATTCTTCAAAATATTTTTCGTTCTCTTCATCTTCTAGGTCTTCTTTAGCCTTGATGTTATCACTCTTATCTTCACCTTCCCTGATGGGATTTAGATTTCCTTCTTGTTTTCCATCATTTTCTTGACTAGAGATCATTGTCAACGCTCCTTTTGAGTGAAGATCATGAAGTTTATCCCATATGCCTTTTGCTGACGAACATTTTTTGTTAAAATTTGGGTACCATAGGACAAGTGGTTCCATAAGGCTTTGATCTTTGGGCTAGGGAAAAGTGTCCAAATTTATTTTTTACTTTTGTCCTAAAGCGAATTTATAAGTGGTAAAGTAAATTTAATTTAAAATTTACTTTATAAGTGGTAGAGTTACATTCTAATTTAAAAGTGACTTTATAAGTGTTAAAGTTACATTCTAATTTAAAGGTGACTTTATTAAAGTCAATGAAGAATTAGAAAGTGAAAAAGTGACTATGGAAATAAAAGGCTAAGTGGGTCTTTATTTAAGTGGGTGAGTTAAAAAATAGAAAATGAGAATTAAATGCACATTTATTCTCATCCCTAAATCTAAATAAATCTCAGCCATTAGATCTTAGGGTAACCCAAAAGGTCATTTAGAGAATAAAAGGAGAAGAGAAGAGGAAAATATCAATTCATTCTTTCATGAGCATTTGAGAGAAAGAGAAGAGAGAGCAAGGAGAAAACTTCTGAGCAGTGAGGAAGTGGAGAGCAGCAAGAAGACATTTTAGCAAATCTGGGTAGCAGCATTTATTGGCACGCATCCCAAGGAAAAACTGTAAAATAGGAGAAAGGCACAGAAATCGAGGAAGAGGGACAGTAGAAATGGCGCGAATTTAGAGGCAGATTTGGGCATGAATTTCGAGGCAACTGTACTGCTGAAATCTGTATGGTCCATACAACAAGTTTTGGGCACATTTTTCGAGGTTGGTTGTACAACATTTAATGTTGTTTTATTGCTAGAAAAATTTCTGTTTTGGATGTCTGTTGATTGGCATGATTTTCGATGTAGAGTTCAAGCACAGAAATCGAGATAAGTTGTAATTTGTGGTTGCTGGAATTTTTATTGTGTATTTTAGTTTCTCTATAAAAGCATTTTCAGAAATAAAGAAGAGCTCTCAAACTGGTTTTCCCCAAGAGTTGTAGGGGGTTTTTCCAGGGTCACATTGACCAAAAATCACTATCTTATTTTCTGTATGTGGCTGTCATAATTGTGCTGAATTTTATTTCTGCAATTTTAGTAGTTGTGAAATCTCTAAATTTTTGTTTTTCAGAAAACATTGTCATTTCCAGATTTTAGAATTTTTATCATGCTTGGATTTAAAACTAAATGCACGGAGTAATAAGGAAAACTGGTAATTGGAGTGGGGGTTGAAATTTCTTCATGGTATCAGAGCTTGGTTGGCTGAAAGGTGCAGTTTGGGACAGCAAAGTGAAAATTACATCAAGTTGATTTTTCCACAGAAAACAGAAACCTTTACCACAAATTTGAAAATTTCAGTTTGGCAGGACTGGTAGGGCAGTGAAACATGTATTTGGGTTTGAGAGTGGAAGACAGGTTGGATGGGCAGAACAACTGCAGTGCATGGAAAGAGAGAATCCAGAGTATCTTTGAGGAAGCAAAAGTCTAGGGCATTATGGTAAATACCACACATAACCCAGTAGCAGTACTTGCTGACCCTGTATAGTTGGCAGAGTTTAACAAAAATAATGCTAAGGCAAAAAGATTGATTCTGGAAGGAATCAAAGATCATTTCATTCCTCATGTGAGAGGAAAGACCTATGCACATGAGATGTGGATAGCTTTGACCAGTCTTTACCAGAGCTCAAATGAAAACAGAAAAATGGTCCTGAAGGAGAAATTGAAGGCCATTAAAATGGTTAAGACTGACAGTGCTACAACATACCTCATAAATATCACTTCAGTGAGAGATGAGTTGGCAACCATAGGTGATATCATTACACCCATTGAGTTGATGAGGATTGCTTTTAATGGTATTCTCAAGGCTTGGGAGAATTTTGTAGATGACATTGTTGCACGGGAAAACCTTCCTGATTGGGAGAGGTTGTGGGATGATTGCATTCAAAATGAGATCAGAAAGAACCATCTTGGGGCAGCCAAACAGGGGGAGGAGGATGAAAGAGTGGCATTGTTAGCAAGAGGCAAGAAGGGCAGAGCAAAGAAGCAAGATTCCAACAATGGAGGCAAAGGCAAAGGTAAAGGTAAGTAGCATAACAAGGAGAAGGACTATTCCAAAGTCAAACGTTGGAATTGTCAAAATTTGGGACACTATGCTATTGTCTGCCCGGAGAAGAATAACAAGAAAGGGAGAGACAAACCCATGGAAAATTTTGTAGAGATAGAGAGCTTCTTAGAGAGCTTTGATTGGGAGTTTGGGTCCATAGCTTGTGAAGTAACTAGTGCAAGATCACCTACCATACAAGTTCAGAGGGAGCGTGTATTCCCCGCTACTAACATAGCATCTTCTAGCATTTGGTATGTTGACAGTGGCACTTCCCACCACATGATAGGAGTCAGAGAGTACTTCTCAGAGCTTTCAGAGGGTGATACTGATATGGAGGTAGTACTTGGTGATGACAACATTGTTAGAGCAGTTGGTGTGGTGACATTAACATTTGATAGGGGACCCAAACCTACCTTGAAAGCGTCAGATGTTCTATATGTGGTTGGAATGAAGAAGAACCTGATATCCGTCTTAGCACTTAAGGACAGAGGGTATGATGTGTTGTTCAGGAGAGGGCAGGTGCTTATATATCCTAAGGTAACTCTAGCTTCTTCAGCTAGAGCGATTGGTGTGCGCCATGCCAAGGTGTACAAGTTCTCATTCCAGCCCCTAATGGCATTGAGTAGCAGCACCCAAAAGAGGACCGACAACAGATCTAGTAGTTCAGAGTTGTGTGAGATTTGGCATAGTAGGATGGGGCACATGTATCATGGGGCCTTGAGTACATTGCAGGGGATCACCACTGGTGTGCCAAGTTTCAGTTCTAATCACCTTGATGTATGCAAAGGATGTGCTATGGGGAAGTTTTCTAGATCCCCTTTTCCCAATAGTGACAACAGAGTGACTGAGATCCTTGACTTGATTCATACCGATGTGAGTGGTCGGATGTCTCATGTATCCTTGAGTGGCTATGAGTACTATGTTTTATTCATTGATGACCACTCCAGGAAGACCTGGATTTATTTCTTAAAGACCAAGAGTGAGGTCTTCAAGCAGTTTCAAGAGTTCAAAGTTCTTATGGAGACCCAGACAGGTAGGAAGATCAAGGTCCTTAGGTTGGACAATGGAGGGGAGTATACCCTTGGTGAGTTTGTTGATTTTTGTGCTGAGGTAGGCATTAGGAGGGAGTTCACAGTTCCTTACTACCCCTGGTAGAATGGGGTTCCAGAGAGGAAGAACAGATCCATTGTAGTGGCTGCCAAAGCCATGCTTCATGATTAGGGGTTACCTTTATTTTTGTGGGTAGAGGCCTGCAACACTACTTTTTACTTACAGAACAGGAGCCCACATCATGCCTTGGGGAATGTGACTTTGGAGGAGGCTTTTTCTGGGAAGAAGCCTGATGTTGGGCACTTTCGTATCTTTGGGTGCCTTACATATTCCTATGTCCCCAAGGAGCCACTGCAGACAAGGGCATATTTTTGGGTTATAGCGAAACCTTGAAAGCTTATCGGATTTATATTCCTGGGGAGAGGAAAGTGGTTGTCAGGCGGGATGTGAAGTTCAAGGATGAGAGAGCTTTTAGGAGGTCACGTGAGTTAGAGTATCCAGAGTCACCAAAACCTCAGGAACAACTGAGTCAATCATAGGGATCCAGTGGTCAGGGATCAGGAGGTACATTGATTATAGTGTCAGGTCCATTAATGAGCAGTGGCTCTCAGAGTCATGTGGGTGGTTCTTTGGGAAACATGCAAGGCAGTCCACAGAGAAGTTCACAGGGTAGTCCACTAATGGATAGTTCGCACAGTACTTTAGCATCTACAGGCACATATTCAGGCATGAGGTCAGTTGGCAGGCCTTCAGGAGTTCAAGTTTCTGATGATGATGAGGATTCTTTCACTCTGGTGGGAGAAGTATGCTCAGGGAAGAGGAAGCCCAAGTGGCTTCAAGATACCTTGCGCGAGGCCACATCAGTTACTGGGCCAAAGAGATAGGTTAGAGAGAGTAAACCACTTGAGCGGTTTTGTAGTTACATGGCATTGGTAACAAGCATTGTTGACTCCGAGCCTTCTAGTTATGAGGAGGTAGCCAGCCTACAGGTTTGGAGAGAGGCCATGATGGAGGAGTATTCTTCTATTATGAAGAACGATGTTTGGGAGGTAGTTCCGAGGCCTGAAGGTAAATCATTTGTTACTTCCAGATAGCTCTACAAGATAAAGCATGTTGCAGATGGAAACATCGAGAAGTTCAAGGCTCAATTTGTGGCGAGAGGGTTCTCACAGGTAGAGGGAGTTGACTATGAAGAGACCTTCGCTCCCATAGCTTGGTATACATCTATTCACTCCATTATATCGATTGCAATAAAGATGGGTTGGAAGATCCACCAGATGGATGTCAAGAACACATTTCTCAATGGCTTCATTCAGGAGGAGGTTTATATTAAGCAGTCACAGGGCTTTGAGGTGCATGGAAAGGAGTTCCATGTATGCAGATTGAAAAAGGCACTCTATGGCCTGAAGCAAGCTCCTAGAGCTTGGTACTCGAGGATTGATACATACTTGCAGGTAGTTGGGTTTCATAAAGAGTGAGGCCGATCCGAACCTGTTAGAGTCCTATAGTGATAGGATTCATAATTTTGAATTGGCCGAGGTCAAGTCTTGTAATATTGTACATACCTTTGCTTTTCTACAAATGTTTTCCATATTAAAAAATTAAAAAATGTAAAGAGGGTATGTCCTAAAAGAAATATCAAAGGACAAAAAGAATAAAAAAGGATTAAAAAAAAAATATGAACCCAAACAAAAACAGATCATAAAAGTGTGCAAATCCAAGTGCCACTACTTTTTACTTTATTGTCCAAATAATGGTTGTGTGCAGCTTGTCATTAATGCCATAACCCATGATAGTCAAATTGTTTAATCTTGACTACTCCATGCTTTGAATTTCAAGTTTATAGTTAGAGAATAAAGATCTAGCCAAACAGTTTAATCTTGGCAGATCAATAGATAGGTAGAGAAATAAAAGGAGCTCATCAGTTTAATTTGAGCCCTTGGAAGATATAAGGTTAGAAGTAGATAGTTTACTTTTCAAAAGAAAGAGGAAAGAAAGGGTCTGCTAGCTTAAATGCACCTAACAAAGTGAAGAAAAAATGTTAGGGTAAGTAAAAGGGTAAGTAGAAGAAAGGTTGCAGAAATACAAGTTATTTGAGGCATAAGCAAATTTGTCATGCTTAATCATGTGTTTCAATGTGCAGGAACAGTTATGAAAAAAAGGACGCTCATAAGTTCATTTGGTTAACTCCCCCCATTCCATTTCACCCCTCACTACATACTTACTAATTTCCCTTTTTACCCCTTCATTTCTTATGTAAGTCCCTTTTCCTTCATTTTGACTCCTACCCCTTGGTTTCACACAATTCCCTAGCAAAAGACTCTCCAAACTCATTTTCCTACCCAAGAACTCTTTTTCCCTAGTGTGAAATCCTTTCTCATGCAAAAAATCACTTTCCCTTGATTAATTTTCCTAAAAACTCCAAAAAACCCACTAAAACCTCTTATCCTAACTATTATTCCCCCCTTCGCTTTATAAAGTTAAACCTTTGCCAAACCCATCTAACCCCGAAAATTCACTTTTTACCTGATTTTAACCCACCCCCTCAATGCAGTTAAATAAACCCCTCCACAGTTTAACCCCAGTTTTATTCCATAAACCCGTGCATTTTATTTAACCTACATTATGTTAAATACCGACTTATCCATTAAATAATTACAAAACCCTTGTAATTAAATCCCTAGGCCCCGCTAATATCCGCCCCCATTTCCCGCCGCACAACTTTGCCATGCGATGGCCGTTAGATCTTGCAACCCCAGATCCTACTGCCCTTGCTCATATCACGCCCATTCATCTCCTGACCTTTACCGGCCCAAGAGCATGCGATATGGGCAGTATTGCTCAGGCCCCTTGGGTTACGTGGTGGCACTGCGTTAAGTCGCGTGCTCTCGAGAAAAAACCACCCATCGCTTAAAAGCGGTACAATGGCCCTCAGAACCACCTCCCCACCGAAAGAAAAAACCGCTCACTATTCACTAATTTAATCTCACGCCAATTTCTAACCGTTCCCGATTAAAAGCCCACAGACCCCCAATTTCACCCTTTTCGCTCATTTGCTCTGCGAAAGTGTCCTAAGCTTTCTTGTGCCCCCCGAGCTTCTGCAACCAGTTCTGACCACCAATTGCCTCCTGAACATGCTCCAGAAGCCCAATTCAACCCTCCAGTGCGCGACTAAAGCCACAGAACCCTCTGCAGCCGCCATCAAAACCAATTTGCAGTCTGAACCTCAAACTCCAGGTATTTGACAACAAACCACAGACAACCCTCTCGAGTTCAAAAGTATATAGTAAATTCAAACATTAAAGTAATTTAATTTAATTAATTTTCCTTGAATTGAGAGTATTTCCCCCGCAAATACCAAAACCCTTATCCTGAAAATTGCCATTACCCTATCCCTATACCAGTGTTGTCAAGACTTCATTTCCACAAGCTGTATAAGACCAATTCCCACATTTATTGACAAATATGGCTGCTCAGACCTCTCTGGATGTCAGACCTATGTCAACTCGTCACCTGGGCATTGACCGTTTGGCCCTAGCAGATAGGGATTTCCAAATTAAAGACACTGCTACTCCAGGCTACCTTATGAAAATCCATTGTTGGAGTAAGGATAGGTTCCTAAACCATGTTGATGACATCAAACTTTAGGAATCCAATTTTCCCAAATATATATTCCCAGAAGTTCACCCATTCCCAGACATTGTACATTTTTGTCATACCTATTATATCCCTAGCCAAAGGGCTACTATGGCACCAAACCATGAGTTACTATTCACCATTACTGTTGAATCTATCAACCAGATGCTGCAAATCTAGCCTAGTCCTAATCTGACCCCTTTGTCCATTGGAAACCTATTGGACCTATACATTACACTAGACCCAGTCAAAATCAAGCAAATTTTCCAGAATTTCATCATTGAGGAACACCATACTCCTACAGACACTCCACCCTATGCTGCCACTATTTTTTCAGAGACTGGTAGGTGCATAATCACCATGCTCTCATGCATCCTAGGATACACATCAGATGAGCATGTGGATGAGGTCATTATGACCTTTCTATCCATTTTCACTCTTGGAAAACCTCCAACTATCATGTTTGATTATGCCCAGTTCATTGCAGACAAAATGCATGAACAATTCACTAGACTACCCACTGAAAGAGTTTTCAAATACTCTTCAGTGTGTTTCATATGTTCTTGTATTACTAGACAAATAAGTTCCCTTTGAGCATCTAGAAGTTGGATACCAAGGGAATGGAGAGATCAGTCATCTGCTGGGCACCCTTGGTCCATAAGTTTTCCACATCATTCACCTACAAAGACTTCATAGACTATTTTGTGTACCCAGTCATGAACATGCTCACTTTTAAGACTCATCCTAGAATCAACCCAGAGATCTAGAGAGTACTGCAATTGGCCAAGAACAACAAGGTGGGAGATTGGTACTTGTACCAAAACCACACTGAGATCAGAATTTATGGTTGTGAGCTAACCCCCTATAAGTTTCCCAAATACCTCCCTATGAGGATATTTGCTCTTACATACTTCAGAAAAATCATCAACTCTGCTGAGGTCCACTTCCTAGCTTATAGGAAGAAAACACAGTTCAAGGTAAAAAACCAAATGGGTCCATTCATTTGCAACAATAGAGAGGCTAGACTAGAGGCCGACAGCTTACTTCAACAAATAAAATTCAGAAACAGTTTCATCTGGCACTATGACCCTCATGGGGTCATAAACAAGCTTAAACTCAAGGTCAAGTTGGCAGCATACATCCACCACCCCTGACATTGAATAGTTTGCTAACCAGGATGAGTGGGTGGATAACACCTTGATTGATATGGACAAAATTGTTGTGGATGTAGAGAACACACTCTTTGATTTGGAAAGACAATTTGATCACAACTCCTTCCTGCAGGTTCCAAAACAAGGGGAGCCAATGAACATTCCCCCTGTCATACATACCCTAGCCAATGAACATTCCTCCTATCATACAAACCCCAGCCAATGAAGAGAATAATCCTAAGAGGAATAGGGAGGAGGAATCTAGCTTTACCATGGAGACTACTGATGAACTGTTTGAGCCAAGTAAAAGGCTCAAGTTGAATCTTGTCTTTGAACAGGAGGAGAACATTGCTTCAGAGGAAATAACTGACACTGAGGCAATGTGACAAAGAATTAAAGAAGCAGCTACATCAGAGGAAACATAGCAGCCATCAACCTCCAACACACAGATGATAGATAGACAACAGAGTCTGGAGATCTCTTCCTGTGTTCGGCCAGCTGACAAGGAAAAGGATATAAAAGACAGATTTAAAGAGATAAAGATGAGGAATGAAAAATTGAAAGTAGAAACATATGCCAAGTACCTCAAGATTACACCACCAAACCAGACCAGACTGATGTCAACCTTTGACATAAAAGAAGGAAAAATGCAGGTCTCATTTTTGCAGCCCACTGTACAACAACCAAAGACCTCGGCAGATTACAAGAAAACTAATTTTGAGGTCTTGGCCAGGTATGTTCATCCCATTGATCAGATAGAGTTTCATAAGCAAGCTGGAGAAATGATCTACTCCACCCTCACAACAAAGACCATGGCTGCTTACAAGTTACAGGATTCATTAGACAATGTAACAACTCAATACAAATTGGAGAGGGCCTCTTCACAGGCTAAAGACACCAGGATAAAGTCATTAGAGGACTTGGTTATTGAATTGGGCCATGACCCAAGTGATATTAAAGAAACTGATCAAAAAGAAGAATAAGGACACAACAACCATCAAGAAACAGCTCAAGTTTCCTCATTTGCAGCACCCACAGACAAAGGAAGTCCTGCAAAGCCAGACCACTCATGAGGAAATGATGGACTTAGCGTTGCAACTGAGTGATCAGTTAAAGGAGATGGAGAAAAAGTTAGATAGCTCGATTCAGCTCAAACAAGCTAGTATTGATAATGCTCCTACAACTGTCATTCCAACAGTGACCACAGCGGTACCTTCTACTTTGGTAGCATCATTAGCTCCCACTGCTCCAATGGCCATTGCACTACTGACATCTGCACTGACTACATCAACAATAGGATAAACAACAACAACCTCCACAAGTGATGAAGCAAACAGGCTGGTCAAAGCAATGGAAGAAATGTCAATTCAGACCACTGAGATGAACAGACCGAAAGAGAAAGTCATCAGCCTAGAGACAGATTGCAAACTTGCCCAAATTATGCATAAAGAAGAGCAGCAAAAGGCTACAAGGATGAATGAAAGGATAAAAGGCCTAGAGAAAGAACTGACACTAAGTGAACCTATAGGTAAGGCTAAAGAGAAACTATGGGTAAATATCATTGACTCTGTCAATGATATCTGGCCATCCATTCAGGTTGTTTTTGAACAAATAGATTTAATAAAGCAGGCTACAAAAGCCATTGAAAGGGTTAAAGCAGAACTTGGAGATATGCCAGAGGAAGCAGTAAGAATTATCCACTTCCTCAACTCCAAGAATAAGTATGAGCTACAAGAACTGGATATACTTGACAGGACAGGTACAATTTTGGAAGTCAGAAAAGTCCTCACTAAGAGGAATTTGATGTTGAACTTGGAGGATAAGTGTCAAACCATGCAACTAGCCATTGACAGGTTCATGGATAAATTAAAAATTTTGAAGGAAAATGGATTACCTAATCCCTTAATAATAAATAATGAGTTAATGACACATGAGGATTATAATAAGAAGATCAGGGAAGTGGCCAGAGAACAGGTAATCACTTCATCCATGAAGGGCTTACCAACAGGAAAAGTGTTGTATCAAACTTTTGAAAACTTGTTTTACCTCCAGCATGAGGTAAAACACTTGTTTATTAATAAGCCTACTTTTGCCAAATATACAGAGGTAGATGAAATATACAGAAAAATGCTCAATATCCAATTACCAGATGAGGAGATATGGGAAAAACTGAATGATTTAATGTAGGAAAAACACAGTAAAAATAAGTCTACAATAAAAAGTAAAACAACACAGTAAAAGGATATTGACAGGTCAGCAAGGTTAAAGTGTATCAGATGAAAGAGTATCATATGAAAGGTTAAAGTAAAACAGAACATCCAGCGTGAAGACCAAACAACCAAGCAGCATAAAGGACAAAATATCAAAGAGCAAAGCCAGCAGAACCTAAATAATAGGGACAACAAGCAGCAGTTCAATAGCTGTCTCTATCTTCTTGCATGAAGATATTTCTTTTTCCTACATTAGTTTTCAATGCAGTTTGAGATATTTTGTAAATCCTTTTGTATAAATACTTCATAATTAGAAGTATTAGGGTGGATTATTTTAAATTTATAGAGTTATTTTGATCTTAAAACCTAAGGGTGATTGTACCATTTTCAAGTCAACAGACTGGAGCAAGTAATAAAAGCATTTCGCTATAGGATCCATGAGATGAGCCATTTGCAGTGAAGTATCTTCTTTGTTTGATTTTTTTACCTTCTTATGTGTTTCATAATCTTAAATGTGTTCTATATTTGAATGAATTAACTGGAGATATCACTCAGAATTTGTTTAAGTACACTATGTTTTTCACAGTTAGTCATTTACATGTTTTCCTCTGATCCCCGGATTTGAGAACCCTTAATTACTCTCCCATCCTGGTTGACTTCTTTCATTCCTTCCAGAGTCTAGCCTAGGGAACCGTTAATTGCTCCCTGGATCCGATTTGAAACCATCTCACCATTTAGCCTTTGAGATATGTAGTAACTCATCTATCTTGCCCTGTAGACACTGTTTCTAGAACTGAATCCAGTCTTGTTTGTCTTACATTCAACCCCATAGCCTAATGGTAAAAGCAAACCTTTTTTCATCTAAGTAAAGTGATCCCACCACCCAAATTTAAACCAAAACCCAAGTGCAAACAATAACTAGCCTAAAATCATCTTAACTAAAACAACGTTAAATTATAAAGAGAGAGCCCTCTCTGAGCATCAGGAAGGCTAGGTCCTGATCTCCAAAAGTGGTTTGTGGTTACCTTTGACTTTTCTTCCTTAATTAACTTCGAAAGAAATATCAGAGTGATAACAGAACCTATACTTCATTGTGGTGGGTGAGGAGCCTCTCATTCTGGTGTTGTATGTTGATGACTTGATCATCACTGGTGCAGAGAGACTCATTGAGGGTTGCAAGAGAGATCTTTCTTCAAAGTTTGAGATGAAGGATATTAGATTGATGCATTATTTTCTAGGATTAGAGGTGTGGCAGGAGGAGGGGCATTTCTTCCTTGGACAAGGGAAGTACATTATGGATATTCTTAGAAGATTTGACATGGAGGACTACAAACCCATGTATACACCTATGATCACTAACTGGAATAAGCTTCACTCTTCTGATTCCGAATTGGTGGATCCTACTCTATACAAAGAATTGATTGGTTGTTTGATGTATTTGGTCAACACTCAACCAGATATATGTTTTGCAGTTAACACTATGAGTCAGTTCATGTGTGAGCCCAGGAGAGTGCACTGGGTGGCTGCAAAACAAATTCTTTGTTACTTGCAGGGGACTGTGGATTTTGGTCTGGATTATAGACAGGGTGATGGAGTGAGACTGATAGGGTACACGGATTTAGATTGGGCAGGTTGTGCTTCAGATAGGAAGAGTACTTCCGGGTGTTGTTTTGGGTTGGGTTTGGCAGTTGTGTTGTGGATCAACCGGAAACAACAATCAGTGGCATTGAGCTCAGCTAAGATAGAGTAGGTGGATGCTAGTTTGGCTAGTTGTGAAGCCATATGGCTTCACAATATGTTGTTTGGTCTATTTGGTCAAGCATTGAGACCTTCAATAATTTACTGTGATAATTAGAGTTGCATAAAACTCACGAAGAATCCAGTTTTCATGACAGGTCAAAGCATATTGAGATCAAGTATCACTTCATTAGATACTATGTCCAAAAGGGAGTTGTAAATCTTGAGTACATTTCCACAAATGAGCAAGTAGTAGACATTTTCAACAAAGCCTTACCACGGGGCAAGCATGTCTACTTCAGAGACAAGATGGGAGTGGTGAGGAACACTTTTCTCAGTAAGAGGGAGTGTTAAAATTGGGGTACCAAAGGACAAGTGGTTCCCTAAGGCTTTGATATTTGGCCTAGGGAAAAGTGTCCAAGTCTATTTTTTACTTTTCTCCTAAAGTGACTTTATAAGTGGTAAAGTCAATTTAATTTAAAAGTGGCTTTATAAGTGGCAAAGTTACATTCTAATTTAAAAGTGACTTTATAAGTGGTAAAGTTACATTCTAATTTAAAGGTGACTTTATTAAATTCAATTAAGAATTAGAAAGTGAAAAATTCACTATGGGAATAAAAGGCTAAGTGGGTCTTTATTTAAGTGGCTAAGTTAAAAAATAGAAAGTGAGAATTAAATGCACATTTATTCTCATCCCTAGATCTAAATGAATCTCAACCATTAGATCTTAGGGTAACTCAAAAGGTCATTTAGAGAATAAAAGGAGAAGAGAAGAGAAAAATATCAATTCATTCTTTCATGAGCATTTGAGAGAAAGAGAAGAGAGAGCAAAGAGAAGATTTCTGAGCAATGAGGAAGTGAAGGGGAGCAACAAGAAGACATTTCAGCAAATCTCGGCAGCATCATTTATTGGCATGCATCCCAATGCAAAATTATACAAGAGGAGAAAGGCACAAAAATCGAGGAAGAGGGACAACACAAAAATTGAGTAAGAGGGACAACAAAAATGGCACAAATTTCGAGGCAGTCGTATTGCTGAAATCCGTACGGTCCGTATAGTATGTACAACAATTTATGGCCACGTTTTTCGAGGCTGGCCATTGTTAATCAAGGTTGTCATTGATCTCAATATGGCATTTGTGGAGATGGAAAATATTCTTGTGATAACCCTTTTGTGATGGCATGTATATCCCTATGGCGAATAATGCTCATGATGCCATAAGGAATCCCCAAACCTAATCCTATGTGTATTAATGAAATTCTTGCATTAATAATCATACCCATGATGCATGATCTAATGAAGCCCTAGATGCCCATGATCTATCTTGGATGATCTGATGATGCATGAGGATGAATCCCTTACCATGAAACCCTTCTATGATGCATGATTAAATGTTGATTGGCAAATAGGATGCCCAAAACCCTAAATATCTTGTGAAATAATGATTCCCCAAAGATTCCCTTATCCTAAAAAGTTCTAAGGGCCTAAGAGCATGAAGAAGGAGCCCTAGACATAAAATCCTAATGGCTACCATAAATAAAATAATGACAGTTTCACAAATATGACTTTCTTGGTGGTAAAATGACCTCATTTAAGGAAGGACTTGGCATAAGCTCATAGAGGACATTTTCCCCTTTCCAACGAGCTATTACATGCCCTCTAACTCTTATTAGATTGGGAGAAAATGATATTTTTTAAGTATATATATATATATATATATATATATATATATATATATATATTTAAGGACAGTCACAAAGAAAAATATTTTTTCGACCTTAGAGGCACCTTTTCTCAATGGGACCTAGACAACCTTAAAGAGGATTTTTTCCTCTTTCCAATGAGCCCTTACTTGCCCTAAAACTCCCAGCAGTTGAGGAGATAATGAATTTTTTAAGTTAGAAAAAATATTTTGACAGTGAGCCGACCTGCACCTTTTTTTTTAAGTCGGCCTCCATACAGTGACGTATCTTTTCGTTTTGCTGTGCAAAAAAACACTATATATAAGGATTTGGGAACCCATTTTAACCATCCAATTTTGGTGAAGAAAACTCAGAACTCGGATCTGAAGCAGAAGAACGAAGTTTGAAGACAATTATACTTCAACAAATTTTCGTGGCACTTTGATACAAGTTTTCTAGGTTGTTTTGTGACACCTTAGAAACAAGTCATCTCAAGATAGTCTTCAAAGAAATAGAACTCAGACGTGATATCATATTCAGTCCTGTAGTGGCACTCATTTGTTGATTTGTGGAGGAATAAGGAACTTGGACCTAGTGCTTCAGAATTTAGACCAAGGTGTCTCAGAGCTGTCACTATTTTTCCGATCTTTTGTGGTCCTATTGCAGACCTTGTAAAGATTATTGGTAGACCTGTTCTGGAGCTATATTTAGATCTATTCTAGTCCAATGTACTAGCCTATGAAAAATTGTTTTGATATAGATTCAAAGATCATGCTTATTTTGTGTTCTGATATGTTACAAGCTTGAGTACTATTTTATGATATTAAGACCTTAGAAAGATCTCGGTCGAGTTCATTCTTATTGCAGATCTTTGGGAAGTACAAAATAATAATCTCAACTTCTTGTTAGATCTCAGTCACTGATCTTGAGTAGATGTTTGAGAAGGAAATTTACCTCCTTTAAGTGTAGACATCAAGCTGATTGTTGACACTCCTTGAAGAGTCTCTTTGAAGTATTTGAAGCAAACCCCTGAAGCAATATTGTTCTAGAAGAGTGAAGACTTGAATGAAGAGTTTTTGCAGACCCCTTTACAGCATTATTGAAGACTTGCTACAGAGTCCAGACCTTAAAGCAATGTCATTTAAGATTTATTGAAGACACTTATGATGTTCTTGTCGAGCAGCTTGTAAAGTACCCATTGTGCACATTGCAGACCTTGAAGCTTTGAAGACATTCTGATAGGGCACACTTGGAGCAGTGTTATTAAAGAATTGTGGTGAAAACCTGAGAGAAACCTTTGAGCATTGAGACTTTTTACTCTCTAGAATAGTTATTGAAGACACCCTTGGTTGGAGAGTTCTGGGAATAGCCTATTGAAGACACCTTTATGCATTCTTGGAGACATTTGGAAGACTTGTAGAAGTTGATCTTGAAGGCATCCTTGGAGACCATGATGCATTGTTGATGTCATCATGAGGTAACTTGGAGAAATTGCTTGGGTATGATGAAGAGCAGTGGTGACACCTTCTAAGAGATGAAGGTTTTCATTGATGATGTAGTGTGGAAGACTATAGTGAAGCTAGAGATTGACATCGCTTGTTAAAGAAGATATTGGGAGTAGTGAAATACTATCAAACACATCTAGACAAAGTACGAGAGTGGGTTGGAGCCCTAGAGGATTGAAGTCCTCAAGATTCCAAGTTGGTGCATGAAGAAGATAAGGGATTGGATTCCTTGGGGTTGGTGCCCCAAAACTGACAAGTTTGGTGCCTTGAAGGATAGGGTTGGAGCTCTAGAGGACCGGAGTCCTCAAGAAACTAGGTCGGTGCCTGAAGAAGATAGCGGATTGGTGTCCTTGGATTCGGTGCTCCTAAACTCAAGGTTGGTGCCTTGGATAAGATAGGGTTGAAGCCCTAGAGGTCGGAGCCTCACTAAAGTCCAAGTTGGAGCTTGGAAACAATTAATGTACTCATTCATTTGTACTTGATTCAATTAATAAAAGCATTTATTTTTATCATTGTTCATTTTGTGTTCTAAATATAAGTGATATAACTGGTAAAAGTAACAATTGAAAAGAAATATTGATTCACCCCACTCTCAGTATTTCCAACGATTGATATTAGAGTGAGTACCTTCACTCAAATCTTAAAAGCTTGAAGTTTGATCATTAGAACAAAAATGGCAAATCCAAGGAAGAAACTCTCCAATCCTCCTAAAGATGTGTCTCCCTCAACTACCAAAATTGAAGTCAATCAATTTGTGAAGGCTCCATTGTTCAATGGAAACTTTGATATATGGGAGGCAAGAACGAGGAATTTCTTAAAGAGTCAAGGCATTGAAGTCTGGAAATCAGTGATTGTTGATAGTGTGATGGATGGAGAATCCAAGGAGTACAATGCAAAAGCGATGAAGGAAATCTTGAATGGGCTACCAGATTGTTGATAGCGTGATGGATGGAGAATCTAAGGAGTACAATGCAAAAGCGATGAAGGAAATCTTGAATGGGCTACCAGATTCTATAAAGGCCAATTTGGAAAAGTGTTCGTCAGCAAAGGATATATGGGACAAACTTCATGATCTTCACTCAAAAGGAGCATTGACCATGACCACTAGTCAAGAAGATGATGGAAAGCAAGAAGGAAATCCAAAGCCTGTCAAGGACGCTGAATATAAGAGTGATTCCCTCAACGCTAAAGAACACCTAGAAGATGAAGATATTGAAAAAGATTTTGAAGAAGATCTCCTCACTAAAATTATGGCTACCATGGAAGAGATTAACAATTTGACAAAAGGAAAATGAGGAACTTAAGAAGAAAGCACAAGTTCTTGACCAGGACAAGACAAGGAAGGAAGTTGACCTTGTCAAGCTTCGAGTACAAGAAAAAGGCTAGGAGCTTTCCAAGATTAAGGAAGAATTTCATCAAAACAAGAGAAAGAATCATGAAGAAGTCATATCCATGAAAAATAAATTGGATAAGGCAAAGAAATGGGCAGATGCCTTTTCGAACCACCTTGAACAAAGGCACAAAAGCTTGAACAAACTTGAAGTAGTGATTGGTCAATACAAGGAAGAGGTCTCCTCCCTTAGATCTCAACTAGAAGAAGCAAGGAAACAAGCACAAGGAGCTGAGAAGAAAATGAAAACTTTGGCATTCATAGAAGGACAAGTTGATGAAGCAGAAAAAGGAAGAAATACTATGACATGTCAAATAAAAGAAAAGGATGAAGAGATTTTCCTACTAAAATCAAATGTCATCTCTCTAAAAAACAAAACACATGAAGTGACAAGGATGATGGAAGAAATTAAGAAACAACTAGTTATGAAAGATGAAGACTGTGAAAAGTTGAAAGAAGAATTTGCCTTTCTTAAAAAGGAAGTTGACCTGCTAAATAAGAACTTGAAAAGCTCTCAAACCCTAGATGACATTCTAAGCCATCAAATGTCTCCCCTTGATAAATCAGGTCTTGGCTATGCAAGTGAATCCTCAAGCAAGAATGATGCAAACCATAATGCTTCAAACAACAAGGATGTGAGAAAGCCAAAAAGAAATGTTGATGCTCCTAGCAAAAGCAAGGAGAAGAGTCAAGACAACTATGGAAGGAATCCTACTCCAAGGAGATATGCAGATGATGTCAAAGATGCAAGAGGCAATGGATATCATCAAAGGATCCCAAGACAAAAATACTTCAGAAGTACATCAACTAAACCCTCTTCTCCCATGTACCAAAGTATATTTC
Source organism: Pinus tabuliformis (assembly GCA_031772625.1). Classification (NCBI taxonomy): domain Eukaryota; kingdom Viridiplantae; phylum Streptophyta; class Pinopsida; order Pinales; family Pinaceae; genus Pinus; species Pinus tabuliformis. The sequence continues at coordinate 320,668,605 of CM062807.1, forward strand.
TTGGTTATTTCTATTCTTGTACAAACTTTGGGCACATGGTAAAATATTGTAGGGCATATCACAAAGATAAATATTATGGTCCCCGTCAATCTCCGAGAAGAAATTTTGCAAGAAATCATGAATTCTTATTCATGAACAACATAGCATACTTCAAGTGTCATAACATCGGTCATATGGCACGTGATTGTAACTTGACTTGGGCTCCTACACAAGCTAGAACCATGTCAGAGAAGAAAGTTACACAAGTATGGAGAAGGAAGCAAATACAATATGAAAATCTCCTGAACTCTCCAGCCAACAACACATGTTGTTGACCTAATCTTCGACAACATAAGAATTTTATGGGGAGACTCTTCCAAAGGAAGATCATGCATACAGTTAGGGGGAGCTTATGATGATTAGGCATTCTTGCAGAAGCTATTCATGGATGGATATTATGAAAACATTGATGAATCATATCTAGACATTCATAAATCATCTCTCAGGAACACTCCATTGAAGAACATGATCTCTTATCTATCCAATGAACTATTGTTGAATACTTCTTCCACTTGTTTACAAGAAAATAAGTTTTCATGAGCTAGAAGAGTTTATGCAAGCAGGGGGAGTTGGTTCATCACATGAAGAAATGTAAACACATCTGTCATGGACCACATTGTTAGAAGGAAGAGTACCATGACAGGGGAATAACATACCTATGAAGAACAATTATTGATGGAGAAAAGAAGCAGTCAAACAGGGGGAGTAGTTGGGCACCCCGTTTGCCATTGACGTCAAAGGGGGAGAGAATGTTGGAAGGGCAAGAATATTGCCATCAATGACAAAGGGGGAGATTGTTAATCAAGGTTGTCATTGATGTCAATATGGCATTTGTTGAGATGGAAAATATTCTTGTGATAACCCTTTTGTGATGGCATGTATATCCCTATGTTGAATAATGCTCATGATGCCCTAATGAATCCCCAAACCTAATCCTATGTGCATTAATGAAATGCTTGCATTAATGAGCATACCCATGATTCATGATCTAACGAAGCCCTAGATGCCCATGATCTATCTTGGATGATCTGATGATGCATGATGATGAATCCCTTACCATGAAACCCTTCTATGATGCATGATTAAATGTTGATTGGAAAATAGTATGCCCTAAACCCTAAATATCTTGTGAAATAATGATTCCCCAAAGATGCCCTTATCCTAAAAAGCTATAAAGGCCTAAGGCCATGAAGAAGGAGCCCTACACATAAAATCCTAATGGCTTCCATAAATAAAATAATGACAGTTTCACAAATATGACTTTCTTGGTGGTAAAATGACCTCATTTAAGGAAGGACTTGGCACAAGCTCATAGAGGCCATTTTCCCCTTTCCAACGAGCTATTACATGCCCTCTAACTCTTATTAGATTGGGAGAAAATGATTTTTTATGTTTTTTATATATATATATATATATATATATATATATATATATATATATATAATTTAAGGACAGTCACAAAGAAAAATATTTTTTCGACCTTAGAGGCACCTTTTCTCAATGGGACCTAGACCATCTTAAAGAGGATTTTTTCCTCTTTCTAATGAGCCCTTACTTGCCCCGAAACTCCCAGTGGTTGAGGAGATAATGAATTTTTTAAGTTAGAAAAAAAAAATGACAATGAGCTGACCTGCACCTTGTTTTTCAAGTCGGCCTCCATACAATGACATATCTTTTCATTTTGTTGTGCAAAAAAACACTATATATAAGGATTTGGGAACCCATTTTAACCATCCAATTTCGGTGAAGAAAACTCAGAACTCAGATCTGAAGCAAAAGGACAAAGTTTGAAGACAATTATACTTTAACAAATTTTCGTGGCACTTTGATACAATTTTTCTGGGTTGTTTTGTGACACCTTAGAAACAAGTGATCTCAAGATAGTCTTCAAAGAAACAAAACTCAGATGTGATATCATATTCAATCATGTAGTGGCAATCATTTGTGGATTTGTGGAGGAATAAGGAGCTTGGACCTAGTGCTTCAGAATTCGGACCAGATTATAGGTGTCTCAGAGCTGTCACTATTTTTCAGATCTTTTGTGGTCCTATTGCAGACCTTGTAAATATTATTGGTAGACTTGTTCTAGAGCTATATTTAGATCTGTTCTAGTCCAATGTACTAGTCTATGACGAATTATTTTGGTATAAATTCAAAGATCAAGCTTATTTTTTGTTCTGATATGTTACAAGCTCCAGTACTATTTGATGATATTCAAACCTTGGAAATATCTCAGCCAAGTTCATTCTTATTGTAGATCTTGGGGCAGTACAAAATCATAATCTCAACTTCTTGTTAGATCTCAGTCACTGTTCTTGAGAAGATATTTGAGAAGGAAATTTACCTCCTTTAAGTGCAAACATCAAGCTGATCGTTGACACTCCTTGAAGAGTCTCTTTGAAGTCTTTGAAGCAGACCCCTGGAGCAATATTGTTCTAGAAGAGTGAATACTTGATTGAAGATTTTTTGCAGACCCATTTACAACATTATTGAAGACTTGCTACAGATTCCAAACCTTAAAGCAATGTCATTTAAGATTTATTGAAGACACTTATGATGTTCTTGTCGAGCAGCTTGTAAAGTACCCATTGTGCACATTTCAGACCTTGAAGCTTTGAAAACATTCTGATAGGGCACACTTGGAGCAGTGTTATTGAAGAATCATGGTGAAAACTTGAGAGCAGTGTTTGAGCATTGAGACTTTGTACTCTCTAGAATAGTTATTGAAGACACCCTTGGTTGGAGAGTTTTGGGAGCAGCCTATTGAAGACACCTTGAGGCATTCTTGAAGACATTTGGAAGACTTGTAGAAGTTGATCTTGAAGGCATCCTTGGAGACCATGATGCATTGTTGATGTCATCATGAGGTAACTTGGAGAAATTGCTTGGGTATGATGAAGAGCAGTGGTGACACCTTCTAAGAGATCAAGGTTGTCATTGATGATGTAGTGTGGAAGACTACAGTGAAGCTGGAGATTGACATGGCTGGTTGAAGAAGATATTGGGAGCAGTGAAATACTATCAAACACATCTAGACAAAGTACGAGAGTGGGTTGGAGCCCTAGAGGATCGAAGTCCTCAAGATTCCAGGTTGGTGCCTGAAGAAGATAAAGGATTGGAGTCCTTGGGGTCGGTGCCCCAAAACTGACAGGGTTGGTGCCTTGAAGGATAGGGTTGGAGCCCTAGAGGATCGGAGTCCTCAAGAAACTAGGTCGATGCCTGAAGCAAATATAGCATTGGTGTCCTTGGAGTCGGTGCTCGTAAACTCAAGGTTGGTGCCTTGGATAAGATAGGGTCGAAGCCTTAGAGGTTGAAGCCTCACTAAAGTCCAAGTTGGAGCTTGGAAACAATTATTGTACTCATTCATTTGTACTTAATTCAATTAATAAAAGCATTTATTCTTATCATTGTTCATTTTGTGTTCTAAATATAAGTGATCTAACTGGTAAAAGTAACAATTGAAAAGAAATATTGACTCACTCCCCCTCAAAATTTCCAACAGTTGTACAACATTTAATGTTGTTTTATCGCTGATTTTTTTTTGTTTTGGCTATTCGCTGATTGGCACAATTTTCGAGGCAGAGTCCAAGCACGAAAATCGAGATAAGTTGTAATTTTTGGTTGCTAGAATTTTTACTGTGTATTTCAGTTTCTTTGTAAAAGCATTTTCAGAAATAAAGAAGAGCTCTCAAACTGGTTTTCCCCAAGAGTTGTAGGGGGTTTTTCCAAGGTCACATTGACAAAAAATCACTATGTTATTTTCTGTGTATGGTTGTCATAATTGTGTTGTGTTTTATTTATGCAATTTCAGCAGTTGTGAAATCTATAAATTTGTGTTTTCAGAAAATATTGTCATTTCCAGATTTTAGAATTTTTATCATGCTTGGATTTAAAACTAAATGCATGGAGTGATAAGGAAAACTGATAATCGGAGTGGGGGTTGAAATTTCTTCATTTTTCAAAATTGGCCTTCATAGAATCATGTATCCCATTCAAGATTGCTTTCATTGCTCATGTATTATGTTCCTTGGATTCTCCATCCATCATGTTATCAAAAACTAGCAATTTTCAAAATTCAATGCCTTGAGTCTTTAAGAAATTCCTCATTCTTTCCTCCCATATATCAAAGTTTCCATTGAACAATGGAGCCTTCTGTTAGGGTCCCACCCTAACCCCCTTATTTATGTCATGGGATCACATCATAGTCAAGAGTCAATAAAGCCCATATTAATATTTGTAAGTGGTTAACTCGCAATTAATGACGGGACCACAGTTAGTTGCAAATGGGTGGTAGTATTAGATAGATGGTATTAATAAAACCCACGATATTGGCCCATGGTATTGCATGTATGAGTCATATATAAAGGATAGAGACTCCATGCGAGGAGCATCGTGTCTTGTTTTGTAATCGAGCTCTGCTCTATTGGAGGTTGCCCCCTCGAAGAGGCCTGTGAACATTTCTCTCTGAATAATAAAATCATTTCTATTCTGTGTTCTTGATATATTTTCTTCGCATATTCTGTGTTCTCGGTATCTTTTCTTCGCTTGGGTATTGCTTTGCAGGTTAAGAGCATAACAAGTGGTATCAGAGCACTTTCCAGGGCTCGGTGGGATCTCCAAATTTTAGCAAAAAAAAAATTTGGCTAGAGACGTGTTCCGGCGTCTTTAAACCATGGGATCTGTCGTTAAGCGCATAAACCTGCGGATTTGGGGAGGCATGCACGCAGGAAATACAAGAGGTGGTAACATCTGTTGGACTCCCTTGTAACCCCTGTGGGTACCCCTTCGAGTAGTAGCGCGTTAGACAAAACCGCGCACGGACTGTCTTCCACGTACCCTCTGGGTATATAGGAAGCCCCCTAGCTCCCTTGAAACCTCGCCATAGATAAACCTTCGGCCGTCTTGTGGCTACAGTACACCGAGAACAGCACTCAGAGAGATTACTCGCCGTACGATAGGGTAGTCGGGTTGTACGGCTAAGGGTACGGTCGATCCTCCTTAGTTAGAGCCCTGAAACATTGGGCCGAGTACTACTGTCAGACCCTTATGTATATTGCGATCTGTAGCACCGGAAACTCCCCAAGACCATAGTTCCCTTTCTATCGGGGGATCACACATCATCTATTCCAGATCAGCAGCAGCAGTTGTTCCACCATTCAAATCTCTCAGATCCACTAGATCGGATATTCCAGATCAGCAGCAGCAGTTGTTCCACCATTCAGATCTCTCAGATCCACCAGATCGGAGTAGTTGTGAAGGGTTCCTGTACTTGGATATAATTTTCGCATGACTTTTGGCGGCATTGACATTTTGAGGATTTGGCGACTGCAGTATTGATCAGGAAGGAGTAAAACTCCGTTAGGAGTTTTTCCAAAAAAAAAAAAAGTCTGAGATCTTCCGGGGCGCTTATTGGTGACCTAGCCCATCAGTATCAGGATGACGAGCTGAGCAAGGTGGTACCATTCAATTTCTTAGTAAAAATTTTTTAGGCGGTCCCAATTTTTCATCAGGTTGGTGTATGGTAGAAACTCACGCTCAAGCGATGGCCAACGAAAGGATCGACCAAATTGAAAACCATGTGCACTCCCTCCAAACTGGGTGAACAAGATCGAACTTGAGCTTCAAGGAATGAGTAACCACATATAACTTGAGCTTAAAGGAATAAGTAACCAGTTACAGGAGGCATTCCCAAAGGGAAAGAAGCCAATCCATGAGGAGGCGTATAATGGCCATGAATACCATGAGGGTGAGTCTAGCCACTCTCCTCACGTTTGGCACTCCCATCCACCACCCAGTCAGCGACCTCCCAAGTTGGATATGCAGAAATTTGACGGTTCTCACACGTCCGCATGGCTAGCACAAATGGAGCAGTATTTCCAATTGAATCATATCACAGATGAGGGGACTAAGCTTATGGTGGGCACCATGTACTTGGACAATGAACGATGGCAATGGAAGGAATGGCATCAACATTGCAATGGACATTTTCAGAATTGGGCCCAATTTGCCAAAACTCTTCGCAGTCGCTTTGAACAGGAAGACTCTTTTTTGGGGCGTCTCACTAAGCTCCGACAGACGGGTACAGTGGAGGAATATATTATTGTTTTTGAAGCCTTAGCCTTCCGCACTAAGGGTCTCACAGATGAGTTCTACATGGAATGCTTTATCAGCGGTCTTAAAGAAGCCATCAAAGCTCAGGTTCTACTCCACCACCCTCCCACATGGACAGAGGCTTGCCAGGTAGCCCGTAAGGTGGAACGTGCATTAACAGCCCAATCCAGCTGCCCCAACTTCCCCGCTAAAGGTCGTCCCTCACAGGCTCCCAATATGACTCAGACACTTAAGATTCAAAAGGTGTCACCTGCGGAAATGGCCGAAAGAAGGAAGCAAGGACTATGTTACTACTGTGATGAAAAATATTCCCCAGCTCATAAATGCAAAGAGCACAAGTTTTTTCAAATAGATGCCACTGACTACAGCTCCACCGAGGAAGATCCACCACTTGAGGAACCGGAGGCGATCGAAGAAGATAACCAACAGGAGATTGTATCTGATGAACCAATTATTTCGCTAAATGCATTGGCAGGAATTTCTTCCCCTCAAACTCTCAAAATCAGGGGTTTTCTTAAACATCGCCCAGTAGTAGTCTTGATTGATAGTGGAAGTACCCATAATTTCATCCACCAAAAGATCGCTGAAGCAACACATTGTTTCGTCCGGGCAGTTTCTAACTTCCAAGTCCAGATTGCAGATGGGGGCACAATGAAATGTGAAGGTCACTGTGAAAATGTCAAAATTCAAATGGGGGATTATCAATTGAAAACCCACATGTTTGCAATACACATGGGGGGTTGCGACATTGTCCTCAGCGCGGAATGGCTCCGCACTCTTGGGCCAATCACAATGGATTTCCAGGAGTTATATATGAGCTTTAAGTAGAACAACTCCACACATACCCTCCGTGGACTACAGGCGGGAGCCCCCTCTATCATCAGCTCGCATAGGATGGAAAAATTGTTAAAAAAGGGCCATCATGGAGTGGTAGCTCAATTTAATGCCATCCAGGTAGTAGACACCATGTCTCAGCCAATTCATCCTGAGATGCAACAGATTTTAAATAAACATCGGACGGTCTTTGACAAGCCTCATGAGCTTCCACCCTCGCGAGGGGAACATGATCATAGCATCACATTGGTTCCAGGGGCCCAACCCCCAAATGTGCGGCCATACAGATATCCGTTCACCCAAAAGAATGAAATAGAAAAAATCATCAAGGAATTGTTGGAAGCAGGTGTCATTCGTCCCAGCATTAGTCCTTATTCATCTCCAGTGGTCATGGTCCTCAAGAAAGATGGGGAGTGGCGGATGTGTCCAGACTTTAGGGCCCTCAATAAGTTAACAGTCAAAGATAAATTTCCCATCCCAGTGGTTGACGATTTGCTGGACGAACTCAATGGGGCTCAATTCTTCACTAAGTTGGATCTTCGCTCAGGCTACCACCAAATTCGCATGAAGGAAGTCGACATTCCCAAGACAACTTTCAGAACTCATGAAGGCCATTATGAGTTCCTAGTCATGCCATTTGGTCTCTGTAATGCCCCCTCTACTTTTCAGAGCCTTATGAATCACCTCCTCAAACCATATCTCAGAAAATTTGTCCTTGTCTTCTTCGATAACATCCTCATCTATAGTGGCACTTGGGCGGCACATCTTCAGCATGTAGATCTACTCTTGCAACTGCTCCGCACGAATAAATTATTTGTCAAGATGTCTAAGTGTTCGTTTGGCATGGAAGAAGTTGAGTATTTGGGCCACATTGTGGGGCGTGAAGGTGTCAAGGTGGACCCAAAAAAGATCCAGGCAATGCAAGAATGGCCTCAACCTAAGACCTTGAAAAGCTTGAGAGGATTTTTGGGTCTCACAGGCTATTATCGTAAATTTTTCCGCAACTATGGCCGCATAGCGAAGCCCCTAACGCAACTCCTAAAGAAAAATTCCTTCTTCTGGAACGAAGAAGCACAACAGGCATTTACAGCTCTCAAAACCGCCATGTGTTCCACTCCTGTCTTAGCACTACCGGACTTCACCAAATCATTTGTCATTGAATCTGATGCTTCGGGAACAGGTATTGGAGCGGTCTTAATGCAGGAAAGGTGACCATTGGCCTTCACCAGCCAACAACTAAGTGGGAGGAATCTGGGCCAATCTACCTACGAGAAGGAAATGATGGCCATCTTACATGCAGTCGAGACCTGGCGACCTTACTTGTTGGGGCGACGTTTCCAAATCCGCACAGATCATCACAGTCTTAAATATTTTTTGGAGCAACGCCTATCTTCCCCACAACAAAATAAATGGTTAGCCAAAATGCTGGGATATGATTATGAGATCATTTACAAGAAAGGGAAAGACAACAGGGTAGCAGATGCATTGTCGCGCCAATTTGAGGAGGAAAGTACTCTGCTCGCAATTTCCCTCCCCATTCCAGAATGGATTGAAGAGGCTCGTAGGGAATGGTTTTCACATCCCGGGCTCTCCCAACTCATTTCTCAATTGCAGGTAGATCCTAATTCCAGCAAGGGCTACTCGTGGCAGAATGATATTCTTCGCTACAAGGACAGAGTCGTAATATCACCAACATCCACCCTCAAAAGTCGCATTTTGGCAGAATTTCACTCATCTCCCATTGCAGGACATTCGGGCTTTCAGAAGACATATGCTCGCACCAGAAGATCATTTTTTTGGGCCGGCATGAAACAGGACATCCTTACTTTCATAGCAGAATGTGACGTCTATCAACGCCACAAAGGGGAAACCGTCAACACACCAGGCACATTACAACCATTTCCCATTCCGGCGTCAATTTGGACGGAGGTCTCCATGGATTTCATTACAGGTCTTCCAAAGTCTGGGAACAAGTCAGTCATCATGGTGGTTGTGGACCGACTGTCGAAGTATGCTCATTTCTGCACCCTACCCCAACCATTCACACCCACTTTGGTTGCTCAAACTTTCATGGATCAGATCTTCAAATTGCATGGCATGCCCACCTCTATTGTGTCCGACCGCAACCCAATATTCACCAGTAATTTTTGGCAGGAGCTCTTCAGAATACAAGGCACTCAACTCAAACTCAGTACTTCATATCATCCGCAAACAGATGGTCAAACCGAAGCCGTCAACAAATGTCTAGAAACCTACCTTAGGTGTTTCACTTCAGAAAAACAACACCTTTGGGTACAGTGGTTACCTCTGGCGGAATGGTGGTATAACACCAACTATCATGCCACCACCAAAATGACTCCCTATGAAGCAGTCTATGGACAACTTCCGCCTTCCCCTACTTCTTATCTCACGGGGTGCTCCAAAGTACAAGCCGTGGATCAACTCCTACAACACCGCGCAACCATGCTTGCCCATCTGCGCGAGAATCTTCATCAAGCTCAGAACCGTATGAAGCAACAGGCTGACCAACATCGCTCAAAGCGCCAATTTCAAGAAGGGGATCAGGTCTTTTTGAGGCTGCAACCATATAAGCAAACATCACTCAAAGACAAGGGTTGTCAAAATCTCTCTCCAAAATTCTATGGACCATACCAAGTACTTCAGCGCATTGGAGAAGTGGCTTACAAGTTGGCTTTGCCACCTACAACAAAAATCCACCCAGTTTTCCATGTATCGTGCCTCAAGAAAGTGATTGGGAACAATTGCCGAGTTCAAACCAGTCTACCTGAATTGGACGAAGAAGGGTCAATCTGGCTTCAACCTGAACAGGTTCTAGACACACGAGACAAGCACCTGCGCGGCCGCATGCTTAAGGAGGTCCTCGTCAAATGGAAAGACACCTCTCTGGAAGATGCAACTTGGGAACCAGCCACTATTCTTCAGCAGTTTCCGCAGCTTCAGCCTTGAGGACAAGGCTAGTCTTAAGGGGGAGGGCATGTTAGGGTCCCACCCTAACCCCCTTATTTATGTCATGGGATCACGTCATAGTCAAGAGTCAATAAAGCCCATATTAATATTTGTAAGTGGTTAACTCGCAATTAATGACGGGACCACAGTTAGTTGCAAATGGGCGGTAGTATTAGATAGATGGTAAATGGGCGGTAGTATTAGATAGATGGTATTAATAAAACCCACGATATTGGCCCGTGGTATTGCATGTATGAGTCATATATAAAGGATAGAGACTCCCTGCGAGGAGCATCGTGTCTTATTTTGTAATCGAGCTATGCTCTATTGGAGGTTGCCCCCTCGAAGAGGCCTGTGAACATTTCTCTCTGAATAATAAAATCATTGCTATTCTGTGTTCTGGGTATATTTTATTCGCATATTCTGTGTTCTCGGTATCTTTTCTTCGCTTGGGTATTGCTTTGCAGGTTAAGAGCATAACACCTTCACAAATTGATTGACTTCAATTTCGATGATTGAAGGAGACACATCTTTAGGAGGATTGGAGACTTTCTTCCTTGGCTTTGCCATTTGTGTTCTAATGATCAACCTTCAAGCTATTAGGCTTTGAGTGAAGGTACTGGCTCTAATACCAATTGTTGGAAATACTGAGAGGGGGGGTGAATCAATATTCCTTTTCAATTGTTATTTTTATCAGTTAGACCACTTATAATTAGAACACAAAATGAAAAATAAGAATAAATAATATTATTAATCTCGATAAATGAAGTACAATGTTTGTGTAGAGATCCAACCCTAGATGAAGACACCAATCTTCTATCTCCCAAGCTCCAACTTATATTTTCCAAGCACCAACTTGGTCTTTTGTGAGGCTCCGACCTCTAGGGCATTGACCCTATCTTCTCAAGGCACCAACCTTGCGTTTAGAGGCTCCAACCTGTAGGGCACCAACCCTTCTCTGGTATAGGCTCTGACTTGGCTTCTTGAGGACATCGATCCTCTAAGGATCCAACCCTATCCTCCAAGGTATCAACCTTGTCTTTTCGAGGCTCTAACCCACCACAATACTTCGTCAAGATATGTTTGGTAATAACTCATGGCTCCCAATGTCTTATTCAATGAGCCTTGTCAATCTTAAGCTATCTCTTCACTTTAGTCTCCATGTCTCATCATCAATGACAACCTTTTCTTCACATGAAGGTGTCTCAGCTGTTCTTGATGGTACCCAAAATAAGGATCTTCAAGTTACCTCATGATGGCTAATGCATCATGGTCTTCAACATTATCTTCAAGACATTCAAGGCATCTTCAATAATGTCTCCAATGTGATGTCTTCAATCTAGAACCTTCTTCAAGGTTACTCCACAAAGGCTTCAATCAAAGTCTCCAAGAGTGTGTTCAAGCTATCCTTTAAAACATGTCCTCAAAAAAATTCTCCACTGGCTCCTTAATAGATGATCCAAAACCCTTCATTGATTTCAATGTATGTTGATACAAAAAAATGAGTGATATACTTACTTGTGTTCCTTCAATAAGATTCTTCACTGTACATATTTATTTAGCTTCAAACACTGTGCTTGACTGTCCAAAATAGGTCTCCACCATTAGTCTTCATTGTACCTATATCTTCACTGTAGGTATAGGAGTATTAATGTTGCAATCATAATTCAACTCTGAATCTGGAATAGTGTAAAACTGGCCTTGACCCTTCCTTGACTTTGTTGACTGTTCACTTCAGTTCTCTGAGGCTAATCCCATAGGAAGTCTACACACAGAATCTTCGTGTCTTTTTCTACTATACCCAAGCTCTTATTCAACTTCCTGATGTTATCCAATCCTTCTTTGTAGTCACAGAGCAATAATAACACAGTCAATGAGGCGATCAAAGTATCTTGTTCACACTGTAGATGACACAAATCAAATCTACAACAAGCACAATTTAATGAGAAGGTTGTTGTACCAATTCGATTTGATAGACTACAACAAGAGATCTGAGGTAGAGATCAACTATATGTGCCATAGAGTTGTCTACGCAGTCACAATAATATTAACTGAGCCACAGGGAGTGAGACTTTAGGTCGAAGAGATAGATGTGCCATAGTCCAAAGTTAAGATCTGAAGTCTACCTCTGTCCGAGCTACCACAGTTCTGAGTCGATTTCAGTGAGGCAGCTCCGAATTATATTTCCCACAGGTCTGTTGTAGGTCTGAGTGTGGTCAAAACACTTGTTATGGTTTCCTGGAGGTGTCAATTTCATTTTATAAACCCATAACAAAAATATTTGTTGTCCTTATCTTCAAGAATACTCCTCATTGTCCTTTGTTGTCCTCCATACTGTTTCCCACCGAATTATGAACTTCAAACTGAAAAATGATGACTAAAGAATGAGCTGGAATCCCTAATAAATAGAGGTTTTCGCATAACAAAACGAAAAGACACATCACTATATGGAGGCCAACTTGAAAGAGAAGGTGCAGGTTGGCTCACTGTCAAAATAGTTAATTCTAACTTAAAAATTCATTATCTCCTCAACCGCTGGGATTTTCGGTGCAAGAAAGGGCTCATTGAAAAGAGGGAAAAATTATCTTTAAGATGGTATAGGTTCCATTGAGAAAATATTCCTCTAAGTTGTGAAAAATTATTTTTCTTTGTGACTGTCCTTAAAATTTATGCATAAAAAGTTTAGGACAGCATGATTAATGTTTAGGACAGTGGGTTCTTCATTGTTTTCAATGTATGAGTGTGTCATCATGTAGGAGTGTTTCATTTATGTCATCATGATTTTATGAAATAATGAGAGTATCATCTCGTGTCATCATATAATGGTGCAATGATATGTTGTAGGCAGTATCATTAGGAAAGTCTCTTTCAATCATCAGTCATGTCATCACTTAGTCTTCCAACCCTCATTAAGCACCATCATTAAGTGTGGACATATAAGAGTATAACATCATCACAACTATAGCTTCATTAAGTGTAGTTCTTCACATTAAGGGATTGTACCTAGGGACTAGATCACTAATCAGATACTTGGAAACTTATTAGGACAAGATATCATCATCTAGAACTAGGTTTCTCAAGAGTATTGACACCTCAGTCAATGCCATATTGACATCAATGACAACCTAGATTAACAGTTGAGTTCTGGAGAAACAGTTTCCGGTTGGAAAGGACTAGGGGAGATACTGCAGAAGGGAACTGGCTTGAAGGAATTGTACTTGAAGGACGAGTTGATTCTAGAGAAGGGGGTTTCAAAGGAGCTTGTTGTTGGGAAGACGTACCAAGTCACTTGCTAATGGCCATGACACTTGAAGCATGCAAACACTCGAAGCACTAGGCTTTGAAGGGATAGGTGGTGGCCCATAATAAGCCCCAAGTAGTGTGGAATATTTATAAACCCTAGGGGAAACATCAGTTAGGTTAGGGGTGGTATTATTTCTAGTGATCGATGAGTTAGTGGACTGAGGGGAAGTCTGTGACTAGGGGTTATAGTAAGTCAACCGATCGATAGTGACGATCTTTCCATTACGAGGGAAGCACATCTTGCGAAAGACAAAGGATGTGATAGCTGACATGGCATATGTGTAACTATAACCCAACAAGATGTTATAATTTAAATGGGCATCAATGACTTCGATATCAATCAAGATTGTTTCTCCAGCAATAGTGATAGGGAAGTTTCGATATAAACCGAGGGGCCGCGATGGGTGACCGTCCCAACCATGAAGAGTGATAGTGGATGGTGACAGGTCAGGGAAACCAAGTTTCTTCCAGACATAGCATCCATCACACAGGTGGAGATGTATATACACCTCTAAACAATGGTTTTTTTTATGGAGACTGGTATCTTAAAAGAAATGAATGAAGGTAGGGGGATGTTCCACTTTATCAACATTAAATAAGACCATATAATCATCAGACGAATCCACAGTGCCCAAAGTAGATAATAGAGCTTTCCTTTGGGATGGGCATGTCTAGATGACTTTTAGCATTGACATCGAGGTAGGAGACTACGCGAAGTCATCTACGATGCTATATGTATGGGTGTCTTTAGAAGAAGCAACATTTGAACATAATGGACCTTTGGTGATCTTGGGGTTAACTCTACCTTAGGTGGAGGGATCTATAAGGCACCCTTTGGTGATGATAGGGGCTTAGTGAAAACTTTGGGTTGGGAATCAGTCGTTGAATTATCAAGAGGTCTTTCATATTGGCGTGATTGAGTCTGGAGGTTGATTTCTTCGGAATCCATCATGAGGATCTAGTAATTATTTTTGCTAGAGTGTGAAGGTTGGGGGGATGTGACACTCTAGATGGGTTGGGAAGCCACATATCCTTGATGTGGAAATGTATTAGTGAGTGTTTTCGGTTGCAACGAAGGGGGAGGAGGATGTGGAGCCATAGTTTGGGGTCCTCTAGAGGCAGTTTCTTGAGCTTCCCATGCCTAGCACATTTGAGGTAAAAGGGGACATCATGAGTATAATGGCCAAAGACTCTGCAATAAGCACAATGTTTATTAGTTCTAACAACCTTGTTCTTCTTGGGTTTTCCACCTTGTTGTTGGGTTGCGGGATTAGCTTGGTCACTCTTAGGGGAATTGGCTTTTCAAACTTGATTTCCTTGGTTACCTTGAGGTTGTTGATTTCGGTTACCCTTCCCCTTATTCCTTCTCTTAGGGTTGGGGGGAATTGATAGTATTTTGTTGAGAATACACTTGATTTTGTGGAGGTGGTTGTTGTTGTCATAGAGGAGGTGGGGACATGGAAGGTTGAGGCATTGGTGCCAATGGCGTTGGAGCGCTAGGCAGTGCATAAGGATAGTAAGGGTTCATGACAAAATTTTGATAACTAGGTTCAACAATAGCTCATTGGAATCAACCGATGCGAATGGGGAAATTCATATGATTTGCTCGTACCTTGGTAATAGTTGACATGTGAAGGATTGGGAGGGGATAGATGTAAGCAGAACTGGTGCCCCCCTGGGGTTAACCATAATGAATGGAAGGTTGAGGATATGGTGGTGGTTGAGGGTGGGAAAGAGATCCAATGATACTGTTGGTGACATGAGATGACCTCGGTGCATTATTAGTACCATACTGAGGTAGATCGGGGAGGACATTATAAACATAACCTAAATGGGAATATATTAAATCATATTTTAAGGTTATCTATAGAGATTCTTCCTCAGTCTGAGGGAAGTGAGAGGAGACATATTTACTGACGAGGGCCAAAAGGGTTCTCAAAAGCCAATCCATATATACACGGTCTTCAAACTTAGGGGCTCTACACATGCTCTTCCTTCTGTGTCATTCTTGTACATGGTCAAAAAGGCAGGTGACAGAAATTTGACGAAAATAGGTAAAGAGTTTAGTACCTATGTCATATCGGACAGGTAACTAGAAATATAAAAGGAAATCTTTGGTGAGACTCACAAAGGACGAATGACAGCCATGTGGTTGGTCCACATATCATTTGGTAGTAGCTCCAGTTCGGGTGCGTTGTGTTGAAGAATGTAACTAGGTTTGGTCTTCATAATTCTACTTGAAATCAAAATGTACTATATTTGTCAAAAGAAAAGAAAAAAGAATTTTTGTTATTATTGAATTGACTTATTAAAGCATGGGTTTCATGCTTGGGTCAATTGGTATAGGCCAAGCCTTCATTCTAGGTTTTGGGATTATTTATTTGAGTCAAAAAGTCAAAGTTTGTTTGTTCAAAGACTCCTTCGTTAAGTAGAATCATCATCAAGTCAACTTCCCTCAATGAATTCAAGTCGGACTAACCTTAAGTGGAGACACAACTTATCAAGCAATCATGTCGGCTTATTTCATGGAGACAACTATATATACAAGCATAAGCACTTCACTCATATAGATAACAAGTTCAGATTTCAGAGAGAAATTGTATGTTATCAATATAGTGAGACAATTCAGATCTTTCAAGAAGATGGGTTCTTAGCATTTTGGTGATGGCACAATCTTATTATTTTGGTGATGGCATAGTCTTATCATTTTGGTGAATGCACTATCTCATCATTTCGATGAAGGAATGGTCTTGGCATTTCATGAAGGGACAGTATTAACATTTCGGTGAAAGCACAATATAAAGATATAAATCTGTTATATATTGAAGAGATAATTTCAATGCTACCACAATGACAGGGTCTCGCAATAGTGACAAGGTCTCGGTGCAATGAAAAAGTTCTCGGTTCTATCTCAGTGTAATAGGTTCGGTGCTACCACAGAAACAAGGTCTCAGTGCTATTACAGGGATAAGACTTTAGTTCTACCACAAAGACAAGAATTCGGTACCATCTCAGTGACAAGGACTTGGTGCTCACACAGTGACATGGATGAGAAACTAAAGAAGATCAAACAAGGATGAATTGATGGAGGGAGTCTCTAGTCTAGGTTGTAAGGGTCTTGGTCGTCTCATCTCCAATCTACTAAAGGAATAATTTTCATTGGATTTTCCCCTAGAGTGGGGTTTTTCCCTGGTAATGTGGCTACATCTTGTGTTCTCTTCTATTTTTTGCTTGGTATTCGTCTTGATGATAAGAAAGGATAATTCAAAAGAACAAATAATAATAATGAAAAACATCACGAGATAATGTCATAATAAGAGAAATTATTTAACTGCCAGTCTTTGGATTTCTCAACATGGTATCAAAACTATGGCTAAGGTCAAAGGCAGTTTGAAGACCACTTATACATCTTTGAAGCATCCTTAGTGAAATTTTATGTTTGCATTTAAGAACATGTCAGTTAGATCAAAATCAAAATGGACATTTCTGAACTAATGGAACTAAGATTACAGTGAGCTAGTTCAAGACACCTTGAAGAAGAAGGAGAAGGTTTGAATGTCTTAATGATGGGTTCCATTATGTCACAGTAAAGAAGTTTGGTCAATATCATAGAGGAGAATAACAGTGATGAGTTCGGGTAATCTCAGAAACAAGTGCAGTATAAGTAGGCAGTTTGATATAGCAATGATGCATTTCGATGTATCTTGATAGGACAAGTTTGGATCAATTTGTAGTAGTATGAGGATTAGTGAAATCACAGTTCAATATAGAGGAAAAGTTAGAAATAGGAGGGTATACCTCGCTCCACTATACAGTGACATAGTTCGTAGAAATTTTGGAAGAAAGGACTATTGTTGAAGCACTAAGTGTTGAAGATAAGGTCAAGGCAGTGACATGTCTATGGGTTGAAGTACTACAAGTTTAATAAATAAGTACAGTCTATATCTTGTTGAAGGAAAGGAACTCGATATAATTACCCGTGACCAAGGACAAGGCCATCTCCACATAACTGAAGAATCCAAATTTTGTTCTAATTCAAGTCTTGAGAAATTCAAGTAAGTATTGTCAAGATGCACATGTAAGTTTAATGAGTTATCAAATCAAGAGATATGTAATCACAAGGTATGTATGTACATAAGCTTTTAGATTTTTAAATGATCCTTGTTTAGCTAGTCTAGGATATATATTGTACTCTATTAAATAACATATTAGAAGCTTAATCCTTTTCCCATAGGATCTATAAGCAATCTAGATGTCAAGTGAAATTCCTAATGTTGATTAAAAGAATGAGTAACTCAATCTTTGATATCAGAGGATTCCATCCTCCATACATAGAAGATCTAACTTGAAGAAATTAAATCATGCTCTTGGTTTCACATGTTTTTCTTGCAAGTATGTAATCACAATATATAAAATATCATGGATTAGTACAAAGAAGACACTTCAAGGAATCCTTCCAAGGTCTGTCAAGAAATATCTCCAAGTATGTCTTAGAGTAT
Source organism: Pinus tabuliformis (assembly GCA_031772625.1). Classification (NCBI taxonomy): domain Eukaryota; kingdom Viridiplantae; phylum Streptophyta; class Pinopsida; order Pinales; family Pinaceae; genus Pinus; species Pinus tabuliformis. The sequence continues at coordinate 320,686,358 of CM062807.1, forward strand.
ACATCTAATAAAATCCTCTTCATCTGCCAATGTTAATGTCTGAAACCCTAAAACTTCTTAGGGTTATTGGAAAATGTGATTTGAAAATTTTGTTGATAATTTCATGGTTGGGGTTTTGGTATGATCATGAAAACCTAACTTGTTAGGGTTGAATGATAATGTCTAAAATCCCGAACCTTTGAGGTATTAGGGTTTGTTATGTTCTTATATTGAAACCCTAGCTCATTAGGGTTTGGTGGAATGTGTTAGAAAGACCCTTATAATGTCTTAGAAATGAATTCCTTGGAATGTGTGTTTTTTTTTTATCAAGCTCTAGTCTCAGAAAGTGTGTTACATGTCTAACTCTTATTGATATTTGTGAAGTTCGATTTGACTAACACATGATATGAAATGCTTATGCATGATTATGAACTCCTAGATGAATGAGTTGACATGTTTGTCGATGATCATGAATCCTAGGGTTTGGAAACAAGCCATAATCAAATTTTGATGTTCTAGGATGATGTTTTTTGGTAAATCTAGGGTTTTGCGACTAAACACTAGTAGTAGTTAAATTCTCTAGTATGTGTGATATGACAAAAAAGGAATCTATGAATCTATATAGTGATTGTTGAGAATTTGTAGATGGAAATCTAGGGTTTACGCCAAACCCTAGTAGATGCTAGTCATGATGTTGATTAAGTTGTGATCGGTTTTGATTATTGGAGCTCATGTATATAACCTAGGGTTTACATGAAATCCTAGTAGGAAGTATTACATATGAAATTTGAAAATTGTTAGATACATTAATATGATTTGTTTCTAGGGTTTGAAAGATTGTGTCATGCCATTTAAAGAATCTTGAAACCCTAGATATATTGAGTTTGGTATCTTGATGAGCTATGGATGTGATTTAGGTTTTGTAACAAAACCTGGGTAAGAAGTTGAAGTATTGAAGTATAGTCTCTTGTCGGTTATGTTTATAAAGTCCAATGCTTCCATTATAATAATATTTTAATATGGCTAACTTCATGCTTCTATAGTTTTGGTTGTACTTGTTGTCTAAGTTGTGCAGGCACATCTTGTTCAACATGATGAAGATGATTGTAAGTAAAGTTGTTGTAATAAGCATGATGTATGAATGACTCTGATAAGAAGGATGGAAGCCATGAAATATTCTTTAGTATCGTAAAGAAGAAGTAAAACTCTCTAAGTTAAGAGGGAGCCTGGATGAAATCTCCCTAGGTTAAGAGGAGGCTTGAATGAAAGGAATCTTCCTAGGATAAGAGGATGGTTGAGAATATTAGATCCTCTCTGATTAAGAGGGAGTGAAATATATGGTTCTCTACTTCATTTGTCATGCACTAGACCAGGACTAACATCTATAAGTTTTAGTGAAGGCTATGAGTGAGAGAAGGAAATTGGAGAATACATTTTGAAGGATATGTTGTTACATGTGAAGTAGGAAAAGAAAGTGTATGATTGAGGAATCGTGTGTCAAATATTCTATTGATGATCCTACTATGTTGAGAAGAAACATCTAGAATCACCCTAGAGGTTTGTATTTACGTATGTACATTTGAAAGTGTAGTGTTGATTGAGGTTGTGTTTGTACAGGTAAATCTTTCGAAGGTTTTCATAGCATGCTGGTTACCAATCAGTTTTATCGGGATAGATTTTTTGTCCTTGATTTGTTGTATCAAAGAGTGTTGTGGCTTTGTGAGTGAAGAATTTCCTGGGAGGACATCTGGCCGACACTTTGTATCGATGTCTAGTTCCCGAAATAGGAAAGGTGGGTTTGGTCATTGAGCTCTAACACACACCTGGATCTCTGGGTTAATGATTAGAAAGTAAGTCTGATAGTACCTAGAGAGGTTGAAAGCTTGGCTCCATCTTAGTCCCACCTTGATAAATTGCTCTAGTTATGAATCTAGTTTGTGGCATTGTAGTGCCTAAATTATTAAGAGACCAATGGATAGATTTCCCTGGCCAGGAATCTAGTCCATGGAATTGTGGTGCCTAAAATTATTTGTAGATGATGTGTTTTGAGATCTTCCATGTACCTCTATGGTTATATGTAAATATGAATACCTCCCTAGTTAAGAGGGAGTGTTGAACAATGTAACTAGGTTCAGTCTTCATATTTCTACTTGAAGTCAAAATGTAATATATTTTCAAAAGAAAAGCAAAAATAATTTTTATCATTATTGAATTGACTTATTAAAGCATGGGTTTCATGCTTGGGTCAATTTTTATAGGTCAAGCCTCCATTGTAGGCTTTAGGATTATTTATTTGAGTCAAAAATTCAAAGTTTGTTTGGTCAAAGACTCCTCCATCAAGTCTCCTTCAAGTTGACTTCAAAAGAATCATCATCAAGTCGGCTTCCCTCAATGAATTCAAGTCAGCCTAACCTTAAGTGGAGACAAAACTTCTCAAGAAATCATGTCGGATTATTTCTGATGGAGACAACTATATATACAAGCATAAGCCCTTCGCTCAACACGGAGATAAAAATTTCAGATTTCAGAGAGAAATTTTTCGGTATCAATACAGTGAGACAATTTGGATCTTTCCATAAGATGGGTTCTTAGTATTTTGGTGATGGAATAGTCTTATTATTTCGGTGATGGCACAGTCTTATTTTTTTGGTGAAGGCACAGTCTCAGCATTTCGGTGAAGGCACAATCTTGGCATTTCGTGAACAAACAATATTAACATTTCGGTGTAAGCACAATACAAAGATATAACTTCGCTATATATTGAAGAGACAGTTCAACGCTACCACAGTGACAGGGTCTCGACACAGTGACAAGGTCTTGGTGCAATGACAAATATCTTAGTTCTATATCATTGAAATAGGCTCAGTTCTACCCTAGGAACAAGGTCTCAATGTTATTATAGTGATAAGACTTCAGTACTGCCACAGAGACAAGAATTCAGTACCATCTTAGTGACAAGGACTTGGTGCTCACATAGTGACATGGATGACAAACTAAAGAAGATCAAACAAGGATGACTTGATGGAGGGATTCTCTAGTCTAGGTTATAAGGATCTCGTTCATCTCATCTTGAATCTACTGAAGGAAGAATTTTGACTGGATTTTCCCCTAAAGTGGGGTTTTTCAGTGGCAGTGTGCCTACATCTTATGTTCTCTTTTATTTGCTACTTGGCCTTAGTCTTTATGATAAGAAAATATAATTCGAAAGAACAAATAATAATAATGAAAAACATCACAAGATAATGTTATAATAAGAGAAATCGTTTAACCACCACTCTTTGGATTTCTTAACACGTTGGAAGAGATGAAGGCGAATGGAGTCTTCGGTAATGAAATTTGATGAACACCACATGTGAAAAGAGTGAAAATGATTGGTGGGGTCTTCTCCAGGATTACCTTCAAACTTGGGAATGTCGGAAGGAAGTTTGGTGGGCATGGGAGGCTAATTCAGGTTATGGAGAAGAGGATTGTTGATAAGCTAGCTGAAATTAGGGAGGCTCAAACCAACCATATAGGGAATCAAGGGTGGATTAGTGACCATACCTGAAGAGGTTTCTCTTGTGGGGTTACCTTGGTTAAGACCTTGGTTACCACCTAGGTTTCCACCACCCACAATGGTGCTTAACATGGTGGTTGTGCGAAGTTGGGAAGATGCAGAATCAGAGGAAGAACTAGAAGAATCATAATAACTAGAGTCAGTATGGGGACTCAATGGAGGACTATGAAGATGGGTCTAAACTCAGCAAGTAGGAGTAAGATGTCCTAAGGGAAACGAGGGGTGAAGGCCATGAAGTCTCTGTGATAGATGCCTAGGGGGTGCAATGGTGTCAAGACAAAGATGACTCAATAGACTAAAGGGTTATGATAGGATAAAAGAGTAAAAAACAACAAGAAAACACCTAGTGTAGTGGTACCAAGTGTAAACTATAATGATATGCTACTCTAATTCAAGAAAACACGTCATATCAAAGAAAAAATGACCTCTAGCCTAAAGGTGATCTAAATCCTCAAACAAGTCCTAATTATAGTATTTTAGATGGCGTTCCAAGAAACTTCTTACTTCACGAAATTCGGTCCCCACAAGTAGGGCTATCTAGAGAAAGGTGGAATAAAGTTCCAACTGCTTGCCCACAACCAGTACTATAAGGTGATTTCCTAAGATTGGCCACTAAGGTTACCTTTTTCCCATGGGTTCAGTCGAGTCTTGAGATTCTTGTTGATCAACCATGACACGGAATTCCCTACCACGAGTTGGGTAGCCTCAAGGAGAACTGATCGCACCATGATCTAGCCAAACCCCCTTTGAATCGGGTTTCTGACGCACTCTGGCTTTGGACCATGGGATGGTGAAGGACTTTAAGCTGCCTAATATGTCAACTTTCTATGTCTCAATGTAAGTGATAAATGAGTGTCATTGGAAGCCTATCCCACTAATCCTACACCTAACTACAAAGACTGTTTTGGCCTTGGTGCCCAAGTGGGATTAATCTATGTGACTTAAGTTATTAAGATGGATTGTTTCAAGCCTTGACTTGGTGGTGATAACCAACCTCATGTTCACTTATAGTGTGTGTGTGTGAAAAACATGTAAAGTGGATGAGTTAATTAATCGTGTTTTGATGATGCCAATTTTGTTGAAAATAAAGTGCATAAACTATAAATGGTACTGATAATATGAATAGTAAGATAAAAAACAAACTGAATCACACAACCCCCCAACCAAGAAGTAAATTGAGCAACAAAATAAAAGAGGGAAAACAAGAAAACAAAGGACAAAAAAATGGCCAAAATATCTAATGTCTAAGGGACTGGGATCGAAAGGAAAAAAATTGCTAAAAATGATGCAGAAAACCAACAAACAAAATAGGTGAAAATGTTGGAAAAAATACAGGAAAAAGGCTCCAAATTCAAGGATGAAAAGGGGATCCTTGGGGGGAAAGACAACACAAGATTGTAAAGGGAATAAAGTGCTACAAAAACCTGTCTAAAAGGACTACAAAATATTGGACAAAACACTAAAAAACAATGGCTAAAAATGTTGCATGCTAGACTCCTCAATTCAACAATTCTCTTCCTAAATGATGGAGGCATAATCTAAACCCTAGGGGGATTTTTCCTTCCCCAATGAGAAACTATTAAGTGGATCCAATCCTAGAGATGACTCAGGAAATAATAGAAACCCTTCTCGGTGCAACAATCGTGACAAAATCTAGAAAAACTGAAAAATTTTATGAAATTTTGCAAAGTGTGGAAACTGACCTGGAAAGTGCATTGGGCATAGGAAAAGGGGAAAAAAGTGTGCTTTGTTCCCACTTCTCTCGCTTGGAATATCTAACCCAGATTGCGTTGCTCCCTACTCGGCTAGTAATTGTGACTTGCAAAAAGATGTGAAACCCAAATAGAAGTGGAAAATTTTCCACAAAATAAAAGAAATATAAAAATATAAACAGAGAGGAATAAAAATTCTGAAGAAACACTAAAAATTGCTAAAACAATAGTCACCAAGGTTTTGAATTACTACACCAGTGGAGTCGTCATTTATTAGTGACTAAGTAGCTAAAGACCTAGTGTAATCAAAATATTCCAAGATGATTAAGTCAAAAAGTTATAAGAAATAATTATTTCTAGAGAATATTAAATAAATAATGATTTATTTAATTATTTCTAGAGAATATTAAATAAATAATGATTTATTTAATTATTTCTAGAGAATATTAAATAAATAATGATTTATTTAATTATTCTCATGGGGTTTTTTAATTTAAATGAGAAATAATTTAGGAAAAATGGTTTACTAAAGTATTTCCTATGGTGAAAGTGGGTTTTACCATGGTAAAATTAATCTTGCATGGTGTATTTCGATCATCCTAATACAAAATGACCAGGTGATCATTTTTTCGGTGATAACAATATTTGATGGAAAACCTTAGTGTAATAGCTCGTTGGAATTGGAAAGAGAAGATCTACAAGACAAGATTAGGAGAAGTAACTTTTAGCAGCCAAAGAAAGTATGGTGGGTGATTTACCATTTTCTCAGTTTAAAATTGATTTTAATTAGTCACTTAATTAAACAAAAGAAGGGGAAAATAATTAATTGAAGGAAAAAGGCCAAAATTGACTTAACTAAAATTAAATTAAATTAAAGTCACTTAGATGAAGTCAAGGAGGAGCTTCTAGAATGATACTAAAATAGTCAAAATAAAATACTTCTAGAAGATGGGAGATCTATCTATCGAGCCTTTAAAAGGAGGAGGATAAGATCATTTAGTACATCTTGGATTTGTGTATTTATATTTGGTGAGGTTTGGAGAACCTAGTTCTCGTTGTGGCCAATCCCAAGACGAAAACCCTTGGGTGATTTGGTGAGAGTAGACGAAAACCCATATAATCCCATGGTGAATTCATTCAGAATTCACAGGTGCATTTATTAGTTAAACTTTTTTTTGGAGGCCAATGCAATTTTATTGCAATCTCTTGGGAGGCCATTACCTCACCCATTTCCATATACTTGAACTCGAATGTAATATATGCTATCATATTAATAAAATAACGTTGAGAATAATTGTATGTACCTCTTGTCTAGTTCATGTTAACTAGTTGGTCATTAATTTCATACTATAATTTGTGAAATTTGATTATCGAATTGATGACATAATTTTTTGAAGCAAAATCCCAAGAAATTTGTTAAAAATTAATAAATAGGATATTACAATGGTTTCATTATAAATATGTTTCCTTTGGAAAAAGTTACTTTTGAAGTGGGCATTATTTATCAAATAAAATATAAGAATACATAGTGGTAAAAAAGAAAAGCAATTGAAATTAATTGTAATGGAGTTAAATTTATCATGATTGACAACATTAAGTTATTTTTATTGGTTTGTTAAAGCTTCAAACCCATTTCAATAAACAATAATGCTAATGGAACTATCTTTACAATTTATTTGGGAAGCTATTGTTCAAGAGTTATACCATATTTTGTACATCAATACTATGGTAGTGATGGATACAAAACCCACTATCTATTGCTAGATATTTTTGGAATATTTCCCATAAGGTGGGGAAAATGGTATTCTAAACCATGTCCTAAAGCTTCAAAATATAGGAATCAAAGCTTACAAATCACTATTAATCTTGTGCATAATCTAGTTGTTTGATAATCATTTATAACACATAAGAAACTTCTAAGAAAATTAGAAGAAATATGGGATAATGGAAGACACAAAACCCCTATTTATACATTAGAATAGGAAACACCATTTTTGAGATATGTGGACACATTCAACATCATGCAATGGGATGGGTGCAATACATCCTTAAACTAGTAGTTTGGTGGATTGGAAAACTGTGGAAGTTTTGCATCTTATATATGGTATTCATGTTCACTGATCAATGGTTACCACATCCTAAAATGTAGGTATAATGGTCTCAAAATATATTACTATTGTTGTGCATTATATGAATTTCAAATATCTAATTAAATTTGTTGGTGGACCTATCATATGTATCATACAAAAGTTTAACTTTATGTGGGTTATATAAATGCTAAATAACAAGTTGGTAAGGCATCCCTACTTATTGTTAGGGTAGTAACATGGAAAAATATGCAAGAGTATTATGGAATTAAAATAAATTTCATGTAGAGCAACTCTTACCATTCCTAGGAGTTAAAGATTTCTTGATAGATAATCATAACAATAGACACCTCTAGAACTAAGATGAGTACAATTAATTTCAATATTAGGCTATGGAATGGATTACTTAGGCAATATTTGAGGTGTCAACTTTGGATTTATTAACATATTCAAAGGAATCTCTTTTCTAGGTAAATCTAAAGGGTACTTCATTCATATTCTATGAAAAATCCATGAAACAAGAAATGATGGATGCAATACATCCTTAAACTAGTAGTTTGGTGGATTGGAAAATCATGGAAGTTTTGCATCTTATATATGGTATTCATGTTTACTTATCAATGGTTACCACATCCTCAAATGTAGGTATAATGGTCTCAAAATATATTAGCTATTGTGCTACATTATATGACTTTCAAATATCTAATTAAATTTGTTGATGGACCTATCATATGTATCATACAAAATTTTAACTTTATGTCAGTTATATAAATGCTAAATAACAAGTTGGTAAGACATCCCTACTTATTGTTAAGGTAGTAACATGGAAAAACATACAAGAGTATTACAGAATTAAAATCAATTTCATGTAGAGAAAATATTACCATTCCTACGAGTTAAAGATTTCTTGATAGATAATCATAAGAATAGACACCTCTTGAACTAGGATGATTACAATTAATTTCAATATTAGGCTATGGAATGGATTACTTAGGTAAAATTTGAGGTGTCAACTTTGGATTTATTAACATATGCAAAGGCATCTCTTTTCTAGGTAAATCTCAAGGGTTTTTCATTCATATTCTACGAAAAATCCATGAAACAAGAAATTATACCACTCTAAAAAATCTCAATATATTCAACTTCACAAAAGTTGGAAGAAAACTTGATGCATATAGACCATAAGTTGAGGATCTTATTTGGGGTTCTCAAAACGAGAATAAAATATCTCGTGTGTGTCCATATTGAAGATATAACATTGATACAAACTTGAAAAGAACATTGAGATAGATATGGAAATGACAATGGGTTACAACATACACAAAAGTTCAAAAAAAGAAACATGGGTAAGGAAAATCGTTCATCCATATATCCTTGAATGTCCATCTCTAAATATCCACACAAATGAACAAAAATTATATGATTTACTTATAAACTATAAAATAAAACAATTAATCAGAGGATAAGATATGATAGGATAAGAAAATGATATCCATTTAGGAAGGTCATCGTTGTTTTTAAGATCCTAATTTCCATCTTTGACTTCATGGTATAAATTATCATTGCTCAAGTAAAAAAATATATAGCTATTTTATCATAGATTAAGAAGAGGAATCATTGAAGAAGTTGGACCGGTGGAGATCCTGGTGGGAGGCAAAGCTAAAACCCTAACAATGGCGTTAGGGTTGTTTTGTTTGCAAGAGAGTGTCAGTAGAGGGGAGGCCGTACACACCGCAGATGGCGATACATGGAGGTAGCTTTCAAGGCATGGAGGGTAGCTGGTGGGTAGCTGTCACAAAGCAAGGACACATTGGGAATGATGATGAAGGAAAATGGGGGTATAGGGAGCAGGGAGGATGGAGGCAGGGTTTAATTTATTGTTTGTTTTTCGTTGTGTTGCCGACAGTAAGTGACTGCACGCGCCCGTAGAAGGAGAAAACACTTACCGGTTTCTGGGGAGATTTCAAACTGATAATAGGGGGAGAAACCATGGTCAACCAATGGGACTTTGTTGATCTGGATCCCGAACCTGGAGAAATTCTGTCAGTGTGGGGATTGGAAGTCATGGATCAAAATATAGAGAAATATATCCGTCCAACTGGACTGCTAGGCGGGAAGAGGCGAGGCTCGGGGGAGGGATGGAGATAGGGAAGAGATTTAGGGCTTCTGGAGGAAAGCCTATGCATGTCTAAACTGGAGAGCTGGGGAACAGTCAGGGAGCCAGAAGGGAGGTAGGAAGATTTAGTTTCATTGACAGGTTGCACAGCGGGAGAAGCGGGCGGGATCCAAGTAAGTAATTTGTACTCTAGTCCCCTCAAAGAACAAATTTTTTTCTCGGGTGGGCTAGAAGACATAGTCATTAGCTATGGGATTAAGGGATAGGAGGGGTTGAAATCCTTCCTTGTGGAAGATTTGGGACTACCAGAAGATATAAGGGGGAAACAGATGGACAACACTGCTGCATGCAGAAGCCCTCTGCAATTGCGAAGTGGGGGGTTTTTTTCCAAGAAGGAAGTCCATTCTCGGAGCTTCTAGGGGGAAATGGAAGGGAGGAGGTCTTGAGTAGTTTCTAGAAGATCTCAGAGGTTGGGGGCGGGGGAAACTGTGAACAATAGGGAGGGTTTTTTTCTCCTTCTTACTCGGTGAAAAAGGAATGATTTATTCGGGTATAGCGTTTTCTAGAAGCGGGGGAGATACCACAACTGGTGGGAAAGGAGGGACAGGCAGGGGAAGGAGATTTTAATATTCACATAAACATCTAGGCGGAAGGGTAATCAGAGCCGCTCCAAGCAGTAGATATCAATGTGGAGACAAACTTACCAGGGTTTGGGGAAGGGGGAGGCATAGGAAGACAGGGGAGAAGTGAAAGAAAAATAAGCTAATAAAGAAAAAAGAGATTACCCCAAACCTGGTCCTGGGAGTTGATGTTCAGATCGACGAAGTTATGGAGGTAGTACAAGTAACCTTGGTTAGAAGGGCCAAGGGGAAAAAATATTAAGCTAATTACATTAAGGAATGGACTACTAAAAGTTGGCAAGAGGCACCAAACAAATTATTTGAGGTATCAACCCTAGCTAGGGGTTGATTCATGACTAAATTCTCTAAGGGGGAAACCCTGGAATGGGTGCTGGAAAGGAATTGGAGCTTTGGGAAAAGTCCAATATTGTCGTTCTAATGCCATCGATGTCACAAATAAGGTCACCTTGCAAGAGAATGCCTTCTAAGCTTCAGAAGAAGAATAAGGTCGAGAAACAAGGAGGGAAAAATAGAAAAACATGTGGAGGAGGAAAAGGGGAAGGAAAATCCTGAGGAGAAGGGGAATAGGAAGAAAGAGGGCAAGATGCAGAGGGATGTAGATTAATTAGAGGATATGAAGATTGAGGAGAGACATATATAGGAGAAAGAGCTTCAGAGGGAGACAACACGGGCAGAGGCAATGGAAGGAGAAGGAGTGGTTTCTGCAAATCAGCTGGAGGGTATGGTTCTGGAACCTATCCCTTCTTTTAATTCATCCTTGTTGTCTATTCTCAATTCTTTATCAAGGCCTGGTCCTTCCAGGTTGTTGAACTTGGAAAATATCCATGTTGAAAATGTAAATGAAGCCCTTGATAGCATTATCACTTCTATCCCTGAGATACATCTGAACTGAAATCTTGTGTCAAGTCTTGAGACTCCTTGTCTACCCTGTGTCCATTCAGAGAAGCCCCATTATAACCTCAGGCCTTGAGAAAAGAAAATTCTTCCTTGGGAAGCAGTGGGGGGATTGGGGGTTCAACCAATATCGGTTGGGCCTCGAAAATCCAAAGGAAGGAAGACAAACATTTCAAAGGCTCGGTTAAGAGAAAAAATCGATATTGTCGATGGGAAACAATTATCTCTTTCAGGGGTGCTTAGAGCAACACAAAATCCCTCTCTTAGTCTTAAATGATTATTATGTCCTTTAACTGTCGAGGGTTTGCTAGTGCTCTCAAAAACTATCCTTTAAGGCCCTAATAAAGTTCTATGATTTTGATGTGCTACTGTTGCAAGAAACCCTAAGATCTGGTGAGGAGATTAGTAGAGCTTTAAATAAAATGTTGTCAGGCTGGGCCTTTCAGACCATGGATTCAAAAGGTAGATCTGGGGCGCTGGCTATGGGAGTGAAAGAAGGAAGGTTGAAGGTCCTATCCACCTGGGGACTAGATCAAGCTTTGGGTGTAGAGATTTACTCATTGGAGCTCTGCAGCACTCTTTTAATTCTAAACATATATGGGCTCTGTTAGGATAGGGCTCTTTTCTGGAATAACCTTTTTTTCCAAATATTTATGGAGAATCTGAACTTGGTATTAGGGGGGACCTAAATATCTCGTTGGGTCTATCAGAAACCTGGGGACCTACAACTCATGTAGACCCTCTGACAGACTTGTTTGTGAACAAGATCAGTTTGAGGAAACTTATGGACATCAATCTAATCAAGTCCAGGCCAACGTGGAGGAATAAGAGAACTGGGGAAGCAAGGGTGGAAAAGAGGCTAGATTCCTTCCTCCTTAGAGAATAAGTGGTGGCTAGGCTTCCGCTCTTTAGACATTGGGTGGGGGAAGGAGCACACTCTGACCATCTTCCCATACTGCTAGAGATGAAAGGCCAAAACAAAAAACTTGGTCCCCCGTTTAAGTTCAATCTATCTTCGCTTAAAGATGAATCTTACAAAAGTCTATTCAAAACAAATTAGAGTTCAGGGGTTGATGATTATGGCATGGATAAAGCATATTTTTTCATGGATAATCTGAAACGTATGAAAAAGGAAACTATTGAATGAGCCAAAATCAAGAAAGACAAAGAAGAAGCAGAACTAAAAAAGATAGGAGAGGAATTAGATCTGCTCGAGAGCCCGAAGAGGACAGATATGAGACAAAAGTGAAGAGGGAAATGATCAACAGTTGGAATCCAATCGAAGGAATATTCTCACAATCAGGGAAGAGCAGTGAAGACTAAAAAGCAAAGCAATTTGGTTGATAGTCGGGATGAAAATTCAAAATTCTTCTAGAACTATGCCAAAGGTCGGTAAAATATAAACACAATATGGATTTTAAAATTAGAAGAAGGCACCCCGGCTAAGTCTTTTGTGGAATTGTCCCTCCTTGGAAGGAATCATTTTAAAAAACTATTCAAAGCCCTAGCTGAGGTTTTTATCATTGAGGTGATCAGGATGGCCCAAAAATTCCCAAGGTATATAGAGGAGGAGAAAATGAAGTTATCATGGGGGAACTAACAAAAGAGGAAGTCAAAGGAATCTTAAGGTAAATGCAGAAGGATAAGAGCCCAAGCCCGGACGGATGGAATATGGAGTTTTTTCAACATTTCTTTGAGTCCAATGGGGATGAAATTGTAGGGGTAGTTGAAAAATCCTAGGTAAAAGGGTTGATATATGAACCTTTCAATACCATTTTTATAGCTCTAACTATGAAGATGGAGGATCCTTTGTCCTTTGAGGACTTCAAACCTATATCACTATGTAACTACATTTACAAATTTATTGCAAAATTAATCGTAGTCAAATTGAAACCTATTCTCTCAAGGAACATATCAAAAGAGAAATTCAGGTTTCTGGATGGAAGGGAGATCCATGAAGTAGTGGGGGTAGCACCGGAGACTTTACATAACATCAAAAAGAGTCGGAGGAAAGGAGGTATTATCAAAATATATCTCTCCAAAGCATATCACCGTATTTTTTGGCTTTACATTAGAATGTTATTGACTCACCTGGGCTTTAAGATTTGGTTCATAAATTGGGTGATGGGATGTATGAAAAATATCAATTTTACAGTCCTGGTCAATGGGGCAGCCACATCTTTTTTTCAGAGTCAGAGGGGCCTTCGTCAAGGATGCCCCATCTCTCCACTCCTCTTTCTCCTAGCAGCAGAGGGACTCAGTCAAATGATCTTAGAAGCAAGGAGAAGAGGTGATGTAAAGGGCATTGAAGTGATTGTCAACCTTCGTATATCTCACTTGTTGTTTGTTGATGACATACTTCTCTTCAGTAATGGAAGCAGGAGTGAAACTCGTCAACTAAAAAAAATCCTTGATTTGTTTCTAAAAGCTACTGGAATATGCATTAATGCTAAAAAATACTCCTTGATACTTGAAGGGTTCTCAAGGGAAGAGATTATAGGGATAGCCGAGGATCTTCCCTTTGAGGAAAAGAAGATGTTAGATAGCTTCAAATATATGGGGTTCCACTTAAAGCTAGATACATACAGGATCTAGGATTGGTTTTGGTTGGTGACAAAAATTGAGAATAGGGTAAAGCACTGGAGTTTCAAATGGTTGTCAAGAGTGGGAAGGCTGGTATTGATCAAGTCAGTCCTCATGGAAATCTCGGTTTAATGGACAACCCTAACATGGGTTCCCAAAGGAATTCTTGAGAGGGTAAGGAAAGTATGTAACGGATTCTTGTGGGTTGGTTCAAAAGAGGACTTTGCCCTTCCATGGGTGGCCTGGGAGAAAGTGGCAAGACCAAAGGAATGGGGGGGTTGGGGTATAAAATATCTCATAGCTTTTGCCCCATCTCTAGCAGCAAAACTGGGATGGAGGCTTATATCAATGGAAAATCTATGGACGACGGTGGTCAAAAGGAAATACATCGATCTAATCTCAATGGATGAGTGGATTAGAAAGTTGGATAAGAGAAACCCCCAAGCCTCTGTTGTGTGGAAAGCAACACTAGATTCGATCAAGATCATTGAACAAGGCCTCTCCTGGCATGTGGGGAACAAAGAGAAAATAAGGGTGGGGTAGGACCCATGAGTGGGATGTAATGAAGGATATGACTTATCTCGGAAGATCATCGACCATTTGAAAGCAAGAGGGGTTTATAACTTGAGACAAATAGAGAAGGTAGGACACTCAACAATCTGGAATCAAGCCTGGCTAACAGGGGGGGACCTAAATCTGGAGCCCCAATGGGTTGAGGAATGGCAGAATTTTATTAAGGAACTTTAGAGATCAAATGTACGCCTCAGAAATCGTCCAGACATCCTGAGATGGGTTCATGCACCCACAGGAAAATAATCTCCTAAGTATGGATACAACTATCTCATGTCAAAGAAAGGATGGGCTGAGCCGGAGTGGTGGTCTAAACAGATCTGGAAACTAAAATGTCCAGCTAAAGAAAGAATGTTTTTTTGGTGTATTCTAAGGAACAAGGTACCAACATGGGACAATCTCCAGAAAATAAATAATATGGGACCAGGCTGGTGCTCTTTGTGCAAAAAAGAAGAGGAATCGTTGCAACATTTGTTCCTAAAGTGTCCTTTCAACAAAAGAGTATGGCTCGAAACTTTGAGGTTGATTGAGAAAACTCGGAGTTGGCATGGAGAAATTGTTAGAGAAGTGTGGCAAAAATGGTGGAATGACACTCTGGAGGAAAATCTGAGAAATTTACCTCTAATAATATCTTGGGGCACTTGGCTGGCCCAGAACATGAGAATATTCAAGGACCTGGATCCAACATATGAGCACATTGTGATTGAATGCGTTTCAATTTATGAAAGCATCCCATTACCAATCCCAAAAACAAATGAGAGGGGGATTAGGGAGGAACATATCATGGGAGATATCCCTTGGGCATATTTTGATGGGGTCTTTGATTAGAGGAATATTTGTGGGGTAGGAATAGTAATCCATCTAAATGCACAAAAATCCTTAAAATCCTATGTGGGGCTTGAATCAAGAACCAACAATTTTGCAAAAATTTAAACTTTAAAACTCTTACTTTGTTGGCTTATACACCTGGGTTTGAGATCGGTTCAGTTTTTGGTGAATCTCATAATGTTATCAAATGGTTTAATGGAGAGCATAGATGTCAAAACTATATGTTGAATCCCTTGTTAGAAGACATTTTAAATTTGAAACAACATTTTAATTCAATTACTATTTGGCATATTTATAGGGAAAGGAACACGGTCGCAAACCTCTTATCTGAGGGTCCACAACAGGTTGTGGATGGCTGGAGCATAAGAGAAACAGATCTAGACTTGATCTGTGTGTTGAATCAACCTCCATTTGTGCTTTGAAGCTCCATATCTAGTTGCTCTTGTTTTTTGGGTTTTTTTTTTTCTTGGTGCTCAATTTCTTTACTCAACAAATGTAAACAGGGATATTGCAAGAGACAATTAAAACCTATTTTTTATTTAATATGCCTTTTAAAATAATGGAAACATTAGCAACTTAACAATAACTAGTTTGTTTCTTGTTTGGGCTATTTTCCTCACATATGAGGAGGCCCAGGAAATTGAATTAGTGCCTTTACTGCTTACATTGGGATGGGGAAGTATGTATTTTGCTTACCAGCTCAGCTTTACTCTCTATGTTTTTTCGATGAACATATACTATACAAAATTATTTAGTTCATATACTATGTAACTTTTTATTGCCTTAATAGAAAATTCGATTTTTTCTTTGGAAAAAAATTCATAGATTAAGAAACATATTTAAAACAAAGAAAAATGGGGGAAAAAATCCATTCATCCAACCACCCATAAATATCCATGAAAATTAACAAAAAATAGATAACTTATCAATTAGATAAAACAATGGATGTAAGGCTAGACAAGATAAGAAGATAGTATTTATTTGGGGAGATCATCATCATCTTCAACATCATTATTTCCACCATGGACATAATGGTCTAAATTGTCATCACTCAAGTATGCATCTACGTCATATGTACCTTCATAAACTGTCACATGCATTTAATCTTCACGTTTGAGCTCCTCAATATGCATTAAAGTTGCATCACTAAATATAATAGCCATCTTCAATGTCTTCTTTTAGTATTGTACTTTTATCAAGAAACATATTTCCCATCAGCAACTTGGTTAACCTTCATTAATCAACATTTTGAATGAGAATTGATTTGAATGACATAAGACAATTTTTCCTTTCTTACATCATAAACTAAATATTATTTCTTAGTTTGAGAAGGGAACACATAACATTCATCAATCTATATTAAGGTTTAATGAAAAATAGCAAATATAAATCTATACTCATCATTTTTTATTGTTAATGATAGTATCCATTTACATTTCAACACTATATAATTACTTTTCCCATAATCAATCTCTATAATCTCTTGTATAAAACCAATGTAAATGTTTTCTCAATTCCATGTTCATATTCAATACTGAAAACACACCCACAATTCAATGTCCCTTTTCCCTTTTGTTTTACTCTTAAATGGTTTTTTTATTCCCACATTCCATCATGTTTATAAGGGAAATATTTTGGACATTTCAAAAGCTCAAATTTATCATCAATGACATCTTTAGCTTTAGTTTTTTCTTTGTGCACTACATCTTTTTAATCCATATATCAAATGCTACAAATGATGGTATACCTTACTTTATTCCATGAGATGTTTATGATTTTGAGATGGAGGCATGGCATTGCATTGTGATTATTTTGTTCATATCTTCTACCAACATAATGAAAAAAAGAAATAATTGGTATTCATGTATGGGTCAAATAAATTAAGATGAGAAAATGTAGAAAGTAAATTCACTTGCATCACTGCTCCATTATTGATATGTTATGAAGAAAATAATAGTTTATTGCAACTTTTTCTTGATGTGACAACATTGAAGTGAGATGAGAGGTATTCAATAATTCACATGCATCTCTTTCATCTTCTTCATAATCCCATATGTATTTAGTTAGAATATGGCAGTTCCTTAAATACTTTGTAAAAAATCAATATATGTTATTTATGAATAGCCCTGAGACATGTTGTTTTGTTACAAACCATTTTCTTCAAAACCTTCATACATTGCTCTATAAGATACACTTATCTTGTTCTTATTGGGCCACATAACTCTAATACCTTCTCTAAATTTATTAGAAGATACATGGGAATATTACAATTTGATGGTGGAAGTTCACACTCTTATAAATAAAAAACTTCAACAACCTTGCCTTGCAATATTCAATATTGAAAATTCGAGGTATTCATTATAAGTGAACTCATTTTTTTCATAATAAGACTAGCCTTAAGTATATATATGTGTAGAAGTTGCCTAATTGGCCCTTAACCGTAGCAATTGAATTAATTACTGATCCGAATTGGATCCTAAAAACTCTCTAAGTTTTCATGATTCTTTCAAATTATGCTAAAAGATTTAAGTCCTAGAAAAGATCGAATCTATCATAAGGAATCCTCATGACGATTGCAGTTATGGCCAGAGTGGAGCAATGAGGACTCTCGGTCGAGCGCACAGACCGTTGACCCATGGTAAAGCGCAATGGCACAAAACTGGAAAAACCAGAGGCTAATTCGGGAAACAGAGGTGGATTCTGATATGCGATTAGCGTTATCGCAAGGTGTCCCCCTCAGTGAAGGAAAGCCCCAAAGCACCTGGACCCGAAAATGATATAAAATTCAGAAAAAGTAACTGTTTCGGTTCCGTAGCGCGGGATTCCCCAAAACGGGCAGGATATCAGAAGGCTTCAAGGCGGTAAGCAGTTTTGATTGAGTCCCACCCGATGCCACACATCGAGCGACACACATCCGGCGGATGAGAGAGAAAATTGCCCGCATCGGATGGGTAAACACCGTGCGACTTGTCCGCTCGATATGAAGGACGACCGTAGGATCTGTGGGGTCCAGATCGACGACAGAGATGTGTCTCGATGACTGACCAGATTTGACAAGTCAAAAAGCAAGATGACAGGGGATTTGAAGTCTGACGTGGATGATGAGTTGGCAAACGATTCTTGTTTGCGGGCGATCTTGAAGAAAATAGATTTAACGGCCATTCAAATATGATTCGGGGAATCTGACAAGCTTGTGCTAGATTTTGTTGTTGAATTCTAACTAGATCAAAGCTTAAATTAGGAGAAGGAGCATTGGCTGAAACTAACCCGGAAATTGGAAGAGTCTACTCTAAGAGGAAAATGTCAGAAGAAAATCCCCTGGAATCAGACCCCCAGTTCATGGATAGTTTCATAACCCTAAAATCCATGGTGGAGGAAATGTATAGGGACTTTAAGAAACATAGAGATGAAGATTCGTCAAGCTCCAAACAAGACAAAGGAGTAGAAGAAACTTTCCTCCATGACCACTCCAAAGGCAAAGGGAAAGAAGAAAAATTTCTCACACCTCCTAATAGCCCTGAAAATAAAAAGAAGACATATTTGATTAAATTAGATGTAAGATTTGATTTACCAATATATGATGGAGAGTTGAATGCAAAGAAGCTGGATAATTGGATCAGACATATTGATGTTTATTACAGAGTGCAGAGCATTGACTTAGATAAGAGTAAGATTCAGCTGGCCAGCCTACGCCTTGGAGGCACTACCTTGGTATGGTGGGAAGGCAGGACACAAGCTGACATGAAGAAACATGGTAAGATTCTTTATGTCTGGAGTGAATTTGTTTCTGCAATTAAAAATAAATTCTATTCACTAGCCTACATGCAACAAGCCATGATGAGTTGGGAAACTCTTCGACAACTAAAAGGGCAAAGTATACAAGGTTACACCCAAGAATTTCAGAAAAGAGCTTTGATTCTAGGAATTTCTTTAGACTCACCTCAGACTCTGTTGAAGTATATAGGTGGTCTACATAGCTACATGAGGCACACTATCCTCATGTTTAATCCCACTAGCATAGATGAGCTATCCGTTCAGGCTATGCATCTAGAAGCTAGAGGTAAGAATGGGAACCCAGAAGTTGGGGGATCATCCCAACCCACTGCAAGTAAAAATAAGGAGAAAAGAAAACATAAATGGAAAGAGAGGAAGACAAACACTGTACAGAAGAGCAAGTCCTCATGCACTCACTGTAAGAAGGATGGGCATGATGATGAACACTGCTGGATTCTGCATCCGGAGCTAAAACCTAAGAAGTTCGAGGGCAAGAAGAAGAAGACTGTTGCAGCTATTCAAAAGGATTTGGGGACTCAGGAGATGAAGCAACAATCGCAGCCACAAGTATAAAAAGTAAAAATTCTGAAGCATCTACTAGTAATTCTACAAAATCTACTGATAATGAAGAAAATGAGAGAAAAAGACGTGAGCTTTTTCATATTTGAGTTATTTCCAATCATCAAAAGATTGATACTTTGTTTGATTGTGGCTCAAAAGTAAATTTAATTTCTGAATCAATTGTAAAAAAGTTGGGATTACTAACCACACCTCACAAGAAACCATATCCATTAGGTTGGCTATGTGATAAAGCAAAGCTACAAGTGACTAGACAATGTAAACTTAAGTTTTCTTTTGGGTCAGCATTTGTAGATGAGGTTGAGTTAGATATAGTTCCTTTGGATATATGTGCAATTGTTTTAGGAAGTCCTTACTTGTATGCTAGAAAAGCTATTTTCTATAGAGCTGAGAACAAGTATCTATTCGTTAAATATGGAATCAAATATATTGTAAGAGCTCATAAGCTCAAGAATAATTATGCTCTCATAAACTCAGGGCAGATGAAACAAATTGTAAATTCATGCAAACAACTTTTACTGATGGTTGTAAAGGAAAAGAAACCTGATAAACCAATGTATTTGAGGGTTGTGATGCTAAACAACAAGCTGATTTAGAAAAAGTTGTTTCAGAATATGATGTATTGTTTCAAGAACCTAAAGGTATGCCACCCAAAAAGGAAATAGTTCATGATATTAATTTGCAGCAAGATGCTCCATTGCCTAACATTCAAATATACAGGTTGTCCGCTTTAGAGAATGTAGAAATCAAGAAGCAGGTGCAGGAGATGCTCGAGCAGGGGTTCATCAGACCTAGCACATCACCATGTGGGTCTCCAATTGTTTTGGTGAAAAATAAAGATGGCTTGTGGAGAATGTGCATTGATTACCGAGCACTGAATAAGATAACGATCAAAAATCATTATCCCCTTCCTCGCATAGATTATCTATTAGACTAGTTAAAAGAAGCTATTTATTTTTCCAAGTTAGACTTGCATAGTGGCTATCATCGGGTCAAAGTTGCAGAGCAAGATGCATGGAAGACTGCTTTCAAAACAAAGTAGGTATTGTATGAGTGGCTGGTTATGCCTTTTGGCTTAACTAATGCTCCTGCTACTTTCATGAGAGTAATGAATGATGTATTCAGACCTTTTCTTGATGATTTTGTTATCGTATATCTGGATGACATTCTTATATTAGCAAAACGTGGGAAGAACATTTAAAGCATGTTAAGCAGACACTAGGTGTTTTGGAAAGAGAAAAACTTTATGTTAAACTCTCAAAATGTGAATTTGGCAAAACATCTTTGAATTATTTGGGACATATAGTAGGGGGTGGTGAATTGAAGATAGATCCCTTTAAGGCTGTAATCATTGTAAACTGGCCTAAACCCAAATTTGCTACAGAAGTTAGAAGCTTCTTAGGAGCAGCACAATATTGGAGAAGGTTTATTTCTAACTTTTCCTTAATTGCAACTCCCTTACATGTTTTAACAGGATTGAACAAGGTGTTTCAGTGGGGAGGCAAACAGCAGAAAGCCTTCGACACCTTGAAAGAAAAGATTAGTACATCACCAATACTAGCGCTGCCCGATCTTCAAAGACCAATTATAAATGCATCTACTATACTTAAGCATAATTCAGTATTTCATGAGAGCTACATTGAACAATATACTCAAGATATAGATTTTAAAGATGTATATGCAACTTTGAGTCAAGGAAAATGAATAGAAGAATTGGATTATCATGTTAAGGACCAACTCTTGTATCATTGTGGGAAGCTATGCATTCCACAAACTGAAAGTGTAGAGATAATTCAAGAAGCACACACTTCTCTAATATCAGGTCAATTTGGTGTAAGTAAAACAGTTGCACAGCTACAAAGATTTTGTTATTGGCCAAAAATGAATGAAACAGTTTCTAGATATATAAGAGGATGTACCATGTGTGCTAAAAGCAACCCCAGCAATAGAAAACTAGGCTTGTACACTCCACTACCAGTCCCTTCTCATCCTTGGGAAAGTGTTTCCATGGACTGAGGACTGCCTAAATCTAGGAAAGGTCATGACTATTTATATGTTGTTGTGGATAGGTTCAGCAAAATGTGTATTTTAATACCTTGTAACAAACAGATTATAGTTGAACAAGCTTCAAAGTTGTTCTTTCAGCATGTATGGGTTCATTTTGGATTACCCACTTATATAATATCTGATCGAGATACCTGATTTGTTAGGAAATTTTGGTCAAGTTTGTGGGAATTGATGGACACCAAGCTGAAGAAAAGCACATATTTTCATCCGCAAATAGATGGCCAAACAAAAGTGGTCAATAGGACAGTGATCCAGTTGTTCAGAGGCTATTGCAGAAAGCATCCCAAACTCTGGGATGAACATTTATGTGTTGGAATTATGAGACAAGTGTTGTCCTTGATGGCAAATCACACTGATGACAAATCATAGTGCAGAAGGATAGCAGCAAGGAATTGATGATCAGACTACAAATATGAAGAGAAAATATATACACGTTGTTTCACTATATACCAAGTCGTGTATACAAGCAGGTTCACTATATACCAAGTCGCGTATACGCAGGTTCGCTATATACCAAGTCGCGTGTACACGCAGGTTGGCTTCAGTAAAAGAGCGTGTATGTGGAAAACTTATCTTTGGTCCGTGGCGGTTAGTCCTTGGAAGTTGTGCCTATGGTTTTGGACCATGGTGTCTCGACGGACGTGTCGATCCCTAGTTTTGAAGTTGATGGTATTGTGTTACTATGGTTTTGGCCCGTGGTATTGTGAAGGGCCTAAGGCTATATAAGTAGAAGATCATTAGGCAAAGGTGTATGTATTGTGTATCTGACGGAGGGAGAAGATCTGGTATTGTTGGTTATCTGTTCGGGACGCTTGGCAAGGGTCGGATCTGACAGCGAAGGTATAAGTAATTATTTCTAGATCTGCACGCGGGTTGCCTTTGGAGAAAACACGTATACACGCGGTTTTGGTACAGTGAAGTAGCGTATGCATAATAAGATTTGATATTTCAGGTTGCTGTTGATTCTGGTGGTTGTTGCAGAGTTCTGGGCTCTGGTTTGGGTTCTGTGTTCTTGATGACAGGGTTTCAGTGATTCAGTATTGGGTTGTTTAATGAATTATGATGCAAGTATAAGTTGATGATTGTATTGCAGTAATGTTTGTTTTGTACTCTTGGATCCAGTCTGAAAATTGATGAAACGTGGTCCCTGAAGGAAAGAAGGTTGTAGGGTCAACACCTACGTACTAGTAAATGGATCGGCTAGTACAAGAGCTGAGGGGGTTGTAGCTCCCTTCCAGAAGTAGTTGGAAAACGAGAGAGGGTTGTAGCCCTCTGCAGGTTGTAGCCTGCGTACTGGTAAAGGACTGCACCAGTACATTGTAAAAGAAGTTTCTTATTAAAGAAGAAAGAGACGAATTGCAGCAGGTGGTTTTCACCCACATTGGGTTTCCACCTTATATCATGGTGTTCATGTGTGTGGCTCTTGTGTGATGTTCTGTTCTGTTATACTGCACCTGTTTACTGTTAATATGCTTAATAATGTTCTGATGCATTTACTGAAGATTGAGCTAACTGAATCATAAGATCTCTGGATATACGCTAGTTTCATTAGACACAGTAGCATGTACACGCGGGTTCACTTAATTGAAGTAGCGTACATGTTTCTGAGTATGAAATTGGAAAGGTTTTACTGATCTGATAATATTGATTCACCCCCCCCCCTCTCAGTATTATTTCCAACAATTGGTATCAGAGCAGGTCCTTCAGAGGAAGCTTGATCGCTTGAAGGAAAAGATCCATCAGAATGGCTAATCCAGAAAGAGAGGCACACATCAGGCCACCAGTCTTTGACGGGAACAATTTTACTCACTGGAAGATAAGAACCACTGCATATCTACAATCACTTGGAGCAGAAGTTTGGGGAATCGTAGAAGGAGGATACAAATTCCCATCAGCAACTCCTACAGATCCAGCAGAGAAAAAGCAATATGAGCTCAATGCCAAAGCTGTTACTGTCCTATTGAGTAGTTTGACACAATCAGAATTTATGAAGATCATGCATTTCAAATCAGTTAAGGAAATATGGGAAAAAATCGTTACAAGCTACGAAGGAGATGATCAGGTAAAAAGAGCAAAGCTTCAAACTCTCAGAATCCGGTATGAAACTCTTAAGATGCATAGTAATGAAAGCATAGCTAATTATTTCCTGCGTATGGATGAGATTGTGAATTGTATGAGGGATCTGGGTGAAGAATTTGAGGAAGTTGTCTTAGTTGAAAAGGTTTTGAGATCTCTGTTTGCTAAATTTGATTCTAAAGTATTTTCGATAGAAGAAAAGGAGAATGTGCAGAAAATCACCATGTCACAGCTTCACGGGATCTTAACTGCTTTTGAAATGCGACAAGAGGTACCACCAGAAGCCGCATTCGAAGTGTCAGAGGAAGAAGATGAGGTAAATTTTGTCAAGAATCTTGAACGGGGAACTGGACGGTTCAAAGGTAAGCTACCTTTCAAATGTTTTCTATGTGGTAGAGTTGGTCACTATGCTGCTAGATGCCCTCATAACAAAGGAAAGATATCTGAAGAAGATGGTAGAAGCTATTATACCCATATTAAAAGTTCATTCAATGATAGTGAAGATATTAGAAGTCTCATGGCACATGAAAAGAAGAATGCTTCATCCAATAATAGCGAAGATATTAAAAGTCTCATGGCACATGAAAAGAAGAATGCAGAAACTGAAGAAGTTGCCAAATTAAAAGAACAATTGGAGACAAAAACTAGGGTAAGGGAGCAATTACAGGATATAGTAAAGGATCAAAGCACAACTATTCAGAGACTTGAATCAAAGATTCTCTCTCTAAAAGAAGATCTTGAAGATCAAGAACATGAAGTGATCAAACTAAAGCGACAAGTGGAAGAAGGAAGAAAAGCTGAAGAAGACCTAAGGAATCAGTATCTGAAAAAGGAAGAACAACATCAAGTTGAGGTAAATATCTTGAAAGGTAAAATAGAAGAAAAGGATAAGCTTTTACGATTTCAAGATAGTACTAAAGTCTTGGATGATATTCTTAATAGTCAAAGGTCTCCTGCTATCAAAACTGGTCTTGGTTTTCATGAATATGTTGAAGGTGAATCTAGTGCACAAGGTGAGGCAAGGAATTCTAATGAGAAATCTGAAATGCTGAACAAGGAACAACCAAGGAAAGAAATTCCTCAAGGAAGATCCTTTACTCCTAACTATGGAAGTGATAGACGATTATTTCCCCCACTGAATAATGTTGAATGTTATGTATGTCATAATCTTGGACATGTTGCAGCCAGATGTAGAAGTAGAATGGGTCAAGACCATTACAAAAGATCATCACATCCCAGGTATTTCAGAGGATATTGCTTTGCTTGCAATGCATATGGACACAAAGCAATTGATTGCGATAGAAGGAACATGAAATATGTAAGATGTTATACATGCAACAACTATGGGCATAAAGCAAGGGAATGCAGGAGCAGATTTCAAAATTCAAAACAAGAGGACCATACATCATCACAGTTCCAGGAATTAAAGAAGACAGAGACAGAAAGGTGTGGCATAATTCAGACAGCTGACACAACAGACACAGGGGAATCTGAAAGTGATGAATTTCAGTATTCCATCTTGCATACGCTGATATAATGAAGACAAGTCGCGTATATACGCGAGTTACAGGCTGCAAAGTCGCGTATATGCAGAAAGGGCAGCAGAACAGACCCAAGTTCAGTCATGGTTGGCTCAGGCTCAGGGGGAGCAGAACAGACTCAGGAAATGGTTGGCTCACACTCAGGGGGAGCATATACTTCAAATAATTCATGGTTGGCATTATGGTTAGAAGTTGCTGATGAAACTAAATGATACATCTTGTTGTTTGATCAAAGGAATAGTATTGCATACTGATGCTTATGGTACAGATCTGAATGGCTGGTCTTAGAACTTGCATCTGCTCAGGGGGAGCATGGATAGATTGGTACACTTTGGCATAAACAAAGGGGGAGCCAAATCAGAAACTTCAGCATGTACTCAAGGAGAGTATGGACAGCAGTATGGACAGCAGAAGGTATACCAAAGAAGAAAATATCTTGGTCCGCCCTTTGCCCTTGATGTCAAAGGGGGAGAGTGACTTGGTGTGGTGGTTGCCATCAAGTCCAAAGGGGGAGATTGTTGGCATTATGAGACAAGTGTTGTCCTTGATGGCAAATCACACTGATGACAAATCATAGTGCAGAAGGATAGCAGCAAGGAATTGATGATCAGACTACAAGTATGAAGAGAAAATATATACACGCTGGTTCACTATATACCAAGTCGCGCATACAAGCAGGTTCACTATATACCAAGTCGTGTATACGCAGGTTCGCTATATACCAAGTCACGTGTACACGCAAGTTGGCTTCAGTAAAAGAGCGTGTATGTGGAAAACTTATCTTTGGTCCGTGGCGGTTAGTCCTTGGAAGTTGTGCCTATGGTTTTGGACCATGGTGTCTCGACGGACGTGTCGATCCCTAGTTTTGAAGTTGATGGTATTGTGTTACTATGGTTTTGGCCCGTGGTATTGTGAAGGGCCTAAGGCTATATAAGTAGAAGATCATTAGGCAAAGGTGTATGTATTGTGTATCTGACGGAGGGAGAAGATCTGGTATTGTTGGTTATCTGTTCGGGACGCTTGGCAAGGGTCAGATCTGACAGCGAAGGTATAAGTAATTATTTCTAGATCTGCACGCGGGTTGCCTTTGGAGAAAACGCGTATACACGCGGTTTTGGTACAGTGAAGTAGCGTATGCATAATAAGATTTGATATTTCAGGTTGCTGTTGATTCTGGTGGTTGTTGTAGAGTTCTGGGCTCTGGTTTGGGTTCTGTGTTCTTGATGACAGGGTTTCAGTGATTCAGTATTGTGTTGTTTAATGAATTATGATGCAAGTATAAGTTGATGATTGTATTGCAGTAATGTTTGTTTTGTACTCTTGGATCCAGTCTGAAAATTGATGAAACGTGGTCCCTGAAGGAAAGAAGGTTGTAGGGTCAGCACCTACGTACTAGTAAATGGATTGGCTAGTACAAGAGCTGAGGGGGTTGTAGATCCCTTCCAGAAGTAGTTGGAAAACGAGAGAGGGTTGTAGCCCTCTACAGGTTGTAGCCTGCGTACTGGTAAAGGACTGGACCAGTACATTGTAAAAGAAGTTTCTTATTAAAGAAGAAAGAGACGAATTGCAGCAGGTGGTTTTCACCCACATTGGGTTTCCACCTTATATCATGGTGTTCATGTGTGTGGCTCTTGTGTGATGTTCTGTTCTGTTATACTGCACCTGTTTACTGTTAATATGCTTAATAATGTTCAGATGCATTTACTGAAGATTAAGCTAACTGAATCATAAGATCTCTGGATATACGCTAGTTGCATTAGACACAGTAGCGTGTACACGCGGGTTCACTTAATTGAAGTAGCGTACATGTTTCTGAGTATGAAATTGGAAAGGTTTTACTGATCTGATAATATTGATTCACCCCCCCCCCCCCCTCTCAGTATTATTTCCAACATTATGTTATGTGCAACATGCTTACAACCAAGCTAAACATTCTTCTACATAGAGATCTCCTTTCGAGACCTGTTTTGGTTTCACACCAAGGTCTCCCTTGGATTTTGTCTTTGGTAAAGACATAGCAGTTGATGGACATAGTAATGTGGACAAGGCAACCAAGTTCATTGAACAAATCCAAGAGATTCACTAGGCAGTACAGGAACAGTTGGAAAAGAGCCAAGCCAAGTACAAGGCAAGGCATGACAAGCAATAGATGGAGCATAGTTTCCAAGTTGGTGACCAAGTCTGGTTGTATATCAACAAAGACAGAATGCAAGGTGAACGTAAGAAGCTGAAGCCAATAAGGTATGGACCTTTCAAGATACTTCAGAAAACTGGTGAAAATGCTTTTCACCTTGATCTACCAGCTTACATGTACATCTACTTAGTTGTTAATGCAGACAGCTTGAGACTATTTGAACCTTCATTAATTGAAGATCCCGAAGAGCAGAGTCAATTGCCTGCTATTGATGACCTGTTACCTGAATATCTTAATGAGTTGTAGGAAGATATAGTTCTAGACAGGAAGGTAAGAACTACACGCAAAGGGGATGTTGAGTACCTCAGGATCGGACTCAAAGGTTCAAAGCCAAACAGTGTGAAATGGATAGAAATTGAGCAAGTGAGGAAGCAATACCCTCACTTGATTGATGCTTGAAAGAAAACCAACTTTTGGTGGTCCAAAAGCTTTTTTCAGTGGGGAGGCCGTGATTTGAATTGGATCCTAAAAACTCTCTAAGTTTTCATGACTATTTCAAATTATGCTAAAATATTCAAGTCCTAGAAAACATTGAAGCTATCAAAAGGAATCCTCATGATGATTGCAGTTATGGCTAGAGCGGAGAAACAAGGACCCTCGGTCGAACACGCAGACCGTTGGCCCATGGTCAAGCGCAATGGCACAAAACTGGCAAATTGGAGGCTAATTCGGGAAATAGAGGTGGATTCTGATACGCGATTAGCGCTTAGTAGGGTGTCCCCCTCAGTGAAGGAAAGCCCTGAAGTGCCTGGACCCAAAAACGCTATAAAATTCGGAAAAAGTAACTGCTTCAGTTCCGTAGTGCGGGATTCCCCAAAACCAGCAGGATATCAAAAGGCTTTGAGGCGGTAAGCAGTTTTGACTGAGTCCCGCCCGATGCCACACATCGAGCGACATGTGTCCGGCAGATGAGAGAGAAAACTGCCCGCATGGGATGGGTAAACATCGTGCGACTTGTCTGCCCGATATGAAGGACGATCATAGGATTTGGGGGGTCCAGATTGATGGTGGAGATGCGTCCCGATGACTGACCGAATTTGACAGGTCAAAAAGCAAGATGATAGGGGATTTGAAGTTTGACGTGGATGATGAGTTAGCAAACAATTCGTGTTCGCGGGCGATCTTGAAGCAAACAGATTTAACGACCAATCAAATATGATTCAAGGAATCTGACACCCAGTTCGTTAGCAAACAGGTGGCCACCTCCCTGCGAGGTGTTACCTAGTGATGATGACGCAGAGCAGAGGAATTAGAACGGACAAAGGAAAGGAAACTAGAAGGCCGAGAAGCGGAAACGAGTAATCAAAGAACATACTGGCTTTAAAGCCATGAACTGACAGAAGCAGAGGATGGACAGCACAGAGGACGGGCAACACAGAGACGCAAGAAGCTAATAACAAAGAACAGAGAGTAGAAGCCAAGCTAACCTAAAGGTAGCATCAAGCCAGACAGAGCCAAAGAGAGTCAGAGAGTCTGTGTACTCTAGTGAAGGCTTGAGAGGTTCAAGCAAACTTCTTAGTATAGGCCTGTCATAATACTGTGACCCTCAGAGGTTGAGTTTCAGTAAGGAGAGTCTGTGCACTCCATTCCTACTGACCTCATTCTGTTTAGTGAGTCTTGAATCGAGCTCACTGTTGTAAAAACTCTGCTTGAAAACATAATAGAGAGGCCACCACTGAAAGGTTGAACAGGAGACGTAGCCTAGGAGCATTGGGTGAACTCCTTATTAAACTTGTTTTGTTTACATGTTTGACAGTTATGTTTTCTCTTATTGCCTCAGTCTCTATGTATTCTAGCAATCTTATCGATCTGATACATAAGTAACATAGGCACATCCATGCACACGAGTCTGTGATACCTTTCATTCTTTATCCTAGATAAATTCCAGATCAGTTATTGGAATAGTTTGACTTGTATAAGATAAAATGAGTTAGTCTAATTAAATGTAAAGATCATTTGCATTAGTGGATTAGGTGAATCTCCACCATTGATCTTAAGTAATGTTGAGATCTAATCACAACTATTAATCACTTTGGGGGTTCGAGTTTGGATTCGACCAATACCTCAAATTTATAAATGAATGTTAGGCTAAAGGAGAAGACAAGTCTTTAATCACAATACAATGAGTACCGAAATATCAGTGATTCATAGAAGGACTTTCATCCATGTATGCAGGGTTCGAGGAAGAGTGCAAGGGGCACAAAAGGAGAAGGATTTGGATCAACGATGCAAGATCTGTAGAGGGTTTGATCAATTGGATCATTTCCAGGATTTTTTGTACTTGTGTTTTTTCTTAGAGCCATTATCCCAAGTAAGGGGCACTTGTATTTTGTAGATTATCATTAATGAAACAACATTTTTTGAAAAACACAAATTATGTGTGCATGTGTTTGTGATTGGTTAATGTTGCTTCTATTTTTTATCTTTATTTACATGTTAAAATTTTGGTGGTTCTTTCTATTCAATAAATTTGTATAATAATTAAATTTTACAGCAAGGAATTTACTAAGATACAATTATCCAAGTTGATGGGGTTAAGGAAAAAGTAACACCTAGAGTGATTTGTATGTGAAACTTGAAGATTTCTTCTGAATTTGCAAGTGAAATGCTCGAGGGTTTATGTAAATTTACATGTGAAATTTTTATGGAGTCTTTAAACAATTATATCAAATTACTTAACATGTAACATGCTTTTAAAATCAGTTTTGCATCAAATACTAAAGATAAAAATACCATAACAACAAACACAACACAACAAAATGATGAAGGAGTTCACCCCTCCTAGGCTACATCTCCTCATCCCACTTCCAATGGTTGGGCCTCTTTCATTATGCTCATAAAATGGTGTTTACATCAAGTTACAGTGCTCAAATGGCTTCAGAACTATTAAAAACCCCTGTCTAGCCTCTTTCTGCTCCCCAAAAGACAAAAAACTGAGAAAGTTATGCCCCTTTCTCTCTTTTCCCAAATTATACAGCTAACCATCCTACAATTTATCCAAAACTTGGCTCGTGCACCCCAAACGCTGAAACAGCGCGCTAAACCTGGCACGATTTGCGCTCGACGGGTGAATTTGTAGGATGGATAAGGGCTAGGCCTCAGTCCTGGAAACTTTCGCCACATTGAGGCCATATGACCTTGTTGGGTTTCGATTTCTGGGGGATTTGTCTGACTGACGCATGCCCTCAGTCATGTGGGTTCCAAATAGGACCTGGAGCTAGCCCCCCTTCAATTGGCCCCTCACCTCCGTGCGTCTGGTCACATTAAACCCCATGCGACTTGGGGCTAGGCCTTAGCCCGGCCCCCCTTTTCCAAACGCACCAATCAAAAATTTAAATACCATTTGTGTTACATGGTTTAACAAGAAACATCCGTGGTGTGTTGGTGAGAGCCACGATTAGTGTGGATGAGGTCACGGTTTAAAACTCCGGGGCCGCTGCTCAGCCTTTACAAAATTTTGGTGGACACTAGGGGCCATGTGCAACCTCTAGTTGGTCCACCTCAAACCATCATTCACCAATGAAATTAACCCATTTCACAACCAATGAAATCCTGCCAAGTGTCACGCAGAGAATGGATAGTGATGAATAATCAGCATGTACAGTCAGCATCTAGTCAGCAGTATGGACTACTGGCCACCAGGGGGCCACGTGGTATCCTCTGGTTGGTCCACCTCAACCCATCATTCACTAACGAAATTAACCCATTTTGCAGCCAATGAAATCCTACCAAGTGTCAAGCAGAGATTGGCTAGTGATGAACAATCATCATGCATAGTCAGCATCTAGTCAGAAGTACAAAATGCTGACTTTGCAGCTTTGTACAACCAAAAACCAATTTTTTTTCACAATTTCCACAAATGAACATAACTCATTTCTGAGAGCATACGGTGTCTGTTTTTCATGAAACAAATTGCACCAAATTCAGAACGACGATATCTACGCAATTGTTCTAGTTTCAATCCATTCCAACAACTTTGAAATTTGAGCATAAAATTGATCCACATGATCATTCCTCCCCACTGGAAGCTTTTGGACCTCCACCTCCAAAAGCTCTTTATCCATCAAAAAATAGATGAGGGTACAACTCCCTCACCCTTCCAATCTCAATCCACTGAAAATTTCTTGAATGCGACAATTTGAGCTTTTCATGATTACTAATCATTTTCCCTGATTTTGGAGACCTTGTCTTGTTGTCATAGATACCATCTTGCCGCAATTTCCCATAATATGCATAACAAAAAACTGTCCTTGAAGGAACAAACACATTCCCTCCTCGATCGCTAATCAAAGGAAACTTAAACAACTTCAAATTCTTCTCACCTTGAACACTGTCGAAATGAATATGGTTAGCTTGTCTTGCCTTATGCTTGGCTCGACTCTTGACCAAATGTGATCCCCATCGCCATGCACCATCCCATTTTGAAGACAACACTTTTTGAAACCCACAAGAATAAATTTTGGACCCAATGCACTCTTTTTCAAATTGCTTTGGCACTTGTTATTTGACCTTTGCACTCTTTAGTATTAGCATCTTGTTCACGTCACTATTCAACAATGATGTATGTTGCTGCAATTTTACCTCATCTTGTTTACCTCTTTTAGGAGGAAACATGTTAGACTCGTGAAACATCTTATCACAACCATTAGAAACCTCAATGAAATCAGATTTTTCATTTGATGCATTTCCTTGAAATTCCTCATTCACAACATCTTTATGTTTGAACATTAACAAAGCAAAATTCTGACTAGCATTCACAATTCTCTTCATTTGTCTAGCATGCATAAGAGACAAACTCATCTTCTTACTATGCTCTCTAACAATGTACCGAATCCTATTCTTTGAATAAGTGATACTTATTCTCATGGCGATGAAAAATTTCTCTCCTATCATAAAAATATGGGCTTCCCAAAACAATACCAGAAATCTCAAGTGGAACTACATCAAGTTCAACTTCATCAAGAAAGTTTGCAGTGATTGCAACTCTAAGTATGCACTTCCTTATCGCCTGCAAGTTTGCATTCTTACATATCCAACCTAAACGATAAGGTCTTGGATGTGGAATTGTTTCTAGATTTAACTTTTTGACTAAGTCTTCAGAAATAAGATTTTCTTGTGAACCACTATCAAATAGTGTGTCAATTTTTGTATGCTTTGAAATAATTCTAACATGGAAAAGATTTATTCTTGTTTCATCATCTTGAGTATAATTGGAACAACTTGAAGAACTAGTACTTGCTATGTCCTTACCTTTCAAACACATAGTTGTGATCTTTGTTTCATCTCCGGAATCTGAACCTAAATCATGTTGTGTAGTTGCAGATGTCTTCTCCTTGTTCCTAAACTTCTTGGGTCTCATTTCTGGATGAAGTTTCCGGAAAATGATCTTCATCATGTCCATCTTTGGAACAATGTTTAAATGTGATTTTGTCTTTATCCATCTTAATGGCAGTGTTCTTCTTCCCCTTTCCTTTGAACTTACCTTTTCCTTTTTCTCCAGATTCAATGGAATCCTCACTTTTCTCATTAGAAACATTCTTCCCTCTTTCTTCTAGATGTGTGACCAGTACAAAAACTTCATCTAAATTCGTAGGGTTAAACATGAGAATAGTGTGTCTAAGGTAACTATGTAAACCTCCAATATATCTTAGCAAAATATCCTGTGATGACAAATCTATACCTAATATTAAGGCTCTCCTCCTAAACTCTTGAATATAAGATTGCACATTTTGCCCCTTAGCTTGCCTAAAGTTCTGCCAATCCATAATAGCTCTCTGCTTATATGTTAATGGATAAAAATGCCTTCTTAATGAAGAAACAAAATCATTCCAAGAGGTTAAGACCTTACCATGCTTTTTCATGTCCTCTTGAGTTTTGACTTCCCACCAAATAAGTGTTGCACTCTCCAACTTTAATGAAGCACGCTAAATTTTGGTCTCATCATCCTTGATGTTTTGTATCCTGCAATACGCTTCAAGCTGAAGAACCCAATTATCTAGTCTCTCATCATTTACCTCTCCATTATACATAGACATTTCAAACGTAATGTCAAGCTTAAGTAAAGGATTTTTACCATGACCTCTTGGGGAATTTGGATGTGGTTGTGAAAGGGTAGAAGAAGTAGAAGGTGAGGATGAAGATGAAGATGAGGATGATGATGGAGGTGAGGGTGGTGGTTTATCACCATTCCCTCCATTCCGTTTTTGAGGCTTGTCTCTTTTTTCTTCATGATAGTTTGAGCTCTCTCCATACTATATGGAATTACTCAACAAGATGAGGTAAAATTGCAACAACATCCATCATTGTTGAATAGTGATGTGAACAAGATGTCAATGCTAGAGAGTGCAAAGGCCAAAGAGCAAGTGCCAAAGCAATTTGACAAAGAAGGCATTGGTTCCAAAAGTTATTATTGCGGGTTTCAAAAAGTGTTGTCTTTGAAATGGGATGGTTCATCGTGATGGCGATCACATTTTCTCAAAAGTCAAGCCAAGCGCAAGGCTAGACAAGCTAAACATCATCATGTTGACATTGTTCAAGGTGAGAAGAATTTGAAGTTGTTTAAGTTTCCTTTGATTGACGAACAAGGAGGGAATGTGTTTGTTCCTTCAAGGACAATTTTTTGTTCTTCATATTCTGGGAAATTGCAGCAAGGTGGTATCTACGACAACAAGACAAGGTCTCCAAAATTAGGGAAAATGATTATGAAAAGCTCAAAATGTCGCATTCAAGCAATTTTTAGTGGATTGAGACTGAAAGGGTGAGGGACTTGTACCCTCATCTATTTGTGGATGGATAAAGAGATTTTGGAGGTCCAAAAGATTCGAGTGGGGAGGAATGATCCTATGGATCAATTTTATGCTCAAATTTCAAAGTTGTCAGAATGGCTCTAAACCAGAACGACCGCGTATATCTCGTCATTCTGAATCTAGTGCAATTCATTTTGCAAAAAATGGACGTCGTATGCTCCTAGAAATGATTTATGTTCGTTTGCGTAAAAAAAAAAAAAAAAAAATTGGTTTTTGGTTGTACAGAGCTACACAGTCAGCAGTCCGTACTTCTGATTGGACTCTAACTGTACATGCTGACTGTTCATTACTACCCAATCTCTGATTGACACTTGGCAGGATTTCATTGGCTGCGAAATGGGTTAATTTCGTTGGTGAATAATGGCTTGAGGTAGACCAACCAGAGACTGCCACGTGGCCCCTTGGTGACCACCAAAATTTTGTTAACGCTGAGCAGCAGCCCCAGAGTTTGAAATCGTGACCTCATCCACACAAACTGTGGCTCTCACCAACACACCGTCGATGTTACTTGTTAAACAATGTAACACAAATGATATTTAAATTTTTTATTGGCGTGTTTGGAAAGGGGGGGTCGGGCTAAGGCCTAGCCCCAAGTCGCATGGGGTTTAATGTGACCAGGCGCGCGGAGGTGATGGGCCAGCCCTAGGTCCTATACGGAACCCACGTGACGGAGGGCACGCACCAGGCAGATAGAGCCCCCGGAAATCGGCACCCAACGTGGTCATATGGCCTCCATGTGGTCGAAATTTTTGGCACTGGGGGCTTAAAGGACCCCTTATCCGTCCTACAAATTCACCCGCCAAGCGGGAATCGTTTCAGGTTTAGCACGTAGTTTGTGCGTTCGGGGCGCATGAGCTAGGCTTTCGCTGAATTGTAGGATGGTTAGTTGCAGAACTTGGGAAAAGAGAGAAAGATGCATAACTTTCTCAGTTTTTGGTCCTTTTGGGAGCAGAAAGAGACTAGACGGGTGTTTTTGACAGTTCTGAAGCCATTGGAGCTATTTTTGAAGCCATTTGAGCACTCTAACTTGATGTAAATTCCATTTAATGAGCATAATGAAAGAGTCCCAACCATTAGAAGTTGGACCAAGAGATGTAGCTTAGGAGGGGTTAAACAAGAATAGAGCTTTTCCATGTTAGAGTTATTTCAAAGCATACCAAAATTGACACACTATTTGATAGTGGTTCACAAGAAAATCTTATTTCTGAAGACTTAGTCAAGAAGTTAAATCTAGAAACCATTCCAAATCCAAGACCTTATCCTTTAGGTTGGATATGTAAGAATGCAAATTTGCAGGTGACAAGGAAATGCATACTTAGATTTACAATCACTGCAAACTTTCATGATGAAGTTGAACTTGATGTAGTTCTGCTTGAAATTTCTGGTATTGTTTTGTGAAGCCCATATATTTATGATAGGAGAGAAATATTTCATTGCCACGAGAATAAGTATCACTTATTCAAGAATGGGATTGAGTATATAGTTAGAACGCATCGTAAGAAGATGAGTTTATCTCTTATGCATGTTGGACAAATGAAGAGAATTGTGAATGATAATCAAAATTTTGCTTTGTTAATGTTCAGTTGTGAATGAGGCCTTTCAAGGAGATACATCAAATATAAAATATGATTTCATTGATGTTTCTAATGGGTGTGATAAGAAGTTTCAGGAGTCTAACATGTTGCCTTCAAAAAGAGGTAAACAAGATGAGGTAAAATTGCAGCAGCATGCATCATTGTTGAACAATGATGTGAACAAGATGCCAGTGCTAGAGAGTGCAAACGTCAAAGAGCAAGTGCCAAAGCAATTTGACAAAGAGGGCATTGGTTCGAAAAGTTCTTCTTGTGGATTTCAAAAAGTGTTGTCTTTGAAATGGGACGGTGCATGGCTATGGCGATCACATTTGATCAAGAGTCGAGCCAAGCGCAAAGGCTAGACAAGCTAAACATTGTCATGTCGACATTGTTCAAGGTGAGAAGAATTTGAAGTTGTTTAAGTTGACTTTGATTGACAATTGAGGAGGGAATGTGTTTGTTCCTTCAAGGACAATTTGTTGTTTTGCATATTCTAGGAAATTGCAGAAAGATGGTATCTTTGATAGCAAGACAAGGTCTCCAAAATCAGGGAAAATGATAAATGTTCATGAAAAGCTCAAAATGTTGCATTCAAGCAATTTTCAGTGGATTGAAACTAGAAGGGTGAAGGAGTTTTACCCTCGTATATTTGTTGATGGATAAAGAGATTTTGGAGGTCCAAAATCTTCCAGTGGGGAGGAATGATCCCGTGGATCAATTTTATGCTCAAATTCCAAATTTGTCAAAATGGCTCGAAACCAGAACGACCGCGTAGATCTCGTCGTTCTGAATCTAGCGCAATTCATTTCATGAAAACAAATGTCGTATGCTCCCAGAAATGAGTTTTGTTTGTTTGTGGAAATAATGAAAAATAATTGGTTTTTGGTTGTACAGAGTTGCACAGTCAGTAGTCAGTACTGCTGACTGGACCCTGACTATACATGCTGACTGTTCATCACTAGCCAATCTATGTTTGCACTTGGCAGGATTTCATTGGCTAAGAAATGGATTAATTGCATTGGTGAATGATGGGTAGAGGTGGACCAACTAGAGGCTGCCACGTGGCCCCCTGGTGGCCACCAAAATTCTGTTAAGGTTAAGCAGCAGCCTCAGAGTTCGAAATCGTGACCTCATCCACACTAACTGCAACTATCACCAACACATCGTTAATGTTACTTGTTAAACCATGTAACAAAAACGATATTTAAATTTTTTATTGGTGTGTTTGGAAAGGGGGGGTCGGGCTAAGGCCTAGCCCCAAGTCGCATGGGGTTTAATGTGACCAGGGGTGCGAAGGTGAGTGGCTAGCCCCAAATCCTATGTGGAACCCACATGACCAAGGGCACATGCCAGGCAGACAGAGCCCCTAGAAATCGGCACCCAACACGATCATATGGCCTCCATGTGGCCGAAATTTTCAAACTGGGGGCTTAAAGGCACCCTTATCTGTCCTACAAATTCGCCCGCCAAGCGCAAATTGTCCCAGGTTTAGTGCATCATTTCTGCATTCGGGCGCACGAGGCAGGTTTTGATCGAATTGTAAGATGGTTAGCTGCAAAAATTGGGAAAAAGAGGCATAACTTTCTCAATTTTGGTTATTTTGGGAGCAGAAAGAGGCTAGACATGGGTTTTTGACAGTTCTAAAGCCATTGGAGCTATTGTTGAAGCCATTTGAGCACTGTAACTTTATGTAAACACCATTTTATGAGCATAATGAAAGAGGCCCAACCATTGGAATCTAGCCTAGGAGGGGTCAGCTCCTTCATCATTTTGTTGTGTTTTATTTGTTGTTATGGTATTTTTATCTTTAGTATTTGCTGCAGAACTGATTTTAAAAGCATGTTATATGTTAAGTAATTTGACATAATTGTTTAAAGACTCCATAAACATTTCACATGTAAATTGACATAAACCCTCAATCATTTCACTTGGAAATTGTTAAGAAACCAATAGGATAGCAAATTAGGGTTGATTTCTCTTACTTGATAATTGCTTGTGAATATTTGTTGGCTTTTTATTTCTGTTATTATGTTCTCTTCATCAAACACCAAGACATAAAAACATGAAGATCACAAGAGACAAAGAACACAAAGATGTAGGCTCCAAGTCAGGGAAAAAAACCCACAAGGGGGAAAACCCAAACAACTCTTATTATAGAATCAGATCAAAGTGAGAAATCAAAGACCCAAAAACCAAGACCAAGACTTCCCACAAGACCCAAGTGATCCCTCCTTCAAACCCTTCTCAACCAAGTCAAATCCAACAACGTCAATGTTGGTCAACATTCCTCAAATTTGATCTAATTCTGAAATTTCAGGCCCTATTGTAGATCTGAAATTTCATAGTTGTGACAGAACTAGGGCACAAAAAAACACAAGAATTCCTTCCTTTTCACTTCGCTCTTCTTCTTTTGTCTTTTGCTAGTCTTCTTTCTCCTTTTCTTGGCATAGAATTCAATGAGATGAGTTGGCATACTAATGAGGTCGAATTGCTCTCTATAAATACACATCCAGGAGTTGGAAAAGGTGCTTTTCTGGGACGAGCTGTCTAGGAAAGGCCGACTTGGTTTTGTAGGCGACAAATTAACTCTTTTAACTCAAAATAAAATATTTTATTTTCCTACAAATAGTCCAAATGGGACTTTGACTCATGAAAAAATTACTTGTGACTCAATAAATTCTAGAAGCATGAAGAGCATGCTTTGACTAATGAAAATAATAATAATAATAATTTATTTTTCTTCTTTTGCTTTTACATGAAATATATAATGACACAAGTAAAATGATAATTATGAAGACCAAACCTGGTTACATTTTTCAACACTCCCTCTTAACTAGGGAGGTATTCATAATGACTCAACATGATACAAAGATACTCTTAAATTGAAATATTCTCACAAGAAGAGTTTGTATTGATAAGCATCATCATAACTAGCATTGTCGATTACAACATAGCAAGGCCTTGACTGACAAACTCTATCTCTACGTTAGATTAGAGCACAATGTTGGGAGGGATATATTTGGACACCACCACCGCCTCTCAAGGAAAATACCCCATCTGGATGTTCACAAAGTATTCCTTGCAGGGCTATTCTTATATTGGATATCACCCCATCCTTAAAGAATATCAATCCTCGGGACTACTCTTATCTTGGATTCTCAATCCTCAAAGACTATCATTCCTCAGGACTATTATTTTGGATACCATTCTTCAAAGAGTATCAGTCCCATATGCTTATCAAAACCACCATTCTCCCTACTAGTGCCTTCACTAGGCTTATGGTTGTTATTCCTGGCCATAGTGCATGACACGTGGAGAATACAGTGTCCATCCTGATTTCCTCTCAACCAGAGAGGAAATCCTCACTCCCTCTCAAACAAGGAGGAACAACCACAAGCAAAAGCTTGTCTCAAAAGTACTCATCAAAGCATCAGCGACATGTATTTCTGTGGAGATCTGTTGTAGCTATTGGACTCTTTATCTACATCACTTCAACCTTCCTAGACCTTTGTCAATCTTCACGTCGCTCTAACATGTCATCAAGAAGTCAAACATCTTATGGAGCCAAACTCTTTCAACGTTGACCACACAAGCCTTCACATACTCTTTCTTCGTGACAGGTTTTTGCCTTCATCCCCTTTTCAAGAAATTATATCATCTAAATCACTAATCATCAGTGGTATCTCTGTCAGCAATAGTACCTGTCAAACCAATCAATGTAGAGCTAGTTATAGCTCCCTCTTTTCAACTAAGGAGGGTCGAATTCTTCTAAACCAGTATTGAACCCATCAGATCATCAAGTTCACGACTTCTTATATCAATTTGTTGACTTTCCTGCCTTTATAGTGTACACTTCTGCTATATAGTTTTCTTGAAAGTCATATTGTATCCCAAACATTATGACGTCATTCCTCATTATCAGAATTGCCAAAACAAGCGATGTTACTCCAAATTTTAAGTTGAAATATTCTTCAAGTCAGTTTGTGCTTCTAGCTCCCTCTGAAGTCTACATTACTTCCTTCTTCACATTCTTCGAGATACCATATTGGATGATGTTCCATATTAACATATGTTCTACCCATCTATTATGTTGTTATATATCAAACAACCATATGGAAGAGTCCTGAATTTCCTATATTATGCTTATGGTCTCAAGTATATTTCTGATCTATATGCATCCCTTCCTTTAACTTTCTCTGAAAACACGAGTCTTTTTCTAGATATCTAATAAATAAGATTTTCTAAGATAGGCATTCTTCTTCCTTTCATGTTACCATTTAGTTTACTTCTTTTGAACGAACTGCTTCTTTAACCTTCTTTGAAAATGATGTCCATAAATGATGAGGTTCCTTCTTTATGACGAGAAATGCTTCATTTATACTTTCATGTTGCTTCTAGACTATTTTCGTACCTTCATACTTCTAGACTTCTTTCATGTTGCTTTCATGTTCTTTTAGTGGAATATACTTATGCCATGTTATTATGATTCTTCCATTCATATGTTTGAAAATATTACACTGTAGAAACTTCTATAATGTTGCATTATGACCTTGATTCTGCTAATGATTCTACTTCTATATTAGATCCTTATAGTCCCTTTGTTGCTAAGTAAATACTTCTAGATCATCATGATAGAATTGTAATTGTTGCAGTAACTGTAAAGTGCTTGATGGCCCAAATCCTTCTTATTCTTGCTTGCTAGATGATTAGATGATTGCTTCCAACCTTTTATGTACTCTAATTCTTCCAACGTTATATGCTTCTTTCCATGATACCATAATTTGCAAATCCTAAGACGCTTCTACAAATGTAACTGTAATTGTTATTCTAATTGCCATCTTCTAATAAAAGAGAAAACAAACTGCTTGTAAACCTGGTAATAGAGTTCCTTGTGATCTTCAGTCTTCGGTTTCTTCTCAGGTTCTTCATCTTCTTCTGCAATGTGAGCTCCACTTCTTTCTTTCCTCTTGTTGTTCTTCTTGTTCTTAGGATCCTTGGGACAATTCCTTTTATAGTTTCCATATTCATTGCAATCAAAGCATTGCACTTTGGACATGTCTCGCTCTCCACATAGTTGATTTTTGTTGTTGTTGTTGTATTTCTGACGAGGTTCAAATCTTCCAAATCTTCCAAACTTCTTCATTAACCTAGCAACAAAAGCTTGAAACAGTTCATTGTTGGGTCCAATGTCATCCTTGGCTTTCATTATTGTTTCTTCTAGAACACAAACACGTAGTTCATCAAACATAGGAGTAGGTTTTCTTGAATAGATGTTGGTCACAAAACTACTCCAATCTGGAGGTAGAGCATTGAATATGCAAGTAGTTAATTCAAAATCAGATATGACTTCTCCAAGCCCTTGAAGTTGATCTTTCAATTTCGATATTTTCACAAGGTATGAGGCCAAGTCTTCATCTTTTGACAACCTTGTTTTGTAAATTTGATTCCTTAAGGATATTTTTTGACTAGTAGTATTGACAGCGTATAATTTTACCAATTTGTCATAGACTTCTTTTGATGTGCCCAAATCTACAACAAAGGGGATAAGGTGATCTTTGATGGACTCAATGAGAATTCTTTGAGCCCTTATTTCTCCCTTATTGTACTTGGCCACTTCTTGAGTCTTGTCCTTGTCTCATTCTGAAACTTTTCCTAGAATGTGATCCATTACATCATTTTCTATGAGAACCAAATCATTTTTTTCTTCCAAGCTTTGAAGTTTGATGC
Organism: Pinus tabuliformis; assembly: GCA_031772625.1. Taxonomy (NCBI): domain Eukaryota; kingdom Viridiplantae; phylum Streptophyta; class Pinopsida; order Pinales; family Pinaceae; genus Pinus; species Pinus tabuliformis. The sequence goes on from CM062807.1 coordinate 320,727,662, forward strand.
TCCATCAAATTTTTTCCTTCCTTCCAAAAAAATTCCATTTGATTTAAAGATTGAGACATGGAATGTGGTAAAGTACTTGTCAAAGGAGTGGAGTGTTTGAATGATGATGATACTTCCAAGGAATTTTGATGCTTCCAAGAGTCTTTAAAGGTGCCTTTGAATGATGGTTGCAATAGAGATGTCTTCTAGGATGGCTAGTACAATAATATCTTCAAGTTGCTATTATAACTCCTTCAATGATGGATGATGAGTAAACAAGAGTCTTTAATGATAGAGAGAGAGAGAGAGAGAGAGAGAGAGAGAGAGAGAGAGAGATAGTTACTACAATAGTTTCCTTCAAGGGTGAATGATGGTCCTTCAGTCTTCTTCCGTATGCCCTTTGTAAATGATGTACTCCAAAGTAGTTGATGTAAATGTCTAGGATGGTTGTTGTAGAGATGCATCTTAGCTTTGAAACCATGTTAAGAAACCAATAGGGTAGCAAATTAGGGTTGATTTCTCTTACTTGATAATTTCTTGTCAATATTTGTTCGCTTCTTATTTCTTTTATTATGTTCTCTTCATCAAACAATTACCAAAACATAAAAACATGAAGATCACAAGAGACAAAGAACACAAGGATGCAGGCTCCAAGCCAGTAAAAAACCCCACAAGGGGGAAAACCCAACCAACTTCTCTTCTTATAGAATCAGATCAAAGTGAGAAATCCAAGACCCAAAAACCAAGACCAAGACTTCCCACAAGACCCAAGTCAGCACTCATTCAAACCCTTCTCAACCAAGTCAAATCCAACGAAGTTAATGTTGATCAACGTTCCTCAAATCTGCTCTAATTCTAAAAATTCTGGCCTTGTTGTAGATCTAAAATTTTGCATGTGTGGCAGAATTAGAGCACAAAAAACCACAAGAATTACCCCCTTTGACCTTCAATCTCTCTCCTTTGACCTATACTCTTCTTTTGTCTTTCGCTAGTCTTCTTTCTCCTTTTCTTGAAACAGAATTCAATGAGATGAGTTGGTGCGCTCTATATATACACATACAAGAGGTCGAATAGGTGTTTTTCTAAACCAACTTGTCCAGGCAGGGCTGACTTGGTCTTGTGGTTGACAAATTAACTCTTTTAACTCAAAATAAAATATTTTCCTTTATTACAAATAGTCCAAATGGGACTTTGACTCGTGTAAATTTTCTTACAACTCAATAAACCCTAAAGCATGAAGAACATACTTTGACTAATGAAAATAATAATAAAAATAATTTAGTTTTCTTCTTTTACTTTTACATGAAATAAATAATGACAGAAGTACAATGATAATTATGAAGACCAAACCTAGTTACATTTTTCAACAAGAGCCTCATTAATTATGTACCTTGTTTTTAATGTGTATTGCTCTTGATGCCATTTCGATATATTCACTCTCACATGGTATATACATGAGCAAATGTTTCATATTTTGTCTTTGATTGTTCAGAAATTTTAAAATACATTTTTTCACTCAAATTTAAATATTTTACGTAAATTTAAGTTTAGGCATTAAATTTAAACCGATCCAAGTCATGCTGAAGTTCGAGTCCAAATCTGAATTTACCCTTGATCAATTATGAGGGCAAGTCTTAGTTTCAAAACATTTGGCGGTGGTTTACATATAAGAAGAGATTTCAAAAACACACTCATTCACAAAATCCCATAACAAGGTGTCAAAATACATTTTATAATAATGCCAAAAGAACTCTAAGAAGCAAAAAGCCTAACCCTAGTTTAATTTGGGTTGAGTAGGAACCATTGATCTGGACAACTTAGAGTTATCCAAAAAAAAGGGATCCTTGTTAAGATCATAACTTTTTGTTCCATGCTTTGTATTTATTCTTCTTTAGCTCATTGGAAAGAACATTGGCAAACAGAGTCAAGGAACGTGTTGTTGTGTGTAATTACTTCACGAAATGCATGGAAAGGCCTCCAAAATGCATTGGAAAATCATGACCAAAAAAGGCTAGTATCAAGGCAATTCTTGAGAAAACCCAGGATAGCCACTTGCATCAAAATGCAGAAGCACTAGACAATTTGAAAGGAACTTCATGAAAATTGATTGACGCATTTAAAAGGAAAGTCATCGATAAAACTTTGCATAAAATATTGCAAAGAAGAATCAATCATGAAAAGTATTTTGCGACAAAAGATTGTGAGGAACGATAAATTATCACATGACATAGCCCAAGAGGCATTGCGAGATTTTACATGCCAAAATTATTGAATTGGAGGTTAAATCCATAAGAAACGAAAAACATTGTTCCACAGGGATGTGTCCACCAGGGTTGGGGGGACAAGGCATTCCCACATTTCCATGCTCTAGGGGCAAGGGGGTGCCTTGGGAAACATTTCCCCATGTCTCCTTCTGAGGGAAACACATGGTGAAATGTTTCCCTGGTTTGGGGCATTTTTCCCTCAATGTTGGGTGTGTAGGTGCTCACCCCTCCCCCAGATTTTATATGCAACACTTTAAGAAAGAACAAAGATAGCATATAGAGCTTCAAGGAGTTTGTCACCTTGGTAATTAATGGTGATATTAAATTCTTAAAGTAAAATGATTAATTTTATCCTTTAAATTGTTAACATTATCATTAAAAAAATTTAGGATGTTTGAGAGTGGTTCCAACCTCATTGGGCTTTATACAAATAAAGTAAAATTTTTATATCTCATTCAAAATTCAACAAAATAATTTTCTGGATTTAAAGTTGGCAGAATTATAATGTTTCCACTAGATTACACAATAATAAATCTATATGGGATGAATTGTTGTTGTTGAGATTTTATGATTATTATTTTTAATGTTATAATTAAAGAGATGGGGGCTCCTATGCTAAGGACTTAGAAGCCCCCTCGTACCCCTGAATTTCCCTAAAATTTGGGAGTGCTCCCTCAAATTCCCCTGAATTTCCCTAAAATTTGAGAGTGTTCCCACATGTTTTCTCTGAATTTCCTTAAAATCTGGGAGTGCTCCCATGTGTCTGTTCCGCACGTCTTCCAGCTCCCGTGCTCACTGTCCCAAAAACTTGGTGAAACATTGATGAAAACTATTTAATGTCTACTAATAACAACCAATTGCTAATGGGACTGTAAAAGTAAGATAACATAATTAAAGACATGGTATTGTGTCAAACATCTTCACTGCAGTGAAGGAAGAAAGAAGAAAGAAGAAAGAAATTATTTTAACATCCACGAGGCTAAAGATACTATGTGGGACAGATTGCTTCTTCATCTGCTTGATGTATTCGACCATTTTTCTATGAAGCTTCAAAATAAGTGCTCCAAGCTTCTCAACAAACCCCTCGCTAAATAGATTATCCCAAGAGCTAGCTGCCAACATATCTGCATAACTTTCCCTGTTGTCTTTGAAAGCCTCACGTTCTAAAATGAAATTTTTTTTGTGTTTCCACTTTCTCGGAAGAACAAAAAATGCATACTCTTTCCTCCCACACTTCCTTTGGTCTTTTCCAGCGCCCTGTTTCACAACGGAGTTGATGAGAAGTAGCCTTTAACTGAGCAATAAGAATTTTGGCTTGGCTTCTATGTATGCTTTTGGTTAATGACTATGAGTGGAATTAAACACTTCAATATAGTAATTTTTCTTTCTTCCTAGCTCCTTATCCCAAGAACACTTGTAGAACTTTTCTATAACAAAATCTTTTATCTCTTTGTTGTTTATGGGACACACGTTCAAGCAAATACCACATTTACTAAACCATTTGTTATTTTGTTGCATCCAAGTTTTTTTGCTCTTGCACAATCTATCATTAAAAACAACCTTAGGCCATCTACCCTCTTCCATTTGCTCAATTTTTTTTAAATATCTTATGACTCGCACCATAGCAATTGTTTCAATAAGAGTAGTCCATGTTTCACTTAACAAGATATCATAAGGAACTGCACTTTTAATCTTAAATTTGTTTGTCATCAAATGCTTTTGAATTTTCTCAATTTGCCTCCACTGCATGTCAGATGTACTGCTGGCCCATAGTTCACAACCATAGAGAATCATCGGAATCACTAGAAGCCCAAAAAGAGTTTGAGTGGTTTTCCAGTCCCATAACTCTGCCTCTCTACACCTATTTTGAAAAGCATAAAATACTTTCCAACCCCCAAAGTTCTTTTCTTTCTACAACCATTCCAGCTTAGATTTTTGTTGAAGTCAATTCCGAGGTATTTGTAATCCGCAACTTCTTCCAGAATGTTTCCTTCAAAGTAGAACTTATGCTGGTTGTGTTTTCTTTTCTTAGAGAAGACCACTACTTTCATTTTGCTGATATTGAATTGCATCCCTACACTTTTACAAAAATGCTCAAGGGATAGTAAGTGCTCTTGCAAACCAAGAGCCAATTTAACAATCAGAATAAGGTCATCTGCATACAAAAGAAGCCTTATAACAAACTTGCTCGAATAGATACCATTACCCCCTTGCGAATTTAACCACTCCTCAAGCTTGTCAATATATAAACCAAAAAGGGTAGGAGATAGTGGGCAACCTTGCTTGACCCCGATATCGCTTCTAAAACTTTCAGAAATGCCCGCTGAAGTTCTAATTTTGAATTTCACCTCTTCATACAACCTATGCACAGCTGCTCTCAAATGTTTGGGAACCCCAAGATCCTCCATTCTGTGCCAAAGCTTATCCCTAGGAACCGAGTCAAACGCTTTGTTGAAATCAACAAAGCAACAAAAGACTTCTTCCTTTTTCTCCCAAACTTTTTCAATGATGTGCCTTAAAGTTATACAATGATCAACTATGGAATGTTTAGGTCTAAAACCTGCTTGCCCTTTAGCATGCTTATCTCTTTCTTCTACCCACTTGCTAATTTGTTTTCTAGCATGCTTCCAAATAACTTTGCAAACAAAGGGTTTATCATGATGGTCCTATAATTGGAGGGATTATTGACATCACAGCTCTTGAAAAAAGGTATTGCCAGACTAATAGTCCAATCTGTGGGGAGCCCTTGTTGTATGATGTTGTTGAAAATTTTTGTAATGTGAGGTGCAAGAATCTTTGAGCCCCACTTCAGATATTCTACTTGGATTTCAGCTAAGTCTTTTGCTTTTCCAACACCCAACTTCTTGATACCCATCTCTACCTCTTGTACCGTGAAGAGTTCAGTATCAGTGTTGACCAAGGGGGGAGGGTCAACCTCGAGAACATGCTCATAGAGTTGTCTTGCATAGTCAAACCATTTAGAACCTGTAATATTATTTCCAATTTGTATCTTTTTTGGTTGGAGCTCCTTCCAAAATATTTTGGGATTATTTTTCCCAAAGAAGATTAGTTCTTCCCTCGAAACCACCAAATCGGCCTTTTCCTTGCTTAATAATTGCTTGTAAGTTTTGAGATTTATGCTATCCTTGTTTGACTATTTCCACATTCTCCTTGCCTTTTTGCATTCCTCGTCAAACCAAGCATTAACCAGAAAACAATTTGTTTCAAACTTCTTAATTTTTTCTCTTTTGCACTTTGCAGGTGCGCATTGAATTAAATGTGTTAATTCATGACTATGAAGGCTGTGAATTGCAATTTTCTCCTTCTCGAAGAGCCTCTCTAGCGTCATTTTGAAGGTATTACAATTTTCTGGGATCAAAATAATTCTTCCCTGTGGGAGATTTTGTTGGACATGTTGAATTTTTTACTCTAATTTTTTCTTTCCAATCCAAGAGAAATATAAATAAAGTGGCTTGTGATCTGGTTTCAAGTCCCACGACTGATCTCCAATCAAAACTTCCTCCATTTTCTCACACAAACCACGCGAGAAAATTGAATAATCTACCACACTTGCTCCATTGTAAGTATTGCAAATGAAATTACCGGACTTTGCCCATCTAGTCAAGCCATTACAAATGACTAAATCAAGGCCCCACATAGAGTAAGTGATTGTTCACCAAAGAGATTGCAACCCTTGTCCTCTGAAATTCCTTCCCACTGATGATTACTTTCTTCTGTAAGCCGAATAGGGTCACAATCATCTTTACAACAAAGAATGTTAGCTTGCTCACTTGCAGTCCTAGCATTGAAATCACCCACTATAAGGACTTCACCTAGCTGTGAATATGTTGCAATATCCACTTTTAAGGCTGCAAATGGATCTTTGTTGTCAAGCCCTCTACCTTTGTAGATTTTTGAAACCTGCGGCGCAAAATAGCATGCCGCAATTCTGATGTGGTTTCCATTTTCTAATATTTTAAACCAAATGAATTGCTTATTTGAGTCTTCTTTTTCTAACTGAATGAGACGACCTTCTTTCTCCCTTACCAAAACCATGATACCCCCATGCCCTTTGCCATTCCATGTTGCCTTGTTCCACACTGCCATCTTCTAGTCTCCTTCAAATAGAGGTGTCTTGCACCCTTCATGCTCATGTGTTTCTATGAGGCAAATTATGTCTTTATCTTCCGCAATAGGCCCTAACCCAGGTCCTTGCCTCCATGGGTAACCTCTGCAGTTCCAACAAACTAATCTTAAGGAAACCTGGGCATGACTTGATTGCTATTTATTTTGACATGCAAGACTCACATTTGAGTCTTTGTCCCTGCTTTCCCATGCTGACCTTGCTTTCTGATTTCCTGTTGAAGAGTTTGTTGCCTCTTCTTTATTACCATCTTACTACTCTATTTTGGAAGGAGGTCCAAATCGCGCTATCACAGCTTTGCCTTTATAAATCCATGCTCTCTTGCCTTCATCTCTTGTTGCCCTAACCTTTAAAATCTCCTCCCTTCTTTCCTCCTGGTGTTTTATAGTTAAATCTTCTTTTAGGGAAAAATGATAACCCCTCAAAAGATGTTTCTTGCTTAGAATGATATATTTATCACGCAAGCTAGGCATAATGACTTTTATGGGCCTAGCTCTCTCCCCGTTAAACTTATCCACCCTCCATGCTTGGCATATTTGTCCTTGCCATAGCAACTTGTCTTTCAAGAAGTCTCTTGAAAGGTCAAGAGTACATTCATTTTTCCCATAGTCTTTCACCCCTTTAATAATTATGTTTGCTGCCCTATTTTGTCTTTCCTTGCCTTCAATATCTTGCATGTTGTCAACTTGAATATTTGTTTCTCCTTCCTTATTAGCAGAATTGCTAATAACTTGAGCCCAAGGCTTGGAAACTTTGGTGGAATCTCCTTTCGTTTCTTCTCTTGATTTCTCATCATGGTTGTTTATTTGGGCAATCATTTTCCCTTTATCCTGGGATGATTTTGCATTCACCACCTTTGTACTTTCCACTACAAATGTCTTTATGTTTTTCACATCCACCTTCATGTGTTGCCATTATGTCTTCCCTATCAAGAGAGCTTCTTGTAGCAATGTCACTTGTTCTTCTAAAACTTTATTACTTTCTACAAAAGCATTGTTCTCAGTTGTTATTATATGAATTGTATAATCTATTTCCTGCCCTTTAGCTTCTAAAACCTCCAACCTTCGTTTTGCATTTAACAATTCTTTCACATAAAGATCAAATGACCAAGTGAGAGATGTGGATGTGGGACTATATAAGGCAAAATCATCAATTACTTTTCGTCTAGACTTGTTGCCACGTGCTTGTAGAGGAGACTTGTTTGAGAGCTTTTTGCGAACAGCTCTAGTACTTTTCTTTCTAGACCGTTTTTTCCTTGTTTGTTCCCATTTTAGACGGGCTATTCTTCATTTTAAAATGCCCCGATATTGTTTGGCATTGACCCAAACCCACTTCCCAGCATTGGCAGATGAGGCAATTTTCACTTGTCCTAAATCATTTGTCTCTGCATGTTCTGAAATTTCTTGTTCCTTTGTCATGTTTGAAGGCATTTGTCGTCCAACCTGTTTCGAGAAATATGTAGGTCTATAAAATGCCAAGATTACTTTGCACTGCTCCCTGTTGTTCAGGTTATCGCTACTCCTTGCTCGCTGCTCGATACTTCTGTTGCATAAAAGCTCCCTGCTCTCACACTGCTCACTGTTCACTGCTCGCTGTTAATTAAAAATGATTTACAGGTCAAAAGCCATTCCAATCCATTCCATGATCATTGCGAGAGCCTTAATCACTATCTAGCGAGAAATTCCTTTTATTTTAAGATCCACTTGTATGGTCGAGGGTTTGAAGCTGCCACCGCGGATTCTTCATCCAATCAACATAAAATTCTGCAATAGTCGAACCGGACCGCTTCTTCACTTGGGTGCTTCTTCCCACTTATCGTTCGCCAAATATCATTCAAAATCTCGCTCGCCTTCTCCCTTTCGCTTTCACTGATTCCAAATACATAATGGGGACACCAATGTGTTGAATATTCTGAAGCCAATGCATTCAACTGAAGCAGAAAACAAGCATGGTAAAATTACATCCCGTGTAATGTAGTGCCGATTCGTGATGGGGAAAGACGAGCATGATATAAATCCACCAGTGAAACTTATGAACATAATGTTTGTGCCAGCTTAAACATCTAGATTCTAGAAACAATGTTTTTGAAGCTGCTGAAAAGGGATACATGAAACATAAAAATCAAACAATCAGATTTTAAACATGAAATAGTTTATGAAATAAGAATAATGGACAACATTAAACCCAACGCAATGTTGCAGATAATGTTTTGCTTAGCTAGCGTGAATTTTCAGGGAATACATTCAAAATTACCCTCTACCTTCCCCTACCGCTCATATGCTTTCTCTTCGTTATCTCTTTCATTACCGCCATGATACAAGTCATTGCAGCATCAAATTCAGGTTGTTTTTTCCTGGAAAATAACGAGATTCCTGTTCAATACGTCATATCTTACTTAAGAGCATTTCCACTATGACAAGGGTCTCAAGGAAATTATCCATGCTATCATTGGTCATAGCTGTAAAATGATTGAGCGGATCCAAAGAGCCATATGCTAGACCAAAAGCAAACCTTGATGACAAGAAAACGATTACTTTTAGCATCAGTTAAAATTACTTGAGTACCATTTTTCAGGGGCAGCAATGATGCTTTCCCTTTAATTTTCACCAAAGAATGGCAGACAGGCATAACTTCCTGGACCTACAAAATGAAAATGGAGCATGATGGAGAATAGGACCTTTCACTTCCAACAAATCAATAATTCGGGTGAAGCTTCAGTTACATGCGGGTCTCCCAGTTAAAAATCGAAATATAGAGTTCCTCTCCTATTTCATCAGGCAATATGTGTATCTTTCTGTGTAGAATCAAAGACATGACATCAAAAGTTTCGATTATTTACTCGGGCATTGCACAATAAGCTACAACCAAAATTAGACAAACATGACATGGAAAGGAAAAACATTCTGATGCATGCTACCAGAGACTAGGTAAAGGTGAAATTCCAAATACTAACAAAATTTCAGAGCATAAAATAATAAATATGATTTCCGAAAAAGCATTTTAACTCTCTGTTCTCGCCTTCTTTGCAAAAGCACAATTGTGAGTAGATACACCATCCAAGAATTTGTCTTCTGTTAAATATGGCAAAAAACGTTGATGTCTTCCTTGATTTTTCAGTGTTCCATTTTCATCTGCTAACATAGGATCTTGAAGAGTTTCCTCCTGAATAGGACCACTTTGATGATTTGATTGCAAAGCTTTTGGTTCCAAATTTAGCATCTTCAATATTTCTTTTAATTGCTGCCAGACGAGATTTAATTTTCCATCTTATTCCTAATGCTTCAGCTTGCTCTGCAAAGAGCAATTTGGATAGAGAAGACTTGCATATCTGTTCATATATATCATAGCTTGCTGCTGCAATTGTGCCTCCAGCATATAATAGTGTGTTTAAGGGGTTCTGAGATGATAAACAATCACTGCTCACTGACATTGTCTTTTCCATTTTATGAAGAAATTCGGCTGCAACTTGCTCATTACGAAAATGAATGACTGCAGAGCTCTCATCCAAGAAGAAAATTCCAGTGATGGAGGATGTTGTTCCCAGGACACCAGACACTAAGCCTCTCATATCACTGCAATTGTATCCAGTTTGAAAGCCCCAAACAAGCACTAGATTATTGGATACAAGCTTTGGACGGTTACGACCTCGAACCATAGGTCTAGACTCTGTTGCATCCCCTCCTGTGGTTAAGTCAAGAACGACACAATTGATCCAGCCAAGATAAAGTAGATTCACATATTTCTGAAGTTGAACAGCCATAGCTAAATCAGTTGGTGAATGAATTTTGGTAAACTCAATGTCCAAATGATTACAAGCCTGTGCAAATATGCATCCGGTCATGAAAGCATCATATCCTGCTTCATGCTTTGCACAAGAATCCCCATCTGTGTACCTGTAGCATTATTTCAACCAACCCACAAATTTCAGGATTACAGAGGAAATATAGACATTGACATCAACACAGAAGGTTGAACCGTAGAAACATATAGCATTCATTAAAATTGACAGCATTTTCAAACTGATCAGAACTGCAAAAAGCATACCTTTGTAATTCAGTCGGAACAACAACCTTCACACTAGAATTTGTGATAACATTGAGAGTTTCCGAAGTACAAGCAATGCCTCCACACATGTGGGTGAAAGCAAGTGATAGACTTGTGCTCTTGTTTTTCATCAAATATTGTAAGGTCGGTGCTGACTTAAGAAGGTACTTTGTATCAATAATGTACGGAAACTGTTTGTGGAGAGAAGCAGCAAATTCAACCACAGTTTCTGGCAAGGGAGTAATAAATTTGCTATGGATATGAGCAAAATCTGTAAAATTAGGAACCGTCAGTGATTGCCATAAGTAGAGAGTAGAGTACAGTAATTATTAATGTGGAACAAAATCCCACCACGGGGATATGCCACTGTGGTAAATAGAATGCAATACATTGCATAGATAACAACAATCCAGAGAGGGTGCACATTACATGACACTGATATCAATGGTGATGTAAGTACTGGAGTGAGGGAAGATGCTATAACATCAGCCCAGGGACTTGCACCCCAAAGCCAGCTTCTCGATTGGCAAAGAATTTAGTGCATGCAATGCCTCATAAACCACCACTGTCTTGCAATTGTTATCCATGTGAAATTATTCGCAACACACATACACACACACACAAAAAAATGGCAATAGTAGAACGCCACCCAATACATATATCTTCTAGTGTACAGATTGTTGTTTCAGAATTCAATACCTAACAGGCAGTTGTGACCAATAATAACCTTTCCTGCAGAAGCAATCAAATCAATGACATGGCGAAAGCCTATTGCTTGTTCCACGTCAGACTCCAATGCCAAGCGTCGCTCTTCATCGATCTCTCTCTGTACAATAAAAGTCCAAAAAGTAGGTTGAGTTTTACAAAAGCAATATGAGCTCAAGATTGTGATGTTACACACATAAAGAGAGAGAGAGAGAGAGAGAGAGAGAGAGAGAGTATTACCATCAATACTTCTCTATCCTCTTCCGAGGATGTAAATACCACTTGCTTTTCTATGGCTCCAGTTCTACCAACTGTTTCGACATACACAAGATCCTTGAAATGCCTTCTTAGTGCCTGTAGACATCAAACTTTCAAAATATTGGGAACAATTTCATCTAAGCTTGCAGTAAATGGGTCCATTAAACACTGGAATTGCATGGAAACAGATAAGGATCCAGATATGCATATTCTGGATCTTTTGAACAGTTATAATATGGACATAGGAAAATGGCATATAACATTAAACACACATGCATACATAATCAGAAAAAAGAATAAATCAGAAACACAAAAAATTCAGATTCCAAGAATCAAAACCATTCATAACTTTGAAAATATAACCAATACAGACATGCACATAAGGTTTATATACCAATTTCATGCATATTGTCAATATGTAGAAGAGTTCAAGGCATATTGTCTCATTCTGCAAATGCTTCTTTCTAATGATGATGATGTGAGACATACATTTATCTTCCTATTTTGCTAGATGAATTTCTCCAACCATATAAATTGCTTACTTCGGTTGTCCTTCTATGCCTCCAATTAAGATGCCATGAGCTACTTCCCTTCTATCCTGTACTATGACTGCTTCAACCATATAGACTTATACTTCGGCTATCCTTCCATGCCTCTATGATGATGTCATCTCAATCTTTGCTATAAGACATCCTATCATACTTGTGATGCTTTCTATCACAACTGCTATCTTCTTTAAACTGAAAAGAACTAAGTATATAATGTTATCTCAGTCATAGTAGAGGTCTTTTACTTCCTCCTCCTTTGACTTCTTATTTTCAGGTTCTTCTACTTCTTCGGTGACATGGGCTTCATTCCTTTCCTTTCTCTTCTTGTTGTCCTTCTTGAGTTTAGGACAATTCCTTTTGAAATGTCCATATTCATTACATCCATAGCATTGAATCTTTGACATATCGATCTTCTTTTGAAATCCTTTTCGAGGCTTCCCTTTCTTCTTTGCCACATCTGAAAATGCTTGAGTTTGTTCACTTGATCCAACATCGTTCTTCGCCTTCAATCTAGTTTCTTCAATCTTGCATAATGACCATAGATCACTGAATGGGGTGGTTTCCTTCTTTCCATAGATACTTGATACAAAATTGCCTCATTCATCAGGTAGTGCATTGAGCACAATGGTGGTCATTCACGATCAGACATTAGTTCTCCTAGTTCTTGTAGTTCATATCCTATTTGAGATACCCTCAAAAGGTATGAGGCTACCCCTTCTTCCTTTGATACCTTCATATTGTATAATTCGGTTCTTAATGATATAATTTCTCCTGCAGAGCTTACAGAGAAAAATTCTACAAGCTTTTCATAAATTTCTTTCGTTGTCTTCAACTTTGCTACATAAGGGATGAGAGAATCCTTTATTGACTCTATGAGGATCCTTTGAGCCCTTATCTCTCCTTTCATGTATTTTGATAGTGTTTGAAATTGCTCTTGAGGAGGTTTGGTGATTGACCCTGTGACATATTCACTAACTTCATTCTCTATGAAGATCAAATCTATTCTCTTCTTCCATGCAAGGTAATTTGATGACCCAACCAGTTTGTTGTTCTCCTTCCCGAAAGAAGTCAATGTAGATTGAGACATAAAATATAAAATACTTGTCAAGTGAAGATCTCCTTTAATGATGATATCTTCAACTTGATGCCTTCTTGATGATGCTAACTATTGAAGATGTTTTCTTGATGATGATTTCTTCCTTGATGACCTTCTTTCTTCAAGTATGCTTGAGATGTGATCCTTTCTTCAATGAGAGGGAGATCGCCTTGATTTCTTTGATTATGATGGCAATGCTTCTTCTTCCTTCCTTTGGATGATAATGTAGAATGTGGAGACTTCCCAAGGTGCTTCAAATGTAGAGTCTGTTTTTCTTTGAGTGGAGGTAGGGTCCTTTAGGTCTTCTTCTTCTTCAAAGTGGTGTTCCTTATAGATGATGTGATCTTTGTGATGAGATGAATGGTCCTCTTTAATGCTTCTTAGTTTTCCTTGATGATCTCCTTGTGCTTGGCCCTTATGTATTCTTCTTCAAATGTATGATCTTCAAGTTGTGTTTCCTTGTCACCATAGCTCTGATACCATGTTGAGACTTTTAGGGGCAGCTAGAATAGGGTGATTTCTCTTACTTTGATAATGGCTTGTGATGTTCTTTTACTTAACTTGATGTACTTGTAGTTAGCTTCTTCTTTTACTTGATTATTATTATGTTCTTATCATCAAACAACTACCAAACAATGAAGATCAATGAGACAAGAAGACACAAAATGTAGGCTGCTAGTCAGGGCCAAAACCTCTCCTCTTAAGAGGGAAACCCACAAGAATTCTTCTCTTCTTATAGAATTTTCAAATGATGAATTCCAACATCTATGAATCTTGACAAAGACTCCTCCAAGACCAAGTCAAACCTCTTCTTGATGAACTTGCTTCTCACAAAGTCAACCCAAGTCAAACTTGCCTTCTAGCTGTTGTAACTTTCTCCTTCGACCAAAATTATTGGACCTGCAATTTCAGCCATTATGACAACACGCTAGCTTGAACGTGTGAGGGAAATATGGTAGAATAGGTCTATTTTCTTCTTTGTTGGAGGATCTCCTTTCTCCTTAGCAACTTGGCCTTCAAACTGATTATTTTGAGTCCCAAACTTCAGCTCCTAATGGTGACTGCAATTTTTTTCCTTGTTGCAATAGGTCCGATGCCCTAATTTGCACGTGTGAAGGATGATGGCCCAAAAACAGTCCTCCAAAAACTTTTCTCTTCCTTCCTTGGTTTCTCCTTTTACTTCGCTTGTTTTTTCTTGTCTTTTTTGTCTTTGTACAAACTACTTGGATACTCCTTAAGTGAGGTCAAGTTCTCCTTATATATAGGCTTCTTATGGAGGTCGAGTAGCCCTCATGAGGTCGGCTTGTCATCCCTTGAAGGCCGACTTGTTGCAGCTAGGCCAACTTGATCTTGGAGGATCTTTTTTGACTCAATTTGACTTACATAAATTTTCTTTACATGATACAAAGTGCCCAATGGGGTCTTTCATATATGACAATGACTCAATTGACTTCTTGACTCTATGACAAACCCTAGAAGCACTCAATGGGTGCTTGACCTACAAATAAAATTGACCTTGAGCATGAAACCCATGCTACAAAAACAATGTTTTTTCTTTCTTTTTACAATATACAAGAATCAAGAGTACATTTCATATTTATGACGATTGAACCTAGTAACAGACTTCAACACTCCCTCCTAACTAGAGAGGTATTCATAATGCATACAAGGTACTTGGACATTCTCATATCGAAGAATTCTCAAAAGAAGATTCGAATTGGTAAGTCATCTCATAAGCTATTATTTCAGCTTATCTCATTGCATCTCATCATACCAACCAACATTGTCACATAGCAAGGCCTTGAATAACAGCGCTATCTCTCCACAAGATAAGAGCACAATGTTGGTGGGACAATGACTTATAAACACCATCATCATTGTCTCTTAAGGCACATACCTCATCCGGATGTTCAGAAGGTATGTCCTTCTAGGACCATTCTTGTCTTGGAGTAACACATCCTCAAGGAATTTCCTCTTCAACTACTCTTACCTATTGGATGGCGTACCTCATCCTCAAAGAGTATCAAAAACTAGACGCTTAGCCAATCCTTCATTCTTTCTTCATGAAGAAGACAAGAGTGATGTGTCTATCTCTCCCTCTCAACTAGGGAGGATCTACCCATTCCTATAAAAGGAACATACCCAAGCTCCCTCTTAACTAAGGGCTTGTTATCAACAACAACTGTTTGCTCTTCGGTGGAGGTCATGATACTATCAGTTGCGTGTAAGGCTCCTCCTTTCGGCATCATGTCATGAACTTCAACTTCTTCATCTAGAACTTCTTCGTAGGGAATCAGCCATCTTCTCCATCACTTCCCTTCAATGAAATATAGTGTTGGAACAATAGTCATGCCATCCTTCTCTTCATCGGGAAGTGATCTTCTAGTCCACATCTGGCTCTTCTTAATACATCTACCTCTTCCAAGTCATGCTTCTTTCAGGATCTTCCATCCAATCTCATGAGTACTAGTTGTAGGTGACATTCTACAACCCTCTTTCAGTAGCCCTATTACAACCCAACCAGATGCTTACTCAAAAATCAACATAAACATTAAATCAAAGTTACCTCTTTACAATGGCCTTTTGTCATGACATCATCTTCTAGCAGCATCAACATCCTGCACATGTATGAATCCATCTCCAAGACATTCATTACCAAGGTTCTCCTTTTCTAGCATACATATCAGGATCTTCATACCTTCTTTATGGAGATGTCACAGCTAATCCTTCTTGTTATCAGGTGTTGATCACTCTTATCTTTTCTTACGTGACTATAGATACATCTTTTATGAACTCTTCCTTCACCTTCTTCGCATATGGCTTCCTCGAGATCTTCCATGTATAGCTCCTTCATCATAGGAACCATAGTTGCCAACCCCCACCTCATATTCTTCATGAGATCTGTTATGAAACCAGCTCAAGAAAAGATAGAAAAGATAAATCCACGCCTTAGAATTCAGCCTCTTCGAGGGGGCAACCTCCTTTACATTACATAAATGAACAATTCTTGGATGATACAAATGACAAAACCTCCTTTCTATATATAGGAGTCTAAGGAGTCACAATATAATCCAGCCGACCTAACAATAATAATATAAAGCCACAAAAATAACAATAGAGGGATTCTATGGGGCACAGAAATAACAATATGGGGGTAATAGGGGCACAACAATATAAATAGGGGGTATAACTACAATAGTAATGGGGTAATCACTAGTATTATAGGGACCCAACATGCCCCTCTCCTTCAAAAAAGTGTTGTCCTCAACGCTTGAGCAGTTCTGGATACTTCTGCATAAAATTCTCATCCTCCCATGTGGAATCTTCAGCGGATAAGTTCTTCCACTTGATAAGATACTCTGAAATTGATCGATTTCGTAGCTGTCGAGTTCTTGTTTCTGTGATTGCTTCCGGTTCCAATATAATTTTTCCTTCCTCGTCAAGTTCTGGCAATATTGTTTGAATTGGGAGCTTGTCACCTATAACCTTCTTTAAACATGAAACATGGAAAACTGGGTGCAATCGAGAAGCTGCAGGAAGCTCCAATTTGTATGCCATAGTACCAATCTTTTCCAACACCTTGTACGGACCATAATACTTTGGTGATAATTTATTATCCTTCTTAGCTTGCTTTAGGGACATTTGCTTATATGGTTGTAGCCGTAGGAATACCCAATCACCTACATCAAAACTTCTTTCACTGCGATGTTGATCTGCCTGTTGTTTCATTCTATTTTGTGCCAACACGAGGTTATCCTTTAAGAGTTGGAGGACTTGTTGTTGATGTTCGATGTGATGTTCCACTGCCTGAACCTTAGAATTTTCTCTTAAATATGATGTGATGGATGGTGGTTGATACCCATAAAGTGCCATAAATGGGGTCATTTTTGTTGCTGTATGGAAGGAAGTGTTATACCACCATTCAGCTAGAGGCAACCATTTGACCCATTGTGTCTGTTTATCAGATACAAAGCAACGAAGATATCCTTCCAAACATTTGTTTACTATCTCAGTTTGCCCATCAGATTGAGGATGATAAGATGAGCTATGAGCTAACTGAGTACCAAGACAAGAAAATAATTCTGTCCAAAAATTTCCAGTGAAAATGGGATCTCTGTCACTTACAATAATCTTTGGGTTTCCATGTAGCTTTTGAACTGTTTCCATAAATGCAGTAGAAACTGTACTGGCTTTAAATGGATGTGATAATGCACAAAAGTGTGCATACTTGGTAAGTCTGTCAACTACCACCATGATGACACTCTTTCCCTCAGACTTGGGTAAACCTGTGATAAAATCCATTGAAACCTCCTCCCAACGTTGGCTTGGAATGGATAAAGGTTGTAATAGACCTGGTGTCTTAATTGTTTCAACTTTATTTTGCTGGCAAACCAAACATTCCGCCACAAACTTTTGAATATCTGATTTAAGGCCATCCCAAAAAAATTCCTTCTTAACCCTGTGGTAAGTTTTTAAAAATCCTGAGTGCCCTCCTAAGGGAGAAGTGTGCAATTCCATAAGAATCTTTTGTTTTAGCTGGGAATTCTTACAGAGGTATAAGCGATCTTTGTACCATAACGAATCATTTTGCCAGCTAAATGTATCAGAAGTACTGGAATCTTGTTGTAGCTTTTGAATAAGTGCCCACACTTCTTCATCGTTCTTCCATTCCTCCCTTGCTTCGTTTATCCAATCTGGTTGGATAATAGAAATGGCACACAACAATGCTTCCACATCCTCATCCTTTCTTGAGAGTGCATCTGCCACCACATTTTGCTTCCCTTTTTTGTAGATGATTTCAAAGTCATAACCCAACATCTTTGTGACCCACTTTTGTTGCTCTTCAGAGGATAATCTTTGTTCTAAAAAGTATTTAAGGCTATCATGATCCGTTTTTACCTTGAAGTGTCTTCCCATTAGGTAGGGTCGCCATTTCTTAAGTGCATGGAGTATTGCCAACATTTCCTTCTCATAAATAGCTTTGTTTAAAAACTTTCCCTTGATTGGACGACTTTCAAAAGCAATGGGTCTTTCATCTTGCATTAGAACAGCACCAATTCCATTTCCTGAAGCATCACATTCCACAATAAAGGTTTTTGTGAAGTCTGGCGTAGCTAAGACCGGTGCTTGGCACATTGCCTCTTTAAGATGTTCAAAGGCCTTTGTTGCTTCCGAAGTCCATGAAAATGAATCTTTCTTCAATAATGTTGTTAGAGGTGCTGCTATTCTCCCATAATTCTTAACAAACTTGCGATAATACCCTGTCAACCCAAGAAATCCTCGCAGATGCTTTATGGATGTGGGGATTTTCCATTCCTTAATGGCTTTAATTTTGCTAGGGTCTACCTTAACTCCTTCATGAGATACAATATGACCCAAATATTCCACCTCCTGGACTCCAAAGAAACATTTGGATCTTTTTGCATATAATTGTTTCTCCTCCAATAGTTGTAGCACCCTGTCAACATGTTCAACATGATCCTTCCAAGACTTGCTGTAGATTAGTATATCATCAAAAAATACTAACACAAATTTTCTAAGGAATGGTTTGAAAATTGAATTCATCAAACCTTGAAATGTTGAAGGTGCATTGGTAAGGCCAAAAGGCATGACCAAAAATTCATAATGACCCTCATGAGTTCTAAATGCTGTTTTCGGAATGTCTTCAATCTTCATTCTAATTTGATGATATCCTGAACGAAGATCCAACTTGGTGAAGTAAATTGATCCATGCAATTCATCCAGTAATTCATCAATAACAGGAATGGGGAACTTATCTTTAATAGTGAGCTTGTTGAGCTCCCTATAATCTGGACACATGCGCCATGATCCATCCTTCTTGTGCACCAATACTACTGGAGCTGAGAAAGAACTTTGACTCGGTTGAATTATACCAGCCTCTAGCATTTCTGCAACCATACGTTCAATTTCACTTTTTTGGACATATGGATATCTGTACGGCCTGATGTTTGGAGGAACACTTCCTGGAATCAGATGAATAGCATGATCATGATCACGCATAGGTGGGAGACCTTTGGGAGTCTCAAATACCTTGGAATGATTGTCCAGGACTTTTTGGAGATCTGGAGAAATAGATGATTCCAATGTGGAAACATCTAGCGAACATAATTGTGCAATTACACCTCTTTGCTCCTTTTTTAGAAGCTTTGTCATGCCATTAGAGCTGATTATCTTTCCTGGTTTCCCTGCAATACCCCTTAATTCAACTTCCTTTCCTTCCACAGAAAATTTCATGAAAAGTTCTTGAAAATTAAAAGCTATTGTACCCAAGGATTGTAGCCATTGGACTCCTAGTACAACATCAGCACCTCCCATTGGAATGGAAAGCATTGGGCTAGTCAATACATATTCTCCCATGGATAGCTTGATATTATGGCACTTTCCAGAACAATTTATTGTTCCTCCATTTGCAATCATCACTTGACACTCTGGTGCTGGATATAGGAAGCAATTCAATTCTTTTGCTACCCTACAATGAATAAAATTGTGGGTGCTTCCTGAATCAATCAACACTATTACCTTTTTCTTCTTGATTTGTCCTTCTATCTTGATGGTTTGAGGAGTGGTAATTCCTGCCAATGCATTACAAGATATGGTCGGATTTATTTGTTCTTCATCTAGGCTTTGTTCCTGGAATATATCCTCTTCTTTTGACCTTTCTTGCTCCTTTTCTTCTTCCTCTTCACAATCTATGTAGAATAATTTCTTCTCAGCACACTTATGACCTTTTGTGTATTTGCTATCACAATTGTAACAAAGCCCTTTTGCTCTTTTTTCTTCCAATTGTTGTGGTGTCAACCTTGTAGGTTGTGGAAGACTATGGGCAACAACACTTCCGTCTTTATAGTTGTGAATGGTATGCTTCCTAGTTGCCATAATTTTGCTTTCCATTTTTCTTGCTAACCTGAATGCCTTCTCTAATGAATCAGGTTCCCAAAGGCGCACATCATGTTGGATATTATCCTTTAAAGACCCTATGAACACATCAATCCTATGCTCCTCTGGAATATCTTTTACCCTTATGTTCAATTTTTGGAACTCCTCAATGTGCTCCATTATTGAACCCTTTTGTTTGAGACTTATCAATTGGCTAAAAAAAGTGTTGCTTTTTGTATCCTCATAATGTGCTATCAATTCTTCCGTAAAAATTGCCCAAGTGATAAATTGTTTACGAGAACAAAGCCATTGATACCATACAAACTGATTTGGTTCCAAATATAAAGTTGCCATACGTACCTTTTGTGTGTTTTGCACATTATTGAGATCGAAGAATTGCTCCATTTGTAATATCCATGTGGCGGGATCCTTGCCATCAAACTTCCTCATATCGATTTTTGGAACATGGTGAGTCTTCGATCCAACATTAGAGTCTATGGAATCATGATTAACATTTCTTTTGTTCTCATCATGAGTTTCCTTTACTACCTTTTCACCATTAGTGACCCTTTCTTGTAGCAACTTTTTCAATTCATCCATCTTATCATCCATGCCATCAATTTTAGCGTCCATGCCATCCATCTTAGCTTCCATGCCATCCATCTTAGCTTCCATGCCCTTTATCTTAGATTCCACGCCATTTATCTTAGATTCCACGCCACTTATCTTAGCTTCTGTTAGCTTTTGTGAGCGTGACATTTGTTGCACTTGTTCTTGTAATTTTGATATATCATGTAGCATTTCTTCCTCTTCTTCATGAGTCATGCTAGAGCTTTCAGGTTCCTTACTAGGTGTTTGCATTTTCTTTCCTCGGGGCATCAGTTACCGATAATAATGCTTTACTATGCCCTTTGAATTCCGTTAAACCAAGCTTACACCAAAATTTAAAAAAAAAAACTATACACCTTTTTTCACTTTATAGAAGCCTGATATTGAATCTGATGTATCTCTGTAATTTCAGATCATCCAGTTCTGAAATTGCTATCTGTAGTAGCCTTCTGCGTCCTCTTTCCAATGCCACAAGTCTGAGCCAAATTGGATTCTCCAAGGAAGAGTTATGTGAAATCTCCCACAGTGACTTGCTTTTAGACTGGTTCCGTAGATCGAACTTGTACGACATACCACGAGTCACTGTTTCAACCTTTGAATCTGAAACTCACCCACAAGAAACTACAATCCGTCCTCTTTCTGTACCTTTTTACGAAATTTCAATCCGATCCTCAGAGAGAGAGTTATGACGATTTTCCCCAGGTCACCTGTTTTGAATGTAATTCAGGAGTCTGCAAAAAGGCCAAATTCCTCAGATCATATCTCCGAAAATATCACGCGAAAAGCTCTGAAATTCGGACCCGAAGTTCAGCGCCAATTCTTCTCAAATGGGTTTTTTTTGCAACTTCTGAAACGTCACAGAAAAAAAGTTATAGCGAAAATGCCACGATGACCTATTTGGAGCAGCGAAACCCTAGAATCCAAAGCTCTGATACCAAATGTTATGAAACCAGCTCAAGAAAAGATAGAAAAGATAAATCCACGCCTTAGAATTCAGCCTCTTCGAGGGGGCAACCTCCTTTACATTACATAAATGAACAATTCTTGGATGATACAAATGACAAAACCTCCTTTCTATATATAGGAGTCTAAGGAGTCACAATATAATCCAGCCGACCTAACAATAATAATATAAAGCCACAAAAATAACAATAGAGGGATTCTATGGGGCACAGAAATAACAATATGGGGGTAATAGGGGCACAACAATATAAATAGGGGGTATAACTACAATAGTAATGGGGTAATCACTAGTATTATAGGGACCCAACAAGGTCATTATGTTGATTCCATCTTGTCAATATGTAGAAGATTTCAAGGCATATTGTCTACATGCCTTCATGTATCTTTCTAAAGGAAGATTTTTCATCATGTTCATGAGATAGAGCATTCTACCCATTCTATTTGCAACCATAGCATGACATGAATTTATCTATTTATTACCAAATATATACATACCTCTTTCTTCATGTGGCCATCTAGACTTACTTTAGGTAGCTTCCTTTCCTTGCTTGAAGATGAAAATCCAACCAATTTAACATGCTACACATCTTTCTCATCATACCATCATCCTTCTAAACTATGGATCCCACACAAGGTGGAATGTAGACTATCTGTGAGACAATTCTTCTAAGTAGAGGTGAACCTTTTAACAAAGATTCCAATGGAGGATCTTGATGATCCTCATTCTATAAATGCTTCTTTCTAATGATGATGATGTGAGACAGACCTTTATCTTCCTATTTTGCTAGATGACTTTCTCCACCATATAAACTGCTTACTTCGGTTGTCCTTCTATGCTTCCAATGAAGATGCCATGAGCTACTTCCCTTCTATCATGTACTATGACTACTTCAACCATATAGACTTCTACTTCGGCTATCCTTCCATGCCTCTATGATGATGTCATCTCAATCTTTGCTATAATGCATCCTATCATACTTGTGATGCTTTCTATCATAATTGTTATCTTCTATAAACTGAAAACAGCTAATTATATAATGTTATCTCAGTCATAGTAGAAGTCTTTTACTTCCTCCTTCTTTGACTTCTTTTCAGGTTCTTCTACTTCTTCGATGACATAGGCTTCATTCCTTTCCTTTCTCTTCTTGTTGTCCTTCTTGAAGTGCCCATATTCATTACATCCATAGCAATGACATGTCAATCTTGTTTTGAAGTCCTTTTTTAGACTTCCCTTCCTTCTTTGCCATAGCTACAAATGCTTGAGTTCGTTCAGTTGATCCGACATCGTTCTTTGCCTTTAATCTAGTTTCTTCAACCTTGCATAATAACCATAGATCATTGAATGGGTGGTTTCCTTCTTCCGATAGATACTTGATAGAAAGTTGCCCCATTCATCAAGTAGTGCATTGAGCACAATGGTGGTCATTTCACAATCAAACATTAGTTCTCCTAGTTCTTGTAGTTGATCTCTTATTTGAGATACCCTCATAAGGTATTAGGCTACCCTTGCTTCCTTTGATAGCTTCATCTTGTATAACTCGGTTCTTAATGATATAATTTCTCCTACAGTGCTTATAGAGAACAATTCTACCAACTTTTCATAGATTTCTTTCAATGTCTTCAACTTTGCTACATAAGGGATGAGAGAATCCTTTATTAACTCGATGAGGATCCTTTGAGCCCTTATCTCTCCTTTCATGTATTTTGATAGTGATTGAGATTGCTCTTGAGGAGGTTAGATGATTGATCTCGTGACATATTCACTAACTTCATTCTCTATGAGGATCAAATCTATTATCTTCTTCCATGCAAGGTAATTTGATGACCCAACCAGTTTGTTGTTCTCCTTCCCGAAAGAAGTCAATGTAGATTGAGACATAAAATATAAAATACTTACTTGTCAAGTGAAGATGCTCCTTTAATGACAATATCTTCAACTTGATGCCTTCTTGATGATGTTGACTATTGAAGATGTTTTTTTGATGACCTTCTTCCTTCAAGTATGCTTGAGATGTGATCCTTTTTCAACGAGAGGGAGATCACCTTGGTTTCTTTGATGATGATAGTAATGCGTATTCTTTCTTCCTTTGGATGATAATGTAGAATGTGGAGACTTCCCAAGGTGCTTCAAATGTAGAGTCCTTTCTTTGAGTGGAAGTAGGGTCCTTTAGGTCTTAATTCTTCTTCGAAGTGGTGTTCCTTATAGATGATGTGATCCTTCTAATAAGATGAATGGTCCTCCTTAATGCTTCTTAGTTTTCCTTGATGATCTCCTTATGCTTGGCCCTTGTGTATTCTTCTTCAAATGTATGATCTTCAAGCTGTGTTTCCTTCTTGTCGTCACCGTAGCTCTGATACCATGTTGAGAAATGTTAATTTTAGGTTAACATGTTCTTTGCTTAGTGCAGTTACTTCAGAATTCAATATTAGCTAATATACCAATCCATTTCATTTCCATTAGCAGTCACATGAAACATTATCACATTGACAGTAATTGAAGAAAGAACATAAATGATAGATGCAGAAGACAAGCCAAGAAAAGAGAACACAAGGATATGGCTCAAGCTAGGGAAAAACACCAAGATGGGGAAAACCCTTGATGGAATCTTCTTATTATTAATATCAAATGTTCAACAAAGAGAGAGTACAATAGCTTAAAGTCAAAATGACTTGCCAATTTGAAGGTCCAATATCATTGCCCTAGATAAGTAGATGGCCCAATCAAAGACTGCAATTATGGCATTCTGTCATCAGTGATCAGATGGTACCTTCTGAGCTAGTGGCATGCAACTGATGAAGCTTGGTCTGGTTAGGGCTTCTTGTAAATCATTGTTGTCCCACCCAACTGTTCCAAAACTCCTCATTTCAGTCATGAACTTCCTTGGCATACATGATGGTGCCCTTCGCTACCTCTAAGGGTTGATTTGTACCATTGTTAGTCATCTCGACCTCCTTATCTATGCTTGTGTATGCATGCGGCCCTTTCTGAAGCAACAAGTCTAACGTGCGGCTTTATCAGGAGGGAGTCTCTACCTCACATTGTCCACAAGTCCGCCCACAAATTCGGCCTACCTTTCTGTTCTTCAAATCAGACCTGCAATGACAAATTTACCCATACAAAGAGACTAGAATTCTCCTCAAGACCAACAGTTTTCCTATCTGAAACATGTTAGCCCTGTTGCAGAAGAATAATCCAAAACAATACAGCCCTCCGTCTTCCTTCAAGAGTTCGCCTACCTCAGACATACATTGCAGCCCTTAGATAATACAAATGAGGTTGGAGGACACCTCTATATATACAAATTGGTGAGGGTCAAGAGACATGACATTTGGGATTTATGACCCTGTTACCCACCATTTTATGGGTGATATCCCTAGAAGAAAAAAATTCTCCAAGATGGTCCTCAGCCAGCGGCCATCAGCTAGCTCATTGTGCCACTTTCTCCGCTGCCTAAGCCAGCCATGTGGTTCCTCGCTCATCTGTCTAAAGAGAAAAAATTAAATTCTAATCTAGGAAATTGAAACTATTCTATTGAAATGAAATTAAACACTCATCTAATGAAATGGAATTAGACTAATCTAATGTTTGTCAATTTAAACTAATCTAATGGTTAATTTTCATCCCAATGAAATCACACCATGAAAAGAGACACAACCACACAAGAAGACGAGTGGCTCCCGCTGTGTAGGGTGGGATGCATAGGAGACTCTCCTAGCTCCCAAGAAATTACAATGCTTTGTTAGGTGATGATATCCCTTATGAATAAAGGGAGGAAGAGATTATTTTATGAAGTTACAATGGTGGTAAAATGGTGGTTTTACAAAGAGTACAAGATGAGGTTACTTCCATGTGCTTTGAATCTTCAAATTGATCAAATTTGGGCAACAGCTCCCCTTGTAAAATCAATGACCAGCTAAAAGCCAGCAACTGAATTAGTGTAGAGTGTGCCCAAAATGCTTTTGGGACACCCAAGTTGTTAGTACATAAAAACCCAAAATCACCAAGTGAAAATAGTATAATTAAAACTATGGATTCCTACACTGTTTAGCTAAGGAAAAGCCAAGATACTTGGCCGTTTCTTAGCTAATTTGACTGTTGTTATCA
The DNA here is from genome assembly GCA_031772625.1 of Pinus tabuliformis. NCBI lineage: Eukaryota > Viridiplantae > Streptophyta > Pinopsida > Pinales > Pinaceae > Pinus > Pinus tabuliformis. Next base: position 320,753,274 of record CM062807.1, read on the forward strand.
TAGCAGCCTATTTAGCCTTAACAAATGCTATATAAATCAATAAAGCTCTTGTCAATAAAACCAAGAATGTGCATGAGAAATTTTAGAACTCCAAATGAGGAAAGAAGATAAAGTTAGGGGCCTTTCAAGGCACTTGGAGGCGCTTGATGCCAAGTGGGAATAATGCATTTTTGATGCAAGAAGATGGATGCTCCAACTGTGGAGGTCCAAGTAAGTTAGAGTAGAGTAGTAAATGAATAAGTCCACTTGGAAATTAGTTGCAGCACTTTGCTTTTGGTTTGGTTTGATGCTCATGCACAGTGAGATTTTGGGGTTCTCACATCCTCCCGTGTGGAGCACGTGTCCCACAGTTGGAGCCAGATGTTAGTACAGGTTGTATCTGAGTTCTATAAAGGAGGTGGAATATTTTTAAGCTCATTATTTGATTGATCTGGTTGGCATAGTAGAATTTGGGTTAGATGTAGTAGAATGTTGAAGGCCTTATATCTTCTAAGTTCAGAACCTGCAAATGTTGAAAATGGCATTACAATATCGAGCATTTTTGTAGAGGTGTTGCAATATTTATCGACAAAAGGTATAACTAAAAGGAAGATCAGTGAGTACAACACTATTCTTGTTTACAAATGTGTCAGCAATAAACTCTTCATGATATCAGTGTTGGAACTGCAATCATTTATCAATATTACTCCGTTAAGAATCAACCTATCTGCCATTATACATGCTCGAAAAGAGATCCATTTTTATTCTCCTGAAGATATTAAGGGGAGCATGTTTTTGTCTCTGCGACTTCGGGACTTGTTCACCAACTTGTTGGGCAGTGTGTATTGAAATTAGCAAGAAAAGTGATACCTTGATTTGTGCCTTAATTCAAGGAATCAAAGTAGAGTTCATTTTTGTGGATGGTCGACTTCCTAAAATTTAGGAATTTCCCTAAAAATTAGAAGTGCATGAAGCAGTTAATTGATGTGTTGAAATTGAAGGTCCAGTTCTTGATTTTCTTAAATTGGGAACTAAAAGCTTAAGTGGAGTTATGTCAAAATTGGCAACTAGGGCCAAACTCCATGTGGGTCTACTTATCCATGGCAGCTGATATTTTTTTGGATTCCTCTTGTCGAGAGGTGTAGGATTGATCTAAAGATCATCCGATTCCGACATGTATTCATGGAGATATGAATTTATTTGTGTTATGGGACAATTCGTCAAGGTTGGCCAGCAACCAAATTGCCCCCACTTGTGCTCAAAGTTTTAGTATAAAAAGAGGTGGCTTGTTAGTCATTTGGACACACACACTCTTGTGATCTCTCTTCATTCTGTTTTGGGTTTGATGAAGATGAGATCTAGAGAGAGTGCCCTAGGTGATACGCTGCCCTATGGAGAAGCCTTATCACAGCCTATGATGAAGTCTAATCCTAAACGCTGTCATGAAGTCTATCTTAAACGCTGTCATGAAGTCTAATGCTAAACGTTGTCATGAAGTCTATCCTAAACGTTGTCATGAAGTCTAATGCTAAACGTTGTCATGAAGTCTATCCTAAACGCTGTCATGAAGAACGCTATCATGAAGTCTAATCCTAAACGCTGTCATGAAGTCTAATGCTAAACACTGTCATGGAGGATCTATCCTACCCTAGCCGCAGTAAGGAAGTAATCTCAGTCACCTAGCCGCAGCACTTAAGGCAGCAAGAAGGGACACTTATATATACAGCCATTATACGCTGTCCTCAAGTATCATGAAGAGTGCTAACCTATGTCACAGGGTTCGCCGAACTTGAACCTTGAGGTTCGAAATTCGGCGAATCTCAAAAAAAAATTGTCGAACCTGAAGGCGAACCCCATTCAAATTCGAACCCCATTCAAATTGAATCGAATTCGAACCTCAACGCAAACCTGAAGGCGAATTTAATCGAATTTGGAGAAAAAAAAAATGGGGTTCAATCTTAGGGTTCGTAGGTTTTATTTCACTGTTTAGCAAAAAAACCATGGGCACACAATGGTTTTCAGCAACCCTGTTCCCGCCAATTTTTTTTGTTTATAAACCATGCCGCTGAAAGGATTTTCCACAAGCTAAACAGTGAATTTCCACTATCGACTCTCGAGCAGAGTGTGCAGTGTGAATTTCTGAGTGCCGTGAGGATCGATCTGAGTGTGACTCGTGCATCTTGCAAACTTGTGCAGCCGAGCGAGTGTGAGTCGTGACTCGTGACTGTGCAGTGTGTGCGTCTTGCAAACTGGAAGGCTAGCAGCCTACGCCCGACCGGCGGCACCGTGCGACTCCGACTCGCGAGCTGTAAACTTGTAAGTAACGTAACCCTGTTCTTTGTGGCACAATTTCTGTATTCTGAATGATGAATTAAATATAATTTTCAGTAAAAACTAGGCAAAAGAAATCACGGCTCAAGATTTCAGAGTCAAATTCCCTAGTTTTTTTGTAGCATGTAACTGGTAGTTACAAATTTGTAATAAAACCTTGTGCTTTTCCTACGTGGCATTAGTATGTGCTTTATCGCATCCTCGATATATAACCCTGTCGCGATATTTATACATAACCTCCAACGCGTGGATTGTGTATAACCTCCACATTGCCCTTTGATATGTAACCTAAGCATGCTTTGAATAAACCCTATCGCATGCATTGCATGTAATCTTTCAATGGTTTCCATATCTCTTTTTTGATATACCTTTCGCAATCCTACGTTGGCATACAACCTTTCAATGTGACTATTATATTTCATAATATCATTCGAAGTGGTTTTTGACTTCCAACGTAGCGTAACTCATAGCTATCATCGCAGTCGTTTGGCACAAGCTTTATCACAGTTTTGATATATTAACTCTAATATATAACCTTCCTCGTTTGCTGGTTGTTCACCTTAAATCAATTTGGTATTCACTCATCGCACTTTTCCATCGCATTAGTCACAGTTTGATTTTGAGAGGATGCGATGTTATTATACTCTACGATTGTGCTTTTGCAGAGGCAGTACTTTTAGTAGTAGGGGGAGCCTGGTTTGCTTCTCTACAATGCCTTCCAACGTAGCTTGATATCCTTCAACGTAGCTTGTTAAGGTATTACTTTAATGCAATTGTGTTGCCACCTTTGTAACGCATTGTTCCCACAACTCATTGCAATATCATTTTTCCAATTATTGCTTTGCAGTGTTTATTATGGAGACCACATGCCTTGCATAGTTTCCAACACACTTTAATGTATCCTTTGCAATCACTTTAATGTGTTTGTTATTTCTCAACACACTACAATATTTGATATCTCTTTGAAGCATTTGATATATCTCTCCAACACATTTGATTCATGACTTTTGGTAGCAAATAATATAAAACCTCCTCTCGCAATGTTTTGGTTATAGTCCTTCAACGCCCTTTAGTTTGCTTGTTTTTCCAATGTTGCTTTGCATTCAATATATCCTTTTCATTGGCTCAACGTAGCGGCACATCCTCTTATATCAAAAGATTCAGAACATTTTTAGCGATCCTTGCTTGGATAGTCTTGTTTTGCAACATGAGTTTGGGAAAATATAAGCCAAGTATTCTGAGTTTCATAAGTTCCTCCTTTCTTTTGCAATGCATTGAGGATTTTATTCTGCTTTTGGTAAATCCCTATTTAAAAATTAAAATAACCACCAATAATCACAGATCCTATTGTACAACTGTAGTGTTGCATCTATTTCTGGAGAAAAATAATTGAGCATTAAACTAAATTATGCCAGAAAGATTTGTTGATTTTAATCCAGCTGCCTTTTACTCGTTCTGTTTCAAACTTGCATTTTTAAAGCATTCTATTTGGATATTTAAATACTATTATTCTAAGTATTGCTTTGACCAACTACAAATTTGCATGAAGCTCAAATATATTCGAAGAGTATGTCATATATATACATACATACATATATATATATATATATATATTGAAAAATATGTATAGTCGAACCTAATGTCGAACCTCATATGAACCTGATCGGAAAATTCGAATTCGAATCGAACTTAATCGTTGTCGAACTCGAATTCGAACCCGAACCGTGTGACAGAGGTGCTAACTATAGCCTAGCTTCTTTGCTAGGCTGCAATCCATAGCAAGCACCTAAGGCTGGTAAGAGTATTGTAGTGCAGTGATGGTGCAGTATGGTGTATGGGCAGCATGGTGCAGTGAGGTGCATGGAGCAGCATGGTGCAGTATGGTGTATGGGCAGCATGGTGCAGTAAGGTGCATGGAGCAGCATGGTGCAGTATGGTGTATGGGCGGCATGGTGCAGTAAGGTGCATGGAGCAGCATGGTGCAGTAAGATGCATGAAGCAGCATGATGAATGGTGCAGCATAGTGCACAGTGACAGTGGTGCAGGACAATGATGCATAGTGCAGCATGATGATGAAGAGCAGTATGTTGGGTACAACATGATGAGGTACAGCTCAGTGATGGTGCAGCATGGTGCAGCACAGTGATGATGGACGTGGTGATGGTGCAACATGGTGCAGCACAATGATGATGGACGTGGTGATGGTGCAGCATGGTGCAGCACAGTGATGATGGACATGGCGATGGTGCAGCATGGTGCAGCACAGTGATGATGGACGTGGTGATGGTATAGCACAGTGATGATGGACATCGTGATGGTGCAGCACAGTGATGATGGATGTGGCGATGGTGCAGCACAATGATGATGGACATGGTATGATGGTGCAACATGGTGCAGCACAGTGATAGGTATAGTGAGGTGATGGAATCACTTGTGTTCTGATCAGCTACCTCATGTGACATCTTCTTAGAGAAGATCTCTGCTCTTATTTTGACAAGTCAAAGTGTTGACCTCTGATGTATATGTACTATCTCTCTCTCTCTGTTGAACTATTGTAGAACATAAGAAGAATTGATCAAGGGTTTCCCCACATTGGGGTTTGTCCCTGGCTGGCGCCACATCTTGTGTCCTCTTGTCTTGGCTTGTTTTTTGTGATTTATGTGTATGTTCTATCTGCATTTTACTATCATGCTAAATGTGATTGCTAGTCTGGAATTGATATTGAGCTAAATGGAAAAATTAAAATAAATTACTCTAAGCATAGAACATATTAAAAATTAACATGGTATCAGAGTTGAGGTGAAGACAAAGCCCAAGCAAGAGTGAAAGGGCAATCACCGAAGATAGTTGAGAAAGGACAAAAGGATCAATGGATTCCTCATCCCTCTTCTAATTCACCAAGGGTGAAGTTGAAGCAAAGAATATTATCATAATGGCACAGCGGAAGTTTCTGATGGCCTACCAAACACTTCAATGGGAAGTCCGGATCTAAGGGTGGAAGGAAAGGCAGATTCCTTGTTTGTAATGAGTTCGCCCATTATGTGAAGGAGTGTCCGAGGTAGGGACACATCACTTGATGATCGGAGGAATGACAAGTAATGCAGGTCATCAAGGAAATAGTCGAGTCTTCAAAGAAAGCAAGGAACCCTAAGTATGAAGAATCAAATGTTGTTTCTAATAAGATAAAGAAGTGTTATCTTATATTGGCCCTCTCCTTCAAACCCTTTGGGAATCTGGCTTGTTGATTGTAGTGCTTCAAGGCACTTCATCAGATGGAAGGGTTCTCTCTAATTTGGTAGAGATGGAAACAATCGTGGGATTATACTTGGAGTCGATGCCACCTATCCCGAAAAGGGTGTAGAGAATGTTACCCCTCAATTGAATGAGGGTAACTCGATTCATTTACAAGAATCTCTTTTATGTACCTGATCACAAGAACTACCTGGTGTCCATTTCAGCAATGGAATTCAAAGGTTTTAGGGAGGCATTCATCAATGGAAAGGTACGTGTTTGTAAATAGAATTTTCAAAGATGCTTTTACTCGTGTTCAGGGTTGGCAATTTGTATCAAGTTGCAGGATGGTCCATTGGGGATCATGTCAATTAACATATCTCATCTATAGCACCGGAGGTCTACTTATTATAGTACCCTACCCGACGTGAGTCAGATGGTGACTGGGATGCCTAAATTCAAAAGGAGCATGAAGGTACATGTCTAAAATGTACCGAAGAAAAATCTTATAAGGGGACCATTCCCCTCATGTAGCAGGTCCACAAGTTTGGAACAACCCGAGGGGTCTGAGATTCATGATCGGGAATCTCATGTATGCAGGTGGAAGAAAGCCCTATATGGCTTGAAGCAAATCACCCCAGGAGTAGTATGAGAGGGTTGATAGCTGTCTGATGAAGCTGAGATTCACTAGGAGTGAAGCCGATCCAAAACAATGCTTGAAGGTTGTGGACGATAGACCTCTCATACTGGCACCTTCTGAGGACGACCTCTTTCTGACAAGTGCAGACCCTCTCATTTACAGAAGTAAGATGGAGTTGGATTTCGTATTTGGAATGGTAAACTGCAAGCCTGTGACTACCTCAAGGATCTTAACTTTTAGAAGTTATATGGTAGTGATGTCGGACTAGATTTGGGAAATGCCTCTGAGTTTCATAAACTCATTCGCATTGATGTTCTTGGTGAACTTCTGTCCGGATATATGTTTTGCAGTTAGCATGTTGGGCCCATATTTTGGTTGAGCCTCACTAGATTGGTGACAAGAATCTTCTCAAATATCTTTGGGGCACAATCTCTCATGGATTGAGATACACTGCTGGAAATATAAAGCTGCTTGATTATTCGAATGTTGACTGGGCAGGTAATGTGGAGGATCTCAAGACCACTTCTGAGTGCTAATTCTCTTTGGGTTCTGCTCGATATCCTGGATGAGCAGGAAGCAGAGGATGGTTGCTTTGAGCACCGCTGAGACCGAATACATAGCTACGAGTATGATCTTATGTGAAGCTGCCTGGTTGTGGAAGCTCTTCAGTGAGTTGTTTGTACACATGATGGATACCACCTAATCTTCTGTGTCAACTAGAGGGGGATTCGATTATTGAGGAATCTCGTATTCTATGATTTCCCCAGGGAAAGGTCAAATTTGTGACTTTCTCGAACAACTTGGAGTCGATGGGAGACCCTCTTGTGAGGGTCCTGCATGATGCATGCATTGAGCTCTGGGAGCTCCGGGGGGCTTGGGCTACTTCTTCGAGCAACAAGCGACCATAGGGCAACTCACCCTCCCCTAATGGTGCGTTGTGTACAGGGTGAATGGTTCAGCCTTCCCCTGTGATATCCCGTGGCAACTTATGGACAGGATGAGTGGTTCTCTTGTCGAGGCATCCTACCCATGCAGTCTAGGACTCATGGGAAGTACCTCTCATCTAGCCAATGAGCATGGAAATGGGGTTAGGGACCATAGTAGTACTATCGATGGACGCATCATTGTATCTACCGTACTCCCTATGCTAGGATGACCTCCATTGATCTGGGATCAATGAAACTAATCTGGGATTAGTATGAGTGGTTTGAGACACTCTCTTGTGATATTGATCTGGGATCAACGAAATTGATATGGGATCAGGATCAGTGGTTTGAGACACTCTCTTGTGATATTGACCTGGGATCAATGAAACTGATCTGGGATCAGTATGAGTGGTTTGAGACACTCTCTTGTGATATTGATCTAGGATCAGTACAAGTGGTTTGAGACACTCTCTTGTGATATTGATCTGGGATCAATGAAACTGACTTCAGATCAGTAAGAGTGATATAACTCACTCTCTTTTGGAACTGATTTTGGATCAGTAAGAGTGGTATGATACACTCTTTATTTGAAACTGATGTCGGATCAGTAAGAGTGGTATGAGACACTCTCTTTTATATGGGACTGACTTCGGGTCAGTAGAGGATGGTATGATACATTCTCAATCACTTCCTCTTCTTCATAGTTCAGCACAGCAGAGTAGAGCAGTGCGGGGCACTAATGGCATAGATAGTACAGTCTGGCAGATGGATTAGCATGTGGAGTTCTCCCTAGTTGAGAGGGAGTGTTAAAATTGGCAACTAGGGCCAACCTCCATGTGGGTCTACTTATCCATGGCAGCTGATATTTTTCTTGGATTCCTCTCATCGAGAGGTGTAGGATTGATCTAAAGACCATCCGATTCCGATAATGTATTAATGGAGATATGAATTTATTTGTGTTATGGGACAATTCGTCAAGGTCGTCAAGGTCGTCCAGCAACCAAATTGCCCCCACTTGTGCTCAATGTTTTAGTATAAAAAGAGGTGGCTTGTTAGTCATTTGGACACACACACTCTTGTGATCTCTCTTCATTCTGTTTTGGGTTTGATGAAGATGAGATCTAGAGAGAGTACCCTAGGTGATACACTGCCCTATGAAGAAGCCTTATCATAACCTATGATGAAGTCTAATCCTAAATGTTGTCATGAAGTCTATCTTAAACGTTGTCATGAAGGACGTTGACATGAAGTCTAATGCTAAACGTTGTCATGAAGTCTATCCTAAATGATGTCTTGAAGTCTAATGCTAAACGTTGTCATGAAGTCTAATGCTAAAGCTTGTCATGAAGTCTAACTAAACATTGTCAAGAAGTCTAATGCTAAACAATGTCATAAAGTCTAATGCTAAACATTGTCATGAAGTCTAATCCTAAATGCTATCATGAAGCCTAATCCTAAATGCTATCATGAAGCCTATCCTAAACATTGTCATGAAGAACGCTATCATGAAGTCTAATGTTAAAGGCTGTCATGAAGTCTAATCCTAAACGTTGTCATGAAGTCTATCCTAAACGCTGTCATGAAGTCTAATGCTAAACATTGTCATGGAGGATCTATCCTACCCTAGCCGCACTAAGGAAGTAATCTCAGTCACCTAGTCGCAGCACTTAAGGTAGCAAGAAGGGACACTTGTATATACATCCATTATGCGTTGTCCTTAAGTATCATGAAGAGTGCTAACTATAGCCTAGCTGCTCTGCTAGGCTGCAAGCCATAGCAAGCAGCTAAGGCTGGTAAGATACAGTATTGCAGTGCAGTGATGGTGCAGTATGGTGTATGGGTAGCATGGTGCAGTAAGGTGCATGGCGCAGCATGGTGCAGTATGGTGTATGGGCAGCATGGTGCAGTAAGGTGCATGGAGCAGCATGGTGCAGTAAGGTGCATGGAGCAGCATGGTGCAGTAAGGTGCATGAATGGTGCAGCATAGTGCACAGTGACAGTGGTGCAGCACAGTGATGCATAGTGCAGCATGATGATGAAGAGTAGCATGTTGGGTACAACACAGTGTTTTTAAAACCAGAACCGGTGACCAGACCGGTCCACCTAATGAACTAGTTTACCAACCGAAACCAGTCTAACTGGGACTGGTTTGGTCTAAACGAACCAGTTTTAGAAAAATACATTAAATAATTAATTTTTAGTGAAACAAAACTATTTTTAAGATTTAAAACCATGATTCCAAGCCAATAGAGACAAAATATGTAAAGTTTGCTCATTTATATATCATGTAAAGGTGAATATATCGAAATGGCACCGAGTGCAATACATATCATCGACAAAATAGCAAAATACATAAGAAATGAGGCTCTAAATGGCCTATAAAGTCCAAAAACAATGTTGCAAGCTATGAGGCCATTGGCCTACTACAAGTCTACAGTGTACACATGATCAATCATAAAGTTCATCACCACTACTAGCCACAGGATCATCATCAAGAGCTACATAGACATCATCTAGTTCAGAGTTTGAGGATGCCTTAGCCTGATCTGCAACCTCAATAGCAATGCCACCAATAACAATAGAAGTGGACCTAATGGAAGCACGAGTTTGTCGACCTGCACGACTAATGCCTTCCATTGGTTCTTTTCCTTTCGTTGATGCCGCTACTAATCCTGGTTCTGATACTGCCACAAAATCTGCTTCATCCCCCGCTAAAGCCATGTTGATATCAAAATCAGCCTCAAACACAGGATCTTCAGTCTCCTCCACCCATTCTGATGTTGGATCAATATCGTCCAACACAATGGGATCTAGATCAGGTGCTTTGTTCATCATTTGGTTCCTCCTCAGCCGAAGGTTGTATTGCACGAATGTCGAAAACAAGATCATTTAACCGTTTTTGTTCCTTAAAGGCTTGGAGACGGCGTTTTTTAGGGAAAGCACCCTTAATTTCCCTCTAAAACCCCTAAAATACCTTAGAAAAGCATCATTGTGGGTCCTTGGTGGGCATGGCAGGTAACCGGCCGGTTTAGGACCAGTTAGGTCAAATTTTTCGCTACACAGCCTATTAAACCTGGTTTTTTCATCGGTTCCAACCGGTGGGCCTGGGCCTGCTAACCAGCCGATTAGACCGGTAACCGGTTAGCTAGGTCGGTTTTTAATACTAAGGTACAACATGATGAGGTATAGCTCAGTGATGGTGCAGCATAGTGATGATGGACGTGTTGATGGTGCAGCACAGTGATGATGGACATGGCGATGGTGCAACACAGTGATGATGGACATGGCAATGGTGCAGCATGGTGCAGCACAGTGATGTTGGATGTGGCGATGGTGCAGCACAGTGATGATGGACGTGGTGATGGTGCAGCATGGTGCAGCATAGTGATGATGGACGTGGTGATTGCAGCACAGTGATGATGGACATGGTATGATGGTGCAGCATGGTGCAGCACAGTGATAGGTACAGTAAGGTGATGGAATCACCTGCGTTCAGATCAGCTACCTCATGTGACATCTTCTTAGAGAAGATATCTGCTCTTATTTTGACAAGTCAAAGTGTTGACTTTTGATGTATATGTACTATCTCTCTCTCTTTGTTGAACTATTGAAGAACATAAGAAGAATCGATCAAGGGTTTCCCTACATTGGGGTTTGTCCTTGGCTGGCACCACATCTCATGTCCTCTTGTCTTGGCTTGTTTTCCATGATTTATGTTTATGTTCTATCTGCATTTTACTATCATGCAAAATGTGATTGCTAATCTGGAATTGATATTGAGCTAAACGGAAAAATCAAAGTAAATTGCTCTAAGCATAGAACATACCAAAAATTAACAAGTTAGCCTCCTAAACTTTAGGAGGATCCAGTTAACTAGTTTTGTTGATTTTTGTTAACTAGAAAAGCTCCAGTTCAATTCCTTAATTAGAAATTCACTAATATTAACCATTTGAATTGCCTTTAAAAGAAGGAACAAAGGCACAAGTTTAATCATTGTTTTGGTGAGCACAAGTTGGTGAGACCAAACAATATAAAGCACAAGGTTGTGCGTGGAGCTTGTGAGAGAAGGTGAACAAGCCTAGAAAAGGCTTGCTGGAATTGGAGAAGGACGAATACCTTGGGTAAGGAAGCAAAGATCAGAATTCTTGCATAGGTTTCAAGCTTAGATTAAGCACGGAAAATAAGGTTTTTTTCAAATTGAAATAGTTGTGTTATAAGAGATCTAATGCTCAATTTTTTTCAATAAATTTTCAATAATCAAGCAAAAGGTTTTTCCCAGTTGGGTTCCCTATAAAAATTGTGTTGTTCAATTGTGCGATTGTGCTTTTATTTCTGATCCTAATTCCGCTGCAAATTGAGTAGTGAAATTTTGTGTTTCTAAGAAAAGAAAGTGTCCTTCATATTGTTCTTATCAACAAATCGAACTTTCATGGATTTTCTACATGGTATCAAAGCCTAGAACAGAATAAAATAACACATCTAAGTGCAACGATTCATAGAAAACATCATCTGAAATAGGCCACAGATCAGAAGGAGCCCTAGCCGAAGATAAGAAGGATTGTTTTGTGTCCTCTTGTGATTGGTTTGGGACCAAATTTGATTGGGAGTGCAGGCCGTACTGGAGAAGCAAGTTTGGGCTGGTTTTTTGCATAAGTTTTGATCCTATTCTCTGTGATCAAGGTGTCCAACGTTCTGCGTTTTTACAAGAGGGACCAAGCCGTAGTTTAGGGTTGGTTTGTGATTAGAAAAGTGTTGCAACAATAGTGCATGTAGGGCTGGTAATTGCGCAGGAAGGGAGGAGTCTTGGAATGGAGATAGCAAGGCATTCTGAGCAGGTTGAAGCCTAGTTGGAGGGTTGTAGCAGTTGCTACAAGCAGCCCTGACCAGGACCAAGAGCCACAAAAAATATTGCACAAGCCGAGAAGGAGCTAGAGGCATGTTGAATGATGTGTTCAAGTTGATTTTGTTGCTAAGTGGATACTGCTCAAGTTGGACAGTTTGTTTGGTATCTTAAAAGCAGTCAGGAGGGTTGCTAGTAGGTGTCAAAAGGAGGCCTAAGTGCAAATCAGAGAAGGACTTTTGGTATGCTAGGAGAAGGACTTTTGGTATGCCAGGAGAAGGACTTTTGGTCTGCCAGGAGAGGCAGTTACCAAGGGTTGAGAGTAGATCACTGTCTAGAGGGAGCATCGAACTTCATAGCTTGGAAAGGGAGGATCACGATAGTGCTAGAAGATAATGGGGTGGAAGAGTACATCAAGCAAGTGATAGCACCACCTCAAGACCCCCAGCAATTGGCCAAGCATAATAAGAATGATATCAAGGAAAAGAGGATCATTCTATAAGGGGTCAAAGATCATATAGTACCTCACATCCATGAGAAGAAGACAGCGTATGAGATATACGATATAATCCTGAAGTTGTATCAGAGTACCAGTGATACCAAGAAGCTTGCTCTTAAGGAGAAGTTGAGGAGTATTTGGATGAGCAAGGATGAGCCCATCGTCCCATATTTTTCAAGGTTCACTCAAGTACAAGATGAATTAGTTGGGGTGGGCGAAGTATCTGATCATGATCTTGTGAGTTTTGTTGTGATGTTCCTAAACAAGAATTTAAGTGATATTTCAAATAAACAAACAGTGCAGCAACATAAAATTAAAAATATGTATCAAACACCCATGAAACATTGTAAAATTGGAACTGTTGAGCCATATATTATGAAATATGAGAGCATGAGTACAATATATGAATGAAGTGGTGCACTTGGGCTTGTCTCAAGTACAAGCTGGACCAAACCCAGGTGATGGAAAAGCTGGAAAAATGACTGTTCAGTTGTTGCACCACTATGCACTGCATTATCCCAGAAAAATGTTATTCTGTCGATTTCGACCTAATGACCTAATGGAATGTGCTCAAAAACCACCCAGAAAATTTCGTCCTTTTAGCCTTAGACTCCTTGGACAAAACCCAAAAAAACCCAGAAGGGAATTTCTCTAATTTTGACATTGGATTTTCAACCTCTTGGGAGTCCCCGGCGACTGCTACCAAATTTGACTTGCAGGGAACAGCCTACAAATCTACTTGGAAACACCCCTCAAATGTCGCTTCACCTATAGTATCTGATCCCTTGCTCCCCGGATGGCCCTTGGCCCTGATGCCTGCTCACCTAAGCCCCATGAATTTGCTGCCCAAGGCCACTATGCAGTCCCTCTGCACAGAAATGCATATTGCTATGTGTACTGACTGGCTGGCTGCAAAACTTTGAGAAAATACCCTCAGCCCTCTACCTTCCTTGCCCCCAAAACTCCCAGCAAGTTAGGGACCTCCTGGCTGGCTCAATCCTCCTCTGCGTATTTCTGGCTGCCCAGAAAGTACGCAGTCCCTTCCTCTGCATGGTTGGATGAACTGTGAATCGATGTTGAAACCCCTGCAACCTCTATGGAATAGCCTCCCTAGGGCGGGCACAAATAGTCCCCCGAAGTAAAGGTTGAATCTTCCCTGTAGATGACTCGTGGCTAAATAGTCGATAGACTCGCTAAGCAGCAAAGCATACAAAAGTAAGTTTGTTTGTCAAATAATCTGAATGCTGCAAAATGAGAGCTTCCTCTTTTATCACTTTGGACCCCCTTAGCCTCTTATGGGCCCCTCCTTCCACTAGTTCGAATTCCCTCCAACGCATTCCTTTGCCAAGTTCGAATTATGCATGTGGTGGCCCCCACATTCTACTAGCTACCCAAAACAAATCGAATTGCCTATAGTTCCTAAGTTCTGCGTGTGGGATCCTCCTCCTAAGCCAAAATTGTGTTGCTACACCCCGTGACTAATTCAATAGAGAAGGGACATGACAATCCTCCCCTCCCAAATGTTGCTTGCCCTCATGCAACCTCAAAGCCGGGTGCTCTAGTATGTGCTCACCCTCTCAGGTGGCATCTTCATTCGACAAGTTCTTCCAACACACCAAGAACTCCCTAATGGTTCTGCTCCTCAGTCTTCTCTCCCTGCTTTCCAGTATGGCCTTTGGTTCCAGCACCAAATGGCCCTCATCATCCAATGGGGGTAGATCAGCTGTTGCGGTCACCTGTTGTCCCAACACCTTCTTCAGGCATGAGACATGAAATATGTTATGGATCCTGCTCCTCAGAGGCAGCGCTAGCTCATAGGCCACCTCCCCAACCTGCCTAGTCACCTGGTAGGGCCCATAGAAGCGTGGTTGTAGCTTCTCAGCCCCCTTCTGTTTCAACATAGACTGTCTATAAGGCTGCAACCAGAGGTACACTAGGTCCCCCTCCTCAAAGTGCCTCTCTACCCTGTGTCGATCTGCATATAGTTTTTGTTGATTCTGGGTTGTCGCTAGATTATCCTTGAGAGCTTTGAGGATATCTTGGCTCTCTTGGACCCAATCTTTAGCCTTTGGGGCCCGATTGTCTCTGAAAATAACATCAACAAAAGTTAGAGCATCATAACCATAGAGGGCACAGAAAAGAGTTATATTGATAGACATGTGGTGCGTGGTTGTGCAACAAAACTCACCCAAGTGCAACCACCGAATCCACGTCCTCTGCTGACCTGTCACATAGTTCCTCAGGTACCCCTCCAACCACTGGTTGACCCTCTCTATCTGGTCGTCTGTCTGAGGGTGGTAACTAGTGCTAGGAGTAAGCTTTGTCCCAACCAACCTGAAAAGCTCCTGCCAAAAGCCACCCATGAGTCTATTGTCTCTGTCATTAACAATGTTCTTGGGGAGTCCATGTACTTTGAAAACCTCCCAGAAGAACAACTCCGCAACCTGGGTAGCCGTGAATCTAGTGGGGATGGTGAAGAAGTGGGCAAATTTGGTCAACCTGTCAACCACCACATATATGCAATCCTTCCCCTGTACTGTGGGGAGCCCTATGATGAAATCCATCGAGATACTTTCCCATTTCCCCTCTGGAATGGGAAGTGGTTGTAATAGCCCTGCAGGGTGAGTCAGCTCCCCCTTGTTCTGTTGGCAGGCCTCACACTCCCTTACGTGCTGCAGCACGTCCTCCTTGAGGCCTTTCCACGTGAACCTCTCCCGAATAGCCATGTAAGTCTTTTGAAACCCCTGGTGTTCGGACAGTGGTGAATCATGAGCTACCTGGAGTACCCTCTCCCTCAACTGCGAGTTGGGCACTAAGTAAATGTGCCCCTTGTAATAGATGACCTCATCCATCACACGGTAACGCTCATCTACATGTGTCCCCTCTAGCACCTCGCAGGCCTTCCTGTCCTTGGAGTACTCAACCAACAGCTGAGCCTTCCAATCCTGGCAGATGCTCATAAGAGATAACCTAGTCGGTCTCCTGGATAGAGCATCGGCCACCACATTGTGCTTGCCCCGCACATACTCAATATCGAAGTCATAGGCCTGCACCTTGCTAACCCATCTTTGTTGCCTGTCATTGAGGCCCTGCTGCCCCATGAAATGTCGAAGACTGTTGTGATCAGTCTTCACTCTGAATCGGTTGCCCACCAAGTACTGGTGGAACTTGGCCAATGCATGCATAATGGCCATCATCTCCTTGTCATATATAGAATATGACAGCTCATGTGGTAGGAGCTTCCGACTCTCAAAAGCTATGGGGTGCCCCTCCTGTGACAATACGGCTCCAACTCCTACCCCTGATGCATCGCACTCCACCGTGAATGGCTGGGAAAAATCCGGGAGTGCCAAAACAGGGCAACTGCTCATCACCTCCTTGAGGCGATCGAAAGCGGCATGTGCTCCCTCAGTCCATGCGAAAGCCCCTTTCTAGGTCAAGTCGATCAAGGGTGCTGCCAGATGTGAGAAACCCTTGACAAACTTCATGTAGTAAGTGCAAATGCCCAATAAGTCTCTCAGCACGGTCACGTCTCGGGGTACTGGCCAATCTCGGATGGCCTGGATTTTCTCCTAATGAACCTTCACCCCGTCTGCTCCAATGATATGCCCGAGATAAAGCATCTCCATCAATCCAAACTCGCATTTGGAGAGTTTGGCATAGAATTGTTGCTCTTCCAGAATGCGCAGTACCTCCTCCAAGTGTTGGAGGTGCTCCTCCCATGTCCGGCTATAGATCGGGATGTCATCAAAAAACACTAGCACGAACCTCCTCAACTGCCCCCGAAAGATGTGGTTCATGCAAGACTGAAATGTGGCGGGAGCAATGGTCAGCCCAAATGGTATGGCCAAAAACTCAAAGTGCCCATAGTGGCACCGAAATGCTATCTTGGGGATGTCCTGATCCCGAACTTTGATCTAGTTGTACCCCGAACGCAAATCAATCTTAGAGAAGTACTTGGCTCCTCTAAGCTCATCCATCAGCTCATCAATGCAGGGAATGGGGCACCGATTCTTGAGGGTCTTCCTGTTAAGGGCTCTGTAGTCTATGCACAGCCCGAGGGTCCCATCCTTCTTCTTCAACAGCACTACGGAAGAAGCAAAAGGACTAGAACTAGGACTGATGTGACCCAAAGCAAATAGCTCTTGAATAGCCTTCTCTATCTCGTCCTTAGAGGCTTTGGGGTGATTGTAAGGAGTAGTGATGACTGCCTATATACCCGGCTCTAGCTCAATGGTGTGCTCAAACCCTCTATCTAGTGGCTTCCTTAGTGGAATGTCCCCTAACACCACTGTGTACCTATCCAGAAGAGCCTGTATGTCTGTTGGTGGTGACTGCACCTATCCCCCAGCCTCTGAGATCCTTAACTCGACTGCGCATGCAATGTCGCCATGTCGAAGATCTACCTACAACCTGTGAGACGAAACTGTCTAAGGCGGATAAGACTGCATGCCTCTCAAAACCATTAGTTTGTCGTCTGGCCCCATGAACTCCATCTCAGGTTTCCTCCAATCTGTTGTAACTCTCCCAAGGGAATACAGCCACTGGACACACATCACCACATTGGTGTTTGGCACATCGACCACAAAGAAGTGGTCCGACATCGAGTAGTTTCCCATAACTATTGTCAAAGAGGGCACGTATCTAATACACTGGATGGTACAATCACCTGGCACTAGGACAGAGAATCCCTCAAACTCTGTCGCGGTGAGGTCCCTCCTTTGAACCAGTTGTGCATCTATGAAGTTGTGGGTAGCCCCACTGTCCACTAGTACCGACACACTCTGCCCCTGTACTGTACCTCTGATCCAGAGTGACAAAAACTTAGGAATCCCGCATAGAGAGGCAAGGACTCCCCCTGATGAGGCAAGAGATGCCCCTCCCTATGGAGGTGGTGGTGGTGGTGGCCCTCTGTCCCCCGAACTCTCTCCATCTGCCCCACCACAATCCTGCTCCACCTCGTCCTCCTGGTCACTGTCAGAAAAGACCTCAATGTAATGTGCTCTACCCGCTGTCCACCTATGGCCCGATGCCCAGGACTCTCTGCATGTGAAACATAGCTTCCTCCTCCGAAGGTCCTTTCGTGTCTCCTCATCTAGCTGCCCTCTCCCCTGTGTGGTCCTCGGTGGTAGGGGTCTAGTCTCATGCCCCTCTGGTGAAGGGAATGGCGCTCTGGCCTTCGAGATGGCCCCCTGCAAATCTCTGGTGCACACCACCACCTCCTACAACGTAGAGGGTCTACGTGACTTCACCAGTCCACACAGAGGCTCAAGCAAACCCTCAATGAAGGTGTATACCCTCCTGGCCTCAAACAGATCTGAGACCATCACTGACACAAAAAATCAGAAAAATACTACTCTAGGTTGCCTATCTAGCGCAGTTGTGTCAGCTCCCTAAAGGATGCCTCCAGATCCCTCTGATCAAATCACTCCACCACCCTCCTAGTGAAGTCCTCATACGAAACTATCTGGACATGCCCCAAAGTGGTTAGGCCGTGAAACCACCAGTCATGGGCTTCCCCCTCCAAGTGCAGCGCTGCCATCTTAATGGCCTCATGTTCTGTCATCCGGTTGAGTTGAAAGTATGTGTCCATATTTTCAACCCAAGCCCTGGCTGTGCACTTGGCAGTGCCATCAAATGTAGGGAAGTACATCCTCCCAATAGTTATCGGTAGCTCATAGTTTTGGGTCCCCTATCCTACGTTCCCCTTGTTCCTCTCACTTTGCTTGCGCATGTAGTAACTCTGAAGGAGAGGGCTTCTTTGAAATCTTCGTCCATTGCCTAACACTCTCTGAAGTAATCCCCCATCTGGGGAGTGTCTTCCTCCCTTGTTGGTTCGATCTGTGCTATTGGCACGAAGGAGGGTAGTGTGGCCCCAGTGGGCACACTCATTGAAGAGCGTTGCGCTGTAGGTGAGGGATGATTGAAGGGCTGAGAAGCCTCGAAAGTCTCTCCACACAAAAACCCTCTAGGTCTGGCTCTGTCTCGGCTCAGTGATTTGATCCCCTCCAGCATGTCTTTCTGCCCCTTGGCCAAGTCACTCAGAGCCCTCAAGAGGCTATCGAAAGCCATCTCCTCCTGCTCTTGGGTTCTGTCATTTCCTCCTCTCCAGCCACTATTTTCCCTCTTTCCTCCATGTCTAGTATAATTTCCAAATCCCTTTCACTACTCCTGTACCTCTGCCTTCGGTAAGTGATGTTCTCCTGGTCTTCTCCTCTCATAAGAAACCAACCCTACAACTGAGCCAAGAATTAGGCTCTGATACCACTATAATGTTCCTAAACAAGAATTTAAGTGATATTTCAAATAAACAAACAGTGCAGCAACATAAAATTAAAAACATGTATCAAACACCCATGAAACATTGTAAAACTAGAACTGTTGAGCCATATATTAAGAAATACGAGAGCATGAATACAATATATGAATGAAGTGGTGCACCTAGACTTGTCTCAAGGACAAGCTAGACCAAACACAGGCGATGGAATAGCTGGAAAGATGGTTGTTCAGTTGTTGCACCACTGTGCACTGCGCTGTCCCAAAAAATTGTTGTTCCACTGATTTTCGACTTGTTGGAATGTGCCCAAAAACCACCCAGAAAAATCTGTCTTTTCAACCTTAAATTCATTAGACAAAACCCAGAAAAACCCAGAAGGGAATTTCTATGATTTTGACTTTGGATTTTTGACCTCTTGGGAGCCCCTCTCTGGCTACTGCTGCCAAATTCGACTTGCAGGAAACAGCTTGCAAATCTACCTGGAAACACCCCTCAAATGTTGCTTTCACCTATAGTAGTTGATCCCTTGCTCCCCGGATGGCCCTTGACCCTGATGCCTGCTCAGCTAAGCACCACAAATTTGTTGCCCAAGGCCACTATGCAGTGCCTCTGCCCAGAAAGGCGTATCGTTGTGTGTATTGACTAGCTGGCTGCAAAACTCTGAGAAAATACTCTCTACCTTCCTTTCCCCCAGAACTCCCAACAAGTTAGGGACCTCCTGGCTGGCTCAATCCTCCTCTGCGTATTTCTGGTTGCCCAGAAAGTACGCAGTCCCTTCCTTTGCATGGCTGGATGAACTGTGAATCGATGTTGAAACTCCTGCAACCTCTGTGGAACAACCTCCCTAGGGCAGGCACGGATAGTCCCCCGAAGTAGAGGTTGAATCTTTCCTACGGAAGACTCGTGGCTAAACAGCCGGTAGACTCGCTAAGCAACAGAGCATATAAGAATAAGTTTGTTTGTCAAATAATCCGAATGCTGCAAAATGAGAGCGCCATCCTCTTTTAGCACTTTGGACCCCCTTAGCCTCTTGTGGGCCCCTCCTTCCACTAGTTCAAATTCCCTCCAACGCATTCTTTGGCCAAGTTCGAATTATGCATGTGGTGGCCCCCACATTCCACTAGCTGCCAGAAATAAATCAAATTGCCTATAGTTCTTAAGTTCTGCATGTGGGGTCCTCCTCCTAAAGCCAAAATTGATGCCAAAATTGTGTTGTTGCACCTAGTGACTAACTCATTTGAGAAAGGACATGACATTTGCCTTACTTGGACTTCACAAGTCGTGAAAAGGGTTCCAAGAGGTTGTTAGTGGGAGAGAGAACTTCCCAAAGTGGGAGCGGACTGACTGCATACAGGAAGAGATCAGAAGCGGAACCATCGAAGGGAGATCAGTTATGACAAAGGACGAGGAGAATTGTGCCCTGGCAGGCAAGGGTAGCAAGGCTAAGGGCAAGAAGGGCCAAGGAGAGGTCGGGTCCAATTGGAAGGGCAAGAAGAAGGATCTAAGTAAGATGAAGTGCTTCCATTGCCATGAGTTTGGACACTATGCTTCTAAGTGTCCTGGTAAAAAGAAGGGGGTCGAGAAGGATCATGCTACTACATCAGCAGAGGTAGATGACTTTTCTACCCAGTTCGAGAAGGATTTATCGTTGATAGCTTGCATGCCAAGCTTAGCAATAGCAATATCTGGTATACTAAGTCACCTGACACGAGGACACGGGACACATAGGACACAAGGATTCGAGTGTCCTACACGGGCACGTTGACCCCCCGAAGCAGGGCACGTTAGGACACATATATATATATATATATATATATATATATATATATATATATATATATTAAAAATTAGATATTTCTTACACAAATTCTCATTCATGATACAAATGCATTAATTCAAACATAGATCTTCATCTAGATGTAAGTTTTACAAAGTACCATTATGCATACAAATACAATTATGACAGGTTCATCAATGATCCAATAGGAAAAAGACAAGACACTGCAATTTTCTCATTAAGTCATCAAAATCAAAATGTGTTACACAGGTAGTAGCAATGGCAATGGCAAATAGAAATAGCAAATACAAAACAACTACAAGCCTCAAGGTAGTAGGTAGCTCATGAGTCATCAACCATCATCATCAAAATCAGCATAACTGTCATCATCATGGTCACCACTACTCTCCTCTGTTGCATCCTCCTCCTCTGTATCTAGTGTCATCTCTGCATCTGCTGGTGTGGAGGATGACCCCTCAACAGTATCACCATCACCAAAAGTGACAAGCTCTAACACTGGCTCATTAAGATCCAAGTTGGCCAATGCCAACTCAAAACCCATATCATCAGGAAAGACATCCCACATCTTTGTCTTTCCCCTCAACCACTCATCACTCTGCCTGTAAAGAAGACGAATCGCCTCCAAAATGCTCCCAAAACCTTTGTTATTCGCTCCCACACACCCACAGCAAGAGAGACAAAGAAAAGTGAAGGAGAAATGACCCAAAACCAACCTTTATGGGACATCAAATCAAGGGACACATGTCCCAGAATCGGGACATGATGGACTCGTTCCCCAGACACGACCGGACATGATCAGGACACGACCGAACACAAATGGGACATGACCGGACACGATCAGGACACAATCGAACACGATCAGAGGACACATGTCCCACCAAATCATGTCTGGTTCAACTAATTCAGGACACACAGAGGAGTTAGGATGAATGCGGTTTCTTAGGTGGTATATTGATTCAGGAGCTTCCTTACACATGACTGGGAACAGGAAGAGTTTCAGCCACTTGAAGGAGAAGGACATGCAAGTTCAGATTGAGCTAGGAGATGAGGGTCAATATGTAGCTAGAGGAGTTGGTATTGTCAGCTTTCAGAGGGAATCAGTAATTCCCTTCATCTCAAGGATGTTCTTTATGTTCCAAGATTGAGGAAGAATCTTGTTTCCATAGCCACCCTTGAGGACAAGGGATATGATATCATCTTCAGCAAATGTAAGGCTTACCTCCAACACTTAGCTTCTACATGTAAGAAGTAGATAGGTTGAGGGTGAAGAATCTCTACAAATTGCAAGTAGAGACAGGTGATGATTTGAGCAGCAAGGCAGGTAGTGCACAGAGTAGAGAAGTGATGGCTGAGCGAGAGCAGGATAGAGCTCTCAAGATGGAACCTCATCCAGTATCTCAGTTTCAAGTTAAGCTAGTTGGCTGTTGGGCTAACCAGCAGGATGATGAGGAGGAGTAGAGCTCACAAAGTATAGTGGGAAAGAACAGGTCTTCAAAGTAGGTTTCGAAAAAGAAAGCAAGGAAGTCTTATAGTTCAAAGGGAGCAGTGCAACAGCAGAGAACTTGGTATGGTTTGGGACAAATCCAAGTGGACAAGGATCTTCCAGGAACACCTTCCTCACTAAGAGGGAGTGTTGAAATTAGCTAGAAAAATTATTCCTTGATTTGTGCCTTAATTCAAGAAGTCAAAGTGGAGTTCCTTTTTGTGCATGGTCGAGTTCCTAAAATTTAGGAGTTTCGCTAAAAATTAGAGTGCATGAGCTAGTTAACTAATGTGTTGAAATTGAAAGTCAAATTCTTGATTTTCTAGTGTGAGTTAAACTAGGAGCTAAAAGCTTAAGTGGACTTAGCCTCCTAAATTTTAGGAGGATCCAGTTAACTAGTTTTGTTGACTTTTGTTAACTAGAAAATCTCCAGTTCAATTCCTTAATTAAAAGTTCACTAATTTTAACCATTCGAATTGCCTTTAAAAGAAGGAACGAAGACAAGTTTAATCATTGTTTTGGTGAGCATGAGTTGGTAAGACCAAACAATAGAAAGCACAAGGTTGTGCATGGAGCTTGTGAGAGAAGGTGAACAAGCCTAGCAAAGGCTTGTTGGAATTGGAGAAGGACAAATTCCTTAGGTAAGGAAGCAGAGATCAGAATTGTTGCATAGGTTTCAAGCTTAGATTAAGCAGGGAAAACAAGGTTGTTTTCATATTGAAACAGTTGTATTGTAAGAGATCTAATGCTCAATTTTGTTCAATAAATTCTCAATAATCAAGTAGAGGGTTTTTCCCAGTTGGGTTCCTTGTAAAAATTGTGTTGTTAAATTATGTGATTATGCTATTATTTATGTTCCTAATTCCGCCGCAAATCGAGTAGAGAAATTTTGTGTTTGTAAGAAAAGAAATTGTCTTTTAGATTGTTCTTATCAACTGATCAAAATTTCATGGATTTTCAACAGTGTGCAAAGATGACAGATTGCTATGTTATTGGGAATGCTAATAATAACCAAAAGGTTGATTTTCAAAACATAAATTGGGTTTTGATGATGCTTTCAACTATAAGGACAAACATGACTTGGATGTGATTTAAGAGGGCATTTTCCATATGGGATCAACATCTATTTTGATAATGTGGATGGTGATATGCTTTATGTGTTGAAGGACCTAAGGGCATGCATAATTAAGTTTATTCTTCGTTACATGATAACAATTTGTGAAGTATTTAAACAATTTATCTTAGTTTGATGTTCCATTCATTATTAATGTATATGACTACTTCATCAAACTACTACCAAAAACAAAAGAGACAAGAACACAAATGTTTGGCTTTCTGCCAGGGCCAAAACCTCTACCTCTTGGAGAGGAAAACCCACGCATAAATTCTTCTTATAGAGATTCCATTGACGAATACGAAGAGGGATACCCTTGACACAATCTGCCTCTCCCAGACCAAGACATCAATCCTCTTTCTTGCCATTGCTGAGATCATCATCATCGTTGTTGCTTACACTGATGACATTATAGTTGCACTACTGCTGCACTTTTAACTGAGATCATCCTTGTTGCTTTCATCACCAAGACCTTAGTTGTTGTGACTTCATTGAAATCACCATTGTTGCAATATGGAGGCCTTCACAACAGTATTACTGAGATCAGTTGCTAATGCATCTGTTGTTGCGTTGAGATCATTGAGACAATGAGAACACTGATATACAAAATCATGATCTATAGTTCTTGTGATTATGGTTATGTCAGGATCAAGACTGTGATCCTAGTCACTACTCCTTGTAGCACGTCAAGTTTGCATCATAATAAATCTGAGAGTTGTAGTAACTAATGATATGGTATACCCAGGATCTTTGTCATCATGGAAACTCCTTCCATGGTTCTGTCGAGATAATATAGATCCTCTTCATATAACCCTAACCATTGCAATACATCATGTTGAGGCTGCTACAGGTATATCATAGTGAAGACAGTAGTATGTGTGAAGGCCCAGATCACATGTTGCCTTATCTGCTCTATCCATCTAAGGGCATCATCTTGAGATCACAGGTATTCCGAGAGGAGGTTGATCTAGGTTCTGCTGCTCCTTATACCCATCCGAGGAGGCAACTAAACCCTAGATCTATCCCACAGAAAAATGTGGATCCTCTGCTCCTTAGTCATCCGAAAATTCAGAGACAAAATGTGAGTTCTATTCCTCCTTGTCTGCGACTTCTTTGCCCAACCATCTACTCCTTAACTGCGGCTCCTACTGCGGCTACCTCACTTGATTGTGGCTCCTCTTCCTCTTGACTGCAACTCCTCCTTCAATGTGGCTCACTGCAGCTTATTGCGGCTCCCTTACTCCATGTGAAATCTCAAAACCATCCGAATTTTTCTTCATATGATTTTCGTTGACCCTTCATGGGTATATATAGTGGTCACGTCCATATATTTGAGCCGACGTATACTTATGAACCAACATGTCCTTTTTCAAGCCGACGTGACATCCATTTATATTTAAATCATTTATTTGATTCGACATGATCATCCTTTGATGTTTTCACTTGCAGACTTCTTGTGCTTGTTCTTGAGGCATTGATCTTGGTCTTGGAGGGTTGCTACACTTGTTCAAGACTTGTATACATTTACATGGACTCATGACATGATTCTTTGACATAGAAATAAATCCTAAAGACATCAAGAAGAAGTCTTTTACCTAGAGACACTTCTTGCTCATGAAACCCATGTAGCAAGATTACAAAAAGAAAAAATATTATTTCCTTTTATTACATCAAATACAAAATCATGTCATTATGGAGACCGAACCTAGCTACACTTTCTTCAACACTCCCCCTTAACTAGGGAGGTATTCATAATGGTACTTGGTCATTCTCAATCTAAAAAATTTCTCAGAAGAAGAATCAGATTTGCAATCCATCTGTTATAGCATCATTTCAACCAACATTGTTTCCATTTAGCAAGGCTTTGACTAACAGCTCTATCTCACACTTAGATCAGAGCACACAATGTTGGCGAAACCAATGACTGATAGACACACATCATCATTGTCTCTCTTAGGTTCATACCACCCAGGTGTTCTCCGAGTATGACATACTAGGACTATTCTCATCTTGGGTTCCCAGCCCTCAAGAATATTAGTCCTCTTGCCCACTCTTGTCTTGTTTGCCCTATCACATCCTCAAAGAGTGTTGGATGCCAAATGATTACACAATCCTCTGTTATTTCTTCCAAACTAAAGACAAGAATGTCGTGTCTAACTCTCCCTCTTAACCAAGGACGAGTTCCAAGTTTCTCTTTACTCAGAAACTTGCTCGAGTTTCTTTGCTCATAGGAACTTCCCAGAGCTCCCTCTTACCTAGGGACTCTATCATCAGTGCTTTATAGGGTCTTCTAGTTGACTGATGATTCAAGACTTCAATGTCATCAATTTCTTCACATGTAGGGTAAGCCATCTATTACTTTCCTCTGTCATGTCTTTCCTTCTTTTCCGGAAAGTATCCTCCTTGGCTTCATATCTGGGGTTTCCTTCATAAGCTCATTTGTCTTCACTCTTCTTCAACAATTATTGCTCTGGACCACAAGGTACATAGTTGTGACATCCTTCACAACTCTTCTTTCCTTGATCCTACACACATACCCAGATTTCTCCAAGAAATCAGACACCAAAAACAAATCACATATTACCTTTTGGTGATGGCCTTCTTCCAGTGACATCTTCTTGTATGTATCAATCATCCTACATTCGTGTTGACACATCTCCCAATGATATCTGTTGTCAAGGGTCCTCATCTTGTTTAGACTTCCATCAAATTCTTCACATCATTCTGGGAGGTTTCCTGGTCAAGTCTTCCTGATCCTTTGAATGTTGACTGCCTTCGTCATGGTTGCATGTTTTCCGATCTCTTCCATTCCCATGAACTCTCATAGTTCCTCAATGGTCATCAACTACCTCATACTATATTATGAGGACATATTATGTTGATTTCATCTAGTCTGACTTATGTCTTTCTGCATCCTTTCAGAGGAGGAGATCCTTTCATGCTTGTTCCATTTTATCTGCAACCATATATAATGACATTACAATATCATATGCAAATACAAATACAATCATACATACCTTATTTTTCTTCTGGTATTTTTCTGCAGCTTCCTTGATTGAACGGATCTTCAATCCCTGGATCTGCTTCATCATGTCATCAGTTCATGATTTCCATAAGTTGGAGATCCTGATGAAACATTTGTTGCCTTCCCGGACTAGAAGATCCTCCGCTAAAGTTTCTATCAGAGATCCTTCAGGATCTAGTATGTCCCTATCTGGCAAATGCTTCCTTTGACCTGGATGACTTCTTCCCTTCCTTCAATGTACAACGAGATTCCCAAGAGCTATGTTCTTCATGATTCCATACAAGCTCTTGCTTCCATGATGCCATGATGCATCTTCTTACTATGTTCATATCTACAGGGATTTCTGATAGGATCCTTTTGAGAGGGATACCATCTCATTCATACTCTATTACTCCCTCCTTCCCTTGATCCTTTCCTCAGCTTCCTCCATCTGTCAGGTAATCTTTCCATTTTGTCAACCTTTCCTTTGCTTATCTGAGTCTTTTGTCTTTCTCTATTTATAGCATAGAGACCACAATTTGTTGATCGAGGTAACCTTCTAATTCATGGTTGTTTGTTACCTTGCTTATCACTATCAATGTTAATGATGATTTATTTTCTTATCATTTTTCTCAGATCTCGTGACTGAGATCTCATGAAGATATCTCTTCATTCTTTGGCACCTTTTGCACTTCATTTCAAAGAGTATATCCTCCAGCATTTCATGTAACCTTCTTATGTCTCCTTTCTTACTTTATAGAACCTTAACAGTTCTCATGCCTTCAAAGGAGACCTTGATGTACTAACTTCACTTCTTCATAAGGATTTTTGTCAATCCTACTACAAGACCTTTTGATGGCCTATCTAACCCATAGATCTTCTTGCATTGATGAAACCAAACCTGATTATAAAATAAAAGATACTCACTTGATACATGAAGATGAGATCTTCACCTTGATTAAGGTAGATGCAATGATGCCTGGATAGGATCCTTGCTGAAGCTTAGCTTCAGACCTCCAAAATGATTGACCTGAATATCTGATCCTTGCAGCATCGACTAGAGGTTGCTGCAGCATCTGATTTGAGTACTGTCCATATGCTCTCGAATCAGTTTGAAAGGTATTTAGTCTGGGATAGTAACTATCACTGAGATGTTGAAGGTGTAGCTGTGAGATCTAAAAAACTGTTGTTATTCAACAACCCTTACTGTTGTAGATTTGATGATGTAGACTGCTTCTTGAATCTAGGTCTCATCCTTTGATTGTAGATCCTTCAGCTAGATTGATGCCTTGACCTCTGAATGTCTCTTTTTTGCCCCTTTCCTTGACTGTTGAACCAATCCCTCTGATACCATGTTGAAGAACCTAAGGGCATGCATAATTAAGTTGATTCTTCGTTACATGATAACAATTTGTGAAGAATTTAAACAATTTATCTTAGTTTGATGTTCCATTCATTATTAGTGTATATGATTACTTAAACAAACTGCAACCAAAAACAAAAGAGACAAGAACACAAATGTTTGGCTTTCTGCCAGGGCCAAAACCTCTACCTCTTGGAGAGGAAAACCCACGCATAAATTCTTCTTATAGAGATTCCATTGACAAATACGAAGAGGGATACCCTTGACACAATCTGCCTCTCTAAGACCAAGACATCAATCCTCTTTCTTGCCATTGTGAGATCATCATCATTGTTGTTGCTTACACTGATGTCATTATAGTTGCACTACGGTTGCACTTTTAACTGAGATCATCCTTGTTGCTTTCTTCACCAAGACCTTAGTTGTTGTGTCTACATTGAAATCACCATTGCTGGAACATGGAGGCCTTCACAACAGTATTACTAAGATCGGTTGCTAATGCATCTCTTGTTGCACTGAGATCATTGAGACATTGAGAACATTGATACACAAAATCGTGATCTATAGTTACTGTGATTGTGGTTATGTCAGGATCAAGACTGTGATCCTAGTCACTACTCCTTATAGCACGTCAAGTTTGCATCATAATAAATCTGAGAGTTGTAGTAACTAACGATATTGTATGCCGAGGATCTTTATCATCATGGAAACTCCTTCCATGGTCCTATCGAGATAATATAGATCCTCTTCATATAACCCTAACCATTGCAATACATCATGTTGAGGCTGCTACAGGTATATCATAGTGAAGACAGTAGTATGTGTAAAGGCCCAGATCACACGCTGCCTTATCTGCTCTATCCATCTGAGGGCATCATCTTCAGATCACAGGTATGTCGAGAGGAGGCCGATCTATGTTCTGCTGCTCCTTATACCCACCCGAGGAGGCAGTTGAACCCTAGATCTATCCCATAGAAAAATGTGTATCCTCTGTTCCTTAGTCACCCAAAAATTCAAAGACAAAATGCGAGTTTTGTTCCTCCTTGTCTGCGGCTTCTTTGCCCAACCATCTGCTCCTTGATTACGGCTCCCACTGTGGCTACCTCACTTGATTGTGGCTCCTCTTCCTTCTGACTGCGGCTGCTCCTTCACTGTGGCTCATTGTGGCTTACTGCGGCTCCCTTACATGATGCAAAATCTTAGAACCATCTGAATTTTTCTTTATATGATTTTCGTTGACCCTTCATGGGTATATATAGTGGTCAAGTCCATATATTTGAGCCGACGTATACTTATGGACTAACATGTCCTTTTTCAAGCCGACGTGACATTTATATTTAAATCATTTATTTGAGCCGACATGATCATCCTTTGATGTTTTCGCTTGCAGACTTCTTGTGCTTGTTCTTGAGGCATTGATCTTGGTCTTGGAGGGCTGCTACACTTGTTCAAGACTTGTATACATTTACATTGACTCATGACATGATTCTTTGACATAGAAATAAATCCTAAAGACATCAAGAAAAAGTCTTTTACCTAGAGATACTTCTTGCTCATGAAACCCATGTAGCAAGATTACAAAAATAAAATAAAAAATCCTTTTTATTACATCAAATAGAAAGATCATGTCATTATGGAGACCAAACCTAGTTACACTTTCTTCAACATGATGCAGTGTTGGGGAATATGAAAGTCCATGGCCACATTGTTGTTTGTGGTATTATTGCTCAAACTGATGTTCAAAGTGAACACGGTATAAGGAACTCATATCAACGTGTGCCTAGGCACATATCCATGAAAGGCTTCCTTCAATATGATTCCCTGCACTTTTGTCCTTGGTTTTCAAAGTCTACAATAAATTTTATTAAAGGGAAGATACTATAAATTGAAGACATTGTTGAAAGCCTTGAAAATGCACCATCAGCTCTAGTGGGGCCTTTCCATGGTAAGAATGTCGGCAAGCAAGCAGTTCACATTTGTGGTGAATGATGGAACAACATCAAATTTTGGCGTTGGGAACAAGGTTTCCTCTATAGCAGAGTTACATTGCAAAATAGGTCTTTTCTAAGGAAAATGGTGATCATGAGTTCATTGGTGCCTAAGGTATCGAAGCTAGAAATTTTAAAGAAGGCCACCCTCAATGAAAGATTTTCCCTGACAACAAAGAAGTAGAGGAACATGCATCATTGTTACCAACCCTCAAAACCCTAATGACCATGTGTAGGCTCATGAAGTTGGTTCAATTTGTGGGTCAACCGCAACAGTGCACGGTGTTCTTGGATTTTTACAGCGATGCTCCCAAGAAATCGCACCGCAAGTTTGGAGCCCCTAGTCGAATCTGTCGTTGTGCCCAGTTGTGTTTGAGATACAATTCGTTATGGAGCCCAATAGAAATCATATGGGGTTGTCTACTAGAGGCTCGGGCTCCAACCAAAATCCACTATGGCAAAGTCAAGCTATGTGGATAACCATTATATCATTATATTTACGAGTGGGATCTGGTCAAAGGGACGCACAGGTTTCAAATCCAACTTCCTCAATGATTTGGATATGACCTCATAGGTGTATTTGGCTACACGATTATGTAGCTTGAGTCATTCGTGCCCCCACCATGCGAGTGACCACTGAAATTTTTACCCTTTGCTTTAGAAAGATAACCACGAGATACGTAGTGAGTCTCGTGGGTTAACACTCATCAACAAATGGGACCAATTCAAAAGGGGGTTAAACATTTTTATTCAAACATGGGATTTTAGGATCCACGTTTCATGGGAATTTTATTAATTTATCATTGTCCATGTGGCTTTGTCCACATAGCTTTTATTTTTATTATTTTTAAAGGGTTAGTTTTAGAAGTAGTTAGGTTTGACTAGATCTACGGAGTTAATTTCAAAAATAACAATATTTAATTGTAATAAAAGGAAGGGCTTATTCATTTGTAATCATGGTTGGATCGCAAGAGCATTTCTCTCTCTTTGAAGATTAATGAAGACATCTTTTGAGAGTTGTTTAAGTTTCTAAGTTTACTTAGTTTAGAAACCCTTCATGCACTTTTTCTAATTTATTCCTACCTATTTGTTATTTTTCATTAACAAGTTATTTACAAAGTAAATACTGAAAATAAACACCAGTGCATGCTCAACATATTACAAATCAGCAACTAAAAGAAACAAGAACAAACACACCACATGACACCATTATTTTTGGACCAATGTCCCTGGAAAAACCCAATGCGGGAAAACCGGTGCAGCTATCTGAGTGTTTTCTTATTAAGCAATACCAGAATACAATCTAGGTGCCGAAACTGGCCTACCCAATAGATAATTTCCTTAGCAACTATACCTCACAGTTTGAGAGAAATCGGCTCCCAGCACAAAACTGCTCTGCAACCCCAGCGTCTGCCCAAACTAAACTGCGTCAGCCCCTCTGTCTCGCGTTGGCCCTGTGTCAGCCTTTCTTGGCCTGCGTCATCCCTAGGAGGCCCTATGTCAACTCTAGGAGCCTTTGCGGCAACTGCGTTGGCCCCTCTGGTGCTCTGCGCAGCACTTGGCTGCCTCTGCGTGGCCCTGCGTCAGCCCCTGCTGGCTCTGCATCACCCTCCTTGGCTGTTGCGCTGCTCTCCAAGCACAATCTCCACCTTCTCTGTTTCACTGTACTCAATGCCCCTCAGTTGCTCTCTCGATCACTGATTCTATCTCTCTTAGCAAACCATGCTCTAGAGAATAGAATGATTGATCATCTAGTGTACTCTCCAAGTGACCCTCAAGCCTCCTCTTATACTTTTCCTGTTGACATCTCAACGGCCGAGATTAAGTCCCTAATCAAGGGCTAAGATTAAATCTGGCTTGATCCATGTCTTTTGGACCATTCTAACACAGATTCATATTAATACACATTAATATTTTATTTTCCCGAAGTTTAAACTTAGGGACTCCATTAAAAATATGAATTATTTTAATCTCCTGATCTATTTAGAATCTGCCCAAATTCTTTCTGGGTGTTGGAGATCTCGTGTGCCCCAACCTCTCCACCAAATTTCATGGCTAGAGCACATCCGATGCTACCCCAAATCAACACTCCCTCTGTAATATCCCCTATCAGGGGTATCCCTCAAACACAAGCAATATAGTAGCGGGGGTGCTCAAAGAGATAAAACAAAAATAACAGTAGTGCAACACACAATAATGTATACATGAAATATAAGCAAGTACTCGAGAAATGCTAAGCCATTTTATTATACTGAGTAATGGAAAGAGTACAAGAGGTGATCAAACAGGTAGCACCTCGACTTGCACAAGGCAAGTGAAGAAATACACTCAGAATGGTAAGGAAATGGCCTCTCTCTGAACTGCGTCCAAACTGCCGAAGAACTGCTATGCTACGCTGCTATTGCTGGAATCAAATGAGGATTTGGGGTTGTTCCCCTCCTTAGAAAATGTTGAAACTCTGGAATCAGCCTCTGCTCAATAAACCCAGAAAAGCCTAAAAAGCTTTTCTAAAATAGCTGACCCCCGAAAATCACCCCCTTGGGGATCTACACAATCCCTCAAGGCTCTGCGCTGCTCCTGAAGAGAATCCTCCAAAACTCTATCTGAAACTCTGCCAAAATCCTCCAATACGCAAGGGTTGATCCCTTGCTCAATCTCTAGGCTCAAATCCTACACAAAACCCCAATCCGGAGCTCCTACCAAAAGTAACTGTGTCATCCCCTCTCAAGACTACGCAGTCATCAGAATGCTCAGCTCCTCCTCAACTCCAGAAATCGCTCCTCCTGCAAAATACTACTGAAACTACCTTGCCCGAGCAGGCACTCGAAGTCCCCCGGGGCTCAAGGTGAGAACTCCAAACAGAGACACTCGATGCACTAAACAGTGCTGCAGACATGCTAAACAGCCAACGTGCTCTAACTCGAAGTGACTAGCAGAAATGCAACATAATCGAATGATCAAAATGAGGAGGCTCCTCTCTCCTTTATAGCGTTGGCCTCTCTCAAAACCCTAAGGCCCACCTCCTCCAACGTAGCCTTTCTCTTGCCACATGTTCCTTCTCCATCTGCGCAGTCCCTCCAAGTGTCTACGTGGGCCCCTTCTCTATGTGGTCCTTGGGCCCCCTTGGCTCCCCTTTTAAGTTACAACGTTGTGCTACTAGGGGGTGACTTTATTCATAAAGTGAGTTATGTCCCCCTTTCCTCACCTTTTTATTTATAAATAACTATAGAAGGCAAAATTGAGCAAAATCGAATATTCCAATTAGCCATGGCTAATTAGGAATATTACACCCTCTTAGCGAGGACTGTGCTCTAGAAATACCCCTCACTGAGTATTACTATGATCATCCGGCATCGGTACTTGTGCTGATGCTAGGCCTTCTTGCCCAACATCCTCTGCATTGTTGCCTCCTGTACTGCTGCCCATGGTTTTGCCACTGCCACTGCTACATCTGTACAAAAGCTCCCTCTGCATCTGTGCTGCTGCTGGTCCTTTCTCCCAGCACTGCAACTCCCTCTGCATCTATGCTACTGCTGGTCCTTCCTCCCAACACTGCATCTACACTGCACCTCCTCTCATCATGTTGCATCGTGCTACCCACTGTTGCACTGCAACTCAGTTATTGAGAAGTAAGTAACTGATCTCCCAACTGACCTCCCTGTTGGGCTAGAAACACCGACTAATGTTGAAGCTCCCTCTGCCGCTGACAAGTGCTCCCTCTCTGACCTCTGCGCTGCTGCAACAACTCCCTGCATCTCGCACTGTTGCTCACCTCTTTGTGCCATCCTGCAGTGGTGCAACACTCATGTGCCTCTCGCACTACTGCAACCTGCTAACCTCGCACTGTCTCGGGAATCCTGCACTGTAGCTCTCTCTGTCGCTCCATCCGCATCCATCTCTACCCGACTCAGCCAATCCTGCTATTCCTCTTCTGGGTTCCTGTAGCAAGGTCTAATCCAAGAGGTTGGGTACCTCAAGGATCCTGCCCCTCATCGCCTATAGTCCTCCTAACTACAGCTCGATGTCTCCCCACTTTTTCTCAAGTGGTGCGTGTGCACTCATGGCACAGTCATTGTCTGTCAAAACTTCCTTCTCTACTCGTGTGGGCGCTACCTTAGTCTCGGAAGACTCTCCCTTACTCTTCTTCCTTGGGCGCTAGGTCACATAATGACCCATCTCCCCACAGTGGAAGCACTTGATCTTGGAGAGATCTTTCTTCTTCCACTTTTCCTGCTTTCCCTCAGATGCTAGGGCCACATCCTCCTCCTCCTGCTTGACCTTGATCCCTTTGTTGCTATTACCTGTCTTTGACTGTCATCTGATCTCTTCCTGGCGAAGAGTTGCCCACATCTCGTCTCAAGGTAGGAGAGTCCCTCTGCCCAAGATACTCTGGACAAACACTTCCCAATCTTCTGAGACAGCATTCATGGTTGTCCTCGCCATAAGCTCCTGATCCGATGTCGCTCCTATAGCAATCAACTGATCTCGGATCTCATTCAGTCCTCTGAGGAAGATGTCAATCAATTCTCCCTTCTTCATCTGATACGACCTAAACTGATTCTCAAGTAGCATTCTTCTATGCACAGAAGTATGCTAGTACAGGTTCTTTAGAGCTTCCCACATCTCAACTGTCGTTTCCTTCTCGGCTATATGTGGTACCCTAAGTTGCACGAAACGGGGAAACGGGGAAGCGAAACGAAACGCGGAAGCGAAACGAAACGCGACCTCCCCAAATTTTGGAAACGGGGAAACGCGAATATATATATATATATATATATATATATATATAATAATATATTAAAAATTTATTATTATACATATGTGCAATCATAAAGCATTAATGATACATTTACTTAAACATTTTAACATTAAGATTAAATTTACATCACAATGATCACATTTACTCATGAGTCATCACATAATGAAAATAGAAATATAGGAACTGGAAAATCCAAAATCAGCCTTTATTTATATTAGTATATGAGGCTGCAAGTACAATAAAGACTATAAGGCTGCAAGAACTATAGAGACAAGTCGCAAAAGACTAATCCTCATCATAACAATCCTCATCAAAAATAGAAGCAGCAGAATGCTCAACAGTGGATGGTGGTGCTGAAGAAGATGATGCACCAACTCCACTTCCAGAATCCTCCTCAATATTCAGGGCAGCAAGAGAGAGATCCAAATCAGGATTTTCTGCATCCACATCCCATTCTTTAGAAGGACCACTGTTGTATTCTGGACCCCTACGAGATGCAAGGCGAAGGTTGGAGTGCACATAAACAAGATCTTCTGCTTTCTGTGAGCCCAACCTATTGCGCTTCACAGAATGAATAAAACCATAAGTGCTCCAATTCCTTTCTGCTAATGAAGAGCTTGCCACTTGTGAAAGAATACGAATGGCAAGGCTTTGCAAATGTACACCATTTGCTCCATGACAAATCCACCACCTAACTGGATTCATGGTGCTTCTCTCCTCCAAAGCTGATATATCTGCATAATCATCTATTCCTGCAGCAAAACTGGCAAATTCCTCCTTTACCTCCCTATGTAGATGAGAAGGAAACATTCTCATTAGTGCTTTTTTCACCCCAGTAGCCACCTCTCTATCCCTATGGGGTGCCTTCCTCTTCCCATTGCTTTTAGCAATAAGCTCCTCATCATAAAATTTGGGGTTCAAAGCATGTGCTAAAGTGTGCAATGGTGTATTGAAATTGTTCCACCTGTCAACAATGATTTTCTTGATCAAACCAGATAAATGATCATCAACAAACAGAAGTTGTGGAGACTCCTGCGAAATGATTTCCATAGTTTTCTCAACCATGGAATCCATGCCATCATATACCTCTCCCAAGAAAGGTTGGTCAGTGTCAGCACTCCGGAGAAGCTCAAATGCAGGGGTTGTGAACTTTAGCAAGAAATCTACCTTGCTCCACCAATCCTCATCAAGGCACAATCTACGCACCATAGATCCCCGCTCTGAATCTGCTTGTCTCCACTCAATCCACAGTTGACTCACCACCATAGAAACTAATGCATGCTTAACCTCAACAAGGCGGCGCAACATCACGAAGTTTGAGGCATATCTTGTCTCAGCAACTTTTAGCAACTCCAATTTGGAGTACTCTCGAAATATGGCCTGAGACTGGTGGTGGTTGGTGATGAATTTGATAATCTCCCTTGCATCCCCTGTGACTTCCTTTATCCAGGAAACTTTGTTGTCGATCTCCTCTAAGATCAGATTCAAATTATGGACAATGCATGGTGTCCAAAATATGTGGTCATACCTCCCCTCAATAATCAAACCTGCAGCTTTGCAAACTGGTGCATTATCCGTGATAACTTGCACCACCCTGTTAGGCCCTATTTGTTCAATAGCTTTTATAATAACATCAGCAATGAACTGTGCATCTTTCACCTCTCCTGAGCAGCCTTCTGCCTTGATAAACATTGCTCCTTTGGGGGAAGTGGCAATGATGTTTATCAATGGTCTGCGCCTCATATCTGTCCAACCATCTGAGACTATGGTAACCCCAGAGCTACTCCAGGAAGAACGAATTGGAGCTAAAACGTCCTCCACAAGTTCCTTCTCATTTTTGAGAAGCTGGGTTCTGACTTTCTCATAGTTGGGCCCCTTGTACCCTTGAGGAGCTTTGTTAACTGCCCTCAACATATCTTGCCAGTAAGGAGAGCGAACAACATTGAATGGGATACCACATGCATAAATGCACCTGGCAACTCTGGAATCAGCTTCTTCTCTTGCTTGCACATTCACCAATCTAGCAACTCTGCTATCCTGAATTGATTGGGATGCCCCTGAGCCTCTGGTATGTTTGTGTGCTGCTTGTTCATGTTCTTGACTGTGACCACCTCTCCTCTTTCTTGCTTCAACTACAATCCTTGGCTCAATGTTAGATGTAGCCTGAGTATGCTCATCATGCCTCCTCTTAGTACCATCCGCCTCATCTTGCTCTCTTTGATATGCCCTCCTTACCAACGGATCTGCTGTTTTTGTGCAACCCAGAATCCCCTGTCCTCCTCCATGCAACAGATGCGCCTTCACTCTTGGGTAGGAGCCCTTGTACGCATTATTGCAAAGAGTGCATCGCCATTCCCATGAGCCACCACCTCCACATTTTTGAAGCTTCGTCACATGCCTCCAAAGAGGATAATATTCAGCCGTTGGGTTGGCCCTAGGGTTTGAAGTTGCAGCTGCACTTTGGCTGGAAGCCATTGCTGCAAAAATAAATTAAAAAAACAAATCTGTAAATAATAATTTATAAAAACGTTTTTCATATTTTTGGCTGTATAAACCCTAGAAAAATTAAATAAATAGTAAGAAAAAAACTAAGAAATGAATGTGGCTTACCCAAATTAATTATCTGTGGCTGAATCTACCCTAAAATGCCAGAAAAGAGGAGAAATATGGCTATAGCTGAGCCAAATCTGCTGCAAAAATAAATTTAAAAAACAAATCTATATATAAAAAACGTTTTTCAACAATTTAGCTGCATAAACCCTAGAAAAATTGAAGAAATAGTAAGAAAAAACTAACAAAATGAATGTGGCTTACCCAAATTAATTTTCTGTGGTTGAAACTACCCGGAAATGCCAGAAAAGAGAAGAGAAATATGGTTGTAGCTGAGCCAAATCTGCTGCTACAGAAATCTCTTGCTGAAATCTCCTTCTCTTGCTGCTGAAATCTCTTTCTCCCGCTGCTGAAATCTACTTTTCTCAATGCTCAAAACACCAGCTACTGAAACAACTGCCAATCTCCAAGAGAAACTCCTTGCTGAATAGTGTGATGAGAGAATGAGAGGCACTGCTCTTTTATAACTTTAGAAATGGTTTCTAGAAGTGATTAGAAACCCTAAAAAAAAATAAAAACTAATTAGGAAAAAAAAAAAATTAAAAACAAGTATTTTTTTGTGGGAAACGGGGCCCGTACGGCGTGGAAACGCGTTTCCGTCCGTACGGGCGCGTTTCCATTTCGGGAAACGCGCCCGTACGAACGGAAACGCGTTTCCACGCCGTACGGTACGCGGAAACGCGTTTCCGTTTCGTTTTCGTACGGAAACGACCCCTCCCCCTGCGTTTCCTGCAACTTAGGTGGTACCACATGATCCTTGACCCTGTCAAGGATAATGCACTTGGCCCTCGCCATCGCCTCTTCGTAATTGTCGTTATCATTGGGGTCGATTGGGATAGCTATAACCTTCAAGGCGAAGTTTTTGACACGATTCCTGTCAAGCACTGATAAGATTATGGCCTTCCAGACTGTGAAGTTCAATGCTCCGTCCAGTCTATCCTGGTTTCTTACCCCGTGTAGTGCCATGACGCTCCTCTACTTCCCTCCTGGAAGTTCTCTGTTCGACTCCTCTGAGTCTCTACTTCCCGTCTAGAAGTTCTCTTCTGGACTACCTCTGAGTCTTGATTTCCCTCCTAGAAATCCTTCTGCCGCTTGTTGAGATGTCCCCTACTCTAATCGTCTTGTGCAACTGCATTGTTGATCCAGGTTCCTCGGCTAGAAACCCTCTGTAACAACTCCTCTAGCCCTACTCTGTCCGGTATTGT
Source organism: Pinus tabuliformis (assembly GCA_031772625.1). Lineage (NCBI taxonomy): Eukaryota > Viridiplantae > Streptophyta > Pinopsida > Pinales > Pinaceae > Pinus > Pinus tabuliformis. The sequence continues at coordinate 320,791,321 of CM062807.1, forward strand.
TCTGACTACAGTACCTCACCAACTCCACTCTGCAATATTTCTGCAGTCTTCTAGATTCCAACAACTGCCTCTCTGTGAACTGCGTCAGCCCCTCTCTGCCTCATGTTGGCTCTGCATCACCCCAAATGGGTCTGCGTCAGCCCTGGGATGCCCTGCGTCAGCCCTCTAGCCCTCTGCGTCAGCGACGCTGGTCTTTCTGAGGCTTTGTGCAGCTCCCGCTTCTTCTTCACGGCTCTAGTTGGCTCTGCGTCACACTTTTTGGCTTCTGCACTGCTAGAAACAGCTTTTGTCACCTCGGAACAGCTGTTTTCTGCTGTTATTGCTCCGCTCGGCTGATGTCTTTTAGTCCTCCTATGATCTGCAATCATGCTCTGATACCATGTTGAAGTTTCAAAGTTTACTTAGTTTAGAAACCCTTCATGCACTTTTTCTGATTTATTCCTACCTACTTGTTATTTTTCTTTAACAAGTTATTTACAAAGTAAATACTAAAAATAAACACCAATGCATGCTCAACATATTACAGATCAGAAACTAAAAGAAACAAGAACAAACACACCACATGACACCATTATTTTTGGACCAATGTCCCCAGAAAAACCCAATGCGGGAAACCCGGTGCAACTATCTGAGGGTTTTCTTATTAGGCAATATCAGAGTACAATCTGGGTGTCGAAATTGGCCTGCCCAACAGAGAATTTCCTTAGCAACTATACCTCACAGTTTAAGAGAAATCTCTTGGCTTAAACCCCGAAAAATCCCTCCGGCGGCTCCTCAGCACAAAACTGCTCTACAACCCCAGCGTTTACCCAAACTTGACTGCCTCAGCCCCTCTCCGTCTCACGCTGGCCCTACGTCAGCCCCAGAAGTCCCTGAGTTAGCTTTGGGAGCCTTTGCGTCCGCTGCGCTAGCGCCTCTAGTGCTCTGCGCAGCACTTGGCTACCTCTGCGTGGCCTTGCATGAACCCTTGCTGGCTCTGCGTCACCTTCCTTGGCTGCTGCACTTCTCTCCCAGCGCAATCTCTACCTTCTCTATTTCTCTGTACTCAATGCCCCTCAGCTGCTCTCCCGATCACTGATTCTATCTCTCTTAGCAAACCACGCTCTAGAGAATAGAATGACTAATCATCTGGTGTACTCTCCAAGTGACCCTCAAGCCTCCTCTTATACTTTTCCTATTGACATCTCAACGGTCGTGATTAAGTCCCTAATCAACGGCTAAGATTAGATCTGGCTAGATCCATGTCTTTTGGACCATTCTAACACAGATTCATATTAATACACATTAATATTTTATTTTCCCTAAGTTTAGACTTAGGGACTCCATTAAAAACATTAATCATTTTAATATCTCCTAATCTGTTTAGAATCTGCCCAAACCCTTTCTAGGTATTGGAGATCTCATGTGCCCCAAATCTCCACCAAATTTCGTGGCTAGAGCACATCCGATGCTACCTCAAATCAACAAGAGTATATTTTGTTAAGGGTTTTTCCTAATGTGGTTTATTCGTTTTTCTTTTTCTTGATATATGTCTCGATGCATACTCTTCTAATTATTCCTAGTAATCAGTGATATTATGCTAAGGCTAACAGTTTCTGTCATCGATGAGCTAATATGCTACATGGAAGGAGCCAACTAGGGGAGTACCCTGCTTGAGTTTCTTTGCTTGCAGGTGGGTCAATCCAACTAATCGAACTATCTCTAGAGGGGAGCTCCAAATTGATTAGGATTTTCAATTTTTCCAGATACAAAGATTGAATGCTGGAGATGCCACTCAGAAGAAAGGTCACTCTTAAGCAAATCTAAAAGTTATCAGGGAGGTTAAGCCATAGTGAGGGCGATTTCTATCCTAGACCAAACCAACTCCCTTGAATTTAGTCGGCAATATTGACCTAAGAGGATCTCATTTTGCCACTTGGTTCACTTTGACTCCATCGTCCTTGAAGGATATAGGCACTAGTCTTCAAGTTCTTCCATCACCTTTTTGTTCATCTATATAAAAAACCCAAACATTGTTTCATTAAGGCTATTTTTGGCATCACCTTGCACTATTCTAGTTAAGACCTAGTGATCCTAATAGGGGAGCCCCCCTTGAAGCCGGACGAGAGCCAGCGAAAAGAGGCTAAGTTGTTTTGGTGACAGTGGGTGACTTACTGAGGTTCCACTTAGATTATACAATGTGGGTTAGAGCTATTGAAAAATAGTAGTTGCGATCGGTATTTTCATTGGCAAAAAGAAAAGAGAAATTGTTTATCTTCCAGCTGTCCAAGTTGGCCTAAACTTGTCAAGTCGGCTCCACCAATTGAAGGGGTTTGACCCAAAGGTCAAAAGTTAAAACCCACCTCTTGACACTCATATATATTGGCATTCGTTGGACTCCATTTGGGCATCATCAACACTCACTTATTCGACCAATCACAAGGAGATCTGCTCACACGTGGGAAGAAGAAGAGGATTAATTTCTGCATTGACCAGCTCATTTGACTTCTGTTGACCAGCATTGACTTGATTTGTTTCTCTCTTGTTTGACCGATTTATTGACTGAAGTTTGAAGGGCAAATATTTTGTGATTCATTGACTATTTGTTGACCAAAGTTCTATCTCTATTCTGGGCCACTGACCAAGGTTTGACCACAGGTCAAATTCTAAGATTTGATCGAACTTCTGTGAAAATTGCAGGACCGAATTTCAGCCCTTTGACCAGCAGCCTCAATCTGAAATTCGACCCTCTTGTGCAGACTTTGACTGTGAACAAACGTTGACTTATTCTCTCTCATTTGACTAGCTTTGACTTGGCATTTATTGAAGTCAAAGGTTGCCATTTTGACTGGAATATTCTGATGTACAATTGATGAATTGTTTATTGAAGTCAAAGGTTGCCATTTTGACTGGAATATTCTGATGTACAATTGATGAATTGAACTCTCTATCTCATAAGGAAAGATTACCGGGTTTTCCCCCTTGTGGGATTTTGTCCCAAGGAATTTTGGTGTCTCTTGTTTCCTTGTTTTACAGTGATCTCTATTGCTCTACTGAAGTTGATGGTTGAAATTTTCAAGTATAACTGCTTAATGATTGGAATGCTCTAAAGAAGTCAAATTGTATCATTCGAAGTAGTCATCAGTTTGAAAATTGTTCTAGTCTTGTTTGCAACTGGAAAATCAACATGGTATCAAAGCTGTCCTGGATAAAAAGAGCATTGAGATCATATCTGGATTGATCATCTAACAAAGAAGAAGTCGTTCTTGTGACCAAAGCCTAGGGCTTAACCTGTCAACAAGCCCTAGATTAAGAATCAAATTCCTTAGGAGACTCATTTTTGTCTTATCTCTATTGAAGAAGAGCGAAAAATTGTGGGATATCTCTGTGCTAGAGGAGCGAGTTCCTGTAATTATATCTCTGTGCTAGAGGAGCCAAGGTTTGCGGTATACCTTCTGTGGAAGCCAGAGAAACTCTGTGGCATACCTCTGTGAAGAAGCCCGAGCTCTTGTGAAGAAGAAGCCTACCATCAAGTCAGAATTGCCTATTGATCGAAGCAGTGTACAAACCTGAGTTTGCTAAGATGTGACTATGAAAGAAGCAGCCACATACCTCTATCTAAGTTAAGCCATCAATTGTTGAAAAGCAAGCATGAAGAAATAAATCTGAAGTCAAGTTGAAAGGGCACTGTGCTCAAAAGAAATGATGAAGGTGGTTTTTTAAAGAAAAATCCAAAGACTAATAGCATTACAAGAATATATATTTCAAGAAGATCGAGGAACATTAAAGATCAAGCTTCATCGTTGTTCCTGCATTAAATCAGAGAGAAGAATTTTAAAATTCTGAGATGAAGGATGAGCTACAAGGACCAAGAGTTCTGTGAAGGAAGAAATAAGACTTCAGGAATAAATCCTAAATTTCATGTTCTGGTCATATCTACAAAGATCAGTAGATGTTAATCCAAGAAGGTATCCAAACCAAAGAATGCCTTTGTTTCAGGACCGAGAAGATTACCATTAGGCTGCAAGTCTCTTGTCTTGATTGTCTCAAAATGATAGAAGTCTGAATATTGCCTCTAATCAAGTACGAAGGACAAAAATTATCTCAGACAAGGATAGAGGCTGAAAGTCAATCTGATGCGAACTTAAAAGGATCTCTGTCCTATACATAAAATAAGGACGAAACGCATTCAAGGAGCCGACCTGATATTGCTTTGAAACCGAAAGGCCAATAAAATCTGAAGATAAGCATTGATGAGGTATGTATTGTCATCTCAGTGCTTTTCCTTTTAATTGTTCTGTCAAGACCAAGTATGGGTCTAGAATAACTTGTATGAATAGCTGGAGTGAAAGATTCATCAATATGATAATATATCAAAGAAGCTTTTGAAGATCAGATGTGATCATTGATGAATAGTCTTCAATCATGTTCAAGGAAATATTTGTAATATGTTATTCTGATGTGTTAAGTAATGGCATCACATCTTGAAGTTGTGAAGACATCATTACATAGGAAAAATATGTGACCTTTAGATTAAAGTGCCTCTCTTTGGAGATGTCACATTACATGTCCCTTGAAATGCAAATCTAACTGAATAAAGCCTGAATATGTCGAACTATCTCTTAAGAATCATGATGATGTTTTAGAAACAGAGTGAGTACAGGAAGGTTATGGGAATGATCATAAGATTATCTGAGTCTAAGATGTCAAATTTCTAAATTGAAAAAGCCTGAAAATTAGCACTACAGAATCTGAGGGAGTTGACCCTCTAACATCACAATACTCATTGAAATTAATGATATACCAGTATGCCTCAATCTGAAGACTCTGTCAAATTTATATATGTGCTTACATCTAATGATGAGTTGTATGATGTATTCAAGTATGATAATGGGCTGATTTCAATAAGCCTGTGTATAAAGTACTGAAGATATAAAGTCTAAATATTGAAGCCACAAAAATTATAGACCATTGATAATCACTTGTTGCCATTTTAGGCTGAAGTATAGAACCTTATCCACAGTTTTCAAATGACATGAAAATGGTCTTGATATAACAAGAAGAAATGACATTACTTTGATTCGAGCTGTAAGAGAACTATCAACCATGTGCCACCCTTGTGTCTTAAAATAAGCAAGACTGCTCATAGGATATTTGAAGAATCATATTTCATGATCAATCTTCACTGTCGTAACACCTTCTGATGAAATTGAAAAGAGGCTGAGTCCCTCTTCTAGATCAACATCACTTGCAGATCTGATATTGTCCTATTATAGCAAACCAAAGATATCTATGATTCTGAATTCTCAGAGAACTGGTGTCATATGTGCCACTATGGGAAACCTTGCATTGACTGTTGGTATGGGTATTTAAATTCAATTCTTGCACATTAAATGAAGACCTAATTTTGCTACAATGAAGGCAAGAGTTACTTGGACCAAGGACAATTTGTGGACAAAACAATGATGAGTTTTACCACTAATGTAAAGTGCATGACAAATCTAGGGTTTTGAGATTTGAATATGAAATCGAAAAATCAAAGACTTAAAGATTCTTGTAAGCAACAAGGCTTGGATAAGTGAAACCCTAGGGTTTATGGACAAAGACCCTAGGATTGATGGTTTCCACTAAAAGAAGAAACCCTGGCTCCTGCAAGGAAGGAATGACATCATGATGATGATGTGGACGAGGTTGATTGGCAAGTTGGATGCAAGAAGGATAAGATCAAGAGGGAGCCAACATGTTCTCAAAAGATAAGTATTTTATATCTCTCTTTCTTGATTATTACTATTGTTGTTATTCTTTTAGTCTCTTGTCATTGTTTATCTTGCTTGGTTGTATTTGTTCTTCCATGGCTTCCTAGTGAGGATTGTAGGTACATAATAAAGGCTGCCACGGTTGTGGCAGTAGATGAAGAATGGAAGAACAAAAGTAAAGTTTGTGACAAGAAGACTTATATTGAGAGATATTGTATTGGATGAGCTCTGGACTCAAAGGGAGCAGACAAATCTGCCAAATTGAAGCTTGTTTTGATCAATGTTGAAAAGAAGTTAGTTGTGACTTCAATATGAAGATCGCTAGAAGTACAAAGCAATGGATTACCTCAGTAGGAGGGAGAAGACAATGAATTTAGGCGCCTCATGCATGGTACTCTCGAATTGATTGTTATTTAAATCAATGTTGATCCGTTATTGAAGATGAACCCGTGATTTTGATGATCTATTTCTTACTAGGGCTGAAGATCTCTTTGTCCAGTGTAAGAGTGAGCTGAATTTTTGAAACGAAGGATCTGGGTCTAATGCATTATGAGAAGCTTGATGAAGTCTTTAATAAGATCCTTTAGAAATTTGGCATGATGGATTGTAAGTTCATGGATACTCCCATGGTGGAAAATTTGAAAAAGTTGCAAGACTATGATTCTAATCTGGTTGATTCATGTATGTATCGTAAATTGATTGGTTCATTGAACTATCTGGTTAACACTAGACCTAAAATCTGCTATGATATTAACACATTGAGCCAATTCTTGATTGATTCCTGACATGTGCATTGGGTTGTGGCGAAACATATATTGAGATATCTACATAGCACCATTGATTATGGTTTGAGATATGTTTCTAATGGAGAATGGCAGTTGCATGGTTTTATAGATGTTGATTGGGATGGATGCACTGAAGATAGAAAGAGGCTGAGAGAGCACTTCTAGTTTCTAGGCTCTGCTATGATATCATGGTCAAGTAAGAAGCATACTTATGTTGCTCTTAGTACGGCTAAAGTTGAGTATATAGTTGCTTGTTCAGCGTGTTGTGAAGCAGTTTGGCTTCGAAAGTTGTATGTTAGTTTGTTTGATTAAGAGTTGAAATTGACCATTGTATATTGTGACAATCAAAATTGTGTAAAGCTTTCTAAGAATCCAGTTTTTCAAGACAGGTCAAAACACATTCAGATCAAGTATCATTCAATGTTTTTAAAACCGGAACTGGTGACCGGACCGGTCCACCTAATGAACCGGTTTACCGACCGGAACCGGTCGAACCAGGACTGGTTAGGTCTAAACAAGTCGGTTTTAGAAAAATACATTAAATAATTAATTTTTAGTGAAACAAAACTATTTTTAAGATTTAAAACCATGATTCCAAGCCAATAGACACAAAATATGCAAAGTTTGCTCATTTATATACCATGTCAAGGTGAATATATCAAAATGGCACCGAGTGCAATACATATCATCGACAAAATAGTAAAATACATAAGAAATTACACAAATAAACAATTTGTTTGGTTTGCAATTTTATTGCCATAAAAAAACCCTTTATCTTGCACTGAATCACCACAATGAAAAGATATTGTTGTTCATCAATAATGAAAAATGGTTCACCTGCCTCCACCATGTTTGGGTCTCTGAGATCTCAAAGATAGACCCTACAATGCTTTCTCTGTGCTTCATGAGATGGTCTTTGACGCTAATTGGAATTGGAATTGGAGTAATTGAGGATGCCAATTAGACATTTCTCTATTAAACTCTCAATATCCATGTCAGAGACATGATCTCCACAAACAAACAAGTAATATAAATGCCATCTATTCCTTACAAATTTGTACAGATCATGTAAACTACACCTCAAATCCACCTTTATATATGGAAAAGTGGGTCAACATGTTTTTCTTTCAAGCTCTTCATGGTCTCAACTTTCAAGTTAAACTGCTTCTGGTTATATGGACAGGTCGGCTCAGATTTAATACTCTATTTTAAATCAATTCAATCTTAAATCTATATGTCTTCTCAAACATTCCTGCATCTTGTCTTAGGTCAGCCCTTAAACACGAGTAATGTAATCATAATGCAAATTTCAACCATAGAGTGACACAATTTTAGTTTCCATAGCAAACTTTCTTCACACCACATGCCAAACCAGCAATACAAATGGTGGAGGTTGGCATGGCAAGTAACCGGCCGGTTCCATCCTAAACCGGCCGGCTAGGGCCAAAACTTCGCCACATTGCCTTCCTGACCGGGTTTTTCAGCCGGTTCTAACCGATGGCCTTGTTGACCAGGTGGTTAGACCAGTGACCAGTTAGTTAGGCCGGTTTTAAAAATATTGGTATCATTACATCCAGAATATTGTCCAAAAAGGAGCTGAGGCTCAAATACATCCCTATTAATAAGCAAGTTGTTGATGTTTTCACGAAGCCACTGTCCCCAATGAAGTTTGCTTGCTTCTGTGAGAAACTTGGAGTGACTGAGAATTCCGCTTGGAGAGAGAGCATTGATTGTACAGCATCATGAATCTTCCTTGGGCTTGTTAAAAATTGGTAACTCGGGGAGAAATTCCCTCCTTGGAAAACCCCTTATTAGCTTAGGGAGACCCCTTTGGTGCTTGGGAAAATTTTAATTTGCACATGGGAAAATTATTATTTTAATGTTGGTCCATGTCACATCAAAAAGTACAAATCAGCCTGGAAGAGGAAATTTGTCCACCTCAACCTCGTATAAATGCACCTAAGGTCACATCACTTGGAGGTATCACATCACATCATCCATTCTTCCTCATTGGTTCGATCTGATCTGAAAATTGCAGGGTCCGAACTCACATGTGCGAAGAGGAGAGAGAAAATTTTGTGGCTGCATTTACTTTCTGTTTTGGCACCTTTGACCAACGTTGAATTTGAATGGTTTGACTTGTTTTGACTTGGTTTTGGATCTGTTTGGAAGGTCGAATTCAAGAGAGAGAAGATCAAATTTTTTTGGGCACTTTGATCCTCATTGACTGCACTTTATGAGCTATGGTCTGCAGGTCAAACTTTGACTTTGACTAGATTTTATGGGCAGATTTTTGGGGCTGTTTTGACCAATTTTGACCAAGAAAGAAAGGCCGCATTCTTTGATAGGTTGACCAAATTTGACCATTGACTTGTGACTGGTTAGGGCTGCATTGACTGTTGTTGACTTTGACAGAAAATTGTAGAATTGAAGTTTGACCAAATTTAACTTTTATTGATTGGATATTGATTGGTTGACTTGGTCAAGGCTTTGACCTTTGACTTGTTGATTTTTTTAGTAGCTTGGGAGGTACTCCAATCCCTAGGGTTCAGTGTTTGGAGGGTGGATCACCACAAGAGTCACTTGTGGGCTTGGAACCCAAGCTTGGGGTTTTGCACCCATCATGATTTGGGCCAAAATCATGGACACATTTCGATATGTGATAGATGAGGATGATAGCTCTAGTCGAGACGATTTGGACACAACGAAGATCACCTGATTCCGAGTTGTAGAAATGGAGTTATGAATTTTTGAAGTTTAGAAGTGGGTTTGCACAAGAAGAATTAGGGTCCGATTGATGATAATAAGACATCAAGTCCTAGTTGGACGTTTGAGGAAGCCCTTGTATTTTGTATAAATACAAGGTGAGTTAGGATCATTTGGGGCATCCATCTTGTGCAACGCAAGGCAGAAAAGGAGAAATAGAAGCTCGTTGGACAAGAAAAAGACTTATGTTTTGGCCGCGGCCAAAAGAGAGAGACCATCGTGGAGGAGAGGGTAGTTAGGGCATCTCTCAAGGTCGTTTGGTGATCTAGGTTGTTGTGTAGGTAGGTCGAGTAAGCAGAGGAGAAACGCAGGTCTGTTGGGGCAAGATTTTAGGTAAGGAATTTTTGTTTTGTGCAAGTCGTGGGTACAGGAATGTTGTTGTGGTAGGCTGCAAGCCTTAACACCATAGAAAAGGCATGTGTGGATCTATTTTGAGGCTGGTTTATGCCCAGAATAGCAGCACATAAGGAGAGGATCCTTCCAAGGTGAGGCCACAGCAAATTGAGGGTAGTTTGGTTGAATGTTTTAGGGTTGTTGCAGCATGCTAAGTGCCCTAACCAGGAACAGTCAAGGATAGAAGTGGTACAACAGACTTGGAGTTGAATTTGTCTTGTGTTGGGTCAAAGTATTGACCACTTTTTATCACAACTGTTTGCAGCCTGTGGGAGTCGTGTGTTGAGGTCGACTTGGGCAGTTGGAGACTTCAACTAGGAGCAAATTTTGCAATGAAGAGTTGGGAGCCATTGGACTAGTAGAGGGTACCATGTTGGCTATCCAAAGTAGCCCTAGAGCAGCATACAAGAAGGACATTGATTGTTGTGTGATTGGGTGAAGTTTGAGCCTAATGTGTAGCTCTTTCATGGACGAAAGAGGCTACTAGCTTGGCAGATTAGAGCTCTGGTATTGGCCAGCCTAGAGAGCAGATTGGATCAGCCCGTGTTCATTGCAGCATAAGCGACTTGCAGCAGTGATAGGTGGTAACCCTCCTGGAGACTCTATGTGTTGTCCCTTGATGGAATAAGGGGCAGCGAGAGAGCAGAACGTGTTGAAAAGTGTAACTAGGTTCGGTCTTCATAATGACATGTAAATATCATTTTATGTAATGAGATGTAAATAAGAAAAATGAAATTATTTTATTGACTTGTGTTGGGTCCCTATAATACTAGTGATTACCCCATTACTATTGTAGTTATACCTCTTATTTATATTGTTGCGCCCCTATTACCCCCATATTGTTATTTCTGTGCCCCATAGAATCCCTCTATTGTTATTTTTGTGGCTTTATATTATTATTGTTATGTCGGTTGGATTATATTATGACTCCTTAGACTCCTTTATATAGAAAGGAGGTTTTGTCATTTGTATCATCGAATAATTGTTCATTTATGTAATGTAAAGGAGGTTGCCCCCTCGAAGAGGCTGAATTCTAAGGCGTTGATCTATCTTTTCTTGAGCTGGTTTCATAACATTTGGTTTCAGAGCTTTGGATTCTAGGGTTTCGCTGCTCCAAACAGGTCATCGTGGCATTTTCGCTATAACTTTTTTTCTGTGACGTTTCAGAAGTCGCAAAAAAAACCCATTTGAGAAGAAATCGCGTTGAACCTTGGGTCTGAATTTCAGGAATGTTGTTGTGGTAGGCTGCAAGCCTTAACACCATAGAAAAGGCATGTGTGGATCTATTTTGAGGTTGGTTTATGCCTAGAATAGCAGCACATAAGGAGAGGATCCTTCCAAGGTGAGGCCACAGCAAATTGAGGGTAGTTTGGTTGAATGTTTTAGGGTTGTTGCAGCATGCTAAGTGCCCTAACCAGGAACAGTCAAGGATAGAAGTGGTACAACAGACTTGGAGTTGAATTTGTCGTGTGTTGGGTCAAAGTATTGACCATTTTTTATCAGAATTGTTTGCAGCCTGTGGGAGTCGTGTGTTGAGGTCGACTTGGGCAGTTGGAGACCTCAACTAGGAGCAAATTTTGCAATGAAGAGATGGGAGCCATTGGACTGGTAGAGGGTACCATGTTGGCTATCCAAAGTAGCCCTAGAGCAGCATACAAGAAGGACATTGATTGTTGTGTGATTGGGTGAAGTTTGAGCCTAATGTGTAGCTCTTTCATGGACGAAAGAGGCTACTAGCTTGGCAGATTAGAGCTCTGGTATTGGCCAGCCTAGAGAGCAGATTGGATCAGCCCGTGTTCATTGTAGCATAAGCGACTTGCAGCAGTGATAGGTGGCAACCCTCCTGGAGACTCTATGTGTTGTCCCTTGATGGAATAAGGGGCAGCTAGAGAGCAGAACGTGTTGAAAAGTGTAACTAGGTTCGGTCTTCATAATGACATGTAAATATCATTTTATGTAATGAGATGTAAATAAGAAAAATGAAATTATTTTATTGACTTGTGTTGGGTCCCTATAATACTAGTGATTACCCCATTACTATTGTAGTTATACCTCTTATTTATATTGTTGCGCCCCTATTACCCCCATATTGTTATTTCTGTGCCCCATAGAATCCCTCTATTGTTATTTTTGTGGCTTTATATTATTATTGTTAGGTCAGCTGGATTATATTATGACTCCTTAGACTCCTATACATAGAAAGGAGGTTTTGTCATTTGTATCATCGAATAATTGTTCATTTATGTAATGTAAAGGAGGTTGTCCCCTCGAAGAGGCTGAATTCTAAGGCATTGATCTATCTTTTCTATCTTTTCTTGAGCTGGTTTCATAACATTTGGTTTCAGAGCTTTGGATTCTAGGGTTTCGCTGCTCCAAACAGGTCATCGTGGCATTTTCGCTATAACTTTTTTTTCTATGATGTTTCAGAAGTCGCAAAAAAAACCCATTTGAAAAGAAATCGCGTTGAACCTTGGGTCCGAATTTCAGAGCTTTTCGCGCGATATTTGCGGAGATATGATCTGAGGAAGTTGGTCTTTTTGCAGACTCCTGAATTACATTCAAAACAGGTGACCTGGGGAAAATCGTCATAACTTTCTCTCTGGGAATCAGATTGAAATTTTGTAAGAAGGTACAGAAAGAGGACGGACTGTAGTTTCTTGTATATCTTTTTCAGAACCAAAGATCGAAAATTGTACACGTGGCACTTCATACATTTCCCTCTTCTGGAAAATTCTATAATCAGGTCATCTTGGGAGATTGTGCATAACTCTTTCTTGGAGAATCCAATTTGGATCAGACTGGTGGCATTGGAAAGAGGACACAGAGAGCTACTACAGGTCACAAATCCAGAACTAGAAGATTGGAAAGTACAGAGATACATCAGAGGCAATATCAAGCTCCTACAAAGTGAAAAAATGTGTGTAGATTTTTTTTAAATTTTTGCTTAAGCTTGGTTTGAAAATTTATTTTGAAGGAATTCAAAGGGCATAGTAGAGCATTATTATCGGTAACTGATGCCCCGAGGAAAGAAAATGCAAACACCTAGTAAGGAACCTGAAAGCTCTAGCATGACTCATGAAGAAGAGGAAGAAATGCTACATGATATATCAAAATTACAAAAACAAGTGCAACAAATGTCACGCTCACAAAAGTTAACAGAAGCTAAGATAAATGGCGTGGAAGCTAAGATGAATGGCATGGAAGCTAAGATGGACAATTTGAAGATAGATTTGAACACAAATTTGAAGACAGGCATGGCAGATTTGAAGACAGATTTGACAAATTTTCTACAAGAATACTTACTAATGGTGAAAAGGTAGTAAAGGAAACTCATGATGAGAACAAAAGAAATGTTAATCATGATTCCATAGACGCTAATGTTGGATCGAAGAATCACCATATTCCAAAAATCGATATGAGGAAGTTTGATGGCAAGGATCCCGCCACATGGATATTACAGATGGAGCAATTCTTCGATCTCAATAATGTGCAAAACGCACAAAAGGTATGTATGGCAACTGTATATTTGGAACCAAATCAGTTTGTATGGTATCAATGGCTTTGTTCTCGTAAACAATTTATCACTTGGGCAATTTTTACGGAAGAATTGATAGCACATTATGAGGATACAAAAAGAAACACTTTTTTTAGCCAATTGATAAGTCTCAAACAAAAGGGTTCAATAATGGAGCACATTGAGGAGTTCCAAAAATTGAACATAAGGGTAAAAGATATTCCAGAGGAGCATAGGATTGATGTGTTCATAGGGTCTTTAAAGGATAATATCCAACATGATGTTCGCCTTTGGGAACCTGATTCATTAGAGAAGGCATTCAGGTTAGCAAGAAAAATGGAAAGCAAAATTATGGCAACTAGGAAGCATACCATTCACAACTATAAAGACGGAAGTGTTGTTGCCCCTAGTCTTCCACAACCTACAAGGTTGACACCACAACAATTGGAAGAAAAAAGAGCAAAAGGGCTTTGTTACAATTGTGATAGCAAATACACAAAAGGTCATAAGTGTGCTGAGAAAAAATTATTCTACATAGATTGTGAAGAGGAAGAAGAAAAGGAGCAAGAAAGGTCAAAAGAAGAGGATATACTCCAGGAACAAAGCCTAGATGAAGAACAAATAAATCCGACCATATCTTGTAATGCATTGGCGGGAATTACCACTCCTCAAACCATCAAGATAGAAGGACAAATCAAGAAGAAAAAGGTAATAGTGTTGATTGATTCAGGAAGCACCCACAATTTTATTCATTGTAGGGTAGCAAAAGAATTGAATTGCTTCCTATATCCAGCACCAGAGTGTCAAGTGATGATTGCAAATGGAGGAACAATAAATTGCTCTGGAAAGTGCCATAATATCAAGCTATCCATGGGAGAATATGTATTGACTAGCCCAATGCTTTCCATTCCAATGGGAGGTGCTGATGTTGTACTAGGAGTCCAATGGCTACAATCCTTGGGTACAATAGCTTTTAATTTTCAAGAACTTTTATCAAATACGGAAGGAAAAGAAGTTGAATTAAGGGGTATTGCAGGGAAACCAGGAAAGATAATCAGCTCTAATGGCATGAAAAAGCTTCTAAAAAAGGAGCAAAGAGGTGTAATTGCACAATTATGTTCGCTAGATGTTTCCACATTGGAATCATCTATTTCTCCAGATCTCCAAAAAGTCCTGGACAATCATTCCAAGGTAGTTGAGACTCCCAAAGGTCTCCCACCTATGCGTGATCATGATCATGCTATTCATCTGATTCCAGGAAGTGTTCCTCCAAACATCAGGCCGTACAGATATCCCTATGTCCAAAAAAGTGAAATTGAACGTCTGGTTGCAGAAATGCTAGAGACTGGTATAATTCAACCGAGTCAAAGTTCTTTCTCAGCTCCAGTAGTATTGGTGCACAAGAAGGATGGATCATGGCGCATGTGTCCAGATTATAGGGAGCTCAACAAGCTCACTATTAAAGATAAGTTCCCCATTCCTGTCATTGATGAATTACTGGATGAATTGCATGGATCAATTTACTTCACCAAGTTGGATCTTCGTTCGGGATATCATCAAATCAGAATGAAGATTGAAGACATTCCGAAAACGGCATTTAGAACTCATGAGGGTCATTATGAATTTTTGGTCATGCCTTTTGGCCTTACCAATGCACCTTCAACATTTCAAGGTTTGATGAATTCAATTTTCAAACCATTCCTTAGAAAATTTGTGTTAGTATTTTTTGATGATATACTAATCTACAGCAAGTCTTGGAAGGATCATGTTGAACATGTTGACAGGGTGCTACAACTATTGGAGGAGAAACAATTATATGCAAAAAGATCCAAATGTTTCTTTGGAGTCCAGGAGGTGGAATATTTGGGTCATATTGTATCTCATGAAGGAGTTAAGGTAGACCCTAGCAAAATTAAAGCCATTAAGGAATGGAAAATCCCCACATCCATAAAGCATCTGCGAGGATTTCTTGGGTTGACAGGGTATTATCGCAAGTTGTTAAGAATTATGGGAGAATAGCAGCACCTCTAACAACATTATTGAAGAAAGATTCATTTTCATGGACTCCGGAAGCAACAAAGGCCTTTGAACATCTTAAAGAGGCAATGTGCCAAGCACCGGTCTTAGCTACACCGGACTTCACAAAAACCTTTATTGTGGAATGTGATGCTTCAGGAAATGGAATTGGTGTTGTTCTAATGCAAGATGAAAGACCCATTGCTTTTGAAAGTCGTCCAATCAAGGGAAAGTTTTTAAGCAAAGCTATTTATGAGAAGGAAATGTTGGCAATACTCCATGCACTTAAGAAATGGCGACCCTACCTAATGGGAAGACACTTCAAGGTAAAAACGGATCATGATAGCCTTAAATACTTTTTAGAACAAAGATTATCCTCTGAAGAGCAACAAAAGTGGGTCACAAAGATGTTGGGTTATGACTTTGAAATCATCTACAAAAAAGGGAAGCAAAATGTGGTGGCAGATGCACTCTCAAGAAAGGATGAGGATGTGGAAGCATTGTTGTGTGCCATTTCTATTATCCAACCAGATTGGATAAACGAAGCAAGGGAGGAATGGAAGAATGATGAAGAAGTGTGGGCACTTATTCGAAAGCTACAACAAGATTCCAGTACTTCTGATACATTTAGCTGGCAAAATGATTCGTTATGGTACAAAGATCGCTTATACCTCTGTAAGAATTCCCAGCTAAAACAAAAGATTCTTATGGAATTGCACACTTCTCCCTTAGGAGGGCACTCAGGATTTTTAAAAACTTACCACAGGGTTAAGAAGGAATTTTTTTGGGATGGCCTTAAATCAGATATTCAAAAGTTTGTGGCGGAATGTTTGGTTTTCCAACAAAATAAAGTTGAAACAATTAAGACACCGGGTCTATTACAACCTTTATCCATTCCAAGCCAACGTTGGGAGGAGGTTTCAATGGATTTTATCACAGGTTTACCCAAGTCTGAGGGAAAGAGTGTCATCATGGTGGTAGTTGACAGACTTACCAAGTATGCACACTTTTGTGCATTATCACATCCATTTAAAGCCAGTACAGTTTCTACTGCATTTATGGAAACAGTTCAAAAGCTACATGGAAACCCAAAGATTATTGTAAGTGACAGAGATCCCATTTTCACTGGAAATTTTTTGACAGAATTATTTTCTTGTCTTGGTACTCAGTTAGCTCATAGCTCATCTTATCATCCTCAATCTGATGGGCAAACTGAGATAGTAAACAAATGTTTGGAAGGATATCTTCGTTGCTTTGTATCTGATAAACAGACACAATGGGTCAAATGGTTGCCTCTGGCTGAATGGTGGTATAACACTTCCTTCCATACAGCAACAAAAATGACCCCATTTATGGCACTTTATGGGTATCAACCACCATCCATCACATCATATTTAAGAGAAAATTCTAAGGTTCAGGCAGTGGAACATCACATCGAACATCAACAACAAGTCCTCCAACTCTTAAAGGATAACCTCGTGTTGGCACAAAATAGAATGAAACAACAGGCAGATCAACATCGCAGTGAAAGAAGTTTTGATGTAGGTGATTGGGTATTCCTACGGCTACAACCATATATAAGCAAATGTCCCTAAAGCAAGCTAAGAAGGATAATAAATTATCACCAAAGTATTATGGTCCGTACAAGGTGTTGCAAAAAATTGGTACTATGGCATACAAATTGGAGCTTCCTGCAGCTTCTCGATTGCACCCAGTTTTCCATGTTTCATGTTTAAAGAAGGTTATAGGCGACAAGCTCCCAATTCAAACAATATTGCCAGAACTTGACGAGGAAGGAAAAATTATATTGGAACCGGAAGCAGTCACAGAAACAAGAACTCGACAGCTACGAAATCGATCAATTTCAGAGTATCTTATCAAGTGGAAGAACTTATCCGCTGAAGATTCCACATGGGAGGATGAGAATTTTATGCAGAAGTATCCAGAACTACTCAAGCGTTGAGGACAACACTTTTTTGAAGGAGAGGGGCATGTTGGGTCCCTATAATACTAGTGATTACCCCATTACTATTGTAGTTATACCCCTTATTTATATTGTTGCGCCCCTATTACCCCCATATTGTTATTTTGTGCCCCATAGAATCCCTCTATTGTTATTTTTGTGGCTTTATATTATTATTGTTAGGTCGGCTGGATTATATTGTGACTCCTTAGACTCCTATATATAGAAAGGAGGTTTTGTCATTTGTATCATCGAATAATTGTTCATTTATGTAATGTAAAGGAGGTTGCCCCCTCGAAGAGGCTGAATTCTAAGGCATTGATCTATCTTTTCTATCTTTTCTTGAGCTGGTTTCATAACAACTTGCTTCATGGGTTTCATGAGCAAGGATTTTGTTTTTGAGTCAAGACTCCCATTGGGAGTCTTTAGGATTTATTTTTCATCTAGTCATAAAATGTAAGTCATTGTCATGTAATGAAGTCATGTTACACTTTGTAAAAGGTCATCTCGTCTATGTAAAAGTATCCTCCAAGAACTTGTCACCTAATCTCTTCAAGTCAGCCTACAACGATGAAGGAATATGCTAGAACAAGTCAACCTAATCTCCAGTTGTCAAGTCGGCCTAAAGACCCAATGAAGACGTGTATAAATAGCCTAACTCGACCTCATTTGTAGACACACAATTCGGACAAGCAATTCGATCTGATTTCAGCTAGAGAAGTGTGAAAACAAGGCAGAAGAAAGGTACAAAGAGAGGACTAGAAAGAAGTGCGAAGAAGAGGTAGAAGGAAGGTGCGAAGAAAGAGAAGTTTCTTTTGGGCATATGAAGAGGATTCTTCTGGGTATGCAAAGTAGAATTCTTCTGGCTATGCGAAGTAGAATTCTTCTGGGATCTGTGAAGTAGGGTTTCTTTTGGGATAGAAAAAGAAGGAATCTTCTAGGGAAGGAAAGGAAAGACTCTTCTGGCTAATCAAGCTAGAGACCAAGTTTCTATATAGAAGACCTAGAGACCAGGATTCTCTAGGGAAGTTGTGAAGGTGCAGTGGAAAAGGATAGAGACCGAGTTTCTCTAGAAGGAGCCGAAAAGGAGCATTTCTAGATCAAGAAGATGTTGGAAAATGTAACTATGTTAGGTCTTCAATAATTTACTTGAGTCATTATGTAATGTACTTGTCAAAAGAATAAAGAAACGAATTTTTGTTATTGTTATTGTGACTTATTAAAGCATGGGTTTCATGCTTGGGTCACCATGTTTTAGGTCAAAGTCCCCATTGAGGACTTCTAGGATTTATTCTGAGTCTATAGAATTATTGTACATTTAAAGAGACCCTTCTTGGGCTTTTGAATCATGTAAAAAGGTTTAGTATTGAGTCAAATATGAATTATGGAACCTCCACACCATGTCGGCCTAAGGGAAGATCAAGTCGGCCTAAGACCCTATTCGACCCCACAAGAAGCCTATAAAAGGAAGGACATCGAATTCATTTGGAGCATCACTTCTCATCAAGTTCGAATTCTCTCTACTGGGCAAAAGTGCGAAAATCTTATTACTGGGTAGAAGTGCGAAGTGGGTAGCTGGGAAAGTCTATTGTCAGGATGCCGAAGTGAATGCGAGTTTGGGCGAGTCTAAGGAGTCAACGAAAATTGAAATTTTGGTGGTGGTCTCTCTCTGTTTCGTGCTCTGGATTGGAAGATCGAAGTCTTCCAAGTTGGACTGCTGTCGGAAGTTGTTAGCTGTTGCAAGTTGCTGCATAGTCGAAGTTTATGGGAAGAGGCCAATCTTCTGGAGGTTGACTTGGTGTGGATGGAAGGACTTGTCTTGGTCTAGGGTGAAGAGTCTCAAATAATACTATTGAAAGGAAGAATTACTTTGACTGGGTTTTCCCCTCGAAGGGGGTTTTTGCCCTAGCATGTGCCTACATCTTGTGTCCATTGTTTTATGTGTTGTTTCTTTTGGTAATTGCTTGATGAACTAAAGAAAGAAAGATATAAAGAATCGTAATAATAAGAGACATCACAAGTAATTATCAAGATCAAGAAAATATTCACTGCCTTTCTTATTTTCCAACATGGTATCAAAGCTTTGGTGAAGAAGAAAAAGGCAGATCCATTCATAGGCACTATCTCAGGGAAGGAGTCTATGTTATTCAAGGACGATGCCTAACTCTATCAAGGGTGAGATTAAGCTTGAAGGAGCATCTAACTTCAGATCCTGGAAGAAGAGGATTGACCTAATCCTTGAGAAGAACAAGGTGTTTAAGTAAAAGGAAATGTAAAGAAGCATACAAAAGAAGCCAATGATGCCGACAAAGAAAAATTCAAGGATTTAGAATTGGTGGCTATGACTCTGATGGTAGAAGGGATAAAAGACAATCTTTCACCTTCATAGCTAACATCGATCATGCTCAGGAGATGTATGAAGCCTTGTCGAAGCTGTTTACTACTAAGAATACTGGTTAAGTAGCAACTCTGTAGAATGAGCTAAGAACTACGAAGATGATATTGTGGCAACCTTCTTTGTGGAGATAGCTTGACTCAGGGATGATCTCTTGGCCATTGATGAGATTGTTTCAGACAAAGAACTTGTGATCACTACTCTATTAGGAATGCCTCCCTCGTGGGGTGCATTTGCAACTTGTCTCAACAATTGGGGAAGCCCCCAACAACCAACCAAAGATAAGTATCTCATGTCTTTTCAGTTTTGGGTTCATGTACTCATTTAGTTTTGATTATATTAAATACTAATCACCTTCCTCCCTCTGTTGTCTTGATCAGGAAAACATCTGAAAGAAGGATGACCTCTCAAGACAAGGTTGATCAAGAAAGAAAGGTATGCTTTGAATACATTGATTGAAAGGATTATTCATTTCATGATCTATTACTAACTTTTTTACAACTAGTTGTATTGAATCTTAGTGATTCTTGTTTGGGTGATTCATCTCTTGATAAATCCACCCACCCCCTTGATAGACTATGGAGAACCCTAGACAGGTTCTAGAAAACCCTAACCGAAGGGTATGCTAATGTGAATGTCTGAAATCCTAAGTTGCTTAGGGATATTGTGAAATGCTAGTTGAAGTTTTATTGATGATGTCTTGTTTGGGATTTTGGTGTGATCTGGAAATCCTAACTTGTTAGGGTTGAATGATGAGGTCTAAAATCCTGAACCTTTGAAGTTTTGGTAATGTTGGGTTTGCTATGTTTCTACATTGGAACCCTAGCTCATTAGGGTTTGGTGGAATGTGTGATTCTACATTGGAACCCTAGCTCATTGGGGTTTGGTGGAATGTGTGAGCAAGACCCTTATATTGTCTTAGAAATGTTTCCTTTGGTATGTGTATGTTTGTCTGATCAAACCCTAGTATAATCAAAATGATTGTGTATCTAACTCTTATTTGATATCATTGTGAAGTTGGGTTTGACTAACACAGGATATGAAATATATTTGCATGATGATGAAATCTAGGCATATATAGATATGTCCTTTTGATTGAAATCCTAGGTTGGTCTAGGTCAAGATGTATTAATGTTGTTGGACATATGATATGCTTATGTATGGTTATGAACTCCTAGATGTATGTTGCCCTAGTCATTGATGGTCATAAGTGTTAGGATTCGATGGAAGTCCTTGTCTGAGATTCTAGGATATTGATGTTTGGAAATATAGGGTGTTATAACTAAACCCTAGTGAAGTAAAAAATTGTATGAATGTGTCATATAACAATCTGAGATCTATATATTTAATGATTGTTGAAATTGTGGAATTCTAGGGTTTTGGAGTTAAACCTTGGTCAAAATAAACCCTTTGGAATATGATGATATGGGATTTGTATGAGATTGTTGAATTTGTGAAAATTGGAATTCTAGGGTTTTGGAATTGAACCTTAGTCGAAGTAGGGATCTCTGATGAGTGTTGACTATATAATAATATGATATTTGTGAAGATATTGTTGAAATTTGAATTTTGCTTGAGTTTGATGATTGCTCGAAAACCTAGGGTTTGCAAACTAACCCTAGTGGTAGCTGGTCATGTTAGTAATTGTTTGATGGTTGAATTGAAACTCTAGGGGTTGGAACTAACCCTAGTGGAAGTTCGTCATGTTAATGACTAAGCTTTGATTGACTCTGATTGATTCTGTTGTATGAAATCTAGGATTTGTATGAATCCCTAGTGTGAAGTCTAACATATGTACTTTGAAAGATTGTTAGATGTTTTGTAGATCTATATTTGTGAATTGTTTCTAGGGTTTGCTATATGTTGTAGTAAGGTATGTCATACATTTGGAAGACACATTGAAACCCTAGATGGAATGAATGTTGTTATGAAGTAGTCTAGGGTGTATAACAAAGTCCCTAACAAGATGTTGAAGAGTATATGTCTCTTGTTTACAATTGAGTTTGGGTATCTGATGTGTATAAAGTCGAAATGTTTTTGTGATTTTCATATGACTAACATCATGCTTCTATAGATTTGGTTGTACTTGCTATTTAAGTTGTGCAGGTACACAATCTTCAACTTGATGAAGATGCTCAATGTGACAACCAAGTTGTGCAGGTACACAATCTTCAACTTGGTGAAGATGCTCGATGTGACAAGCAAGTTGTGTTGATACACAATCTTCAACTTGGTGAAGATGCTCAATGTGACAAGCATGATGAGAATGATAATAAACTCTGATGAAATGGTTAGAAGCCACGAAAGATTCTCCAATGACGAAAAGAAGAAGTAGAACTCCCTAGGTTAAGAGGAAGCTCGAATGAAAGGGATCTCCCTAGGATAAGAAGATGGTTGAGAATATTCCTTGTACAAGAATGATTAGATCCTCTCTGTTTAAGAGGGAGTGACAGATATGATTCTCTGCTTCATGTGTCATGCACTAGACTAGGACTAACAGTGGTAAGTTTTAGTGAGGACCATGAGTAGGAGAAGGAAATTGGAGAATGCATTTTGAGGTGTTGTTGATAGAAGGAAAGCGGGATCTGATTATGTTGTTGCATATGAAGTAGGAAGAATAAATGAACGAGGAATCTTCTGTCAAAGATTCGGTTGATAGTCCTACTATGGAAATTTGAGAAGCAACATTTGTTGCCTCAAAGACCCTGGAGGTTTGTATTTGATTATGTACATGTGAAAGTATATTATTGGTTGGGGTAGTTTTTTTACAAGTGAATCTCTCGAAAGATTTGATAGCATGCTAGTTACCAATTAGTTTGATTGGTAGAGATTGGTTATTCTTGATCTACTGGATCAAGGGGTGTTGAGGCTTTGTGAGCGAAGCATTGCCTCGAAGGACATTTGGTTGACACATTATGTTGATGTCTAGAAGTTGGAAAGGTGTTGTTGATCAAAGAGCTCTATTTTGGATACACACCTGGATTTTTTGGTTGATGGTTAGCAAGTAAGCCGGATGGTACCAAGACGGGCTGAAAGCTTGAGTCCATCTTAGTCCCACTTGGATAGATTGCCTTGATCAGGAATCTAGTCCATGGCATTGCAGTGCCTAAACTGTTGAGTGATTGTTTGGATAGATTACCTTGGTCAGGAATCTAGTCCATGGCATTGCGATGCCTAAAGTTCTTCATGGTTCATATAGTTTGAGATCTTCCATTGTACATTATGAATACCTCCCTAGTTAAGAGGGAGTGTTGGAAAATGTAACTATGTTCGGTCTTCAATAATGTACTTGAGTCATTATGTAATGTAATTGTCAAAGGAATAAAGAAAAGAATTTTTATTATTGTTATTGTGACTTATTAAAGCATGGGTTTCATGCTTGGGTCACCATGTTTTAGGTCAAATTCCCCATTGATGACTTCTAGGATTTATTCTGAGTCTATAGAATTATTGTATATTTAAAGAGACGCTTCTTGGGCTTTTGAATCATGTAAAAAGGTTTAGTATTGAGTCGAATACGAATTATGGAACCTCCACACCTTATCGGCCTAAGGGAAGATCAAGTCAACCTAAGACACTATTCGACCCCACAAGAAGCCTATAAAAGGAGGGACATCAAATTTATTTGGAGCATCACTTCTCATCAAGTTTGAATTCTCTCTACAGAAGTGTGAAAATCTTGTTGATACGCAGAAGTGCGAAGTGGTTAGCTGGGAAAGCCTGTTGTCGGGATGCCGAAGTGAATGCAAGTTTGGGTAGTTTAAGGAGTCAAGGAAAATCGAAATTTTGGTGGTGGTCTCTTTCTGTTTCGTTCTCTGGATTGGGAGATCTAAGTCTTCCAATTTGGACTGTTGTCGGACGCTATTAGCTACTGCAAGTTGTTGCATAGTCGAAGTTGCTACGAAGAGGCCAATCTTCTGAAGGTTGACTTGGTGTGAAGCAATGTGGAAAAAGTCGAAGTCGGGATTAATTCGACAAGGGTCCAAAAGTTGAAAAACTCATTAAAGTTGGGAGTTTTTTGAAACAGTAGGCAAAATTAAAAAAACACAAAATTATTCATTTTTTTTATTTTTTTAACATCTAGAGTCGAAGTCGTAGTTTAGAGGTGTTTTCAGTGTTTTACTACAATTTCATTCTTTACATGTGAATTCGATCACTAAAATCATGTTACACTCTTGCAGTCTGCGTTCTAAGTGCATTTTATCACCAATGTTTTTCAACATTATCCACAAAAAATATGATCATAACAGTGTTGATTCTTGGGAATGTTCTTCATCTATTTACACTTCCTTGCTTGCTAGTCTGGATACTCCTTGTCCTCTTGCTCTTATGTCTCACAATCATGCTCGTCAAGGTAGGTATGCACTTCTTTTTCATAGTCTTCTCAGTTTCCTATAGTAGCCTTCTGACAGCTTAGCCTCTGGCTAATGTCTCTTCTCTGTAATTTTTTGCACATCTCATATAGATCCCTATTGTTTTGCAGACATAACATCCAACGAGAGCAAACCAATAATAGCCGTATATGTTTCAACATTCAACATAATATAGCAACTAAGCAATTAATTTTCTTAGTAACACCAACCAACTATAATGCTTGAAATTAAGATTCAACAACAAAACAAATTGCACAACACAATGTTATCATCAAATTTCTAGGGCTATGTTTGAAAGATTCCACTCTCTGGCTTAAGATTAAACAACAAAGAATTATATCATTTTTGCCTTTGCGGCCTCTTTATTCGCGGCTTGGGAGGGAGGCCAATTTTTTGGGTCGACTCCCAATTAAATCGAGAGTATAACAAATAAATCGCGATTTTTTCCTTTCTGAAAAAGTCGCCAAAAAGTCAGGGGATTAAATCTTTTAGTTTAAAAAAACGCATTTTTAGGATTAGATCGTGATTTTTTGCAGACTTTTTCCACACTGGTGTGGAGGGAGGGTCTTGTCTTGGTCTAGGGTGAAGCATCTCAAAGAATACAATTGAAAGGAAAAATTACTTTGACCAGGTTTTCCCCTCGAGGGGGTTTTGCCTTGGAATGTGCCTACATCTTGTGTCCATTGTTTTATGCGTTGCTGCGTTTGGTAATTGCTTGATGAACTAAAGAAAGAAAGATATAACGGATCTTAATAATAAGAAACATCACAAGTAATTATCAAGATCAAGAAAACCTTTACTGCCTTTATGATTTTTCAACAGACGAAAGGCGCGAAGGAAGGAAGAGGCAGAGCATTAAGGTCGATGACAAGGTTCTTAAGAGGATACTAGAGTCAAGGTTCTGTGTCAAAGTCTTGGTACTTATCAATTGAAGATCTAGAAGAAGAATCTTGATCGGGTTTTCCTCTCAAGAGGTGAGAGGTTTAGGCCCTGGCTGAAGAAGCCTACATACTGTGTCACTTGTCTTTTATGCGTAATGGTAATTGTCTTGATAAAAGAACACATTGATTAGCTAACGAAGAAAAGACTATAAGATTAAGAAGTAAAAGTGCATCACAAGCAATATCAAGAAGAGAAATCATTAACTCTAAATGCCCTAGATTTCTCAACATTGAATCGGAGCTTAGGTGTTGAAGACAAGAAGGGGCAGTCAAAACAAGCTGACACACAAGAATCGATCTTCAAAGAAAGCATCAAAGTAAGTCGAAGGCTATCAACGAGATCAAGATCTACATCAAAGAAACCCTAGATCGAAAAAGGCAAAAAGAAAGACTGAAATCCTAGAAGTACTTCAGATGTCATCACATCATCAAAGGAGTGAAAGCTCTTCAATTCAAGAAGGATCGTGAATCAACCTCTCCCTCATCAATCACTCAAGAAGAAGGTTCTCTATCAACATCGAGATTAAGAAGGAAGCAAGCAACAATCTCACAAGTAAGTCTATGACTATATCTGATAATACCAAAATGTCTTTTTGCAAGGAAAGTAATAAATTGGTTGGGGTTGTAAATTTCCTTGCATGGAAGAAAAGAACTGACCTAAATCTCATTGAGAATGAGGTCATGGATCACATTAAGGGATCAATAACCCAGCCCCCAAAAGAAGATACTCAAGCTCATGCTAGATACATGAAGGGGGAAGTGAGAGCCCAAAGGATTCTTATAGAATCTATAAAAGACTCTCTAATCCCATATGTATCAAAATTGGAGAATGCAAAAGCTATATATGACAAACTGGTAGAGTTGTTTTCCGTAAGTACCACAAGAGAAGTAATCTCCTTAAGAAAAGAACTCTACAAACTGAAGATATCCAAGGAAGATGGAATAGCCTCATACTTCATGAGGATATCATAAATTCGAGATCAACTACAAGAACTAGGAGAAGTTATGTTTGATCGAGAGATGACCACAGTGGTACTAAATGCACTACCGGAAGAATGGGGTAACTTCACTTCAAGTCTATATGGAAAGAAAGGGACTATTCCATTTCAAGATCTATGGTCACTCTGTAAGATTGAAGAAACCAAACTAAAGGCAAAGATTGATGTTGAACCAAGTGAGCAAAATCAAGCATATGCTACAATGACAAGAAGAAAAGGAAAATTTGGAAAGTTCGGTCCTCCAAAGAAAAGGAAGAACATGGATAAGATAAGATGTTATGGATGTCATGAACTTGGGCATTATAAAAAAGATTGTCCTAATCGTAGTAAGGACAAGAGGAATAGGGAAGAAGCACACATTACTGAAGAAGTGAAAGACCTGAGTCAAAGAAGCCTAAGAATGAAGAAGTAAAAGATCTCCACTATGACTGAGATGATCTTCTTCTCTAGAAGGTACTTTCCACTAGTAAATAATAGATAGGGTGCAGTTTAAATAAGATAGGATGCATCAAATTAGAAAATAGCATGATAGAAGCATTAGTAGTAAGAGCTCGTGACATGAGAAGCAGAAAATATGTCTGCTACAAATCCTATTGATTACAAGGAATAGGAAGCTCTTAGTAAACCTCATTGGTACTTAAACATAGAAGCAGAGGTCATCATCGACTGGGATCATCATCGTCAATAAAGGAAACATTTACCAGGTAAGGATATGGCAGATCCTCAAGTTTCTCTGATGGAATCCTTGTCAAAGGATTCACCGATCTAGAAAGGAAGCAAAATGTTTTCTTCGGGAATTCCAACTCGTGGGATTCAAGGGGTGATGGTATAATGACATAAAAGGAAAGGAGGATAAAGTCCTTTCGAATGAAGCTTCTACAGTAAGTCTGGATGACTGAAAGAAATATGAGGTATGTATGGTTGCATAGATTATTATGAAAGTCATGTCATATGGTTGCTGATAATATGGATCACTATTTCCATCCTGGGAAATATGATCAAGAAAAGAACGGATCTCCTCCTCCGAAAGATTGCAGCAAAATCACAAGTCACACTAGATGAAATCAACATAATACATATATATATATATATATATATATTCTCATATGAATCATGAGGAAGCTAACTACAATCAAGGAACTATGATTGGAAGCTCCTGGGAATAAAATGTGTCACAAAAGAAAGGAAGAGATTGGAATCATATGCAACAAAGGAAGAAGGCATTCAACATTTGAAGTCCAAGAAGATTTGATTAGAAGATCTCTCAGAAAGATGTGAATCTCCCACAAAGATGTGAAGACTCAAATGGAAGTTGGAAAAAGATAGAGACCCTTGACAATGGATATTTGTGGGAGATGTGTCAACCTGCATGCAAGACGCTGATACTTACAAGAAGATGTCATGGTGAAAGATCATCACAAAGCTAATTTTGAGTTGAAGAGTTCATTGATTATTTTTTAACTAACATCTGGTTGGGCTAATGTAGGACTATCAAAGGGAAGATTTGTAAATGACTTCCAAGCAGATCATATAGAAGTAATGTCCTTCCGAAATATGGCATGAAAGTAGAATGAAATGAAGCAAAGCCAGATGGAAAATCTGATGGATCGCTTCCTGATAAGTTGAGGACATGACTGACTCATGGATAAAAAGTGATGGATGATATGTGCCTTATATAGAAGTTCCCAAAGATGAAGACTCCTTGACGAAGAAGAATTTCATGACATCGTAGGAAGGAGCTCTTCGAGCAGCTGGTTGTTTCAGGATCTCCACATGAGGAGTTGCGGTAGATCCCTGGTGTTGACCACTACTGGTCAACTTCCCATGCAGTACACCCTCTTTTCTTGGCAGAAAGGGATAGCACCTGAACGACGTGTCCGTGCCAGCCTACAGCCATCAGCAGCTTGATCATTTCAATTGTAAACCCAGTCTGCATGTATGAATTGTAAATAATCTAAGCAGATCAGAGTCATGTATGTAAAATTGCCTAGGTGGACCTAACTTTCTATGATAATCTATGTCCCGGAAGGTTTTTCGTCTCACCGATCCATGGATCGGCAGAGTTTTCCTTCAAACCTGACCCCAAAGCCGGGATGGATTTTGTCATTAGAATTTTAGGAGAATCCTAGTGCGTTAATCTGCTAGATTATAGTTGTGTCGCAGAACTGGGTGATTTATGAGGGTCTGTGTTAAGTGGGCTTGTCCCCTTGAGATGTAAGTTGTAAAAGTCACGATGTAATGTGTCTTGAGGGTCGAAAAATGTTTTAAATCCCCTCGTGAGTCGTAAGTCCTATGTCCTAGGTGATGTTTCCAAAGGTTTTGGTTCGATGATCCATTTAAAAAATGAAATAAAATAATAAATAATAAAAAAATTAAAAATTTTAAAAATGAAATAAATAAAAAAAATTAAAATTTTAAAAATAATAATAAAATAATAAATAATAAAAAAATTTAAAAAATTTAAAAAAATTTAAAAAATTTAAAAAATAATAATAAAAAATTAATTGAATAAATCGACGGATGAGATCAAGAGATGTCTTGATCCTCATCAACGGTCGAGATCATTTCTACATGGATCATTCGAACTAGCCGTTGGGATCATTTCCTTTATATAGAGTCTTAGGTGGTCATTTCAGATTCATTCGATCTGTGAGTCTGTACTGAGAAAGCTCTCTTGTAAACTGATTTCTGGTTAATAAAAGAAGACTTTGGGGTCCAAATCTTGCTGGTGTTACTCTCTGGAATTGCTGTGAGATGCTTATTTTTCTGCATATTTCAGTTTTCAGCCATTAATAATAGCTTGTTTTCAGAGTATTGTGAGCATAGGTATCTTGTTCACTTGCTAGGGTTTGAGTGTTGTTAGGGTTTCTGAAATAATGGCAGGTATCTCCATTATTTCCTGAGATCTAGCGGCATTCTTTCTCTCTTTATTGACGGTCGCTTGAGATGTGCAGGAGATCTTTAGGTGAAGGATATTGGTGGGCGTTTGGGGAAGTTCTAGGCTGAACCAGCCGACTCCCACAGGCTTTTCTTTGCAGAGCCTAGCTGATTTTGGCCTTGGGTTAATCATTAAGAGTTTCTTTTCTGGTTTATATGAGAGATTTCTGAAACATTACATGATATTCTAAATATTTTTGTTATTATTTGCTGAATCAGGCTGTCAAGGGGCCATATCTGTAATTCTTTTGCTGGATCTAGGGTTTTGATTTTGTTTACTGCAATTTTTTTTGTGATTTTAGGTTAAATTTTGACGGTTTTACTTTAAAATTTCGTGCATCTGTCGGGTTTTGTTTTCCCTCTTGTAGGATACAGACCTGAGATAAGATCTGGAAGAAAAATTAAGTTCTGCAGGGTTACCATTTCGCTGTCCAGGGTTTTGCAGAGAAGCTAACTCTCCTGGGATATATATTAATCATTACATTTCACTTTTCTGCCTGTACAAGACAGTGAGGACTGGAGAAACGAATTGTATTTCGTGAGGGCAAACCGGGACTGGCCCGCAGGGCTGTCGAGCAGCTCTGCCATCTCATTTCCCTCAGAAGCATTACGCTGGACGCCCATTCAATATACCCACGCATTTTTCTTGGCTGCACGCTTCAGGTCCACCATTTCACGTGAGGCATCAATCTTCTACGCGTGGGCACAACTGCGTAACTCCTTCCAGTATTGGTTGAAAGCCGCTCACGTGCCAGCCGAGGCTGCGTTCTTTTTTTTTTTGGTGGGAGTTTCCTCCTCTCACCGCCATCACCTGCGCCTATCGAAAAATCTATCCCGCGTACCTGCAAAACCCTCACGTCTTCCATTACCATAGGCGTGGCAACCACTAGCCCGAATCTCCAATCTGCAATCGGGATCCTCAGCTGCCCTCTTCTGCCGTCGACTGTGCATAAAACCCGACTATTGCACCTGAAACGCATTCGATTCACAAGCTGATTGCAAGGTATTGTTTTCGGAACCCTTTGCGTGTATTCTCCCCAGCGTTTTCAGAGGTCTGCTGTCATCTTTGCTGCGGTCACGTATCACCATCGACTCTCCGTCGTCGCTTGCAGAACTCGCCACAGGTATCAATGGCATGAAATATATTCGGGTGGTTATAGCGATTAAGCAGGGTAGCGTATAGTTTTAGATTTTGTTTACTTGTAGTCCTTAGTTTAGTTCATAAATTTTCATTTTAAATTATTTCTATTAGTTTAGCTTAGGTTAGATTAGATTTAGATTTAAAATTTCTTTTATAGTTTTGTTTTATATGGTATTTAGATTTAAGTTTAAGGTTAAGCTTAGAGTGTTAGTTTTTTTAGAATTAGATTTTAATAGCTTTTAGTTTAGAAATTAAAAATTTTGGGTATCGTAGTTTAAATTTTATTAAATTTTTAAGCTTTAGATTTTATCTTAGATTTAAATTCCCTTTTTTTTTATTTTAGTTTAGTTTCAAGTTACATTAGGTTATTTAAATTTAGATGTTAGGCTTGGTGAGATTTTATTTTTATTTTTATTTTTTTAGATTTGACTTTAATTAGATTTTTAGATTTTAATTTTTGTTTTATTTTTTGTTTTAAAATATAAAAAAAAAAAAAAACTTCAGTTGTCTATCATGTTATATTTTTCATGCTGAATTTTCAAGTCGAGATGCGAAATTGGTATCTGGTTAATGGTTTATGATTCATGGCTGTTTAAAGCATTCATTTTTTGAAAATTCTCAATTGCTGGATATCGTTTTGATCATTCTAAGAGCATTGTGATTTAGCTGATGTTAGATGATTGCTGTTCATGGTCCATATTTTTATATCATTTAACAAGTAATCGTTTTAACCACAATCTCTTAAGGCACTGGTCTGCTAGATTAATCAAATCCATCTAGTGCTTTTCTTATCGTGTCTCGTGTCTCCCAACCAACTGGTCGACATTTGGTCTCGTCATCTCTCAGGGACTACCCCCCTTAGCCGCAGGAGACAGGCTTAAACGGAGGGATCGGGGATCAGAGTGACAGCCCCCGGTCTGAGGGTTGTCGTGTCAATCCGCGCGACAACATTTTTTGGCGCCATTGCCGGGGATAGAGTTTTTCTGTCCTTGGTTCTTACATTTCAAGTTTTTCTGTGTCTAACTTCTTGTTCAAGTGGCGACTCCACTTCCTATATTATCTGCAAGAGTGTACACTAGAAGACATCCAAGCAGTCTGTGCAACCCCACTCCTGATCCTGAAAAGGTTTACAGGGTGCGATCACACAAACTTACTTCTCGTACACTCCTTGCAAATCTTGGACAAGAAGCCCTTTCCGATATTCATTTGCTCTTTAAAAGTCAAGTTAGGCGCAGCACCATGAGTCTGTATGCCCCTTGTGACTTTTCTAACATTCCTGGATCCCCCAATGCTATTCCATCTGTTGGGTTAGACAAATTGCCTAATTTTCAAGGAGATAATGCCATTACTGTTAATTCCCACTTGCGAGATTTCAATATATGGATGGCTAAGTATGCTAGATCTCCTGATTTTGATCATGAAGATGTCAGGATGTCTCTTTTTTATCTTGACTCTAGCAGGTGATGCTTATGACTGGTTTACAGAAAAACCTCCAAATTCATTTAACTCTTTACAATCAATCATTAATTCATTTAGAGAAAAATATGGAGATAAAAGAGAGGGAAGACATCTTGTAAGAGCTCTTACTCTGATAAAAAAGAGAGAGGATGAAACTGTTGAAGAATTTAATAGAAGGTTTAATGGTATTATTAGAGAATTACCTCAAGACTATAAACCTACAGATAAAACTCTCCAAGATTTTTACATTGATGCCTTCGGTCCTGAACCATCTTATGAGTTAAGGCGTGCTAAACTTACTGATTATCGAGATTGCCAAGCCTTAGCTGTAGAACTTGAAAAGGATAAGACAGCTTCTGGGAAGTCTGAAATCCCAGGTTTTGATAGGGCTGCTACGAAACTAAAGGAACCTAAGGGAAAAGCAGTCCAAGAGCCAGAAAGTGAGCTTGTTCTTAAATTGCTTCAAAAAATTGAAACTATGGAAATTAATCATAATAAGGAGATAAACACTTTGCAGAATAGATTGATTCAGATGGAAAGAACGCAATCGCAAAATTTTCAGCCTCGAAATAATAATAACAAAAATAATAATTGGCAAAGAAGGGGTCAATCTAGTGAGCAGAGACCCCCTAACCCGCTTACTAATCTGGTAGATGATGCTCCTCCTTACTGTCGTGCTTGCGATGCTTTTCACGAAGAGTCCTCTTGTCTCATTATCAGAAGACTCTTGGATAATGGAATGCTTGGGACAGGTGAGCAAATAAACGTAGTAGGGAGCAAGTTTCCTGTGCCCATGAATGATTGGATAGAGATTAAGGAAAGGAGCTATGATGTTATGGATCCTTCATCTGCTTTTAGTATTAATAACCTTGAAAATGAAGATGACATTTTGGCTAGGTTATATGGTGAGAAACCCTCTCCTAAGAAAATTTTAGAAATTGCTAGAGATAGGGGTTTGACATACCAAAGAAGGGATAAAGATCAGAGCGGGAATCAAATTCCCCCTCGAACTTTAAACCCTAGCATAAACTCTGGAATAGATGTTGATTTGGGAAGTTGGTTTAACAATGCAAAAATCTGGGTTCTTGTATCTGAGATCGCTAAGATCCCTTCCCAAAAAGACAAGTTGCTAAAGGCAATTCAGGGTCCTCAAGTCAACACTTCTCAGCAGAAGATTCGGGAAGTTGACTATCATGATGCTCCTATTTATCTGCAAAGCGTAGATGCTGATAACAAAGATCATCAACCCTTCTTTATCACCTTATTAGTCAACGGGTATAAATTGAATAACTGCATGTTGGATTCAGACGCATCTGCTTGCGTTATGACTAAAAGGGTCATGGAACAGCTTAACTTAAGAGTTTCTAGACCCTACTATAATATATGTGCTATGGATTCTAAGAAAATCGAAGTACATGGTTTAATCAAGGATTTGCAAGTTCACCTTTCAGTTTACCCGGACATCATGGTTGTTATGGATATCGTTGTCGTTGATGTACCTGATGCTTGGGGTATGCTGTTATCTAGAAAGTGGGCCTCTGATCTAGGAGGAAGCATTCAGATGAATTGGTCATATGCTATGATTCCTTCTCCTAGCGATGATGGTTTTGTTAGGCTAAATAGAGAGCCCGAGAGGAAATTTCATGTTGAAAATCCTATGAAGCCTCATAACGAAATAATTAGAGAACAATCTGACATCGGGAACTACTCTATCATGTCCAATTTCATAATTCCTCCCGATGATGAGATTAAAAATCTTAAAGATGAAGTCTGGTATATGTACTTCGATGGTGCTTTCTCTAGTCATGGTAAGGGTGCTGGAATAGTGCTTAAGTCTCCCCTTGGTCACATATTCAAGTTTGCCTATCGTTTAGAATTTGAAGCAACCAACAATGTCGCTGAGTACGAAGCTATATTGTTAGGTCTTGAATTGGCCAAAGCTTTGAGGATTAAATTGTTTAGCATCAAGGGGGATTCCGATCTGGTTATCATGCAACTTAAAAACAAATTCACATGTAGAAATCAGAGATTAAGAAACTATCGAAATGCTGTGTGGGATACTATGGAGCACTTCGATGCCCTTAACCTTGAAGCAATCCCTCGAGAACAAAATAGTTTGGCGGATGAGCTTGCTGTAGCTGCCACGACTTTCCAGTTATCTGATGAGTTAATTAACGATAAAATCAAAATGGAAGTAATATTTAGACCATCTGTCCCAGATAACTCGGAGCATTGGCAAGTTTTTAACGACGAAAAGCAAGTCATTCGTTTTCTCAACAGTTTGGAGGAGTTTGAGGATTTCCGGATAGTTTCTGGCGAGGATGGTTCTTTAAATCGTGAACATATCATAAATCCTACTCCTAGAAATGTGGTTGCCTTAGAGCAACATTTTGATCGGCATGATGCCACGAAGCTTAGAGAAGAAAACAAGATGAACCCAGGCGAGTACCTCGAAATCAACATTGGAACTTCTGAAAATCCGAAAATAGTTAAAATTGGTAAAGGTACTAGTTTGGAGGAAAGGAAAAAGTTAACTGATTTACTTCATGAATATAGAGACGTTTTAGCTTTTTCCTATGATGAATTAAAAGGCTATAGGGAAGATGTTATGGAGCATACTATTCCCTTAAAGGATGAAAATGCTAAACCCTTTCGGCAGAAACTTAGGCAAAATAATCCGAAATTAGCCCCCTTGGTCCAGAAAGAGCTTGCAAAGATGCTGTCAGCAGGGATCATCGCTCAAACCAGGCATTCGACATGGTGTTCGAATTTGGTGATTGTTAGGAAAAAGAACGGTTCAATAAGACTTTGTGTCGATTTTAGAAACCTTAATCTAGCATGCAAAAAGGATAATTACCCTTTGCCAAACATGGAAACTTTGTTGCAAAGAGTAACGGGGTCTGGAATGATGTCATTGCTAGATGGCTTTTCTAGGTATAATCAAGTTTGGGTGAAAAAGGAAGATCGGCACAAGACCACATTTACAACACCGTGGGGTACTTTTGAATACATCAGAATGCCATTTGGGTTAACAAATGCTGGGGCTACTTTCCAGAGGGCCATGGATTATGCCTTCAAAGGGTTAATCGGGAAAATTATCGAAATCTATCAAGACGATCTTACTGTTTTCTCTAAAGATGGTATCAGTCATATAGATCATCTTAGGAAAGTTTTCGATAGATGTAGAGAATATGGAATTTCTTTGAATCCGGCTAAATCTATTTTTGGGGTAACAGAAGGGAAATTACTCGGTCATATCATTTCTAAGGAAGGAATCAAAATCGATCCCGAACGAGTTGAAGCAATTCAAAAGATTCCTCTCCCGCATAATCTTAAACCCCTTCAGTCTTTCCTTGGAAAGATAAATTTTATTAGAAGATTCATCCCAAATTATGCAAAAATAGCTAAGCCCATTCAAAATCTTCTGAAGAAAGATGCAAAATTTGTCTGGCAAGAAGAGGGCAAAAAGGCTTTCCAAGAAATCAAGTCCGCTATTGCAAAAGCTCCTGTCTTGGTTAGTCCTGACTATTCCAAGGATTTCATGATTTTTTCTTTCGCTTCTGAAGATACCATCGCCGGTGTTTTGCTTCAAAAGAATAAAGATGGTCACGAGCAGCCTATTGCTTTCATGAGTAGAGCACTTCAAAACTCCGAATTGAAGTACAATACCATGGAAAAGCAGGCTTATGCCTTGGTCAAGTCTCTTAAGCATTTTAAAACTTATGTGGGTTATTCTAAGATCATTGCTTTTGTCCCACATTCTGCTGTTAAAGACATATTAACTCAAACTGATTGCTTAGGGACTCGTGCTAGGTGGGTTACTAAGATACATGAGTATGATTTAGAAATTAGACCCACCAAGCTGATCAAAGGCCAAGGTTTAGCTCAAATGTTAACAGAAAGTAATGAAAAGACTCTTGGTTTGTTTTGCCTTGACGATCTATCTTCACCAGAATTGAGAAGACTAGCAGAGCATGAATGGTATAAAGACATAGTGTACTACTTAACCAATCTTGCGTGTCCTAACTGCTCTTAGACTAAAAGCCACTAAGTACTGCCTTATGAAGGATGGCCTTGGATGGAGAAATCCTGAGGGCATAGTGCTTAGGTGTGTTGACGATGTTGAGTCCAAAAGATTAATCTCCGAATTTCATTCAGGATTTTGTGGTGGTCATTATGCCGCTAGAACTACCACCCACAAAATCCTGAGAGCTGGCTATTATTGGCCTTCGATTTTTTCTGATGTGCACAAGTATGTTAGAACATGTCAAGCCTGTCAACTGTTCACTGGGAAGCAGAAGTTTGCTGCCCTTCCTCTACAACCTGTTATTGTAGAGGCACCTTTTCAGCATTGGGGTCTGGACTTCATAGGGAAGTTCCATGAAAATTCTAGCAATGGCTACTCATGGATTTTAACTGCTACAGATTATTTCACTAAATGGGTCGAAGCCATTCCTGCTAAGAATGCCACTGAAAAGGTTATTATGGATTTCATTGAGAATAACATCATTACTAGATTTGGTTTCCCCGCTAAGATCACTACGGACAATGCCAAGGCTTTTAGTTCTTCAGAGTTTACATCTTTTTGCTTCAAATATGGCATTGTCTTATCTCATTCGTCGAATTACTATCCTCAGGGTAATGGTTTGGCTGAGTCAAGTAATAAAAATCTCATAACCATTATCAAGAAGATAGTAGGAGATAACAAGAAGTCTTGGGACAGTAAAATCAAGTATGCTTTGTGGGCAGACAGAATTACTAAGAAGAAGTCTACTGGTAAATCTCCCTTTGAATTAGTTTATGGCTTGGATGTTACCTTACCTGTGCACCTAAAATTGCCAGCCTATCAGCTTCTCCAAAAATTTTCCACTAATAAAGATGTTGTTCAGAATAGGATAGATCAGATTGTGGAATTAGATGAGGCTCGTCGGACAGCTTTTGAGGCTATATGTAAAAATCAATCTAATATTAAGAAAAGCTTTGATAAATGCTCTCGATCTAGATCTTTGCAAGTTGGAGATATGGTTTTACTCTGGGATCGCAAAAATGAAAAGCCGGGAAAACATAAGAAGTTTGATAGTTTGTGGCTGGGACCATACATCATTAGAGATATAGCCGAGCCAAACTCATTCTACTTGAGCAGATTGGATGGCGAACCACTTGATCTACCAGTGAACGGCCAAATGCTCAAGTTGTTCTTCAGAGATGATATCTGATGCCATGGGGCATCTTCTGTATTGTATTTCTATCCCTACTCCTTGTCTTTTCAGCATTTCATTTCTGTTTTTAGGATTAGATTTACTTTTCATGTTATTAGTTAGTTAATAAATGAAGAGCTTTTATCTTTCCCGTGCTTAATGTATATGATGATTTTTGACGGACGCTACTTATATTTTGTTGTGTGTTGCATGGATGCAGATTCTGGATTCTCACATTCCTACAGAGCAGCAACGTGTCCCCAAGTAGAGCCAGATGTTGACCACTACTGGTCAACTTCCCATGCAGTACACCCTCTTTTCTTGGCAGAAAGGGATAGCACCTGAACGACGTGTCCGTGCCAGCCTACAGTCATCAGCAGCTTGATCATTTCAATTGTAAACCCAGTCTGCATGTATGAATTGTAAATAATCTAAGCAGATCAGAGTCATGTATGTAAAATTGCCTAGGTGGACCTAACTTTCTATGATAATCTATGTCCCGGAAGGTTTTTCGTCTCACCGATCCATGGATCGGCAGAGTTTTCCTTCAAACCTGACCCCAAAGCCGGGATGGATTTTGTCATTAGAACTTTAGGAGAATCCTAGTGTGTTAATCTGCTAGATTATAGTTGTGTCGCAGAACTGGGTGATTTATGAGGATCTGTGTTAAGTGGGCTTGTCCCCTTGAGATGTAAGTTGTAAAAGTCACGATGTAATGTGTCTTGAGGGTCGAAAAATGTTTTAAATCCCCTCGTGAGTCCTAAGTCCTAGGTCCTAGGTGATGTTTCCAAAGGTTTTGGTTCGATGATCCATTTAAAAAA
The DNA here is from genome assembly GCA_031772625.1 of Pinus tabuliformis. Classification (NCBI taxonomy): domain Eukaryota; kingdom Viridiplantae; phylum Streptophyta; class Pinopsida; order Pinales; family Pinaceae; genus Pinus; species Pinus tabuliformis. The sequence continues at coordinate 320,828,755 of CM062807.1, forward strand.
TGAAATAAAATAATAAATAATAAAAAAATTAAAAATTTAAAAAATGAAATAAATAAAAAATAATAAAAAATTTAAAAAATTTAAAAATTTTAAAAATAATAAAAAAATAATAAATAATAAAAAAATTTAAAAAATTTAAAAAATTTAAAAAATAATAATAAAAAATTAATTGAATAAATCGACAGATGAGATCAAGAGATGTCTTGATCCTCATCAACGGTCGAGATCATTTCTACATGGATCATTCGAACTAGCCGTTGGGATCATTTCCTTTATATAGAGTCTTAGGTGGTCATTTCAGATTCATTCGATCTGTGAGTCTGTACTGAGAAAGCTCTCTTGTAAACTGATTTCTGGTTAATAAAAGAAGACTTTGGGGTCCAAATCTTGCTGGTGTTACTCTCTGGAATTGCTGTGAGATGCTTATTTTTCTGCATATTTCAGTTTTCAGCCATTAATAATAGCTTGTTTTCAGAGTATTGTGAGCACAGGTATCTTGTTCACTTGCTAGGGTTTGAGTGTTGTTAGGGTTACTGAAATAATGGCAGGTATCTCCATTATTTCCTGAGATCTAGCGGCATTCTTTCTCTCTTTATTGACGGTCGCTTGAGATGTGCAGGAGATCTTTAGGTGAAGGATATTGGTGGGCGTTTGGGGAAGTTCTAGGCTGAACCAGCCGACTCCCACAGGCTTTTCTTTGCAGAGCCTAGCTGATTTTGGCCTTGGGTTAATCATTAAGAGTTTCTTTTCTGGTTTATATGAGAGATTTCTGAAACATTACATGATATTCTAAATATTTCTGTTATTATTTGATGAATCAGGCTGTCAAGGGGCCATATCTGTAATTCTTTTGATGGATCTAGGGTTTTGATTTTGTTTACTGCAATTTTTTTTGTGATTTTAGGTTAAATTTTGACGGTTTTACTTTAAAATTTCGTGCATCTGTCGGGTTTTGTTTTCCCTCTTGCAGGATACAGACCTGAGATAAGATCTGGAAGAAAAATTAAGTTCTGCAGGGTTACCATTTCGCTGTCCAGGGTTTTGCAGAGAAGCTAACTCTCCTGGGATATATATTAATCATTGCATTTCACTTTTCTGCCTGTACAAGACAGTGAGGACCGGAGAAACGAATTGTATTTCGTGAGGGCAAACCGGGACTGGCCCGCAGGCCTGTCGAGCAGCTCTGCCATCTCATTTCCCTCAGAAGCATTACGCTGGACGCCCATTCAATATACCCACGCATTTTTCTTGGCTGCACGCTTCAGGTCCACCATTTCACGTGAGGCATCAATCTTCTACACGTGGGCACAACTGCGTAACTCCTTCCAGTATTGGTTGAAAGCCGCTCACGTGCCAGCCGAGGCTGCGTTCTTTTTTTTTTGGTGGCAGTTTCCTCCTCTCACCGCCATCACCTACGCCTATCGAAAAATCTGTCCCGCGTACCTGCAAAACCCTCACGTCTTCCATTACCATAGGTGTGGCAACCACTAGCCCGAATCTCCAATCTGCAATCGGGATCCTCAGCTGCCCTCTTCCACCGTCGACTGTGCATAAAACCCGACTATTGCACCTGAAACGCATTCGATTCACAAGCTGATTGCAAGGTATTGTCTTCGGAACCCTTTGCGTGTATTCTCCCCAGCGTTTTCAGAGGTCTGCTGTCATCTTTGCTGCGGTCACGTATCACCATCGACTCTCCGCCGTCGCTTGCAGAACTCGCCACAGGTATCAATGGCATGAAATATATTTGGGTGGTTATAGCGATTAAGCAGGGTAGCGTATAGTTTTAGATTTTGTTTACTTGTAGTCCTTAGTTTAGTTCATAAATTTTCATTTTAAATTATTTCTTTTAGTTTAGCTTAGGTTAGTTAGATTTAGATTTAAAATTTCTTTTATAGTTTTGTTTTATATGGTATTTAGATTTAAGTTTAAGGTTAAGCTTAGAGTGTTAGTTTTTTTAGAATTAGATTTTAATAGCTTTTAGTTTAGGAATTAAAAATTTTGGGTATCGTAGTTTAAATTTTATTAAATTTTTAAGCTTTAGATTTGATCTTAGATTTAAATTCCCTTTTTTTTTATTTTAGTTTAGTTTCAAGTTACATTAGGTTATTTAAATTTAGATGTTAGGCTTGGTGAGGTTTTATTTTTTTATTTTTTTTTTAGATTTGACTTTAATTAGATTTTTAGATTTTAATTTTTGTTTTATTTTTTGTTTTAAAATAAAAAAAAAAAAAAAAAAACTTCAGTTGTCTATCATGTTATATTTTTCATGCTGAATTTTCAAGTCGAGATGCGAAATTGGTATCTGATTAATGGTTTATGATTCATGGCGGTTTAAAGCATTCATTTTTTGAAAATTCTCAATTGCTGGATATCGTTTTGATCATTCTAAGAGCATTGTGATTTAGTTGATGATAGATGATTGCTGTTCATGGTCCATATTTTTATATCATTTAACAAGTAATCGTTTTAACCACAATCTCTTAAGGCACTGGTCTACTAGATTAATCAAATCCATCTAGTGCTTTTCTTATCGTGTCTTGTGTCTCCCAACCAACTGGTCGACAGTTGGTCTCGTCATCTCTCAGGGACTACCCCCCTTAGCCGCGGGAGACAGGCTTAAACGGAGGGATCGGGGATCAGAGTGACAGCCCCCGGTCTGAGGGTTGTCGTGTCAATCCGCGCGACAACACCTGGTTAAGAGGGAGCCTGAAAAGAAGTTTCTTACTCGGAAGAAACTTGGAAATTCCTAAGCAGGAAGCTTAGGTACATTCCTTTGTGATAAGGAATGAGTATATTCCTTTATTGGAATATGTCCTCCTGATTTGAAAAAGAGAGATAGACATGTTGTTCTGATCTTCACCTGGGAAGACAAAATGGAGGATTGTGTAATCATTTGGCATCTAATACTCTTTGGGGATGAGAGAGGCCATCCCATGGAAGAGTAGTCATGGAGAACCGATATACTTTGAAGACTAGGGAGTCCAAAATAAGAATAGTTCTCATGGAGCATATCCTGAGTGAACCCAGGTGGGATATGTTCCTAGAGAGACAATGATGAGTGTGTCTATAAATCATTGGTCTCACCAGCATTGGGCTCAATATCTTGTGGAGAGATGGATTTGTTAGTCAATGCCTTGCTATATAACAATTTTGGTTGATATGATGCTATACAAATGAGTTACAAGTCTGAATTCTTCTTATGAGAGATTCTTCAGATTGAGAAAGTCCAAGTACCATTATGAATACCTCCCTAGTTAAGAGGGAGTGTTGAAAAGTGTAACTAGGTTCGGTCTTCATAATGACATGTAAATATGATTTTATGTAATGAGATGTAAATAAGAAAAATGAAATTATTTTATTGACTTGCTTCATGGGTTTCATGAGCAAGGATTTTGTTTTTGAGTCAAGACTCCCATTGAGAGTCTTTAGGATTTATTTGTCATCTAGTCATAAAATGTAAGAGTCATTGTCATGTAATGAAGTCATGTTACACTTTGTAAAAGGTCATCTTGTCTATGTAAAAGTATCCTCCAAGAACTTGTCACCTAACCTCTTCAAGTCAACCTACAACGATGAAGGAATATGCTAGAACAAGTTGGCCTAATCTCCAACTATCAAGTCAGTCTAAAGACCCAATGAAGACGTGTATAAATAGCCTAACTCGACCTCATTTGTAGACACACAATTCGGACCAGCAATTCGATATGATTTCGGCTAGAGAAGTGTGAAAACAAGGTAGGAGAATGGTACGAAGAGAGGATTAGAAAGAAGTGCGAAGAATAGGAGAAAAAAAGGTGCGAAGAAAGAGAAGTTTCTTCTGGGCATACGAAGACGATTCTTCTGGGTATGCAAAGTAGAATTCTTCTAGGATAACAAAGGAAGGAATCTTCTGGGGCAGCAAAGGAAAGACTCTTTTGGGTAATCAAGGTAGAGATCAAGTTTCTCTATAGAAGACCTAGAGATCGAGATTCTCTAGGGAAGTTGTGAAGGTGCAGTGGAAAAGGATAGAGACCGAGTTTCTCTAGGAGGCGAAAAGAAGCAGTTCTAGATCAAGAAGAAAGGTGAAGGAAAGAAGAGGCAAAGCATCAAGGTCGGTGACAAGGTTCTTGAGAGGATACTAGAGTCAAGGGTCTGTGTCAAGGTCTTGGTACTTATCAACTGAACATCTAGAAGAAGAATTTTAATCAGGTTTTCCTCTCAAGAGGTGGGAGGTCTTGGCCCTGGCTAAAGAAGCCTACACACTGTGTCACTTATCTTTTATGCATATTGGTAATTGTCTTGATGAAAGAACACATTAATAAGCTAACGAAGAAAAGACTATAAGATTAAGAAGAAAAAGTGCATCACAAGCACAAGCAATTATCAAGAAGATAAATCGTTAACTCTGAATGCCCTAGATTTCTCAACAGAACGGGAGCGAAGGACCGACAGGACAAGATATGTCATAGAGTCTGCTACATGATTGTCATTATATCTTGTATTCCATAGACTATTGTATTATTCAGATTGGTTTAATATAACGAAGATTGGGTTGTACAATATTTTGTTAAAAGTTGTGTATACTTGTGCATATGTGATTTACTGTTATTTTATATTCCATTGTGCAAAGTAGTTCTTGTTGAGATTCTTGGTTTGCTAGCGTCAGAGATTCTAAGATTCTATCCTAGACCCAAGATCGTGGAAATTCAGCATGACTAGTTGTTGATGTACTTAGACTATGTATCTCTCTACTAAAAATTTGATGACAATCTACTAGAAGAAGAATTTGGAAAGGGTTTTCCCCCTTGTGAGGGTTTTCCCTGGTCTTTGACCAAAATCTTTGTGTCTCTATTGCTCTTGGATGTCTTCTATTGTGCATATGGTTTTATGTTCTATTTACAATTGCAAATTGTTATTAGGTGATTTGAAAATATATTGGATAATTAATTGCCATTAAAAGAAGAATTGTCATAAGTGATTGTTACAACATAAACATCGAAGAATAATTAATAGGGCTTGGCTGAGAAACCATGGTTTATGGTAAGAATGTCCCGGTTACTAACTTAGGTCATTGAGTTTAACTGAGAAACCATTATAACTAGGGAGGTTGGTTCTGAGGCTTGGATTAATCCCTTAGGTCATTGTGTTTGACCGAGAGACTGGTGGGTTTGGTCAGGGACACTGATTTTGAGTTCTCTCCCTTAGGTCATTGTATTTGAGAATGAGACCATATGGTCGAGGAGAATGACTCTTTTGATATCAAGATCAAGATTCCTCCCTTGGGTTGTGGACCGAGAGACATTATAATCGGGGAGTTTGATATCGAGATAGGGATTCCTCCCTTGGGTCATGGACTGACATAGCTTGTTTATGGTCGGGGAAATGGACCCTGGGTACTCTCTTAGGTCATTGGATTTGACCAGGAGAAGTTTGATCCTGATTACTCCTTTTGAGTCATGGTGTTTGACTGAGAGACCAATGGGATGGTCAAAAAAATTGACTTTGATTACTTGCTTTGGTCATTATGCTTGACTGAGAAACCATTTCATATGGTTGGAGAGTTTGGCCTCATGAACGATATTATTTGATCCCATGGTCAGTTGGGCACTAACCTTGTTGCCATTGGTTTTGGCTTATGGAATGAGCTTGATGTTATGTATCTTTCCTTATGATGAGACTTGTACATCTGATTTTGTGATCTCTCCCTTAGGTCATTACCAAGAGACCAATGGATTGGTCGAGGAGATTAATCTCGAGAGAGAATGAAAAGTACCTCATTAGCTAAGAAGGAGTGTTCAAAAATAGTAGCTGCTATCGGTATTTTCATTGAAAAAAAAAAGAGAAATTGTTTAACTTCCAGTTGTCCAAGTCATCCTAAACATGTCAGGTCAGCCTCACCATTTGAAGGGGTTTGACCCAAGGTCAAAACCCACCTCTTGACACTCATATATATTGGCATTCTTTGGACTCCATTTGGGCATAATCATCACTCACTTATTCGACCAATCACAAGGAGATATGCTCACACATGCCAAAAAGAAGAGGATTAATTTCTGCATTGGCCAGACCATTTGACTTATGTTGACCAGCATTGACTTGAATCATTTCTCTCTTGTTTGACCAAGTCACTGACTGGAGTTTGAATGCCGAATATCTTGTTGTTCGTTGACCGAAGTTTTGTCTCTGTTCTAGGTCATTGACCAAGGTTTGACAACCAAACCCTGAGATTTGACCGAACTTCTGTGGAAATTGCATGACAAAATTTCGGCCCTTTGACCAGCAGCCTCAGGCTGAAATTCAGCCCTCTTCTGCAGACTTTGATTCCAAGCAATCATTGACTTATTCTCTCTTATTTGATTAGTTTTGACTTGGCATTTATTGAAGTCAAAGGTTAGCATTTTGACTGGAATATTCTGATGTATAATTGATGAATTGAACTCTCTTTCATAACAAAATATTACCTGGTTTTCCCCTTTGTGGGGTTTTGTCCCAAGAAATTTTGGTGTCTCTTGTTTCATTGTTTTACTGTGATCTCTATTGCTCTATTGAAGTTAATTGTTGAAATTTTCAAGTATAACTATTTAATGATTGGAATGCTCTAAAGAAGTCAAATTGTATCAATGGAAATAGTTATCAGTTTGAAAATTGTTCTAGTCTTGTTTGCAACTAGAAAATCAAAAAGAGCTTTCACATACAATTTGAGCGGTAACAAGGCACAAACGAATTTTGAAACATAGCCAGATCCTACAAGCTTCAAAGATGAAGTTCACAAGGAAGTATCTAACACTCACTCACTCAAACACCAATGAGTTCAAGAACCTCTGATACCATGTGAATGTATGCAAATTAACTATCTGAGAAAGAGATAATGAACACCAAAATAACAAACAAACTCAACAGCACATTCATATTAGGAATGTAAGATAATACAGGACAGTTGTTCTCTCCAATGATTCTTCCTCACACTCTATGTTTATTTATACAAGTTGGAGGAATACTCTGCAGATAACATTCCCTTCTCACCTCGTGACACCTTGTGATAAATATCAAGACACATTGCAAGAAATACAATCAAGTGTAACTACCAGGGGATATTAGGTAGCTATGTGAGACATAGGTACCCAACTATAACTAGAATATTCTCAACAACTACAAATTAAACCATACTTGATAAAATATTATTCTGAAAAAGTTAGCCAAATTAGAAGAAGGGCTTTAGTACAAAGACTTTTAATTTAACTCATCAAAGTACGAATATTTAGAATCTCCAAACTTCAACTCAAATTTAGAACTTTCATTTTCTTGAATTGTTTTCTTTAGTCGATCAAATTTATATCAATGCTGTCTCTTTTCTTTTAGGGATATAATCAATAATTCTGTATTTTTTTTTGCAATTTTCAGACCGCATTGAGGATGACAAAAATGAATACATGCTCAAGTTCACTCCTAGATTCATCCAGGAACCATTGCCTCAGGAAGTCTACATTGATTGGGAGTTGATACTGGATGATGAAACATGGATGGAGAGAACTCTTGGCCATAGATTATAATGGAAATTAAACCAACAGACTATGTAATCCATTCTCATACAAGACTTAAGTGAATGCAAGAGGCATGCTACTTTTTAAAAATTCAACTTGTCTGCTATGTAACATACAAAAACATGTTAAGCTGTTGAAAAGTGTAGCGAGAGAAGATCTTCTCTGGTGTGTGCCTTCGCCAGAAAGACCATGAGTTGTCTTCCTTTGACCGTGGACGAGTTCATGGCGATGGTGAATTCATGTGTAGGGTTGGAGGAACAGTTACATGGACCTTCTTCAGTTTGACTACAAGTTCGAGTGGCAATTATAAATTTAGATAAGACAAGTTGAGAGCTTCAGCCTTCGATTGAAGAAAGGACAAGTTAGAGAACCAGTTAGACTCAGTTAACTAGTCAATCACAACTCAGGTTCTAAATTTGTAACTTGCCAATTTTAGCATGGATCGAATCAATAAAAGGAGGACGAAGGCACAAAGTTTCATAGTTGTTTTGTGCATGAAGGACTGTGACAAGACACAGTTAACGAGATTGTGAGGGAGAGCACAAAGGTTTGTGTGAGAGCTCTTTGCCTGTGGAGAGTGTGGGCTTGAGGAGCAAGAACGCACAGGTTATTGAGCTTATTTGCGCACAGAAATAGGAGCTGTGTCCTAACTAATAGGAGCCCATGTGCGCACAAAAAAGGAGGTCCTTGTGCGCTAGGAAATAGGGCAGCAAGTGCGCAAAGGAAGAAGGAGCAGGGATCAGCGTGATGGGAGGATGGTTCAGGCTAGTATAGTAGAGAATAAGTGTGTTCTCAGTTGAACAGATTGCCTTGTATTTGATTCAATTGCTCAAGTTTATCAATAAATACTACAAACAAAGAAGAGGGTTTTCCCAGTTGGGTTTCCCAAGAAAAATAATTGTGTAATTATGTGACCGTGTTTTTATCTCTATGTTCTAATTCCACTGCTTATAAGTATTAAGAAATTCTGTGTCTTGGTGAAGGAAATTTGGTTTTGAGTTTGCAGTTGCCTTTGTTTCAGATTATTCATCTAAGCAGTTGCAGAATTTTGTGGAAATTTAACATAAGGCCCAGCAGTTACTTTTTAAGTATGGCCAATTATAAAAAGTAAACTGGCTTGCAGCAGAAGAGATCATGTCATAACTTGTGCTATAAACATCAGAATATAAATTGCCTAATTATATTCAACCACTATACATGAGAGAGAACCTACAGAAAAATTTGAAATAAGCCATCAAAGCATATTTACGCACAAATGGATGAGCTTATACCTGTTGAACCAATTTGACTTGGTTAGCACTAATTCCACTCAGCAAAAGTGACGGCCGTGTCTTGCAAAAGCTTATCTCAGATTCACTTATTTGGATGTTACAATCACCACTATCATCAACTGCACCATGTTTCCCCCTGTTCTGGTGCCTTAAGATACTATCTCGCCATTGACCGAATTTAATCTTCATCCTCTCTGAAAAGATAACATCTGCAGTACTGGTCAAAGGTATCTCTTTGATATTTTTTGAACTTCTTCCAGAAAGAGATGATTTACTTTCAGTCACATCTGCCAATCCTAGTTGATGTCTGACCTCAGCTTCTTGCTGTTTTGATAAATATGATATTCCTATAAAGAAGGGAAACAGTGAATTTAGACATAGCTATATTAATAGAGAAAATGCTGAAACATACTAAAATTTATAACATATTTAGGACTTTGTAAATACACCATCTGAAAAGACAATGTCAGTTGGCAATCCATCAAACACCAGTGCTTTTAGCATGAAGCCTGGTTACACCCTACAACATTGTGTAGCCAAGTAGTCTTCATTCACAGTTTCATGTCATAATCAGTCCAGTTGTTTAACTAAGCAATGTGTGGCCACAGGGTTGTTGACTCGATCAATATTAAGGTCCTGGAAGCAAAATATCACTTGATGCATAGAATTCTCAAGACAGCTCCAACATATCTTCTTGTAGAAGCATCTCAGAAGGAGGCATAGTCATCAGGAACCCGAATGGTTATAAGTTTTGAGGATCACTGCTCTTCATTGATGAAGAATAGCAATGCCATATATTCAATCTTCCATTACAAGACCATAAAATCGTCGTCTACCTCTCATAATAGGAATTAAAAATTGGAGACAGAAGTTGCAAATGAGGAATGGTACTAACAAAGTAATAACTATACTGGTGCCTTAGTTAACTATCTCCTCCTGAAGAATACATCTTGCTAATCCTGAGCAAACCAATTTGGACCTCTCTTAAGCCCATCTTGGCTATATAAAGATTCATGCCCTGTGACCTCCCCTATGGCCCTTCAAGGTCACAAGAACAAGGAATGACTTACTAAAGCATGTATATCTGGATGTCCTGTCATGTCCAAGATTGCAAACATTCAAATTTCAAGCACCTACATGCCTTTGAATTTCCTCAATAGATTTAACCACAAAAAAGTGCAAAGAAAAGTTAAAACCATTATGTACAAAGTTTGCACTAAGGCCTCCTTGACACCGGCCTGAGACTATCAACACCTGTGTTTGACATGCACATATACTAGATATAAACACTCAAGTACAGATTTGTGAATGCTCATAAAATTCCATAAAATGAAGGGATTTAGGGTGAAATGTGGTCACCCCATGGAACCTTCTTAACTTAATTTTGTCCCAAGTTGTGAGCATGCCTAAATATTGGACTTTTCAAGCCCCTAATTGCTTCTATAAATTAGCAGCAACAAAGCACTCTATTTTTTTCAATCCAACCACAATAAATGCACAAAACAGGCCTGTGCAAGTACTGAAGAAGGTTCAGTTGGTTTTAAAACATCTATTACAATTTGGTCAGAAGACCTAAGCAACACTTCCACAAATGCTGAGACATAAATCTATTATTGCAGAAAGAATGCAAGCAAAGTTTCTGATACAGCTTCTGGAGCATATATACCCCTCTATCCATTATTTCGGGTGTTTATTTTCACATGTAAATAACTTGACAGGTCCTGAAAGACCTCCCTCAGTCCTACGTTCCAACTGGCCTTCCAAGGAAACTAGGACACACTACTATCCATCAGTCAATTAAAAACACCTCAGAAAATGTCATCATCTTATTAGATGCAAGTACAATACGTTTCATTTTGGCCCTACTTCTTGGAGTTGTTGCCGCAAAATCTAGCACACCTAGTGCAAAGCCTCACTAAGCAGATCCAAACCTCACGGCAACAAAGTATCAGCTATCACTGTCACCTCAGCAGTGTTTCTCTAGCTACTAAGTGGTATTTAAAGCCACAAGGGAAACTTCCAAGCAGATCACCTAAAGGATATTCAATAAGAAGTGTTTAATCATAATGTGATGGATAAGGTCTAGTGATTGGGATAAAGTACTGGCAGAGTATAGCAGGCTAATATAATCTTCACCAAATTTCAAGCACTCTGTCCTTAGACCCATTAAGTAAATTACAGGGCTGTTATAAGTTATGGTTTTGCAGACTTTCAATAATAGGGCATGCAATATCATATAACAGCCCAAAAAAAGTCTTCCAATGAGAAACCAATAAAGGATCAAGACTATCAATTAGATATGCAGAGCCTAGGGTTTTCAATGGAGTTTTATGGCTAAAACATGCATAAAATAGCAATTAAATGATGTCAACCTTAGAAATAGGGTATTAAATGCAATAAGTATTAGATTTTGCTTTTAGAATATCCTTTAATGCAATTCCTACTTAAAGAGAGAGAACAAATCAAACAAAATTATTTTTTAGCAATATTTCATAGAAACCATAACCCTAACCCTAGATATCTAGAATTAAAGAGAGAAGAGGGAATTTCATAGAAGCAGATGGTTTGATCACCACCACCTAGACTAGTGCCTTGATCTAAATGGGCAATGGAGTCACCTAGGGAAAATTCAATGAGGACAACCTTGTTGAAGAGGGTGAGATGGCAAAGGCATCTACTTACAAACCCTAGCAGCTTCCTTTAGAGGGAGGATTTAAATTTATGAGATGCACAACTTGGAGTTCTCTTAAAGGATTTAGGGGAAACAATTTGTAATGTCCCTTTTTTCCGGACATTGGGGAAGGAGAGTATCTCATTAGCCTGGGTTACAAATTAAAATTAATTATGGGTTATGGTATAATTAATTAATTAATTAAGAGTAACTAAAGTAAAAGAAATATCACAAGCCACTTTAATAAAAGAAGAAAAAGACCCATGGTATTCTAATAGTCCATGACTATTAAAGGAGATGAGAGCTCACTCCTTAGGCAGGGATTTGGATTTATTTTTTTGTCGTTGTTGAGTTGAGCACTTGGAGCTTGTCTGAGTGAGAGCCCATATTACGTAGAGGGTTAGTTTTGGTGGAAAGTGATCCACCCTAGCTTATCCAAATCATGAGGGGTTTCGGTATTGAGATATATACCCTAGTCACTCTAAGAGGAGGGATCAAATCAGATTCCTCATTGGTGCTTAGCATGATCGAGATTTTGGAACATTGGTTGGAAGGCTGAAGCAGCACACAATCGCAGATCGGGGAATCTAGCCAGAGAAGATTTCTCCAACATATCTATTTGTCAAGCTCTATGAACATTTGACCTACTTTCCCTCTTAATAATCAATAAATAAATAGTTGGGGTTTTATAATGGAATTTGTCTGTAAACTTTGCAATTATTGATTCTAAATTGGTCTAATTCTCGACAAGAATTATTATGTGATTTTCCTAAAGAAATTTGATAGAATAATTTATGGGAAATTAAAATAAATTTTAAAGGGGATATTACAGTGGTATCAAAGCTGGTTTTAATTGAGGAATGTTGCAACGGGATCGAGCCAAAGATTAATTCAGGCGCATACACAAAGATTTGTGGGGCCAGGTTTAATTGTGGAAGCCGAATTTATTTTGTTAGGCAAACTTTATCTTGTTTGGCCGAATTTCTCTTGATCAACCAAATTTATTCTGCTGGGCCAAATTTATTTTGTTGGATCAGATTTATCTTACAAGGCCACTCTTACTAGGCCAAATTTATTTTTTTGGGCCGAATTTATCTTATTCGACCAAATTCATTTTACTACGCTGAATTTATCATGCTGGGACAAATTTATTTTACTAGGTTGAATTTATTTTGTTGGGCCAAATTTACTTTGTTGGGTTGAATTTCTCTTGTTTGGTCGAACTTATTTTGCTAGGCCAAATTAATTCTATTGGGTCAAGTTTATTTTTAGGGGGGGCCAAGTTCATTTGTCAGGGTCGAGATAAAAAATGGGGGGACAAATTGTTAATTTGTTGGACTGAGCTAACATTCTAGTCAGCAATTTTACCAGGTTCTATTTTGGATTTTCATGTAAAGATTCCTCCGAAGAATTCCTTTAGTAAATTACTAAATAATGCCAGAGTTTTAGCATTTTAATTTCTAGGTTGCATATTGTTTTAATTGTTGGTGATTTTCGTTGCAAAAATTCTAAATGAAATTTTATGGTGTTTTTCAAGCAAAATTTATGCCATAGAATTTCTTAAACAAAACCCTTGAATTTTGGGAGGGATTTTTTAATGGTCATTAGCATATTTAGCAGTAATGGAAATGGGACAGCATAGTATCCCTTGAAATTACTAAAGAGGAATTTGGAAATTTGCAATTTTATTGGCTCATGGACGATAGATGGAAATAGGCCATAGAATGCCCCACAAATACCATAAATAACTTGGTGAAAAGGCCGAAGTAGTTCAACAGTACATCTTTGGGCAGTGAGGTTCTAATGGAGCAAACAACTGTTGAATTTTCTTTAGGCCCTAGATTTGGTCTATGACTAGATCTTAGCGCATAAATACACTATGAACCCCAACACAGTATTTTACATAGTAGAAATACAACAACAGTGAAATCAATAAAGTACACAGATATATTTGGCTCGGATGTCGACCTTTATTAGTCCATCAATAAAGAATCATTGGGGCTCCTGTACCAGGGATCATGGCACTTTAGATCAATGATACAATTAGTATACATAGTATACAAAAATACATAGTCTGTCCATTCACTGATCTAGGGCTTGAGATATGCTTCTTCAAATCTACAATATGCCCAACAGAAATCATAGAGAAAGGCTCCTTTCTTCTTCTATACCAGCAGCTACTCACAGTCAATTTATTCCTTTAAATTCATTGCATAACAAGCCTTCAAAACTAGTTGTTTGGTTGTCTTTCACCAGACAAAATTCAACATATATACTCAACAAATCTTAGTTGCCCATATCCAGTCGATTTGGCCTCTTTTAGAGCTTCGTTGCCCTGCTATAGACCTCGGCCTACCCTTAACAACCATCCTTTGATCATATCTAGAGCTCGGATTACTTCCTCATCCCTAGAAGACCCCAGATCTACCCTCTAACACCTTGATTTGCTCTATTGCGCCTTGAAAAATATTAATCTATCCTCAGCCCACATTCTACCAACTCTCTATGCAGGTATTGGCCTTCAATCACTAATGAACTGCTCCTTCCTTGCCTCAACAAGCTGCTACATCAACCTAGGCTCCAAGCGGCCACCTTAGCAGACCTTGACTAGGTCTGAGCTCACTTGGCCTTCTTATCTAGGCTACGACTAGCCTTCAGAGCATCCCTAGGCCTGCGACCTTTCCTCCTATCGTAATCTGTCGTTAAACTCCTTGTGGATGGCCTTGCCAGGCCTACTAACCTTCAGATCAGCCCTCTACAGCGTCCTTTCACCCACAGAAAGTTCTCTGCCCAGGCTCCATGATTGCGGCCTCTTTTTCTTAGCAAGATAGTTCACTTAGCCCCCCTTAGATAAGACTTCTCCTTTTGAGCTGCATCTTTTCTTCTAAGAAGTGCGGCCTCCTTGGACTCTCTTCACTCCACAAGCAAGGTCCATCTCACTTGTGTGCCTAGGTCTTTCCTTTGGCCTCCTATTTATAGTTTTCCTTTAGGTTATTTGGGGAACCCTTGATCCTTTAAGGTTTTGGCCACTCAACTCTTTAACCATAAATTAGAATAAACAATTAATTGACTTGGGTCCAAACCCACAACTTTGGGTCAAAACCCCAACCAGTTGAGTAACTTGCCTAACCACCTCACTTTTGGTGGGTTTCCTTCTCTCGATAATACCTTCCGCACTTCCCAAATTCCAACAAGAACATGGCAGATCAACAAACCCTTCTCCACAGGGGTCCATATTACTCTTTAGCAAAAGCAGTCGAGGGATCTAGAAAAAGAAGAGGAAGTAGGAAATTGGTTGTTTGTGCTTGGATCAGATTTGAAATTTATGAAGGCAGGGGAGGTCCTCTTTAAATTGGAGGAGTTATACAAATGCTTGTCCAAAGTGGCACAATCTGATTGGAGGATATTAAGTTTGACAGTGAAGTGTTAAATCTTTTAATACCAACCTTAATTTATTTTCTCATGGCAATTATTTGTTCCCAACAATTTATTTAATTAACACAATAAATCTTGAATTATCGTAAAATAAAATCATTGGCATTTAACATCTAAAAATAATTCACCAACAAAAATTATCCATCATTTATTCATCTGGAAAATCAGGGTTTCAACCCATAGAGAATTTACAAAGAAAAATATAATGACTAAAACCTGCAACTTGGCCCCACTGGAATAATTTAGCCCAAGGAAAATCAGCCAACAAGAAATCGACCTCTGAAGAAATTTAGCCGGAAAAAATTGGCCCGCCTCTCACCAGAAAATCGGCCTCTGCGCCTAGCTCTCACTCGGCCTCTAAACACTCACAACTTGACCCTAGAAAATTGGCCTCCCTAGCAACTGTGCCTCCTTCTCACTTCAGCAATTTGGCCTCTCCAATTCCCAAGAAATCGGCCTCCAGGAAACACCCCAAAATTATCCCTATATTCTTCTTCCTTCTCCTCAGTCGAACTGAGCCTCGCACTCTCGAGAATTCACTCTCTCCTTGAGAAAATAGTATTATCAAAAATGGTGTAGTTTTCTCTCTCTCTTTTGTTCTTGTGTCTTCACCTCTCCACTAGGCTTCTTTTATAATATTCATTAAACCCAAATCCCTAACCCTAATCTCCCTTCTAGAAGCTCTTGGAAATCAATGGTTGAGATTATTTCTAATTCACTTAAATAATTAAATTCTTTATCCTTAGAAAATGACTTAATAGTCCACAAAAAGTAATTGACTTTAATCACTGTATTTTTCCTAAGTTAGACTTAGGAAAGAAGACATAAATCACTTACTCCACCAAGCAAGCACTTAAGGAGGCAATGAATCATCTTCCACATGCTAGGACACCAAGCCTATGCAGAAGACCTTCCGAAGCTACTATAAGCTTCAACATGAAGCCATCAATGCTTGCCTTGATCCAACATAGGTTTATGGAACATCCTTGTAAGGAAGTGAGACTTGCAGTTGCTTCTTTCTTATGTGAGATCATAAGAATAACTGCTCTTGTTACCCCTTACAACAATGGCATTCTAAGAAGGGTGTTACAGCTGATTGTGGAGAGCTTCCAAGGATTGCATGATATCAAGGACCTTACCTTTGGTAAGAAACTCAAAATCTTGGATATGGTGGCCAAAACTAGAATGTGTGCCATTATGATCAATCTAGATTGCAGTAATTTGATTTTCCAAATATTCCATTGTTTCTTCACCAACATCAGAGAATATCATCCAGGCATTGTAAAAGCTAGCATGCAAAATATTTTGTCTTTAATTTTAGGTGATGATGATGTCATTTGCAAGCAGCTACAATCAAAGGTGTTGGCTATTTGGAGGAAAGAGCAGGTTATTTCACTTGTTGCTCATGAACTCTCAGGAAGATTGATTGAGCTCAACCTTAAATGGTTCAAAAGGAAGTTAACTGAAAGAGTTAAATTCAATGGGGTTGCAAGTCACACGTTATGCCAACAAGGGTAAGAACCAAAAGGGAAGGAAGCAAAATTGTCCATCACAGCAGAAAGGGAGGACAGCTAGTCACTAGCAAGGAATTGGTAAAGAAAAAGATTTCTTGTAGTCAAAGGGTGCTAAGGACAAAAGAATAGGTGAAACCGTGGAGTGTGGGGTCAATGCCATACCCCAAGAAGAAAACATGTCAGTGAATGAAGAACCGCTAGAAGAAGAAAGCACTGGTGAAGCACAATCCCCATCATCTACACAAAAGGATGACAGAAGCAGTGACACCCAAGATCAGATAGGTGAACTAAATTGGTACGAAGAAGCTGCGGATTTGCAGGAGGTTGCAGGTGGCCTCTTAGAAATAAAGGAAAAACTCAAGAGGCTAAAGGGCACAATATTGCAGAAGGATAGTGAGCTTGAAGAATGGAGGATCAAGAAGGCAAGGTTAGTTGTTAAGCTTTTAGTATTGAGGAGCAATTAAAACACTTGAGAGGGCAACAATAAAAATATGATAGATTACTCTTAACGAGAGCATGAGGTGAGACGCACAACCCTCCTCAGAGGTACATAAACAAGGCTTGAAGCACATGGAGTTCACAATTGCAGGGGACTAGAAATGTGAGTAATGAGCAACCTTGCACATTATTGCTCGGCCCACATAAGGAGGTGGTGATGGATGGATGGTACAAAGAAGCAGGATCCCAATCTTGCATGTTGTTAGAATAGGATGGTAAGTATATAGGGATGCAAACTCAGAAGTCAGAACTATGGCTTAGTGGCATGTCAATTATAATCAGGGTAGCGCAGCATCAGCATGGTGGTTTGTTTCAGGGATTGTTGATAACTGTTGGGAGAGGCACTCTCAGGGAAGTCATGGACTCCAGAGATGTTATGGTGGCATTTGACATCTGCTATGACAAAGAACCCCAGCAGTTAAGCTAGAGGGAAAATATGAGTAGGTACCCTGTAAAATCGGAAACTTATGGGAGATTACTTCTAGCTAGGGGTACAACACAGTTGGAGTGTTCGGACATTGGAGATGCTACATTCCCTATTTGGTAGTGGGATCTAGGAATTAGTCTTGGCATACAGATTTTGGATTCAATTGCAATGATGCAACAGGGATTGTTTAGATTCAATCGGGATCAATGTTGCACGAAGCGGGGACGAAGCGAGGACGTTTTTTGGAAGCGGGGACACGGAAGCGTCATTTTCCAAAAATCTAGGAAGCGAAGCGTCCGCAGAAGCGTCTGCTATTTATATATATTTGCATTTATACTCAAAACAAACATCCCAAATACCAAATTAATTGTAGAAGACATGAAAACATGCATATTTTTTCATAAATCTGATAGATATGGCATCCATGATTCCATTGTAGTTACTAGTATGTACAACAACCATCTATATTCTAGCTATTACAAACATACATAAAAATTTTAAGCATATTATAAGACATAAAACATTTAAGCGTATTATAAAACATAAAACATAGAGCATATTATGATTTATCTAGCAAGTGAGCAACTGTCAACATTTGTCATGTCCAAAATTCAAATAATAATGTTTACAAAATATGTCACTTGGTCACTGCCAAGACAAAAAAGGTTCAAAATTCAAATTCACAAGCCTAAAAGTCTAATGAGTAATCTATGACAAAAGTAGCAGATTGTGAATATATCTACTAATCTCTCCTCTTTCCACCACGAAGAGAATGTGGCGGCGTGGTGCCGCTTCGCAGAGTAGTGTTCAATGATCAATCTCATTTCAAAGGCTATTTACTGATAATGCTGGGGAAGACTATGGAAAACTCTATGGGAGACCGTGGTTGTGAAGGCAAATTCTTCTGGACCTCCCTATTGCTATGGGAGACATGGTTGGCAATGCTCTTTCTTCTTTTGCTCATCTGAAGTGGGGTTATGAGGCCATTAGGGACATGATTGCATTTTGACTTGATCGAATTGAAATGATTTCTTCCCCTTAAACTGACTGAAAGGCCTCCACGTGGTGGCAATGAAGAGAATGGTGCATGTGGAAGTTGTGGCAGTGGCACTGAAACTGATGAAGAAGAACCCCCTACTGTTGGTGTTGAACCATGGAACCTAGGAACCAAGGGACCAAATGGGGGTGGGGGTGGCATATCAACAGGATCATCATCATCCTGGAATTGCTCAAAAAATTCATGCAAAAAAAAACACTAGTTAACAAAAAAATTAAAAACATGAATTATAGAAATGCTTTATAAGGAAAAATTGGAAAATTCATACCACAATGAACATACCTGGATAAGAGCATCCTCTAATTGCTCTAATCGCAACACTCCATCCTCCAAATTGGGCTCCTCTGGATTCTTGTCCCAAATCAACAGGCCTTTATTAGACTTTGCATGTTCACAGTAATGGGACAACAATCCCAAGTTGTAATGAACATAAACCAAGCTCTCTGCCCGGTCTAAACTCAACCTGTTCCTTTTAACACTATGGTTGAAAGAATAAGAGCTCCAACACCTCTCTGCGGAAGAAGTGTTTACCACCTGTGATAGCACCCGCAATGCCAAAGTCTGTAGAAGTGGAGTACGCCCTCCATGCATGTTCCACCACTCAAGAGAAGAAAAAGTCTCTCGATCTTTAATTGCATGCATGCTCCCAAATGGACCAGTGTTAAGCATATAGTTGTTCACCTATCTCCGTACCAATGCAGCCTCCTCCTCATCAAGGATTAATTTACTCAATGCAGCCATATATTTTCTATGAACCTCTTGATCTTGGTGTGGTTTTCTCCTGCTTCCCCCCCCAGGTGCTGGTGTTGAAAGCCATGATGGATGATAGTATTTAGGTGTCAAAACATATGCTAATGCATGCAATGGAACATTTAGCATTTCCCATCGGTTTTCCACCTCTACACGAATATAATTGTACAAGGTGGTATCTCTAGGCTCAACAATGTCATTAATCTACCCCAACATGCTATCCATTTGCTCATACACCTCCCCAATTACTGGTCGATCTAAATCTACAAACTTGATCATGTAATAAATTGGTTTGGTGAATTGCAAAACATATTTAACCTGTGCCCAAAAGTAACTGTCAAGAACAGTGTCCTTAACTGCATTAGCACCATCTATGTCAGTGTTAATTTCATCCCATGTTCAGCACACACCAGATTAGTTAAAGCTTGTCTCACCTTCACTAGCCGCCTAAAGGTGAGGTAATAACTAGCAAATCTTGTCTTTGCAATTTTAAGCAACTGCATCTTGGAGTAAGTGCCATAGAAGTAGTTTACCCTTGTATGCCCTGTGATGAATTTAATGAGTTGCTTCCCTCTCTTGTAAAGCTCAGTAATCCACCCACATTCTTTGTGCTTCACAATATCATGTATCAAAAGGTTCAATGTGTGAACTAGGCACCCAGACCAAAAGATGTGTGGATAAGTACGCTCAATAATTTTTCCTGCTGCCTTACAGTTTGCTACATTATCTGTGATCACTTGAACCACATTATTCGGACCAACATCTTTGATTGATTTCAATAGGAGATCTGCAATGTTTTGTGCAGATGCAGTGATGGAGGAGTCATGACATGTAATAAATATTGCACCACTAGAAGAAACACCAAGAACATTTATCAAATGTTCGTTTCTAATATTTGTCCACCCATCTGATACAATGGATACCCCAGAATCTACCCACTCATTTGTAAAATGTGTCAAAGCTCTTTGAACCTTAGCTTTTTCTCTTTCTAATAACATTGTTCTAGCTTTCTCATAGTTGGGGGCCTTGTATCCTTTTGGGGCTTCATTGATGGCCTTTACCATTTCATGCCAATAGGGAGAGGGAAGCACATTGAATGGTACACCGCAAGCACAAAGAAAACGGACTATCTTTCCATCCACATCATCCCTCCCAGCAACATTAAGGAAATCCCCTATTGTTCTTCTACCTCCAGAGCTTGCAGAAGTACCATGAGGAGATGAGTAGCTACCAAATTTAGAGGTTGCACTTGATTCAGAATGAGTTTTTTGTTTCTTGTTTTTTTGTTGTTCAGCCTCCTCTATTTGAATGTATTTTCTTCTTTCTTCAGTTGAAATGTTTGGGCAAATTTGTACCCCCACAGGACCCTTTTTTCATCACTGTCCAGCACCCCACAAAGATGCCTCCTCACACGGGTATATGAACCACAATATGGTTTTCCTCCATGACAACCATGAGGGCACACAAATTTGTAAGTTCCACCACCCTTTCCCCCATCAAGTTTGGTCACATAGTTCCACAAGGGTGTTAATGCAGCTTTCCCATCTAGTGTTTCAGTTTCCCCTTCAGGTTCATCCCCTTCCTCTTCAAACCCTTCCTCCTCATCATACATTGGGTCACTCATATTGGGACCACTGTCCTCTTGTGTTTCTTCCCTTCTATTTCTATTCCCCCTTGCCATCATTAAAACCAAGAGTGGAATTATACATAGAAGCCAAAAGAACACCATCTTGGAATATGGATATAAGATGTGGACAACCTACAAGTAAAGGAGCAAGTAGAAACCATGGGAAAGAGTAGGAGAGGGAAGAGAAAAATACAAAAAAAATGTCAAAAAAATAAGGGAGTTTGGGGTTTGAACTTACCTTTTTAGCTCTTGTATATGAAGTCCTCCAAGCTCTTGCTCCAAACTCCTCCTCTTTCTCCTAGCTCCTCCTCCTTCACTCCTCCAAGCTCTCCTCTCTTCTCATCTCCTTTCCTCTCTTCTCTTCTCCTCTCCTCTCTTCTCTTCTCTTCTCCAACTCTCATAAACTCAAAGTGAGCAAATGAGGAATGAATGGGGGCTTTATTCCCTTCATTCCTCACCTTAACCTCACCCTAACCCACCCCCTTTATGCCAAGTCAACAAAAATTAAAATAAAAAAATAAAAATAAAAAACCGAATTTTACCTTGCGCGCGGCCTTTTCCGGAAGCGTACGCTTCCTCCTCCGAAGCGCCACGTTTCGTACGCCCGAAGCATCGTACGAAGCGCACTTCGGAGGTTTGGAAGCGCGCTTCCGAGCCACGCTTCCGAAAATTCCAGGAAGCAGCAAAAAAATTCGAAAGCGCACTTCCGCCAAAGCTTCCTAGGCGCTTCCGCACGGGACGTGCTTCCGGGCTTGGAACCGGGGGGGGGGGGGGGGCGCTTCGTGCAACATTGATTGGGATCTCGGTATTGAGGTTACAATTGCTTGAGGTAAAGCAATTTTGGGAGGGGAGGACTATAATGTCCCTTTTTCCAGACATTATGAAAGGAGAGTATCTCATTAGCCTAGGTTACAAATTAAAATTAATTATGGGTTATGGGATAACTAATTAATTAAACTTCCTTGTGGACTGTTGTTGGTCACATGATCACAGGAGTTTTCTGAATGTTAACTCATTCGCCTGTAAATTTTTTTATTTCTTATAAAAAAAGTTCGCTTTTTTTTCCTTGGAAAAAAAAAAAACTAATTAATTAAACTGACTAAAGAAAAAGAAATATTATAAGTCACTTTAATAAAAGAATAAAAAGACCCATGGTATTTTGATTTTCCATGACTATTAAAGGAGATGAGAGCTCACTCCTTAGGCGGGCAGTGGGGATTAATGTTTGGTTGTTGTTGAGTTGAGCTCTTGGAGCTTGTCTAGCCTCTAGGTGAGAACCCATGTTATGTAGAGGGTTAGTTTCAGTGGAAAGTCATCCACCCTAGCTTATCCAAATCAGGAGGGGTTTCAATAATGAGAGATATACCCGAGCCACTCAAAGAGGAGGGATCAAATCAGATTTCTCATTCGTGCTTAGCAAGATCGGGATTTTGGAACATTGGTTGGAAGGTTGAAGTAGTGCACAATTGCAGATCAGGGAATCTAGCCAAAGAAGATTCTCTAGCTTATCTATTTGTCAAGTTCTATGAACTTTTGACATAATTTCCCTCTTTATAATAAATAAATAAATAGTTAGGGTTTTATCTGCATATTTTACAATTATTGATTTTAAATTGGTCAAATTCTCGGCAAGAATTATTACGTGCTTTTCATGAAGAAATTTAATAGAAAAAAGTGTGGGCTTCCTTATCTATTTGTCACACTTTAGCCTAGGTGATCATCTCCCTCGCACTTTGGGGACTCTTGACATGTGTCCTTTACTTAAGGTCACTCTACATATTTCCATGCAGAGACACAGGCCCCAAGGCATCTTCACAACTCTCTAGGCAATGGTCACAATGTTCTAGGAACCTGAGGGCCCTTCTTCAACGACTCATCCCTTCCACACATTTGGAGGCACATGTAACAGTCTGATGGAACATCCACCCTAAAGGATGCATTAATTAGCCATCGTGACATATATTTGGCATGTGTGGACCTACTTGGGCCTCCCTTGAATTGAGGATGTTGTTGGCATGATTCTAGGAGGTTATTACATTAGAGACGTCCCATACGACCACTGAAGTTGATTTTAGGTGATTAAATCCCTCTTCAAGCCTCCTACATGCCACATGTGTGGGTTTCCCTCATCTTAAGCATAGTCATTGACATATTTGGTGGATCTATCTTCATTGAAGAGGCATCATGATGATGTTACCTTGCATAATGCAAGGGCATTGGGTTCCCTTGACCTCACCTTGACCATTTTGGTGGGACACCTCCCTCTCTTGGAGAAATATTGTACATATGGCACATGTACTTTTGTATTTTATCTATTATTTGACTTTGTCTTCACACTTAGTTGGAAGACAAGTCTAATGTGAGATATCCTAGGCTAGATCTAAGTATATGAAAATATTTTTGTAATATAAGGGTCACTAAAGCCTCCTCTACAAGAGAGACTCCCTCTCCCATTTCAAGTTGTTGTTGGCTATTTAGAATGCAAATTTGTTGAATATTTACCTACTAAGGCATTTTAGTGTAAATTCTTGAAGCTCTTTTATCTTAGTGACTATTAGGTGCATAAATATTGATTGTGAATGTTGAAGTCTTCTACAAGCTAACAAGGTCAATCCATTGAAGGGAAAGTCTATCACTTGGAAGGAATACGTTTTGAGGTAACTCCTCTCCTTCTTCCTTTATTAACTTGATAATTGTTTGGTTCCACACTTTTTCTATCAATCTAGGAACCCTAGCAAGGGTGCTGAATATGTTTATCAAGCTACAATTTAAATTGTTGGTGCAGATGATCCCTTGAGGACCCCTTTTGTAGGGCCTTTGTCTTCATAGTTTATCTTGATTTGATAAAAGACTATTATGTCCTTTTACCCTAGTCTCCTCACCCTAATCCTTAGATAAAATAGATCAAATTCTTTTCTTTCTTTATAAAGAAATATAAGGAAACAAATTAAAAAATCCTAAGTTAGATTTCTTGTTATTAGAATATTCCTATTTAGTATTTAATACTCATTCTTTTAGCTATTCTGCTATTTTTATTCTTTTAAGCAGTTTCTTAGATGAAACTGATTGTTTCCATATTCTACATAGAAACTTGATGTTTCTATTATTGTAAATTCATTGTATTATTATTGAGCTTCTGCTTGCTCAAAATTAATGACTTCATTCGACATTCTTTTATGGTATCAAAGCCAGAAAAAGAGATTTCTTGAACAGTTATTCTCTCTGCATCCTAATCTCTTGAGTTCTTTCTTTCATTCCTTTCTAAGGTCGAGCCCTCTGTAAGCCAGGTAGCCTTCACTGAGTCTTAGCCTCGGCTTTGCTCACTGTGATAAAAGCTTACAGTCGTCTATCTCGATACAGAAATGGATTCTTCTCCTGCATTATCATTTTTCATGTCTAGAAGCCGATATGGTTCAAAGCATTTCTGAGGAATTAGAAATTGAAGAAACTCTTGGATCTGGTTTAGAACAAAATTTAGCCTTCCCTTGCTGGTGTACCGATTCTGTTTGGATAATCGCAGTCGGTTCTTCCTGCGTCTCTGTCGTGTTCTCATAGGGCAGCAAGATCTCCACGCCACCTCCCCTGTTCACAACATCAAGGTTGGACGACTGCTCTCAGATCAAATTCCAGGAAAGTCAAACTCTTCGTCCGTCCATTTGACGGGATCGGGACCAAAGCGGGATCGGGACGTCAATCGGGATCGGGATTTGACGGGATCGGGACCAAAGCGGGATCGTGGTCAATCGTAGTAGAGACAGTGAAAATTTGAGGCAAATTGAAGCCGCGGCAGTATTCTCCGACACGCAATCTGTGTGCAGCGTGGGTTTATGTGTATACGTGCTGCCTAACCTCGCATTTTTGCTGTGTGAGAAATTTCAAAACGACGGCTCACGTGGTTTCATTTTTTAGTCCACGTATTTGTCATTATACTGTTTTTTAGTTGCATGAATTAAGTGAAAAATCAGACAATTGGAGTTTCGTCTTATCTAAAAAAAAAAATAGCCACCCAGGATTTTTTTTGCTGGTTCAAAATATAGCGCTCATTTTTCTGTGGAGATTTAATTTTGCTGGGTAAATATATATATATATATATATATATATATATATTTCTTAAACCTGTCTCGCAGAACAAATTCTGTTTTGATTTGCACCAGGATAAGCGGGCAGCTACATTAAAATTTGTGTCAGACTTCTGTATTGTCTTTGGGAAAATGGCCACGCTCACCAATCTGATGTTAGAAGGAAATCAACGCTTTAATGGCAGCAACTATAACATTTGGAAACAAAGAATGTTGACCATTTTTGAATACAGGCGTCTTGATCAGCTCATTTTGGGCAAAGAGCTTCGTCCCGGTACAGCTGGTACCGATTAAGATAAATTTGATGATCGAAATCGAGAGGCTGTTATGCTTCTCAAGCTCTCTGTCGTTGATGATCAGTTACCACAGATTCCTTCTGGCAAGACAGCGGCCGAGATCTGGCAACAGTTGAAAGAACTGCGCGAGACATCTGACAAAAGCAGAGCTTTTTTTCTCAAAAATTAGTTGTTCTCCATCATGATGGACGAACATATGTCTTTACAGGAACATCTCAACAAAATTAAAGACATTTGAGATCAGCTCGAAGCCATTGGTCGGACCATGGAGGAAGAAGATATGGTATTCATTACTTTGAAAAGTCTACCGAAATCTTATGAACACTTCATAGAAACACTCAACATTACCACCACAAATGTTGATCTGAAGTTTCCAGAGTTATGCACCAAACTTCTGCAGCAGGATCGGTGGAAACAGCAGTTTGGTAGTGGTGCTTCATCAGTGTCCTCGGAAAATGCATTTGCTGCAAAATATCAGTCCTCTTCATCAGTGTCCTCGGAAAATGCATTTGCTGCAAAATATCAGTCCTTTCAACAGAAAGGCTCTTCTCAGCCTTTTGATCCTGCTAGGAAGAAAAGTGTGGAGTGTAATTACTGTCACAGGTTCGGTCACATGAAGAAAGATTGCCGACAGAGGATTGCTTCTGAACAGAAGAAACAGGGAGGGCCCCATCAGACAGCAAATGTTGCAGAACATTCCGAGCAGACAGATTCTGCCTTTTACGCCTTTATGGCTAAAAGGTCTTCAGATCATGTTCCTTCATCTACATGGTACATTGATTTTGGTGCATCACGCCATTTCTCTCACAGGCGTGACTGGTTTATTGACTTCTCACCTTTCAGTGATTCCGTGGTATTTGGCGGAGGTGAAAAGTACACAGTAGTTGGCAGAGGTACAGTTCAAATTCAGTCTGGTGGGCGCACACTCATATTTCTGAATGTACACTATGTTCCTGGTATGGAAATTAATCTGCTATCTGTCAACCAGATTATGAGGAATTCTCCTCAGCTTGATGTAGTGTTCAGTGCACACAAGTGCTCCATTATTGACAGGGAGACTAGTCTAACAGTTGTTGTTGGCCTAGAGGACCATGGTCTATACAGGCTACTTGACACCGATGACTCTCCAGAAGTGGCTCTAGTAGCACGTGTCTCTCCCATCAGCACTCTATGGCATCAGCGATATGGTCATCTAAATATGCAGTATCTATCTCAGCTCTCTTGGGAGGGACTTGTGTCAGGATTACCTGATATTCAGACTCAGCAGTTGGGGGTATGCAGCGCCTGTCAAGCGGGAAAGCAACATCAGTCTTCATTCAAAGATGGAGAATCTTGGCGCGCATCTAAGGTACTCCAGTTACTTCATGCTGATATTTGTGGTCCTATGACTACAGCTTCTATCACTGCTTGCAAATATTTTTTACTTATTGTAGATGATTTTAGTAGAAAGATGTGGGTGTATTTTCTAAAAAATAAATCTAATGCTCTTAGTACCTTTCAGAAGTTTAAAACCTTAGTTGAAAAAGAATCTGGTTGTAACATCATGACCCTTAGGACCGACAATGGGGGGGAATTTTGTTCTTCAGCTTTTGCCAACTTCTGTGATATTCATGGCATCAAACGTCAATTAACCACACCTTACACTCCTCAGCAGAACAATGTTGTCGAGCGTCGCAACCGCACGGTTGTTGAAATGGCTCATTCCATGTTACAACACAAGAGTCTTCCAAACAAATTTTGGGCTGAAGCAGTATTTACTGTTGTTTATCTTCTTAACCGATCACCTACTCAGGCTGTTAAAGGGAAGACTCCTGAAGAGGTTTGGTCTGGCCGTAAGCCTAAGGTCAGTCACCTCAAAGTATTTGGCTCAGTTGCATATGTTTGGATTCCACCTGCTAAGCGCTCTAAGTTGGATTCCAAAAGCCAGAAACTCATGATGACAGGTTACAGTGATCATCACAAGGCCTATAGGCTGATAGATATAGCCATCGGTCGTCTTAGCTTCAATCGGGATGTAGTATTTGATGAAGACAGAGGATTTTTTCAGTCTTCTTCTTCTAAGCAGTGTTCTGAGGATCAGCCTCACAGTGTTCTTCTTCTGGTCGGTCCACCTGATGGGAGGGATGATGTAGCATCAGTATTTGATAATACTCTAGCTGAGCTTCCTCCAGAAAATAACCCTCCTCGTGCTGCTCCTATTGATCTTGAGTCTTCTCCATCTCCTCCTGATATTGGTTCCTCTACTCTTCGGCCTAAATGGTGGGCTAAAACCATTGGTGATCTCCAGGATGATGAGCTTCTTGAAGGTAGAACTTCTAGACATAAGAACAAACAACAGTCTATAGTCAATTTTGCTCTTATGGCTAACCTTCATAGTATTTTTGAGCCTCAAACCTATTCAGAGGCTAAGGGTACATCTGAGTGGGAACAGGCTATGGAAGCCGAATTCCAGAGTCTTCAGAAGAATCACACATGGACACTTTCTGATCTTCCTACAGAAAAAAAGCCCATAAGCTGCAAATGGGTGTATAAAGTGAAATACAAAGCTGATGGCACCCTAGACAAGTATAAAGCTCGTCTTGTGGCTCGAGGGTTCTCATAGAAGGAAGGCATCGATTATGAAGAGACTTTTGCTCCTACAGCCAAGATGAGTACCATAAGGCTTGTCCTTGCCCTAGCAGCGCAGTTCAATTGGAAAGTTCATCAGATGGATGTAAAGAGTGCTTTCCTAAATGGTGATCTCCAAGAAGAAGTCTACATGACGCAGCCTCCAGGATTCAAGGTTGCTGGTCAAGAACAGAAAGTGTGTCGATTAGCTAAAGCAATCTATGGATTGAAGCAAGCTCCTCGGGCTTGGTACATGAAAATTGATCAGTATCTGACAGATCGGGGTTTTCAGCAGAGCCCATCTGATGCAAACCTGTATATCAAGCATACTGGTGATGATATCTTGCTTGTGGTTGTATATGTGGATGATCTTATCATTACTGGCAGCTCTGCACATTTGATCCATGGGATCAAACAAGATTTATGCAGAACTTTTGAGATGACAGACTTGGGACTTCTTCATTACTGTCTGGGGGTTGAAGTTTGGCAGACTGAAAATCATATCTTTCTCTCTCAATCCAAGTATGCCAAAAATCTTGTGGACAGGTTCAGAATGCAGGATTGCAAACTGGCCACGACTCCTATGGAACCAGGGCTCAAACTTTCATCACAGTCATCCTCTCCTCCTGTGGATGAAACTTTATTCAGGCAACT
Organism: Pinus tabuliformis; assembly: GCA_031772625.1. NCBI lineage: Eukaryota > Viridiplantae > Streptophyta > Pinopsida > Pinales > Pinaceae > Pinus > Pinus tabuliformis. The sequence goes on from CM062807.1 coordinate 320,857,164, forward strand.
AGTGGGCAGTCTCATCTATCTTACTGCCACCAGACCTGACATCAGTTTTGCAGTAAGCTATATTTCCCGCTTTATGTCAGCACCTAAAGCTGATCATTGGATAGCAGGAAAGCGTGTGCTACGATATGTGCGTGGTACTTCTGATTATGGCCTCCTATATACTCGCAGTTCCAATCCTATACTCAGTGGTTACACTGATTCTAACTGGGCCGGTTCGGTTGATGACCGTAAATCTACAGCTGGGTATGTGTTTAGTCTAGGACAGGTGTTGTTACTTGGACTAGTAAGAAGCAACAGGCAGTGGCTCTCTCCTCAACAGAAGCAGAGTATCGGGGAGTAGTTAAGGCATCCTGTGAGGCAGTTTGGTTGTGACGTATGCTTGCAGATATGCATGTTTCCCAGACAGGGCCTACGTCTTTGTTTTGTGATAATCAGGGAGTGCTCAAACTTGCCAAAAATCCAGTCTTTCATGAAAGAACAAAGCATGTGGAAACTCATTGCCACTACATTCGCCAGCTTGTTGAAGACGGCTCAGTTCAGTTGCAATATGTTCCCACAACAGAGCAGCCTGCCGACATCTTCACCAAGCCTCTTGGTCCTGATAAATTTGTAAAATTCAGAGGGTCTATTGGTGTTGTAAATAGATTGAGTATTAAGGGAGGGTATTAGAATATTCCTATTTAGTATTTAATACTCATTCTTTTAGCTACTCTGCTATTTTTATTCTTTTAAGCAGTTTCTTAGATGAAACTGATTGTTTCCATATTCTACATAGAAACTTGATGTTTCTATTATTGTAAATTCATTGTATTATTATTGAGCTTCTGCTTGCTCAAAATTAATGAATTCATTCGACATTCTTTTACTTGTTAGTCTAGCATTAAGTTAATTCTTTATTTCATTTTCTAGACTAGTTTAAGTTAGGGTTTGATCTTAACTTTTCTCTCTTAAAACACTAAGAGGCAGAACACCCATAGGATTGTGCACCTAAATATTATCGATTATTATTTCGGTTGTTTTCATTGTTTATGTGAATCTGGAAATTGCATAAAAGAATAAAACACCAAATTTACATAAAACTTAAATCTAGGCTTCATCATCTAAAGAATATCTAGCACTAGACTTGGAACTAATTTCATATACTAGAAGGTTTTTGTCAAGTTTTATCTTCTTTTCTAGTTGTGAAATCATATTTAAGTTGGTATTACTTGCATATCTCACACTTAAAGATTTTGTTGGTAAATTCTAGGCTATTCTTGATAAACCCTAAGACGAACTTACCTTGTGATCCAACTTCTTCTTATTTTACATTGATTTATTTATTGTGAACTTGATTCAAAGCAATTTGGGTCATTATTTCATTGTATATCATAAAGCCCTGATTCACAAGTCAATATGTCTTACTTTCAGATCGAACATCTGTCTTCTTGGATTAATATTTATCTAAATCCCAAATCTGGAAATCTGCATAAAATCACTCATAAAACAGTGTTAGAGGCAAAGGACATAACTGATTTGATACTAATATCGATTCATACAAGGTCAATTGGGGTTGAACAATTGCATCTCTTGTGGCTTCATCTAGCTTAGAATTGTTTATTTTTCAAGTCTACTTCTTCTAAGTGGTTATTAGCTTGAGATGATAGTCAAAATATTGCAAATCTGAGTTCTCTTTCTTGCATACTTTATAAATAAGATTTGGTACTAATCCACTAGTTTCTAACTCATAAGACATCCAAGTCGATCATTGTGGTTTATGCACTTTATCTTGAAGCATTATCTTAAAACATTGAATGAATAATTTTTTTGAAGCCTTGACTTTATTTGCTATATATTTTGTGGGATTTATATAGTGAAGTAGATCTTTGCTCTCATTGATTAAAATTTTAAATCACTAATAAAATTTACTTGAGCTCTATCCTTGGTTTGTGAGAACCTACAAAAAGTGAAGGGGATATTGTGTTTAGGTGACAGTGACACAATTCCCATCCATTACACCAGGGTGGCATCCATGGTTGAACTTTCCACTAGGATGCTAGTTTAGGCAGTGATAATCTCCTCATTTCTCATCCTAAGAGAGAGTACTAACCTTGCAAAGCATTTCAAATCACACCTTCCCAATATGAAGCTTTTGGTCTCCAAACACTTACTAGTGAAGGAGATGGATTCTTTTGTCAAATTCATGGTTACAAGGGATGCCCTATCTCTCCCATTATGTGCTTTGATGAGGAAGGCTTTACCATATTTGACCAAGCGATATTTGTTCTCTCTCTTCTGAAAGATTGCATCCCTATCCCACATATAGGGACTTAAACATCACTCCACATGCATCAAGTGATACCAAATCACACTCTACCTCATCAACAAAATCAGCATTTATGGTAAAATTGATCCGCACATCTTCTGGAGATAATCGTGACAAACTCTCTTGTATCAACCCTAATGACGATGGTTGTACCAATTCATATGTCTCTAGACCAAGCTCATTAGTTAGACTTCAAAAATTAAATTACTGTGAGAACCCAATTAACAAGTCATTTAATTTCTTGTTCTTCACTGCAACCTTGATTTGGAAAAGTGGACTTCTTTCTCCATTTGCCTGGGTTGTTGCAACGAGGTGCAAACTAGGTTTTCTCCACATTGGAGCTGGCCTCCACCATTGCTTCTACCATCTTGGTAGCCATCATTTCTCCCATCTTGGACTTGTACTATTCCAAGCACAATTTTGAATGAAGCTTTCAATAATTTTCCTTTGAGTCCATCCACATCACAATGTTTGTAATGCTTCTTGGACTTGTTGCACACATTTTGTCGAAGTTCCAAGGAAGCAGTTGTACCAATTTTTTCAAAGGATCAATATCATCAGCCATCAGTATTTTGAATCATCGTAAACTCATTCTGCAAAATTTTTGATGTAAATGATGCTAGTAAGACCATGTATGTATGTAACAACCTAGGTAAGTATACTATTTTGGCAACGAAATTCATCTTAGGAGGTTTTTCGTCTCACAGATTCATCTGTGTTTCTAAACACAGTTGATCAACAAAGTTTTTTCCTCCAGCCTCACCCCAAAGCTAGGGTGGAATTTATCGTCAAAGTCTTAGGTGAGTCGTAGTGTTTAGTCGAATCTTCTGTAAAAGTGATTTGGGAATAATTTACGCTAATTGGCTAAATTATTTTATTACAAGTCACTTGGTCTAATAGATCATATTGTGTCGCAGAATTGGTTAAATTATTCGAGGGTCTATAACGAATGGGTATTCTCCCTTTGAGGGTTGATTTATTGAAAAATTTGATGTAAAAATATTTTAGTGCACAGTCCCTCATACTTAGACACCATGGCTAAAATATTTGAATGTGAAAAAATAATTAATCCCCTCAAGTGTCAATTAATTAATTTTTCTGGCAAACATAAAATTAATCCTAAGCTGGAAAATTAATTAATTAGATTCAAATATTAATTTCCTAGAGAAATTAAATTCTCCAACAGGGGGAATTCGTGGGTCTGAAAAAAATTAATTTTTGGAGGTCCCCCACCAAAGAAATATTGGAAATTTCAAGAAAAATTGGTCCCTTAGACCTTGGTTGTCAAGTCAAAGTCAATTTTTTGAGGAAATTAGCTCAAAATAATTATTTTTGAGCCAATAAAAAATGAGTTTAATAAGAAATTCGAAAATCCCTCAAAAATAATTATTTCGACAACAGAGATTAAAAAATCATCAAAGATTTATCAACAACCAAGATTATTTTGACGGGGATCAAGCCAACTAGCCGTTATCTTCCACTTGGAAGATTTATCTATAAATTAGAGGTCATTTGTGTCTCAAGGCATCTAACGTTTGGCTATTGTAACTCTGAAAAGCTAATGTAAACTATTGTCCCGTTGGGAACATTCGATTAATAATAATAAAGACTTTCGGGTGCAGTGCATGTTGTCTCTGATCTACTGATTTTTGGTATGTGTTGGGTACAGGCATTCATATATTGTGCTTTATAATTTTTATTAATCGTTATTTCATTGTAGGTGATAGGAACATTCTATTGGTAAGTTGTGGGTTTATCTTAGGTGATCTGATTCACTATGTGTTCTAACGATTTATCTTTCAGAAAATATATAGTGTTTGTAGGTTCCCCAACCCTTGGACTCCAAGTTCACAAACTTTGGACGGAAGCTGACTATGTTTGGATTCTAAATATTTTTATGGTTTTCTAACTTCACTAAGGCTATGGATTTTGCATCTATCTTTTGAAAATACATTTAGCCATTATCAAGGATTTACAAAAAATTAATTTCTCAAAATTCTCTCAAACATTGTACACATGTATATTTTGTAAATAGATTTGTAAAATAGATTTTTTTGTAAATAATTTATTTTCTAACCTTTGTTTTGCAATTGGAGTTTTGGGGTTTTGAATTATTTTTAAATTTTGTATATATTGGGGGTTTTGGACTAAATATAAATTCATTTGTGCAAGTGAGATCAAAGGAAAATAGTTGGATTAGAGCTAGATCTAGGCCCTTGGGGTAAGATCTAGTCTCCAAATTTTTTGCAAGGCCAACTACTGAAGAAACTTTGTAGAAATTGAAGATATGAAGCAAAATAAATTTTTCAACTGAGGGTTTCTAAATTTTTAGGGCCTCCAGGCCCCAATGTCAGCCCTTTGACCTCCTACGTCACCCTTTTAGGGCCCTGCATCATCATTTTTGACCTCTTGGAGGTTGCTCGTAAGCCTAAAGGGCCTCGGCCCCCTCTCTAGTCCCTACATCAGCGTTTTTAGGCCTTTCCTAGCCTGGTTGTCATCCTCTAAGGCTTCGACCTCCCTCTTCCACCCTAGACAACAGCACTAAGGGCTTGTCGTGAGTTTTTCCAGCTCTTTTTCCCTTTCGGCCTCCTCCTTTCAGCCCTTTGTTGCCTCCTATGCCCTTCTTCCCTCCTTTTCGGCCTCCCTTAGCCCCTGTGCCAGCCTCTTTGGCATCTTGCCCTAGCCTCTAGGCCTTCTAGGCCTCTCCCAGCCCAACGCTAGCCCTATTAGTCCTAGCGATAGCCTCTTTTGGCCCTATTTTGCCCTCAATCGGTCTCTGAAAAATCTTGGACTGAATATTGGTGGGTATTGCAGGGAGAAATTAGGCTCAAACTAGGGCTTGATCTCTAAACCCTCCATTTTCCTCACTATTTGCTACAGCTGTCTGAATCATTCATAACGGTGATAAAATTCAAGTTTAAGCACTCATAAATTGCCTAAACACATTAAGAAATTAATAGTATAATTTTGCTAACCTTTTGGTAAATTGGGCATTGTTGATTGGGCATATATCTGACTAAATCATTGATTGAATATCTCCACATAACCAGTGAAATCAGATCTGATATATTTCTGAAGAACACATTTAAGAGGCATAAAATTGATTGGTGTGATATCTAGCACAATCTCACAACGTCTAGGCATCTTGGGCATTAATATTTTTGGCATAAATCTTCAAATTTTGGTGACTGATATTTCTGCATAAAAGTGTAATCAGATCTGATATAAATTCTGAAACCATATCATAAGGGGCTAAAGAATCAAAGTTTTAGCTTGATAAGCTTGTTTGGGTATTATTCGGCAGTTTTGGGCACACACTCTCACATTAATAGCTCATTGTTTGCATACTTTTCTTACTGCTGTTACAAGTCTTTTTAAATCTGATATATCACTGAATATCACATCATAAGAAGGTTGGCTAGCTCACATAATCACTTGGCAAGTTATTTAGCATCTCGTTGATCATATTTGGTTCTTATATGCTTGTCATTTCTTAGATCTAGAGTGATTTACTTACTGCTGTCCTAAAGGTTAATAAGTGCTCATTTCATTAATTCTAAGTGTCATTGTGAAAAAGTTTATCTTAACATTGGTTATTTGAAAGCTAACACTTGTTTGTTTACTTGTAAGCTCATTCATAGCCTCTAAGAATCATTAATTTGCCACTAAGTACTCACACACCATAGCTCTAATCTTGTTGAATGGTTTATATTACTTTGAGCATTGAAGTTTCATTGAAGTAGCTCTTTCCTTCTTAGGCGTCTTGCAATCCAATTGGCATTATTGTGTTAAGCATCTAATTGAACATTGCTAAGGAATCACTGGATAATTGCTAAACACATTGTATTGTCTACCTTAAGCATTGGCATCTTGAGAGTCATTGGCATAAGATCATTGGCATTTACTTTGTTTGAAGAAATTTTAATTATTGCAAGTAATTGTTATCATTGGATAAGTGTTCTAACCTTGCTATCATTGATTAAGCATCTTGTGGAAGATAAGTTCATCTTGGGATTGTTTAATATTGGCACATTCTTGGTAATAAGATTGTATTTCCATGTATTGATAAGTACTCTTGTCAATGAAGATTAATTATAACTTAAAGTACTTAAACATTAAGCCAATCTTAAACTAAGAAGTCATTCATCTGCCTTGCATAAGCATTCTAAGTTTAGTTGCACTAATAATTTACCTCCATGCATAAGCTTGGCTGATAGACTTCTAGGGCCACCCTTTCTCAATTTAGCTTGAGGGATTCAACAACTTTCTAAAAGTTAACACGGTGACCTTGCAGTCATCAGAGCCACAATCTCTGCAATGCCGAAGGCATCGGGTAGTTGGAACACAGGGGGAGGTATCGCTAATCAAACATTTTCTTGCTTCCCGTTGGCTTCCATCCCACAACCTACTCTAAAGACTAGTTCCAAAACAGTTAAGAGGAAGGTTTTACTTAAAATAGACATATAACTAAAAGTAACCAAGATTCTTGCATCACACCTAGGTCTTAGGATTTGCATAGCATATAGGTTAGTGAAGCATCTAAGCAGCAATTGTCCATCCAGTTACTTGGTCTCTAATTAATAATAAGCGAGAAATTGACTCCATAAGGCACTGGTCTCAAATTTGAATTTAATCTAATCCTTAAATCTTGCTTAAATTAACCAAGTAGCTAGGCCACTCAATTGTGTCTGCTGAACTCGTTGGTTGCCAACTTGTCTTTCGTCTTCATATTTCCATAGGGACTAACCCCCATAGTCTGTTGCTGGGAGATAGTTAGAACAAAGAGGTTGGGGATCAGAGTGACAACCCCCGACCTGAGTCGTCATTGCAGTGCCTGTACAATCTGAGCTACAACAGGAATCTTTCCCCTTTAGGTTGTGGCTAATATTTTTTCTTGCCTTTATTTTTATGGTCTCTTCTTCACCTTTTTGTTCCTCCTTCATAATGCTCAACACAATGAAGAATGCCTTCTTTTCTGCTTCATTTATACTTTTTACATCGAAAGATGTGATTTCCTTCAAATATGGCTAAATAGACCTCCAAGGTACTCCACTACCACCCTAGATTCTTCCAGTGAGATACCCAACATAATGCCCCACTCATGAAAGTCGAACATATATTCTTGAACACCACACCCTTTTTCTTGTCAATAATATTGCCAACTGATGAGTTGTTCCTTATCAAAACCTGTAGGATACAACTACAATTTCAGCAATACCTAAAAGTGCTCACATTTTGTCACTATGGACTTCTTGCCCATCCTTGAGGCATTTACATAGCTCTCCAACCATGTCAAAGCATGGCCATACATTTTCAAAAAAGGAAAAGAAATTTATTATTAGTTGCGTTTATTTTATCTTATACAAGCTGAAATATGCCTCTAACTATTTCAACCAACTATTGAGTCTTTCAACATCAAATTAACCATCATATGATTGTATTTCAAGCTTTGCCTGAACCTTAAATAAAATGTTAGAAGATGATACAAAAGAGTCAAATATTACTTGAGTCCCTAAACTTCTCACCCTTAGATTGGTCAACATTGTTGAAGCTTGTCATAGCTTCAGAAGGTCTTTTGCATAGGCTTGGTGTCTTAGCATGTAGAAAATGATTTATTGCCTCTTTAGGTGCTTGCTTGATGAAGTGATTTATATACTATTTCCTAAGTCTAACTTAGGAAAAGTATAATAATTGTAGTCAACTAATTATTGTGGACTATTAAGTCAATTTCAAAGAATAAATAATGAAATTATTTAAGTGACTTACAGATGGTCTCAATTGTCGATCGCCTAGATCTTCTAGAAGGGAGATTAGGGTTAGGGAGTTGGGCTTCATGAAGATTATAAAATAAGTCTGAGTGAGAGGAGAAGACTATAATATTCCTAACAAAATATTAAGTGGTAATAGACACAAAACTCACAACATGCAACCAGAAATCAAAACACATAGCAGCAATATCAATACACCAACAATTTCACCAAATAATCTGAGCCATATTATTAATCATCATGAAGTGGGTACAACAAGTCGGGTCAAGTGCACCTGTGCCTACTAAAGCAAGCTAGACAAGTCCCAGGTGAGAAAGAGACCTGCCCATGTGCCAAAGAGTGCTTGTCCTCCAATCCCTGTGTTGACCCAGAAATTTTGTTGCTTCTGGTTGAAGTAGAACTGGTTTTTAACCCAATGTTGCACAAAGTGGGTATGAAGCGGGGACATTTTTTGGAAACGGAGACACAGAAGTGTCATTTCTCAAAAATCTACGAAGCATAGCATCTCGGAAGCCTCTACTATATATATATATATATATATATATATATATATTAGCATATATATATATATATATTAGCATTTATATTAAAAAAAAAACATCCCAAATACCAAATTAGTCGTAGAAGACATGAAAACATGCATATTTTTACATAAATCAAGATAGGTATGGCATCCATGATTCCATTGTACATCAATGATTAATTATTCGAGCATCAACCAAATCCTAATAATGTGATTAATCCGAAATACATCTATCTACATTATGGATCACAAAAGTCTTAGATCTAACATACATCAAATTTTTAAGCATATCATAATACATAAAACATTTAGAAGATAAAATCATCAAACATTCAAGTAACTTATCTAGCAAGTGAGCAACTGTCAACATGAGTCATGTCCAAAATTCAAATAATGATGTTTACAAAATAGGCCACCACCAAGACTCAAGTACACACTGAACCAGGAAGAGTACGACAAAAAAGTTCAAATTCACAACAAGCCTACAAGTCTAATCTATGACAAAAGTGGTAAATTGTGAATATATCTACTAATCTCTCCTTCTTCCACCACAAACAAGATGTGAACCTCCACGTGGTGGCAATGAAGAAGATGGTGAAGATGGTGGCTCTAGAAGTTGTGGCAATGGACCTAATGAAGATGAATCCCCTGTTGTTGGTGTTGAATCATGGAACCTGGGAACCAAGGGACCGGATGGGGGTAGCATCTCAACTCGATCATGATCATCTTGGATAAGGGTATCCTCCAATTGCTCTAATTGCAACACTCCATCCTCCAAATTGGGATCCTTTAGATTTTTGTCCCAAACCTTCAGGTCTTTATTAGTCTTTGCATCATCACAGTAATGGGACGACAATCACAAGTTGTAGTGAACATAAACCAAGCTCTCTACCTAGTCCAAACTCAACTTGTTCCTTTTAATATTGTGGATGAAGAAGTGTTTACCATCTGTGATAGCACCCACAATGCCAAAGTTTGTAGAAGTAGAGTAGCACCTCCATGCATGTTCCACCACTCAAGAGAAGATAAATTCTCTCGATCTCTAATTGCATGCATGCTCCCAAATAGACCATTGTTAAGCGTATAGTTGCTCAAATGTTTCCATAGCATGGCAGACTCCTCCTCATCAGCGACTAATTTATCCAATGCTTTCATATAACCATTTAGAACCTCTGGATCTACGTGTGGTTTTGTCCTGCTTTCCCCTCGCCCCCCAGGTACTAGTGTTGAAAGCCATGATGAATGATAGTATTAAGGTGTCTAAACATATGCTAAGGCATGCAATGGAATGTTTAGCATATCCCATCATTTTTCCACCTATGCACAAATATAATTGTACAAGGTGATATCTCTAGGCTCAACAATGTCTTTAATCTGCCGCAACATGCTATCCATTTACTCATACACCTCCCCAATTATTGATCAATCTAAATTTGCAAACTTGATCATGTAATAAATTGGTTTTGTGAATTGCAAAACATTTTTAATCTGTGACCAAAAGTAATCGTCAAGAATAGTGTCCTTGGCTGCATTAGCACCATCTATATTAGTGCTAATGTCTTCCCATGATTCAGAGGTCACCATATTAGTTAAATCCTAAGTAACCTGACACGGGGATTCAGGATTCATAGGATACGGGGATTCGAGTGTCGGATTCAGACACGTTGGCCCCCGGGAACAGGACACGTAGGATTCGTTATATATATATATATATATATATATATATTAAAAATTAGATATTTCTTACACAAATTCTCATTAACTATACAAATTCTTGATTTCAAACATAGATCTTCATCTAGATGTTAGTTTTACTGTTTGCAAAGTAAGTTAGTAACATTATAGCATGCATAGTACATACAAAATTCAGATACATGTCACTGTCACATAAATCATAAATGATAAATCAATGAATCATAAATTCTAAATTCATAAATGATAAATCAATGAATCATAAATTCTAAATTCATAAATGATAAATCATAATACATATTCAATTCGTCACTGATCCAATAAGAGAAAGACAAGATAGTAAGATAAAGACACTGGCAGTTGTAGTTTTCTCATTAAGTCATCAAATCAAAATGTGTTACATAGGTAGTGCAATGCCAATGGTTGTTAAAATTGGCAACCAGGGCAAAACTTCATGTGGGTCATCTTATTCATGGCTAATAATATTTTTATTAGATTCCTCTCGTCAAGAGGTGTAGGATTGATATAAAGATCATCCAATTCCGATAAGTATTCATGGAGATATGAATTTATTTTGATTATGGAATTATTATCAAGCCGACCTACAACTCATGTAGGCTCAGAAGCCCAACAGTCGCATCTATTCACCCACCAACGTTGTGTATAAATATAAGAGGACTTTTCCTCATTTGGACTCACTCATCTCATCACATCTCTCTCTCTCTACTGCGCAGATATGAGTCTCTTCTCTACTGCGCTGAAATGGGTCTCTCTCTCTCACACATGTGAAGCCGGAAGCTGTTGAATTTGAAGTTGCAACTGCAGAAGTAAAGATTGACTTGCGTGGCCTAGAAGATCTCCTCTTTGGAACTGCGCTGTAGGTTCATCTGAACCTCCTTTGAAAGCCGCAACTTTTGGTGGTGGAATGAAGTCAATCTGACGAACGGTTTGCAAGATATCGACTGCCCTAGTTTGAAACCGGAAACTGCTGAAACTGAAGCTGCAACTGCAGAAGTAAAGATTGACTTGCGTGGCCTAGAAGATCTCCTCTTTGGAACTGCGCTGTAGGTTCATCTGAACCTCCTTTGAAAGCCGCAACTTTTGGTGGTGGAATGAAGTCAATCCGATGAACGGTTTGCAATATATCGACTGCCCTAGTTTGAAGCCAGAAACTGCTGAAACTGAAGCTGCAACTGCAGAAGTAAAGATTGACTTGCGTGGCCTACAAGATCTCCTCATCTGAACTGCGTTGTAGGTTCATCTGAACCTCCTCTGGAAGCCGAAACTTTTGGTGGTGGAATGAAGTCAATCCGACTGCCGATTTGTGAGATATGGTCTGCCCTAGTTTGATAATGAAGCCGCTAATGCTGATGCTACTGATCTAGGGTTTGCTACTGCTGATATGAATCAGATTTATTGTACTATTTGTCTCTGCTGAATTATTGAAGATAAAAGAAAATTTGATCAAAGGGTTTCCCCACACATTGTGGGGTTTGTCCCTGGCTAGCCACCACATCTTATGTCTCTTGTCTTGGCTTGTTTTCTGTCGATCGTTTAATGTTCTATCTGCACTTTACTTTATGTACATGTGATTGCTAATCGGTGGAATATAATAAGAAAAAGAAGTAAACTGTTATAAGCATAGAACATACCATAACTTAACACAATGGCAAATAGAAATAGAAAATATAAAACAACTACAGATATACAAGCCTCAAGGCAGTAGGTAGCCCATGACTCATGAGTCATCAATCCTCATAGTCATCATTAGAATCAGCATCAATGTCCTCATCATCATAGTCACCACTGTTCTCCTCTGCATCCTCCTCCTCCCCTGTATCCTTAGTCGCCTCTGCATCTGCTGGTGTGGAGGATGACCCCTTAACAATATCACCATCATCAAACCTAACAAGCTCTAGCACTGGATCATTGAGCTCCATGTTGGCCAATGCCAACTCAACACTGCTATCCAGACCCATATCATCAGGAAAGACATTCCACATCTTTGTCTTTCCCTTCAACCACTCTTCCCTCTCCCTGTAAATAAGACAAAGGTTGGTGTGCACATACACCATTGTCTCTACCCTAGACTGCTCAAGCCTACTCTTCTTCACACTATACAAATTACCATATGTGTTCCAATTCCTCTTGCAACAAGAGGATGAAGTCACCTGAGAGAGAAGCCTCATGGCTAACTGCTGAAGAGGAGAGCTTGTTACCCCATGATTTGCCCACCAAGAATAGGGCTTCTTAGCCCCCCTATCTCTAATCACATCATATCCTGCAAATCGACCAGTGCCAATGGAAAACTCTGCAAAGGCATCCTCCACCTCATCAAGCAATGCTCTATCCTGAAAAACCCGCCTGAATGCATCTTTCCTCCCCTGTGAGATTTCACCATCCATGTGAGGAGGGAATCTGCAGGAAGGTCCACCATTCAGCCACTCATGGTTGTAGTATTTTGGGTTCAATGAGTGAGCCAAACAATGTAAAGGTGTGCAATTCTTGTCCCATCTGCTGACAAGAATATCCTGTATAGTACCACAAAAGGCCTTTGGTGATGTCTCATACTCGGGGCACTCACTCTATAGAATAATGCTCCTCATAGAGTCAATCATGGAATCCCATCCCTCATAAACCTCTCCTAGGATGGGTTTGTCTGTATCTGCAAATCGAAGCAAAGAAATGATAAGGTCCATGATCTGAATAATTAGATCTACCCTCTCCCACCAAGCATCATCTAGCACTGTGTCCTTCACTCTTTTAGAGGCTACTTGATCTGTCTTTCTCCAAAAAGACCAAAACTCATAAATAACCATGGCACCAAGAGCAGTCTTGACCTCCCTCAACCTCTTCAACATAATGAATGAAGAGGCAAACCATGTATTAGCAATCTTCAACAACGATAGATTGTTGTACTCCTTGCAGATAGTGAGGTCATTTGTATGATTTTGCACAAAGTTACGGACATGTCGTGCATCCTCAATAATGTTAGCGATCCAAAGGACATCAGAAGCAATGGATTTCAGTGCTAAGTTCAATGAATGGACAATGCAAGGTGTCCAAAACACTTGTGGATATTTAGCTTCCACAATCATGCCAGCAACCTTGCAAATAGGTGCATTTTTTGTAATGATTTGCACACAAGAATCAACACCTACATCTTCAAAACATTAATAAATAACTCACCCATAAATTGTGCATCCTTGTATTCTCCAAGTGTATCCACTGCTTTCAAGAAAACTGGACCATTCAAGGAAAACACCATGAAGTTGATGAGTGGGTCGTGTTGGATCTGTCCATCCATCAGAAACAATGCTAACCCCAGATGTTGGCCATGATGCTTTAATAGGCTCAAGCATTTTTTGTTGCTCCCTTTTTGCCTTCGTCAACAATGTGGTTCTAAGCTTCTCTGAACCAGGAGGCACATACCATGATGGAGACTCGTGAGTTAGTGCTTGGCACATCTCAATAAATAGAGCTGAGCATGCAACATTAAAGGATATATGAAGTTTTGATAGAAAAAGAAGGCAATGGTGAGATCAAGCTCTTCCCATTTCTCTTTTTGAAAAATCTTGTCCATTGGACCAAGTGAAATTGTCTTATATTTGCTGTGTGTCCCCCAATAGAACTCTCAAATGGAAATTTGGTGGTATCTTTCCTCAAAAATGGAAGGGGGTCATCATTCTTGGTTTTTCTTGATTTTGCAGCCACATTTGCCATACCAACAGTGAACTCTTTTTCCATTTCTTTCCTCTTTTGTAAAGGAACAGCTTTACAAGCTCCAACTCCACAACCTAGTAAAGCCAACAAATGGCGTTTCACACAGCAATATGTGCTTGTGAAATTATTGTGGCAAAAGTTGCATCTCCATTGCACATTGCCTTCTCCCTTCCCCTTAGTGCTTGGTCCATCCTCTCATTTGACATATTTCCACAAGGGATATTTCTCAATGTTGTCTTTAGGAGGAAGTCTTCCCTCAACATTACTTGCAGCAGACTCTGATGATATTGGGGGAGGAGGGGCATCTCCAATGGGGACATTCTTCCCCTTCCTTTACCCCCTACCTGTTGCCCTTGATTGAGCCATGAATACTGTAAAAAAACAAACAAAACATGCACAAATTTGTAAAAGAAATGCATATACAAACTGCTGTAATATAAATGCAAAAAAATAGAGATGAAATGCACTTACCTGGTGCTTGAATCTCCTTGTCGAATGCTCCAAACCCTTAGCTCCTTGCTCCAAACTTCTAGCAACAAATGCACATCTCACTGTTTGCAAAAAGGAATGAGAGAAATGGTAAAAAATAAAAAGGACTGCGTTGTTTTAAAGCCCGCGGGTTTCACTTTTACGGGATTTGAAACCCAAAATCAGGACACAATGTGTCCTAACGGGACACGATCGAGATTCGATCGTGTCCTAACATCGTGTCCCGTTTTTGGGATTCAAATTCCCTTGAATCGTGTCTGATTCGTAGGACTCAGATACTTCACCAAAAATGGACAAATCCGGTTTCAGAGGTTAAATCTTGTCTCACCTTCACTAACCGCCTAAAGGTGAGGTAATAACTTGCAAATCTTGTTTTTGCAAGTTTAAGCAACTGCAACTTGGACCAAGTGCCATAAAAGTGGTTTATCGTTGTATGCCTTGTGATAAATTTAATGAGTTGCTTCCCTCTCTTGTAAAGCTCATTAATCCATCCACATTCTTTATGCTTCACAATATCATGCATCAAAAGGTTCAATGTGTGCACCAAGCACCCGAACCAAAAGATGTGTGGACGAGTATGCTAAATAATTTTTCCTGTTGCCTTCAAATTTGTTGCATTATCAGTGATCACTTGAACCACATTATTAGGACCAACATCTTTGATTGATTGCAATAGGAGATCTCAATGTTTTGGGAAGTTCCATTAACGGAGGAGGAGTCATGACATGTAATAAACACTACACCACTAGCAGTAACACCAAGAACACTTATCAAATGTTGGTTTCTAACATTTGTCCACCCATCTAATACACTGGATTCCCCACAATCCACCCACTCATTTGAAAAACTTGTCAAAGCTCTTTGAACCTTTGCGTTTTCTCTTTCTAATAACATTGTTCTAGCTTTCTCATAGTTGGGGCTCTTGTATCCTTTTGGGGCTTCATCGATGGCCTTCACCATATCATGCCAATAGGGAGAGCGAAGCACATTGAATGGTACACCGCAAGCACAAAGAAACTGGACTATCTTTACATCCACATCATCGCTCCCAGCAACATTCAGGAAATTCCCTATTGTTCTTCTACTTCCAAAGGTTACAGAAGTACCATGAGGAGATGATCTACCAAATCTAGAGGTTGCACTTGATTCAGAATGAGTTTTTTGTTTCTTGTTTTTCTGTTCTGCAACCTCCTCTATTTGGATGTATTTTCTTCATTGTTCAGCTGAAACCTTTGGGTGAATTTGCTATCCCCACGGCACCTTTTTTGTCATCATTGTCCAACACCACACAAAGATGCCTCCTCACACAGGTATATGAACCACTATATGGTTTTCCTCCATGACAACCATGAGGGCACAAAAACTTGTAGCTTCCACAACCTTTTCCCCCTTCGAGTTTTGTCACAAAATTCCACAAGGGTGTCGATGCAGTGTTCCCCTCTAGCATTTCACTGTCCTCTTCCCTTCCTCCTCAAACCCTTCCTCCTCATCATACATTGGGTCACTCATATGGGGACCACTATCCTCTTGTTCTTCTTCCTTTCTATTCCTAATCCCCCTTGTCATCATGAAAACCAACAGTGGAATGATATATAGAAGCCAAAAGAACACCATTTTCGAATATGAATATAGATGGACATCCTGCAATGAAATGACCAAGAAAAAAGAATGGGTAAGGGTAGGAGAGGGAGGAAAAAAGAACAAACAAAAATGACAGAAAAATGAGGGATTTTGGAGTTTGCACTTACCTCTTTAGCTCTTGTAGATGGAAGCCCTTCTTTACTCCTCCAAGCTCCTCCTTCACTCCTCCAAGCTCTCCTCAAGCCTCTCTTCTCCAACATCTCTTCTCCTCCCTTTCTCCTCTCTTCTCCAAGCTCTCAAAAAATACAAGAGTGAGGAAATAAGAGGGGGAAATTAGTTTTATCCTCATCGATCATTTCCCTAACTCAACCTAAACCCACCCCCAACTCAAGTTCAAGAAAATAAAATAAAATAAAAATAAGTATTTTGGGTCAGCGGCCACGGAACCGTCGATCGGCATCGGATCCACTCGTGATCTGTACGGATTCGTGCCCGATCCGCCGTTAGATCCGCAATTCAGAAATCTAGAACAGCGGATCCGACAGCAGATCCCCCACGGATCCATATGGGACGCGGATCCTGGTTTGAATTCAGGGGGGGCATTTCATGCAACGTTGGTTACACCCCTCTAGAGTGCTCAAAAAATTTTGCAAATTGGCTATATGCCCTCCTCAATAGACCCACAAAAACCAAGAAATATTTCAGCCTAACTCCACTGCTTCAAAATTCCCACAAAGTAGGGTGTACATGGCTCACCACCAACAAATACACACCACGTGGAAATCAGCTGCAAATGATGCCAAAATACCAAGGAATCCTTCCACCAAATTCACCTTGAGATTCCCTACAAGTTGCAGCCCCAAATTCCTGGTCTCCTCTTCTACATGTGCTCAATGCATCAATGAATGCGCAGGCCCTACCAGTATGCCTCTGCGCATGCCCAGAATTAGCCAAAATTCAGCCTAGAGTGTAGCCTCGCGACCAGCCCTACAAATCACCTGAAATCCTCAGAAAATCCTCAAGGGAATTGGCCCACCAAATCCTGGAATCAAGCATGCTCTATATCTATTTCTCCCAGGGAGTGTGTGTTCCTTTCCTACACCCAGCCTACTACAAGTAGTGACTGAATATACCTGTAATTGCTCCTAGAACAGCTCCAAAATGTGATGATAATATCCCCTAGAGTGGCTCTTGAGGTCCACTGAAGGAGTTCAAATCTCCACTTGGGATTCACTTGTGTTGAACAAAATTGCGTAAACTTGGCTCAACAGCTCAAGCATACAAGAGGGTTCAATTCTGAGATTAGAAAAAGTCCCAAAATGAAGATCCTCTCCTTAATTTAACTTTCTTACCTCCTTTCTCCTCCATGTGGGTCCCTAAGTCGACTTCCCTCTTCTCTCTCCTTCCCAAGTCAAATTCCTCCCAAGGGTATGAATTCCCTTTTTGGTGTGGCTCCCACATCCCACTACATTCTTAATTTACCATTTTCTCTAATGTTTGGGAAGTCTTTTCCTTGAAAATTAAATTGGGGTCCTCCTACCCAATTTTCCTAAGTCAAAAAGCCAAAATTGTACAAAAATGTATTTAGTTAACAAAATTGCTAAGTGGGGACATTGCAGTCCTCCCTGCCCAAATGTTGCTTGTCCCCAAGCAATTGCAGTGATGGATGTTGAAGTACCTGTTCTCCTTCCCAAGTGGCATCCTCCTCAGGTAGGTCCTTCCACTTCACCAAAAGCTCCTGAATTTTCATGTTCTGGAGCTCCCTCTCCCTCACCTCTAGGATGACCTCCAGTACCAAAACCAAATGCCCCTCATCATCTAGGGGTGGTAACTCCATTGCAGTTGTCACCTATTGTCCCAAGGCCTTTTTCAAACATGAGACATGAAACATGTTGTGCACTCTACTCCCTAGTGGGAGCTCCAACTCATACGCTACCTCTCCAACTCACCTAGTCACCCTGTAGGGCCCATAAAAACATGGCTTGAGCTTTTCAGCTCCCTTCTACTTCAAAGTGGATTGTCGGTAACGTTGGAGCCTCGAAATGCCGCTCAATCCTGTGCCTGTTAGCATACATCTTCTTCTCATTTTTGGCAGTCTGCAAGGTATCCTTAAGGGCTCTAAGGACCTCTTAGCTCTCCGAGATTCAATCCTTATCCCTTGGGGTCCTGTTGTCTCCAAAAATCATGTCAGTAAAAGTCAGAGCATCATAACCATAAAAAGCACGGAAGCGGGACATACCAATAGACATAAGATAGGTGGTGTTGTAGCAATACTCCCCCAGGTGTGGCCACTTCACCCACACACGTTGTTGTCTTGTCACGTAGTTCCTCAAATACCCCTCCAGCGACTTGTTCACGATCTCAGTTTGCCTATCGGTCTGGGTGTGATAGTTCGTGCTGGGTGTGAGCTCAATACCCACCAACTGGAAAAGCTCCTGCCAAAATGCCCCCATAAACTGGTTGTCCTAGCCACTGACAATGGTCTTCGAAAGACCGTGCAACCTGAAGATCTCTCTAAAGAAGAGCTCTACCACCTGTGATGTTGAATATCTAACTAGGATGGTGAAAAAGTGGGCGAATTTTGTCATTTTGTCCACCACCACATAAATACAATCACTCCCCTGGACTATGGTAGCCCTGTGATGAAGTCCATAGATATGCTCTCCCGCTTCCCCTCAGGAATAGGGAGAGACTGGAGTAGACCTACTTGATGTGTCGACTCCCCCTTGTTCCTCTAACAGACATCACACTCATGCACGTGTCTCAAGATGTCTCCCTTGAAACCCTCCAAGTAAAACGTTATCGAATAGCACGATATGTCTTGACTCTTGAGAAACCCCTGATGCCTTGCTAAAGGAGAGTTGTGTGTTGCCTGCATGATCCTCTCTCTAAACTGTGAACCCGGCACCAGGTATATCCTCCCCTTGTAGTAGATCACCTCGTCCGTCACCCTATACCTATCATCATCGAAAGTGCCATCCAAGATCTCACAAGCCTGCTTGTCCTTGGAGTACTCTACTAGCAGTTGCGCTCTCCAATTCTGGTATATACTCGTGAGGGAAAGTGTCGTCGGCCTCCTAGACAACACATTAGCTACCATTTTGCTTGCCTTTGACATAACCTATTTCAAAGTCATAGGCTTGGATCTTGTTGA
The DNA here is from genome assembly GCA_031772625.1 of Pinus tabuliformis. NCBI lineage: Eukaryota > Viridiplantae > Streptophyta > Pinopsida > Pinales > Pinaceae > Pinus > Pinus tabuliformis. The sequence continues at coordinate 320,876,399 of CM062807.1, forward strand.
CCCACTTCTACTGCCGCTCATTGAGCTCCCTCTGCTCCAAAAAGAATCAAAGACTGTTATGGTCAGTCTTCACTTTGAATCTGTTGCCCACCAAATACTGTATGAACTTGGCCAACGCATGCATAATGGCCAGCATCTCCTTGTCATATATAGCATACAATCTCTCATGAGGAAGGAGCTTCCGGCTCTCAAAATCTATAGGGTGGCCTCCCTGCATCAAAACAACCCCAACGCCCTCCCCAAACGCATCACACTCCAAGACAAAAGGCTGTGTAAAATCTAGCAAGGCCAACACTGGGCAACTGCTCATAACTCCCCTGAGGCGCTCAAAGGCCTCCTGCGCCACATCAGACCACTCGAAAGCCCCTCTCTTGGTCAAATCTGTGATGGGTGCTACCAGTTGTGAGAATCCCCTCACGAACTTCCTATAGTAGGTGCAAATGCCTAGAAATCCCCGCAGCTCTGTCACATTCCTAGTCATGGGCCAATCCAAAATGGCTCTGATTTTCTCCTAGTGCACACACACCCCATCCTCCCCGATCACATGGTCAAGGTATAACATCTATGTCAGCCCAAACTCACATTTGGACAGCTTGGCATACAGTTACTGATCCTCAAGGATACGTAGCACCTCCTCCAAGTGTCTTAGATGCTCCTCCCAAGTCTTGTTGTAAATCAAGATGTCGTCAAAGAACACCAACACAAATCTGCAAAGTTGCTTGCAGAACACATGTTTCATGCAAAACTAGAAGGTAATTGGGGCATTGGTTAACCGGGGCATCACCAAGAACTCAAAGTGCCCATAGTAGCACCAAAACACTGTCTTCGAATTGTCCTGCTCTTGCACCCGAATTTGATGGTATCCCGAGCGCAAATCTATCTTAGAGAAGTATTTAGCTCTTTTGAGCTCATCCATCAACTCATCTATGCACAAGATCGAGTAACAGTTCTTCAAAATCTTCTTATTCAAGGCCATATAGTCAATACACATGCGAAGGGTCCCATCCTTCTTCACCAACACCAAAGAAGAAGCGAAGGGACTAGAACTAGGACTGATGTGCCCCAAAGCCAACAACCCCTGTATGGCCCTCTCAATCTCATCTGGATATGTCTTGGGATGTTTGTATGGCGTGGTGATAATTGCATTTACCTCTTCTTCCAGCTCAATCATGTGCACAAATCCCCTATCGGGTGGTTAGCATGGAGGAAGGCCTCCAAATATTGTTGGGTACCGGCCCAATATTGCCTGAACAACCAAATGTGGTGGTCGTGGCTGAGTCCCCGCCTCAAAGGTCCTGAGCTCTACTGCCCACACTATATCCCCATGTCGTAGGTCAGCCTCCATCCAGTGTGCTGACACTATCTACGGTGAGTACGAGTGCATACCCCTCAACAACACTAGCTTCCCATCTGGCCCCACAAACCCCATCTCCAGCTTCCTCGAATTAGTAGTCATTCACCCCAAAGAATAGAGCCACTAGACACCCATCACCACGTTGGTGTCTGGCACATCCACCACAAAGAAATGATTAGTCACTAAATAATTTCCCATAGTCATCGTCAAACTAGGGACATATTTAGTACACTGCATGGTCCTATCCCCCAGCACTATAACCGAGGAACCCTTGAAGCCCTCTGTATGTATGCCTCTCCGCTCCACCATTTGTGCATCAATGAAGTTATGGGTAGCCCCACTGTCCACCAAAACTGCTACACATTGCCCCTGCACTGTGCCTTTGATCCTCAATGTTAAGTACTTGGGGACTCCCCTCAGTGAAGCGATGACCCCTCCAGTGGGTCTAAAAGGGCCTCCATCCAGTTGGGGTGGTGATCCTTCCCCTCCAACTCCTCCAATAGTTTGCAACTCACGACCTCTTACATCAGCTCCTGCTCAATGTCATCCTCTGGCTCGCTATCCGAGAACACCTCTATGTAATGGGCCTTGCCCTTGGTGCACCTATGCCCCGATGCCCATGGCTTCTGACAAAGTGAAGCACAGTGTCCTCCTATGGAGGTTTGTCTTAGTCTCATCGTCCAGATGCCCACACCCCGGAGCATCTCTCTATGGTGGGGGTCTAGTGTCTCAACCTCTCTGTGGAAAATGGGCTTGAGGTGGCATCGGTGTTCTCGTCTTAGGAATGGCATCCCGCAAGTCTTGTGTGCGATTCACCGCCTCCTGAAGAATAGTGGTTCTGCTTGACCTCAATAACCCGTGCAAAGGCTCAACCAAGCCCTCCACAAATGTATACACCCTTATGACCTCAAATAAGTCTAGCACCATCACAAACACCCTCAAGAACTTTGTTATGTAATGCTTTGGGCTGCCATTCTGCTTCAGTTGTGTCAGCTCTCTGAAATAGGCTTCAAAATCCCTCCTGTCAAATCGCTCCACAACCCTCTGTGTAAAGTCCTCATAAGAGGTTACACCAGCATGCCCTAGAGTAGTCAATCCATGGAACCACCAATCATGTGCCTCCCCCTCCAAGTGCAAGGTAGCCATTTTAATGGCTTCCACCTCTGTCATCCAACTAAGTTAAAAATAAGTGTCTAATTTCTCCACCCATGCCCTAGCTGTGCACTTGGATGACCCGTCAAATGTAGGGAGATACAACCTCCCAATGGTACGTTGCAACTCTGAGTTCTATGTGCCTGAGCCTCCTGCACCCCTACCCTTGTCGTTTTGCTTGAGCTAGCAGTAATCTTTGAAGCTCAATGCAACTCGAAACTCCTCCCCCATCGATTGCCACTCACGAAAATACTCCCCCATGGGCATCTCGTCTTGTCATGTCTACTCTCCAACTCCTTGTGGCAAAAATGTGGGTATGGTGGATCTAGTTGACCCACTAAAGGCGTGAGGGTGGGTCAAGGGAGAATGATGGTCGAATTGATGGGATGCACCCGAACTTTCCCCTACTATGAACACCTGATTAACACTCTTGCCCCGGTTTTGTTAACTTCCAACATTTCCTTTTGTCCCTTGGCCAGATCATTCAAAGCCTTCAAGAGGCTATTGAAGGTTGCCTCTTCTTTGCTAACTGGTTCCACCATGCTTGCCTTCTCTATTTCCTACTTCGGGGCCTCAGAATCAGGTGTGATCTCCAACTCCCTTTCTCTACTTTTGTACCTATGCCTCCTGTATGTAATGTTTTTCTTGTCTTCTCGGGTCATAGAAGATTTCTCCCACGACTGAGCCAAGAGTGGTGCTTTGATACCACTATAATATTCCTAACAGAAATATTAAGTGGTAACAGACATGTAACTCACAACATGCAACCAAAAATCAAAACACATAGCAGTGATATCAGTACACCAACAATTTCACCAAATAATCTGAGCCATATTATTAATCATCATGAAGTGGGTACAATAAGTTGGGTCAAGTGCACCTAGGCTTGCTAAAGCAAGCTAGACAAGTCCCATTTGAGAAAGAGATTTGTCCAAGTGCCAAAGAGTGTTTGTCCTCCAATCCCTGTGCTGGCCTAGAAATCCCGTTGCTTCTGGTTGAAGTAGAACTAGTGTTTGACCCCTTAAGGGTGCTCAGAAAATTCTGCAAAATTGGTTGTAGGCTCTCCTCAATAAACCCAGAAAACTTTCAGACTAACTCCACTGCTCTGAAATTCCCACAAAATAGGGTGTACTTGGCTCACCACCAGCGAATACACACCACCAGGAAACCAGTTGCAAATGATGCCAAAATACCAAGAAATCCCTCTAGCACATTACCTTGAGATTTCGTACAACTCCCATCCCCAAATTCTTGGTCTCCTCTTCCACACATGCTCAATGCATCAATGATTGCGCAGGCCCTGCCAGTCTGCCTCTGCGCATGCCCAGAAGTAGCCAAAATTCAACGTGGAGTGTAGCCTCCTGACCAACCCTGCAATTCACCTAAAATCCCCAGCAAATCCTCAAGGAAATTGGCCCACCAAAGCCCGGAATCAAACCTGCTCTAAATCTGTTTCTCCCAGTGTTAAAATTGGCAACCAGGGCAAAACTTCATGTGGGTCATCTTATTCATGGCTAATAATATTTTTATTAGATTCCTCTCGTCAAGAGGTGTAGGATTGATATAAAGATCATCCAATTCCGATAAGTATTCATGGAGATATGAATTTATTTTGATTATGGAATTATTATCAAGCCGACCTACAACTCATGTAGGCTCAGAAGCCCAACAGTCGCATCTATTCACCCACCAATGTTGTGTATAAATATAAGAGGATTGTTCCTCATTTGGACTCACTCATCTCATCACATCTCTCTCTCTCTACTGCGCAGATATGAGTCTCTTCTCTACTGCGCTAAAATGGGTCTCTCTCTCTCACACATGTGAAGCCGGAAACTGTTGAATTTGAAGCTGCAACTGCAGAAGTAAAGATTGACTTGCGTGGCCTAGAAGATCTCCTCTTTGGAACTGCGCTATAGGTTCATCTGAACCTCCTTTGAAAGCCGCAACTTTTGGTGGTGGAATGAAGTCAATCCGACGAACGGTTTGCAAGATATCGACTGCCCTAGTTTGAAGCCGGAAACTGCTGAAACTGAAGTTGCAACTGCAGAAGTAAAGATTGACTTGCGTGGCCTAGAAGATCTCCTCATCTGAACTGCGCTGTAGGTTCATCTGAACCTCCTCTGGAAGCCGAAACTTTTGGTGGTGGAATGAAGTCAATCCGACTGTCGGTTTGTGAGATATGGTCTGCCCTAGTTTGATAATGAAGCCGCTAACACTGATGCTACTGATCTAGGGTTTGCTACTGCTGATATGAATCAGATTTATTGTACTATTTCTCTCTGCTAAATTATTGAAGATAAAAGAAGATTTGATCAAAGGGTTTCCCCACACATTGTGGGGTTTGTCCCTGGCTAGCCGCCACATCTTGTGTCTCTTGTCTTGGCTTGTTTTCTGTCGATCGTTTAATGTTCTATCTGCACTTTACTTTATGTACATGTGATTGCTAATCGGTGGAATATAATAAGAAAAAGAAGTAAACTGTTATAAGCATAGAACATACCATAACTTAACATGGTATCAGAGCTGAGGTGAAGACAAAGCCCGAGCAAGAGCAAGAGCAATCATTGAAGAGAAGATTGGCAAGGCTATCCTAAAAGAACTATGGGGTCCTCAACACTCTTTCCTGCCGAAGACAAGCTCCGTGAGAAAGCTGACTATCACGGATGAAAGATGTCTATCGATCTAACCCTTGAAGATCAAGGAGTGTTGGACCATGTAAGAGGCAATATTGTTGAGCCTTCATCAAATGCATCTGCTGCTGCCTGGAACAAATGGAAAAATGGAGAAGTCAAAACAAAGAAGATCATCCGGGACTCTATCGACAAGTGCTTGGTGGCCTACATCTCTGATCTAGACACCTCCAAGGAAATCTACGACAGACTGGTGAGTTCATTTAAAGTTAATGATGCAAATCAAGTTCTGTTTTTTAGAAATAAGCTGAGGGAAATCAAGAAGGGTAAAGATGAAAGTATGCAAGCATACTTCTTAAGAATCACCGAGATCAAAAACGATCTCCTATCTATTGGGGAAACTATTACTGACAGAGAAATGGCACTCACAACTCTTGAAGGATTACCATCTGAATGGTATGTGTTCAGGACTACTCTTCTGAACTATAATGGAATTCCTGGTTTCGAGGAATTAATGGCTAGATGCATTCAAGAAGAAACAAGGGCAGAAGTGTAAGAAATGCCCATGCCTAAAGGTCCTCCTGCTGCCTTTTCTTTTCATGCAAAGAAAAGAAATAATTCCGGGAATAAATCGAAAGGAAAGTGACGATGTTACATTTGCGATAAAGCAAGTCACTATGCAAGGGAGTGCCCTGATAGAAAGGACTCACTCTAGGACGATGATCAAAATCCCTCTGATGGCAATCAAAGGAATGAAAAATTCAACAGCAAAGGTAAGAGGAGAGCTGGGAATCAAGGAAGAGGACAAGCATTCAAGAAGGCTAGAAATTCCAGGATGTATTTAAATGCACCTGACCTCAAAAAGAACCTAGTGTCCATCTCGGGAACGGAAGACAAAGGCTACAAGGTAACCTTCAGCGATGGCACGGTATGTATATGGAAAAATAATGTTAAAGATGCCTTTACTCTTGGGTTTAGTGTTGATTCATTATATCAGGTCGATGGAAGTCTACTAGGTGTCATGTCTTATGACACATCTCTTCAGTCCGAACTTTGGCATCGGAGGTTTGCCCACCTTCATTATAAAGCTATACTCGGTGTAAGACAAATGGTGATAGGGATGCCCGAATTTTGAATAGAGAATGAAGGTGTATGTCCAGGATGTGCTGAAGGAAGCTCAAAAGGGGACCATTCCCCTCAAGCCAAAGCAAGACCTCTGATATATTACAATTGGTTCAATCAGGCATACCTGAGGTTCGCATTAAGAGGGAGACTACTACACCACATACTCCTGAGCAGAATGGTGTGGTGGGAAGGAAGAACCGCACGATGATGGAAGCTGTCTGGGCCATGCTACATGATCAAAGACTTCTAATGCTTCTATGGGCTGAAACTACAATCACCGTCGTATATGTACAAAATTGATGCCCTCATCAAGCATTGGGTTCCAAGACTCCTGAAGAAAAATTCACCGGTAAGAAACTTGATGTTTCTCATTTTAAAATTTTTTGGAAGCCCTATATACTTTCATGTGCCGAAAGAGAAAAGAAATAAATTGGGAGCATCTGGAAAGAAGGGAATTTTCGTGGGCTCTGGTGAAAATACTAAAGGCTATAGAATCTATGTAGCCGGTCAAAGGGAAGTCATAATTAGTCATGATGTCACCTTTGACGAAGATATGGCTCTCAGCAAGGTGATCAATCTTCCGACTTTGAGGAGCTCTCAAGAAGCCGACACCAGGGAACTGAAAGAATAGGATGATGAATCAATGCCTGATGTAGAAGAACCCATGGATCCGATTGATCCTCCTCCATATGAGCCTTCCTCTTCTAGGAAGAGGCCTTCATGGCTTAAGGGGTTACTTGATGATGCTGAAGGACATGCTGCACCCTGAGGAACCTTCCGTCAAAGTAAGAAACTTAACAGGTATCAAGGATACCTGACCATCATGAGCACGATCATACAAAATGAGCCTTCGTCATTCTCAGATGTCGTCAAGCATCAAGTATGGAAGGATGCTATGACCGAAGAATATTAGTCTATCATAAAGGATGATGTTTGAGAAGTAGTTCCCAGACCCCAGGACAAGACTGTTGTTACTTCCAAATGGCTTTACAAGATAAAGCATGCAGCAGATGGAAGCAAGGAAAAGTATAAGGCTCGTTTTGTTGCTCGAGGTTTCTCCCAAAAGGAAGGTATAGACTATGATGAGATATTTGCACCCGTTGCCAAATATACGACCATCCGTTCGATCATAGCCCCTGCCGCTTCACAAGGATGGAACCTACATCAGATGGATGTCAAGACCGTGTTCTTGCATGGTTCTATCAAAGAAGAGGTCTATGTGGAGCAACCTGAAGGATTTGAGATTTATGATTGAAAATCTCATGTATGCAGGTTGAAGAAGGCTCTCTATTGGCTGAAGCAAGCACCCCGAGCATGGTATGAGAGGATCGATAGCTACTTGATGAAGCTGGGATTCACTAGGAGTGAAGCTGATCCTAACCTTTACTTTAAGGTTGAAGATGACAAGCCTCTCATACTGGTGTTGTATGTGGATGACCTCTTTCTAACAGGTGCAAACCCTGTCATTCACAAATGTAAGAGGGAGATGGCTTCTGAATTTGAAATGAAAGACCTAGGACTGATGCACTACTTCCTAGGACTTGAAGTGTGGCAAAAGCCAAGGGAAATTTTCCTATCTTAAGGAAAATATGTGGTAAATATATTGGAAAGATTCGGTAGAATGGACTGCAAGCCTGTGACTACCTCGAGGATCTTAACTTTTAGAAGTTATATGGTAGTGATGTCAGACTAGACTTGGGAAATGCCTTTGAGTTTCAAAAACTCATTCGCATTGATGTTCTTGGTGAACCTCCGTCCGAACATATGTTTTGCAGTTAGCATTGTGAGCTCATATTTGGTTGAGCCTCACTGGATTGATGCCAGGAATCTTCTAAGATGTCTTCAGGACACAATCTCTCATGGATTAAGATACACTGCCGGAGATGTGAGACTACTTGGATATACTAATGTTGATTGGGCAGGCAGTGTGGTGGACCATAAGAGCACTTCCGGGTGCTGTTTCACCTTGGGATCTGCTTCATATCCTGGATGAGCAGGAAGCAGAAGTTGGTGGCTTTGAGCACCGCCGAAGCAGGATATATTGTTGCTAGCATAACTTCGTGTGAGGCAGTCTAGTTGCGAAAGCTCTTCAGTGAGCTGTTTGGATTTACATTGGATACCACTGTGATTCTCTATAACAACCAGAGGTGGGATTCGATTATTGAGGAATCCCGTATTCGTCGATTGCTCTAGCAAATAGACATCATCTTGGATATGGTAAGTTGATGAGCAAGGAGGCTCCATCGCATTAAGATGATGTACAGGTTGATACACCTTGTCAAAGCCCTGAGGAAAGATCTAATCTGTGATTTTCCCAAACGACTTGGAGTCGGTAAGAAACCCTTGTACAAGGGTCCTGCATGTTGCATACATTGAGCTCTGGGAGCTCTGAGGGCTTGCGGTTATTACTGGAGCAACATACGACCACAGGGTGACTCACCCTCCCCTGGTGGTGCACACTGGAACAAGATGATTCGCTCTCTTGTGGGACAAGATGATTCGCTCTCTTGTGGAACAGGATGATTCGCTCTCCTGTGTAGCAGGATGATTAGATCTCCTGTGAGGCCTGGATTGACGTGTTCTCCATGGCGATTGTAGCAGGATTGATGTGTTCTCCTATGAGGCCTAGATTGATGTGTTCTCCATGGCGGCCTGGATTGATGTGTTCTCCATGGCAATTGTAGCAGGATTGATGTGTTCTCCTGTGAGGCCTGGATTGATGTGTTCTCCATGGCAATTGTAGCAGGATTGATGTGTTCTCCTGTGAGGACAGGATTGATTAGTTCTCCTGTCGAGGCATCCTACCCATGCAGTTTGGGACTCATGGGAAGTACCTCTCATCTGATCAATGAGCAGGGAAATGAAGTTAGGGACCATAGTAGTACCGATGGACGCATCGTTGTAACTACCGTACTCCCTACGCTAGGATGACCTCCATTGATCTGGGATCAATGATACTGGTCTGGGACCAGTGGTAGGAGTTGTACCATACTATGACGCTGACTTCGGGTCGGTTGAGACTAGTCTGGGATCAGTGGTACATACTCTGAGACTGACTTTGAGTCAGTGGAGGATGATATTGGTCTGGGACCATTGGAGTTGTACTCAATATGACGCTGACTTTGGGTTGGTTGAGACTGGTCTGGGACCAGTGGTACATACTCTGAGACTGACTTTGAGTCAGTATGATACATCCTCGATCATTTCTTCTTCTTCATAATTCGGACAAAAGCAGAGTAGAACAGAACAATGCAAGCGCAGAGCAGAACAGAACAAAACAGTACAGATCAGTGCAGGGCATAACAAGACAAAGCAGAACAGGCAAAATAGAGCAGAGTAGGGCAAGGGTCAGGCTGTACAAGGCAATGCATTTGATGGATGAATAGTAACGACCGATAGACAGATTGCAGATGAAGTTCTCCATGGTTGAGAGGGAGTGTTAAAATTGGCAACCAGGGCAAAACTTCATGTGGGTCATCTTATTCATGGCTAATAATATTTTTATTAGATTCCTCTCGTCGAGAGGTGTAGGATTGATATAAAGATCATCCAATTCCGATAAGTATTCATGGAGATATGAATTTATTTTGATTATGGAATTATTATCAAGCCGACCTACAACTCATGTAGGCTCAGAAGCCCAACAGTCGCATCTATTCACCCACCAACGTTGTGTATAAATATAAGACTTTTCCTCATTTCGACTCACTCATCTCATCACATCTCTCTCTCTCTCTACTGCGCAGATATGAGTCTCTTCTCTACTACGCTGAAATGGGTCTCTCTCTCTCACACATGTGAAGCCGGAAACTGTTGAAACTGAAGCTGCAACTGCAGAAGTAAAGATTGACTTGCGTGGCCTAGAAGATCTCCTCTTTGGAACTGCGCCGTAGGTTCATCTAAACCTCCTTTGAAAGCCGCAACTTTTGGTGGTGGAATGAAGTCAATCCGACGAACGATTTGCAAGATATCGACTGCCCTAGTTTGAAGCCGGAAACTGCTGAAACTGAAGTTGCAACTGCAGAAGTAAAGATTGACTTGCGTGGCCTAGAAGATCTCCTCATCTGAACTGCGCTGTAGGTTCATCTGAACCTCCTCTAGAAGCCGAAACTTTTGGTGGTGGAATGAAGTCAATCCGACTGTCGGTTTGTGAGATATGGTCTGCCCTAGTTTGATAATGAAGCCGCTAATGCTGATGCTACTGATCTAGGGTTTGCTACTGCTGATATGAATCAGATTTATTGTACTATTTGTCTGCTAAATTATTGAAGATAAAAGAAGATTTGATCAAAGGGTTTCCCCACACATTGTGGGGTTTGTCCCTGGCTAGCCGCCACATCTTGTGTCTCTTGTCTTGGCTTGTTTTCTGTCGATCGTTTAATGTTCTATCTGCACTTTACTTTATGTACATGTGATTGCTAATCGGTGGAATATAATAAGAAAAAGAAGTAAACTGTTATAAGCATAGAACATACCATAACTTAACACCCAGGGAATGCGTGTTCCTTTCTTGCACCCAGCCTGCTTCAAATGGTGACTGAATATACCTCTAATTTCTCCCGAAACAACTCCAAAATGTGATGCTAATCTCCCCTAGAGTGGCACTCAAAGTCCACTAAAGGAGTTGAGATCTCCGCTTGGAAATCTCGTGTTGAACAGCACTACGTAGACTTGGCTCAACAGCTCAAGCGTACAAGGGGGTTCGATTCTCAAATTAGCAAAAGTCCCAAACTGAAGCTCCTCTCCTCAATTTAACTGTGTTGCCTCCTTTCTCCTCCATGTGGGTCCCCCAAGTCGAATTCCCTCTTCTCTCTCCTTCCCAAGTCAAATTCCTCCCAAGGGTATGAATTCCCTTTTTGGTGTGGCTCATACATCCACTGCATTCTCAATTTACCATTTTCTCTAATGCTTGGGGGGTCTTTTCCCTCAAAATTAAAGTGGGGTCCTCCTACCCACTTTTCCTAAGTCAAAAAGCCAAAATTGTACAAAAATGTATTTACTTAGCAAAATTGCTAAGTGGGGACATTACAAAGACACAAGGAAAGCAATTTTCTCTAGAGCAAGAGGCTCAACCAGATTGTATTATCAAGGAGGAAGAGTACAAGTGGATTCAAGAGCATTTCCAGGAGGCCTAATTGCTAGAGAGTGTAGAGTCGAATTGCTAGAGATTGCAAGGTTGAATCGTTGAAGCAAGGAGGAGGTCGAATTGTTGAAGTGGCCTATTGCCGCAAAATCTAGCAGGTCTTGGAGAGGGGTGCCCTACAAAGCTATCACTAGACTAAGTGACAATAATGAGGTAGTAACCCATTGTCATCACAACTACTACCCATTGCTCTTTATGCATTTTCACCAATGGGAGGAGTCCTAGCATAAAGGTCACCTAATACGTATTCTAAGTTTTAAAAATATGAGGTGACTTGAAGGCTTCTAAGGTAAAGGCACAATTTAGGTAAAAGGCTCCACCAATGAAGTAGGGGCAATTCACTTTCCAAGTAGAGGCCAAATTGAGGCAAGGCAAGACCTAGGGTTTGATTGATAGTATGAGAGTTGGGGTGACCCAAGTTCAAGGTGCCAAGACAGGGTTTCCCACAATGTATTTCAATAAGGTTATGGCATATTTAACCCTCAAGAAGACCTCAAGTTGAAGCTATAACCAAACTAGGGTTTTACCCTAGGGCAAGAGAAATTATGGGTGAAATTTGTTGATTTTCTAAAGAGAAATTGATTTTCTAAACTAATAATTACTTTTCAATGATTTCTTTAACCAAGCTCACTTATGTCACATACATCATCAAGCAATTATACATAGAGAATCTCAACAATAATGCAATAATGACAGTAAGATCATAAAGAGGCAGCCAAGCACAAAAAAGGAGACACAAATTTACCCTAGGAAAACCCAGCAACCTTTTCTTAGGAGAAATGGTTCAATTCAGCAAAAGTACAAGCTGATTTTCTAGTCAAGCTTGATCAAATGGACCAAAGAAACCAACACAACTCAAACCTGGTCAAACAAGTCGAAATTAGGCCTTCCTGCACCTGCTCAGAAATCAGTCAAACAGGGAAAAATTCGGCCTGCTACACCTGCCCAAAAACTCAGTCAGATAGCTCAGAAATTCACTCAAACTGTGCCCAAAAGACTCGATCAAACAACATCTAGAAAACTCAGTCAATGTTGGTCAATAAACAATTTTTGTACTTGATCAACCTCAAAAATCCTCCTCGTTAACTTGCATGCATGAACAGAAGATTAGATGTTGTGATGATCTTAATTGGTGTCTAATTGAGGAGGTCGAGTGCGAATTTATATTGTTCTTGTGGTGCCCAAAGGGCACGTCCTTTAGCTGGGCCAACCTAATGTTGACGAGCCAACTTGAGCAATTTAATTCAAGTTTTAAATTTTAATTTCCCTCCTTTTCATGGGTTGACTTGTAGCTGGGAAATACCTCTCACAGCGATCCAAAAAATCAACACTCCCTCTTAACTAAGGAGGTATTCACCTTGACTTCCTCAAATGTCCACTTTGCTGAAAATTTCTCCATCCCAAGAAAAGATTGAAAAAGAATGCTATGTTAATGTATTCATCCATGTCCTGGTATATTCTAGAACCATTTTGAAAGCATCCTGCATCAACATCACATAAAGGATCTAGTTACCCACCAGCCAAATAGTGTTTGCAAAGGATCTAGTCACCTACTAGCCAAACACCTACTTTACCGGATCTGGCAAAGGGAGGGGCAAAATACCCGGATCCGGCGGAAATACGGGGAAAATACAGCAACTAACGTTTCTGTGCTTTTGGGAAACGGATCGGGGTTAGAAGAAACGGATCCGATGCCTTTTGTCGGAAACCGCAAAATTAATATCCTTTGTCGAAACTGCTCAAATGAAAAGCTCACTAAAGCGAGGAAAAGCTCAGAAATTTAGGGTATTAAATTTGTCGCACGTCTTGACTTGTCTTGACTTTTCGCCATTTCAATAAGTTAAAAGCCCGGTGTCAACAGTCTTGACTTGTCTTGACACAAGCAGACAAAGTTATTCGGCATTCTGCATTTTTCGGCGTTCTGCATTATTCGACGTTATTCGTTGCTCGACTGTTGATACCCTATTCAACTTGTTGCTCAACAAATCGGCGTTCAAACCAACGTACACCATATAACATTGTCATATTATGTGTGCCGAATATGAAATAGTTTATCGTTGTTGGGTCGTGGCAGTGTGTCGTCATTAACCTCTCATTGTCGCGGTATTCCTGAATCCTTTGCAAGTTTTCCTCTCAAATCTATCTCTATGTCATCGTATTCCTTCAAAAATTCTTTGCCTATGCATCCTTTGCCTATCGACTCTCAACTTTCAAGTTTGTCTCTGTCAGCAGTATTCCTTTCGTTAGAGAAAGATTTCGGCGTAAATCACATGGAAAGTCATTTGTCGACGCGTTTCGAACCAACCAGTGTGGTTCATCGTCAGGACAAGATGAAGAAAACAGATCTAGCTTAGCATGTTATATAGACCGAGTAGAGCCTCCAACAGCTAGTTTGACCCAAACGGCTAGTGGAGGCTCTACTCGGTCTATATAACATGCTAAGCTAGATCTGTTTTCTTCATCTTGTCCTGACGATGAACCACACTGGTTGGTTCGAAACGCATCGACAAATGACTTTCCATGTGATTTACGCCGAAATCTTTCTCTAACTTAATATGGATCACAAAAGCCTAAACTCTATTAGTATTCCTTTCGGTCTGTCTCTATTGCAGTAGCTTCTATACATTGCCTCTCAACAGTTATTATCTAGGTAAAAGTTCTTCATTAATCATAAAATCTAATGAACATTAACATAGTAATTTTCATAGTGTAATTTTCATTAGTAATGTTCATTAGATTTTACATAGTTCTTCATTAATCATAAAATTTAACATTGTGATTTTTCCATTGCTAATTTGCTAGATGTCAAGTATTCCTTTGTCTCTAGAGTTTGATATATATTATAAAATGGTCGATGTAATAATGTGTGTATATCTATTATGGAGACATAGCAAATTTTTGAAATGGTAGTATGTATATTTACAAATACATTTACATATATATTTTCAACATTTAAATTTACCAAAGTCCATTTAAATTTATGAACATTTAAGTATATTGACAATGTTATGCAATTAAATTTGTAATTAAATGTTATGTATATACTATAAACTCTTGTCTAAACCTTAGCTAACCCTATTCTTATTAAGTATCAAACCCTATGTGAAACTCTTATTCTTATTAAGTATCACGCTCTTTTTTATTAAGTATCATTGTATCAATTTGGACTCATATTAGACATTCCCAACAATGACAAATACATCGTGGTTTTTCATCATAAATGCAGAGAACGTTTTGTGTATTAGATGAAGTGTATTTTAATTTTTAAATGTGTATTGATAATATATTATAATTTGAATTTTATATGCAGTAAGGTAACCTATAGACCATTATCATTATGGAACCATCACAGCATGAGCAGAGTGAAGGGGAAATCATCAAAACAGACCCAAAATCTCCTCTATGGCAGTATGTGGAGATTATTGGAAAAAAACCTAGAGGTGGTTCATTTAAATGGAAGTGCAATGAATGTCAAGATATCAAAAATGGCTCATATACTAGAGTGAAGGCCCATCTCACTGGTCAAGCTAACACAGGGGTGCAAGTATGCACTGCGCCAAGAGATGCAAATGGCAAACCTAGCAAAGGTTTGAGTCTTGGAAAAATGAAATTCTATGCATCTTTGCAAGAAGTTGTCGATAGGAAGCTTGCTAAGGGAAAATACCATGTGCAAAGCTCTACAACTAGGCCTCCATTGCCATACAGGTCTGCTGCCACAACTAATAAAAGGCCCACTCTAAGCCCTCTTGAAGCAACTTTCAATAATCAAGGTAGAGACATAGCCGATGAACATGTAGCTCATTGCATCTATGCAAATGGGTTAACATTCAATTTGGTGTGTTCCCCTTATTGGCAACAAATGATTAAAGTTGTTAATGAAACGCCAAAAAGGTACAAAAGCCCTGGATATGAAAAGGTATGCACTAATCTGTTGGCATCAGAGAGACAATCCGTGGATAGACAAATACAAGCAATCCGGAATACACGGGCAGAAATAGATGTGTCCATCATTTATAATGGATGGAGAGACCAAAGAAATCGTCTATTAATTAATGTTGTTGCAGTATGCCCCCAAGGAACAATGTTTTTGAAGGTTGTTGATTGCAGTGGAATAGAGAAAGATGCATCTTTCATATCCACAATTCTTATTGATGCAATAGAAAGTGTAGGGCCACATAATGTTGTCCAAGTCATTACAGACAACGCACAAGTTTGTAAAGCTACAGGATTGATTGTGGAGGGTAGATATGATCACATCTTTTGGACTCCATGTGCAGTACATTCATTGAACCTTATGCTTGCCAAGATTGGTGAGATTGAATGGATTAATGAAATATATGTAGCGGCAAAAGAAATCCAAACGTTCATAACCAATCATTCAATGTCACAAGCCATTTATCAGGGTTTTGCAAAGTTGGAGCTACTAAAGGTACTCATTTTTTAATCAATATTATTTGTATTGGAAATTCTTAATTTTAATTACAAATTTATATATGATTTCTCATTTGAGATTTGACTTTTTGAAACCTATAGGTTGTTGAAACTCGTTTTGCCTCTCATACTCTTGGCATAAAGAGGCTTGTGGAGGTGAGACAAACATTACAAGCGATGGTCATTGACCCTCCTTGAGAATCATGGAGGACTTCCACTTCTGATAGAGGGCAAAAAATCAAATCCATCATTCTTGATGATGCATGGTTGGACAAGGTCCAATACCTTCTGTGATTCATTGAACCAATCTTGACTTTGATCAAGGCATTTGATACAGATACACCTTGCTTGGGGGAAGTTTATGAAAACATTGATAGTATGTTGGAGAGGATAAAGGAAATTATCAAGGCAAGTGAAAATGACCCTTATGAAACATTCTATTATTTAGTGAAGGATATAGTTACAAAAAGGTGGAACAAAATGACTACACCATTACACCTTTCGGCATATGCATTGCGCCCTAAATACTATCATTCCAAAAAAAATTCTTTACCTGGTAGAACAGCACCAAACAAGGATTCTGAAGTGGTACAAGGATACAAGACAGCTTCGAGGAAAATTTATAGAGATATGGGAGTTGCAATGGAAGTACGCCAAGAATTTGGAGGGTTTGTACAATCTACTGGTAGCTTTTCAAATCCAGTAGCTATGGATGATCGAGGGAATCTTGATCCTATTACTTGGTGGGGCTTCCATGGTGAGGATAGCATTCATCTCTCTACTCTAGCCACCAGGTTGTTATCATAGGTTGCTAGTTCCTCATCAGCTGAGAGGAATTGGAGTACATATGGCTTCATCCATTCAGTGAAGCGAAACGGGCTGGGAACGGCAAAGGCTGAGGATCTTGTGTATGTTCATTCCAAACTCCATCTTCTATCACATGTTGAACCGAAGTATAAAAAAGGTCTGAGCAGGATGTCTGACACTGAATTCCATGACTCACCTCAACCTACTTGAGGATATTGTTCCACCACCAGTCCATCCTACTGATGAAACTTCCTACATTCCACGACCCCCATCATCTATTCATGATGTAGAGTTGCGATATGCAAAAGATAATGTAGATCTATTTGAGGATATGTAAATGTATTTACTATTATCATTTATGATATTATGATCCTTTTTGTTACTTTGTATGAGGGAGGATGCATCATTTTAGTGTTTCAGTCTTCATATTTATAATATATCTAATGGTTTCAGCTCTAAAAGTGTTTGATGGTTTCAATGACTATTTGATTTTTGAACTCTAAAGTGTTTTTTAAATTTTTATAAATATTATTACATTTTATTTTTTTGTACTTGACATATCCTTGCCGTATTCGGATCTTGGATTTTCAAAAAACTGGCAGATCCGGATCCGTATCCTGGTAACTGAGCCAAATACCTTTGGCGATATGGTCAAGTACCCCCTAACCGGAGTAAACATAAGACTAGTCTTGGGTCACCAACTATCCAAGTCGTCACTTGGAACCGGGTCAGCATCCTTAACTAATGGTGAAACCCTGGGCCAATTTACCATTCCCTCATGTCGTCACATGATATTTGAATGGTAAAACACTTACCTGATGCTATGGGGTACTCGCCCTACCCACTAACCAAGTAACCCTTGGCAATATGGTCAAAACCTTCTGACCAAGGGGGCACTTGGGGCCCTGATGCTCTCTAGCCAACCTCCGTAGACACATTACATGGCAACTACTCAATACCCTTGACCTAGGGAGAATGTCTACCCATGATGCTACATCATCAACACTCCCTTTAAGTGAGGGAAGTGCTCTCAACCACTCCAAGCTTGTCCCTAAAGTAGACAAACTTCATCTGGAACAGAGGTTTTGAGAGAATGTCAACAACTACTCGTCTGTAGAAATGTATTAGACCCTCACTGCTCCCTTCTGTACCATATCTCAGATATAGTGGTGTTGATGTCAGTGTGCTTCAACCTATCATCACGGTCGTCTCCAGCACCTAATCAAACAATCCTACGAGCAGCTTCCAAAGCCACATTGCTTCACAAATCA
The DNA here is from genome assembly GCA_031772625.1 of Pinus tabuliformis. Taxonomy (NCBI): domain Eukaryota; kingdom Viridiplantae; phylum Streptophyta; class Pinopsida; order Pinales; family Pinaceae; genus Pinus; species Pinus tabuliformis. The sequence continues at coordinate 320,894,315 of CM062807.1, forward strand.
CCAAACTAGCTAGAATATAGACAGCCTCCGCAGTGTTGAGTGTGATAGATGTCTACTTCCTACTCATCCAGGGTATCATAGCAGAACACAAACTGAAGCAACATACCGATGTGCTCTTCCTGTATTTTGCACTCTCTGCCTAATTTGAATCTGTATATCCCTACAGTTGTACTTCATCATATCTCAATCCATATCCAACTATAACATTTCAATACCTCAACACACGTTGTGTCGAATGCCTCAGCTCAACCACAAATTGACTGGCTTCCTTCACTAGTGTTGAGAAATGAATAGGACTTAAACTTAAGTGATTTCTCTTTAACTTGATAACTACATGTGATAATCTTTTACTTTTCCTTATGATTAACTTCTTCTCTTATTATTATAGTGTTCTTATCATCAAACAGCTACCAAAACATGAATATTAATAGAACAAATGGACACAAGATGTAGGCTACTAGCTAGGGCCAAAACCTCTCCCAGAGAGGAAAATCCACAAAAAATTCCTCTTCTTATAGAATCTTCAAATGACGAATTCCAAGACCCTTAGACCCAAAACCAAGACCCTCCGAAGACCAAGTCAACCTTCTTGAGGATGTGCTTCTCTTTACCAAGTCAAACTCTTCCAAATGCTCAACTTCGACCTCCAGCAACAAACTTCGATCCTCACTACAGACCTGAAACTCTGGCCCTCTTGTAATTTGCTACAACTTTGCACGTGTGGGTGATCAGGGCTCTTTTAGGCTTCCTCCTTCCTTCACTTGGGTTGCTTCTTCTTCAAAGGCTTGTAGATTATCAATTTGACTTTGTTACTTCAAATTTCGTTCCTTCTTTTATAGTTCAGAAATTTTGTCCTTGTAGCTGCAAAACCCTAGCCTCCTTTGCACATGTGAGAGATAGAGAGAGAGAAAATCAAAATTTTGTCTTTCCTTCTTTCTTCTAGCCCTTCGCTTGCCTTCTTGCTTCTTGTCTTTTCTTCCTTGATCGAATGAGTGAGTGAGTCTCCAAATTGACTCAAATGGTTTCTTATATATAGGCTTTCAAGGAGGACGAATAGCCCTAATGAGGTCGACTTCTTCACTGTCAGGCCGACTTAATCTTGGAGGGATACTATGACACAAAATAAATTCTTTTGACTTGATACAAGATCCCCAATAGGGTTTATTACATATGACAATGACTCTTTTGACTTTATACAATGATGACAAACCCTAGAATCAGACAACAGGTGCTCTGACCTGAAACAAATTGACTTTGAACATGAAACCCATGCTATAAAATAACAATAATAAATTATCTTTCTCTTTTACATCAAATATATAAAATAAAAAACACATAAGATATTATGAAGACCAAATCTAGTCACATATTTCAACAACTAGATCCATCACCATAGCTACTTTTCGGTCACCCTGACTAGGTGTTACCTCTGACACTGAAACAGACCCTACTATGGCGATCGTGGCTGCTCCCTCTGCCATTGCTACTTGCTAATCACTGAAACATATTTGTTGTCTAGAATGGTCCACTCATAGAAGGCATATTGCTCTTACAGACCTCTTGTCTCTGAGCATCTAGTCTGACAATCTCAATCCCATGACATCCATTTGGACAGTTGGTCCTTCCACTTTGCTTGATTGTCTGTACATCGTGGGATCCACCAAATTTGAATCAGAGCCTCTCAACTTCTTCAAATTGGTCACCATGGGAGTGTCCATGGACTTGCAGTCCATCATCCCAAATCTCTGAAGGATCTCAATAGTATACTTCCCTTGACCAAGGAAGTAATGCATCAAATCTAGATCCTTCATCTCAAACTCAAAGGTCAACTCCCTTTGAAGCAGGGCTTCCTGAGGTAATCCTAACTGCTTCCACTATCACAGAAGCAAATCCTCCTGCCATTGTTGCTCCCCCTGTCCTATGAGTCCTTCTGCTCCAATAAAAAACAAGTCCATATAATAACAAGATCAACCTTATAATAAAGGTTGGGATTGGCGTTACACTTGATGAAACCAAGAGTCATCAAATATCTATTAATCCAAGAATACCAAGCCCAAAGTGCCTGCGCGAGTCCGTACAAATCCTTTTTCAGTCTTGCAACTAGAGCAAATGTCTCTTCATAGTCCTCTCCCTCTTTCTGGGAGAACCCTCTTACTACAAATCTTACTTTGTACTTCATTATGCTGCCATTTACCGCATGCTTGATCTTGTAGATCCACTTGGAAGTCACCACTGACTTCCTTTCAAGTCTCAGCGCAATTTCCTACACACCATTCTTCATGATGGACTGATATTCCTCCATAATGGCATCCTTCCAATCTACTTGGTCGTCTACTCCCTCTGAACCATAGTTTTAAAAAATGGAACCGGTGACCGAATCGGTCCACCTAATAAATCTGGTTTCAAACCGAGACTGGTCAGATCTCAATGAACTGGTTTTAAAAAATATATATATTAAATAATTATTTTTTAATGAAAAAAACTATTTTTAAGATTTAAAAACATGATTCCAAGCTAATAGAGACAAAATATGCAAAGTTTGCTGAATTATATACCATGTAAAGGTCAATATATCAAAATGGCACCGAGTGCAATACATATCATCGACAAAATACATAAGCAATGAGGCTCTAAATGGCCTATAAAGTCCAAAAACAATTCTACAAAACTATGAGGTCATTGGCCTACTACAAGACTACAAGTCTACACATGATCAATCATCAAATTTATCACCACTACTAGACACAAGATCATCAAAAGGAGCTACATAGACATAATCTGGTGAAGGGTCTGAGGATGCCTCAGCCTCATCTGCAACCTCAGTAGTAACACTACCACCAATAACAATAGAAGTGGACCTAATGGAAACACGAGTTCGTCGATTTTAACGACTAATGCCATCCATTGGTTGTTTGCCTTTGCTTGATGCGGCTACTAATCCTGGTTCTGATGGCGCTATCAAATTTGCTTCATCCCCTCTAATGCCATGTCAATATCAAAATCAGCATCAAACACAGGGTCTTCAGTCTCCTCCACCCATTCTGATGTAGGATCAATATCGTCCAACACAATGGGATCTGGATCAGGTGTTTTGTTCATTATTTGGTTCTGCCTTAGACAAAGGTTGTATTGCACGAAAACAAGATCATTTAAACGTTTTTGTTCCGAATGGTTTCTCTTCTTCGTGTGTATGCGCTCAAAAACAGACCACATCTTGCCATCTTTGACAAGTTTTTTCCAAAGGTACCAGCTGCCATACTGAAAAGAGTAAGTTGTTTATGTATTTCCAACTGGTCTACATGGATAGCAACCATGCGCTCCAAGCAATCAATAAATCCATATTTGACATCCCCATCCTGCAAATCTCTTGGCCGAGCTTTATAATGATACTTTGGGTTCAAAAAATAACCAGTTGCATGTATAGGACGATGGAGTTGATTGTTCCATTTGTTATCAATGATCTCCCATATATGGCCATATTTAGCTAACCTATCCTTGTAAGTTGTCTGTATTTGCTATCATGGAGATAGCTTTTGTTGTCACCCAATTCCACGACATGAGAAGATGGCTCCTTTGATACTGTATGAAGTTGCTTAATTTCACTTATCATGTGTCTCGATGCTCCACTATCAATGATCCATGCATTGTCATCAGTAAGAGAACCTGTAAGGGCAGCCAAGAATACTTGACTCTTGAGCTTGTTGAACAAGTAGTAGATGACCTTTTTGATCTAGCTTCTCGTAGTGTTGAAAACCATTCTTATGTAGTTCATCATAAAGGGAGAACACATGCCAACAAAGTGATTTTCGACTCTTCATGACCTTAGCTCTAATACCATGTTGGAAAATCAAAGTAGTAATATTAGGGTTTGATTCTCCTTTCTTGATAATTACTTGTGAGTGTGTTGGCTTCTTTTACTTCTTTATTGTTAATTTTAAGTATGTTCTATGCTAGAGCAATTTATTTCAATTTCTTTTCCACATTAGCAATCACATTAGCATAAAGTAAATTGCAGATAGAACCTAAATATAAATCGCAAAAGACAAGCCAAGACAAGAGGACACAACATGTGGCACTAGCCAGGGACAAACCCCAATGTGGGGAAACCCTTGATCAATTATTCTTTTATGTTCTTCAAAGTTCAGCAGAGAAATTGAGAGAGATAGTACATTTACAATAGAAGTCAATCACTTTGACTTTTGATATTGGCATGAGATCAGTTGAAGACATATTGCTTCAACTGATTCTCTAAGGTGACTCGTTCACCTATCATAGTGTTGCATCTCATCTATTTGTTGCACATTACCGTGTGACACCTTGCTGTACTGTCACATGTGTTGAACCTTGATGACTGAGCTGCTCTCATCTTCATGCTGCTCATCATGCTGCATCTTCCATGGTCTTATTCATCATCAAGCTGCCCATGCTCATGATCTCATTCATCATTATGCTGCCCATGCTCATATCATCATGCATCATTATGCTGCCCATGCTCATATCATCATGCTGCTTATTATGTTTCCCATGATCTCATACATCATGTTGCCTTCCTTCGGAGATAGATGCTCCGACTGCTTCGGCAGTTCCCGATAGGTCCGACTTTTCCGGCAGTTCCGGCTTTCCGGCAGTTCCGCTTTTCGGCATTTCCAGCTTTTCCGGATTTTCCGGCGTTTCTGCCTTTTCTTGTATTTCCAACTTTTCCGGCGTTTCCGACTTTTCCGGTTGTTTCAGCTTTTCCGGCTTTTCCAGTGTTTCCAGCTTTTTTGGCAGTTCCGGCTTTTCCGGTAGTTCCGGCGTTTCCAGCGTTTCCAGCTTTTCCGACTATTCCGGCTTTTCCCGCGGTTCTGGCTTTTCCGGCAGTTCCGGCTTTTCCTTAGGATCTCTCCTCCTACTAAAACCCAAAGACAAGTAGAGAGAGGAAGAGATCCAAGTGTGTGTAGAAATGACTTGAAGTCCTCTTCTATTTATACTAAAACGTAGAGGTTGAATAGACATGACTGTTGGGCTTCTGAGCCTACATAATTTGCTGGCAGACTTAACAATTTGTTCATAACATGAATAAATTCATAACTTCATAAATTTTTATCAAAATCGGATGATCTTTAGATCAATCTTACACCTCTCATGAGAGGGATCCAATAAAAATATCAGCTGCCATAAATAATATGACCCACACAGAGTTTGTCCCTAGTTGCCAATTTTAACATTTATTATCTTATCTTTCATCAAGCAATTACCATATTATGTGTGTATGAAGATCACAAAACAAGAGACACAAGATATAGGCATTATGCCAGGGAAAAACCCCCGTCGAGGGGAAAACCTAGTCAAGATAATTCTTCCTTTCAATAGTAATCTTTGAGACTTTCACCCTAGACCAAGACCAAACCTTCCCTCCACACCAAGTCAGCCTTCCAAATCTTCGACCCCTTCTAGCAACTTCAACAAAGCAACAGCTTTTGGCAACAGCGAAACTTAGGATACTTCGATCTCCCAATCCAGAACACGAAACAGATAGAAAGAGGCAACAAAAGTTCGATTTTCTTCCTCTCCTTAGACTTCCCCAAACTCGCACTTCTTTCAACCTCTCGGCAATAGACTTCACACTTCTCCAGCTACTCTTGAGATATCGAACTAGCTTGAGAGTTGATGCTCCAAATGACTTCAACTAGCTTGTATTTATAGGCTTCTTGTGGGTCGAATTAGGGTCCTTAGGCCGACGTGATCTCTCTTAAACCGCTTTGATGTGGAGTATACATAAATCATATTTGACTCAATACTAAATCTTTTTGCATGATTCAAAAGCCCAAGAAGGGTCTCTTTGAATGTACAATTACTCTATAAACTCAATATTAATCCTAGGAGTCCACAATGGGGACTTTGACTAATATAATCAAGACCCAAGCATGAAACTCATGCTTTAATAAGTCATTGTTACAATAATAAAAATTATTTTCTTTATTCTTCTGACAAGTACATTACATAATGACTCAAGTACCTTACAGTTAATTCCATGTGGATCTAATTAGTTTTGGTGAAGTTGTGTAGAAAATCTTTCTTTGATCAAGCTTCAAGCGTGAGGGGAAGTTCTTAGAGGAACCAACCCACTCTTGAAATATTCAAGGAGAACCTGCATGTGTTAAATTCTAAAGTCTCATCATTTGAATTGTCTTGCAGGGGTTCTTTTGAGTTTTAAGTTCTTATTTCTTGCATCAAAATCAATTAAAAATTTACTTTTCAAGTATTGTGCTTCATTTATTAATATCTTGCTATTTCAAAAAGCTAAATCATGGCTAGCCAAAGAGGAGAGTTTACTCATACTCTTTGGCCTAGCCTTTTGTAGATTATTTTGTAAAATATTTTGTAATTTATTGAGCTAATACTTGTTGTGTTTTGTAGCCCATTTCTAACTTGTTTTCTTGTAGCAACTTGTGGGATTCATCTCCAAACTACTTACAAGTTTGCATGCAGGACCTTTGGGCTCTAATTTCGAGACTATTTCCATCTCTAGGCTGAGTTCTTCTTAGGTGAGGTCGAGTTTATCTTGGGCTGCTCTCTCTCTCTCTCTCTTGGCCGTGGGCATTGAAGAGGCTTAGCCTCTCTTCTCCTCCTATAAAATCTGAATTTTGTTGAGCCTTTTGGGCCTCAAATTGCAGAAATTTTTCAAGAAGGAAAAGTCTATGGCTTAAAGCTCAATTGTGAAGACTTTCCTTGGGTTTTAGAGGAGGCTTCATGGGTTTTTCCCTCTTGTAACAACTAATAAAATTTCTGATTTTGGGAGTGTGGGTTTTACCCATTGGTATCCCTATCTCTCCACCTTTTGGGAGAGGACTTGTGGTTTGATTTGTTGATTTATTTTCACTTGCATGCATCTCATCTAATTGGCTAATTAATGCACCCATTCGTCACACTCATTTTGCATGCTATTTAGTTTGATTTGCTACAAGTTTTAAGTTCATTTACTTTCATAGAAAATTCATATTTTTTGCATGCAAGCACCTTTAACTTGATTTTATTTGGCTTGAATATTGTTCCAAGTTTACTTATGCTTCACCATTGAGCACACTTTACATGCATCAAGTATTTGGGCAAATTCTACTTTACAAAACAACATTTTATTTCATGTCAAGCAAATATATTTCAAGTTGAAGTTTATTTATTTCTTTTGCTAATCTACTTTTAGAGATCTTACATGCCCCAAGCATCACTAAAACTTACTTCCAACTTAAGTTGGTTGAATAGACTTTTAGGGACCCTCTACCTCTATTGACTCCTCATTGTGAGATCCTAATCTTTGAGCGAGAGTGAGGTCGGAGGATTACAGTTCCAATGCAATATTGTTTTTAAAATTCAACTAATAAAATAAACCAAGAGCATTTTCACATCACATTTTACTTTACTTGCAACTTCCCATTATGCTATCTTGAAGGTTTAGAGCTTCATATGCAAATATTATTTCCCATTTCAAGAAGAACTTTTGATGCAAGTATTGTAATCTCTTAAATTGTGCAACAATTTAATTCTCTTGTACTTGGAATATTGTTTACTTTTGCAACTCTATTGCATGTTATCAATTTGATGGTCATTATGCTCATAAATGATTGATGTATCTTGTAACATTTTCAAGTACTACTTATTTCATGTTGCAAATTTAATTTCATCTTGTTATCTTGATCTAACATTTAAATTCTCTATCATTTGAGCCTTAATCTCATTTTGGGCAAGCTATTGTTTACTTGAAGGCACTAGTCTACATTTGAATCTATATTTCAAGTTTGCTTATATGCTTGTTTAATGCTTGAAGGCAAGTTACTTTTGATAGACATTGACAAGGATCATCTCATTTACATTTTTTGCAAGTAGATTACTAATTGTTTTCATTTTGGCAAGATATCTTTACATGCTTTGATTTATCAATTGGTTTATCTTAAAGGCATCCTTATATCTTGTGCTAACAGTTTCTTGTTTCATTTTCAGGATTACTTTTGCTTTCCATTTGAAAGCATTCCATTTACTTTAAGCAAATATATTTTCATTTTAGAGCAATACTTTAAAGGCACTAGTTGTTCATATGCTTATGCTTATCTTAGGTAATGATGGTTGGTGGTGGTTATTGCTCATATCACATTTGTTTATAATCTTAAACAAGTAATCTATTTCACTTTAACAATTCTCCTAGAGACCTCATCTCTAACTTAGTTTTCCTTTAGGGACCATCCCCCATAGCTAGCCTAAGAGATAGCTTAAACGGAGAGAGTTGGGAATAGTTGACAGCCCCTTCTCTTAGTTCCTTGCCACCAACCACACCTTGTGGGGTTGAAGCCTTTTCTCACTAATTGTAGGTAGGTGTAGGCGGCAAGGTGAACAACCTGCTTGGTTGAGATCTACTCTACAAGAAGCAAGAGGACATACGACATCATGGACCTTCAGGGAAAGTAAAATACCTAAGAGGTATTCTGGGTATGCTGCATATATGACAAAGCTTATTGAAGTGGAACCTTCCTCCTATGAAGATGCAACTAAACATCAAGAATGGAAGAATGCAATGAAGGAAGAATATGTAATATTCCTAATTAGCCATGGCTAATTGGAATATTCGATTTTGTTCAATTTTTGCCTTCTATAGTTATTTGTAAATAAAAAAAGTAAGGAAGGGGGGCATAACTCACTTTTAGAATAAAAAGTCACTTCCTAGTAGCACAACATTGTGACTTAAAGGGGAGCCAAGGGGGCCAAAGGGGGACGCAGAAATGGAGCCCATGCAGACATATGGAGGAACTGCGCAGGAAGGAAGAAACACGTGGCAAGAGGGGAATCACGCAAGAGGAGGTGAGCCTTGGGATTGAGGGAGGCAAAGGCTATAAAAGAGAGAGGAGCCCCCTCATTTTGATCACTCCTATTATGAGCATTTGTGATAGTCATTTCGACATAGATCACGCTGGCTATTTATCTAGTCTGCAGCACTATTTAGTGCATTGAGTGTCTCCGTTTGGAGATCTCACCCTTAGCCCCAGGGGACTTCGAGTGCCAGCTCGGGCAAGGTATTTCCATTGGCATTCCAGCGGTAGTTTCATCAACATTTTAGCAGCAGTTTCATCAGCGTTTTGGAGGATTGCATAGCACTAAGAAGAGGATGCAGTTCTTTCTGGCAGGAGTCTGCGTTGAGGGTTTGCAGGAGGATTTGTGCTGAGAGGTAGAGCAGGGGATCAGCTCTTGCATATTGGAGAGTTTTGGCAGGGGTTTCAGGTATTTTTCTGAAGGGTTTCATTCAGTGGCAGCGCAGAGCATTGAGGGACTACGCAAAACCCCAAGGGGGTGATTTTCAGGGGCCGGCCATTTCAGAAAAGCTTTCTGGGCTTTTCTGGGTTTCTTGAGTAGAGTCTGATTCCAGAGTTTTAGCCTTTTCTGAGGAGGGGAGCAGCCCCAAATCCTCATTTGATTTCTAGTAGCAGCAGCAGCACGACAGTTCTCCAGCAGCTTGGACGCAGTTCAGAGAGGGGCCATTCCTTTACTATTCTAAGTGTATTTCTTCACTTGCCTGGTGCAAGTCGAAGTGCCATCTTCCTGATCACCTCTTGTACTCATTCTATTACACAGTATAATAAAATGGCTCAATGTTATCTCTGCATTTCTTGAGTATCTGCTTATGGTTATATTGTTATATGTTGCATCATTGTTATTTGTATCTCTTTGAGCATTCTTGGCTATTATACCACTTGTGTGTTTCTCGTATACTCTTAGATAGAGTCTAGAAAGGGCTAGGTAGCCTCCGGATCTCGTTCTCTTTTCAGAGGCGACATATCTGGTAAATGCCCTCCCAGTCCATCTCTGGTTGGAGTTTTGCTTGTGTTTGAGGAATATTCCTGGTAAGGGATATTACAGTGGTATCAAAGCATAGATCTGGCTCAACCTGTGGAGCTAGCAATCTATGACACCAGGGGAAAAACCCTATATCTGTTACAGAGGTCGAAGGTACAGAGACACTGGGCATAGGTTGGAGAACACTTACGGAGAGGGAGACTGTGTTCCGGTGGTGGACGCAGAACAGGAGGAGCCTGTGGTAGACGCAGAACAGAGGGAGCCTGTGGTGGACGCAGAGCGGGAGGCTCCGATGGCAGATGATGACGAGAAGAGATTTGCGGATATGCTCCTCAAATCAGTACAGGATCTGTCGAGGCAGATTGAGGTGATGGGGCAGAGATTCACGGCAGTAGAGGCCAAACAGCGTGAGAGCCCACGGGTTTTCCAGATTGGTGAGGGATCGGGTGCATCCCACCATTTGCCAGAGCGATGTGATACTGCGCAGCAGGTGGCCTCACATGCCCCTACACGCTCTACCATGCCCACTTTCTTAGGAGCAGACATGGGGGCCATAGCCCAGCAGGAGGCAAAGCCCGGACATATGGGCGATTATTTTGCAGAGTACCATGCTATGGGCAAGAGTTCAGGGAAGCCCTCTCATTCAGAGAGTTTGTTCAGCTCTAGTGAGATAGTAGACCCCGCGACCCTCACAGAGGGTACCGCCATTACCATGATGGTGACACCCACCATGCAGCGAGTAGATTCCACTTGCTTACATTTGATGGGTCATCAAAACAGTTCGGCAAAGTCTTGTGTGGAGAAGCTGGACATTTATTTTCAACGTAACCAGATGTCGGAGACAGAGGCCATCAAGGTGGAAACATTGCAATTGGATGGTGAAGCCCAAGATTGGTGGTTTCATGGGATGGTTACACTCGAGCACTCCCAAGTGACGACATATGCTAAGTTTACCAGGAGATTGATGGAGCGATTTAATCACAGGGATCCAGAGCAGCATTTTGTTGAGTTGACGAGGCTCAAACAGAAAGGGAACCTAGAGACCTACATTGCAGATTTCTTGAGGGTCTCCATTATGGTGCCAGACCTATCCACGGCATGGAGGGTCTATATGTATGTTGAGGGATTAGCAGAGCCACTTCAGGCTCTAGTCCGATCCACTAGACCAGCCACACTCCAGGGCCCTATCAGCAAGACCTGGGACTTACAGGATGTCTTACCCAGGACCCAGACACCTTACCCCCCAGAAACAGACTTTCCAGTCTAAGGGGAAGGATGTGAGGATTCCACCTCCAAAGGCGAATCCAGGACGAGTACAGATTGATGACGATGTCAGGAGGGAGCTGAAGAAGAAGCGGTTGTGCTTCACATGTCAGGAGCCGTGGGCACCAGGACATAGATGTGCTGCTCGCAAAGCACATTTTATTGAGGTCTTCTCCGAGAGCAGCGGAGAAGAGGATGATGAGGATGATGTGGAGGCAGGAGATAGCCATGCCGTACAAGGACCTTTGCCACCTCCACCACCAGCAGCAGGTGGTGCATCTTTTGCACCCACCGGAGGGGCCCTTGCAGCATTGCGAGAAGTTCCCAAGTATCTGACGCTATGCATACGCGGGATAGTACGTGACCAGCGAGTATCAGTTTTGGTTGACAGTGGGGCGACCCACAACTTCATCGATGCACAGATGGTTGAGCGGAGAGGTATACAGACAGAAAGCTTCGATGGGTTTTCAGTCTTGGTCCCAGGAGATCAGACCATGACGTGTGCTCATTATGTTCCAGAGCTTTCAGTGACGATGGGCACTTACACATTGACTGACCATTTTTTCGTGGTCGATATTCCGGACACCAACATGATACTGGGTGTTCAATGGCTTATCACTTTAGGGAAGGTCACGACAGATTAGAAGACCCTGGAGATGGAGTGGGATGATGACAAGACAGGGAGGCATGAGAAGATACGGCGACAACACACATATCCGCCTCAGACTGTTTCGGCTCATCGGATGGAGGCAGTCTTCCGAAAGGGAGACATAGAGTGGGCAGTGGAGCTGCGTCCATCAGAGGCAGGGACTACAGAGCAGACAGTACATCTAGAGATACAGTGTATCCTTGATCGGTATGCCATAGTGTTTGGGGAGATTCCACCAGGACAGCCATCGGATCGAGGTTTGAGCACACCATCGAGCTTGAGCAGGGCATACAGGCCGTGATTACCACCCCCTATAGGCACCCCAAGGCCTATCGGGATGAGATTGAGCAGGCTATCCAGGAGTTGCTGGCTCTTGGGCACATCCGACCGAGCATGAGTCCTTTTGCTTCTTCTATGGTGTTGGTGAAGAAGAAGGACGATACATTGAGGATGTGCATTGACTACAGGGCCCTGAACAAGAAGATCCTGAAGAACAAGTATCCCATACCCAGGATCGATGAGTTGATGGACGAGTTGAGAGGGGCACGTTTCTTCTCAAAGATTGATTTGAGATCTGGGTACCATCAAATTCGCGTGAGGGAGCAGGTCATTCTCAAGACCGCCTTCAGGTGTCACTATGGGCACTTTGAGTTCTTGGTGATGCATTTTGGGCTAACCAACGCCCCAGCTACATTTCAATCCTGCATGAATCACATCTTCCATAGTCACTTGAGGAAGTTTGTGCTGGTATTCTTCGATGATATTCTCATTTACAGCAGAACTTGGGAGGAGCATCTCCAGCACATTGAGACAGTATTGTGTATCTTACAGGAGCAGCAGTTCTATGCCAAACTCTCCAAGTGTGAGTTTGGGTTGACGGAGATGTTGTATCTGGGACACATCATAGGGGTGGACAGACTGAGGGTCCACAAGAAGAAGATTAGGGCCATCATAGAATGGCCAGAGCCGAGAAACGTGACAGAACTTCGAGGATTCATTGGCATTTGTACTTACTACTAGAAGTTCGTCAAAGGTTTCTCACAGCTTGTTGCACCCCTGACAGATTTAACGAGGAAGGGGGCATTCAGTTGGTCGGATACAGTGTAGCGAGCCTTTGACAGGCTCAAGGAGGTTATGAGCAGCTACTCAGTGCTTGCAATGCCATATTTTACGTAGCCATTTGTTTTGGAGTGTGATGCGTCGAGAGAGGGGATCGGCGCAGTATTGATGCAGGGAGGTCACCCTATAGCCTTTGAGAGTCGGAAGCTCCTTCTGCACGAGAGGTTGTATTCTATATACGACAAGGAGATGCTGGCCATCATGCATGCATTGGCTAAGTACCGGCAGTATTTGGTGGGTAATAGGTTCAGGGTGAGGACTGATCACAACAGCCTCAAGTTCTTTTTGGAGCAGAAGCAGCTACAGGAGAGGCAGCAGAAGTGGATCAGTAAGATCCAAGCATATGACTTTGACATTGAGTATGTCAAGGGTAAGAACAACATGGTAGCAGATGCCCTTTCACGTAGACCAGCCACGTTGTCTCTTATGAGCTTGGATACAGACTGGAGGGCTCGACTCTTAGTAGAGTACTCCAAGGACAGGTTTGCATGTGAGGTTCTGGATGGGCAGGTGGCAGATGACAGGTACAGGGTGGTCGATGAGATCATCTATTACAGGGACCAGATCTTCTTGACTGAGGGGTCTCAGCTCAAGAAGAAGATACTCCAAGCATCACATGATTCACCTTTGGCGGAACATCAGGGGTTTACCAAAAGCTACAGGGCCATTAGAGAGAGGTTCTCATGGAAGGGCCTCAAGGAGGACGTACTCCAACACATCCGGGAGTGCAATGTTTGCCAGAGGAACAAGGGAGAGATGAGCCATCCCGTGGGTTTATTGCAGCCTCTTCCCATTCCGGAGGGGAAATGGGAGAGTATTTCGATGGACTTCATCACAGGGTTGCCCATGGTATAGGGCAAGGATTGTATCTTTGTCGTCGTTGATTGACTAACCAAGTACGCACATTTTTTTGCCATATCCACACACTATACAGCAGCACAGGTGGCCGAGTTGTTCTTCAGGGAGATCTTCAGGCTACATGGTCTTCCTAATACCATTGTCAGTGATAGGGAAAGCCGTTTCATGGGCAGGTTTTGGCAGGAGCTTTTCCGGTTGGTGGGGACGAAGTTGACACCGAGTACCAGTGATCACCCACAGACAAATGGGCAGACAGAGATAGTTAACAAGTGGTTGGAGGGCTACTTGCGTAACTATGTCAGTGGGCAGCAGCGAGCATGGCTGAAGTGGCTGCATCTAGGGGAGTACTGCTATAATACTTCACATCACATGTCCATTGATATGTCACCATTCTATGCCTTATATGGGTACCATCCTTTATCTTTTGTTGACATGATGTTTGGTGATAGCAGGGCTCCTAGAGCCACAATTTGGATCCAAGAGAGTCAGGATATCCTCCGAGCTCTCAAGGATAACATTGCTACAGCGCAGAACCAATAGAAGTTGTATGCCGACAGGGGTCGGGTGGAGAAACAGTTCGAGGTAGGGGACATGGTCTACCTACGATTATAGCCATACTGACAGTTGTCACTAAAGCAGAAGGGGGCTGAGAAGCTCAAGCCCCGCTTTTATGGGCCATACAAGGTGATACGCAGGATTGGACAGGTTGCATATGAGTTGGAGCTGCCCCAAGGCAGCAAGATTCATAACATTTTTCATGTATCATGCCTGAAGAAGGCATTGGGGCAACAGGTGACAGTGACAAATGAGCTACCACCCATGGATGATGAGGAGCAATTGGTATTGCAGTAGGAGGCTATCATTGATACCAGGAGAGGCAGCTGCGGAGGAGGACGGTCTGGGAATTCTTGGTGAGGTGGAAGAATTTGCTGGATGAGGATGCCACTTGGGAGAGTGAGAAGATCTTACAGCATCCATCACTTCAATTGCTTGAGGACAAGCAACATTTTGTCGAGGGAGACTGTAATATTCCTAATTAGCCATGGATAATTGGAATATTCGATTTTGTTCAATTTTTGCCTTCTATAATTATTTGTAAATAAAAAAAAGTAAGGAAGGAGGACATAACTCACTTTTAGAATAAAAAGTCACTTCCTAGTAGCTCAACATTGTGACTTAAAGGGGAGCCAAGGGGTACAAAGGGGGACGCAGAAATGGAGCCCACGCAAACACATGGAGGAACTGCGCAGGAGGGAAGAAACACGCGGCAAGAGGGGAATTATGCAGGAGGAGGTGAGCCTTGGGATTGAGGGAGGCAAAGGCTATAAAAGAGAGAGGAGCCCCCTCATTTTGATCATTCCTGTTATGAGCATTTGTGATAGTCATTTCAACTTAGAACACGTTGGCTGTTTAGCTAGTCTGCAGCACTGTTTAGTGCATTGAGTGTCTCCGTTCGGAGATCTCACCCTTAGCCCCGGGGGACTTCGAGTGCCTGCTCGGGCAAGGTATTTCCATTGGCATTCCAGCAGTAGTTTCATCAGCATTTCAACAGCAGTTTCATCAGCATTTTGGAGGACTGCGCAACACTGAGAGGAGGACGCAGTTCTTTTTGGCAGGAGTCTGGGTTGAGGGTTTGCAGGAGGATTTGTGCTGAGAGGTAGAGCAAGGGATCAACTCTTGCATATTGGAGAGTTTTGGCAGGGGTTTCAAGCAGTTCTCTGGAGGGTTTCATTCAGTGGCAGCGCAAAGCATTGAGGGATTGCGCAGAACCCCAAGGTGTGATTTTGGGGGGTCGGCCATTTCAAAAAAGCTTTCTAGGCTTTTCTGGGTGTCTTAAGTAGAGTCCGATTCCAGAGTTTCAGCGTTTTTTGAGAAGGGGAGCAGCCCCAAATCCTCATTTGATTTCTAGTAGCAGCAGCAACACGGCAGTTCTCCAGCAACTTGGACGCAGTTCAGAGAGGGGCCATTCCTTTGCTATTCTGAGTGTATTTCTTCACTTGCCTGGTGCAAGTCGAGGTGCCATCTTCCTGATCACCTCCTGTACTCATTCTATTACTCAGTATAATAAAATGGCTCAGCATTCTCTCTGCATTTCTTGAGTATCTGCTTATGGTTATATTGTTATATGTTGCATCATTGTTATTTGTATCTCTTTGAGCATTCTCGGCTATTATACCACTTGTGTGTTTCTCGTATACTCTTAGACAGAGTCTGGAAAGGGCCAGGTAGCCTCCGGATCTCGTCCTCTTTTCAGAGGCGACATATCTGGTAAATGCCCTCCCAATCCATCTCTGGTTGGATTTTTGCTTGTGTTTGAGGAATATTCCTGGTAAGGGATATTACAGAATACCAGTTCATAATGAAGAATGATGTTCAGGAGATTGTCCCTAGGCCAAATGAGAAGTCTATAGTCACTTCAAAATGGATTGACAAGATAAAACACGCCATAGATGGGAGCATTGATAAATACAAAGCGAGGTTTGTAGCAAGAGGCTTCTCACAGAAATAAGGAATTGATTATGAGGAAACTTTTGCTCCCACAGCTAGATATACAACAATAAGATCACTTGTTTCGTTGGCTGCTACTATGGGATGGAATATCCATCAAATGGATGTCAAGACATTTTTCCTAAATGGGAACATTGATGAGGAGGTTTACATTGAGCAGCCTCAAGGATTTCAAATAAATCAGAGGGAAACTCATGTCTGCAAGTTGAAGAAAGCTCTATATGGCTTAAAGAAAGCACCTAGAGCTTGGTATGCAAGAATGGATGCATACCTATTGAGACTTGGTTTTACCAAGAGTATTGCAGATCCTAACCTATATATCAAGGTGGTCTAGGGTGAACCAGTTATCATACTCTTGTATGTGGATGATCTACTAGTCACAGGTGTAGAGCATCGGATTCAGGAATGCAAGAAGCAGTTAGCAGTCAAGTTCGATATGAAGGATCTTGGGATTATGCATTATTACTTGGGACTAGAAGTGTGGCAGAAGCTAGGTGAGATATATCTTGGTCAAGGTAAATATGTGATCAAGATACTTCAAAAGTTTGGCATGATGGATAGTAAGCCTATGATGACTCCTATGATTACAAATTTAAAGAAGTTGAGGAGTTCAAAGTCTAGTCCAGTGGATCCTACTTGCTACAAACAATTGATTGGGTCCTTGATGTATCTGGTAAATACAAGACCAAACATTTGTTTTGCAGTGAATGTCCTTGGTCAGTTTCAAATGGAGCCAAAACATGATCATTACATTGCAGCCAAGCATATCCTAAAATATTTGCATGGAACCATACATCACTGCCTCTGGTATATTGGTAATGAAATATAGCTCATGGGATATACAGATTCAGATTGAGGTCGTAGTGAGACAGACGGAAGAAACACAACAGGTGGATGCTTCATCCTAGGGTCTTCCATGGTTTCATGGATGAGCAGAAAACAGGATACAGTTTCTTTGAGTAGTGCTAAAGTTGAATATGTTGTTGCAAGCGAGGTCTGTTGGGAAGCAGTTTGGCTCAGGAAGTTGTTATCAGACTTGTTTGAAGGACCGCTTAGCCCTACATGGATACATTGTGATAATGAAAGTTGCATAAGATTGACAGAAGACCCGGTGTTTCATGCTAGGAAAAAGCATATAAATAATAAGTACCACTACGTCAGAAGCTTGGTACGAGATGGGGTCGTGGAGTTGCACTATCTACCTACAGATGAATAGGTAGCCGACATACTGACTAAAGTGTTACCAAACAAGAAGCTTGAGTACCTAAGAGGTAAGCTTGGTTTGGTGGACATCTCTTCCCTAATTGAGAGGGAGTGATGTTGGATAGTTCTTGTCTTTATGGGTCATGCACTAGACCAGGACTAATAGCCATAAGTCTTAGTGAAGGCCATAAAGAAAGAATGGAGTCTGGAGGATTGGATAAGCATCTTAGATTGAGACTTCTTATGGATTGTAGAATCCAAGGAAAGAAGTTGTTGACTAATACTCTTTGAGGATGAGGTAGGGCATCCAAGATAAGAATAGTCAAAGAGGATTGATATTCTTTGAGGATTCAAATTTGTTAATCCATGATAAGAATAGTCCTAAAAGGACATACACGATGAACATCTGGATGGGGTATGTATCTTAGAGTTAGAGTGGCAGCTCACATAAATCCTCCCAACATAATGCTCTTGAATAAGGATGAGCTTGTCTAGTTAAGGCCTTCAAGGACAATGTTGGTTATGATAAAGATGCTTGAAAAAAGATGGCTTATCAATCCGACTCTTCTTATGAGAATGCTTCAAGATTGAGATTCCTTGTACCATGTAATGGGATTATGAATACCTCCCTAGTTAAGAGGGAGTGTTGAAAATTGTAACTAGGTTCAATCTTCATAATGACCTAATTGTAATCATGACATTGTATATTCTTTATAAAGAAAGAGAAATTATATTTTATTTTGGAGTATGGGTTTCATACTCAAGTTTGAGTCAAAAGCATGTTCTTTGTGCTTTTAGGTTTTCTAGGTCTTTCTTGGTGTTTCTAGGATAAAGAATATTATTGGTCATGTGTCATAGTCCCATTTGGACTCTTTGTAATGAAGAAAGAAATTTATTTGATCAAGGAAAAGCCATTTAGTATCCCAAGAAGAAGTCGGCCCAAGAGCTAGATCAAGTCGTCCTAAACGAGGGTTATTCAACCCCTCAAGGAGGCTATAAATACAAAGAGCTCGGCCTCATTTGGACACTCTCTTTAGTCAAGTTCGATCTGCAATAGTGAAGGAAGAGAAGAGCGAAGAAGGACAAAGAAAGGAAGAGAAAAGTGAAGTTTATTGGGCTAAATCTCTCTCCCTCTCACACGTGCGGAGCTAGGGTTTCTGTGAAGCTGCAATTCCAAGAGGCCAAAATTCTGGGAAACAATTGCAGGGCCGAAATTCTAGAATGAAGTTGCAGTAGGTCAAAGTTTGGAAGCTGCATTGGAAAAGATCTTGCTAGGGGTTGACTTGGTGCTTGGTAGGGTTGTTGGCTTTGTTCTTTAGGTCTCGGAAGTCTCTTTGTAAGCAGATTCTAAAGAAGAAGAGAAGCATTTTTTGGGTTTTCCCCTTGGAGGGGTTTTTCCCTGGCTTGGAGCCTATATCTTATGTACTTTGTCTTGTTGTGATCTTCAATGTTTTTGGTAATTGCTTGATGAACAAAGATCTAATAAAGTAATAAAAGGCCAACACGAATCACAAGTATTTATCAAGTTTTAAAAAATAATTTAAATACATAAGTCTCTTGATTTTCCAACACTAGCCACCAATCTGAAACTTCTCGAACTGTTATGTTCTCCCACTGAGGCTTTTCATCCTTCCCGTAGCTACCCTGAGGCCTTTCGGCCTACTTGTAGTCAGCCATGAGGTCCTCTTGGCCCCTTGCAACAAAATTCTAGGGCTTCAGTCCTCAAACAGAGATACACAAAACTTTGGCCTCCTTTATTCCAACAACAGACAAACTCGACAGCCTTAAGAACCCTTCACGTTAGCATTCTTTCCACTGTCCAGCAAACCAAACCTTAAAGGAGCAACTAGGTCTCCTTCACCAGGGCGGATTCCCTTCCAAAACAGAAAGACAGACCTCAAATTCATCCTCTACTTGTGATCTGTGGCTCCTTCTTGGCTTGATGTTCTCACAAGATGAGTTGTTATGGATTGTGTGATTGGTCTCTGAAATGAGAAGCGCTAATGCCCGTTGTGAGAGAACAAGCCCTAGTAGAATAACTTGAAAAAAATGGTTTCAAATTATGGAGAAAATTTAGGATTGATCACCAATGACTTGGACTAGTGCCTTGTCCTTTAGGCATATGGAGTCAAGGATGTGATAGATAAGCCAAATTTGTTGCTAAGGAGGTCGAAATTTGATGCCCTAGGTATCAAAATTCCAGCATTTACCCATTCAATGATAAATGGAGTTTGATGGAGAGTTATAAGAATTCCTCCACTAGGAACATTCATTACATGTTATACAATGAGTAACATATGCAATTCTCAACTAGATAGCCTTTAAAATTTATTTTCAACAAATTAGGGCACAATCAAGCATAATCTAGAAGCAGCAATTCCATACATTAGACAAATTCAAAATGATAATCTTCAACAATAGGCACTTACAAGATAACATGTAGTATATCCATCCATTCACCAAAGAAATAGCTCCAAAGACAATCCAAAATAGCTTCCAAATATCAAAATGCATTCCAAGAATCTCCAATAGCCAAGAAGGAACAAGTGCAAAATTCTCTAAGGAAGTTAAAGTCCAAGTGTGAAGATGATGAGAGACTAAATGAGATCTCTCATATTTATACATGTCCAATCAAGTTTAATTTTAGCCTAAATCCCCTCTTAGTTGTCAAATGATGGACAAAAACTAATTCAGGTTACAAGCCAACCACATAGCCAATGTGAAATCACAAAAATTAACCTACAAGAGGGCTGAAATGTTGACGTCATCACAGCGTGGGCCTCTTGGAGGCATGTATTGAACTCCCTTGGTGCCAAATTGATTCAAGAGGGCTCCAAAAATCATCCTTTAGGAGTTAGCCCCTAGATATCCATGCAAATCATCGTGAGGACCCCAATTTTGCGTTTGGGGCACAAAATGGATCTCATGGATCTGATGGTGATCAAATAGCCTAATTTTGCTCCAATGTTGAGGGCTCGGAGTATGGTGCTAGCCCTTCCATGTCTCAAGGAGTGAGACAACCTCATCTGTGTTAGATTTTGGTAGCATCAAACAGGTGTTCTAGTCTCTATTTGTGTCTAAAAGACTAAGGAACACAAGATTTCCAAAACCCAAAAAAAGTTTCACAAGATAAGCTTGCGAAACACCTTAATTAAATTAATTAGCCATCATTAAAATATTTCCTAAGTCTAACTTAGAAAACCGGTTAATTAATCGGAATTAATTAAGATAGTGAATGCTCTAGAGACTCACATAGATCGAGTCTAAGATGATCTTAGTCGTTGATGAGGAACTAATAATCGTCATTGAAGTTCCAGCGAGAAATTATGGTGCTAGCCCTTCCATGTCTCAAGGAGTGAGACAACCTCATCTGTGTTAGATTTTGGTAGCATCAAACAGGTGTTCTAGTCTCTATTTGTGTCTAAAAGACTAAGTAACACAAGATTTCCAAAACCCAAAAAAAGTTTCACGAGATAAGCTTGCGAAACACCTTAATTAAATTAATTAGCCATCATTTAAATTTTTCCTAAGTCTAACTTAGAAAATCGGTTAATTAATCGGAATTAATTAAGGGAGATAGCAAATGCTCTAGAGACTCACATAGATCGAGTCTAAGATGATCTTAGTCGTTGATGAGGATCTAATAATCGTCGTTGAAGTTCCAGCGAGAGATTATAGGAGCAAATCGATGGGTTGGAGAGAGACACAGTTGAGAAAAGAGGAGAGTGAGTTCCTTGGCAGATCGAGTTATCTAGTTGCAGAGATTCAACAAGGACATGAGTTCAAGCCAGAGAAGGAGAGCATCAGTGATTAAGGGAGCAGCAGTAAAGTCGGAGAGCCAGTAGAAGAGAGGCTGAAATATTCTACAGAGAAAGTAGTCCAGGTGGTGCAAGTTAGCCAGTCCAATTGAGCGAATTGTCGAGAAGAGTTTGGATCAGTTTCCGAAGGCTGGAAGGACATTCTGGTAGGAAAAGCAAATTTTTCCAGTGGTACTAGGAGGCTAGACGGCCCAGTTTGGAGCAGTTTTGGATGTCGTACGAACTATGCAGGCCAGTAGTGCAAGCAGGCCAAAGGGAGGTAGATTTATTTTGCAGAGGGAGAATTTTTCTCCTAAATATTTTTGGCGAGATTATTTGCTAGAGGATTTCTAGTTGAGCATCCAAATATTGTACTCAGATTTTTTATTGTTGCATAATAATAAAATAAACCCTCATTTGTTGCACCGGTTTTCCCTTCGAGGTTTTTTTGAGGACGTTTGGTCCAAAAATATTGATGTTTATTTCAATGGTGTGTGTGCATTATTTTCTCAACTTCCAGTTTATTTTCCACAACATATTTTATTTTGGTGAACATTGCACAATTGTGAGTTTATCGATATTTGCCATAATAACAAATAAACTGCAAAATAGTTATGAGATAAAGTTCTAGTAATTGCAATCAACGAATTTTCACAAGGTGTCATAGCATTGAAGATCAGATTGGAGGCTCAAAAGCAAGAGGAAAAGAATTGTGCAATTTCAGAGGGAGATTTGTGCACAGTTTCTCTAGATCTGTGTAGGCCAACTAGATAGTGCGAATTGCTGGGTAGAAATCGATTTCCAGAGGCAAAGTGCAGGAAAAGTTCGATTTTCCCAGAGAAGAATTCTAGCAGGCAGTGCATTTGCTGGATAGAGGGTTCCGGTGAGCAGATTAGTTAATTCGTTGAGCAGATCTAGGCGCAGAAGTTTTGCAATAAGGGTTTCAACTACAAATTTGTACAAGAACGGGAAGAGAAAAACACACAGAGAGGATTCCAGAATTCTCAGAGGGTTTCTAGTTTCCAGTTTCCAAGAGGAGATTTGTGATTTCCAATTGCAGAAGGTCACTGCAGATTGCCAATTAGCTAGTACGTGCTTTAGGAGCAGCAATACGTAGGACAGATTCTGGAGGACATTCGAAAGGTAGAGCAAGTTGCCCAGTTGAGGTGTAGCAGAAAGTGTGAGTACCAGAAAAGGACATCTGGAGGCCAGTAGGAGCAAATTTTCACATTCCTGAAGAAGTGCGAGCAGCAGAAGTAGGACCACAAGAAAGAGAAGGAGATTTACAGTTCATTTCTCCAGTTCAAAGAAGGTCGATTTGTCTATAAATAGGGCTAAAGCAAGCAGATCGAATAGCTAGATTTCCTAGTTCGCAGATCTGAAGCAGTAATTTCATTTCCAGTCACCGAATCCATCTACCAAAGGGAGGGTGAGTAGCTTCAGAGACAGAGGAAGGCAGCATATTCACCAGATCTATTTCCAGAAGCATTTCTCAATAAGTAATTGTAGGATCTAGTGCAGAGTGCAAGATCCAATGCGAGTTGCAGAGGAGTGTGAGTTTGTAGAGGAAGCCGAGTTAGTTTTGCAGATCGATTTGCCAATAGGAGTGACATAAAAATTTCTCCAAGTTATTTGAGTTTCACAAATTTTTTGCAGCTCTCCAAAGATGGCCATACGAGATTGCCAGAAGAGGTTGTGTGGTTAGCCAGAACGCAGATCTCGACAATAGATCAACTTCTAGTTGTTGAAGATAGGCGCTGAAGGAAGTGTGAGTTGTCTAGTGCGAGTTGCAAAGTGAAGAAGGGTCCCAGCAAGGGACAAAACTCAATACGAGAAAAGATAAAAGGTCCAGTGTAGAGCACCAAACCCAAGTGAAAGAGGATTATAATACTTCAAAGTTGAAACTTGGGCAAGATCTGAGAGAGGGTGCAGTCGAAGATCCAGTTCTAGTAGGGCTTGATCAATAGATTAGATCCAGTAACTGTATTCCTCATATGGATCAGTACCTTTGCTACGAGAGCCCACACAAAGTTAAAGTACTAGGAAAACAGTCATGTTACAGGAGGTACATGAGTTCTGTCACTGTGTCAGCAGGATGCAGTCAAATAAATAGTAGTAGAGATAGTTTCACTCAGTACTCGAGATTCAGTTGCAGAACTAGTTGCAGTGACCCCAGTTGTAGGAGCAGTTCTAGCCTAAGTGAGACTCCCCAAAGAAGTTTCAAGGCTCACTATTACAATAGTTGTAGCAGCAGTGAAGTTTTAGAAGCTAAGCAATAGCAGCAACAGTGTCAGGTAGATCATTTCTCAGTTGCAGTAGTTGCAGCAGCAGCAACATGAGATCAAATGCAGCGCAGGCAGTGTTGGCAGCAATGTAGGGAGACACAGTGCAATGTCAGCAATAGCACAGATGCAAAGTGGTTCAGCTACAGAGTTGACAGATGAATGAGAGTATGCATGGTAGCTTGGTGGTCAGTGGTAGGTTGTTGTAAATGTCAGACACTAGCAGCGTGGTCTAGCTACAGAGGGGAGATGTTTATGAGAGAACACCTTCCTCACTAAGAGGGAGTGTTAGATTTTGGTAGCATCAGAAAGATATTCTAGTCTCAATTTGTGTCTACAAGAATAAGGAACACGAGATCTCCAAAACCCATAAAAGGTTTCGCGAGATAAGCTTGTGAAACAACTTAATTAAATTGATTAGCCATCATTTAACTTTTTCCTAATTCTAACTTAGGAAAATTGGTTAATTAATGGGAATTAATTAAGGAAGATCGAGAATGTTATAGAGACTCACACAGATCGAGTCTAAGATGATCTTAGTCGTTGATGAGGATCTAATCATGGTTGTTGAAGTTCCAGGGAGATATTATAAGATCAAATCAATGGGTTGGAGAGATACACAGTTGAGAGAAAAGGAGAGCGAGTTCCTTGGCAAATCGAGCTATCCAGTTGCAGAGATTCAGCAAGGAAGTTAGTTTGAGCCAGAGAATGAGAGCATTAGTGTTTGAGGGAGTAGTACCAGAGAGTTCTGGACAATTTCCCAGTACCGGAGAGCTAGCAAAAGAGAGGCCAAAATATTTTGTGGAGAAAGTCATCCAAGTTGTATGAGTTAGCCAGTCTAGTTGAGCGAATTGTCGGGAAGGGTTTGGATCAGTTTCTGGAGGCCGGAAAGATATTCCATAAGGCAGAGCAAATTTTTCCAGTGGCAGGCGGAGGCTAGATGGCCCAATTTGGCGCAGCTCCAGAGGCCATACAAATTGTGCAAGCCAGAAGTGCAAGCAACCAAGAGGCAGTGCAAGCAGGCCAGAGGGAGGCAAATTCGTTTTGCAAAGGGATAATTTTTCTCCGAAGTATCTTTGGCAAGATTATTTTCTAGATGATTGCCAATTGGGCATCCAGATATTGTACTTAGATTTTTTACTGTTGCATAATAATAAAATAAACCCTCATTTGCTGCACTAGTTTTCCCTTCGGGGTTTCTTCGAGGACGTTGAGTCCAAAATATTGGTGTCTATTTTATTGTGTGCAATATTTTCTCAGATTCCAGTTTACTTTCCGCAACATATTTTATTTTGGTGAAATTGCAATTGTGAGTTTATCAAAATTTGCCATAATAACAAATAAACTGCAGAACAGTTAGGAGATAAATTTCTAGTAATTACAATCAAAGAATTTTCACAATCTTCGCCTCAAATCAACTGCCAAACCATAAGTGCACCGCTAAGCTAGCTAGGGGCATATTGGTCCAAGTGCAACATCTCATGAATGATGTGGGGCAAAGCGCATATTGTTGGGGTGTTGTAGGTGCCAAAGGAATGGAGTGATGTTATGTAAGTAACTGGAGTCCCATGGCTCTTAACGCTTCACCTATGGGGTTTCATATGCTCCTCTAGTGGACATGGGCCCCAGTTAAGTTTCCCTGGCCATGACGAAAACCACTTGCCAATCAAACATAATGTCTAGTGTTGCATCTTCACCATCAGGTACAATTAATCATTAGTGCATATAAGTGAACCAAGCTTGTTAGTCAAGGGAAAATTTGGGGCTTTGATCACGTGATAGCGTTGCCTCCCTCGGTAAGAGTGGCTAATAAGCGACACTATTAGGGGTTCCCAGCCCCTAAGGGGAAAGACATGTCGCTAGTACATCCTTCAATTAATAGGTAGCATGTGAATAATAATGAAATGGATAGGTCAAAGGGGCCTCAAGGCCACATGACATGGGTACAAGGATAGCAATAAAGAGGAAGTCCACATATTGGGTATACAGATGTGAGAAGGAAGCAATCGTGGTTACATGAGTTACCCAGCTTTTGCTTTTCCACCCTTCTCTATTTGTCTTTTGCTTTTTATTGAATTTCCTTTGTATTACTACTCCAAGCTCCAAGACATGAGAACATGTTGTGCATGATGAAAAGCATTTTTTGCCCCCTTAAGGTGGGGCAATTCATCGCCCAACAGGGGTTGGGACGTGCATGGATTCCTTTAATGATGTGAGGGGCACTCATTGGCCCTAGGAACTAGGCTGATGGCCATAATGATAAGGGGTAGAGCTCATGTTTGGATTTTTCCCATGTGCTATATTAAATTTCTTGGCCATCTTTTGCATTTTATGATATTCCTTTCTTTTGTTTCTTGCTTGTAGCCATGATATGCTTTTAACTTTCTTTCAGCTGCATCGACCTTCGAGGCCACATTTCCAGGCCTGATCCAAACATGTGGACAAGGGGAGGGGGTGTGCTAGTGCCTTATGGACCTAGTGGTCATGGGGACCCAGAGAAGGAAAATGGTGGAATAGGGCTTGTAATGTGCGGAGGGGTGTGAAATGTGGAATGGGAAAATGGGACCATGCTACCAAAATCAGTTTTTCCCAAGTAGTGCCCTTCGTAAAGCCATAGGCCAATAGGGGAAAGCCCACGTGACTAGGATTAGAGATTAACCCCCCATTTAAGGTGAGGGAACAAAACCATGGGCAAAACCCTTCATTCTTCCAAGTCACTTGATAATCCATGCCCAAAATACCCAAATGAAAAACAATCATAAGCACCTGATTGAACAATGAAAAACATACCTTTTGGTTCAAATTGCCCAACTTCTAACGTGTGCAGTTGACAAATGGGGCAAGGAAACACACAACTAATGCAAGTGGCACATCGCATCAGTTACAAAGTGGCTCTCAGGGGTTGTTGGTTGTTGGCTGGAAGAAGATGGATAGGAGAAAAATGCTCCTAGGGGTACCCACTTTTGGTGGGTAACAAAGTCTTCAATTGGTTTCAAGAGTTTAAAGCTCTTGTGGAGAACCAGACTAGGAAGAAAATTAAAGTGTTGAGATTGCATAATGGGGGTGAGTATACCTCCAATGAGTTCCAAGATTTTTGCAAGGCAACAAGGATCAAGAAGGAGTACACGATACCTTACAACTCTTAATAGAATGGGGTTGTTGAGAGGAAAAATAAGACCATAATGGAGGTGGCAAGGGCAATGATTTATGATCAGGAATTGCCTATGTTTTTGTGGGCGGAGGCCTGCAATATAGTTGTGTATCTAAAGAACAGGAGTTCTCACAGAGTGTTAGAGGATATGACTCCTAAGAAGATGTTCACAGGAGCGAAGCCAGAGGTAAGTTATCTTCATGTCTTTGGTAGTCTAGTTTATGTTCACACTCCTACGGAGAAAAGGACTAAGTTGGAGCCTCTATAAAAAAGGGGCATATTTGTGGGCTACAGTGAGGCCTTAAAGGTCTACCGAGTCTACATTCTAGGACAGAAGAGAGTTATCGTCAGTCGCAATGTTAAATTCGAGGAGGGCAGGACCTTCAGGAGGTCTCATGATACGAAGCCAACAGGGCTAGAGGATCAAGAGCAAGAGGCTCCTAAGGTTGAGCATGGAGCAGTAGCACCAAGAACAAGGACACAACCTGTAGATTTGGAGGAATGAGATGTTCATTCAAACTCTACTAGGAGGAGGCCAAGATGGGTCAAGCAGACCTTGAGGGATGTTGAGGAGTGTGTGGAAGCTCCTAGTAACACTTTCAGGTAGAGCAAACCACCAACGAGATTTTCCAGTTATTTGGCCTTATCAAGCAGCGTTAGTGAGTCCCAGTGTTCTACTTTTCAAGATGTTGCAAATGTGTAGGTTTGGACGGATACCATGGTGGAGTATGGCTCCCTAATGAGGAATGATGTGTGGGGCATAGTTCCAGGCCTAAAGGAAAATCAATGGTCACTTCTCGATGGATCTATAAGATCGAACAAGCAATTGATGGTAGTGTCGAGAAGTAAAAAGCGAGATTCCTAGCGAGAGGGTTCTTCTAGCATGAGGGAGTGGACTATGAGGAGACATTCGCACTTGTCACCAAATATGCATCCATTATAGTCATGAAAATTGACTCAGAGATGGGAGGAGGATACATAAAATGTATGTGAAGATTGTCTTCCTCAACAAGGTGATTTAGCAAGAGGTGTATATTGAGCATCCTCAAGGCTTTGAGGTACATGGGAGAGAGTCTCGTGTGCAGGTTGAAGAAGGCCCTTTATGGGCTAAAGTAGGTTCCACGCGCATGGTACACTAGGATCGATGGATATCTTCTTGGTTTGGGTTTAACCAAGAGTGGCAGACTCCAACTTGTACTATGTACTTGTTGAGGGTGAGGTACTCATCTCGTTCCCTTATGTTGATGATCTTTTCTTGACAGGATTGGAGAAACTCATAGGGATGTGTAAGGACCTTGCTTCGAAGTTCGATATAAAGGACTTCAGCCTGATGCACTGCTTTTTGGGATTGGATGTACGGTAGCAGCAGGAGAGATTTCCATAGGGCAAGGCAAGTATGCAATTGAGAGTTTGAGGAGATTCGAGCTGGAGGATTGCAGGCACATGTCTACACCGATGATCACAAACTTAAAGAAGTTGAGCGCTTTTGATGGTGAGTTGGTGGATACCACACGGTATATGCAACTAATAGGTTCCTTGATGTATCTGGTCAACATTGTGCCATATATTTGTTTTGCTATGAACACACTCAGCGAATTCATGATGGAACCAAGGAGAGTTCATTGGGTAGCAACAAAGCATGTGCTGAGGTATCTGCAAGGTACAACGAACTTTGGGCTCAAATATGTTGGAGGTTGGTGGAGTGGAGTTGCAAGGGTACATAGACTTTGATTGGGTTCGGAGTGTTGTGGATAGAAAATCCACATCTGGATGTTGTTTCAACTTGGGATCAGCGACGATCTCATGGTACAACAGGAAGCAGCAGCCAGTGGCACTTAGTTCAGTCAAGGCAGAGTACATGGCAATAAGTATGGTGAGTTGTGAGGAAAAATGGCTTCGCAAGATGCTTGCAAGATTATTTGATCTAAAGCATAGTATTAAAATCGGTCGGTCTGAACTAGAAACCAGTCAAACCAACCGGTTCACTGGCTAAACCATCCGAACCACCCAAAAAACCCAGTCAGACCCCCTTTCGCCATTTGTTTAGATAAATTGGGCCTAACCGGTCAGTTTATGATGGACAACCAATCGGTTCCATCATAAATCGGTCAATTTATTGCCACTGTACTCAAAAGAAAGGTTTATTGCCATTGCTTTGTGGTTGTCCAACATTTTTTGGAGAACACTTATCCATATGATCAAAGATCCTTTGAGTGTGCAGTAATGATCGCCTCACTATCAAGTTCATTTCTTAAATAGGAGTCATTCTAGTCTCTAGGAGAAGGCAACAACTTCTGTTATCTCATAAATGAACTTTATGTTGTATGGAATTTTGGCAAAGCTTATCCCAAGAAAACTTTGAATGCAACCTAAATCCTATCCTTCTAGAGCTTAAAATACCAAGTGCTCTTCTTTCCTTGCATGGTGTTTTTAATGGTTTAATAACTTTCACAAGCCTAAAAGTATCAAAATTCTTTGAGGCGGAATGAATTCAAGTGATAAATTCTTCCATGTTGAAGTCGTGAAGCATAAATAATCACAATGGTACAAAGTATAAATTAACATGCTCATGAGTCATCTAATTGATTTATGGGTTAGTATACGTAATGCATAAAAGAGCATTAAAATGGCAAATCCTTTCTTTTGAGTTCCATTTGTTGTTGTTGTTGCTACAATGTTTTGAAGAAGTCAAACTACTTAGTTTGGTAGAGCCAAATTATTGGACAAAATTTTCTTGATTGATTGATGATAATGATGGATTTCATCTCTTGTATAAAAGGGCATTGCGATTCGAGGGTTTTGGGCACTTGGATGTCTAGGGTTTGTAAACCCTAGTAGGCAAAAAGATCTACTAGATGTCTAGGGGTTGGATGTCTAATTTTATTTCTACTGGTGCTACTAGTGAGGTTGTAGATGAGGCTGACGCATCCTCAAACTCCAACCCAGATGATGTTTATGTAGCTCTTGTTGATGATCCCGTGTCTAGTAGTTTGATCA
The DNA here is from genome assembly GCA_031772625.1 of Pinus tabuliformis. NCBI lineage: Eukaryota > Viridiplantae > Streptophyta > Pinopsida > Pinales > Pinaceae > Pinus > Pinus tabuliformis. The sequence continues at coordinate 320,923,961 of CM062807.1, forward strand.
TGATGAGGACTAATCATGTTGATCACTGATATGTAGACTTGTAGTCCTGTCATAGGCCAATGGCCCCATAGTTTGTAGCATTATTTTTGGACTTTATAGGCCATTTAGAGACTCACTCATAATCTATTTTGTCGTTGATATTTATTGCACTCGGTGCCATTTTGATATATTCACCTTTACATGGTATATAGATGAGAAAAAATTGCATATTTTGTCTCTATTGTATGGAATCATGGTTTTAAGTATTAAAAATTAATTACTTCATGTATTTTTTAAAAATCGGTTCATTGAGATCTGACCAATCCCGGTTTGACCAATTTCGGTTTGAAACTTGGTTTATTAGGTGGACTGGTCCAGTCACTGGTTCCGGTTTTAATACTATGGTCTAAAGATGGAGCCAACAGTGATACACTGTAATAATCAATGTTGCATTAAGCTCTCTAAGAATCATGTGTTTCATGATTAGTCCAAGCACATCGAGATCAAATATCACTTCATCAAAGAGAGGATCCAAAGAGGTGTTGTGAGATTGCAATACTTTCCATAGAGAAGTAGGTGGTAGATATTCTCATTAAGCCTCTAGCGAAAGGGTAGTTTGTGAAGTGCAGAGACAAGATGGGGGTAGTGGAGAATCTCTTCATTACTAGGAAGGAGTGTTAAAGCTTGCGATAGCTTCGAAAGATCTTCTGCATAGGCTTGGTGTCTTAGCATTCAGAAGACGATTTATTGCCTCTTTAGGTGCTTGCTTGATGAAGTAAGTGATTTATGTCTTCTTTCCTAAGTCTAACTTAGGAAAAGTACAATAATTAAAGCCAATTAATTATTTTGGACTGTTAAATCAATTTCTAAGGATAAATAATGAAATTATTCAAGTGACTTAGAAATGATCTTAACCATGGATATCCTAGATCTTCTAGAAACAGAGAATAGGGTTAGGGATTTGGGCTTGATGAAGATTATAAAATAAGCCTAAGGGAGAGGTGAAGACACACAATTAGAGAAAGTGATTTTCTCTACAGCGAGAGGCTCATCCAGGTTGTAGCACAAAGGAGGAAGAGTGTAGGTGGATTCGAGATCGTTTTCGGGAGGCTGAATTGCTAGATATTGTAGTGCCAAATTGTTGAAGCGAGAAGGAAGTCGAATTGTTGGAGAGGTTGATTTGCCAGGGTTGAATTTCCTAAGGCGTAGAGGTTGTTTAAGAGGGAGGTGCAGGCCTGAGTTATTGGTGAAGAGGTGGGTAGAATTCTCCATGCTAAATTTCTTCATAAGATGATTTCCAGTGGGCAAGAATTCCTAGGGCCGAATTCATCTAGTGGAGTCGAGTTACAGGTATTTCCTTATAATTTCTTTGTGGGTTGAAACCTTGATTTTCTTGAGATTAAATTAATGGAGAATTGTTGTGGATGTTTATCTGTTGTAATATGTGATTGGTCTCTCTTTGATTTTATTTCACTACATATAAATTTATGGATGTTAAATTTCTAGTGATTTTATTTTTCAACAATTCAAAATTTATTTGGTTAATAAAATAAATTGTTGGGAATAAATAGTTGTTGCAAGAAAATAAATATGGACTAGTATTAGGAGATTTAACAAGCATTTCCTTCTTCATGCTCACACCTTGTTGGATGTCGCTCCTTGTCCTTTGTTCCCAAATATTGTATTATCATTTAAGTCAGTACAACAAGCATATGCTCGAATTGAATAATCATGACTTCAGAATCTTCCTTGTATTGTTTTTCTTTAGAAATTCCCATCAATTGTCAGTCGGCTCTTCTTTCTAGACCTTGCAACAATTGCTCTCCACTCTATTATGCAGCATAGGTTTTTACCATATAGGTTGTTCACCAAGTGCTTTCAAACATCAAATCTAATATCAATAAGATATGTAATCGATTAGCCTATGGCCAACATGGTTCACCAATATGAACAATAAAACAATTTATAAATGGAAAATCATTCTTTTATGGTTTATTTCTATTGTGAAACTATAGTGATTGTTAATCCAAAACACAAAGTACTTTGTTCAAGAATACAATCATACACAATAAAACTCATATATTTCCCTACAGAATGTAGTGTGGTAAAACTCCAAAATGTAATGGCTTGTTCAATTCCTTTGTTATTTATTGCAAGCAAATACAATAGGAGCAATACACTCTCTTTGTGGAGACTTCAATCTTTTTACCCACTCTTCTACAAATTGCATGAATGGGAATCAATTCCTTATGTCACACTTTCCTACTAAGATTTTGTGCATAGAGTTTAATCCCTACAACAATATTCAGTCGACAAAAGACAAGTAATCTCTCCCTTTTGTTCTCTTAATCTTGGAACAATCCTCTCATTTCCTAACTTAGCCATAAAAGAACTCACTTTCTTCGTGTCTACTACTATATTTATCTCCCTTCCTGGGTTCAATTTCCTGCGATTTCTTTTCCCATGAATTCAATCCCCTTACCTCAAAAAATCCTACAATCAGGACAAGAATAAATTACATGAGGCTATAAGTGCCAAAATCTAGGTGAATCACCATTGCAATGTGGAGTCCCAAAATAGAAGTCAAATCGTTCATTGATATGGATGTCGAAGTGTTCCAAAGTTCGAGGGGTCTACTATATATGAGCTAGTTTCACTAACACGGATTGAGAGGTTAAACATTCCCCATGAACTCACGTTCCTTTCCCTAATGAATCCCATCAATCTAGGAATCCAAAGGGTAGGCCATTGTTAATTTTAGATAACAATAGTATGTTCTATGCTTTAGCACAATTTACTTCAATGTTCCTTATCAGCCCAATGACAATTTCCAATTATATCTAGTAGTAATCACATTAACTTAAACACATTGATAGTAAATGCAGATAGAACATAAAAACATGTGCAGAAGACAAGCCAAGACAAGAGGACACAAGATGTGGTGGATGCCAGGGAAAAACCCCAATGTGGGGAAACCCTTTGATCAAATCTTCTTATTATTCTTCAATAGTTCAGCAGAGAGAGAGTACAAATATCAAATTAACTTGCCCAAAACAGTCTTGTCAAATCAGCAGTCAACAACAGTCAACTGCAGCCCTAACCAGAAAGTCAATGGTGGTCAAAGAAGCTCCAAAATGTCCTCCAAGCAGCTCAGTCAATAGCAGATAAATTCGGCCTTCCAAGAGGGTCAAAGTCAACCCAAAACAGATCGGTCAAACCAGTCAAAGGAGAGAGAAAACCCTGCTGTAAATTCTACAGTCAAATCTGAAGTCAATGCTGAAGTCAACTCGGTCAACCTGTCCCAATCACCTCGAAAATTGTGCCAATCAATGTGGCCTTCAAAAATCAAAATTATGCCCACAAGAACGAAGCCAACATTGATGGAATAATGGATCATTTGTCATATATTCAATAATTAAAGTTGTTGTTTTTAGTGAGAGATTTATGGAGAAATTAGTGGAATGACAGGTGAGAGCTAAGTTGCACGAAATGGGGAAACGGGTACGAGTTTCCGAAACGGGAAGCGATACGAAACGCGACCTCCCCAAATTTTGGAAATGGGTAAACGCGATATATATATATATATATATATATGAAAATATATTAAATATATATATGTGCAATCATAAAGCATAAATGAAACATTATAATTTATTACACTTAAACATTAAGATTTAATTTACATCACATTTACTCATGAATGATCACATAATGAAAATAAAAATATCGGAATATCCAAAAGCAACCTTTATTATATATCCAAATCTCAAAATCAGCCTTTATATATATTAATATATGCGGCTGCAAGTACAATAAAGACTATAAGGCTGCAAGAGAGAGATCCAAATCAGGATTTTCTGCATCCACATCCCATTCTTTAGAAGGACCACTGTTGTATTGGGAGTCTCCTCCTACATAGTCGAACGACCTTAGTGCTCTTGATTAAATACACGTTTCATACCCTAGTACCCTACATGATCTTGATTATTGGGAGTTTCCCTTGCATAGAGGGCTTGGTTCTCTTGATTAAATACAAGTTCCATACCCTAGTACATGATAAAATCCAATGGAAACATTGCAATCCCTCCAATACTGAAATCCTTAAAAACAAATTAAGTCTGCTGGATTTTGAGTGAGATCTAAAATTCTACTTTCTCCATATGAAATCCAATGAGGGCAAAACCACTCTCAAACATCCTGAGTCATTTCATGGTAATGTTAAAAATTTGAGTAAAAGGATGAAAATGAAAAATAAAGGAGAATATCACTTTTACTTACATTACCATGAACTTCATATCCCTCAAACTTTCTGATGAACTGCATATCAACACTAGGGCAAAATTCACTTTTATAGCTTTAGACACGCATCTAGAAGCAACAAGAAGTCACTAACATACCCTAAAAGTAAATTAAAAAAAAAAACAAGTTAATGAGGAAACGTGGGCCGTACGGCCCTGAAACGCGTTTCCGGCCGTACTGGCCATGTTTCCGTTTCGGGAAACGTGGCAGTACGGCCGAAAACGCGTTTCACGACCGTACCAAACGCGTTTCCGCGTTTCGTACCCGTTTCCATAGGGAAACAGACCTTTACACCACGTTTCCTACAACATAGGGTGAGAGATTTATGGATGATTGTTGAGAGAATTATAGAGTGATTTGTGGAGTTACTGATTGAGAAATTTGTGGAGTTGACAAAATCTCAATACCTCTCCTCATGTATAAATATATGCCTATGTTAATGAAATAAGATTGAGTTGGTGTGTGAGAGTTGTGCATTATTGTTGAATGTTTTATGCTCTATAATTTAGTTTTTATTGTGTTGTTCCATCTTTCATTTGGTATCAGAGCCATTGCCCAGAAGAGAATCGAAATGCTGTCAATACTGCAATTTTTTTATTGTCCTTTCTTTCCATTGGTATTGCTTCTATCAAGAATTTTGTTTTGACAGTGTGAACGTTGGAGAATTGTTGTAGACCATGTGCATGCAGATAAACGTGTGAGTAGTCGAAGCAAAATGCATGTGGATGGCTATGCGTTGAAGACCTGTGTTGAAGAAAACCTTGTTCTGCGTTGGAGAAAATCTTTGCTGAATTTTTGCGTAGAGCAGACTTACATTGAATAATCTATGCTTATGTTGAATTCTGCGTGGAGCAGAGGAGTTGCATTGAATGAAAGAAACCATGCAGTCACCAGCGTGGAGTAGAGTCCAGCGTGTCGTGTGAATGACTCTGTGTGCAGCAGATCTATGCGTGAAGCTGTCGTGGAGTACTTTGTCAACGTGGAAAAATTGTTGTGCTCCATATTTGAACGTTGGACGTACTTGAACTGGTTCCTTTTATTAATTAAGGTCAAACCATGCGTTGAACCTACGTTAAAGCTTCCACCCAAACAAACAAAAAAATAAATAAATAAATTCTTTTTGGTATTCCCAACGTTATATTTTTTTAAATTCCTTAAAAGGTGTGAAATTCACCTCTAGTGGAAGTTAACGTATTTGAAAACCATTACTATCATACTTTGCCTTATTTGTTAATATAAGGAGTGAAGAGAGAGGATTAGTGGAGACCATGAGAGGGGATTAACATTTTTAATAAGGGAGATATAAGAAGTAAATATGTTTTATAAGGTTTTGAAAAGGGAGAATTAATATAGGGAGATATAAGATGGTTTGCAATAATGAAAGGAGATATAAGATGTAATTTTTTGAAAAATTGAGCTTTTTAGCTCTCTTTGTACTCTTCCAATTAATAAAAAAAGATATTTTTTGGTGGTGGTTGAGTCCCAATTTTTGGGACATTTGGTTCTTGTCCCGGGTTGAAGTGGGACACATTGTGTTCTTTTGCATTTTCTCTCTATCACTCTCTCTTACTCTCATCATGGTGACAAGTAGTATTGTATTGCCTAAACTTGTTGGCACAAACTATTTTTATTGGAGCAAACATATGCAGCCTATATTCATCACTAAAGATTTATGGGAACTTGTAACTGATGGATACAATATGCCTTCTCCTGATGAATTCAAAGCATTAAGTGATGATGAAAAGAAATCTCTTAAGGAACTTATTAAGAAAGACAATGAAGCACTTTCACTTATAGGCAGTGCTCTTGAAGAATCTATATTTCCAAGAATCAGTGGTGCAATATCATCTAAAGAAGCATGGGATATCTTAAAGAACACATTTGAAGGTGTTGCTGTAGCTAAACTGCAAACATTAAGGAGGAATTTTGAAAATGCCCATATGCAAAGTAATGAATCCATTCACGATTACATCACAAAAATGCAAGATCTTGTTAATTAAATGAGGTCATTAGGTGAAGATGTTCCTGAAAGAAGGCTAATTGAGAAGATTTTAATAAGTGTTATGCCTAAGTTTCAAATAGTCACTACCAGTATTATGGTCTCCAAAGATTTAAATACCATGAAAATTGATGAATTAAGTGGATTCTTGTTAACTGTTGAAAAGAATCAACCATCTGAGCAAGTAGAACATGCCTTTTCCACAAAGCATAGAGGAAGAGGAAGGAGTAGGGGTCAATATCATAATCAGAATCAAAACAGAAATCAACAAAGTTCACAAGGAAATGCATCACCTTCAAGAGGTAGAGGCATGAATCCCAGCCAGTTTAGAGGAAGAGGCAGAGATGGATCTAACAGAGGAGGACAAGGAAGAGATGGACGCAGAAATGGAGGAAGAGGAGGAGGACCACAATGTTATTATTGCCAAAATTTTGGCAATCTTGAAAGAGATTGTTATGCAAAAATGCAAGATACGAAGCGAAAAGGTGCCAATACAGTTGTTGAAGAAACTAGGAATGAGAAGTTATTCATCTCAAGTTTGATGGCACATAGTGAAGAAAGTGAAGCATGGTATATTGATTCAAGATGTTCAACTCATATGACATCTCAAGAGGAGTTGTTTACCAAAATTAATGACAATTATTCTAGTAAAGTCATATTTGGTGATGATAGTGTTTCTGAGGTGAAAGGGAAAGGCACAGTTGCAATACCAGCATTACATGGAAAGAAGAAGTTAATTGAGGACACTTTGTTGACACCAGCATTGAAGAAGAACCTACTTTTTGTAGGACAGATGATGGAGCAAAACTACAAGTTAGTGTTTGATAATAAAGAATGCTTAATCATGGATAAGTTGAATAAAAATGCAGTTGTAGCAAGAGGTGAAATGACTGAAGACAAAATTTTCAAGCTCTCCTTTGATTCAAGTAATTCACAAAGTTTGAATACAACAAAAGATACAAATAGTAAGCTTTGGCATTATAGGATGGGACATCTAAATTTTCAGAGTTTGGTGTTGTTAAGAAAGCAGAACATGGTGAATGGTCTTCCTTATATCAAGTTGGATGATGATGTATGTGAAGGGTGTATTTTTGGGAAACAACACAAGGAAAGTTTCTCAAATAGAACATGGAAGGCTAGAGAACGTCTAGCATTGGTACATTCAAATTTATGGGTCCAATGGAGATTGTGTCTTTTGGAAAGGCACGCTATTTTCTCACTTTCATTGATGATTACTCTAGGAAGACATGGATGTATTTTCTAAAAGAGAAGTCTGAAGTGTTTTCTCATTTTCTTGAGTTTAAGGCTTTAGTTGAAAAGCAAAGTGGTCTACAAATTCTCACCCTAAGAATAGATAATGGGGGAGAATACAAGTCAAATGAGTTTTTGAATTATTGTAGGAAGACTGGAAAAGCGAGAGTTTACTAATTCATATTCTCCTCAACAAAATGGTGTTGCAGAGAGGAAGAATAGAACCATAGGTGAGATGGCTAGAAGCATGTTAAAAACTAAGTCACATGGAAATGAGTTTTGGGCTGAAGCAGTACACACAGCAGTATACACTCTAACCAATTTCCTACAAAGGCAGTGTTGAATTTGACTCCAGAATAAGCATGGTCAGGATACAAACCAAGTGTTGCACATATGAAAGTTTTTGGTTGTACTGCAAATGCACATGTTCCTAAGGAAAAGAGGAAGAAATTGGATGATAATAATGTGAAGTGTATCTTTATTGGATACAATATTGAAACAAGAAGTTACAGGTTGTTTGATCCAGAGGCAAAGAAGGTGATAATAAGCAGAGATGTTGTGTTTGATGAGAAGGGAGTCTATCATCTAGAACAGATATAGTTTGAATTGAAGAACAATGCAATGAATATTGGTGATGATTCAAATTTCAAGTTAGTAAAAGAAGATGAAGTTAAGAAGAAGCCTAAGTGGCTTGAAAGGGGTCATTCAGAAAGCAGTATGTTGGATAGAAATTTTGAAAGAAGGGTTACTAGATCTCAAAGTTATCTAGTGAATTATGCACTTATGGGACAGGTAATGAAAATGGATGAACCACAGGATTATGCAGAAGCATCAAGAAAGAATGAATGGAATGAAGCTATGGAAGCAGAAATGAATGCCTTGGTGAAAAATGATACATGGGACTTGGTCAAATTACCAAAGGGAAAAGATGTAATTGGCACTAAGTGGGTTTATAAAACCAAGTATAAATCAAATGGCACAATTGATAAGTATAAGGCTCATTTAGTTGCAAAGGGCTATGCACAAAAAGAAGGAATTGATTATACTGAGACATTTGCCCCAGTGGCAAAGTTGGATACAATCAGGATGGTTCTTGCATTAGCTGCACAGTACAAGTGGCCAATTTTTCAAATGGATGTTAAATCAGCCTTTCTAAATGGTTATGTGGATGAAGAAATTTATGTGGAGCAGCCTGAAGGTTTTGAAGTGCCAGGAAAAGAAGATTATGTTTATAAGTTGAAGAAGGCCTTGTATGGTCTTAAGCAAGCGCCAAGGGCATGGTATTCAAGAATTGATAAGTATTTTCAGGACCATGGCTTAGTTAAAAGTTTATCTGAGCCCAATCTCTATATCTTTCAGTCAGGACATGACATTCTGATAGTTGTCTTATATGTTGATGATTTGATCTACACAGGGAATAGTACAAAACTATTTCAAAGGTTTAAGTCACATATGATTGTTGAGTTTGAGATGACAGATCTTGGTGAGTTACATTATTTCTTGGGTATTGAAGTTTGGCAGAAGGAAGATGGTACTTTCATGTCACAAGCCAAGGATACTTGGGACATTTTGAAGAAGTTTAGAATGTTGAGTTGCAAGCCCACGGCAACTCCTTTGGAAGTTGGATTGAAGTTGTATAGACATGATGACTCCAATTCAGTTGATGTTACTTTGTATTGTCAATTGGTTGGAAGTTTGATCTACTTAACTACAACTCGACCAAATATTTCTTTTGCAGTCAGTATGGTATCAAGATTTATGGCAGAACCTAAGGAATTGCATTGGAAAGCAGCAAAGAGGATTTTAAGATATCTGCGTGGAACAGTTGGTTATGGTTTGGTATACAGGTCTATAGAAGATTTCAAGTTAATTGGTTATGCAGATTCAGATTGGGCTGGATGTATGGATGACAGGAAATCAACTTCAGGGTATTCATTTAGTATGGGTTCAGCGGCAGTTGCTTGGAGTACTAATAAGCAATCAATAGTTTCTCTCTCGACAACAGAAGCAGAGTATAAAGCGGCAGCGACAGCAACATGTGAAGCAGTTTGGTTAAGAAGAATTCTAGAGGACCTACATGAACAACAAGAGCAACCCACTCAATTGATGTGTGATAATCAAAGTGCTATTCAGATGACCAAGAATCCAGTTTTCCATAAGAAGACCAAGCATATTGATATTCAATATCATTTTGTTCGAGATCTGGTTCAGCAAGGAGTGATCGAGATTGAGTACTGCAGAACAGATAAACAGGTAGCTGATATATTCACCAAAGCATTGTCTAAGGAAAAGTTTTGCAAATTCAGAGATGATCTTGGAATATTTCCAAATGATCATTATGGGGGAGAAATGATGGAATAATGGATCATTTGTCAAATATTCAATAATTAAAGTTTTTGTTTTTAGTGAGAGATTTATGGAGAAATTAGTGGAATCGCAGATGAGAGATTTATGGATGATTATTGAGAAAATTATGGAGTGATTTGTGGAGTTATTGATTGAGAAATTTGTGGAGTTGACAAAATCCCAATACCTCTCCTCATGTATAAATATATGCCTATGTTAATGAAATAAGATTGAGTTGGTGTGTGAGAGTTGTGCATTATTGTTGAATGTTTTATGCTCTGTAATTTAGTTTTTATTGTGTTGTTCCATCTTTCAAACGCTGGTCAAAAGAACCCAAGTCAACGCTAGTCAATGCTGTCCTGTTCCCTGAAATTTTCAGCCAGCAAACTAACCCAGAAATTCATCCTCCTTCCACATGTGCGAAGTAGAGAAGGTTGCCTCCAAGTTGTATGAATCAATCAAGAGAGGAGAGAGAGAGATATGTGATGAGATGAGTGATGTCCAAATGGGGAAAGAGGTCACTCCTATTTATACACTTCGTTGAGGGTGAGCAGACACATCTATTGGGCTTATGAGCCTACATTTGACTGAGGCCAACCCTGAGAATTTGTGCATGAGAGAGAATAAATTCAAAATTCCATTTATGCTTGTCAGAATGAGATGATATTTATATCAAAATTAGACCTCTCAAAAAGAGGAATCCAATGCAATAATCATCTCCATCATATGAGTTGCCCTAAGGTGGAATTTGGCCCTAGTTGTCAATTTTAACAACCATGAATTGGTCAACCAACATTGAAAGTCTCCTAGGTCCTAGGGCCCATTGTTCAAGACATTTATTGTGTTCTTAGTAGCGTGAGGCTAGAAGAGGTATGAGTTCTTAACATAGGACTCGAGACCCTGTGTGGCTATGAGTCTTTTGATCTAGACAATCCTACATATTCCCTACATTTGACAACTCCAAAACACATCAAAATGCACAAACCACCAATATAGAGTTGATCTAATGTCGTGCACAAGGAAGTCCAACACTCCTTTATGTCACTTCCTCACATCCTCCATACTACTTGAACCACTCCACGTCCAATAACATGTAATGTCCCAAATGGGATAATTTGCTAATTATGCAGAAATTTAACTCAACCCAATTTCACCATAAAATTTCAATTCACTTTATAGAAGATTACCATGTAAAATAGGACAAGAGAATGCATATAATTCCATAATACGAAGAACAGAAATAATCTCAACTTTTATTGATAATATATAAACTGGGGTTATATGCACATACAACCAAAATAGCTTAGATGAAAAGTTGGCCTCCAAGATAATCTACTACACTGTTATGCTGGCTCTCCAAACTAATCTGAACTGCACTACTAAGCTCTCTTGTGAATTCTGGATGAATTCACTAATGGGGAGATGGGTACCCGCCCAATCTCACTGAATCACCTGAGGGTTTCTGTCCAGGGGCTACTGCTGAAGTAGAGAACCCGGTTCTCAACCTCTCATACAAGAAAAAATATCCAATCCAAGATGTCCTCCAATGGCTTCCTCCTCCTCTTTTATAAATCTGATGGAACCCTCTAGAACCTCCAATTTTATTATTATTTTAATCATAGAGCACTTTTCCTTCTTTTACTTCAATTAAAATATTCCTTTTAATGTGGGAAAAGGGTAAATTGGCCACCATGCCTCTTCGGGTCACTGAAAATCACTTCTAACCATCATGTCCTATAGATCTTCTCGTTCTAATTCCAACGAGCTATTACACTATGGTGTTCTACCAAGTAATCCTCTCGAAATGCCACCTTAAGCATAATTAATTGAGTCATGCCCATTAATAACTATGTTTTTTGAAAGTTGTCAAAATGCCACAAAACGAAAGGCAAACTGTGTGGATGATGGAATATACCAACTGAATGCCAGCGGACCTCATAAAAACTCCTCAAAACCCCTCAAAAAGCCCCTTGGCCTGCTGAGAATGCCACCCTGCACCTGTGACCTGTCTGCCCCCAACTCTGAAAGTCCATCCTATCCATGCCATAAGGAACACGAGTAAAGGAACATTACAAATCCTCCCACCCCAAGATTGCTTGCCCTCAAGCAATGCAAACCGGTGGATCAATCTGGTGGCCAAACACAACTGAGACCCAATGCCTGGATCCCATACAAACCACTGGGTGACACTTTGCCTCTGTGTCAACCCACCATGAACGGACCCTTCAATCCGCGGATCCCAGACCAATCTTTGACTGAACTTGTCCTCAACAAATCCTCCTGGATCCCAATGCCACCAAGGACAAGTATCAAGGCTCCATGGCTTTTTTTATGCTATAACTCCAACCATGACTGTTGCTCCATCCACCGCATACCAACTCATCACCTCTCTCCAATCGAACCCCTGGCATAGACCAAGGTCAACCTCACCATGCTGATGTTGTGCTGAAATACTGATGAGTGGCCAACCTACAACCTGCTGCCAACTGATCGAATGCACAGGCACCTGTATATGTGATATGTCCCCTATGCTGAACAGTGCCCCGCTCATGCAACCCCACCTAGCAGTCAACAATATCCATCAAGAAAACCCTGCCTCTCTCCCTGTAATGGGTACAAGTGGCCAAACTGTGTTGCAAGCCCTATCTATGTACTCCTAGAGAGGGTTGCTCCCTGAAAGTACTGCAGCTCTGCCAGCTGCCTGTGCATCTACCCTCACCTCATCAGTGGGTCGGCCCAAAGATGGATGCACCACCATCTCCAACAACTCCTCCCTCCTCTGATCGGAAACTCCATGCTCCTACCATCTACTAGCCTCCTGCAAAACTACCCTGTCAACCTCCAACACCTCCTGAGGACAAGTGTCTGCAAATACTGCCACCCTGCTAGTTGTCTGTACATCTGTCTGCTCCTCATCAATGGCTAACCCCAAGGGTGGTTGTCCATCCTCCTCCATCACAAGCTCAATATGAACCTCCAACTAGCTCCCCAAAAGGTTCATCACGCATATTGTGCACATCATCCTCCTTAGCTCACTCATGCTCCACAATATGCTGCTCATGCTGACTCATCACTGGTGACACACCATCTTGAATGTCTCCCATAGGGTCCACTAACTACTCATCATATGAATTTGGTTTGTTGTCAACAACTCCACATGACTCATGCTCCTCAGAGGCATCTTCGTATGAACCCATGGTCTCATCCAAAGAAGAGTCATCATCCTGAAAGCCAGAAGGATTATCCTCTTGCTCTACCTCTGTCATCTCCTCAATGTCACTCAAGCATGAGTGGTCAGGTCCTCTGCAGAGAAAGCAAAGTCCCTTCATCCTCAACTCATTCTTGTTGCATGATCCCCCAAACCTGAGCAGCTCCTCCCTAGTCAACTATCTCCTGAAAAGCCCAATGTTCTGCTCAACCAATCTCTCGGATAGTTCATAAGCTGTAGGTGAGACCTGTTGACCACTGGAGTGGCACCTGATGATTATATGAAGACTCCATGCCCAAAGATGATCCAGATGACACTTGTACCATCAGATATCATTAGTCAACAAAGTATTTTAACTCTACTTCTATCTTCTTATCATCTTTCTCGTACCCAGATTCCACACTCTACGGGAAATTGTAATAAGTGATACTAGTAATGATGAGTTTTTGAGTCTGTAACAGGCCTAGGATGTTGGGACTCGATTAGCAAACGAGTACACCTTGGAGTATTTTTTTTATCTGGTTAATTATCCCTTCTTTTACAGAGGCGGATAATTTTCTGGGTTTTTTCACTCACATTTTACCCCAAAGTTGGGGTGACGGTTTGAAGGTTGAACCGCTAACACATCTTAATGTCTAGAGTCGATGTATATTACCATACTAGATCACACAAAAAAATTCGTGGAATTTGGTTAGGTCTAGGTAGTCATTTTTTAATTTTTTAGATTTTCCGCACTGCAGAAATTGCTAATAAAATTGTATTTGTAATGTAATAAGTGATGTCTAGAGAAATTGTATGGGGTATGAGTAATGAAATTTGCACCTCTCACCCTCAACTTTCTACTATGACACACTTTGATGGGTTAAAAAAGTGTTTTGAACCCTCAAAACCCACTTTTCCTAGGTTTAGTGGGAAATCTGACAATTAATTAAGCCAAAAATTAAATAAATGGAGAAAAATAAATATTCAAACATGCTAAATGTTGTGGAAAATTATGGGGGAGTTAAAGTGAAGTCCCAAGGTGATATGGACTCCTAAAATCAAGGAAAGAACATGTGCTCAAATAAAATCGAATTTCTGGCATTAAAGGAGAAAGTTGTTTACTTAAAAATTCGAATTTGTGAAGTTAATGCACATTTGGGAGGATTTAGGAGAATATTTGGTGGAAATTTTTGTGGGAAACTGTCTCACATGGGTTACCACCCATATACACTTGTCATTCTGTCATAAAATTCAAATTTGGCACATAAGAGAAGAAGAAAATGATGTCCACTTGCCAGAATTCGATTTTTACACTTGGCATTGGAGCTCCATTCAACAAATTCGAATTTCTCTTTGGGATTCTCACCTCATGCCACTTGTTTAATCACTTCTACATTGGGATTGGCTCCAATGCCATTTGTCATTGTCATTCTTCATTGGGATTTGCTCCCAACTCTCTATATAATAGAGCCATGGGCTTTCATATTGTATCATGTAATAAGCTATTGGGCTTGAAGAAACTTTGCCATTTTGTACTTGCATACTTTCTTAATACAATCAAGATTTTGGGATATCTAGCTGGTGTTATCTTAGCATTATGAGGTGATGTCCTTTCATACTATTGCTATTGTGTTTAATTTCTTTCGCATATTGAATTAATATTAGTTTATGCTTGCCATCTTGTTTGGATCGATGTGTGCAAGTTATTTTGCACATATCATTGATTTAGAGTAGTATTATATGGATAAGCTTGCCAATTCATTTTAGGAGGAATGCTTGGTTTATCTTATTCATTATATTGCTCTAATCTTGTGCAAACTAATACATGTTCAAGTGTGTGGGAAAGATCTTTTGTATTGTGTGCAGGAATCCATCTGGAAGTGGGAGAAATCTCAATTAGATCAACTCACTCCTAGAATCACAGCGATCCAAGACTCAACCATTTTTTCGCTTCAAGTTTTCAATCCAACAAAGAGCAAAAGGGAGTTTTCTTAATCTATAGCTACTTGATCATCCATTTAAAATTCAAAATACTTCTTTGATTCTATTTCTTTCAAAGTTATATCTCCTATTCAAGAGTCATTTCTAAAGCTAGGCAAGTATGGGGGTTCACTCCCATTACTTGAGCTAATACTTTGTAAATTAAATTCTAAGTTTAGTTTTGGTTTCTTTCTCCTAATTTTACACTGACAATTGGTATTTTTTTGTGTTTTGCAACCCGTAGACTTAAGCATTAGGCAGCAAGGAGCTTGTAGAGAAGCTTTGGAAAACTACTCACTCGTGTGTATGCAGGACCCCCTTACGTTGTCCAAGGACTGATTTCTAGAGAGGCCATAAGCACTTGGGAGAGATTTGCAAACTCATCTAGGCCATGAGCCTTTTGAACCTTGTGTATCTCTTTTGGAGAGTTTTTTCCATCTTCAAGTTTGTTGTTGTTATATTTTTGGGGAGAGAGTCTAGCTTTGTTAGAGTCTCATCTTTGTAAAGATCTCTCTCGTATTGTGGGCTGCCCTCTTAGAGGCATTTTTACTCGCTTTAAGCACTAATAAAAGATAAAAAATTTTATTGGAGGGAGCTTGGGATTTTTCCCATGGCATCCCCCTTCCTCATTTAGAGGAGAGATTCTTGTGGGTGGCCTAATCTTGCTTTTAGTTTTTTTCTTAGCTTTCTAGCTTTTAAATTTCATATTGTGCATGCTTAAAATCAATACATTTCACTCCACATGCAAATTTTTACTAATCTTGTATTTAAATTCCCACATGCATACGCTCTCAAGTTTTGCAAACTATTTCTCTTTGAAGCATTTGCATGAAGCATTAGTTTAATTTGGGGAATTAACACAATTTGCACTTCATCTAGGCATTTTAGTATAGGAAGGCCCCAAGCCTCATTAAAACTTACCTCCAACTTAAGTTGGTTGAATAGACTTTTAGGGACCCTCTACCTCTATTGACTCCTCATTGTGAGATCCAAACATTTGGGCGAGGATGAGGTCTGAGGACTAGAGTTCAATTGTAACTTTGCCTTAGCACTAATTAATAAAATGAACCAAGAACAACATTCCATCACATTTCCTTTGGTTTAAAGTCTCACATGCAAATCTTATTTCAAGAGGCACTTTGGATGCAAGCATTGTAATCTCTTTTAATTTTGCAACAAGTTTAATTTTCTCATACTTGGAAATTGACTCATCTTTTGGTTTAATTGCGTATTGTCATGAATGGTTGATTTCGCTTTCAAGTACTATTATTTTGGGTTGCAAACTTAATTGCATGTTGTCATCTTGGTCTAACATTTGAGTCTTTTTGTATCCTTTTGAGCAAGATAGTTTCCATGCTTTGATTTGTAGACTTATTCATCTTGAAAGCATTTATAATATCTTGTGCTAACAATTTATTGTTTCACTTTTCAGGGTTATTTTGGCTTTCCATTTGAAAGCATTTCACTTCATTTTAAGCAAAATACAATTTCATTTCTTAAAGAGCAAATACTTGGAAGGCACTAGTTGTTTATGTATTTCATGGTTATTGCTCGTATCAGTTTTTGCTTATAAATCTTAAATAAATAATCTATTTAACTCTAACAATTCTCCTAGAAACTCACATCCTTTTTAACTCAACTTTTCATTAGGGACCACCCCCCTTAGCTAACCTAGGAGATAGCTCAAACAGAGAGCGTCGTGATTAGTTTGACAGCCCCTTCTCTGAGTTCCCTGCCACCAACCACACCTTGTGGGGTTGAAAACTTTTCTCACTAACTTGTAGGTAGGTGTAGGCGGCAGGGTCAACAAGACCAATTGTTCTCTCCTCCAAACAGACAGCAATTGACATTGCAACTCCTGGCAAATGGCATCACAACCTCTCATACATGATGACAAGATGGACAGCATGTGTGTTATGATTGTGTTAGAATGATGTTCCCTAATGTTGAAGAAGCATCAGAACATCTACAGGATAATATCATTACACTCAAGATCAAACATGACTTCATAAGTCCTAGTCATGGCCATAATTTGCAAAACCTAAAGCTTCTTCCCAAATGTAGGACCCACGGAGTTTTCCATGTCTCGTAAGGTATCTACCATTAGCTTGAAGACTCTCTTCGTAACATCATCATTGTAAGGAGCTATAAAAACAGTTAGTCTGATCATGTTACTAAGACAAGATGCAACTGGAAGTCTAACCCCTTCACAAGGTTCCTCCAAGAACTTGTGTTGTATGAGAGTAAGCATAGCTGGTTTTAGCACCCAAATTACTTTTTTCCCTTCTAACTAGTTCACTTCAGAAATGAGTGCATCCAGTTCATCCAGTTTGAAAAGAACTTTCCATGTGACCTTCATGTTTTTTAAATCTGTCCCAATTTTAAAGATTTTGTGTCCCACTTCCAGTTCCTTGTGCAAATCCTTTGGTTGCGCTTCTTGAAGAATGGCATGGAACCTTCTTGAGAAAGGTTTGTTGATTGTTGCTGCTAATTTATTAAGGAGATTTATGAAAGTTTGGTCCATGTTTTATTTAAATTGTGAAACATCGGTTACCTGATTCCTACTGCAGCAAACTGATTATATTTCACCTACTTGTTAAATAACTTTAAAAAGTTACTTGCAAAATACTGAAATACATACACTGCAACCTACACCAGATAAAACTTCAGAAACTAAATACAACACGGGAGAAAAATAAACATCACACACATCTACACAGTGATTTTTGGACAAAAGTCCCCGGAAAAACCCAATGTGGGAAAACTAGTGTAGCAGCTAAGGGTTTTATTATTATGCAGCAGTAATTCTGAGTACAATTCATTGGATGTCCAACTAGCTATCCGATATAGAGTGAAACTGGACAAAACGAAATAGTGAGATGATCTCACCATGTCACTGGAAGATCCAACTCTGATCTGCTGGAAGTGAGCCTCTGCATCTCTTTTGCGTCAGCCTTTGGGCAGAACTACGTCAACCCCAGGCAGTCTCTGTGTCACCTCTGTTGGGAACTGCGTTACTCTTCCTTCTGACCCTCTGCTAGCTGGAAACTTCACCTCCCAGCCTCCTGGTCTCACACTTCGGCTCCCCTCTTTTGAAACTCAATTTCCTCAACAGGAATTCGATCTCCCTTCAGGGTCTGTGCTGCCACTAGGTCAACTCTGCATGGCCACCGTCAGCCTCTTTAGACATCATTCTGCCCTTTCTACCTTATACTCTCAGGCCCAGGAAAACTCCCTACCGGATACTATCCCTGCCCCTCACTGCAAAAAATCACTTCGAATTCCTCTTCCGACAACTGTGGTGCTTCATAAATTCGATCTTTTGATGTGTCTTTCAAATGCCCATCAACCCTCCTCTTATAATCCTTTTGTTGAGAAACAACGACCCATATTAGCTGCTAATCAATGGCTCAGATCATTTTGGCTTAGACGAAAATGACAGAAAATTTTGGATGTCTCAGATGAGCCGCAGTGAAGGATAAGCCACAGTCAATGGAGGAAGAGGAGCCGCAGTAAGCCACAATCAATGGAGGAAGAGGAGTCGCAGTAAGCCGCATTCAATGGAGACGGGAGCTGCAGTGAGCCGCAGTCATAGCCGAAGTCAAGTGAGGTAGCCGCAATCAAGCATGAAGGAGCCGCAGTCAAAAGATCAAAGGTCTGTCTGCACCTCGGATAGGTTTAAGGGCAGACAGACTAGGTCTCGGATGGCTAGAAAGAGCAAGAAAGTGACCTCGCATCTCAAGAAGCAGGGAAACTTGGCATAATGGTGAGATGCAGTATCAATGGTGACAATGATAGTGAAAGAACATAATAGTCTTGGCATTACAACAGAGTAGGCCTCGGTCCAAGGAGATCTCAGTCTCGATGAAAGAACAAACATATTCCTTATGACTATCACAATCTTGGTGCAGATGAGAAGCAGCAGTATCTTCATGATGAGAAGAAGCAATAACATAATCTCGACATAGTTAGAAGAAGCAACCTTATCATAATAAGAAAGGACTATCACTGCACATGATAATGAAAAGATTTCATTATGGCACATGTACAGTCAGGATCCAATCTCAGTTATGTCCTTGATCTTGAAAGTCATAGTGACATGATGAAGAAGCAGCAAGTGAAAATCTCAGCGATGCAACACTAACAGCTTGACTGGTGCAACAATCATGATGATCTCAGCAGCGACAGAAGGAAGGATTGATATCTTGGTCTTGGAGGGGCAGAGTGTGTCAATGGAATCTCTATAAGAAGAATTTATGCATGGGTTTTCCTCTCCAAGAGGGAGAGTTTTTGGCCCTAGCAGATAGCCAAACATTTGTGTTCTTGTCTCTTTTGTTTTGATAGCATTTTGATGAAGTTAAATTACACATGCTACTAATAAAATAAACAACAAGCTAAGATAAAGATTGCATAAACACTTCACAAATTGTTATCATGTAACGAAGAATCACTCTAATTATGCATGCCCTAGATTCTTCAACATGGTATCAGAGGGAGAGGTTCAACAGTCAAAGGAAGGGCAAGAAAAGAGACATTCAAGAATCAAGTATCTACAAGATATATAAACAGCTGAAGATCTATATGGCAAAATCAAATTCTAGATCAGAGATTAGTCTATGTCAGCAAGGGCTTCAGATGTCAACCAATCCATCCACAACTCGGTTTGGATTCTTCTTTATAAAGATCAAGGTCCAATAAGCAGTTCACAACTTCAATCATCTTTAGCAAGGGTTTTTGAAGGTTTGAAGTCAAAGTCTGGTCTATAACAACAGCCTTGGTGTCTCTCACACTCCACATCATGGCATGATCTCTACATTACAGTGATGGATCTCTTCAAAGAACAGCTCGGATTCCCATTCAAAGAAGTAGATCACCTACAGGATTTACATGGACATGAATCAAATTAAATGTTGCACTATCCTATCACATCATGGCAAGCAACCTCTAGTTGATGCTGCAAGGACCAAATGTCACTCTTGAAGGACTCGAAGAGAAGCTTTAGCAAGGATCCTATCTGAAGGAAGCATCAAGGCATCTACCTCAACATCAGCCAACATGATCAAGGTGAAGATCATGTCTTCACATATCAATAGGATTGACAGAATCACTATGAAGAAATGAAGTCAATATATTTAGTTCTCCCTTGAAGTCAGGAAGGTCTTATTAAGTAAGAAAGGAGACATAAGAAGGTTACATAAGGATATACTGTCTGAAATCTTCATGAGATCTCAGTTACGAGATATGGTAAAAATGGTGAGAAAATAGTCATCATTGATATTGATATTGATAAGCAAGGTAACAGATGTCCATGAAAAAGAAGGTTACCTCGATCAGCATTCTATGGTCTCTATGTCAGATAGAGAAAGGAAAAGTGATGAGTCGCATATAAGTGCAGATAAGTAAAGGGAAAGTTGATAAGACAAAACAGTACTATAGAAGAGGAACTCATATCGCCGTAAAGATGGAGGAAACTGAAGAAAGGATCAGGGAAAGAGGGAGTAACAGATCTCCATTATGAATGAGATGGTGTCCCTCTCAAAAGGATCCTATTAGAAGTCCTTGCAGATATGATCATAGTAAAATGCATTATGGCATCATGGAAGCAAGAGCTCGTATGAAATCATGAAGAACATAGCTCTTGGGAATCTCGTTGTACATTGAAGGAAAGAAAGAGTTCATCCAGGTCAAAGGAAACATTACCAGATGGGGACATTCAAGATCCTGAAGGATCTGTGATAGAGATTTCAGCGGAGGATCTCCGAGTCTAGGAAGGGAGCAAATGTTTTAGTAGAAATTCCAACTCTTGGATCTCATGAGTCGATGGTTCAATGACATGAAGAATGAAGCAGATCAAGGGATTGAAGCATAGTTTTAAAACTCCGACTCCGACTCCGACTCGGCCGAGGATCGACTCCGACTCCGACTCCGAAACGATAATGACTCGGCCGGCTCGATTTCAATGACTCGGTCGTTGTAAAAAATAAATTAAATAATTATTTTTTTTTATAAAAAAACATAATTTTAAAGATTCTCATTCATGTTTCCAAACACATAGCATTATAATATAGATGGAAGACAACATATGATCAAAGTAGGCTCATGAACCAATCCATTATATCAAAATGGTACCCAATGGCAATACATAGTCAATTGTCATACATGATCAAAGACTCAAAACAAAAAACACATAACCAAGGAGGCTAGAAATGGCCTCTACAACAAAAGTAAACTGTGACCAAACTCCAGTACTAGTACTACAACTACTAGCTAGTAGCTACTGCCAGAGGAGCCAAGATCATGTCGATCAATCTCTGGATCATCATCAGAGTCAGACAGGGGGCCCCATGGCTCCTCATCATCATCATCATCTCCAACTGCAACTGTAGAAGTGGTACCACTAGCAGGCTGTGCAACCGCAGCAGATGCAAGCTGAGATAGAGTAGATATGCGGCTACGCTTCTGTCGTGGCTGAGCAGAGGAAGCACCTACAACTGGAGTCCTTGCTGGCTGTGAGACTGAGGCTGGTGGATTGGGATCTGCATTCAACTGAACAACATGTTCAAGTTCAACTGATGTCTCGATATCTAAATCTAAATCAAGATCCTCATCAGGACCAAACTCTGTTGAACGACTCTCCACTACCCAATCTGATGTTGGATCAATGTCTTCCAACACAATGGGATCTAAATCAAGTCTTTTGTTCAGCATATGGTTTCGTCTGAGCCAAAGGTTGTATTGGACATAAACTAGATCATTTAACTGTTTTTTATCCAAACGGTTTCTCTTCTGTGTTACTTGGGAGCAGGAGCGAAAACGGGAGCGGAAGCGACATTTTTAGAAGCTCCTGGTTTGGGAGCGAATCCCAGAAGAGTTCGACAACCAATGTCACTAACATCAAGGTACATAGAGGGATTGGTGCTCTTGATTAAATACGAGTTCCATACCCTATTACATGACAAAATTCAATGGAAACATTGCAATCCTCCAATCCTGAAAAATTGAAAAATTGATAAGTTTGCTGGATTTTGAATGAAATCTAAAATTCTACTTTCTCCATATGAAATCCAATGAGGTCGAAACCACTCTCAAACATCCTGAGTCATTTCATGGTAATGTTAAAAATTTAAGTAAAAGGATGAAAATGAAGATTAAGGAGAATGTCGCTTTTACTTTAAGAATTTAACATTACCATGAAATTTGAATAGCATATCAATAGTAGAGAGCATTTGAGTGTGTTAAATAGGGTTTGGGAGGGGAATGGACCCCAAATAACATTTAGCTAATTCATAAAACACCTTGAAGTCTAAACCAATCAGCAAACCCCTTAAAATTTCATTAAAATAATGTTAAATCAATGTTTTAGTGGGTTACGGGCCGTTGTTTGTGACTCGGCCGAGTCAGTACGGGAAACGACCGAGTTGGCCGAGTCATGGCTGACTCGGCCAACCGAGCCGTTTTTTGTACCGAGTCACTCCGGAGGGCAATGGAACGGACCAACTCGGCCGTTTCCATTTCGAAACGGCCGTTTTTTAAAACTATGGATTGAAGAACCGTTCAATCAAGGAAGCTGCTGAAAGATACCTAAAGAAAAATGAGGTATGTATGATTATAATTGTATTTGTAATTGATATTGTGATGTCATGTTCTATGATTGCAGATAAAATGGATCAACTGTGATCAAGAAGAAAAAGATCTCCTCCTCTAAAAGGATGCAGAAAGACATAAGTCAGACTAGATGAAATCAACATAATATGTCCTCATAATATGGTATGAGGTAGTTGATGACCATTGAAGAACTATGAGAATTCTTGGGAATGGAAGACATGAGGATGGAAGAGATTGTGAAACATGCAACCATGACGAAGGCAATCAACATCCAGAAGATCAAGAAGACTTGACCAAGAAACCTCCCGAAATGATGTGAAGACTCTAATGGAAGTCTGAAATGATGAGGACCCTTGACAACAGATATCATTAGGAGATGTGTCAACATGTATGCAGGATGATTGATGCCTACAAGAATATGTCACTAGAAGAAGGCCATCACCAAAAGGTAATATGTAATTTGTTTTTGGTGTCTGGCCTCTTGGAAAACTCTGGGTATGTGTGCAGGGTCAAGAAAAGGAGAGTTGTGAAGGATGTCACAACTATGTAACTTGTGATCCAGAGCAATCACTATTGAAGAAAAGTGAAGACAAATGAGCTTGTGAAGGAAGCCCCAGATGTAAAGCCAAGGAGGATACTTTCCGAGAATGAAGGAATGACATGACGAAGGAAAGTGATGGAAGGTTGAACCCTACATGTGAAGAAATTGATGACATTGAAGTCTTGGATCGTCAGTCAACTAGAAGACCCTATAAAGCAATGATAATAGAGTCCCTAGGTAAGAGGGAGCTCTAGGAAGTTCCTATGAGCAAAGGAACTCGAGCGAGTTTCTGAGAAAAGAGAAACTTGGAATTCGTCCCTGATTAAGAGCGAGAGTTAGACACGACATTCTTGTCTTCAATTTGGAAGAAAGAATGGAGGACTGTGTAATCATCTGACCTCTGACACTCTTTGAGGATGTGGTAGGGCATCCAAGACAAGAGTGGGCAAGAGGACCAATATTCTTGAGGGCTAGGAACCCAAGATGAGAATAGTTCTAGTAGGGCATATTCGAAGAACACGCAGGTGGGTAGACCCTAAGAGAGACAATGATGATGTGTGTCTATCAGTCATTGGTCTCGCCAACATTGTGTGCTCTGATCTAAGTGAGAGATAGAGTTGTTAGTCAAGGCCTTGCTAAATGGAAACAATGTTGGTTGAAATGATGCTATAACAGATGGATTGCCAATTCGATTCTTCTTATGAGAAATTCTTTAAATTGAGAATGACAAAGTACCATTATGAATACCTCCCTAGTTAAGAGGGAGTGTTGAAGAAAGTGTAACTAGGTTCGATCTTCATAATGACAAGATCTTTGTATTTGATGTAATAAAAGAGTATAAATTATCTTTGTAATCTTGTTGTATCGGTTTCATGAGCAAGAGGTGTCTTTAGGTGAAAGACGTCTTCTTGATATCTTTAGAATTTATTTCTATGTCAAATAATCATGTCATGAGTCCATGTAAATGTGTACAAGTCTTCAACTAGAGTAGCAGCCCTCAAAGACCAAGATCAATGCCTCAAATCAAGCCCTCTGAAGTCTGCATGCGAAGCAATAAGGACATGATCACGTCGGCTACAAAGAAATGAATTAAAATGTATAAATACATGTCATGTCGGCTTGAAATAATGGACACATCGGTTCATGAGTTAAGGTCGACTTACATATATGGATAACCACTATAAATACCCATGAAGGGTAGACGAAAATGACACAGAAAATTTCAGATATCTCGGATGAGTCGCAGTGAATGGTAAGCCATAGTCAATGGAGGAAGAGGAGCCACAGTGAGTCGCAGTCAATGGAGAAGGGAGTTGCCGTGAGTCGCAGTCATAGCCGCAGTAGCTGCAGTCAAGGATGAAGGAGTCGTAGTGAAAAGATCAAAGGCATGTCTGCACCTCGGATAGGTTTAAGGGCAGACAGACTAGGTCTCGGATGGCTAGAAAGAGCAAGAAAGTGACCTCGCATCTCAGGAAGTAGGCAGACTTGAACTTCTGATGAAGAGGCATGAAACAGTAAGACAGACTTGGCATAATGGTGAGACGCAGTATCAATGGTGACAGTGATAGTGAAAGAACATAATAGTCTTGGCATTACAATAGAGTAGGCCTCAGTCCAAGGAGATCTTAGTCTCGATGAAAGAACAAACATATTCCTTATGACTATCAAAATCTTGGTGCAGATGAGAAGTAGCAGTATCTTCATGATGAGAAGAAGCAATATCATAATCTCAGCATAGTTAGAAGAAGCAGTCTTATCATAATAAGAAAGGACTATTACTGCACATGATAATGAAAAGATTTCATTATGGCACATGTACAGTCAAGATCCAATCTCAGTTATGTCCTTGATCTTGAAAGTCATAGTGACATGATGAAGAAGCAACAAGTGAAAATCTCAACGATGCAACACTAATAGCTTAACTGGTGCAGCAATCATGATGATCTCAGCAGCGACAGAAGGAAGGATTGATATCTTGGTCTTGGAGGGGCAAAGTGTGTCAAGGGTCATGGTCTTGGTATTCGTCAATGGAATCTCTATAAGAAGAATTTACGCATGGGTTTTCCTCTCCAAGAGGGAGAGGTTTTGGCCCTAGCAGATAGCCAAACATTTGTGTTCTTGTCTCTTTTGTTTTGATAGCACTTTGATGAAGTTAAATTACACATGCTAATTATTAAGTAAACAACAAGCTAAGATAAAATTGCATAAACACTTCACAAATTGTTATCATGTAACAAAGAATCACACTAATTATGCATGCCCTAGATTCTTTAGTAGAGAATGCATACAATTCCATAATATGAACAGAAATAATCTCAGCTTTTATTGATAATATATAAACTAGGGTTACATGCACATACAACCAAAATAGCTGAGATGAAAAGCTGACCTCCAAGATAATTTGTTGCACTGTTATGCCAGCCATCCAAATTAATCTGAATTGCACTACTAAGCTCTCCTGTGAATTCTGGATGAATTCACCTAGGGGAGATGAGTACCTGCCCAATCTCACTGAATCACCCGAGGGTTTCCGTCCTGGGGCTACTGCTGAAGTAGAGAACCGGGTTCTCAACCTCTCATACAAGAAGAAATATCCAATCCAAGATGTCCTCCAGTGGCCTCCTCCTCCTCTTTTATAAATCTGATGGATCCCTCTAGAACCTCCAATTTTAATATTATTTTAATCATGGAGCACTTTTCCCTCTTTTATTTCAATTAAAATATTCATTTTAATGTGGGAAAAGGGTAAATTGGCCACCATGCCTCCTCAGGTCACTGAATATCACTTCTAACTATCCCTTTCTATATATCTTCTCGTTTCGGTTCCAACGAGCTATTATACTAAGGTGTTCTACCAAGTAATCATCTCGAAATGCCACCTTAAGCGTAATTAATTGAGTCGGGCCCATTAATAACTTTGATTTTCGAAAGTTGTCGGAGTGCCACGGAACGAAAGGCAAATTGTTTGGATGATGGAATATACCAAGCGAATGCCATCGAACCTCATAAAAACTCCTCAAAAACCCTCCAAATGCCCATGGGGCCGCTAAGGATGCCACCCTGCACCTGTGACTTGTCTGCCACCAACTCTGAAAGTTCATCCTATCCATACCATAAGGAACACCAAAAATGAACATTACATAACATGTTTCCATGTTTCCACCTGTCTTCATCAACATGGATACACATGGATCCATGTTGCTGCTTAATCATTTAATTCCTACAACATATCCCCTGTAATAGACTTGATGGTTTTAGTTCTTGACAATGATCTCCATGGTGTGGTTCTATTAGCTTTCGAATTACTTTGAAAGTGTTTACACCTTGTTTAGGGGTGCTTCATGAGATTTGGGTACATGGTGTATATTCCATCCTCGAAGGGTATAAGATGGATTATCACATGAGAGGTGGTCTGTGATGGATTTACACAACGGAGACAACTTACAAAATGGTTGCTTGACCTCAATTGGGTGTTTGCTTGGCATTCTTCCAAAGGTTGTTGGTGCTCTCTTGACAACTTGAGGGACATCCTTCATGATGGCCACATGGAGAGGTTTGCGTGTTTCAAGAATGGGCCTACATAAGGGAAAGAATGTCTTGCATCTTAGAGGAGGGAATCAAGTCCTAAATAGAATGGTGTAGCTTGGATTCTTGTATGGAATCCTGAAGTTGGCTTCAAGACACCTAGTTTGCAACAATGTTCTTGTAGGGAAGGTGGATGCAAATTGCAATGGAGTACATGGCTTAGGAGAAGCATTGGAATCTGTATGGGATTGTGATGGATGAGTGTAGACACATTTTGTGTAGCTAAATCATCTTGGGGCCTTTAGTGTGCATAATATCACCTTAGAGCTTAAAATGTGTACCCTTGGAGTTGAAAGCTTCACTTTTTTGAACCTACATGTGTTTATTGTAGGTAGCTTGTAAGGGCATTGGCCCACATTGTATTTTTGGACTCTGTTACCTCCCATACATAAGGGAAGAAGAGAGTCCTTCCATTTATCATCATTATACTCTTTTCTTTGTACTTGCCTTCTTGGAAGGAGTCACTAGGGTTCATGAGGAAACCCAAGGAGGAGTTATGAAGTCTAAAGAGGACATCTTGGTTGGACCTTGAACCTTATGAGATACTAGGTTTCCGTTTTACTCTTGTGAAGAAGACGTTGGTGAAGGTCACTCATGTCATACTCATTCTTATTCACTCTTGTATAAAGATAGGACTAATACGATTGCACTAGTCATCCTCTCTCTTATAATTTGTACTTGGTCTCCCTCTCTCTTGGAGCCACTAGGGTTTCTTGATCTTCTTGGGGCATCTTGAACTCTAGGGTTAAGGTTTCATCACTTAGAGATTTGGAGATAAGACTTTTGAGATACATCACTTAGAGATTTGGAGATAAGACTTTTGAGATAAAACCCTATGTTGTATTTGGTGAAGAAGAAGAAGAGACATCTTTCTTTGGAGGGCTAGCTTAAGTAACTCATGCTTGTTGAACTCCTTGGTTGAGTTGGCATTTTCATTATTTTACCTAGCTAGGGTTTTGGAGAGCTAGTGGAATGTACCAGCATTGCAATAAGGCTATGGTATGCAAATGAACTTCGTCTTATGCATATTAATTAGATTTGTCGATATTACAAATTTTCTAGGATGGTTGTGGGTTCGGCCTCTTTCCTGTCCTCTAGCACCAAGTCTAATGATGGATGGTATGTGAACAGTGGATCTTTGACACATGACAAATGATAGGTCTTTATTCAGCAGCCTTCAGGAGCCAGAGATACACACGATGATGCTACTTATCTTGTGTGAAGAGTTGGTTCAATTTCCTTTCAGATGCCTTCAAGGGATGTTCTTGAGTTGGATCATGTTTTGTTTGTTCCTGGTTTGAAGAAAAATCTTCTTCCAATTTCTTGTATGATAGTGTACAATGGAGAGTTACTTTTGGGGCACAAGCAAGGAGAGAATTCTTTCATATATATAGAGGAAGGAGAGAGTCATTTCATTCATCATCATTGTACTCTTCTCGTTGCATTTGTCTTGGAGGAAGTCAATAAGGTTCATGAGGAAACCCCAAGAGGAGTTATGAAGTCTAAAAAGGACATTTTGGTTAGAGTTTGATCTTTGTGAGATACTAGGGTTTACTCTTGTGAAGAAGATAATGGTGATGATCGTTCATATTGTAGTCATTCTTATTCACTCTTGCGTAGAGATGTGACTAGGAGGAGCACACTAGTCATCTTCTCTCTCTCTCTCTCTCCCTCTATCTCTCTCTCACATTAAATTTTCTTACAAACCTCACACCTGCAATTCATTGAACTAACGGATTACAAATATACTAAATAAATGCACAGCTAGATTCTTAACTTAATTAGCAAAAGAAAAATTTCACATAACCAATCTCAATCATAATGACAAAAAGCAAATTTCCCCAATCCACAGTTCTTGATTAAAATTTTGAACATACTTGGGCTTTTGGCCTAGGATAATGGCCCAACTAAGAAAGATTACAAATACAATATGTCTTGGAACTGATCCAGCAAATCAAGACCTATATCGATTCTCGATCTCCTTCGTTGATCTGGATCTATAAGCTGCCCTCTTGCACTTCCTCACACTCCTCACTTGAGAAAATCCCTCTCTCAAAAGCTAGTATGGTTGTATGGTGTTTCTCGTCCTCTCTTAGCCTAGATTTTATAACTTTATGTTGAGCTACATCCCTAACCCTAATCTCCAAAGTGATTGACATTCGAGATTAAATCTCACCTCACTTGAGATCAACAACTAAGATTAAAACATAACCATTTACTTTTCCTATGTTTACTTTAGCTCAGTTAGCCAACATAATAAGTGTGTGCTTTTACTAAGTCAAAACTTATGCTAATTTACATTAGCAACTTGCTCACACTTGAGCAAGTGTCCTAAGGAGATTTGTGGGTGACTTCCACACGCCTAGACAGTTAGGCTTGCGCAAAAGTACATTCTCGAGCTACAAACATCAACACTCCCTCTTAGTAAGTGAGGTACTTCTACCCCTTGGAACCATATTCCATCCTACAAATGCACTTGCTGCAATGGTTGCTCCCTCTGAACTGGAAGCCTTCCCTGCCACCTAGTCTAGAAATATCCTCGAACTGCTCCCCTTGGATTGGTTCCTAGAAGCTCCTGCTCCTAAATATCTTGTAAGGTCATCTCATACCAAGAGACCACCATGACAGGCTTGGAGGAATTTGTTGACTGCTCCTCCCCACCCAAACCTAAAGGCCAACTCCCTCTAAGTCGCTCAACCTTCTGAGCTATCTACTCCTTGTTCTCTATGACTACTCTACTTCTCACCATCGCTCGAATAAGCTGGCCTTTATCCTATCTCTCTAACGCCAATGATGTGGCCCTCATCATAACTAGATCCCATGGGTTTGATCAGAGCTTATCCATCCCAGAATGCTACATAGGACCCCGTCTTCTCTATCATAGAGACTGAGAGCAAACTCCACTTGAGTCATGGCACCCATAGCATGTCCTTCACCTCCAACCTGCCTCTTGACTCAACCTATAATATCATGGTTCCAATGCCCTTCACTGCATGTTTGAATCAACACCAAACTCTACATGCAATTTGGAGTCCCATTCAGTTAGGTTGTCAAACAGCTCATGTGCCCCTGTCATATGCCGTGTGGCTCCACTGTCTAGTGGCCACGCACCACTGATGAGGTGCCTAAGGAAAGGTAGCAAAAAATTATGAACTCGGTTTCAAATTTCCTAGCAAACTCTTCCTGAGCTTTTGTCGACGTAGCTACAATTGATTATGTACCCTTTCCACACTTATTCCTCTCTAGACACTTCGATGCATAGTGTCCCACCTACTTTATGATAGTCAAAACACTTGACCTTAGTCAAGTCCTTTGGTTATGAGGTTGACTCCTCACTCCTGCTACTCAAACTTTTGCTCTTCATTGCCCGACTGGCAAGAGAAAGGTTCTCATCATCCCACACTTATAGTATCCGCCAAACAATGATTTCTCCTAGATTTCCTTTTTAAGTGAATTCATCCCATATTTTGCTCCATTCAGATAGTTTCTCTCGTGCTAGAACACCTATCACAAAGGTAGCCCATTGTTTTGTAAACCCGCTCAAGGTTATCCTTACAAGCTCTACACCGAACAAGGCTACCCCAATAGCTCCAAGCTCATCTCGAGCTTGATGAATCCTAGTGAGATATGATGCCAATGTGTTTGACTCAGTCATTTTGGTGCTCCTCATCTTTCCCTCAAAACCATTTTTTGGTTTTGGTTATCACTCTGATATAAACTCATCCGAGCAATCCACAACTCATGGGAATTGTTCTTTCTTGATATGTGAGGGATCACATGATCCTTCACCACATCCATGATGATACGTCTAGCTCTCACATCTTTCAAATTATGGGCGGTCAAAGTTGTAGCATCTACAGGAGATTTGACCATAGCTTCTGCAAACTCCCATAGGTTGTTCTCCATGAGAAAAATGTTATTCCCTCCTTCCATGGAATGAAATTATAGGCGCCCTCCAAACTATCCTCAAACCTAAAACTAATCACTACCATCTCCAAACCAAAAAGTCAATTGAAATGGTTACAGTTGTCACACCCTAATTAGTACGATCTCCCTCTCTCCCTCTAAGGGTTGACCTCCGCCAATCACTTTGGGCCCTAACCACACTTTTGGCCTAATGCTTGTGACGATTTATTGCCTACCTGGTGGTCCTAGGCCTCCACCGAGCCTATGTTCTGCAGGTCCTTGAGTTTCGTTGCCAACCTGCGTGGTGCAGTTTTTTGTCGCCTAGCACTCAACTATCTAGCAACAATTTTGGCTGCCAAAGCTACCTCTATGCACACAAACTTTTTGAAGCTTTAAACCATGCCTCAATTGCAGCTTTGCACAGTGCTCTCTTCGCAAGTTGCGAACACCCAGCTCAACTCCTATGCTCTCAGCTCTGCCATAACTACCTAGTTCTCTTGTGGGCCATGTTTGTCGATCAACCACTTCCGATCTCATGCCCAAACCCTCACGTGCATCTACCATGACCTGTGACAGTATCCTGCAACCCTTCCAACATCCAGTCAGTGCTACCTCTGCCCTTCCAACGACTTTTGGGATCGATTCTCTATGCGCAAGCTTGTCCATGGCTCTACTCCTTTTCCTTTGTGCCACCTCTAACCAATCTTGGCCCTCTGCGCTTGGTTCAGCCTCTCCCACTGGCTTGCTACTGTGTCTCCCATTAGCCCATACACAACCCCAACATTGGTCCAATCATGGCTATGCACTCAACCCCGAGCTACCACTACAACCCTTTATGTCATTGTCTACCCAACAGGTCTTAGATACCTTATGCCTTTGCTCTGCGGTTGTCAAGTCACATTCCTCTAGCATCTAGATTAATTTTCTTGTCTGCGTGCTAGGTAGTGCCGACTAGTGATTGTCTGCCACTACAGGTCGTTCACCCCTCTTATTTGTGGATGGAACTGGCCTGTCAACCACTACAACTAGTGCCTTAGTCATCCAACCCCTTTCACTTTAACTCATCCCTGTATCGTATGGCCCCAACATCTGCAAAAAAAAAAAAATTGCTTTGTACAATTGTGATTGAACTCGGTCTCGACGATCCCTATATGAACTTTGCTTCCGTGTAATTCAAAGATCAGTTTCAAGGTTTTGGTCTCTGATACCATGTTAAATTTCCTCCAAACCTAGCACCTGGCAATTCATTGACCTAGCAAATTACAGATATATTGAATAAATGCATAGCTAGATTCTTAACTTAATTAGCAAAAGAAAAATTTCACATAACCAATCTCAATCACAATGACACAAATGAATGCTACGGTGCTACCCAATCAATATTTCATTAAAACTTTTATCTTACTTGGGCTCTCGTCCCAGGATAATGGCCCAAC
This sequence comes from Pinus tabuliformis, assembly GCA_031772625.1. Lineage (NCBI taxonomy): Eukaryota > Viridiplantae > Streptophyta > Pinopsida > Pinales > Pinaceae > Pinus > Pinus tabuliformis. The sequence goes on from CM062807.1 coordinate 320,956,078, forward strand.
AAAGAAAGATTACAAATACAATATGTTTTGGAACAAATCTAGAAGATCAAGCCCTAGATCGATCCTTGATCTCCTTCGCTGATTTGGAGCTCCAAACTTCCCTTCTCCACTTCCTCAGACACGGCACACTAGAGCATCACACTCTTCACTTGAGAAAATCTCTCTCAAAGGCTAGTGTCGTTGTATGGTGTGCCTTCTCCTCTCCTTAGCCTTGCTTTTATAACTTTACATTGAGCTAAATCCCTAACCCTAATCTCGCCTCACTTGAGATCAACGGCTAAGATCAAAACATAATCATTAAAGTAATTTACTTTGCTTTTCCTAAGTTTACTTTAGCTCAATTAGTCAACATAATAATTACGTGCATTTCTTAAGTCAAAACTTAGCCTAAGTTACATTAGCAACCTGCTTACACTTGAGCAAGTGTCCTAAAGAGATCTGTGGGAAACTTACACGTGCCTAGACACTTAGGTTTGTGCAAAAGAACCTGCCTGAGCTACAAACATTTCTCTCACTCTCTCTCTCTCTCTCTCTCTCATATCTTCACTTGTACTTGGTCTCCCTCTCTCTTGAAGTTGCAAGGGTTTCTTGATCTTCTTGGAGCATCTTAAAGTCTAGGGTTAGGATTCAGCCCTTGGAGATTTGGACATTAGAGTTTTGAGACAAAAACCAGGGTTGTATTTGGTGAAGAACAAGAAGAGGAAGAAACATCTTGCCTTGGAGGACTAGGTTGAATGTTTCATACTTGTTGGATCTCCTTGGTTGAGCTAGGGTTTTTCATTGTTTTCCCTAGGTAAGGTTTTGGAGAGCTAGTGGATCGTACTAGCCTTGTGAAAGTCTACGGTATGTATATGAACTTCATGTTATGCTTATTAATGAGGCTTTCAGCTGTTCAATACTTGTGTACATTGCAGATTTGATTTTCAACCATCTACGTTAGATATGTCTTGCTGATTTGACATAAGTTAAAGGTAATTCTGTTAACTGATTTAACATTATAGTTGAAAAGGCTAAGGGCTGTTTTACTTCTGTATTTACTGTGTACAAAAGAGTTTTCAGATCCAGTTTGTGCATGATACGATTGCTCTGGAGGGCTAAAACTTATCAGAACACTTTAGTATATTTCTCTTGTATTGCCTAGAAGTTTGAGGTTGTTAAGGATTGACATATTGTTCATTTCTGCTGCTGTTTTATTATATTTCACAGCATTCCTAAGGCTGAAATTTCACAGGGCTAAGATCAAAGAAACTTCTAATTAAAAGATGAAATTTCCGTTTTGCATTAATTTAATAAGCACAGAAATTTCTAGAGGTTCTCTCTGCAATCCCAATTGTCTGTCCTTTAACCACAACTTTGGAACCATCACTGCACCACTTCGGCTTCAATGAGCTCTGCAAATCATGCTAGTATTTTTGTGGGATTTGGTTCATGAACATGAATTTCACCTCTGCTGGCTTTAAGGCCCTTAATTCATTCTCCTAATTATCAGTACCAAGCCTACATTCCATCTCAGATAACCTATGCACCATTTCCAACTTCATGATTCTACAATATTGTCCTAATTTGAAACAACCTTGCACCAAAATGGAAGTGAAACTATGGGGCATGCTAGGTGCTGTACCACCAATTTTATCCAGGTTCAGGAACCCTTCAAATGCATCGATAATAACAACAACAAAAATTGAAAAATAAAGTTGCTCATAAGCACCATAAGCACTAGTTCAAAACACTTACAGCGAAGTTAACTTCTGTAGAACAGTTACCTATATAAGAAGGTAGTTTAAATTTTTGAAAGACAGATTAGGCTAGTTCATTATGGTGTTGGAGAAAATATATGACAAAATGCATCAGCTGGTTCCACATAAATTTACCTTCATATATGCAAGTGTTAAAATCAAAGTGATGCTTAGCCAAAAACTCAATGGATGCTGTTTGACACAGAAAATCAAATGATGGCATATTGACTGATACTTCATTCCGAGGGAAAATGTAGAAATTGTACCTGCAAAGACACACAAGAACATGGTTGTGCCTTAATCCAATCAGTAGATTATACAAACAGTATCCGTCTCTATAATATTACAGGACAAAGAAATCAATTCATTTCATGCATTAAATGAGAAAGATCAGAAAATGCCTGTTAACAACAAACAAGGATTATGCAAATATTTTCCTTTCTCAAACTTAAAAGCAATTCTATGTTGCATATAGTTGTTTTACAACCTGAAATTTAAACATCAAATCATCCTTAAAGTGACTGGAAAAGTTTCTTCTAACTTGGATTCAAATAATGCCTGGAATAGATCAATCATCATCTTTGGTTTAAAGACCACAATAAGATGAATGAGTTACATGATCTATTATAGTATCAAGTTTAGCTCAAAGCAACACTACGAGAAAGCTCCTTATTGAAACTAACTATATTAAACTATATACTTATTTGATAATAAGATAGATTAACTATATATTTATTTGATAAGAAGATAGATTACAGGTGAAGGGACAGTCAACTGCTGCAAATGTATTCACAGAATCCTTGTACTTTGAAATTGTATAAATATTCTCTCTGAAAATTTTAACGATGCCATAAAAAATATTATGAATACCTGGGTATTCAAAAAGCTATAGTTTTACAGGAGAATAGAAAGAAAATTTTTAGAACCAATAGAAGACAGGACCACCTTTTAAATAAGATCCCTCAAGAATATTATTACCCATTGTGCACATTCCAATTTCCTTCACAAGTTTATGCATGGTATATTACCAATGAATAGCACTACCATAAGCTTAACTGGCACAAAGAATGACTAGTTTATTTGAAGTGCTCCAAAACAAGGACTTTGAGTATGCCATCTAGAATATAGTCGATATACATCTAGTGCCCTCCCTGGTAAATAATGGAGTTGTCATAAGGCACATATACTGAGTAGCGATCTATTGGTGAGTAAGTCCTCAAGTGTTGTGGGCAGAAATGATTTGTTTTGGCCGTTATTGCTGTAACTTTCAAGGCAGCAATGAGTCATATCAGTAGTTTTCTTGGCCATTAGTGTTGCAAGGCACCAATGATCTGTCCAAATTGTTTTCCTGGCCATTGGTGCTGCTGAAACATGGATGAGTTGTGTTCAAAACTGAGTTTCCTACTAGTGCTATTAGGAGCACAGATGAGAGATTTTAGTACACTGCAATGGCCACTAGAGTTATTGAGGACAGAAATGAACTGTATCAATAGCCTTGTCAGCCACCAGTCATATTGAGAGCAAGGATGAATTGTTGGTATCTGTGTTGGTGACCAATGCTACTAGGAGCACAAATGAGTTGTTTTGGTAGCCATGTTTGTGATAAGGTGACAGCAAAATGGAAGTCAGCACACTTCAACATTGAGAATACAGGACCTGATTTGGTGGGTACCAATGTACCAATGGAAGGATGTGTTACACATATCAAAAACCAAAGTGTAGACATTTGGTGCTTTCAAGCTTTGGCACTCCTAGGTGTTGAAACAAAGGTGAGATGGGTGTAAACATTTGGTCCTTTGGCACTCCCGGGTATTGAAGCAAAAGTGAGATGCTAAGGTAGTCATGTCTGTGTTAGGTTGGATTCCTGGAAGCCGGATGCAAGTGGGCATTCTTAAGTTGTGGAAACACAGGTTGCTCTTATGTGTGCATCACTACCCCACTCAGATCGATGAAAAACTCCGCAAGGCAAAAGAGTCAAGACCTCAACTGAACTCTAATAAAAACTTGGCTAGTACAAAAATTAAAAACATAAACAAACTTTTGACCCATCAAACTTGGGAAAAGTTAATGAAAAACACATTGACCTGTAATAACTCGTGAGTACTCATCAAGTTTGGGATTGGCCCACAAGTATTTTCAGGGCAAATGCACCTTGGTTGACTGATTTTCAACCCTACCAAAGTTACATAGGCCTTTACTAGTTAATCAATGAACATTGGCCATTACAAGTGTTCTACCACATAAATGTGTACATAGATATAACTAATCATGAAAACAGTGTGCATAATCCTTCAATTCATTTATCTAATATTAGTGAGTACAGCATGTCTCTCAACCCCAAAGCACTCACTGTTATACATTTAATTTATTTCCAATATAATTACATATGTTACATAATAAAGTCTGACACATAAATGATGAATGGAGAGATTTTGAAGAACCATGGACAAAATGTATGTCCTGGATGCACTTATGAAAGATCATGTACCATACTTAATTTCCTCATTTCTTGCCCATGAACTATGTTTCTAAAATCAGTAGATGCATCCAAACAGCTGAAGGATGCACGACTATTATTTCAACTTTTGAGTGAGGTAAGTGTCAAGGTGGGGATACATAATGTTGTATAGATCATTACCAATAAGGCCCCTAACTGTTGATTTTTGAGTAGCTTGGGAGGTACTCCAAGCCATAGGGTTCGGGGTTTAGAGGTTGGAGCACCACAAAGTCATTTGCGGGCTTAGAAACCTCCCAAATTTGGGGTTTTGTACCCAAAGGAGTTGGGCCAAAACCATGAGGCATTTGAGCATGAGAAAATTTGAGGTGATAGAGGATGTCGAGACAAAACCAACGCATCGAGAATCACTCAAATCGGAGCTCTAGATAATGAGATAATAATTTTTGAAGGTCACTGTTGGGTTTTGCACAAGTCGGCCTAGTGGAGGAAGGCTTGTTGACAGTTTGTCAAGCCCATATTGACGTCCAAATGAAGCCCTCCTTTAGTGTATAAAAAGGAGGTGAGGAGAGTTCAATTGAGTACATCCAAGTGAGCAACACAAGGACAGCGAAGAAGGAGAGGAGTAGCTCGTTCAAGGAAGAAGAGGATCTTTGTTTTTGGGCCGCAGGCTAGGGTTACTTCAGCAAAGGAGGAAGGGAGGTTAGGACCTCTCCCACGACTGTCTTGAAGTGTGAGTTAGCTAGCACGAAGGCCGCATTGCAGAGAGCAAATTCTGAGCTGTTTGTGAAGGGATTTGTGGCACGGTTCATCACTGTTTGGGCAGCAGATTGTACAGGAGTTTGTGCAGGCAGGCCGAGCCCTAAACATTGGACTGTTGGGTATGTACAGGGGCTGGTTTTAGCCCTACATTCCAGCGTAATTCAACAGCAAGGACAGGGATATATGCCGCAGCTGTGGGAGGCAGTTAGAAGGTGGAATAGTGGGCTCACAGGTGCCTGTGAGAAGCCCTAACCAGGCAGCTTCATCAACAGCAGTTCACTTCAGTTTGGAACAGCAGTCAAGAGGTATGTTTGACTGAGTTTTTGCCTTGTGTTGGGTCTATATTTAGATCAGTTTGGATGAGATTTGTCGCAGCCTGTGGGAGCCATGTGTTAAGGTTGTCTTGGGTGTTAAGAAACCTTAACTAGGAGCAGATTTCACAGTGAAGGATTGGATACCATTGGACTGGTGGAAGGCAGCATGTTGGCAACCCAAAGTAGACCTTGACAAGCTGATAAAGGGAGGTTGACAGCTGAAGTTTGGGTGAAGTTGATGAGCCTAATGTGCAGTACATTGATGGACTAGTGGACTGCTAGATTCACAGATTGGATAGCTCAGGTGTGGCCAGCCTACAAGAGCAGATTGGATCAGCCTGTCTTCATTGAAGCAGGAGTGACTTGCAGTAGTGATATGTGGCAGCCCTCCTAGAGACTCTATGTATTGTCTCCTTTGAAGGACTAAGGGGCAGCTAGAGAGCAAAACGGAAGCGAAGGACCAGCAGGATGAGATACGACATAGAGACTGCAGTGAGATTGTCAGTGTATCTTGTATTCTTGTACTTGTGGATAACTGAGGGTCATTATCCCTTGTATGGGAGCCCTAGACAGTTGTATTATATGTTAATTAACATAATAAAATTGGGTTGAAATTTTAAAAAGTTGTCTATACTTATGCATGTGTGATTTACTGTTTTATATTGTTCCGTTGTGCAAAGTAGCTTTGTTGAGATTCTTGGTTTGGTAGCGTCAAAGATTCTAAGATTCTATCCTAGACCAAAGATCGTGGAAATTAAACACTATGTTATTGATGGTAATTTGTTGCAGGATGAATACCTAACCATATGCACTGCACACTACCTTAGAACTCATGCTTGAGGATATATGTACAAAGAACCTTGGATGAACAAGGCTGTAAATCATGCCCAGTGCATTACCAAATAAATCTATAACCACAAACAGGCATTGAACCTAACAAGGAAAAGCAAAGGGGGTAAGAATCCTGTTAGGCCTACAATCCCTAGATTTCAACAAACTTCCTCTGCAATCTCTCATTTCCCATAAAAACAACTTGAGGAAGATGTTTACTTATATTGAGTGGACTAGGTATCAATGGAGCATCAACGTTAATGGACAAGACATTTGTGGGAAAAATTTTGACACCAATTTTTGGTCTAAACCAGCGACAATTTCCAATGTTGTCAAACCCCTTTCAAGGTGTTGTCGATGGTGGATGGGGAATAGTTGTTCATGAGTCATATTTATGAGGACATGAATCAAAGCAAAGAGCAAATATGGGCAACATAGAATGATAAAAAGGAAAAGTGTCTACCTATTTGGAAGATCACTGATAACAGATGCTCTATTAACATACACATGCAGCTACGTATTTCATGAACGCAAGGTACTGTTGCCTCAATCTAGAAGGTCTTGTCAGGTGAGCTCACAAAGGAAGAGCTAGACCAAGTGATAACACCGTGAGGTGTGGCCCACTGTCACCACAGCCCCTACCTCGTGATCTTTAGAGGGCATAACTTAGGCAAACTCAAGATTGACCAACAATGTTGGAAAATTCCCCATAAGGATGGATTAAGTACAAATTCGATGGTGCTTCCAAAGGAAATCAAGGGGTGGAAGGGGCAAAGGAGTAGGAGGTATATTTAGCCATCAGAAAGGGAGCATGGATGCAACCATTTGCATTTTTCGAGTAATAAATCAATCAATCAAGTTGAAGCAACAACCAAACTTTCTTGTATCAAAATGGGTTCAAGGATATCCTTTTTTAAGGGATTGGAATCTAGATTACACTGCCACTGAACACTGTAACTTATCCAAATTTGTACATGGGAAAGGACCCCCAACCAATTAGCAAATTAGCTAGCATGGGACCTGTTACCCACGAAAAGTGGGTAACCCATAACAGAAAATATTCTCCTCATTTGACAGCCAAACAGCCACATAACGATCTTCAAATAGCATTATGCCAGAGTTCTCCACCTATTTCTTCAATCAATGCTCTCGCCCATCTAGCATTCCTCTAGAAGGGAGATGGGTCATCTATCAGCAGGTACTTTAACTATTTTAGCAATCACGTGCTTTATTTTAATGTTATAGGCATATTAATATGAATCGCGGGGCAAAATGGATGATTGATTGCTCATGATTGTATCCTCATTCCCAGGCTTCAACTGGGAGATTAGACTTTTACCTAGTCCAGTGGGACCTCCTCTAAGGCCTTATGGTTTAATAGGGGCACTAACTGATATAGCATGTCCATGATAATCCATATGTATCACTTTCCATCCTTCCTTTTTTTTCATCTCCATTCTTTGGGTTAATAGTCATTCGTCATTGGAATTGGCAGCCTATATCCACATCTTGAGTCATGGCCTAGAAACTTGAACCCAGAGGTTGATGCAGGTAAAAGAACAATAAAAGCATATAAAGCCACAATAGAAAGAAAATGTAAAATGAAAAATTTGGCTAGGACTTACTTAGCACGAGGGAAAAAACCTAGCATGAGCTCTACCCCCCTCATAAGCCATCACGCAATTCCTCAAGCATTTATTGCTTCATCTAAAATAAAGGTCTAAAATAAAGAAATTCTTGAATATCCCAACCCCAATGAGCAAGAAACTGCTAGATCTTCAAGGGGTATTGGCAAAGCATAAAGCAAGCTTGGTACCCTAAGCTATCCACCAAATAAAGATAAATAAATCATTAAAGCAAAAGACACACCAGTGGGGAGGAAAAAGCAAGTCGAGGAAAGGGGTAACTCATGCCTTCATGATTGCTCCCTCTCTACATCATTACACTCAGTGTTAAATTTCTAATGCCAACTAGATTTATTTTCTCACGGCAATTTATTTTATCCCCAACAATTATTTATTTACCCAAATAAAGAATGAATCACCGAAAAATAAAATCGTTGTTATTTTTAACTTCTAGAATTAAATATATGCAATAGAAATAAACCAAAGAGATCAATCACACATTGCAAAATAAAATCACCCACAACAATTCTCTATCATTTAATTATCTAGAAAAATTGGGTTTTTTGACCCACAAAAATATAAGGAAAAATACAAAATCTTGGAACTTGTAACTCGTCACCCATAGAATGAGTTCATCCCAAGGAACTCGACCTTTAGGAAATCATCCTTTGGATGAATCGACTTGGAGAACTCGGCCCAAATACTCAGCCAGCAACTCGACCTGCGCCCTCCTTGCATGCTACTAATGCGCACTAGGGAAAACTCGGCCCTCGAACAACTCGGCCTCCTCCAAATAAAATCAATCTCTCTCTGGCAACTTAGCCCTATAATCTCCTTCACTCAGCCTCCTTGATTAGCCCCAATCCACTCGCACTTCTCCTTCTTTGTGCTCCTAGTCCACAAAGCCACTCGCACTTAAAGAAACCCACTCTCACTCTTCATGATGACTTGCTCACTTCACTTGTATCTTCACTTCCTCACTAGGCTCCCTTTATAATCTTCATCAAGTCCAAATCCCTATCCCTAATCTCCCTTCTAGAATTATCTTGGAGATCAACAGTTGAGATTATTTCTAAGTCACTTAAATAATTAAATTATTTATCCTTAGAAAATGACTAAATAGTCCACAATAATTAATTGACTTTAATTATTGTACTTTTCCTAGGTTAGACTTAGGAAAGAAGGTATAAATCACTTACTCCGTCAAGCAAGCACTTAGAAGATGCAAATAATGTCTTCCACATACTAAAACACTAAGCCTATGTAGAAGACCTTCTGAAGCCACCATTCGCGTCAACACTCCCTCCTAGCAAGGAAGGGTACTTCACAAACATCCCCTTCACTAGAAGCTTAGTGAGAACACCTGCCACTTGCTCCTCTATAGAAATTAACTGCAATCTCACAGCGCCCCTCTAGACACTATCTCTGATGAAGTGATATATGATCTCGATATACTTGCACCGATCATGAAACGCAAGATTCTCAAAGAGCTTAATGCAACTCTGATTATAGCAGTGAATCATTGTTGGCCCCATCTGCAAATCAAATAATCCTGTAAGCATCTTGTGAAGCCACACTGCCTCAAAACTCGCCATACTCGCTGAGTAGCTGCCATGAACTTTGCCTCTGTTGAACTGAGAGTACCATTCACTGTTGCTTCCTGTTGAAGCATGAGATCATGGTTGATCCCAAGCTGAAACAACATCCAAATGTGGATTTTTTGTCCACTACAATCCCTGCCCAATCATAATTTGTGTACCCCTGTAGCTCCACTCCTCCAACTCGGACATATCTCAATCCAAAGTCTATTGTACCTCGTAGGTACCTCAGCACATGTTTCTCTGCCACCCAATGAACCTGTATCGGTTCCACCATGAACTAGTTGAGTGTGTTCACAGCAAAACATATATCCAGCCTAGTGTTGATCAGATACATCAAGGAACCTATCAGTTTCCCATATAGTGTGGGATCCACTAATTGACCTTCATAAGCACTTAGCTTCTTTAGTTAGTGATCATCGATGTAGAAATAGCCCTGCAATCCTCCATCCTGAATCTCCTCAAGATCTCAATTGCAAACTTACCCTATCCAAGGAAAATCTCTATAGCTACTGCCACACCTCCAATCCAAAAAAAGTAGAGCATCAAGTCGATGTCCTTCATGTCGAACTTGGAAGCAAGATCCTCCTTGCACATCTCTATGAGCTTCTCTAATCTTGCCAAAAAGAGATCGTCCACATATAATACCAAGATGGGCGACTCACCCTCAACAAGTACATAGTACAAGTTGGGATCCACCTCATTCTTGGTGAAGCCCAAACCAAGAAGATATCCATCGATCCTGGCACACCATGCGCGTGGAGCCTGCTTTCAACCCATAAAAAGCCTTCTTCAACCTGCATACTTGGGAATATCTCCCAAGCACCTCAAAGCCCTGAGGTTGCTCGATATACAACTCCTCCTCAATCACCTCATTGAGGAAAATTGTCTTCAAGTCCATCTCATGTATCCTCCATCCCATCTCTGAAGCAATGGACATAACTACTCTAATGAATGCATATTTGGTGACAGGTGCAAATGTCTCCTCATAATCCACTCCCTCCTTCTGGGAGAACCGTCTCACCACAAACCTTGCTTTGTACTTCTCAATACTGCCATCAGCTGCACATTTGATCTTATAGATCCATTGAGAAGTAGACATAGACTTTCCCTCTGGTTTTGGCACGATGTCCCATACATCATGGTTCATGATGGAGCTATACTCCTCTATCATGGCACCTCTCCAGACTTGCTTGTATATAGCCTTCTCAAAAGTGGAAGGCTCAAATTCACTAACGATGCTCGTTAGTGCCAAATAACTAGAAAATCTCGTCGGTGGTTTGCTACCTGAAAGTGCTACTAGGAGCCTCCACGTGCTCCTCAGCGTCTCTCAAGGTTTGCTCAGCCCATCCCAGATTCCTCCTAGTAGAGCTCGAAGGAATATCCAACTCATCTTCCTAATCTATTGATTATCTTTGTTGTTGGTCCCTGTTCAGCCTTAGGAGCCTCTCGCTCCCGATCCTCTACTGCTACAGGCTCCTTCTCATGAGATCTCCTACGGGTCTTGCCCTCATCAAATCTGACATCCTGACTCAAGATCGCCTTCCTTTGTCCTATAATGTAGACTCAATAGGCCTTTGAGACCTCACTGTAGCCCACAAATATGCTCCTCTCAAACAAGGGCTCTAGTTTAGTCCTTTTCTCTATAGGAACATAGACATAACTAGACTACTGAATATGCGCAAATGACTCACATCCAGTTTCACTCCTGTAAACAGCTCCTTAAGAGTCACGTCCTCCAACACCCTGTGAGGACTCCTGTAATTCACATACACAGTTATATTGCAGGTCTCCACCCACAAAAACATAGGCAACTCTTGATCATAGATCATTTCCCTTGCCGCCTCCATGATGGTCCTATTTTTCCTATCGACAACCCCATTCTACTGAGGGTTGGAAGGCACTATGAGCTCCTTCTTAATCCTTGCCTCCCTACAAAAATCCTGGGACTCGTTGAAGGTATACTCGCCCCAATTATCTGATCTCAGCACCTTAATCTTCTTCCCAATCTAGTTTTCCACAAGAGCTTTGAACTCCTGAAACCAACTAAAGACTTCATCCTTGGTCTTCGAGAAGTAGATCCAAGTTTTACGGAATAATCATCTATGAATGTCGCAAAGTATAAGGACCCTGTGATCGATGTCACAGACATAGGACCACAAATATCTGAGTTTTCCATGTCTATCACTCCCTTAGACTTGGTCTCACTATGAGGATAAACAACTTTAGCCGACTTGCCAAGTGCGCACCCTTTGCACACTCCATCATGCTCCACCCTGATCTCTGGAAAACCAGTAACCATCCTCTACACCACAGGAAGAGCTCTGTAGTGTAGGTGTCACATCCTCCTATGCCAAATCTCGCTCTGGCTATCACTCTCCCTTTACCGATTGTCCTCTCAACAAATAGAGATCCCTCTCCCTTCTACCAATCACCCGCTTCTTGCTGAATTCAATCCCTTTTGGCCCAACAACCACCTCACCTCTCAGAAAGCTGACCTCCAATCCTCTATCTTCTATGGTTGAAACTAAAAAGAGATTCTTCTCCAAACCCGATACATACAACACCTCGTTCACCTCCATGATGCCACCTAAGTCCATCTAGAACTCAATACTCCCAATGCCTTCAACTGCATACTTGGCCTTGTCACCAAGCTCCACATGTACATCTTTGGGTCCTCTAGTCATGTTGGTGAAGACGTCTCGAGATCTCGTCATGTGACGAGATGCTCCATTGTCCACGAACTAGACACCTCTTCTGACAGTTTCAAAAAGGAAAGATACTAAGGCAAAGTTTTTCTCAAACTTCTTTGCCATATCCTTCATCTGCATAGTAGTTGTTGTAGCAGTCTTTCCCTTGCCCTTCTTCTTTTTGGACACTGACTAGCAAAATGCCCAAACCTATGACAAGCAAAGCACTTGACTTTGCTCATGTCCTTTTCCTTCTTGTTCTGTGAAGATCCTCCTCCACCTTGGTTTTGCTTGGCCTTCGCTTTGCCCTTTTTTGCTTGTGCAGCAAGAGCAAGCTCATATTTCTCTTCATCACCCTTTCGTTGTCCTCTAGTTAATGAGTTTTCCCAAATCTCCTTTTGGGTGAAGTCATCCCATAACTAGCTCCAATTAGGAAGTTGTTGACGAGCAAGAATCCCATCCACAAAAGTGGATCAGTGCTTTACACACCCCTTCAAAGCAACTTTAACCAGCTTTGAATCATGCATAGTTTCCCCAATAGCTACAAGCTCATCACGAGCTTGCTAGACCCTCGTGAGATAAGATGTCATGGCCTCAAATCTGTTCATTTTATTGTTGTTTAACTTTTACTGCAACACCATTTTTCTGTTTTCATTTGTACTTTGATAAAGACCAGTCAAAGCTACCCACATTTGTCTTCTGGTGTCCTTCCCTAATATGTGAGGAATTATATGATCCCTGACACCATCCAAATTATGTAGCCTGATTTCAAATCCTTGAGCTTATGCACTGTTGCAAGGTTCGGATCTGAAGGAACCTACACATCTCTAATTACTAGGTCCCAGAGACCATTCATATTCAAAATCACGGTAATTCGCTCATTCTAGGGACTGAAATTTGATACCTTGTCCAACTTGTCTTCGTGTCTCAAACTGCTCAATGATGCCATCTCCCCAAATCGACCATGGCCACAAAAGCCAGCTACAAAATTTCAAAATAATTTTGATGCCACAAAAAGGAAAAATTGTTGTTGCAAACCGTCATGATCTCATATCTCTCTCTCAGAATCTTCTAGATAGATCTAATACCATGTTAAATTTCCCAAATCGACCATGGCCACAAAACCCAATTACAAAATTTCAAAATAATTTTGATGCCACAAAAAGGAAATTGTTGTTGCAAACTCTCATGATCTCAGATCTCTCTCTCAGAGTCTTCTAGATAGCTCTGATACCATGTTAAATTTCTAATACTAGCCAAATTTATTTTATCATGGCAATCTATTTATCCCCGACAATTTATTTATTTACCCAAATAAATATTGAATCACTGAAAAATAAATCACTAGTATTTTTAACTTCTAGAAGTAAATATATGCAGCATAAATAAACCAGCGAGATCAGTCACACATTGCAAAATAAAATCACCCAAAATAATTCTCCATCATTTAATTATTTAGAAAATCACGGTTTTCGACCCACAGAGATACAAGGAAAAATACAAAATCCTAGAACCTGTAACTCAGTACAGATAGAAATGAATTCAGGCGAAGGGACTCGGCCTCTAGGAAATTAGCCTTCAGATGAAATCGGATTGCAAAACTCGGCCCAAATACTTAGCCAGTAACTCAGCCTCCTCCGGATAAAATCAATCTCCCTTCGGCAACTCAGCCCTGCAATCTCCTTCACTCGGCCTCCCGAATTCACCCCAATCCACTCGCACTTCTCCTTCTCTACATTTCTAGTCCACAAATCCACTCGCACCTAAACAAAATCGCTCTCTCTCTCTTTGTGATAACTCGCTCACTTCACTTGTATCTTCACCTCCTCACTAGGCTCCCTTTATAATCTTCATTAACTCCAAATTCCTAACCCTCATCTCCCTTCTAGAATCATCTTGGAGATTAACTGTTGAGATTATTTCTAAGTCACTTAAATAATTAAATTATTTGTCCTTAGAAAATGACTTAATAGTCCACAATAATTAATTAACTCTAATTATTGTACTTTTCTTAAGTTAGACTTAGGAAAGAAAATATAAATCACTTACTCCGCCAAGAAAGCACCTAGAAGAGGAAAATAATGTCTTCCACATGCTAAGACACCAAGCCTATGTAGAAGACCTTCCGAAGCTACCATTCGCATAAACATTCAAGATGTTGGACCTCCAATAGTTGGTATCATGACTATGGCACCTTCCTTGAAGCCTTTCCCACTCCATGACCACCTTATCACATAAACCTATGGATTGGTGGGTTTATGTACGACATCTCACTCCCCTTGGGGGCAAAAAACACCTAAGAGTGTTGTTGATTTAATCATCCCTAATATAAGTGACGTAACTTGTTTACATATCTTGAGCTAGTTTTGTGTTAAGTATTTATGTGCCCCTAGCATTAGATATGGTCCATTATGATGCCTTAATGATCTTATGTCCCTAACGATATTGATCTCGCTTGATCTTAAAAAGGTTCGTTCAACTGGTATCACACATTGTACAAAGATCCCTTGAGGGATGGCTTGACTCCTTTGCATGTTTTATCTTCATTTTGAGAGCAAGTATGACCATTTGGCCCCAACGTTGCCCCTCCCTCCAAAGATAAGTGTTGGGCCTTGAGCAACTTCTATAGGATTCTACACCTTTTTGTACCTCCAATTACTGAAATGTTCAACTTGAGAGCTTGGGCGTTGGACTACTTGATGATGTGCCCAAATGGACCTACGACGCCCTCAAGCTAGCTTTGGCCCTATTTTATGGATGGTGCCTTGTTCCAGAGCCCAGATGACGATGGATGTCACTAAGATGACTTGGGCGCTCTAGCAGAACCTCCTTGGTGCCATTGTTTACCCTAGACAGTGCCACGTCATTCTTACATGCCTTGGAAGGATGACCTAGGCCTCTTTATGGATGATGTCAAGGAGGGGGTGCATTTTGGAGATGTACCCATGCATTTTGAGGATTTCTTGGAGAGAGGAGCACTCTTGGACCATTTATCACTTGCTTGATGCATTATTGATCATTATTGGAGAATGACGGCATGGTGGAGACCATTCATTCCCACACGTGTGGGTTATTTTTGGCATTTTATTATGTTTTAAAGTTATCTCAAGGTTGGCTTGTGACCTTTGACCTAGTTGAATGCTCATGTAAACTTGTTTTAGGGTTACTTGTAAATAATAAAAAGAGACTTGGTTTCCCTCATATAAATAGAGAGAAGTCTCTTTGATTTATTCATCATCATCATTCATCCCACTTATCATCTTCAAGAAGTGTGCACTAGCTATTGGACACAATGTGATCTTTATGGAGTGAATTTTCTTGAGGGAGATGTTTGCATGAGGGGGCTTCTTGGGGAATGATTGAAGTGATTCTTCTGGAATAGTGTATGTTTCATGCTAATATTCTTCCATTTTGCATGCTAATTATGAAAATTAGAGTTTCCATGTGTGCCATATTAAAAATTGCAATATCTTTCCTTGGAATCTTAATTTTTCATGGTATGTAAAATTTGTTTGCAAGAATCCTTCAAGAGAACTTTGATATATGCATCTCTTAAACTTAAGATCTTCCATTTAAGGAAGTTTCTCGGGTTTTAAGTAGAGATCTTCATTCTCTCACCCTCTTAATCCAAACCCTCTTCATAGATCTTGCCATAAATGACTCCATTGCCCAATTATATCAAGGCATAAGTCTAGTAGGTATTGATCAAAACCTAATCTCTCTCTTTTCTTGGTAATTAGGGTTAGGGTTAGGTTATAATTTAAATTTGCATTTTTAGCAATTTTACATTTAGGTGTTATTGCCCTAGTACAGGTATTGCATTTAATAAACTGGGAAAAAGGCAAAATCTAGCATTAACTGCATGTTAAAACCCTAAAATAAGGCTCATGTTTTCTTTATTGTTGTTTTACGCATGTTTCAGCCATAAAAACTATTATGTTTGCCCTAAACCTCGTCTACCCCCTTTATATCCTTGCTCCTTTGTTGATCCATGCTTAATAGGATATGTTCATGAGTTTTTATATGCCATTGTGTGCCCTAAACCTGCCTATCTTATGAACCTATAGCAACTCTCTTCCAAATTGTACAGGTCTTTAGGAAGTGTATTTGAACTTTACAAAACTCTTATCTCAATCTTTCAAGGCTCCATCAATACCTTTCCTTCAATCTTTAGACCTTGTATCACCATTGAGCCCTCCTTAATTGATTATCCTTTTGGTGATCTTTTGTAGGGAGATTAAGGCACAAAGGGTACTCTTGGATGCAGTAAGTGACCATTTGATCCCTCACTTGTCCGAGAAGAAATCAACCAGGAAACGTTTGATGCTTTGGTGGGTTTATACCAAAGCAAGACCGTTAACGGGAAAATTTTGTTAAGGGACAAGCTCAGGTCTACGTAGATGACTAGATTTGACACAGTGACAAGATCCCTGATGAAGATCACTTGGATTTGTGATCAAATTGCAACAGTGGGGGAAAAGGTAGACGACATAGAATTAGTGAACGTGGTGTTGAATAACTTCCCAGAGACGTGGGATCCATTCATCAAAGGAACTTGTGCTTGAGAGAACCAGCCCTCATTTAAGAGGCTACAAGATGACTACATCTAGAAGCAGACAAGGGAGTAGTGAAAGGCCAAGGCTAACAAACATGAAGGTGACAAGGACCTGGCTCTTGTTAGTAAGACAATGAAGAGCAAAGGAAAAGGTTTGAGCAAGAGTGAGGATTCAGTGTCACAGCTGAGGCAGGACTTGACTAAGATCAAGTGTTTTGCATGTCATAAGACAGGACACTATGCTTCAAAGTGTCCAGAGAGGAAGAAGGGCAGAAAGGATATGTAGTTAGCTATAGTTGCCTCAGCAAAAGCTCGGGTGGTGAAAGAGTTTGCCAAAAAAGTTTGAGACAGAATTCACACTTGTGTCCTACCTTTCCTCGAGCACCATACTAGCTGGCACATGATTGTCAAGTATTGGATCCACATGACATATGACAAGAGCACCAGAGTTGTTTGACAATCTGACAGAGTGGGACTCAGAGATGCATGTGGAGTTTGGTGTTGATACCAAACATGCAATAAGGAGAGTTGGAACAATGATATTCCAACTTGAGTCACGAGGCATGTTAAAAGTTAAGGGTGTTTTATGGGTGCCAAAACTCAAGAGAAGTTTTCCCTCGGTGTCTACGATAGAGAAGAAGGGGTTTGTTGTAACATTCCAAAATGGGCATGCACTGATCAGACCCATGGGATCTAGCTCAGACAATGGCCATGTAATTGAACTTAGAGAGAGCAACATGTACATGCTAAAGGGCTAGCCTATTAAATAATGGCAAGAAGCGAAATAGTGAGAGAGAATAAGGAGCAGGCAGGTCCAAAGGTTGAGCAGTTTAGAGGGAGATAGTCTTCAAGTTCCAATTGGGAGGAGCTGTCAGCAAATCCTTCCAACTCTGTCAAGAAGGTCTCATGGTATGAGATGACTTTGCAGGATGTTCAAGACACGGATGCTTCTAGGAACAAGTTCAAAGTGAGCAGGCCTTTGAAGAAGAGTTCAAACCCAATGACAAATAAGGCTTCCAATTCAAAGAGATTAGCCATGGTAGCGAATGAGGTGTGGGACATTATCTAGGATCGTGTGCATAGACAATTCCAAGTGGAAGGAGTTCCTTCCTCGCTAAGAGGGAGTGTTGATGTTTTTGGTAGCATCAAACAAGTTCTTCCACATCAATTACGTATCTAACATGTGGAAGTCATCATTAATACCTCTCAAACTTCAGGAAAATCACTTTACGAAAGTGATTATTAAAGTGAATGTCACTTTATAAGTAATTGATTTTAATTTAACTAAATACCTAAGGTTTTGGCAATAGTAGATTAAATTAAATTTGAGCCATTGATCTCAAGTGAATGGCAAGATATAATTTCAATCATTGATCACTTAGGCAGATCTAGGGTTTTGGGTTAATTTAATGTTATACAAGGCAGATAAGGTGAGAGGAGTAGACACACAAGGAGAGATGGACATCTCAGGATTGGGTGAAGGACTTTCACTCAAGTGTGCAGGGACCAAGAAAAAGAGCAAGAAAGGCAAGAAGTGGCCAACAAGATCGAAGGACTAATCTTGAGGCATGATCAATTAGGCATTGGCATTGTATTTTCCTCGATGGGGCCAGTATCCTTTTTTTTTCCCATGGGAAAAAGTCGTAATTTCTATTAATATAAAGAAATACATTTTGTAGATGCCAAATGCATATTCATATGGAGGCTAAGAATCCTGACGAGTTCACAATCTATAGATCGTAAGGATTGTCTGTAATGTCTCCACGCAGGGAGTCCACAAAGTCTGTACTAGTTGTAACTGAAAAAGTAGATCAAAAATTAAGTCCTGCTCTACGCAGAGAGCAACAAAAAACTGTACGTTACCAAAAAGAGAGTTGTTACTCATGTCCAAGCAGTGGATATATATACATGATAATACAAAAAACAGAGCTTGTTTATATGTGGGCCTTATAGCCCATTTTCTATAGGATCATCAAAAGGTCTATGATAATGCTGGTAGAAAGTTCCGTCTATCTCCTCCTGTATCAACCAGTCATTTCCTTGTCTGTGCGCTGCCTCTTTGGATAGTTGATCTGCATCTGAGTTTTGTTCCCTGTAAATGTGTCGACAGACAAATGATTCAAAAGATGTAATCAGTCTTTTAGCTTCATCTAATATATGCCTCAATGAAAATGCATAGCAATGAGATGCATCATTCAGCCAGTTGCAAACAATTTTAGAATCTCCATAAAGTTGCAGGTGTCTGCACTGTTTTTGTAATGCAAAGTGAATAATATGTTTTGTTGTGCACAGTTCAGCAAAGTTATTGGTGCCTCTGCCTAGGTTAATTTGGATCTTGTAGCAGTGCGATTCATTGAGGTAAAGGATGGCGCCACCCCCACAGCCTGCTTCCTGAGCAGAGCCATCAAAATATGCCCAGGGCTTAGATTTGTCTATGATTTCAGGTCTGATGGTGCGAGGGGGGGCACTGGTTTCCACTTCGGGTAGCAAATCAAAATCAGCGATCGTGTGGTGTAATATGACAGGCCAATGGGGGGTCTTTAAATTGAAGATGGCCTGGTTACGCGCAATCCATAATGCCCAGCATACAAGCAGTGGCATATTAATGAATTTTCCTGTGTGATTTTGACACCAATTGTTCCAAGCATCCATGAGATTGCGCCCTTGCCAGTTTTTTAAGTTAGGATAGTGAGAGGTGATGGATTGCCAAAATTCCTTAGCTGTATTGCAATTTAAAAAAAGATGCTCTGTACTTTCTTCTTCCTTGCGGCACAAGTGGCACCAGAAGGGACCATAAAATGATCTCTTCATTAGATTGGTCCCGGTAGGGATCTTGTCGAAGAGAATGTTCCACATCAATAAGCGTGTACGAGGAGCTGCCTTGAGCTTCCAGAGCGTTTTCCAGGTTGGGAGGATGTCATGTGGCTTGTAAGATTCCATGAGCCTTATATAACCTTGTCTCGGAGTGTATACTCCATGTTTTGCAAAGGCCCAGATTATCTCATCCGGTCCATCTATGAGTCTGATATGTGCCTGGGTGAGGGCATCCGTGTAATCCTGCCATTCGTGATGCCACTGAACAGGTATCTCCAAAACTCGTGCTGATACCCATGCCTGCTGAAGAAAGGAAGAATTGTCGTTGTCGCCGATGTGCTTGATGTGTGTTACTCCTCTGCTGTGTAGGTATCTTAAAAGGCCTGCAGATAATCTATGGGCATTGCCACAGCCAACCCATGGGTCCAAACCGATTCGAACAGCATTGCCTTCCTTGATGCGCCATGTAATTCCTTCACGCAGAAGTGGTAGTGAGCCGATAACCGCTTTCCAGATATTAGATATGTTATGTCTTGATTCATGCTGCTGACGGAACCAGTCCATTAGATGCAATGGCTTGATGTATTTCACTTGTGCAACTCGGGACCAGAGACTGTTTGTGGTGAGGAGTTGCCAACCGAGCTTGGCCGCTAATGCTCTGGAAAATAAATCAAGCCTCTTTATGCCCCACCCTCCCCAACTTTTGGGTTTTGCAATGGTGTCCCATTTAACCCAGGCAAATAGCTTCCCCGGTTGGTGTCCTTTCCATAGAAATCTACAGCATATACTTTGTAATCTACTCAAAATACCTTTAGGTATCCAGGCCAAGGTCATCCAGTAGACTGGAGTGGCTTCAATTACTGCTTTAATGAGAATCAATCTGCCTGCCCGAGAGAGATATTTATGATACCATACCTGTAGTCTTTTTTCCACTTTCGCAATGAGCCAAGTCCAGTCCGCAATCCTGTAACCGAGAGGTTTTAGTCTAAATCCCAGGTATTTAATGCCTTCTGTCAAGTTCAAAGAGGTGAATGGGAAGCGCTGTGTTGCGAAGGTGAACTCATGTTGAGTGCATCCGACAGTAGTAATCGTGGATTTGCTGTCATTTATCATCATTCCTGTAGCTTGTTGAAAAATAATGATTAAGTTCTGAAGAGTTGTGGTGTCCCCAATACTGCCATTTAAGAATATCAGAATATCATCAACAAATAATAGATGAGTGAGATAAAAAAATTCAGCGATTTTAATGCCTGTCAGTTGATTTCTATCTCGAGCAGATGTAATAATCCTACTTAATCCTTCCATAATAAGTAAGAATAGCAGGGGCGAGAGAGGGCATCCCTGTCTGAGGCCCCTCTCCGAAATGAAAAAGGATGTAGCTTCGCCATTGAGAAGCACACTGTAAGATACATCAGTTATACAGCTCATTATCCATTTGATATAATCATAGGGAAAGCCAAGATGAGTCAACAGTAGTCTGATGTAGAGCCAGTTTGTTCTATCGAACGCCTTGGATAGATCCACCTTTAGAATCATTCCTTTCTGCTTTTTGAGCTGCATTGAATGCATGAGTTCTTGTGCTGTAGCAATAGCTTCGTGAATCTGTCTGTGATGAAGGAAGGCAAATTGCTCTGGAGATATATGACGAGAAAGAATAGGCTTCAGGCGATTGGCTATGATCTTAGCAATGATCTTGTATAGGCAATTACAGAGGGATATGGGTCGGAAATCATTGAAAGAGACAGGATTGTTCGATTTAGGGATAAGTGCTATGAAAGTGGATTTGATGGCTGAGGATATTCTGCCACTCCTTCTGCAGTTCTCCACAATCTTGAGAAGGTCATTCCCCAGGATTTCAAAAAAAGCAATGTAAAACTCGATGGTCCACCCATCTGGACCTGGGCTTTTATCTTTTTTAAACCATTTTATAGTTGCCTCCAATTCTTCCATAGTTACTTCCTTCAGTAGATCTTCCAAGTCTTCTTGTAGTACAAACCTGGGGAAATGTTCAGCCACCCTCATGATCTCCATGATGTTTACATCTCTAGGAGCTTTGTATATACCTCTGAAGTGCTCTGTTGCTAGCCTGGCCAGATTCTTCTGAGATGAAACTGTCTGCCCCCGCTCATCCCGCAATTCCCAAATAGTATTGATGGTTTTGCGCCCATTGGCAAATTTATGATAAAACTTCGTGTTATCATCTCCCTCGGTGAGCCATATTGCCCTGCTCCTAAGCCTCCAACTTTCTTCTCTTTCCTTCAGAATATGTGAGCGCTTCGCGATGAGGGAGGAGTAATGTTCTTTGCTCTCAGGAGTGGGGAAGGTGCCATCTGATGTGTCCTCATGCGTAGCGATGACCCTTTCAGCCTCCCTCAGAGTATTGTCATCACGGATACGCTTCTGATGTGCCCAGTTTTTAGAGATCCTCTTAAGTTCAGATAATTTCCTTATGAAGCCTTCTGTATGACCCTCATTTTCCATAATAGGGTTGGTCTGCCAATAGTTAGTTACCAATTGTATGTATGAAGGGTCCTTTAACCAAGAGGAATTAAATTTGAAGGGGCTCTTGATCTTATGATTAATGTCGGCCATTTCCAAGAAAATTGGTCGATGGTCGGATATGCCACCAGTTCCAACCCATTGACGTATGCGGGGAAGTCTGTTGTGTAGTGACTCCTTGATAAGGAACCTGTCAAGTCTTCTGGCCAAGCTTTGTTCTCCACTGCGGTTGTTTGTCCAAGTATACTGTAACCTGGCAGAAGGAATGTCCACCCACTGATGATCCTCGAGTAGATTGGAAATAGTGTCTGATAAGGAGTCTACCTGCGCCGAGTGCCCCCAAGATTCACAGAAACCCATTGAAAAGTTTAAGTCGCCTCCAAGTATAATGTTATCTGCCTGTAGAAGTTCAGATTCCAGTAAGGTTCTCCAATAATTGGCCCTGTCTGCACAAGGGCCATAGACATTGATGATGCGAATGTCCATCTCAATGGAGTGAGCAAATATGTCTAATCCAATGAATCCTCTGCCTCCCCAAATATTTCTGATCTCCATTGCTTTGTTATTAATCCCAATAGTTGAACCTCCGGATCTCCCGGACGCATCCAGTGCATGAAAGGTCCAATTGGGCAGCCAGGAGTTGAGAGTATGGATTAGAGGTTCAGCTGAACAGAGGGTTTCTTGAAGAAATATAATATCCGACTGTGACGAGATGAGCAATCTCCTGAGTGCTAGTTTTTTGGCCAAACTAGCAAACCCTCTGCAGTTAAAGGATATGATCTTCATGTAGGGTGAAAGAGGGGGCCATTCTTCGCTCTAAGGGCCCTGAAAATGGTTTGTTGTCGCCCAAGGGCGACTTCTTCGTCAGCAGTGTGTCTAGCTTTGGTGATGCGAGAGGGTCGGCCACGAGAGTTCTTATGAGTGACAGGGGCGGCTTCAGAGTCTAGACCAATGGCATCGAACCCTCTGTCCTTCGATCGGGATCGAAGAGAGTACCGGGGAGATACCGGGGGGGATGGGATGGGGAGAGATGCGAGAGAGGATGATATCAGAGATGGCAGACAAGGGGATGTAGTGGGAGAAGGGAGCGGGAGGGAGAAAATGAGGGAGGATGGAGGGGTTAGGCCCCGGGGTTTATGTAAAACCACTGAGGTCAAATGTGCCGATAGTGGAGACGTGCAAATGATGTGATGAGATGCAATGCCATCAGATATGCAAGATACAGGAGGCAAAGGAGAGGGGGATGAAAACAACATACCCGTCGTCGCGATGTCCTCCTGTTCAGTCGCTGAGTGTACTGGAGCTGGCGAAGGTGGGAGAGAAACTGAGGTTTCTTTAGCAGCTTCGGCATTATCGGGTGGACCTTGGGGTTCTCCATCGACTTTTGCTTGCTCCTCTTGATTCTTCTCCGTATTCTGCCGAGGAGGATGGTCCAAGGGATGCTCGGACTCCCCTTCCTGAACATTTTCCCTGCTTTTCCAGAGGAGTGGACAATCCCTGTATAGATGTCCCACTTTGTGACATCTACGGCAACGATACGGGATACCTTCATAGTCGATAATTTGTTTGCGAGCCGTGTCCCTCCATTGAATGGTGATGAACTCTTGTAGTCCTCCCCTGGTATCCAGATTGATAAGAATCCGAGCGTAAGCCATCATGCCTGTGTGCTGGTAGGACTTATCATAGTCCATGTAGGAGCCAATCGCGTTGCCAATCCGCCTGAAGATGTCTTCTGACCAGTACTGTAGTGGTAGGCCTGGGAGTCGAATCCAAACAGGCCCGATGCCAATCTGCTCTGTCTCAGGGTCGAATAAGGGAGTCCAATGCTTAAGGAGCACCGGGGCATGTTCAAAGTGCCAGTAAGAGGACAAGACCCAATTGGTATGATCAGCACGAGCGAACCTCAACGCGAACCATCCCCTCACGAAAGTTTGCACGAAGGGGATGTCCACCAGATGTTGACCCCAAACTTCAGTTGCCCAGGTCTTCAAACGTGCTGCCGAGTAGTTCCGACCTCTGATACGCCCAACCAGTACCCTATCTGCAAATTCCATTGTCTCACCCCACTGTATGTCCTCCTCTAGCCTGAGAAAGATGTCGTCCGCCTTGGATTTGAAACACCTGTACTTCTTTTTAGGGCCCAGTGGAGGAGGTAGGTTATGTGGCCGGCCCGGGGGAGGGGCAGTAACAATCGGGGGGGAGGGTTAGGGTACGAGGAGGAAGGGTTTCCGATGCCGCCAGTAACAGGGGGGGACCAGAGAGCGGAGGAACAGTGGTGAAGCTTCCCAACGGAGGACCGTGTGACTTGGTGAAACCGGCCGAGACAATGGGCAACGAAGGGGGTAAAAACGGCCGGGAAATGGTACCAGACGCCGAGGTATCTAGTCCAGGGTTAGGGTTCAAACAGCCGGAAACGAAACCGAGGGTTGCCGGAGAGTGGGGGGGGTTGAAAGAGCAGGCCAGGTAGGAGGTACATCTGGGAGGACCACAGGATATGACCGCGACTGTTCCCCAAGAGAATACGAAGTGTAGTTTTCGGTGAGGCCAGAACTGTACATACCTTCTGATGTGGAGAAGGAGGAGCGCCAGATGGATACCCCCTCCAGCGGGTCTTCAGAGTAATCAACAGCTTCGAGGTCCTCCATGACGCCAGCTGCTTCTCGGAACGGCGGACACCTCAGATAGTAGTAAAAACCGGAGAGAATGACAGTTCTCAGGAAAAACGGACCGAGCTGGGCAGGTAAGTGAAACTGTCGCGGGTTGTCAACCGGGAGATGCGGCACAGAAACCCTTCGTTCTCCCGAAAGGTCAACCAGCTCGAAAGCGATGGAGAGGCGTTAGGCGGTAGAAGGTAAACGGCAGATGTGCTGAGCGGGTGAACGAAGGTCCGGCGCGGTCTCAGAACACTGTAGAGGGTTCCTGAAACCCTAACCCAAACCCTCGCGTGCCTTCTCCCGTCTGGAATCTGCCATCTTCCTGGGGCCAGTATCCTAAGAAGGGAGCCTCGAGATTTTTTATAATAAAAATCACCTTCAATATTGGTTTCCCCTTGTGGGTTTTTTCTAGGGTTTACACCCAAAATAACTTTGTGCTTGTGTGAATGGTTTTTGTTATTGCTTCCACTGTAATTTTTATGTTAAGAACTCAGTTGTGCTTTTTATTCAATAAATATGAAGTAGGTAACTGACAGGGAGCTTTTTCCCAGGGTTTATACCCAAAATAACTATGTACTTGTGTGAATGGCTTTTGCTATTGCTTCCGATGTAATTTTTATGACAAGAACTCAGTTGTGCTTTTTATTCAATAAATTTGTGGTAGGTAATTGACGGGCAATTTATTAGGAAGTAAATTGCTTGGGGCTAGGTTCAAATCTAATAAGATAATTGAAGAGGAACTAGAACTCAAAGGAGAGGATGAAGATGGAGGAGTTTTAGGAGGTTCACCACCACTTCCTTCTCCCTTACCTTGACTTGGGCCTTCTTCATTCTTCTTTCACTCCTTATATAATTCTTCAACCATGGTTTTTAGCTCCAAAAATCCTTAGCAAAACATCGCTTAAAATTTGAAGGGGTTTTCTTCCCTTGGTGATTCCAATACTCGCCTTCAGAATGCATGTCTCGTACCAATATTAGAATTATACGCTTCAAGTGAACCTTCTCCCTGCTTGAGCTTAGACCTGGTTAGCATTTAACACCAACATTTGTGCAAATCCGAATCAACATATGAGTTAATCCCTGAACAACTGCTCTGATGCCAAACTTGATTTAAAGTTATTGCTAAAGGCTTCATTTTTTAAAAGACCCACTATTTCATATTTTTATAACTAGCTTTTCAATTTCTCACTATTGCGTTCTGTTACCTAGCCAAATGGCTAACCCCATAGGAGAAAACTTTTCTCCTATATTTGATAAACAGTTAGACAACCCCTACCAGCCACCATTAGATGGTGATATGCCATGTGCCTCCACCATTTGCATCAGCCATCTGCTTCTCACCCATCTAGCATTAGCATTTGGATCAAGGTGGGTTGTTGTTCAAAAGGTACTTCATTTTGCAACCAAGTGCTTATATTTGTTTGTTTTGAGCATTTAGTATGGATGATGGGTGATCTAGAAGATTGACAGAATTTGACCATAATTTTCTTCTCTCACCTTACCACAAGGGTTAATATTTGACCCTAGTCTAGTGGGACCTCCCTTAACGCCCTTTGGGTTATAGGAGGGGCACTACCAGTAAAGCCATGATTGAGATAGTGTGTTCCATCTTCCATGTGACATAACACCTTCCATCCCACATTACAAGCCCCATATCTCACCTCCATTCTTCAGGTACAACTTGTCATTGGTTCTTGGGGATTTGGCACTCATATGTTCACATACCTTGAGTAGGGCCCGGAAACTTTGCCCTGGGAGGTTGATGCAACTAAAAGAAAAGTAAAAATCATATCATAGCAACAATAAAATAAACAAAAAACAATTAAATTGCAAAAGATGGCCAGTACATAAAATTAACACGTGGGCAAAAGCCTAGCATGAGCTCTACCTACCTCATATGGCCATCACCTGGTTCCTGAGCACATGATGCTCCATTACATCAAAAATGAACCCTTGCATGTCCCAACCCTGATGAGCGATAAATTGACTCATCTTAAAGGAGAAATAAAACTGCTACAACATAAAAGGCAAGCTCTAACCCTTGAACTATAAGTAGCCATATAAGGAATAATCAAGAAGAAGTAAAAAGTGCACAAGTGAAATAGTAAAAATCAAGCTAAGTTGGTAACTCATGCATCCACGAATGCTACCTCCTCACATCTATACACTTAGAACGTGCACACCCACATCAACAAGTCCCTTTGATCATAGCACTTGGCCATTGTTATGAAACCAATTCACAAAAAGATAGAAAAGATAGATCAACGACTTAAAAATCAGCGTCTTCGAGGGGGCAACCTCCTTTACATTACACAAATGAACAATTCTTGAATGATACAAATGACAAGACCTCCTTTCTATATATACGACTCTAAGGGGTCCCAATACAATCAGAGCCTACATAACAATAATATTTGTAGGGGCACAACAATAACAATAGTGCGTTTTTATGGGGCATAATAATAACAACATGGGGACTATATGGGCACAATAATACAATAAGGGGGTTGCACTAATAACAATAAGGGGTTACACTAGTAGTATAGGGACCTAACATGCCATTCTCCTTCAAACAATGTTGTCCTCAACGCTTGAGTAGTTTTGGAAGCTTTTGTATAAAGTTCTCATCTTCTCGTGCGGAATCTTCAGCAGATAAGTTCTTCTACTTGATGAAATACTCTAAAATTGATTGATTTCATAGCTGTTGATTTCTTGTTTTTGTGACCGCTTCCAGTTCCAATATGATTTTTCCTTCCTCGTCAAGTTCTGGCAATATTGTTTGAGCTGGGATCTTCTCACTTATAACCTTTCTTTAAGCATGAAACATGGAAAATTAGGTGCACTCGGGAAGATGTAAGAAGCTCCAATTTGTATGCCATAGTACCAATCTTTTGTAACACCTTGTACAAACCATAATATTTTGGTGATAATTTATTATCCTTCTTAGTTTGCTTGAGGGACATTTGTTTGTATGGTTGTAGTCGTAGAAATACCCAATCACCTACATCAAAACTTCTTTCGCTGCGATGTTGATATGCCTGTTGTTTCATTCTATTATGTGCCAAAGTGAGGTTATCCTTTAAGAGTTTGAGAACTTGTTGTTGATGCTCGATGTGATCTTCCACTGCTTGAACCTTAGAATTTTCTTTTAAAGATGATGTGATGGACGGTGGATGATATCCATAAAGTGCCATAAATGGGGTCATTTTTGCTGCAGTATGGAAGGAAGTGTTATACCACCATTTAGCCAGAGGCAACCACTTGACCCATTGTGTTTGTTTATCAGATACAAAGCAACGAAGATATCCTTCCAAACATTTGTTCACTATCTCAGTTTTCCCATCAGATTGAGGATGATAAGATGAGTTATGAGCTAACTGAGTACCCAAATATTCCACCTCTTGTACTCCAAAGAAACATTTGGAGCTTTTTGCATATAATTGTTTCTCCTCCAATATTTTGAGCACCCTGTCAACATGTTGAACATGATCCTTCCAAGACTTGTTGTAGATTAGTATATCATCAAAAAATACTAACACAAATTTTCTAGAGAAGGGTTTGAAAATGGAATTCATCAAACCTTCAAATGTAGAAGGTGCATTGGTAAGGCCCAAAGGCATGACCAAAAATTCATAATGACCCTCGTGAGTTCTAAATTTGTTTTTGGAATGTCTTTAGTCTTCATTATGATTCGATGATATCCTAAACGAAGATCCAACTTGGTGAAGTAAATTTCTCCATGTAATTCATCCAATAATTCATCAATGACGGGAATGGGAAATTTATCTTTAATAGTAAGATTGTTGAGCTCCCTATAGTCCAAACAAATGCGCCATGATCCATCCTTCTTGTGTACCAATACCACTGGAGAAAAGAAAGAACTTTGACTAGGTTGAATTATACCAACCTCTAGCATTTTTGCAACCATACGTTCAATTTCACTTTTTGGGGCATATGGATATCTGTAAGGTCTGATGTTTGGGGGAACACTTCTTGAAATCAAATGAATAGCATGATCATGATCACGAATAGGTGGGAGGCCTTTGGGAGTCTCAAATACCTTCGAATGATTGTCCAAAACGTTTTGGAGATCTGGAGAAATAGATAATTTCGATGTGGGAACCTCTAGTGAACATAATTGTGCAATTACGCCCCGTTGTTCTTTATTTAGAAGCTTTGTCATGTTGTTAGAGCTGATTATCTTTCCCAGTTTCCCTTCGATACCCATTAATTCAACTTCCTTTCCTTCCCAAAAAAATTTCAAAAAAAGTTCTTGAAGATTAAAAGTTATCGTACCCAAAGATTGTAGCCATTGGACTCCTAGTACAACATCTGCACAACCCATTGGAATGGAAAGCATTGGACTATTCAAGACATATTCTCCCATGGATAGCTTGATATTATGGCACTTTCCAAAGCAATTTATGGTTCCTCCATTTGCATCCATTACTTGACACTTTGGTGTTGGATATAGGAAGCAATTCAATTCCTTGGCTATCTTACAATGAATAAAATTATGGGTACTACTCGAATCAATCAACACTATTACATTTTTCTTCTTGATATGCCCTTCTATTTTGAGAGTTTGATGAGTGGTAATTCTTGTCAATGCATTACAAGATATGGTCAAATTCATTTCTTCTTTCTTTGGGATTGGTTCTTGGCGTATATCCTCTTGTTTTGACGTTTCTTGTTCATTTTCTTGCTCCTCTTCCCCATCTATGTAAATTAATTTCTTCTCAACACACTTATGACCTTTAGTGTATTTTCTATCAAAATTGTAACAAAGCCCTTTTTCTCTTTTTTCTTCCAATTGTTGTGGTGTCAACCTTGTAGCTGGTGAAAGGTTAGGAGAAACAACACTTCCATCTTTATAGCTATGAGTGGTAGGTTTCCTTGTTGCCATAATTTTTCTTTCCATTTTTCTTGCCAACTTGAATGCCTTCTCCAATGTTATCCTTTAAAGTCCCTATGAAGACATCAATCCTTTGCTTCTTTAGAATATCATTTACCCTTATATTCAATTTTTGGAAGTCCTCAATGTGTTTTGCCATTGAATCCTTTTGTTTGAGATTTATCAATTGACTAAAGAAGGTGTTGCTCTTTGTATCCTCATAATGTGTTATCATTTCCTCTGTGAAAACTAACCAGGTGACAACTGGTTTACAAGAACAAATCCCTTTATACCATAATAATTAATTCAGTTCTAAATATAAAGATGTGATACGTACCTTTTGTAACAATTGCACATCATGTAGATCAAAATATTTCTCCATCTGTAGTATCCATGTTACAGGATCATTGCCATCAAACTTCATCATATCGATCTTTGGAATATGGTGGGTCTTCAATCCAACGTTAGATTCTATGAAATCATGATTAACGTTTATTTTTTTCTCACCATGAGTTTCCTCTACTACCTTTTCGTCATTAGGAGGTCTTTCTTGTAGCAGCTTTGTCCTACCTTCCTTCAAACCTTCCATGTCTTTCTTCACAACGTCCATGTCTTTCTTCAAATCTGCGTTCATACCATCGATATTAGCTTCCATGGCACATATAAAATTATTTATCTTAGCTTCGATCGCATTCTTCAAATCATCCATCCCATTTCGCTTACTAGGTGTTCTATTTTCTTGATTCGAGTCATTATTTTTCTTTCTTTTCGAAGCTCCATATTTAAATCATTGTAACTCTGTAATTTCAGATCTTCAAATTCTGAAATTTCATCCTATGGTAGCCCTCTGCATCCTCTTTCCAACCCCGCAAGTCTGATCAAGATTGGATTCTCCAAGGAAGCGTTATGTCCAATCTCCCAAGATGTCCTGATTATATACTTTTTCAGTAGAGCAAACTTGTACGAAGTGCCACGTGTCATTGTTTCGACCTTCAAACCAGAAAACAATACACGGAAAAATACAGTTCGTCTTCTTTCTGTAACTTCTTACGAAATTGCAATATGATGCTTAGAGAGAAAGTTATGACGATTTTCCCAAGGTCACATATTTGGGATGTAATTCGGGAGCCTACATAAACCCTAAATGTCTTGGACTGTATCTCCAAAAATATAGTAAAACAAGATCTGAAATTCGGGTCCGAGCTTCACCAAGATTTCGGCTCAAATGGGTTTTAATTTCAGAGTTTAAACCTTCGTAGAAAAAAAATTATAGCGAAAATTCCACGATGACTTGTTTGAGATGGAATTTTGGAGCTTGCAAAAACCCTAACTTCCTCAAATCATATCTCTGAAAATATAGCGAGACAAGATCTGAAATTCGGACCCGAGGTTCAGAACGATTTCGGCTCAAATGGTTTTTTTTTAGCTTCTGAAACTTCGTAAAGAAAAATTTATAGCGAAAATGCCACGATGACCTGTTTGGAGCAGTGAAACCCTAGAATCCAAAGCTCTAATACCAAATGTTATGAAACCAGCTCACAAAAAGATAGAAAAAATAGATCAACGACTTAAAATTCAACCTCTTTGAGAGGCAACCTCCTTTACATTACACAAATGAACAATTCTTGGATGATACAAATGACAAAACCTCCTTTCTATACATAGGAGTCTAAAGGGTGTCAATACAATCAGAGCCTACATAACAATAATATTGTAGGGGCAAAACAATAACAGTAGTGGGCTTTTATGGGGCATAATAATAACAACATGGGGACTATATGGGCACAATAATACAATAAGGGGGTTGCATTAATAACAATAAGGGGTTACACTAGTAGTATAGGGACCCAACATGCCCCTCTCCTTCAAAAAGTGTTGTCCTCAACGCTTGAGTAGTTTTGGATGCTTTTGTATAAAATTCTCATCCTCCCATGTAGAATCTTCAGCGGGTAAGTTCTTCCACTTGATGAGATACTCTAAAATTGATCTCCAATTTTAGTATACAAGACTAGGACTTGCGATTTGATTCTTTAGATCTCCAATCTGCCCAAAAAGACAAGAACAAATACACATGACACTTGTTGATACATTCCTTTTAGCACCAACGCTTTTTGTCCTCATTTATCTTGACATTTGGTAGGTCCTTTGCCTCCTTTCACACAGTGATCTAACTCCTTCCATATCTCTATCACATCAGCTGCTAACAATGATCTATTGCATGTATCAACCTCAGGATACTTCAGCTACTCACAGTGAATTAGCCCTATAATGCATTGTATATCAACCCTCAAAATATCAGCGCTCGCAGTGGCCTTGTCCTTCAAACACACTGCATATTAGCTCTTGAAAACATATGTTCACAATTCCATTTGTGAATAGACTTTAGGATATACAGAGATCACCCTCATTTCAGCCTTTTCTTGACCTGTATTGCTTTAGCTAGTCACCAAATTACCCTTGCTTTGTTCCTTGCGTTATGCACATCCAGTTTGGGCAATTCATCCACCCTTTGACAAAGCCATAGACTCTCTTTTATATCCATCTCAGACCCACATCCTCCATATCAACCTTTCCAGCCATTGATCCACTTGAGATCTGCCTTAACCAGGCCTTTGGATCTCGGTACAAACCTCTGCTACACGCTTTTGTTCCTTGAATTACCTTAGATGACCCTCGACCCTCCTGATTGTTGAAGAAAGTGTAACTAGGTTCGGTCTTCATAAATGTACTTTTGATATTTGTATTTATACAAGAAAAGAAATATTATTTTTGTTATATTTATCAATGAGTTTCTTGCTCATTGAAATAGGTCTAGCACATGTCAAAGTGCTATAGGTAAGTCAAAGAGTCAAAAGAAATTATTGAAGACCCTTAAGGGCATGTTACACCATGTATATATTTGTATAAGAGTCAAAGATATCCCTCCAAGCAAAGTCACAAGTCCTCTCCAAGCAATGACATCACCAAAGAAGCAATTCCGAAGAAGAAAACTCAAGTCGGCCTAAAGTCTCCTAGTCAGCCTCAAGTCAGCCTAAAGGAGGGACAGACCTCTATATATAGAGGTTGTCCACTCCTCCAACGACAAGCAATCTACCTCTGAAATCAGCAAAGAAGATAGCCGAGAAAAGGGTGAAGGAAGTCGAGTTTAAGGAGCCTCTAGTGCTATGAAGAAGGAGAGACCTAAACCGAAGTTTAGAGGGTTGTTCTAAGGAAGAAATACAGTCACACGTGCAAGAAAAGGAGGACAGTCTGCGGTCACCACAGCAGCAAGATCACAGTCATATATATCTCATTGTTTGGGCTAGTAACTTAGGCCTATAAGGCCTCCTACTCAAGTGAAGAAGAGGGTCTCTCAAGCGAAGGAGAAAGGAGCCAAAAGCATAAGGGAAACCTCCCACACGTGCGAGAAACTAGGGCTGCAGTGTTGTCATATCAAGTCTGCAACTACACATCAAGAAGAATCTCGGTTGGGTCAAGAGAAGGAAGGTATCCTCATTGGTGAAGGATCTCACTAAGGATCAAAGATTGGAGTCTCTTCTAGAGCTAGTATACCAAGGACTATCAACAGTTGAAAGAAGAACGAAGTGCCGGAAGGAGGAGGACGAAGTGTCGGGAAACAAAGTGCAAGAAGGAGGAAGGACTTGACTTGTGCTTGGAGGATATTCTTGTCAAGGGTCTAGGGTTTGGCATTGATCAATAGAAGCTTCAATAAGAGAAATTTACAAAAGGGTTTTCCTCTCTAAGAGAGAGAGGTTTTTCCCTAGCAGAGAGCCAATATCTTGTGTTCTTGTTTCTTGTGTTTTGGTAGCAGTTTGATGAAGTAAATACACACAATAATAATAAGAGAAGAAGATCAAGCTAACAAGATAAATTGTAAAAGTGCTTCACAAATTGTTATCAAATCTATACATAATTGCCCTAGATTCTTCAACACTGATTTGAGACTCGACTCCTCTATCTTGGCAATGTCTGGCCATACTAGGCCTTAACCATCCTGCGATCACTTAGATCTGCCCCTCAAACCATTAGATCCAGCCCTAATCGAGCATGGTTAACCTTCTCTATATCCCTCCTAACCTTGACCTCCTGCCTATAGCTTATTAAGCTCTCGGCCTAACCCACAAACCCTTCCTCTGGCCCACGGCCCCTTGATCTAAACCTTGTCCTAAAGATCTAAGTCCTATAGGTCTCGATCCTCCCTTAAGCTACTATGTATCAGGTCTTTTATATTTAAGGTAGGACCTTTCATGCTACAAAACAAATACTTTAGGTCGTGGATAACACCTAATCTTTGTTGCGCCCTACTTCTTTTCACGACTACAGATAGGACTATCAACCTCGGCACCAAAACCCCTTCCCTTGCGGTCAATGCACAAAAGAAAACTCGATAACACTGCAACAAAAACACTTGGCCTTCTTCATGGACAGAATTTGGCCCACTCCTAGGGCACCCTTAGCACAAGAGAAGTCACATCTCTCTTGCACACAATGAGCCTCTCCTTGGCTCTCCTCTATTTATCCTTTTCCTTTGGGTCACTTAGGAAATTTCTAGATCTAGGGTTTTAGCCTCTCAACCAATTAGAATAAACAATTATTTTATTTTGCTTCTAATCCCACTACTTTGAATCCAAAACCCCACTTTTGGGAAAATTGCCTAGCCAACCACTTTTGGTGGGTATCCTTCTCAGAAACACCTTCCGAGCTACCCAAAATTCTAACAGGTCTTAGTCTTTGATGAATGGTTGCTTTCACCAGAATTGTAACACCCCTGATCAGGATTCTCCGGATTGTAACATGCATGTACAGGTGACATTAGGCTGGTGAGTCGGCTACCGAATATCGAATAGGTTGAGAACCTAAAACTCATTGAGGCTTGTGTGCCTTTGTATGTATATACATGTTAGGCTAGTGGGGCCAAGTTATGAATATGCTTAAGGCCAATGTGCCTACGTAATGGGCCTAAGGACCATGATTATTAGGCTGGTGAGCCAAGACATAATTAATTAGGCTGGTGAACAGAGAGTTGCTTCTAGGCAGTACGTCCGTGTGTATATGTGTCTATGTGTTGGGGCCAATGTGCCCACATGTATGTGCTTTTTATGCTATGAGGCTAGAAAGCCTGATGCGGTGAACATGTTTGATTCATGAATATTAATAAACACATAATGGTCGCATGTGGACCTAGACAAAAGAGTATGGGGGTCCATGACTCTACGACAGGGAAAAGGCATATGGGTGAAAAGGTTATGTTATAATATTATAATACAATATTATAACATTAAATAAAGGAAAAAGATGTTTATAAAAGGGGTTCCCCCTCATTCAGAAGGGGGAGTCGGTTACTCAGTCATTCATTCAGTGAATGGTTCATGGTTGATTAGTTAGTGAGTCTTAGGTTTGGATTTTGTAACTGACTAAGCAATCAGTGAGTCTTGGGCTTGGACTCTATAACTGACTGAGGCATGGTTACTCAGTTAACCATGCCATAAAGGATGCATCCTGGTGTATGAGCCTTGGTGGATCTGGTTTATGGCTTGGGTAGTCATGGAGTTCTGGTGGGAACTCAGTTTGGAGATACTTAGTGAGTCCTGGGCTTGGACTCTGCAACTGACTATAGTTCCGGTAAATTAGGTTCTGGTGACTAGTCAATGAGCCATATGCTTGGGTTTTGTAACTAACTAGGAGTTGTTTCGGTGCTTGGCTTGGAAGGGTACCTGGAAGCCCAGAGAGTAGCATGAGCTCTTTGAAGCCTAGAGCTAAGACCATCTCTGGCTGGCCACAAGGCACCCTGGAAGGTGGGCACTGCCGAGGGATTTCGAGCTGCGCCAGTTGGGTGCAAGTTCGAGGGCATGACCTTGTGGTTGGAGCAGTGGTTGTTGGGTTGGTACCTTGGTCGATGTTGTGATGATGGTTATTTGGTTTATACCTTTGCCCATGGAGTTGAACCCCCAACTCGAGGGTGCCTCGCAGTTGAGAGTTTATAAATCATGAGACTTGTGGCTGGGAGGAATGTCAGAGGTCCACAGCCAGCCGACAATATTCACTTATAAGTATTTGAGAACTTGCTAATGTTTATTTTGCTTCGTTTATTTATATATGGTTTTGCATTCATGTGGTTAATTGTGTTCCACTATGTTAAATTATGCATGTATTGTTGATATGCTTATGAACAATCCAATCTGCTAAATGAAACTGGTCAACTTGTATATACATATTTTCTAGTTTAATTATGCCTAGGGTTTTCAAAGGAATGGTAAATTTTGGGGTTTGTGTGAGTGACATCACCCAAGGGTGGTCAAGTACATTACAAGTGGCATCAAAGCTTTGTTTTCACCAATGGGGTTTCATGGGCCAAACACAGGGCACATTGTAATGTTTATTCTACTCACTACATCCACTCGACTTATTAATGATGGACTAATTCAAGGAATTATCTATCAATCCATGGTGTTACTGTAGTCATTATACAAGGGATTTATTTCATGTAATGTCCCTTCCGAAATTAAATTGTTACAGGTTTATTTATTCTACAATTTCGACAATTTTGGAGGCCATGGGACGCATGTGATTTTTGGAAAAGACTTAGGAAGGAAAAAGGGGCCAAAATGTTTTATTGGCATAGCATGGGGCCCACCCACATGAGGAAATACGCACCACCTTAGAGGGAAGTTTGAATGACTGAGGAGGGAAAGTCGAATTGCTAGTTGGAGGGGGCCAACATGGGAAAAGAGGCCCACGAATTATAAATAGAGGAGGCTCAACCTTATTTGATATCTTTTGACATATTGAACTCAATCTTAGTTGCTCGAGCTGCTTAGCCAGGTTATTGTGTTGTTTAGCACACAAGTGTCTTCGAGCGGAGATCTCAACCCTTGCTTCGGTGGACTTCGAGTGGAAACCCCAGAAGGGAGTTCTTCTTCATCTCAGTTCGTAGCAGTAGCAGGGAGACGAGTTACAGCAGTTGTAAGTCGAGTACCAGCAGCAGGGGGAGTAACAACAGCGCAGGGATTGCACAGTCACAGCATGAGGCACTCCAAGAAGTTGGGGAGATAGGAGCATCCTTCATCATTTTCAGGAGTATATAGGGTAGCTACAGACAAGAGGGCCATCCTACACATAGTTCTAATTTCATCACACACAGGACTGCGTCATCTCCTCCATGACTGCGTAGTCATTGGAGTGGGACTCTTTGGGGCGCACCATGCGAGGGAGTTTGGAGTTGAGAGGCTGGGAGATCATTTGGAAGGCCATTTGAGGAGAATTGTTGGAATTGGGAGAGCAGAGATTGACAGGATCAATCATAGCAACAGAATTCAAAATTGGAGTGCCAAGATGTGAAGGGTCAATTTTTTAAGGTTGGAACCAAGGGAAACACTTTCTAGGTTTTTCTAGGTTTTGGGCAAGGATCACACTCCTAATTTTATAGAGTTTTCTGGGCAAATCTAAGGGGTCAAACAGGGGTCACAACTCATCCAACAGCTAGAGGAGCTAAGGGGAATTTGGGCCAATATTCTGAGGTCAACATTTGGCCAATTCCTTCGTGGGTTATTTTGGGTATTTGGTGGCTAATTTCCCGTAATTTTCTGAGCACCAAAGGTGGGGTTTCTAGCAACATCTTTGCAGTAGACAACACAGTTTCACAAGGGTAGCGCAGGGCAGCATTGCAACAATTATTTGTGCCATCTGGGCTTGACATATTACCACTTGGGCTTGATCACGCTTGCCACTGAGGCAAGCCCAAGTGCACCACTTCCACATTATTGTACTTTTCTCCCAGATTATAATAAAATGACTCAGCTGTTGGTTATTTTTGGACTTTTTATGGGTGTGCATTGAATGTTTCAATTTTATGGTGTTGTTTTTATTGTTTGCTTTGCATAGCACTATTTTTCCTAGTTTGGAACATTATAGTGGTATCAGAGCATGATCTTGGCCTAACTGTGGGTAGTCAGAAGATCAAGGAGGATTTGGGGATGAGTGCACAGTGATGGGTAAAACCGAAGACAAACCCATGTCTCAAGGGCAATCTAGTATGCAT
Source organism: Pinus tabuliformis (assembly GCA_031772625.1). Lineage (NCBI taxonomy): Eukaryota > Viridiplantae > Streptophyta > Pinopsida > Pinales > Pinaceae > Pinus > Pinus tabuliformis. The sequence continues at coordinate 320,993,543 of CM062807.1, forward strand.
AAATTCTGGGGTGGAATCCATTGGGACAATGAGAGGTTGGCCCAATTGAGGAGGGTGATAAATCAAACCCATCCTCACCCTTACAACAAAGACACTAGAGGTGAGCAGGTCGTGGGGGTGTAGCCATCTACATCATGTGGGGAAGTCGACAGAATCAGAGCACTAGATCTTCTGAAAAGGAGCAGGCAAGACAGAGACAGTTAGAGAGTGAGACTAGGGGACGCTTTTGCTGTTGGAGACCTGGATTTAGATATCAAGAGACTGAGGCGGAGATTGAGCATGATGCTGAGAGCCCACAATATGGTGAGGAGGACATCAATCTACACGGTGTGGCGCAGGAGTCACCATTATTCGAGACCTCTTTGATAGCCCAGTTGACACCTTGGTGGAGAGGATAGAGCCTACACACATAGAGCCATCTGTTGAGGAGGCGCGACCCATGGTTGAGATGTCGATAGTTGTTGAGGTGTCCAGAGTTATGACCAAGTCTGCAGGTGATAGATACTCACGACATTTTCATCAGTTCCACGGCAACCTTCTAACATTGAGAAAGAAGGCCACGACAGTACAAGAGGCCATTCTACAGCAAAACAAGAAACCAGAGGGCATGAAAGTGGTTTGTGCTGAGTTAGCAGCCGAACTGACTCGCGTTCAGGTACGATTGGATTCCCTACTGGTGCAACGAGAGTGCACGTTGGGGCGTGAGAGCAACCCTCTTCGAGCATACATAGACAGGGTTGGCAGTACTATTAGGTTACCTTGGCCCATTGGACAGAGAGAGACAGAGCTACCTAGTCATATTTCATGTATTGACCACGATAACGAGACGAGACGACCTGAGTTGCACAAGGTGCAGCACCCGCATGTTGGGTTTGTTCTATGTGTAGGAGTTCATGCATTTTATCCCTCTCTTGGGTTGGATGGTGAGAGATTCTGAGTTGGTACCTTGTGGAGTAGGTTAAGGAGAGGGTGGTGGACCTGGGTGTAGCTCAGCAGGAGCTTCCAGGCACTGGGGATACAGGAAGCGCAAACTGGCATTGGGTTCCCGGTGGGACTACCTATCATTTCCCAAGTATGCCGGTTGACTACAACTTGGATGGTACAATTGACCTAGCAGTTGAGCGTGCACATTCGTTAGGGGAGTCATGGTCAGCACCAATAACCAACCAGTTTATGGATGGACAGACTCTTTTGGTTGTCATGGTATGGCATTTGTACACCGGATCAAAAGGGGCTTCTCCTTCGAAAATGACTATGGGGGGCTCTCTTGGCCCCTCTTACTAGGGAGGCTTGGCTTGACTCAACTTTTCTCTCACTCTACCCTAATCATCGTCGACATGATCCACATTTAAAGAGCCCACGATGGAACTCAAATGGAGAGATCAATGTCGAAGCATAAATGGTTGTGGAAACTCTAAGAATGATGATTATCACGAAGGGATTCTCATCCAACACCCACGAAAGTCAAGCAACTATGTAGCAAAATGGACATTGAAGGTGTTTTTTTGGCCCATTGAACTTCATCTTTTTCCTGAAATTAACTTTTGTTCGCTCCTCTAACCTTCCTCTATAGATCTGTTTTTTTTGTTGTCTCTTTAACACAAAGTAGATCCCTCTCTTCCTTGTGCAACTCCTACTATACGTGCTAGTATATTCACCTTCTGCCAAGAGAGATTGTTGTCTTCCTTTATATCATTTTCAGAGCACGGTTATGAAGATTGAGGTTGAATACCTCCAAATACAAGTAATACAACACATCCACTGATGTTGTGTAGCCCTGAATATGAATTGGCTGAGAAGAGGGGAATTAGTCCATGTTTTGCATTGTTGGGTTGGCATGATAGCTTCAAACCATTTTTAAAATCAACCTCCACCATTCCACGAGTAATTTGGACACTACTAGAGACCACACAAACCCATTTTCTATAGTGATTTCTGATTGGATTAGTTGTCTTAGGATCCTCCTAGATCACACCAAGACTAATATATGTTCTGCAGTGAATATTTTGAGTTGGTTCATAGTTGTGGCTCGGTAGATTCATTGGAATGTTGGCAAGTATGTGGTCAAATACATGAAGAGCACAATTCATTATGGCATGAGGTATGTGGGAGATGGTGAGATGTCGATACATGGTTTTATTGATTTTAATTAGACAAGAGATGCAAGAGATAGGAAGAGCTCTTATGATTTTTGTTTTAGTTTGGAAAAGTATGATTTCCTGGTTCAACAAGAGCAGGTGATGGTTGCACTCTCTCACTGAGAGAAAGTACATTGCAATGGTTGTTGCTTGTTGTGAGGCCATATGGCCTCACAAGTTGATATCAAAGTTAACCACTCACGGGTCAAAGCCTATGTTGTTCATTGTGCCAATCGAAGTTGCATCGGGCTCTCTGAGAATCCAATATTTCCTTATCACTCCAAGCATATCGATATCTAGTTCCACTTCCTCGATAAAAAGAGTTCAAAAGGGAGGAATGGTTCTTGAATATGTTCCTTCAAATTTGCAAGTGGTAGATATTTTGACCAAGCCCCTACATAAGGGGAAGTTTGAGATGTTGAGGGAGAAACTTGATTTGGTGGAGAACACTTTCCTCACAAAGGAGTGTCAATTTACCTATTGCTAAGTATATTCTCCTTAAACAACAACAAATCCAACCTCAATCCTTGTGCAGAGAAGTTTGCAATTGATGGATAGAGGGTGCACTAGAGGTTTCTCAACAAGGCACAGTAGTTATAGATATCCAGCAATGAGTAGGGCACCTGCATGTACCACCTTTAAAAGGCACATATCCCAAGTTAGAGAGGATGCATTGCATAAAGGAGTTTTCAAATTTAGAAGGGCATGGTTTCCAAGGTAGGGAGATGGACGGATGCATGTAGTGAGTTCTTCTTCCAATGAGTGCTCTATTCTAGGCTATGTTATCCATGCATGAGGGCACACTCTTCCCAAAGGAGGTGCATGCATTAGGGATAGGGTTTCTTGTTGCTTTTCCATGATACTAGTGTCTAGGATAGAATCTTAAATCACTAATGCTACCAAACCAAGTATCACAACAAGTATACTTTGCACAGCGAAATATAAACAACAGTAAATATACTAGTGCACAAAATATACAAAAAATTTACAAATGATGTAGAATAACCCAATCTTCGTTATATTAATCCAACTAAATAACACAACAGTGTAGGGCTCTCATACCAGGGATAATGGCCCTCATACATCCACAAGTACAAGATACAAAAATTGGGGCTTGGTGTCAGTCCATCGACAACCAATCTACCCTCAACAAGATACTTTGACCACCTGGCTGATTTAGAGCGCTCTCTAAGCTCCTCTCGGTCGTACCCTGTACCTGCCTGGTCTGTCAACTCCCGATCTGCAGCAACACCAATCTACCTCTATCAATGATCCAAGTCCATCTGGCCACTGAACCTCGATCATCCAATCTGCTCACTAGTTGTGCCTTAGTCCATCAAGGAGACAACACATCAAGACTCTGTGCCCACCTGCTGCTCCTCAGCTACTCAGGGACTTCTACCCACTATAGTCTCCCTACACTGCTCCAATGAAGACTAACATAGGGCACGAAGGGCTTCCACCTATCACTGCAAGATGTCCTTCTCCCACAATGAACACAATGGGCTAGGAGGATTGCCCATCTTCTATTGTAGATGTCCTTCTCCATAAGGCAAGTCTCGGGCAACTCAAATTGCTCCTGGCTTATCAGACCTATGAGCTCTTCTTTTGCCACTCTAGCAACCACCTTAGTCCATCAAGATGGTGCACACAAGGCTCCAACATGGGCATTATCACACTGCCCTCCAACAGACCATAAATGCCCAATCCACTATCCACACTTGGTCCACTCTCACGCTACCCTCCAACAGACCATGAGCATCCAATACATGTTGTAGCATCTGCTAACTGGTTAGGGCATCCAACCACTAGGATCACCCTTCCTCTTGGCTAATAATAGACTCCCACAACCTGTCCTCTTCTAGGACCCCAATTGCACCCTTCCTCCTTGAAGATGTCCACTTCTGCTCTCCAAAACACCTTAGATCTGAGTGAGACTTCTCTTTGGCTCTGCAATCACGAATTCATGAATTACATGTGAATTCCTGTAATCGTGAATGTGTGCAATCATGCGTGAATTCTTGTAATCGTGAATTCCAATAATCGCAAATTCCTACAATCATGCACGAATTCCTGTAATCGCAAATTCCCACAATCATGCAAATTCATGTAATCGTGAATTCTTTCAATCACACCCAAATTCTTGTAATCGCAAATTCCCACAATCACACGCAAATTCCTATAATCGTGAATTCTTTCGATCACGCCCGAATTCTTGTAATCATAAATTCCTTTGCTTGGCTTCACATGAGAAAGAAGTGCGATGATTGGATGAGGAATGAGGCTCCTCCTCACTCCTATTTATACACTTTCATGTGGTGTCACCTAACATGTCTTGTGGCACATCAACACACCAAGCCGACCTAACTTATGTGCCACAAAACCCACTAGCAACATAGAAAAATTAATATCTCATCATAGACACCGGATTTGAGTGATTTTCGTTGCCCCTTTCTCCTCTAAGGATCCTCTAACTCCATGTGTCAAAGCACTCAAATGCCTCATGGTTTCACACCCACTAGCTTGGGTGCAAATCACACAGGCATGGGTTTCACGCCCACAAGCCACAGTTGTGTGCCAACTCCTCCACAACCCTCAAACCTAGGGTTTGGAGTACCTCCCAAGCTACAAATCTCAACATGCCCTATTAGCGAGGGAGGTACTTCCAACACTATGAAGTCTCCATCAACATCATCATCGGCGACACTAACCCATCTGGCGTCCATCACTACAACATACTCTATAGAATGAACCCTGCAATCTCGGTAGTGCCTCTGCCTCATCACATCTGAACCTGAAGATCCCAAACCTCCATAGGGTTGGTCCCTTTGAAGCTAGACTCCCTCTGAGCCTATACCATCTCCACTGGCTCACTCCTGCAAGCACTCATCCCCCTGGATCAAATACCACTAGTGCAAATCCCTCTAATCTTGGACATGCAACATCACAATCCAATGAAGAAGCTAGCCTGACAATATCCAGTCCATCACATGAAGCAATCTCGACCATGTTGATCTCGTCCATGCCAAAGAAATCCTCGAGTTGTCCCAACCATCCATGAAAAGACATAAGAAGTCCACAATCTACAAATTGTCACACAACATAATGAAGTGTACCAAGTTCACCACCAATCCACCAAAACTCCCAACCCATCTCACCATGTAGCCTATCAAGACCACATCTCCATGTCTTTAGTTGAACCCTCTACTTCATGGTTTAGACAATATCAGCTCCCTCTGAGCTGCTTCGCTGTGCACACTCTGTTTCACTAACCCTTCATGTTTATTTCTGATAGCATCGAATGTGCTCTAAGCCTCAAAATTTGTTGGGAGGCTTGGACACATGCATTCCACAATACCCAAAAATCATTTTGGGAAATTCCCCCCTGGAGTAAGTTTTATTAAAATAATTAATTATTTTTAATGGGTGCCTAAGTCTAAACTTAGGAAATTAAAATAATTAAAGGGTATTAATCTAACTGTGGGTGAAACTTCTAAAAGAAGACAAAAATCAAGCCAAAACTATCTGAGCCATTGATTAGGATCTAATATGGGTCATTGGTTATCAAAAGAAAGATTATAAGAGGAGGCTTGAGGGACATTTGGAAGATACATCGAGTGGAGATCAGAAGATCGAATTTCTAAAGCACAGTAGTTGCCAGAAGAGAAATTCGAAGTGATCTTTTGCAATGAGGGGCAAGGATAGTATCCGGTGGGGAGTTTTCCTGGGCTGGAGAGTACAAGGCAAAGAGGGCAGAACGACGTCCAGAGAGGCTGACACTGGGCCACGCAAAGCTGACGCAGTGGCAGCGCAGAGCCTGAAGGGAGATCAAATTCCTGTTGAGGAAATCGAGTTTCAAAAGCTGGAAGCCGAGGTGTGAGACCGGGAGGCAAACAACTGAAGTTTCCAACCAGCAAACAGTCATAAGGAAGAGCAATGCAGTCCCCGGTAGAGGTGACGCAGACACTGCGTGGGGTTGATGCAAAGACTCACTTCCAACAAATCGTAGTCGGATCTTCCAGTGACAGGGTGAGATCATCTCACTATTTTGTTTTGTCCAGTTTCTCTTTGTATCGGATAGCCAGTTGGGCATCCAACAAATTGTACTCATAATTACTATTGCATAATAATAAAACCCTCAGTTGTTGCACCAGTTTTCTTCCATTGGGTTTTTCCGGGGACTTTTGTCCAAAAATAACTGTGTAGATGTGTGTGATGTTTATTTCTCTCCTGTGCTGTATTTAGTTTCCGTAGTTTTATTTTGGTGCAGGCTGCAGTGTATGTATTTCAGTATTTGTCGTAGAAAATTACAAGTAACTTGTTCAATTTATTTAACAAGTAGGTGAAATATAATTAGTTTGTTGCAGTAGGAATCGGGTAACCGATTTTTCACATGGTATTGGAGCACAAATTGTAAGCAAAAGAGCTCAGAAGCAGAAAGGAAGAGGAGTTCGAAATTATTGCAGAGGCAGCAATTCAAAACCCCAGAGGCAATGCAATTTGTGGGCCAAGGAGGTCGAAGTTTTGAGGAGGATTTGATTTCTTTGAGTGAGCAGAAAGAGAAATTTGATCTTTAGATCGAAGCTTTCCAGAGGCCGAAGTGAGCAGCGTACTTTTCCTTGCAGAGCAAATCTTCAGCTAGGACGCAAATATTTTGCAACAGTTGCTGGCAAAATAGCGTCAGTGGGAGAGAGAGAGACACTTTAGGGAAATTCTTCCTCAGAGAATTCCTAGCCAGGGAATTCGAATTCTCATTCGTTAAGCAGCGGCAAGGAGCAACAGATTTATTGACTCCCGCAAGGAGTGCGTAGGCTAGACCAGCAGGAGCGCAGAGGAGAGAGGAGGTCATTTGACTTTTCAATTGGCAAAGATGGCAACCAGTGGGTTGAGAGATCAGGATCGGTTGGATGGTGCATCCAACTATGTGATCTGGAAGGCGAGGATGTCATGCCTTCTGGATGAACATTTTCTCAAGATCTACGTTGACAGTGTGGTAGCTGAGCCCATGGATCCAGATCCGCTCAAGAAGTACAAGGGAGAGATGGTGAAGACCAAGCGGATGATCCTCGATGGAGTGAAGGATCATGTAGTATGTCACATCTCATGCAAAGGGACTGCCAAGGAGATGCGACATGCCTTGACCATGCTATATCAGGGATCTTCTGAGAGGCAGATGTACTTGGAGTAGAACATGAGATCCACGCAGATGCAGAAGGGGGAACACATTGATCTGTTCCTTGCAAAGCTTCAGGAAACCCGTGACGAGTTGGCAACTGTGGGGTCAACACCTCAGCCTACTAAGATGGTGAGGTTGGCCCTAAACTCAGTTTCAAAAGAGTGGCAAGTATTTTTCTAGATCATCCTGGGCAAAGAGAAATTGCCAAACCGGGAAGGGATGTGGGCCGCTCTTCAGCAGGAAGAGATGAGGAGAGACTTAGTCAAGTGCAAGCTTGACAGTAGCAGCAACAGCAATGGGTTGAAGCCCAAGGAGGAGGATGAGAATGCAGCCCTCGCATCTAAGGGGCAACAAGAACAACGGAAGAAGAAGATATTTCGAAGATCAAGTGCTTCCGGTGTGGCGAACTTGGTCATTACACTACACAGTGTTCTCTCAAGAAGAAGGAAAAGGACGAGAAGCATGATCCGAAGGCTGCATCCGCACAGATCAAGGAGGAGGAGTTTGCCATGATCACCCAAAGGTGGGGTAATATAGAACTATAGTTCGAAAGAACTGCATATGGGCAAGATCCTTGAGGAGTCCACCTCTTGGATCAAGACCTTACTACTGAGCCCAGATCAATAGTAATAAGATGGACCGGCTCAGTTGGTGCAAAGGAGTGTCAGAGTGACAGTTGCAGTGGCTAGGAGCGCCAGAGACTAAGCAACGCAGAGCTAGAGTTGGCAACAATGCAGTTGGCATAGAGCAGAAGTGAGCAACAGTGCAGAAGCTTCAGAGGGTCAGCGCAGAGACTAGTAGCAATCAAAACTCCAGCAATAAATGCATCATGTTGAACACCTGTTCAGTAATTTTGGATACTTTTTTGTTACTGATGCAGTAGCAGCAGCAGTGGGAGAAGGTTGCAGTGCAGATGCAATGTTGGCAGTGGCAGTGCCAGCAACAACACAGATGCATAATTTATGAGGGTTGCAGTACAGATGCAATGTTGACAGTTGCAGGGTCAACAGCAGTACGGATGCAGCATTTGCGCAACAGTTGGTGGGCAGTGATGTCAGACATCAGCAGCGCAGAGGGAGATGTTTTAGACTCGGAGTGATGCTTCAACAGGTTGCATTACTAGAGCACATTCCTCGCTAAGAGGGAGTGTTGATTTCTCGTAGCATCGGATGTGCTTTAAGCCTCAAAATTTACAAGGAGGCTTGGACACATGCATTCCACAATACCCGAAAATCGTTTTGGGAAATACCACCCGGAGACAGTTTTATTAAAATAATTAATTATTTTTAATGGGTATTAAAATAATTAAAGGGTATTAATCTAACTGTGGGTGAAACTTCTAGAAGAAGACGAGGATCAAGCCAAAATGATCTGAGCCATTTATTAGGATCTAATCTAGGTCATTGGTTCTCAACAGAAAGATTATAAGAGGAGGCTTGAGGGGCATTTGGAAGATACATCGAGTGGAGATCAAAAGATCGAATTTCTGAAGCACAGCAGTTGCTGGAAGAGAAATTCGAAGTGATCTTTTGCAGTGAGGGGCATGGATAGTATCCGGTGGGGAGTTTTCCTGGGTCGAACAGTAAAAAGCAGAGAGGGAAAAACGATGTCCAAAGAGGCTGACGTTGGGCCACGCAGAGTTGACGTAGTGGCAGCGCAGAGCCTAAATGGAGATCGAATTCCTACTGAGGAAATTGAGTTTCAAAAACTGGGAGTCAGGGTGTGAGACAGGGAGGCTGAGAGCTGAAGTTTCCAGCCATCAGAGGGTTAGAAGGAAGAGCAGCACAATCCCGAGCAGAGGTGACACAGTGGCAGCGCAAAGCCTAAAGGGAGATCGAATTCCTACTGAGGAAATCGAGTTTCAGAAACCAGGTGTCAGGGTGTGAGAACGGGAGGCTGAGAGCTGAAGTTTCTAGCCAGCAAAGGGTCAGAAGGAAGAGCAGCACAGTCCGCAGCAGAGGTGACGTAGAGACTGTGTGGGGTTGACGCAATTCTGCGCAGAGGTTGATGCAGAAGGGACGCAAAGGCTCACTTCCAGCAGATCAAAGTTGAATCTTCTAGTGACAGGGTGAGATCATCTAACTATTTCGTTTTGTCTAATTCCTCTCTGTATCGGATAGCCAGTTGGGCATCCAACGAATTGTACTCAGAATTACTATTGCATAATAATAAAACCCTCAGTTGTTGCATCGGTTTTCCTGCATTGGGTTTCTCTGGGGACGTTTGTCCAAAAATAACTGTGTAGATGTGTGTCATGTTTATTTCTCTCCTGTGTTGTGTATTTAGTTTCCACAGTTTTATTTTGGTGTAGGCTACAGTGTATGTATTTCAATATTTTCCATAGAAAACTGCAAGTAACTTGTTCAATTTATTTAACAAGTATGTGAAATATAATCAGTTTGTTGCAGTAGGAATCAGGTAACCGATTTTTCACACTTTAAAGTAGCTTTGATACCATGTTTTTCCACGATACTAGTGTCTAGGATAGAATCTTAAATCACTAACACTACTAAACCAAGTATCACAACAAGTCTATTTTGCACAGCAGAATATAAACAACAATAAATCTACTAGTGCACAAAATACACACAACTTTTCATAAATTACGTACAAGAACCCAATCTTTGTTATATTAATTTGACTAAATAATACAACAGTCTAGGGCTCCCGTACCAGGGATAATGGCCCTCATACATCCACAAGTACAAGATACAAAAATTGGGGCTTGGTGTCAATCCATCGACAACCAATCTACCCTCAACAAGATACTCTGACCATCTAGCTAATGTAGCGCACTCTCTCAGCGCTTCTCAGTCATACCCTATACCTGCCTAGTTCATTGGCTCCTGATCTGCAGCAACACCAATCTACCTCTATCAATGATCCAAGTCCATCTGGCCACTAAACCTCGGTTATCCAATCTGCTCACTAGTTGTACCTTAGTCCATCAAGGACACAACACATTGAGACTTCGCACCCAACTGCTGCACCTCAGTTACTCAGGGTCTTCTGCCCACTACAGTCTCTTTGCATTGATCTAATGAAGACTAACATAGGGCACAAGGGCTGCCACCTATCATTTGCAAGATGTTCTTCTCCCACAATGAACACGGGCTAGGAGGACTTCCCATCTTCGGTTGCAGATCTCCTTCTCCACAAGGCAAGTCTCAGGCAACTCAAACTGCTCCTGGCTTATCAGACCTATGAGCTCTTCTTCTGCCACTCTAGCAACCACCTTAGTCCATCAAGATGGTGCACACCGAGCTCCAACTTGGGCACTATCACGCTGCCCTCCAACAAACCATAAATTCCCAATCCACTTTCCACACTTGGTCCACTCCCACACTGCCCTCCAACAGACCACGAGCGTCCAATACATGTTGTCGCATCTGCTCATTGGTTAGGGCATCCAACCACTAGGATCACCCTTCCTCTTGGTTGCTAACAGTCTCCCACAACCTATCCTCTTCTAAGGCCCCAATCATGCACCCTTACTCTTTGAAGATTTCCACTTTTGCTCTCCAAAACACCTTGGATCTGAGCGAGACTTCTCATTGGCTCTACAATCACAAATTCATGCAATTAAACGCGAATTCATGTAATCGTGAATTCTTGCAATCACATGAGAATTCCTGTAGTCGTGAATTCCTACAATCACACGTGAATTCCTGCAATCACACATGAAATCCTATAATCGCAAAGTCCTAGAATCACACTTGAATTCCTGTAACTGTGAATTCCTGCAATCACGCGTGAATTCCTATAATCACGAATTCTTGCAATCATGCGCAAATTCATGTAATCGTGAATTCCTTTGCTTGGCTTCACATGAGAAAGAAGTGCGATGATTGGATTAGAAATGAGGCTCCTCCTCACTCCTATTTATACACTTCCATGTGGTGTCACCTAACATGTTTTGTGGCACATCAACACACCAAGCCGACCTAATTTATGTGCCACAAAACCCACCAGCAACATAGAAAAATTAATATCTCATCATAGACAACTCGAATTTGAGTGATCTTCGCTGCCCCTTTCTCCTCTAAGGGTCCTCTATCACCTCCATGTGTCAAAACACTCAAATGCCTCGTGGTTTTACACCCACCAGCTTGGGTGCAAAGCCCACAGGCTTGTGTTTCATGCCCACAAGCCACACTCGTGTGCCAACTCCTCCACAACCCTCATGCCTAGGGTTTGGAGTACCTCCCAAGCTACAAATCTCAACATTTCCCTCCTCAAGGGAGGTGTATCCATTAGGGTTAAGGTTTCTCTCCCCAAGGGAGGCACTCCATTGCATATATCCAGATTCAATGTGATCCTCTTCGATCTCTTATTCTATAAAAGGGACAGAAGGTAATTCATTAGAGTCTAGATCATATAAATTTTGAGCTAGTTGCATTGTACTTTTTTCTTTCAGTTAATAGAGAGTGATATGAATAGTTGCTGCAATTTGAACTTGCTGTCCTAATTTTCAGATCTTTGTGTATGTAAATCTAGAATTCAGATTTACGTTGCTTTGATAGAAGTTAATCAGTTTTCTGATTCCAAGGTTTAGGATTTAATTTCCTGGGTGCAGATCTGCTTACAGTGTGCCGAAAATCCAACACTGTCTGTCAAGGCAAAAAGCCTCAGCTAACAGAGAGAGAGCAAGTTGGAGCTTAAAGACAGCAAAATTTGAGCAATAAACTGATTTTCATTAATGTCTTTTGAAGTGATGGTCGGGGAGTGATTAGAGTTTCAGAATCACTGATAGATGTCCTTAGAATATTGGATGAAAAAAAACACATGGGTTATATTCATGAGACCATTCAAGCTTCATGTAGGGACAGGGAGGGTACATACATGGTTCTTTAGAATATCACTCTTTACAAGTGGCAACATCAGTTAGCTCCATAAACTTATTCTTGCTGTCAGGTTTAATCTAATCCCATCCTTCCTTTATGATTAATGAGACCTTCAATGTTGGTTTAGAAGTAATGGGAGGCCTGTTCCATTTTCATTCAGCGGATGTCCTGGGATGTGAGGAGGCAGGATTCAATCAGTAAGGAGCTCCAAAACTATAAGAATATTGAGGGATTGTTATAATATTGCAATCCATAAAATAAGACCCTCTTAGGGAATTTCTTAATTTACTTTCAGTTCCGATTTAATCTTTATTTTTTTAAGAACTTTAAACTTTAATATATTTTCTTATTGATATCATCATTGGCATATATGGTATTGTAGATATACAGATGAACGACTTTGGTAGTAACACTCGTGAGTTTCACAGGCTAGCTATGGTCAATGGCCAGTGATTCCTGTTGTTACTATAATTGGGATATGTTTGAACACACGCATTTTAAAATACACAATCTATTAGCACAAAAGTGGGAGTCCTTCAATGCTGGTTTAGAAGTGATCAGAAGCATGTTCCATTGCATTCGGAAGATGTTCCCTGATGTGAGGACTCGGAATTCAATCGATAAGGAAATACAAAGTACAAGACTGTTGAGGGATTGTTTGGCTATTGCAATTCGTCAGACAACGCCCTTTTCATGAGTTTCTTAATTTATTTTCAGTCTCGATTCAATCTTGATTTTTTTTTAAGAACTATAACCTTTAATATATTTTTGTATTAATATTATCATTGGAGTATATGATATGGCAGATGGATGGAGGGATGACTTCAGTAGTAACACTCCCGAGCTTCACCAGCTAGCTATGGTCAATGGGCAGTGCTTCCTTTTGTGACCATAATTGGAGTATGAACATAGATCGTAAAAATCACAATCGATTAGCATAAAAGTGGATGAATGATTTAGCATGCATACACTACAATATCTGACTCTATAATAAATAGTCCAAAGGTTGGATTCCTTTCAAACACAATACATTTAGTATCTTACTGAATTTTGAACTCATTCTTTCTTTTTTCTAACCTATAGACTCAAAAAATCCACACTAAAACTTAAAAGTTCTTTAATATTAACCCCAAGCAAGAATCATGCTGCGATTGAGATGCATAAGATTGATCCAGGTATCAAAATGGATAGTTGAGATGGAGATGCCAACACTTTGAGAAAATTTCAGTTGGTTAGCATCGAGTAAATGGACTTCTGATGGAGGTTCCAGGGTAGATTGAGCAAAAAATGCACTTCTGCTATTCTTATCAAAAAAGCTTCTGAGTCTGAAGTATCTGCAGTCAAACAATATCCTTTTTGATCAATTGGACTTTGGCTACCAATTGTTGAGCAAACGCTAACGAGATTGCTAGTAACTCAAACAAATGACCATATTTAGGACTTGATTTGCACGTTAGAAACAAACCCGCAACAAACATTTACTGAAACAAGAAAATAAAATGGAATGAAAACCTGGTAGCGTGAACTGAACAGGTTATATTTGTCAATTTGTGTACACTGTAAAACCTTTATTTTGCAAATTGTAATAATTTCGAACTTGTTTGAAGGTTTTTTTAGCCATGCAGATATCAGGGCATCCTTCAAATTTTGCGCAAAAAATCTTACGGGTGAGCAAGGAATTGAGCGTTGGCGTTGTCCCAGCGGAAGGGGCACACTCCAAACTGCACAACGGCAAACTTCTCTGCGGAATCCTTGAGCTTTGAGTATCGAACATTGAATGTGTCGAATTCAAAATTCTCCCGCCAGGGTGCGCTGGTGACCCCCGTCATCTCCAAATCAATGGCAATGAAATGGGCATCTCTCATAAGCACCCGAAGTTCCTCCAGGGCCGAAGGAAAATTGCTTCTTTTCACATTCGCCATTACCAAATGCTGCGGTGTTTCGGAGCAAAATAATCGATTAGATAGCAATTGAATTGAGACGGAAGACAACTTTCCGAGCGTTTGAGATAAAACCCTGGACAGGTTTGCTCTTAACATCACTTCTTTTGTATTATTTTTGCTATGTACGGCTCATAACTTCCACTTCAGTTCACTGTGGTTTCAGATTCGTGTGAGACGCTATTTCAGGGCAAGCACACTCGGAACCTATCCCATCGGATGAATCTGCACGAACTTTTGAGTAGGCCATCAACCATGGGATACGCATTCCAGTTCCAAATCACTGCGAAATGGGCTGTGGACTATCAAAAAGCGCATCCAATCAACAATCCACATAGGTTTGCCAATGGTTTAAGCATGTTGCTGGGACATTTGAATGGGATGGGCCTTGTAGGCACAAGTTTCCTCTTACTAGATAAGATGTTCAAACTCAAAGGGAGTAAGACTTTTAAATTAAGGAAGGGTTTTAAATTTAAAGAGATAGAATTTTTATTTTTCATAGATTTTAATACTAAAATTGTAGTGAAATCTATGTGAAAGAAAAGAATTTCTTGTTCACTCATCAATAAGGGGTTTTATATATCAAATTTATATTTGATTTAATTATGATTTTAAAATTAGATTATTATTTTTTTGGTGTGAGTGCTTTGTTAAGGAGAAAAGATGCTTTGTTAAGGAGAAAAGATTGTTTGGGGGTGCTCATCACTTGCCACTTCTTTTGGCATTTAATAAGGGGGTGGCATGGCTTGCACGTCCCATGCAAATGCATGTGGTATTAAATTTATCTTTTATGATGGACATTCTTCATATCTTTGTTTGCTAATGCTCCCCGAGGGAGGGATTACAAGGATATATCCCCATTCTTTACCCACCCCACCCCCCGCTGCATTGTTCTGTGGACAAGGATTATATATGTTGGCTCTGGTTGTTCTCCCCGCCACTAGTGGATTTTTGTTTTGGTACTCAGTTAGGCTCGGCTCAGAGTTAGGGGGGTAACTTTGTGATGCGGGCCTAACCACTTATCAGGGATAAACCCACATATTATTGCCCAGGTTTGCTTTGCCAAGGCTTAGGTGCTTCCTTCAATCCATGGTGTGTCTCCAAGTCAATTGTCAACCCACTCATACACCAAAACCAAAGGTTTAGTTTAAATTTCAATTTCGTGTGTTGTTTACAAGCAAAATTGTTGACTCATTCATGGGGTGGTTTAATTCATTCCCAACCTTCATGCGAGTTCAAAGTTCTTACCCAATTCCTTATCTCATAACCACCGCAACCGAATCTTTTTAAAATAACCAATGAAACTTTTTAAACGCTTGAATTTTCCTTCTGCTTCACGTATACGACCAAGCCTCGTGACTTGGTACCTAGCATGTTTCCTTTCCATGCAGTACTTTACTTGTCGAGACATGTCATCTCGAGCTTGCGTCACCTCTGCCTGTCCAACAATACATGCAAAACTTCCCTTCCGAAGACAGACTCCGGGGAATGGGAATTATCCTCGTCAAATGTTGTTCCCAACTCCCGTAAGTTGTCGTCCCCGACCCTTTTAAATGTGTGCAAGTCTTCTGCCTATGGCAGAAGTCAACAATCCTATGGTCCCACTTTACTCACACAACAAACTTCGACATCCCCCCGACACTCTACATATTGGCTAGCCTTACACATCATCCTAACGCCCAGCCATCCTAGATGTTTCTTTATATGTTATTCCTTCGACCTTCTGGGAAAGACCCTCTGGGACACGTCAGCCCTGCACCTATCAATTGACGTGTTTATTCCAACAGAACCTCAATCCCATCTCCTAGCCTTTGTCAAATGACATACTTTTGTCGACTTAAAAAAAGGGCTAAGTATTGTCTCCTACGCTTGTACACTTTGGCTCGTCTTTGGTTATTATTGTCGCCTCTCCTCCGTCATTCCAACAAATTTAACTTACGCAAGTCTGCCAACTTCAACATTAATTTGCCTTTGTCTTCTAGTTTAATCGAATTAATGGAGATTAGACATAGCACAACACATCTGCAGCTCCCAACTTTCCTCTGTAACAATTGTTGTCTTACATCGTTCTCTTTTCTAGATCTTGTTCAATGATCACATCAAGGATCATTGATCAACATTTTTGTGCACATCAGGGAATAACTGACTCCACAGTACTTGCATTTTTAGAACACTTTCTTTCCTGAGATTTTATATCTGATGCTCCTCGTTATCCTTCCTCTACATACACAAATCATTTTGCTTCCTCTTCTGATACTTACATAATGCCTCACATTATTCCTCCTGAGCTTATTACACACTTGCATCAACAAGATTTAATATCGATAAAAGATGACTTCATCAATAACAAGAGCAAGAATCACACACACTACAAGAATTCATAATTCATGAATCAAAGGACTAATTAAACAAAAAAATTCTTCAATTGAAACATACAACAATATGTAAAACACAACTTAGGCTTGATAATACATTTATTTAGCCCTCCTTTTTCTAGTCCTTAGTTAGCCCTGCCTAACTCGATTCTCTCACACCTCTCTATCACTCTTCTCTATCACACCACTCTCATTCTTTTTGGCTGCATAGTTATACAAAGGATTCTGAACTAAATTATGGTTCAGATCCACAATTTCCTCAACAGACTAACCATTATATCTCCTAGATCTATTTTTCCCTCAAGAGATCTAATCAACCTTATGATCTCTCCAACTCTCTCAATTATTCTTGAGACTTCTCCTATTTATAATATTCATCACTTATATACATTTTCTCATGAAAACATAGGAAAATACAATTAAATAAATAATTAGGGAACCAACTCCCTTGGTAAATGAAAGACCCCTATCTCTAGTCAAATTATATTTTGACTTGGAGGTAAGATGCTCCTGCATCATACTCCCAAGGCAAAAAAAAATCATGGTCTCCTGACCATGTGTTGCTGTGGACAGATAAAATCCTCCTAGATCCCAGATTTTATGTTGTAGTTGATCATTTGTTTTGTCATAATGTTGCAGCTTTGTTGTTGTCTTTTTCATTTTTCCAGGCTTCTAAACTTTATGTTGTAATTCTCCTCCTTCCTTACTGAAGTAGACTCGTTCATTCATCTGCAATCTATTGTCATCCATTCTTCTCTGTCTAAAATACCTCCTCTGAGGCCCTTTCAGCTTCAGCTTCCTCATCTCTTCAATTTCGATGTCCAGTTTGTTCTATGGCTGGTACAAGTCACTACTTCTCTACGAAACTTTGTTGTTGTTTTTCTCCACTGACATTTTAGTATTTGAAGCTTGCTTAGTCACCACTTGCATTCCTTCATCCTGTCCAAAGATATCATATTTATGTTGGGACTTATTATCATTGTTGTCCACTAGTTGTTGTATTTCCTCCATGAAAAAATTGCCCTTATCTTCCTTTCAACAGCTACAATGCACCATAATTTCATTTATTTCACACTTCATCTTCGAATTGTTCAGCTAGTCTTCCAAAAATTTACGTTCTATTGTAACATCTTCCATGTTTATAACTAATCCTTTTATCTGATTATCCTTTTTTATTTCATATTTGCCATCATTATCTTCCACAACATTTTCTATTAGTTGTTCATCTTTGGACAAAAAATTCTTCCTTTAGCAGCTTCATTTCCTCACCAAGTTGTTGTCCATTATCTGCACATAACAAAGTTAATATTTTGTTTATCATCAACAACAAGTCCTACATCCATACACCAATTATCACATTTAAAATCAATATGGCCTCTATCTTCCATCAATGATTTGGCCATCATATGTTGATCCTCTAAACAATATGTAAGGCTCTTCAATGGTTTCCCCTCATCTTCTTCATCACTATCACTCTCTTCAAGGATTGATCCATGTTCTGGTGCACAAATAAATCCTACTTCTTCCTCATATTTAGTTGCTTTGAGCTTCCTTAACCATGTTCTAATCAAATGTCTCATCGTCTTCCTCAGTTTCCCCACATATAATTTCTTAACTGGCCATTGAACTGGTTTCCTCCTCAGTTTCCATCCATAGTTCTAATCTCTTTCTCTGTCTTGAAACCACTTCTTTATCCTATTGAACTCTGCTCTTATCTCAACCATTTCCTTTTCCATTTCTTCTTTACTCCTCTTGCCAATCACCTCAGCATTCTTCTTCTAGTTGTGACTTTCCTCTAAACCCTTCACATAACTATCAACAATCGTCTTCATTTTTTCTTTCAACTAACTCTCCTCGTCTACTTGTGAGATGCAATAAGCCTTCTCTATCTTCATAAAAAGTTTGTTACTTGTCACCAATACCAAGTTCTCCTTCTTGGTATCCTCTACTCTCTTCTCTTCCTCTTGGCAATTCTACTTATATTCTCAATTGTGAAACTGCCCTTTTGACAACTTCTACCAAACCTCAGTTGGAAGTTGTCCTCTTTCTGGTCCTTTGCAATAGAACCATCTCTCGAGCACTCCTGCTCCTTAACTTTCAAAGCTATCCGGCTTTTGCTTCTTCAATTGCTCACCTCCTCTTTTGAGAACTTGTGTTGCCCTCTCTCATTTTTCAGCAATTAAATTTCTTTTTGTTGGTGATGTGGATTTATGAAGGAACAAAATGAAATATAAATTCAAACCAAAACACAAAGACACAATGAAACAAAACTTCAATTAATAAATAGCAATTGCTGAAAAATTGTTTACATGCATAAGAGAGAGTAAACTAGTTAAGGTGATGGTAGCTTATCTCTGAGAAGATGTTAGGTCCCTATACTACTAGTGTAACCCTTTATTTTTATTAGTACAACCCCCTTATTATATTGGTGTGCCCATGTAGTCCCCATATTGTTATTATTGTGCCCCATAGAATCCCACTATTGTTATTATTGTTCCCTTACATTATTATTGTTATGTTGGCTCTGATTATATTATGACCCCTTAGACTCCTATATATAGAAAGGAGGTCTTGTCATTTGTATGATCCAAGAATTGTTCATTTGTGTAATGTAAAGGAGGTTGCCCCCTTGAAGAGGTTTATTTCTAAGGCGTTTATCTATCTTTTTGTGAGCTTGTTTCATAACATTTGGTATCAAAGCTTTGGATTCTAGGGTTTCGCTACTCCAAATAGGTCATCGTGGTATTTTCGCTATAACTTTTTTCGCTACAAAGTTTCAGAAGCTAAAAAAAAAAACCCATTTGAGAAGAGATCGGTCTGAACCTTGAGTCCGAATTTCAGATCTTGTCTCGCTATAGTTTAGGAGATATGATCTGAGGAAGTTAGGTTTTTGAAAGCTCCATAATTTCATCTCAAACAAGCCATCGTGGAATTTGTGCTATAATATTTTTTCTACAAAGGTTCAAACTCTGAAATTAAAACCCATTTGAGCCGAAATCATGGGGAAGATTGGGTCCAAATCTCAAATCTTTTCTCGCAATATTTTCGGAGATATAATATGACGAAGTTAGGGTTTTTGCAGACTCATGAATTACATTCTAAACAGGGGAACTTGAGAAAATCGTCATAACTTTCTCTCTGAGCAACAAATTGAAATTTTGTAAGAAGATACAAAAATAGGACAGACTGTAGTTTTTTGTGTATATTTTCAAATCCAAAGGTCGAAACAGTGACACATGGCATGTCGTACAAGTTCGCTCTACTAAAACATTATATAATCAGGTCATCTTAGGAGATTGGGCATAACTCTTTCTTGGAGAATCAAATTTTGATCAGACTTGTGGGGTTAGAAAGAGGACTCAGAGGGCTACTGCAGGACGCAATTTCAGAACTTGGAGATCTGAAATTACCGAGTTACAGTTGTTTCAAGATCAAGCTCCTAAAATCAAGAAAAGGTAATATGAGGAAGTTTGATGGCAAGGATCTGGTAAATTGGATACTACAGATGGAGCAATATTTTGATCTACATGAGGTTCAACTGTTACAAAAGGTACATATTGCATCTTTATATTTAGAACCAAATCAATTTTTATGGTATAAAGGGCTTTGTTCTCGTAAAGCACTTGTCACTTGGTCAATTTTCACGGAAGAAATGATAGCACATTATGAGGATACAAAGAGTAACACCTTCTTTAGCCAATTGATAAATCTCGAACAAAAGGGTTCAATGGCAGAGCACATTGAGTACTTTCAAAAATTGAATATAAGGGTAAATGATATTCCAGAGAAGCAAAGGATTTATGTCTTCATAGGGACTTTAAAGGATAACATTCAACATGAGGTTCGTCTTTGGGAACCTGATTCATTGGAGAAGGCATTCAGGTTGGCAAGAAAAATTGAAAGTGAAATTATGGAAACAAGGAATCCCACCACTCACGACTATAATTATGGAAGTGTTTTTTCTCCTAGCCTTCCACAACCTACAAGGTTTACACGACAACAATTGGAAGAAAAAAAAGAGAAAAAGGGCTTTGTTACAATTGTGATAGCAAATACACTAAAGGTTATAAGAGTGCTGAGAAGAAATTATTTTACATAGATTATGAAGAGGAGGAAGAAAATGATCAAGAAACATCAAAAGAAGAGGATATACATCAGGAACCAACCCCAGAGAAAGAAGAAATGAATCCAACCATATCTTGTAAAGCATTGGCAAGAATTACCACTCATCAAACTCGCAAGATAGAAGGACATATCAAGAAGAAAAAGGTTCAAGAAGTGAAAGATCACATCGAGAAAGAAGAAATGAATCTGACCATATCTTGTAATGCATTGGCCAGAATTACCACTCCTCAAACTATCAAGATAGAAGGACATATCAAGAAGAAAAATGTTTAAGAAGTGAAAGATCACATTGAGCATCAAGAAATGAATCCAACCATATCTTATAATGCATTGGAAGAAATTACGACTCTTCAAACTCTCAAGATAGAAGGACATATCAAGAAGAAAAAGATTCAAGCAGTGAAAGATCACATCGAGCATCAACAACAAGTTCTCCAACTTTTAAAGGATAACGCCACTTTGGTGCAGAATCGAATGAAACAACGGGTAGATCAACATCGCAGTGAAAGAAGTTTTGATGTAGGCGATTGGGTATTTTTACAGCTACATCTCAAACAAGTTATTTATGAGAAGGAAATGTTTGCAATACTACATGCACTTAAGAAATGGCGACCTCACCTAATGGGAAGACACTTCAAGGTAAAAATCGATCATGATAGTCTTAAATACTTTTTAGAAAAAAAGATTATCTTTAGAAGAACAGAAAAAATGGGTCACAAATATGGTGGGTTATGACTTTGAAATCACCTACAAAAAAGGGAAGCAAAATGTTGTTGCAGATGCACTCTCAAGAAAGGATGAGGACGTGGAAGCATTGTTTTGTGCTATTACTATTATCCAACCAGATTGGATAAACGAAGCAAGCGATGAATGGAAGAAGGACGAAGAAGTGTGGCCACTCATTCAAAAGTTGCAGAAGATCTCAGTTCAAACATTATTGCCAGAACTTGACGAGGAAGGAAAAATCATATTGGAGCCTAGAGCAATCACAGAAACAAGAACCCGACAGCTACGAAATCGATCAATTTCAGAGTATCTCATCAAGTGGAAGAACTTACCCGCTGAAGATTCTACATGGGAGGACAAGAATTTTATACATAAGCATCAAGAACTACTCAAGCGTTAAGGACAACAATTTTTGAAGAAGAGGGGCATGTTAGGTCCTTATAGTACTAGTGTAACCCCTTATTTTTATTAGTACAACACCCTTATTATATTGTTGTGCCCATGTAGTCCCCATATTGTTATTATTGTGCCCCATAGAATCTCACTATTGTTATTATTGTTCCCTTACATTATTAGTGTTATGTCGGCTTTGATTATATTATGACCCCTTGGACTCCTATGTATAGAAAGGAGGTCTTGTCATTTGTATGATCCAAGAATTGTTCATTTGTGTAATGTAAAGGAGGTTGCCCCCTCGAAGAGGCTTATTTATAAGTCGTTTATCTATCTTGTTGTGAGCTGGTCTCGTAATAGATATGATGGCTACATGCCTTTTGAATTGTGTTACAATGAGGCTTTGAGGCCTTTTTATTATTAAGAAATAATGGAAAACCCTAAACATCCAAAAACCTAACCCTAGGAGTTGAAGCACCAAAAGTTTGAGGTCCCCATTAGGGTTAGTTGGAACGTCAACTTCCCGAGCTCGTAACTTTGGCATACAATCTTCGTTTGGAATGTATGATACCTTGTTAGAAATATCTATATGAGGACAACAACTTTTCCCATTTCTCAAAGCAGCTCCGGAAGTTTAGGACCTGAAAAAACTGCCAAAAATAGAAAATTTATGAAATAGGAAATTGTGTTGGAAATTAGGAAATTGAAAGGAAACAGTGTTAGGGTTCCAAGTGGAATAGGCGAGTGGCCACCAATATCCACCTAGATAAATCCTTCCCCCTTAGGAAGCAATGGTCCCCATTGCTTTGAGTGCCTCCATGAGACGGGGAAACTTTTGGTGAACTTGGTCCCTGGTGAGCTACATGCCATGGTGCAGGAGCTTGCCATCTTGACAACTCGATATAGTTGGATTCCCTATTGGCGAGTGTTCTTGATCTGTGTGTCCATGATCTGATCAATTGTGGCATGGTCAATGCAGTTTCGGTTGAGCTTTGTTGGTGTTAGCTGCTCAGTAATGTTTGATAGTTGCTCAGTAATGTTTGATGTGTCCAACAATGGTGGAAAGTATGGCCAAAGGTGGTCCACATTGAATACAGGGTGCAAGCCAAAGAATGGGGGGATATTGAGCTCAAAAGTGTTGTCTCCCACATCCTTGGTGATAGTGTAAGCCTATATTAGATTAGTCGAAGCTTTTGATGGGCTCTAACAAGGCATTCTTTTTGCAAATGCAACCAAACTTTCTCATCCACATAAAACTTATATGGCACCAGATGTTGATCATGTCGTTGTTTGTACTTGGCATTGACTTTATCCAAGGTGTCGTGAACCTGCTGGAAAATGTGTTGGGTGTGTTTAATAAACTTGGCTATCAACTTCAGATTGAACATGGGCATATTCTTCCTGTGTAGTTGCAAGAGGCAGTGCAACATCAATGGGACATAATGGTTGAAATCCTAGGCCCACTTGAAAGAGGTTGTTGCCAATCGAGCTATGGAGAGATTTGTTATAACTATGTTGCACGTAGGGAAGACTCTCATCCCATGTTCGCAAATGCTTAGAGTTGTACATGCGTAGTATGTGCACAATAATCCTGTTGATGATCTTTGTCTGACCATCAGTCTAGGGGTGGAATGCAGTCGACTTTGTGAGATTTGGTGTCCAACAGTAACCATAGGCTTAACTAGAATGCACTTAGGAACCTGTTATCATGATATAATGGTCTATGGGGTCCCGAAATGTACCCACACTCATTAAAAAAAGAGTTTGGCAGTGACTTATGCTGTGATACTCTTCTTATAGGTAGCCAATATGGCCATCTTAGAAAATTTGTTGACGATCATAAATACACATTTGTTGCCATGCTTGATAGAAGGAAGGCCAAACATATAGTCCACAAAGATGGATTCCCAAGGTTGGCTAGGAATAGGAAGAGGAGTATACAAGCTTTGCTTCTCAATGGTTGTCTTGGCGATGGCACAGACAGTGTAGGATCTAATATATTTTCAAACATCATGTTAGAGATTTGGCCAATAAAAATACTTTTTCAATATTGCACCTGTCTTCTCTACACCAAAGTGTCATGCGACCCGATTGTAGTCCAACTCTCAAATCATCTTGGCACACTCACTTGAAGGAACACAAAGGTGTCTCAAGTGGCATAACACCACGCACTAGAGGTGGAAGTTTGGAACTTGCTTGCCATCCATCAACATTTAGTATGTGGTGGCGAATTCTAGATCATTTTTGTAAAGTTGTGGCCATCCAAAAGTCTCGTGCTTGCAAGAGTCAAGAACAATGGTTAGCAGCACAACCGGTGCCCAATTGAGGCAATTTGTAACATTATTGGTGTTTCCCTTCTTATACTTAATGCTCAAATGAAATTGTTGCAAATATGTGGACCATTTCTAATGGCACCCGTTCTGCAACTTCCATTGCGTCTATATAAACTGAAGAGGTCGGTGAACTATGTGGACGATCGTCTCCTTCCCTAGAATGTAATGTTTCTATTGTTGGCAAGCCTACACAATGGAATATGTTATAGGTAATTTTATCACATCCAATCAAATGGCCTCAAAACCGGATCAATCAACATCCATTAACACTTTGCATTCATCCCATGCGAATCCTAAAACATTCTCTCTCCAAAATGTCCAAGAATTATGGGTTAAATAGCTTAAAATCCTAATTTTTAGCCCCGTTGCACATTCCCTTTGAGCAATATGCACTGGTTGTAGGTTGTACATTGAGAAATTGCACTGACCAACACATGTTTCCTTTGTTTCAAGTGTGACGACCTCTAGAATTCAGAATTCAAAAATAAAAATAAAAAATTATTCTCTTTCCAAAAGCTTCCAAGGTGGTTTTAACAATTTACTATTGATTGAGATATTGAGCTCATAAGTTTGGGGTCTTATCTCTTATCCCTAGAGCTTATCCTACCTCATATGTGGATCTAAGTCCTAAATTGGTAAATCACAAACCACCCCATTTACCTTATAAATTTACTGCCTCCCAAGGTGTCTGGGTTGGCTTTTGGAGACTCTTAGTTATGCCCTCATGTTGTTGCTTTGTACCTAATGATACATTATCCATCCATGCATTTGAATTATGATTGAAGGCTTGCTTTGTGTCAAGGGAAGGAAATGATAATTGGGAGACATCTACAAATTCAAATATCTCTAAAGGGTTGTAATCTCTCCTACATTCATTAATACAAAAAGTGCTTTGTTCTCCCATACTTAATTATTATTGATGCATATGTATTACAATGCCTTCTTGACTCATTGCTTAGAATATTAGTATTTGTTATTTGTATTTTGTATTTCTCTTGCTCATTTTAGTTGTTTTTCAAGTTCCATTTATAGTATTTGGAGCTGGAGCTGAAGTCTACAAGCAGGAAGAAGAGGAGAACTTGTGTTGGATTCAAGGTAGGTCCCTTCTCCATGTTCTAATTTCTCTAAGGAAATCATAAGTCTTTTTGTTCCTGTTGTTTCTAGATCAAGCCACTAGATTTAGGGAGTTCACTTATGTTCACAGAAGAGAACTATCTGTCAAACAACCTCGCGACTCCACTTGGGAATGAGAAGTTCCTTTAGTGGTTTCCTTTGTCTAACCTTTTTAAACCTTTGAAAGTGTCGCAATTTGACTTTTTCATACAAATTAGCCTTAGGAAAGTCTATTTCTAAGCTTGATAGGGTTTGAGTTTCTCCTTTTAAACAAAACCAACCCCAATGCACT
Organism: Pinus tabuliformis; assembly: GCA_031772625.1. NCBI lineage: Eukaryota > Viridiplantae > Streptophyta > Pinopsida > Pinales > Pinaceae > Pinus > Pinus tabuliformis. The sequence continues at coordinate 321,018,998 of CM062807.1, forward strand.
TTTTGGTTTGAGACAGAGTGACCCAACACACTTGTCTCTCTCTGTAACTGCGATGACTTATATTGTTTGTTATGTATAGCCTGTGATGGTCCCTCTAGGATAGAAAAATTGTTTTTTTTATGCCTTGCTATGAATTATATTTTGATCTAGTGTTTTTTCCTAAGCCTCTAAACCAGATTATGTCTCTGTAAATCCATCAATGTGTTTGTATTTGAGTGTCACTACCTTTTGATGAGAGTTTGTTTATTTTTATTTCTTGTAAATTAGGGTTTGTGAACACTTAGTTTGATTGTTGATTTCATAAAAGGAATTTTCATATTACAGTTCTAGTCTATGTGAGTTCGTTTGATCAATGATCTAGCTGCATTTCATTTTCCATTCCGTTTTAAATTTGAAAGGAAAAGAAAAGAAAAGATTTCATTTCTTGCATTGTATTTAAGGCTTTGAATTGAATTGGAATAGTGAAATTGAAAGATCTAGTTAGGAATTTCTTGCTTTTTGTATCTTGTTTGTTGCATTATTGTTTCCTTCTTCCTTCCCATAGATAGGTCTTCTTTGAAACAAAAAATAGTTATTTTTATCATGCTAGTTGCATCATAGGAAGTTTAGGTGAATTCGTTTCATGAGCCTTGAAATTGAAACTTAATTGAAGATAAACTTTAAAAATTTATTCAATCAACCTAAAGATCATTTGGAACATTAACGACACACATAGTGGTCTAGACTTGAAGATGTGTTTCGACGTCGTTAATTGTAGGAGATGTCGTTATTTGTTTGCGTTACATTCTATGGGTAGTTGGTATTCTCCACGTACCCTCAGGTATATCGAATGACGCTCCATGTATGAAAAGTATATCAGAATACTTCCTACAGTATAAGACATATTAGAAAACATTACTACGAACTATGCTTCTGCATACCTCCGGGTATATTTTGGAAGTCCCCATTAGGTTTCCATCCTACCATAGGTAACTGAGTCGGTCGCCTTGTTAACTGGCATACATAAAACACAACATATGTGGATTTTGCCTGCACGTACCGACAACGGTATATTGCAGTTCACAGTGACTTGACAAAACCTTTTGCTTAGTTACCCCCTTTCTGTTTTATTTTTGTTTTTATTTTCTAAAATTAATTAATCCATCATTTAAGAACACCCTGAACAACCCTATCATTCACATAGAATGCAAAGATTGCCTCCTCTTCCTCCAAAGGCAACACCTAGTCGTCATAAAAATAAGAAAATGCAAACTATCGAACTTGGTACTTCTGAAGCTACCCCTTCTGGAACTACATCCTAATTTAATCAACATAAATTGTCACTTTCCATTAGTATTGAACTTGAAATTACAGCTTTACTAACTGGTGAGTTAGAAGCAGTTGAAGTTGAAATCCTTGAAACATTAGAACCTGAAGTCATTTTGTAGATCCAAATAATTTACAACCTGAGGAACCACAAATAATTGAACCAATTGCTTAAGGAACTTCTTCTTGTCTTTCTCTGCCTTTATCACAACCACAACCTATATATTTGGGTCCTGATGGAGAACAACTTCCACCTGGTCTTTTGAGCATAAAGGAGATTATTGAAGAGGATTCTCCTAGCCCTCAAACCCCTGTGCACATACCATTACGATGGGATTTTCCTCCTCTATACCACAATTTTCCTATCTTCACCTCTAATACTCAAACACAATCTCCTTTATCTCAAACTCCTCATTTTAATTCATCTTTGAACTTTCCTCCTCAAATTCCTTTGAGAAGTCTAACCATGACAGAGTTAATGATGGTTTCTCAACATGTGTCTACTATAATGAGTGAATTGATCGAAGTTGAAGCAACTTCTATGTTTGTCACTTCACCAGGAACCCACTTGTATGGTGGTTTGTCAGTGCCACCTAGTTATCAGTGATTGTGTGGAACCTTTTTCTGGTGTGTTGACAAGTCCTTGGACTTCTTGCTTATGATATTCCACTGGAATACCATTTGGTCCCTCCCTAACAATCACCTCACAACCTATTCAACCTATTGCGCCTTACTCTCCTTTGGAGTAGCCATATGGTGCTTTTCTAAGTGGATTATGACATCTACAACAACCTACTCCATCCTATACTGGGTACCCTCCTCTTGGGGGGCAATTTCCTTTATATACTCCTTTTCCTTCACCAGGAGGGAAACTTTTTTCTAGAATGTTATGTTATGTGGACTTATCCCTATTGCGGACAAGAGCGATCTCCCTCGGCCTTAGAGAAATCTAGTAACAAACAACGAGGAACTATTATCTTTCCCTAGACTATGATTGACTGAAACAAGCACTATGATAGAGGTCACTTACCATTTAATCGAAATGCCTAATGAAGTCCCCTTTAGATCTTTCAACCATCAGCTTCTCCTCGATGCTTTAGATATCCTCCCATCACTTCCCACAACTTCTCCATGATGTCTGGAAGGAGATCTGCATAGAGAGAAACATACACAAGATCAAAGCATCTAGTATATAGCATAAGAGATAAATGAACTATTTAACTCAATCATATATCAAAATTGATCAATATGTAATCATAATCTATGTAGGTGATCAAGGAATCCTACAAATTGTATCAACAAAGACATAATTGAGAAAGAACAATTGCCTTTATATTAATAAAATGGAGAATAGTCTTACAATCTTGAAGCCTTGATGTTGCAAGTCCCTTCCCACAATCTGCAACCCTTTCCTTGAATGAATAGCATTCCAACTTTATTTTTGTAGCATAAGCTCACTTCTAATATTCCTCCTCAATCCTCGGGCCTGAGTTAGCTTTATAGGCCAAGGAGGGGAATTTTGGGGTCCCTTTCCCAAGGGATGAGATCCACTATTGGAGGGATATGGGTTCCACAAAGAGAGGGAGTAGCTCCAACATGGGAGGGATCAGGGTTGAATAGGCATCCATTCGAAGCTTGTTAGTTGGGAAAGATACGACTAACAATGCTTCTAGACTTTACTTTTTATTTTTACATTCGTTAAGTAATGTGTGCAGGTTACAGTGTAAGACAGAGGGAACTTATGTGCAATTTCTAATGGACTCTTTTGGTTATGCGCAAAAATTGACTAAGGAATTGCGAAGGAAGCCAAAAACAGGGTTTTGAGCCATGGGATCCAGGAATTCCACTTTCTTTAGGATAATTTGGATTCTAACTTTGCAGGGGAATGATTTGGAACATATTTATGGATAACAAAAGATCCAAACTGATGGTCATTTGCCTAATGTGACAAAATGACATGAAACAGATTTCCCCCTAAAGTGAAAAGTCATAAGAGATGTTTGATGACTGAACCACTATATCATGCCAAGGTTTAGGTTAGAGACTACAGTCGGAGACCTGAAACAATAAAAAATGTTATAGTGCAATATCTAATCATCGTTGAGGTAGGCATTCCCATACTCAGAACATAAACGTCTCAAAGAACCAGTACATAAATACATCTGAAGATCCATGTCAATGGAAGAGATAATATGGATGCAACCATCAATGGATCTATGCTTATAATCATGAATATTTAATAACTCCACGCAGCCTAGATGGATGAAACTAGATCCAGGGTCTTCATCTCCATCTCTCAATCCATAGTACGAACCTAACCATGAAAATGAATGTTTCGAAGTTGAACATGGTAGAAACCACTTGATTACCGGTCAATGATGCGAATCGTTAACAAGTGCGAGAGAAACCACCAATAATGGCAATGGCTCTCAAGGTACTTCCAGTACAATATATGAAGTGTGGATAGATGTGTTGATGTTGAACACTAATAGAATCATTCGATCAAAGGTCAATGATGAGAACTTGTCATTGAATGCGAGAAACCTTCCATTAAGGCATGCAAGTTCCATGGTACTGAAAGTTTCTAGATCACCCTCCTAGATAGTGAGCTGAAGTTGATAGGAAGCAACACGCTGCAGGAGGTCCTATGACATAAAACTTATGTCAAGTTTTGAAGAACAACAATTTGGAGTAATCTAGGACTAACTCAGGGATGGTCGATGCAACTGAAGGCTATGAATGGAAAAGTAATTTGATTGAGATTGGACTTCTCTTGAACATATCAAAGACATGACATGATGACTTGGAAACATTTGACTAAAAAATAATACCCAAACCAGTTGAATACTTTCAATGAGGTATGGTGAACTGAGAGACAAATGGATTTCCCAACCCAAACACAAAAGTGATGGAGTGTTAGGTTCAAGAGCAACATACTTCCTTTTATAAAACAAAAACAAAGGTTATTCCCCACTTTTCCCCCACCATTACTAGCAAGTACCTCATTATTTTTTATAAGCTTGAGGAGGATAACATATGCTTGTCCTATAAGCTCATCCTTCGAATGTGTCCTTCGACGTATTTTTAGCGAACCCTAGGAGGAGTGGTTCAGTCTCGTCCTACTTAATGATTCCTACACTGCTTAAATTTTACAAGTCCAGTGAAGAGATAACTTGATATCGTTTTCATGTTTAAAGAGTTTGAAAAGACAAAAATAAAACTCGTTGAGTTCTTTCAACGTAAATTTTAACGAGCTCGAATAAAGTAAAGCTTGGTGTTTTTTAGTTTTAGGGAGTCAGGAGAAAAACATAAGTAAACTCCACAATGCCATTTTCTGTAAATTAAGTCCCTCAAGCACGAAAAAGGGTAAGATAATGCAGGAGAGAACTCTACTAACCATGATTGGTCAATGTATACCTTTTTCGTAAATAGTCTAATTTAATGCATAAAAGGGGTAAACTTATACTGAATAGACAGTTGTTCATTTACTTTTACGAGTTCGAACAATCAAGTACTGGACGAGATTTTCATGTTTAAGGAGTCTGAAAAGGGCGTAAAGGCAACTCCTTAGTTTCGTTTTTTTGTAAGTTTTAATGAGTTTTAAAAAGTGATACAAATATAATCAACGCCAAAATTATTTGTTTTCATAAATAATCCGTGATCTGCATACTTAAACTCAAAAATCATAGCACTGCTCAAAAATATAGTAAAAAACATTCTAAATTTGGATTTTAAAGGCTAATAGGCAAAAATAATCTTTTAATAAGCCTAAAAACATATAAAACCCAAAAAAGTAAAAACTTTTTACCATTTGTGTTTTTTTTACCCTTTGAGATTGATAGAGCTCATTTTTCACCAACAACTTCAGAGGTAGATTATGGGCAAACCATTGGACGAAATTGCGAGTCGTCTTCTCCAGGTAAATCACGTCTTCAAGATCTTCGTTTTCATGGTTTTTATTTCGCATTTCCCCGTGTATTTAGGCTTTTTGGGGATGGTTTTCAAATAGAAAATCTCCCTTGATGTGTGCATTTTACCCTTATCGAGCCTGCACACATCGACTGAGTTTTTCACACTAAAAATCAAGATGTGCGCAGTTTCTAAGGCTATACGTAGGCACATACACACTGTTTTGTTTAGTCGGCTGCGCACAAGCTGAGGGCATAAAATGTTTAATAGAAAACGCCTAAATTTCTTGCAATTTTTTACCATTGCCTTTTCTAATGATCTTCTATGCTTGTTTGCAGGGTTTTGAGCTGCAAAAATGAAGTGGAGAGAGTGTGAGCATGAAGAACAAGACATAGCTTTTCTAAACCATCCAGATACCATAGAGGCATTGACAAAATGTGCCCTATAGGATGGTAGGCAAGTGGAATGTATAAGAATAATGTTTCATAGTTGGAGACCATAGGCTCATCATTGATGCTGATGACATTTACTTCTTAACTCTGCGTCCACGTCGCGGGGTGGAAATTTCTCTGTATGGGCATAGGCAAGGTGGCGAAACAAATGCCACCTATTTGATACAACATTGCACTGAAAGAGTTGCTCTAAAATATGGGAGAATTAACATTAAAACCATAGTTATGCTTCCTTTGAAAGCTGTTGGGTTCACTATTGCAAGACTACGCGAAAGTGTAGCTCTGCATTTGGTGTAGAGTGTTTGAAACCTACTATATTCAATTGAAGTGAAGTTATAGTTTCCAATCTGAAAGGGCAACTAACTAGAGTCAAAATAAGAAAACTTAAGAACTTTGGGTATGGTGCCTTTGTCATCTCATTTGCTCTAGAGTAGATACCTCTTCTCACTCCACAGGTAGTTATAGAGAGAGGAGGACCTAGGGACCCTTGCATGCTGAAATGGGTCACAATGATGGCATGCCATGGAGGTGGCGAAGAACCAACGATCCAGTATACTCCTGATTTCTTCAGGTGGATGGAAAATCAAATCATCATGATTAAAGATTTTCCATATGCAGGCATGGATTACACATGTGATCCAGATATGCCACTGCCAGGTGGGATGCAGTGGGGAAATCTAGGTAAAAACTTCACACTATGATTGTTTTTGAATTTTTGTTATTTTGGGCATCCAAAACTAATTTTCCAAAATGATCATGCAGATGTGACTTCGGTGAGATCGACAGGGTTACACATATATGATAGACGCGATGAGCAGCCAGTAGCTCTTACAGTGCAGAACCTGGACGCAACAGAAGTATTAACAGAGTTAGAGCACAACCTTGAGAGGTTGACCCTGGACACCTCGGATATCGGGATAGATGACTTGCCTCTTTGTTATCAGAGGCACATTATGGGGGTTCTCGGACCTATTAGTCACTTGCTATGATGAGTAGTTCATGTTGTTGTATGCTACCATGATAATCATGAGTAGCCACTAGTCTCAAGGCTAGATTTTTGCTTTTTTATGATGTACCGACATGTTCGGAAAATAAAGGCCACATGGCCTCATGTCTTTGGATGACAATTTCATAAAAGCAAGTCTTTTTACAGTTATTTAACTAATGAAAGCTACTATTTCTATTTCAGTTTACAAATGCCAATTTAACACATAATTAGCCAATGCATCAGTTAACATGTTTAAACTTCTCGGAATATGTTGATACTCAATATAATCAAATTCTCTTTCCAAGAGACGAACCCGCAAAAACATTCTTAACATTGAAGCACTTCTAACTGAATAAACACCATTCAAATGTAATATTATGAGTTGTGAATCTAACCTAATGATCAATCAACAAATTCCAAATGAAATGGCGTCAAATAATAGCTCAATCACTACGCTATACTCTGCAATATTATTCATTGTTCGACCAAGGCATATCCCATGAATAGAAACTAACTCATCTGTGGGCGAATAAATGACCCAGGCTACGGAAGATAAATTCTGAGTACTACGACTAGCGCCATCAGCAAAGCCAATGTAAGTTTGAGGGAGCGTTGACATCTGCAAATCAAGTGTAACACAAGATAAGCAGGAGAAGTAGCAGAAAATCGTAAAAAGCTACTAAAAATTGCCACACATAAAATATGGTACAACAATATACAAATTTTTCACTAAACAATCTAAGCATAATATTTCTTTAGGTAAAGACCATTTATGGGATTTCCCAAAGGAATTTCGTCATAATCAAACAGTTCATAGGCCCCTTTTTTTAATGCACATTTTACAACATTAGGGCCATCCCACATGGGCTCGAATTTACCATCACCCAACTTATCATGCTCTTGATCATAAGCCAAGACTAAATCCCCTTTTGCATATGAACGAGGTTTTACATTTTGATCATATTGTGCCTTATCTCGTTTCTTTTGGGCCTTGCTATCTAATGTAGCATCACAATGAGTCACATTGAGTCGTGCTAAGTATAGGAAATGTTTTTCCTCGACATAAATGGTTGGTAATAATTCAATTCCTAGTTTTAAAGATGATATTTAACATAGGTAAAACTACTTCCATATCGTAAATGAGATGGAAAGGAGTAAAACCAATTGAAGGTTTTGTTGTGGTAAATAATTAGATGACAATCTCGTTTATGAATCCCGATAATCCATTTAATCATGGTGGTTAAAACCTTGTTAACAACTTCTACTTGGCCATTCGCCTGCGGGTAATATGGAGTAGAACTGTCATGACGCAGGCCTAGCTTCGTAGTAAGATCGATCATCATAAAGTTTTGAAAATGGATACCATGGTCTGTGACGATGGCTTGTGGAACTCTGAACCTAGCAATCACATGATTGAATATGAAAATGGATGTTATTTCACCATCATCCTTATATGTAGGCATCACCTCGGCCCATTTCGTAAAATAATCTACTGCAAGGATAATGTACCCATGCCCCCCAGTCGAGTGAGGGTTACATGTAAGGAAATCGATGCCCCATTTAGCGAAAGGACTGACAGCAATGATTGGGTGAAGAGGAGCTGGGTGTGAACGCATTTTTCGATTGTAGATCTGACAATTGTGGCATTTTCAAACCACAATTATATAGTCTTTAAACATAGAAGGCCAGAAATACCCTGTGCGCAAGATCTTTTAAGCATTGGAAAACCCTGACATATGACTGCCACAAGCTTCAAAATGGCAGTCATTCAATACCTTTTCGGCTTCCTCGTGAGTTAAACATCGTTTGAAGATGGAATCTACACTACAAAAATAAAGTGTATTACTAATAATATTATATTTCTAGGATTGGTACCGGATACGACGACGATCAGTTCGACTCAATTCTAGCTGAAATGTTTGGGTCTGAAGATAAATGATGATATATCCATACCAGGGGTCTAAAGTACTGATAAGAAAGAGAGATTCATTTGGAAGAGAATCCTCTGCCACAGTTTCCGTCTCAATGTGGGGAAAGTCACATAATAATTCATCAAACACTAGCAATTTCTTAGATTTAGATTTTATGAAGTTTAAATCGAATTCCTCCAGGATAACTATCCATTTGGAATACTTGCCCCCTAGCAATCGTTTGGTAAGAATGTAAACCATGGGGTTGCAATCAAAAATCATAGTAGTTTTGCGCAATAGAATGTAGTGATGAAATCGTTGGACAACTTGAACGATTGTCAAGGCCAATTTCTCCACATGTGCATATTTTGCTTCAGTTTTGGTCAGATTTCTACTTAAGTAATATATCACATGCTCTTTGTTCAATTCATCTTCCTAAAGTAAAACCATACCAATAGTGACATTAGATGCAGCTAAGTATAAAAAGTAGTTTCGATGATAATCAGGAGGATGCAATAGCGGTGTATGGGTCAACACATGTTTAAGTGCCAATTCATCCCAAGTAAATGAGATGCCCTTTTTCAACAGTCGAGTAAAACCTTTAGTTAACTCAACGTAATTATGGATAAATTGATATAGAAAGTTTGCTTTCCCTTGCAAACTTTGGAGTTGGCGAAGATTATAAGGAGGCAAATTCAGAATAGCCTAAACTTGAGTGGATCGACATGAATTCCTTCCTTTGAAATGACAAATCCTAGAAATCGACCAGATTGTACACAAAAGTCACACTTGTGTGGATTTACGCGTATATTGTAATGACGACATCTAATAAATATAACTCTCAAATGCATGGATGGTCTTCCCGTCTTAATGAATGAGCTGGCAAGTCATCCAAATAAGGTTGCACAATATGCTCGATATCATGAAATGCATAAGATATAGCCCATTGAAAAGTTACACCAACATTCTTCAAACATAACGGGATTTTTCGATAGCCAAAATTCCCCCATGGACAGATGAATGTGGTTTTGTGTTGATCAGCTGCGAGTATGTTGATTTGGTTGTAGCCAAAAAATCCGTCCATAAATGAAAACATTTCATTTTTGGCACTACTGTTAATGATTTGATTGATATAGGGAGTAAGATAGTTGTCCTTCAGACAAGCCTTATTGATATCCCTGTAATCGATGCATGCTCTAATGGTCCCCTGCTTCTTGTTAATAGGTACAATATTGGACACCCAATCAGTTAAGGGAACTAGGTAGATGAAACCTGCTTTGAGCAATTTCTCGACCCCAGCTTTAGTCGCAATAGTTTTTTGCGGATGCACTAGACGTAATCGATGTTTGATAGGTTATTCGTTCGAGTAATTGTTTATCTCATGCACAACAATGCTTGGGTCAATTCCTAGCATTTCCTCATAGGATCAGGCAAAAATATCATGGAATTATTGAAATAGGGCTTTATACGTTTGAATCTCTTCAAATGAGCACATAGCGCCTATCTGAACATTTCAATAATTCCTGTTTTGACTGAGATGTCAATGGAAATCCTTGTAGATATGTTTCCCAAATTCCTTTCGGACTCAATATGAAAAACTGAAATGGGTCATTCCGGATTATCTACAATCTCAAGCAAAAACATAGTTGAAAAATCATTCTCGATTTATCAAGTTTAGGTAGAAAATATGAATGATTATGGTAATCATTCCATGGAATTTCATCTAAAATCATAACCTCCATAATACTTTCATCATTATAAAATGTGTTGTCTAAAGGATCGAGAAGTGAAATTGGTTCTAACCTAGGTAAAGGAAAATAATCATCATTGATCATATTCGCTCGATCAATCTCAGAAGATAATGGGTCGGAATACAATTGAATTTCTTAATAAGCCAATTTGAGCGGCTCAAAGGCATCACATTGCCATAGGAGGTCAATTCAGACTTTGAAGGCACTATCCATGGATCAGAAGATTCCATAGTGCTTGATGTAATCATTATAACCTCAACGAAATTATAAGGAAAGTTTAGTGGAGGAAGTGCAAAGGTTCCCATCAGTGACGAGTCTTTGAGTAAACCAACGCCAATATCCTCATAAATAGTATTCATTTTTTTGACAAAGGGTATGCTACCCGTAGAGTTAGGGTCTGAAGTGTAGTAAGACAACTGGTCTACTTTGCCAATTTTTACTTTGTGAGGAAATTGTATCATTCATAAAAGCGATGAGACCAATTCTGAAATAGCATAGGTCCAAGTTCGACTAAGAAAAAGGTTGTAATCGAGCTGAGCATCAACAAATTCAACTTCGGTCGCGACTGTTTTACCCTGTAACTCTATGGGCAGATCATTTAGGATTCCATAAGGATGAAAACCTCTTCCATCAAATACTTTTAGAGTGGTGGGAGATTGATTGATGGTTGGAGAACCTAAAGCTTTCCAACAAGAAATTGACATAATACATGTAGAAGCTCCTTCATCAACAACTGTATGGAACACTTGTTTGGTTTTGACAGAAACTCGAATCTGGAACGCCAGTTGATGTGTGAGTCTAGGTATATGACTCTTAATATCAAAGATAATTCGATTAGAGTCCTACAAATCAATCACTCCTATGGATGAAAATAATATCTTTCATTGTGTTGGGCATGTTTGCAGCACCTTAAGGGCTGACATTGCAGAAGGAGACATAGCCAGGTCTTCAACAATGTTGTAATTCTATGCAACTCTAGCATGTGGATTTAAAGTTGATTTTCAAAGCACACCTTTGGGAGGTGGTCGAATCATCATGTTAGGATTTGACTTCTCGGTCTGTAAAGGTTCAGAAGGATGCAAATGAATTTAACTGGAAGGTTGACCAAATGAACTAGCCTCGTTCCCATTGACCACATGACCCTTAGATCCATAATCTTTTGGTCTCATAGCTACCATAACTTGCCGCGAAGACATCATCATGATATCTTGCGATGCAGAAGAGAAAGACGTGTTATGAGAAACAATTTTTCTATCTTGAGAAGGAAATGGATCCTTTAAAACAGCAGGAGTTGGAGAACCTTTAATGAATTTGGAAACCTCTGCCTAATGTGGCCATTATTTCGTGTAATGATCCTCATTGTAAATAAGGCAAGGATAGTGAGGTTTTCATTTCTCGTCAGTAGGTTTAGTTTTAGTGGGTTTCTCTTTCAAAGAAGCATTTTGTTTCGATTTACCTTTCCCCTTCTTTTTACCTCTAGACGATTGACTCTTGTTAGTAGATGATTCTATGACATTAATTTCAGAAATAACTTCTAGAGAAAGGCTTTCAGTGGGTGAATCTTGTATGGACAAAGTCTGAGTACTTTTAGAAATTTTATTTTCCCCTTAGACTATTGGCTAACAAAACCTATTACACCATTAATGGCATTAGATCTTCTAAGAGTTGTAAAAATTTGATCATTTGAAACTGTTGGACGTGGTAAATTCGAGTTTTTTTTCATACAAGGTGTCGGATTGGGTATAGACTAAGTCTAAATACTGGGCCTGAGAAATTACTTGCTCTTCCGTTATGAGAACTCCCTTAGCAACATCCTCAGTGATAATGGGAAGCAACGACTTCGTAAACCATTAAGCTAAAACTGATCTGGAATAAAAACTTTGACTAACCGATGTCTACGTCTCCATTCATGTATATGATCAAAAATGTGAGTCGATTTTGATTGTTTTAAGGAAGTAAATGGTTCGGTACCATTATGGTATTGAATCAATAGATGGAAATGGGTTAAAAACATTATTCCTAGAGAGTTAAAGTTATGGAAATAAGCATGAAGTAGCTCAATGTACCATTTGGCTACCAAATTGGTTAAACTTCGTTGGAAAAGACGAATTCTGATAGAACCATTGATTAAGTAATTCGATACACACTAAAGATGATATGTCATCACATGATTGGATGGGTCTTCTCCTGATTTACCTTCAAATTTGGGTATGTCACTCGGTAACTTGGTGGGAATCACCGTCCAAAAATGATAATAATAAGTAGGATTGTTCGTTAACCGGGATAAATTTAGTAAATCTAGGGTTGTAATGAACAATAACTATCGATGAGGGTCTTGACATAAAGTTTGATAACTTTGCGAGTTAAGTCCAACCCCTTGAGGAGGGTACCCAAGATATCCTGGAATAGCTTGTGTGGTTGGAATTGAAATTCCACCAGGATAACCAGAGTGAACCATAACAGGTTGAGGTTGAATAGGGACTTGATAAGTATGACCAAGGTATGTCATCACATATTGGATGGGTCTTCTCCCGATTTACCTTCAAATTTGGGTATGTCACTTGGTAACTTGGTGGGAATCACCGTCCAAAAATGATAATAATAAGTAGGATTTTTCATTAACCGGGATAAATTTGGTAAATCTAGGGTTGTAATGAACAGTAACTATCGGTGAGGGTCTTTCCATAAAGTTTGATAACTTTGCGAGTTAAGTCCAACCCCTTGAGGAGGGTACGCAAGATATCCTGGAATAGCTTGTGCGGTTGGAATTGAAATTCCACCAGGATAACCAGAGTGAACCATACCAGGTTGAGGTTGAATAGGGACTTGATAAGTATGACCAAGGTATGGTTGACCTTGACCCATTTGACCTAAGTAATATTTCCCCTGTATAGGTTGAGCTTGTAAAGGTTGACCTTGAACAAATTGACTTTGAATGGGTTGACTTTTGGTTTTGGAAAGTTTGACATTGGAAAGGTGGACTTTGAAAAACTTATCCTTGAAAAGGTGAAACCTGATAAGATTAACCTTAAAAAGGTGGGCTCTGGAAAGATTGGCCTTGAAAAGGTTTTTGCATTGTCCCTATACCAGGTTGTCCGATAGGAATCTGTGGTGTAGACTAGACGGTAGGACCAATTTGATAAGCAGAAGCCTAAGGGATCGCTTGAGTAGTTTGAGGAATGAGTATTTGAGGGGTAACTTGAATGGTCATTTTTTATACTCCTGGCATATGTGTCTAATGTGAACTTGGAACTAACTGTGAAACAGGTATCTAAACATTCGTTTGAGGTGTACTCTGAATATATTGTTGGACTGGTTGCTCAAGTCGTTAAATTGGTTCTGAACAGGTGTTTGAGGAATTCCTTGGACATGTTGTTGAACAACTGTTTGTGGAATTCCCTAAATAGGTTACTAGACAACTACAACAATACTTGTAATAGGTATTTGAGGAATAGGTTTTCCAGTAGGCTGAGCAGGTTGATAAACTGGCACTTGTGGAGCAACTGGAGCAAACTGTTGTGCAAAAGCAGGATTCAAAATAATGTTTGTCCCAAGGTAAGGAGTACCAAGCAAAGGTTGAGCTACAACAGGTTGACTCGGACTGGGTTGAGGTATTTGACCATAAGTTATAGTAAAAGGTTGACCTCCAATAGTAGGATAAGATCCTATAACAGGTTGTCCGCTAGGTGGAGGATAAGGTGGTTTCCCCCCAGGCAAGTAATAAACACCAGTTGGGGTTACTTGAGGGTTACCTAAGTTACTGAATGCCATGTGAACATTTTGGTTTGATGTCGTAGGCACTTCATGCATGGATGTCATGCTCTAAATAGTAGATGTAGATAAACCAGATGACCAAGTAGAAAGTTGAGGAGAAGAAGAAGCTCCTGAAAGAGTCTTAGTAAGTGACTGGTATCCAGGAGGAATTAAAGGACCACCATACAATAATGATTCTAGGGAGCTGGGGAACATAGATGAATCAATAGGTTGACTCCCACTAGGAATTTCTGACATGGTTCTTCTTTGTGAATAAAAAGGAATGCGTTCAGGTGGAACACTAGAACCTAAAAATCTCAAAGGGGTAGAATACCAAGGATCTAGTTGAAAAGGATCGAAAGGAAACCTTGGAAAAACTCTTTGATCAAAAGGTTCACCAGTGGTAACTAGAGTATGATGTGAATCTTCCTCCTCGTTCCGAGTAATATCTTCCATGCTAATCAACCCAGGAGGTAATCCAGTCATAATTGTCAGCTTCCTTCGAGGTGAAGGAGGAGTAGGAGCTATAACAGTCAAAGGCGATTCAGGTTGAGAAATTTCAAAATCAGGTTCTTCTACTCCTAGTTCGGTTAGTTCAGTGTCTAAAACTTCACTAGTATCAGATTAAGTTTGAAATAAATCGGTAATTTCTGGGCCAAAATGAACTAAGCTTGATTCTAATTCTTGTGTTGGATTCACTTCGGTTTCTACTGTCTAAGATTGTAAAACTGTAGATGTTTCGGGTTGTTCTGAGGCTCTAGATCCTGTTGATTTTGATCTTTTAGTTTTTATATTTTCCAATTGACTAGGTGTATATTCAGGGGGTTTACCCTACGTTCTAGGCGACTACCTTGGTGAATAACGTAAAATGAAATTTTAATAACAAAATCAAACAATATTCACAATCCAATCTTAAGGTCTCTAAAAAGTAAAAACAAACAATAAACACACTCAAAAAATCTAAGGATTCAAGCCATGGAAACAAGGTTTTCATAGCGAAATCACTAGTTGGTGTTGAAACCCAACGTCGTAGAGATCAAAGTGAAAACCGGTTATAGATAGAGAATTTGGTTATGCTGACAACCTTCTTAATGTACATGGTCTTGTGCAAGTAAACTTCATTTATGCCATCTCGAATGAAGAATACCCTCCAGAAATTTCCAGGTGAGTCTAGTCAATGTTTGTTCCAGGTATAACAAAGACTTTCCCTCTGCCATCACCTCAGGTAAAATCCCTAAGATTATATTGTTTAAGGTTACCACGCAAAACAATTTAACATGGGGGACAATCGCAGATCAGAGATACACGCAAGGGCAGAGTAACAAAGCTCAATCCCCTTGAAAGTTCCTCAACATGGATAATTTGAGGTTTGTTAAAATTGGCAACTAGGGCCAAACTCCATGTGGGTCATCTTATTCATGGCTGATAATATTTTTATTAGATTCCTCTCGTCGAGAGGTGTAGGAATGATCTAAAGATCATCCGATTCCGATAAGTATTTATGGAGATATGAATTAATTTTGATTATGGAATAATTATCAAGCCAACTAGAAACTCATGTAGGCCCAGAAGCCCAACAATCGCATCTATTCAATCATCAACAGTGGTGTATAAATACAAAAGGTATTTTCCTCATTTTGACTCACTCAACTCATCACATCTCTCTCTCTCTCTCTTCGGTGCAGAAAAGAGGCTCTTCTTCTACTGCACAGAAAGAGAGTCTTCTCTCACACGTGTGGAAGGAAGACGCAGAATTTAGGGCTGCAACTGCAGATCGGAAGTTTGCCTAGTGTTGACCATCAGAATTTTCTCTCAGAACTGCGTTGTAGGTAGAATTGACTCTCCTCTGAAGGCCACATTTTTTGGTGAAGGAATCAAGATGATCCGACGATTGGTTTGCAAGATATTATCTGCCCTAGTTTGGCTGATCTATGGTTTGTTGCTGCGGATGTAAATCAGATTTATGTACTATTTCTCTCTATTTAATTATTGAAGATAAAGGAAGATTTGATCAAAGGGTTTCCCCACATTGGGGTTTGTCCTTGGCTAGCCACCACATCTTGTGTCTCTTATCTTGGCTTGTTTTCTGTCAATCATTTAATGTTCTATATGCACTTTACTTTATGTACATGTGATTGTTAATCCATGGATAATAATAAGAAAGATAAGTAAACTGCTCTAAGCATAGAACATACCATAACTTAACATGGTATCAGAGTTGAGGTGAGGACAAAGCCCGAGCAAGAGCAAGAGCAATCACCGAAGAGAAGATTGGGAAGGCTATCGTAAAAAAACTATGGGGTCCTCAACACTCTTCCATGCCGAAGACAAGCTCCGTGAGAACGCTGACTATCACGGATGGAAGATGTCTTTCGATCTAACCTTAGAAGATCAAGGAGTGTTGAACCATGTGAGAGGCAATATTGTTGAGCCTCCATCAAATGCACCCGCTGCTGCCAGGAACAAATGGAAAACCAGTGAAGTCAAAACAAAGAAGATCATCCAAGACTCTATCGACAAGCGCTTGGTGGCCTACATCTCCGACCTGAACACCTCCAAGGAAATCTACGATAGACTGGTGAGTTTATTTAAAGTTAATGACGCAAATCAAGTCTTGTTTCTTAGAAATAAGCTGAAGGAAATTAAGAAGGGAAAAGATGAGAGTACGCAAGCATACTTCTTAAGAATCATTGAGATCGAGAACGATCTCCTATTTATTGGGGAGATTATTATTGATAGGGAAATGGCACTCACGACTCTTGGAGGATTACCATCTGAATGGTACGTGTTCAGGACTACTCTTCTGAACAATAATGTAATTCCTGGTTTCAAGGAATTAATGGCTAGATGCATTCAAGAAGAAACAAGGGTAGAAGAGGAAGAAATGCCCATGCCTATAAAGCAGGTCACTATGCAAGGGAGTGCCCTAATAGAAGGGACTCACACCGGGACGATGATCAAAATCCCTCTCATGGAAATCAAAGTAATGGCAAATCTAATAGCAAAGGTAAAAGGAGTGTTGGAAATCAAGGAAGAGGACAACCATTCAAGAAGGCTAGAAATTATAGGTATGAATCCAAAACTGTTAATAATAAGCAGGATGAATATTATCTACCAGCTGCTCTATCTACCTCTACTCCTTCAGACTCAATGGGAATTTGGCTCATTGATAGTGGTGCCTCAAGGCACTTAACTGGTTACAAAGTTCTCCATAATCTGATAGAGAAAGAAACTAACTTGGAAATTGTCCTTGGAGATAATATGAATCCTGTGAAGGGTGTAGGCAATGTCTCTCTTAAATTGAATCAAGGTAATACGATCCAGTTACAGGATGTATTATATGTACCTGACCTCAAAAAGAACCTAGTGTCCATCTCGACAATGGAAGACAAAGGCTACAAGGTGACCTTCAGCGATGGCAAGGTACATATATGGAAAAATAATGTTAAAAATGCCTTCACTCTTGGGTTTGGAGTTGATTCATTATATCAGGTCGGTGGAAGTCCGCTAGGTGTCATGTCTTGTGACACATCTCTTCAGTCCGAACTTTGGCATCGGAGGTTTGCCCACCTTCATTACAAAGCTATACCCGATGTAAGACAAATGGTAACAGGGATGCTCGAATTCCGAGTAGAGAAAGAAGGTGTATGTTCGGGATGTGCCAAAGGAAAGCACAAAAGGGGACCATTCACCTCAAGCCAAAGTAAGACCTCTGATATATTACAACTGGTTCAGTCAGACATATTTGGTATGATGCCTATGAACTCCTTGGGAGGATATTCATATTACCTTACTTTTACAGATGACTATTCTCGAAATACTTGGATATACTTCTTGAAAAAGAAGGATGAAGTGTTCTCTTGGTTTCGACACTTCAAAGCCTTGATCGAGAATCAAACCAAAAAGAAGATCAAGATCTTAAGGACTGATAATGGGACTGAATATGAATCTAACGAGTTTCATGACTTTTGTAAAGAGGTTGGCATCAAGAGGGAGACTGCTACACCATATACTCCTGAACAGAATGTGTGACGGAAAGGAAGAACTGTACAATTGTGGAGGCTGTCCGTGCCATGCTCCATAATCAAAGACTTCCGAAGTTTCTATGGGTCGAAGCTGCAAACACCGTCGTATATGTAGAAAACCGATGCCCTCATCAAGCATTGGGTTCCAAGACTCCTAAAGAAATGTTCACCGGTAAGAAACCTGACGTATCTCATTTTAGAATTTTTGGAAGCCCTGAATATTTTCATGTGCTGAAAGAGAAAAGGAATAAATTGGGTGCATCTGGAAAGAAAGGAATATTCGTGGGCTATGGTGAAAATACTAAGGGCTATATAATCTATGTAGCCGGTCAAAGGGAAGTCGTGATTATTCATGATGTCACCTTTGACGAAGATATGGCTCTCAGCAAGGTGGACAATCTTCCAACTTTGAGGAGCTCTCAAGATGCCGACACCAGGGAACCGAAAGAAAAGGATGATGAAACAATGCCTGATGTGGAAGAACCCATAGATCCTATTGATCCACCTAAGCCTTCCTCTTCTAGGAAGAGGCCCTCTTGGCTTAGGGGGCTACTCGATGATGCTGAAGGAAACACTGCACGCCGAGGAACCTTTCGTGAAAGTAAGAAACCCAACAGGTATCAGGGATACCTGACCATCATGAGCACGATCATACAAAATGAGCCTTCATCATTCTTAGATGTTGTCAAGCATCAATATGGAAGGATGCTATGACCGAAGAATATGAGTCTATTATGAAGAATGATGTCTGGGAAGTAGTTCCCACACCCCACGACAAGACAATTGTCACTTATAAATGGCTTTACAAGATAAAGCATGCAGATGATGGAAGTACTAAAAAATATAAGGCTCGTTTTGTCGCTTGTGGCTTCTCCCACAAGGAAGGTATAGACTATGACGAGATATTTGAACCTGTTGCCAGATATACCACCATCCGCTCGATCATAGCCCTTGCGGCTTCACAAGGCTGGTTCGATCAAAGAAGAGGTCTACGTGGAGCAACCCGAAGGATTTGAGATTTATGATCGAGAATCTCATGTATGCAGGTTGAAGAATGCTCTCTATGGGTTGAAGTAAGCACCCCAAGCATGGTATGAGAGGATCGATAACTACTTGATGAAGCTGGGATTTACTAGGAGTGATGTCGATCCTAACCTCTACTTTAAAATTGAAGATGACAAACCTCTCATACTGGTGATGTATGTGGATGACCTCTTTCTAACAGGTGCAGACCCTCTCATTCACAAATGTAAGAGGGAGTTGGCTTTTAAATTTGAAATGAAGGACCTAGGACTGATGCACTATTTCCTAGGACTTGAAGTCTGGTAGAAGCCAAGGGAAATTTTCCTATCTCAAGGAATATATGTGGTGAAGATATTGGAAAGATTCGGTATGGTAGACTGCAAGCCTGTAACTACCCCGACGGAGCTTGAATTCAAGAAGTTAAGCGGTAGTGCTGCTGGACTTGTTTTACGAAATGCTACCGAGTATCGAAAACTCATCGGAGCATTAATGTTCTTAGTGAACTCCCGTCCAGATGTATGCTTTGCAGTCAACACATTAAATCAACATATGGTTGAACCTCATTACATACATTGGATTGGTGCCAAGAATCTGTTAACACATCTTCGTGGCACAATTACATATGGGCTAAGATACACTACTGGAGATGTGAGACTACTTGGATACACTGATGCTGATTGGGCATGCAGTGTGGTGGATCATAAGAGTACTTCTGGGTGTTGTTTCTCCTTGGGATTTGCTTTGATATCCTGGATGAGCAGGAAGCAGAAGTTGGTGGCTTTGAGCACTGCCAAAGCAGAGTATATTGTTGCTAGCATGGCCTCCTGTGAGGCAGTCTAGTTGCGAAAGCTCTTCGATGAGCTGTTTGGATTTACATTGGATACCACCATGATCGTATGTGACAACCAGAGTGGTATTCGTTATCAGAGAATCTTGTATTTCATGATTGCTCCAAGCATATCGATATCAGGTACCACTATATTCAAGATATGGTGCAGCGGGGAGCTATAACGCTCCAACATATCAGTACAGATGAACAGGTCACCGACATTCTGACAAAGCCCCTACGAAAGGTCAAATTTTTGACTTTCCGAGAACGACTTGGTGTCGTTCAGAAACCCTTTGATGAGGGTCATGTATGATGTATGGAGCTCTTGTAGCTCCGGGGGGGGGGGGGGGGTGCGGGGTACTTCTTGGAGCGACATATGACCACAGGGTAAAAGAATCAAAACTTTCCCTGTAACACCCCGTGGCAACTATGTAGCAGGATGATTAGTTCTCCTGTGAGGTCTGGATGATCTGTTCTCCATGACGATTATGTAGTAGGAGGATTAGTTCTCCTGTGAGGTCTGGATGATGTGTTTTCCATGACGATTATGTAGCAGGATGATTAGTTCTCCTATGAGGTCTGGATGATGTGTTCTCCATGATGATTATTTAGCAGGATGATTAGTTCTCCTGTGAGGTCTGGATGATGTGTTCTCCATGAAAATTGTGTAGCCGGATGATTAGTTCTCCTATGAGGACATGATTGATTAGTTCTCCTGTCAAGGCATCCTACCCATGCAGTATGGGACTCATGGGAAGTACCACTCATCTGATCAATGAGCAGGGAAATGAAGATAGGGACCATAGTAGTACCGATGGACGCATCACTGTATCTACCGTACTCCCTATGCTAGGATGACCTTCATTGATCTAGGATCAATGTTACTGGTATGGGACCAGTGGTAGGAGTTGTACCCACTATGACATTGACTTCGCGTCGGTTGAGTACTAGTTTAGGACCAATGGTACACACTCTGAGACTAAATTTAAGTCAGTGGAGGATGGTATGATACATCCTCGATCATTTCTTCCTCTTCATAATTTAGACAAAGCAGAGCAGAGAAAAATAGAGCAAAGTAGAGTAGATCATAACAGGGTAGAACAGAATAGAGCAGAGCAGGCAGAATAAAGCAAAGCAAAGCAGGGGTCAAGTTGTACATGGTAGTGCATTTGATGGATGAATAGTAGTGACCGACAGACGAATTGCTGATGGAGTTATCCCTAGTTGAGAGGGAGTATTAAAATTGGAAACTAGGCCCAAACTCCATGTGGGTCATCTTATTCATGGCTGATAATATTTTTATTAGATTCCTCTCGTTGAGAGGTGTAGGATTGATCTAAAGATCATCCGATTCCGATAAGTATTTATGGAGATATGAATTAATTTTGATTATGGAATAATTATCAAGCTGACCAGCAACTTATGTAGGTTCAGAAGCCCAACAGTCGCATCTATTCAATCATCAACAATTGTGTATAAATACAGGAGGTATTTTCCTCATTTGGACTCACTCAACTCATCACATCTCTCTCTCTCTCCTGCGCAGAAAAGAGGCTCTTCTCCTACTGCACAGAAAGAGACTCTTCTCTCACACGTGTGGAAGGAAGACATAGAATTTAGTGCTGCAACTGCATATCGGAAGTTTGACCATCAAACTCTCTCTCAGAACTGCTCTATAGGTGGAACTGACTCTCCTCTGAAGGCTGCATCTTTTGGTGAAGGAATCAAGCCGATCTGATGGTCTGTTCACAAGATATTGTCTGCCCTAGTTTGGCTGATCTAGGGTTTGCTGCTGCTGACGTAAATCAGATTTATGTACTATTTCTCTCTGTTGAATTATTGAAGATAAAGGAAGATTTGATCAAAGGGTTTCCCCACATTGGGGTTTGTCCCTGGCTAGCCGCCACATCTTGTGTCTCTTATCTTGGCTTGTTTTTTGTCGATCGTTTAATGTTCTATCTACACTTTACTTTATGTACATGTGATTGCTAATCCGTGGATAATAATAAGAAAGATAAGTAAACTGCTCTAAGCATAGAACATACCATAAATTAACAAGGTTTACTTCCAAGTCACTCCTAAGTACCTTTCATCACCATTTTTAATACGTCTAAACCGCTCTATCGTAGCCAATGAAGTGGGTTCGATCACTTCATAGGGTCCGATATGATCTCGTGCTTAACTCCTTTGTAAGGGAAGCTTCCTAGAGCAAAATTGCAGTGAATGGATTTTTCTCCCTATCACAAGATGCTAATGTTTGTTTGCAGCTTTGGAAACTTAACTCACTTCTCTATTCCAAAGCCCTACAACCTAATATAATGTAGGTGGAAAAGAGCCCTAAAAAAAAATATTAAAAAATCTACATTAATTTTTATTAGCATTTATTTTAAGAGTTGTAATTTACTCAAAGGTAATGGACATGAAACTCATGGAATTATGACTTGACGCAAATCCTAATGCAATTGAAAATGAAAATGTTATCTTTTCGTTTCAATGAATTTCTATTTGAGGTAAGGAAAGAGTCTTTCAATTTTTTTCAACGGAAATGTAAAGAAAACTCTAAATCCCACTATACTCCTTTTCCTAAAATGCAGATATCCAATTTTGAATTACCCAAATATTGAAATTAACTTCAAAATTTCACTTTGCTGAAAAAAAAAAAAATATATATATATATACATTACTTTTTATTAGCATTTATTTTAAGAGTTGTAATTTACTCAAAGGTAATGGACGTGAAACTGAGGGAATTATGACTTGACGAAATCCTAATGCAATTGAAAGTGAAAATGTTATCTTTTTAGTTCAATGAATTTCTATCTGAAGGAAAGAGTATTTCAATTTTTTTCAACAGAAATGTAAAAAAACTCTAAATCCCACTATATCCCTTTTCCTAAAATGCAGATATCCAATTTTGAATTACCCAAATATTGAAATTAATTCAAAATTTCACTTTTTCCAAAAAAAACTCTTTTAACATACAATCACTCGAAAATATGCAAAATGCAAGAAGAAACCAGTGAACACTAAAATGAATTTTCCGTAATTGAATGCTATGAATTCACTTGTAGTAAAGAGTACAACTCATAAATACTTCATCGACAGAAGGAAAATGACTTTTCGTTTCGAAACTAGCATAAGCAGTACTTTTCACAAACAATACCCAATCTTGTAAATCATTTCTTTTTCAAACACAAAATAATCTATCGCCTTAGAGAAAACTAAACTCAAGACATGATCTGATCGAAAGAATAACGATAGACATACAATAAGGCAAGATCAACTGATCTCTCTTTTGATAGATCGATCACTGACTAGATGAGACTGTACCCTAATTTGTAAAAACAAGATAATCACAAGAAAATCCTTGCACAACACTCAGTCAGACTGACAGAGACTCAAAGAAGGTACATACAAGTGTAGCTAAACAGGAAAAACCAAAAACTTCGGACTTTATGAGGATAAAATTATAATTTTCGAAAAAATTCTGGTATGTGCATAGGTCATAGAGAAAACCAATGCGCATATGCACTGTTGCAGAAAGAAAAGTGTGCACAAGTGCGCTCTGTGCCTGAAGTTAAAGTGCGCACAATAGAAATTTCGGTTAAAAAAAATATAGATTTTTAAGATTTCCAAACACTCATAGAGGGCTTCTATAGAGGGTTCAAAAGGTCAAACAAGGAAAACAATGGAGAGTGAGACAAATCCCCAATGAAGTCACCATTTTTTTTATGTGGACTTTTCCCTCTTGTAGACAAGAGTGATCTCCCTAGACTTCGGATAAATCTAGTAACAAACAACTAGGAACTGCTACCTTTCCCTAGACTATGATTGACTGAAACAAACACTATGATAGAGGTCACTTATCATTTAATCGAAATGCCTGATGAAGTCCCCTTCAGAGCTTTCAACCATCCACTTCTCCTCGATGCTTTAGATATCTTCCCATCGCTTCCCACAACTTCTCCATGATGTCTTGAAGGAGATCTGCATAGACAGAAACATACACAAGATCAAAGCATCCAATATATAGCATAAGAGATAAATGAACTAATTAACTCAATCATATATCAAAATTGATCAATATGCAATCATAATCTATGTAGGTGATGAAGGAATCCTACAAATTGTATCAACAAAGACATAATTGAGAAAGAACAATTGTTTTTATATTAATAAAATGGAGAATAGTCTTACAACCTTGAAGCCTTGATGTTGCAAGTCTCTTCCCACAATCTCCAACCCTCTCCTTGAATAAATAGCCTTCCAACCTTATTCTTGCAACATAATTTTAGTTCCAACAGTCCTCCTCACACCTTAGGCATAGGTTAGCTTTATAGGCCAAGGAGGGGAAGTTTGGGATCCATTTCCCAAGGGATGAGATCCATTGTTTTTGGGATAGGGGTTCCACAAAGAGAGGAAGTAGCTCCATGATGGGAGGGATCAAGGTTGAATAGGAATCCATTCGAATCTTGTTAATTGGGAAAGATACGACTAAAAATGCTTCTAGACACTTTTTATTTTTACATTCTTCAAGTCATATGCATGGGTCACAATGTAAGACAGAGCACACTTATGCTCAATTCTAATGGACTCTTTTGTGGATACGCATAGATTGACTAGCGAACTGCGCAAGAAGCCAAAAATGGGGTTTTGAGCCATCCGAGAATTCCACTTTCTTTGGGATAGTTTGGATTCTAAATTTGCAGGGGAATGCTTTGGAACATATTTATGGACAACGAAAGATCCAAACCGATGGTCATTTTCCTAATGCAACAAAATGATGTGTAACATGTACCCTTCTGCTGATCAAATGCCACAAGTTGGTGCTCCACCTATCCAATTCCTCTTCATGCGAGTCCATTTCCAGGAATGGTTGCCGCTCCTTGGAATCCTACATTGCCTATTCAACCTGGTTTGGTCTTAAGTAAAATTCCAACCTCTCAACTTGTTCTGGCTATGCCTCAGGTTCCTACTTGTCAATCTATTCAAACCATACCTCAACCTACCCAAGTTACACGTTGA
This sequence comes from Pinus tabuliformis, assembly GCA_031772625.1. Classification (NCBI taxonomy): domain Eukaryota; kingdom Viridiplantae; phylum Streptophyta; class Pinopsida; order Pinales; family Pinaceae; genus Pinus; species Pinus tabuliformis. The sequence goes on from CM062807.1 coordinate 321,043,968, forward strand.
ATGAGTCAACCTATTTAGGTTGTATCTTAACTACCAATTACTCAAACGGTACGTATAATTTCTCAAATTCCATCTACCCAGCCTATTACAAACTCCATACAATCTGCTTAGTTAGACTATTCCATAGATGCAAGTTAACCAACCTATTCAAAGCATGCCACAAGTGCCAACCAATCAAACTAGTATTGGAATGACACAAATTCCATCTGGGCAACCATTCGAAGGCATTTCGCAAATGCCCGTTGGCCAAACAACCATACCACCAATGGCTTATCAAGTCCAACAGATTCAAAGTCAACCTTTCCAACCTTACCAATGTTTCCATGGAACTAGCTAACATGGTTTTGGTTATCATGGTTATCAAAATCCTCCTTATCCCCGTGGAATGCAAATGCACGCTGCCCAACCCATTCCATCGTATCTAGTATATCCTTCACCATCGGTTAACCTTTATCCATAAGGTCAACCTCCTCAAACAAACTTTAATAGGAAATTACCGTTTATTGCAACACTTGAGTTACCAAATTTATCCTAGCTAACCAATTATCCAATTCAACATTCTCCTTGGTGGTCGGTTGTTCCTACAAGATTGTCAAGTGACATTTCAAAATTTAACGGAAACCTTGGAGAAGATTCGTCAAATTATGTCATGACTTATCATTTATGGTGTTCATCGAACTCCTTAAATAATGAATCTATTCATTTACGACTTTTCAAGAGAACTCTTACTGGTTTGGAAACTAAGTGGTACTTTAAATTACCCATAGCTTCACTTAACAACTTTGGTTCATTGGCAACCATGTTTCTAACCCATTTCCAATTACTCATTTGTTATGAAACCGGAACTGAGCTTTTGACCTCCTTGAAGCAATCTGACTCTACTCATATATTCGATCATATACATGAGTGGAGGCACTGACATCGTCTGTTAAAAAATTATATTCCTGATTAGTTGTTGGTAGAATATTTTTTCAAATCCCTATTGTACACTATAACTAATGATGTTGTCAAAGGCGAAGTTGCTATTGAAGATCAAGTCATTGCTCGTGCTCAATATCTAGATTTTATTTATACCCAATCTAGGACGCTCTATGACAAGACACCCAACGCTCCCCAACCTCAACATACTATTCCACTTGCCCCCTCGAAGGAATCACATGTTGTTGATGGTGTGATCGGTTCTATTGGGCAACAGTCAGTGAGAAAATATTCTAATCAAATCAATTCAAAATTTACTCCAATTGTGACCAATCAAAGCCCCTCTAATCCTGCTCCTGTGAGTACTTACAAGGTTAATGTTGTTTAATCTACAAAAGGAAAATATCAATAATTTGGAAGTAAGAAAAAGGGTAAAGGTAAGAACAAACAGGAAAACCCTCCACAAGATAAGTAGAAGAATCAGTCTCCTGATGAGAAGCGTAAGCCTCGTTACCCTTGTCTTATCTGTAATGATGAGCATTTTACTAAGGATTCTCCACATCGAGCAGAAATCAATCGATTTTTGAAACTTGCATCTAGTGCACCTATCATGTTAATTGATTATTTCCCTAACTAGGAGGTGAAAATGGCTGCACAATATCCATCCCCCTCTTCTCAAAACATTATTTTCATGTGTCAAAAATATGTCTCGATGGCCACTAGGAATAAATATTATGGTAATATGAATCCCTCAACTGGAAAGGTTACAAATGAACCTTCCAGTTCTACTGCACCCACATATGGTCCTCTCTAAATTAAGAAACCTGCTCCTGAGCTAACAATTAAACCTCCCAAAGGGGGAATTCATAAATCATTAACCCCAATGTGAGAGCAGCCCAAAATTATAATATAGTTGAAGATTTAAATGAAGCTCCTTGAACTATGTCTACTCTCGAGGTTTTGCAGAACTATTCTACTCAGAAGGAGTTGTTATTAGAAGCTATTCGAGGAGTAGATCCCTCGGATTCGGGTTTCGTTATGTTCAATAACGAGAATTATACACTTAAACTTCCACCCCAACTCGCACTTATGATTTACATGTGGTTAGAGGCAAGAATATATTCCACGCCTTTGTGGACGAAGGCACCTCTACCTGCATCATGATGATGTCATGTTGGAAATCTTTAGGTTCTCCTTCCCTTAATTCATTGATGACACTCAAAGCCTTTGATGGAAGAGGATTTAAGCCTTACAGAATTATCAATTCCTTACCAATGGAATTAGATGGTAAAATTGTCTCAGTAGAGGTTGAAGTCATTGATGGACCTTTAGATTACAACCTCGCTTGGGTTTACGTTATGGTATTTGTAGTGTCACCTTATTTCCGGATTATTTTTTTCCCTCACTAGGGGGGAATTATAGCCATTTATCAGCTTGCCTTTTTTGTCGTGGATTCCTAGACTATTGGAAACATACCTCTGTGGGAAAGACCCCACTACCTTTTTAAAATGTTGGAATGGGATTATTAAAAGACTCATCCTTGATGGGAACTTGCACACTTCCTTAACTTTCCCTCTACAGTTGCTCTAATCAACATGATTTTATCTAGTATTGTTCCATATGATCCTTAGATAGTGTGTGACAGTTTCAACATTGACTCTTTTAGCGATTGTATGCCGCTTAGCCTAGTTGAGTTAACTAATGAGGGTATTCACCTCGCCTGTTCGGTGAATCCTGGAAACAATAACTTAGTAAACATGGTTGACTATTTCTCCTAAGATTTAGGTTTAGTTTCGTAATCTGATCCTTGCAATGACACATTTCCCATCGACAAAAGCATCATGGAGAGCATGATGTTAGATGAGAAACCGTGGGGTGATAATCATCATCATTCGTCTTTCTTACCTCCCCCTTAAAATCTCGAGCGTAATTTTGAAGATTTTTTCTCTTCCAAGTTTATTGAGGAAGCTCAAAACTCCATTTCCATTTATGAGGTGAATTCCGAGAAAAATTTGGCAAACATTGAGGTTATTATTCCCCTCGACATTTCAGTTAAACATGGATTATTGAAAATGTCCATATTGACGCACCTTATTCCCCAGGTGAGATTAAGATTTATAAGGACCTTTTTCAAGAATTATGTGATGTGTTTGCTTCGACGCACAAAGAGATTCCATGCATTGATCTAAATATCATGGTGCACGAAATTAAAACATACCCAAATGCCTAGTCAATTAGACAATGTTTGCGTCTGGTTCACCCTAAAAAAATTGTTGGAATTAAGGAAGAAGTTGAAAATACTCTGTGTGCTGGTTTTATTTATCCCATTCCTTTAATCGATTAGGTCTCAAACATTCTTCCTTTAATGAAGAAACATGGTATAATCTGAGTATGTGTCGATTATTGAGATATTAATAGAGCTTGTCCCAAGGACAACTACCCAACCATTTTCATCGACCAAATTGTTGATGATTGCGCTAGTAGTGAAAATTTTTCATTTATGGATGGCTTCTCCGACTACAATCATATAAACATACTTCCATCTGACCGGCATAATATTGCATTCGTTTGTCCATGGGGTACGTTTTCTTATCGCAAACTTCCTTGCAGACTTAAGAATGCAGGATCAACTTTTCAGTGGGCCATGAATTATGCTTTTCACAATATTAAGCATATCGTGTAGCCATACCTTGATGATTTTCCTGCCCACTCTAAGATTCTTCAAAACCATCCACTACATCTCAAAGCCATTTTCCTACCATGTCGGAATTATAATATCTGATTAAACCCGCACAAATGTGTTTTTTTTGTTCAATCTAGTTGACTTCTAGGGTTTGTTTTATCCAAACAAGGAATTTGTATTGATCCATTGAAAGTGTAGTCAATCCTTGATTTTCTAGCCCCGTCTTCTCTTGTTCAGTTACAACTCCTGCAAGGTAAGGCTAACTTTCTAGGACATTTTGTTCCAAATTATGCAAACTTACCAAAGGATTTACTCATTTATTGAAGAAGGGGGTTCCCTTTCATTGGGACGATATTGCTTAAAAGGATTATGATGCCTTGAAAAGATTATTAGCCCAAGCATCGTTATTGTGTCCCCTTTATTATCATCAAGACTATTTCATGTATCTTGCTGCAATTGTTACCACTATCACTATGGTACTTGTACAAGAAGATGATTTAGGAGACAAACACTCTATTTATTACTTGAGCCATAATCTAAACAATACTGAAGTCAATTATTCCCATGTTTAAAAGTTAGCTTTGGTAGTTGTCCAAGCTGTTTAGAGATTTCACCATTATATTATGCTTCACAAGACTCTTGTGGTTTGTAATTGCAACCTCATTACCTATATCCTATCATGTCAATTGTTGGGGGGGGGGGATACTCGAATTGGATCATTATCCTCCAAGAGTTTGATTTGGAATTCCTCAAATCCAAGTCTAAGAAATCTTTAGTCTGTGTCGAGTTGATATGCGACTGTAACAGCTGTGATGAAAATTCCATCTAAATAATGTTAAAAACAATAACCACGGATGACTAGGACATTTATTCCAAGCTCAATGTTGGGCAAGACATCCTAGGGGGTGTTCGTTTGGTTGTTTATGGCTAAGGAAATTGGAAAAGGCAATGGCTAAGGAATTAAAGAGGCAAAATCGCATTTTGGCACATTTATTTATGAAAATAATGGAAATTAGGAGAAAAAGGAGGTGAAAGGTCACAGGTTGCATGTGAGGAGGAAATTGAAGGAAAATAATGGAAAATTAAGAAAATAGTGACCTCATTCATAAAAAGGCTTCTCAAGATCAGTTTGTAACCTTTTGTCAATTTAGCTTTGGACCTCTCTCATTATTATCTCTCTCTCTCATAATCTTGGACACTTAGAGTTTTCTTGGAACACTTTAGCATTGGAGAAAGAAAGGCAAAGAAGGCAAGAGGAATCAAAGAACAATCAGAGAAAGGCAGGATCAAGCAGCTACAACATGATTCATTGCAGATATCAACTTGCATGTGTATTTTCCTTTCTAGATTTGGCATGCATGGGATTGCATGTGTTTCTTTTCTACCATGGCATGGGTTTTTCCAGGTGTGACAATATTTTAAGCCTATCCTTGCCATTGCCTGATAGCTTTGATGAGATGGGTTCTCTCATGCGATTTTTGTGGGATGGTTGGATTGGATTCAAAGTTGAGTCGGGTGGATATTCGAATTGACAAACACATGGTGGTGGTGGTCCTTGAACCAGACTGAGGATGCATGAAGCCACTGGCCTAGTAACCCCTCAACCAAACTGTGGGTTGTGATAAGGCCTTATTGTGTACCTCGGTGGGCCTAGGAATCCTTGCCGGTGAATGGCGGGATATACGATAAAGCTAAGAGGTGGATTTTCTCTCTATTGGTCCTAGTGATTCCAGGATGGAATACACAATAAATCCTGGAGAGTATGTCTTGGTGTGGGGACCAGTGATCCCTAGATCAGACTGCAGATGCACGATAAAGCCTGAGAGACTTGGAGGCATTCAAATTCCTCATGATGTATGCGGAGAACTCCGGTGGCATCCACATTGATTGGTGTTTTTGATGTGTTCTATAATTCCCACATTCATGCTTGGAATATGACATAGGGGTGATTGGCTGAAGAGAGACTTGGCTCAGCCAATCTATGGTCAGGTGGAACGTGGTAGTCCCATCTCCGGTTGGTTCATTGCATTGATTAATGAGAAATTCATTCCATTGATTTTCATGTGTAAATGTACTAGTGTATATATGGATTTTGATGGCTGATATGTTTATTGTAATTATGTTCCTATTATGTTGGTTATATGTTCATTTTATGGCAGTAACTATGTTTGGTTCTCAACATGTTTTTACTTGTATTTGAATGGATATTGTATCTATGACCTAATAAGTGATAAGGCAACAAATGACATGAGGAAACAATGGTTCATGGCAATTCTCATATAAGTAAGAGATCCCTACACTTAACTATGTTGTTTATACCTGTAGGTTACATGTCGTTGATATGTTTGATGAAATGCTTGTCATGGATAGCGGGGGTCTGGTTAAGGCCTTGATCAACTATTTACTTTTGCATCATTGTTTCCCTACACTTTACTTAATTCTGAGCTTTCATTCCATTCTGGGTAGTGGCCTGGATTCTGGGCCTGAAAAAGTGGCTCAAATATCGGAGTCCCTGGCACAAAACTTGCAAGTTTGGACCACAGTCGTTGGTAGGTAGGCCTATGAGAGCAACTTTAGGTCTCTGGTTCCTCCCTTGCCCATATCATGAGAGCCACTGAGCCTTAAATTGTCAAGAACAACAGTGGGACTCAGGGAAATGCTGTCTGAGTGGCTGACCTATCTCCTGAGGGTTATGTTGATGGTGTTGGATGGTTGTATGTGATGTTCCATCGATTCCACTTCCTTAAGGTGACCTAGGAGGTTGAATCTGATCATAGTAGCCTCTTGTCTCATGTTTACCCCAGTTGGCATGGTAACTTGGGTGGATGTGGGAGAAAGGTGTTACAGAGTGGTATCAGAGCATGTTTCAACTCTAAGACTGAATGAGTTGAATGTGTGTTGGTCATGCATGCATGTTAGTTGCATGTGTGTCTCTTAAACTTATATACTTGTTGCATTTGCTTGATGATGGATTAGGGTTGTAGTAGGGTTATCATGGAGAATTTGATGTTGATTTCATGATGAGTAATTGACATGGGTATGTGACTAACTGTATATGGTTATTTGTTGCTTACATATTGATTTTATGTCACCTACTTACATGCTTGTATGTTAGGTTACATTCTTGAATATTTTGATTACATCTATCAGTCTTGTAGGTTGATTACAATAATTGATCACTTATGTTCCAATACATGTGTTTATGTGTATGTGAAGTTGATTAGGCATTGCTTATGCATTTTTTTTGTTGCATGTGGCAATGTGTACAATGGAGTAATAGTTGTTGTGATGCATGAGGTCATAGCATGCATTGTTGATATGGCCTTGCATTGATGACTGAACCCTAGCTAAAGTGATGTTTATGTGTTGATACATTTATTTGCATATGTCTATATACTATTATGATTATGTTATACATGTATCACGTTGTTTTGGTGATCTTGCAGACAAGGAATCCTCCCCAAGCTATACTAAGGGACGTTGATTTATTGTGATTTGGTTTACCTGACATATTATGCATTGTAGGAAAGAGATCAAATGGCTAGCAAGATGGTTGACTACAAAGACTCTTCCTATGAATCCGAAGAGTAGTATGGTGTTGGGAACTCTTCTGATTTTGGACTTACACTGAGAAGTTTGAAGGAAGAGATAAGGAGTTGTAAGGCGGATAATGAATGGATCATATAGGCACAAGAGAAGCAAGCAAAGGTTAATGCTATACTTCTTCAGAGTGTGTCAGAATTGCAACGACAAAGGCCACTTCGGATCAACCATGGACCTGGGGATGGAACTAATGGGGCATATGGTAGCAGGTCCCCTGGTAGACAAAGGTCAGATAGATCTGATACAGTGAGAGATGGCAGGTTGTTGGACACTCCAAATAGGAGGGGCGATGAGTAAAGGTACTATTCTAGTTCTGTTTTTGTTAGACAACAAGCAGGCAATGGACAACAAGCAGGCAGAACACGAGGCATCTATCATTGAGATAGACGGTAAGCTTTGTCATCAAGTTATTTCTATTTTGATTGACCCTAGATCTAATTATATCTATGTTAGTCATAACTTGGTGGATAAGTGTGGGTTGAATAAGGAGTTGCATGCATAGTCTTGGTTAGTGTAGTTGGATACATGTACGAAGAAGTGAGTTCATCATTGAGTAAGATCTTGCACATTTGATTTGAATGGTATGCCTACAACAACACATTTAAATGTATTACTATTAGGTTCATACAATATGTTATTGGGCATGGATTGGTTGTATCTACATAGAACCAAGGTTGACTGTTATGAAAAATCTATTGAGTGTATTGACAATAATGGAGAACCAAGAGTCTTGCAAGGTAGAAGAAAGTCACATCAGTTAGGATGGTGACAACTATGCAAGAAAAGCGTAGCCGTATGAAAGGGTGCAAGCTATTTTCATTACACATTTCTAGTGATAAGGGTAAGGAGGTTGAGGATGCAGATGTGTTGAGCAGATACCCAGTTCTACAACAGTTCAAGGATGTATTTCTTGAGGATATTACAGAGTTGCCACCTCACAGGGAGGTAGACTTTTCTATCAAGTTAGTGCTAGGGGTAGCTCCAACATTAAAAGCACCTTACAAGATGAGCACACATGAGTTGGTTGAGTTAAAGTTGCTATTAAAGGAAATGTTGGACAAGGGATACATTAGGCCAAGTGTATCACCTTGGGGTGCACCGGTCTTGTTTATGAAGAAGAAAGATGGTACTCTCAGATTGTGCATTGAGTATAGGCAGTTGAACAAAGTGACTATCAAGAATAGGTACCCTTTGCTGAGGATTGATGGCTTGTTTGATCAGTTGAAAGGAGCAACAATGTTCTCGAAGATCGACTTGAGATCCAGGTACCATCAGGTATGCATCAAAGAAGAGGACATTTATAACACTGCTTTCAGGACCAGGTATGTGCATTATGAGTTTTTTGTTGTTCCATTTGGCTTAACTAATGCTCCAGCTACATTCATGTGCTTGATGGATAGTGTGTTGCGTCCATATTTGGATAAGTTTGTTATTGTATTCATTGATGATATATTGGTATAATATAAACATAAGGAAGAGAATGTTGATCACTTAGTAGCAATGTTGAGGTTGTTGAGAGAGCATCAGTTTTATGTTAATATCAATAAGAGTAGTTTCTTTCAGACTAAGGTACATTAGTTGGGACACGTTGTCTCCAAGGACGAAATTGTAGTAGATCCAGAGAATATAAGAGCCATCATGGAGTGGGTAGCTCCTAAGAGTGTGGACGAGGTGAGATCTTTCATGGGTCTAGCAGGCTATTATAGTAGGTTCATCAGGAACTTCTCGTAGATTGCTTATCCTATCACGTCATTGTAGAGGAAAGGTAAGAAGTTCGAATGGAGAGAGGAGTGTGAGGCTAGCTTTGAGTAGCTTAAGAAGTTATTGACACATGCACCAGTGCTATAGATTGCAGATCCGAATAGAGTTTTTAGTATGCACAAATGTTTGCAAGAGAGGACTTGGTGGAGTCCTTATGCAGGATAGACAAGTGGTATCTTATGAGTCACAAAAACTAAATGAGCATGAGAAGAACTACTCGACACATGATCTTGAGTTAGCAGCAATCATACATGCATTAAAGATGTGGAGACACTATCTTCTTGGTAGGAGGTTTTTACTGATGAGTGATCATATTGGGTTGAGGTATTTATTTGAACAACCAAAGCTGAAAGCCAGGCAGGCTAGATGGTTAGCCATGATCAACGAGTTTGATTTTGATATCAGCACATCAAAGGTAAAGAGAACAAAGTGGAAGATGCTCTCAGTAAACAGGTATAGGTACAACACTTGGTAGTTATGAGCACCTATGGGACAGACTTACAGGATAGGATCATGCAGGCAGGTCAGCAGGATGTCAGGTATATGGAGATTGGTCATAGGTTGCAACAGGGTACTGGTACAGGTGCTACACAGTAATTTCTCACTGCCTTCCTGTCAGTCACCCTGCTGTGCCCAGATTTCACAATCACTAAGTTCTTGCTCCCTGAACTGGTTAAAAACCCATTTTTCCAAAGTTTTGTTCATCAGCGCATCTGTTCCTAAAATAACCGCGATGATAGGCGCTCTGTAGTGTATTCTGTGCGCTGCCAGCGCGGAAGAACATCACTTTTCCGCGATGGCCCACAGCGCGCCTTTACCATGTGCTTCCGCGCTGACATGACTGTCCCAGTTATTGAGACGCGCCGACAGCGCGGCAGTATCCTTATAATCCGCGCTGATCCAGTTTGGGCGAATTTGTTCAAACAACCAGCCTTCCAGATCACTCCAGGCTTGGTTGTTAGCTTTGTGAATGTCGACTTCCTTCTATGGCATGTCTGTTCGACCCTTTCCAACAACTCCCCTTGAAGATAAGCTCATCCTTCCACCTTTTTAGGAGACTCCTTCTCCTATATAAACTCTCACCATTATCATGAGCAACTAGTTAGACTTAGCTTGGAATAGCTTGGATTGTACAGAGCTTGTAGTGCTCAGATTGCTGCTACAGGTTTGGTGTGCTAGGTGTGGAAGTGATTGATTGCTTAGGGAAGGTTGTTTGGTGCCATTTGTGTGAGAGAGAGAGTTGTTTGTCTTGGGAGAATCATCCTCAAAGGTGAATGCTTGAGATACATGCTGACTGGCCCCTCCCGAGAAGGTTACCGACGTCAAAACATTTGGTTGTACTCTTCTCTATTCTGATTAATAATAGATGACTGTTATTATTGTTCCATTCTCATTTGTCTATGCAATGGTTAAATGTGAATTACATCTTTTCTGACTGATGTATGGTTGCTTTTACTAGATTTCACGCTTGCGTTTGCTTTCTCTTCGTGTGTGCAGGTATCCATTCGCAGAGATCGCGAAGGATTGTGACCAGCTGAAGCGAAGGAGCGAAGGCAACATCTCTTCGTCAAACGATAGCGCAGGAATCCAAGTAGGTGCTCTTTACCTCTTGTTTAATTGTAATTAGGAACATGCGTAGCAGCATTGTGTGATTGTTGCTAGACCCCTGCTGGGCTAGTAGGGATCGCCTCTATCCGTAGAGGGGATTTACCTCTCCAACAATTTGGCGACTCCGCTGGGGATCAGCCTTTTTGTCTCTTGGGTCCACTTTTGTGTTTGGCTTTGATTGATCTCTTGTAGAGTTTTTGGGATTGTCTCTTTTGCTTATGAACTTTCTGGGTGTTTATGGGAAACATCTTTATTGTTAAAAGGCTCTTGCCTTTGGTTTGGGAAGTTCTTATTTTGGCCTTCCTTGTTTTTTGCTCTCAGCGCGTTTTAATTCCGAACAGTCGCGCTGACATCGCGACCCTGTTCTTTGGTTTTCTCTTCATCGCGCCTGTACGTCTAACAGTCGCGCTGACCTCGTTTTCAAGGGCAGCGCGCTTTATTCGTGTCCTTCCGCGCTGGCATCGCGCCCCCGCTTCTTTGTGGTTTTTGTCATCGCGTCTGTGTGTTTTATTTCCGCGCTGACCTCGTTTTTCTGAGACAGCGCGCTTTATCCCTGTCCTTCCGCGCTGACGTCGCAAAGTTGCTACAGGCCTCCCCCTGTCAGCGCCGAGTTGCTGAAGGCTACCCGCGCTGATCCTGTAAAACTCATTCTTGACCAAATTGGCCTCCTGAACCTCTTGCTGTGACTTTCCCTTCTTCTCTCCACCTGTCTGATGACTTGTTTTTCACTGTCTAAACTCTGAACTGCTTGATTGCGGAGCTTGGTTCCATAAAGTTTCGTTTTTGCTCAGTTTTTAAGTTTGCAAATACCTTCCCTTTTGCTTTCGCTGCTTGGTTCGTGTTTCCATCATTACTCTTGCAATTGCCGGATTGGGTTGAGTCTCTAATCGACTGGTTGTGGCTCTCGTCCTTCGGGTGTTCGCTTTTCTCTATTGATTTCGCACTCTAGCCCTAGGACATCTAGAGGCCGTGTGTGTGTCATGCCTGCCGTAGGAATCTTGTTTGCTTGTTTGACCAGCTGATTTCAGATTTGTTTTCGCGCTCGTTCAGTGATTGTTGGAGTGTTTTGGATTGTGTTTCCGAGTGGTTTCTTTTCGCTTCCTCCTTGCTTGCAGTCCTTGCTTGTCTTGCAAGAGCTTAGATCACATAGCTCGTGCGGAATTTTGTTTTCCTTTGATTTGGAAGCTTTGGTTGAGTGTTTTGGGAACTTTGTGTGCTTTCATTAAGTAGTTTACTTGGTGTTCCGGTTCCTCCAAATTCATTTAGGTGCTTTGTGTCATTGAAAAGAAATCAAACTAGTAGCTTTGCTTTAAAAAATTGAAAAGGAAAAAGAACATTTTGTTGGTTTGCATCTTCAAAAGAAAAGTTTCCTTTCCTTGCTCTAGTTGCATTAAGTTGCTTGTTTGCTTGTACTTGTTTTGTTTGGTTAAAAATTTCTTGCCCTCTCGTAGCTAGAATTCATCGAACAAAACGAAATTCTTTGGCATATAGATTGCATCTAGGTAATTGTGAGCGAACATACGATAGAGCTTGAAATCGAAACTTAATCTCAAGATCAACTGTAAAATGAACCAAATGAATCTAAAAACGCATTGGAACTAAACGCAAATATCTAGAGGTCTAGGTTAGAGACGTGTTATGGCGTCTTTAAACATAGTCACTGTTGTTTCACATTAGGTTGGGTGATTCCTCCTTCTGTGACTCGATAGTGGTCTAACACGGACTGCGCTCCCACGTACCGTCGCGTATATAGGGAGACCCCATTAGGCTTTTATCCTTTATCCATAGGAAGCCGAGTTGGCCGCCCTACGATTCGCAATGCAGTGAACACAGCATTCACGAAGATCGACCACCCATACCCTAAAAAGTATTCTGTGGTTTTGCGAAAAGTTTGGCACACCCTCTACCTAGAATTCCAGAGCAGTCACTTTTGATCCTTTTCGGACTCCCTAAACGAAAAGGTGCCTGTGAGCGTCTTGTCACTTCGTGCTCATTAAACATTCGAAGGAGACTGGAGTCATCTTTTCGTCCTTTTCTCGACTCCTGAAACATGAAAAGGTCAAGTTTGGTTCTTGTGTTTTAAAATTAATTTGGCCACGATAACATCACCCAGTTAGATCTTGTGAGCGTTAGCTTGAGTAGGTTTCGTTTTCGTTTGCTATGGCAACTTTTCCGGGATTCACTAAGCCAGGTTCCCCTTCTGATGAGAATCCAGGACAATTCCCTCCTCTTGGGAATGTTGGTGCTCCGTATATGGCGACGTTGTCCCTACCAGGGTTAACTGTCGGGTTGCCTGTATGGTTGTTTTCAACATCTTTGGTCTCTACCGTATCGGCTGTTAGTCCATCAGTCCCTCCACCTGAACAACATCATGTTGACCCAAAGGTGGACCTCTCCCCTTCGACGCCTACTTCTATGTCCTCATCTTCTACTTCGCCTGGTGAAAGTCTTGACTCGACTAACCAGGTGGCTAAGAAGAAGAAGAGGAAGACCAAGAAGAAGAAGTCCCCTAAGGGAGAGCCTACACACACAGTTCCCCCCTCAAGTCCAGCTATCCCCTCCAGTATAACTGAAGTCGGGTCACCTTCTGCTCCTCCGCGGAAGGTCAAGTTTCCTTGTCGACTATGCAAAGAGGACCATCTCCTTCGTGATTGCCCTGGCATTCCCAGGGTATTAGAAGTTTGGTCCCACGATCCGGCCCGCCCTTCATCGTCCACTGACGATCACGGCGATGCTACCTCATCAGTTGGGAATGGTAAGGAGAAAGGGAAGCTTCGAATCCCCTGCCGACTTTGTGAAGGCAAACATCCCCTTCACCTTTGTCCACTCATGGATAAAGCCTCTGCTGTGTTGGAAAGTCTTGTTGCTCCTCCGAATCCATTCCCCGCTGGTTATCAGCGTCTTTCTACAGCTGTAGATCGCGCCCCTGTTCACAAAGAGATCGCTTCAGATTCTCCTATTGTCCAGGCCCCTCTTCCCGAACCTGGCTGTTCCCAGCCTGTTCCAGACCCGCCGTTGGTCGGAAAGGGTGTTGACTCGAGTTCACCTCCTCTCAACCACTCTGTTTCGGAAGAGCAAAATTCTCATGTTCTTCTCGTCTCCTTGGATTCTCCTGAGCTTGATAAAGGTTCTCCTGAAACCTCTCCGGAGAATTTAGATTCGGCTCTTTCCGAGCAGGGGGGCAACCATATGGTTCCCCCACCAAGTAGTTCGGTCATCTCCTTTGATTGGAGTCGTTTGACTGCCCCTCCCCTTCCGTCCCATGTGCCTTTCTGGGTCACCGCCTATGCTTGCAATAAGGCGCTGCCCGACACTGTGTTAGACGAAGGAGCATCGGTTAGTCTCATGCCCGTTACTACTTGGCGAGCCTTGGGTTCCCCATCGCTCGTACATGTCGCACCGCATCTCACCGCGTTTGATGGAGGAACGAGTCAGCCATTAGGGATCCTCCCGAAGTTTCCTATTACTTTAGGGGGCAAGACTGTCTATATAGACGTCTCAGTTACCCAAGGTTCTCTAGACTTCAGTCTTCTCCTTGGTCGCGATTATGTGTGTGCCATGGGAGCCCTTGTTTCTTCACTTTTCCATGTGATCTGCTTTCCACACGACGGAAGAATCGTGACATTCGATCAATTATCGTTCGTTCGTCCACAAGCCCCTCCCGCACATCCGTCTTTCCCTCCTGGCTTCCATCCACAAGTTGCATCTGCCTCGCCGCAAATCAACTACGTGGCCACCCACCCCATGCCCGTACCCAGTGATGACACCATCGTGCATAGTGTCCTGGGGGCATTAGGTCCTGATTTCCAAGATGTTGGCCTCCCCTCCGGAGCCACTTTCTTGGGGGCCTCCACTTCTCGTTCATTATGATGAAGTCTGTTTGGAGCACAGTTCCTTGTCTTGTGTCAAGCTCGCTAAAAAATGAAACACGGCGTTCCGAGGATAGTTCTTTTACCTGTGTCAACCTCGTTAAAAAATGAAACACGGCGGTCCGAGGATAGTTCTTTTACCTGTGTCAACCTCGTTAAAACAATGAAACATGAGCTCGTGCAATTCGAGCGCAATAACCATTTTGTCAACCTTCAACCCATTTTCAATAGTTTGAAGCTTGGGGGGCATGTACCTCGAATTGAGACACGATGCTGGGGGCATGCCCGTCCCTTTCCCATCAAGCATAGTTTGCATGTATATACGTGCCTTTAAGCTTGCATCAAAAATAAAATCCATTGTTCAAAGCATAGTTTGCATGCGTGATTATCATGTGTGTTTTCAAGCTTTCATAAAAATAAAATATGTGCATATTTCATGATGGGTCGTTTGTTATGCAAGTAGATACATCAGATCACATGTGTGTCGAACAGTCGCATAGCATATAAAACACATCATCATATGTAAAAGATCCATCTAAGAATAAGCATACATAAATCATTTCAAGCATAGTTTGCATGTGTGTGCTTGTAAGCTTGCATTAAAAAATATAAAATCCATGGGTCATGTGTCGTGCAAATTCATACATAAGATCACAATTGTACTGAATAAACGCATAACATAAACAACACATCATCACATGTAACAATGACCCATCCAAAAAGCCGGTATGTATATATATATCGTATGGCGCACTAAGGCGCTCAAAAATAGATGTGCATGTCCAAAATCTCAGTACATCTGAGTCATATGTCTCAAAATGACAGTGGAAATAAAACCTAGACAACTAAGGAGCCGGATGATGCTCTCTGTAATACGCAGCTGCTCGTGCCACCCGCCTCAGAAGGCGGTGCACCTTGGGTTGCACCCCCACTGTATGGATCTGATGCTCTATGGGGACCTCCTCGACCCCCTGGTAGTCGGGCACCCCCTCCAGCAACCCCTCAAGGTTGCGAGCCACAGTCTCTGACGTGTCAACCCCTGGAGGGGCTAAGGCCAAGGCCCCAGCTCCCTGTCCTTCCCTCCGTGCTGTGGCAGCCAGGCCAATCGGTCTAGTAGGCCCCACATCTGCATACCATGACATTTGTTAAGACATGTACATAAAAAATCCAAAAACA
The DNA here is from genome assembly GCA_031772625.1 of Pinus tabuliformis. Classification (NCBI taxonomy): domain Eukaryota; kingdom Viridiplantae; phylum Streptophyta; class Pinopsida; order Pinales; family Pinaceae; genus Pinus; species Pinus tabuliformis. Next base: position 321,059,586 of record CM062807.1, read on the forward strand.
TTAAAAAATTCAAAAGCCAAAGTATCATACCTGCATCATCCCACTGTTCACCTAGGGGCAGTACCAGATCAGGGTCATTGCGGAAATCCATGCCCGCATATGGCCAGTCCTGCACAAAAATCTCCTGCTGATCCAGCCAGTCTCGGAAAAATGCTCCCCAGCTATGTGGCCGGCCGCCACCTCCACGTGGCATGATACGAGCCCACCGTGAGGCCCTCGTCTCCCGAGGATCCCTAGGAGCATCCACGGCCATCACCTGTAACCGCATAGCAGGCACTCGCTCTAGAATGAGCGGGATCAGGATTGACCCGTAGCCAAACTGCTTCGTCTCCCCGCGACGACAGTTGCTCAGTTGCCTCTTCATGTTATTGGTCACTGCTGTGCACCAATCAAACACTGTAGGCTCAAGGCAATCGAGAGCTAACAGGAGATGAGTTTTTGAAGCCTCATGGTTGGCCATACTACCTGCTGCCCGGGTCACCATGAACAGAATGGTGCGAAGCACTATATTTCCCACCGTGGGGATCGAAACTTTCCCACTTCGCGCTTTCTCAGCCTCCGGGCATACCCGCGCCATCAGATCATCTAGAGTGCCGCCGCTAGGTCGCTGCCCCTCTATGATGGGCCTCGCACCTCAGCGTGACAGCCCGGTCAAAAAGAAGATGTCCATATGGTCGAACTCAATATCATGACCACGGATGGTGAATTTCCCGTCCACCGGGTTCCATGCCCTGATCACCAGCTCAAGGAGGTCATGCTGAGCTCTTAGACGCGGCGTGAGGAAGAATTTCATGAAACCGCAAGCCCGCATGGCATTGCAGCAATTCACATCCCCCCAAGCGGCTATATCTTCCACATCGTGAACTCTTTCCTGCCATTGGAAAGCCATGGTGTCCTGCACAAGCCATAGAAACCAATTAGAAGCGCTAGCATTGGATAATTCACGTTCATTTTAAAACAAAATAATTTTTCCGCGCCGCGCCAAAAACAGCCGCGCTGGCCATGGCAGCCCTTCGTTAATTTTCGAGGTCAGCGCGGAAGAACACGGGTTTTCCGCGCTGACCCGAAGTTGGCCACGTTTTGTTCTAATTCGGTCAGCGCGGACCCGTGGGGGATATCCGCGCTGACCGAGCGCGCACCCATGCATAAAAAATTCACCCAATTGGGCAAATTTAACCGTTAAAATCCTACCAAAAACGACCAAAATGCAGGGCAAGGGAACGAGAACCTACCTGGAAGAAGCGGTTCGAGAAATGGTGTCCGTACGGGCTGGAAATCACTCCGTCAACTTTCTGGCTTCTCCACGTCCTTCACGTCCCAAAATAGTAAAATGGTAAAAATGACTTATTACTCCCCCTATTTATAGTAAAAACTCATGAATTGTCATATTTTTTGGGTTTTTGCCATTTTTAACCATGAATTTAGCCCTGAATTTGTTAAATGCATGTTTCAATATGTTTTTTTACACATATCGAATGGATTTATGCGGGTAGTGCTCTTGTGCAGGTTCAGATAAAGCAACTTGGTCGTGACGGTCCTCCGTTCATATGATCCCCGAATGTGTCGTCTCTAAGCTCTTTTCCGACGTTAAACAAGAGAAGATAGCCGAGCCTCCTTTCAGCTCGTTAAAAGGAATGAAAGGCGGTCGTTTTAAGCTCTTTTTTCGATCGTTAAATTAAAAAGATTGCCGGGTGTTTGTCGTTTCGCACTCGATATCGGCTCTAAAACGACGTGTTTTCGACCGCTTTTTACTTTTTCGAGTCGAAGGCACTATTCACGAAAAGTACTCCTCAGTCGTAATGGCCGGGCGGTTCTTTCGAGCATAGTTTTATACTTTTTCGGGCTCGAGAGACACAACTGTACGAAAAAGGACCCCCCTGGAGTCTCCTTTTCCGCATTCTTTTCAGACTCTCGAAACAAGAAAAGAGGCCGAGTTTTTCCTTTGTCAGGCTCGTTAAACACTCAATGACATCGGGTATTGTCGAAATGACACACATCAAGCATATGCTATCCCCGTCAAGCTTGTCATCCAAAAAATAATCGGGGTACCTGCCAGAAATGGTGGGGAAAATGGAACTATGATTACGGTCGCGTCGGCAATACGTCGCTCTTGAACATGGCACTCCGCTTTTTCGTGTTTGGGTGGGGTCATCTCATCTTGTTTTCACTAGCCTCCATGGGTTTGGGATACCCTATTTGGCCTCTCATTTGCTCATTGCCATCGTCACCATATCCTCTGCTCATTTGATGTCAAGTACTGCCAAATCCGTTATAGTGCCGCCACATGTTCAAGAGAAGTTGTCCTCTGCCACAATGCAACCTTGTTCGCTATCTCACGCAAACTATTATACCTCTGTCTCGTGTCGATGATGTGGGAAACGTTATGGCCCACCTTCGATCAAGGTCCTATCCCGTCGACTCCAACTCATTATCCGGGAAAGTGACTTAGGGACTCCTTTCAGGTGCCTTGGAGCCTGCATGCCTCAATGGCAGGTTCTTCGTGTTCGACGCAAGGCTTGCATCATTGGCCTTCGATCGAATGATTCCGTGGGTGTTCGACTCCAGCTCATTGATTCACACGCCACGGATTGTACCTATAGTACCTTGAGGACCATTGTCATTATTGGTGGTACCTCTCGCGTCTGTTAACAGTTTTCATCATTGACTGGTAATCAGACGATGTTCACGCATGTTCGACTTCGACTTATGTATTCACATGTTTGAACTTGTACTTTTGTTCGGGTCGAGATGGAGCGCAAGACCCTGGATCCTTGTCTGTTATGGTCCAGGCTGCGAATTATGGATGATCATTACATGACTCATTGATGGATGGCTGCGCCCATACCTGAGTCCTCATGGATGGCTGCGACCATACCTTATCAGTCTTTTGGTCTCCTTAGCTGGGTGGCTGCGTCCATTCCACAGACCAGTTTTCGCATGTCTTTCGGATGGCTGCGCCCATACCTAGACTGCATGTACTTGATTGTCAGAGATTTTTGGTCCTTCCTGGTGGCGTTCCAGTTCGGCGTGTGTTGTAAAGCATTTCACCCCTCCCACTCTCTCGGTCTTCATGCTTTAGGGGGCATCTGTTACACAGTAATTTCTCACAGCCTTCCTGTCAGTCACCCTGCTGTGCCCAGATTTCACAATCACTAAGTTCTTGCTCCCTGAACTGGTTAAAAACCCATTTTTCCAAAGTTTTGTTCATCAGCGCGTCTGTTCCTAAAATAACCGCGATGACAGGCGCTCTATAGTGTATTCTGTGCGCTGCCAGCGCGGAAGAACATCACTTTTCCGCGATGGCCCACAGCGCGCCTTTACCGTGTGCTTCCGCGCTGACATGACTGTCCCAGTTATTGAGACGCGCCGACAGCGCGGCAGTATCCTTATAATCCGCGCTGATCCAGTTTGGGCGAATTTGTTCAAACAACCAGCCTTCCAGATCACTCCAGGCTTGGTTGTTAGCTTTGTGAATGTCGACTTCCTTCTATGGCATGTCTGTTCGACCCTTTCCAACAACTCCCCTTGAAGATAAGCTCATCCTTCCACCTTTTTAGGAGACTCCTTCTCCTATATAAACTCTCACCATTACCATGAGCAGCTAGTTAGACTTAGCTTGGAATAGCTTGGATTGTACAGAGCTTGTAGTGCTCAGATTGCTGCTACAGGTTTGGTGTGCTAGGTGTGGAAGTGATTGATTGCTTAGGGAAGGTTGTTTGGTGCCATTTGTGAGAGAGAGAGAGTTGTTTGTCTTGGGAGAATCATCCTCAAAGGTGAATGCTTGAGATACATGCTGACTGGCCCCTCCCGAGAAGGTTACCGACATCAAAACATTTGGTTGTACTCTTCTCTATTCTGATTAATAATAGATGACTGTTATTATTGTTCCATTCTCATTTGTCTATGCAATGGTTAAATGTGAATTACATCTTTTCTGACTGATGTATGGTTGCTTTTACTAGATTTCACGCTTGCGTTTGCTTTCTCTTCGTGTGTGCAGGTATCCATTCGCAGAGATCGCGAAGGATTGTGACCAGCTGAAGCGAAGGAGCGAAGGCAACATCTCTTCGTCAAACGACAGCGCAGGAATCCAAGTAGGTGCTCTTTACCTCTTGTTTAATTGTAATTAGGAACATGCGTAGCAGCATTGTGTGATTGTTGCTAGACCCCTGCTGGGCTAGTAGGGATCGCCTCTATCCGTAGAGGGGATTTACCTCTCCAACAACAGGTACAGGTGATAGTATAGGTACATGTATAGGTGTAGGTATAGGTACATGTAGTGGTATAAGTACTTGTGGTAGTACAGGTAGAGGCATAAGTACAGGTGCAAGTGCACAGGGTATGGATTACTGTCTTATAGCAGATGGATTGGTCAGATTATGAGATAGGATATATGTACCGAATAGCAGCGAGCTCAATAAGGTGATCTTGAGGGAGTTTTATGCGAAACCATATTTGGGTCACCCAGGGTATCAAAATACATTGACAATAGTGACGAAATTTTATTATTTGCTGAATTTAAAGAGGGATGTAGCAGGGTTTGTGGCTATATGTTTCGAATGTCAACGAGTGAAGGCAGAGTGTAAACATCTAGGTGGAATGCTACAAACGATTGCGGTTCCAGAATGGAAATGGGTGGTTATTTCCATGGATTTCATTACAGGGTTGCCTAAGACAGTGAAGTGGCATGATTCGATCATGGTCATTGTGGATAGGTTACAAAGGTTGCACACTTTGTTCCGATGAAGTCTATGTTCTTAGCTAGTGATGTGGCATAGGTGTTCATATGAGATGTGGTTAGAATACATGGTGTCCCAAAGAATATTGTGTCAGACCTGGATGCAAAGTTCACTTCCAAGTTTTGGAAGGAGTTATTTGCAGGTTTGAGAACCGAGTTGGCCTTCTAAACAACTTATCATTTGCAAACAGATGGACATACAGGGAGGGTCAACAGGATATTGGAGGACATTTTTTGATGTATGTGATGCATCAACAAAGGAATTGGGAAGAGTATCTCCCTTTGGTCGAGTTTGCATACAACAAAAGTTATCAGGAGTTACTAAGGATGAGTCATTTTGAGGCATTATATGGGCGAAGTTGTAACACTCCCATTAGTTGGAGTGATCTAGTTAGCAGAGTATTGATTGGACCTGATATGTTGGTAGACATGGAACAAGAGATGTAGGTGATCAAGAAGAATCTCAAGGTAGCACAGGATAGGCATAAGAGTTATGCAGATAGGAACAAGTTGTTCAAGGAGTTCCAGGTTGGGGAACAGGTGTACTTGCGCATCAAACCGAAGAAGAGATCCTTGCGGATTGGCTCATGTGCCAAGATGGTACCATGGTTTTGTGGACCCTTCAATATCATTGAGAGGATTGGACCAGTAGTCTATCGAATTGCACTGCCTCCGACAGTGAAAGTCCATGATGTTTTCCGTGTATCTTTGCTTAAGAAATATATTAAGGATTTTGATCATGTAATTGACTGGTCTGTATTGCAGGTGGAACCAGATGGAGAATTCGAGTCAAAGCTTCAGTGTATATTGCAGAAAAAGGTGCTCATGCTCCAGAACCGAGAAATAGAGCAAGTTAAAGTGCAATGGAAGTACTTTGGGCCTGATGAAGCTACATGGGAGATGATAGATCAGATGCGGGCTATGTATCCTTCCTTGTTTGTTGACTAAGGCAAAGCAATCTTAAGATGGTGGTTTGGTGATTGCTTATGGTGGTTGGTGATTGCTTATGGTGGTTTGATGATTTCTTATGGTGGTTTGGTAGTTGCTTTATGGTGGTTTAGTATTTGCTTATGATAGCTTGGTATATGCTTCATGGTGATTTATTATTTGCTTTATGTTGGTTTAGTATATGCTTTATGGTGATCAATATATGTTTTATGATGGTTGATACATGCTATATGATGTTTTGATATATGCTTTATGATGTTTTGATACATGCTATATGATGTTAGTATATGTTTGATATATGTTTGGTATACGATTTGGCATATGTTTTGGTATATATAGTTTTGATGATGTTGTTATATGTACACCCATGTATGAATGTAAATACCATAACGAGCTATGTTATAGAGTTCCACTATGCGGTATGGGTGTCATGTTATTACGGTTATGTTATTATGCTATCATGTCGTTATGTTATTGTGATGATTATGATGTCATATGGATTGGCACTCAACATTGTTGAAAAGTGTGCAACAAGAAATGTAAATTTAGAAATTGCTAAAAATAGAACTGTTAAAAATATCACTTCTAAAAATAGCAGTTTGGCCAATGAGCATTTTGGCCACCTTGGGTGAGAGGAAAAACTGCTAAAAATAGCATCTTCTAAAAAAAGCATTTCTGGGTCCCTTCCTATTTATAGCAGTCCCTGGTCTACCTATAGGAAGTAAATTCGAATTTGGTCTTACTAGCAGTTTGGAATATTAATTAATTAATTCTCCATGAGTTAATTAGTTAAGGAAAAGCAAACTTGAAGTCTTTGTGAGAACATGCAATTATTTCTCCACTAATTGGGGAATGTATCCTTGATTTGCTCCACTGATTGAGGAATTAAGGATGAGTTCTATATTGAGAGGATTAGTTGACTTAGTTTAACTTAGTCAAGTTCAGTTAGATTAATTTAACAAGTTGTTAAATTAATGAGATATAGTTTGTTGATGTTTGCATGCATGTGACAACTATTATTTTTAGATAATTGTGTATTCACTCATGGATAACTGATGCATGTCAGTTCTGTCAGAGACCCAGTTGAGATCAGATGTGGGACAATGTACTATCAGATGCTAGGATATTTCTAGTAAGTATTCCTTGCATGGGGAAGGAAATAGGAGCTTGGACCTGAGGTGCAGCCTTTATATACAGGGCTAGGTAGTCCATGAGCTATATCATCAGAGTACAAAGAGAGCAGGATAGCTTTTGAGCTGATTCTTTTTGTATGTTGTTGAGGATTTCCACTTGATTGATAATACAGTGTTGGGGTTTTATGCTGGTTCTTTCCCCAGTGATATATTCTGTGTTATGTGTGATTGATTTCTTCTTATCAGTTATATGTGTTCATGCTTGATGTTGCTCATGTTCAATTAAGCTTCTGCTAAATTGGTTTTAGAAGTAGATCAAGTATTTTGCTTTAGTCTATTGCATTATTAGGTGATGTACAGGTGGGGATTTCTACATGGTATCATAGCTAGCTGATTGTAGAAAAATTATACATGGTATCAGAGCTAGCTAATCCATAGAGAAATTTCTACATGGTATCGGAGCAAAGGTGATCAAAGCGGAGAACAATATACTAGAGGAGAATTCGAAGAAAAAAAATTTGGGCCACGAGTTTTCAGAGCATATATGAAATTTTTTGTGCAAAATTTTCAGAAAAATAGCAAATTTGGATTCCTTGTGGAAAAATACCGAAATTCAAAAAAAAAAATCGGCTCAATTGGAGTTCGGATGAGGGAGATATTGCTGATTTAAAATCAATTATTTTTCTAGAAAATTTCATGACAACAGGAAAGATGAAATAGATTGGTGTGCTAGCCAAGAACCTGTATGCACTTGAGGTAGAAGATGCATGCAAAGCCTTGAGGAGCAAGGCAAAAGTTAGATACTTGGTGGTTGAGAGGGAGTGTAAATTACCTCTCAACATGCAACGCCAGAAGAAGTCTGAGACGATTATGGAGGAGCCACGATTGGTGAAGCAGCTTCAGGAGGTTGTGGAGCAGCCACATCTGGGGAAGCCGAGAGGAGACAGGGTGGAGGCATCCACTCATGCAGAGACCTCTAGTGGGGATAAACTTAGAGCTAGGTGCGCAGAGGGATCACATGCAGCCATACTTCCAGGTAGGAGGTGGGGCGATATAGAGTGATCGTCCCAAGGAGGAGGGGCAGGATCCTTGAGGTACCCAACCTCTTGGATGAGACCTTGCTACGAGAGCCCCGATGTGGAGTAGTAGGAACTAACTGATTGGGTAGATACAGATGCGGATGGAGCGACAGAGAGAGCTATAGTGCAAGGAATCCCAGGACAACGCAGAGCATGTAGGTTGCAACAATGCGAGAGGCACAAGTGTGTTGCATTGTGCAGGGTAGCACAGAGAAGGGTGCAATGGTGCGAGACGCATGGAGATGTTGCAGTAGCGTAGAGGTCAGAGAGGGAGCACTTATCAGCAACAAGTAGAGCTTCAACATCAGAGTATGTTTCTAGCCCAACAGAGTGGTAAATTGGGAGTTTTTTTTTTTTTGTTTTGTTTTTTTGTTTTTTGTTTTGTTTTGTTTTGTTTTTTTTTTGTTTTGTTTTTTTTTTGTTTTTTTTTTTGTTTTGTTTTGTTTTGTTTTTTTGTTTTTGTTTTTGTTTTTGTTTTTGTTTTTGTTTTTTGTTTTTTTGCTTTTTTGTTTTTGTTTTTTGTTTTTTTGTTTTTTTGTTTTGTTTTTTTTGTTTTGTTTTGTTTTGTTTTTGTTTTTGTTTTTGTTTTTGTTTGTTTGTTTGTTTGTTTTTTTTTTCCCCGAGTGTTGTTAGAGCAACCACACTTGGTAGATGTGTTGCATGCAGAACATTCCAGAGTTACAGGATCGGGTTCAAGAGGAAGCCTTTCTTGTTGAGAGGGAGTGTTGAAAAGTGTGCAACAAGAAATGTAAATTTAGAAATTGCTAAAAATAGCACTTCTAAAAATAGCAATTTGGCCAATGAGCATTTTGGTCACCTTGGGTGAGAGGTGAAACTGCTAAAAATAACATCTTCTAAAAATAGCATTTTTGGGTCCCTTCCTATTTTTAGCAGTCCCTAGTCTATCTATTGGAAGTAAATTCGAATTTGGTCTTACTAGTAGTTTGGAGTATTAATTAATTAATTCTCCATGAGTTAATTAGTTAAGGAAAAGCAAACTTGAAGTCTTGTGAGAACATGCAATTATTTCTCCACTAATTGGGGAATGTGTCTTTGATTTGCTCCACTGATTTAGGAATTAAGGATGAGTTCTATATTGAGAGGATCAGTTGAATTAGTTTAACTTAATCAAGTTCAGTTGGATTAATTTAACAAGTTGTTAAATTAATGAGATATAGTTTATTGATGCTTGCATGCATGTGACAACTATTATTTTCAGATAACTGTGTATTCACTCATGGATAAGTGATGCATGTTAGTTCTGTTATAGACCTAGTTGAGATCGGATGTGGGACAATGTACTATCAGATGCTAGGATATTTCTAGTAAGTATTCCTTGCATGGGGAAGGAAATAGGAGCTTGGACCTGAGGTGCAACCTTTATATACAGGGCTAGGTAGTCCATGAGCTATATCATCAGAGTACAGAGAGAGCAGGATAGCTTTTGAGCTGATTCTTTTTGTATGTTGTTGAGGATTTCCACTTGATTGATAATACAGTGCTGGGGTTTTGTGCTGGTGCTTTCCCCAGTGATATATTCTGTGTTATGTGTGATTGATTCCTTCTTATCAGTTATATGTGTTCATGCTTGATGTTGCTCATGTTCAATTAAGCTTCTGCAAAGTTTATGGTAGATGTAGATCTAATATTATGCTTTAGTACATTGCATATATTAGTTTGATCTGTAGGTGAAATTTCTACATGATATCAGTGAGCTAGCTGATTTGTAGAGAAAATTCTACAAACATGATGATCATTGTAAATATCGTAATGAGTTGTGTTATAAATCTCCACTATGCGGTATGTTGTCATGATGTTCTTCTCTTGAGCAGATCTTTCATTGTAAATACTGCATCGAGTTGTGTTATAAAGCTCCATAAGTAGTATGTCTTCTTTTAGCAGGTTGCTGAGGTATGTGTGTGATTGAACACCAAGGACAGTGTCCCCCAAAGGGGAGGGTTATGTAACAACCCCGGTGAAAATTCCATGTAAATACTGTTAAAAACAATAACCAAGGATGACTAGGACACTTATTCCAAGCTAAATGTTGGGCAATACATCCCAGGGGGTGTTCGTTTGGTTGTTTATGGCTAAGGAAATTGACAAAGGAATTAAAGAGGCAAAATGACATTTTGGCACATTTATTTATGAGAATAATGAAAATTAGGAGGAAAAGGAGGTGAAAGGTCACAGGTTGCATGTGAGGAGGAAATTGAAGGAAAATAATGGAAAATTAAGAAAATAGAGGCCTCATTCATAAAAAGGCCTATGAGGATCAGTTGGTAACCTTTTTTCAGTTTAGCTTTGGAGCTTTTTCATTATTATCTCTCTCTCTCATACTCTTGGACACTTAGAGTTTTATTAGAGCACTTTGGCATTGGAGCAAGAAAGGAAAAGAAGGCAAGAGGAAGCAAAGATCAAGTAGGGAAAGGCAGGATCAAGCAACTACAACAGGGTTCATTGCAGGTATGAACTTGCATGTGTATTTTCCTTGCTAGATTTGGCATGCATGGGATTACATGTGTTTCTTTTCTACAATGGCATGGATTTTGCCAGGTGTGATAGTATTTTCAGCCTAGCCTTGTCATTTCCTAATAACTTTGATGAGATGGGTTCTCTCATGCGGTTTTTGTGGGATGGTTGGATTGGATTCGAAGCTGAGTGGGGTGGATCTCTGAATTGAAAAACACATGGTGGTAGTGGTCCCTAAACCGGACTGAGGATGCACGAAGCCACTGGCCTAGTAACCCCTAAACTGAATTGTGGGTTGTGGTAAAGCCATATTGTGTGCCTCGGTGGGCCTAGGAATCCTTGCCGGTGAATAGCGGGATATACAGTAAATCGAAGAGGTGGATTTTCTCTTTGTTGGGCCTAGTGATTCTGGGATGGAATGCACGGTAAATCCTAGAGAGTATGTCTCAGTGCAAGGCCTAGTGATTCTGGGATGGAATGCAAGGTAAATCCTAGAGAGTATGTCTCGGTGCAAGGCCTAGTGATTCCAGGATGGAATGCACGGTAAATCCTGTAGAGTATGTCTCGGTGTAGGGCCTAGTTCTCCTTGGATCAGACTGTGGATGCACGGTAAAGCCTGAGATACTAGGAGGCACTCAAATTCTTCACGGTGTAGGCAAAGAACTTCGGTGGAATCCACATTGATTGGTGTTTTTTATGTGTTCTATGAGTCCCACATCCATGCTTGGAATATGGCACGAGGGTGATTGGCTGAAGAGAGACTTGGCTTAACCAATCTATGGTCAGGTGGAACATGGTAGTCCCATCTCCGGTCGGTTCATTGCATTGATTAATGAGAAATTCATTTTATTGATTTTCATGTGTAAATGTACTGGTGTATATATGGATTTTGATGGTTGATATGTTTATTGTAATTTTGTTCCTATTATGCTAGTTATATGTTCATTTTATGGCAGCGACTATGTTTTTCTCTCAGCATGTTTTTACTTGTATTTGAATGGATATTGTATCTATAACCTAATAAGTGATAAGGCAACAAATGACATGAGGAAACAATGGTTCATGGCGATTCTAAAATAAGTAAGAGGTCCCTACACTTAACTCTGTTGTTTACACCTGTAGGTTACATGTTGTTGATACACTTACTGAAATGTCTGTCATGGCTAGTAGGGGTCTGGTTAAGGCCTTGATCAAATATTTACTTGTGCATCATTGTTTCCCTATACTTTACTTAATTATGATATTTCATTCCATTCTGGGCAGTGGCCTGGGCTTTGGGCCTAAAAAGTGGCTCAAATCGTGGATTCGCTGGCACAGAACTGGCAAGTTTGGACCATAGTTGCTGGCAGGCAGGCATATGAGAGCAACTTTAGGTCTCTGGTTGCTTCCTTGCCCATAGAATGAGAGCGACTGAGCCTTAAATTGTCCAAAACAACAGTGGCACCCAGGGATAGGCTGTTTGAGTGGCTGACTTGTTTCCTGAGGGTTTTGTTGATGGTGTTGGATGACTATATGTGATGTTACATCGATTCCACTTCCTTAAGGTCAGCTAGGAGGTCGAATCTAGTCACAGTAGCCTCTCGTCTCATGTGTTACCCCAATTGTAATGGTAACTTGGGTGGATGTGGGAGGAGGGTGTTACAACGACCTTCCCTCTCCTATGTTAGAATCAACAACTAACGATTTCATTCCCAATGAAACGTTGTTTCTGATCGAATCTACTGATCCTTGGTATGGAGATATCATCATTTATCTCCAGACCGATATCGAATTCATGACCTATAACCGTTGCTCGACCGGGGGGAATGGTTGCATGATTGTTGCTCTAGAGTATTTTACAAAATAGGCTGAAGCAATGCCTACATACAACAACAATGGAAAAACTGCTACATTGTTTCTTTTCAATTACATTATTACCATATTTGGTGTGCCAAAAGCAGTAATTATAGACCATGGTAAACATTTTTACAATTACATGATGTTTGAACTAACTACCAAGTTGGGTTTATAACATAACTCAAACCCGTACTACCCTTAGGCCAACATTCAAGTAGAAGCCATTAATAAGGTTTTGAAAGTAATGATCCAACGCATGGTAGGGATCCATAAAATGAATTGACCTACTATTCTTTTTTCATCCCTGTAGGCATACCGCACATTTATTTAAACTGCGACTAGATTCACACCATTTCAACTCGTGTATGGTCTGGAAATTGTTCTTCCAACTGAATATGAAATTTCATCATTGAAACTTGTTGTTGAGATTCTTCCTGTAACCTCCACCAAAGAAGAACACTTTTTGCACTTAGCTTGGCTATATGAGACTTGATGCGATGCCACAATGGCTAGTGAGGCTAACAAAAAGCATATCTAAGCACAATATGACCAAAATGTTAAACCTTATGCCTTCTCGGAGGGTGATATGGTCCTCTTGTATGACCAGGAAGCTCATAAATTAGGATTCGGGAAAATCAAACCAATGTGGTTAGGTCCATATATCGTTAAATGTGTTCTTGTGAATGGGGCCTATGAAATTGTAGACTTTGATGGAATTCCCTTGGCGAAACCCGACAATGGGTTGTACCTCAAAAGATACTATGCTTAGATTTTTTTCTACACAAGTGTACATATTGTATAGGTTTTCTAGTGTGTTTGCAGTGTGTTTTTGTGAGAGTTTTGTGTTGTCTTTGCTTATCTTGGATTGCCTTTGGTTTGCAGATGTCGACATTTCCTCAAGATATGTTTGTTATGATGATGGTGATAGTCGTAATACCCGAAACCTTTCTTCCGCAACGTGGGGAATCTATGCTCCTAATGATGAGTTAGTGAGTTTGCAAGGAATTTGCATTGGTTGCTAAACTAATAACATTGTTGAGTATACCATAATGATCGAAATTTTGTCCAATTCCATTTTGCATGGTATTTATCATTTGGTCATTAGAATTGATTCACATCTCGTGGTGCCACATCTAAACAATGTTTATTTAGTAAGAAGTCCAACTATGTTACTCGTGTTTTTAAGGGTTCGCCTCTTAGAGCGACAATTTGATTACATTTAGTATCAACATGTTCCTGGGAATCTAAATACATTAACAAATGTATTGGCTAATCATGTATTAGACATACATTTGTGACATATGTAAAAATATAATCATCATCATACATTGTGGAATAGAGTAGAATAAGTAGAAAACATCCATAGATAGAAATTGTATATAATGTTTTGTTTTACAAAAAATGTGTCTGAGACACATATGGTCCCACGACTTATAATATCAAAATACATGTAGACAAAATATGGCTGAAAAACCTCCTAGGTGACTAATCCAGATGATTCCCACAATAACATACGATTGCACGGGCAACTTTGCATAATAATTGATTGATATGAGTTGACACTCCTGTAATGTACCACTGTAGACACATAGGAACCTCATCAATCCCTATCTTTGGCAAATTGGGGGTCAAACCCTCAACATGATGCTTGAACTTGGCAAGTATCTCTGTTGTGTTAGGATCAACCACCTCTTCCTCTGCTCATCCATGTCCAACCTATACAAGATGTGGTTGTGCCCATCGATGAATAGGCGACATGCCTACTGGTCGCACAGGTCAGCTATCTGCAACCGATAGTTAGTCTCTGACACTCATAAAAACAAAAACAAAAAAAATGTAAAACCCAAAAATAAAAAATATCCAAAATGACTTTGATTTTACCTATATCATTCCATTGCTTGCCTTAAGGTAAAATGAGCTCTGGGACTCTACGGAAATCAACTTCGACATATGGGTAATCCTGAATCATAATCAGTTTCTCCCGTAACCAATCAAACAAAAGATTGAATGTAACCATAGGTGCTCCTTTGTGTTGTTCCATAAAATATATCCATTGCCTTATGCAAGGTTCTCTAGGTCCAGGAAGTTCACATGTTATCCGCTAAGGTAGTAGCAATGGAACCCTCTATAAAGAAAATGATACCATGATAGAACCATACCCAAATTTCTTCAATCGACTGGTCTTTTCTCTATTGATTTGTTCCTTCTTATTAACTAAAACCCCTCCACACCAGTTGAATACTGTAGGTGCAAAGAATTCCAATGCATACTGTGTTCGAGTCTTGGTAGATAAGTGTAAAAACTTCCAACCAATTGAGTAATGGTAAAAATGATTGTCCCGAGGGGAAGTTGAATGACATTCTTAATCTCAAGTTTATCATCTTTAGTTATTTCAAAGCGAGGTCGACAATGAACAACATTGTAGTCCTTCACGGTCTCTCCACCTCTCCTGAAACTAGATAACGAAATGAGAGCTCCTCTCTGTGACAACCTTCTTAAGAAGTAGATGTCTTCAATATCTATTGTGATGATGCATACTCTGATCCTGGAATATTTTCCTTGTATATCCCAACGTCTTACCAAATATTCCAGTAAATCCAACAGGCCCCTCATGCGTAGAATCATAAAAAACTTTAGAAGCACACAATTCGCAAAAGCTTGTACAATTTTTTGATCATTGGCGACAACGATGTATTGAGCCTCATGCTTTCTTTCTCTCTAGGTTAAAGCCATTTCACTCTGGTAAATGTTTGCAAAATAACATAAAAGAACACTTAAAATCAACAATTGTAAAAAAAATGGGAAAATTGACTCAAAATCAATTTTTTGAAACTTCTATTGCTCTCATCGCATTGTTCCTTCATGAACAGAGACGCCCATCACACTTACCTATCTTGCTAAGTGCGATGCGTCACCTTAATTTGTGTTAAATTTTCTAACTCATCAGACCTCCCGATATAGGAGGAGTGCGATGGGTCAAGGGCAACTTTTTAGCCCTAAAAATTCAAAAAAATCCCAAAATAATGCATGAAACAAGAAATGGAAACCGTGAAAATGACGAGAAAGGATAGACCTCGTACTAAGAACTGGCGGTACTGAAAATGGTCCACCAGATTAGCCACAATCAACTGCTGAAGATTGAAGGTAAAAGTTGCTCAGAGCTCACTCAAATGGGTAAAATGAAAATGGTAAGAAATGAAATTACTTTTTTCACTTTTATGGTCAAAATAACTCATTATTTTAATATATTTTAATATTTTTAATTGTTTTTGACCTAATTTTACCATATATCATGTATTTTTAATGTTTTTATGCTCTTTTGAGCAGATTAAATGATAAATGAAGGATGTAATGCGGGTTGTAAGTTGAATACAATTCATTTTGACAAATGAGTATACTTTTATCACTTTTTTTTCATCCTTGTTAAACCTGTGAAAAAGGAACCCCCTGGAGTCCTCTTTAAGCCCTTTTCAGACTCCCAAAACATGAAAATATTATCGAGCACTTGTCTTTTCGAACTCGTTAAAGTAAATGAAAATACATCTATCCAGTACAAGTTTAACCCTTTTCCGGACTAGATAGACTATTTACGAAAAATGAATACTTGAGTCAAACAGGGCTAAAAGGTTCTCCTGGGTATTATTTTACACCTTTTTTCGGCCCAAGGGATAAATTTACGAAAAGGAATATCTTGGAGTTTACTTTTTCACCTCTTTTTCAAAATTTCTAAACATGAAAAAGAAGTCGAGTTACACCTTCACTGGAATCGTGAAATTGTTAAACAATGTTGGACTCGTCAAGCATGACAAGGTTGAACCACTCCTTTTCAGGGTTCGTTAAGAATACTCATAAGGATTCATCCGAAGGATGAACTTATAGATCAAGCATATGTTATCCTCCTCAAGCTTGTTAAAATAAAAAGGTACCGAATATAAATGGTTGAGAAATTGGGAAAATAAGGCATCATACTTATTAATGGCAGTGAGTTTCTCTTGAACATGACACTCTTTCACTTTATTTATGTGACTGCTTTGGGTTGGGGAATTCACTTGCCTCTCTTTTGATCACACCTTAATGAAAGCCTTCATGGTGGGTATTTGAGTCAATGTTGCCAACTCCATATCAATGTCATTGATACGTTTACGAGAAAGTCCACCCTCAATTGACATCTATGACAATACACTTGAGCCTTACTTCAAGTGTGCCTCTCTTGAAACAACTCTGCATCATTATATTATGTCTCAAATGTTGATACCCATTTCATGTCATTGATGGAGGATAGATAAAGGTCCTCCTATGATGGGTTGCTTCCTGTTGACATCAACACATTATCTAGGAAGTTGACTTAAAAATTGGCTTCAGTGCCTTGGAGGTTGCATACCTTAATGGCAAGTTTCCTTGCTTTCGGTGATAGGTTCTCACCATTGGCCTTCAACTAGAAGATTTTGTGTGGTGTTTGACTTCATCTCATTCATTTACATCACATAAATTGTAAGGTAGTACCTTGAGAGTCATTATCATTATCGGTGGTTCCTCTCGCATCTATTAATGACTTACATAATTGTCTGGTAAGTAGGTGGTGTCTACCATGTTTGACTCCAACTCTTTTATCACATGGTTAGACTCGTATTATCGAATGACAAGGCAAAAGACCCTAGATCTAGTTTCATCCATATGGGTTGTTGGATACCTATACCAATAGGTTTCATATTTCATGATTGGCCAAGGAAAGTCCAAATATGCTCTGCTTTGATATCACAAAGATCCCAGATTTCCTAGAGAACAAGAGGTGTGTAAAGTGTTTTCAAATATTGATGACCTTATTTCAAATTTTGATGGATGATCCAACAGTTTAATCTGGATCATGCCATGAGTTCAATTTTGTGCTATAGACTAGAGAAAGAAGTCTGTCCAAACTGCTTAATCTTGGCAGACAACTAGTTTAGGTAGAGAAGAAAAGGATCCCAACAGCCTAATCTGGGACCTTGGAAGAGATAAGGGTAGAAGTAGATAGAAAAGAATAAAGAAAAAGCCAAAGAAAAGAAAAGGCAAGTAAGGGTTTGCAAGTCCAAGTGCACCCTCTAATGTAGAAACAAAAAATGCTAGGAAAATAGCTGGGTAAGTAGTTGTGGTTGCAGAAAGGGCATTTTCACCATTGCACATATGTCAAAAGATGTATTGCCAAGGCAAAATCTATCAATGGACAAAGTGGTTAATTCCATCAAATTGCAGCAAGGAGCATGACTAACCTCCCTTTCCCTTTCATTTCATTATTAACATTCCCTTTTCAGCTGAGATTCATGGAGAGAGATCATGGTTTTATGGTGGTTCTTGTTCATACAAAGGCCACATTTCTTGTCTAAGATCTTTTCATTTTGATCTACTCTCAAAACTAAATCAATTTCAGATAAACTCAGTAAGATCCCCTCATTTGCCCCTTTCATTCATATTAACCTCTAATTCTACTATATAGCTCCCCTATCTTACCCTTCCCCTAATAATATTAACACTATGGTGTATAAAGCCCCAAATTCTATAAATACTCCTCCCCTTGGCATTATAGCCATATGTTCTTCAAAAGGAACCAAAGTGACCTCTGGTCACCTTGGTGAACCTATCACGTCCCATTCCCCCTTGCCACAAGCCAACTTGCTCCTCAAACCACCATTTGCATTGAAAAAACCCCTATAAACCCTCTTTTACCCTTAAAAATCCTTTGCAAAAATTACCCAAAGTCTAAAAAGCCCGCCTCTGGCACATTTCCAAAAGGTTAGCGCGCAGTTTGTTTTAAATGAAAAACATTGAAAAACCATCAAAAAACCCACAACACAAAGTTTTCCGCCCGCGCATATACCCCGAGCACGTTGTTGCTCCGCCTACCGTCGGATCAGGTCCCGAGGATCCGACGATTCACAGCAATATCGGAGCGGCCCCCATGGTGGTCCTTTACCGCCCGAGAAAGTGACGTTGCGTCACGTCACGGGCAGGCCACGCGTCAAACAATAAGGGCTCTCGGAGCCAGGCCTGACACTTTCAGCGCCGTACCCAGACCGCCCCGAGAGACCGTAGCGGCTAAGCCTTAACCGTAACCGCTACGGTCCTAACCGCCAGCTGCCCTCCTATGTCATATCGCCACGTCATTTCTGCTTATCCTTTTTCCGTTGATTGGTCCACCTCGCTGATGACATGGCGGCCACCTCATCGCCCCCATGGACCAATAGCTTACCGCCACGTCACCCGATGACGTCAGCTGACGTCACCTCACCTTGACCCACTAATGACGTCATGCTAACGTCATCACTAAAAAGCGCCAAAATGGTAAAAAGGTCCATATTAGCCCAAAAAACCGTGTTTTTCTCACTTTTTACTCCTGTCGCTACTTCTGCTCTGCATGGCTGTTTACGTCCAAATTTTCGCCAACCTGCTCAGTTAACCAAGGCGACCTCCAGAGCTCCAACCGTGCACGCCTATGCGACCTCTGTTCGTCAATTAACAGGTATTTACTGTATGCTGCCCTCCAAACGCCTGTTATTGAAATTAAAGTTACTCAGAGGGCTAAGGAGACCTTAAAAATTATATTTTCACCGGCCATTTCCCTCTGCACATCCACATTTGCAACTGTGAAGTCCAAAAACACCAGCCGAGCCTTAATACCTATAATTTCGCTCAAAAACAACATTCACTGCGTATTCCCGGCAAATTTCTTGTTAAACTCAATTCACCCGCTAAAAGAGGACATAGTGAGACCATAGAGAAGCCCTGCTCCTGAAACAAACAGTATTTCAACTGCTGTTGTGTAAATTCCTCCTCTGGTATCTGAGATACAAACTGTTTTTACAAGAAATCACTTCTATTCTGTGTTGCTTCCATTAAACCATCCACCTACAATTGTTGAACTTTGAAGAAGATCATGGAGACTCCCATTGCTCTCAACATCAAGCCCCTCAATGCCCCTCACCAGGAATTGGAGTGGAAAGCCCTGGGAGATATGGATTACCAAATGCTGGACTGGTTTCTTATGGGCTCCAAATACAATATTCAGATGCTGAATGAGTTGAAAGCCCAGCATCTTAGTGGAGCAGACATTTTGGGAATCTGGGACTCAAACCTGCCAATCTATAACCTCCCCCAGGTAAACCCTATGCCAGAGTTGATATACAGCTGCCAGGAATGCTATGACCCAAGCCGAAGAGCTGTCATTAGCCCCTCAGGCTTAGTTTTGTTCCAGATCACCTCAGAGAGTATTAACGAGATGCTGCACTTCCATACTGCCAAGCAATTGACCCCCCTCAATATGCAGAATTTGATAAAGAAAGGAAGCAGGCTGACAACCGACCAAGTCATTAAGATTAATCAGCTGTTTGTGAAACCAAGCTCTGAATCCTTCAGAACTCCTCCTATTGGATATCAGTACTTGAATGAATTGGGCAGGATGTTAGTGGATTTGATCAGCTATGCCCTAGGATTCAAGGGAATGGAGGATGTGGATGAAACCATAATAGCAATGCTGTCTCTATTCTCTCCTGGTAAGCCCCCAGCTGTGCATTATGATTATGCTACATACATTGCAGATAAAATCCATGACCAGTTTATGAACTTGAAGAGAGAAAGACTATTCAGGTATACCTCATACATATACCACCTCTTCTTGTTTTATCAACCAGCTACCTTCTCTTTTCCTTTGAAGCAAATCAATGCCCAAGGAAATCCAAGATCAGTGGTGTTCTGGACCTCTGTCTTTCACTATACATCTGTGTCACCTTACACATACAATGAGTTCATTGACTTATTCATTTATCCAGCCTTGACAGTATTGCATGGTGTCCCTCCTCCAAGGCTAACTGATGATATGAAGAGAGTTCTTCACCTAAACAAAACCTACAGCATTGGTAATTGGTACCTCTACCAAAACCACACAGTCATCAGAATATATGGCTGTGAGTTGACACCTTTTAGATTGCCAAGGTATGTCCCCATGAGGCTTTTTGCCTTGGAATATTTCAGACAGTTTGGCAACTCAGACTACCTGCATTTTCAGAGCAAGAACAAGAAGTCACAGCTAAAGGTGAGGAGCCAGCTGGGTCCTTTCCTATATAACAGAAAAGAGGAGGGATGGAAAGAGGCAAACACTATCCTGGAAGGCCTCAGACTGCAAACTAGTTTTGAATGGATACCCTATGACCCCAATCATTTTGTCTCCCTCAGGAGGATAAAATACAAATTGGGTAGTTATGCACACAAGAGACAACCTGAGATTGAACAGTATGCCAATGCATTAAGCTGGGAAGAGGGTACCTTAGAAGAAGAAATAACTGCTGAAGAGCTTCTAGAAAGAGAAGCTAGAAATATACAAAAGCAAGCTGACTTGGAAAATTGTGGACAGGTTCCTCATTCATACAGAAGACAGCTTGGATCAGCCGCTTCATCATCAACAACACAGCAGCAAGCTGCCGGGAAAACACCACAAACAGCCAGTAAAGATAAAGGGAAACAGGTGGAACAGCCACCTCCATTGACAGAAGAGCAAGTGGAAACATTGGTGCAACAACAAGAAGAGATGGAGCAGCAACAAGAAGGGCAACAGCAAGAAGAAGTGCCACTTAAGGAACAGCAACCCTTGCAGCAAGAAAGGGTGATTGACACTCCTAGTTCCACTGAGCAACAGGCTCAGAATATAGTGCCTCCAAGGGCAGAAACTACTTTTGATGCCTCGGTCCTCCAAACCCCACAAAAGGAGGACTTAACCAGGAAAAGAGATAGAGAGACTCCCCTGACTTCATCCATCAATCAGGGAGAGAAAAGACAAAGATTAAATGACTTTCCAGAGGATGACATAGCAATAAGACAAGCATCGGGCATGGGCCCACCCAGCCGAGAAGTGTCAGCCAGTTCATTCCAGCATGAACATGATAGAGCTATGGGAGGAGAGGTCAGTTCCTCCAGCCAGCACCAAGAAGGACAAGTAAGCATCAAACAGCAATTTATCGACATTAAAAGGAGGAGTGATCCTATTAAAATACAGCTGTACAATCATTTGCTGAACCTGGCTCCCACCAATCAGCAAAGACTCATGTCTGCCTTTGATATAAGTGAAGGCAAAATGATCATGAGTCATTTCATGCCCACAGCTCTGCATCCCCAATCTGCCTCGGATTAACTCAGGACCAACATGGAGGTTCTAGCCAAAGACATCCACCCTATGGATAAAATAGAGCTACATAAACAAACCGGTGAGATGGTCTATGCCTCCTTGGCAGATGAGACATTGGAAAATTATAAATTGAAGAGCAGCCTGGATAATACAGCCTCTCAGCTAGAATTGGAGAGGGCTTCATCACAAGCCAAGGACAACAGAATCAAGTCCTTGGAGGATGTAATTATAGAAATAGGACATGATCCTAAAGATGTTAAAGGTATCCAAGAACTGTTGAAGATAAGGGATCAAGACATGGCTGCCTTAAGGAGGAAAATCAAGCTCCCAGCCACCATCCATCCTCAAACAGATGAAGTTGCTCAGC
This sequence comes from Pinus tabuliformis, assembly GCA_031772625.1. Taxonomy (NCBI): domain Eukaryota; kingdom Viridiplantae; phylum Streptophyta; class Pinopsida; order Pinales; family Pinaceae; genus Pinus; species Pinus tabuliformis. The sequence continues at coordinate 321,081,310 of CM062807.1, forward strand.
AAAGGCTAGAAAAGGATGCTACGGATTTGATGATATCCTTATACAAGGAGCTGGTTCGGACTCAAGACCAGCTAGGACAATCAGAAGCTGCAAAGGCAGCATTACAGACAGCATTGAAACAGAGAGAAGAGGGCCAAACTTCCCAGCCCCCTCCGGAAGTAATCAATCTTGAAGAAGCTCCTCCAACAACTACTCTTCCTCCTCAGCAGACAGGAACTACAGCACCATCTACAGCAACAACTACGCCAACAACAGAGCAGACTCCTAGTCTGGATATGCAGAAGCTGCAAGCTGAGATCCAAGTTCTTGAATCCCAAATGAAAGAGCTTGATGAAGTCAAAAGGTCTTTGACTAAGGTGAATGAAAGATTTGACAAAAGCAAGCAGAATGAGGCAGCAAAGGAAAGAGAAATAAAAGTTCTAAAAAAGAGAATAGCTGAACTAGAAAAAGAGCTTGCACTAGAAAAAGTAACAGCAGAATTAAAAGCAGTCCTCTGGGGCAACATTGGTCGATCCATCACCAATCAGTGGCAGTATATTGAGACTATGGATGAGCAAATAGTACTCATCACAAAGGCAAACAAGGAAATACACAGAGCAAGAGCAAGCCTTGGCCACATGCCAGATGCTGCCAGCAGAATGATCAATATTTTAAATAACAAGACAAGCTCTCAGCTGGCCACAATAGGAATTACCAACAGGACTGAGACAATCTCAGTAGTTAAAAGAGTCCTGACACTAAGAAGCCTAATTGGAACGCTGGAGAGGAGAACACAGGATATGCAGACCGAGATCAACAAATTCCTGGACAGATTCCTGGCATTACAGAACAGAGGCCTCCCCAACATATTAAGCAGTGTAGGAAGACTGCTTACCCTGGAAAATTACATCAAAAGGGTTGATGCCCATGCTGCAGCACAAATTGCAAAACAACCTAGTACCTCAGCAGAAACAGGGCCAGCATCAGGGCAGAATTTGTATGATAGGGTGGATAACCTGTTTTTTATCATGAATGAAATTGATCACCTGTTTGATACACCACCAAATTTCTTTAAGTATACAGAAGCAGATGAAACTATGCAGGCAATCATAAAACACCAATTGCCCACACAGGAAGTATGGAGGAATTTGACACAGATAATCTTATCAGGCCCGAACCTGTAGCGTTAATTTTCTCCAGTTTATGAACAGTCATGCACAGGCAGAATTTTGGTGGATAACTCCACAAGGAAAAGACAGATGCTGAGCCAACTCAGCAGGGCTATTTACTCACCACAGCAGCAATCACAATCACAGGTGGCAGACCCAAAATACAGCGCACGAGCCATAAAGTCGGGTTCTCCAGCATTTGATCAAAGTATCCCAACCGACTTAGCAGCTCCCAAAGGCTAAAATATCTTCTGACAGAACATCAAGACGCCTTTATTTTGTATTCAATGCTGTAATAAATTTCGGATAATAATATCTCAAAGGTTGGTGAGAACATTAAGTCTGAGATAACTTAGAACTCAGATATTTTTGTAAAATCGTATGTATATATTCGCCCCTCACTGAAGCTGAAGGGGTTGTTGTTATTTTCATTTCGGGAGATCTCACTTGCTGTAAAATTCTCAGAGAAATAATACAAAGGGTGAATGGAATTTCCAAAAGCTTGGCGCACCTTGATGCATTGTGATGAATGGTGAATGTTGCAGGATTCCAGAGTGTTTCATAAAACAATAAGTCTTTCTTAAATCTCTGTGTTACATGTTTTCGAGTCTTTTGTTCTCTTTTATTGTTTAAATGTTGTACACTTAATAGCAAAGTAGAAGAATAGTTCCAGGATTTAATCACTGATTACCCTGAACTCAATCTGAGCTATTATCCATGTTTTCTTCAGATACAGTGAATGAAGTGTAATTCTTAATTGCTGCACTTTAATACTATATCTTTCACAGTGATAGACATTCCCAGGGATTCAAGTTTGCTCCTGAGACATCTATCCGTTCCTCATACCTAGTTTGGTGGAAATACTTAAATACTTTAGTGAAAATTCTTAATTGCTTTCACTGGTTTTTTCACCTGTTTGTGTTATAAATCAAAAATTTTGTTGTATGAAGTATCCAAATGGCCCTGTAAGTCTCACCAATTCACCTCAAGGTTTCTAGACACCTACAGCCATAGACTCCATTGCCCAATGATATTTGACTCTTTGAACATTATATCACAAGACCTGAAAGAAAATCTTCAACCAAAACATAAACAAAACCTGTGCATAATACCTAGCCTAAAACACTATCATAACAGATACAAATCATAAAGAGAGAGCCCTCTCTGATCACAGTTTGGCTAGAAACAGTGATCAAAAGATTGGTTAGTGGTTACCCCGGCCGTATTCCCTTGGGAGTCATAGGGAACAACCTGGGTGTTAACATAATTGGCGACTCCACTGGGGAATTTTTAAAAATTTTCCAATTACATCTATCTTCCAAAGCTACCATCAAGCCTGAAACTAGCCAAGAGGCCTTAGAACTGTTTTTGTAATACAGGGACAGCTTTAGGGAAGAGCTAATTAGGGAATCTTCATCCTAGCTTTGAAACATATATAGCCATTCCAAAATTTTCATCCAGTCCTTGCATATATAGCAGCTTCCTGTACAAATTCAAAAGAAATTAGAAGCTGGCTCCCAAAAGAAACCCAAGGCACACTAGGGCAAACCCTGACCCTAATCAACCCATCATTGTTGATAATCCAAATATCATTCCAAAGAACATAAGGAGACAGAAAAAGCAGGAAAAGCCTGCTGATTCAGATATAAGTTCAGATCAAACTATCCTCATTCCCACTCCTTGCAAAGTTCTTTTCCGCTCCACACCTAGTTCCTCTAGTTCACCATCAACACCTCAAAGCCCCCCTCTCCCATCTTCACCCACTGCACATACTCTTTCAACCAGTTCCCCATTTGTTACCCATCCCATTAACCCTGTTACACCAGTAATCCCTGCTGTCCCATTTATTCCTGTCAACCCTGTAAGTCCCATAAACATGGCCAACAGGTATGCACCTCTGCAGATACCAGCTAATGCTCCAGCTCTACCCCAAGACTACCAAACCAAAATCTCATTTTTTGACTCCCATGGCCCTTTGACAGCTGTCCGGCATGCTAAGAAGATGCAAGACCACTTTGAGACCTATGAAATAGATGATAACAGCGTCAGGATGAGAATTTTTGTTCAAAGCTTAACTGGGGATGTTAGAACTTGGTTCAGATCCCTCAATGCAAACTCCATTGCAACACCTGATCAGCTTTACGAAGCTTTTACTGAGAGATGGGAGAAGAAGAAAGATCCTCTCCACATACTTGGTGAATACAACACTATTAAAAGAGGTCCCCAAGAAACAGTTTTGGAATATTGTGCTAGGTTTAACAATGTATATAATGCTATCCCACAGAACTTAAGGCCCCCTCCTGATTTGGCCCTGTATAACTTCCCTGACGGTTTTGATTCTGATATGGCCTATCAGTTGAAAGAAAGAGATCCTCCAACCCTTGCAGAAGCTCAAAGGGTTGCAGTCACTGTAGAGGCTAACCTAATTGCCAAAAGAAACAGAGCAAAGTTGGAAAAGAAGACTGGCTTCAGAGAAGAACCCTCAGGTTTTGATCAAAAGCTGGATGCAATACTAAACAGCATGAAGAGATTGGGTGAAAGAGTGGAATCAGTTGAAAGAAAATCATCATGGGAGGCATCACAAAGCAACCCTCCTAGAAACCCGAATTTTAGGAGAACTCAGAACCCAAACATAGGAAAGACAAGTGCTGACCAAGACATTAGACCCCCTTTTCAAGAAAACTATGCAGAAACTTCCACAGCCAATCAGCTCAATGAAGATCCTGAAATTAACTTAATGGGTCTGGATGGTAAAAGCCATGTTTTCCTAACACAAGAAGACCATGAGGAGGATGAAAGCAAAACATTCCAAACAAAATCAGGAGAATCCTTTGACTTTAAACAAGGATATGATACTGCTGTCTATGAAGTCCATAAACAGTATAAACTGAGGAGTAGGACTGTGAATGTAAACCAGCCCGACAAGATAAAGGATAAACAGAGGTCTAAAGAAACCATGATCACAGAACCCAATGACAAAATAAACTTTCCTGCAGAAGAAATTGTAGTTGAGGAGGTTACTGAACTGCTGTCCCCACTACAACAGCCCATGGCAACTTCGCCCTCTCACCCTGATTCAAATTTTACCCCTCAAGACATGAGTAAAAGGGGCAGGTCTCAAAATCAAGATGAAATCCAACAAGAAGATTTAATGAACAGAGAAAAGACTGCTATCCGTGACTCTAAAACCCAAATTGACAAACCCTTTGACCTAAGCACAGAGATTGGCAAGCTAAAGATAGCAATTCCCCTCTCAGAGCTAGCCAAGCACGATATATACAAACAACAGATCAAGAAATCCCTTCAACTCACTAATAGCAAAGATGATGTAAATGTGCTAGATGACACCCCATAATTACTGTTTGGCCCAGAGGTAGATGGAAAAACAATAGTCACAGGGGTCTTACCTTTTTATGTCAGCCTGCATGTTCATGATAAAATACTGCATAATGCAATGTTCGACTCAGGTGCCTCTCACAACCTTATGCCAAAAGCAGTCATGGAAAGATTGAACTTGGATATAACAAGACCATACAAAGACCTGTTTTCTTTTGATTCTAGCCAAGTCAAATGTTTAGGCCTAATAAAAGATTTATGTGTGTCTCTGGTTCAATATCCCAACAAAACCATTCTAATGGATGTTGTAGTCGCTGATATCCCACCTAAATATGGGATGCTGTTATCAAGATCATGGGGAGCCAAGCTCCAAGGTTCCCTGCAATTAGACATGTCATATGCCACTATCTCTGTCTTTGGGCAACCAAAAAGACTGTACAGGGAAACACTCATGAAGTATATGGTCAGCAGTGAAGAAAAGCCTCAAAATTTTCCAATATATGCTGTCCATTCGGACATAGACTCCTTCATCCTCTTCAATGACAGCGCAGGCCTTTCAAACAATGAGATTAGGACCGAAACACTCATACAAGAACAAAACATTGATCAACTAAGTAGCACCTGCAAAACATTAAGCACACCAACAATACACCTTATCCCTCCTCTAGTTGTTAAAAATTGTCAAACAAATGATAAAGCTGTCCTAGAAAACAAATGGGAAAAGAAACCCCAACTCATGCTCACATTGCCATCCCATGAACAGAATTTTAAATCTCCTGTTCAGCAAGATACCCTGTGGGTCCTAGAATTTGATGGCTCAGTTAACAAGTTAGGGGCAGGAGCTGGAGTGTGGATACATAACAAAGAGAAAGACTATGCAGAAGGCAGGGCTTATAGATTGAATTTTAGATGCACTAACAATATGGCAGAATACGAAGCTCTGTTGCTGGGCCTAAAGCTAGCAAAATCACTACAAGCTCCTAAACTCTCCATCATGGGAGACTCTGATCTAGTAATTCAACAAGTAAAAGGAAATTTTGTCACCAATGACAAAAGATTGAGGTCCTACAGATCTGCTGTAATTGAAATATTAGAGACCTTCTCTGAGTGTGTTATCACGAAAATTTCAAGGGGCCACAATCTCCATGCACACAGCTTGGCAACGTTTGCCAGCACCTTCAAATTCCCATTAGAACCCAATAACTGTTTCACAGCCGAGGTCAAATACAGACCCTCTATTCCAAACAATGTCAAAGAATGGCAAGTATTTGAGGATGACATGCAAATAAACAATTTTTTAACCTTGCAACAAGAGTTCACAGGATTAAATATTGATATTGATGGAGCAAGTCAATCACAAATACTTGAATCAGCATGTCAATCACAAAAACTTGATGGAGCAAGTCCATCACAAATACAGTTTCAACAGTCTGCTCACCCAATATCACCTAGAACAGCAAAACAATTACTGAGTCCAACCATTTTCAGCAATGAAAACATTCAGCAAATTCACCAAATTGACTGTGAAGAGATGAGCAACGCTGAAGCTGAAATCATACAACTCAAAGACAATTTCCTTCCAGTAGGCCTTACCCCACTAGAGGACATTTTTGATTCAAATGACATCCCTAGGAAGCCAAAGATGCAGCCATTAGATGCAACAGTTGAAGAATGCAACATTGGTACTATTGACAAGCCTAAAATAATAAAGCTATCTGCCTCTTTGCCCCCTGATCAAAAGCCCAAATACATTGATCTCTTTAAAGAATTTCAAGATGTTTTTGCTTGGGGTTATGAGGATCTAAAGTCTTATGATACTTCTGTCATCCAGCATACCATTCCCCTCAAGCCTAATCAAAAACCATTCAAACAGAAATTGAGAAGGATCAATCCTATGCTCCTTCCTTCCATTGAAAAAGAATTACATAAAATGTTCAAAGCTGGTATCATAGCACCAATCAGGTTCTCTGAGTGGATTTCAAATTTGGTCCCTACAAGAAAGAAAACTGGTGAGATTAGACTTTGTGTAGACTTAAGGAATTTGAATCAAGTATCACTCAAAGATAACTACCCTTTACCCAAAATGGATCACATTCTTCAAAGAGTAGTAGGGGCTTCAAGGATATCATTGCTTGATGGATTCTCAGGCTTCAATCAAATCCTAGTACACCCTGATGATCAAGACAAAACTGCATTTACAACCCCATGGGGAACTTTCAAGTATGTGAAAATGCCCTTTGGATTGAAAAACGCAGGGGCAACGTTTCAAAGAGCAATGGACATTGCTTTTGCAAAAGAAATTCATGACTTCTTGGTCATTTACTTAGATGATCTTACACCCTTTTCAAAATCTGACCAAGAACACTTGAAACATTTGAGACAGATTTTCATAACATGCAGGAAATATGGTATTTCCTTAAACCCCAAGAAGTCATTATTTGGCTTGGAAGAAGGGAAACTCTTAGGACACATTATTTCAAAAGATGGCATAAGAATTGATCCAGATAGGATACAAGCTATCCTACAAATGCCTCACCCAAGGAATGTCAAGGAGTTGCAAGGATTCTTAGGAAAAATCAACTTTTTAAGAAGGTTTATCCCGAATTTAGCAGAATTAATCAGATTACTAAACAATATGCTAAAGAAAGATTCAAAGGTCAAATGGACTGTTGAAGCAAAACAAGCCTTTGAAAGTATAAAATTGGCCTTGACTCGAACCCCAGTGTTAACTAATCCTCAGTTTGACAGAGACTTTATCATTTTCTCCTTTGCCTCCCAACATACTATTGCTGCTGTTTTATTACAGAAAGATGACCAAGGGAAGGAGAAGCCTATTGCCTTTTTCAGCAGAGCTCTCAGAGATGCCCCTCTAAAGTACCAAATAATGGAGAAACAAGCCTATGCTTTGATCAAAGCTATTAAAGACTTTAGGATTTACATCCTTTACTCCCATGTTGTGGCTTACGTACCAAGTCCTATTGTCAAAGACATTCTCACCCAAGAAAACTTAGAGGGCAGGAGAGGAAAATGGATTGCCAATATACTAGAATTTGACATTGAAATAAAACCTACAAAGCTAATAAAAGGGCAAGGTTTGGCCAAATTAATGACAGAAGCAAATTTCCAAGCCTTAGATATCAACCAACTGGACAGTGAAACAGAGCTGGCGACTCCAAAGATCAATCTAGCCTTTGAACAATCTCCTTGGTACTCTGATATCTGCTATGTGTTACAAAACCTGTGTGCTCCCCCAGGACTGTCCAGAACTAAGTGTAGGTTCCTAAAAATGAAAACATCTAGATTTTGTGTGATAGATGGAAATTTACTTTGGAAAAACCATGAAGGTATATTGCTGCACTGTCTAATAGAGAATGAAACTAACAATATCATGCAAGATTTCCATGCTGGAGACTGTGGTGGACATTTGTACTGGAAGTCCACTGTGGACAAGATATTGAGGGCTGGTTATTACTGGCCCACCATGTTCTCTGATGTTAAGAAATTTACAACCTCATGCCACAAATGTCAATTATTTGAAGGCAAAAGACAGTTGCTGCCACTTCCTTTGAAGCCCATTGCAACAGAAAGACCCTTCCAACAATGGGGCTTGGATTTCATTGGGGAAATTCATCCCTCATCTTCAGGACAACACAGATGGATTTTAACAGCAACAGACTACTTCACCAAGTGGATTGAAGCTGCCCCATGCAGACAAGCAAATGATTCAGTAATTATTCAGTTTTTGGAAAACAATATACTGGCTAGATTTGGCTGTCCAGACAAGATAATAACAGACAATGCTGCTGCCTTCAGATCCAAGAAAATGGTGAACTTCTGCCATAAATTTCACATTACTTTGGGCCATTCTACTGCTTACTATCCTCAAGGAAATGGTCTTGCTGAATCATCAAACAAAAGTTTAATAAATATCATAAAGAAAGTGCTGGAAGAGAACAAAAAGAACTGGCATAAGAAACTAGTAAATGCTTTATGGGCAGATAGACTAACAACCAAAAGATCAATTGGGACCAGCCCATATGAGTTAGTCTATGGATTAGAAGCCAGATTTCCTTCATCACTAGGAGTACCGGTTATGAAGCTTCTGCAAGAAAGTCAAGCAGAGCCAAATGATATGCAAAGGAGGATCAATCAGATAATCTGTTTACAGCAAACTAGAGAACAAGTTTTCAGCAGAGTGCAGATATTACAAGAAAAATTGAAAAAGGCCTTTGATAGAAGAACCAAAGCAGAAGATTTCAATGTGGGAGACAAAGTTTTAAAGTGGGATGCAAGAAGAGAAGAGAAAGGAAAACATGGAAAGTTTGACTCTTTATGGAGAGGACCATTTGCTGTCCAAGCAGTACAAGGTAACAACACTTACTTCCTTAAAAGTCTGACTGAAACTGACTTGGATGAAGGTCCTGTCAATGGCAGGATGCTGAAGCACTACTTTGACTATTCCCCATGAGTGGAAACTAAGGATTCATTGTATATATGCGGATGTACATATAGTTTTCTGTTTTAGATTGTAAAATACAGTTTTCCAAGTGATTCACCAACCAGCAAGAGGCAAATAGGATCAGAGGTCTTTCAAAAAGGAGGCACACAGTTTTGACACATCAAAGCAGCGAAATTTCAAGATTGAGATGGGCAGTCAAAGAACAAGGCAATCTGACCTGCTGTTCTTGGTCTTTCAAAAGAAAAACCATCCCCATGTGGAGCCACTGTTGGATACCTATACCAATAGGTTTCATATTTCATGATTGGCCAAGGAAAGTCCAAATATGCTCTGCTTTGATATCACAAAGATCCCATATTTCCTAGAGAACAAGAGGTGTGTAAAGTGTTTCAAATATTGATGACCTTATTTCAAATTTTGATGGATGATCCAACAGTTTAATCTGGATCATGCCATGAGTTCAATTTTGTGCTATAGACTAGAGAAAGAAGTCTGTCCAAACTGCTTAATCTTGGCAGACAACTAGTTTAGGTAGAGAAGAAAAGGATCCCAACAGCCTAATCTGGGACCTTGGAAGAGATAAGGGTAGAAGTAGATAGAAAAGAATAAAGAAAAAGCCAAAGAAAAGAAAAGGCAAGTAAGGGTTTGCAAGTCCAAGTGCACCCTCCAATGGAGAAACAAAAAATGCTAGGAAAATAGCTGGGTAAGTAGTTGTGGTTGCAGAAAGGGCATTTTCACCATTGCACATATGTCAAAAGATGTATTGCCAAGGCAAAATCTATCAATGGACAAAGTGGTTAATTCCATCAAATTGCAGCAAGGAGCATGACTAACCTCCCTTTCCCTTTCATTTCATTATTAACATTCCCTTTTCAGCTGAGATTCATGGAGAGAGATCATGGTTTTATGGTGGTTCTTGTTCATACAAAGGCCACATTTCTTGTCTAAGATCTTTTCATTTTGATCTACTCTCAAAACTAAATCAATTTCAGATAAACTCAGTAAGATCCCCTCATTTGCCCCTTTCATTCATATTAACCTCTAATTCTACTATATAGCTCCCCTATCTTACCCTTCCCCTAATAATATTAACACTATGGTGTATAAAGCCCCAAATTCTATAAATACTCCTCCCCTTGGCATTATAGCCATATGTTCTTCAAAAGGAACCAAAGTGACCTCTGGTCACCTTGGTGAACCTATCACGTCCCATTCCCCCTTGCTACAAGCCAACTTGCTCCTCAAACCACCATTTGCATTGAAAAAACCCCTATAAACCCTCTTTTACCCTTAAAAATCCTTTGCAAAAATTACCCAAAGTCTAAAAAGCCCGCCTCTGGCACATTTCCAAAAGGTTAGCGCGCAGTTTGTTTTAAATGAAAAACATTGAAAAACCATCAAAAAACCCACAACCCAAAGTTTTCCGCCCGCGCATATACCCCGAGCACGTTGTTGCTCCGCCCACCGTCGGATCAGGTCCCGAGGATCCGACGATTCACAGCAATATCGGAGCGGCCCCCATGGTGGTCCTTTACCGCCCGAGAAAGTGACGTTGCGTCACGTCACGGGCAGGCCACGCGTCAAACAATAAGGGCTCTCGGAGCCAGGCCTGACACTTTCAGTGCCGTACCCAGACCGCCCCGAGAGACCGTAGCGGCTAAGCCTTAACCGTAACCGCTACGGTCCTAACCGCCAGCTGCCCTCCTATGTCATATCGCCACGTCATTTCTGCTTATCCTTTTGCCGTTGATTGGTCCACCTCGCTGATGACATGGCTGCCACCTCATCGCCCCCATGGACCAATAGCTTACCGCCACGTCACCCGATGACGTCAGCTGACGTCACCTCACCTTGACCCACCAATGACGTCATGCTGACGTCATCACTAAAAAGCGCCAAAATGGTAAAAAGGTCCATATTAGCCCAAAAAACCGTGTTTTTCTCACTTTTTACTCCTGTCGCTACTTCTGCTCTGCATGGCTGTTTACGTCCAAATTTTCGCCAACCTGCTCAGTTAACCAAGGCGACCTCCAGAGCTCCAACCGTGCACGCCTATGCGACCTCTGTTCGTCAATTAACAGGTATTTACCGTCTGCTGCCCTCCAAACGCCTGTTATTGAAATTAAAGTTACTCAGAGGGCTAAGGAGACCTTAAAAATTATATTTTCACCGGCCATTTCCCTCTGCACATCCACATTTGCAACTGTGAAGTCCAAAAACACCAGCCGAGCCTTAATACCTGTAATTTCGCTCAAAAACAACATTCACTGCGTATTCCCGGCAAATTTCTTGTTAAACTCAATTCACCCGCTAAAAGAGGACATAGTGAGACCATAGAGAAGCCCTGCTCCTGAAACAAACAGTATTTCAACTGCTGTTGTGTAAATTCCTCCTCTGGTATCTGAGATACAAACTGTTTTTACAGAAAATCACTTCTATTCTGTGTTGCTTCCATTAAACCATCCACCTACAATTGTTGAACTTTGAAGAAGATCATGGAGACTCCCATTGCTCTCAACATCAAGCCCCTCAATGCCCCTCACCAGGAATTGGAGTGGAAAGCCCTGGGAGATATGGATTACCAAATGCTGGACTGGTTTCTTATGGGCTCCAAATACAATATTCAGATGCTGAATGAGTTGAAAGCCCAGCATCTTAGTGGAGCAGACATTTTGGGAATCTGGGACTCAAACCTGCCAATCTATAACCTCCCCCAGGTAAAACCTATGCCAGAGTTGATATACAGCTGCCAGGAATGCTATGACCCAAGCCGAAGAGCTGTCATTAGCCCCTCAGGCTTAGTTTTGTTCCAGATCACCTCAGAGAGTATTAATGAGATGCTGCACTTCCATACTGCCAAGCAATTGACCCCCCTCAATATGCAGAATTTGATAAAGAAAGGAAGCAGGCTGACAACCGACCAAGTCATTAAGATTAATCAGCTGTTTGTGAAACCAGGCTCTGAATCCTTCAGAACTCCTCCTATTGGATATCAGTACTTGAATGAATTGGGCAGGATGTTAGTGGATTTGATCAGCTATGCCCTAGGATTCAAGGGAATGGAGGATGTGGATGAAACCATAATAGCAATGCTGTCTCTATTCTCTCCTGGTAAGCCCCCAGCTGTGCATTATGATTATGCTACATACATTGCAGATAAAATCCATGACCAGTTTATGAACTTGAAGAGAGAAAGACTATTCAGGTATACCTCATACATATACCACCTCTTCTTGTTTTATCAACCAGCTACCTTCTCTTTTCCTTTGAAGCAACTCAATGCCCAAGGAAATCCAAGATCAGTGGTGTTCTGGACCTCTGTCTTTCACTATACATCTGTGTCACCTTACACATACAATGAGTTCATTGACTTATTCATTTATCCAGCCTTGACAGTATTGCATGGTGTTCCTCCTCCAAGGCTAACTGATGATATGAAGAGAGTTCTTCACCTAAACAAAACCTACAGCATTGGTAATTGGTACCTCTACCAAAACCACACAGTCATCAGAATATATGGCTGTGAGTTGACACCTTTTAGATTGCCAAGGTATGTCCCCATGAGGCTTTTTGCCTTGGAATATTTCAGACAGTTTGGCAACTCAGACTACCTGCATTTTCAGAGCAAGAACAAGAAGTCACAGCTAAAGGTGAGGAGCCAGCTGGGTCCTTTCCTATATAACAGAAAAGAGGAGGGATGGAAAGAGGCAAACACTATCCTGGAAGGCCTCAGACTGCAAACTAGTTTTGAATGGATACCCTATGACCCCAATCATTTTGTCTCCCTCAGGAGGATAAAATACAAATTGGGTAGTTATGCACACAAGAGACAACCTGAGATTGAACAGTATGCCAATGCATTAAGCTGGGAAGAGGGTACCTTAGAAGAAGAAATAACTGCTGAAGAGCTTCTAGAAAGAGAAGCTAGAAATATACAAAAGCAAGCTGACTTGGAAAATTGTGGACAGGTTCCTCATTCATACAGAAGACAGCTTGGATCAGCCGCTTCATCATCAACAACACAGCAGCAAGCTGCCGGGAAAACACCACAAACAGCCAGTAAAGATAAAGGGAAACAGGTGGAACAGCCACCTCCATTGACAGAAGAGCAAGTGGAAACATTGGTGCAACAGCAAGAAGAGATGGAGCAGCAACAAGAAGGGCAACAGCAAGAAGAAGTGCCACTTAAGGAACAGCAACCCTTGCAGCAAGAAAGGGTGATTGACACTCCTAGTTCCACTGAGCAACAGGCTCAGAATATAGTGCCTCCTAGGGCAGAAACTACTTTTGATGCCTCGGTCCTCCAAACCCCACAAAAGGAGGACTTAACCAGGAAAAGAGATAGAGAGACTCCCCTGACTTCATCCATCAATCAGGGAGAGAAAAGACAAAGGTTAAATGACTTTCCAGGATGACATAGCAATAAGACAAGCATCGGGCATGGGCCCACCCAGCCGAGAAGTGTCAGCCAGTTCATTCCAGCATGAACATGATAGAGCTATGGGAGGAGAGGTCAGTTCCTCCAGCCAGCACCAAGAAGGACAAGTAAGCATCAAACAGCAATTTATCGACATTAAAAGGAGGAGTGATCCTATTAAAATACAGCTGTACAATCATTTGCTGAACCTGGCTCCCACCAATCAGCAAAGACTCATGTCTGCCTTTGATGTAAGTGAAGGCAAAATGATCATGAGTCATTTCATGCCCACAGCTCTGCATCCCCAATCTACCTCGGATTACCTAAGGACCAACATGGAGGTTCTCCAAAGACATACACCCTATGGATAAAATCGAACTACATAAACAAACTGGTGAAATGGTGTATGCCTCCTTGGCAGATGAAACATTGGAAAATTATAAATTGAAGAGCAGCCTGGATAATACAGCCTCTCAGCTAGAATTGGAGAGGGCTTCATCACAAGCCAAGGACAACAGAATCAAGTCCTTGGAGGATGTAATTATAGAAATAGGACATGATCCTAAAGATGTTAAAGGTATCCAAGAACTGTTGAAGATAAGGGATCAAGACATGGCTGCCTTAAGGAGGAAAATCAAGCTCCCAGCCACCATCCATCCTCAAACAGATGAAGTTGCTCAGCAAAGGCTAGAAAAGGATGCTACGGATTTGATGATATCCTTATACAAGGAGCTGGTTCGGACTCAAGACCAGCTAGGACAATCAGAAGCTGCAAAGGCAGCATTACAGACAGCATTGAAACAGAGAGAAGAGGGCCAAACTTCCCAGCCCCCTCCGGAAGTAATCAATCTTGAAGAAGCTCCTCCAACAACTACTCTTCCTCCTCAGCAGACAGGAACTACAGCACCATCTACAGCAACAACTACGCCAACAACAGAGCAGACTCCTAGTCTGGATATGCAGAAGCTGCAAGCTGAGATCCAAGTTCTTGAATCCCAAATGAAAGAGCTTGATGAAGTCAAAAGGTCTTTGACTAAGGTGAATGAAAGATTTGACAAAAGCAAGCAGAATGAGGCAGCAAAGGAAAGAGAATAAAAGCTCTAAAAAAGAGAATAGCTGAACTAGAAAAGGAGCTTGCACTAGAAAAAGTAACAGCAGAATTAAAAGCAGTCCTCTGGGGCAACATTGGTCGATCCATCACCAATCAGTGGCAGTATATTGAGACTATGGATGAGCAAATAGTACTCATCACAAAGGCAAACAAGGAAATACACAGAGCAAGAGCAAGCCTTGGCCACATGCCAGATGCTGCCAGCAGAATGATCAATATTTTAAATAACAAGACAAGCTCTCAGCTGGCCACAATAGGAATTACCAACAGGACTGAAACAATCTCAGTAGTTAAAAGAGTCCTGACACTAAGAAGCCTAGTTGGAACGCTGGAGAGGAGAACACAGGATATGCAGACCGAGATCAACAAATTCCTGGACAGATTCCTGGCATTACAGAACAGAGGCCTCCCCAGCATATTAAGCAGTGTAGGAAGACTGCTTACCCTGGAAAATTACATCAAAAGGGTTGATGCCCATGCTGCAGCACAAATTGCAAAACAACCTAGTACCTCAGCAGAAACAGGGCCAGCATCAGGGCAGAATTTGTATGATAGGGTGGATAACCTGTTTTTTATCATGAATGAAATTGATCACCTGTTTGATACACCACCAAATTTCTTTAAGTATACAGAAGCAGATGAAACTATGCAGGCAATCATAAAACACCAATTGCCCACACAGGAAGTATGGAGGAATTTGACACAGATAATCTTATCAGGCCAGAACCTGTAGCGTTAATTTTCTCCAGTTTATGAACAGTCATGCACAGGCAGAATTTTGGTGGATAACTCCACAAGGAAAAGACAGATGCTGAGCCAACTCAGCAGGGCTATTTACTCACCACAGCAGCAATCACAATCACAGGTGGCAGACCCAAAATACAGCGCACGAGCCATAAAGTCGGGTTCTCCAGCATTTGATCAAAGTATCCCAACCGACTTAGCAGCTCCCAAAGGCCAAAATATCTTCTGACAGAACATCAAGACGCCTTTATTTTGTATTCAATGCTGTAATAAATTTCTGATAATAATATCTCAAAAGTTGGTGAGAACATTAAGTCTGAGATAACTTAGAACTCAGATATTTTTGTAAAATCGTATGTATATATTCGCCCCTCACTAAAGCTTAAGGGGTTGTTGTTATTTTCATTTCGGGAGATCTCACTTGCTGTAAAATTCTCAGAGAAATAATACAAAGGGTGAATGGAATTTCCAAAGCTTGGCGTACCTTGATGCATTGTGATGAATGGTGAATGTTGCAGGATTCCAGAGTGTTTCATAAAACAATAAGTCTTTCTTAAATCTCTGTGTTACATGTTTTCGAGTCTTTTGTTCTCTTTTATTGTTTAAATGTTTTACACTTAATAGCAAAGTAGAAGAATAGTTCCAGGATTTAATCACTGATTACCCTGAACTCAATCTGAGCTATTATCCATGTTTTCTTCAGATACAGTGAATGAAGTGTAATTCTTAATTGCTGCACTTTAATACTATATCTTTTACAGTGATAGACATTCCCAGGGATTCAAGTTTGCTCCTGAGACATCTATCCGTTTCTCATACCTAGTTTGGTGGAAATACTTAAATACTTTAGTGAAAATTCTTAATTGCTTTCACTGGTTTTTTCACCTGTTTGTGTTATAAATCAAAAATTTTGTTGTATGAAGTATCCAAATGGCCCTGTAAGTTTCACCAATTCACCTCAAGGTTTCTAGACACCTACAGCCATAGACTCCATTGCCCAATGATATTTGACTCTTTGAACATTATATCACAAGACCTGAAAGAAAATCTTCAACCAAAACATAAACAAAACCTGTGCATAATACCTAGCCTAAAACACTATCATAACAGATACAAATCATAAAGAGAGAGCCCTCTCTGATCACAGTTTGGCTAGAAACAGTGATCAAAAGATTGGTTAGTGGTTACCCCGGCCGTATTCCCTTGGGAGTCATAGGGAACAACCTGGGTGTTAACA